>CM059429.1:44903730-47821230 GCA_030390025.1 Squalus acanthias
ATGCTTTCAGCTCCCAAGGCCCTAAGCTCTGGAATTCTCTGCCTCTCTACATCTCTTTCCTCCTTTAAGGCACTCCTTAAGACCTAGCTCTTTGACCAAGCTTTTGGTCATCTGCCCTAATAGCGCCTTTTGTGGCTTGCTGTAAAATTTTGTTTGATAACGCTCCTGTGGCGCGCCTTGGGACGTTTTACTACGTTAAGGGCGCTATATAAATACAATTTTTTCTTGTTCTTTTTCATTTGTTTCATAATAATGAAACTTGATTGTCATCATAATGAAACTGGTCTGATAATGGGACAGGTCTGATAAAAAGGAATCCATTACCAAATTCTAATTGTAGTCTTCAGCTGTTTTGCAATTATATTTCTCTGTCAAAGAGCTGTGTGAGGAAGACACAAAAAACCTCCCAGAAATACAAGAAAACCAAGGGTGTGGCGAGAATGAGGAACTTAAAGAAATTATTGTTAGTGAAAAAAACAGTACTAGCAAAATTAATGGGACTAAAAGTCGATAAATCCCAAGGACCGGATGACCTACATCTTAGAGTTTTGAAAGAGGTGGCCATTGGGATAGTGGACGCATTGGTTGTCATCTTCCAAAATTCAATGGGGTAAAAATTGAGTCGCGCCCCATTTGGGGTGCTAACCTCGCCGGGGCGCGACTTTTAGCGCCCCGAAAAAATTAGCGGCCCCGCGCCGGAACTTCAGTGGTTGCGCCCCAAGAGGGAAGCGGGGCGCCACTGGAAGCACCCCGCATCCCTCTTGGGGCGCTGCGAGTGAATATCCTGGCGCTACGTGCCACGCGCTACGGCACGTCGCGCCGCGGTATTGCAGGCCTTCCTCCCCTTCTTAAAGGGGAGGGACCCTGCGCAGCGCGAACCGGGGCCCAGCTGGGCCCCCAGGGATCGGGAGTGCCGGCAAAAGAGCCCGGCACTCAAGAGAAGTGCCGGGCTCTTGGAGCGCAGCCGGCACTTCACGGTGGGGGGGCTTCACGGGGGCCGGGGACAGCAACGGGGGCAGGTGCTGGCAGGCGGCCAGCAACAAAAATGGCCGCCTGCCACCTCCCCTTTAAATATCGCCGCCCCGGCCGCACGTACGCCTCCCTGAACCCGTCGGACATAGCGTCTGGCGGTAAATCAGGGGGCGCGACTGAAGATCACGGCCGGGGCGCGAGCGGGGTGCTGCGCACGGCGATGACGTCATCGCCGGCGGCGCAGCGCCACAGGGCGCTACCGGCTGCCGCCGCCGCTAACCTCCCACTAAATTTTTCGGGAGGCGTGGGCGGCGCTGCGCCCGGGCGTTAGCTGCTTTACGCCCCATTAGCGCCCTCTTAAGGCGCTAACGGGAGGCGCAAGCAGCTGAATTTTTCCCCCAATAGATTCTGGAACGGTTCCTGCAGATTGGAGGATAACAAATGTAACCCCGCTATTTAAGAAAGGAGGGAGAGAGAAAACGGGGAACTACAGACCTGTTAGCCTCACATCAGTAGTTGGGAAAATGCTGGAATCTATTATAAAGGATGCAATAACTGGGCACTTAGAAACTAATAGTAAGATTGGGCAGAGTCAACATGGATTTATGATAGGGAAATCCTGTTTAACAAACCTATTAGAGTTCTTTGAGGATGTAACTAGTGGAGTAGACAAAGGGGAACCGGTAGATGTGTATTTGGATTTTCAGAAGGCCTTTGATAAGGTCCCACACAAGAGGTTGGTGAACAAAATTAGGGCACATGGAATTGGGGGTAATATACTAGCATGGATTGAGAATTGGTTAACAGACAGAAAACAAAGAGTAGGGATAAACGGGTCTTTTTCAGGATGGCAGGCTGTGACTAGTGGGATACCGCAAGGATCGGTGCTTGGGCCCCAGCTATTTACAATCTATATCAATGATTTGAATGAGGGGACTAAATGTAACATTTCCAAATTTGCTGATGATACAAAGCTAGGTGGCAGTGTCAGTTGCGAAGAGGATGTGAAGAGGCTTCAAGGGGATCTCGACAGGCTCAGTGAGTGGG
This sequence comes from Squalus acanthias, assembly GCA_030390025.1. Classification (NCBI taxonomy): domain Eukaryota; kingdom Metazoa; phylum Chordata; class Chondrichthyes; order Squaliformes; family Squalidae; genus Squalus; species Squalus acanthias. Next base: position 44,905,750 of record CM059429.1, read on the forward strand.
CGAGAACATGGCAGATGGAATATAATGTGGATAAATGTGAAGTTATCCCCTTTGGTAGAAAAATCAGAAAGGCAGAGTATTTCCTAAATGGTGAAAGATTGGGGAATGCAGATGCTCAAAAGAGACCTGGGTGTCCTTGTACATGAATCACTGGAAGTGAATGTGCAGGTGCAGCAAGCCATTAGGAAGGTAAATGGTATGCTGGCCTTCATTACAAGAGGATCTAAGTACAGGAGTAAAGAAGTCTTACTCCAATTATATAGGGCCTTGGTGAGACCACACCTGGAGTACTGTGTACAATTTTGGTCTCCTTACCTAAGGAAGGATATACTTGCCATCGAGGGAGTGCAACGAAAGTTCACGAGATTGATTCCTGGGATGGCAGGACTGTCGTATGAGAAGAGATTGAGTAAACTAGGCCTGTATTCTCTTGAATTCAGAAGAATGAGAGGGGATCTCATTGAAGCATACAAAATTATTACAGGGCTTGATAGGGTGGATGCTGGGAGAATGTTTCTCTTGGCTGGGGAGTCTAGAACCAGGGGCCACAGCCTCAGGATAAAGGGTAGGCCATTCAGGACTGAGATGAGAAGAAATTTCTTCACACAGAGGGTGGTGAATCTTTGGAATTCTCCACCCCAGAGGGCTGTGGAGGCTCAGTCATTGGGTATATTCAAAACAGAAGTCAATAGATTTCTGACTAGTAAGGGATCAAGGGATATGGCGATATGGCCGGTGAATGGAGTTGAGGCAGAAGATCAGCCGTGATCTCATTGAATGGCGGAGCAGGCTCGAAGGGCCAAATGGCCTACTCCTGCTCCTATTTCTTATGTTCTTATTTCTTTACTTTCAACTGTAAATATCAAGTATACTCCTTGAAAATGGTGAATTGACATGCATAATTTTCTGGCAGCGGATGGGTACTGTTTACACTTTGATAGCCCTTTCTATTTAGATATGCCGTGGAATTCTTTATAGGTGAATAATACCACATGTGTGAATTCTATGATGCCCTATACCTTGGGGAAGCCAGTAATATGGTAACACTGTAGTTGCTTCCACTTCTGCTGGTTATTATCAAAATGTATGTAGGCGTGTACACGGCAAAACAGAACTTCACTTACCTCCTTAATGGTGTGGTGTATAAGCATAGCAGCTAACTACTGCAATGACCCCTGTTGGTGCCTGGAAGAACCTTGTGACATGAAAATGGAGGGCATTGCTGAACTTGACTGCCACTAATAATGCAGTGTGGATGGTCAATTGTCCCTCTAGGAACTTTGTGCACCAGATTGCACACCTCTATCACAGCCTCCCTGTTACATTGATCATTCTGTTTCAGTGGTTCTAGTGAATTTTAAAAATCAAATGGCACCAGTCAAAGCGCAGGGCTGCACCGCACCGCAGGAGATACCCCCAACACAGGGTTTACAGGCTGAGGAGGCGCTTCCTCAACATGAGTGAGCAGCAGTGCCAAAGGAGGCTGAGACTTTCACGAGAGGTAGTCGCTGACATCTGCACAATGCTGCACCAACACCTGGAGCCCAGAGGAGCGGGTGGACACCCCTTACCAGTGGCTGTCAAAGTCACCACCGCCCTCAACTTCTTTGCTTCAGGGTCCTTCCAGGGATCAGCAGCAGACATCAGCGGCATCTCCCAGTCGGTCGCACACACTTGCATCACGCAGGTTACCGATGCCATCTTTGCAAAGTCGCACAATTACATCCACTTCTCCACGGATGAAGCAAGTGTAACTGCGTGTGCAGTTGGCTTTGCAAATATGGCAGGCTTCCCAAGGGTGTAGGGCGTCGTAGACTGCACACATGTGGTCTTTAGGGCACCCCATCACAACCCAGCTGTATTTGTGAACCGCAAGGGCTTCCACTCCCTTAACATCCAGCTGGTGTGTAACCACAGGAAGAACATTATGTATGTTTGCGCCAAGTTCCCTGGCAGTTGCTATGACTCGTTCATCCTGCGGCAGTCTACTGTGCCTCAGCTCTTCAATCCACCAACCCAACTTTCTGGATGTCTCCTTGGAGACAAGGGCTATCCGCTGAAAAAGTGGCTAATGACACCGATGAGGAGGCCATCAAACGAAGCTGAGGAGCGGTACAATGTGAGCCACATTTCCACCAGAAGCATTATCGAGCAAACCATCGGCTTGCTCAAAATGCGATTCAGATGCCTCAACAGATCTGGTGGAGCCCTACAGTACGCACGAGCCAGGGTCTCCAGAATCATCGTGGTCTGCTGTGCCCTGCGCAACATCGCACAGCAGCGTGGCTTACTGCTGCCTGAGGAACAAATGGCACAGCGCACAGCCTCCGCAGAGGAGGAAGAGCCGAATGAGGCTGCAGATGAGGAACACCTGGCGGAGGCGGCTGTCCCAGTGCTACCAGCACGCGACCTCATTGCTGGCCGTCAGGCAAGGGGGATGGACTAATCCATGCCAGATTCGCCTAACTTTACACTGTACATACACATGCACATGCACATGAGGGTTAGCAAGACCTCCATTTCACACAATGCAGCATCTGAACAATGAACTATGCATTCCTATCACTCTTCCCATCACCACTGCAGATGAAAGGCGCCCTCAACCCTCAATGTGACACTTCCAATTCTGAGCACACATAGGTCAACGCATTGAATCATTCACATCACATAACTTTAATACACTAGAAATAAACATGACAAATGTAAAATGGTATACTATGAAATCACCCAAGTGACTACCCTTGTGACTATTTGTGCTTTAGCTTTCTCTTACGCGTGCTTCTACGTGGTGCTTCCCCTGTGGCTTCAGCAGATGTAGAGGCACCTTGCTCACTTCTATGCTGTGCCTGCTTAGACGCCTTTGGCGGGCATCCTCTGGGTTTGGGAACCTGGGATGGCTCCGCAACAATCTGCTCCTCCTGCGGCTGTGCAGGGGCTGAGATGGCCTTCTCAGTTGGGTGAGGAATCTGGTGCTCTGACTGAAGGCTCCGCAGTGGCATGGAAGTGTGAGCGCTTGGAGAGGAGCTCACACTTCCTTGTTGTCAACCACCAACATCCCTCTCATGGGTCACCCGCACTTCACTGCTAGCAAGTGGATGGAGAGCACCTTGCTGCACATCAGTGGGGCCATGAGGACCCGTCTCTGTACTGAAAGTCCTCAAAACAGGGACTTCCATGTACATCTGGTTCCTCTCCTCAATAGATGCCCATCTATCCTCCATAGCAGACCATCTATTTAGAATAGTCACCATGTTCATTTGACTCTGGCGATTCATGTCCTCCATGGAGGTTACCATCCTTTCCATGGCGGCACCTACATTCGCCATTGCGTGCACCACGGCATTGCTCATGTTTAACATGGACTCCTCCATTCTCTTCACACTCGCAGTTACTGTGGATGCAAACCCTGTTAGAGACTCCTGCACTTGTTCCTGAGGTTCCAGCACCGCTCTCTTTCTGGGATGGCCGCAGAGGCACAGCGTCTACATGCTGCTGAGCAGAGCTAGGAGCGCCCTGCGGCCACTGACGAATACTCTCCACTGCTGTCACTGTCTCCACCATCTGCTGATGCTCACTTGTGAGCTGTGATACACCAGGTGACAACACTACTCTATGTCGCGAAGGACCCACTGAGGTGTGCGTATCTTCACTGGTGCTGGGTGCGCTCATTTCTGGTAGCGCTGCTCCCTCAGAGGCTGCAGGTTCCTCTGAGGAGTCGTCCGGCTCTTCCATCTGGACAGTGGGGAGGGGGGCTCTCGATGATCCTGTGGGGGAGTAAAGGCATGAGTTAGACATATGATATTTACGTAGCAGACACATCCCATTGTGCAGATGATCAGAACTCAATCTGTATGAACATCAGATGCCGTATCAGTCACTCATGAAATCTAAATGAGAGGGTTGCAAATCTATTCTCTCACCAGCTTGCTCTACTGCGCCCGTCTCTCTGTCCTCCACTTCCAGTTCCTCTGCACCTCCGACGATCTTGATAGCAGCCTCCTCAGCGTTTGTTAAATGCGCCATCGAAGGTGGGTCTCCACCTGTCCTCTCCCTCTCCCTCTTATTGTGGGCTCTCTTTTCCTGCAATGAGGGACACAAGTGGAGTTTCAGCGAGATTGATGGAGTGAGTGTAAAGAATCCATAACATAGATGCTTCGAGGGAGACAAAGTTGGAGTGAGTTGCCAATACCAAGGTGCCTCCCTGTGCGTTGTTAGTTGTTGTCATTGCATAACAGTGAGAGCGAGTGTGAGGGGTGCATAGTAGGATGGTGAAGTGATTCTGTACATAGAGAGAGAGGACTAGTTAAGGGTGCAAGGGATGTAAGGGTAAGTTGGATGTGGAGGAGTAGGTTGACAATGCAGAGAGCTGGTGATGAGAACAGATGGGAAGCAGATTGAAGGTAAGTGTGATGTTATACTCACTTTTGCTGAGTGTAGCAGATCATTGACCCTTTTTCGGCACTGCACCCAGGTGCGTGAACACAACGACCTAGCGCTTACCTCCTCAGCAATTTGCAGCCAGGCTGACTTTGTGTGCTGAGGACGCTTCCTCCGGCCATTTGGAGGGAGCAGAACCTCCTTGCGCCCTCTTACTCCCTCCACAAGAGCATGGAGGGAATCATCATCAAAGCGAGGAGCAGCCTTTGCTCTTGCATTAGTCATCATGCAAAGACCGGTTTTCAGGAGCATCAGAAAGCAAATGAAATCCAAAGGCTACATGGGCCCCTTAAATGCACCTGAATCGAAGACGTCAGCAGAGGCGAGCAGCAGACCCGAACCCACTGGTTGGGCTGGGTAACACGCACAGCGGGCTTAATAAGCCCAGTTAAGGCAAAATAGTTATTTCAGAGCAGCTGAAACCGGCAGCGGAACCGGAACCCACTGACCAGCCAACCCGACTCCAACCCACCTCCGCTGGGAAAATCGCGGCCAGTGTCTACTCTCGCCAAACACATCAGTTATGAGACAATGGGAAGTTCTCAAGCCTATTCTACAGCAGTTCAAACCTTTAAAGCAAGAATGATTTTCATTAGTACATCCAGTGGGGCTCTTAACCAAACATACAATGTAGTTGCCATAGCCCCCATGCTAAAGGGAGGGGAAGTGGTTCTCATGCAAGGTGATAACTTTGATTGGCAGCTTGGCAAACAAATCTTGAACACAGAGAGTTGAGGGAGGGTTCAGATCAGCTTTGGTCTATTTCTCTCTCTGTGGAGGTCAGTTTAGAGCAGTCTGTGCCTTGAACTGCCAGAGCCACAGAAGTCTTACTTTCACTCCAGCCAGTGAAGGAGGCTATGAGACTTCAGCTGAGGCATGCACCTCCTGCGGGCGGAGGACTGCGATCTGGAAAAATCTGCGCCCTTTCCTGAGGGCTCCCAGGACGCACACAATTCTGATGCTGGGCCTCTCCAAACTGCAAGTGCGCAGGGCCCACGTATCCCAGAGGCGCAGGTAGTTCGCAGCGTCCCTGGGATCACGTGGGCCATGGGGAGCCAATCACAGAAGGGAATCTCCCTTCATACACTTGACAGGAAGACCTGTCAAATATATGAATGGAGATCACCCCCAAAACATAGTAAAACTTTAAATAAATTTAAAAAAACATCACATTTTTAAAATGACTTGAAATTACAATAAATTAACTATTTTAAACAAAAATTTAAATTTTTGAAAAAAATAATTAAAGTTTTTACGGGGGTAAAAATAAACGTACCTTTTTTAAAGTATTTTTAAATGATAAATCAGTGTAAAAAAAAAGTTTAATTTTTTTAAACTTTTTTTCAACTCTTTTCCTGGTAATAGCAGGCCTTACGCCTGCTTTTACTAGGTGCAAGAATTGTAAGGGTTTTCTGCGGGCGGAGGGTCTCCAAAAAGCAGAACTATCCGCCCACAGAGGCCCTTCTCCAGGGCAGCCGGAGGATCTGTCAAGTGCTTTCTTGACAGATCAGAAATGCCGGTTTCCAGCGCATGCGCTGTGCATGCCTGAAACCGGCATTTCCGATGTCCCTACGGGTGAGTACACAGCGCGTACCCACCCGTAGGGATTGGAATATCCGGCCCATTGTCTTTAAGTGTAAAAGTTAGTGCGGGTTAGTTTAGGGACTGCTAAACTATTTGTAACATAAGTTTATCCCATTACAGGGCAAAATTGTACATTTTATTTTTCATAATACAAGGAGAGACAGGAAACAGGAATTTTGATATGTAAACTGTGTTCTGTTCATTTGTATATTTCATGTAAATTAAATCAGTTTATAGTTTACAATTTATCTTGTCTGACTAAAGTGCTTTAAGTCCGTCTTTTAAAAAGACAAGAGAATGAACATGGTGGTGGATGCAAAATAATAGTACCCACTACACATGGTGAGGGGTCTTATTGTTACAATCCTTGGGTTTATGCTATCATTTTACTAGATATTGGGCAGTAAAGCTAATATCCAGATTAAAAAGAATGTGATGTCTGCTTAGGAGAATAACCAGTCACTCTGAATCCAGGAGAATAGCTAGTGCACACCTGGAATTTGAAACAGTCAGTTCGGATTATAAGTAGGGAAACCAAACTTTTGAAGTTTAATTGCTTCCAAGTCCTTCACAATTCTAGACTCCAGGGATACACAGGCATCCCTTAAGCTCAGTGTTGGTAGGGCACAATATTCGGGAAATACGTCATATCATATGATGTATTTCCTCATTTACATGCCATCATAGTATGTCTACCCAAACCCAGAGGAAGGTTTAAGGACAGACATAGGTGTAACCAAGTCCTGCCCCAAGTTCTGACCCTGCCTACAATTTAAAGTAAGAATATTTGGCCGAAAGGAACTGCTTTTAATGTCTTGAAAAAGACTGAGGGCTGGATTTTGCCAATGGGGAGCTTTTGGAAGCGGGACTCCCACTTGTCGGGTTTCAGTCCCGCCTCCATCAACTTCTGGCCAACCCACGCTATTTTCCCTTGATTGACCTTGTTAAGCCCGCCTAGCGGGTTTAGCAGGCCAATTAAGGGAAAGCCGGTTACAGAGAATGTCAGCGTATGACGTTTCATCTGTCAGAAGTTTTTGACAGACGAATTGTCATCGTTTGACAGCTCTGTGAAGCTGTCAAACACTGACATTCTCTGTAGTTTGATGAGTTCTTGAATTCAAGACCTCATCAAACCTCTTTCTTTTGCAGAAATTAGATGGTTGTTGCATTGGAGAATGCAACGGCCATCTGTCATCTCTACCACAGAGGTGCGAGACTCTCCGCATACTCACCGATTGAAGCCTGCAGGAAGAAACAAAGGTAAGTAAACTTTTTCTAACATTTTCCACTTACCTCACATACTCACCTCTGCACACTTGCACCCATCACTTACCTTCACAGTGTACTTTTGCACCCCTCCGACCCCCGCAGACCCACTACTCGCCTCGGTGACCCTGGAGGGTTTCGGAGCCTTCGGGAAGCCCACACTTGTGTGGGCAAAATGGGGATAATCCTCTTATCTGCCTGTTAACTACCTGTTAACAGGCAGTTAAGTGGCTGTAATCCCTTCCCGCCGCCAAGGAGACGGGACCCGGCGCGGGACGGCTACCCGCCTCCTGGCAAGATGGCACGAAGGCGGGTTGGGGGCAGGTTGGGCACCCGCCCCCAAATTCTGCCATTTTCCCAGCAGTCCCGCCTCCAAACCCGCCTCCCCAGGGCTGGTAAAATCCAGCCCTTAGTTTCAAACCTATACTGCATTTTATTATACAAAAGTGGGATAAAAGTATTTGACAAATATTTTCTGTGCAACTAAATTGCACCTCAAAATTATAATGCAAAAAATGATGTAATATCCTGTACCCAAATTAACTGAATATTAGAATAATAAATATACAGGAATGCTTTTGTGCTTACGTGGTTTAAATCCATTCTACTATTACTAACAAATCTTCTAAAACTAGTTCAGTGGCATAAAGTACAATGGGAAAAATGTGACCACAAGGTGGACCAACAGGTGCAGGCTTTTTGAAAATTTAGCCTAGATTGTCAATATTAGTATCACTGTGTAAATTTATTTATCCAAAATTGTATTCACTGCTTCAGGAAATGCTAGGCTTATCATTAATTTTAGTGACGAGAGACTTGGACATCTTGCAACAAGTAATATAATATTGAGATATACGATAATATTTCAGACCCTGGAACAAATCATATCCTGCCTCAGACTGTTGACTGGTCCGAAACCTTTTCACAACACTACATGCTGCTACTTGGTTTTAAGAATCCTGAGGATGGCAACTTTTTAGAAAAGATCATAAACAGAAGATCACCAACATTCACAGGTACAATAAGTGATAAAGAAATTATCATTGTAAACGTACTGCGGTAAAATTTCAGCAGGGATGCTCCAGATCGGTGTAACTTTAGCAGGAGATCGATGAAATCCCCAGAGAAACAGCATGAATGACCATTTCCACTGTTTCTCTGGGGTTTACGTTGATCTTACCCAAAGTTATGGCAGACAATTGGGAGAATCCCCACAGAAAGTCGACCCCAGTACAGGAAACTTTTGTTTATCCGGCACCCAAATATCTGGAATTCTCGCTTAACCGGCAAAAATCATCCTCCGAAAACTCCTCTCAAATAACCGGCAATGTTGCCGAGTCGCAGTCGAGTCTCCGCGAACGCCGAGTACTCCGAAAACTCCTCTCAAATAACCGGCAATGTTGCCGATCCCGAGTCCGAGTCCGCGAACGCCGATTTAGTCAGTAGGGGTAGTTTTCAAAAGTGCCACTACTCGGCCTCCTGGCGCTGTCGGAAGTATACTGCACATTTCTTGATTTATTTATTTTTCTTTGTTAAAAATAGCCTCGGTAGATATAACTCTCCGTTATCCGGTACTTTCGATAAACCGGCACCACGCCGGTCCCGTCGGTGCCAGTTAATAAAGAGTTTCCTGTATTTCTTATAACTGAGATTGGTTTAATATTAGTTACATTAAAGTTAAAACCAATTTAAGGTAGAAGAGGTGCAAATGATAGCATATTCTACTGGGGTAGACTGGAAAGAAAATTTAAATAAGTATAATTCTTTTTAGCACTGTGAAGGTAAAGGTGTCTCCAAAAGTGGCTGCCATCAGTGTGATGTAACTTTAGATTTATTTAATGAACCGTTCACCCTTACAGCGATCTTACCATACTTCCCAAAGCGAACCTTGTATTCCATATTAACCAGAAGCTGCAGTTCTACGGTTTTTAGCCGCTGCAGAGACCTGATACCCTTTAAGACTCACTAGTGCCCGCTGCACTTTATTTCTCTCCAAGCTACTCCAGAAGAGGCTATTATCAATGCGCCACAGGCTGGGCTTGAATTCTGAATCAACCTGCTAAATTTATTTACAGAAATTAAACAAGTACTACATATAGAACCACACAAAAATACCTACAGTGACAGCAGAAAAAGGCTCATTGCAGCAGTGAATTAGTGACAGTCTCTCTACCAACAGTCTGTAACATATTCAAGCCCCAATTTTAACTTGTCCTGCGGGGGCCAGGGTGGGCAGGAAGTGTCCATGATCACGCCGGCCTGAGGCCCGAACCATTTTAACTCCCAGGCCTCATTACCATCTTTCAGGACGAACTCCCACCCGAGCCCGGTGGGAATGATGAGGTGGCCAGCGGGTGGGAAAGAGAATGGTCCCCAGCATTAAGGTAAGTGGTAAAGAGGGAGGTGGGTGTCTGGAGCCTATTGTGGTTGAATCGAGAGATGTGGCTGATGTCACTTGTTGCAGCCTGATAGTAGCCAGTGACATAAACGTTAAGGGCAACGGTGACCATGACAGCCTCAGGCAATGCTGTCCAGGCCCTGGTGCAATCCTTGTGCTGTGGCTGCAGCAGGTGACATAGCTCAGTAACAGCCCCTTAGTGAAAAGAAGGAACCTCATACATTGCTCCTGAATAAAGTCAATGTTGAAGTGCTTCTTGAATACCCTCTGTGGGTATGGCCTCCTGCACAGTCCCCATCTCCGACTTCTGACAGCTGCTCCTGCTCTGTGGTATCTTTCTTGCTGCTCCCCCTCGTACTCCACCCCTGAAGGCAGCTCTACCCATGCCTGCAGCCAAACTATTTCTAAGGCAGCCAACAACAGTGCAAGACCAGCAAAATCTTTCTCTGTTTAGACAAAGTGAACTTTCCAGAGTGCTAAAACACACCAAAAATGTCAAGAAGTCAACCAGCAGCCGGAAGTGACAAACTCACAACTAACCTGTAAGCACTGCATGATCCCTTTAAATATCGCTGGTGAGGGAGACTTCCTACCGGTTAGTGTCATGTTGTACTGTGTGAGTTCAGCACGCGACGAGTGAAATGCTGGGGCATTCGAAAATTTAAATGAATTATTCTGCCCTTTAAATGTTGCCAATGTGTGCTCTTGCTACCAGCACATCTACCTTCCCAAATATGGTGGCTGTGCACTTCCGGCCAGAAATGTGCATGCGCTCCTGGAACGCCATATTGGGACTGTAGTAGGCTGGTTAGTGCCAGAAAAATGGGTGCTGCGCGGCCGAATTTCTAGGGCATGAATACAACAGCAAATTTCAGGCAGACATAAACTAATACATGAGTTACAGACTCGATTGCATAACAGTTCCTCTGATATTTCCACTTCCAGTGAATGAACCTCAGAAAGGCACTGTGCACAACTCTTACACAAAGTTCTCCTTGGCTCAGTTAACACATTAAATGGTAGAAATTAATTTGGGCCTGTTCTCAGTGAATACTACACCAATGAGGTCAATAGGAGTTCTTTTTTCCTGTGTATGTGGCACCCATTCATACATCCAAATATCTAAAGCTTTTTTTTTGTACTTTTATTCCTCTTTGTGTACTGTTTCATATTTCTTTTGTACTTTTAAGAAAGTAAAACCATTATTGTTCGTAAAGGAGTTAGTGGCATTATATTTTTTACAAACTGCTAGATTTGTTGTTCAGCATTCTTTCTGCTCTTACTCTCTTCATTGTGTATGAGAGGCCATATGATAATGAGGCCCGGTCGTTAAAATCGTCCGAGTCTACCTGCTGCTGCTCCTGGGTGGGCACGTGGCTCACTTTGCTGCATTCCTGCACGGGAATTAAAACCGAGCCCACTGTGTATTTAAGAGTCTTTTTTTTTTACAATACCTTTGCTTAGTTCATAGAGTTGCGATCTTTTATGATTTTATGGCCACTGCTATTTTTGAGCTGGCCTCGATTTAGGCAGCCAGTGCTTCTGCCAGACACAGGGAGAAGCCTTATTATGCCATGTAAATCGGCGTTGACTAATAGGGCCAGGAAGTCAACAGGAAGCGGCTGCCAGACCTTTAAAATCGGGAGGCAAGAGGCCACCATGCAACCCATGTGAACAGTTCCTGGCATATGGTAAGTGTTCCAGGAGGGAAATCCTGGTCGGGGAAGGGGAAGGAGGGAAGCCCAGGGCATGGGAAGCCCAAGATTTCCTTGTGGGGCCCAGAGGAGCACTCCTGCTCATCCTGGCCTAAAAGGAAACAAAAAAAAACTTAACTTGCTGGGTGTCTTCTGACCCTAACTCCTGTTCCCGACTGGTTTGTCCTGGTGGGGAGGTCATCACTGCTCACCCACCCAGTTCTTGCTAGTTTACCCTCATAATCTATCTTCTCCCTCTTTATTATTTTTTTAGTCATCCTTTGCTGTTTTCTAAAAATTTCCCAATCTTCTGGCCTACCTCTAATCTTCGCAACATTGTATGCCTTTGTTTTCAATTTGATACCATCCTTAACTTCCTTAGTTAGCCACGGTAGTTCATCCTTCTCTTAGAGTCTTTCTTTCTCACTGGAATATAACTTTGCTGAGAGTTATGAAATAGCTCCTTAAATGTCTGCCACTGCTTATCTACTGTCTTACCCTTTAATCTATTTTCCCAGTCCACTTTAGCCAACTCTGTCTTCATACCTTTGTAATTGCCTTTATTTAAGTTCAGGAGACTAGTTTGAGACCCACGTCTCTCACCCTCAAACTGAATTTGAAATTCTAACATGCTATGATCACTCTTCCCTAGAGGATCCTTTACTATGAGATCATTAATTAATCCTATCTCATTACACAATACCAGATCTAAAATAGCCTGCTCCCTGGTTGGTTCCACCACGTATTATTCTAAGAAAACATCCGGAATACACTCTATGAACTCTTCCTCAAGGCTACTTTTGCCAATTTGATTTGTCCAATCTATATGAAGATTAAAATATTGCAGTACCTTTCTTACAAGCCTCCATTATTTCTTGATTTATACTCTGTCCTACAGTGTAGCTACTATTAGGGGGCCTATAGATTACTCCCACCAGTGACTTCTTTCCCTTATTATTTCTTATCTCCACCCAAACTGATTCTACATCTTGATCTTCTGAGCCAACATCATTTCTCACTACTGCACTGATCTCATCCTTTATTAACAGAGCTACCCCACCTCCTTTTCCTTTCTGTCTATCCGTCCGAAATGTCAAATACCCCTGAATATTCAGTTCCCAGCCTTGGTCACCTTGCAACCACGTCTCTATAATGGCTATCAGATCATACCTATTTATTTCTATTTGTGCCGTCAACTCATCTATCTTGTTACGAATGCTGCGTGCATTCAGATAAAGCGCTTTTAATTTTGTCTTTATACCATTTTTCCCAACTCTGACTCTACTGTCTGGTGCACCCTTATATTTATACGCTCTGTCCCTTCCTGTCACACTGGTTATCATTACCCCTATCGCTACCCTGCATTATTGCCTTCTCCTTTCTCTTTGACATTTTTAATTTCATCTCACCTGAACCCTCACCCCCACTATTTAGTTTAAAGCCCTATCTACAGCCCTAGTTATTCGATTCACCAGAACACTGGTCCCAGCATGGTTCAAATGAAGCCCGTCCCAATGGAATAGCTCCCTCTTTCCCCAATACTGGTGCCAGTGTCGCATGAATCGAAACCCATTTCTCCCACACCAATCTTTGAGCCATGCATTCATCTCTCTGATCTTATTTACCCTATGCCAATTTGCTTGTGACTCAGATAGTAATCCAGAGATTATATAATCCTTCTTCCTTGAACAGAGGCCCAACCAGTCCCCTTCCGCCGCCACCCTCCTTCGCCTGGCTGAACTTGTTCTCACATTGAACAACTTCTCCTTTGACTCCACTCACTTCCTCCAAATTAAAGGTGTTGCTGTGGGAACCCGCATGGGTCCTAGCTATGCCTGCCTTTTCGTGGGATATGTGGAACATTCTTTGTTCCAGTCCTACTCAGGTCCCCTCCCTCACCTCTTTTTCCGGTACATTGATGACTGTATCGGTGCCATTTCCTGCTCTCGCCCTGAACTAGTAAATTTTATTCACTTTGCTTCCAATTTCCACCCTTCCCTCACCTTCACATGGTCCATCTCCGACTCTTCCCTTCCCTTCCTCGACTTCTCTGTCTCCATCTCTGGGGATAGGCTATTGACAAACATTCACTATAAGCCCACTGACGCCCACAGCTACCTGGACTACACTTCCTCCCACCCCGCTTCCTGTAAGGACTCTATTCCATTCTCCCAGTTTCTCCGTCTCCGCCGCATCTGCTCTGACGATGCCACCTTCCATACTAGTGCTTCCGACATGTCTTCCTTTTTCCTCAACCGAGGATTCCCCTCTACAGTGGTTGACACGGTCCTTAACTGTGTCCATTCTATTTCCTGCACTTCTGCTCTCACCCCTTCCCCTCCCTCCCGGAACCATGATAGGGTTCCCCTTGTCCTCACCTTTCACCCCACCAGCCTCTACATTCAACAGACCATCCTCTGCCATTTCCACCACCTCCAGTGTGATCCCACCACCAAACACATTTTCCCCTCACCTCCCCTTTCAGCATTCCGAAGGGACCGCTCCCTCCACGACAACCAGGTCCACTCCTCCATCACCCCAACACCCCTTCCCCTTCGCCCAGCACCTTCACGTGCAAGCACAGGAGATGCAACACATGCCCTTTTACCTTCTCCCTTCCCACTGTCCAGGGCCCCAACACTCCTTCCAGGTGAAACAGCGATTTACTTGTACTTCTTGCAATTTAGTATACTGTATTCACTGCTCACGATGCGGTCTCCTCTACATTGGGGAGAACAAATGCAGATTGGGTGACCGCTTTGCGGAACACCTCCGTTCAGTCCGGTCGCCTGTCACTTTAATTCTCCGCTCCACTCCGACTCTGACCTCTCCGTCCTCGGCCTCTTACACTGTTCCAATGAAGCTCAACGTAAGCTCGAGGAACAGCACCTCATCTTTCGATTAGGCACTTTATAGCCTCTGGACTCAGCATCAAGTTCAACAATTTCAGACCATAACCTCTGACCCTATCTTTTTTTTCTCATCTTTTTTCTCTCTCTCTCACATGGCAGCTGTTGATCATTCTGCCATTGCCATTTACACTTCATCTAGAGTCATCTTTTGTTTCTTAACTTGTCCCATTACCATCTCCTCTTGCCTTGCACCATCATCCCTTTTGTCTCTTAATCTCTCCTGCCTTCCATCCTATCACAGACCTTCCCTTTTGTTCTTTCCTCCCCTCCCCCCTTTCCCTGCCCCTACACTTGCTTAAAAACCTGTTACATCTCCAACATTTTTCCAGTTCTGACAAAGGGTCATCAACCTGAAACGTTAACTCTGTTTCTCTCTCCACAGATGCTGCCTGACCTGCTGAGTATTTCCAGCATTTTCTGTTATTATTCCGAACTGCACTATTGGAGCCTGATTTAAATATTATAATGAGGTGTCCTGCCCGTTGAGAGCGGGACACAGCCACGCCACGCAACCTGCTGCCATAAAAATGGCGGCAGGCGTGTACGCGACGTGTTGGGGTCACGTTACGCAATTTAAATTTTTTTTTACCCCTTCCACCCTCTCTTGCCCATTGTGGGTGGGTTAAAATTCCGCCTTCTCCCCCCGCACCATCCCGTCCCGTCCCCCGTATCAGAGGCAAGGAGGTGATCTGTTTCAAGAGCATGGCATATCACTTTCTTTATCCATTCATCAAGAGAGACACAAGTCCCTCTGTCGTTGCAGACTAGTGCCCCATCTCTAGACTCCCTTTCATTTCCAAAGTCATTGAACATGTTTTCACCTCCCAAATCCATGCTCATCTTTCCCACAACTCCATGTTTCAATTTCTCCAATAAGGTTCCCACTGCTGCAACAGCACTGAAATGGCCCTAATCAAAGTCACAAATGACATCCTCTGTGACTGTGACGTACTGTACATCCTCTTCCTTCTTGACCTCTCTGCAGCCTTTGATACAATGACCACACCATCCTCCTCCAACACCTCTTCTCCGTTGTCCAACTCAGTGGAACTATCTTTATTTGGTACCCATCTTACCTCTCCAATCGTAGCCAGAGCATCTCCAGCAATGGCTTCTATTCCCGCCCTGCACCATTACGTCTCGAGTCCCCCAATGATCTATTCTTGTCCCTTTTCTCTTCCTCATCAACTTGGCGACATCATCCGAAAGCATGGGTTCAGGTTACATATATGCTGATAACACCCAGTTCTACATCTCCACCTTCTCTCTTGACCTTCCCATTGCCTCTGTGTTGTCATTCCATACAAGCCACAGTTTCCTCCAGTAAAACATTGGAAAAATCAAAGCCATCGTCTTCGGCCCCAGCTACAAATTCCATACTTTAGCACTGGTTCCATCCGCTTCCCTGGCCACTGTCTCAGGTTGAATCAGACTGTTTGCAACTTCACCAACTTGAACTTCTGACCCATATCCTCTCCATCACAAAGACTGCCTACTGCCACTTCCGTAACATCAACCACCTTTGCTTCTGCTTCAGTCCATCTGCTGGTGAAACCCTCCCCCATTTCTTTGTTACCTCCAGACTCGACTATTTCAATGCTCTCTTGGACAGCCTCCCATTCTCCACCCTCCATAAATTTCAGCTGATCCAAAACTCAGTTGCCACATCCTATCCCGCACCAAGTCCCGCTCACCCATCACCCCTGTGCTTGCTGACCTACATTGGTTCCTAGTCCAGCAACGCCTCAAATCTAAAATTCTCATCCTTGAATTTAAATCCCTTCATGGCCTCACCCCTCCCTATCTTTGTAACCTCCTTTAGTCCTACAACTCTCTGAGAACTCTGCGTTCTTCCGACACTGGCCTCTTGTGCACCATTGACAACCGTGCCTTCAGCCATCTAGGTCCTGCACTCTAGAATACCCTCCCTCTTCGCCTTCACCTTCTCCTCCTTTAAGACCTTCCTTAAAACTCACCTCTTTGTCTAAGCTTTTAGTCACCCCATCTAATATCTCCACCTTTGGCTCAGTGTCCATTTTTATTTGATTACACTGCTGTGTAGCACCTTGGAACGTTTTTCTACATTAAAGATGTTATATAAATGCAAGTTGTTGTTATTGTAGTAGTACAAGTGTGGCCTGGTGATGACATATTCTCTAATTTTGCTTTCCATGTTGTGAAAAAGCTCTTGGCCTCCACTTCTCCAACACTCATGCATCCAATCATGTTGTGGTCCATTTTACTCATATGAAGTATCACTTTGGGCTGTTAAATTGCTATTCGTTCCTATGAATAATTTTCCCACCAGAACAGAGGAATTGTCACTACTTATTAAAATGAGTGGTTTGTGATAACTATTTCTGTCAATTACACTAAGCAGTGGCACACTTGGGATGCAGATTTCTCAAACAAAATGTATCCCAGACATGCACATTCAATGATGCTAATTACATGGTTCATAATCAAAATACAGATTTACATTTGACTGCACGACTGATTAAGAAGCATGCCCCAAAGACGCAGTAGCACTGCCTGGTGTGATACTGTGCCAACAAGATCCTGGACTTAATCCAAAAGTCTGTGCTGTGCTAACAAATCTTAGTTGGGACAATCGCGGGGCCCTGCAATTGGCCCCAGTGTCTGTGAGCTAGAGGGATAGGGAAAAAAATCAGCTATGTTTTCCACTCCTGATTACTATCAAATCACCTGTGCTAGAAAGTATACAGTTATGGATATTGGGTCACAGTTGAAGCAGAATCTACTCTGATGTGTGCCCTTCCCGCTTCTGATGAAAAAGCCTCCCAACATTCAGACTCGACTATGAATAGATAATTGGTCAAAGAACCAATGGACTGCTTACATAGAATCATAAAATAGTACAGCACAGAAGGAGGCCATTTGGCCCATCAAGTCTGTGCCAGCTTTTTCAAAGAGCAATCCAGTTAATCCCACTCCCCGGCTCTTTCTCCATATCCCTGCAATTTTTTCTCCTTCAAGTATTTATCCAATTCCCTTTTAAAAGCTACTATTGAATCTGTTTTCACCACCCTATCAGGCAGTGCATTCCAAATCCTAGCCACATGTTGCGTAAAAAAGTTTTCCCCTCATGTCGCCTCTGGTTCTTTGTCCAATCACCTTAACTCTGTGCCCTCTGGTTATTGACCCTTCAGCCATTGGAAACCGTTTTCTTTATTTACTCTTATCTGAACCCTGCATGATTTTAAACACTTTTAGCAAATCTCCTCTTAGCCTTCTCTGCTCTAAAGAGAACACCAGCTTCTCCAGTCTATCCACATAACTGTAATCCCTCATCCCTGGAACCATTGGTGTAAATCTCTTCTGTACCCTGCCCAAAGCCTTCACGTCCTTCCTAAAGTGTGGTGCCCAGAATTGGACACAATACTCCAGCTGGGGCCGAACTAGTGTTTTATAAAGGTTTAGCATAACTTTCTGGCTTTTGTACGCTATGCCTCTATTTATAAAGCCCATATGCTTTATTAACTGCTTTGTTAACTTGTCCTGCCACCTTCAAAGATTTGTGTACAACCACCCCCAGGTCTCTCTGTTCTTGCACCCACTTTAAAATTGTTCCATTTAGCTTGTATTGTCTCTCCTCATTCTTCCTACCAAAATGTATCATGTCACACTTCCTTGCATTGAATTTCATCTGCCATGTGTCCACCCATTCCACCAACCTGTCTATGTCCTCTTGAAGTCTATTACCATCTTCCTCACTGTTTACTACACTTCCAAGTTTTGTGTCATCTGCAAATTTCAAAATTGTGCCCTTTACCCCCAAGTCCAAGTCATTAATGTATATCAGAAATAGCAATGGTCCTAGTACTGAGCCCTGGGGAACACCACTGTAAACCTCCTTCCAGTCCGATAAACAGACATTCACCAAAATTCTGTTTTCTATCCCTTAGCCAATTTTGTATCCATGCTGCTACTGCCCCTTTTATCCCATGGGCTTCAATTTTGCTAACATGCCTATTATGTAGTACTTTATCAGTCTTACTCTCTAACTCCTTTGTCATCCAGGGAGCTCTGGCTTTGGTTGCCCTCCCTTTCCCTCCCTTTCCCCCTTATGTGAATGTACCTAGACTACACCCGAACCATCTCCTCTTTAAAGGCCACCCATTGCTCCATTACATTTCCACCTGCCAGTCTTTGACTCCAATTTATCTGGGCCAGATCCCTCCTCAATTTGCTGAAATTAGCCCTCCTCCAGTTAAGTATTTTTATTCTAGATTACTCCTTGTCCTTCTCCATAACTAATCTAAACCTTATGATACTATGCTCCCCAACTGTGACATTCTCCACTTGACTCATTTCATTCCCAACGACTAGATCCAGCAATGCCTCCTTCCTAATTGGGCAGGAAACCTACTGATCAAGAAAGTTCTCCTGAACACACTTCAGAAATTCCTCCCCCTCTCTGCCTTTAACACAATCAATGCCTATTCAATATTGGGGTAATTAAAGTCTCCCATTATCACTACTCTATAGTTCATGCACCTCTCAGTAATTTCCCTGCAACTCTGCTTCTCTATCTCCTTCCCATTAATTGGGGGGCCTATAAAATATACCAAGTAGCATACTAACTCCTCTATTGTTTCTTAACTCCAACCAAACAGATTCTGTTTTGATCTCTGAAGAACATTCTCTCTTCCTAGCACTGTAATATTTTTTTTAATCAAAACTGCTATCCCTCCTTTTTTTCCTTCCCCATCTTTCCTGAATACCATGTACCCAGGAATATTAAGCATCTAATCCTCCCCTTTTTTGAGCCGGGACTCCATTATCACCACTACATCATCTTCCCATGTGGCTATTTGTGCCTGCAGCTCACCAACCTTATTAACCACACTTCCTGCATTTACACACATCCAAATCTAACTTAGACCTCTTTGTATTTTCTATGATCCCACCTAATTCTGTATTATTTCTAACTCTAAGGGCTCGATTTTGCCAGGCCCGAGGAGGCGGGATTGGAGGCGTGGGAGGTGTTAAAATCGAAAAAAAAATGGTGGGCGGCTCCGATCCTGCCTACAAGCAATTTTCCCAGAATTGGGGTTTCAGACCCCGTTTCCATCCCGCACGTCTCCTCTGGAACACGCCAGTTAATCCTGGCGGCCTCACAAGTGGATTGCTTACTAACAGCTGCAGCTCCACCATTAAAAAGGAGTTTTCACCAATGATCATTTGCAGGTGACAGAACTTTGTTGTCTCAGGTCTGGGGGAACTTTTAGCAGGTATACTCATTGTTGTGGAAGTTTGGAGCCTGACACCCATCTCCAGTGTGACCTCCTGGGAAACCCCTCTCCCCACCTTGACTGAGCGCTTCCTCAACTGAGGCATATACCAGAAGCATAGGAACCATTTATTTCCTTTCCTCCTGGACATAAGATTTGGAGGAAGACCAGCCATGGCAGCAGCAGAACCATGAACAACAGCAGCAGCAACAACAGGAGCACCAAGCTGCTGCTCACCCACCTGAAGCTGCACAGGCCAGAAGGCACCAGTGCGCGACTACATTGCTGCCCGGGATACAAGGGACGCACTCATGTTGGCCAGATTTGCTTAGCCTGCACAATCAAACACTTTTGCCTCGTACCTTCTTACCAGAGCATCGACAATGGACAAGAACCTGCGGATTCCTATCACTCTGACCACCATACTGACAATTGCAAGTCACCCGAAGCCCTCAATGTGGAAGTCCCATTTGCGAGATGACACAGGCCACAACTTCAACAGTTTGCCATCAAATCTGTTTATCATCACATTACAAGGATGGCTTGTCAAAAAACAATACAACAGAACACCCAAGTGACTACCCTTGTGACTACTTGTGCTTTATCTTCCTCTTACGCGTGCTCCTACGTGGTGCTTCCCCTGTGGCTTCAGCAGATGTGGAGGCCCCTTGCTCACTTTCTTGCTGCTCCTGTCTCGACACCTTTGGCGGGCGTCCTCTGGGGTTGCAAGCCTGTGAGGGCTTGGCAACAGTCTGCTGCTCCTGCGGTTGTGCAGGGGCTGAGACGCCCATCTCAGTTGGGTGAGGACTCTGGTGGGGCTCTGACCGAGGGCTTTGCAGTGGCATGGTCGTGTGAGTGCTTGGAGAGGAGCCCCCACTTCCTTGTTGTCTGCCACCAACATCCCTCTCATGGGTCAGCCCCACTTCAGAGCTAGCAAGTGGCTTGACAGCACCTTGCTGCACTTCAGGGGGGCCATGAGGACCCGTTTCTGCACTGTAAGTCCTACTCCAGAGGACTTCCATGAAGGTCTGGTTTCTATGCTCAATAGCTGACCATCGCTCCTCAAGAGATGTCAGTCTATTCTGAACAATGACCATGTTTTCAACACTCTGGCGACTTAGCTCCTCCATAGCCATAGCCATCCTCTCCTCTACCCTCGCCATCCTTTCCACGGAGGTTGCCAATCTTTCCGTGGTGATGCATTCATGCGCCAATGCCTCCACAAAAGCTCTGCTCATGTTCGCGATGGACTCCTCCATTTGCTCCATACTCGCAGCGACCCTGGAGACAAAACCTGCCAGAGACTCCTGCCACCTGTTCCTGGAGTTCCAGCACCGCTCTCCTTCTGGATGGACCCGGAGGCACAGGGTCGACATGCAGCTGAGCCGAGCTAGCAGAGTCCTGCGCCCTCCGACAACGACTCTCCACTGCTGTCCCTGTCTCCACCATCTGCTGATGCTCACTTGTGAGCTGTGATACACCAGGTGATAACACTACTCTATCTCGCGAAGGTCCCACCGAGGTGCGAGTGTCTGCGCTGGTGCTGGGTGCGCTGAATTCTGCTGACGCTGCGCCCTCAGAGGTTGCAGCTTCCTCTGAGGAGCCTTGAGGCTCAGGCTGTTCCTCCTGGACAGTGAGGATGGGGCCTGTCGATGGTCCTGTGGGGGAGTAAAGGAAAGAGTTAGAGATGTGAGGTAAAGGTTGCATGCACATTGAATTGTGCAGATGATCATAAGTCAATCTGTTAGAGCATCAGAATCATTATCAGTCACTCATGCAATGTCAATGAGAGAGATGCCAAACTATTCTGTCACCAGCTTGCTGTGATGCGCTCGTCTGTCCGTCCCCCACTTGCGAATCTTCCTCAACACCGGCGATTTCCAGAGCCGCCTCCTCCGAGATGGTGAGCTGGGCTACTGAGGGTGGCCCTCCTCCTGTCCTCTCTCTTTCCCTCTTATTGTGGGCTCTCTTTTCCTGCAATGAGGGACACAAGTGGAGTTTGAGTGAGAATGAAGGAGTGAGTGTAGAGAATCCATAGCATAGATGCTTAGAAGGAGACAAAGGGCCCTCCCTGTGTGTTGTAAGTTGTTGTCATTGCATCACAGTGATAGGGAGTGTGAGGGCTGCATGGTAGAATAGTTAAGTAAATGTGACCATAGAGAGAGAGGGAATGGGTAAGGGTGTAGGGATGTAAGTGTCAAGTGGGATGTGGAGGAAGAGGTTGGCAAAGCAGAGTGCTGGTGAGGAGAGGCGATGGGGATCAGATTGAGGGTGATGGGAAAGTCATACTCATTTTCCTGTGCGGAGAAGGTCATGAAACCTCTTCCTGGACTGCAGCCAGGTTCTGTGGCACATAGAGATTGAGTTGACCTCCTGGGCCACTTGCATCCACACAACTTTAGTCTGCTGGGGAGGCTTTTTCTTCCCTGAGGAAGGGAAGAGCACCTCCTTATTTGATCTTGCTCCCTCCACCAGAGCTTGGAGGGAGGCCTCATCGAACCTTGGAGCACACTTTGGCCTACTGCTGGACATAGTTGCTGAATGAAGCAATCACAACAATGGGCATAAAGTTTAAAGTCTCCAGAATAAGCAAGACTGCTTGCAGGCCTTAAATCCAGCAGCATTGATGATGTCATCGGAGGCAACTTTCTGTATGAAAAGACTCATTGGGCCAAGGGTTTCCACACGCTGGAAATCAAGTGCCCAATTAGGGCAAAATCGCACTTTTTTCCCACTTCACATTGGAGTCGGGGTCCTGACACGAAAACCACCTGACACATCCCAGCCCACCCCCAATGGCAAAATCGAGCTCTAACTGTCTCTCCCAGTCCTCTGTGCACCTTGTTTCTACTGTTTAATATTATATCTTGATGCCCAACTTCCTGCCAAATTAGTTTAAACCCTCCCCCACAGCACTAGTTAACCTGCCTGCGAGGATTAAGGTCCCAGCTCTGTTTAGGTGCAACCCGTCCATCTTGAACAGGTTCCTCCTGCCACAGAACTGGTTCCAATGTCCCAGGATTTTGGAGCCCTCCTTCTGCACCATGTCTCTAGCCACGTGTTAACTTGCCATATCCTCCTATTTCTATTCTCACTAGCGCGTGGCACTGAGAGTAACCTGGAGATTATTACCTTGGAGATCCTGCTTTTTAACTTCCTCCCTAGCTCCTTAAACTCTGACTGCAGGACCTCAACGCTCTTCCTCCCTATGTCGTTGGCTCCGACATGGACCACGACTTCTTGCTGTTCCCCTTCCCCCCGCAGAATGATCTGTGCCCTCTCCGTGAGGTCCCTTACCCTGGCACCAGGGAGGCAACATACCAACGGGACTCACGTCGGTGGTATCAGATCTGCCTGTCTAACCCCCTGACTATTGAATCCCCAATTACTACTGCATTCCTACACTTTGCTGTACCCCCCTGTGCAGTCCTTTGCCTCACAGTGATAGGCTCGGGACTGCACTCCTTCGAGGTATCGTCACCCTCACCATTATTCAAAGCAGAATACCAGTTTCAGAGTGCCACACTCCTGGAGGATTCCTGCACTGCCTGCCTCTGCCTACCCTTCTGAGTGGCCTCCCACTTGCTATTCTGAACTTTATCTGGCTGTGGGGTGACCACCTCCTGGAACTTGCGATCCAGGAAACATTTAGCCACCCATATACCCTGCAGTGAATCCAGTTGACCCTTAAGCTCAGAAACCCTCAGCTTGAGTTTGAGCAGCTGGAGGCACTTACTGCACATGCGAGCCTCCAGAACACATGAAGTGTCTTGAAGTTCCCACATGGCACAGGAATTGCAGGTTACGGGTCACAGCTGTCCCTTTATTCTAATTAGAAACTTTAAAAAACTCCTTAGATATAAGGTGATTATTTATATAATTGCTGTTAACTAGGTCTAGACTATTTTAATATATTAAATTGTAGTTATTTTTCTATTCGCTCCTCAAAGAGAACTAACCAAAGATGAATTATTTACTCAAGCTTAACAAGAATCACTGAGATCACTAAACGCAAAGAACCTAAATATTCGATATCTAGATACTTAACCTAGATACGTATCTTAGAATTCTCGAGTTCTGTGTCTCCACTCCTCCTTTACAGTTGGGCTTAAGAACTGGCTTCCTTCTCCCCACCGAATTCCTACTATCACTAAATTCTCAGCTTCCACTCTGTTTGTGTTCCACTCCGATTGTCATTAACCAGGCACTGTCTCCAAGCTCTGTACCCATGTACGGACTGTTCAGAACACAAGTTATTACATTCAGGAGAGATGGGGATAAAATTGGAAAAATAACATGGAGAGAGGTTGATTGCAGACTTAAGTAATAATTATCAATATGTTGAACCGTGCACGTAATTTTATGCCGTATGCTAAAGTTAAACTGGGCATCTACTACATGGTGTGGATTTAAATTTTGATTATCTTAAAAATATTTAGGGGATGTCATGGTATTTCTGATGATGAGCCGGGGTATATTTAGTACAAATGTGAATCTCAGTGATGGTCAGCAGCTGATTAATTGGTGAACAGTGTGTCATGATTGGGTGACTGGTTGAAAGGACAGTGGTTTCCAGTTCTATGATTTGATTGGCTGAATAACTTGTTGGACAGTTTCTGGACTTATATTCAAATACAATTCAGTACATACATTTTCCTCAATAATATGTGTATGCTGATTGTGCCAGTTAATTGTGTGTTTTATTTTAATTAAATAGTCATAATATTGTTTGACATTATAATAATTATCGGTAAGCCCGATAAACTCTTTAAAAATTCTCAGTAATTGTTACTAGTTTCGGGTCTGCGTTAGATATTCTCCTGGCTACAACAAGGCATATCACCCCTCTAAACAGTCTGAGTATCTTAGGTTTAGAGGTGTGCCTGTACTGTCAAATATCTAATTATATGATAGCGTGCCCAGGGGTGTAACAATAGGATCTGTTGTGATCTGAACTGGTTATTGTATCTTTCTCACATGCGCTTCTCCAATTTTTCAGTAGATGGACTAAAAAGACAATTTAATGAAACGAGGCCAGATATGAATCATTAAGCTGTTTTATTTTACAAACAGCAAGTGAACATACAGAGTAACAGTTGTAAACAAACCTCACTTAACTCAATTTTCAGTTCTCTCCTTGAAAAATAATAAACTGCATGCCCTGTCCCCTTTTTGGCATGACATTCTTGTTGTTGGCATTATGAGGGTAATTTTAACCTAACCTGTCTAGCGGGAAACTGACCAGATCGGATCAGCCATCCGTTTTACACCCCATCTGATTTCAATGGAAACTAAAATCAAGCAGGGTGTAAACGGGTGGCCGATCCAATCCCACTAGATTTCCATTGAGAGGATTAGATTAAAATTACCACCTACCTTTTTTTCTAGACAACTTGTAACTGCAAAAACGGGCCTCCTGCATTTTAGTTTCCAGCTGTACACCTGCCCCTCACAATCTCCTGTTTAAAAATTGACTGACTGTCCCTGTATCCTTTTACCCTTTTTCTCCCTGTGTTCCCAGTAAGTGGGATGGTCATCCCTCTGACTTCTTTGTCATTCAGTGATTTTCTAATAGCTCTGTCAATAAACTGGTTACCTCTCTCTGCCCTCCCCTTTGGGTATGGATCTTTGCCATTCTCAAAATGAACATAGGTGATCCTGGCTTACTAAACCTGGGATGAGTCAGTTAACTCTGATTGTCTCAGTTTGAAGTAGTCTGTGAGCTGCAACATTTCAGAAAGTGGCTCATCTAGCTTTAATATACATCTTCAGTGCCTGACAAATTAACAAATAAACCCTCTGTCTTAGCAGCTGCAGTCTGTGGCTTTTTAAACTGTGCGAATTCACCTTGTTTTAAAACATATCACTTAAACATAACTGATTCCAATATTTTTCCATGAAGAAAAAGCGATCAGACATCCCAAAATGTGACAGTAATCGTCTTTAAAAAAACCTGCATAATGTGATTGTATCTGAAGTATTTTAAGGCCCTTACCAAAGTTGGATGGAAAAACCATATATGTTTCTTAATATTTTCTAGAATCTAGAACACCCTTTTGGTCACTTACTGTAAAAGAAGTTGAGAAGAACATGGATATCCTTGGGAGGAGGATTCTGCCAGTTTTAGATTTTACACTGTGCACTAAACTAGCTGTGGGTATATTAATTTATTAAATTGACTCATGGACTCATGGAACAACTGAAAGCTTTTGTTAGTATTGAAGATTTACATCAGAAAGATGGATTTACAATGACTACTGATTGTGACAGTTTTCCTTTTTATTGGTCTGCCTACGTTTATTGAATATCTTACAGTCAATTATCAAACTTCAAATGCATATAACATGCCCTGCAACATATACCAGTTTTACAAATGCACCAAATACTACATAATGCAATTTTCACTGTGCAGCCTTCCTACTTATTAGAGAAAACAATTAACATTATTAAACAGCAGAATTTGTGATATCCACTGGTTTGTAGTATATCATTGAGCAAACGACCAAATGAATTAACTGTTGCTTATAGTGGTCATGTGTAGGATTCAAAGTAGCAGTAGAGCTAATTTTAAAGTAAAATGTCGGGAACTTCCTTGGGGCTTCTCCCGTTCACTGCCATACTTTCGGCAGTAGCCCCAATTATGGGCATAAGTGGGGATTTAGCCAAAGTTACAGCGGCGGAGTGGAAAAAATCCTGAGGAAATTTATCCCCAAATGTCAAACAGTAGAATCATATTTCCGTAAAAGCTGGGACAGTTTCTGTGCATAAAATAGATTGTTTGCCTAGTTAGGTTCCCTCTCTTAACTATTTCTCTATCTATATATTTTTAAATATATCTTATTTTTTTAAATGTTCTAACCACTGGTTTTGCTAAAATTTGAAATGGCTACTCAGAGTCTTATCATCTGACCTAGAGCAACAAAACTTTTTGATCTAGGTGCAAATTAGATTGTGTACAGTCCCCACCGCTTATAGTGACTGCATTGGGGTTAACGCGATTTACCTGCTGATTTACCTGCTATACGCGGTGGACGGAAAAACCAAAAAGAAAGATAACCAACATATTTTTTTAAAATAGGCAATCTCACTTAGCAACTGCTTTTCCTAATTGTTATCAGTTGCACCTATAATCTCGTCACTAAGGTAATTGCACTTTAACGAGATGCAAATAGCTGATTAAAACTGCTTGAATCCCGATTTTGCCTGAAATCAACACAGCCTTTTAGAGCAGTAAATACAATACAGGAGATTAACGAGGTGTGAACAGCTGATTGAAACTGCTTGAAGACTCAACCTTTCTGTTGGACTATAACCTGGTGTTGTGCGACTTCTCATTTTTGTCCACCCCAGTCCAACACCGGCATCTCCGCATCATGGCCTGAAATCAACAGAGCCTTTTAAATTGGTCAGTACAGGGTAAGTATTCATTGAACTGTCCAAAATCCTCAGCGCACTTAATACATTATAAGTAGTGCCTTTGTAATTGATTCCTATTTAGTGCCATTTGCCCAATATAGGCGACAGCCCATGCTAAGCGTGAACGGCGTAAGTGGTGGGGACTGTATTGTAAGTTAATGTGACCTGTTAGCGTTGGGTTCTTTGGATTCCAGACAATGTGTGTTTACCTTCTTATTGGCATTCTCCGTGGTCTTATGTTATTGTGATTTAATATTATGAGAATCATACTGTTCCTTTGAATCTCACGTCCTATTTTTGGTGCATCATATCTGCTATGCTGTCCTAACTTTGATGAAGTGATGTTCCATTTTGTAGACACTTTCATTGAGCTTCGTTGGGACCGTGTACCAGACCAAAGACAAAGAGTGGGAATAGGACAGTGCTGCAGGGAGGCAGTAACAGAGTTGTGTCACATCTTGCAAGAATATCTGCAGCCAGCTGCTACACCTAGCACAGCGTTGCCTATTTCAGTCAAGGTCACTGCAGCCCTGAACTTCTTTGCCTCTGAGTCCTTCGAGGCTTCCACAGGGGATATCAGCAACATCAATCAGTCTGCAGTCTTTGTTTGTATTAAACAGCTGACTGATGCCTTATTTGTTACAGCAAGCATTCATCACTTTCCCATGGACATCCAGAAGAAGCAGGGTAGGGCTCTGGGATTCGCACAGATTTCAGGACTCCCCAAAGTCCAGGATATCATTAATTGTACTCACGTCACCCTTCACACAACACAACTGCCTTCATGAATCACTCAATTAATGTTCATCTAGTGTGTAATGGACAGCAGTGCATTATGCAGGTTTGTGCTGGCTTTCCTGATAGCTGCCATGATGCTTTTATATTGCATGAGGCATCCATTCCTCCACCATTTGTCAGAGAGGACACTGATGATATAGAAGATGGCTAGGAAGTGGTAGTGATCCAGCAGTTATCTGCAGCCAAAGCTGTTCGGCATTAGCTAATTGAAGAGAACTTCAAATGAACAATCCAAGGTCCCCTGCATTAACAGTAGTGTACAACATCTATCCCACTCCTTTCACCCTACAATCAACAGTGTCTGCCCAAATACTAATATTGTTGGCCATCTCACCTAACATTGAAAGATCACCACCCACTACAGGAAAACTCTGTGCACAAAGATTTCAAATAGCATTATAATTTTACTGGGTTACAGAAAGGTGTAAACAATATTTTTCACCCTGGTGCGAAACTCCAGTTCCTATCTGAAGTGATCTTTTACCTACTTTAGTGCTTCTACAAGGTGTTCCCCCAGTGGCTGCAACATGGGAGAAAGTTAACCTGCTGTGACTCATTGAAGAGCTTGTGATCAGCAAAGTCTAGAAGCTCAGGCTTGAGAGAGCTCCATAGCTCTATCCAAAAAGCTTTGGACCCTGCAGGAACTCCTCTTGCCCCTAGGGATTTTTCTAAAGGTCCACAGTGTTGCTTCCTTGCTTTGGCCCTAAGAAATACACCCTCTCTTTAAACTGCTTCAGACCCTTAAGAATCTGCAGCAGCGCCTAACTTCCGGCCTCTTAATCAGTGAGCTGCCTATGGAAAAAGCATTTTGAGCTGGCAGCTCGCCTACGGCATGCAAATTAGGGGTAACCTGGAAACTGGGATGGGTCCCCTGCTGACACCTTCGGATGACCATTGCTCTCACCCTGCTCATCTCCTGCTGATTTACATGGGTACATAGGAACAAGAGTAGGCCATTCACCCCTTCAAGTCTGTTCTGCCATTCAATTAAATCATGGCTGATCTGTATCTCAACTCCATTTACCCAGCTTTGCTGCATATCCCTGGATACCCTTAACTATCGATCTCAGTCTTGAAAATTTCAATTAGCTCAGTCTTTTGGGGGAGCGAGTTCCAGACTTCCACTATCCTTTGTGTGAAAAGGTACTTCCTGATTTCACTCCGCAATGGCTTAGCTCTAATTTGAAGATTATGCCCTCTTGTTCTGGATTTCCCTGCCAGAGGAAATAGTTTCTCTGTACCTACCCTATTGAATCCCTTAATCATTTTAAATACCTCGACTAGATCACCCATCAGCCTTCGAAACTCAAGGGAATACAAGCCAAGTTTATGCAACTTGTCCTCATAATTTAATCCCTGGTATAATTCTGGTGAATCTGCGCTGTACCCCTTCCAAGGCCAATATATCTTTCCTAAAGTTCAGTGCCCAAAACTGATCACAGTACTTCAGATGGAGTCTGACCGAGCCTCTGTACAACTGATTCACATTGCGATACAAAAATCGCACCCCCCCGCCCCCCCCCCACCTACCATGTTTCTTAGATATTCTAGTGTTCTACTATCTGCAAGTGAAATTTCTTTCAACTGTTGTCAGATCTACACCTGGACCAGCCATTTTCTATCTGTCTCCTGTCAACAGCGAGGCCATCAATCAATTGAGCAAGGCCTGGCTGCCTCACATAAGCCATCTGTTAATTATGCTTACAATACCAAATGGAAAAAATTGGCTCAATGGTGATTGAATAAATATTAATCCTATTTCCTGTGACATCTTTGCCATTCTAGAATATCTGTAATATTTCCTCAATCTGCAGCTAAACCCAGCTCCATTTGTGTACATCTTGCAGCAGTTCCAGTGTTTCATGATCTGCTTACATTAACTATTTTAGTGAGGCACTCCTTGCTGTCTCACTTCATAAAAGCTATCTGCAAAGCTATCTGAATCCTGACAGATCTCCATTAGTCCCAATTTAGGATTGTTGCTACATAAATTTACATATCCTCTCTTCAAATCTCTTTCAACATGTATCTATTATGGAAGGCTGCATTTTTGGTTGCCCTAATTTTGGCATGCATGTTCACTGATATCCCAGTTACGGATACCCTTATTTAATTTGGAACATTTCAGCTTGTTTCAGTTAATAATACTTTCACTTTTGAGTCAGAAAGTTGTAAGCTCAAGTTCCACTCGTGTATCTGAATACACAATATAAGTGGATCCTACCATGCATTGTAGAAAGAAAGTGGTGCATTGTTGGAAGTGCTGTCCTTTAGATGAGATACTAAACTGAGATTCCTCTTTCGGTGGTAAAATTGGATGTTAAAGCTCTCATAGCATTATTTTAAAAACATCACAAAGTCCTCCTGATGTCCTGGCCAACGTTCTTCCCTCAACCAACCAAAAACAGATTAGTTAGTCATTCACCTTATCACTATTTGTGGGATCCTGCAGAAAATGTCTGTCAGTTCATTTACATAAGAATAGTCACTTCACTTCAAATTCATTCATTGTATGCAAAGTGCTTTGAAAGACATGAGAAGGCATTGTATTAAATATTTCACTCTGAATGAACTTTTCTTTGGACACATTTGGGTTTCATGCCAAAGACAGTTTCCCATTTCCATTGAGGTCAGGAAATTATAGGGGTAGATTTTCATTTTGCTGTCCGGTTATAAAGCTGGCATTGCAGAACAGCTCTCCATTACAGAAACCACCCAATCAATGGAAATGAAACTCAGGCGGTTTCTATAACAGCCAGCCGACTCCCAACACCTATTTTATAGCTCGGTGGCATGTGCAAAATATAATAATTCCTTAATTTTACCTGCCTCCTCACAAGTTAAAATTAGAAAGCTATTTCTACTATGTGGGTGCTCATGGGACATTTATACTGATCCTAGTAAGTCATCCCACTTCACAACCGCTATTTGTCGCCTACAGTCCAAAGGTTATATTATAGGTAATCACATTTTATGGCAAGAACTTCCAGAGCGGATATTAGAGCACATTCTTCACCATTACCACCTCTCTGGGAGGAAACCCATTGAAGAGGCTCCCCACATTTTATTCCTGACGATGCAAACACCCACAGATTGGGTCCTGCCTGTTGCATTCACTGGTGAAAGGCAGGTGCACTCCCAACTTCCACTCAACTTTCTTATCTAACACGGTGTAGAAGTGAATCATTTCAAATTGGATCCCAAGATCTCCCAGCACCAGGACAAAGTCTCAGAAATCTGAAATCACACGTTCAAATTATGACTAGAAGGAAGCATCAAAGGTAACAGTAATAGGTGTCCAATGCTAGAAGGATTTCATGGTAATCTAAAGAATTTTGAAATGAGGTACTAGCGTGAACTGGAATAAGCTTCCAGTCGCCTGTCACTTTAATTCTCCGCTCCACTCCCACTCTGACCTCTCTGTCCTCGGCCTCTTACACTGTTCCAATGAAGCTCAACGTAAGCTCGAGGAACAGCACCTCATCTTTCGATTAGGCACTTTATAGCCTTCTGGACTCAACATTGAGTTTGTTGAGGCTGCCGCGAAACACGAATGGAGGCTGAATCCATATGTGGAAAACAAGAAGCTTTTATTCACTGCATGGCACACAAAATGTCTGAGAAAGCTGCTCCCAGAATTCTCTGGGTAAACTCCCAGAATTCTCTGGGTAAAACCTGAGGCCCCGCCCCCTTCTGCCTTAAAGGGAAGGGGCTGGAAATTTGTCCACAGACGGAAGAGTGGATTATGCCCGTTTTAGGTGGCGATCCGCCACACAGCTCCCCCCAGAATCCGCTTAGGAGGTGTGGACGAGACGGTGCGGCGGTCTGATGGGCCAGCCGGAGCGGCTCTTGTAGGACGCCGATGGACGTGGGACGGCCGGGCGTGGAGCAGCTGGGTGAACCGGCTTGAGGGCAGGTCGGCCGCGTGGAGGTGGACGAGCTACAGGGACCTGCACCCCGGGTTCCGAGTGTGCTGGCTTGAGTCGGTCCACCGACACTTTTTCGGTCCTGTCGCCCACTTGCAGGGTGAAAAATTTGTCCCCAGCCTGTAGCACCTTGTAGGGCCCGTCGTACGGGGGTTGAAGGGGTCCGCGGTGGGCTCTCGTCGGTGAGGGAGAGCATGTGGGAGAGGAGGTCTGATGGTGAGGCATCACCGAGGCCTGGAAGGTCGAGGAGGTGGCAGTTTCGCTGATATGCCGAGACCGTAAATTTTTTAAGGAGCGCTGTTCTGAGATGTGCGTACTTGCCTTCCTCTGGTGGGTTCTGCAGCGTTGTCCAAACCTTGGAAACTGCGACGCTACTGAGTGATGTGACGAGATAGTCGTACTTCGTCCCATCTGTGGTGATATTTTGCAGCCGGAAGCGAGATTCAGCTTGGAGAAACCAGGCTTCGGGCTGGTTTTCCCAAAACTCCGGCAGTTTCACGGAAACTGCTTTCGTGTCCACCATTGCAGTGCTCGGAATACGTTCTGAGCGTCGGGGTCACCAATGTTGAGGCTGCCGCGAAACACGAATGGAGGCTGAATCCATATGTGGAAAACAAGAAGCTTTTATTCACTGCATGGCACACAAAATGTCTGAGAAAGCTGCTCCCAGAATTCTCTGGGTAAACTTCCAGAATTCTCTGGGTAAAACCTGAGGCCCCGCCCCCTTCTGCCTTAAAGGGAAGGGGCTGGAAATTTGTCCACAGACGGAAGAGTGGATTATGCCCGTTTTAGGTGGCAATCCGCCACAAGTTCAACAATTTCAGGCTATAACCCCCCCATTTTTTCAGGCGGCAGCTGTTTATGATTCTGCCATCCCCATTTGCAACATTTAACCACTCCTGCCTTGCATTCTAGCACAGACCGTCCCTTCAGTTACTTCCTCACCTCCCCCCCCCCCCTTCCCTGCCTCTGCACCTGCTTAAAATCTGTTACATCTCCAACTTTTACCAGTTCTGAAGAAGGGTCTCCAACCTGAAACATTAACTCTGTTTCTCTCTCCACGGATGCTGCCTGGCCTGCTGAGTGTTTCCAGCATTTTCTGTTGTTATTTAAGATTCTGAGAGGTTGTTTCCCCTGGCTGGAGAGCCTAGAATACTAGGGGGCATAGTCTCAGGATAAGGGGTCAGCCATTTAAGACTGAGATGAGGATGAATTTCTTCACTCAGAAGTTTGTGAATCTTTGGTATTTTCTACCCCAATGGGCTGTGGATGCTGAGTCATTGAGTATATTCAAGATTGAGATTGATAGATTTTGGACTCTAGGGGAATCAAGGGACAGGGAGATCTGGCGGGAAAGTGGAGTGGAGGTCGAAGATCAGCCATGATCTTATTGAATGGTGGAGCAGGCTCAAAGGGCTGTATGGCCTACTCCTGCTCCTAATTCTCATGTTCTTATGAAGTGCAGCAAAAGCTGGAGTTCCTTGGATAAATAGAGAAATTAAAGTTAAAATGAGATGTAAAAAAGGAGTATATGAGAAGACAAAAAAAAAATCAAGCAGAGCATAAAACAGGCTAAGAGAAGGCATGAAGAAAGATTGGCAGGTAGTGCAAGGAAATAATAAACAATTGTATAAACAAGAAATTAAGGAATAGTTAAAGAAAGTGTAGGGCCAATTAAAGATGAAAAAGGAATACTTTTTTCTGGAAGATGAAGGAATGGTGGAGATACTAAAGGGCTGATTCCACAGTAGTGCATTCAGGGAGCGATACATTAACAGAAGCATGTGTGACCTGTAGAATCAGTCAAGTAGACCTCAGCATAATTGGCACTGAACTTCTGATTGTGTGGGAGGAAAAATGTTAAAAATTTTGAAGCAGCACTTTGTGTGTGTGCTGGCCTTACTGCTCCCATAAAATTATGTTCATTGATGTAAAATGGTCCCACTCCATATTCCCTTTGCTGTTTTGCAGGGCAACTTTTGATTCACTGGGCACCTGTATAAAGTAGTTTCTGGGAGGCCTGCAAGCTGCTCATTGAAGAACTTCACCACATAAAGCTTGGTCACCATATTAAATGAGACTTACATTTTAACTGCTGTTTTGGGCTTAAATGACTGAACTTTGATCATTAGATCAATTGCATGTTTTTGCTCCATGCTTGCTGCTATCTTCATTCAATTCTGCACTCCTTTGTGGCACAGCTCCCTCAGCAACATTCCTATTGCCATCACCCTTGTACTTGATGAGCAGTGCTGACCATGGGCATTGCACTGGGACTGACAATGGCTATGTTGGATTTGGAGAAGGAGGAGGATTTTTTTATAGAAGGAGGAGATGCAAGCAGACTGGCATGACAGCATAAGAATTACATCATACGACCCAGGCACAACTACTTGGGCATGTCAGAAAAAATCTGTCTTCACCATCTATGACTCAGGAGGGAGGCAGCCACTGAATGATGCTGTATATAGGAGAATGAGCCTTCAGGCAGCATCCAGCACACAGGCGGTCTTGTGTTGTACTTTTATGCTACAGCCTCATTTCAAGCCGCTACTGGTAACATTTCCCAGATTAGTTAGATCTCTGTTACCTGATGCATCAAGTAGCTCACTGCAGCCTTGTTTGCCAGCAGAAAAGGGAAAAACTGGAGATAGCCCAGCATTTCTACCAGGTGTCTGGGTTCCTAAGAGTGCAGGGCCTCATTGATGGCGCTCATGTTGCCATCTGGATGCCAAGCAACAACCCTGTGACATATATAAATTGCAGAGGTTCATTCAGTCAATCTCCAGGTGGCCACTACACCAGAACCGAATAATGCAGGTGACTACAAGATACACTGGCAGCAGCCATGATGCTATCATCTTGATCTACTGTGTCACCATTTTTTAAAGAAGCTGGCCAAATGGACAAATGGTTCCTGGAGGACCAGGGATATCCTTACTACCCTGGCCAATGACACAGGTCTGAATACCCCACACTGAGGCCAAAAGTAAATACAGTGAGGCCAATGACTTTTACCCAAATTCTGATGAAACATTCCATTAGGATGATGAAGCAGTGCTTCCTGTATCATGAGAAATCAGTTGCGGCCTTATTGCACAGTCCTTAGAGGACATCCGTAATCATTTGTGTCTGCTGTATTCTGTTCAACATCGCCTTTATAGGCGGGGAACCTATGTAGCCAGAAATTCCAGAAGGCAAACCCTGCTCCATTGCCTGCAGAGGAGGGACAGGAAGAAGGAGGTGTGCCCTTCGAAAATGCATGACCAGCTAGACTGACGCAATAAGGACCGATTGACCAGACATTTAGTCAGAAGTAACCCTGGCGCCCCAATGTGAACAGTCTTAGGTCTCTGTGCTCCACTTAACCCATACTGCCTCACTACCATTGCAACATGTTTGCCCGTCACTAACAATTATACGTTCTTTCTAGCCAATAAATCATCACCAAACATTCTAAAAAAGGAGCAATCCACATTTGCTTCACACAAAGAGTACAAGAAGAGGAGGTGGAGCAATTAGCTAGGATAACTATAGATAAGGCAGTAGTACTCAAAATAAATGGTGGAGCTCGAACTGGAAAAGGCACTGGGCCCTGTTGGCATGCATTCTAAAATGCTGAACAAAGACAGAGAGAAAATAGCAGAGGCTTTGACCGCAATCCTTTAAATATCCTTGGATATGGAAGTTGTGCTAGAGAACTGAAGGTTTGCCAGTGTAATATCTTTGCTCAACACAGGATAAATCAGGTAATGTAGACCAGTCAGCCTAACATTGGGAGTGGATAAGCTAAGAGACCATAATACAAGCTAAAATTAAAGCTCGCTTAGAAAGACAATGATTAATTAACGACAGCCAGCATGGATCTGTAAAAGGCAAAGTTGTGTCAGACAAATTTACTAACGTTCTTTGAGGAAATAATATTGTATTGATAAAGAAAATGCAGTGGATGCTGTATTTATGGATTTTCAAAAGGCATTTAATAAAGTACTGCTTGTTGATAAAATAACATGGCATTAAATGGAATATGAAGGCACAAATAGGAAATAGGTTAAAAGACAGCACACATAGACAATAGTTAATAGATTATTTTTGGATTGGAGGGATGTAAACAATGCTGTTTTCAATATATATATAAATGCTCTGGACTGGGCATAGGGAGCATAATATCAAAATTTGTAGACAATGCAAAATAATGAGAGTGGTTACCTGCAAAGAGAACTGTAAGCGATTTTGGCAGACCATAGACCAATTAGTAAATTGGGCAGATAGATGTTGGATAAATTTAGTGTGGAAAAATCTGAGGTGATACATTTTGGGAGGAAGAAAGAGAAGAAATAAATGGTAAAACTTTAAAGGAGAGGAAAAGCACAGAAACTTAGGGGTTTAGATACACAATTCTTTCAAAATGGAATGATGAATTGATAAAACTCTTAAAAAAGCAAATGGGATCCTAGGGGGGAGAAATTCTATCGCCCTGTTTGGGGCACAATTATCGGCCAGGCGCAAAGTTTAGCGCCTGGCGCTAATTATCGTCTCCGACTGCAAACTTGGCTTCTATCACCCCTGGAGGTGATTGGAGAGCTAAATCAGGTGCTACACACCTTTCTTAAGGCGCTAACGGCGAGGAGCGAGGCGCTACCTCAGAGCGCTGGCGAAGCTCATGTGATGTCAGTCAGCAGTGGAACACAGACACACTAGCACTGGCCAGTTCTTAAAGGGGAGGGTCGATCTTGCTCTCCATCCACACCCTGCTCATTGCAGCCTTGAATCTCGGCCTGGAGAGATCTGTACATCAACTCTGCTGGAAAGAACAATGGAGAGGCCCAGGGCAAGAACTCAGAGTGCAGCCCCCATAGTCTCTTCTAAATCGATGCAAGGAAGGTCAAATCAAAATGATTCTGCAAAGTGCTGCTCAGTACCCAAAACTCCTTCACACAGCGTTGAATCTCTCCAGAAGTCTCTCTCAGAATGCGTGGATCAAAAATGTCGCCGACAAAAAAAGGCAGGAAGCGGTTACCTTTAAATAGCACTCCCCCAGTCCCTTCCCGACTGCAAAACGTTCCCCTCAACCTATCATTGCTAGCGGCAGGCGGAAAGGCAGGGGGCGCCACTCAATATCCGGTCCGGAGTGCTACCGGGGCGTTGCACGCTCGACTGACGTCACGATCTGCAGGCGCAGGAGATCGTGGCGGTAGTGTTTAGCACCGCTGCAAAATGTCTGGTCAATTTCACGAGCGGCGCAAACATCGCCGCGCCCGGGCGCTAGTTGCTTTGCGCCCTCTTAGGGCGCTAACGGGAGGTGCAAAGCAACCGAATTTTTCCCCCGAGGTTTTATAAATGTGTAGAGCACAAAAGCAAAGAGCTAATGCTAAACCTATACAAATCATTGGTTAGAACCTAGTTGGAAAATTATGTGCAGCTTTGGTGTCTTACTTTAGGAATGATGTGAAGACTGGAGAGAGTACATAAGAGATTTCAGAGGTAATTTTAATCTAACCCGTCCCATGGAGCTGGACAACAGAGCTGATGAAGGAGGATTGCATAGTGAACGTGGGACTCCCCTTGGAGTGTAAAGACAGCACATTCCTCGTCTATAGTATTAAGCCATGGAGAAGGAAGCGTATCCCAACCCCAAAGTGAATGACGCAGTGCCAAAGCAGGATCATGGGGGAAATACCAATCTGCCTCTGTCAGAACATTTCCTCAGTTACATGGCAATGGTCTGTGAGACAGTTTGTTCTAAGGACACCATCTTCTTTTAATTCCATAATCCAGACTTTATTCAAAACACGGGCATCTAGAATTTCGGTGGGGAATCGCCCGACCTCCCGATGCAACTTTGGCAGAAACCCCGAACAAACAGCGTAAATGGCCACTTCCACCGTTTCTCTGGGATTTCCGGCAATGTTAATGCATTTGATTGGGAGAACCTCCACTGATATTCTACTCCTAGATTTCTTTTATAATTGCAGCCTGCCCAGGGCACCAACTTGTAATTAAGAAAGAAAATCAAGCTCAATGATAAGATTCCAGCTGTTTCTTCCAGTCCACTAGAGACTGAAGAAGCAGGACAACCCCAAATTGCAGAACTTCTTGATGATTGCCATCATGACTGTTCCCCTCCAAGTGCTGTGTGATCTGTAGCTGATTCTTGTTGGGGTGAACATGCTCTTCATGCTTCCTCAACCCCAGGTAGTAAAATGCAGTGTCAGTTGTGGCTCAATGGTAGTACTCTTGCCTTGGAGTCAGAAGCCTCTAGTCCCACTCCAGAGACTTGAGCACATAATCTAGACTGACACTTAAGTGCAGTGCTGAGTGAGTGCTGCATTGTTGCAGGTGCCATCTTTCGGATGAGACGTTAAACCAAGGCCACGGAGTCTGCTTTCTCAAGTGGGCATAAAAGATTCCATGGCACTATTTGATAAGAGCAGCGGAGTACTTCCCAGTGTTCTGGCCAATATTTATCCCTCAACCAACAGATTATCTGGTCATTATGTCATTGCTATTTGTGGAACCTTGCTGTGCACAAATTGGCTGCTGTGTTACCCTACATTACACCAGTGACTACACTTCAAAAAGTACTTAATTGACTGTAAAACGCTTTGGGATGCCCTGAGGTCATGAAAGGCGCTATATAAATGCAAGTTCTTTCTTTAAAAATTATTCCTAAAGTTCTTCACCCTCTTACATCTGCTACTTGAAATCAACCTAATTTATACAGATAATGAGTATTTCATGTTTAACTCATTTCGCTGTGTAAGCCTGCTGTTGCAAAAGTTTACAGAATGCAAAACTGAATAATAGAGGGAATTCAAGCTGGTTAGCAGATCTAACACCAGTTATTATACATATTAAAACTAAATTAGTTAAACCAGGCCCAGGTTAATTAAGATAATGAACTAAGATCCTCAATTTTAGATCACAACAGTTTGGAGGTAAAAATGATATGGAGCTTTCCTTCCACTGAGGACTGTTCAAAAAGTTAAGAAAAAGGGAAGCTAAAAACAAGTATAGAAGAAACAGGATAGCAATCATTTATTCTCAAATTTCTAGTTCATGCTTGAGTTAAAAATGCAGATAAATCTTGCCATCAATCCAGGATTCTTGTACTGACCAAAACCACTGTCCTTCAGTTGCCACAGATTCTGGATTTTTTCCAAAGACATTTTTCCCTTTTTTGACTGAACACTTTGACATCATCATCCAAAACTAATTCCAATTTGGTCTGTTATTATAAATCCCATTTATTTAGTTTTTTTATTTATTCATTCATAGAATGTGGGCGTCGCCAGCATTTATTGCCCATCCCTAATTGCCCTTGAGAAGGTGGCAGTGAGCTGCATTCTTGAACTGCTGCAGTCTGTGTGGTGAAGGTACTCCCACAGTGCTGTTAGGGAGTTGCAGGATTTTGACCCAGCGACGATGAAGGAACGGCGATATATTTCCAAGTCAGGATGGTGTGTGACTTGGAGGTGGTAGTGTTGTAGTGTTCCCATGCCCTTGTCCTTCTAGATGGTAGAGATCGCAGGTTTGGGAGGTGCTGTCGAAGAAGTCTTGGCAAGTTGTTGCAGTGCATCTTGTAGATGGTACACACATTTGTAGCCTTAGAAAACTACTGATTTTGTCAAGTTTCTTTCTAGCTCTTCACACCTCTGCTGAAAAGTGCTGGACCACAATTCTGCTGCAAGCAAGCTGCAGATTATTCTTGAGAAGTCGCACAACACCAGGTTATAGTCCAACAGTTTTATTTGAAATCACAAGCTTTCGGAGCTGCTGCCCCTTCGTCACACTTCACCTGACGAAGGGGCAGCAGCTCCGAAAGCTTGTGATTTCAAATAAAACTGTTGGACTATAACCTGGTGTTGTGCGACTTCTCACTTTTGTCCACCCCAGTCCAACACCGGCATCTCCACATCATGACAGATTATTCTTATTCAGGTTGTCTTTGGAATCTTCTGCTGGTTCTGTAACTGAAGCTTATTTTTCAATCCAAGTGAAGATGTTAGAATGTAATTTGGGTTCCCCCCCGCCCTCAGCCGCTTCTGATTATCCATGAAATTCTATTTATTTTTGAAAGAAAATCTTTTAGTTTGTTCTTCTCAGTAAAACTGATGATTCAAGCGCCCTGCCCCATATTCTATTCTTACAATCATCAAGTTTATTTGTGATTTGAAAGATTTTCTACTCCCTTTCAGGAATCCGTGAGAGTAAAACAAACCTCTATTAAAAATATGGGATAAAATTTCCTCGGGTTTTCTCGATCGTCTATCATAACTTGTGTGCAAAACCTGGAAAAGCTGCGTAAATGGCCATTTATGCATTTCTCCGGCGTTTCAGCTGAAGTTACGGTGGGACCTCCCACGGAAATTATACTCTTTGTGTTCTCTGTTTCTCCCATTCTTTTTGTTATTGTTGGAGAGTGATATACATGGTTTCAATTTCTGTGCTATAGTATCCAGCCTGTATCAGGAACATCAAATAGCCCAATTCAACTGGAGGGATATTAAATTGTGTTGGTCAGATGATCTGGGACTACTAGATGAAGCCATCATATTACACTGGTTTATTATCACTTGCTGAAGTATCTTTTTTCTGTCATGATAAGGTAATTGAGCTTTTAACCTCACAATACAGTTTTCTCCTATAAATATTTAAGAGAACACTGTTGCATGTAGGCACTTCATCCGGCAAAATAAATACTAAGAATCAATTATTAATATATTGGCATATTTGGAGACAACTGAATCTACTTACACCCTGTGTCACATGCATCTGCCAATATTTTAATTTTCTCCCTTCAAGTTGTGAGATGAGTACTTTACTGCAATGTTAATCTACTTTAGTCAGACATTGCAGTCCATTATTCCATTTGATCCCAGTAAAACAGCATTAATGCAATTGCCCCACAGTATAACACAGAGAAAACATTAAGGAGCAACATATATTTTCCAGGTTAGACCACAAAGAGTAACTAATACTGTAAAAAATCTATTGCCTATTTAAATATCAAAATATGGGAAACCAAAGGATTAAATTTATATTCAAGAAGGTGTACTGCAGTTAGCCTTCCATCGGGTCTGAAGATGGCATGGTGAAAGCTTTTTGAATCAATGTCTTGTGTTTTGAGCAGGTTTTCTGAATTCAGAAAGAAGTGAAAGGAGATGGTGTAGCTGTTAATATCCAATTCTGTTTTGAAACCCAATTCCACTGAGCCTATGCTGTCAGATTAAAAATCCATTAAAACAACACTGCTTTATCAAAATGTGTTATTACGTTAAGTGATAAATATGTCAAAACTCTGTGCTGGGATTGTGCCTGCTGGTATCCTTCAGCGTTGACCCTGCTGAAAGAGGTGGCCATTGGGATAGTGGACGCATTGGTTGTCATCTTCCAAAATTCTATAGATTCTGGAGCGGTTCCTGCAGATTGGAGGATAGCAAATGTAACCCCGCTATTTAAGAAAGGAGGGAGAGAGAAAACAGGGAACTACAGACCTGTTAGCCTCACATCAGTAGTTGGGAAAATACTGGAATCTATTATAAAGGATGCAATAACTGGGCACTTAGAAACTAATAGTAAGATTGGGCAGAGTCAACATGGATTTATGAAAGGGAAATCCTGTTTGACAAATCTATTGGAGTTCTTTGAGGATGTAACTAGTGGAGTAGACAAAGGAGAACCGGTAGATGTGGTGTATTTGGATTTTCAGAAGGCCTTCGATAAGGTCCCACACAAGAGGTTGGTGAACAAAATTAGGGCACATGGAATTGGGGGTAATATACTAGCATGGATTGAAAATTGGTTAACAGACAGAAAACAAAGAGTAGGGATAAACGGGTCTTTTTCAGGAGGGCAGGCTGTGACTAGTGGGGTACCGCAAGGATCGGTGCTTGGGCCCCAGCTAATCACAATCTATATCAATGATTTGGATGAGGGGACTAAATGTAACATTTCCAAATTTGCTGATGACACAAATCTAGGTGGCAGTGTCAGTTGCGAAGAGGATGTGAAGAGGCTTCAAGGGGATCTCGACAGGCTCAGTGAGTGGGCGAGAACATGGCAGATGGAATATAATGTGGATAAATGTGAAGTTATCCACTTTGGTAGAAAAATCAGAAAGGCAGAGTATTTCCTAAATGGTGAAAGATTGGGGAATGCAGATGCTCAAAAGAGACTTGGGTGTCCTTGTACATGAGTCACTGGAAGTGAATGCAGGTGCAGCAAGCCATTAGGAAGGTAAATGGTATGCTGGCCTTCATTACAAGAGGATCTGAGTACAGGAGTAAAGAAGTCTTACTCCAATTATATAGGGCCTTGGTGAGACCACACCTGGAGTACTGTGTACAGTTTTTGTCTCCTTACCTAAGGAAGGATATACTTGCCATCGAGGGAGTGCAACGAAAGTTCACAAGATTGATTCCTGGGATGGCAGGACTGTCGTATGAGAAGAGATTGAGTAAACTAGGCCTGTATTCTCTTGAATTCAGAAGAATGAGAGGGGATCTCATTGAAGCATACAAAATTATTACAGGGCTTGATAGGGTGGATGCTGGGAGAATGTTTCCCTTGGCTGGGGAGTCTAGAACCAGGGGCCACAGCCTCAGGATAAAGGGTAGGCCATTCAGGACTGAGATGAGAAGAAATTTCTTCACACAGAGGATGGTGAATCTTTGGAATTCTCCACCTCAGAGGGCTGTGGAGGCTCAGTCATTGGGTATATTCAAAACAGAAGTCGATAGATTTCTGACTAGTAAGGGCATCAAGGGATATGGCGATAGGGCCTGGTGAATGGAGTTGAGGCAGAAGATCAGCCGTGATCTCATTGAATGGCAGAGCAGGCTCGAAGGGCCGAATGGCCTACTCCTGCTCCTTTTTTTTATGTTCTTATTGGAGGGCACCTCATTTGCATGGGGCCAGTGGGCCCATCTCAGGCACAAACTTGCCCCATGCTGCCAGAAATTCCGACACTGCCAACTACAGACCTCCACTCCTGTGGAGACCCCATTGTTTGCCTGTTGGCCCCTACATAAGGGGGCCAATGAAAAAATTGCCCATTTTTGGGGGTCCATGCCACTCTCCTGACTAGGACCCCCACACTCCACAGTGGGGCCCACTTATACCCTTCTGGAGGCCAGTATGCCAAGTCAGATGAGGTGTAACGGCCTCCAGTCTTATGCCACTTCCATATGGGTTGAGGAATTTTATCTCCCTGCATAAGGAGCACCCTGGGCCTACCCCACTCTGACATGACTAGCCTGGTTAGGGGTGGGCTGAGGGTCTAGACCTTCCAGTGCCAACTAGGAAATTCCAAATGAGGCCGGGATCCACACTATCCAGGTTCCAACCTTATTCCAAGCCATCTGCTAGAGTTACGGCGGCAGTCCAATGGAACAGTCAAGGTAATTCAGCCCCAGACTGTTTTTAAAGAGTTGTTTCCTAGCCTTGATAAACATTATGACAAAAGTTGTATAACTTCTATTTTAGATGTTGAAATTTGCAAATATTCAAAGAAAATGAATATAGAAACTGATCAACTACATAGTTTTATATTCTTAGCTCTTATAATATTCCTTTCTTGATCTCATCCCTATTGCGTTGAACCATCAGTTTAGAAAGCAGGATCTGAACGTCCAACTCCATTGCTCTAATACCATTATTTAACAAGTTATATGAAATGCACCTTTAGATAAAGCCGTGTGCAAAGGACCTGAAGTCCATTAACTTTTATTCTTGAATAAACTTCCCTCAACAGTGGTGGCCCAAATTTAGTTTTGTACTCAAGAATGGTATTCAGTCTCAATTGAGTTTCTGCTAATTGTGGCTAGTCTTTCAATGGGTGGTAGGAAGAACCTTCTGGGATGGTCACAGTCAGTCTGTTTCAAATACAACTCTTGATGAATAGATCAAGGAGTGATACTGAGTGTGTGCATGGATCCATTTGTGGAGCAGCCTTTTGATTGAAGGGCACAGTGTGAATGCAGTGTGAGTATGTAGAAATAGGGAAAATAGAATAAAGAAAATGACAAGATAGCCTGTCTATATTTATGGGTAGAACAATAATCTGAAAGTATAATCTTGAATATGTAAATATCAAGACAGAATACAAAACAATTAGGATCATTAGAGGGCATGCCGGACTAACCAAAAACTTAAAAGCCCTGATTTCAACCTGGAGCAAGATTTGGGCAGGCAGGACGAGCGCCAAACATGCACAATGGTAGCAGTTGCAGAACCAGCAGCTCCTCTCAGGACTCCTTTTATCACATTCCAAATACTTGGCTTTCCATTCATCACCACCCAATCATGATTTTTCTC
This sequence comes from Squalus acanthias, assembly GCA_030390025.1. NCBI lineage: Eukaryota > Metazoa > Chordata > Chondrichthyes > Squaliformes > Squalidae > Squalus > Squalus acanthias. The sequence continues at coordinate 44,949,754 of CM059429.1, forward strand.
GAGCTCTCAGCTGCTGTGCTATATGGAGAAGCCCTGCACATGTCCACTTTTCTGCTCAATAGCTGCTCACTAACTCTTGCCCTCTCTTTTTGCAGGACAAAGCACACACAGTGCAAGGGGAGGAACACCTGACATCATAGCCCTCACCCAAATGGAGCAGGAAGTCCTGGACGTTAGTGGCCCAGCAAAAGCAATAAGCATCAGGGAAAGCGAGGCAGGCAGTTTATCTGAGCAGGATATCTGCCTATTACTTGTACCCCTTCATTCACCTCAGAATAATCGCACATTCAGCCAACTTGACAACTTCAACCTGCATTCTGAAGACTTTCAGCCGCTAATGTCCAGCCTGTCAGTGCTATGCTAACTCTTGTCCCTTTTCTCTTCCTCCAGGTCCTTCTCAGCACTTTGACCCTGCAGAATACACCTCGGAGGACAATCCTCCTGAGGATGCACCGTCATGTGCTGCATCCCTCCCAAGCACTAGCACAGAGATTGGCACTCCGCGTGGGCTAGAGATCAAGTTAAAAGGGTCTGCACAGTGAAGCATGCACAAGTGAGCATGAGCAGGTAGGAGTGCGAGGGACAGCCCAGAAAATGGCTCACCAGAGGGAAAGGTTGTCTCAGCTCTGAAGATCAGAACTGAGATATGAGCTTCAAGGATCCAGCCTTGAAAAGAAGACTCCTTGGGGCACACAAGCAGGTATTGCAAGGCATTGCCACATCATGGCTGAAAGTATGGAGTAGTCCACTTCCAGTTTGTGTTCTGTGATCTCACATGGCATCATCATTTTACAATCTACCATGGAATGTGTGGCCATCTCCAGGGACACTGTAGCCAGGCCCTTACAAGAGTCTGTGATACCAGCCTGTATAGCTTTAGTGGAAGCTCAAGCACTTGCCAACCAGACTCTGGGCTCCACCTTGGAAAGACTGGTAGATCGCATTGATCGGGGTTTTCAAATCATTACATCTCCTCAGGTCTGCTCTCCCGCAGATCAGTGGAACTGATGAGCCGCAGTCCCATCGTGCAGTAGCACAATGGAAATGGTACATGTTGCCCTTTCTCAGGATGTCAGCACATCTGCTCTATCACCACCCCCTCAACTAATACCACTGTGGTGCCAGCAAGTCAGCTGGGCCAGACTGTCCTGGCAGCAGCCAAAGTGCAGCTGGGCCTTCATAGGTTGAAGTACCCAGAAGGTGCCATCCATGAGCATCTTAAGGGTCCTGACTGAGCAACAGAAGCCTTCTACCAGATTTTCTGAGGCCACTTGGGGAACACCTCGGAGGAGTAGTAGAGTGAATAAACATTCTTTTAAGAAAAGTGCTATGGGTTGACACTTGGTTGAGAACTGCATTCGAGGCAATTATCAAGTTTGACATTAGGTTCATCACCTTTATCACATTTGCAATTTTGGTCTGCAGTACCTTTTCAGAGCAGTTTCTGAGTTTACACTGTCACTGTCATTGATGTAGAAGTTAGCTGAATGGTTTCAATTTTATTTAATGCAGGATTAAGGGAGTGGTCAAGGGGTCACAAAGACTGTTAATGCAGACGGGCTTTGTGTAAATATTCAGGGCAGGGGAATGAGCAGGTCACCGAAATTGCTATGCAATTAACTCATCCCTGGCAGCAAGACGTTGAGAGACGTTGAGGTGCCCCTTCTTCTTCTGCTCCTCTTCACCTTCACCCTGGTCTTCCTCCTCCCGTGAGGGTTGTTGCTGCTGTGCCTCCTCCAAATGCAGACTTCTCTGGACGGTAAGGTTGTGCAGAATGCAGCACACCACTATGATGCAGGAGACTATTTGTGGGGCATAGTGTAGGAAGCCCCCCAGACCGGTCGAGACATCACAGGGTAAAATTGCTCCTATATTGTATGTGCTTTAATATAAGTAGCTTCTTCCAGGGCGGTGATCACAGATAAATTGAGTTCTGGAGCATGATTTTGGCATTCAATTGTTAGCGTAGCTTGTCAAGGCCACTGCTCAGGTACTGCCTGTAAAGAAGTGCTCTAAATGAGTCCTAGGGTGAATTAGAGGCTATTTTTTGTTGCTGGAAATTTCTCTTCATTGGCAGTTGCTTGGCTACTCTGCTTGGAGAGAATCGAGATTATCTCAAGGCTAGAAAAACAAGGCACTGATTAGTTTTCTTTCTGTTTTTTGTAAATTTGAGGTCATTCAAAATTCAGCTGCCCATGTCCTAACTCGCACCAAATCCCGTTCACCCATCACCCCTGTGCTCGCTGACCTACATTGGCTCCCGGTTAAGCAACGCCTCAATTTTAAAATTCTCATCCTTGTTTTCAAATCCCTCCATGGCCTTGCCTCTCCCTATTTCTGTAATCTTCTCCAGCCCCACAACCCCCCTCCCGAGATATCTGCACTCCTCAAATTCTGCCCTCTTGAGTATCCCTGATTATAATCGCTCAGCCTTCAGCTATGTAGGCCCTAAGCTATGGAATTCCCTCCCTAAACCTCTCCGCCTCTCTACATCTCTTTTCTCCTTTAAGATGCTCCTTAAAACCTACCTCTTTGACCAAGCTTTTGGTCATCTGTCCTAATTTCTCCTTATGTGGCTCGGTGTCAAATTTTTGTCTTATAACATTCCTGTGAAGCGTCTTGGGACGTTTTACTACATTAAAGGTGCTGTATAAATACAAGTTATTGTTATGTATATTTTTAAATGAGACAAACACTTAAAACTAATAATTGTCAATAACCTGCGTAGTACAGGGGGAGTCAAAATCAATTGTAGTTTTCAGGTGAAGCAGGTTAGAGGGTGGAGGATAATTGGACCAAGGTGGGCAGATGCAATTCTGTCCCTATATTAATGTCATACATTCTGTCCTTATCTATATCTTGTTAAAAATCTTGTGGACTGTGTGCACTTCCTGTCTACTTAATGTTGTCATGTTTTGTTACTTGTGTGAAACATTTACCATTATAAATTCTCATGTCCATATTTGTAATGGATTCTGTCTAAAGTAAGCTAGTCACCCTGTAATTGAACAATCTGGCAATAAACTGCTCAAAATGCTTTCTGAAAGATTTGAATGTAAAAAGTTTGAGAGAAAAATTCGGTAGGTTAGCGCCTCCCGTTAGCGCCTGCAGAGGGCGGTAACGGGGCGCTGATGCTGTAGCACCGGGGGCGAGGTGAATCCAGCGCCGCACGGAAAATCCACCCCCACCCCCCCGTTGCGCCGCTGATACGAGGTACCGCCGGGGACTTCAACACCAAGCAAATCGTGACGTCAGTGAGCGTGCAATGCTCACTGGGCGTCCGATCTGGAAAATTCATTGTTGCCACTTACCTTTGCACCTTGACCATTCAGCAACGGGGAGAGCTGGCGCACAGCTGCAAGAAGCTAGCTCCAGCAACGTTATTTAAAGGCATCAGCGTTAATCACTCGCAGCTGTCAGGGCAGGTTCGTTTCAGTGGTTTCTTGTCAGTTTCACCCAGTGGATGAGTTTGTATGAGTAATTTCAAGCTTCTTTTTTAGCAGCAGTCTTCTGGCAAGTGCAAAGTGGCTACATTTATTGTTCAAAGATTCAAACTGCGACACTTGGCAACATTAATGGGGGCTGTACTGGCATGCCACTTCACCTTCCAGGATCTGTGGCGGATGGAGCGTAGGCAGCCAGAAATACGGGAACATGTGTGCAGAGGGATGAGGAGGGACGTCAGGGCTCTCACCAGGAGGCCTTACCCTCCGAGGGTATTCCGACAGCACTTCTCTTACCTTCAATTAAGTGAGGGGCAGTGTATTAGACAGCTCCGCATCACCAAGGTGGTGGTCACAGAACTCTGCCACCTCCTCCAAACAGACCTCCAGCCTTACACCAGGATGACTTAGATCCCTTTTGCTCACCACATGCCCATCATACCATCCCTGTGTCATGCCATATCACAGCATCCTCCTGGGCGCAAAGGTGAAATGAGAGACCACAAAATATTGCAAACTCGATTAATAAATTTATACATAAACATATCATACATATCACATTCATTCTAATAACTAATGACACTTGTGCCTGCCATAGTTGAATAGCTGTCATTGTGTGCAAGGCGTGAGATGTGGGTGTGAGTGTTGGTAGGTAGAGATTGGTGGATGAGTGCTGGGGGTCTGGTACTTTGGGTAGTGTGTGAAGCTTGTGGTACAGATGGTGGTATGTAGCATTTGTTTGAAGCATTCAATCACCCTGACCACCCGACTGAGGTGGATCTGCCATGAGCACACATGCTTCAGTCCTCTGGCTCCTTCTCCTTGTTGTGCTTCTCCTTGCTGAGGCAGCTGCACAGCCAGCAATACTGAGAATGATGTGCTGCAGTATCAATGAACCTCCCCTTTAAATACTGGGAAAAGCCTGTGGCAGTGATGAGTTGAGAATAGACTGCACCCGATATTGGTCCACCCTTTGAGTGTAACGCCACTGAGCTCGGCCTTTAAAACTTGATTTAGCGCCCCAATCATTTCTTTGAGCAGTGAGAATGAATTTTGTGTGCAGTCTAAAGCATTAGCACCTGGCGCTAATTCTCAAACTTTTCTAAAGATACCGCCCATTCCTGGGCTATAATGAATTTCTAGCCCTTTGACTTTTTTCCCTCAGTAACTAAAATTTTGCACAAAATCAAGGTTTAAACAAAACAAAAAATTACATTTCACAATAACATTATTTAAATTTAGCTGATGTATTGTCTTTTGTGTCTTTTAATGCCTTCATTAAAGTTTTTACTTAGAGGCCTGATCCTCTCCCAAAAGCCATGGCTTGGACTTGATATTTTTACCCAGAGCTGTGATGCCATGAGCTATATTTGGATTGTTCAGTCTTGGCATGTGCAATGTACCTAATTTCCCAAGATTTATCAGTACCATTCAGTAAGCTCTGTTGATGGAAGCTATTTATTTTGCTTCTAGCAATTTCTACTCTGTTACTTTTCAAAATTATTTGAAGTTAGAGGACTAATTTTAAACATTTGTAGTCAGGTAAGATTTATATTGAGTGCTTTTTTTAAAAAACAGGCTTTGTGTGTCTGTGTTTGTGCATGAGAGAGAAAGAGAGTGAGATAAATAACAGGGTTGCAGCTATTGTTTCATGTTCTATACATTCAGAAGGTGTATTAAGCTGAGAGAGAGAGAAAGAGATGGGGTCAGAAAAAGAGAGGACGGGTGAGTAAAAACAGAGAAAAGAGAGACTGTGGTCAGAGAGAGAGGTGAGAGATTATCTTTCTTAATGCTAATGTTCAATTTTCTCAAAGAAACACCCGTTGAATTTCAATGGTTGGATAAAGGGGAACCAGTAGATGTAGTGTATTTGGATTTCCAGAAGGCATTCGATAAGGTGCCACATAAAAGGTTACTGCACAAGATAAGAGTTCACGGGGTTGGGGGTAATATATTAGCATGGATAGAGGATTGGCTAACTAACAGAAAACACAGAGTCGGGATAAATGGGTCATTTTCAGGTTGGCAGCCACAGGGATCAGTGCTGGGGCCTCAACTATTTACAATCTATATTAATGACTTGGATGAAGGGACCGAGTGTAATGTAGCCAAATTTGCTGATGATATAAAGATAGGTGGGAAAGCAAGTTGTGAGGAGGACACCTAGGGCTGGATTTTGAATGACCCGTGGAGTCGGGTTTGGAGGCGTGTGGGGGGTTAAAGTAGCAGATTCGGGGGTCCCATCCCGACTCCAACACGCCTCCACGCAATTTTGACAAAATGGGTCGTGGGGTTCCCGACTCCGTCCCAGCTCCAAGAGGCGCGAGAGGTCATTAACGCTCTTAACTATCCCTAAATTGGCTCTGTAATGCCATTTTGAAATGTTTTAGCTAGTTTAACCCTTTTCCGACATGAAGTACGCCTGATGTGAAACACGCCAGTGAAACCTGGCGGGAGCACAAGTGGATAGCTGACTATCAGCTGCAGGTCCACTATTACAACGGAGATGTGATGAAGGTAGTAGTAGTATTAGGTCTGAAAGTCGCCTCTGATGCAGCTGCATTGAATGTCTTCAGAAACTGCCTGGCCTTTGCTGTGAGAGGACCTGGATGCAATATCTCTCTCTCTCTCTCTCTCCCCTGCTCATTTTGCATCCCGCTCCTCTCACACCAAAAGCCAGGCAGTCTCTGAGACCAGGCAGGCAGTCTCTAACCTGCAATGATGACATCATCAGAGGCGACTTTCAGACTGAAACCACTAATTGGTTCATGGGTTCCCACATGCTGGAACTCAATTACCCAATTAAGTGAAAATTGCATCATTCATCCACATTAATCTGGAGTCGAAGGGCAACACAAAATGTGGGTAACACGACCCCAACCCGACCCAAGACAAAATCCAGCCCAAAGAATCTGCAAATGGATATAGAAAGGTTAAGTGAGTGGGTAAAAATTTGGCAGATAGAGTATAATGTGGGAAAATGTGAGGTTATCCACTTTGGTAGGAAGAATAAAAAAGCAAATTATTATTTAAATGGAGAGAGATTACAAAATGCTGCGGTACAGAGGGATCTGGGGGTCCTCGTACATGAATCACAAAAAGTTAGCATGCAGGTACAGCAAGTAATTAGGAAGGCAAATGGAATGTTGCCCCTTATTGCAAGGGGAATGGAGTATAAAAGTCGGGAAGTCTTGCTACAACTGTACAGGGCGCTGGTGAGACCACATCTGGGGTACTGCGTGCAGTTTTGGTCTCCTTATTTAAGGAAGGATATACTTGCATTGGAGGCAGTTCAGAGAAGGTTCACTAGGTTGATTCCTGAGCTGAAGGGGCTGTCTTATGAAGAAAGGTTGAGCAGATTGGGCCTATACTCATTGGAGTTTAGAAGAATGAGAGGCAATCTTATTGAAACATATAAGATTCTGAGGGGGCTTGACAGGGTAGATGCTGGGAGGATGTTTCCCCTCGTGGGGGAATCTAGAACTAGGGGTCATAGTTTCAGAATAAGGTGTCGTCCATTTAAAATGGAGATGAAGAGGAATTTGTTCTCTCAGAGGGTCGTGAATCTTTGAAATTCTCTACCCCAGAGAGCTGTGGAAGCGGAGTCATTGAATATATTCAAGGCAGAGATAGACAGATATTTGAGCTACAGGGGAGTCGAGGGTTATGGGGAACGGGCGGGAAAGTGGAGTTGAGGCCAAGATCAGATCAGCCATGATCTTATTGAATGGCGGAGCAAGCTCGAGGGCCAAATGACCTACTCCTGCTCCTATTTCTTATGTTCTTATGTAAAACCATCTCACTCGTGTTTTGTTGACAGGTAAAAACGGTAATTGCTCATTGCTTAAAGCTGTGAAACAGAGCCTCTAAATGCTAACACCTATATGTGTATGTGCAAAATAGAGAGAGAGAAAATAGAATTTTGAAAGCATCTTTAAGAGAAACATACAAGAAGGGCATGGGGAGAGGATGGTGTTACAGGTTGAGGTTGACGGGGCTACCTGCCAGTGGGGGAACGAATAGGAGTGGATGGAGGTTAAGGATGAGGTGAGTGATAGTGGAGTAAGAGAAAGGATTAAGGATTGATTGGATAATTGAAAGTGAAAGAGGTGGGGGTATTGATGGGAATGAGAAAGTGATATAGAAGGGAAGGGATAGTGGGAAGATGAAGGGTAGTAGACATCATGGAAGCAAAGGGGTTGTAGAAAAGCATGAGTAATTGGGGGAAGGGTGGAAAGGGAGATGCTGAGAGCCACATTTTTTCCTGAAAATTGGGCAGCAATGTAGGTTGAAGGGGGAGGTGCAGAGCTCAGGCAACAGCAGCAGCTCACATGATTTTTGTGGAATCCAAAGGAGCACTTCTGCTCCTGGTTCCACAAAGATAATTATAAACTTAGCATTATTGGTCCTCTCCAGCTGTACTGTTGTAATGTGCACAGCTGTCTCCAAAAGTGGCAGTTGGGGTTCTATGTATGACATAGGATCCCTATTTGCATATTAAAAGGACCATTTCCCAGTGTTACCAAAGTGCAGATTGCCTCCAGTGCAGCTAAGCCTCATTACCCCTACCCAGATAGCAATTTTCAACTGGTATATCTTGCATACCATCTTGCTGTGAATTCTCAGGTTTAAACTGGTAAATATAAAAAATAAAATACATAGGTAAAGAAATATACATATAAAATAAAGGCCACTTATTTGCAGTTTTCACAGAATAATGGACAGAGTAGTTAAATTCAGTCCCAAAAACATCAGTAAAAATCTCAGAATACCATTTACTAGAAATTTAATTTAATTTGTTCAGTCACAGTAAATCAGTGGCCCTAATGTTATCCCCACCATGGCATAAGTACCCCTATTGCTATAAAATAACATTTCCTGCGATCTTCTGTGGCATTGCACATGGTAAGTCAGAGAATATTCCTTCTTTCTTATCTGTTTCCATTGTTTTCATGGTACTGTTTCACTCTCTATCTCTCTTCTACTGTTTCTCTCTATATTCTCTTCTGACCCTCTCTCCCCAATGTTTTGCTTTTCTTTCTGTTCTAAGAACATAAGAAACAGGAGTAGGAGTAGGCCAATCGGCCCCTCGAGCCTGCTCCGCCATTCAGTAAGATCATGGCTGATCCAATCTTGGCCTCAACACCACTTTCCCGCTCTCTCCCCATACCCCTTGACTCCCTTGTAGTTCAAATGTCTGTCAATCTCCGCCTTGAATATATTCAATGACTCCACCTCTACAGCTCTCTGGGGTAGAGAATTCCAAAGATTCACGACCCTCTGAGAGAAGAAATTCCTCCTCATCTCCGTCTTAAATGGGCGACCCCTTATTCTGAAACTATGCCCCCTAGTTCTAGATACCCCCACTAGGGGAAATATCCTCTCAGCATCCACACTGTCAATCCCCCTCCTAATCTTATATGTTTCAATAAGATCACCTCTCATTCTTCTAAACTCCAATGAGTATAGGCCCAACCTGCTCAACCTTTCGTCATACGTCAACCCCTTCATCCCAAGAATCAACCTAGTGAACCTTCTCTGCACTGCCTCCAATGCAAGTATATCCTTCCTTAAATATGGAGACCAAAACTGTACGCAGTTCTCCAGGTGCAGTCTCACCAGTGCCCTGTAAAGTTGCATCAAAGCTTCCCTACTTTTATACTCCATACCCCTTGCAATAAAGGCCAACATTCCATTAACCTTCCTAATTACTTGCTGTACCTGCATGCTATCTTTTTGTGTTTCATGTTCTAGGACCCCCAGATCCCTTTGTATCGCAGCATTTTGTAGTCTCACTCCACTTAAATAATAATTTGCTTTTTCATTCTTCCTTCCAAAGTGGATAACCTCGAATTTTCCCACATTATACTCCATCTGCCAAATTTTTGCCCACTCACTTAACCTATCTATATCTCTTTGCAGACTCTTTGGGCTGGATTTTGAATGACCCATGGAGTCGGGTTTGGAGGCGTGTGGGGGGTTAAATTTGCGGGGTCGGGGTTTCCGACCCCATCCCGCCTCCACGCAATTTTGACAAAATCAGTCGCGGGGTTCCCGACTCCGTCCCGCCTCCAAGAGGCGGGAGAGGCCATTAAAGCCCTAAATTGGGTCTGTAATGCTACTTTGAAACGTTGTAGCTAGTTCAACCCTTTTCTGACGTGAAGCACACCTGGTGTGAAACACTCCAGTGAAACCTGGTGGGAGCACAAGTGGATAGCTGACTATCGGCTGCAAGTCCACTATTACAACAGAGATGTGATGAAGGTAGTAGTAGCATTAGGTGTGAAAGTCGCCTCTGATACTGCTACATTGAATGTCATGGCATTTGGTGTAACAGGACTTGGATGCAAAAAAAATCCTCTCTCTCTCTCTCTCTCTCTCATTTGCATCCAGGTCCTCTCTCACCAGTACCCAGACAATCTCTGAGAGCAGGCAGTCATCAATGATGACATCATCAGAGGCGGGTTTCAGACTGAAACCACTAATTAGTTCATGGGTTCCCACATGCTGCAACTCAATTGCCCAATTAAGTGAAAATTGCATCAGGCATCCACATTAATCTGGAGTCGGGGGGGAAACACGAAATGCGGATTACACGACCCCAACCCGACCCCAAGACAAAATCCAGCCCTTTGTGTCCTCCTCACAACTTGCTAACCCGCCTATATTTGTATCATCAGCAAATTTGACTACAGTACACTCGGTCCCTTCATCCAAGTCATTAATATAGATTGTAAATCTCTTCTGCTCCTCTCTGTCTGTTTTTCTTCTTTCCTTTTGGATGGAAGATGGTGGGTGGCATGACATGAGATGGGCAGGAAGGAGTTACAATGGTTACAGGCTTTATAATGGGTGTTCTGCTTGGTCGACCATTGCGGTTGGAGGAGGAGAAGGAGCAGCATCAGCAAGGAAGAGTGCATAGACCAAGAGCTGCTGGTAGAAGGTGAAGATGCGGAGGGCACAGGAGGCCCTACAGCATGCGTGTGATCAGGAATTGCATTTCCTATCTGAACTTGACAGAGGAGCACTGCGTGAGGTGCTTCCATTTCACGAGGGATGCTGTCATTGACCTGTGTCACCTGATGCAGCACCAACTGGAGCCCTGCACCAGGGTATGGACAGCACTGCCTGTGGCTGTTAAGGTGGTGGTGGCTCTTAATTTCTACATGACAGGGTCATTCCAGACTGCAACAGGTGACGTAAGTGACATCACACAATCTGCAGCCCACTGCTGCATCTGGGATCTGATGAAAGCGCTTTACTCCATGAGGAGCTAATTTAGCTTGTTCCCCATGGAGGCATTGAAACAACAGGAAAGAGCTGCAGGCTTTGCCAGGATAGCAAGCTTCCCACAGGTGCAAGGCATCATTGACTGCACACATTGTCTTGCAAGCTCTACATAAAGAGCCAGGGATATATGGGAACAGGAAGGAATTCCACTCGCCGAATGTGCAACTTGTGTGCGATGATAGGCAGCGCATTATACAGGTCTGTGCCTGGTTTCCTGACAGTAGTCATAATGCCATTATCCTGTGCCAATCCTCAATACCTGCCTCTCTTCCACCCAGACCAGGTTGCCTGGGGACAAGGGGTATCCGCTGACCACCTGGTTCATGAATCCTGTCAGAAACCTGAGCACAGATGCTGAGGAGCGGTAGTCAGAGCTATACCTCCACCAGAGCTCTGACAGAATAAACCATCGACCTTCTGAATCAGAGGTTCTTCTGCCTTGACAGGTCTGGAGGCGTTCTGCAGCACAGCCCCAACAGAGTCTCTAGATTCATTGTCATCTGTTGCATACTCCATAACTCCTTAACTTCCCCCTGCAAAGGGGCCAACCGTTGAGACATCTTGAAGGAAGAATTGGACGAACAGTCAGGAAACTCTTTATTAACCGGCACCCAAATATCCGGAAATCTCTCTTAACCGGCAAAATTCTTGAGTAGGTAACCGGGGTTTTCCTTCATCTCTCGTTTAAAATTAACTTTAAAAAAAATCCCGAGGCGTTTGTCTTGTATCGGAGCGTGTAGATTGGGAGGGGAATGTGCAGCCCGGGTAGGCAGCGGACACGACAGATGGTCAGCTGGCGGTCCCCGGGGAGACGGAGCTCCGAATGCAGGTGCATGTCAATGTGTACGGGGCTCTCGTACGTTGGGAGATATAACTCTCCATTATCCGGACATTTTGATTAACCGGCACCACGCCGGTCCCGTCGGTGCCGGTTAATAAAGAGTTTCCTGTAGTTGGAAGATCAGGAAAATGAAGATGGCAATGAAGAGCAAGGGCTACTAATCCCACCAGCTGCTAGAGCCGTGTAGCAGCAAATAATTGAGGAGAGGTTCAGTTGAATAATCCCACCCTCTCCAATGCACCAACAATCCTTCCTACCATCTCACCAAGGTCCTTACACACACCACATGAATGCCCTGAAAGTGTACACCTTCTTGGGTGTTGCACTCAATTCATTGCAAATGTTAGGACCAACAGTTAAGTTAAGAAAAAGTCAAAAACATCAAGATGCTTCATCAATCTTTATTTCATACTTCCAAAAAATTAACAATTGAAAACTAAAATTCACCCTTGTGCCTGACTTCTGTGATCTTTTGCCTATTCTGGTGCTCCTACGAGGTGATACCCCTATGGCTACAGCTTGGGAAGTGGAAGGCTGCTGAACTTCCACTGAGGGCACTTGAGATGGCCATGGTGGGTGACCTCAAGGAGCTCCGGCTGTAGAGGACCCAGCTGCAGACTCCTAGCCCAGCTGACTGTCAGGAACCAAGAAGGGCATTGGCTGAGAGGCTGGTGGGGGAGCAGGCAGCTGGCATCCTGAGAGAGGACAGCATGTGCCTCTTCCATGAAACCACTGCCACTCTCATGGAACTGAGCCTCAGCACGCCCATTGCTCTGCATGAGAACAGAGTGTAGGAGTGATATGACACTTGCAAAGCCTCTATCCACACTCTTCTTGCTTGCTTTGAAAACCAGAGGAGATGCTCAAACTAAGAACCAAGACGGTAGCAGTCTGAACTCCCATCGAAGCTGTCAGAGTGGCCACCAGAGCTGGCCACTTTCTCCACGGATGACTGTATAGTTTTAATGCCCTGTGTGGATCCCACACAAACTGGGACACAAAAGACAATTCAGTAGATAAATTTAATGTGAAATATGAGATTTAGTGAATTTCTTAATGTTGTTTAAATCTTTATTTTGGATTTCATTTATTGAGAGAAGAAATGTTGGTTCTAAAATTTTCAGATGAAAAATTTTCAGAAACATTTTGAGCAATTTCTGGGGTAAGGATAGTACTGCACCACCCAGTGCCCAGATTACAGAATTACTGAGTGATGCAATTACACAGATAGTTTCTATTATAAACGTGGACATGGGAACTTATAATGAAAATAGCTGACTTCAAAATTATGAAAGGTTTTGATAGAGTAGAAAGGGAGAAACTGTTTTCACTGGCAGGAGGGTCAGTAACCAAAGGACACAGATTTAAGATAATTGGCAATAGAATCGTGGCGGGGGGGGTGGGGGCAGATGAGTTTTTTTTTATGCAGCGAGTTGTTATGATCTGAAATGCAGTGCTTGAAAGGGTGGTGGATGCAGATTCAACAGTAACTTTCAAAAGAGAATTGGATATGCACTTGAAAAGGAAAAATTTGCAGGGCTATGGAGAAAGAGCAGGGGAGTGGGGCTAATTGGATAGCTCTTTCAAAGAGTTCTATGCTGTATGATTCTATGAAAAGTGTGATGAAGAGTGACAACAGTAAGTTATATTTTGTAGACAGGAAGTGCAAACAGACATACGATTTTTACTAAAATAATAAATATATAAAAATTGATCAGACTAGAGACTTTCATCCTATTTGTCTATACTGAATTCAAATCTGGTTCCTGACCCACTGCACCATCCACTCCTCCGCTTCAAAACACACATGTACATGCGTTGACCACAACTTTTATAAGCACAGGTTATTGTACAGATATTTGCAGTATGAAACCTATGGTTTTATATGGAAAGTCAAATTTTAGAATTATGTAAAAAAAATATTCCTTGTATACCCAAGATTAAATTTATACATGTAAATAAATAGATACAAATTGATATTAATTTGGAACTAATAATTCTATTAGTAATTGTTATCATTACAACAAAAAAATCCCTTTGCTAAAAGTTCAGCAAGACTGTTAGAGCAAACATTAGGAATTCAACAAATTTGGGAAAATAACTTACTTAAACAGTTAATTGGAATTGATAATTTAGATAGTTATTCTACAAATAAGATGACACTGATCTGAAATATTTTGATATCATCTCTCTAACATGTCTTTCTTTGATGAGGGTCAGGGGGGGATTTGCCCAGGTGCAGGTGTGCTCGAGAAACTACAGTATGCCAGTTACCTGAGTCAATTAAAGCGTATGAAGGAGCAAGCACAAGTGATTAACCAGACTATCGCAGAACTAGCCACCATGCCCTATCTGCATGAAATGAGTCAACATGAAATTGAACTGGTAAAACAACTTTCTATATATCTTTTACTGTAATTGTTTACATGTTAAAAATATGCAAACATGTTTCCAACATCTACATATTTCTGTGATAAAGTAATGTTAAGAACTGCATGGGGGTAACTTTCAACTTCGGCGGGGGCATAAAACTGGCGGTATCAGTTTGGCCGCCTGTTATGCCCAATTTTCCTTTCCAAAGGAAATTTTGGTGAGTTGTGTCATGGGTGACCAATCGAAAAGCTGCAAGTTACCCCATCCCCCATATTTTCTTTCCTGGGGTGGTTTTATTGCAGTTTTACATAGTACAGTACAATGTACAATACGGAAACAGGCCATTTGACCCATCTGGTCCTCGCCGATGCTTATGCCACTCATGAACCTCCTCCCACCCCTCTTCATCTAACCTTATCAGCATAACCTTCTATTCCTTTCTCCCTCATGTTTATCTAGCATCCCCTTAAATACATCTGTGCTATTCGCCTCAACTACTCCTTAGTTCCACATTCTAACCACTCTTTGGGTAAAGAAGTTTCTCCTGAATTGTCTATTGGATTTATTAGTGACTATCTTATATTTATGGTTCCTAGTGTTGGTCTCCCCCACAGGTGGAAACCCTTTAATAAACTTAAAGACCTCTATCAGGTCACCCCTCAACCTTCTGTTTTCTAGAGAAAGGAGCCACAGCCTGTTCAATCTTTCCCGATAGGTATAACTGTAGGGGGTGGTGGTGTGTGTCAGCTTCACCTCTGACTTATGAGCGGTTCGAATCGCTCCCACTCCCTTGGTTCTAGACCTTGGACTTATTTGGGGGTTGTGACAAAAACTGCAGCAGACAACTGGTTTTGGTGCAAGAAACTTTGATCTTTATTCAAGAGAGAAAAATATAACACAATAATCTTAACACTCTAATAAAATGGGGAACACTTCGATACACATGAAGGAAATTACAGTAGAAAAATACCTCACCCCTCCCAATCCCACTTTACTAGCTAAGTTGGGCTCTAGAGGACCAGGGATAATACTCACCAAACGAATCATTGACAGTTGAGCTGGTTCACGGTTTCGGCGTTCGCTGGATGTGTTGGTTGGTGCCTGCCGTACCCCGGACGTGGTAGAGGACTTCGACTGCGTGTCTGGTCAGTCTTCGCGAGTCTGCTGGTGCGGTAGGGTGCGTATTGGATTTATCGGGTGAGTACCCACTTTTCTTCGGTTAGAGTTAGGGTTTAGAGTTTTTTTTGAGTAAAAATCTTACCCAGGGGTAAGTCAGGAATAGATTGCAGAGTGGAAAACTTGCAAGTCTTCGGTTTTCTCCCGAGTTGGTTTTCTTTGGTCGCGGTGGCCCAATATTACCCGGTTGGTTGGTGGTAATATTCGGTTGGTTGTTTCGTAAGGCCCTTGTTGCCGCAAGGTGTCTGATGGTCACTGGAACTGTTGCTCTGGTCTCTTCTTGTGTGTTGACCTGCTTCTAGAACGGTGAACTTCTTCGAACTCGATGACCTCCTGATTGTTGTAACTGTGTAACTGCTCAACTCTCCTTCTTGAGAAAAGCAGGCCTCCAATTATACTAATTGGGGCCTCCTAATCTGCACGCCAAATCAGTCCCGGTTTATTGTAAGATTTTGGCGGGCTCGTTAATAGTAACTTGTTTATGAATGTGTGAAGTGGTTTCGGGATGGTTCCATGAGCTGTTGAGCTCTTTCTTGATTGTAGTCATTGTGCTCAGGTTTTGAGTTTCCTGACTGGGCCTGAGATTTCTATGGAGTGGGGCTAGGTGATTTGTTTTATGCATGTTTTGGATGGGTCTTGTAATTTGGGTGGGGACTGCTCTTCCGTGGGTCTATTGTTAGAATGTAAATTGTCTGATAGGGGCTGAGTGACGTTAGACAGTTCTCCAGACAATTTGTTTTACTCCAATACCCAAACTGTCTTTACAGAGGTTGATCCCAACTCCTGTTGCAGCCTTTTTCTTTACAAGCCCAAACATGCCTTTTTAAAATACCAAATCTTGGTTTTTGACCTTGAATCTCCCTCTGTTAGGCCCAATACATTTTATCACCCTGAAGTGGTTAGAAAAGAGTCCAAAGTCCTTTTCTTTAGGGTTTTGGCGGATCTGTGAATTTTGAGAATCTTACATAACCTCTCAATTCTGGTATCATCCTTGTAAATCTTTCTCGCACCTTCTCCAGTGCCTCTATATCCATTTTATGATATGGCGACCAGAATTGTGCACAATACTCAACATATGGTCTAACCAAGGTTTTATACAAGTTTAACATAACTTCGCTGCTTTTCAATTCTATTCCTCTAGAAATGAACCCAAGCGCTTGTTTTTTTTTAATAGCCTTATTAATCTGTGTTGCTACTTTTAGTGATATGTGTATCTGTACCCCTAGATCCCTATGCCCCTCTACTCCATTTAGATTCTTATTTTCTAAAGAGTATGTGGCCTCCTTATTCTTCCTATCAAAATGCACTACCTCACACTTACCTATATTGAAATTAATTTGTCAATTGCACACCCATTTTGCAAGTTTATTAATGTCTTCTTCTATTTTGTCGCAGTCTTCCTCGGTATTAACTATACCCACCAATTTGGTGCCATTTGCAAATTTTGAAATTGGACTTCTGATTCTGGAGTCCAAATCGTTTATGTAAATGGTGAACAACAGTGATCCCAGCACTGATCCTTGTGAAACACCACTTCCCACCTTTTGCCAGCCTGGATAACTACCCTTAACCCCCACTCTGTTTAGTAGCCAGTCTGCTATCCATTCTGCTTCTTGTTCCCTGATTCTATATGCTTTTACCGTAGTCATGAGCATGCGGTACCTTATCAAACGCCTTTTGAAAATCCAAATATATTACATCTGCTGTATTATCCTTGTCTACTCTTTCTGGTATTTCTTCAAAGAATTCACTAAGGTTGGTCAGGCATGATCTTCCCTTTTGAAATCCGTGCTGACTACTCTTTATTACATTATCGGTTTCTAGATGTTTTTCTATTATATCTTGGAGTAAAGTTTTAATTATCTTTCGTACCACCGACATTAAGCAAAATGGTCTATAGTTCCCTGGACTTGTTCTATCTTCCTTTTTAAATATAGGAATCACATTATCCGTCTGTCAGTCCTCTGCCACTATTCCCTATTCTAATGAATTGTTACACAGTCCTACCATCTCGGAGCCTCCTTTCTCCTACAAAGAGTTAACCAAGAAAACTCTCCAACTCCCAGCCTCTTTCAGCCTTTTCTTTACTTCTCTTAACCTCACCCTTTTATGCTCAGCTGGCTGGAGAAAGTCTCCCCCACTCTAGTTGCAATTACCTGTTAAAGGCAAGGTTTTTAAAGGGGCCCTATCCTTCCTCTTAAAGGTGAGGTTTCATAAAGGGCCATACCCTTACTCGGGGATCAGGGCCCTCATCAGCCTGCCACTAACATACCGGCCCTCAATCAACCTGCTACACATCCCTCCCCCTCCCCAACATAGAGCCATCGGCTCTAGCGGCCTGCACCGCGAGGCAGTACGCTTGGGAGAGTGCATTGGCATTCCCATGATCTACTCCCGCCCTGTGTTCCACTTCAAAGCAATAGGGCTGCATTAACATAAACCACTGGGTAACACGGGCATTTTTTCCTTTGTTCAACCGCATCCATTTGAGGGGCGCTTGATCGGTCACGAGGAGAAACTGTCGCCCAGTAGGTAGCACTTTGAGATTTCTATGACCCATTTACAGTAGTTGATAGGCACTCCTTAGGCAACAGTTTTCTGCTCAGGCAGAGCACGGGATGTTCCTCTCCCTCAACTAAATGAGAGAGTAGAGCTCTCAGACCCAACTCTGAGCCATCGGTTTGCAAAATGAATTTTTAGCTAAAGTCTGGGACCATGAGCACAAGATTATTACAGAGCGCCTGGCTCAGGTCCTTGAAAGCAGCTTCCGCCTCAGGGTTCCACTGTACCAGGTTTGGTGCCTTTTATTCGTTTATGGGATGTGGGCGTCGCTGGCAAGGCCAGCATTTATTGCCCATCCCTAATTGCCCTTGAGAAGGTGGTGGTGAGCCACCTTCTTAAACCGCTGCAGTCCGTGTGGTGATGGTACTCCCATAGTGCTGTTAGGTAGGGAGTTCCAGGATTTTGACCCAGCGACGATGAAGGATCAGCGATATACTTCTAAGTCAGGATGGTGTGTGACTTGGAGGAGAACTTGGAGGTGGTGGTGTTCCCATGCGTCTGCTGCCCTTGTCTTTCTAGGTGGAAGAGGTCGCGGGTTTGGGAGGTGCTGCCGAAGAAGCCTTGGCGAGTTGCTGCAGTGCATCTTGTAGATGGTACACACTGCAACCACGGTACGCCGGTGGTGGAGGGAGTGAATATTTAAGGTGGTAGATGGGGTGCCAATCAAACGGGCTGCTTTGTCCTGGATGGTGTCGAGCTTCTTGAGTGTTGTTGGAGCTGCACTCATCCAGGCAAGTGGAGAGTATTCCATCACACTCCTTACTTGTGCCTTGTAGATGGTAGAAAGGTTTGGGGAGTCAGGAGGTGAGACACTCGCCGCAGAATACCTAGCCTCTGACCTGCTCTTGTTGCCACATTATTTATGTAGCTGGTCCAGTTAAGTTTCTGGTCAATGGTGACCCCCAGGATGTTGATGGTGGGGGATTCGGCGTTGGTAATGCCATTGAATGTCAAGGGGCAGTGGTTAGACTCTCGCTTGTTGGAGATAGTCATTGCCTGACACTTCTGTGGTGCAAATGTTACCTGCCACTTATCAGCCCAGGTCTTGTTGCATGCGGGCATGGACTGCTTCATTATCTGAGGTGTTGTGAATGGCACTGAACGCTGTGCAGTCATCAGTGAACATCCCCATTTCTGACCTTATGTTGGAGGGAAGATCATTGATGAAGCAGCTGAAGATGGTTGGGCCTAGGACACTGCCCTGAGGAACTCCTGCAGCGATGTCCTGGGGCTGTGATGATTGACCTTCAATCACCACAACCATCTTCCTTTGGGCTAGGTATGACTCCAGCCAGTGGAGAGTTTTCCCCCTGATTCCCATTGACTTCAGTTTTACTAGGGCTCCTTCATGCCACACTCGGTCAAATGCTGCCTTGATGTCAAGGGCAGTCACTCTCACTTCTCCTCTGGAATTCAGCTCCTTTGTCCATGTTTGGACCAAGGCTGTAATGAGGTCGGGAGCCGAGTGGTCTTGGCCGAACCCAAACTGGGCATCAGTGAGCAGATTATTGCTTTGGTCAGGTTGGTAAAGGGGCCGCAAAGTCCGGAATAAATCGTCGGTAGTAACTGACGATACCTAAAAAGGCCCTGACTTGCTTCTTACTCCCCGGTCGGGGCCAGGCTTTTATAGCTTCTAGTTTGTTCACTTGAGGCTTCACCACCCCGCCCCCTAGAGTGTACCTTCGGTACTTGGTCTCTGACAACCCAATGTGGTACTTCTCTGGGTTTGCCTTAAGCCCAAATATCCTTAAGCTGTCTAATACAGCCTCTACTTTATGTAAGCATGAACCCCAGTCTACCACATACTGGGTATGAGGCCGCAAATACTTAGTCCATGAGTCTTTGGAAAATGGAACTGTTCTTTGTACCTTGGGGCCAGGGCCCCCTTACAGTGTTTCCTCTGGGGCTGGAGCTGCAGAGGGAATAGGGTCTTGGACCCCTACTAAAATTCTCGGCACCTCCGCCCTACTTCCTCTTGCTTTGTCTTTCCTCCGTTCCCTTTTTGATTTTCTGGGTTTCCCAGATCCCTGATTCAACTCCCTCCCCAGTATTACAGGCTGAGCAAGCTTTGGTACCACCCCAGCCTTTACTTCCCAAGCACCTCTCTTCACTTCCACCTTGCCCCAGGTAGTGGGGTAATAAAATACGTCCCCATGTACGTATTTTATTCCCGTTTTATCCACGTGGTCGAAATCTGAAGGCAGTACTAGAGTTGAGGAAACCAAGGTTACTGCACCCCCCAGTCAGTAAGGGCCATCACCTCCTTTCCATTAACCTTTATTGTTTCTAGGAGCTCCATATGGCTCACAAGCTACACTACCCAACTGACATCCCTGGATTCCCTGAGGCTGCACTGCATGGGCTCATCCTGGTTTGGGCAGTGTACTGCTACATGGCCCCACTCATCACACCGGTAGCACATTTTCCCTGGTTTCCTGTTTACCTGAAGATTTGTAGTTACATAGGCTGCACCCATAAGTCTCTTCAGCACCCCCTTGCCCCCCTAGAGTTTTACCAGCTAAAAATCCAGTCCCATTCTTTGGACTCGGGGTTCGCACAGGGTTGTGTGGCCTGGAAAGCGTCGGGATCTGATCAGTTCCTCTGCAGCCAGTCGTCTTTCCACCATCGCAATCAACTCTTGGGCATTGGCCAGGTACCCTTGACCTACCCACTTCCTGATCTGGGGTGGAAGGGCTTGTAGATTAGGGATGGGCAATAAAAGATGGCCTTGCCAGCGACGCCCTCATCCCATCAACGAATAAAAAAAAAGATACTGGTCCATTACCAGCAACTCCATGAGCCTTGCAGGGGAGATGGTATCAGGTTGAAGCTTGGGCATATATATGAAGTCAAACATTTGAGAGCGGGGTGCCTTGCCCTCCTGGTAGGACCATGCATTGAACCTCTGAGCCCGTACAGTTAAGGTGACACCAGGCTCCAGATCAAATTAGGCCTTCTGATAAGAACATAAGAAGAACATAAGAAATAGGAGCAGGAGTAAGCCATTCAGCCCCTCGAGCCTGCTCTACCATTCAATAAGATCATAGCTGATCTGATCTTGGCCTCAACTCCACTTTTCTTCCTGTTCCCCATAATCCTTGACTCCCCTAAAGTTCAAAAATCTGTCGATCTCAGCCTTGAATATATTCAATGGCTTAGCCTCCACAGCTCTCTGGGGTAGAGAATTCCAAAGATTCACGACCCTCTGGGAGAAAAAATTCCTCCTTATCTCCATCTTAAATGGGTAACCCCTTAGTCTGAAACTATGACCCCTAGTTCTAGATTCCCCCATGAGGGGAAACATCCTCTCAGCATCTACCCTGTGAAGCCCCCTCAGAATCTTATATGTTTCAATAAGATCACCTCTCATTCTTCTAAACTCCAATGAGTATAGGCCCAACCTGCTCAACCTTTCCTCATAAGACAACCCCTTCATCCCAGGAATCAACCTAGTGAACCTTCTCTGCACTGCCTCAAATGCAAGTATATCCCTCCTTAAATAAGGAGACCAAAACTGTACGCAGTACTCCAGGTGTGGTCTCACCAACGCCCTGTACAGTTGCAGCAAGACTTCCCTACTTTTATACTCCATCCACCTTGCAATAAAGGCCAACATTCCATTTGCCTTCCTAATTACTTGCTGTACCTGCATGTTAACTTTTTGTGTTTCATGTACGAGGATACCCAGATCCCTCTGTACCGCAGCATTCTGTAGTCTCTCTCCATTTAAATATTTTGCTTTTCTATTCTTCCTACCAAAGTGGATAACCTCACATTTTCCCACATTATACCCCATCTGCCAAATTTTTGCCCAATCACTTAACCTATCTACCTCTTCCTCTTCCTGCCAGTTTATTTTGGGGTAGTTGAAGTCTTCCATGATTATTATTCTGTGGGGGAGAAATTCCCCTAGAGGGCCGTTTGGGGCGCTAAGTGAAAAATGTTTGGAAAGTTAGCGCCAGGTGCTAACCTTTTCAAACATTTGTTAAATTCCCACTTTTTGCTCCAAGAGGGAAGTGGAGCGCTAAATCACTTGCCTCGTGGAGCGCAAGAGGTGGGAAATGTTCCGATCCAGGGCGATGTGCTCAGCAGCGCCACGCGTGGCACTGCCGTGTTGCAAGGGCTCTTCCCTGCATTAAAGGGAAGGGCCCCACGTTGCGAGCTCTGCAGGTTTCATTGTAGATTTCTGGGCCACTGGAGAGCGGGAGTACCGGGCTGAGTGATCGCCCCGCGAGCGGCCAGCCTCACTGTTCGCAACCCCTGCAGATATCGGTAATATTGCCCAGCGCTGCTGCAGGGTCGCGAGGGAGAATTTTTCTCCCGGGGCGCTGCGCCCAGAGATGACGTCATGATCTCCAGGGCGCAGAAGATCGGGGCAATTGCGCCGCCACAAACCTCCCTTGGAATTTCGCGGGAGGCGCGGTTATCGCCTCGGGGGGGGGTGAAAAGCCATTTGCGCCCCGTTAGTGCCTCTGATACGAGGGGAATTTTGCCCCCTTTGTCTTTTACTTAGTTCATAGATTTGCTTCCTAGATAGACTTCCTCCACTATTAGGTGGTCTGTCGAATACCCCTATTAGCGTGATCAATCCCTTTTTATCCTTTATTTCAATCCATATGGATTCTATTTCTGTCTTAATGTTAGTTATGTCCCTTTTTTCTACTACCATTATGTTATCACTAATTAGTACAGCTACCCCACCCACCTTCTGCCTTCTCTATCCTTTCTAAATATGTTATATCCTGCAATATTTAGTTGCCAATCTTGTTCTTTACGTAGCCATGTTTCAGTTATCTCTACTACATCTGGCTCCTCGCTGCGAATTATTGCCTCCAGTTCCCCCGTTTTCTTTTGGATGATGTGTACATTGCCGTACAGGCAATTTAAATCCTTTTTATTAAGCATTCCATTCACTTTATTTTTAACAGTCATTTTATACTTCTGTTCTATAACTGTATCCGCTCTCTGACCGTTTGTGTTACCCTTATTCGTTACCTTGGTCTGACCTTTACTCTCATCTCCTATTTCTTTTATCTTCAGGCTTATGTTATCAGATTCCTGCCCCGTCTTACTAGTTTAAAGTCTTATCCACAGCCCTATTTATCCATTCTGCTCGGACACTAGTCCCATTCCGGTTTAAGTGCAGTCTGTCCCAGCAGTACAGCTCCTTCCTGTCCCAATACATGAATGCAAGTAACATTCGTGCCACACAAGTGCCAGGCAATGACCAACTCTAACAAGAGGGAGTCTAACGACCACCCATTGACATTCAACGGCATACCATCGTCGAATCCCCCACCATCACCATTGACCGGAAACTTAACTGAACCAGCCACATAAATACTGTGGCTACAAGAGCAGGTCAGAGGCTGTGTATTCTGCGGCGAGTGACTCACCTCCTAACTCCCCAAAGCCTTTCCACCTTCTACAAGACACAAGTCAGAAGTATGATGGAATACTCTCCACTTGCCTGGATCAATGCAGTTCCAACAACACTCAAGAAGCTCGACACCATCCAGGACAAAGCAGCCCGCTTGATTGGCACCCCATCCACCACCTTAAACATTCACTCCCTTCACCACCAGCACACCGTGGCTGCAGTGTGTATCATATACAAGATGCACTGCAGCAACTCGCCTAGGCTTCTTCGGCAGCACCTCCCAAACCCGCGGTCTCTACCATGTAGAAGGACAAGGGCAGCAGGCGCATGGGATCACCATCACCTCCAGGTTCCCATCCAAGTCACACACCATCTTGACTTGGAAATATAATCGCCGTTCTGTCATCGTCGCTGGGTCAAAATCCTGGAACACCCTTCACCACACGGACTGAAGCGGTTCAAGAAGGCGGCTCACCACCACCTTCTCAAGGGCAATTAGGGATGGGCAATAAATGCTGGCTTTGCCAGCGACGCCCCCATCCTGTGAATGAATGAAAAGAAATGAAACCTCTCCTTCCCACACCAAATTTTCAGCCTCGCATTCACCTTCCTAATCTGTCTATCTCTATGTCAATTAGCATGTGGTTCGGGTAGTAATCCTGAGATTACCACCCATGAGGTCCTGTTTTTTTAAATTTAGTTCCTAACTTCTGAAATTCCCTTACCGGGACCTCCTCCCTTTTCTTCCCTATGTCATTTGTCCTGACATGTACCACGACAACTGGATCTTCTCCCTCCCTTTCTAAGTTCCTCTCCAGTTACTAAGAGATATCCTTTACCCTTGCAACACGCCCTCCTGGACTCTCGGTCACGACTGCAGAGGACGCTATCTATCCCCCTAATTATCAAATCCCTTAGGACTACAACCTTTCTATTTCACTCCCCCCTTGGACTGCCTCCTGCTCCACCATGCCATGGTTAGCATTCTGGCCATCCTTCCTGCAACCTTCATCCTTATCCTCACAGGTAGCAAGTACATTGTACCTATTAGATCGGACCAGTATCTGCAGGGCAGCCTTCTCTCCCTCATCTGGGTTTCCCCCTCCCCTGCTGACTGACAATCACACTCTCCTCTTCCTGAGCCTGTGCTTGCCTCTGACTGTACACCCTCCATAAACTTAAGCTCATCCAAAACTTTCCTCATCAACCGTGGCTCAGTGGGTAGCACCCTTGCCTCTAAGTCAGAAGTTTGTGGGTTCAATTCCCACTCCAGAGACGTGTGCACGAAAATCTAGGCTGACACTCCAGTGCCATACTGAGGGAGCGCTGCACTGTTAGAGGTGCCGTCTTTTGGATGAGTCGTTAAACCGAGGCCCCGTCTGGCCTCTCAGGCGGACGTAAAAGATCCCAGGGCACTATTTCGAAGAAGAGCAGGGGAATTATCCCCGGTGTCCTGGCCAATACTTATCCCTCAAACAATATCACTAAAACAAATTATCTGGTCATTATCACATTGCTGTTTGTGGGAGCTTGCTTTGCGCAAATTGGCTGCCGCATTTCCTACATTACAACAGTGACTACACTTCAAAAAGTACTTCATTGGCTGTAAAGTGCTTTGGGACGTCCGGTGGTCGTGAAAGGCGCAATGTAAACGCAACTTTTTTTTGTCCTCAAGTCCCGTTCACACATCACGCCTGTACTTACTGATCTACATTGGCTCCGGTTAAGCAACCAACGCCTCGATTTTAAAATTCTCATTCTGTAGAGGGCGCCACGCTGGTTCAGACGGCGGATTAGAGCAAGTCTCCACTCTAAAGCCTGCAAAAATGTTTCGGGCAGCTGTCAGCGAGGTGAACAGCGAGCGCCGTTCCTTCGCTGCTGACCGCAAAATCCGGGCCATCATGCTTGTAATATTACCAATGACATATTCAGTGTGCACAAGGACATTTTTGCCACGATCCAAGCAAGGAAAAAGGATCCAGGTTTCACCTGCAAGAGGGGAAGTGGGTACAAGTTGAGTCTTTGGTCCACACTCTGCCTGTAAAATGATATAAGGAATCTTCTTTTAGGATTTTGTATGATTTCACTGTACCCTAGAATCATTTTTATTAATGATCTGTTACAGACCAAACCACAACGGTTTTTTTCTTGCCTGCCTACAATGGGATATTTCATGCATTATACTCTTAGAAAAACCTGATAATTTGACATGTCCAGTTCCAGCTGCATCCTAATTGTATAAAGCTTGCAGAGATTAGATGTATTGAAGCATTTCAGATTTATAAACCACATATACTACAATGTGAATTAGAGAAGAATTCACTTGCAGTTTAACATGACAATATTACAGGACCTACATCACAAAATAATATTCCTTGAGGTTACTGTCACTCGTGTCCATTTTATAGTGAGAAAATAATCTTCACAATGTTAAAATGAGATTTTCTATTAAAATGCTGATCATATGTATACTGGTTATCTTTTAGTGAATTTAAGGCAGTAATCTAAGCTTGGATCTCACATTATAAATATCAACCTGATGAAACGTTGTGGCGGCGAGCTTCAACTTCCACCTGAAACAGGAATGAAGTCGGAGCGGCTGCACCACCCACCCAAAGCCAGTGTCGGGAAAATGGTTTGTGCCTCATTTAAATGCACCAATGAGCTGCGGACACCAAATGGATGCCCCACTGCAGCTCGCCGTTTGTGGGGAGGTAGGAAATTGACTGGCTCCCTCGCTGTGCCAGCTGGTAAATCCGGCTGAGGGGTGGGCTCGCGTAGGCCGGGGTTTTATTTGTAGGCCCAGGAGAAGTATTCCTGTTCTTTCTGGTCGCACAAAAATTAAAAATGTAAATTTCTTTGGCTGTCCTTTAAGTAGCCTCCAATGGTCAGTTTTCAAGTGAGAAACGAGCGGTTAGCAGTTGAACATTTGTCTTCTGAATCACTCAAATTCTTATCATTGAATGGAAATAACTATTACTGTCTTACTTTCAAATAATGTATTTGGTCAATTCAAACAAAGCATTTTATCTTAGTTCTCAGCCAATTCCTGATTTCCAACTTCTCACTAAATCTTATAAGGCTGTATTTCATTTCGGGTTAAATTTTGCAAAATTCATCCTATTGGAATGCAGCTGGAACTATTCATGCCAAATTCTCCAGCTTTGCTATAGGATAATGTAACATATAACATAATGCATCTCATTGCCAGCAGACAAGTGACAAAATGCTATGGTTTAATCTGTAGTGGCTGAAAATAAAAATCACCAACGTACATTTAATTTTTTTTGTAAAACTGTTCAATCAAGTTATTTCCTTGTAAATACTTCATTGATAAAATTTATGTTTGCACCACAGCTGCATTCATTAATGACTGATGCTGTTGACACCCTTGAAGGAAACAGGAATAATGGAGAATGTGTTTGGAACAAAACTGAAAAGGTAAAAATTTCAATTTAGTGCATTACACAATTGGAACTAAATCCATGGAATTATATATTTTTTGATCTGGTTTCTTCCAATTTTTGCATAATTAAAATTATCTCCATAGAAATGTACCGGATTTTCCGACCCCCATGGGTGTGTACGTGCCCGTAGGGGCCTCGCAAGTGCTGGTTTCAGGCATGCGAAGCGCATGCGCTGAAAACCGGCACTTGCGATCTGTCAAGAATCCTCTTGACAGATCCTCCGCCTGCCCTGGAGAAGGGCCTCCGTGGGCAGAGAGTTCCGCTTTCTGCAGAACTTCCGCTCGCTGAAAACCTTTAAAAATCTTACGCCTGGTAAAAGCATGTATAAGGTCTGCTTTTACCAGCATAAGAGTTAACTCATTTATCATTTAAAAATACTTTTAAAAAAGGTAAGTTTATTTTTAGCCCTGTAAAAAACTTTATTTTTTTCAAAAAATTTAATTTTTGTTTAAAATATTTCATTTAATGTAATTTTAACTAATTTTAATTATTTTAAATTTATTTAATGTTTAACTTTTTTAAGTGATCCCCATTCATACTTTTGACAGATCTGTGCGTAGAGACCTGTCAAAAGTGTGAAGGGGGATTTCCTTCTTTGATTGGTTCCCCATGGCCCACGTGATCCCAGGGATGGTTGCGAACCACATGCGCCCCGGGGATACCTGGGCCTCTGCGCATTTCATAGAGCAGAGGCCCAGGATCGCAAGTCTCGGGACCTACGGAGCCAGCAGGTAAGTGCGTAGATTTTTCCCGATCGGAGGCATCCGCATGCAGGAAGCCTCCGATCAGAAATTCAGGGCATGGTTAGATCATTTATTCAGTGAATCCTGAATTATCAGTTTTATATTGCTGGTAAGTTAACATTTCATGATTGGTGCTTTTTTTCACCTGCCACCATCTAGCTATGCAGAATGCGACTATTAGTATTAATTTGACAGAGGATTTTAGTAAATAAAATTTCTATTTTGATAATACATTTTTAGAATCATTAACACTCACCGAGCGTACAATATATTCAGTTCATGCATATGCTCAGTTCTGACTAAGTGCATTACATAAGGAGATGTAAATGCAACCCTTGTTAATTGCATCGTTTGAGCTGCCATTGTTCTCAATATATAAAACTCCTGTGTGACACACTTTATTGATGTATTTCCTCCTTTAATCATTTTACGGTTCATATATTTGAGTCATTAGTTTTATCTTTGAAAAAAATTGCAGTTTATTATAGTGAGATCTGTAGAGTTAACTTATTTTTGTTATTTATGCTTTTCTCCTCATTTACACATATGCATGAAAAGATAACTGGATTACATAGTGCTGATTTTATAGCTGCAGATTCCTAAACTCAGATGAGTACATTGACTGACTAAATTTTCTACACTGTAGAACCAACTGCTCTTTATGAGACATTTTTTACAGCAGTGTTACAAAGAACTGCTTGTTTGGGTCTCATTTAACATCAGATTCAGCAGGCTTTACTGATCATTTTTATTAACTGAACAAATTTCACAATTAATAAACCATGAGTTTTAAACTAGAAGATGTGTTCATTTAAGGTTTAGCTCAGTCGCAGAGGAAGAAGATGGACAGTTGCATTCCAAGTCCCTTGTGTCACACTATAGTTGCTTGGAAACCAATTTAAAAGATGACGAAATATTGACTCGGTCACCAGCACGATGTCCGCTGACTTCTGTTCACAGATTGTCTATGAGAATTTATTTGTTTATCAGATGTGGGAGTCACTGGCAAGGCCAGCATTTATTGGTCATCCCTAATTGCCCTCGAGAAGGTGGTGATGAGCCCCCTTCTTGAACCGCTGCAGTCCGTGCGGTGAAGGTTCTCCCGCAGTGCTGTTAGGGAGGGAGTTCCAGGATTTTGACCCAGTGATGATGAAGGAACGGTGATATATTTCCAAGTCAGGATGGTGTGTGACTTTGAGGGGAACTTGGAGGTGATGGTGTTCCCATGCGCCTGCTGCCCTTGTCCTTCTAGGTGGTAGAGGTCACAGGTTTGGGAGGTGCTGACGAAGAAGCCTTGACGAGTTGCTGCAGTGCATCTTGTAGATGGTACACACTGCAGCCACGGTACGCGGTGATGGAGGGAGTGAATGTTTAAGGTGGTGGATGGGGCGTCAATCAGGCGGGCTGCTTTGTCCTGGATGGTGTCGAGCTTCTCGAGTGTTATTGGAGCTACACTCATCCAGGCAAGTGGAGAGTATTCCATCACACTCCTTACTTGTGCCTTGTAGATGGTGGAAAGGCTTTCAGGAGTCAGGAGGTGAGACACTCACTGCAGAATACCCAGCCTCTGACCTGCTCTTGTAGCCACAGTATTTAAGTGGCTGGTCCATTTAGGTTTCTGGTCAATGGTGACCCCCAGGATGTTGATGGTGGGGGATTCGGCGATGGTAATCTTGTTGAATATCAAGGGGCGGTGGTTAGACTCTCTCTTGTTGGAGATAGTTATTGCCTGGTACTTAAGTGGCAAGCGTCACTTATCAGCCCAAGCCTGAATGTCGTCTAGGTCTTGCTGCATGCGGGCACATCCTGCGTCATTATCTGAGGAGTTGCGAATGGAACTGAACACTGTATAATCATCAGCGAACATCCCCACTTCTGCCCTTATGATGGAGGGAAGGTCATTGATGAAGCTGCTGAAGATGGTTAGGCCAGGAAACTGCCCTGAGGAACTCCTGCAGCGATGTCCTGGGGCTGAGGTGATTGCCGTCCAACAACCACAGCCATCTTCCTTTGTGCTAGGTATGACGCCAGCCAGTGGACAGTTTTCCCCCTGATCCCCAATGACTTCAATTCTACTGGGGCTTCTTGATGCCATACTTGATCAAATGCTGCCTTGAAGTCAAGGGCAGTCACTCTCGCCTCATCTCTGGAATTCAGCTCTTTTGTCCATGTTTGGACCAAGGCTGTAATGAGGTCAGGAGCCAAGTGGTCTTGGCAGAATCCAAACTGAGCATCAGTGAGCAGGTTATTGGTGAGTAAATGCCATTTGATAGCACTGTCGACAACACCTTCCATTACTTTGCTGATAATTGAGAGTAGACTGATTGGGAGCTAATTGGCCGGATTGGATTTGTTCTGCTTTTTGTGGAGAGGACATACCTGGACAATTTTCCACTTTGTCAGGTAGTTGCCAGTGTTGTAGATGTACTGGAACAGCTTCGCTAGAAGCACGGCTAGTTCTGGAGCACAAGTCTTCAGCATGTCAGCCGGGATGTTGTCGGGGCCCATAGCCTTTGCTATGTGCAGTGAGCTCAGCTGTTTCTTGATATCACGTGGAATGAATCGAATTGGCTGAAGACTGGCTTCTGTGATGGTGGGTCCTTCAGGAGGATGCCGATATGGATCATCCACTCGGCACTTCTGGCTGAAGATTGTTGCAAACGTTTCAGCCTTGTCTTTTGCACTCGTGCTGGGCTCCGCCATCATTGAGGATGGGGATATTCATGGAGCCTCCTCTTCCCATGATTTGTTCAATTGTCCACCACCATTCACGACTAGATGTGGCAGGACTGCAGAGCTTTCATCTGATCCGTTGGTTGTGGGGTCGCTTCGCTGTCTATAGCATGCTGTTTTGCATGTATGTTGTCCTGTGTTGTAGCTTCACCAGGTTGACACTTCATTTTTAGGTCACATGGTGCTGCTCCTGGCAAGCTCCTGTACTCCTCATTGAACCAGGCTTGGTCCCCTGGCTTGTTGGTTGTGGTAGAGTGAGGGATATGCTGGACTACGAGGTTACAGATTGTGGTGGAATACACTTCTGATGCTGCTGATGGCCCACATTGCCTCATGGTGCCCAGTTTTGAGCTGTTATATCTGTTCTGAATCTATCCCATTTAGCACAGTGGTAGTGCCACACAATACAATGGAAAGTGCCCTCAGTGTGAAGACGGGACTTTGTCTCCACAAGGACTGTGCGGTGGTTACTGCTACCAATACTGTCATGACTAGATGCATCTGCGACAGGTAGATTGATGAGAACGAGGTCAAGTAGGTTTTTCTCTCATGTTGGTTCTCTCACCACCTGCTGCAGGCCCAATTTGGCAGCTGTGTCTTTCAGGACTCAGCCACCTCGGTCAGTAGTGGTGCTACTGAGCCATTCTTGGTGATGGACATTGAAGTCCCCCACCCAGAGTACGTTCTGTGGCCTTGCTCCCCTCAGCGCTTCTTCCAAGTGGTGTTCAACATGGAGGAGTACTGATTCATCAGCCGAGGG
Organism: Squalus acanthias; assembly: GCA_030390025.1. Classification (NCBI taxonomy): domain Eukaryota; kingdom Metazoa; phylum Chordata; class Chondrichthyes; order Squaliformes; family Squalidae; genus Squalus; species Squalus acanthias. The sequence goes on from CM059429.1 coordinate 44,980,522, forward strand.
AGGGGTGGTAGGTGGTAATCAGCAGGAGGTTTCCTTACCCATGTTTGACCTGATGCCTTGAGACTTCATGGTGTCCGGAGTCAATGTTGAGGACTCCCAGGGCCACGCCAGCCTGACTGTATACCACTGTGCCGCCACCTCGGTTTGGTCTGTCCTGCCCATGGGACAGGACATACCCAGAGATGGTAATGGAGGAGTCTGGGACGTTGGCTGAAAGGTATGATTCTGTGAGTATGACTATATCAGGCTGTTGCTTGACTAGTCTGTGGGACAACTCTCCCAATTTTGGCACAGTCCCCAGATGTTAGTGAGGAGGACTTTGCAGGGTTGACTGGCTAGGTGCACTTTTGTTGTGTCCGATGCCTAGGTTGATACCAGGTAGTCTGTCTGGTTTTATTCTTCGTATACTTCTTTGTAGCGGTTTGGTACAACTGAATGGCTTGCTAGGCCATTTCAGAGGGCAGTTAAGAGTCAACCACATTGCTGTGGATCTGGAGTCACATATAGGACGGCAGATTTCTTTCCCTAAAAGACAGTCATGAACCACATGGATTTTTACAACAATCCGGTAGTTTCATGGTCACTATTATTGATACTAGCTTTTTATTCCAGATTTATTTAATCAACTGAATTTAAATTCCCCAGCTGCTGAGGTGGGATTTGAACTCATGTCTCCAGATCATTAGTCCAGGCTTCTGGATTACTAGTCCAGTAATATAACCACTATGCTGATATACATGTTATACACATTATTTAAACCATGTATTTTCAGATTCAATGGCTGAATTAAAAGTGGATGTTCGCCTTCCACCCTAAAAAATGAGGCATTTAGACATACAATATAAAAATATCTGGACAGCTTACATTAACCATTCAGTACAGGGGCATCTTTCTGCCTTAGTTTAAATAGGGGCACAAATAGCAAGATTTAATTCTAGAGTACTAAGGATTTGGTGTTTGAGGAGCATCTAACCTATATATTTATTCCTGTCAAGAAATGATTCTTCACTAATGCTTCTGCTGTATCTCTTTTATAAAAGGGATATTTGAGACCCCACTATCCAGTAGCCTGCTGTCCTTGTGAAGTCAGACATAGCACCAAGGACTATTTTTCATGTGTACAGGATTCAATACTCCAAGAAAATACTCCTTGGTGTTATCTCATATTGGCATAGTCTCTAGAAACGAACTACTTTTTCTCTGATGCTAATCCAACCAGAATTTGAAACCGCACCATCAGCAAATATTAGCATCAATGCTTTCATCCCATTTTAATGGGTGCAGCCAATTCGGCTATGCATGACACGCGGTGATTGGGATGTTTCAGATTAACTCTCCAGCTTAACAGTTAGTCCGGCCTTTGCGCATATCTAAGCCATTGGGCCGGTTGTCACAACCTCCCTTGAGAGTTGGTGCCTCTGTATGCACGAATCTTCATCAAAGCAAGGAAAATTCACCTCTACTCTGCAGATGGTCACCATCACTCATGCAGCTTGACCTTCCCAGCATCCCTCTTCCTCCAATTATCTCAGATCAGGAGATTCCGATTGGGAAACTCATTGGTGGGTTAAAGAAAAAAATTCAAGCAATTGCTACAAAGGCTGGTGAGGACCCATGTCCTAGCAAAGGGAAAAAAAACACTGGGCCGTAAATGCCTAAAAACTGTTCAATGAATCTGCTTACTGGCCTTTTAAACTTACTTCTCCTACACATCTCATCACCCAGCAATCCTGGATGCCCATTTATATGGAATGACTTCAAAGTGCTGTTGGGATTATGTAAAGGCCAGAAAAAAAACTGTAGAAATTACTGTTACTCCTGTATAATTTCAATATTACACAATGCAGCTCCACCTGTTTCTTGCACCTGCTCCAGCCCACCAGAAAAGCATGTCATGCACAAAAAGAGACCCAACGGTATAGATTTCCACTCCTTTTTGCATGCTCTGTGAACCAGCACACATGGGGCATTCACAAAACTAATGTCAGCCCCCATATATCTAAATGTGTTAATTATGGCAGTCGATATTTAAGGCAAAAAGATAATTGTGCTTGCCATGGAAATGGAAAGATTCTGGTCAGGAAAAGCTTTCTGTATGCCCATGTTACAGTACTATGTTCATTTAACAACTTGGCTTAGATGAATTTCCTCACGTGGTGTCCATAGCCTAGTTGTTTTGCCACCATTCTACAATATTGTTATAATAAATCTAGTCTAGGATGCAGATTTCCTGGAAATGAATGCCAGAGGTTCAATAGACAAATAAAGTTATCAAATACTAGAATAGAATATTCTACATGAATTGAAAAAAAAAATCACTGAATTTTTAAAAGCCATTTGAAATCAAATGGTTTTAAATGCTGTATTTTTCATTGGCATTCCAAAGGAAGGTTTTACTTAAAATATTAATAGATGACTGATTGCAGGTTGGGCTAATTGAGGACCTCATCTATCAATTAGAGGATAATTTTCTGAAATCAAAAGCTCTGAAAACAGCTCGAAAACAAAGGAGAGAAGTGAAGAAGCTGAAAAGCCAGAAACTTGTTCTGTTGCCTGGTGACCTGAAGCCATCCAGAGACACAAAGTCTGCAGGAAAGACACTGCTACACTCTCAGACTGATAGACGAGACAACAAAATCTCATCTTCAAATTAGTGAGGCATCACCTTAGGAACATTGATTATTTGCTAGAAGTTCCCTTGCTTCATTATTTGTTGTTATGGCATCTAGATGCCATAGGAGCTTGAATAGTTGTATTGAAATGCTTCATAAATTGAAGATAAAACTGAAATTGAAAGACTGACTTTACTAATGAATGCTTTCTTCTTCGTATTACATAGCTTTGTCAGTGATCAACTTAAATACATATTCCTCAAGAACAGAGACCTAGATGTTCCATAGGAATGCAGTTAATACACTGATAAAGGTGATTCAATTTCTATATTGATTAATATGGAAAATGATCTGCTAACTACAAAATCCAGTGACACAAAATACTTCCATTTTGATGTCCAGTTAAGAAAACTTGTCAGTCGATTTTCAAATGGTAGAAGATTGCCTACCATATGATTTTACTCATTCGTTGAAATACACAAAAATGACAACACTGAAACAGCCCATTCAACCCAACCAGTCTGTGTTGGTGTTTACTCTCCACATGAACAAATAATTCAAAACACATTTACCCACCTTATTCCTGCATCCCTTCAGCCCCTTGATTCCTTCATCAACCTACCCAATTTAGTCTTGAATGTTGAGTTTCTGCCTCAACCACTACTCCTGGAAGCGAATTCCAGTCTCTCAATTTTCTAAAGATGTTTTTCCTGTTCTTTCTATATCTCTTACATTTAATCTTGTAGCTATGGCCCCTTGTTCTTAACCCCTCAAAGTACTAGAAAACAGACTGCTTCTATTTACCTGTCCCATCTGTTCATAATATTGACACTTCGATCATTTTGCTCTGTAATCTGCATTGTTCTAACAAAAGACCCAATTTTGAGTTCTTTTATTTGTATTTCTTTATACCAGGCAGCATTCTAGTGAAACTGCACAGTACACTCTCTGCAGCTTCCATATTATTCCTATAGTGTGGAGCCCAATACTGCACACAGTACTCTAACTGAGGGGTTAAGGTTTTATATAGGCTTATTACCTCTTGGCATTTGATACAGTTCCTCTGGTATGTTGGTGAATGGTATGTTAGCCTTTATCACAGAGGGATTGGAGTACAAGAGTAAAAAAGTCTCACTACAATAATATAGGGCCTTGGCGAGACCACACCTGGGGGTACTGTGTACGGTTTTGATCTCCTTACCTGGGAGTGCAATGAAGGTTCATTAGACTGATTCCTGGGATGAGGGGATTGTGCTAGGAGGAAAGATTGAGTAGACTAGGCCTATATTCCCTAGAGTTTTGAAGAATGAGAGGTGATCTCATGGAAACATACAAAATTCTTAAAGGGGTTGACAGGGTAGATGCTGGGAGGATGTTTCCCCTGCCTGGGGAGTCTAGAACTAAGGGTCACAATCTCAGAATAAAGGATCAGCCATTTAGGACTGAGATTTCTGGTTTTTTTTTTAAAATATAAACATCCCGACTTTAATTGCGCCCTAGGTCCTAAGCTCTGGAGTTCCCTTCCTAAATCTCTCCGCCTCTCCACTTTTCCTCATTTAAGATGCGCCTTAAAATCCTACCTCTTCGACCAAGCTCCAGCATCTCCTTATATGGCTTGGGGTCAGATTTTGTTATTTTTTGTTAATACTTCTGTGAAGCGCCTTGGGACATTTTTTTTTTTTTTAGGTACAAGGCATTATATAAATACAAGTTGTTGTTATGATGGGAGGAGGAGAAATTTCTTCAGAGTTGTGAATCTTTGGAATTCTCTACCCCCAGAGGGCTGTGGATGCTCAGTTGTTGAGTATATTCAAGACAAAGATCGATAGATTTTTGGGTACTAAGGGAATCAAGGGATATGGGGATAGGGTGGGAAGGTTTAAGTTAAGGTAGAAGATGAGATCAGCCATGATCTTATTGAATGGTGAAGCAGCCCTGACTTCTGCTCCTATTTCTTATGTTACCGTCCTAAATCTCTCCACCTCTCCACTTTTCCTCATTTAAGATGCGCCTTAAAACCCTACCTCTTCGACCAAGCTCCAGCATCTCCTTATATGGCTGCTCCTGAAAATAAAGAAAGTGGGAATCGGGAAATATTTTACAATAGATGGATGTGTAATTGACAACCTCTAGGGCGATGGTACAGGGATCGTCTTCAGCCTGGGAGTATTTTAGCAATGGGGTCACACCGGGTCAATTTTGCGACCGCTTTTCTTTAATATCTTAATAAATGATCTGGAGCTGGGAGGTACAAGCACAATGGCTACAGTTTCAGATGGTAGGTTAGGTGCAGGAGAAAGAGGAAGTACTTTACTAGAGGGCAAGGTCACCTCCATCCAAAGATGCAGAGGTGATCTCCTGTTTAAGTAGATCATCTTCATATCCAAGGCCTGAGGCAGCATCTTTTTGTTCAAGTTGACTAAGTAAACTTTCTAAGACAGTGGTCTCCGTCAAAACTGGTGCAGACTGAATTAGTGTCAGCGCAATCTGAGGTGGTGGTTACTAGAATACTGCCTGCGTCACATTCTATTCTAACTATCTCACATTATGCTGGTGATAGTCATGTCCTATGGCCTGGGAGCCCATCTTCTTACCAGTGGGTTTACAGTCGGTAACCAAACTGGATAGATAGAATAATTCAGTAATGGACTGTTGAGATTTTAAGGGACAAAATACGCCACTATCCTGCTTTTACTTTTCATGCAATAACCTTTGACCCAAAGCAGCTGCAATATGCAAATTGAGGAATAGGAGTACAAGAAATACTCCAACTTTCATTCACTCTTCTCTAACTGATAAGTCCCTAGCCTACTGTCAGCTTACCATTAATTTTATCTGTATTGATATATTGGTCGCAAATTTCTTTGAATTTTTTTGAATCTAATTGTAAAGCCTCATTTTCAGCAAAAGGGTCATTGCCAGCTTGAGGGTTGAATCTGTGTCAAGATAAGTCACTGCAGGAACTATGACAGTAGCATCCTGGAGGGTCTGGTGACATTTCATTTTTGTCAATCCATTGCTGAAGAATTATTCTGAAGATGAGTACACAGCAATATTTCTTGGGCTGTAAACTGCACTCCCACTCAAAAGCAGCAACTGCAGATTGCTGCAAGAGTATTACAGTATGCATGATGTTATCTTCATTAGAAAAAGAGTTTCTGATAACTGGTTTCTCCTCCATCATTGCACTAGTGTGTGGCACTTGATTGGAGATGAACTAGCTGTTTCAGTAAACTGCAATCCCTTTTGGAATGTGCCCTTGACATACATCATCCAGTTTGGTATTTCTTCTCCCAAGGGCATATTGGTCATCCTGTATAACTTGTGATTCCTGTACTATGCATGTGGGTGAAGTACAACAGGTTAGGAAAAACAGGACTCCTCTGTGGCTGTCTAATTTATCAGGCCTGGCCATAGCAGAAATCATCTGGACCACATCAGACTGATTAGCCAACATCAAGTTATGGACAAGTCACAACTTCCTCCAACTGAACAAAGGGGAAAATTGAAGCCATACTTTGAGCACTGCCCTAAACTCCACTCTTTACTGACCCCAGGCCACTCGCTCAATCATAACCAAACCTTGTGAAACCTTGGTGCTCTGTTCAACCCAGAGCTGAACTTCAAAACACAGCATCCAACCATTACCAGGACCACTTATTTTCACCTCTGCAACACTCTGTCTGCATCAATCTCAAAACCCTCATCCACACCTTTCACATCTATAGACACATTAATTCCAATTCCCTCCTTGCTGGTCTCTCATCCATCATAAACTCCACCTGGTCTAAAACTCAGCCACTGGTATTCTATCCTGCACTAAGTCCCACTTGCCAATCAGCCCCATTCTTGCTCACCTACAATGGCTCCCAGCCTCCCCTCTTCCCAGACACATTAACTTAAAAATCTGAGAGTTTCAGATTCCTCCATGGTCTTGCTCTACCTTAGCATTGCAACCTCCTCCAGGTCCTCCAACTCTGGCCTGCTGCGCATCCCTTCTCCCCTGGTCACAGCTCCTAAAATCTCCCTCTGTTCTCTTTTCGATTTCTACTTCGAGGCATTTTTAACTTAAAGATGCTATAAAAAAATGGAAGTTATTGCTGTTCATGGCAGCGCACATGGACTGTGAGAGTAAAATCTGGAAAACTGCTAGAGGAGGATAAATGGACCAGAAAAGGAGCCCCCTGGACACAGATCCAATTTTTTGGCTTTGCATGTACACTGGTTATTAATGGAAACAATAGGGCCCTGGGAAGTACAACAATGATACGCCAACCCCTTTCTACACTCAGTATATGAACCTCAGTATTAAGAATTGCAACAGATACATGTATTAACCAACTTACAAGTGGATGAACTGGCACTTGCCAGTTCATACTGCCTTCTAAATCTTAACTCTTGCTGGAGGATTAGCCATCACCATATTTTCTTTCCCCCCCAACTATAACATTCCAACATTTCAAACATTTATTACAAACCTTCTTTTGGAATTAGGAACAAATTAGAAACTTTCAAAGTTCAATTCTGGCAAATATTAATTGTGACCATCACGAAAAAAAGACCTGTGGCACAATGCCCAAATCTTGAATTAGATGGCAAAAATCAATTATGTTAAGTAGGGAAGAGTGACAACCGCACCTAACAGATTAAGCAAAAACAAAACATTAATTAATTTTATTAGTTTTCTAATTTAACAATTCTAACTTTCACATTCCAGACAGCCCATCACAGTTTCATGGTTGAGGAAATGTTCTGTTGTCCTTCGCCATCCCTCCAGCACGCTGAAAAAAAATGCTGCAAATTTTAATTTAAAAGTAAAAAAAAAAACCTACCTAATATCCTAAATTAGATTGTATGAATCAGCCAGAGTGATTCAGCAGTTATATCTAGATTTCTACCTAATTAGGTTTCCAAAATTGAAAAGCTAAACTTATTTAAAAGATCTGGAAGAATATCTCCACCCTTTAGCAATAATTCACCATTAAACATGAGCTATTTTTTTCAAAAAAACAAGTTTATTTGCATCTAGGTATCAGGTTTATATGGAACTACACTGTATAAAAGTTATATACACATAAAAATTCAGTATGTCCTTCACTTAGCAGCTCAGATTACTATTTTGCAGACCAGAGAATACATAAGGAGTAATCCAGTATATATGACATGTAAAACAAACAATAAGACGAACATGTTTTTCTCCCCACAAGGAATAAAGAAAGTGTCAGTACAAGGGTGCATTCCAAAACTAAAGTGAATCAACACTTGGATATCTAGTACGTAAAATATTCAAAGTATAAACATCCACGTATACAAAACACCATAGCACTGTTAATTCTACATAAAAGAACAGAAGGCCAATGTTCAACACATGCAAAGTGAGATTCTATAAATGTTGCTTAGTTTTTGTAAGAGGTGTGCCGAGAAAACTACATTTGTAGCCTTAGAACTGCACTTTAAGATAGACTAAATAACTTATTTTAATACATTTTATATAATTAGAATCAAATAATCAGAACCTCAGATTAACCCATTGATTTGTTTAGCTTAGGGAAAACCTGAATGATTGTCTTCTGCAGTAATTAAAAAGACAGTGACCATGTGTTGGTCAGAAGACCATCTGTTATTTTTCCTTCCCATAAAATTTGAAATATTCCAGTCTAATTGAGAAAAATGGAAACAAACATTTTGCAAGTATTGTTTAAAAGTAAACTGTACATTAGGATTGCTAATTTTGAATTTCAATGAACATTAAAAATTATGAGGCTGTCTTTTTATGCATCCCGGAGTCCATGAATTTAAATGAATTACCTAGCAACCACAGATATTATGGGGCAATTTTAACCTAAACTACCCATTGGGAAACTGACAGGATTGGGTGCAACACTGGTTTTACACTCCAACCAATTTTACTCTATGGAGAATAATATTGGACGGGATGTAAAACCATCGTTTCACCCGATCCTGTGTTTCTCGCCCAACGAGTTAGGTTAAAGTGACCCCTATAAGGTTGATCATGTCAGTTTAATCAGTGCATAAAATGACACAAACATTTCGTTAAAAAGGCAATAGAAACAATGTAATAAATAACAAAAATTGTACAAAAATGTACAAACTGAAGCAGGAAAAACAGCAATCAAATAAATCCTTCAATTACAGTGTTCAGCCAGGTAAACCACAGTATTATGGTGAAGTTGGAACTAGGTTAAAGAAAAAATCCATAGAACAGTTAGCGTTATCCTTCCTTTAAAACCGTGCATGCTTCAAATGAAGTTCCATTTGATACTATATCATTTCAAATTTCACAATGATTGCAATTGATCAAAAAAAAACTAAAATATCTCCCATGGATTTACCCATCAAAGTACAGATTCTATATCAGATGAGTTGTTGATCGACTGAAAGTGTGGTATCTTTTTTCAAACATTGCTGGTAGACTCACCAATGAAGGCGATTGAACTCCCTGTGTAAAATAAAAGAGTCAGTGTACATTTCTGTAATATAATGTCTCAAGAAGGTAACTAACTGCAACAATTAATTCAAGACCTTGTACCCTCCCAAGGTGTTCCTGGGAGGTATTTCCAACTCCCCCATCATATATAAATAAAATATTATGTTCATTAATTTAGGAAAATTGCAAATTAATCTTATTAAATATATTTTCAACAACAAATTTATTTGCTTAAAGTGAGGATTTCAGTGCTGGGAAATGGAACACATTCCCATCCATCGACATTTTGCACCCATCAGCATCAAGCACTCACAGGTCAGGTTTACATGTAGATTAAATACAGAGTAAAACTCCCTTTATTCTGCCTCAACAATACACCTCAAAACTAAGACCACTATACTTCATTGCACCAGTTAATACCCAACACAAACATACAGGTGAAAAGGCCATTTTAGTTCATCCACCCAGAAAGAACCTACAGTATTCCCCCAATCACTGCATCTAACTCTTCTTCCATGATTCCAAGGTTTTCGCCTCCACCAGTTGAAGCTCATTCCATATGGTGATCATGCTGTGAACTTCCTGAAAAGCAAATCCTAAATTTCCCATTTATTAATTTGAACCCATATCACCTTGTCCTACAAACATGGTTTAGTTTAATGTATTATGATCTGGATCAAAACCATTGACTGTTACATAGTTCTACAAAGGCACCCCCTTTGAAAACTACAAAGCCCAAGATCCTCTGCTTTTTTCCTCATCACTCAGTCTTCAGACACTAGGATTCAATCTAGTGGATCTTCTCAAATATCTCGTGTCTCACTGACTGGGTGTGGCATTCAGGAGTCTGACCAGAGCATTGCACACTTTGAGCAAGACTTACTCCAATGTATATTCTACTGTTTTGACTATATAGCTCAGCATTCTATTTGCTTTGCAGCTCCACAGTGATAGAATAAATCTACTAAAGACCCATGACATCTCAAATTCATCTGTAGTTATTGCAACACCATTAATGGACTACTTTGTTACATGTTTGAAGTTCCTTTGCCATTTTTGGGGGTAAATTTAGGTATTTTTGGCTTCTGTAGCTCAGACTACTCTTCTAGGTGAAACCCAATTCCCTAGATAAAATTCATAGCCCACCCAAGAACCAGAGAACCGCCCACTTCATTTTAGCTACTGGTTTTATTATGTGCCTTCCCATGATCCTCCTGGTTTTCAGAGGGTAGCAGAATAACACTAAACTAGACTTTGACTTGGGTTTTCACTGCCGAATAAATTTGTTATTCATTAATAGAATAAGCAAAAGTAGCAGTAATATTTCACAGTAAAGTTTTCCTAGCTCCTCTAGTAGAAATAATAGTTTGTAGCTGCTGCACAAACTAGAACGAGTAATATTTTTTGTGTAGCCAGTCTTTCCTTTTTCTCAGCTTCTTTGGAAGCTACCTGGCCTGAGAATCTCCCTGAAAACCTCAGATAGACTCATCGATTTGAACATTTAAGATTGACAAATATCTTCAAAAAAAGTGATTGCAGAACCAAACACATTAAGAAAAATCTGCCAATTACAAATTCCACAGACTCATTTAATATAAATCAAGTGTCTTGAATCCCATCTATACCAGGCATAGAAAAAGCAATTAAAACTATAACAAATCAAGTTAAGTTGGGATATGTTTTCTGGGAGTTGTTATTTCTGACCAAGGCAGCAACAAGGAGAGCGAACACCTTGCACACAGAAATTTCCAAACACTCCAAATCAAAGCGGTTTGGATGAAACAATAAATGAGGATGAATTCCAGTCAAAAAAAGAGACCAAATTGAAAAATGTCCATACACGAAAAGAGATAATCTAGGAAATAAGGCCTGTATTAAAAAAAAACAAGCATTAAAAATATCCAATAGTACCGTAGAAGTTTACATCACACACAGTTTTTGCTTTTAGCAACCTGCAGTGATTTTCAATAAGGGTGTGTGCTGAAGTTATCTTGTATATGGCATACCATCTTAATATTCTAAAACATTCAAGTCAACTGCATTTGAAAAGAACAGATTAGTTTGGTGTTCAGAGATTTAAAAATTGACTGTAGTAATTATTTCCCCTTGTTCAAATTAGCAAACACCAAAATTGACACCTCAAGTGAAAAGGTTAGTAACAGTGATAACATTTCCTCGTCCAAATTAGTATTAGAACCAAAACGTACAATCTCTCACCAAGTGTCAGTTTGAACCCCATCAAGTTCCAATTCTTAGACATTAAGTGCAAAGCCAAACACCAAGAAAAAAAATGATCTTGGTACAGCTTTCCGTTCACTTCCAACGTCAGCTTTACAAATGAAATTATATGTGGACACCAAGAAGTTAATCATTAACTTTAATGCCAGAGATGGCAAAAGAATTGGGTGAGCTCTGGAGGTTAATAGAAGCATTGAAGCTACAATCAGACTCACTGTCCATAAGATGGGTACAGGGTTGACTTGGTGAGGGTGGACGCAGAATATTTCGAGGTCTGTGGCCAACAGGCGCACCATCCAGGGAGTTAGAACGCTGCACAGTTACATAATTTGCTGACATCACTGAGCCATTCAGACCAAGTGTGGACGAAGAACGAGAAATCTACAGATACGGGAAGATCACTAAATTACAGTAAGCAGGTAAAACTGGCAAGAAATAGAATATTGCACGAAAATAGATTTAAGGAGAAAGCAAGTGTGGGAAACAAGCACTTTCCCACATGAATACTGTACTTCGACCCTTAAAAAATTAAACACAGTACAAGTGGCTACATGACACTAACATTAATTTGATGGATCATGTTGACAACTTCTATGCTATGACTGGAGCTTTCCAGTACAATGTAATGGCAGCATGCTAGCTGGGAAACCAAAAAGATATGACAGATGAAATTGATGGGCTGAAGAAAGAAGGGAACAGACTAGTGCTGGAAGTTATAGAACAAAAAATGGTGGGAGGGGGTCATGAACCAGTAAGAATTAAAACTAGAATAACTGAAATAGAAAAGTTGACCCCACTGAAGTAAACTTTGAGAAAAAAAAATAATCAGGACAGCCAGAAGAGATAGTCAAGCCTGAACAGTTGCTGATCTGAAAAATATAGTGAAAGGCAGCTAAAAGGAGATTACTTCCAAGTGCTGAGATCAGTATTGCTGAGTACTTTAAGAGAATTTCCTTTGGGACAGATAAGCAGTTAATATTTTGAATATTTACAATTTTATGATTTGGAGATCGACAGTTTTATTTGCAAAGGAGAATGCCAGCATTGTTCAGGCAAGGGAACTTCAGTATTATTCAATCACCGATTTGCAGTAATTGAATATTAAATTCTATTTTTATTGCATGGTATCAGAGACTTAAAGCAGTGTTTTGGGGGACCAAATTCAGCAGTTAGTCTGGCCCTTTTTCTGTGAAAATTATAACGAGTGGCTTTGATGTATTTCATTTTTCACACCTGGAGTACTGGGAGCAGTTCTGGGCACCACACCTTAGGAAGGACATATTTGCCTTTGAGTGTGCGCAGCGTAGTTTTACTAGAATGATACCTGGACTCCAAGGGTTAAATTAAGAGGAGAGATTACACAAATTAGGGTTGTATTCCCTAGAATTTAGACGGTTAATGGCTGATTTGATCGATAATAAGATATTAAAGGGAACAGATAAGGTAGAGAAACGATTTCTGCTGGTTGGGGAGTCTAGGACTAGGGGGCTTTGTCTAAAAATTAGAGGCAGATCTTTCAGGAGTGAAATTAGGAAACACTTCTACACACAAAGGGTGGTAGAAGTTTGGAACTCTCTTCCGCAAACAGCAATTGATGCTCGATCAATTGCTAATTTTAAATCGGAGATTGATAGCTTTTTGTTAACCAAAGGTATTAAGGGATATGGGCCAAAGGCAGGTGTATGGAGTTAAGTCGCAGATCAGCCATGATCCCATCGAATGGCAGAACAGGCTCGAGGGGCTAAATGGCCAACTCCTGTTCCTATGTTCCTATCTTATTTTTCTTTAAGTCCAGGATACTTAAAATGAAAGCGGGAAACTGCTTGGTGTTTCAATTTGGTAATAGGTGTACAGTAATTGGGTGGGGTTAAGGGTGGTGGGGAAAGATTGTTCATGGAAATCGAGAGTAGTGGGGGTGACATTAGGTTTACCCATTTACTAGGGGTGGTGCTGGGTTTGATGGAACTGGGAGGAGGAACTAAAGAAACTAGAGATCCTTTCTCCACAGCAGCAAAAGTTAAGAGGAGATCGATAAAAGTGGTCAAAATTATGAATGGTCTTGACAAGGTAAATTGGGAAGAACTATTTCCACTGGTCAGTGAGTAAGTAACTAGAGGGCATAAATTTAAGAACAAAAGAATTAAGAGGTTAGGAGAATTTATTTTCTTAAAATGCAGAGGGTTGAACATTAAATGTCCTTCCAGAAACAGTAGAATCGAGAATAGCATTTAAAAGTGAAGTGCATAAATATTTGAAGATTTTTTTTGTAAATTAAAAAAGGACATTGGAAAGGGCAGAGGAATGGGATTAAGTTGATAACTCAGTAGGTGCAATGGGACAAACAGACTCCTTCATTGGTGTAAAATTTTATTTTTATATAATATTGCTCAACTGAGTGTCAATATACATAAGCATAGGAGTAGACCATTCAGCCCCTCAAGCCTGCTCTGGCATTCAATTCGATCATGGCTGATCTGCACCTGAACTCAATTTACTCACCTTAACTTCATATCCTTTGATATCCTTAACTAACAGAAATCGAATGATCTCAGTCTTGAAAGCTTCAATTTTCCCAGCATCCACAGCCTTTTGAGAGAGAACTCTAGATTTCTAATATGCTTGTGTGTGAAAGTGCTTCCTGATTTCTGTCCTAAATGGCCTAGCTCTAATTTTATGATTTTGTCCCCTCAATCTTGATCCCCATCAGAGGAAGTAGTTTCTCTCTATCTACCTTATTGAATCCTTATAACATTTTAAACACCTTGATCAGATCACTATTCAATCTTCTATACTCAAGATAATACAAGCCAAGTTTATGCAACATGTCCTCATAATTTAACCCTGAGCCCCCGTACACTGGCTACTCAGCTTTCCATATCAACATCTTCAGCACACCACCGAATTAATTACTACAGGAAAAATGAAACACTAAGCCAACACGCTTATTGTACATTAGTCTTATTTTATCACCTCAAATTGCTTCTACAATCAGTGCTTCATCCTCTCTCAAAATACTGTCTCCAGCCAACATAAAATCCAATTGTACAGCTGTGAGATTTACCCAGAAGGGTTGGTACAGAAAGTTCCTATGATTTATGTTACTTTTTACTGAAGTTCTGGCAAGGAAAAAATATCTGCAGCGCGCGTGTGCGTGTGAATATTTCACACATACCAGTAATGCTTTACTAAAATCAGCAAGTTTGCTGACGACACAAAACTAGGTGGGATTGAGAGTTGTGAGGAGGATGCAAAGAGGCTTCAAGGCGATTTAGTCAACTTGAGTGAGTGGGCAAATACATGGCAGATGCAGTATAACCTAGATAAATCTGAAGTTATCCACTTCGGTAGGAAAAACAGAAAGGCAGAGTATTATTTAAATGGTGATAGATTGGGAAATGCTGATGTACAAAGGGATCTGGGTGTCCTTGTACACCAGTCACTGAAAGCAAACATGCAGGTGCAGCAAGCAGTTAAGAAGGCAAATGGTATGTTGGCCTTCATTGCAAGAGGATGAGAGTACAGGAGCAAGGATGTCTTACTACAGTTATACAGATTTCTAGACACAAAAGGCATCAAGGGGTATGGGGAGAGAGTGAGAATATGATATTGAGATAGAGGATCAGCCATGATCATATTGAATGGCGGAGCAGGCTCGAATGGCCTACTCCTGCTGCTATTTTTCTATGTTTCTTCATGTCAACACTGAATTGTGAGAACCAAACAGGTGCAACCAACATTTTTAATACATTTAATTTTATTTAAAAGCAAGGATTGCAATGGGGGACAGTTATATGGAAAAGGTACTTTTTCCACACTTGCCTCTATACCAATGAACTTGGATCACATATCAAAAATGGTCCTCTGTTTAAAGAACTTTTAAACAAGATTATTGCAAATTGTACTTGTATACTATTGCTAAGCAGAAATGTTAGTTTTAATGGCTTTCAGTTTTGGTTATTTGTTTCATTTTTAAAATGAAGTTAGGAAAAAAACAGCAGATTAAAAACCATATAGGCCCATAATTTACAGTCAGCGGCGAAACTAAGGCGCTCGCCGCTGACCTCGAAAAAAACAACCCAAAGATCTTGCGATCTCTGTGGGCTGCTTTCTTAGAGGTCAGCGGAGTGCGCCTTAGCTTCGTCTTCTCAATCTCTGCTGAGAACTTTACCTTTCTCGAATTGATTGTAGCACTGTGCAATGGGAAGCCCCAGCGAAGAGCTGTAGTGACGTCAACAAGCTGTCTCAGCAGCCAATCACTATGAAAATTTCACAGACAGCAAACCAGGAAATAAAAAGCAGCCTTTATCCTCACGTTTTAAAAATGTTAGAGAGCGAAATAAAGATTGGGACGATCACATGGGGATAAAGTAGAAGCTGAAATATCATGAACAAACTTTAAAAAATTAAGTTTTTTAAAAATTGTAATTTATCATAATGGAGAAATTTGACACTCCACAAATATAAAAATTTGTTTTTCAGGGCCAAAACTGTTGTTTAGCAGTCAATACGGTGTTAAAACCCCATTTACACCTATTCCAACAAGGCTCAACATTTATGGGATATTTAAACATAGAAGATAGGAGCAGGAGTAGGCCATTCGACCCCTCAAGCCTGTTCCGCCATTCAATGCGATCATGGCTGATCATCCAAATTCAGTACCCTGTCCCTGCTTTCTCCCCATATCCCTTGATCCCTTTAGCCTTAAGAAATATATCTAACTCCTTCTTGAATATATTTAATGAATTGACCTCTACTGCCTTCTGTGGCAGAGAATTCCACAGGTTCACCACTCTCTGGGTGAAGAAATTCCTCCTCATTTCTGTCATAAATGGCTTACCCCTTATCCTTAGACTGTGACCCCTGGTTCTGGACTCCCTGACCATTGGGAACATCCTTCCTGCATCTAGTTTGTCCTGTCCTGTCAGTTTCAATGAGATCCCCTCTCATTCTTCTAAACTCCAGCGAGTATAAGCCCAATCGACCCAATCTCTCTTCATACGTCATTCCTGCCATCCCAGGTATCAGCCTTGTGAATCTTCGCTGAACTCCTTCCATGACAAGAACATCCTTCCTCAGATAAGGCGACCAAAACTGCACACAGTACTCAAGGTGTGGTCTCACCAAGGTCCTGTACAACTGCAGCAGGGCATCCTTGTTCCTGTACTCAAACCCTCTCGCTATGAAGGCCAACATACCATTTGCCTTCTTAACCGCCTGCTGCACCTGCATGCTTACCTTCAGCGACTGGTGCACGAGGACACCCAGGTCTCATTGCACTTCCCCTTCTCCCAATCTATTGCCATTCAGATAATAGTCTGCCTTTCTGTTTTTGATACCAAAGTGGATAACCTCACATTTATCCACGTTATATTGCATCTGCCCAATCACCCAACCTGTCCAAATCATCCTGGAGTTTCTCGGCATCCTCCTCGCAGCACACACGCCCACCCAGTTTTGTGTCGTCTGCAAACTTGCAGATATTACATCTAATTCCCTTGTCTAGATCATTAATATATATTGTGAATAGCTGGGGTCCAAGGACCGATCCCTGCGGTACCCCACTAGTCACTGCCTGCCACTCGGAAAAAGACCCGTTTATTCCAACTCTTTGCTTCTTGTCTGCCAACCAGTTCTCTATCCAAGTCAATACCTTGCCCCCAATCCCATGTGCCTTAACTTTACACGCTAATCTCTTATGCGGGACCTTATCGAAAGCCTTTTGGAAGTCCAAATACACCACATCCACTGGTTCTCCCTTATCTATTTTACCAGTTACATCCTCAAAAAATTCCAGTAGATTAGTCAAGCACGATTTACCTTTTGTAAATCCATGTTGACTTTGTCCGATCCTGTCACTGTTTTCCAAGTGCTCAGCTACTGCATCTTTTATAATGGACTCTAGCATTTTCCCCACTACCGATGTCAGTCTGTAATTCCCCGTTTTCTCTCTACCACCCTTTTTGAATAGTGGGGTAACATTAGCTACCCTCAAATCCATGGGTACTGTTCCAGATTCCATCGAATGTTGGAAGATGATCAGCAATGCATCTACTATTTCTAGGGCCACTTCCTTAAGTACCCTAGGATGTAGATTATCAGGCCCTGGGGATTTATCAGCCTTCAATCCCTTCAATTTCCCTAACAATACTGATTTCTTTCAGTTCCTCCCTTTCATCAGACCCGATGTTCCCCAACATCTCTGGGAGGTTATTTGTGTCCTCCTTTGTGAAGACAGAACCAAAATATGTATTTAATTGGTCTGACATTTCTTTGTTCCCCATTATAAGTTCCCCTGATTCTGACTGCAAGGGACCTATGCTTGATTTCACTAATCTTTTTCTCTTCACATATCTATAAAAGCTTTTACAGTCAGTTTTTATGTTCCCTGCAAGCTTACTCTCGTATTCTATTTTCCCTTTCTTAATTAATCCCTTTGTCCTCCTTTGTTGAATCTTAAACTGCTCCCAATCCTCAGCGTTACTGCTTTTTCTGGCCAATTTATATGCCCTCTCCTTGGATCTTATGCTATCCCTAATTTCCCTGGTTAGCCACGGTTGAGTCACCCTTTTTGTTTTATTCTTATGCCAAACTGGGATGAATAAATTCTGTAGTTCGTCCATGCAGTCTTTGAATGTTTGCCATTGCCTATCCACCGTCAACCCTTTGAGTGACATTCCCCAATCAATCCTACCCAACTCGCACCTCATACCATCGTAGTTTCCTTTATTTAAATTCAGGACCCTAATCTCTGAGTCAACTACTTCACTCTCCATCCTAATGAAGAATTCTATCATATTATGATCGCTCCGACCCAAGGGGCCTCGCACAACAAGATTGCTAATTAATCCTTTCTCATTGCATAATACCCAGTCTAAGATGGCCTGATCTCTGGTTGGTTCCTCGACATATTGGTCCAGGAAACCATCCCGTAAACACTCCAGGAATTCCTCCTCCATAGTATTGTTACTAATTTGGTTAGCCCAATCTAACAGCGATATTAGCGTGGAAAAGCTCAAATTTATCAGTTTCATGGATTGCCAGTTATCGAGGGCGGGAGGTCCACAGCGCAGCCTATGTCGGAGCAAGGAATGACTGACTGCAACTTCAGGATTTCCGCATTTAGATGCGCATGCGCTAAATCCTGAAGTTGCGGTCAGTTTCATCGAGGTAATGACGCCAAACGCTTACAGTTCGCAGTTACTACCCACTGCAAAATCCGGGCCATATTAATTTAAAGTACTGAACCCAAAAATAAATCGCATCACTGGTTTACTTCCATTTAGATAACTGCTTGTTCATTGCTATGTATAAGCTAAACAACCGAGAAAGAACATGTCAAGACTTCTTATACACATTTACAACACAATCAAAATATAAAAAAAGGACTATACCTCGGGTTATGACCCGAGAAAATATAGAAATGTGTGCTCGTGCTTACCACTAATGAGGTGGTACTGGTACTGGCTAATCGACTACCCAAATAAGTTCCATTGTCTGTTGGACTCTTTGTATCAGGGGTACTGTGGGCCAATAGTGCTCGTTGCAAAACTCTCTTTGGCGTTTTAGTAAATGAGAAAGCTCTTGTAACCTAGACAAACAAAATGGTTATATTGCACCTTTAACATAATAACATGTCCTAAGGCTCTTTATGTAGGAGAGAATAGACACCAAGCGGTAGGAGAGTTAGGAAATGACAAAGTATGGCTGGAAATGCAAATTTTAAGGAGACAGACACAGAGGTTTATGGATGGAATTTGAGAATAGGGCAAAGGCTGAAGTCTTAGGCACCAAAGAGGAATGAGCAGGGGGGGAAGCAACAGAAAATAACAGAGGCATAGGAAGCTAGAAGTGGAGGACTGAAGGGCATACATGAGGTTGCAACGGTCAGGTGGGGCAAGGGCATGGAGCAATTTTAAGATAAGGACAAGGAATTTCAGTTTGGTATGTGGATACAAGGTGGTCAGCAAGGAGGGCAGGATTCAGGTAATGGGAGTCTTAAAATCAAGTTGGAGCTTGTGTAGAATGGAGCATGGGAGGCTGCAAATCATGAGTAACAAAAGCATGAATAAGGGTTTCAGCAGCAGTCCAGGCAAGATAGAGATGGAGGTGGAGAATTTGCATAAGTGAAGTAAGCGGTCTTGGCAATATTTAAGAGTACAGGGTTTGAAGGTCAGCTCAAGCTTGAACAAGGCAGAGGTGCAGCATTCTCCAGTTCAGACAAAACAAGCAGGGAAGGGGGTGGAACACAGAAAGGGTGTAGGGTTTTTGGCATGAGCTGAATAAGATCGGTTCAGTTTTCCGAATGTTCAGGCTCAGTTGGGACCTGATAGGCAGCCTGACAAAACAGATTGTTGAAGGATAAGCTGAGCGTCAACAGCATTCATCATACAAATAAGTTACTTACATAAACAGTTGTTTACTTAACCAATCCATTAAAAAAAACGTATTTCCTAAAAAAATCAGTATTTATGCACTAGTCAAGTGTAAGTGAATTGCAAAGCTTTACAACTCAAGTACATCTCAAAACAAAATTGTCCAGCTGCATTAAAACAAGGTTAAAGGAAGTGTGGGATACACAAAGTAATTTGCTGCTTGAACAGTTCAAATATGTACTCTATGCACGCCATATATAAGTTAATGATACCAACTCCAAAGGTCTATTTGAATCAAGCACATACTTGTACACTCTGGCAGCATTCATATTGCAATATTAAAAACTACAGTATAAGGAATGTTACATGTAACTCTGCGTGCAACTAAACAGTTCAAGCCTTCGTGTTGCCATGTGTTAATAAACATGGATGCTAGATGGCCATAAATACATCACGAGGCAGTAACTTTATTTGAAGGACTTGTACCCTAATCTGGAATATTAAAGCTTTAGCAGTCAATTGAAGTCTTTGGCTGTGCCTGTAATTCTAACAGCTACCCAGTGATTACACAGATGTTAAATTTGATTAATAAAACAGGTTAAGCAATAAAATGTGCCACATGACACAAGAACTCTTCAAAAAAAAAGTTGCTAAACTTTTATAAAAATTCACTCCCAACCAGACAAGACAATTTAGTATAATGGTAACTGTGATTCTCCAAGAGCTTAATATGCAAGTATGCACAAGTTCAACATATATAGTATGTGCATGCATGAATTTAAACAGTTGTGAAGTACACAGAGGGGAGGAAGAGGAAGTGGATGGAAAAGAGCTCAGCAAGTAGGACCAGAAGACAAATCAGTGAAAAGCAAATTTACGACAAATATACAAGAAAACACATTTGGGCCGTATTTTCCGATCGGAGGCCTCCTGCGTGCAGAGGCCTCCGATCTGGAAAAATTTATGAACTTACCCGAGGGTTCCCGAGGCGCCGACACTTCCGATCCTGGGCCTCTCCAAACTCCAAGTGCACAGGGCCTACATATCCCAGGGGCGCAGACAGTTCGCAAGCGTCCCTGGGATCACGTGGGCCATGGGGAGCCAATAGAAGAAGGGAATCTCCCTTCATACACTTGACAGATAGACCTGTCAAATATATGAATGGAGATCACCCCAAAAACATTGCAAAACATTAACTAATTTGAAAAAAATCACCTTTTAAAATTAGTTTAAATTACAATAAATTAAATATTTTAAACAAAAAAATTTTGAAAAAAATAATTAAGGTTTTTACAGGGCTAAAAATAAACTTTTTTTTCGGTATTTTTAAATGATAAATGAGTGGGAAATTTTTTTTAAAAAAAAACTTTTTTCAACTCTTATCTTGGTAAAAGCAGGCCTTACGCTTGCTTTTATCAGGCGTAAGAATTCTACGGGTTTTCTGCGGACGGAGGGTCTCCAGAAAGCGTAACTCTCTGCCCGCGGAGGCCCTTCTCCAGGGCAGGCGTCCGATCTGTCAAGAGCATTCTTGACAGATCGGAAATGCCGGTTTTCAGTGCATGCGCTGTGTATGCCTGAAACCGGCATTTCTGATGTCCCTACGGGTGTGTACACAGAGCGTACACACCCGTAGGTATCGGAATATCTGGCCCTTTATTTGAAAAAGTATTGGAATAGTACACCAGGTACACAAGTAATACCATTAACTTTTGTATGTAGACCATATCAATGCTTACACCCAATACATTTCAGATACTGACTGACCTACTGTGTAGTTATAGCATTTGCTTTATTAAAAAAAAAAATCTGAATTGGGCTAAAGTAATATCAACTGAAAGTGATCCAGATGAGGTCACTAATTCAGCACAGCACTCATCCTTCTGAGCAACAGGTTTCAATTTTGAATCACTTCAGTTTTCAATCTTGTTTGTTTTTTGCCAAGAACGAAACAGAATTATACAAACCAATGACTTACCTTTTTTGAGGTCTTTTTAAATGCTCTTGATGCTCTGCTTAATGTGCTATCCATGTCTTTTGTGTTGACTTCTAAAGATTCTGGGTCAGTATTAAAAATAATATTTTCCTGGAAGAGAACAAACATTAGTTTAAAGCAAGCCCATAACTAAGTGTAGGTTTTAATGTGAGTGAATGTCGTAAAGAGGTCAAAGATGTCCAAAATAAGAGTTTTGGGACAGCTGAGGAAGGAAGGGTGGAGAGGAAGAAAAGCAAGCATTAGCACGGTCAAACAAGGTATGAGGTTTTAGTGCAGCAATAAACTTGCTTAATGTTTCATCCTAATCATGAAAGAAAGAAAAAGAGAGAAATAAAAGGAGACTCGCATTTAGGAAATATTTGATATTTAAAAAAGGGAATATTTAATTTCCAATACTGGCATTACAATGAAGATAGCACTTGAACTTCATAGGAAAAAAGTGAGTGATAATAAGAACAGTATTCTTTACCCTGACTTCATAACATTGTGGATTTGAAAAGCGAGAAGTCGCACAACACCAGGTTATAGTCCAACAGATTTATTTAAAATTACAAGCTTTCGGAGCTGTCGCCCCTTCCTCAGGTAGAGTCACAGTAACTCTACCTGAGGAAGGGGCGACAGCTCCGAAAGCTTGTAATTTTAAATAAATCTGTTGGACTATAACCTGGTGTTGTGCGACTTCTCATTTTTGTCCACCCCAGTCCAACACCGGCATCTCCACATATTTGAAAAGCATTAGAGCAGGAAATTTAGGAAGTTAATTAGTTCCAATAAACATACCCACACAATTGCATATTAGAATTGCAACCCTTTCAAATATTTTCAACTTAAAATGTTTGTCCCTCCATGGTCATATTGCCTAAATATTTCATTGTAATAACGTAAAGCAGTTAAAACTCATACACTCTGCTTTCAGAGAACTTGGCAGAAAAGCCAAGGCAATTGCAGACAACTTGCTGAAGGTGCAGTTCAACTACATATACTTGGCTCACAACATTTAATGGGGCAGCAACTCAATTAACAAAGACTCAAAAAACTGCCTGAATTGTTCCTATACATCATGATCTGATTTCAGGGCCTTATACTTTTTTTTTTTAAAGTAGTGTTTTGCTCTTGTAATGTTTTATTATAGAACCTGGATCGTATACCTTGTTGTTAGTTATAACTCATAAAATGACACTAACTAAAAAGTTTGGCCTTATGGTTATGCTCATGATGTCTGAATCTGCTAGTACTTCGACAGGTCGTTCAGTCTAAAGAATCAGTACTCAATATGGATCTACATAGAATAAACAGCACAGAAAACAGGCCATTCGGTCCAACTAGTTTATGCTGGTGTTTATACTCCACGAGTCTCCCCCCATTCCATCTACCTCATCTCAGCCTTTCAGCACTTCTTTCAATTTCCTATTCGCTCATGTACTGGTCTAGTCTTCTTCTGAAAGCATCTAAGCTATTTAACCTCAACCAGTTCCTGTGGTAGCAAGTTCCATATTCCAACCACTGAGTAAAGACATTTCTCCTCATTTCCCTATTATATTTATTAGGAACTAGCTTGTATTTATTGCCCCTAGTTTTGGATTCTCCCACAAGTGGAAACATTCTCTCCACATTTACCCTGTCCAACCCATTCATAATGTTAAAGACCTCGATCAGGTCTCTTCTAAGTCTCTTTTCTAAAGAAAAAAGCCCCAACCTGTTCAATCTTTCCGGATAGCTGTAATCTCTCAGTTTTGGTACCATCCTTGTAAATCTTTTCTGCACTTTCTCCAGTGCTTCTATGCCCTTTCCATAGTATGGAGACCAGAACGGTGCACAGTACTCAGTGTGTGGTCTAACCAAGGTTCTTATGCCACTCTCGAACCGAACTATGTTGTGATCACTACTAAGGTGCTCTCCTACTCTTTCTTCTGTGTTCTGGTTCATTTCCCATTACAAGATCCAGCAGTGATTCTTTTCTTGTTGGACTTTTTACATACACAGAGTAAGAAATGAGACCTGTATACACTGTAAAAACTTGATTCCATTTTCTCCCTTCGCTACTTCTTCCTGCCAATTTATTTGGGGGTAGTTGAAATCTCCCATGTACTATTATTCTATGTCTGCTACTCACCTCGTAGATTTTCCTACATATTTCTTTTCTCCAATTCCCTTCTACTATTTGGTGGTCTATAGTATACCCCTATTAGGGTGATGGATCTGTTATCTTTTAACTCAATCCATATGGATTCTGTATCTATCTTACTGCTAGTTACACCCTTTATTACTACCGCCCTTATGTTATCTTTAACTACTACAGCTACCCTCCTTCCTTCCCTTCCTAAATGTGTTATATCCGGCAATATTTACTTGCCAACCCTGCTCTCTATGTAGCCATGTTTCAGTCATGCATACTATATCCAGATCCTCACTACAAATGATTGCCCGCTGTACCAACAATTAAAATTATTTTTATTTATTTATTACTCCTCTTGCTTTGTTTTCAATAATTATTTTACTTTCTGCTCTACGACTTAATCCGATCTCTGGCCATTTGTGTTATAATTTTTCCTTTCTTTAGTGTGATCGTTACCCTTTTTTCCTGATTCTTTTATTGTTGGGTTTCTGTAATTTCTAGCAGTTTCCCTCCCCCACCATGTTATTGGTTTAAAGTCTTATTTACAGCTCTAGTTATGCTTTCCCAGCCCGGTTAAGGTGAACCCATCCCAATGATACAGCTCTTTCCTGTCCCAGTACTGGTGCCAGTGTCCCATGAAATGGAACCCCCTCTTTCCCACACCACTCCTTTAGCCACATGTTGACTTTCCTAATCTGTTTGTCCCTATGTCAATTTGCACCTGGCCATCAGGTCCTGCTTTTCAATTTAGCTCCCAACTCCCGCTACTCCCTTAGCAGGACCTGTGCCCTAATCTTTCCTATGTCGTGGTTCCGACATGGAGCATAACAACTGGATATCCCCCCCCCCCCCTTTCCAGATGTGGAGCTATCGTAATTAAAATAACTGGACTCAGACTCACTCAAAACATGGAGATCAAATACCACCTTTTTTTCTTCCTCTCCCATCAAACCTTCAAAAGTTAGAAAGAGACTAATCATTTAGAATTTGTTGCCTTCCGAGATGTACATAAATATCAAATGATAATTCATCTCCAGACCAACTCAGTGGTAGAATGTGGAACTTATGTCATCATAGTCAGTCAATCAATTATCACACATTTATAGAACACGGTTAACAGAAAAATTCCACAAGATGCTTCACAGAGATGCAAGGAAAAAGAAGGGGCTCTTAGGAAGGGTGATCAAAAGCTTGGTCAGAGATGGGTTTTAAGGAGGGTCTTAAAGGACAATTGGACATGGCAGGGGGACTTAGAGTGGGAAATCCAGAGCGTAGGACCATGGCAGCTGCTGCACAGACACCAATGATGGAGTGCATAAGAAGCCAGAGAAATGGTGAGTAGGAACTGTAGGTGGTTACAAAAATAGGGAGGGGCAAGATCATGGCAGCATTAAACACAAGGACAAGAATTTTAAATTTGAGGCGCTACAGCACTAGGAGCCAAAGTAGGTCAGTGAGTATAAAGGTAATGGCTAGTGGGGCTTGGTGCAGAATAGGATATGGAAGGAGTTTTGGATGAGCGGAGAGAGTGAAGGGGCAAATGCAGAAGAAGAAAGTGGCGATGAAGGAGGGTCAAGGGATGCAGGTAGTGGGGGATTCAAGGAAATGGTCAAATTTCACCCTGGCAATGATCGCGATCATAGGAGTAGATAGGCCATCAGAGAAAGTGAGGTCAAGGGGATGGCCATGAATATGGGTAGAAGAGTTTATATATGAAGGACAGGATGGTAGTGAATTTGGTGGATGGGGCAAAGGAAGCAGAGGAGGAGATTGAAATCATCAATGCATGATGCAGATGTTGAGAATAAAGGGAAAATATCCTGGGGATAAACACAGAGTGGGGCAATGAGACAATGTGAGTTTTAAAGGAAAGGTGGGGATTAACAGTGAGGTGCTTGAAGAAGAAGGTGCCAGAGAAGTAAGGAGAGGCATCAAGGTGTGATGGGGACAATACCTTGGTCACAGGAGCTTGGGTGGGACTGCTGATGGAAAATATAGCCAGGTTGGGAGGTTTCACTAAGAAGCAAGGTATTGCCACCTATAAGCCAATATATCAATAAAATCATCCACAATCAGGTCAAAGGTGGCGTGTTTGCAAATGAGTGGACATTCTGGAGAGAAATGTAGAGAAGTTGATGATTATTAATCCACTGGCAGAGTCAATAGGGCAGTAGTGCATGGGCTATGGAGATTGGTGAGATTTGCCCCCAATAGGCTTGCTGGGTAGAAAGGTTGGCGAGAGAGAAGGACAGGGCAGGGCTGTTTGACTCAAAGAAACAGGTATGGGTGCCACAATGGGTCCATCAGAGAATAAAAAGAGGTACACAGAGGATATCAATGGGGCTTGTTCAAAGAGCATTCAAGCCTGGGATGGCAGCAGGAGAGAAGGGAGGCCAAGGAGTAGTGATGTGTTGGGAGTAGGGATGGAAGGGGATGAAATACCTTGGAGAGGAAGAGATGAAATGTCACATGCCAGGTGAGGGGAAAAGGGAAAATAAAGGCCCAAGAGGGGCAGAAAAACAAAAAGCTAGAAATTATAGGCTCAGGTCCGGAGCAGCAGCCGAAGTGCAAACCATAGGCGTAGCAGACGTAAACAGAGAACAGGAAGGAGACAGTATGAAACAGTCTGAAGTTGAAGTGGTTGGACAAGCGTGCGGTCAGCTAGAAACAACCACCGACCAAAGTGAAGTTCAGAGATAGTAGTGTAGATAGGAGTGCTCCAGGAGCCATTGAAGAGACATATTATCAGGTGCTAGCTAAGTCAATTAGAAAATGGATCTCCAACAGAGCACCACCTTCTCTGGTGTGAAAGGAGTAACATGAAAATAAAGCTCACTTCAGAGCCAAATATCAACACTGAACAAAAAAGTACAAACTTACTAAGGCGTTTGCTAACACCTCCATCAGGACGCTTAGCCTTCTCTGTGGCTAAAAACAATGAATCTATTTGCTGTTTGTGTTTTAAAAAATGGTTATGAAGCAAAATCATTCCTAGCTTGAAAATCAAATTCATCGAAAGAACAAAATAAAAATACATACACTTAAGTGTTTTTACTGTGAGCATTTTTTTGCTTAACTTTGCACAGCAAAAAGCAGCAGTTTGAACTGAATGGCTTTTTAAAAAATAAAAATGCACGCACTTTCATTATCAGGCTTATAATGGGAGGGCAAGCTCATTAAGCTCAGCTCCCAACTTTAACTACATCACATTTTATTTTGTGTCATGGCATAGCCATTACTGTATGGAATATGCCAAATCTGAAGGACTATGTTACACTGAAGATGAATCTTAGTGGGTAGCCACCTTTCATGTGAACAGGTTACTGATTGATGAGCACTTAGAAAGATCATACCAGTTTTTCCCCCTTATTCTACATAACATAAGAACATAAGAAATAGGAGCAGGAGTAGGCCAATTGGCCCCTCGAGCCTGCTCCGTCATTCAATAAGATCATGGCTGATCTGATCCTAACCACCAATCTACTATCACCGAACCAGCTCCTGAACCTAACAGAATTGGACACACGAACTAGGAGCAGGATCAGGCTACACTCCCAGAGATGCCCATCAAAATCTCTCAACTTACTGCATCTGCTTTGCAAATGGTGTTTGCCACATGTCGACAAAGCAGCCTTAACCAGTGATCCTTCTTGGGCTCTTCCACAATTAACTGAAAACTGAACAGTAGGTTTGATTGTTCTGTTGGAGGTCGTACCACCAGTGCAAAGGCACTGCGGCAATCTGTAATACAATCAATCAAATTAGTGCATCATACCACAACTACAGATAGCATTAAAAAGATGACCATGAATTAACTACTGCTCTAAAGGAAGTCCTGCAATTGACAAATATTAGGTAGGAAATGTGTGTCTGGTTTTATTTAACATGTTCACTACTCTCCAATTTGATTTTCTGCCAATGATAAAAGCAATGTTTTGCTGCTTTAAAATTGTAGAAAGAGCAAATTTTTGATAACCTGTAGCAGAATGTGTTCATATGATTGGTACATTTACAAAATTAGCATTTCAAGTACAATAGAGTCAGACACATTCTGATTCTGGGAAATTGCCAACAGATGCACATTTTTCCCATCATCATTCATTTGTAAACAAAACCCAATGAGTATTAAGGCTCTTTAGTCAAGGGGATGGCATAGACAAGTCCTAATATCTAACACCAAACTTTTAACAGGGTCGCTGGATACCAAGCAGAAACAGAATGCTGGCAACTTCACCCAGCCTTACACAGGGGCTTTCAGACCAATTGTAGTACCCCAACTGAGGCCATCAATCTCAGCACAGACCAGGGATCAAATCTGAGACCTTGACTGCATGGAAGGCTATTTGGCCCATTGTGCTTATTCTGGCTCTCTACTCAGTCCAATTTCCCTGCCTTTCCCCACCCCTTTCAAATGCTCCTTTTACAAATATTTATCCACTTCTCTTTTAAAAACTATTATGGATTCTACTTCTCATTGGACATTCCATGCTCCAATAAACAAAATTCTCCCAACTTCTTTCATTCTTTGTGATGATCTTATTAAGCTGTCTAGTTACTGACTCTCGAACCAGTGGAAATAGTCCCTCCCCCACTCGCCGTTTAGCTCAAATTCCCAATTTTGAACACCTCCATCAGGATGCTTCGCCTTCTCTGTTAGAGTGAAGAACCCCAGTTGCTCTCATCTGCCCTCATTGCTGAAGCTCACCTGTGGTATCATCTTCTGTACCTTCTATGTGGCCTTTACATCCTTCTAAAAAGTAAGGGTGCTCAAAACTGGTCATAATATTCTAATTGTGCCTCCTGCCTACTAATAGGACCAGAGGGGGAAATTACACAATAGTTTGACAGGACCAAATGCAAAACAGCCTTGAAACCTCAAGGCCAATTTTAGATGATCCATAATAGAGATCGTTATGTCTTGTAGGGTTGCTCATGGGCATAAAAAAAGAGCATCCCTTCCTGTAACCACTTCTCTGCTTTCTTCCCCCAGTCTCTCATTTTTTCTGTAACTCTGTTTCTCTTCCACTCTTACTATTCAAGCATCTCTCAAACACACATCATTCTGCATCTCTAGTTGTTTTTGCTCATAAGTCTCTCCTTCCTTCTGTCACTTCTTTCTCTCACTCCCACCCCCCACTGCATAGCCATCATATCCCTTTACTGATGCAATCAAGTTTGAGGTTTTATCATATTTCTATGAATTGCTTGGCAATTTAAAATTGCATAGTTCTATGCTGCTGTAGTCCAATTCACAGTTAACTGCCATTATAATAGCATCTTGTGCAAGATGATCACCACTTAAAAATAAAACAGACAGCACTTTTAATTCACATAAGCAAATTTACCTTGTTGGTGTGAGTTTCAATTCCCAGAAAAAAGAGAGGTCAGCTAGTACGCAGTAAGTTTTATGCTTTCTGCACAGCTTTTACAGGGTTGTTCTAAACATGGTTCTCCAATATCAACAGCTCACTGCTCTGTCACCTTGATGAGGGATACTAATAAAACTACAAAATTCTGTTCACACTTGTATTAAGTCACTACTCAATAGAAAGCGTGATTCACTCCTGAAGTTATATCCAATAAAGACTGAACCAGTTACTTAGGCTTCTGACATTTTACAAGGTGCTGGGACAAATCATAAGGCCTAATAGGCTTCATTTGGAACTGCAACTATTGTGGTTGATTTACAAGCAGCATGGCTTGAAAGCTGCACTTTTGCCTATATTTCCATCAGAAATATACTTTGTCTGCCCAGCTGCTCTCCTGACGTTGAATCCTGCTGGGGTATGGTTCCACAAGCGTCAGTCGTACAAGTGACCATTTGTGACATTGTGAACCTAGATAGCAAGTGTTGGTGGATTATTAAACGTTGAGGAAGATCACAGCTAAGCCCAATCTTGTTGTTACCCAATAGGAAGAGACGCGCATGAGTGTACTCGCTGGCTTATTTTTCCTTTTCCTCGCCAAAACCACAAAAGCTAATTGTAGCCAATTGTTGCCAAAAAGTGTCCAGGAATTCAACCAAACATCTTCTACTCTGTATGATTTAGTGTTATACCACAAGGCCACCCAAAGAGCTGCTTTTTTTTTTAATTTAAGAAAGCACAAAAGCTCCTTTTACTGTGGCAAAATAACCACTAATGACAACGAAAGGAGGAAATACATGATTTGGTGACCAACAAGTATACCTCGTATGGTACAGGCAAAACAAATGTACCCAAGATTGTTAAAAACACTTGCATCTAAAATTTAAAGAAGTTGTGGACTTTACCAACAAGGGAAAATCTTATTGCGCAGAGGGGACGAGGAGCAAAGGAGAAAAAAAATGCTTTGAAGAAACAGTAAAAAGTTAATTCAAACCAATATCTGTACTGACCTTCAGTTTCCTTAATATCCAATACTCTCTTTATCTGGGAAAGAGGCATCAGCACAATGTGTTTGAGGGAAGCAGGGGGTCGTGTTTGGCCATGAGGACTCTTGAAAGAGCTGATTACTTTATGGCGCTTTCTTGCAATCTGTAAAGAAATTTTGCCAACATCAAACATGGAAGGACACAAACTAAGGAAATAATGGTCATTTACATAAAATTATCTTTTGCAGCCATGAAAATTTATTAGTATCCTCAAATAAAATCTCTCTGCAGCATACAAACCTGGGCATTTTAAAGCGTTCAATATGACAGTGAAACAAAATCAATTCATTTTATTAATAACTATCCTGACTTTTAAAGTTGAAAATTTACATCCAATGAGAATGTTGGGGTAGATTTCCCACTTGTTTACGCTACTAATATCAGCCACTTACGTTAGTGCTTTCCACGATCTTTTATGCTGGTTCAAGATTCAATTCACCCCAGGCCCCGCCCACACAAATTGGCCACGCCCCCCCGGCCAAAATTCGCCAATTGCACTGGCTCGGGAAGGCTCTTCAAATTGTGCTCATTTTTTTGTTTAGGCCCACAGGCACGTTTTAAAAGTTTTTTCATATCAAAAAGTATTTAGTTTACTAAGAAATTGACTAGTGTACACCAATGAAACTATTAAATGCATCAGTTTAGTTTTTTAAAAGTCATTTATTACTGATAGTTGGAGGTCTGGACATCGTTAAAAATGCTTATTTTTGGTGATAAACCCATTTTCAGCTGTATTAATGAAACTACCAGGTTAATAGAAAGAAAACAATTATGTTCTATTATGTTGGTTTATTGAAGATTTTAAAGTTTGTGATTATGCAAATTAATTTTAGCGGAAACTTGAACTGTAACCTAACCAGCGCACTTTGGCCGCAAATTCCCGATTGTGCACAAAGCGTAAACTTTACCCCATTGCCTGGTGTAGCTTTTGGAATTAAATTAATGGAATCTGACTGGATCAAATGCAAGACATCTTCATCTTTTCAGATATTTAGCTGATATTTAATTCCTGACTATTTTGTGGACCTGTAGTAAACGTCGTCCAGTAATTAACAGAAGCAGCTCTGAAAATAAGGAAGACAACTCGAGAGCAAATAATACCTGGACATAACCCTTTTTATACTATTATGGTTTATATTTCCCTCTTACAAGCTCCTCCACAGTGACTAGTGTGGAGGGCAAGTGCTCGAACAAAATGGTTTCAGGTGCAAGACAATTCAACAAGGTTATAGCGATATAGGCAATCATCGGCAGTCTCTGAATCTTCAAAATGACTCATGCTGCAAAGGAATGCAGCGATTATCCCTGCAAAGAATCTTAAGCTACATATTCAGCACCATGAGATTTATGGCACCTATTAAATTCAGGACATTATTAAGATTACCAAAATCTTTGGCTTTTCGATCAAGTTTTAACTTGTCTTTTTACTTTTGGAATGGACTAGCGTCCTTTCAACAGACTTCCTGATACGTAGAAATTTATTTTGCAAGTAAATCTACATATATGTATACATGTCATACAATGAATAAGCAGAATTCTACTTGCAACAGTCAGTTACATTGCTTTCTCAAAACTCAAATGTGCTCTCACCTCCAGACAGTCATTGAATAGGAATAAAGTGACTTGTTCACCTCGGTCACACAAATCATCACCCAGTACAACTGTTTCTACTCGTTGGACAAGGTTGCGGTGAGATGATAGTAAGTTGGCCTGTATAAAAGGCAACAGGAAGAAAGTTAATACAGCGAACAAGGCTATTCTTCAAAAGCTTGCATTAAAAAAAGTCCAATTACAGTTTCAAGGTGTAAAGCATCAAGTGATCATTTCACACACGCATCAGGAGACTACAAATTGGAGGAATAAAAGGGACAAACTTCCCATGTCAATTTTATGAATTGGGACATCATAAGTTGGTGATTTTGAAATGGCTGACTAACATACATGAAATTAGCAGGTGACATATTCTGAATCATTCCTACGGTCATATTTCAGTTACAAGTGTAAACTTTGTCCATGATCCCTAGAACCGCGCAGGGATCTACCACAGTAAAGTTCTTCCAAGTCCACTAATTTTTTTTTGGATGAGAATTGCAGGAAATTATACAAAATTAATGACAGGCATAACTGATGATATCCCAAATACTTCTGTAGACCCAAAAACAAAATGTACGCAGTTATATGTACTTACAGGACAACCATCTACTTCATAGACAACATCAAAGATTTGTCGTTGACCTTCAGTTTTCCTTTTATCTTCATTGATGTGCCTAAAAAGCAATGATAAAAGCTCTACATAAAACAAAGCAAGGATCAGATAA
This sequence comes from Squalus acanthias, assembly GCA_030390025.1. Lineage (NCBI taxonomy): Eukaryota > Metazoa > Chordata > Chondrichthyes > Squaliformes > Squalidae > Squalus > Squalus acanthias. The sequence continues at coordinate 45,013,031 of CM059429.1, forward strand.
CTTGCATGAATATGGAACTACATTTAGTTACAGAAAAGAATGGAGAACTATTGATACCTGGCTAAGTGGAAAAGGGGCAATGATGTGGAAAACTTTTTTTTTTGTAAAGGTGGACTACTACTTTTATGTGGCGATAGATGAACAAAAAAATGTATGGCGCATTAGCAGCCTGTTCATAATTTAGGAACACTGGGTTCAAAATGGGCAGGATTATTTTATATGTTGCATGCAGTACTTAGATATGCTATCCCTAGCACCTTCAATTTCTGAACAACAAGCAACTCTTCAAATAGAACCAATCACCATGGAGTATTTTTAAAACCTTCTGGTTTTAGAGTTTGACTCAATCACCATCACCAAAAAGACAAATTCAAAAATGAGTTTTTCCTCAAATATTAGCCAGTTTCTATTTGGCGCAGGAAGCACTTCATCTTCTCTCCGTACTAATGAGCATTACTGATGTACAGCACACTTGCAGTAGGCTACACTGCATACAGGCAATACTGAGGATGCACATGAACTCTTTTCAGCATTTTATCTATTCCTTCTTTAAGTTGTCAGGTTGGCTTAGAGGTGGCACTCTCACCTCAGAGTCCACAATCTAAATGCTGTCGTCATCTTTCGGATCAGGCATTAAAGTAAGACCACATCTATCTGTTTGGGTGGATGCAAATCCAATTACACCTTTAAAGAGCAGAGAGTTCTCCCAGTGTCAACATGGCCAAAACAGAACAGCTAGTTATTCACCTCATTGCTGATAAGAACATAAGAAATAGGAACAGGAGTAGGCCATTCAGCCCTTCGTGCCTGCTCCGTCATTCAATAAGATCATGGCTGATCTTCTACCTCAACTCCACCTTCTTGCACTATCCCCATATCCCTTGATTCCCTTAATATCCAAAAAGCTATCAATCTCTGTCTTGAATATACTCTACGAGGAAGCATCCACAGCCCTCTGGGGTAGAGAATGTCAAAGATTCACAACCCTTTGAATGAAGACATTTCTCATCTCAGTCCTAAATCACCAACCCCTAATTCTGAGACTGTGACCCCTAGTTCTAGGCTCCCCAGCCAGGGAAACATCCTCCCAGCATCTACCTGTCAAGCCATAAGAATTTTATATGTTTCAATGAGATCACCTCTCATTCTTCTAAACTTGAGGGAATATAGGCCTAGTCTCCTCAATCTCTCCTCATAGGACAATCCCTCCATTCCCAGAATTAGACTGGTGAACCTTTGTTGCACTCCCTCTAAGGCAAGTATATCCTTTGTTAGGTAAGGAGACCAAAACTGTACACAGTACTCCAGGTGTGGTCTCACCAAGGCCCTATATAATTGCAGTAAGACTTCTTTGCTCTTGTACTCAAATCCTCTTGTAATAAAGGCCAACATACCATTCGCTTTCCTAATTGCTTGCTGTACCTGCATGATAACTTTCAGCGATTTGTGTACAAGGGTGCCCAGGTCCCTCTGAATACCAACATTTCCCAATCTCTCACCATTTAAAAAATATCCTGCTTTTCTATTTTTCCTCCCGAAGTGGATAACTTCACATTTCTCCACATTATATTCCATCTACCATGTTCTTGCCCACTCACTTAGCCTGCCTATATCCCTTTGCAGCCTCTTTGCTTCCTCCTCACAGCTTACTTTCCCACCTAGCTTTCTATCATCAGCAAACTTGGATATATTACACTTGGTCCCCTCATCTAACTCATTGATATAGATTGCAAACAGCAGTGGCCCAAGAACTGATTCTTGCGGTACCCCACTAGTTACAGCCTGCCAACCCGAAAATGACCTGTTTATTCCTACTCTCTGTTTTCTGTCCATCAACCAAACCTCAATCCATGCTAATTTATTACCCCCAATCCCATGAACCCTAATTTTGTATAATAACCTCATGTGGCACCTTGTCGAATGCTTTCTGAAAATCCAAATACATCACATCCACAGGTTTCCCCTTACCTACCCTGCTAGTTACAACCTCAGATGGCACGGTGTTGTACACAAATTGGCTGCTACATTTGTCTACATAAAAGATTTCAAAAATAATTTGTTGACCGTAAAGGGCTTTGGACATCTTGGACATGAAAGTATGCACTATAAATGCAAATCTGCATGTCTTGCAAATAATTTTACAGTTTTCGGATTTCATTTTGACCTAAAACATTTGCTTGTAGCCTGCTCTCAGCTGATTTCATCAGTTTCAAAAAAAAACAGGAAAAAAACTCTAAAAACCAAAAGCCCAAGACAATTTTAATCTTTACCATTTTGGCAAGCTCTCACTGTGTTGGGGGGGGGGCAAAGAAAAGAGCAAATGTGCGCACAAGTGGAAAAAATGCATGCACGTGCAAAAGATGAAAAAGAGCAAGCCTGCAAGCAAGAGGAAGTGTGTTTGAGAGAGCACGTGCACACTAAAAAAAAAGCAAGAAAAGAGAGTGCAAAATAGCGAAAAAAAACTCTTCAATCAGCATTGTTGATCAGGTGTTTGAAGTGAACAGGAATTGTAAGGAATTTCAGTATTAAAAAAAACAAATTGCTTTTTTATAAAATCACCCATTTTGTAGAATTCAACAATATGCTATACTTATTTGAGTAAAACAGTATTGAAAATTGTGGACATTATCTTGCAAATCAATTAACTATTCTGCATTAAGTTCCAAAAGTTGTATCAAAACATAATCACAACTTACGTCATGACTTCTTTTAGTAACTCAATAGCATTTTCCAAACTGACTTTGTCAGGATTGTCATCTGCAGTGTGCTTCCGAAGGTCTAGATAAAAGATAAATTGGAGTTAAACAATTTGGCCATTTACAATTATGAATTTAAAAAGTTTTATTCAAGCGATATTAGGCAGACATAGCAGAAGTCAGTGTCACAGGACGACCTTTAATGAGACACACTATCCACATTAGTCTTTCCCACCAGAGGATCTAACTCACATTTTAAGAGCAACTGAAGTGAAGTTCAAAGGTCTCAGTCTTTTCAGTGCAGTAGAGCATTCTTAAAAGTAATTTCAGATTTTTGCATGAAATCCTTTAACTTTTCAATTACATCTTTGCCAAGCTATCGATACAGTGCAAAATTATTTCTCAAAGCAAAAATTTTGAAGAAATTTATCGAAGATATACTGATGGTCTTTTTTGGTCTAATTATATATTGATTTTGACATACATATGGTTTAAAGCTTTAGCCGACCCGGATTATTTTAATGTGCATTCCTAAATGTTCTACAAACATTTTGAAGATTCTCTGTACCATTCAACAGCAAGGCAACACTTGGCAACCTCTGCACAGGACGAATTAGCAACTCAGCCAGGCTCTGGCGACCACATTCAGGTTTAGCTTGATTAATCTGTCAAGAGAAAAATAAGAGAGGAATAAAACTTTATTATGCCAATATTGTTAAATTTCTCATCAAGAATTGATAAAGACTAACAAGAGTCAAAACCTTAGAAGCTAAAATGGGTCTTATTTAAAAATTTGAATTTCACCAAGGCCATGAAATGGCACTGGACATGTACTATGGTACCAAGTTCTCACAGCTGTGTTGCACAGAGGTGCCAAATAAAGTCATTTTCCTATGTGGGGGGTAGACATCTTTCAGCAGAGGAAGGAAAACTGAATTGTTAGATAAAACCTTCCATTCCAGCCATATTACCGCGCAACCATTTTAAAATGTGTACTAGGCAAAACTATTGTACATTGTGTTAAAAACTTCAAAGCTAAAGCATTAATTTGGTTGCAGCTTTAAAGGAGATAGAGAGATAGAGAGAAAAAAATGTATATATAAATAAAATTTAACTGTCAGCGGTCTCAGGTGAGTGGGAGGACATAGAAACATAGAAAAATAGGAGCAGGAGTAGGCCATTCGGCCCTTCGAGCCTGCTCCGCCATTCAATATGATCATGGCTGATCCTCTATCTCAATACCATATTCCCGCTCTCTCCCCATACCCCTTGATGCCTTTTGTGTCTAGAAATCTATCTATCTCCTTCTTAAATATATTCAGTGACTTGGCCTCCACAGCCTTCTGTGGTAGAGAATTCCACAGGTTCACCACCCTCTGAGTGAAGAAATTTCTCCTCATCTCAGTCTAAATGTCCTACCCCGTACCCTGAGACTGTGGCCCCCTCGTTCTAGACCCCCCAGCCAGGGGAAACATCCTCCCTGCATCCAGTCTGTCTAGCCCTGTCAGAATTTTATACTTTTCAATGAGATCCCCTCTCATTCTTCTAAACTCTAGTGAATACATGCCTAGTCGACCCAATCTCTCCTCATACGACAGTCCTGCCATCCCAGGAATCAGTCTGGTGAACCTTCGCTGCACTCCCTCTATGGCAAGTATATCCTTTCTTAAGTAAAGAGACCAAAACTGCACACAATACTCCAAGTGTGGTCTCACCAAGGCCCTGTACAACTGTCGTAAGACATCCTTGCTCCTGTACTCAAATCCTCTTGCAATGAAGGCCAACATACCATGTGCCTTCCTAACTGCTTGCTGCACCTGCATGTTTGCTTTCAGTGACTGGTGTACAAGGACACCCAGGTCCCTTTGTACATCAGCATTTCCCAATCTATCAATTAAGTAATACTCTACCTTTCTGTTTTTCCTACCGAAGTGGATAACTTCACATTTATCCACGTTATACTGCATCTGCCATGTATTTGCCCACTCACTCAACTTGTCTAAATCACCTTGAAGCCTCTTTGCATCTTCCTCACAACTCTCAATCCCACCTAGTTTTGTGTCGTCAGCAAACTTGGAAATATTACATTTGGTTCCCTCATCCAAATCATTGATATATATTATGAATAGCTGGGGCCCAAGCACAGATCCCTGCGGTACCCCACTAGTCACCGCCTGCCCTCCCGAAAAAGACCCATTTATTCCTACTCTGTTTCCTGTCTGTTAACCAATTTTCAATCCATGACATCTGTCCCTTTCAGAAAGAAGAGAATGTACAAATGCTTCAATAAAAGCCAATACCTTCAAGAAGGCATGAAACCTTGGTTTTTGTCTTTCACACTTCCCAATAGTGTCTTTGCTCATTTCAAAGAAGTTCACAAATGGTGGATAGGTCTTCACCAAGTCCTTTGACTGGGGGGAAAAAAAAAAGATTAAATTGTCAATTTCTTTCTATTGCATCAATGTAAAACAAGTAGCTATTTGTTATCTCATGCTGTGACTTGAAAGTGTTCTTTCAGACACATGGAGGTTTTAGTCTTTGGAATAGAAGATCATTTTCAAATCTTTAAACAATTCAGGGCTCCCCGATGATCAAAGATCTCTAGAAATTTTTGGACCAATGAATCCTTCAGGATTTAACCAAGTTTATCATAAGCTAGTTTACCCAAAAGGTAGCTCCAAGAGAAACCATTTAATTCAGGGCACCAAGAATGTTCCCAAGAACATTTACTTACACAGTCAAAGAACAGTAATTTGGGGAAGCTCCTAAAAGGTGACCTGAACTGCCAGATAGAAGTCTAGTTCTCCACCAATCCCATTAAGATAATATCTTATTAGGTTTTTTGAGGTTATGGGCAGGAAGCAGAGAAATAAGGGGAAAATCTTAAAAGATAAATCCAGTAGTCTTGTTACCAGTGAATATTTAACATCTCGGCTCCTGGCCCAGTTTCCACAATGAAAATGTTTTTCACATTTCCAATTTGATGACAAAAATATAGTGGCTAATCAGTGAACCTCTACAGCAAGGGAGCATTTACTCTACCCTCATGCACAAAAATTTGAATTCGGAAGGAGTGAAGAGGGAACAGGAAGTAACTTAGTTCTCCCAATCAGACCTTTTGTAGTGCCGTAATCAGGTTTAGTGGTCAAATGTGTGGCGTTATCCAAATAGCATTTAATTTCTTGGTGAAACTAAGTGAAAAGGTATTCCATTCCCAACAGTTAACATCTCAAATTTAGCACAAAACCATAAATCAAGTTACTTCACCAAGAAGACAGCAGCCAGGAGAGAAAGAAGTAAAATTCACATAAATGTCACACAATTTTGAAACAAAACAAAAAGTTGAAAAACTTAAACTAAAAAAAAAATTCTTCCCCTTTCCCTCCCGAAGATGCTGACTTCTGTTAAGTTGCAATTGTACAGATGGCCCACAATCTCACAATATATTGCGCAGCCGGCCGTTCTCCATAATGCAAGCCTTGCCAGCTAGTGCGGACGAGCTATTTAACCACAGGGTAACACACCCAAGTCTGATCCTGTCTTCACCTAACAACTGGATTGCAGTTTTTCCCTTCCGTAGACGAGTGGCACTGGGCCAAATGCAGTGCTCCCTGCTGTAATCAAGTAGCACAGACTAAAGATTCAAGTCTAGATTTCTAGTCTCTATGGTTTTCAAACAATACCAGCCCATTCCTTTACCTACTAGGCCACTGGGAGAGCTGAATGTTTACTTTAAAAAAAGAACTTGAATACTTACATAATTTTGGATTATGCCACCTATACTGTGGTTTTCTGACCAGTTCATAATAAGTTCTTCAAGATCGGTCTACAGGGAAAAAAATATACACTGCCATTCAGAAATGCTGTAAGCAGATACATTAAATATCTTACGGTATAACCTTATTAATTCTTTTCAAAAAAATGTATCCATCAACATTAAAATTCATGTCCAAGTAGGACGAGGTCATCCTTTTCAATGGAGCCTCACAAGAACCAGACGTAATTTCCTCATTTGGATATATAGGAGCCTCAACATAGAATCCCTCTTTATCAATGGCGGTAGCTTCAAAGTAAGCTATGTGTATACAGGAACAAGCATTTAAAAGTAATCAAGATTCAAACTTGAAAGATATGCAAGTGATGCCACAGACTTATGTTAGATGCAAGAATCCTGATCATGATTATGTATCTTGACTTTATAAAAGCCCTCAACAAAGTGCTGCACAAAAGGCTACAAAATAAGGTTGAGTCTCATGGTATTGGCAGGCAGATTCTGGATTAGATAAGGATCAGATTGCATTGCCATAGACAGACAGTCGGTATCAATGGCAGTGATTCTGCGGGGAGGGTGGCGACTGGTGGAACCCCACTGTTGTTCTTCATTTTTACCAATGATCTGGATGATGAAGGCTTTGGGGAAACTGCGGATGACAGATTACATTCAGGTGCAAGGATCTTCTACGATAATAGATTACAGGTGGATCTAGATCCGATGGTGAAAATTGGCCTCTGTTACAGATGTCTTAATATATAGATAAATGAAGCAGGACACACTGGAGTAAGGCTCTGCCCTTCATTGCCAGTTTTTGCAGTGACGCATGAAATATGCCTTAGCTTGTGGGAAGAGTTGAACTGCCAATCAAATAAAAAATGTTCTTCACTGCCTTATGGAGTCCCTTCCTCATTACCAATTCTATTTGTGTTGCAGTAAAAATGGGGTTATGTTGGCTGATTTAGAAAGACTGAGAGGCAGCGATGGTACACTTTTTCTCTTTTAGTTAGCAGAATAGCAAAATAGGTTGTACAAGTGTTGAAGATCGCAACGAATAAATCTCACTCATGCAAGCTCAGCCCAACCTTGCTCTTTAAAATTTTAATCCCACCCCCTGTGGGCTCCTGGTCCCAACCCCACTCTAGAAAACTAACTCCCAGAACTTCAATCTCCTTGCCCGCTTCTTCAAAAACACTGCATGTTAATTTTCCAATGTGAAAGTTCATTAAAGAAAAATTGGGTCTTCCCGCCTGGCTGGTTCCCAACAACATCCCACTGCCCCAAATAAAACATTTCCCTCATTAAACAGTCCCACCCTCGGCCAAACTCTTTCAAAATGTTGTCCCACTGCAACTCCAACCCCAACATTTCAGTCACTGACTTCTGGCTACATCACTTAATTTTTTTATTTTTTATTTTCACCCGTTCCCAGCTCTTCAAAATTTTTATTCATTCAACTATTCCACCACGCCCCACCCCAGCTCACAACCACATCCCTCAACTTACCATGTGCAACGCTACAAGAGAGCCAATATATACACAAGTCATGCAACAATTATAGAATTTCAATAACATAAATCTAGTTTCATCAAGAAACCTATTTCAATTTCTGGAAATTAAGGTCTAGCAGATTTACAGTACCACCACATTAACAATAACTAGAATTTTCTAAGTACTGTATTTCCACAGGTAGCCCCGAAAAGTTAATAGGCTTGTGAGATTTTCAGTCCATGCCTACTCGCCAGCAACAATACAGGTACGAAAACCACAGGAGATAAAAAGCAAAACAAATAGACCCATCTGCTGGACACTACTTAAAGTTGCATATTGCACATTTACTTCCAAACTGCAAAAAATATGTAAATTTTCATCTAGATTCACTTATTAATTGGATTCAGTCACAATGCAGCAGTGAACAAGAGACTGGTTTTCAATTATATTTTGCCTCCAAGTTCCCATCAGTACATTACAACCATCCTCTCTGCCAATAAAATGAATGTTTCTTGTAGAAACTTTATATTGATTAGTTTCCTCCTAATGTATTAGATAACCTAACTCTAAAAACTTTGCCTATTTTCTTAAAAGTTTCCCTATATTCTCCACTGCATTCTACCATCTTGCTGTAGCATCATGATCTGGAAGCAAAACAAGATCAAGAATATACATGCATTTAAAATTCCCCAAATAAGTTTCAAGATATCACTTCCAATATTTACAGAAGTCATGACTAGTCAATTAATTTTCAACGATCTTCCTCATGCCCTGGGAATTGCTACCCCAAACAGAGTATTTTAATATAGGCAATTACTATTCACAACCATGCGGTCGGTCTCAGTATTTCCTATACAAAAGTGTGCTTACCTTAATTTTTGTATGCACATCCAAAATATCTGGAATACTGCCAAAAATTGTTTTTATTTCTTCTTGTGCAAGAATAGGCCCTCCAAGTTGACCCTCTTTTTCCAAAGGAACCTTAAATAACTGAAAGCATTTCAAAGTATGATTAACAGTGACAATGAAAACATGAAAAAAATTCCAACCTTTGCATTGGGAGAAAGTAAATTCATGATTATGTATTTACACATGGGGGGTAAATAGAAAACACTATTAAAAATGAAGTATCTGTTTATGTCCTTTTACTACAGCACTTCAATACAATTACATCACTTCACAGATATTGCAATCCAACATTAACTCTCATACACCCACATTATAGTGTAAAACATAGATCAGCCAATGTTGCTTACTGTGGTCATACAGCCCATAAGCAGTCAGTGAAACCTATGGTCTTTTTCTGCTCCAGAGCAGACAAGGCAAACTGCAGTTGATGCTTTAATTAGAACACATAGACCAGTATATGTCCCTTCAAGGATTACAGTGCCAAAAAGTGGTGGATTTTCTAATGAAACTGGAGTATATGATCTGTTGGAAAGTTGCTAAATCCATTGAGAAGGTAAGCAAATGCCACTTTTGCCCTCAACATGCAACTCTATCATCTTAAACCTTCCACTGGATATCAAGTTTAGCAGCCAAAGCAACAATTTATGTCTCGGATGGAAGTGGGTACTGCTTCATAGCAATCCTAAAAGGAGTTCCAATGCCATCAAAAATTAGTAACAGCTTTTCCATGATGGGTTAAAAAAAGTGATAACTTCTTATGAAGCAAGGGAAAGAAAATATAGCATCTTTCTTCACCTCAGGATACCCCAAAGTGCTTTACAGCCAATAATGTACTTTTGAAGTGTAGTCACTGTTGCAATGTAGGGAAACACAGCAGCCAATTTGAGCACAGCAAGGTGATATACGATAATGATTGTAGAATCTGTTTGTGATGTTGCTTGAAGGATAAATATTGACTAGGACACCAGAACACTCTTCTTCAAATAGTGCCATAGAATCTTTTACTTCCACCTGAGGGGGTTTAAAATCTCATCCTAGATTATGCACTCAAGTCTCGAACAGGAATTGAACTTGGGGCCTTCTGACTCAGAGGCAAGGGTGCGATCACTGAGCTAAGGCTGACACCTAAGGGAGCCATGGCTGAGGTTATTATTGTCCTTTGATAAACACTGTTACTTCTTGTGGGTCATTAACAAAAAGCATGGATGTCTGGCTGCAAATTGCAGAGAAGCCTTCAATTTCTGTGGCTACCTATTCTGTATCAAACAAGGTAGAGAGGAGGTTGCTTACATTCTGCCAACACTCAAGGCAGCAGACATTTTTCATGTCTATGCATAACAAAGAAAGTTTCCTCTTTGACCCACACAACTTGAAATATAATTTCTATTTAGTTACATTGCAGAAAATGTGTGGTACCAGGCGATAGCATGATTTAATTAAAGTGCAGTGAAATAAAGAGCTATAGACTTGGTGGCAGGAGAGGAAAAGGCTACAAATGACCACTGTAGTGTGCTTCTAGATACAGTGATACAATCATGTAAATGCAGGCAGAAGTTTCAAGGGAAACACACAGCTGCCTTTTTCTGGTTGTATTATAGGTATTTTACACAGTATAAGCAACAAAAAATAATTCACTCACACTGGTGAGCCTACCTGAATAATTGTAGTTAAAATATCTACATAGTTGCTTTCTGTCTGGTACAGCTCCATTGCAACCTGCCACCGAGCAGACTGCTTTGCAGGAACAGCTGTGTAGCATTTTGATTGTTTTATGCTGGACTTCGGCGTTTCTGCAGGAGAAAAAAGGGCTTGAATTTTGTTTAACCTCATCCAAAATAGGCATGTTAATATCAATATAGTTTCCACCTCCAGGGAGGCAGAAAAATATGAAATTTCACTTGACTAAACACAAGAACTCAAACTTAAAATTGTTCTGCCCCAAGTACAAAACCAAAAAGGACGGTGCTGATCACTTTAGATTTTAAATATGAATTTCAGTTAATTTAATAAGCTTAATTTGTTTTTATACAAAAGTTACCATATGAGAGACCGTTGCAACATTTCTTTTGGTGACATCCCGCATCCAGAACATTTGTACCTTCACTATAAAGTGCACTGACATCCCAAAAGGTAAAGCTGTGATCCACTGAACATTCAGAGACGGAGGACATTTCCACATCCTCCAGGGAAAACAGGTTTTCAATCATGGTGTTTTGTTGAAATTCATAGTTCTTGCTTTTCTGAAAGTATTGCAGCATTTGCTCATCAGGTAATATCGTCTCCAATTCTAGATATTCTGCTTTAACCATATTGGAAAATGTACCACTATTAAGCTTTTGTAATTTGTCATGATCTCCGTCTTTAACTGGACTGCCATGTTTTGGAAGCCTTGCCTCCCAATCACAAGATTCAACATCCACATTTTTGGCTGAGCTACTCTGTTGAAACTCTGTCAATTTAATATCAATCACTTGGGACAAGTCAGTAGGCTTCCTAAAGTCTGCTATATTATCCTCTGCATTATTTTTCTGAGGTAAAGGTCCTTTATCTACCTGACCATCAAGGATTTTTGTAGTGCAGACAGAAGCATCTATCTCAATCACAGTGTTGCTGCACAAGACATTATTTCTCTCAGTAGCTCCTGGAAATTCTACAAAAGCTGGATTTTGAAAGGTTTCTCCTTTTTCTGTTTCATTTCTAACCTTTGGTGCATCTTCAAAGTCAAGAGCTAATTTTACCTCTGGAGTGCTAATGGGGGAACCAATAGTGTAACACTCGGATCCTTCTTTCTTTTGCTGAAGAAATTCTAGAAATTTGGCATGTTGTTCTATTTCTGAGTTGGTATTACCAATAAGTTTGCCAGACCTTTTTCCATTTTTTTGCCATCTCTGAACTCTCCAGTTATGGATCGGTTTGCCAACTTGCACAAATGTGCCCTGCTGTCTATTACTTTTTCTATGCCTCTTTACTATCCTGTTCATTGCATACTCTGAAAGAAAAATAAGTAAATAACTGACAATTAAATAGTACTGCACTAGGTATTCTTTCCTTATGTACTTTAGTTTTGAATGTCATTAACAATTCACTCAATTTTAAGGCTTCATTCAATATATTTTGCTGCTTTCTAAGTAGAATCCAACTAATGAAGTAATGGAAAGGGTTGATGAGGGTAGTGCAGTTGATATGTTTATGGAATTTCAAAAGACATTTAACAACGTACTACATAATAAATTTGTAAGCAAAATTAAAGCCCATGGGATTAAAGGGACAGTGGCAGCGTGGATACAAAATTGGCTACGGGTGAGAAAGCAAACAGTAGTGGTGAACGGTTGCTTTTCTGACTGGAGGGAGGTATACAGTGGTGTCCCCCTTTTTGATATTTATTAATAACCTGCACTTGAGTATACAGGGCATAATTTCAAAGTTTTCAGATGACACAAAACTCGGGATTGTAGTAAACAATGAGGAGGAGAACAACAGACTCCGGTCACAGACAGACTGGTGAAATGGGCAGACACATGGCAGATGAAATTCAACACAGAAGTGTGAAGTGATACATTTTGGTATGAAGGATGAGGTGAAGCAATATAAATTAATGGTACAATTTTAAAGGGGGTTGCAGGAACAGAGACTCCTGGGGGTGTATATACACAAATCTTTGAAGGTGGCAGGGCAAGTTGAGAAGGCTGTTAAAAAACATATGGAATCCTTGACTTTATGAATAGAGGAAGGGAGGACAAAAGTAAGAAAGTTATGCTAAACCTTAATAAAACAGTGGTTAGGCCTCAACTGGAGTATTGCGTTCAATTCTGGGCACCACACTTGAGGAAGGATGTCAAGGCCGTATTGAGGGTGGAGAAGAGATTTACCAGAATGGTACCAGGGATAAGGGACTTGTTATGTGGAGAGACTGGAGAAGCTGGGGTGGTTCTCCTTAGAGTAGAGATGGGCAAGAGGAGATTTGATAGACGTGTTCAAAATCATGAACTGTTTTGATTGAGTAAATAAGGAGAGACTGTTTCCAGTGGCAGAAGTGTCGGTAATCAGAGAACATAGATTTAAGGCGATTAGCAAAAGAACTAGAGGCTACATGAGGAAAAACAATGTTGAAAGGGTGGTGGAAGCAGACTCAATAGTTACTTTCAAAAGGGAATTGGATAAATACTTGGAAGCAAAAAAATGTACAGGGCTATGGGGAAAGAGCAAGGGAGTGGAACTAATTGGATAGCTCTTTCAAAGAGCCAGCATAAGCACAATGAGCCAAATGGCCTTCTTCTGTGTTGTATCATTCTATGATTCCAAAAGCATTTCATTCATCTCAGTAGAACGTAAAAAATAATCTGTTAATCTACCTCCACAGGAATCTGGTGTGTTAGAGATGTCCAGCAAAGATCCCAGTGAAATGGAAGCTTCCGCTGATGGCCTTTTGCGTGGAGGGAAAGGCGAGAAATTGTCAGTCTCTCTTGTAAACTGTGCCAGTGTATCTCGCAAGCGGCGCCTCTTGCGCGTGCTATTTGGTGTGCTCAATGAAAGCAAAGACACAGACGTCTTAAGGGTTGGACTTTCTGACTGTAATTAGAAAACAAAATCCTTTTTCAGCCGAACACATATCCAGAAAAAAAAATGTGCACCAATGTGGTTAAAAAAAGTTGCCATACCTCTTCAAACAAGTACATGGACTCTCCAGCTCTGGCATCCATCTGTATGCTTCCCCAGAACCACTAAAATGAAGAAAGACTTTTACTAGTAATCTATACTAAAAAAAAACATACAATTTAGTACATGTTAACTGTTGCCAACTTATTAACAATTCAATGAAAACCATAACCATTTCCAGAAGGAATACTTATTTTTAAAAATTGTGCACTAAACCACAAAATGATGGACCACCACTTAACACCCACAGTAAGTTTGATCTCAGCTGTACTACTGGGGAAGCACTTCTACAAGGACGTAAAAGCCAGAGACAACCATCTCAAGCTTCTTTCAATAAATAACAATGAAAGATGACACGCAGGTTATCAGACATGCACTCTTACCTGGCATATAGAACGAGACTGGAGAGACCCAGAACAAGGAGAAAATAAAGGAGGGGCGTGGCAGGGGGTGGTTTAATTTGACACCTTAATCCAAAGCTACTATGCTTTCATTATTGGAAGTCTCTATTCCATTACAGACTCTTTGCCTTAGATTAAAGAGGTTTCTCACCTCCTGTTTTACGACGAACAGTTTTTTGGACGGTTCAAATGGCAGCTGTTTTATTGTATTCTCCACCACAAGATGAGTGCAGGTTTCATCACCAAGAGACAGGTATCTTCCTCCTGAAAAGGGGTAGTAAATTGCCAAATTTCCATTACTTATAATACTAGACCTTCCGCAGCATTGTTCAGACAGTCCACGGCCTGGAATACAGTTCCTAACTTTTAAACCACAGCCCCACTGAGCTGCCAGAAATCACGTTACCACAATCAGTTCCCTGCAATGCTCCCAAATGTTCTAGTCTTAATCAAAGAAGAAAAGACACTTAAGCGAGGATGAGAAGTGACAAAGAAGTTGACAGACATTCATTACAGGCACACATATGGACGCTCAGAAGAAACTTTTTGTAGTGGAAAAAAGGAGTATGGGATTACACTTGCGCTCCACTATTCGCTTTCAAATATGATTGCACTTAGTTAACAGTAGGCGAGTTACTTGTGAAAACTATTGTTTAACAGTTTTCCTATACGTTCACTACAGACCTTGCATTTCTGTCATTTCTTCCATACTTCTCAGTTCTTCATCTGAGAATCCCAGAAAAGTTAGCACGCAGTCTTGAAATGGAGGCACTTTGAATTCATTTCGAAATGCTTCATCAGCAACATGGAAATCACTACAAAACAAAACTAACTGTTAACCCTCTACCAATGATCTTTGTAAGGGAAATTCTGAACTTTTAAGGACTGCATATTTGGTTTTACCTCAATCTTTACTAAACTGGCAACAAACATTCTAGAGTTATAGATGAATCTACTCAATTGGCAAATTAATATCTAGAGTTTTACCTGGTTAAACATCAAAAATTAGAGGTTTTCAGTTGTAAAAGAAAAATATTTATGATTCATGACAAGAGATCCCATAATCAAGTAATCAAAATTGCTACATTTTTCTGGAAGAGGAACAAACTGCAGGATAACAAATCTGGTATTAGAATTACTTTGAAATTAGAAGTACATTGAAATAGCACCCTCTGTCCAATACTACTATCACTAAGAGCTCAAGATTGTTTGGTTTCCTCTCCTTTGAGAGTATCCACTTTGGCACCGGGTAGCAGAATTTAAGTTGACTTGACCAACATTACATCATATCACATCAAATCATTTATTAAAAAGGACAGATTTTATTCTGGGAATTCTCTCCAATAATACCAAGAGACTGTATGCCTGACTCAGAAGAATTGTGTGTCAGGGTATTTTTTTTTTTTTAAAAGCAAAATGGCAGCATTTAAAAGTCTAACATACAGAGCAAAGTGTCCTTTCTGAAGTGTTTTCCACATTCATGTCCAGCTATTATTCAGAAATATTCAACAATTAAAAGTTTCTCAGTTTCAGTGTGATTACTTCACTATCTTAACCATCAGCTATAGCATGATGCTGTTGCGGTTAGAAATCCAAGATGTTAAACACCCACATTTGCAATAATTTGCTTAACAAGTCTTGTGTAAACAGCATGAATAGGATATCACATTGCACCTTTTACCTCCCCTCAACATGTTACCTGCACACCAAGCACAGAACTTAGTCTAAAACCATCTTAGCTGTCCCCATCCTCCAATCTATTCAGTCTTCTCTGCCAGTCGTATCTAAGTCAACTGAGATATCCCTACTTCCTACCTGTTTCCATATCAAAACAGAACTTAACTTTTGCCGTACATAGAATATACAGCATAGAAACAGGCCATTCAGCCCAACTAGTCTGTGCTGGTGTTTATACTCCACACAAGTTTCCTCCCATTGCATCTACCTCATCTCAGCATATCTTTCTATTCCCTTTTCTCCCATGTACTTGTCTAGTTTCTTTTTGAAAGCATCTAAGCTATTTGCCTCAATCACTTCCTGTAGTGGCAAGTTCCACATTCTAAGCATGCTCCGAGTAAAGAAATGTCTCCCTTTACCCCATTGGATTTATTAATAACTATCTTGTACTTACGGCACTTAGTTTTGGATTCTCTCACAAGTGGAAACATTCACTCCACATCCACCCTGTCCAACCCATTCATAATTTTAAAGACCTCCATCAGGTCTCCTCCAAGTCTTTTTCCTAAAGAAAAAAAGTCCTAACCTGTTCAATCTTTCCTGATAGCTGTAATTTCTCAGTTCTGGTACCATCCTTGTAAATCTTTTTTACACTTTCTCCAGTGCATCAATGCCCTTTCTATAGCACGTCCTTTCTATAGCATGGAGATCAGAACTGTGCACAGTACTTGAAGTGCAGCCTGATCAAGGTCCGATACAAATTTAACATAACTTTACTACTTTTGAATTCCATACCCTTGAAATAAATCCCAGGGCTTTGTTGGCATTTTTAATTGCACTGCTGACCAGCGATGCTGCTTTAAATGATTTGTTCACCCGTATCCCTAGATCCCTTTGTTCTTTTACCCCATTCAGTTTCTTATTTTCCTACCAAAGTGCATCACCTCACATTTATCTATGTTGATTTCATTTGCCACTTAACTGCCCAGTTCTCTAATGTCTTCTTTCTGTCTTCAATTATGTTGCATTCTTCCTTCGTGTTAGCCAAACCCCACCACACCCCGCCCCCCAAAGTTTGGTATCACCTGCAAATTTTGATAAGGCACCACATGGTAGGCTCATGACAATTTTGATGTCGAGTTACTTATTCCAAAGTCCAAATCATTAATGCAAATTATGAACATCAGTGGTCCCAGCATAGATCCTTGTGGAACACCACTTTCTACAATCCTCCAATCTGAATAACTACCCTTTACCCCTATGCTCTGCTTTCTATTTTTTAACTAATTTGCTGTCCATTCAGCTATTTGTCCCCGGATTCTACATGCCCTAACCTTTGTCATGAGCCTACCATGTAGGATCTTATCAAAGGCCATATCCTGCATTACCCTTGTCTACTTTTTCCAATACCTCTTTAAAGAATTCTATCAGGTTAGTTAAGCATGGCATAGCCTTTCGGAATCCATGCTGACTAGTTTTTGTTATATTTTGTGTCTTTAGATGCTCGATTATCTTTTAGTATAGATTCCAGTATCTTTTCGATCCCAGACATTAAGCTGGCTGACCTATAGTTCCCAGGTTTTGGTCTATCGTCCTTTTTGTATATAGGAACAACATCAGCTGCCCGCCAGTCCTCTGGCACTACCCCCTCTTCTATGGAACTTTTGTATTAAAAAAAACTAGTGCCTCTGCCATCTCCTTCCTAGTTTCCTTGAGTATGCGTGGGTGCATAGCATCCGGACATGGGGTTTTATCCTCTTTTAGTTTTGCTAGTTTGTCAATTATTTTCTTCCTTTCTATCCCAACTGTATTAATATTCTGAAGCTCATCCTCGAGTGAAGTATTTCGTTATCTTCTTTAGTAAAAGCTTCTATAGATATGTGAAGAGAAAAAGATTGGTGAAGTCAAGCGTAGGTCCTTTGCAGTCAGAATCAGGGGAATTTATAATGGGAAACAAAGAAATGGCAGACCAATTAAATACATACTTTGGTTCTGTCTTCACAAAGGACACAAATAACCTCCCAGAGATGTCGGGGAACATAGGGTCTAATGAGAGGGAGGAATTGAATGAAATCAGTATTTGTAGGGAAATGGTGTTAGGGAAATTGACGGGATTGAAGGCCGATAAAGCCCCAGGGCCTGATAATCTACATCCTAGGGTACTTAAGGAAGTGGCCCTAGAAATAGTAGATGCATTGCTGGTCATCTTCCAAAATTCTATAGACTCTGGAACAGTTCCCATGGATTGGAGGGTAGCTAATGTGACTCCACTATTTAGAAAAGATGGTAGAGAGAAAACGGGGAATTATAGACTGGTAAGCCTGACATCGGTAGTGGGAAAAATGCTAGAGTCCATTATAAAAGATGTAATAGCAGAGCACTTGGAAAACAGTGACAGGATCGGACAAAGTCAACATGGATTTACAAAAGGTAAATCATGCTTGACTAATCTACTGGAATTTTTTGAGGATGTAACTGGTAGAATAGATATGGGAGAACCAGTGGATGTGGTGTATTTGGACTTTCAGAAGGCTTTCGATAAGGTCCCGCATAAGAGATTGGCGTGCAAAGTTAAAGCACATGGGATTGGGGGTAAGGTACTGACTTGGATAGAGAACTGGTTGGCAGACAGGAAGCAAAGAGTTGGAATAAACGGGTCTTTTTCCGAGTGGCAGGCAGTGACTAGTGGGGTGCCGCAGGGATCGGTGCTAGGACCCCAGCTATTCACAATATATATTAAATGATCTAGACGAGGGAACTAGATGTAATATCTCCCAAGTTTGCAGACGACACAAAGCTGGGTGGGCGTGTGTGCTGTGAGGAGGATGCAGAGAAACTCCAGTATGATTTGGACAGGTTGGGTGATTGGGCAGATGCAGTATAATGTGGATAAATGCGAGGTTATCCACTTTGGTGGCAAAAACAGGAAGGCAGATTATCTGAACGGCAATAGATTGGGAAAAGGGGAAGTGCAACGAGACCTGGGAGTCCTTGTGCACCAGTCGCTGAAGGTAAGCATACAGGTGCAGGAAGAAGGCAAATGGTATGTTGGCCTTCACAGCGAGAGGATTTGAGTACAGGAGCAAGGATGTCTTGCTGCAGTTGTACAGGGCCTTGGTGAGACCACACCTTGAGTATCTGAGCCTTATCTGAGGAAGGATGTTCTTGCCATGGAGGGAGTGCAGCGAAGATTCACCAGACTGATACCTGGGATGGCAGGAATGACGTATGACGAGAGATTGGGTCGATTAGGCTTATATTCGCTGGAGTTTAGAAGAATGAGAGGGGATCTCATTGAAACTTATAAAATTCTAACAGGACTAGACAGACTAGATGCACGAAGGATGTTCCCGATGACGGGGGAGTCCAGAACCAGAGGTCACAGTCTAAGGATAAGGGGTAAGCCATTTAGGACTGAGATGAGGAGGAATTTCTTCACCCAGAGAGTGGTGAACCTGTGGAATTCTCTACCACAGAAGGCAGTTGAGGCCTATTCATTAAATATATTCAAGAAGGAGTTAGATATATTTCTTAAGGATAAAGAGATCAAGGGATATGGGGAGAAAGCAGGGACAGGGTACTGAATTTGGATAATCAGCCATGATCTCATTAAATGGCGGAACAGGCTCGAGGGGCCGAATGGCCTACTCCTGCTCCTATCTTCTATGTTTCTATGTTAAAACTGAGGCAAAGTAGTTATTCAATACTTCTGCCATTATCTGGGAAATTACCGTGCTCATCCTTCAGTGGCCCTATCCCTACTTTAGTTTTCCTTTTGTTATTAATGTGTCTATAGAACAGAATTATTTTTTTATATTTGTTGCTAATTTGATTTATTAATTTCTCTTTGCCTTCCTGATGGTTTTTAACTTCTCTCCCAAATTCTTCATATCCCTTTGTCCTCCTCTCCTTTAGTATCCAAGTACTTCTTATGGTCTTTTTCTTAAGATTCAATTTTCTCTTTAGTTCTTTATTCATCCACGGTGCCCCATAATGAGCTTGCTGGTTTTAGGCTTTTAGTGGAATACATTGCCCTTGAACTCTATTGATTACACGTTTAAAGACTTCCCACTGTTTTTCTGTCTTTGTCTGTCAAGACTTTCTCCCAGTTTACCTTCTTCAGTCCTACCCTCATTGCCTCGTAATTCACTCTTTTCCAATCTACTACTATAGTCTTTGTCCTACTTGTGCCACTCTTGAACCTTACTATGTTGTGATCACTACCAAGATTCTCTCCTCCTCTTACTTCTCCTGTCTGTTCTGGTACATTACCCATTACAAGATCCAGCAGTGATTCTTTTCTGGTTAGACTTCTTACGCACTGAGTGAGAAAGGAGTCATGTATACACTGTAAAAACTAGTTTCCCTTTCGATACTTCTTCCTGCCAGTTTATTTGGGGGGGGGGGGGGGTAGTTGAAACCTCCCATGTATTATTATTCTAAGCCTGCTGTTCACATTGTAGATTTGCCTACATATCTCTTCCTACAATTCCCTTCCATTATTTGGTGGTCTATAGTATACCCCTATTAGGATGATGGATTCCTTATCTTTAACTCGATCCATATGAATTATATAACTGCTAGTTACATCCTCTTTTCTACCATCGTTATGTTATCTTTAACTAGTATAGCTACTCCACCTCTCCTCTTTCCCTTCCCAAATGTGTTATATCTGGCAATATTTAGTTTCCAAAACTGTTCTCTATGTAGCCATGTTTCAGTCATCCCTATTAAATCCAGATCCTTTCTACAAATGATTGCCTCGAGTTCATCCATTTTGTTTTGAATACTCTGTACATTGCTGTACCAACAGTTTAAATTTTTATTTATTATTCCCCCTCTGTTTTTAGTAGTTATTTTACCTTTATGCTCTATGACTTAAACTGCTCTCTAGCCATTTGTGTTATCCTTATTCCTTCCTTTAGTTTGTCCTTTAATCTATTTTCCTGATTCATTTACAGACGTTGACTCCAAAATCTCAAGTCACTGAAGGACAACATGTCTGTTGAAGACTGGAATCTACATTGCAATCTTGACACAAGTGTCCTTTGGTAGTCTAACAAAATAAACCCAACTAGATTCAAACTGATTTCTAGACAATAATTCACATCAGTTTGATGCAGCTTTTTTTCTACTACAAAAGGTGACCAGGATCACTCATTTGTAACTTTGGGGGCTTTAACATCACAGTCAGTTTTTCCACTTATGGAATAAAATGTGTTTTGTCAATATACATATTTGAAAAATTAGGCTGCCCCTTAATGTCACAAAGCACATGCTGTATGTAGCCAGCTGTGCTTTTTAAAGGTTTTAATAGAACATTTATCCATCCAGAGGGGAAACTATAATATGCCTTTATCTGTGAAACCAAAGGTTTGAACGCCCCAAAAAGATAGTCATTGGGTTTTCATGCGCAACCATACTTTGTATTACAAGGCACATACAATACATCATTGTTTTGACATAGATTTAATTAGGGGATTGCTTCTTCTTATTCCACACGAATGAGAGGCTTTTGAGTTGAAACATTATATTTCATGATTTACAAAATTAAGATACAAAGCACTGCATTGTGAAGCACTAATCAAGTGGGGAATAGAATTTACTTTGAAAGCACTTGAGTGGCACCTCTAAGAATTTTCAATTTACAGGAGCAAATACAGAAAATGAAGGGTCAGAAGAAACCTTTTA
This sequence comes from Squalus acanthias, assembly GCA_030390025.1. Taxonomy (NCBI): domain Eukaryota; kingdom Metazoa; phylum Chordata; class Chondrichthyes; order Squaliformes; family Squalidae; genus Squalus; species Squalus acanthias. The sequence goes on from CM059429.1 coordinate 45,034,324, forward strand.
GACCAAGTGTAAAATTTCTTCAACTGCTCAAATGCATATTCTCCAGTGGATTTTTCTTCATTTACAACTCTCAAATCTTCATTGTAACTCTACAGCCAGTGAGAATTCAACAATGAAAAGATCACACAACATATACATTACATTAAATCGAACAGAAGGCCTAACAACTTTTATTGGTAACAAATTTGAACACTCACATTTCATTTCTTTTTTCCCAGGCCTTGTAAATCCATTCTGCTCTCATGATGGGAGTGCCCATGCTTACAGCAGCCTGTAATTAATATCAGACATTATTTTTTCTTTTATCAATTTTCATCCCACCAGCTCTCCTGAAGGCATTGACTGCTGTTGGAGCACAACTACAAGGGTACCAATTGCTCTCCACTGCCTCATCCGAGGCCAGTCTTCATATGGGAGCATATTCAGTGTCAGCACGCTATTCAACTGCATGGAGGAAGAGGGGAAGTGAGGGTCATCACAGCTGCAATGATCTGGTCCTTATCCAACACCTATACAAGCACACTTCACACACGGGCGACTGGATAGCAATCAAAAGCTGGAGTTCTGGCCAAGTTTCCCCAACCCAACCCAGAGGCAGAGGCGAACTGCAGTACCCCTACCATGAACCATGATAGATCAAATATCCACTTCTCAAAATCAGCAGGGATTCAAACATCCGCACTGTGCTGAGATCGCCCCATAATTTACCTACTCTGGCTACGAGAGGCTGCATCAGTGGCTTATCTTTGGCTAGTCTGTCCTCCATGCTCCCAGATAATCTCGGCATGCCTCCCAGGTTGAGAACCTCTGGCTGAACTGAAAGTTATTTCACAAATTATTTTTATATAACCTAACACCATGGATTTGATTTTTAAATACTGTACTCATTCTATCCATCTGACATTTTATATCTGTGCACAACTGGTAATCTCACGCAGATAAGACGGCCTATTTTCTATAAAGTACAATACACAAGTTGATTGGGTTTATAAGATAGTTACAGATAAGGAAGGCTATTTGGCCCATCTTAATTCATCCATCCAGCAAAATCCTATAGGTATCCCCCTCCATTGTAGCATGTAATTTTTTTCTTAAATGTTTCCAGGGCTCTATCCTTCATCATTCTATAACTCAGACCATTGACACTAGGGATCAGCCTTGAGGCTCTTCTCTGCACTGCCTCGAGCAATTGAATGTGTCCCTTGTGTCTTCAAAACAAATCTGGACACAGTATTCAAGGTGCAGTCTGACCAGATCACTGTACCGTTCAATCACTACTTCTGCTGACTTGTATTCTACTGTTTTTATGAGGTTCAGCATTGTATTGGCTTTGTTGGTTGGACATTGAACAATGAGTCTACTCAATCTCCTTGAGCTTTTTCAACACTAATCATAGACTATTTGTGTTGCTTATTTTTCCTTCCTATGTGTCATACTTCACAATCTGGCAATACAATCTGTATTTCATCTGGCATTGTTCTGCCCACATACTTATTTTGTCCAACTCATTCTATAATTTTTGAGCTGCTTCCTCCAATTCCACTGTCTTTTCCAGCTTGGTATCATTCGCAAATTTGACCATTTTGCAGCTAGTTCTTGTACCCAGATCATTTACATAAATTAGAAATAGTAGTGTCTCAACACCCAGCCCTAGGGTACCCCATTCAGTACTCTTTCTCCCCCGACATAATTCTTTTAAATTAGCTCATTGGCTAAAGGCTGGAAAACAGTTTCTTAACCATTCCCAGGGTTTACCAAGAATCCCACAACTTTTGATGTATGCATGCAATTTTCTTCACAATGTGCAAATAAAACAGTTCAGATTATTAAAATTTGTCCATACCCTGAACTTGCCACTTTGGGTAGAGTTTGCCACAAGATGCGTTATTTTGCCAGTGTATTCTTTACGAATGGTTGCTCCCATATGATGTGCCAGGGTAACAAGAATAAGCTGCAAGTAAAAAGACAACAGTGTGGTCATTTTCAAATGAATACCTCTTGTAAATACCAAGGCATAGGCAATGAGGAGCTACAGACATACTTTCACATGTAACAAAATAAAAACAAAAATACTGTTCCAGTTTACAGTCAACCCATTAGTTTACAACAGGGTTCAAAAACATCCAATTTTTCCTTAATAGCCAACACTACCACTCATATTACATTTATCAATTTGTATAGTACATCTGATATTCTTATTCAAGCCTTTTCAAGTAGCCAAAGGCTGCCATAATAATCAGCATGCGCTGGTCACCTGGCTTTTCCCAAAAATAATTACAGTTGGCACTCAAAAAATGAAAGATTATCCATTACCATAGCCTTCTATACAGCAACAAATACCATTCCATGTGGGCTTGCGGTAAAGTTTTAAAACCATTAGTTCAGACTAGACAATATTTCTTGTTAAGAGTATTCTGCTACAATCAGAACTACCAGGCATACCATGAAAAGCAAAACGTGCACAAGAGAAAACAAAATTCTTTCATTATGCAATCAAACTCACTGATAACATTGTTCTACCAGTGTGAAGTTTGCAGATTGTTAAAACAATTACATGTTCATAATCTGTTGCTATCTACAGTTGATAGCCCATCATAGGCCCAATAGAAGGTGAGATTTTATCAAAACTTCAATGCAGAACTTCTAAATATAATTATTTCAGCTACTTTTCCTGGGATCCCATGTTTTGGATTATTATTAGGGGAGGGTTAAAAACATTATTGAAAAATGCAGTTTAATTGATTCCTCGCGAACACTTCACTAATTTACGAATTCGGAACGGATGCTTCCTGAACACTAGATGGTCACAACTTAAATGGAAATAAAACTCCATGGACAACAGAGTGGCTCTGCAGTGTAATAGTGGTATTTCATATGTTGGACAAAGTGACAATGCTCACCATCAGAATCCTTGCAATGCAATACTTAATGTTCACCATAAATCAGTCATTAGAACTTTGACTAAAGAGTAAACGCTTACCAACTTCTCTTTGCTGAATCCAGTGAAACACAAGACCAGATCCAACATACTTGTACAGTACAATGGCCGTGATGTGCAAGGCAGAGGCTTTATGGAAGAAACAAAACAGACGCTTCAGTAAAATAACCATTTTCTAAGTTATCAGGTATGAAATATTCCTAACGCCAATTTTTTTTTTTTTTTTTAAAGAATGTAGGCTGAGCCATCATCATATCAATTTAAAGTTATAGGCCTGGAATTTACAGTCAGCAGCAAAGCAAAGGCATTCGCTGTTGATCCCAAAGTAAGCTTTACACAAAGATCTTGCGATCTCATGTCAAGATGGTCGGGTTTTCTGATGCGCAATTCAAATCAATGGAGAATAGTGGGAATCCCAAAGTGCGAACTACTGTGAGGTCAACAAACCGTCTAAGCAGCCAATCAAAATGCAGAATTCTCAGACAGCGAACCATGAAGTGGGCAAGCTCTTAAAATTCTAACTTTTTAAAAATGTTACAGAGCAGAGCAAAACAAATTGGGGCTCTTACATGGGGAAAACTTTTTTTTTAATTAAAGTATCTTAATTTTAATTAAAATGGATAAATTTGACACTGCACAAGATTAAAATGAGCTTTTCAGGGCCAGAACCTTTGTTTAGCAGTCAATACGCTGTTAAAACCCCATTCCACCTAATCCCTTTGGGTCTAGTGGAGAATTTAACAGGGTAATTACTGTGGAAAAGCTGTAGTTTGTGTCAGTTTCCCTGATTTGTGAGATTACACTGATTGCCGGCTGTGTGGGGTGGGGGGGGGGGGGGGGGGGGGTGTACACAGAACGCAGCCTGTGGAGGAGCAGTGAATGACAGACCGCAACTTCAGGATATCCACATTAGGCTGCGCATGCGCTAAATCCTGAAGTTGCAGTCAATTTCAAAGACGAAATGACAGCAAACGCGGCCAGTTCACCATTATCAGGACCGCAAATTCCGGGCCATAAAAATTGTTGTGCCTCCTGCATAAGTCTCTACAAGCAGACAGCAGAGGCCAAAACTGAACAGTTGGACAGTAAACAACTTCACAACAGGGAAAATTATCTTGCAATTAAGTGTGCAAAAATCCTCTGGAGAATTGTAATTACTAAAGTTAATTATATGCTTTGCTGATGTTATGTTTATATTACAAACCCACTTTTGGAAGTAATACTGCAATTGCATCTAAAGTCCCTGATGCTATAGAAATTGCTCTATTTATATTGTGGGTCAGTTTCTACAGCACAAAAATCACATTTAAGCAACTGAGCACCTCCCAGTTCCTCCATGTGGTGGGTTAAAATAGTTAACAGCCGGGGAGGATTAGTTCCTCCGAAAGACCACGAAATTCTTCAGGATTCTCACAGATAAAGGGGTTGCCATTCACGGGGACACTAGGGAATTCTCCCGTTTTCCTATGGGACCACTCCACCCCTGCTAACTGCAACTCTTCCAGCATGCAATACCTTCCCCAATGGCTGGAAAAGACACATACAGGCCAGAAGCAATTAGAGTCAAGAACAAGTCAACAGTCATCTCTGCCAGCAAAGGTATTTACATTGCCAGAAGCTGTGCTGCTTTGGAGATGCAGGCATACACTGCATCGCTTGCTAGTGCACACCACCTCCAACAGCACTAGTGCCACATTGTTTATTTCACCATTAGGGAACTATTTGACCATTTGAGTAATGTACAGACAACTGTCCTACCCTAGCACAACCATCAAATGAGAGGATCAAAAACAAACAGTTTACATATGGACACATACGAGATATCTGAAGAAACACCTCCAGAGATTAAGCCAATAACAACTTGGAATATAGCTGCTTTAACATGGACAAGAAATGTCCAAAAGTACTTCAGAGGAAGAAACTGAGCAGGCGCCAAGCCTTTGAAGCTTAGAAAGGTGACCGAAAGCTTAGACAAAGATAGCTTTTGAAGGGAGATAGAGGGGCAGAGGAATTTGGAGAGTAGGAAAGAAAGAGGACAAACAGTTCCAGATAATGGGGCAAGGGAACTTAAGGCTTTACTACTAAAGATGGAGTGCAATGGGGTAGGGGGAAAACCAGAGTCAGAGGATCGGAGGGCACACAATTGAAAGGTGGGATAAGGCTGTGAAAGAATTTGTAGATGTAGGTTGTGGTTTTTAAATCCAATGCATTGGGAGATGAGGAACAGCATAGGGTAGTGTGGTCGAGCGCGATAAGCAAGCAGAACAGGATGCAGGCAGCGTTCTGGATGACTTCGCAGTTGGGAGGCTGGCATTGAAGTAGTAGAGTCTGGCGATAACAAAGCTATCAGTGGCAGCGGAGGCAAGGCATGGGTGGATGCTTGCAGTGTGGCACAGCTCAGCTTTGAAGCATATGATGTTGAGAACATGCAGCAAGCAAGGACATCCATGCAGCTGGAGCAACTTCACAGGAGTTAGAAAATAGTAATTGCAGCAATGATCTTTCAGATCTACTGATGCCAGTCCTTGGGTCGACCACTTCCATTTCCTCCTCCAGTGCAGAAGATTGAAATTTCTCAAATTCACCAGTTCAAACCCTCAAGGTAAATCAGCAGCCAAATAGAACAAAGATTCACTTTTAGCTGCAGCAGTCATTGCTCAAATTGAAGGACTCCACCATACTGAATCTTGGCAAACCAAAGTTTTAGGGTCGAAGATCCTGGATGCTATAATGGTTGTTTGCCTGCCTGACCCCTGATGCTACCAAAGGCTCCCTGGTTAGTTTAATTTTAATTATGCAATTCTCTCCATCCATCCGATTCCCAGCTCATATTAGTCAAGTGCACCCCACAGCACTTAATGCAGATTCTAATTTTAAACAGTGCTGGAGCACTGTTAATCAGGGAGGGTAGTGGAGAATATGTTGTCTATAAGGATAGCTAGTAATTTGCTTCAGAATCAAAACTGAGAGTCAGAGCACTAGTATTTTAGAATATTATCCTGATTAAAATTAAACTGCACAAAAAAAAACATGGCTTCTAGCAATGTATACATTAATAAAATCACTGAAGAGGGTTCCGTTTTTTCTGCCTTCTCTCCCCGCCCCCCCCTAAAAGAGTTTTGAAATCCCATACATTGATGTTTAACTATACCTCTCCTTTTCTTGCACAGTGAAGCACAACAGGAGGTCCCAGGATTCTAGTGTCCATCTTGTGCAAGGTCTCATAAGGCTGGCCTTCAAATTCTCCCAACACGAATATAGTCTCAAATTCAGCATTTTCATGGTCAAAATCTTCCACTCTTTCCAACTTAACAAATGGCAGCTTGATTTCCTAAATCATTGTGAACATGAAAGAAAAATCAGAAACACAAATTATGTGCAGTGCCTACTGCATGGTGCAGAAATGAAGAAAAAGGCTCATCAACTATACCAAACAAAATCCCCATCAGATTAGTTTTGTAAATTACATGTTAAGGATTACATTCTACAATTTTGGATTTGTAAAGGTTAAGAATTATTGCTGCAGGTAATTGATTAGAGGACCCAAATTTTCTACGATCATTTCAACTGCACAAGAAACAATGTAGCTGGATATTTGCACCAGTGACACAAAATTAAAAAATTAGGCTCAGCTACTCCAGAATACAAGACGTTTCCCCAAAATGAGATTGGCATCTTGTTGCACAGCAGATTCACCAGCTTAAATCTACATTTGATAACTATCATTTGTCTGTGCGCAATGTCATTTTTTATTGATGTACAATTTCCTCGCCAGATCTAGGCACCAAGATTTGCTTAAGCTTGTGAAGCTCAAGTTTACAATAGATAACCAATTGTTTCAATCAAATGGTAAGCATATACATGGAATGCTTCCACAATGACTGTGCACATTATGAAGTATGAAATGAAAAGTACAGTGGAACCTCTATTACACTCCATATTGGAGGGGACTGCCCATATGGTTAATAGAAGTTAGCAAACATTACAGTTTCCAAACTTGGCCCCGTAGGGATAATACTGTAATAACCTAGGCACATGAATGAAGCCAAGTGCAATATAAATGACATTAATTAAATGTAATCTTTCCTTGAGCTAGAAGATTGATTTCTCTCAGGCACAAGTGTTAATGGGTTTTGAAATTAGGCAACATTTTGCTTTTTTTTTTATCTTGAAGATTATGGCAAATAATTGGAATACAGATAATTGAGAATCCACTATTTTTAGCAGGAGGTGAAAATGTGGAATCATCTAGTTACCAAATACCAAAAAGTTAGTGCCAAATCACAGCTTTCATCAAAAAGTTATACAATGGATAAAGTAATTACTCTTAAGGTTATCTGTAGTCAGAAGCTCCTTGCTGGCCCAGTAATAGAGGTATTATATGACATACAACTAAACCATACAGAACGAGAGATCCGAGGTTCAATCCCTTGCCTGTGCTGAGGTGGCTCATCTAAGCTGGGGCAATAATTGGGGCATTACAATTAGCCTCAGCACCCCTAGGCTCAGGATATTAACAGCAACAAGAAAAAACACAACGGGCCAGAGTTCACGCTCCTTATTGCTATCCAGTGACCGCTGCTGCAATGCATGTGCACCTGGACATTGGGTGAGAACAGAATTGGCTCGGCTGTGATATTCTCCATGGCAACTGCCTACATTGAACATCTAGGTTCACACATGAATGAAATGGTCATTTGAGCAGTGGAAATGCACTGTAGCATCTTCAGCAATAGAGAAGAAAGAAAAAAATGCACTAAAACCTCTTTTTACATAAAATAAATGCTTTCGTTGTCTAATGTTAAACAGTTTACAGAAAATGAAAAACAATTAAGTCTTCCGGATGCAGACCATCAACCATGCAGCACTTTGGAGAATCTTGCATTTCAAAAGAGAATTCAGTAACAGTGTGAGACTATGTTAAATCCATTAAACAGAATGTTGCAAGTGGGGTTGTTGTTAGTCCCTGGTAAAAACCTTTGCAAAGCAGGAGAGAGAACAATAGTACAGCTTTCAGATTGTAGGTGACAAATTTGTTTAGAGGCAGCACTGTACACAGAGACACGACAATGCTAAAATCCCAAAACCATAACCCACCATGCATGTGCACAACACTACAATACCGAATACTGGTTATAAAATAGATCTTGCTGTTGGAAAATGGTACAGGTAAGAATTCCAGTCCTACCTTCTTGCATTAAAATGGCTTAAAATGATATTGAAGTATACACTATTAAGTAGAAGATAAATTTTTTGAGGTGTCAAGCATTTGCTGATACCATCTATAAAGTAACAATCAAACAAAAAAGTATACACCACCAAAATTTCCCCAAGGATGTTGATTTTCTATTCCATTAGATAAAAATCAGTAAACTAAATCATAACCCTGTTCACTTGATATTATTGCCTTACCAGATTGTTTCAGTTTCCAACAGAAGCTCACATGCACAAGTTATCAACACACACCAACTAAAAAAAAAATCTAGTCAAATGTAAAGGTCCAATCTGGCAACATTGATTAGTTTAGAAAACCCAACGAAAGGTCCCAAAGTGGACACAAGTGATAATTTTCTAAAAATTACATTTTATCATCGAGTTTTTTTGTTTTAGAACATAAATTAGCTGAGAGTGAAGAGTTTCCACTTAGTTTCTCCCCAAGTTTGAAATTCTAGATATTAAACAGATTTCCTTAATTTCAAGACAGATTTGGAGTGCACAGACATTAGGCCAACATGAACTTGCAGGCAGGTGGAATTTGTTCCCAAGATCATCAAAACCTACCATATTTACAATAGATTTTATAAACCGTTGTCCCAACTTGCTATTAGGCGTGTTTTCCTTCACCTTCATCAAAGGAACTTCCATTTCTTTCACTGTCTATGAAGTAACAAGAGAGTTAATACAAAAAAAGTAAACCACTAGATTTAGAAGCTAAAGAGCTCCATTTACTGCTGTATTGCAGCTTTGTGCATTTTGTATTATAACATCTTATTTGGCAAATTTATTTTGCATGACTACCAGGTGAGAACAGGGTCAGGTACAACAATAATGCCTGCCACTTTTCCCCCTCCTGGGTTACACAGCCCACTAGTGCTCACAGAACAGATTCACATTAGTAATGGACACTTGAAGTATCAGAGTGCCCCACTCATTCAACCTATCCTAACATGAGTTTTTGCCTTTGGGAAGGCACAGATAAAAGGAGAAAAAATGGAGAGAGAGAAAGATTTTTTCTGAACCAATAAAAGTAAAAATGGAAATCAAAACAAAACACTATGTCCCAAAATTTACGTCAGGCAGGACCCAACAGGTTACATTGTGTAAAATGGGACTGCATTACATAAGAAATAAGAGCAGGAGTAGGCCATATGGCCCCTCGAGCCTGCACCTCCATTCAATAAGATTATGGCTGATCTTCTACCTCAACTCCACTTTCCCCACCCGATCCCCATATCCCTTGATTCCCCTAGAGTCCAAAATTCTATCTATCTCAATCTTGAATATACTAAACGACTCAGCATCTGCAGCCCTTTGGGGTAGAGAATTCTAAAGATTCACAACCCTGAGTGAAGAAATACCTCCTCATCTCAGTCTTAAATGGCCGACCCCTTATCCTGGGACTATACCCCCCAGTAACAGATTCACCAGCCAGGGAAAACAATCTCTCTGCATCTATCCTGTCAATCCCCCTCAGAATCTTGTATGTTTCAATGAGATCGCCTCTCATTCTTCTAAATTCCAGAGAGTATAGGCCCATTCTACTCAATCTCTCCTTAGAGTACAACCCTCTCATCTGAGGAATCAATCTCGTGAACCTTTGTTGCACCATCTCTAAAGCAAGTATATCCTTCTTTAGATAAGACCACCAAAACTGTGCACAGTAAGCCAGGTGTGGTCTTACCAAAGCCCAGTACAACTGCTGCATGACTTCCTTACTCTTGTACTCCAACCCCCTTGCAATAAAGGCCAACATGCCATTTGCCTTCCTAATTACTTGCTGTACCTGCATGCTAACTCTGTTTCCTGTACTAGTATACCTAAATCTCTCTGAACGCCAATATTTAAAAGATATTCTGTTTTCCTATTCTTCCTACAAAAGTGAATAACCTCACATTTCACCACATTATACTCCATCTGCCATCTTCTTGCCCACTCACGTAACCTGTCTATATCCCTTTGCAGACTCCGTGTCCTCCTCACAGCTTACCTTCTTGCCTAGCTTTGTATAGTCAGCCAACTTGGATACATTACACTTGGATACAGTACACTCGGTCCCTTCATCTAAGTCAACTGATATACAGAATGCAACAGGTATCAGAGTTTTACAGAGAAATGCTCATCACTAACATAATGCTACAATAATCAGATATAATGGGTCAACTTTTAAAGTTATGAGTTCAAGAGCCCTTGGATTGGCAACAAGGAAATTTGAGGTTTATCTTACCAAGGCTTACAGATCTGTTTTGGGCAAGAGCAAATAAAAATGCCTTAAATCTTTGAGCAAAACAGAGAAAAATAAAGCTTTCTAATGTTCTACATTAAAAAGAAATAATTATATGGCCTTCACCCAAAATTGTTTCTTGTGGCCATTTTAGGAATTTGTCGGGAGTTTGACTAATAGGATGGATTTACACAGTAACAGAGAACCAGAAAAATCGATTTCAAAATAAAAAGTCTCTTAATACAACACACTCCTCTGACACCTACAGATGAAAAGATAATGAATATGATTGAAGTTTTAAACCTGAAGTTATTACCTCCAAGGCTTTCAGAATCTCTTCAGTGTCCCCAACCTTTCCTATTAACACAACTTTTGCTTGAATCCGAGGTACACCTAGAAAACAGAACAAAAAACTATAAGCACCAATTGATCTCCCATGGCATTGACTAAATGTAGACTTTGGATGAGGAGGATTAGAGGACAACGAATAATTGGACCAGGATATGCATACATAATTCAGTGCCCATTTCAAAGTCATGCATTCTGTACTTTTTTTATTTCCACTATCATTTGTCTATATTTATAATGCAAACTGCTAACTTAAACTTGGCACACTATAATTACACCTTTTTGGCCAATGATGGGGAAAGATTTAAACTATTTAGGGGCGTCAGAAGGGAGAATCCATACAGCAAGTCAAAATGTGCGCGAAAGAGATCAGTAGGACAGTTATCCGAATAACAGCTCTGTACATGAATGCACTTGGCATAAGAATTTTTTTTTTTTTTTAATTAAGTTTGTTAGAAGCACAAATTAAGCTTAAAGGATATGATGTACTAGCCATTCCAGAGACCTGGCTACAAGTTGGGCCTGATTGGGAGCTAAATATTCCAGGCTATAGGATCTATAGAAAGGACAGGGAAATTGGCAAAGTTGGGGAAGTAGCAATATTGATAAAAGACACAATTACACACTTGCATTGTAAATAAGTTCTTGCTTGGGCAGGTGGAGCGAGGAGGCAGAAGATATGGGCAAGGAAAACAGAAAGTCTGCTATAGACAGAGACCTGGAAGTAAAACATATTAATACAATAGAAAGTGCTGGAAACACTCAGCAGGTCAGGCAGCATCGAGGAGAGAAACAGAGTCAACGTTTCGGGTCGAACCCTTCGTCAGAACCCGTTTCTCTCTCCTCGATGCTGCCTGACCTGCTGAGTGTTTCCAGCACTTACTGTTGTGATTTCAGATTTCCAGCATCCGCAGTATTTTATTATATTAATACAATAACGGATACCTCAGTTGCTTCACAAATTTAAATCAGATAATGCTGCAGCATCTGTAGAGAAAAGATGGGTCGACACCCAAAATGTTACCATGTCTTTTCAGATACTGAATGACCTGCTTATTTATTTCCAACATGTTCTGGTTTTATTTCATCTTCCCAGCTTTTGCAGTTTATTTTTACTTTGCTTTAGAGTCACCTCCAATAACAGACTGAAGTCAGTGAAAAGTCACCAAGAATTTTCTGGGTGAGGGGAGGGGGGGGGGGTTGTTAGAGAAAGAAACTTCCCGGGATGCCCGTGACCTCGGGGTTCAATGTTGGGTCCACCATTTAGGATCTGGCCTAAAAGGCTTCAGAGAAAGCGTCAGGCCTACTGACAGGAAAGGCGAGAAAAAAAACACATCGTATATACGCAGTGATTTGTTGTTACTCCTCAATTTGTCCGGCAAAAACATTACAGGGTATACAAGTACAAGATTGTCCTTTTAAGTAGCACATAGTACTGAGTGAGCCATTAGTTTGAGGAAATCCTGGATCAGAACCAACTGCCTTAACACCGCAGACACATTCCTTTCCCACTACAAAAGTATTTAAGATATTGGCTACAGGTGACTGCCCACATCTGTAACTTCCAGTCAAAAATATTAAGCTAGGAACGCAGCAATCGGACCTAGCTAAACTCTCTATTCCAACTGCACAGAACTTCTATGTAACGATCAGTGCTTCACTAATTGTAGCAGTTTTAAAAAGTGCATGAAATTGTACATCTAGCATCAGCACAGGTGGGTTCCACAGTGTGTCTGACACGAAGACTGCTTAATGTAAGTATTTCACTTACAGTACGTGCATACCAGTTCGCTACAAGATTTACATCACCCAACGGGAATATTCAGGTGAAATCTGTGGTTGCACCAGTAAGAAATGCAGTTACAAGATCTTTATATTGTTGGAAGAAGCGGTGCTGTTCTTTTTGTTGAGTGAACTGCTGGCGAGTGACGAGCCTCAGCCATTGCTGCAGTTTGGATCTCCAACAGGTACAGATGGATGCGGATTGGGGGCGGGGGTCGGAAGGTGGATGTTCCGTGACCGCTTTCGGACACGCAAACCGGATTCTTACTGAAACACTCCTGTTACCTTCGTCTGGAGCGGCCTCGGCGAACAGGTGCTCCTTGGAGGCGTCGGCAAGTTTCGAGTCGAAGGCGGACGAGTCCACCAGGAGACTCCTGGCGCTGGCGGCCGCTGCGCTCCACTCCGCCATTGTCAGCCGGGCTGTGAAGAGCAACTCTCCGGCCACACAGGCTAACGACGGCCTCTCAATCAAAGCGCCGTCCGACACAACAAGCCGCGGCCCCCCGGACAAGCGCTTTAAAACAACCCCCGCCTCGGTTTAAATTTCGCGCTTAAGCGCCTTCAACGGGTTTGGAACCTCGTCTCGCACTGCCGTCAACGAAAAATTCAAAATTCCAGAAATCTCGTAAACGCTCGTCTCATTGGTCCGCACTGATATCCTATTGAAAGGCGCGAACGGCTTTTTCTGATTGGTTGCTCTCGGGGCCGCTAACGTTCCAGTGTCTGTGATTGGATCTGACGACATCTAAGCTATGTCTGATTGGTCAGCGATCCACCGTCTTCGATTGGATAAAAATGATTCTTTGAGCGAGGTTCTGAAACAAAAGCCGAATACTGCGGATGCTGGAAATCTGATATAAAAATGCTGCAGATGCTCAGCAGGTCAGGCAGCATCTGTGGAGCGAGAAACCGAGTTTACGTTTCAGGGCGATGACCTTTCATTATATGACCTGAAACGTTAACTCTGTTTCTCTCTCCACAGGTGCTGCCTGACCTGCTGAGCATCTCCAGCATTTGGTTTTTTTAGTCCACCGGTGGAAAGAACAGGAATGTGACTTCTTCAAATCAGGGTTCAGGAGAGTTAGAAGCAGAAGCGACAGTTTGCTACAACTACCAGAGATCATCCTCTTAGTCTTCAACAAGAAAGAGTGCACCATAGTTGTGTTCCTGGATGTGGAAAAAGTTTTTGACACGATTTACCACAATGGACTGCGTTATGCCATCTCCTAGGTAAACATCCCCAGTGAGCTGCTTCAATAGATAACATATTTCCTCGAAGACCACACGGTGTCAGAGCGAGCACAGCAATATGCTCCAGATTTTGCCCAATGTCAGGAGTTCCCCTACGTATCAGTTCTCAGCCCACTCCTGTTCGACATTTATGTCAATAGCACACCAAAGCCAGAACAAAGGATTGGGGCTTGCTCACAGATTGCTGATGATATCACAGTGTGGATATCCTCCATGGGCTCGGTAATAGCATCAAAAGAGCTCCACAGATACTTGGATGATGTGAGGAATGGACATGCCAATGGTGAATTCTGCTGAAGGCGGGACATAATTGAACTAGGTGCGCAGATGTAGTTCAGTCCCCATTTTAAAGTGTGACAACTGTAATAGACAGTTTCTATTATAAATGAGGAAATATAAATTGATAATAGAAAAAAATTGACCAAAAGTGCATGCAGATGTAAGATTTTTAATGTATTACTTTTCAATCTAATGTAGTGTTGCACATGTGAGTCAAAACCAAGTACAGTCTTATGGCAGAGTAGCATTAGAGGGTATGGGATAATTGCACCACACCATGCAAACATTTAGGAACCGCCCCCTTTTGAATTCACGAAGTGCCGTTTTCCCGCGCATGCGCAGTGCATGCAGGAAACCGGCAATTGGAGACCTAAAACGCGAGAGTACACAGTGCGTACTCTCGCGTATTAGGTCTAATTTTCGGGCCAATATAGTCCCTATTTCAGTTACACATTCTGTTCTGACTCGCTGGAAAAAGTTCTGATGCTGTAATTTTATATTGTTAAACTTCTGAAATAAAATACCAGCATCCATTTTGAAGTTTATTAATAAACAGCAAACATAAATTAAAACAAATCATAATAAAATACAATCATCCAGAAAAAATATTACTCAGTCAAAAATAAACAAATTCCCAAAAAGAAACAGAACAGTTTGAATGGGGTCCCTGTGTCTAATAATTAAGTCTCAAACATCTCAAAGTTTTACCGAACAGTAAAATGGGGCACAATTCTGTATGTAACAAAGCTCGACCCCAGAAAATCTTGTTGCAGTATAGAATGCCGTGGCACAATAAGCAACCCATGTACAAATATTGGTGTAGAGAAATAAAGCCTGCAACCTCCACCACCGAGAAAGACAAAGGCAGCAGGTGCATGGGAACATCATCACCTCCAAGTCACACACCATCCTAATTTGGACATATATCGCTGTTCCTTCTTTGCCACTGAGCCAAAATCATGGAACTTCCCACTTAACACTATTGTGCAAGCACCTTCACTACATGACTGCAGCAGTTCAAGAAGGAGGCTTGCCACCACCTTCTCAAGGGCAATTAGGGATAGGCAAATAATGGTGGCCTTGCCAGTGACACCCACATCCCGAGAATGAATAATTTTTAAAAAACATATAAATCACCTTTCTAATGTTGAGAGATACAGGCCTCACTGATATATCTGTAATACTGTTTACCTACCATTTTAAAAACATGTTTAAGGTTTAAATAACTTGTTCTTCCTTGCAAAAAATACTTCAGTTATTTATATTATACTAGTTTATCCTCTGTGGCGTTGCAAATGGGGAGTCAAAAACAAGTGCAGTATTCCGATCAAGCAAAGTTACAGGATGGAGAATAATTAAATTGCAACAAAGGGGAAAAGTAGAGGACAAAGGTAGAAGGGACACAGAAGCATAGAAGGATGGAGGGAAGGGATGTGGGAAAGAGGGAATAAGGTGGAAGAGGGGAAAGGAAGGTAATAAGTGAAGAGGAAGGAAGGCAGGGAAGCTGGAGTAGGGGAGAGGAAGGGTTGAGAGGGTATGGAAGAAGGTGGATACAAAGGGCACTGGAGGATCAGGGAAGAGACCATAGAGCAGGAGAGGATAGGGAGGGGAGAGGAGGGAGGGGAAAAAAGGAAGTGAGGGGGGAAGAGAAGAGAGAGGGAGATAAGGAAGAGGATGGGGAAAGGAGGAGAGAGAGTTTGGCTCCATGTGGAAGTGGGCAAGATGTGCTCTAATAAGGTTGCCGTCCCCAAAGTGGGGAGTTACTTGGCTGGTCAGTGTCGGGGGGGGGGGGGGGGGGTGGTGGAGGAGATAGATCTGTTCAGATGAGAGCTGTTGGGTCTGATGACCAAAACAATTGTCAATGTGGGAGGGGTTGTTGCGTGGCTGAGGGAAGGTTGGCTCCTAGGTATTGCTCAGTGGGGGCTGGTGGAGTGTGATCATTGTACTTGTACTCAGTGTGCGTGCCAAGTGCTGGTTGAATGTTCCCTCCACAAACGAGATCATTTGGGGATTAATGGGGCCCAAATCTAACAGGGGAAGGGTTTGTGCAATATCTCTGCTCAGTGGAAGAAATTCCATTGTGGTATTAGGGTATGGTGATGATAGTTCTACTCCAGCTGGGGTTCAGTGCTGGAGGGGAAGTTTGTGCTCTATTTGCTCATGGGGGAAGGGGTGGGGGGAAAAGTTTCAATTGGGGTTTTGGTCCCATTGTGATATTTATGCTCAGTGGGTGGGATTGAATATGGATTTGTGGTTCAATCCTCGAATTTCTGCTCAGTGGGGATTCTGCTGCGAATCGCAGTTACTTTCTAGTTCCAGTTATCATCATCCGATTGCCAAGGCAAATATTGCTACTTTTTTCTGCCGAGTAGCGGAGTTGTTCTCTGGTGCAGCACTAAAAGAGAGAACTCAAATTTAGCAGTTGAAAGTAGTATGGTTAATTTTAGTGACTGACTTAGGGAAGGAAGCTCAATTAAATCAACTGAAGTAGGTGTTGTGATGGTTGCTTTCTCTTCTAGTTTAAGGGAAAAGCTGTTAAGGGGCAGGGAGGTGTTCGTGTTGAAAGGTTCAGAATTTAATAAAGTAGGCTACCCACCATCCACTCTTGCTGTTTGTCCGGCCAGTTTCTTGCTATTTTGCTGGGCCTGTTTTCCTACCTAAATCTACCCATTCCTTTCCACTCCCAGAGACCTCTTGTCATGGCCTCTAGCTGCTTTAATAGGAATCTGCTTTGATACCCGAGCTATTTTGCTTTGGTTCTCTCCCATTGCGGATTAGAATCATAGAATGGTTACAGCACGGAAGAAAGCCATTCAGCCCGTCCCAACTCTCAGTTAGTCCCACTCCCCTGCCCTATTCCCGTAGCCCTCAAATTTTTTTCTTTCAGATACTTATCCAACTCCCTTTTGAAAGATAAGATTTAGTCTGCCTCCACCACCCTTTCAGGCAGTGCATTCCAGATCTTAACCACTCGTTGCATAAAAACGTTTTTTCTTACGTCACCTTTGGTTCTTTTGCCAATCACCTTAAACCTGTGTCCTCTAGTTCTCGACCCTTCTACCAATGGGAACAGTTTCTCTCTATCTCCTCTGTCCAGACCCCTCATGATTTTGAACACCTCTATCAAAATTCCTCTCAATCTTCTCTGCTCCAAGGAGAACAACCCCAGCTTCTCCAGTTTATCAACGTAACTGAAGTCTTTCATTCCTGGAATCATTCTCGTAAATCTTTTCTGCACCTTCTGCCTGCACATCCTTCCTAAAGTGTGGTGCCCAGAATTGGACACAATACTCCAACTGGGGCCGAACCAGTGTTTTATACAGGTTCATCATAATTTCCACACCTTTGTACTCTATACCTTTATTTATGAAGCCCAGGATCCCGTAACCCTTTTTAACTGCTTTCTCAACATGCACTACCACCTTCAACGATTTGTGCACATATACCCCCAGGTCTCTGTTCGTGCACCCCCTTTAGGATTGGACCATTTAGTTTATGGGCCGTATATTCCGATGCCTACGGGTGCGTATGAGCTGTGTACATACCTGTAGGGACATCGGAAATGCTGGTTTCAGGCTTGCGAAGTGCATGTGCTGAAAACCGGTATTTCCGATCTGTCAAGAATGCTCTGTGGAGAACCCTTAGAAATCTTATGCCAGCATAAGAGTTGAAAAAAGTTTTTTTTTTTAATTCACTCATTTATAATTTAAAAATACTTTTAAAAAAGGTAAGTTTATTTTTAGCCCCTGTAAAAAACTTAATTTTTTTCAAAAAATAAAATTGTTTAAAATATTTAATTTATTGTAATTTCAACTCATTTTAAAAATGTGATTTTAAAAAAAATTTATTTAATGTTTTACTGTGTTTTTGGGGTGATCTCCATTCATATATTTGACAGGTCTATCTGCCAAGTGTATGAAGGGAGATTCCCTTCTCCTATTGGCTCCCCATGGCCCACGTGATCCCAGGGACACTTGCGAACTGCATGCGCCTCTGGATACGTGGGCCCTGCGCATTTTGAGTTTGGAGAGGCCCAGGAGCAGAAGTATACGCACCTCGGGAGCCCTCAGGTAAGTTCGTAGATTTTTTCCAGATCGGAGGCCTCCGCATGCAGGAAGCCTCCGATCGGAAAATACGGGCCTATATGTCCTCTCCTCATTCTTTCTACCAAAATGTATCACTTCACACTTTTCTGTGTTAAATTTCATCTGCCACGTGTCCGTCCATTTCACAGCCTGTTTATGTCTTCCTGAAGTCTATCACTCTCCTCCTCACTGTTCACTATACTTCCAAGTTTTGTGTCATCTGCAAATTTTTAAATTGTGCCCTGTACACCTACATCCAAGTCATTAATATATATCAAGAAAAGCAGTGGTGCTAGAACCGACCCCTGGGGAACACCACTGTATACGTTCCTCCAGTCCAAAAAAACAACCGTTCACCACTGCTGTTTCCTGTCACTTAGCCAATTCCGTATCCATGCTGCCACTGTCCCCTTTATTCCATGGGCTTCAACTTTGCTGGCGAGCCTATTATGTGGCACTTTGTTGAACGCCTTTTGGAAATCCATGTACGTCAACCGCATTACCCTCATCAACCCTCTCTGTTACCTCATCAAAAAACTCGATCAAGTTGGTTAAGCTTTCCTTAATTAATCCACACCTATCCAAGTGACTATTAATCTTGTCCCTGATTACTGTTTCTAAAAGCTTCCCCATTACCGATGTTAAACTGACTGGTTTGTAGTTGCTGGGTTTATCTTTATACCCTTTTTTGAACAATGGTGTAGCATTTGCAATTCTCCAGACCTCTGGCACCACCCCTGTATCTATGGAGGATTGGAATATTATTGCCAGTACCTCCGCGATTTCCGCCCTCAATATTCTAGGCTGCATCCCATCCGGTCCTGGTGACTTACCTACTTTAAATACAGTCAACCTTTATACTACCTCTATCAATTTTTATACTATCATCAAGTGTCTCCACTACCTCTTCCTTCACTATGTCTATGGCAGCATCCTCTTCCTTGGTGAAGACAGATGCAAAGTACTCATTTAGTACCTCAGCCATACCCTCTGCTTCCATGCATGGGTCTCCTTTTTGGTCCCTAATCGGCTCCACCCCTCCTCTTACTACCCTTTTACTATTTATATTCCTATAGAAGACTTTTATGCTGGCTGCTATTCTATTCTCAGACCCTCTCTTTGCCCCACTTATTTTTTTTTCACTTCTCCTTTGACCTTTCTGTATATAGCCTGATTCTCAGATGTATTTGCAACCTGACATCTGTCATACTCGCTCTTTGTCTGCTTCATCAAATTGGCTATCTGTTTCGACATCCAGAGAGCTCTGATTTTAGTTGCCCTACCTTTCTCCCTCGTGGGAATGTACCGCGACTGCACCCAAACTATTTCCTCTTTAAAGGCAGCCAGTTGTTCCGCTACAGTTTTGCCTGCCAATCTTTGATTCCAGTTTACCCGGGCCAAATCATTCTCATCCCACTGAAATTGGCCTTCCCCCAGTTAAACATTCTTACTCTAGATTGCTCCCTGTCCTTTTCCATAGCTAATCTAAACCTTATGATACTAAGATCACTGTTCCCTAAATATTCACCTACTGACACTTGCTCCACTTGACCCACCTCATTCCTCAGAACCAGATCCAGCAATGCCTCCTCCCTCATCAGGCTGGAAACATACTGATCAAGAAAGTTCTCCTGAACACACTTCAGAAATTCTTCCCCTTCTCTGCCCTTTACACTATTACAATCCCAGTCTATATTAGGATAGTTGAAGTCCCCCATTATTACTACTCAATAGTTCTTGCAGCTCTCTGTAATTTGTCTGCAAATTTGCTCCTCCATATCTTTCCCACTATTTGATGGTCTATAGAATACACCTAGTAGTGTAATGACACCTCTATTATTTCTTAACTCTAGCCATATATATTCTGTCCTTGACCCCCCTCCAGGACATCCTCCCTCTCCAGCACTGTAACATTCTCCTTAACCAATACTGCCACGCCACCTCCTATCTTTCCTTCCCTATCTTTTCTGAACACCTTATAACCAAGAATATTTAATACCCAATCCTGCCCTTTTTTGAGCCAGGTCTCAGTTATTGCCACATCATATTCCCATGTGGCTATTTGTGCCTGCAGCTCACTTACCTTGTTTACTACGCTTCGTGCGTTCACATACATACACTGTAAACCCATCTTAGACCATCCTGTATTCTCTCTTAGTTGGACCCCACCTAATACCCTACTATTTCTTACTTTAGTGCTCTCTGCCTCTCTCAATCCTTTGAGCACTTTATTTACCATTCTAATGTTACATCCTGGTGCCCACCCCCCTGCCAACTTAGTTTAAACACTCAACAGCACTAGCAAACCTCCCCGCGAGGATATTGGTTTCGGCCCTGTTGAGGTGCAACCCATCCGGCCTGTACAGGTCCCACCTCCCCCAGAACCAGTCCCAATGCCCCAGGAATCTGAAGCCCTCCTTCCTGCACCATCTCTCCAGCCACACATTCATTTGCTCTATCCTCCTATTTCTATACTCACTTGCTAGTGGCACTGGGAGTAATCCAGAGATTACTACCTTTGAGGTCCGGCTTTTTAATCTCTTTCCTAGCTCCCTAAAATCTGCCTGCAGGACCTCATCCCTCTTTCTACCTATGTCGTTGGTACAGATATGGACCACGACCTCTGGCTGTTCACCCTCCCCCCTCAGAATGTTTTGCAGCCGCTCAGTTACATCCTTGACCCTGGCACGAGGGAAGCAACTTACTATCCTGGAATCATGTCTGCGGCTGCAGAAACGCCTGTCTGCTCCCCTAACTATCGAATCCCCTACCACTATTGCTCTCCCACTCTTCTTCCTTTACCCCCCTCCCCCACCCCCGTACAGCGCCGACTTGGCTCTGGCTGTACTCCCCAGAGGAACCATCGCCCTCACCAGTACTCAGAACTGAATTCTCACCGATTTCCTCGAGGTTTCCCCAATTTGTCCCATTGGTTCTTGTTATTTTTCTGGGCTTGCTATCCTCCCTGAACCTATTCACTCTTTCCTGCTCCCACAGCTGTCACACACTACCTGCTTTCTTTAATAGTGACCCATTTTGTTCCCCAGGACAAGCTTCTCTCCATACTGATTTAATTGCTTGTATTTTTTTTCTAATAAAAGTAGCCCTGTTGTATTTTTTTTTAAATTACTGTTATACTCCATTTTAAAAATGTATCAAATCAGCAGTGTGAATAAAGCAAAATATATGCAAATAATTGATGAGAACTTTGGGAAGGAAAAACTTGCATCTTAACTTGTGTGAAGTCGTAGATAAGTATTAAAATGTTGTACCTGTGAGGCCGTGCATCTTTAATTATCAATAAGTTGTGTATGCTTCCTGTTTGTTATAGGATATATTTACGATATGACAGCGATTAGATCAACCACTGTTATATTTAGATTGCAGCAGGATTGCAGATATCAGAAACCATCGGGGTGATTTTCATCTCACTACCACCCTGATTTTCAGTGTGAACAGGGCAGTAGCAGGACTAAAGTTTTAGGGGGAGAAAGGTGCTTATTTTGCACCCCAGGCCTGCCTGATGAAATTTGAGAGCAGGCCAAATGTTTAAGAGTAATTGACAGGTCACCCTGCCCTTTGCAGTTTAAAAAAAAAAATCCCAAATAATACAATTGTTGCTTGGGAACCTTTTAAAGTTTTAAATTAGTTCTACTACAGCCAATGTGAAGCTGAAGTGGTGTCAAACTATCTCAAGGTGATTGTTAGAATACCATTAAAATAAGAAGTCGCACAACACCAGGTTATAGTCCAACAGATTTATTTAATTTTACAAGCTTTCGGAGCAGTTCGCTCCTTCGTCAGGTAAGTTTAGCAGTGAGAGAATCTCCCAGAATTCACAATTTAAACACAGACAAATATTTTGTCTGTGTTTAAATTGTGAATTCTGGGAGATTCTCTCACTGCTAAACTTACCTGAGGAAGGAGCGAACTGCTCCGAAAGCTTGTAAAATTAAATAAATCTGTTGGACTATAACCTGGTGTTGTGCGACTTCTCATTTTTGTCCACCCCAGTCCAACGCCGGCATCTCCACATCATGACCATTAAAATATGCACAGGACATAGTAGGGGGTGCTACTCTATACTCCTATCGCCCAATATTCCTATCCCTTGGGCCAAGATGTGAATGCCCGGGAACTACCGTACTATCTGTAAGCACCGAAGCTCACCTGTACTTTCAGGTTTGCCTAATTGCAACACACGCCAGGATGCGCAGCACCTGAGGGTTTACTCAGGACAACTTGCTGACAACTGCTTCGCTGACCTGCAGCTGCATTATTCTGTGCTCTCAAAATCTCAAAGCGCATCCTCAAACAGAGGTAGACATCATCACCTTGTATATCTCTTCATCACTTTTTGTAGGAGAAAGCCATGAACAACAGGACTGTTTGACATTGTACTTAAATCTTTACTTATCTAATGTTCTAGATATAAATACAATTTTTTTCTTTTTCAATTAATTATCAACAATAAAAAAAACTAGCTTTTATTGTTTTGCTAAGCTGCCAATCACAAACATCATGCTCTAAAAGTACAGAAAGAATACATATCGGATATTCGTGAAATATAATTAACAGGATAGCAGTTATGTTTTGGGATTGTTTTGGCCATTTTCTCACAAAATGGATTAGGAAAAAAGTGAAAGTATTGTGTATTGAGACTAGTTTTAAGAAAATGCTGAGGGAATAGCTAGTTAAGATGCTAATGAGCTAGCTTTGATGTTTCCTCAGGCTGTAAATAATAAGCAATTTGTCTCAATCAAAATACACCTCATATTCATTGTATTAAAGTCTTTATTCTCATTTTTGGCTGTGAATGGAAAGATACAATAGAGGCTGGCAGAGAGGCTTTTTGAAACAGGATGCTGCACAGGCAAGCTTAGAGAACGCTGCAAGGGCTTTCATGGAGACTAAGAGGTCAGAAATGCTGGATGCCATTGTTTAAGTAAGGCAACCCACTGGTGTGGGAAGGCTTGGTGTGTTCTTTATTTTGTGTTATTACTTGAAAATAAATTGTACTGATTGAATCAAGTGAGTATCATAACTGGTGTACAGTATGTTCACCTTACTGTTATATAAAGTAGCTTAATGATTCATATCTAGCCTCATCTCACCAAGTGTTGGTTCAGTCTATGTTCGGAGAGATCAAAGAAATACACATGCAAAAGACACAAACATCCAGTTCAGGTCATAAGAGGGTTATGCTAACACAAATAAGTGAGGGCAGTGCGAATCGACTCCCATAAAAAGAATGATACACAGAGCACTCAACAGGAGTGACTCTGGCCATTGTACCTAAGAAGGTATCTCCAGCATACCCACACCTGTAACAAGAATGTACCATTTTCTGTTTATAACAGGAGTATCCAATTTCATGGAATTAGAATTTCTTGGAGTTGATTTCTTCTGCTAAATTTGTTGCAGCAGCTCCATTGGCTAGTTTTTATAATGGTGTTTGGTTCTGATTTAAACTCATCAACTTCAATCATGCACACCAAGTTACAGCCTGCATGGATAGTCATGTTGAATACACCATTACCTTAAGGCTGGTACAGCATAGCACTAAATTTCCTCCGTCAGGACTTATGAACAATATACAAAATACTGTTAATTAAAATTTCAAGCCATGGTATGCTACTGCAACTTGCATTATAGTATAAATTTGCAATGCAGTTACAATTCAATGTTTACATGAAACTTGGCTTCTGTGTCTACTAATTTACAAGACGACTTCGATGGTTTAAAAATGTTATGCTCACCAGGGGAGATGAATTGCTTTGGTTGTTGCTACTAAATTAATTTGACCTGTCATGACCGTGATCATGAGCAAGTCATGTGCAGAGCTCACAATTATACTGCAATGACAAAGGAAGGAACTTTTTCTTGGCACTCGTGTGAATTATTCGCAGCACTGGTGCAAATAATTTACTTAATGGAATTGCAGCAATCAGGCAGCGACAGAACTCGCACAAGTTGATTGCAGCTTAAGTTTGCTTTTGCACCGATATGAATCTCCTCTCAGGAAAAAAAGTTAAAAAAAGAAAGTTATATATTTTTTTTAAAAGAAATCTCAAACACAGTGGTTGAGTGGGACTCCCTATAACATCAGTTTCCAAATCTGCTGATCCACCTGATGCCAGACTTTGGCCCAAAGTTGACAGTTGTGATCAGTTCCATTGTCAGGGTGCGAGCAATCATAGAGATAGCTAAGAACTGCCAGCCTAATATGATATGCAGTTTTATGGAGGGTTCAGCATGGAGTGCCAAACCTATTTAATGCAATAGACAAATGCAAAGTGTGCAGAACAGGCCAAATTGGGGTAGCCGGTCAGCTCACAAGATGCACGATGTCCAAGGCTGAATGGCCCAGTGCACTAGCATCTCTAGGAGTAGCCCAGCAAGAATTTGAAACTCATCCCTTGTATCCAATTTCTAAATAGAATCAGCTTTGTTATGTTTGAGGGAGCATATATGCCTGGTCCATTGTTGCATTCCTCAAAGTAAAACTCTGATGCACTGGTGGAAATGGTGGTAGATGGATTTTTGGTGCTTAACACAATCCCAATCATATGATGTAGAGAGTCAGTCTTGACCTGGACCAAGATTGGTCATTTTGCTTCCAGCATAACAACACAGCACAATAATATCCTTTCATATGGTCAGTATCTGTGAGATTGCAAGGTGAAAACGTTTGGCACAGAACATTCAAAACAAGATTCACAGATAGTTTCTTAACTTTCCATAGGATTTCCTTCAGTTGTCCTTTTGACCTTCATTGAATTTTCCACAGAATTTACAGGCTAAGTTGTTTGGAATTCATCAGTCACCACCAGTGAAAATGCCTTGCTACACTTAATACATATTTTAAAGCTGAAGCATGGCATATTAAAGCCATTTTTGCAGCAAGAAGAAACCCTCGTCCAAACATCTGTCTGTCGAAAAAAGTTGATCAAAAAAGTCTAATTTCTCTTAATGCTAGAAGAGAGAAAATCTCAAGCGAGGACCTCTCAATTAAAGCGTACTTCCTCTGAAGCATGTTCAATGGGAAAAGCACAGATCTGCTGTGTTTTGAAGTTGCTAGTACAGCTCTTATACCTGGAGTAAGAAAAACCTGAAGAAAATCATTGATGTTGGCAAATAAGATTTTCACATTGAATCTCTCGGTCTTGTATCACAATCCTGTTATTTGAATGCAGTATTTTAGCCTGGTACTATTTCAATAGAACCACATCCTACCTCGAGAATTTATTTAATGTATATTTTTGCTATTGTTTATGGGTCAAAAGAGGACAAGATAAAATTAGGTTTTAGTGATGAGCATCAAAT
Organism: Squalus acanthias; assembly: GCA_030390025.1. NCBI lineage: Eukaryota > Metazoa > Chordata > Chondrichthyes > Squaliformes > Squalidae > Squalus > Squalus acanthias. Next base: position 45,059,774 of record CM059429.1, read on the forward strand.
GAAAAAGTTGAAGAAAATATGCTGAGCAAGAGAAGTGTGGGTAACTGATTTCTTGTAGCTTCTAAGTAGAAACTGTGGTTACTAAATAAATTCCTGAAGCACAATATATATTGTCCCTAGTTTTTCCCCATTCTAGAAGAGAGCGTGATCCCACCACCAAACACATCTTCCCCTCCTCTTTCAGACACTCCCTCATGACACCCTGGCCTACTCCTCTATCACCCCCAACACACCTTCCCCTTCCCACAGCATCTTCCCGTGCAAGCGCAGGAAATGCAACATCTGCCCTTTCACCTCCTCCCTTCCCACTGTCCAGGACCCCAAACACTCCTTCCAGGTGAAACTGCGATTTACTTGTACTTCTTGCAATTTAGTATACTGTATTCGCTGCTCACGATGCGGTCTCCTCTACATTGGGGAGACCAAATGCAGATTGGGTGACCGCTTTACGGAACACCTCCGTTCAGTCCGTAAGCGTGACCCTGAGCTTCCGGTCGCCTGTCACTTTAATTCTCCGCTCCACTCCCACTGACCTCTGTGTCCTCGGCCTCTTACACTGTTCCAACGAAGCTCAACTTAAGCTCGAGGAACAGCACCTCATCTTTCCATTAGGCACTTTACAGCCTTCTGGACTCAACATCGATTTCAACAATTTCAGACTATAACCTCGGCCCCCAGGTTTTCTTTTCTCTCTCACATGGCAGCTGCTGATGATTCTGCCATTGTCATTTACACCTCATCTAGAGTCATCTTTTGTTTCTTAACTTGTCCCATTACCATCTCCTTTTGCCTTGCACCATCATCCCTTTTGTCTTTTAATCTCTCCCACCTTCCATCCTATCAGACCTTTCCTTTTGTTCTTTCCTCCACTTCTCCCTTTCTCTGCTCCACACTTGCTTAAATATCTGTTACTTCTCTAACTTTTCCAGTTCTGACGAAGAGTCATCGACCTGAAACGTTAACTCTGTTTCTCTCTCCACGATGTTGCGTGACCTGCTGCGTGTTTCCAGCATTTTCTGTTGTTGTCCCCGGAAGCCTCCCTGGTTCAGGAAACTCATCCCCGAATACCCTAACTTTTAGCTTCTTGTGTTGGAATATGTCTAATGCATAAGTGAGGTACAGCACAGAGTATGTAGTGTAAGTCACGTGGCTGCTAAATGTCTAATTAATAATAAATGCGTTAGAAATACCCAGAACATTTCTATTATTACTATTAGCTATAACACAGATGGTACAACACTATTGCAGTTGCCATAGCTATGATGCTGACTGAATGGCATAGAACATATGCAAGATTCTAGATTCAGTGTAAAGTGAAAATGGTGTCAAAAAAGCATAATTGCTTTAATAACCAGCTTCAAAAGGATTTTCCATATTTACGATCAACCGGAAAAGAAACATCCGTATTATGTTCAATATGCCAGTCAGTATTTTCCATTGAGTGGAGGCAGGACATCTATAAAAGAACATGAAGGTATCACTAAACATAAAGCTGCTCTTACTGCACGTGCAAGTTCAAGTTCTGTTACCGATCTTTTTCACAAAGTTGAGCCAACACAGAGCGAGTATGACCTTGCTTTGTAAGAAGGAATATATGCATATCATACTGTTAGACATAATCACAGTTTCAGGTCAATGGACTGTACTTCCAATTTAAATTTTAAAAATCATCAAACCAAAATTCTCATGTGTGCAGACTAAGTGTGAAGCAATAGTTGCAAATGTTTTTGCTCCATGGGCAAATGAACTAATTAAAAACCTGAAAGATGTTCAATATGTGTTACTGTCTGTTGATGCATTGAATAACGGACATGTAAAATTGCTTACTGTCTTGGTTTGTTATTTCAAGGCTTATGAAGGCAGTTCGTGTGTGCAAACTAAAATTGTGGATTTTGTCAAACTTAAAGGATAGACGCCAGAACTTGTTACAGCGGAGATAATAAATGTGAGGCAGGACCTGAAAGGTAGTAATCTCCGGATTATCCTGGTGCCACGCGCTAGTGAGTACAGAAATAGGAGGATAGAGCAGATGAAAGCATGGCTGGAGAGATGGTACTGGAGGGAGAGCTTTAGATTCCTGAGGCATTGGGACCGGTTCTGGGGGTGGGACCTGTACAAGCTGGATGGGTTGCACCTCAACAGGGCCGGGTTGTTGGGGGGGGGGGGGGGATTGTGCTAGTGCTGTTGGGGAGGGTTTAAACTAGTTTGGCAGGGGGATGGGAACCTGAGCGTAGATTCAGAGGGGAGAGAAGCAAAGCTGGAAATGGAAGGCAGAAAATTAGTCAGCAAGTTTGGAAGGCAGAGGAAACAAAGACTAGAAAATCGACAACAAAGGAGTTTGGCAGTGCTTAAATGGTATATACTTCAATGTAAGGAGTCTAGTGAAGAAGGCAGATGAGCTGAGGGCATCGATAAACACGTGGGAGTATGATATCATAGCTATTACTGAAACATGGCTTAAAATAGGGCAGAAATGGCAGCTCAACATTCCTGGTTACAGGGTTTTCAGACGCGAGAGAGGGATAAAAAAAGGAGGGGGGGGTTTAGCAATATTAGTTAAAGAAACAATTACAGCTGTGAGGAGGGATATGATGTTAGCAGGATCACCAAAAGAGGCCATATGGGTTGAACTGAACAAGAAAAAATGGGCAATCAAACTGCTGGGAGTGTACTATAGAACCCCAAACAGTCAGCAGGAGATAGGAGCGCAAATATGTAGACAAATTTCTGAGAAGTGCGAAAACAATAGAGCAGTAATATAGGGGATTTCAACTACCTCAATATTAACTGGGATAAAATCAGTGTAAAAGGGCGCAGAATTCTTGAAATGCATTTAGGAGAACTTTTTTTAGCGAGTACGTAGCAAGCCCAACAAGAGAGGGGGCAGTTCTGGACTTAGTTTTAGGGAATGAAGCTGGGCAGTTGGAAGGGGCATCAGTGGGAGAGCATTTTAGTGGTGGTGATCATAATTCAGTTAGATTTAGTGTAGTTATAGAAAAGGACAAAGATGGACCATGAGTAAAATATCTCAATTGGGTAAAGGCCAATTTTACTAAGCTGAGATGTGATTTAAGCAAAAGTGGACTGGAAGCAACTACTTGAAGATAAATCAGTGTCCGAGCAGTGGGAGGCATTCAATGAGGAGATAGTGAGGGTTCAGAGCAAATTTGTTCCCACAAAGGGTAGGACTCCTAAATCAAGAGCCTCCTGGATGTCAAGGATCATACAGGGTAGGACAAGGGAAAAAAGGGAAGCTTGTGTCAGATACCGAGAGCTCAATACTGCAGAAAGCCTAGAGGAGTATAGAAAGTGCAGGGGTGAAATTAAAAAGGAAATTAGGAAAGCATGAATAAAATATTGGCAAGTATAATCAAGGAAAACCCAAAGATGTTTTATAAATACATAAAGAGCAAGAGGATAACTAAGGAAAAGGTAGAGCCTATTAGAGACCAAAAAGGTAACCAGTGTGTGGAGGCAGAAGGCACGAGTATGGTTCTCAATGAATACTTTGTGTCTGTCTTCACAAGAGAGGGACGATGCAGATATTGTACTTAAGGAGGAGGAGTATGAAATATTAGAGATAAACATACAGAGAGAACATATTAAGGGGTTTAGCATCTATGAAAGTAGATAAACTGCCAGGCCCGGATGAAATGTATCCCAGGCTGTTAAGAGAAGGGAGGAAATAGCGGAGGCTCTGACCATCATTTTCCAATCCTCTCTGGCTACAGGAGTGGTGCCAGCAGACTGGAGGACTGCTAACATTGTACCGCTGTTTAAAAAGGGAGGAAAGGATAGACCAAGTAATTACAGGCCTGTCAGCCTAATCTCAGTGGTGGGCAAATTATTGGAAAAAATTCTGAGGGATAGTATTAAATGTAATTTAGAAAGGCACGGATTAATCAAGGACAGTCAGCATGGATTTGTTAAGCGAAGGTCATGTCTGACTAACCTGATTGAATTTTTTGAGTAGGTAACAAGGAGGATCGATGAGGGTACTGCGTTTGATGTAGTCTACATGGAATTTAGCAAGGAGTTTGAAAAGGTCCCAAATGGCAGACTGATCAGAAAAGTAAAAGCCCATGGGATCCAAGGGAAAGTGGCAAGTTGGACCCAAAATTGGCTCAGTGGCAGGAAGCAAAGGGTACTGGTCAACGGATGTTTTTGTGATGAGAAGGCTGTTTCCAGTGGGGTTCTGCAGGGCTCAGTACTAGGTCCCTTGCTTTTGGTGGTATACATCAATGATTTAGACTTCAAATGTACGGGGCATGATTAAGAAGTTTGCAGATGATACAAAAATTGGCCGTGTGGTTGACAGTGAGGAAGAAAGCTATAGATTGCAGGAAGATATTATTAACATAAGAAATAGGAGCAGGAATAGGCCACTAAGCCCCTCGAGCCTGCTCTGTCATTCAATAAGATCATGGCTGATCTTGGGCTCAAAGCCACTTCCCCGCCCGCTCCCCATAACCCTTCACTCCCCTATCTTGCAAAAATTTGTCTGTCGCCACCTTAAATGTATTTAATGACCCAGCCTCCACAGCTCTCTGGGGCAGAGAATTCCACAGATTTACAACCCTCAGAAGAAATTCCTCCTCATCTCAGTTCTAAAAGGGCGACCCTTTATTCTAAAACTGTGCCCCCGCGTTCTAGATTTCCCCACGAGGGGAAACATCCTCTCTGCATCTACATTGTCGTTCCCCCTCAGTATCTTATATGTTTCAATAAGATCACCTCTCATTCTTCTAAATTCCAATGAGTATAGGCCCAGCCTGCTCAACCTTTCTTCATAAGTCAACCCCCTCATCTCTGGAATTAACCTAGTGAATCATCTCTGAACTGCCTCCAATGCAAGTATATCCTTCCTTAAATAAGGAGACCAAAACTGTACGCAGTACTCAAGGTGTGGTCTCACCAATACCCTGCACAGTTGTAGCAGGACTTCCCTGCTTTTATACTCCAACCCCTTTGAAATAAAGGCCGACATTCCATTTTGATTACTTGCTGTACCTGCATGCTAACTTTTTGTGTTTCATGCACAAGGACCCCCAGGTCACTCTGAACTGTAGCATTTTGTAATCTCTCTCCATTTAAATAATAATTTGCTTTTTTATTTTTCCTGCCAAAGTGTATAACCTCGCACTTTCCCACATTATACTCCATCTGCCAAATGTTTGCCCACTCACTTAGCCTGTCTATATACCTTTGCAGGTTCTTTGAGTCCTCTGCACAACTTGCTTTCCCACCCATCTTTGTATCATCCACAAACTTGGCTACATAACACTCGGTCCCTTCATCCAAGTCATTAATGTAGATTGTAAATAGTTGAGGCCCCAGCACCGATCCCTGTGGGACCCCACTAGTTACCGTTTACCAACCGGAAAATGACCCATCTGTCCCGACTCTCTGCTTTCTGTTAGTTAGCTAATTCTCTATCCATGCTAATATATTACCCCCAATTCCGTGAGCTCTTATCTTATGCAGTAATCTTTTATGTGGCACCTTATTGAATGCTTTCTGGAAATCCAAATACACCACATCCACAGGTTCACCTTTGTCCACCCTGCTCGTTACCTCCTCAAAGAACTCCAGCAAGTTTGTTAAACATGATTTCCCTTTCATAAAACTATGCTGACTCTGCTTGACTGCATTATGATTTTCCAAATGCCCTGCTACTGCTTCCTTAATGAAGGACTCCAGCATTTTCCCAATGACAGATGTTAGGCTAACTGGTCTATAGTTTCCTGCTTTCTGTTTCCTTCCTTTCTTAAATAGGGGTGTTACATTTGCGGTTTTCCAATCCGCTGGGACCTCTCCAGAGTCCAGGGAATTTTGGTATATTGCAACCAATGCATCCACTATCTCTGCAGCCACTTCTTTTAAGACCCTGGGATGCAGGCCATCTGGTCCAGGGGACTTATCATCTTTTAGTCCCATTATTTTACCACGTACTATTTCCTTAGTGATTGTCTTTAGTTCCCCCCTTCCTGTGGCCCCTTAATTATCCATTATTGAGATGTTGTTAGTGTCTTTTACCGTGAAGACAGATACAAAATATTTGTTCAGTCTCTGCCATTTCCCCGTTCCCCATTATTAATTCCCCAGTCTCATCCTCTAAGGGACCAACGTTTACTTTAGCTACCCTCTTCCTTTTTATATACCTGTAGAAGCTCTTACTATCTGTTTTAATGTTTCTTGCCACTTTACTCTCATAATTCATCTTCTCTATTATTTTTTTAGTCATTCTTTGCTGGTTTTTAAAGATTTCCCAATCCTCTGGTCGCCCACCAATCTTGGCAACATTGTATGCCTCCGTTTTCAATTTGATACCATCCTTTACTTCCCAAGTTAGCCACGGATGGTGCTCCCTTCTCTTAAAATCTTTCTTTCTCACTGGAATATATTTTTGTTGAGAGTTATGAAATATCTCCTTAAATGTCCGCCACTGCATTTCAACTGTCCTACCCTTTAATTTATTTTTCCAGTCCACTTTAGCAAGTTCTGCCCTCATGCCACTGTAACTGCCTTTAAGATCAGGACACTGGTTTGAGATACAACTTTCTTACTCTCCAACTGAATTTGAAATTCAACCATGCTATGATCACTCTTTCCTAGAGGATCCTTTACTATGAGATCATTTATTAATTCTGTCTCATTACACAGTACCAGATCCAAGATAGCCTGCTCCCTGGTTGGTTCCATTACATACTGTTCTAGGAAACCATTCCGGATGCACTCTATGAACTCCTCCTCAAGACTACCATGGCCAATTTGATTTGTCCAATCAATATGGAGATTAAAATCACCCATGATTATTACCGTACCTTTTTTACAGGCCTCCATTATTTGTTGATTTATACTCTGTCCAACAGTATTGCTACTGTTCGGGGGCCTGTAGACTGCGCCCAACAGAGACTTTTCCCCTTTATTATTTTTTATCTCCACCCAAACCGATTCTACATCTTGATCTTCTGAGCCAATATCACTTCTCACCACTGCACTGATCCCATCCTTTACCAACAAAGCCACCCCACCTCCCTTTCCTTTCTGTCTATCCTTCCGAATTGTCAAATACCCTGGAATATTCAGTTCCCAGCCCTGATCACCTTGCAACCACGTCTCTGTAATGGCGATCAGATCATACCCATTTGTATCTATTTGTGCCGTCAATTCATCTATCTTGTTACAAATGCTGCATGCATTCAGATATAGAGCTTTTAACTTTGTCTTTTTACCATTCCTCCTTGTTTTGGCCCCATTTTCTATTGCACTCTTATTTTTCAACATTCTACCCCTTCCTGTCACACTCTGGTTATTATTTCCCCCATCTCTATAGAATCATAGAAGATAGGAGCAGGAGTAGGCCATTTGGCCCCTCCATTCAATGCGATCATGGCTGATCATCCAAATTCAGTACCCTGTCGCTGCTTTCTCCCCATATCCCTTAATCCCTTTAGCCTTAAGAAATATATCCAACTCCTTCTTGAATCTATTTAATGAATTGGCCTCTACTGCCTTCTGTGGCAGAGAATTCCACAGGTTCACCACTCTGAGTGAAGAAATATCCTGCTCTATTGCTTTCTCATTGACTTTTTAAATTCCAGCTCACCAGGATCCTCCCCCCCACTATTTAGTTTAATGGACTGGTCAGGTGGGTAGAGAATTGGAATTCAATCCGGAGAAGTATGAGGTAATGCATTTGGGGCGGGCTACCAAGACAGAAGAATACACAATAAATGGTAGGATACTGAGAAGTGTAGATAAACAGAGGGACCTTGGAGTGCATGTCCACAGATCCCTGAAGGTAACAGGACAGGTAGATAAGGTGGTTAAGAAGGGTTACAGGATACTTGCCTTTATTAGCTGAGGCATAGAATATAAGAGCAGGTAGGTTATGCTAGACCTGTATAAAACAATAGTTTGGCCACAGCTAGAGTATTGCACACAGTCCTGGTCACCACATTACAGGAAAGATGTGATAGAGAGGGTACAGAGGAGATTGACTAGGAAGTTGCCAGGACTGGAGAATTTTAGTTACGAGGAAAGATTGGATAGGCTGGAGCTGTTTTCTTTGGAACAGAGGAGGCTTAAGGGAGATTTAATTGAGGTGCATAAAATTATGAGGGGCCTAGATAGAGTGGATAGGAAGGACCTAGTTCTCTTAGCAGAGAGGTCAATAACCAGGAGGCATAGATTTAAAGTAATTGGTAAAAGGATTAGAGGGGAGTTGAGGAGAATTTTTTCACCCCGAGGGTGGTGGGGGTCCAGAACACTGCCTGAAAGGATGGGAGAGGCAGAAACTCTCATTGCATTTAAAAAGTACTTGGATATGCACTTGAAGTGCCGTAACTTACAAGGTTACAGCCCAGGAGCTGGAAAGTGGGATTAGGCTGGATAGCTCTTTTTCGGTTGGCGATGGGCCGAATGGCCTCCTTCTGTGTTGTAAACTTCTATGATTCATATATTCACTGTTCGCGTGGAAAGACTGAAAAGTTTGTGTGAGTACGTGAGACAATATCAGAATATAACATACAGTAAAATCAGATGGCGGTCAATGTTACCTGCTTTAGAGAGGATCCTTCAACTGTGAGTTGTTGAAGTCATTTTTCTTGTCAGAGAAAAAACGTCCAGTAGGTCTTCACAAACTATTTGAAGACCTATGTACAGAACTCTGGCTTGCTTTTATCCATGCAAACATGACAGCTTTTTGTGATGCAATCAAAACGCTTGAGGGAGATGATCGCTGTGCAGTAGAGTCAGCCAATATCTTAAACAATCTCGAAAAGAAACTGGTTACAAGGTATGAAGAGGACTTTGTGCCTGTTTTAGTGAGAAAACTACTTGGAGACCTAGAAGAAGCGGGGGTCGTGACACATCAGCGCTATTAATGTGTCAAGATCTTTCTTCGATACAGCCATAAAATACATACGTGCATGGGGAAAGCATACAGAGGATGAGAGAGATTTGAAGTGCTGCTTTTAAAAGAAAGTTCCTTTAAGATCAGAGATTGAAACAGCAGTCAAGTTACTGCAGAAGAAAAGCCCAAATGTGACAATTAACAAGTATGCACTGTTTGATGAAGTAACTGTTGAATGAGTTTAACAGTGTAATTGGAATGACAATTACAACAATCACTTTATGTAGCAGATGGGATGAAGTAATCAAGCATTTCTGGGAATCCTCAGTACCAGACGCAAATACTTAAAAATAAATGGCAGAACTGACCCTGTGCCTGCCTGGCAGTAATGCTTCAGTCAAGAGGGTGCTTTCTGTCATGAACAGCCTGTGGACAGCAGAAAAATACAGATACAAGGTTGAAACTGTGAAAGCCATTCTCACTGTCAAAACAAACATTACTTTGCCCGGTTTCAAGATCTTCAACAAACTGAGCAAGAACATTAAAATTCTAAAATAGATACACTCATCAGAGAAATACAGCTATTAATCCAGTGAGCTTATGTAGTGCTACCAGCATCAGGAATACTGCAAGCACAATTTTTTAATGTGCGTTTAGAGGTGGAAGTTTGTTGTCTATAGACAATTTTCTTCTCCTAGATATTTTTGGAGAACTGTGAAAATTAAGAGTGACGTTTTTGTATTACTATACATTCAAACTGTATAAAATCATTTTGTTTGTAGTTTTAGAATGCGCCATTAGATGGCAAATGTCATTTCTGTTCATTCTCATTAAAATTATAACACTCGTTATATCCACATTATCGTTGAATGCGTGATGGTTGATGGAGGTTAATCTCTACGTGTATTCCACTAGAAGAAGCAACAAAGTAGTCTTGAAACCCGGAGATAGCACAACAATCATTAATAAATCTGTGAAAAATAAATGACTTGGGCAGTGATGTGAAGAGATTTTCTGAATAGGCCTTATAGATAGTGGGTACGAAAAACTGACGTTCCTGAACAGTGTTATTGTATTTATAAACGGTGTCTGATTGCGCTTCAATAGTGTGTCGTCACATCCGCGGTAATTATATGCACATTTGTTTTGCATTTGTAGTATACTTGTGCAACTGTTAAAATACAGGCGGCTAAAATGTTTTGCCTGGCTACGCTGTGCAACATACATTTTCTGTCCTGGCTACTTTGCTGTCATCCCACCCTGTGTCTCCCTGGATTTGATTTAGAAAATACGATCACCCTATAGTCGGATGGGTATTATCGCTCTTGAAGAGGTGCAGAAATGAGCAATGAAGACAATCCTGGCTATCATAAATTTAACTTGCAAGGAAAGGTTAAAAAGTTGGGACTTATTTTCTTTGGAAAAGACACTTGAAGGTGACTGAATGCAAGTTCAAGATTAAAGGGAACTGACAAAAACAGATCCAGGTAAATTGGTCATTATAGTGAAGGATTCCAATACCAGGGACACAAATTAAATATTAGAAAGTTGAGCAAAGTGCAAGGAGTTAGCAGGGAAGGCCACTGACGTAAACAATAAATAAATTTCCAGAGAAGGATTGGGGTAGATCTGTGAAAAAAAGGACAGTCTCATTGGGCCCAACAGCCTTTTTCTAAAATGCTTATGCTCTTAACGTCAAAAGCAGGTAGAACTTGAAAGAGTTTCTTCAGAAGCAAAATCTATCACAAGCTCGTTAAGAATATCAGCAGCAGTATACCGTAATAGGGATTGGTATTTTATTTCTGATTTACTGAAGGTTGTGAACAAGTTACTTACATCTGCAAAGGTTTTCTTTTTTAGTACTGGGGTTAAAACACTATCAAACAATCAAATCAAACAACATTGTTGTCTACTGAAATAAATTTGAGGCACAGAGCCTAGTAATCCACCCAGACACTAGTGGTGAACTTATACTGTAGCTATCAGTCCGAGACCAGTAGCTACAGAACTGTTCCCAGCCAAACAGTACCTTACTTATACTGCTCGATATGCTATGCTTCTACCCAGGAGAGTTTTGTGCACGTGCAAAGCTGCGCTCCCAGCAATTAACCCCCCCCCCCCCCCCCCGCCATGAGCACTTTTCAAAACCAGGTTATATAATTCACTGGAGTAATATTCCGTGTAATGTCTTGAGACATATTGCTAGAGTACAATCAAGCCCTGGCTCCAGAGTTATACTGCATCTTTACTATCATTTTGCAGCAACACTACCGTTACAGTATAAACACACCCCAAACCCAACTTCAACAGAAGCCAGTGTGATTTAACATTAATGAGTGATGACTTGACTATACATTTCAGTTAAAAGATGATAGAAAATTTCACCCATTTATGCTGTCCAAAAAATGCACTAACACATAACTTTCAGATTCTGCAATTGGACAACATATACAAATAGCTTCCCCCATTTTATTACTATATGTTACTATTCCACAGATCATCAGTCTTCCTTTCTCTCAGCTGGTTGATAATTTTGGTGAGACTGTCAATTTTCTGCTCTTTTCTTTTCAATTTTTGTTGGAGTACTCTGAATTTCTGCCTATGTTCTTCATTCTTCTTTCTTTCCCATGCAAGCTTCTTTTCTAGAGTTTTCCTGATGATATCTGGGCATGGACTCATAAAGTAACTGTGATCCTGGGGAAATGTCATTCCTGACAAATCTTGATCATCATGAGAAGAAAGCACCGTCTCAGAGGAACACTGCAGTTCTTCAGAAGCCAGGACTGGAGTGGCTAGGTGGGTCTCTGTTTCTGGGATAAGCACTTCTGTAGATATCCAAGTTGTTCCTTCTGATATTGTTACTCTATCAGATGTTAGATCTGCAGATGTTGTAAATAAACATGGCAAAACACTAGCGGACATTGCAGATACATCCATTGAACCCACGAGCGCAGTGGCTGCATCCGATAGTACTTCAGGTCTCGATAATACATTGGCTGTCCAATGGAGGGCATCTGAACACAGAGCTACAGCTGAATCTTGAGATTGTTCCTCTGAATGAGCTGTTATTAATCCACTTGAAACGGATTCTATCTGTGCATCTGTTGCACATGTTTGAGTTTCTGCACTGCAGTTAAAGACTGTGAGGACTTCTGAAGACTCAGCTTCAGCTTTTAGAGGAACTGCCAACACTTGAGAGAATTCTGCTAAATTCAGGACTGCTGCTGCTGCTAGTTCAGCTAGCCTCCCTGTATTAAGAGTCTCTGTAGTTAATGTAGACTGTACATCTGTGATTTTAACTGACTCAGTTGGCTGACTTAATGCTTCATCAACCGAACCAGCTTGCGACGGCAAAAGCAACAGCTGTACCTCCGAAGTTACCTTCTGGTGTCCACCATAAGCCTTTGCCTTATGTGACCTTCTGGAGCCTGTAGTCTGCAAATTAGTTAAAATTAATGTTTGCAATTCTGTTACTTCTAAAAAAAAAACATTTTGCACTGCATCATACCACTTTCAAGATAATTAGAACTCACTCAATGTACCCAGTGGTACAAGAAACTACAGGGGCCATTCAAAATGGTCATTTTTAGAAGAGTATAAACCAACCTAACCCACTAATTCAAACTCAAACCCCAAGTCAAAACCTGTACCATTAAAATTCCTGTAATGCTTTCTTTAAAAGTACCAACTTCCTCAGTCACATTCTTGACTTCTACAACCAGTAAAAGTGTACCAACCCACAAAAGATATTGGCTGCAATTCTTCTGAGACGCCAGCAGTTAATAATAGTGCACCAGTTTATAGTACACCATAGGGATTCTGTTTTTGAGGACACCTTCTCAGCAGTTCTTCCAACACACTGCAAGACTTTGGTAGCTATTTAATTCAGTTAATTACATTTTAAATTGTTGTTATCTAATGCAATCAAGATTTTGATTATTTGGTATGTAATGGGGAGGGCCAAGAAGTCCTTACAAAAGGTGTACACGATTACCCCCTCCATCAGACGACATACTTGTGAAAACTTTACTTGCGATCACTTAAGACATAAATAAATGTTAAGAGTTTTAATCAACAAGTTACGAAAAATAATTTATTAAAATAAATGACAAACACAATAATGGTTGAAACTATACCTTATTTTTAGGAGGCGGAAATATGGTTGGAACAGAAGAAAATTTTAAATGCCTTCGATCATTCCGTTCCTCAAAACAATCTTTTGTGAAATGATCACTACAGAGAGTTGCTCTCGGTGATGGCATCCAGTTTTCCCGTGCTACAGCTTTCAGCCATTTTGCCATGAGGTCAGGTCTTGAAATAGGAAATCTATGTCGACAGAACCCAAAATAAAACAGAAATAGGGATTCAACACAACTGCAAGCATTTTAAATAGTATTTTCAGATTTTTATATTTATTTAATTTGAGATGCTGTACCTATCAGCCAATGCATCTGTTCTGCAACTCGGTGCATAATTGCCCATCAGCAACTTCCCCATTCTGCTAAGGTGTCTTAAACTCACTTGAAAATTAAATGAATTTGGTCACTTCCATTCTCTTAATAGAATGGTGGGGTTTATGCAGTGATGCCAACTCTCGTGAATTAATCACGAGACACACAATTTTTAATTAAAATTTAACCCAGCTTGCGATCTCGTGATTCAACAGCGAAATCTCGTGGGTTTTTTTTTAACCTCGGGGAATAATGCAATGATGGTGGACAGGAGTTCCAACAACATGGCAGTACTCTGATTGGTCAGTGCACAGCAGCGCCGCTCAGCATTGGCCAGAGATTGGAACTGAAACCTTCAGTAGCAGGTGTTCCATTCCTGCGCAGTGTGCACCCAGCTCTCTTCGCGCGCACCGCGACACGTGGCTTGCGTTGCTGGGGACCAGGCAGAATGAAGGCGAGCAGATTGCCCGCCGCACGCTCTCTCTCGTGGCTCTCCACCACCCGCCGAGCTCTCTCGCAGCTTTCCCCCCCGCGCGCTCTCTTGCGGCTTGCCCCCACCCCGCGCTCTCTCTTGCGGCTTCCCCCCCCCCCTTCTCTCGCGGCTACCCCCCGCCCCCGAGCTCTCTCTCGTGGCTTCTCCCACCCCCCCCGCCAGAGCGCTCTCTCGCTGCCCCCTGAGCTGCCACAGATGGAGTGGGGATTCTGGGTTTCTCTGCTCCACAAACTCTTCCCTTTTTGTTTCGAGCCACGCTATTGGACAGCGGAGCAAAAGTTTCTCTGGTGATGGCATCACATTCATTAAAAATGTTAAAAGTGTAACTTTCTTTCCATTATGCAGTGCAGACTCAAAACAGTAATGCTTTACATTTCGCTGGATTATTTCATATAGCTAATGTTGAATTTGTTCCTGAGTATCGAAGAAAGGACTCCCCTGAATTCCTTTTCATGGCAGATAAAGTTCAGCAAGTGGCAAGAAACCTCTATAACACTATGTGACGGATGATATGATAATAGGGAAAATATTCCATGATAACCCAACTACATAATCCAAGAACGAGCAGCTCCAGTTAGGTTATGTCACAGTTGGATTATCGTGAAATATTTCTACATGTGACAAAAAAGTATTGTGAAACTGGAGCTCAATATTTGTAAGTAGCTAATATGGTTATTTTTTGAAAGATACTCATTTCTCTGAACACAGTTTTATCCAATATGATAAGTGTTGGATCAAATCTCTGCTGTCACAGCACATTGCAGATCCATTGTAGCCTTCATGTTGGTGGATTCAGTGGGTATTATTCAGTGGTTCATTGGACTATTTAATGGCATAAACCATATTCCAAAATAACTGTACAGATGGTTCATTCATAAACTGCAGAAATGTATGTGATGCTGATTATATTTTAGGGAAGGTTATATTTATGTATTTCAGTTCCATAGAAGTTAAAGGTTGAATGTGAGTAGATGGGTGAAAGTAAAGAGATAGTAAAATAATGTTTAAAATATGGTCTAATAAGATCCGGAGGAAAAACCTGGATGACTAAGCAAGCTGGATGGATTGAATGCCTTCTTTTGTTTCTAATTACGTAGGAAAGCTGGTTTTCAGGTAATAAATGAACCCATTTGCCATTTTATGCACTGGAAATAGTATGGGATATCACAAGACACTCCTGTTCATTCCAACTGATTAAAAACACCACACTGACAAACTGTGCACAGAAGCAAGAGCAAGACAATAGATTCGATACACTTAACTTAGTACAATTCGTTCCAAAACAATAAAAGTTCCTCTTTAGCAGCTTTACATGAGATTAAATGCACCTATGTATTTAATTTTTTACTTACCAGTTTTGAAGCCAAGTACATAGCAAGACAGCATGCAAAATGTACCAGTTGGAGTTAGATATCTGGAAGCTGAATTTCCATGGGGGTTCTCCCGCATGTCTGCTATAATTTTGGTGGAAGAGCTGTGGACCCCAGAGTCCCTCATTAAGCCCCAAACCCACATAGTGGCAACTGGAGAACGTCCTTCATCAGCCTGTTTTAACCTCACTTTTTCCTTTGATGTCCAGGCAGTCATAAGAGGATCTCGTACAATATTAATCAAATTGGGAATTGGTTTCATTTTGAATTACTTCTTGTGAAGAGACCCATCAAGTCAGTTCACCCCCCCACCCCAAAAAGACAGCCTCGCAAGCATCCGGATACAATTTTCATACCACTAGAACAAAACAAAAATGGCATCTACGTACTTGACAAGATTGTGTCTTACCAGCCTTCCCTAATGCTGGGAAACAAAGCCAATAGAAAATCTCTCCCAGAATAAGCCGATACAGGCATGACAGGCCTCTTTCTGTGCTGTAAGATTCTATCATTCTAATGCAGTCACAGAAATTGTAGCAATACTGATGCAGCTAAAATTCCAAAACAAAAAATATATATACTACAGATCTCCTGTGGGGTTGCCCATGGCAAGTCGGAGGAGTTACTGCTTTATAACAATAGGGATGTTTATGCCCTGTAGGGGAAACACCTGGCCCACTGATTTACAAGAACTGAATAGATAAAATTCTATTTATAGTAGTTGGTGTCCTGGAACTACTTCTTGCGCTTTGGGGATTGAACTTCATGATTAGCTATTATTGTGAAAACCCTAAAAGAGCAGCATTTAATATTCCTGCACTAGTGCATTTAATTTTTATCTTTCAAGTTTTGAAGCCGAGTACATGGCAAGCTCGCAAGATGTACCAGTTGGAGGTAGATATCGGGAAACTGAATTTCCATGGGATGGGGGTTCTCCTGCATGTCTCCCATAATTTTGGTGGGAGAGTTGCGGAAACACTGGAAAAACAGCGTTTATGTTGTTTGTCTGGGGTTTCCGTGGCTCTTCGGCTGAAGCTACGGTGGATGAGCAGGAGAATGTAGGGAAAATGCCCTGTAAATTGCCTGAAATATATCCTCAAAATAGAGTTTCAGCTTAAAGGTGTTCACAACATGGACTCAGTAGATGAACAGAATGCTGGAAAACTAATTAAGGGGCTATGGTAGCATAGTGGTTATGTTACTGGACTAATAATCCGGAACAAGAGTTCAAATCCTACCACGGAATCTGGGGAACTTAAATTCAGTTAATTAAATAAATCTGGATTTAAAAGCTAGTACAGTATTAGTAATGGTAACCATGAAACTACTGGACTGTTGTTGTGACTCCAGATCCACAGCAATGTGGTTGACTCTTAACTGCCCTTCGAAATGGTCTAACAAGCCACTCAGTTGTATCGAAACCTCTACAAAAAACAGTAAGAATAAAACCGGATGGACCACCAGACATCGATGTAGGCACCAGATTCGGACATGACAAAGGCCCTACAAAGTCCTCCACTCTGGGGACTTGTGCCAAAATTGGGAGAGCTGTCCCACAGACTAGTCATACTCACAGAATCATACCTTTCAGCCAACGTCCCAGACTCCTCCATCGCCATCATATGTTCTGTCCCAGCAGCAGGACAGACCCACCAGAGGTGGCAGCACAGTGGTGTACAGTTGGGAGGGGTCCTGGGAGTCCTCAACATTGACTCCGGACCCCATGAAGTTTCATGCCATCATGGGCAAGGAAACCTCCTGCTGATTACCACCTACCACCCTCCCTCAGCTGATGAATCAGTACATGTTGAACGTCATTTAGAAGAAGCACTGAAGGGCACAGAATGTAGTCTGAGTGGGGGACTTCAATGTCCATCACGAAGAGTGGCTCGGTACTGACCGAGCCCTGAAGGACATAGCTTCCAAACTGGGCCTGCGGCAACGACGAGGGAAAAACCTACGTGACCTCGTTCTCACCAGTCAACCTGTCGCAGATACATCTGTGGAGACTCTTTGTTAAAGAAAAGACCGAGAGGTTAGAGGAGAAGTATAGTCTCACATGCCTAGGTATCTACGCCTCATTAACTTGAGATCCTCCAGAATCCTTACATGGCTGTTATGATTATGAAATGCTTTTGCCATATGTGCAATGTTCCCTCTAATTTTTTTGGGGGGTGCGCAGCCCCTTTAACGGCCTGCGTGGCCCAAATTTCCGCACATGTGCGGTTTTTCCATTTAAAAGCTGGCAAGCCGGTTGCGAAGGACCTCCAGACCACTGCGCGGCCACACAGCATATCTGTCACCCAGATTGATCAATTGAATGGAAAGGAGTTTTTCTTTAAAATTAAGATTTGCTTGAACTCTGCTTGGCACACCCTTCAGCAGATTCTCTGTTTAGTTAGATGATGATTCTCTTTGTCTTTTGCAGTAATCTTCACCTAGCAGTTGCAGAATGGTACCTTTACAAGTACAAAGTATATTCAGAACAGAGTTAAGAGGTTATACAAGTCAAGTTGCACAGCTATACTAGCCAGTTATAGGTAGAGATAATTGTGTCACTTTATTGTACAAGTTATGAGATCAAGGAACGAGAGTGTTAAGGCAGCTAGTTCAGATACAGTTGCTAGTGTGCAAGGTGGATTCAGCTGGAGCAGAGGATCCAAGTAGAACAGATAATCCCAATACCGAACAGACTCATCAAATTGGTGTTCCAGGAAATAACATCACCGTCCCGGGGAGGAAAATGATCAGCTCAACCACACCATTCAGAACGACAAGGGCGTAAAATCTCTAGAAACAATACTGACCACCAGCACATAGACTCTAATCTATTCAACAGAATGGCTATAGAATTCCCTGGTGCCTGAAACACTCGTGCTATGTAGCTGGCACCACTCAAGTTATTTCCCCCATAAGCCACCAGTCCCAAACATAATCATTGTCCTGGACCAGAAACCTGAAAATAATTTTCCACATTCCTATCGTTACCTAGAGTATATACCTATTAAACATACACCGGCAGGTCTCAATATATTTGTTATATAACTACCCAGTTTCTAATCGCAATGTTTTTTTTCAACTAACCCATTTCTAATTTTCAAACGATTGTTATGTAACTACCCTGTTTCTGATACGAGAAAGCCACTCATTTAAAACTTGATATTCAATCTTGAATGACAGCTTACTTGCTGTCATATCATATCTTCGCACCCTTCTCTGGGACATGTTCAACATTCTGATTGAATTTGGCAAGGTCAGTAGCAGTACAGGACAATGGTTCATGGACAATACCATAAACTCTACTGGCTAAAAACAAAAACATTACTGATACATTTCTTATTTTAGTGTGGGAAGGCCATTTCATGCCATTTTCTGCAACCTTTTAAAAAAATAATTTTCTTGGTGTGACCTAGTTAAGAAACTACTTATGATGCAGTACTGGCAATAAAAACTAACAGGAACAATGATTCAAGCCACGATGGCCAAACAGATGCAGACAGACTGTACCAGCAGTCTACTGAAGAAGGGAGTGTAGGCTTGTGGCAGGATAATGGAATAAAACATTCAAAAAAATCAAAGGAAACGCCTTCCCAAAGCCAGATTTCAGACCCCATAGTAAAGTGATTTGGTAAACTTGTTTTAAACAGCAAGAAATGCTATTAAACAGAATCGCAAATAACGAATGCAAAATATCCAATGAGGTGCATTAACACGCACATGAATTTCGGCGATCGCTTTGGAGAGGGCCTGTTATACATGAACTGACGAACTTTGATGTTCCCCGAGGTAAATTATTTAAATCGCCATCACCCGTGACTTACCTACCCACCCACCTGTACTGAAGAAAACTGCGGGGGACGGGGGGTGGGTTTGCAAATTTGCAGGCACGAGAATTAAAGTCGCAATTTTGAAAAGAAAAGGCCGAGAGGAAAAGTGAAGCTGAAGAGCATCAATGAGGTGGCCTGGCAGGGTACCTGTGGAAAGTTATGCCGCTGCCTTTCTTGAAGCGGTTCTTGCAGTCCAGGGCGCTGCACGAGACTGGCATGCTGCCGGCGGCGGCCGCGAACGCTCACCCGCTCTCTGCCCGCAAGAAAGATGGCGGCCCGCTGGCGGCGACGTCACTTGGAAGGCGGCACCTGGATTCGAACTCTGGAGAAAGAATACAAAACATTCGCATTCCAGCCACTGCGCCAGGGCCAATGTTCAATCACAAATATCATCGCCTTTATTTACATTTAAAAAAATATCCTTCATTCACCCTTTCAGGAGGAATCAGTCCCGCCCTTTTGTTTTGCAGCCCCAAAACTAGAGGAGTTTCAGTAGGCCTAAAGATTGTGGTATCTCTAATTAACCCGCAGTAACATTGACTCCCCCACAAACAGCAACAGTTTCTACTCAATTTAATTTTTTTTTTCAGTGCCCAGGTTTTATTTTTGCGCAGTGCACCCCTTGCTTGGCCATTCTCTTCCGGTCACACCCGCGGTCCGTCATTTCTCAAAGTGAACTGCAACCACCGTCAAAAAAAAACTACAACTCCCAGCAGCCCATAGGGCGACTGATCAATCGGCATCGACCTGATTGGTCCCTGCCGGCGTTAAGTTTTGGTAGCGGAGGAAATGTGTGACTGGGTTTCTCCGACCGTTTCCATTTTTTGCCCCGAATTCTGCAATAATGCGAGTAGCAGTCCCAGTGATAGTGATCGCCGCCGCTTTGACAGCTTACTATGTGTACATCCCACTACCGAACACGGTGTCCGAGCCCTGGAAACTGATGCTCCTGGATGCAACGTTCAGAGGAGTCCAGGATATGGTATAGTTTTTCATTTTCTTGATGCTGCTTTCCTGACAAGTTGCAGAAGATTTTAAAATTGAAGCACCGTTTTCAAGATTGAAGTGAAATCATTTACGTTGACCTTTTGCATGTTCGTAGCTTCAAGGGTATCTCAGACTAGCAAATTACAAAATGGTTCATTCACTTGTCTATCTCTGCTATTCTTTTATGGTAGCATTATTCGTCCTTTCGCGTATGCCTTTCATGTTATAATTCTCAAGTAATAAGATATTCCCAAAGAATGTCACGTAATCAAAAAAAAATCCAAGTCGGATCACCCGACAGATAATGACGAAGATGAAACGAGGAGTGGCAGGCGGTGGCTTCTGAACTGCTAAGATATTGGCAGAAACTAGAATTACACATCACGTCCGTCAGTATCGGAAAAGAAAAAAAGACCGATTAAAATTTTGGCCGCACCTGCTGTGTATTTCCCATTTTTTCTGTTTTTACCTTTTTAAAATATCCAATAATGTAGAAACTTGCACTACTAAAGTACTTTAGGACGTCCCAAAGTACTTGACACCCAATACATTACTTTTGAAATATTGTTATGCAGGCAGAAGGGGTAGTTAATTTGCATATAACAATATTCTACAAACAGCAAATGAGATGAATGACCCAGTGAATCTGTTTTCTGGTAATGTTGGCTAAGGGAGAAATATTGACTAGGACACTGATAGAACTCCTTACTTTTCTTTGAATAACGCCATGGGATCTTTATGTCCATCTGAAAAGGCAGATTTGACTTAGCATCTCGTGTGTAGCCAGTAACAGTGTTACACTGAAATGTCCGGTGTTGGGTTTAATATGCATTCTGGAGTTTTGCTTGATCTACCTTTTTAGGAGGGGACAGGGTGACGCTTCACAGAACCCTTAGGAAATGAAATGCTTTGAGTGGATAATAGGTTTGCAGCTTCTCACTTATGCATTGCTAATTACATTAGGAGCAAAATTTAGTAGTATGCTTTTGAAAACTTCAAATTTTCAGGCTGTGGATAAATAAAAGTGCACAGATTCTGTCTGCTTTTTTAGTCTACATTCAAACTGTCAGCCTTGGCACAGTAGCAGGACTGCTACACTTTTTGACTTTTTTTAATTGTGATTTTTTTATCTGGTAGGGTGTTAGTGCTAGATTAGCAATTCACCCATCAGTCACGCATTCAACTTGTTTAAAGAATCTACACCTGGAAGCCTTGTAAGATGATTTTATTCTACCATCACCTAATAGTCCAAAATGAAGATGTTCCAAATATAAATTAGTTTTGAGTTTCTTGGTTTTAGGATTGTATTAGCATGATTGCTTCTAGCATCACTTCCCACGGGTGATCTGTACCAAACTTGTGCCACAAAGTAGAGAGAACTTTTCTTTCTGTGAGGGTACTCAATCCCTCTACTTCCACCCCAGTTCCCTTTGTTTGCCCCTGCAGTGTTTACTACCTATGGTTCAGAGGACAGAAAAGAGAGCTGCTGCCAGACATTCAGCAATACCATTGCACTAGCTACAAGGCAGTGGCATGAGAGTAACTCAGTGGCAATTGTACCTCCAATGTACCTTGAATCACTGAAAGTTAACATGCAGATACAGCAAGCAATTAGGAAAGCAAATAGTATGTTAGCCTTTGTTACAAGGGGATTGGAGTATAAGAGTAAAGAATTCTTACTGCATTTATATAGGGCCTTGGTGAGACCACACCTGGAGTACTGTATACAGTCTTGGTCTCCTTACCTAAGGAAGGATATACTTGCCATAGAGAGAGTGCAACGAAGGTTCACAACTCACAATCCCACCTAGTTTCGTGTCGTCAGCAAACTTGGAAATATTACATTTGGTTCCCTCATCCAAATCATTGATCTATATTGTGAATAGTTGGGGCCCAAGCACTGATCCCTGCGGTACCCCACTAGTCACCGCCTGCCACCCTGAAAAAGACCCATTTATTCCTACTCTCTGTTTCCTGTCTGTTAACCAATTTTCAATCCATGCCAGTATATTACCCCCAATCCCATGTGTTTTAATTTTGCACACTAACCTCTTATGTGGGACTTTATCAAAAGCTTTCTGAAAATCCAAATACACCACATCTACTGGTTCTCCCTTATCTATTATACCAGTTACATCCTCAAAAAACTCCAGTAGGTTTGTCAAACACGATTTCCCTTTCATAAATCCATGTTGGCTTTGTCTAATCCCGTTGATATTTTCCAAGTGTCCTGTTATCACATCCTTTATAATAGACTCTAGCATTTTCCCTACTACTGATAGGCTAACTGGGCTGTAGTTCCCTGTTTTCTCTCTCCCTCCTTTTTTAAATAGTGGGGTTACATTTGCCACCCTCCAATCTGCAGCAACTGTTCCATAATCTATAGAATTTTGGAAGATGACAACCAATGCATCCACTATTTCCATGGCTACCTCTTTTAGTACTCTGGGATGCGGATTATCAGGCCCTGGGGATTTATCGTCTTTCAGTCCCATTAATTTCTCCAGCACTTTTTTTTTACTAATACTAATTTCCTTTAATTCCTCCTTCTCACTAGACCCTTGGTTCCCTAGCCTTTCTGGGAAGTTAGGCCTATATTCCATAGAATTTAGAAGAATAAGAGGTGAACTCATTGAAACATATAAAATTCTTACAGGGCTTGACAGGATAGATGCTAGGAGGATGTTTCTTTCCCCTGGCTGGGGATCTAGAACTAGGGGTCACAGTCTCAGAATAAGGGGTCGGCCATTTAGAACTGAGATGAGAAATTTCTTCACTCAAAGAGTTGTGAATCTTTGAAATTCTCTACCCCAGAGGGCTGTGGATGCTCCGTCGTTGAATATGTGCAAGACAGAAATTGATAGATTTTTGGATATTAAGGGAATCAAGGGATATGGAGATAGTGCAGGAAGGTGGAGTTCAGGTAGAAGATCAGCCGTGGTCTTATGGAATGGCAGAACAGGCTCGAAGGGCTGAATGGCCTACTCCTGCTCCTATTTCTTATGTTCTAATGAGTTTCTTTTTTATCTCCCTGTGAAAAGGCACTTGAATTTCATTCAGTATTTCCTCACAATCATGTAGCTAAGTCTAGGAGCGCAAAACGTTTGAATTAAACATAGATCCCACAACTCCCATAGCATAGTGTGCTGGAAAGCTTATGGGAGTTTTAAAGAGTGGTATTGGGGAATTTTTGGGCAAGCCTAGTGGCACTATTTTATCTGCTGGCTTAAGTTTGTGTTGCAGCAGGTTCATCTGATCAGTGCAAATGTTTGTAGTCTTGCTTTCCAACATTAATATGATTTTGTATTTTGCTATCATGTATTTTATTTTTTTATTACAAACTTTAAGGCAGCATATGATAGTACTCAAATTGGAGTTATGTTGCCAAAGGGAATACAGGTTAGTTGGTCTGTCAGTAGCAATGAAGTGGGCAATGATAAATATATAATGAGAGGACGAGTAGAAAATCCTGGGAGAAAGAAAGACAAGAGGTTAGAGGGAGGAAGGTAAGTGGAAAGGGAGAGCAGTTGGAGGACCAGTTTAGTGAAAAAAAAACTATGCTGTTTAATGGAGATTTGAACAACAAGTTTTAGATCATGGAGGCATCAAAGTGCAGAGATAAACATCAACAGAGTAAAGAAATGCGTGAAAAGATCAGAATGAGGAAGGGAGTCTAATGGACAAACTGTGGAAAATGCCAATGATGACGTTTTTGATGGTGATGTCCCATGACATTAGGAATCATATGATTTCACCAATGAGGGATTCCTACTCTTGGTATTATTGTGTAAAAGAGGCTTCTCCAGAAGGAAAGGGAAGGAGAAATGACAGAGTGATTCAACTTATGAAGTCTTTCATAGTTTCTAGCTCTTGGCTGAAGAGGCTTAGGAGCAGCTTGCCCATTTTTCTGTAAGGAATGGAACATAAACCAAATGTAGAAGTCTAAAGAGAAAAAAATAAAATGGGAATAGGAAAGGAAATGACGAACCTCGTGACATTAAGAATAAATAATTTAAGAAACACTTGTAACCCAGTTTCTACTCGCAACTAGGAACGTAGTGAACCTTGCACACATTATCAGCCATTGTTTTTTTTTAAATGCTTTTCAAATCAGTTGTTGTGGGGTATGTTTGGCTTTTTCCCATTTGCAAAAAATATAAATCCCAGGAGTCAATTTGTACATGAACAGATGTTCCACTCCTAATAAGGCCCAGGCTTCTGTCTCAGACACGTTCTGCAGCTGTTATAGGTGAGAGTGGCCTGGGCTATGCAATCTTTCCTCCTACCGCTACCAACTCTGAGAAAGTGCCGCCTATCCCAATGACTGAGATAGCAAACTCAGCATATGAATAATTGTGGGAAAAATCTAATGTGCACTGAGACTTTTCATCAAAACCAGTATTTATTTGTTGAAAGCAAGCTTTTGGTGTGTTAGAAAATGATATTCATTTGGATAAAACATCAGTCGCCTGTTATTAAAATGTCCAGGAAGTAAAATAGCCCAGGTCTCAAATTTTCTGCAGCGGGTGAATTTCGTAGCCACCTCATCACCCACCCGCTCAAAACCCGGCAGAAGTTAAAATTGGGACTCTTGTTGCAGCGTGTGCCTTATTTTGAAAGTTGATACAACGTGAGAGTCTTTCTTGGGTGTGGTAAGTCAGCATAGTAATTCCACCATAGGTTGTTTCATATTGTATTTGTAGATATCTACATGCGGATATTGCAGGTTAAAAAATACTAAAATAGTTGGAAAATATTCATTGGTAGAGTAGGCTGAACCAAACTGCTAATGATGACAACAGAAACTGATTAGGTGTACTGAGCAGAGACAATATATGGAGTGATGGGAGGTTCTCTTTATTATCACAAGAATGTCCTGTGTGTGTTATAATTTCCTTTAAGGATATGTAATACATAATACATTGACACTTATATTACAGCAATAAAGCTGTTCAGGTGTTAGGAGCAACTTTATTTTTGTAATACTAGCTGATATCCCTTGGCATTGCACATGGGGAATCAAGACCAAGTGTAGTCTTCAGGTAAAGAGAGTGGAGGATAATTGACTGGAGCACACCGATGTAATTCTGTCCCCATTTTAAAATCTTACATTCTGTTCTTTATTTTCGTAGAGTACCTTGATTTGATGTTATTTATAGTTAAATAGCAAAACTCTTGGCCAATTTGGGAAGTAGAGAATAATTGATTGGAGCAAAGGGGGTCATTTTAACTTTTGCCGATAGTGTAAGAAGGGTGATATTGGATGCCTCTCTGGTTATACCGCTCTCCCGATTTTCCTTTCCATTGATTTCCGGGAGAGGAGTTTTTCTGGCTGAGGAACTGGGAGATGCAAAACTGAGGGGCTATAACAACCCCCCCTGGCAGGAGGGCATAATTATAGCATGACCAGTTTACATAGGCAGATTCCATTACAAATGTGGACATAGGAATTTACACTGGGAAAAAAATTGACACAGAATCGTGACAGAAACTTGACAAGAGGAAGTATGATTTTGCGGACGGGAGGTGCTCACAAATGTAAGATTTTTAATATATTAAATAGACACTAACCATATCCAACTGAAACAAAACATGCAAACATTTTAAACAGAAACAGAATATGCTGGAAACACTCAGCAGGTCAGACAGCGAACGTGGAGAGAACAGACCAGGTATTTTGGGTATAGACCTTTCCTCAGAACTGCAGTCCATATCCAAAATGCCTGGTCTGTTCTCTCCTTGAATGCTGTCTGACCTGCTGAGTGTTTCCAGCATTTTCTGCTTTTGCTTCAAATTCCCAGCATCTGAAATATTTTGCTTTTTGTTCATGTAGACATTTTACCTCGGCTTACCCAGCTTTTCCTTTTTCTCTTCTTTCCCATTCTCTTTCTCTTCTATAACTTGAGATCTAACTTATGAATGCTACTCCAACTATTGCATATATTTTCTTGAAAGTTTTTATTAGGTTTAATATAGTTTATTGCCTGTTTTTTTTTCCCTTATGCCTCAGGCCTACCGTTAATTTTAGATATCATAACGCCATCAGCAACCCATTAATTTTAATGAGTTATCTTTGGTAACTTGTGCACTTACTGACTGTTGGTGTTATGATCAAAAGCCTAACCTGAAATCCATATTAAAAAATCGACCTTCAATTGGCTGAAAACAAGCTGCAATCAATTTTTCAGTCAAGAGACTTGATGGGCCGAATGGCCTCCTTCTGTGCCGTTATGACTCTGAGTGCCAGAAATCTAAAGATTGATAAAGTTGATTCTAATAGATACAGTAATATCAATTTTTGAAGCAAATTTTAGGCATCAAACATGGGAGCACTACAGTCAGTGACATCTTGTCTACAGTGCCAGAGATCTAACTTTGCCCAGGCAAGATAACTTGTCGTCTCGGGGTTAAAACTCAGACAGATCTACAGTTTGTTGGAATCCAAATGTGCTATAGATAGATGGGATCCAGAATTCCTTGCATGCTGAGTATCCCAGTCTCAGCTCTGCTGCCTTGACAAGATGCTGCCTTGAAAGAAGGGAAAAATAGCAAAGTAATTTTAAAAAGACTCCCTTCCAGAGCACATATACCTTCTTAAAATAAATGTAAAGTATATCTGAGGCAAGTAATGGGGAAAATGGAAAGATTTTGGATATTCCCCCCTCTGCTGTAGGCCAGTGTAAGAGTTTGCCAGCAGTGGTAAATCCAAATATTTATATTGCTGCAAATTTTCCATTGCCTTTACCTCAATTCTGAAGGGCTGATTTTCCTGAACCTTGCTCCCAGGAAACACCTGTTTCGTCAGGAGAATAGGGCAGAGACTTGTTTCCCTTGGATTCTGCCCCTCTTATGTTACCCCAGAAATTCTGGGGCTTTCCTTGGGGTCGGAACTGGGCCTGCGCCTGCAGTCGGTTCAAGTATGTGTTCCCAATCTCCTGCCTCATTATCCTTGGAGAATGCACACTGAGGGCCAACTGCAGGCGTGTCCAGAGAAACGTGGCAATGTGGCCTGTCCCAGTATGATTGGCAGGAGTCCCAAGGGCAGGTTGAAGACCGCAACTGATTATTTTTTTTATCTACCCCTTCAGTATTTACTCGGGAGATAGAACAGATGGATATGACATTGGACCATGAGATTAGTAATGAGATAAGCACATTTAAAAATAAAAAAGGGGATATATTAAATAAATTAATCAAACTTGCATCCACGCATTTTAAAAGAATCTAGGGAAGAGAGCAGAGGCATTACCACGCATATTTAATAATTCGTTAGACAAAGGTATAGTGCCAGAGGACTGGCGGATAGCTAATGTAATACCGACATTTAAGAAGGGGGATAGAACATGTCCAGGGAATTATAGACCAGTCAGCTTAACATTGGTGGTAGGAAAAATAATGGAATCCCTACTAAAGGAGAAAATAGAAGAACATCTAGAAACCAAAAATATTATAATGAATAGCCAACATGGATTTCAAAAGGGAAAGTCTTGCTTGACCAACCTTATTGAATTTTTTGAAGAGGTAACAGAGAGAGTAGACAATGGTAATGCAGTACATGTAATTTATCTGGATTTTCAAAAGGCCTTCGATAAGCGACCCCATAATAGACTGATGAACAAGGTCAGAGAATGCGGAGTCAGGGGACAAGTAGCAGAATGGATTGCTGGCTGGCTTCAGGACAGAAAGCAGAGAGTGGGAGAAAAGGGTAGCTATTCACAGTGGCAGAAGGTGGGTAGTGGTGTTCCACAAGGATTAGTGCTGGGACCACTGCTGTTCACAATTTACATTAACGATTTAGACTTCGGAATCAAAAACACAATTTCTAAATTTGCGGATGACACCAAATTGGGGGGGGATAGTCAATACTGAGGAGGACTGCAACAAGTTACAGGAAGACATTAATAAACTTGCAGAATAGGCATATAATTGGCAAATGAAGTTCAACACAGATAAATGTGAGGTATTACATTTTGGTAGGAAGAATAGGGAGGTCACTTATCACTTGGAGGGTGCAAGTCTAGGTGGGGTAGAGAAACAAAGGGATCTAGGAGTACAAATACACAAATCATTAAAAGTTGCGACATAGGTTAGCAAGGCCATAAAAAAGCAAGCCAAGCACACGGATTTATTTCTAGAGGGATAGAATTGAAATGTAGGGAAGTTATGCTAAACCTGTATCAAACCTTGGTAAGACCACACTTGGAGTACTGCATACAGTTCTGGTCGCCATATTATAAAAAGAATATAGAGGCATTGGAGAGGGTGCAGAGAAGATTTACAAGGATGATACCAGAAATGCGAGGGTATACAAATCAGGAAAGGATGAACATAAACAGGCTGGGTCTCTTTTCAAAAAGGCTGAGGGGTGACCTAATTGAGGTCTTTAAAATTATGAAACATTTTGATAGAGTGGATAGAGAGAGAATGTTTCCACATGTGGGGAACAGCATAACTAGAGGCCATCAATATAAGATAGCCACCAAGAAATCCAATAGGGAATTCAGAAGAAACTTCTTTACCCAAAGAGTGGTGAGAATGTGGAACTCGCTACCACAGGGAGTGGTTGAAGCGAATAGTATAGATGCATTTAAGGGGAGGCTAGACAAGCATATGTGGGAAAAGGGAATAGAGGGTTATGCTGATAGATTTAGATGAGGAAAGGCGGGAGGAGGCTCGAGTGGAGCATAAACACCGGCATGGATTGGTTGGGCCGAATGGCCTGTTTCTGTGCTGTATATCCTATGTCAGATTTTATGGATATAATCAATCCTTCTAGTTGCTGATGGGAGATCAAGGCCACGATTTTCTCAGCAGTGTCGGGATGGGGGCGGGTCAGCTGGTTTCCGGGTTCCAATCCCACCCCCAGCTGCCTCCGCTCTGCAGGCGTGATTTTCCCTTGATTGGCCTTGTTAAGCCCGCCTACCGGCCAATTAACAGGAAGCAGGTCTGATGACATCATTTGATGACGCGTCAGCTGCCGGTTTCCTTAAAGGGACCATGCATAATTTTTTATTTTGACAGTTGATTTTTCAGTGTTTGACAGCATTGAGGTGCTGATAACACTGACAATCACTGCATAAAGGTGAACTCTTTCACCCAGGCTCTCCAATGACTCCCTCTATATGCTTATGGAGGGAGTCACAGTACGCAGGGAGGTTCTCTTCCTTTCCAAGGGCGGAAGAGACCTCCCCAGGACATCAACTTACCTTGCACCTCCACCCAACCCTCTCTATCTACTTTATCACTTCCCCATCTCACTAGCCACCCCTCACACTCACCCTCATTCTACTGCAAGCATACCAACTAACAACACACAAGGGTGGGCACTTGAGAGGTTTAGCCAATGTCCATGTGAAGTTTCTGGTAATGTGTTGTCATACAGTGAAATCTCATTTTCAAAAAGTGCCCCTTATTGGACAGATCTGAGCGCACATTGAGAAGTGTCTTACTGAGTTCCAGTCATAACTCGGCCCCCCCCCCCCCCCCCCCCAGCTATAGTGATGTGTGTGCATGGAATGGCTTGGACACTAAAGGGATGCTTTACGGTGCTGGTGTGGGATGGTATCAACCTGGTGCATCATGTGGCAGCCAGGGTTTACAGCATCAAGTGAAGAAAGTCTGGCCATGGTGATGCCATCGCTGGCCTCCCGGCCAGCAATTTTATCAGGGGCTGAAGCCCTGTGTCCAGTGCAGCATCAGGTGATGGCGGCGAAGGTTGGTGATGAGGTTGGTGATGTTGGGGATGGTTGTGGAAGGATTCGGAGGACCAAGGTCTAATTGTTTCATTGGCTCCGATGTTGCTGGAATAGATGGCAGCTGCAGGTGAGATGACAGAAGCGATCTGTCACTGGTGAGAGAGGTTCTCCCAATGAGGTGGCACTGGACATACAGTTGGATTTAAAAATTTGTAAGCTAAAGAAATCATTAAAAAATGCAGTAACCAACATTTTCTTTGCTCTGAAACTCACCATGTGCAACATGGCATCCTTGACACTACTTCTGCAGCTGTCATCTTTTCACAAACATCAGACCAGACTCGCAACACGCCACACTTACCTGACGTGTTGTCTGGACGTCGTAAAACCCGACCCAGAAGCTGGAAAATCGAAAAAGACCCTGAAAATTGCTCACAAGTACCGGTTAATAGGCAGTTAATGGCCTTTAATCCGTTTCCCGCCGCTAGGTGTCTGGTCCATTCGCAAATCGGGGACCCGACACTTGGGAAGGTTTTGTGGCAAAGGGATGACGGTGGGTTCGGAACCCGCCGTCAATCAAAACGTCTTTAACCTCTGACCCGCCTCCAAACCCGCCCTCTGAGCGCCGGCAAAATCGCGGCTCAAGAGTCTGAAGGTCCCAATCTGAGGCTTAATATACAGCTCCCCCATCAGCAGGTGCTGAAGATGCCCCAGGAAATCCTGGACCTCAACAGGAACAGCATACTTTGAATGTGCTGCTTCTGTCTGGCTATGGGGCAGAGTGGGTTAGAAAAATTGTTCCTTAAATATTTTATATCTGGTAATTTACTGATTATTTTGAGAATCCCACTGTTGAAAGGAGAGGATTGGGATATCTGGTTCAATTGTTAACTATCTTTCCAGAAGTCTTTAGGACACCTTTTGGCATCACTGATATTGGATCCTGATATAGATATAACTGGTCCAAGTCTAAAGTCTTGGACATCAGTGTTCTGCACTGCCACATTGTTGTCTTAAAATGGTTTTGTTGTATTTGCATACTGTAGCACTAATTGTTTTCTTTGTAATATATAAACATGAGTCTGATAATGTATATTCTAGATGGACCAATTTTTCCTGATCTTCCACCATCTCTAAGAGATAAAGTAGAATTAATAAAAATGACTTAGGTAAAGCAGTTTTATTTATTTTTGCATGTAACACTATCTTTAAAAAAAATCTTCCCTTTTTTTACCTTTTAAAGCAAATGATAATTCAGTAAAGAAGAATAGGAATTTGTGAAGTTTAGTTCACCAGATTCATTTAATCATGCTGCTCAGATATGGTTTTCACCACAAGCCTTGCAGAAATCTAGATGACCTTGGTTGAAGTGGAACTGACCAACTCTGTTCAAATTACATGCCAATTGTGCATTTATTGACCTTGATATTATCTGCTGAACCAGTCATTGACACCAGTAACATTGTTATTCAGAATATTGTAGTAAATTGTATGATTCGATGTGATTTATTTAGCGTATGAAGACTGGATACGATGTTAAAACTGTTTGGGCTTTCTAGATTGAAGAATGTTATAATTTGTACAGTGCAAAATAGAGGAAAGGGGGTGAAATTGGTCAATGCCAGTAGACCAAAACGGGCTGATAGCAAATTGGCAGCCCGCTGTGCACTGCGCCCGATTTTCTTTTCCTTGACTTGAACGTGCTACTCCCGCATTTCCAGGCTGCCAATATCGAGCCCAGTGGTCGAACAGAAACCCTTGTACTGTTTAATTTATTGGATATATCACGAGCAATGTTCCCTCTAAGCTGTGCAGTAATGGGAAAGGTCCCGCACAGGCCGCTCAACAGCTTCTCCATTGTAAATACCGCATGCGCGGAAATTTAAAGGGACTGTACACCAAAAGAAACAGGCCGCGGAGAACATCGCACACCTTAAAGGGAACATTGATCATGAGCCCTCAGTGACCTCCTGGACTTCATTAAAGCAGTAGAATAAACACATTATCAGACAGTGGATTATGTTATAAACTACAGAACAGTTTCATTAAGAATGAACAGATAAGCAGCAGCAACGACAATACAGTAGATTACTGTAGATCCTGTGGTTTTCAGATCTTTATCTACATCTCCCCAATACAAAGAAAGACAAGCAATACAACCCTTCACTAATTCTCGTAGCCAGATTTGGATCAAAGTAGATATGTGGGGAATTTCTTGGCGGGCTGCTGTACCACCAGAAGTTTGGTGGAACATCTACCTGTCAATCAATACAGCAACGACTGTGTCTCAAATCCTGGGGCCAGGATCATTACCATAAATGGGGTGGATGCTCATGTTATTTATGGCAATTTCTGTGTGAGGCAGGAAAATAGGAATGGTGCCTTGGTGAGGTGGGAAGGTTCAGACCATTATAGTCAAAGGAAGAGAAATTCCTTCGGACAAGCCATCAATGTTCTGTTGCCTAATTCCTATCTGCTGTCATTCATTGTTGGGAAACTGTATTGTGGGCCCCACTTACATTTCTGTACGGTAAGTATGCCTGGATCATGTAGGTGTGTTGTATGTTGGTCACAAGATAGGTGGAACTGGATGGATATTTGGTGGGGGACATCATCCTGCCAGTCCCGCTTTCTCCTTCATTGGAATTTTGCATTTTGCTGTTTCTGAATGAGATTTGGTAATGTTTCATGTGCCGAGCATTAAAAACATAACTGGGGAAAATATATTTGTATTAGAATTACGACTGGACTGGGTATAAGTTTAGACTTTTGTATTGTATTGATATCTCCTTCACTTTCTTTTTGTTGTTTTTTAGAATTGAAAGGGAACAGTTGACTGACCTTTTACCTACATCCTTGTGTAATCACGTATCTTGTCATACAGTTTTATAGCTTTGAGGTTGTACAAAACACATTGGTGAACTTTCCTCTATATTCAGCAGTGGTCAGCTGACTTCTATACTTTATGGCAGCTAAACAGTTGCTTCGGGACTGAATGTCTGTCTCATTTTTGAGCATTTGTTCACCCATTCAGGAAGGGGACTTTTAGAAGTGATCACACATTTAATGTATGTTTGTATTTAGCAACCTAGTATAATGTTACTTATGGGTAACACAGCACAAACTGTTCAATATAAACATTGTCCCAAGTATTTATTGTAAGATCATTGACTATTCAAATAAAATTTTGTTTTAAAAATAAACTTGAGCAGCCTTGTGGGCTCCACTTTGCCTCTGTGTGGCAAATATGTCTCAAACAATACATTACAGACCTGAACTACACAAGAGAAATTAATATTTTTTCTGACTAATGTCTTTTTGAAATCCCAAACAAAAGAACTAAAGCTATTCTTTTCTTTGAGATATTTATTTTTTATATTACCTAAACTACTATTCAATAGAATACAGTAAAACTTGTACAAAAGGACACCCCCAAAAAACAGACAACTGCAAAAAACGGAGACTTACTGACAGTCCCACATAACTTACATTATAATAGATACAAGCTGTACCTTGAAACCAGGGACACTCAAATTACGAACTACAGACAGCCTTCAATGCACCAAAAAAAAAGGCATTTGTAGAATGGGGATCTCTTTACCCAGAAAAACTGCTCTATCTCTGGAATTTGACTCTATCCCAGGGATAGAGGGGTTTCTCTGCCGCTATGGATGTTCGGTAAAGAACTCCCCATTCTACAAAAGCCAAGAACTGCACCGGAATGACCAGTACTCTCGCAAAATGGGGTATGGGTTTGCAGGGTGCTGTCTCTAGATTATTTACATGGTGATCATTGCATTCAATTCCCCGCCGCAGTGTGTTTCTCCCCCCCCGCCCCGCTCTGTGACATCACCTGACCACCGCCGCAGAGAGCCGCGACCGCCTGGAGTGCCGTCAGGAGGGGGCTGGAGAGTCGGGAATCCTGGGTGTCAGCATTCAGGAGGGAGTCTGGTGTGGGGTGGTCTTGGCATTGGGGGGGTGGGTGGTCTCAGCATTCGAAAGGGTCTCTGAAATTGGGGGCGAGAAGATGTGGAAACTGAGGAATGGGGTCTTGGGGAGCCAAGGAGAAAGGGAAGAGAAAGGGGACTGGGGAAAGAGAAGGGTGCTGTGAGTCAGCAGATTGGGGCTCAAGTGGGGCGGGGGCTGGGCACCACAATTCTCTGAAGAGCCAGGAGCAGCAGCAACAACATGGAGTGGGAGCAGCACAGAGAGAGGACCAGCCAGTTAAGTGGAAGAACCAAGGGGGAAGGGTGGAGGAAGATTCTTAAATTGAGGGCTATTGGATTGTGGTATCCTTCACCACATGTGGCTATTGAGGTAGAGACTAATATTTAATATGAAAGGTCAGGGAATAAATATCTGAAAAGGAGGAATATGAAAGGATCTAAGGGTTACAGGAGAGAACATCAGCACCAGGTGCTGAAGGCCTCCCCCTGTGCTATAATTTCTCAGTTTCCCCTCTTCGCCTGTTCACGGCTGCCTTCCTGGTTCTTAGAACGTCTTGCACAACAGTGCAGGCTGCCAATGTAGCAGATCCCAGAATCAGGACATCCCTCCCTCAATGGAAAAGGACCCCAGGATGGTAATGAGCTGGGAAACCCAACAAACAGAAAATAGAACGGAAATCACATCCCGCTGGTAGGGCTCCAGAATTAGGCATGATCCCAGGTGAGAGCAAAAAAAAAGAAGTAATGCTACAGGAGATCCAGTCAATCCTGGAATATTTGGCTCATCTGGTTTACTTTACATACAATGACCATTTGGAAAATAAGGACACCTGCAAATAAAAGGAACTTGATTTACAGGTTTCAATGTACATAACCTCACCATCCCTAGCTGTACTATTCCATACCAGTTCAATTTATGACCAGTATTAACTTCTGTTAAAGGCAATTACAGGAAACTCTTTATTAACCGGCACCCAAATATCCGGAAATCTCTCTTAACCGGCAAAATTCTTGAGTAGGTAACCGGGGTTTTCCTTCATCTCTCGTTTAAAATTAACTTTAAAAAAAAAAACCCCGAGGCGTTTGCCTTGTATCTGAGCGTGTAGATTGGGAGGGGAATGTGCAGCCCGGGTAGGCAGCGGACACGACGGATGGTCAGCTGGCGGTTCCCGGGGAGACGGAGCTCCGAATGCAGGCACATGTCAATGTGTACGGGGCTCTCGTACGTTGGGAGATATAACTCTCCATTATCCGGACTTTTTGATTAACCGGCACCACGCCGGTCCCGTCGGTGCCGGTTAATAAAGAGTTTCCTGTAGTATTTAAGTATTGTATTATCTGTTTAATTAAGCAAAGTGTAGGAGAGGAGATCAAATAGCAATTTTTGGTGTTGATGTTTTATTCATAACAAAAAATATAAATTATATCTTTATAAAAAGAGCATGTAATAACTAACTGTTTTGGATCGACCCATCAAAAAATTGTGCTCGTTAAACCTAATTTCTATTTGCATTATGGGTTACTTCTGAGATACATTTTCCTATAACTTATTATAATTTGCAGGACATTATCTGTGGTACACCATATTAAAACATTGATGAGCTGTAGCACAGAACGTTGGAACTTGAGTTCTCACCTGTAGTTCTCCACATGGTGAGTTGCTAGATCATCTCAGCTCGGCTGTTGGGAAGGGGATGGGTAGTGCAGGGGGAGCTAGGGAAAACTCTAGCTTAGCTTGATCTGTTCAAAATGTAATTGGCTAAAACCTAGAAACTAGTTACTTACCATCCTTTCAAATTGGTGAATATAGGGATCTTGAAAAAAAGATAATTAAATGAAATGTACCTTTCACACAATCCTTCAGGCACCCTCTTTTAATCCCTATTGGACAGATTGTTATCCATCTATATATTACCAATAATAAAAGTTATGCAGCTAGCTCAATGTCACACTTTTCAGATTTGAAAATATTACACATGCATAATGTTATATTTGCACTTAAATGGCTCATATATTCATAAAATGGCAACAAATCACAACTGTGGGGGGAAAAAACTGTAGGGAAAGCAACCATCTAAAAAAAAAAAAAATTATTTTTACAGTTCCTCTCTGACTCGTTTACTGAAGTTACAGCGGACGAATGAGAGAGCTCACGTTGAAGTTCACCCCTGTTATTTTCAGCAATAAAATGACACTAGAAAGTGCTTGCAAAATGCATTGGCCTTGAAACTGTTCAGCTGTTCTGGCATACTCCTCCTGTAGCTTCAGCAGGAATCTAGGCTGGAACCTAATGTACTAAGTCCTGGCCTTAAGTTGAAGATTCCACAATGGCCTTTAGAGGGTGGCGTCTTCACCTGCCCCAAACATGGTTATCTGCATAAGGATGGAGTGGTAACCCCCCACGGCGGAAGTTCCTGAGCCGCAGGCGTTCACTGGGGTGGTGGAGGTACACCGGGTGAGACCTGTACTGGCAGCAGTCAGGTCCACTCGGGGGGGCCGTAAAGATTTGGGATATGAAATTTATTTTAGTAATTTTTAAAATGGCCTCTCGCTTTAACTATTCTCTTTGTAATGGACACTCGACCCAATCAAAGACATTCCGGGAGGTTATGAAACAAATCAAGTTTAGGTACTGACCTGTGGACAAACCTGCCTCCGATTCCAATGTTTACTAAAATCAAGATGAATACCTATCTTTGTACTGTGAACTGACCAGACTAAAGTTGTACATGGTATAAATATCTTTCCTGACATTGCTGTAGGGTGAAGAAAAACAAGGTGATAGCAGGCATTTGAATTATAAAGAAATAACTGACTCTTCCATGTAGTTTACCGAACCATTTCTGCATTTCAGTCTTGGTTATTCTGACAAAAAAAACTTACAATTTGTCTGAGGAAACAACCCTGTTGAAACAAAGTCTGTACATTTAACGAATTACTGTGAAATAACTGCACGATCCCTGTACTGAAGTTACATTTAGACTCATAATTATTTCATGTACAGAGAGCCAATTAATAAATAAAATATAGTTTTAAGTGAAGTTTTAGATTTTTTTTTGACTTCACAAATAAATGAGGGTCAAAGATTAAATGTGGGTACAATTAATGATAAAATTCTATTGTATTTGTTTCTCAGTGTCATCTGGTGCAGCAGTTGGGACTTGGCCACCACCTGAAGGCTCTGAATTTTGTTATTACCATGTTTGAGATGCTTGCCCCTCAATCAAGTGAAACAGTTGAAGTGACGGACACGACATTTGATGGAGTGCAAGTCAGAGTATTTGAACCCAAGAGGCTGGACGGTGAACTAAAGCGAAGCATTATTTACATACACGGTGGAGGGTGGGCTTTAGGAAGTGCAAGTAAGTGTACTGCAAAAGGAAGTAGTGAACCTCTTAACCTTCTTGTTAAATATCCATACCACATATTCTTCCTCATTTAAATGTGTGTTTTTAACTAATTTGGTATTGCTGCTGGAGTTTAAAGACCAGTAGATATAGCAGCCTCTTTTCACTAAGTATTCCTTTTCAAAGTAAACGTTGAAGAGTATAGCCCCGATTTTACATTGGTGCAGAGCTTCACTAGCCAGTGAACGTGATCAGGAATTCTGTTATGCAGGTCTGCATGCCCAATATACTGTGCACTACATTTTTCAGTGAAGAAGATAGACAGCTTTTGCTGGAGCCCATTGCAGAATTGATATTAATAGTCCATTGCCTGTCCCCCCCCCGCCATACCCACCCCCACCATAGTGTATCATTCTCATATAAGTGAGAGCGAGCATTTCTCTAGCCTGGCCTGTAGAAGTCGGGTTTTTACATCTGTATAACAGTTTTCAAAGTTGGTTGCAAAGTTTAATTTTGTTTTCACTACAATCTTTGTTTATTCTGCATTATCCTTTGCTGTTGCTGTGGAGGATATATTTTTTTCCATTGTAAAGCTTGTAGTTACCATTTCTTTTCCTACACTAACCTTGTGGATTTATTAAATATATAAAATTAAGGGAAGCAATAGCCCGGAATAATAAATCACAAAATTTGTTACAAATATTCAAAACCTCAATAATCTCTTGTAACCTGTAAAACATGTCTGTGAGCAAAAGTTTATATGTGAACTTGGCTGTTCATGGACCCCTTCATTCTGCCACCTTGCTGCAAAGGCCTGACCTGAACTGAACTAGCGAACTGGGAAAAATTATGCCATACTTGTATCCAGAACAGACTTCTTCTGGGTACAAAGCTGTCTGTCAAAAAATATACTTCAAAGCTATCAATGCTCTTCCCCTCAGAAATCTGCTTCAAACCCTGCATCCATTTCCAGGACAAAGCAGGGCTGTGGATCTGGCAAACAAGGTCCCTGTGGAAACGGGCATCACGGTCTGTGGCCCTTAAAAGATCTGACATAACAAGAACTGCATTCATAGGCTTAGGCTTTCTGGCCCCATCTCACCAGTTTTTTGGTGGGCAGGGCTGGAGATGCGTTTGGGGACCCACACCTTCCCCTCTTCGCCCCCCCCCCCGCCCCTTTTCTAGGGGGCAGTCCAGTGGCACAAAATCTTCTTGCCCATGTACAGGTGAGGGTATGGAAATTACATAGAAATGAGGGAAACACAATTTCCACATTTGCTGTCATTGACCCTGAATAAATGCTGGATGCCGGGTCTACCTGTTCAGCTCTGGTGTCCAGTATTCTAAGGTAGGCGGAAGGACCTTGGGGCTAAGTGGAAGAAGAGTTTGTTTAGGTAATTTTGGAGCACAGCCATGTGCGTAGGCTCCATCAACAAGAAAAAAGTTTGGAACTAAAAAAAAAATTTCCACAGGCAGCTCAGTGGTTGCCTCTCCCTCCCGCTGCAGCAGGTCCCTGAGGCTTGCTGTAACATCTGTCCCAGAAAGCCTAGGCCTTAATAGCCTTCATTATCCCTTAATAAGCATTAACCAGAAAGTTTGGTTGGCTGCATATAAACAGATCCGACTCCAAAGAATGCTACCCTTTTTTTGTCTTCTTTGTACAGGAATGCGATCATATGACCACCTTTGTCGGAAGATGGCAAAAGATATGAACGCTGTTCTTGTCTCTATTGAGTAAGTAATTGCAAACTAACAGCATATTTCTCCAGGATGATGCATTTTTAGGACAATGTTGTGGATTCTTTTGCAGAAAACTCTGAGCTGGTTAATTGGATTTCTGTTATATTGAACAATATATACTTTCAAAATTCATCACCAGTTATTCAAAAGCTGGATTAAAAATACATTTTGTGATTAGATTCCTTCTGATTTCCACTTCAGTATTTTCACCCTCCTGGAAGGGAATCTCTCAACTGTGACAACAGCAGTTTTTTCATATCGTAGCCAAAAATGTAACCGTGCCAAGAGACTTGCTTATGGCTGGATGCAACACAGTAATAGTAAGATTTCTTTGCACTTGGACTTTCTGATCAAGGATCTGAGTCAGAGACTTCTGCCATGGCCCTTTGTTCTTGGCTGTATGCCACTTCTGGTTCAGGAAATCAGCAAACAAAAATTGGGCCTTATATTCCGATCCCTATGGGTGTGTACGCACTGTGTACACACCCGTAGGGACATTGGAAATGCCGGTTTCAGGCATGCCAAGCGCATGTGCTGAAAACCGACATTTCCGATCTTGGCTGTGCTCTTTGTTGTAGCGAATAATGTGAATAGATTTTGTCTGGGTTTAAATTGTGAATTCTGGGAGATTCTCTCATTGCTAACTTACCTGACGAAGGAGCGACAGCTCCGAAAGCTTGTAAAATTAAATAAATCTGTTGGACTATAACCTGGTGTTGTGCGACTTCTCATTTTTGTCCACCCCAGTCCAACGCCGGCATCTCCACATCAAGAATGCTCTTGACAGATCGGACGCCTGCCCTGGAGAAGGGCCTTTGCGGGTGGAGAGTTCCGCTTTCTGGAGAACCTCCGCCCGCTGAAAACCCTTAGAAATCTTATGCCTGGTAAAAGCAGGCATAAGGCCTGCTTTTACCAGCATAAGAGCTGAAAAAAGTAATAAAATAAAAAAAAATTCACTCATTTATCATTTAAAAATACTTTAAAAATTGCTAAGTTTATTTTTAGCCCTGTAAAAAACTTTAATTATTTATTTCAAAAAATTAAATTTTTGTTTAAAATATTTAATTTATTGTAATTTCAACTCATTTTAAAAATGTGATTTAAAAAAAAAATTATTTAATGTTTTACAGAGTTTTTGGGGTGATGTCCATTCATATATTTGACAGGTCTATCTGTCAAGTGTATGAAGGGAGATTCCTTTCTTTGATTGGCTCCCCATGGCCCACGTGATCACAGGGACGCTTGCGAACTGCATGCGCCTCTGGGATACGTGGAGCCTGCGCATTTCGAGTTGGAGAGGCCCAGGAGCGGAAGTGTCCGGACCTCGGGAGCCCTCAGGTAAGTCCGTAGATTTTTTCCAGATCGGAGGCCTCCGCACGCAGGAAGCCTCCGATCGGAAAATATGGGCCAATGAGTTTTCATTTCAGAATGAACTTATCTGTCAACGCAAATGGAGTATGAGGGAGAATTTCCATATCATTTTTGGTGTAACATCAGCAAGAATTGGAGCAAGTAAGTTTAACCCTTTAAGGACCTCTGGTTAGGCCGCAGCAAGAACAGGAAACTGTGAGCGAAGCGTGCCCAACACATGTCAACAATTTCCGAGAAGGGTCCGTAAACAGGCGTTAAGCCCCTCATTAGCACATACAAGGGGCCTAACGGTAGTTTAAGGCCCATGAATTTGGACCTGTTTGCCCCCGTACCTCATCCGAAAAACAGGTGCAACAAAGTCCAATATCTCCCCCACAGAGACTTAACCAATGAGGAAGAAAACAAATTAACAGATGTCTAAACAAGAAAATTGACAGACGCTTATGACCGACACTGCACAATGATCACTATAGACACACAACTTTTTATTAAATTGTGTGTGTATATATATAAATATATATATATATATATATATATATATATATATATATTTATTATTAGAACCTTTTGAATACTTGAAGTAAATGTTCATATAATACAGAATTAAATTTTTATATTACTCTTATGAGTCAGACTAGCATCAAGTCAAAATTTTACAAATTGAGTCTTATTGAAATTAATGACATTGTGCTTCCTTAAATTTAGATACCGTCTTGTCCCAGAGGTTCGGTTTCCTGAGCAGATTAATGATGCTTATAGTGCTACCAAGTATTTTCTGCAGCCTGAGATCTTGTCCCAGTATTCAGTGGATCCAAATCGAATTGCGGTTTCTGGAGACAGTGCTGGAGGCAACTTGGCTGCTGCTGTAAGCCAGCAGGTAATTACCTTTCATTATCTATTGGACAAACTATAGTAATTTTAACAAAATATTCGCTGATGACCTCTCGCTACTGTAATTACCATGACACTTCCCATTGTAGTGGTCTTAAACTTAGAAATGGAACAAATACATTTTTGTGGAATGTGCCAGTGCACTTGATATTGATGAAGAAATCAAATCAAAACTTATAACGATGAATGTACATTTAAAGAAAGTTGTTTACTTTAAAAACACTGGCTCCAATTTTGTGCAAACAAATGTTAATGTTTGTCCTAGGCATGCTGCAGTGAAGTTCAAGGTCAGAGTATTATTGAAATTACCTTAAAATAATCATTTGCAACTTAAAAAATATCCATAAGTTGCTTTTTCATAAAGGAAATTCAAGGCTTATAGTAGAGAATAACTCAGTTATGACTTCAGGGTCATCATTTGGTCTGTCAGCCATGGCTCAGTTGGTAGCACTCTCCTCTGAGTCAGAAGGTTGTGGGTTCAAGTCCCACTCCAGAGACTTGAGCACAAAAATCTAGGCTGATACTCCAGTGCAGTACTGAGGGAGTGCTGCACTGTCGGAGGTGCCGTCTTTCGGAGGAGACGTTAAACCGAGGCCCCGTCTTCTCTCTGAGGTGGACGTAAAAGATTCCATGGCACTATTTCGAAGCAGAGCAGGGGAGTTATCCCCGGTGTCTTGGACAATAGTCATCCCTCAATCAACATCACTAAAACAGATTATCTGGTCATTATCACATTGCTGTTTGTGGGATCTTGCTGTGTCCAAATTGGCTGCCGTGTTTCCTGCATTACAACAGTGACTACACTTCAAAAAGTACTTCAATGGCTTTTTTTCTTTCTTTGTTATGATGTATTCATTCATCTGCCCATTTTCTGTACATGATTTTCAGTTAAATTCTATAGATGTTTTAAGAACAAAAGAATTAGGAGCAGGAGTAGGCCATACGGCCCCTCGAGCCTGCTCTGCCATTCAATAAGATCATGGCTGATCTTCGACCTCAATTCCACTTTCCCGCCCGATCTCCATATCCCTTGATTTCCCTGGAGTCCAAAAATCTATCCATCTCAGCCTTGAATATACTCAACGATTCAGCATTCACAGCCCTTTGGGGCACAGAATTCCAAAGATTCACAACTCTCTTGAGTGAAGAAATTCTTCCTCATCTCAGTCTTAAATGGCTGACCCCTTATCCTGAGACTCTGCCCCCAGTTCTAGACTCTCCAGCCAGGGGAAACAACCTCAGCATCTACCCTGTCAACCCCTTTAAGAATTTTATATGTTTCAATGAGATCACCTCTCATTCTTCAAAACTCCAGAGTGTATAGGCCCAATCTTCTCAATCTCTCCTCATAGGACAACCTTCTCATCCCAGGAATCAATCTAGTGAACCTTTGTTGCACCGCATCTAAGGCATGTATATCCTTCCTTAGATAAGGAGACCAAAACTGTGCACAGTACTCCAGGTGTGGTCTCACCAGAGCCCTGTACAATTGTAGCAAGACTTCCTTACTCTTGTACTCCAACCCCCTTGCAATAAAGGCCAACATGCAT
This sequence comes from Squalus acanthias, assembly GCA_030390025.1. Taxonomy (NCBI): domain Eukaryota; kingdom Metazoa; phylum Chordata; class Chondrichthyes; order Squaliformes; family Squalidae; genus Squalus; species Squalus acanthias. The sequence goes on from CM059429.1 coordinate 45,102,300, forward strand.
AAATCTCTCTGAATACCAACATTTGATAGTTTCTCACCATTTAAAAAATATTCTGGTTTTCTATTCTTCCTACCAAAGTGAATAACCTCACATTATACTCCATCTGCCACCTTATTGCCCACTCATGTAACCTGCTTATATCCTTTTGCAGGCTCTTTGTGTCCTCCTCGCAGCTTCCTTTCCCACAAAGCTTTGTATCGTCAGCAAACTTGGATACATTACACTCAGTCCTTTCATTTAAGTCATTAATATAAATTGTAAGTAGCTGAGGCCCAAGCACTGATCCTTGCGGCACCCCACTAGTTACAGCCTGCCAACAGGAAAATGACCCGTTTATCCCTACTCTCTGTTTTCTATCCATTAACCAATCCTCTATCCATGCTAATATATTACCCCCAACCCCATGAGCCCTTATCTTGCATAACAACCTTTTATGTGGCACTTTATCAAATGCCTTTTGGAAATCCAAATATACTACATCCACTGGTTCCCCTTTATCTACCCTGCTAGTTACATCCTCAAAACACTCTAATAAATTTGTTAAACACGATTACCCTTTCATAAATCCATATTGACTCTGCCTAATCTTATTATGATTTTCTAAGTGCCGTATTAGCACTTAATAAAGGAATCCAGCATTTTCCGAACATCTGATTTTTTTTTTATTCGTTTATGGGATGTGGGCGTCGCTGGCAAGGCCAGCATTTATTGCCCATCCCTAATTGCCCTTGAGAAGGTGGTGGTGAGCCGCCTTCTTGAACCGCTACAGTCCGTGTGGTGAAGGTACTCCCACAGTGCTGTTAGGGAGGGAGTTCCAGGATTTTGACCCAGCGACGATGAAGGACCGGCGATATACTTCTAAGTCAGGATGGTGTGTGACTTGGAGGGGAACAAAGCTAACTAGCTTGTAGTTCCCTGTTTTCTCTTTCCCTCCTTTCTTGAAGAGCGGGGTTACATTTGCTACCTTCCAATCCGCTATTTAACAGTGATATGTATATTTTCCAAATTATTTATGCAATACTATGATCAAAGCTGTAAAGGTGAATGATTGGTAGTTTTGTTTGCAGTATTTTCTAAATCAACAGATAGAATGGGCTGGATTTTACAGAGGGTCAGTGTGCGCAACCGGTGGCGGGTCGGGTGGGAAAGTGTTTTTTTTCCCCAGCGGGTCAGGACCCCGCTGTGATCCCGCCGCCATGCGCCTTTACCAAATGTCGAGTCTGTCAGCGCTGAACAGACCTGACACGCAGCGGCGGGAGAGGCAATTAAAATAATTAGTGGCTTGTTTACAGCCACTTATCAATGGTTTTTCCCCAGCTTTTTGGATTTGATAGGTCGCCCACCGGTTTCCTGCTGTGCCTAGACCTCATCTGTGAAGCTGAGGCGGGAGGTCAGTGACCATTGAATCAGCTGATGAGTTGACAGCTTCAAATGTCAAGTCAAAGCTCCCAGCTGATTAGAGAAGCTAGTGGTTGAGGGAACATTTCTCAAACTGCATTTCCACTACAGATTCAGGATGCTGCAAGTCTTTACACAAGTCTCCATCCAGTCTGACCTCATTACCTCTCCCACCATTGACAGATCGCTTCCGTCATCTCTACTTCACCTGCCATCTATTCCATCAGCATGGCTGTCCTTGAAACTCTCTCACCTTGGTCCTCAGAATCCCATCGCGATCAGTCCCAGCACCAGGCACACCGTCAGCACCAACAACAACACCACCAACCTTCTCCGCAATCACCTGATGCTGCACAGGACAGAAGGCATCAGCACCCGGGAGGCCACATTGCTGCCCGGGAGGCCAGGGATCCCTCACCATGGCCAGATTTACTTCACTTGACGCTGTACACCCTGGCTGCCACATGATGCGCCAGGTTGGCACCACCCCACACCAACACCATAAAGTATCCCTACAATGCCCAAGCCATTCCTTTCACACTCCTCACCATTGTGGGGATACCGTTATGTCTCACCATTCACCGCAACTCACTAAGCCACTTCTAAAGATGCACACAAACCTGTCCAAGAACGCAAAGTGTTGAAAATAAAGGTTTCAATGTTTGACACCACATTAACAGAAACTTTACATGAACATTGCATAAAACACCCAAGTGCCTACTCTTGTGTGTTGTTAGTTGGTATGATTGCTCTCAGATGAGGGTGAGTGTGAGGGGTGGCTAGTGAGATGGGGAAGTGATAATGTAAATAGAGAGAGATGGGTGGAAGTGCAAGGTAAGTTGGTGTGAGTAAGGATGTGCAGGAGTAGGTAGGGAAGGCAGAGTGATGGGGATGTGATGAGAGGCAGGATGAGGTTGAGCGTGGCTTTGTACTAACGTTTTGTGATCTACTGAGATCATTGAAACGTTTGCGGCACTGCACCCAGGTCCTCCTGACCACATCCCTGCTTGTGCCCTCCTGCAATGTGCAACCAGGCTGTGTTGATCTCCTAGGGAGTCTCTTCCGCCCGTGGGAAGGGAAGAGGACCTCCCTGCGTGCTGTGACTCCCTCCATAAGCATATGGAGGGAGTCATGGGAGAGCCTGGGTGCAGCCCTGCACCTCTGTGCAGTGCTTGCAGCACTGCAGTGCTGTAGAACACGGACAGCACAAATGTCAAAAGAAAGTTGGCCATGGTCCCTTTAAGGAAACCGGCTGATGATGCGTCACCAGACCCGCTTCCTCTAATTGGCCGGGAAATGTGCTGGGCAGGCTTAACAAGCCCAATCATGGTAAATTCATTTCAGAAGCCGGGCTGGAGACAGCAGCGGGGTCGGGACCAGCTACCGACGTTACCTGCCACTGACCCGCCAAGGTTCTTAAAATCCAGCTCATTGTAACGTTATTGCAAACTCTGGTAGCATCCAAGTCTCTTAAAAATGTTTTAAACCCATCAAAAAATAATCCTTTAAACTTTTTTGTTGTGTTTGTAGCTTGTTATGGACAGAAGCATCACCACCCGACTCAAGCTTCAAGCTCTTATATATCCAGTACTTCAGGCTCTTGACTTCAATACCCCTTCCTATCAACAGAATATGGCTGCGCCTATCTTGTACAAACAGGTCATGGCCCGTTTCTGGCTTGAGTACCTGAATGGTGACCTGAGCTTTGTCCATGCAATGTTGGTCAACAACCACACCGCTTCAGACCTAAGTCAGCTGACTTCTATCCGAGCTCGCTTAAACTGGACTTCTCTTCTACCACAATCGTTTAAAAAGAACTACAAACCTGTCGTCCAGGTAATGGGAAGTCCACAGGTTATCGAGGAATTGCCAGCATTGCTGGACCCAAGATCAGCTCCACTAATTGCAGATAAAGAAATCCTGCAGTTGTTACCAAGGGCCTACATCCTGACCTGTGAACATGATATTCTAAGGGATGATGGAATAATGTATGCAAAGCGCTTAGAAGATGCTGGAATAGAAGTGACTCTTGACCATTATGAAGATGGATTCCATGGTGCCATGATATTTGCACTGCCACCTACCAACTTTGACGTGGGAAATAGGATCATGAACAACTATATAAACTGGCTGGACAAAAATTTGTGAACTTTTGGTATGGGGTTGGGAAGCTGCAATAGAAAATGTTGTTACTGCAAGCTGTTCTTTTGAAAAAGACCTACATATTTATGCAATGCAACTATCCAATGCAAATTTGTGTTCTAGAATTACTGAAGCTATCTTGTTGGGCTTGATCCAGTTATAATGTGCATTCTATATACTACAGCAAATCTGTAGCAAGACCAGGCATAATTTGGGAAGCAGCAGCTGTGTTAGCTATTGGCAAGGTTTTGAATAGTGCTCAGAATGTGGTACTGCCTAGCATCTCATTTACTTCTAAGGTTGACACGTATGTGAAGAAATCATTAGGTCAGCAATGTTTTGTGATAATCTTCAGTGTCATTGATGGAAACTGTCTTTTTGGCGAACTGAATTAAGGATCATTTAAAATATATAAAGGTTACCTGTGGTCACTGACGGTATAGAAATTTGTCATGTGTGCACTTGAATGATTATGAACAAAACAAACCTGTGTAGTTATGTAAAACTCCTGGGACTGCAGTGGAACTCCCACAAGATCAACTTTGATGGGATCAAACTGTTAAGTTCCAAATTTAAAAAGAACCGTCTTGACACATGCAAGAGATGAAAATTTACTTACAGTTAATGAGAGTACTTTCAGTAACAGTTTTTGTGTACAAAGACCACCAATTACGTTGAATAGTTATTGATTACGATAATCTTGCACCCATTTTTTTCAACTACTAAAGTAGCTCATCTCATCAATCAACAATCTGTAGTCAAATGACCCAAATGTCTGTTAGAAGATACGTTCGCCTAGTCTGACCAGTTGATGCAAGTTGACATCCATCTATCAAGGATTAATGTTTGTAGTATAATCACCACAAATTTGAGTGATAATCTGCTATTGATTATTTTTTTTTTAAAACTTCCCCCAAAATTGAGTAATTTCAAAGCACTAATCTCACTTTAGGTTTCAACTGACTGTTAAAATTTGCTCGAAGTCCACTATTTTGTTCTTGTCACCTGAACCACCCGATGAGATTGGTGCCTTGTAATCACTCCTGCATGTTTATTATTCTCTATTTAACTTCAATTTATACACAATATAAAATTATTTTTGGTTGGGAATATTGAAATTGATGTTATTGGGACTATGCTCTATTGCAGTAATCAGAATGATTTTAGTTTGTCTGAAAACCATTTCCAGTTATAGAAAAGGCAGTATATTTAGCAATGTCAGTTTTGCAGTTTTTTTTGCTAGTTTTAGTGTTTTTTATTTTCCTGATCATGCTGAAATGCTATCTTAAAAAACAATCAACTAATTTGCTGTTGTTAAAGATTTTTCTGTTGTTAACTGCTTGGTACAACATACGTGAATACTGCTAAGAGCTTTGATATGAAATATGCCAACATTACATATTGATATAAAATTGTACTGTGCCAGAGTAGCAGAATGAAGATTTGCACCTGTGGTTTCCGGCTTCGCGAGTGTCTGATCTCAGTTGGGCTGTTGGCGGAGCTGTCACACTTACCCACAGGAGATGCTTAAGTACTATATTACATAACTAGGCTGTGGGGCAGATCACACAGCTGGGACTTCAATTGCTCAAGGTTATAGGTCCAGTGGACATTAGCTGGTGATGGGGAGGGGGTGGAGAAACCAAAGATATGTAAATTTTAAAAATAGATTCACAATTCAGAAAGATTATTTGATGTACAAAGAGCAATATGTAAGGCTCCAGACTTGATTTAGGATTATTATAAATTGTAATTAAGCTGTCTTAACATCTTTGGTTTAGACTAAGCAACATATTTGAAACTGTTTTGGTCATTTTGATTCCTATCCTTACTGTGCTGTTACATTCATGTTTTATTGGGGGGATGACATTGTCACATATTGCAAATGTAATTAGTCACCTTAATGGATTTTTTAATAGGGAAACAGTAACATTTTCATGTTACTGTTCAAGTGGTTGAACTGGTTCATGATCCCATCACATCATTAACTAGCTTGTGGCTCACACCTTAGAACTAGAGTTCTTGATATCTTTTTTAAGCAATTAATTTGTATAAAAGATCACTGAATTATCAATATTAATGCTGCAATTAATTATGGTTGCTGAAAAAGTTCAGGTCTACTCACTCAGAATGTTGATTTGAGAGTGTTAACTGAATCTACTATATAAAGTTTTTGCTTGTTGCTACTATGACTAACTCATTTTAAGTTTACACTCAGTTTGAAAGTAGTTTGGCTCTGTACTTGCACATTTAAACATTTCCCCACCATTTCCTTCTCTCCTCTCCTGAAAGCAGTGACTCATACTGGGTGTGGTTTCAAAAGCCCTCTGATATCTTACCTAAATGGTTGTTTTTCAGGTGAGCCTGGACTGTGTTGGCAGGGCCAGCACAGCCAAGCTTGAACCTTTCCTCACCTGATGCCTATGCATATCCAGGAGTCACTTGATGGTGATCAGCCAGTTATTTTTGACTGAGGTCAATTGTAGTGTCTTCCTCGACTGTACGGCTCAGGACCACAATGTGAGTTACCCACTGAGCCAACAGGAGAGCTTTAGACAGTTTTAAAAACTAACTTTTAATTTTCACTTTAATTACAGATCAGTATATAGAAACCAATTAAAAATGTGTTCATATAATGTTTTTTTTTAAACCACCCGATTGATCATTTTAGCACTTAGGCTTCTGGAAAAATAACAATTGCTGTGGCAAAGCCCTGAATTGGACCTACACTTTGTTCAGAATTCCTTAATTTTATCACCTCATACTTCCCTTTTAGATGGGATTACATTTTGGGAACATGGCTTATGGACTAGTAAAAATACAAATAGCAAGCAGCCAGTCAAATTGAGTGGCCAAAAGTAAAACCATTTGAGAGTGCTAAATTTGGCAGTTGGGGTGGAGGATGAAGGATGTAAATGCAAGAGGATTTAACAAAAAAATCCTTTTCAAGTGTAGAGATTTCTCTATATAGTAATTTATTATCTGTTTAAGTTAAATTGTTTACATTTATACCCAGTGCCTGTGATGGTAATACTCAGGATCACATTGCTGAACAGAACTGCTCACTTGCAGCAATGGAATTCTAGGTGTTTGGTATAATCGCCAGGGGAAAATAAATTAAAATAATTGTTTGAAATATATATAGGAAGGAAATCAGTGTGAATTCTTATATAGAATGTGGTATCATTTAAACATGAACAAAGATACAATTGCAATTTGCCAAGAGCTGTATTATCTGATAACACAAATTCAAGTTTTGTCCTGGCACATGACTTTTTAAATTATTAACAGGAACCTGGCTTATAACAGAAAAAATATAAGGAAACTAACTAATTATTTTTTTTAATTAGCTATTTGTGTAACTCAAGAGCTAGTAAGATACATCAGAAGGACTGATACAAAAGCAAAATACTGCAGATGCTGGAAATCACAGCTACCTGGACTACACTTCCTCCCACCCCAATTCCTGTAAGGACTCTATTCCATTCTCCCAGTTTCTCCACCGCATCTGCTCGGATGATGCCACCTTCCATACTAGTGCTTTCGCACCCCCCCCCCCCCCCCCCCGAGCTTTCCGGTCGCCTGTCACTTTAATTCTCTGCTCCACTCCCACTCTGACCTCTCCATCCTCGGCCTCTTACACTGTTCCAATGAAGCTCAAGGAACAGCACCTCATCTTTCGATTAGGCACTTTACAGCCTTCTGGACTCAACATTGAGTTCAACAATTTCAGACCATAACCTCTGCCCCTATCTTTTTCCCCATTTTTTTTCTCTCTCACATGGCAGCTGTCGATCATTCTGCGATTGCCATTTACACTTCAAGAGTCATCTTTTGTTTCTTAGCTTGTCCCATTACCATCTCCTTTTGCCTTGCACCATCATCCCTTTTGTCTTTTAATCTCTCCTGCCTTCCATCCTAACACAGACCTTCCCTTTTGTTCTTTCCTCCCCTCTCCCTGCTCCTACACTTGCTTAAAAACCTGTTCCATCTCCAACTTTTTCCGGTTCTGACGAAGGGTCATCGACCTGAAATGTTAAATCTGTTTCTCTCTGCACAGATGCTGCTTGACCTGCTGAGTATTTCCTGCATTTTCTGTTTTTATATCAGAAGGACTGATATCTTCACCTTTACTAGGATCATACAGAAATCTAGTGTAAATAGTGGCTATGTATCAGAAATAAAAGTTCACACTTCATCTTGTGATTTGTGAGCTCCAATTTTTTTTTTAATTGTACAGATGAAGATGGATCCCAGTAACTCTGGCTGTTAGAACAAGCCATCTTAAACCAGCAGGCATCAGGGATACATCTTCATCGCCCAAACTAGACAGTCTGATCAGATGTCTTATCCCACAACAAATGCATAATGACCACTGAACCTTCCCATATATTGTTTAAAAATAACACTTTAATAAAAAAGCACCTATAATGTGTTTTTAAATTGTGATAGTAACAAACAGCAGAACTCTACTTATTAATCATCAGGTAGGGAAAATATAGCTGGACAATGGACAAAATGCAATTTATTTTTTTCCCAAAAAGGGCATTTATCCCAAAAGGGCCAAATGTGAGGCTTGAAATGACCTAATTCAGATTACAAGGTTTTCTTTTTGACTCTGTACTTATGCTGTGTGTTACTGTATTTAAATTAAACTTTTCAGTTTGTTTTATTGTATTGTGGCTGTATACAATTAAAGTGCACTTTAAAATAAGTAAGGCAAATAAAAACTAAACTTGATAACTTTGAAAGAAATTTGGAAACATTTATTTAAATAATAATGACCTTGTTTCAAATTATGATTAGTTACTCTGGTAGTGACCAGCAATTTGAAAACAAGGGCCATTTTTATATCTATTTTGGCATCAGAATTTTAAGTGATTTGTTTCCTCACTGTCATGTGTCTGTTATCCAGATCAACTATAGACAAGAAGTCAGAGGATTAAGCATCTCCGTTTCCAGTGCTGGCTTGATTAAGATATGCCAGTGAAAAATCTGTCCCTCATATTCACGATCACATTTTTGGATTGTTTACATATATATCATTTTTACAGACTATGATAAAATTTAAACAATACATATTTTAATAAAAGTATATGCATAATTGATGAGTTTACATTTTGACCATGCCTCATAATGACTAATCATCCTAAATACAGTGGTCCAGGTTGAATTTTCAAGTTTATTCTGTATAACTGAAATACATATCCTAACTAAAATGTGGCTGCATTAACCCTGTACTTCTGATCTTCTGCACCCATATCCTCTCCATCACAAAGACACTTTTTTTTTTATTCCTTCATGGGATCTGGGCGTCGCTGGCAAGGCCAGCATTTATTGCCCATCCCTAGTTGCCCTTGAGAAGGTGGTGGTGAGCCGCCTTCTTGAACCGCTGCAGTCTGTGTGGTGAAGGTACTCCCACAGTGCTGTTAGGTAGGGAGTTCCAGGATTTTGACCCAGCGACGATGAAGGATTGGCGATATACTTCTAAGTCAGGATGGTGTGTGACTTGGAGGTGGTGGTGTTCCCTACTTCAGCCCATCTGCTGCTGAAACCCTCAACTTTGCATTTGTCACCCCCAAATTTCAGTGTTCCAGTTCTCTCCTGCCTGGCCTCCCATCCACCGACATCTACAAACTTCAGCTCATCCAAAACTCTGTTGCACCTATCCTATCCTGCACCAAGTCCCACTTGCCCATCACCTCTGTCCTTGCTAACCAACATTGCTTCCTAGTCTGCCAACGTTTCAAATTTAAAATTCTTATCCTCCTTGAGTCACCATTGACAGGAAACTTCACTGGATCAGCTACATAAATACTGTGGCTGCAAGAGCAGGTCAGAGGCTGGGTATTCTGCGGCGAGTGTCTCACATCCAGACTTCTCAAAGCCTTTCCACCATCTACAAGGCACAAGTCAGAAGTGTGATGGAATACTCTCCACTTGCCTGTATGAGTGCAATTCCAACAACACTCAAGAAGTTCAACACCATCCAAGACAAAGCAGCCCGCTTGATTTGCACCCCATCCACCACCTTAAAACATTCACTCCCTCCACCACCAACACACTGTGTCTGTAATGTGTACCATGTACAAGATGCACTGCAGCAACTCGCTAAGGCTTCTTCGTCAGCACCTCCCAAACTTGCAACCTCTACCACCTAGAAGGACAAGGGCAGCAGGCGCACAGAAACACTAGCACTTCCAAGTTACACACCATCCTGACTTGGAAATATATTGCCATTCCTTCATCGTCGCTGGGTCAAAATCCTGGAACTCCCTTCCCAACAGCACTGTGGAAGTACCTTCACCGCAAGGACCGCAGTGGTTCAAGAAGGTGGCTCACTACCACCTTCTCCAGGGCAATTAGGGACGGGCAATAAATGCTGGCCTTGCCAGTGCCACCCACATCCCAGGAACGAATAAAAAAAAATTAAATCCCTCCATTTCCTTACTCCTGCCATCTCTGTAACCTCCATGCTACAACTGCCTGCCCCACCCCCCAACCACTCTGTTCTGCTGACTCTTGTGCCTCCCTCCACCCTTTGCCCCATCATTGGTGACCATACCTTCAGCCAGCTAGGCCCCCATGCTCTGGAATTCCCTCCCTAAATCACTTTGACTCTTCATCTCCCTCTCTGCCTTTAAGATCCTCCTTGAAATCCATCTGACCACTCCCCAATATCTCCTTTGGTTTGCATCCAATTTTTCCTTATGCTACTGTGAAGCATCTTGGGATGTTTTCCTACAGCATATCAATTCAAGTTGTTGTAGTAGTACTACACATTGATACAATAATCATTGAATATGACAATCGCAAAGAAAATACATTGTTTAAATGTGTGTCAGTTTAATATATAGTGGTATTATAGAAATCCTCTTTTTTGTTTGAATCATAAATGTTTTGTTACATCGGTCAATAGACTCTCTGACTCTCCTTCCAATATTTATCTTATTTTAACAGACTGTTGTTGAGATTAACCAATTTGTTGATATTAGCTTATCTCTGGTTTTTCAAATAATCAGGATCGAGTGCAAACCAATATGGTGGGTATATTGCGTTTAAGACGGAATAAAACACACTAGTTATACAGCAAAAACATACGACTGTGACAAGCAGCTGATACCGGTCCCGATCGGACAGATGGCTCTTCGGCTTACGGCCTTTCTTCCTCTCTTCTAGAACGGCCAAGAGTGTTAAACTAAGGTCAGCATAGGTCCACCCTCGGAAGAGTGTTAGGCCATTGATCACTCTTGGAAGCTCTCCACTTCACCGTCTGCACCAAGGGCTTTTTGGGTCTTGCTTTTATTTTATTTTTTAGGGGTGGACCGGATGTAGAATATAGACAGGACCATTTAACCTGTAAGGGTTCTTCTTAAACCAAGGTGCCCAATGGTATGTTGAGTTCTTTGTCTTAACTTTCAGATAAAAGCCCTCCCCTAAGAGGTCTCATGCTCTTCCCTCACATGTCTTTGCTGTTTATACATTCTGAAGGCCCATCCATCTGATTTCCTCCTATCTCTCCCGTCCTTATCCTCCCCAAGTTTGGAGTCAGACATGCCATTCTTGGCCTTCGGATGTTCGTAGCTGCTTGTTATCAGTTATGTTCACGCTGTTCATATAGCTTTAGTTATGTAAAACTATTTCATTCCATTATCAGACTATTGTACCATGGAATGAATCATTAAATTCCAAAAGATATCCTCTATTCTATTCTCACACACTGGTTAACTTACGCATTTTGAAGCAGCTTTGTTAAACAAAGTCAAAATCCTAACTGAGCATTATAATATAGTTGTTAGCAATAATGGAAGAAATGTAGGTGTTGAGCCTTAGTTGGTTAAACTAAAGATACATAAAACAAAGTCAAAATCCTAACTTAAAAACAGCAGATAGCTAGCATGGGAAGCAAGGTCATATATGACTTGTCACAGGGCAGGGTGCAGAATGTTATAACATCCGCAGGGTACCAAAAACATAAGCAAATTCTAAGCATCTATCCAGCTGTTCTGATACTAGTCTGAAGAGACACTTTTGTCTCAAGTGCTAATACAATCATCTAAACACAGTATTATTCGCGTCACAATTTCATTCGCATAACCATATATATTTCAGATACCCCTAATTTCTAACACTGTATCCTGTTTTCTAGACATTATATAAATAAATGCTTGAGATTTAGATCATTGTCTGAGAAATTACACTAATTTGGGTTTCAACAAAGTTCAGGGGCCTCTGTGGTTGAATAATTCAAGAATATTATTTGTACTAACAGTCTCAAAAGCTGCTCCTTAGTAGTTACAGACTTAAGCACAAATCATCCTATTTCAAGGATAAACATTTTGTGACAAGGAGAATGAAATGGCATGTAGAGGGGAACAGGTTCTGACATAGCTTATGGGCAATGTGATCTGTATTACTAATAATGAAGTATGGAAATAACTAGGCCAGGGATGACAGTGAGTGAACAAATACCTAACATGATTCAATTATGATTTGGGGAGGGTGGAGCTGGATTGGTACTTAACTGCATTCTTTCATTAACAAGGTTACATTACCAGTACAGATTAAAAGTGAACTGGCAATTTAAAGGTTTAAAACAAAATTGTACAAAAGTAATTAATTATACAGGAACAATTACAATATGAGCAAATCACTTGCACTATTCATAATCTCCCTTTTCACAGTTCCTGACATTGTTCCATGTTTTGCTAAATAGTATCCTGTTATTAAGTATAACATTTATTTGGGGAGAGGGATGGGAAGAAATTTCTGCTCCTCAAAGCAAGGAATGCCAGAGCTAAATAATATGACACTTATGGGTACTTGCGTCTGCATAAAGAACTCCTAGATCAAGAATAGTACAGGTTAGCTCCAAAGCATCTTTCCTATGCTCTGCCCAACAATGTGCTTTAACCCTAACTTCAAAAGAGCATTGCCCATTGCATCAGTGTGAATTGCGAATTGCCCACAGCATGTATCATTATCGTCTCTCTGATAGAAACTGTCAATTTGCACATTTGATTAGTTTTGTGCCATACAGCTGTGAGGAACTGGATTGGAATTACTCAAAGGGAAGAATTTCATCCCAGCAGTCTGAGCTGGATTTGAACCTGAGTTTTAGTGAATGGGTAGCGTATCGGACTGTCTAATTCTCCCCTTCCAATTCATATGAACACAACCATCAGTTTTTGATGCATCTGCCAGTTATCTCCAGATAACCATTTAACCTAAAATAAAATTGGAATTTAAAATAAATAATAAACATGTTAATTTTTCATACGTCTTTCTTTTAAAACATGCTTTTTTCAATTCTGGAACAGATCTCTAAATATAGCCAACCCTGCTTCCCTCCACTCTGCTTCTGGTTCAAGTAGATTATTGGACCTGGTCACTGTGCCACATGCTGCCTTGAAAGCTAAGGAAACAAGTGTCAGCTTGGCTCAGTTATTCACATTCTTGCCCAAGTCAAAAGGTTGTAGCTTCAATCCCACCTATGGACCTTACTTAGCATGTAATCTTGGCTGATAATGCTGCACTGAAGGAGCATTGCATTGTCAGAGATGCTGTTTTTTTTAGATAAGACATTAAACCGAGGCCTTGCCTTTCTGCTCAGGTGGATTTAGAAAAATCCCATTACGCTATTTGAAGAGGAGCTGTCCTAGGCAACATTCCTTCCTTCCTCAATCATCACCATCAAAACAATTATCTGGTCATTCATTCATTCATTTGCTGGTTGTGGGATCTTATTGTGTACAAGTTTGCCTGAATAACAACAGTGATTGCACTTCAAAAGGGAATTCACTGGTTGTAAAGTGCTTTGGAACATCCTGAGGATCTATAAATAAAAGTTCTTTCTTTGAAGCTGTAAATTGGACAGTCTCTAAACTCAGGTTGTGGTTGTTGTAAGACTCAATCTGTGTAGTTCAATTTTTAAATCATAATTTTATTTGGAAGATGGTTTAATAGAATTGCAATTATTAGCAATTCTGGCAAAGCCAGATTTAGGTACACAAATTTGTTTAAGGCCCAGTTAACACAGAAATAACTTTAATGCAGTAAATTGTTATTTTTTATAGCAATGAGAAGAGATTATTTATATATAACTAGGGCAGCTACTGTTCTTTCAATCACAGTTTTCTACTCATTTCAGTACATTCACCAGCTAAGAAAATTCACGTTTGCCTATCCATGTAACAGACTTTTCAGGTAAAACCACAAGATGTCCCCCTTCCTGCATTAACAAAAGCACATCTTGGAGGTCATCTCGGGCTCATTGCTGCTTGAGGAAGTTAACAGGTGACCCATGAAAGATTTCAGTACCTTCCTATCGAGAGGGTCAGAGAAATACTAATTCAATAACTATATACAACTGAAACCAGAGAAAGGGTTTAATATATGTGCAAACAATATTTGATCTCCTGTGGTACTGCTGACATACAAAAGTAATAAATATATTACATATCTACTGTTATCCCCATTTGTTCAGTTTGCACTATTTTTTTCTTCTCTAACATTTAAATTTAAATGGAAATCCAATTTTGTACTCAATTTATATTTTTCTTTCTATAAGTTTACTTTTGCAAATTTACTTGCCTTTGCTTTTAACAACCTGAATGGTTTTGATTTGTGTGCTTACGTGTTGGCAACATAAATTGTGGCTAAATCTCCTTTTGTTTGATTAAAGCAATCAATATGCTGCAGCTGATGCAAGCCCAGGTCTTGAGTGGAGTTGAGGATTGGGGAATATCTAGAGGAAGGGATGGTGGGTGGTTATATCAGTCATGGGAATAGCAGGACCACAGCTTACTTGGGAAGTGACAGTAGATTGAATGTGGGTTGTAAAATGGGCGAGAAGGCTTGGGAGCAGTCAATAGCCAGTTCGGGTTAATTGAGAGGGATTGGTGATGATTGAGGTTTGAACCGATGGTGAGTAGAAGCAGGAGAATCTAGAGCCAGGGTTCACAATGGCATCTGGGAGCGGAGTTTCATTTTTGGTTATGTCATATCAGCCACACAATACAATTGGGCTCTTTGCAGTGTGATGGAGACTGGGTTGAACAGTGGCTTGTGGGAATTGTAGTGCAGTTGGATATCAGCTGGACAGTGGCTTGTGGGAATTGTAGTGCAGTTGGATATCAGCTGGACAGTGGCTTGTGGGAATTGTAGTGCAGTTGGATATCAGCTGGACAGTGGCTTGTGGGAATTGTAGTGCAGTTGGATATCAGCTGGATAGTGGCTTGTGGGAATTGTAGTGCAGTTGGATATCAGCTGGACAGTGGCTTGTGGGAATTGTAGTGCAGTTGGATATCAGCTGGACAGTGGAGCATGAGGCGGCTGGCCGACCGGCGGGGTGAATGTATTCAACATCAGAGTTGTTCATGAGAGACCAGCAAGTTATTTCAGAGCATGCCGAGGGTGGGAGTGGGGGTGAAGGTGGGAACTTTTGTCAGTGACTGGGATGAGTAAGCTGATACAGAAGGATTGCAATTCTTTATTCTTGAATTGTTGATCATGATGTTGGAAATTATTGGGGGGGGAGATAGTGGAGAACAATTACAACAGCTGTATTTAGGAGATTTTTTTGCTGGAATATGTGTGGTTTTCTTCATGGAGTGTTTTTGGAGAAAAAAATAAAATTGGTGATCGTACAATATGATTGGTGGATAATGAAAGCAGAAAATAATCATTGAAGGAAAACACAGAGACTGAGGGAGCAGTTTATCCAGATTATGATGAAGCGTAGCTTAATTTAAATATTTTTTTCCTCAACACGGTGACATAGTGGTTAGCACTGTTGCCTCACAGCGCCAGGGACCCGGGTTCGAATCCGGCCTCGGGTGACTGTCTGTGTGGAGTTTGCACATTCTCCCCGTGTCTGCGTGGGTTTCCTCCGGGTGCTCCGGTTTCCTCCCACAGTCCAAAGATGTGCGGGTTAGGTTGATTTGGCTATGATAAATTGACCCTTAGTGTTAGTGGGATTAAATACGTGGGGTTACGGGGATAGGGTGGGATATGTGTCGGTGCAGGCTCGATGGGCCGAAATGGCCTCTATCTGCACTGTGGGGATTCTGTGATTCTGTGAACCAGCATCAAAAACAAATCAACTTGTCAGTCATCTCATTGCTACTTGTAGGATCTTTGTTTGCCTGGAATTTCCATGGATCACATGAGCGAGAGATTCAATATCTACAGATCGTCATGTGTGGCTAGTCTTGGAGGTTGTAAACAATCTCAAAAGAGCAGAGTAGTTTTTCACCATCTCAAACAATACTTAAAAATATTGTATTTACAATTAATTGTTTATTGAACGTAACAGTTTTTTTACATTAACTATTTAACATTGACACCTTAAAGATGCTTAAAGATTTAAAAAATATAATTTATAACAGGATTTGTTTCAATATAAATATTTTTCATTCAAATAAGACAATCGCAGAAATGTTGGTTTATCAAAACGCAGATCAAAAATGAAACTTTACATGTATTCACAGCAACATTATATGAAATGTATTTTATACTATGATTTATTATATATAATCTCTTACGTACTATTATTTTTTACATCTTCATTAATTAAAATTTGTGCATTAAACTTCAGAAAATGTGGATTTCAGAAAGAGGCTGCTTGAGAAACTGAAATCCACATTTTTTTAAGTTTAATGTACAAGAGTTAATAAATTTAAAATGCAGTAAGATTATATATAACGCGTCCAGTCTACAATTTTAATGATTTATTTTATTACTGATGAACAATTACTAATTGAAATAGAATTTTTGCAGAACACACTCCACCCTCAACAGTTCTCAGAAAATTTGCTGATTATGATGAACTGCATCATTCCCACAAGGTAAAATTTTCCACTTTTGGTATTATTAGCACAATTGTTCACGAGATCCTATGCAAGGAGGAAAAATTAAAAAAAATATCTCAGAAATACCAGTGGCGCACTTATCTTTATATTGATATGGCGAAGGGTTTAAGGAGGAAATCCCAGAGAATGGGGCTTAGGTGGCTGAAAGCCATGGTGGGACGAACAGTAAAGGGCTGCACAATAGGCTGGAGTCAGCAGAACAGAGAATCTGGGAGGTGGGGAGAAAGAGTTGTAGGACTAAAGGAGTTTATAGTTAGGGAAGGATGAGGCCATGGAGGGAATTAAATACAAGGATCAGAATTTTTGAATTTGAGGTCAATGTAGATCAGCGAGAACAGGGATGATAAACGAGCAGCAGAGCATAAGCTGAACTTTATGGAGGATGGAAGGCCAGCCAAGAGAGTATTGGAGTAATCGAGTCTGGAGGTGACAAAGGCCCAAGATATAGTGGCCTACTCTCACTTTGTTTCCATAACTTAACTGGAAGTGTAACAAAAACACTTTTACATGTGTAAATGGGGTTTCTGCTGCACTCTGGTGTAGTTTCAATGGTGGAGTGGGGGCAGGGCCATCGACATTCCAGGAAAATGTAAAACTTTCTTTTTTTACTAACTACTAATCTAATAATTTAACCCTATTTAAATAAAAAATACAGCTAATTGCAATAATCATTGAAATGTAAACACACTTTCCTTTTTACTAGTATTAAGTAGTTAAATAAATCAGCTTAAGCTGGTTACTGTAATCAAGATGGTTGGCACGTGAGTCCTTTTGTATATTTAAATTCAGAAAGATAGACATTCAATTTGATGGGCTGAAAAGACATTTCAGTTATAATTTTATAAACTTCATCCAATAATGATATGCTTCTTCTGTAATCCTATATACCTGTGGAAATCCATCATTGGAGACTGGATGATTATAGAACATAGAATTAAGAATAAGTTAATGGTGAATCAGTACAACAAATTGATTAGTTTCCAGTTCTGTCTTATGACCAATTTCACTCCTTCATTAATAGTTATACAATGAAGGCATTGGAAATTGACTTTTTTCCCCAATATAAATATTAACAAATATATTATTCACTGCTACTGCATCTTCAAAACATTGCGACTGGCAAACATAACCCTCTTGAAGGTGGTGCACATTAAATTTTTATTATGGACTTAAGGGTTTCCTCCTTATTTAATTTATTTAAACAACAATACAAAAACACCTTTGGTTACTTAAATACTTAAGAATTTTAAATATTTACTGGATGCCTTAAAATTGCACAATAGCCCTTCCAGAACTCATTTTAATGAAAGTTAATTCTTTGCATTTTTAAAGGCAATCAACATCATTGCATTTTCATCTTTGATCTGTAAGTAGCACATGTTCATCACCTATATACCATCATTTACACAGGTATAAAAAACAGTAATCCAAGTGTTAAAAAAATAAGTTCCATGTCAATATCAGAGCTCATAAACATTTTTCTCTGCAGCTGGTCTACCAAGTGTTTTGCAACTAACATTTTTTCTCATCCAAGGATCACGTTTAACCAGTATTAAAGGAGAAAGATTCCGCACTAGAATGTTGTTTTTGTAATCATCATGTGACTGGAGATACAAAAGGTCATTTGCAGTGTCACTGTGAAAAAGCCGATTTTACCTGACAGCAGAATATTGAAGTTTCTATTTGAATGCGTTTCACCACATTTTGGTTGCAGTACAAGATAGAAATGGTCACAAGTAACACTGCAATGAAATGACAATCGGTCGGGTTCTAAAACAGGTGGACGATTCGCTCTACCAGATTATCTCACATTCAATGAAGATGAAAATCTACCCCAGCGTGTGTCAATGTGGCCAGTTCCTGTCAATTTACTTGCAAACTTGAAAAACGTAGTTGATGAAAAATGGAGATATATATTGTAGTATGCTAATCCATCAACTTGCTATGTCAGAGTAGTTGGATACTCTCCCCTCTTTGTTTAGAGAAGTCCTCAGAAAGGGGATTTCTTCTTCGCATGCCACTTTTGATGAAGGGTCCTACCAGAAGTGTTAACCTGCTTTTCTCTCAGATTTTGGCTGACGGCTGTGCATTTCCAGTGTTTTCAGATTTATTTCAGATTTCCAGCATTTGCGGTTCTCCACTAAGAAAGAGACTGTGGTGACTACCAAGATTTTTGTAAATGTTCTTCTGTGTGGAACTTTAAATTTTCATTTCTAGTTGCATGGACAATGAAACCAGTAAAGAAAAGATATGACTTCAAGTCTTGTGTGAATTTAATATAACTGAGCAGCTGGTTTAAAATGTCTTATCTTGAAAGTGTGAAAAAAATACACTCATTCATGAATGTGCAACAGGGTCTGAATGTTCTTTGTTGAGTGACCCAGGCGTGTTGCCTACAACCTTTCTTCATCCAACTACGTCTCCAAAAAATACAGATCTAATGGCTTGATTTTCATCCTAGCAGCTGTATTTCATCATTTTTTAAGGGATGGGTCTGAATTTCAATTGGCTTCAAATTTATGCCACTTCATCTGTTTGATCACTTAGGTACATCAGCTTTATATTTCCTGGAGAGAAGTTTCAGTTCCTGTTTAGTTTCCCAACGACTGAGGCTGAATTGACTAGGAATTTTAACAGTTGTCACCTTCACGTCCTTTGTAAAAATAGAAGAGGCTTGATTTTACTACTAATCGTATACAGCAACTGTTCTAGTGTTTCTTCTTTTTGAAGTGCAATGCTAAACATTTAGCCAGAGATGACAATGAATGCATTAATAATTAAGAATTTTCAGGTTTTACTCTTTGTAAAATATTTAACCTGGGGGAAAGGAGATAAAGTGAACAGAGGTACACATAGTTTCTTGTCCTGTACAACATTTTGGAAGGAGGAGATTGAAATATATTATTTTAAAAGAAAATCTTTCTTCTATTAAAATGCAGAGCGCAAATGTTGTCTCAATGCAATTTATACAAACAGATCACATGCATCGTGTCCCTCTTGTGTCAACAACTGTGAAAAAGACACCAATATATTGAGTTTCTCTGTGTTTAACCCTTTGTAAAGGTGGGGGAAAAGAAAGTAATAATAGGACTTGAAGTGAATACTGATTACTTAACACTAGATTAAGACCTGATACTTAGGTTTGTGTCTAGCCTCAAATAGTGGCCTGGAAGTCTCTATAACTGTACGGATACCACATAAAATTAATTTAGTTTGTTCCAACTCAGTTCTAAGTAACCACCATAATTTGGTACAAATTGACAATCTCACAAAGAGAATACATAAAAATGCCAGATGTGGGAAATTTATTGTTCTCTTGAGGTCGGGGTTAAGGCATATTGTTGGGGCAGAGCAAAGGGAGCATTAATTTGCATCCAGCCTGTGCTATACCTGATGCAGTTTCATCAGAATTTTTTCAATACTCATTAATACAGTATCCTACATTTCTGGTAACAATAGAAACAGGGAAATAATGTACACCAATATCCCATTGCATTTTTAGAGCAAAAAGATTTTATTTTAAAATTGTTACTATATTTTAATCTTCCCCTTCCAAAATGTTATACAGGGCAAAAAACGTAATTAAATTACTGCTTTGCACAGAGCTTGGTGAATCTGCTAAATGGAGTGGCTTGCTAAAGAGAGTAGCGACAGGAATTTAGCGAAAGTGGGAATTCACTGGTAAGTAGTGTGTGAGTAGTACAGATAGTGTGTTGTTATCAAACTGAAATTTAACCTAGTTTTCCTACTGTAAAACTTTACTTTAAAAGTCACTGGTAGTTAACAGTCAATAAGCAGTAAGTGGGTCTCGGACTAGGTGTTAATTATTGTAGCTGGCATTTGACTGACGAGTTGTAACTAGTGTGTTTCTAAATGATATATATTAGAGGGATATCTGCTAAAGCACAGATCTGTGAGCAGGCAGAGCTGGGCAAATCTGCTAAACGGAGTGACTTGCTAAACAAAGTGTCAATGAGAATTTGGTGAGAGTGGGAAGGAAGTGCTAGGTAATTTAAACCAAGGGGCAACAGTAAATATATAAATAATCAGAGTTATTAATTAGATCTAAGGGGATAAAATTAAAATTAACTAAGTAGAGGATACCAACATTAAAAAGATCTGAATTGTATTAAATAAAAATCTGGTATGCATAAATAATTAGTTAAGAACAAGGAGATACTAAACTAAAACAAATAGATACACGCAACATAAGTAGATAGACTTTTAAGTAAAATGATGGGACAGCTGAGACCCATTGCCAGTGTAAAGGACATCACTGAACGGGTGCAGAACATTTTGCGGGGAACAGCCAGAAGACGTGGTACATGTTGGAACCAATGTTGTAGGTAGGAAAAGGGTTGAGCTCCTACTGACAGAGTTTCAGGAGCGAGGGAGAAAGTTAAAGAACAGGACCACAAAGGTAGTAATCTCTGGATTACTCTCAGTGCCACGTGCTAGTGAGTATAGGAGCAGTAAGATAAGACAGGTTAACTTGTGGGTGGAGAAATGGTGCAGCATGGAGGACTTCAGATCCCTGGGACATCGGGACCAGTTCTGGGGCAGGAGGGTCTTGTACAAGAGTTTAAACTAATTTGGCAGGGGGAGGGGCACCAGGATTAAGCATTAGAGAAGAGATACAAGGTGCACAGAGGACTGGGAGAGAAAAACAGCATTAGAATAAAGAGTAGTTCAGGAGGGATCAGATGGGGGGAAAATGTGAGGCAGGCTAAGATGGGTTTAGAGTAAATGCTCGGAGCGTGGTAAATAAGGTTGGTGAGCTGCAGGCACAAGTAGCCACATGGGATTATGATATAGTGGTAACAACGGAGACCTACCTAAACAAGGGGGGGAATGGGCCCTTCATATTCCCAGCTACAATGTATTCAGGAAAGATAGGGAAGGAAAAAAAGGAGCGGGTGGCAGTATTGATCAAAGATACTGCAACAGCACTAGAAAGGGACGATGTACTTGAGGGTTCAAAGACAGAATCTATTTGGTTAGAATTATGTAACTTTAGAGGAGCTACTAAGCTGCTGGGCATATAGTATTGGCCACCAAATAGTGGGAGAGAGATAGAGGAGCAAATTTGCAGGCAAATTGCAGAAAGATGTAAGAACTTTAGAGTAGCGATAATGGGAGACTTCAATTATCCTAATATATACTGGGAAAAGGGGGGGGGGGGGGGGAGAGGAATTCCTGAAATGTGTACAAGAGAATTTTCTTGATCAGTATCTTTCCAGCCCAACGAGGAAGGATGTAGTGCTGGATCTAGTTTTGGGGAATGAAGCGGGGCAAGTGGAGCATTTTTCAGTGGGAGAACATTTGGGAAACAATGATCACAATATCATTAGGTTTAGAGCAATGTTCCCTGTAAGCTGCACTTTCTTCTGCATGGCCCGTTTCTTGGAATGCGCGATCCCTTTAAATTTCTGCGCATGCGCGGTATTTACAATGTAAAAGCCGGTGAGTGGCCTGCATGGGACCTTCCAGATTACTGCACACACACCTTAGCAGGGACAATGGTTTAGTTATGGAAAAGGACAAGGAAAAATCAAATGTAAAAATACTCAACAGGAGGAGGGCTAATTTCAGTGAGTTGAAAAGGAATCTGGCCCATGTGGATTGGAATCAAAGATTGACAGGTAATAAAGTAAATGACCAATGGAAGGCTTCAAAGAGGATATAGTTCAGGTACAGACTGGACACATTCCCAAGGGGGGGAATGGAAGGGAATCCATAGCTAGAAGCTCCCTGGATGACTAATGACATAGAGATTAAAATGAAACAGAAAAAGTAGCCTTATGATAAATGTCAGGTTCATAATTCAGTAGAGAACCAAGCTGAATATAAAAAGTATAGGGGAGAACTGAAAAAGGAAATAAGAGGGGCAAAGAGTGTGTTTGAGAATAGATTAGCGGGTAACATAAAAGGTAACCCAAGGCTTTTATAAACATATAAATAGTAAATGGGTAGTCAAAGGAAGGGTGTGGATGATTAGGAACCTAAAAGGAGATCTTCTTATGGAGGCAGAGGGCATAGCTGCGGTACTAAATGAGTACTTGCATCTGTCTTCACGAAAGAAGAGAATACTGCCAATGTAGCAGTAAAGGAGGAGGCAGTAGAGAAATTGGATAGGATAAAAATAAATAGAGGTACTGAAAAGGCTGGCAGCGCTAAAAGTAGAAAAGTCACCCGGTCCAGATGGAATGCATCCTAGGTTGCTGAGGGAAGTAAGGGTGGAAATTGCTGACAATTGGCCACAATCTTCCAATCCTCGTTAGATATGGGAGTAGTGCCAGAGGACTGGAGGATTGAAAATGTTACACCCCTGTTCAAAAAATGGGAGAGGGATAAACCCAGCAATTACAGGTCAGTCAGCCTAATGATGGTGGTGGGGAATCCTTGAGAGACATTAATCCAGGTCAAAATTAATTGGTGCTTGGAAAAATATGAGTTAATAAATGAAAGCCAGCACAGAAGGTGTTTGATAAAGTACCACATAATAGACTTGTTAGCAAAATTGAAGCCCATGGGATTAAAGGGGCAGTAACTGCATGGATACAAAATTGGCTAAGGGACAGAAAGCAGAGAGCAGTGTGAACAGTTGTTTTTCAGACTGGACGGAAGTTTGCAGTGGTGTCCTCCAGGGGTTGGTGTTGAGACCATTGCTCTTTTTGATATACATTAATGATCTGGACTTGCGTGTACAGGACATAATTTTAAAGTTTGCAGATGACACGAAGCTTGGAAATGTAGTGAGGAGGATAGTAACAGATGTCAGGAGGACATAGACTGACTGGTAAAATGGGCAGCCACATGGCAGATGAAATTTAATGCAAAGAAGTGTGAAGTGACATTCATCATGTAGGTGTCAGCTGTGGCTCAGTTGGTAGCACTCTCGCCTCTGAGTCAGAAAGTTATTGGTTCAAATCCCACTCCAGAGACCTAAGCACAAAATCCAGGTTGACATTCCAGAGCAGTAATGAAAGAGTGCTCCACTGTCGGAGGTGCTGTCTTTCAGATGAGATGTTAAACCGTGGCCCCTTCCGCCTTCTCAGGTGTACGTATAAGATCCCATGGAACTATTTCGAAGACGAGCAAGGGTGTTCTCCCCGCCGTCCTGGCCAATATAATCCCTCAACCAACATCACCAAAAAACTGATTATCTGGTCTTTATCACATTGCTGTTTGTGGGACCTTGCTGTGTGTAAATTGGCTGCAGTGTTTCCTACATCACAACAGTGACTACACTTCAAAAGTACTTCATTGGCTGCAAAGCGCTTTGGGGCATCTTGAGGTCATGAAAGGCGCTATATAAATGCAAGTCTTCCTTCCTAAATTGAGAAGGCTGTTAAAAAGGCATACGGGATCCTTGGCTTTATAAATAGAGGCATAGAGTACAAAAGCAAGGAAGTTATGCTAAACCTTTATAAAACACTGGTTAGGCCCCAACTGGAGTACTAAAGGAAAAAAAATTATGCAGCGAGTTGTTATGATCAGGAATGCACTGCCTGAAAGGGTGGTGGAAGCAGATTTAATAATAACTTTCAAAAGGGAATTGTATAAACACTTGAAAAGGAAACTAAATTCCTGGGCTAAGGGGAAAGAGCAGGGGAGTGGGACTAATTCGATAGCTCTTTCAAAGAACCGGCACAGGCACAATGGGTCAAATAGCCTCCTTCTGTGCTGTAACATTCCATGATTCTACAATTTGCAAGTATCCATTCATCTTCTCTCACACATATATATGAGAGAAGATGAATAGATACTCACAAATAACCACAAAGCAATAGTTTAATCAAGTCATATTGAGGGGATAATCATTAAGATATCAAATTGAATGGTTTATGATGGTTTTCCAAAATTAAAGGCTGAATTACATTCTTAACAGCCTTGCATCTGTTAACATTTAATATGCAAGAAGAATTTAGCTAATCTTTTTGTGCCAAGGGACTGTTTATGTGAATTCTGAAGGTCAATGTGCCTCATGTCCTTGATAAGTGGGGTCATTCACATTAAAAGGATCAACATTGTGACATTATTACAGCAGGTTTATTGAGATTTAATTTCACATTTGTTTTTTGTAACTTCTATGACCAGTCTTGTAATACAAAACAAGTATTCTCAGTATTTGTTACCAAAAAATAATGAATATTTCAGTAAATAACTATTGATCTTCATGAGCTTGTTTTTGCTTTGGTTACTATAAATGTTGCATGTAAAAAGTATCTTTTTTTAATTACTTGGTTTAAATTCTATACACTGACCAATAACCTGGGAATAATTAACAGGTACTATGTGGTTGGTATCTTTGGGCAACTGATAATCCTGTGGTCTCTATTTGATGTCACGTGAATCTGTAGTCATGTTGATGAAACATTTCAACAGTTCTTAGACCAGGTTTATGGGAGGCATGTTTTATTAACAAATAATGAAGAGGAAAACTTAATCTAGTACTTCTTACTGTGCAGGATGCCCACATCCTGTTGTTGGAAAATGTAATTGATGCTTATGCACAAATTGTAGCTTTTTCCAATGTCTCCAAAGCTTAACACTTTCTTATGGAAAAATATCTTAAAAAGGTGACTCCAACCTTTGCCTTTTGTCTTGACCTTGAACATAGTTCTTCTGTGCCAGTCTTGATTAAATTTTCTCCGTCACACAATTGTTCTTTTGATGGATCCATTCCACGTGTCTTTATCAGTTCTGCTTGCAAACTATCAAACTTGGACTTAAACCATTGATGTGCTTCCTCCAGGTTAGCACTGATCTGCAGTCAGATAACATCACAGGTAGCAACATTGCCCTAAATATTACTGCATATTGAAGACATCTCTTTATGTAGTGTGCATGTATATAGTGTGCACATTTCCAGATAACTGCATTCACTGGTCAATATTAACTACTTTTGTAGTTCTCCCCATGACTCAGTGGGTAAATGCATAGCAATGCATATTGCTGAACCATACAAACCAAGAATGTCCCAGGTTCCACCCCTGTTGTGTTATGAGTTAGCTGATTGCTGCTGAATAAATGCGAGGAGTACTACAACTGGACTCAGTGTCTCCATGTTTTGGGTGCTGAGAGCCAGCCAGGGTTCTTTCTCCCAATCACTATCCTGCGACACTCAGTTAGAACGCTGCATGTTGACAAAGACAGATAAAGACAGAATTGGGCCCAAGCGGTGAGGCCTGCCACAGTCAAACAGCTTGCCAATAGTCACTATCTAGGCATGCATATTAATAATGGCCACTTGTTCAAACTATTGAATAGCTGCTAGCACCTGTGGAACCATTCCGCAGCATAATTCAGTGCCTTCGGGTTAGGAGCAAACTGGGGCAAAAACTTTTATTGTTAAAGAATATAGCATAAATCCATGCTAAGTTGATGTAACTGAAGCTAAGTCTTCAGTACTGCAGTCTGTAATCGATTTTACTCAGCAGTAGAAATAACTGAGTAGTATTTACTATCATGTTTATTTTCAATACTTGGAAATAATAAAAATTTCTTTGAGCAAAAATGTCTCCTGAAAAAAGGAAAACTAAATGTAAAAATGATCTCTGATGGAATCAGAACTAAATAGTCCTAGAATGTGATGAACAGCTTATAGTATGCCTAAACAAAATTCAACTTTGCTGGCTCCAGTAGTTAGACTTACTTCCACTGGTACTGAAAAACAAATCTCCTCAGTTTCAGGAAATCACGATTTAGCCTAGAGTGCAGTTTTTAGTGGGGCAGAATTCCATTCATGCATGATATACAATGTTTAAACATGTTAAACTTAGCTTAAAAAATTAAGTAGAGTTACAGCATGGATGCAATAACACCTACACCTTCCCTGTATAAACTCTCAAATTTCTATCACAACGCAAAAAATACAGTTTAAGTTAAACATTGCATATTCCAATTTTTGCATACAAGTGGTAAAATAAATATACTATAAGATCCTTGGGTAATAAATTTTCTATCTTCAAATCCACTTCTAACTGATCTGGGGGGGAAAAGCACCAACAATTCCTACATTTAATTTAGATTAATTTCAACAGAGGGAACAGTTTGAAAAAGAAGGAACGCTTAGAGTAAATAATTTCAGTACATATATTTCTTAACATGTATTTTTGAAGGGCTTATCTTCTACTACTGTAACTTTCCTTCCCTTGAATAACCACCATTTTGGGTCTCCACTCAGAGCCAGATCTGCTATGATAACACTGGCTTAAAGGGCAGCCCATGTGTATCCCAACTGATTCAATTTATTTATAGAAATCTGTGCAATGGACTGATCTAAATTCTGATCAGGCAGTTGCTAAAGCCAGAATTAGTTTGGCATTCACACTAGTCTGTAGCATCATCTTGAATGTAAGTGAGCGGAGCTGCTATGGGTTTAATAGTATTTTAATTTTTTTTTAGATAATAGATGGGAGAATCTTTCTTCTTTAATAGCACAATGGGATTCATACCGTTGGTACGCAGCACTGTGATAGTATAGTTTCATATAGTGATTCCAAACCTCGGGGTAAAGACAGCAAAACTATGACACATAGGGCCAGAACTTGCGGTGGGTATGATGGCGTACTCTCAGAGTATGCCATCATACCGCCTTTGAAATGGACCGCAAGTTTGGGATGCGCCTGCGCTAAATCCCGAACTTGCGATGTCAAGTTATGACTTGACAGATTATCTGCTCCGCTCCCAATTGCTGCCGCAGAATTGGACTAATTGCCCACCAACTGCCCAGCAATTACGTACGAAAATTTTACGGCTGACGCAAACAGGCGCAAGGCCTATTTGCATCAGCATAAGGGGATTAGATAGAGACAGTTACTCATTCTATTAGCTCCGGAATGTGATGTAATGAATTATAAAACTGTCCGAAACACCTCCAATGATTAATGTACAGATTTTTCAGTTCTTTGTTTGGGCTCTGTTGTATTTATGTTTGTATCCCTGTCCATGTTATTTTGTATGAAATTTCACAGAGCTTGAACGATTTATCAGAATTCTAATTCCTAAATTAGATTTAAGAATTAATTCCCAAATAATTTTTTTTAGGTGTGTCTGTGTGATACAGAGAGAGAGAGAGAGAGAGAGAGAGAGAGGGTCATTTTGGAACTATTTATTCTCCTAGTCCTTCCTTATAATTATTCTGAAAATACATCCAATTGCAGATAATTCTATAAAAATCTAACATTGGGTGAAATGCAATATAAAGAACATTACCAGTATTGGAGGTAGATATTTTCCCTTCGGTGTACTGAAATGGCGCACCAGGCCCACGTGATGCCAGGTACGCTTCCGCACACGCTGCACCCCTGGGATCCGTGGGCCATTACGCTGCCCTCAAGTACGCAGCATCAGAGAGCAAGTTCACAAGCAAAGAGAGGGTATGAAAAAATATTGGCAAGTAAAATCAAGGAAAATCTAAAGATGTTTTATAAATACATAAAGAGCAAGAGGATAACTAAAGAAAGAGAAGGGCCAATTAGAGACCAAAAAGGAAGCTTGTGTGTGGAGGTGGAAGACGTGGGTATGGTTTTTAATGAATACTTTGAATCTGTCTTCACAAAAGAGAGGGATGCAGACATTGTAGTTAAGGAGGAGGAGTGTGAAATATTAGATGAGATAAACATAGTGAGAGAGGAAGTATTAAGGGACTTAGCATCTTTGAAAGTAGATAAACCACCAGGCCCGGATGAAATGTATCCCAGGAGAAGCAAGGGAGGAAATAGCGGAGGCTCTGGCCATCATTTTTCAATCCTCTCTGGCTACAGGTGTGGTGCCGGAGGACTGCTAACGTTGTGCCGTGTTTAAAAAGGGAGAAAGGGATAGACCGAGTAATTACAGGCCAGTCAGCATAACCTCGGTGGTGGGCAAATTGTTGGAAAAAATTCTGACATGGATTAATCAAGGACAGTCAGCATGGATTTAAGGGAAGGTTGTGTCTGACTAACTTGATTGAATTTTTTGAGGAGGTAACAAGGAGGGATGATGAGGATAGTGCGTTTAATGTAGTCTACATGGATTTTAGCAAGGCTTTTCACAAGGTCCCACATGGCAGACTGGTCAGAAAAGTAAAAGCCCATGGGATCCAAGGGAAAGTGGCAAGTTGGATCCAAAATTAGCTCAGTGGCAGGAAGCAAAGGGTAATGGTCGACAGATGTTTTTGTGACTAGAAAGCTGTTTCCAGTGGGGTTCCGCAGGGCTCAGTACTAGGTCCCATGCTTTTTGTGGTATACATCAATGATTTAGACTTCAATGTAGGGGGTATGATTAAGAAGTTTGCAGATGATACAAAGATTGGCCGTGTGGTTGATAGAGAGGAAGAAAGCTGTAGACTGCAGGAAGATATCAATGGACTGGTCAGGTGGGCAGAAAAGTGGCAAATGGAATTCAATCCGGAGAAGTGTGAGGTAATGCATTTGGGGAGGGCTAACAAGGCAAGTAGAGGAGCAGAGGGACCTTGGAGTGCATGTCCACAGATCTCTGAAGGTAGTAGGACAGGTAGATAAGGTAGTTAAGAAGGCATGCGGGATATTTTCCTTTATTAGCCGAGGCGTAGAATTTAAGAGCAGGCAGGTTATGCTTGAACTGTATAAAACACTAGTTAGGCCACAGCTAGAATACTGTGTACAGTTCTGGTCACCACATTACAGGAAAGATGTGATTGCACTGGAGAGGGTACAGCGGTGATTTACGAGGATGTTGCCAGGACTGGAGAATTTTAGCTATGAGGAAAGATTGGATAGGCTGGGATTGTTTTCTCTGGACCAGAGGAGGCTGAGGGGAGACTTGATTGAGCTGTACAAAATTATGAGGGGCCTAGATAGAGTGGATAGGAAGGACCTATTTCCCCTAGCAGAGGGATCAACAACCAGGGGGCATAGATTTAAAGTAATTGGTAGAAGAATTAGAGGGGAGTTGAGGAGAACTTTTTTTACTCAGAGGGTGGTGGTCTGGAACCCACTGCCTGAAAGAGTGGTAGAGGCAGAAACGCTCATCACATTTAAAAAGTACTTGGATATCCACTTGAAGTGCTGTAACCTACAAGGTTACCGACCAAGAGCTGGAAAGTGGGATTCGGCTGGATAGATTTTTCAGACAGCACAGACATGATGGGTCGAATCGGCTCCATCTGTGCCTTAAAGTTCTATGATTCTATGGGCTAGATTTTCCTGGGTCCCACCCGCACGGGTGCGGGGGGACCCAGGAGACGCCGGGAAACCCGGAAGTTCGGGTTTCCCGACACGCTGTGGAGTTTTAATTGCACAGCATGCGTGTGACATCAGGGGCGGGTTCCATGCCCGGAAGTCAGCCTGATTGACAGGCTGGCTTCTAGTCGTGCGGGGAACTCGGAGGAGGAGGCCAATGCCCAGCCCTGGAGCTCAGTCCTGATCCTGGGGCCGGGGGGGGGGGTTCAAACCCCGATCCCGGAGGGTGCAGGCTGATGGTGGGGGAGCTTGGGGGGGCCGGGAGGAAACACTCCTGCTCCTCCCGGCCCACAAGGATTGCTCCCTGAGGCTGAGGCTGCCTCGTTGCAGCCACCGGGAATCCCGAGCTCCGGGATCCCTGGCTGCTTGCAGTAAAACCTGCACAGCAGGTTAAAGTAGAGGCTTCAGGCTTCATTATAATATGTAAATTGTCAACCCACCTCTTGGCAGCGGGTTGGCAGCCCGCCCACCCCACCCACCGCCTGAGTGAAAGTGGGCGGGTTGGAGTCGGGGTTCACATTTTTTCGACTTTCACTTCCCCCCACGTCTCCAACCCACCCGTTCTTACCTCTGAAAGTTCTGGCCTATGATTCACGAAGGAGGGCCTCCATCAGATAAGTATGTATTCTATTCGGATGCCGGCGGCATACTCTGTAGGTATGCCGCCGACCACAAAATCTGCCCCAATGTTCATAAGATTGATAAGACGTCTTATTAATGTAGGACATAAGGGCTACAAAAACAAGTATCTCACAGAGCACATTCTCCTACCTGCTGTGACTCCAAACTGGCTTCCTTCAGTTTGTGCTCAGTTACTTCTTTGCAACTTTGCAGACTTTTTACCTTCTCCTCAAGACTCTAGGAGCAAAAATAAATATTTTTGTGCTGTTTAAAATTCAGAATTGTATAACCATTCCATGTGAATTAAGTTTAACAATGCTAATCTCTTGTACTGAGATTGCAGATCCTCAATACTGTGTGATCTAGTACAAATTCTGTAAGATTAATAATGGTGACAGAAATCAAAGGAGTAGAACAGACTGTAACACAGTGGGCTCTTGGACCCCATTATGGAATTCTGGGAAACCTTAGGGGTTAACACTGAATTCTGCAAAAGCAGCTCAATGAGAAAGCAAAGCCACAGAGCCTTCTCACAGACAGAAACTGTCAGCACTGGCACCACAGGTATTATAAAACTGTCCCCCAACCGGCCTGAAGGGCTAGATGAATAGGTCACTTTATTTGTGAAACTAGTCAAGCAGTCTGCAGAGACAGTCCTTATGAAAATATGAAAGCCAGGTTTATGGCTCTAGCTATGGTTAACATGTTACAAATGTTGAGATGAGAACAGGCCAGGATGCTCTAATCCAGTGGCAGGTAAAATACAGCCCCATCGGCTGTATCCGGCCCGCCAAGGTGTAGCTTCGAGGCCGAACGTCCGCCGCACTTGACCCCGCCCCACGTAACATCAGGAGGCGGGTCATTGTCTCTGAGGCAGCAATGGGCCTTCGAGATGGTTGGCGAAGATAGAGACCGGCGGATGAGGTGGACAGAAGGTGGCTGGGAGTCGCGGATTGGGCCCCGCCCCCCGGGTGAGGGCCTTTTATTAATGGCAGCGCGGCCCCTAAACCGATTTAGTGCTTGGTTTTTGTTTTTGCCTCTTGATGGAGGCGTGCAATTCTGAAAGTCAGTCACGCTAATCCACTTTTATCCCTATTGCATATTTAACCACAGCCAATTCCGACCATCCCTTCGTAGCAAATCGAGTGCATTGCCAGGCCGAACAAGAACTCAGGCATTACCTCACTAGCAGAAAAAAAAAATTCTCGTCAGTTGTGGTTGAAATTTATTTGACGTGTATAACAAGTATCAGAAGGTGAAAACTAACCCCGCTATTTTTTTCCATTTTTAAAAAAAAGAAAAGGTATTTTCTCCCCTTCCACTTTTGGTCTTAGTGATCTATACTATTTGTTCAAGTTAAAAAGCGAAGTATTTGCAAATAATCCAACCATGCATCAGAAAGAGCAATAATTCCTCATCAAAATTTGCTGATATAGTGACTTGGTCAAAAAGTCAGTTTGATATTTAATGAGGTCAAATTAAGAGCCTGTTTATACAATAAATAAACCCATCCCCTTAAGCTAACACTGTTCCACAGTTAAACCATCCCAGTTTGAACCTTTTATGTACCCACTGCCCCAAAACAAATATGCACACTCATTCTCTTTTTCACTTTCACTCTAACATACAACTTCTTCATGCTTGGGTTTCCGGTGTTTTTTATAGCAGAGTGAAGAGCCCTTGATAAAGTTAGCTCATGCAAACACAGAGAAAAATTGAAAAAAGGTGAATTTTGAAAAAAAACTACATGCTCTGAGAAAATGTACACCAAAATATTACATATTTTGCAATGATAACAGGAACTTAAAAAAGTGAACAAATAAAGTTTTAAATGGGATCATGTACTCCAGACAAATCTAGTTGTGCCATTTGGTAACTGGGGTATTGCTGCTAGACTTCAAAATAGGAGTTGAGGGCTCTCTGCAAATAATTTGGGAAAGCAAAAATCTCTTTCAGCGGCAGGAGCTGGTGAGTGGCCTGCATGGGACCTTGCGAGTGGTGAGCGATGCGCACCTTAGGGGGAACATTGGTGTGCAGCCCTCAACAGCTCACCAAAACTTGTTAAGTGGCCCTTCAGCCCAAATAATTGCCCATCCCTGCTCTAATCTCATCAGAACATGCAAAAATTGACCATCATAATTTACGACATATCTGCTTATCAAAATTGATTGGTATATTGGAAGAGACTTACATGACCCAGTTAACCTTTCTTAACTGGTCATTGAGGTTTGAACCTGGAAAGGGAATCTGCCAGTAAAGTTTAAAATATAAAAAGGGCCATCCTTTCTCCCCATGTCACTGCCCCCTACCCAAACCCGGAATAGTAAATTGCAGTATGTGGCTTACAGGGGTGGGTGGCAATGTTCCCTTTATTTTTTTTTGGGTGCGTGGCTCCTTTAAGGGGCTGCGCGGTCCATTCAAAATACTGGTATGCGCTGTTTTTCCCATTGAAAAGCTGGTGATCCGGCTGCGCGGGAGGTCCAGAGCGCTGCGCAGTGGCGCAGCTTAAAGCCAACATTGGTGGGTGGGTGCCCAAAATATGCTCATAGTTGTGGCATTGATATGCAAAGTAGAGAATATTCCCCTGACCCTGGAAAAACCATTGTGGTCAAGAGATCGGAGTGGGCACATCACAGAAGTTATGCCGAGTGTAGCTCCCACAGAAATTCAACCCCATTGTATCCTTCTCTTTTATTGTGCCCTGATATCTAGAAATGAATATTCAAAGATGAACTGCACAACACAGAACTTATTCCACGATTGGGAAAGGTTTCAGTTGGCAGCCCCCACTCCTCTTAGTCAGTCATCACTGTTTGTGGCCCTTGCCGTGTGCAAGAAGTAATTTCCCTGAATGTGAAATGTGCAGGGACATTTTGGAGACATGATAGAACGCCATATAAATGCAAGTTCCTTCTTTCTTAACTAGTGAATAATAGTCACGATTGAGTCAGATAGACAGACAGAAAATATTTAATGCCTCTATTTGCTTAAAGCATAAACTACAAAGTCGTTACTGAGCTATATAGGCTATTCATATTTTCAGACTCTAAAACATGCAGTTTTCCATTTGGGCAAGATCAGTTTTAGTAACTGAATGCTTTCCTGTCTACTAAACAGAAAATTTATGTGGGTACTTCATTGCCTGAATAGCAGAAAAAAATGTTCATGTTTTGGTATTTTTGATCATTTTTTTCTTCACAGAAGGATTTGGGAATGAGTTATATCTATGCGTTGCATTTTAAAACAAAGTAATTGCACACAGTTTTAAAAAGCAACAGTCTGTGACCACTGAGACAAAAAGATTATTTGTTTATAGGCCAGGCATTGAAGACGTCTATTAAAGCTGGAAGAGCCACTGTCTACTTCAAACTTCCAGCTCACATCTACTTCAAACTGAGACAATGGGGGCAATTTTAAACATACACCCTAAATCAGAAACAAAGGGCGCGAAGGGCGGTAACCGGAAGTACCGCCCCGGCCGCTAAATTCGGCTTACCGCCCCGCAGAGGATGTGGAGCGCAATCTCGGGTGCTCCACTTCCTGTTGGGGCGGTAACCGAAGCGATGTCGGGGCACGATCGGCAGTGCTGTGGAGCACTGCCGCATTTCAATGCCCCTCCCCTTCAGTTAAAGGGCCTCCGATGGCCCACACTCGGCCACCAGGGCGGCGTGGTGCTGCGGCCGTAGCCCGGCACCAAGAGGCTGTGCGATGGCGGCCAGGACCACGCCACGGCCCACCACGGAGGGCTAACCTGGAGGTCGGCCAAAAGAAGAAAATGGCGGCGCGGGTCGCAGCCGCACCTCCCCTTTAAATAGCGCCCCGCGAGCGGAGGTCGGCCAGTTCGCGACGCGCGCGCTCACATCGCCCACGGGAGCCTCGCGGGGCGCAGACAAATTTCTGCTGCGGGACGGTAAAGGGACGCGGTGGGTCACGGCACACGCCGATGACGTCATCGCCGGTGGCGTAGCGGCCCAGGACGCTACCAGCGGGGGCGCGCCGCTATCGGGTAGTGCCTCAGCAACGCCTCGCCGAATTTCTCGGGAGGCGCTTTTTTTTGTCCCTCCCCAGATGATAAGCCCTTTGCACCCTGTTAGCGCCACCCTGGAGGCGCTAATGGCAGGCACAAAGGAGCCAAATTTCTAGCCCAAAGTCTGCGATGCACCTGTGGCGCCTGAATCCTTCAGCGGCAGGCCAAACTATTTTCAGGTTTGGGCCTTATTAGATTACAGCCGGTGAAGTGCCCAGAACCCAATAAATGCTAAGTGGGCAGCCCGCTGAACCGGAGCACAGAAAATCCGGTAGCACCATGGTCGGGCTGAGCTGGGAGTCAGCACTAATGGGAAGGTGGGCCTATCCGTGGCCGTCAGTGAGCGCAGTATTTTTGTGGGGCCAGGAGAAGTATTCCTGTTCCTTCTGGCCTCACGAAAATTCCCCCCAAAAATGTTCCGGGCCGTTTATGAGTGGCTTCCAACTGTCCCTGGTAAGGCTGCTCACCACCTGGTACAAATGGGTGGAGTGTAAATGTGCACGCACCACTCATTTTATACTTGAAAATTGCAAACGGGGTTCTACTATTGGCATAGGACCCCGATTTGCATATGCAACTGGGTACCCACCTGTTTTGGGCAGGAGTACTGGGTCTCTGATTGCAGGTCTGCACAAAAATTGCGTCAGGCGGGTCTTTGGCATCCAAAAGGTGGCCACTCTTTTCCTGCTATTTTCCACAGCAGGACACTTTGTAAATGGGACAGGCAACAGTTGAATATTGCCTCAAATGAAACGCAATTGACTCATCCCAGACTCATTAACCTATGATACTGACACTGCACGTATCTTAGAGGATAGCAGAAGCGGGATTTGCACGTGGTGAGACTCCGGGCACAAGTGCGTTGCAGGGGAGGGGGCAAGGATAGCGCAGGTGCCAGCTCTCTGGAGGGCAAGGTCGCACACGAGTTCTGCTGCAGAGGACTCAGGTGAGGACTTTGATGGGCCAGGCTACAGAAGAAGGCTGATGAATGTACAAAGAAATGATTGGTGCATTGGGAAGCCTGCCAGAAAGCCTGCGGTCAATGTCAAGGAACATGGAGGAGTCCGGCACCAACTTGGCTCAAGGATTTGCACAGACTTTGGAGCCCATCCTTTCCAACATGGAACAGGTGGCCAACTCCATCAACACACTTGGGAACCCAACCATGATGCCACGTCTGATGACTGATGTCTTGGCTTCCATTGCAGCAGAAGCAGCTTCTACCAATAGTCTGAGTGCTGCAGAGGAAGCTCAGACCGATGTCATGCAAGCTCAGCTTGTTGCCATGCAAGCTCAGACTGCTGCCATCATGGCTGTGGCTACCAGTGGTCAAAGCGGCTCGCAGGGTGTCACAGCAGTCCAGCAATCTGTCCTCCAGCAGATTACTAGGATTGCTGAGCCGCCGCCCCGGGGGAGTGGCAGTGGCTCCATGGAGCATGAGTCTGCTGTCCTCTCTAAGGATGACAGCATTCGTGCTCCCACCCCTGCCACTCCACCAGTGCCCTTGCCTGTTAGCCAGCCAGCCCAGACTGCTGCCGGCCATGCCGAGATGGTGCAGTCTGAAGCCAGGCCTTCTAGGCCCAGAGCTGCTCAAGGTTGTCCTACAAGGCCATCCACTGAAAGTCAGCAGCCTTCCACCAGCTATGCTGCAGCCACTGGGGTAACACTGAGTAGGAGCACTAGGACAGGCAAAGATACACGAAAGACAGGCACTAGGGTGATTAGTTTATGTTTGTATACAATATGGCATGATTTCATCTATAAATTTGGTTTGGAATGTTTATATTGTGTTAGCTTTTATTTTTGCATTGTGGCCAAGAGGTCGATGTGATGGTCAGTAACAGAGGGAAGGCAAGGAGTGAGGCACTGTTGGTGAATGGGGAATTGAGGTTGAGATTACTGGTATCACACTTGAATTAGTTCTTCACGTACAGCCCGGGCAGAAAGGGGCTGTCGAGGTTGCAGCCTCCCTTCCTCTCCCGCCTCCTCCTCTTCTATGTCTTCCTCCTCCTCCTCGTGTTCCTGCTCCTCAGCTTCTCGCCTGATTGGTGGTGGCAAGGGCTGTTCCCTCAGGATGGCAACGTTGTGCAGCATGCAGCATACCACCACAAATCTTGAGACCCGCTCAGTCGAGCACTGCAGGGCTCCTCCAGTTATTCGTTACTTCAGCACGCCAATGGTCTACTCTATCACATTGTATGCATGCTACGCACGTGTGCGTGGGTTGTGAACTGGAGTCATGAGCCATGTCGTCAGCGGATAGCCCTTGTCGACCAGTAGCTACCCTTTGGTTTTCCTTGGTGGCTCAAATACAGCTGGCACAGCGGACTGCTGCAGAATGAAGACATCATGACTGCTGCCAGGATACTGGGCATTGACCTGCATGATGGTCATATACCAGCTGGACGTTGAGGGAGTAGAATCCCTTTGGGTTCCAGTAAATGGCAGAGTTGAAATGCGGCGCCTGCAAAGCAATGTGCGTACAGTCAACAGCACTCTGCAATATGGGGTAGCCTGCAAACATTGCAAATTCTCGTGCTCGCTCTGCCTGCTTATCTCTGGCAAGAGCGAATGAAATGAAGTTATCTCTCTTTGAATAGAGCGCCTCAGTGACCTCCCTTATGCAACAGTGGACTGGAAACTGCGCGATGTTGCTAATATCTCCAGTACCATCCTGGAAGGAGCCAGATGCATAAAAGTTCATAGCCACGGTCACCTTCACAGTCACTGGCAATACAGTCCTTGCCCTGCTCTCAGATTGGAGTTGTGGTTGCAGCAGTTGGCAGATTTCAGTGACAACCTCCTTAGTGAAGTGCAGATGTCTCAAACGTTGGTCATCGCTGAGGTTCAGGTAGGAGAATTGTTCCCTGAACACCCATGGCAGATATGGCCTCCTGCTGAGAGCCCTTCTCCCTCTCCTCCTCCTCCCTCTTCTGGCAGCTTGTCCTGCTCTGCGTGGCCTCTGCTCATTCTCCCAGTCATGCTCAATTCCAAGAGGAAGGCCTACTAGGCCACCCATGTCTGGGACCAACTGGTTTTTGCAGAAGTCTTGAAGTCAGCCAGAAGTACTTCAGCACCTGCCACATCACTCCCTGTAGACGTTTGAAACTTAAAACAACTATGAAAAGCACCAAAAACATGTAGAATTGTAGCAACAGCCAAAACAAATCAACCAACAACTAACCTGCAAGTAGTTGATGATCGCTTTAAATATTGCTGGTGGAGGTCCTTCCTGCTGCTTAACACGTGGTTAGCTGTGTGAGCTTAAGAGAGGGCGTCTATTGGAGTGTGGAGCTCCAAAATGGTAGTGCTGGCGCCAAATCAGCGTTGCACGCTGACTGACGTCATGACCTGCCTGCTCTGCATACTTCCGGCAGACGTTAACTGCGCGCCGCTAACGCCTTTATCAAGATGGTGTCCAGCGCGCTTCACGTCAGAAGTGTGCGCCGTGGACGCCATTTTGGATTCCCAACGAGTGCTACTGAGTCCAATTTCTCGCCCATGATGTTTACATTAGTTCAATATTCAAAACACCAGTTGAATTTTGAAGCCAATTAATTATCCACTGGTGTTTTGTTGACAGTTAGAAAATAATCAAGGCTAATTCTTTACACCTATGAGCTAGAGATCATAATTGCTAATACCTATGAGACAGACAGTGTGTTACCTCATACTAATTTGACTTTTTTTAAAAAAACTCAGTTGAATTTTGAAAGCAAACAAAGCCTCTCTGAGGGAAACAGATAGAAAGGAAGAGAGAGAAGTGAGGAGGGAAAGAGGTTAAGAAAGAGAGGGCTTCTGGCCTCTTGCCATCCACCCCTGGGGTGAAATGATGGAGCGCTAAAGGTAAGGTGTGTGACAGCAGAGCAAGGAAGAGGGCAAGGTATAGGGAATGAACGACTAGTTCAAAGGGGAAAAGATGGGGATAATGTGGAGAGTGAGGGGATGGTAGGAAGTGGAGGACAGTGAGGGTGAGTAGCTTTGGGGATGTGATGGCAGTGAGTGCGTGGGTAGAAGTATGAGCGTTTAGGGAGGGCATGGGAAGGGAGTCACCGAGGACCACAATTTCCCTGCAATCCCACCCCAAATGCAGCCTGTAGCCATCGGTGACTCCATTCCCTGCCATCTCCACCTGAAAGGAGAGAAGCAAAAAAAAGACTGAGAAGCAGAAAAGGACAGTGAGAAAGTAAAAAGTAGTTAGGAAGAGAGAAGAAGCGAAGAAAAAGAGACAAAGGCAGAGGAGGCAAGGCAAAGAGAGAAATACAGCAACATGAATACAGCGGAGACAGTAAGAGAGAAACCATATTCTCCGACTAACTATGTGTAATGCCATTGTGAATCAATCTGTTGCTTTATTAAACAAAAGCACAAGCTGCAAACATTTTTTTTAATGAAGTAGCAAAGATATATGAGATATCAAGAAAAGGCTAACTAAAGTGGCACTGAAAGTAACACCATTATCGAGATGTACTACTTAAAAAGAGATGAAAAAAGGCGTCTTAAATGTGCTGGTACATTAGCAATCATAAAACTCTATCAGCAAATGACAGATTTTCTGTAGATATTAGTATTTCTTCATTTTGGGACTGGTCATGTTTAGAAAGATACAAACACGTAAATGCTAACAGGAAAGTTATACAGTACCTGGATATGCAACGTTGTGTTAATCAGCAATTTTAACATTACAGCAGGGGGAAATTCAACATTGGTGGGGATACAAAACAGACGGTAGTGGATCGGCCTCCCGTTGTTGTTTCGTATGGCGGGAAAAGCTTATAATGGGATGTCTAGTTTGGCTACGTTATACACCCCCATCCAACTTTCCTTTGCTCTTTAAAGTAGTCCATTGTATAAATGCAAATTTTTCTTTTTAACAGTCTAATTACTGATTTTGACAAAAACATTCAACATTGATAAAAACATTTTTTTTTAATAAAAGCATAGAAGCAGAAGACATCCCACCTGACATTTATTCCTCAGCTCTTGATTTAGCTTATGTTCCTTCTTCAACTGGAGTTCTTGCTGTTTGCGGAGGGACGCCGCCTCATGCTGACTCTTTGCCACGTTCTGAAGCTCTTCTTGTAGACTCTGCATCTCTGTCATAAACTTCTGAATCATTTGAGACTGCAGGAAAAGAAACAACCAAAATATAACTGAATATAAAAGATCAACAAAATAAAAAAATGATTCCCGGACTTCAGTAAAACTGCAATCATTTAAATATGGGGGCAGAAATTCGGGTCCCCACGGGTGAGTACGCGCTGTGTACTCACCCGTAGGGCCACCGAAAGTGCCGGGTTTGCGCATGCACGGGAAACCGGAACTTCCGGTCTCGTGAAGGAAGGGGTTTGCGGGTCAACCGCGTGCGCAGGAGAGGCAGTGCGCACGCAGCGAACTTCAGCTTTTTTTTTTTTTAACAGGTTTCTCCGTGCGGGTAAGTCCCTAGCAGCTGCGCGGGGAAAAAGCAGGCGCAAGGCCTGCTTTTAACAAGGAAAGTGGTGAATTAAGTAAAATTAAAACATTTTTTCCACAGGTTTATTGAAAACTGTAATTAATTTAGAGGGGATTTGAGGAAAAACTTTTTCACCCAGAGGGTGGTTGGAATCTGGAACTCACTGCCTGAAAGGGTGGTAGAGGCAGGAACCCTCACAACATTCAAGAAGCATTTAGATGAGCACTTGAAATGCCATAGCATACAAGGCTACGGACCAAGTGCTGGAAAATGGGATTAGAATAGACAGGGCTTGATGGCCGGTGCGGACACGATGGGCCGAAGGGCCTCTTTCTGTGCTGTATAACTCTATGACTCTAATTTTTTCAAAAATTTAAATTGTTTAAAATAGTTATTTTATGTAATTTATAGTTATTTAAAAAATGTGATTTAAAAAAAAAATTTATTTGAAGTTTTAGTTAGGTTTTGGGGCTGATCTCTATTCATAGATTTGACAGGTCTTCCTGTCAAATCTATGAATGGAGATTCCCTGCTCCGATTGGCTCTCCATGGCCCACGTGATCCCAGGGGATGCTTCGAACTAACTGCGCCACTGGGATCCGTGAGCACTGCACACCGGCAGCTGGAGGAGGCCCAGGATCCGAATTCCACGCGGGCCCACAGCACAACGGCAGGCGCGCTATGTAAGTGCACCCGCTATGCTTGCACCCGCGGGAAGCCTCCGACCCGAATTTCTGGCCCAATTCTACCATCTACAAGGCTGAAGTCAGGAGTTGTGACAGAACACTCCTCACTTTCCTGCTTGGGTGCAGCTGCAATAATGCTCAAAAAGCTTGATATTATCCAGGATATTACGCAGTTCACTTGAACAACATTCCTGCCACTGAATCCAATATGCACATCACCACAGATGCTACCTGACCTGCTGAATATTTCCAGCATTTCCTGTTTTTAATCCATATCACTGGCACACTGTGGCTGTAGTATGTACAACCTACAGGATGCACTGCAGCAACTCACTAAGGTTAATTCGACAAAACCTCCCTTCCCTTGAAGTCTACCACTGAGAAGGAAATGAGTAGCAATGTTGTGGGAACTCCATCATGAGTCACCTCTGAGTCACACACTGAATCACCTGACTTGAACATATTTCCTTCATTGTCACTGGGTCAGTGTCCTGGAATTTCCTGGTGGTATGCTGCAAGGACTGCAGCGACCAAGAAGAAGATCTACCATCACTAGGGATGGGAAAGAAATGCAGTATTGGCAGCCATCACCATGTCTCGAGAACAAAGCATTTTAAAAAAGTGGGGTCAATGGGGCACTTCTAGCCATGTTTCTGGAACAGTGGGCTCCTGCCACCGCCCCTCTCCCCACCCCACCCCCAAGAGTAGACAGCCTCTACAAGAATTATTGGCCTTCCCCCAAACGAGCAAACACCTGCTATGTGCTACTAGTGGCATGAGCGCCCACCATTGATATTTTAGTGATGGAATCTCCCCTGACTCCACACACTGTGGTGTGATCAGCAACAGAGTTCTCGGAGAGTGCATTCCCAGTCGGGCACATGTTGGATGATGCCCTGTTGGATTTTTGGGTCCTTTATGTATACACACACACCCTAACTACAAATCAGATAGAACAGACAGAGAGTTATTATACACAGTTTAATAAATTATAAGGCACCAAATATCACTCCTTAATATAGATAAATAATG
The DNA here is from genome assembly GCA_030390025.1 of Squalus acanthias. NCBI lineage: Eukaryota > Metazoa > Chordata > Chondrichthyes > Squaliformes > Squalidae > Squalus > Squalus acanthias. Next base: position 45,143,738 of record CM059429.1, read on the forward strand.
CTAATTTTTTTGTTTGTGTACGAACCTGCTCATAGTTCTTTTTCTGATACTGTTCTTTTATTGTCTCCATCCGTTTTAAGTCTGCTTCAAATTCCTAAGCAAAAAATACAACTTGTCAAACAGAGGCAATGGACAGTTACCCTTTTTTCTGTTTAGGAACCACTATTAAATTATTGTTTAATCTCTTTACAATCAAATGCATTCAATTCTTTTTAATCCTGAAAACTAATTTTAGCACTTTATACTGCAGTTAGCTTGTATCCTGTAATAACTAAAAAATAACTCAAGTTACCTCATTTATTTACATAAAATATATAATTTATGGAGCAACATAATGGAATTCACAGCTGAGACTATTATTTACCTCATGATTCAGGGTGTAATTCGACAGAGTAATTTTTGAGAAAATAATGGAGCAGTAAAATGTCAAAAATTAAGGAAATCTTAGGAACAATCATCCACTAAAGTAATTTTTTGTGGTAACCAAACATACTGTAACCTCAGTATAACTAACATAATAAATGTGTTCATTGAACTGAATAGGAAGGGCTGAGCAGTTTTTAATATTTAACACTTTAATACCAACTTATTTAAATGTAGTAAAAAACATAAAAAGCTGTTCAGCCTCTCCTCCCCAATGTGTTGCTGAAAAATGTGAAATTTAAAGTGCCATTGAGAGTGCGCTGTTGACTGTACAGAGATCAGCTGATTAAGAAAGTGCTCTCACAATCACCTTAAACAGTTGAGTAGTACGTTGTAGAGGAAAGGTTGAGCAGTAGGAGAAAGGCAAGCTTTCTTACTACATCACATTGTAGCAGCACTAATTACTGCTACAATAAATTCTAAGTTTATTGCCACTTTCAGTTTCACTGAAAGGAAATGGTCATATCCGATTTTATTCACTAATGGAATAAGTTACAGCAACAGTAATTATTCTGCTACATTTTTGTGTAAATATAAATATTTGTGTGATGCAGGTTCTTTTGGTCCCCAGGCTTTGCATGTATTTTTTGGTCTTAGGGCTTTCTTGCTGTGTTTATATCCGCAGGCTGCAGATGTTGTGGTGAATGTTTGCACTCTATTGTGTAGTGGTCACCGTGTCTGCTATTTGGTGGAAGAGGAAGATGGAAATGCTGCGGGGGAGGGGGGAGAAACAGGGTGTTTTGGAGTCTGATAGGGTTGTTTTGCCTAAATCAATTGCTGCTGAGGTTGCAGCCAGCAGTGCTGTACATTCATAAGGCAGGTTCTGAAGGAAGGTTGTAAATGAGTTCTGCTGAAGTGGGAGGCCATGGAACTGCACGTCAACATCTTCAGAATAGGAGTGGAGAACATTGGCGGGGTGGTGGGTAAGATATGAACAAGTTACAGTCACCCTCAAGTGAAAAAGAAAAAAAAAAAATCACACAGCATTCAATTTATTAAAGCAAATCAACATTATTTTTTATTTAAGTTTTGTCAAATTTTCCCCTTTTTTCCTCCAGTTAAACATTCAGGAAGAGCAAGCCATCATCTATGACCCCCACCACAAACTCCATGACTTCACCAACCCCCTCCTTGGCCACTGCCTCAGGTCGATGCCAGGTTCGCAACCTTGGCGTCCTATTTGACTTCAAGCTGAACTTCCGACCCCAAAACCTCTCCATCACAAAGACTCTCTACTTCCACCTCTTAAACATCGCCCATATCCACCCCTGCCTGAGCCCATCGGCTGCCGAAACCCTCATCCATGGCCCGTATTTTCCGATCGCAGGCCTCCCGCGCCCTCTTCCGATCGCAGGCCTCCCTCTACGCCCTTACCACTCCTGGGCCTCTCCAAACTCCAAGTGCGCAGGGCCCACGTATCCCAGAGGCGCATGTAATTCGCAGCGTCCCTGGGATCACGTGGGCCATGGGAAGCCAATCAAAGAAGGGAATCTCCCTTCATACACTTGACAGGAAGACCTGTCAAATATATGAATGGAGATCACCCCAAAAACATAGTAAAACTTTAAATAAATTTAAAAAAAAACACATTTTTAAAATGACTTGAAATTACAATAAATTAAGTATATTAAACAAAAATTTTATTTTTTGAAAAAAATAATTAAAGTTTTTTATGGGGCTAAAAATAAACTTACCTTTTTTGAAAGTATTTTTAAATGATACATCAGAGAATTTTTTTTTTTTAACTTTTTGGAACTCTTATCCTGGTAAAAGCAGGCCTTACGCCTGCTTTTACCAGGCGTAAGAATTGTAAGGGTTTTCAGCGGGCGGAGGGTCTCCAAAAAGCGGAACTATCCGTCCACAGAGGCCCTTCTCCAGGGCAGCCGGACGATCTGTCAAGACCATTCTTGACAGATCGGAAATGCCGGTTTTCAGCGCATGCGCTATGCATGCCTGAAACCGGCATTTCCGATGTCCCTACGGGTGGGTACACAGCGCGTATACACCCGTAGGGATCGGAATATCTGGGCCCATGTCTCTGTCACCTTTAGACGCGACTATTTCAATGCTCTCCTGGCCGGCCTTTCATCTTCCACCTTTCATAAACTTCAGCTCACCTAAAACCCTGCTGCCCATATCACGCACCAAGTCCCATTCACCAAGCACCAATGTTCCCTCTAATTTTTTTCGGGTTGCGCGACCCCTTTAACGGGCTGCGTGGCCCATTTAAATTTCCGTGCATGCGTGGTTTTTTCATTGTAAAGCCATTAAGCGGCCTGTGCAGGACCTACAGACCGCTGCGTGGCCATGCAGCTTAACAGGAACATTGCACACCACCCCTGTGCTCGCTGACCTACGTTTTCAACCTCGTGTTTAAATTCCTCCCATGGCCTCATCCCTACCTATCTCTGTAACCTGCTCCAACCCTGTAACCCTCTGTGAGCTCTGTATTCCTCCAACTCTAGCCTCTTGTGCATCCTCCATTTCCTTCGACCCACCGGCCATGGCTTCACTTGTCTAGACCCTAAACTGTGGATTTCCATCCCTAAACTCCTCTGCCTCTCCACATGCCTCTCCACATCTCTCTCTTCCTTTAAGACTCTCCATAAAACCTACCTCTTTGACGAAGCTTTTAGTCACCCCTCCTAATATTTCCTTCTTTGGCTTGTGTCAATGTTTTGTATGATTACCCTTCTTGGGACATTTTTCTATGTTAAAGGCACCATATAAATGCAAGTAATTGTTGTAGTAAAGCGCTTTGGAGCGCTCAGAGTTTGTGAAAGGCGTGTTAGGGTGGTGGATACAGATTCAATAGTAGCCTTCAAAAGAGAATTGCACAGATACTTGAAGGAGAAAAAATTGCAGGGATATGGGGAAAGAGCGGGGAGTGAGACTAACTGGATTGCTCTTCGAAAGAGCTGCTGTAGCCTCGATCGGCTGAATGGCCTCCTTCTGTGCTGTACTATTCTATGATTCTATGGCTGATCTGTATCTTAACTCCATTTACTCCATATCCCTTAATACCCTTATCTAACTAAGGTAAGTCCATGCAAGCTCCTGTACAAAAAACTGCAATAAAAAGGTAACATTTAGTCCTGTCACCTGCTATTTCCTTCATGTCATGCATAAAGTTGTAAACATAGAAACATAGAAGATAGGAGCAGGAGTAGGCCTTTCGGCCCCTCGAGCCTGCTCCGCCATCCAACGAGATCATGGCTGATCATCCAAACTCAGTACCCTGTCCCTGCTTTCTCCCCATATCCCTGATCCCTTTAGCCTTAAGAAATATATCTAACTCCTTCTTGAATATATTTAATGAGTTGGCCAAGAAGGTAGTTGAGGCCAAGTCATTAAATATATTCAAGAATGAGTTAGATATATTTCTTAAAGCTAAAGGTATCAAGGGATATGGGGAGAAGGCAGGGACAGGGTACTGAGTTTGGATGATCAGCCATGATCTCATCAAATGGCGGAGCAGGCTCGAGGGGCCGAATGGCCTACTCCTGCTCCTATCTTCTATGTTTCTATGGCCTCAACTGCCTTCTGTGGTAGAGAATTCCACAGGTTCACCACTCTCTGGGTGAAGAAATTCCTCCTCATCTCAGTCCTAAATGGCTTACCCCTTATCCTTAGACTGTGACCCCTGGTTCTGGACTCCCCCGCCATCGGGAACATCCTTCCTGCATCTAGTCTGTCTAGTCCTGTTAGAATTTTATAAGTTTCAATGAGATCCCCTCTCATTCTTCTAAACTCTAGCGAATACAAGCCCAATCGTCCCAATCTTTCTTCATACGTCATTCCTGCCATCCCAGGTATCAGTCTGGTGAATCTTCGCTGCACTCCCTCCATGGTAAGAACATCCTTCCTCAGATAAGGCGACCAAAACTGCACACAATACTCAAGGTGTGGTCTCACCAAGGCCCTGTACAACTGCAGCAAGACATCCTTGCTCCTGTACTCAAATCCTCTCGCTATGAAGGCCAACATACCATTTGCCTTCCAGGCAGCATCCGTGGAGAGAGAAACAGAGTTAACGTTTCAGGTCGATGACCTTTCATCAGAACTGGATAAAGCAGGAAATGAAATAGATTTAAAGCAAGGATAAAGCTGGGAAAAGGGGGAGGGGATGAAAGAACAAAAGGAGAGATTAAGAGACATTAAGAGATGATCAAGGCAAGAGGAGGTGTTGATGTAACAGGTTGAGGCTAAATGAAGTGTGAAATGCTTGTGTGGACTGTGGACTCAATATCGAGCCCTGTGGACTCAATATCGAGTTCAACAAGTTTAGATCAGAACCTCAGCCCCTATCACAATTATATTTTATTTTTTCATCCACCCTTTTGTTTGGCCCCCCCCCTTTTTTTTCCTCCTAGAAGCTGGCAGCTGTCCTTCATTCTGCCAGTGCATTTCACACTTCATTTAGCCTCAGCCTGTTACATCAACACCTCCTCTTGCCTTGATCATCTCTTAATGTCTCTTAATCTCTCCTTTTGTTCTTTCATCCCCTCCCCCTTTTCCCAGCTTTATCCTTGCTTTAAATCTATTTCATTTCCTGCTTTATCCAGTTCTGATGAAAGGTCATCGACCTGAAACGTTAACTCTGTTTATCTCTCCACAGATGCTGCCTGGCCTGCTGAGTTTTTCCAGCGTTTTCTGTTGTTATTTTGGATTTCCAGCATCCGCAGTATTTTGCTATCGTATACCATTTGCCTTCTTAACCACCTGCTGCATCTGCATGCTTACCTTCAACGACTGGTGCACAAGGACTCCCAGGTCTCGTTGCACTTCCCCTTTTCCCAATCTATTGCCGTTCAGATAATAATCTGCCTTCCTGTTTTTGCCACCAAAGTGGATAACCTCGCATTTATCCACATTATACTGCATCTGCCCAATCACCCAACTTGTCCAAATCATACTAGAGTTTCTCTGCATCCTCCTCACAGCACACACGCCCACCCAGCTTTGTGTCGTCTGCAAACTTGGAGATATTACATCTAGTTCCCTCGTCTAGATCATTAATATATATTGTGAATAACTGGGGGTCCTAGCACCGATCCCTGCGGTACCCCACTAGTCACTGCCTGCCACTCGGAAAAAGACCTGTTTATTCCAACTCTTTGCTTCCTGTCTGCCAACCAGTTCTCTATCCAAGTCAGTACCTTACCCCCAATCCCATGTGCTTTAACTTTGCACGCCAATCTCTTATGCGGGACCTTATCGAAAGCCTTCTGAAAGTCCAAATACACCACATCCACTGGTTCTCCCTTATCTATTCTACCAGTTACATCCTCAAAAAATTCCAGTAGATTAGTCAAGCATGATTTACCTTTTGTAAATCCATGTTGACTTTGTCTGATCCTGTCACTGTTTTCCAAGTGCTCTGCTATTACATCTTTTATAATCGACTCTAGCATTTTGCCCACTACCGATGTCAGGCTTACCAGTCTATAATTCCCCATTTTCTCTCTACCACCTTTTTTAAATAGTGGGGTTACATTAGCTACCCTCCAATCCATGGGAACTGTTCCAGAGTCTATAGAATTTTGGAAGATGACCAGCAATGCATCTACTATTTCTAGGGCCACTTCCTTAAGTACCCTAGGATGTAGATTATCAGGCCCTGGGGATTTATCGGCCTTCAATCCTGTCAATTTCCCTAACACCATTTCCCTACAAATACTGATTTCATTCAGTTCTGCCCTCTCATCAGACCCTATGTTCCCCGACATCTCTGGGAGGTTATTTGTGTCCTCCTTTGTGAAGACAGAACCAAAGTATGTATTTAATTGGTCTGCCATTTCTTTGTTCCCCATTATAACTTCCCCTGATTCTGACTGTAAATTGCAGATCATGGGAGAGTGGGTCTGCTTATGGAATTAGCATTTTTACTATGAGCATACATAAAGAGTTGGGAGAGATTGTAACAATCTGGCCATTCAAAATGAGTTTACATGCAAATAACAAATTGTACTAAACACACCTTCATTCTTTCTGTATTTTGTGTATTAGTTGTTTTGGTCTCCAGATGATGCTTCAGCTGTATCTTCTGATCTTTGATCTTTGCCTTCTGACTTTTTATGGTCTTCTCAAATTCAGCAAGTTTCAGTCGCAATTCCCTATTGGCTCGTGATAGTTCTGCAGATTTGGATGTGGCAGCATCTAGGCCTTTTCTAAGCTATGAAGTTAGAAAATATTTGCAAGTCAAGGAAAATGATGGTAGTTCTTTGCAGATACGTTCCTCCGATAGATTCATATTCCAGCTGTGTCTAGGGCTGTAGTACAGTCAAAAGTATTACTTAACTCTCCTACTCAAGTTGAATTAAACGCTTGGGTCGCAAAATTCGGATCGTTAGCGCCTGTTTTTTGGGCGCTACGAGTGCCGTTAGAGCTCAAAAAATGTTGTTCGCGGAGTGCGCGCACATTTCTGGGGCGAATCTTTTATGCATCTGGCTCCTTCCAGGCTCGAGCTGGAGATATTTGTAACATCTCACAGTTTGCCACTGTTGCGTAAGGGAGGTAACTGAGGCTCTCTATTCAAAGAGACCTGACTACATTTCATTCTCTCTTGCCAGAGACCAGCAGGTGGAGTGAGCACGCGGCTTCGCGAGGATTGCAGGCTTCCCCATGGTGCAGGGTGCCAATGACTGCATGCGCATCGCTTTGCGGGCACCGCATGTCAACTCTGCCATATACCGGAACCGAAAGGGATTCCATTCCCTCAACGCCCAGCTGGTGTGACCATATGCAGAAAATCATGCAGATCAATGCCCGGTATCCTGGCAGCAGTCATGATGCCTTCATACTGTCGCAGTCCGCTGTGCCAGCTGCATTTCAGCCACTATGGCAAACCAAAGGGTGGCTACTGTGTGACAAGGGCTATCCGCTGACGACATGACTGATGACTCCGATCCGCAAACCACGCACACGTGCGTAGCATGCATACAATGAAAGCCTTGCTGCCACACAAAATGTGATAGAGCAGACATTGGCGTGCTGTAGCAACGCTTCTGCTGCGTGGACCGGTCTGGAGGAGCCCAGCAATACTTGGCAGAGCGGGTGCCAAGATTCATGGTGGTCTGCTGCATTCTGCACTATCTTGCCATCATGAGGGCACAGCCCTTGCCATCAGCTATATGGCAAGCAGCTGGGGAGGAGGAGGAGGTGGTGCAGGAAGAGGAAGAGGAAGGGAGGAGGCAACCTAGACAGCCCCTTTCTGCCTGGGCTGTCACGAAGAACTCATCCAAGTGTGATACCAGTAACCACAACCCCAATTCCCCATTCACCAACTGTCCCACACCTTACCTTCCCGCTGTCATTGACCAACACAGTTTCCGCTTGGCCACAATGCAAAAATAAAGCCAACACAAATAAATATTCCAAACCAAATTTATAAATCAAATCATGCCATATTGCATACAAACGTAAACTAATCACCCTTGTGTGTTTCCTTAGTGCCCGTCTTCTCTGTACCTTTGCCTGTAATAGTGCTCCTATGCAGTGCTACCCCAGTGGCTGTAACATGGCTGGTGGAAGGCTGCTGAGATTAAGTGGAGGAGACTGCAGATGGCCTTGGAGGACAACCTCTGGGTCTAGAAGGCCCAGCTGCAGACTGCATCATCTCGGCATGGGCGGCAGCAGACGGGCTGGCTGGCTGTCAGGCAACAGCAAGGGTACTGGCAGAGTGGCAGTGGTGGGAGGATCAATGCTGCCATCCTGAAAGAGGACAGCAGGTTCGTGCTCCATGGAGCCACTGCCACTCCCCCGGGGCGGCACCTCAGCAATCCTAGTAATCTGTTAGAGACAGATTGCTGGACTGCTGCGACACCCTTCAAGCCCCTTTGAACACCGTAATCCACAGTCATGATGGGAGCAGTCTGCGCTTGCATGGCAGCAAACTAACCTTGCATGACATCAGTCTGAGCTTCCACTGCAGCACTCAAGACACTGGGTGGCTGCTGCTTGTGCTGCAATGGAAGTTGAGACATCGGTCATCAGATGCTGCATCATGCTTTGGCCCACAAGCTAATGGAGTTGGACACCACTTCTAAACTGGAAAGGATGGGCTCCAAGCTCTGTGCCAAGTTGGTGCCGCAATCCTCTATGCTCCTTGACACTGCACGCAGGCTTTCTGACAGGCTTTCCAATGCACCAAGCATTTCATTGTATACCCATCAGCCTTCTCTGTAGCCTGCCTCATCAAAGTCCGCATCTGAGTCCTCATCAGCAGAACTCGTGTGCGACCTCGCCCCCCCCGGTGAGCTGGCACCTGTGCTATCCTTGCCCCCTGCTCTGGCTGCGGGCCCGCTGTCTCACCACGTGCAGATCCCGCCTTTATGCTATCCTCTAAATTACGTGCAGTGTCAGTATCTGAGCTGGTGGCTGCGAGTGTTAAATCGAGTGACGGTGTGTCTTCCTCACCACTGTCTTCTTGCTCTTCCACCACTGCCTGGGCAGGTTTCAGTTCTTGGGTATCTGAAAGGAGAAAGGCACAAGGCTACGGTTGTCGTGAGGGGATGGGTGGGAGGAGGTGGGGGAAAGTAGGAGGTGCATGTTTACACCATCTTCAGCCTGTAAATCAGTGAGATTGTGGGATGATATTGAGATTGTGGGATTGATACGGTCATCTTCTATGGTTTCAGCCCTGCCGCTGGCCACGGCCTCAGCAATGGCTGTTCCAATAATGGCCAGCACCGTCTCCTCCAAGGGAATTAGGACATGCAGACGTGCCTGTTCCCCGCTGATTAGCTCCTGCTGCCTCCAGTTGTATGCCACCTTCTCCTGCAACAGAGAGGGAAGTGTGTCAGTGAATGTCGTGCAATATGTTTGGGTGATGTGGCTGTCATGGTTCAATAGCTGGCAGTCTGTGCAAGCTGTGAGATGTGTGTGTGAGGCTTGCAGCAGTGCTAAGCGTGTGAGGGTGACGTGAAGCTATAAATGTTAGGTAGAGTCCTGATTGATAGAGATTTTTGGTAGGTGAGTGATGGGGGTGCGGTGCATTGAGCAGTGGCTGAGGCTTGTGGTGCCGTTGATAGTATATAGCATTTGAAGATGCATTCACTGACCTTGACCACTCGTGTGAGGTCACTGAACTTCTTGCGGCACCGCATCCAGGTCCTTGGGGCTTGACTCCTGGCATTGACCGCCATGGCTATCTGCTCCCACTGCCATCTGAGCGTGTGTCTGAAGGGCTTCCTGGACCCCTGCGGATACAGGACATCTCTCCTACTTTTTACCTCCTTCACCAAGGCCTCCAGTGCAGTGTCCGAAAACCTTGGAACCCACGCTCTCCCATGTTGTACCATTCTTCACAGTTTCCCAGGTCAGATTCACTTCCTGAATGACTGCCAGCTCCTGCTCCAGCCACAATACACCTCCACTGTAAGAGGTGCAGGCTAGCTTTAAGCAGTGCAGGCTAGCTTTAACTGGTGCTAGCAAGTAATGATTTTGCGCCCCCTACTGAGGTGTGCAGCCAATATACAATGCAGTTAGCGCTAGCTGCACGCTGAAATCATGGAAATGAGCAGGCAGCAAAGTTGCCGTGCTGCCTGCACTGCGATCACCACGCGTGTTTTAGGGGGCTATCGAATTTAGGTCCCTTGGTGTCAATTTCCTAAGGGTGTACATGTAAGGGTTAATATTGTGAAGGTCTTGCAGGAATTGAACACAGGTCTGAGAATTGGGCGTGGAGGTCTGCGCACCCAATTCACTGTGCTCTGGATTTCATTATTAAAACAATTTGAAGGCTGCACTGTGACTCAGAGAGACTTATTACCTGCTTAAATAAGATTGTTCTCCTTAGAGCAGGTTAAGGGGAGATTTAATAGAGGTGTTCAAAATTATATGGGGTTTTGATAGAGTAGATAAGGAGAAACTGTTTCCACTGGCAGAAGTATCGGTAACTACAGGACACAGATTTAAAATAATTGGCATAAAAGCTAGTGGGAGATGAAGAGAATTTTTTTTATTCAGCAAGTTGTTATGATCAGGAATGCACTGCCTGAAAGGGTGTTGGAAGCAGATTCAATATTAACTTTTAAAAGGGAATTGGATCTCTACTTAAAAACGAAAAAAATTGCAGGGCTATGGGGAAAGAGCAGGGGAGTGGGACTACTTGGTAGCTCTTTCAGAGAGCCGGCACAGGCAGGATAGGCCGAATGGCCTCATTCTGTGCTGTATAATTCTATGATTCTATAAATACCATGCCAATATGTGGTAATATCCCCTGCAGAATCTTACGATGGGAAGCCTCCTTGGCCATAGCACTGCTTGTACTGATAAAATTGGTGAAAGACTGTTTGGATGGCCTGGCCTTTATGGATGCATTTGCATTATAACTGTAGCATCAGATTGAAGTACTTTCGCTTCATACCAATGATACAGTTATAGTGACATGTTGCCTGAATCTTGAGTTAGAGCCTGACCTGACACCAGAACGAAAAAGAATGAGACTCCCCAGAGGAGGTAGTCTTACTTTACTTCAGAACTAATTAGACTTTTGACACCTGATTTATACTCCACAAGGTAAATTTTTCCCCTGAGCCTGACCTAAGTGTTTTCAGCATTTTCCATTTTTATTCCTGCATTTACTGACCCAGAAAGTCTATGCAATATGGTCTTGGTGACATTTACGCCAGGATTTCAGAACTTACCATGTAGTTTATTTGGGATTCCACCCAATTTAAGTTGATCAGAAATTCTTGATTGGGTATATGAGTCCATTATACATTTAATGGGAGAAATCCTGTGGTGCCATTGTTCCGCTGGAAGCCCACTGGGATGGAGCTTTCACCTGCCAGCTTGTACTGGTAGGGACCTCATCCCAAATCCCGGGAATTGAGGTCATTTAAATAATGTGTTCGGTGCTTGCGCCTGTCGTCGTATGAAAGGGATGCCTGCCCAGTGAAGGCAGTGGCACCCTGCATCTCCAAGAAAGGGAGCAAGAGGCAGCTCGGGCCAAGTCTTTTTGTTGTTTTGTTTTCCTTCAACTGGTAGGTCCCTGTAGCAGTGGCCATCGATCCTTCTGAGATTGGTTGCCGTTATGCCTTTTGTACTTTAAGGCCATCAGGGGCGCATTTGGCAAGATTTCCATGGTAGCCCAGGCTAGCCCCCAGACATATGCCTTAAACTGCTGCTGGGACGTGGGGTGGCGGTCAGGCAGAAGGAATGCCTGCTGTCCTCTGGATCAAGATTTTCTGTTAAGCTTAAATGGGGTGGAAACCTGGCTGATCCAGGTTCTGTCCCAAGTTCCAATGGCTCTCCCCCCACAAAACTCCGCCAGAATCCTGCTCGCCTAAAAAAAAATTTCAAAACTGAATTTGTTTGTAAGGTACCATGTTTAACAAGTTGACTCAGCTTCTGTTCAATATATTGACTATATTGCTAATAAAAATTAGAATTAAGCGAAGTATGCACAAGCTGTATACATTTGAGATTTTTATCTAAATATTCTATGCTTATGTCAGCATGCAGCCAGCTGTACAAAGCTACCTTCTAAATGTCCAGCCTTAGTGTAACTCCAATAAATAATGGGTCTGAACACGTCTTCTGCATAGCCTAGCAATTTGTTTGCCACTTGAACTTTGGTCACTATTTTCCAACAGAAGTTTTGAATGTTCCAATTTGTCAAAAAAAAAGACAAATAACTTTACTTATTTGTAGTAACTAGTACTTATAATTGAAGTACCTTATTACTATCAATTTGTTTTTAAAGATTTTATACACCTACACAAAATTACTCGGTCAGTTTTGTACAGTCCATGTATTGGGGTAGTTTTATCTTATTTCAGGAAGACTGGAAGGGTGGTTAGACTTACTTCCATTATTTCCTTCTGACTGGCCTTCCTTGCAATCTCTCTCTCACTTTGGAACTGTTTTTTCAGGGCTTCAATCCGTTCAATGAAAATTTTGGACTCTATTTTAGCGTCCTCGGCTTCTTGTTCCCTGCAGAATTTTTATGGTAGGCAGGTTGAGCAGTAAAGCAACAGAATTAAGTTAAGTGTAATTTATACAGTCATTATCATCACATTTAAGTTACAAGGATAATACATTTCAAAATTGTAGCAGTTCTGCCCAATATAAGCCTTGATCCAGGCATGGACACCAGCTGAATGTACGAGGAGAGGCGAGAGAACTGCCCTTGACCTCAAGGCAGCATTACATTGAGCATGGCACCAAAGTGCTCCAGCAAAACTAAGGCCAATGAGGGTCAAGGAGAAAACCCTCCAATGGCTGGAGTCATAGCTCATGGTTGTGGATGTTGGAGGCCAATCTGCATAGCCCTAGAACATTGCTGCTGGAGTTTCTTAGGGCAGTATCCTCAGCCCAAACATCTTCAGCTGTTTCACCAATGATCTTCCCTCTGTCATAAAGTCAGGAGTTGAGCTGTTCACTGACGATCCCACACTGTTCAGTTCCATTCACAACTTATGAAGCAGCCCGTGCCAATCTACAACAGGATCTGGACAACATCCAGATTTGGGCTGATGAGTGGCAGGTAACATTCATGCCACATAAATGTCAGGCAATGGCCATCTCCAACAAGTAATGGTTCAACCACCTCCGCAGACCTCCAATGGCAATACTATCACCAAGCCCTCACAATCAACATCTTGGGAATCAACACTGACAGAAGCTTACGTAGACTAGTCATACCAACCAAATGACTGATAGAACAGGGCAGAGGCTGTACTCTCCGATGAGTGAATCACCTCTTGACCCCTCAAAGTCTCGTCACCATCCTCTTCACCATCTATAAAACTCAAGTCCAGAGTCTGATGGAATACTCACCACTCACCTGGATGAGTGCAAATGCAACAACATTCAAGAAGCTCGACACCATCCAGGACAGAGCAGTCCGCTTGATCAACATGCTTGCCACTGGACTCAATACCCCCTCCACCACTGGCTAGAGTACGTGCTACCTACAGGATGCATTGCAGCAACTCAGCAGGTCTACTTTGACACCCCCTCACAACTCCGGGATCGCTACCATCAAGAAGGACAAGAGCAGCAAGATCATGGGAAAACCATTGCCTCCAAATTCCTCTCCAAGTCACACACGATTCTGATTTGGACATATACCACCATTCCTTAATCATTACTGGGTCAATAACCCAGAATTCCCTATTTATCATCGTGGAAGCACCATCAACACAAGAACTGTCGTCGTTCAAGGAGAAGATCCACCATTACCTTCTCAGGGCAACTAGGGATGGGCAATAAATGAGGCCTTGCCAGCATCACCAATGTCACGAGAACGAGTAAAATAAAAAAATTACCCTGTAAATAAGCACAAATACCAAACATTCCTAGGATTTTTTGGGAATTCAAGCAAAAGAATAGTCAAGACCAATTCCACTAACACATGTTAAGCTCTGTTTGCTTCCAAATCTTTCAATGTCATCAATATTAGTCTGAAATGCACCCCTCCCTCCCCGCCCACCCACCCCACCAGTGTCTGCCCTGAGGGTAAATATTATAGGTGAAATGCCAGCAACATTTCCATCATGAATTATGAAGAAGATTTTATACCATTTCAGTATGGAGAAATGAGAGATGAATTTTTACTTTTCCTTAAAAGAAACATCCTGGAGCGTTGTATAATGAAAAATAGTTTTGTACTCTGTGGTGTACTAGCAGAGTCAAAGGACTGCAACTACAACAATCTATTTATATAACATCTTTAACGTAGAAAATATCCCACAGCACTTTACAAAGTGGGGACGAGAAGGGGAAATAAATAAAAGGAATAAAAATTGGGCATTCAGCCATGGTGCGAGAGTTAGGGCAGGTAAATGAAAACATGCTCAATAAGTTAGGTTTTGAGACACTTTTTAAAGCTGAAGAGAGAAGTAGTCACAGAATTCTAGAGATGAAGGCCAAGGTGGCTGAAAGCTCTCTCACCAATGGTGGGTGAGTGGATGGTCTTTCACAAAAGGCCGAGTCAGAGGACCGAAAGGTGCGGGAGAGGTCAGATGGCTGGACAAAATTACAGGGTTAGGGTAGACTAAGGGCATGGAGAGATTTAAAAATGAGGACGAGGATTTTAAATGAGTCTTGTGGTCATTATCTATTAATCAGAACTATAAAGTTCTTGGAAAATAACTAGGTATTAGATTAGGCAGAAACAGATTTGTTGGTTGAAGTCTTTTTTATTAAGAACATAAGAAATAGGACCAGGAGTAGGCCATACAGCCCCTCGAGCCTGCTCCACCATTCAATAAGATCATGGTTGATCATCGACCTCAACTCCATTTTCCCGCCCGATTTCCATATCCCTTGATTCCCCTAGAGTCCAAAAATCTATCTATCTCAGCCTTGAATATACTCAAAGCCTCAGCATCCACAGTAACTCTGGGGCAGAGAATTCCAAAGATTCACAATCCGCTGAGTGAAGAAATTCCTCATCTCGGTCTTAAATGGCCGACCCCTTATCCTGAGACTATGCCCTCTAGTTCTAGACACTCCAGCCAGGGGAAACAGCCTCTCAGCATCTACCCTGTCAATCCCCTCAGAATCTGTATGTTTCAATGAGATCACCTCTCATTCTTCTAAACTCCAGAGAATATAGGCCCATTCTACACAATCTGTCATTATAGGACAGCCCTCTCATCCCAGGAATCAATCTAGTGAACCTTCGTTGCACCGCCTCCAAGGCAAGTATATCCTTCCTTAGATAAGGAGACCAAAACTGTGCACACTACTCCAGGTGTGGTCTCACCGTGGCCCTGTACAATTGTAGCAAGACTGCCTTACTCTTATACTCCAACCCCCTTGCAATAAAGGCCAACATGCCATTTGCCTTCCTTATTGCTTGCTGTACCTGCATGCTAGCTTTCTGTGTTTCTTGTACGACGACACCCAAATCTCTCTGAACACCAACATTTAACAGTTTCTCACCATTTAAAAAATATGCTGTTTTTCTATTCTTCCTAACAAAGTGAATAACCTCACATTTCCCTACATTATACTCCATCTGCCACCTTACTGCCCATTCACTTAGTCTATCTATATCCCTTTGCAGACTCTTTGGGGGAAAAATTTGGTCGTGCCCCCTTTGGGGAACTAACTGCGCATGGGCGCTACTTTAAGCGCCCCTGCGCCATAAATTGAGTGGTCGCGCCCCAAGCAGGAGGTGGGGCGCTACTGGAGGCGCTCCCCCTCCTTCCTGGGGTGCTATCTTTCAATATCGCGGCGCTACGTGCAACAGCGCTACACATGTCAGCACATAGTGCTGTGGTATTACAGGCTTCCCCCCCCCTGATTAAAGGGGAGGGGCCTAGCGCAGCGTGCACAGGGCCCTGCTGGACCACCGGGGAGCAGGGTGCCGGGAAAACAGCCCGGCACTCAAGAGGATTGCTGAGCTGACAGATCGCAGCCGGCACCCCGCATGAAGAAGTGGAAGGGGGCAGGTGCTGACAGGCGGCCCAAAAAAAATGGCCGCCCAGCACCTGCCCTTTAATTTGCGCCACCGTGGCTACAAAAACACCACCCTGACCCTGTCGGACATATCGTCCGGTGGTAGGTCAGGGGACGCAACCGAAGTTTGCGGCCGGGGCGCTGCACATGGCGATGACGTCATCGCCGGAGGCGCAGCGCCGTGGGGCGCGACCGGTTATCGCCGCTGCTAACCTACCCGCTGAATTTCGCGGGAGGCGTTAGTGGTGCTGCGCCCAGGCGCTAGGGGCTTTGAGCCCCGTTAGCGCCCCCTGGGGACGCTAACGGGAGGCGCTAAGCAACACAATTTTTCCCCCTTTGTGTTCTCCTCACAGCTTACTATCCCACTTAGCTTTGTATCATCAGCAAACTTGGATACATTGCACTCGGTCCCTTCATCAAGGTCATTGATATAGATTGTAAATAGCTGAGGCCCCAGCACTGATCCTTGCGGTAACCCACTAGTTACAGCCTGCCAACCTGAAAAAGACCTGTTTATCCCTACTCTCTGTTTTCTGTCCGTTAACTAATCCTCTATCCATGCTACTATATTACCCCAACCCCATGAGCCCTTATCTTGTGTAATAACCTTTTATGTGGCACCTTATCGAATGCCTTTTGGAAATCCAAATATACTACATCCACTGGTTCCCCTTTATCTACCCTGCTAGTTACATCCTCAAAAAGCTCTAATAAATTTGTTAAACACGATTCCCCTTTCATAAAACCATGTTGACTCTGCCTAATCATGTTATGGTTTTCTAAGTGCCCTGATAACACTTCCTTAACAATGGATTTAAAACATTATCGGGCCGACTTTACTCTCAGAGTTCCCGCTGAGTGCCCAACAGGTGTTATATTTGCAACAGAAAATGCTGGAAACACACAGCAGGTCAGGCAGCATCGTGGAGAGAGATACAGAGTTAATGTTTCAGGTCGATGAACTGGAAAAAGTTGGAGAACAGATATTTAAGCAAGTGTGGGGCAGGGAAAGGGAGGAGGTGAGGAAAGAACAAAGGGAAGGTCTGTGATAGGATGGAAGGCAGGAGAGATTAAAGACAAAAGGGATGATGGTGCATGGCAAAAGGAGATGGTAATAGGACAAGTTAAGAAACAAAAGATGAGTCTAGATGAGCTGTAAATGGCACTGGCAGAATCATCAATAGCTGCTATGTGAGAGGAAAAAGAAAACATAGGGGTCGAGGTTATAGTCTGAAATTGTTGAACTCGATGTTGAGTCCAGAAGGCTGTAAAGTGCCTAATCGAAAGATGAGGTGCTGTTCCTCGAGCTTATGTTGAGCTTCGTTGGAACAGTGTAAGAGGCCGAGGACAGAGAGATCAGAGTGGGAGTGGAGCAGAGAATTAAAGTGACAGGCGACCAGAAGCTCGGGGTATCGCTTACGGGCTGAACGGAGGTGTTCCACAAAGCGAAATGGTATTATATTTGCATAGCCCAGGTGCACATGGGCGCAGGGTCTTGCCCTGGGATTGTGGGGCGGGGGTTAGTGGCGTGGAAACAGGAAAGGCCTGCAGTTGCGCTCCTGGCTGCTGGCATTGGGACTTTCTGGAGAGGCCCAATGATTATTTGATGGGGGCAAAAACAATAAATAGCTGTAGCAAACGTAACTCCTTCAATCTTTGGGTTTCTCAGAGATCCCACACAGTTCCTCCAGTCTGTAGAAGTCCTGGTGTAACTCTCAATAGCAGGTTTCTTTGGCATTCCCCCTGCCCCCCCCCACCCCCGCACCTGCCTAGGTGTCCAATGGACCGACAAAAAGGAAAGTATCACTGTAGAGGCGGAAACCACACTTTCGCTGGGTTACACCTACTCTATATACAGTCTCAGTTAAGTTTTTTTTGGAAGTCCAAGAAATTCTGTGGTAGCATTGTGGGGTGGAGAGTGGAGACTTGATACAACAGTTCTCCACTCTTATTTCCTCTTTGCTGTGCCTGGGACTGAGTGTTCCTCAGGCGCTATGAATGATAAAACCTTCCCTCACTTCTTCCATGTCATTAAGTCCAGTTGATAGTGGATTGAAAAACACAATCTCTTCCACAACTATAGGGAAATTATGTTAAAAACAGTATTACACTTATTCAGATAGGAACTAACCATGAAACTGGTAACTATTTGGAACACCAGAGTCACTCTCTGCTCTTGAATTTCATTTCTCCAGTATTTTACATTTATTCGTTTGAATTGGAAAACCCTCTGGGTCTGACCTGCTGTGCAGAAGTTGCTGTTGTTGGTGTTCTTTATTGTCCAATTCATCCTGTAGTCGATTTAGTTTAATCTGTAAAGTATTGCTTGTGTGCAAAGTCTGTTCCAAGGTGCGTGCTAGCTTCTTATTATCTTGTCTTGCAACTTCTAGACCTTTATGGAGAGGTGTCACCTTAATATAAGAAATCATTTCAAAATCATCTTAGTAAGTAAATTATTTATTTAATAGTTTAATGCTAAATGACATAGACAGGGAGGCTTGCGTCTAAATTCGAGCCTCCACCAATCAATCACACCATGGACAGGGAGTTTCTAATCTTAGTTTGGTTTTAGACAAGGTTTTAAACAGGACAAGTCATCTCATGCATCACATCATAAAGTTTCACAGATCTAAAGTATTTGAAAATCAATACTATTTGAGACAAACAATGAATTTGCTTCCTCGAGGATCTTCTTGCTGTCAATGATATGAACCATGCAGGGTAAATACATATGTATGAAGTGTACAAAGGTTGCACTCCTCGAGCAGAAAGTTGCCCAGCTTGAGAGTCAACAGAACACACTCCGCAACATTTGGGTGGGAGAAAGTTTTCTGGAGCAGACGTTCCAGAGGGTAGTCACCCCACAGGTTGCTAGGAGTAGAGAAGCTGCTAAGAGAGACTAGGTGACCATTGGCAGAGAGGGCAGGAAGCAACAGGTGTGGGTAGACAGGGGATCATCTGTGGAGCTAGATTTGTCTAATAGGCATACCTGTTTAGGTACTAGTGATGTGGATAAAA
This sequence comes from Squalus acanthias, assembly GCA_030390025.1. Classification (NCBI taxonomy): domain Eukaryota; kingdom Metazoa; phylum Chordata; class Chondrichthyes; order Squaliformes; family Squalidae; genus Squalus; species Squalus acanthias. Next base: position 45,162,596 of record CM059429.1, read on the forward strand.
AGGGTGACACAGAGGAGCGTAACCATGAGTGACTACAGGGCATGCCCATACAACTGCATGTACATGAATTTCTATACTAATAACAGCTTAACGGCATGTAAAATTAATATTCAAACTTTCATGGTGAAGGATAGAATAGCTCTTCTTCAATATATTCAGATTTCAAAAATTTTAAGGATGGAACTGAAACTAATTTTTCAAGTCAAAAAAATAGTTCTGTTTACATTTCTGAACACAACAGCTTCAGAAATGTAAGTGCAGCTAATTCAGTGATGTATACCCTCAATTAGTGCTGGGACAGTTTTCATGGTTTAATCAGTGTCTTGAATCTGTTTGTCAAATAGCTATTTCCTATTAAAGGAAGTCTACCAGGTTGGATTGAACATACCAAAAAGGATTAGCCAGGTACTGTTGTATCTCGGGTTCTGAAGTCAAGAATGTCAGAGGAAATGTCACTAAGCATTCTAACATGGCTTCTGGATGATAAACAGAATAACCTACCAGGAGCCTGCAGTGCATCCATGTTCTGCAACTCATTCATCATGCAACATGTATGGCTGTGCATTCATGTAATATGTATGCCTCAGTGTACACTGTTTACAGAAATGTAATTAATAAGATTACGCTTACCTGAATGTTGTGCTGTGTTTCCATGGTGGCCAGTTTACCCTGTAGATCCTCCAGCTCAGCCTGTAGCCTCTGCAGAATCATTTGGGCATGTGACCTGGACAAGAATTGAAGCTTCAACACACCATATTCAGCAAGTGTCTACATTGAGTGTATATCCAAGATTAATAAACGCTGGTATGGTTTGTTAAAGTGCTGGAATATGACACTGACGCATAACCGAACATATTTTGAGCAGATATGATATTTTATCAACTACGAAGTTACAATGGCGCTGATCCTGTATTTCCTCTTTACCTGGTCCCCCAAATTAAAATATTTTTGATGGCATTTTAGTATGGCTCAAATGTATTCATTGCCAAAGAAGTACCAGCAAGAGCAAGGATAGCATAAGGAACTTTTTCAGGGAGTAAATCTTACAATACTAGTTTTAAAGAGTCAATTGGAAAGGGCACTCCAAAAAAGAGCTCATGGTGCCTCTTACTTTTGAGTTGAGAGCAAGTAGCACACAGTCTTCCTGTAATTTTTCATTTTCTTAACCAATTCATAGTTAAGTTTTTTTTGACTAAAGGTGTAATGCTGCATTTTCTGGGAGTCACTTTTCAATGGATTGAAGTATTGGGCCGGATATTCCGATCCCTACGGGTGGGTACGCGCTGTGTACACACCCGTAGGGACATCGGAAATGCCAGTTTCAGGCATGTGAAGCACATGCGCTGAAAACTGGCATTTCCGATCTGTCAAGAATGCTCTTGACAGATCGGACGCCTGCCCTAGAGAAGGGCCTCTGCGGGCGGATAGTTCCCCTTTCTGGAGACCCTCTGCCCGCAGAAAATCCTTAGAAATCTTACGCCTGGTAAAAGCAGGCGTAAGGCCTGCTTTTACCAGCATAAGATTTGAAAAATGTAAAAAAAAAAAAAAAATTTTTCACTCATTTATCATTTAAAAATACTTTAAAAAAAAGTTTATTTTTAGCCCCGTAAAAAATTTCATTATTTTTTCCAAAAAATTAAATTTTTGTTTAAAATATTTAATTTATTGTAATTTCAACTCATTTTAAAAATGTGATTTAAAAAAACATGTATTTAATGTTTTACTGTGTTTTTGGGGTGATCTCCATTCATATATTTGACAGGTCTATCTGTCAAGTGTATGAAGGGAGATTCCCTTCTTTGATTGGCTCCTCATGGCCCATGTGATCCCAGGGACGCTTGCGAACCGAATGCGCCTCTGGGATACGTGGGCCCTGCACATTTCGAGTGGGAGAGGCCCAGGAGCAGAAGTGTCCAGACCGCGGGAGCCCTCAGGTAAGTCTGTAGATTTTTTCCAGATTGGAGGCCTCCGCACGTAGGAAGCCTCCGATCGGAAAATACGGCCCATAATTTTATACGGCTGAAAACGTCTTCATCAAATAACTTATACAGTAGCAGCACATTTTAAGACACAATGGCTTATCAAAAGATTAATTTTTCATAGAACTTTGGTGAATGGAATAAAAAAATAAAGCACAATACCAGTAAACACAATTTTGATGTTTTGCTTTTCTGATTCTTTCAGGCACACCTTGTACAACTGCTGGGCGGAGACGTGCGGGGCGGGGGTGGTGGAGGGTGGTAAGAAACAATCTTATATGAAAAAAATTGCCAGACACAGTAGAAATAGACAAAAGCAAAGAGAAGAAAATTTACCTCATGAAAATAGAAATAAATCAAACAAATAGATCTAACTCTGGAACACACATACAACTTAAAAATGAAACTAGCTCCCAATCACTACCACTGGTTCAAAGAGGTCTCTTACAAAAGAACAATGAACATTTCTACAAATTTGATGTTGAGATTATGTATCAAAAAATACCATGTTATCACCAGAGCAAAGAAGAAAAGTATCACAAGACCATTTGAACTGCAGCACAAAATAAACAACTTGCATTTATATAGCGCCTTATTGGGGGCAATTTTGACCCCCAAAAACGGGTGGATTGGGGTCGGGGGAGATGTAAAAATTCTTTAAATCTCAAACCCGACCCCAACCCACCCACTTCCAGGTTTAACGGAGGCGGGACAGGTGGCGGGTAGCGGCAGTGACCTTTGTTACATAAGTAAAATCTATCTTTGGTGGCTAGTTATTTTGTAGCATAACACACAAAATCAGCAAAGTTAAATTTTCTGAAAAGCATTATGTATAATCAATATACATGTAATACGGCATTTCCTTACTTGTCCCGTTGTAAACCATTTATCTCTGTGTCTCTTTGTCCGAGTTCTATCTGTAATTTCTCCACTGTCTGCTGGAGTTTTGCATGTGATACTAACACATTCTCTAGAGTCATTGCCATTTGGCTATTATCTTGCTTAGAATCTGTCAAATGCTGCTGAAGATTTGCAATCTGGAAAGTGAATTGGCATTCCTAATTAGTTCAAGCATGGAGTTGTGAATTACTAAAAACTATTGAGATGAGTAGTTCTTGGTGGTAGGGATTTGGACTCTTACCTCAGACAGTTCCAAGTCTGAGTGCCAATCTTCACATTTAAAACTCGACTCCGAACTTATACTGCCACTTTCATGACAATGTGCCCTACACCTTTAATTGCATGTCAATCACAAGCCAACAGGTATGAAAAATAGATAGCTATCACTGCCAACTTCCTGTAGTTAGCTTACCTTTCTAAGCATTCAAGTTTCTTCGCAATCAAACCACAAATGCATTTGCACAAGAAGCAGAAATGTGTTTTTTTAAATTATGCACTTTTCAGATTCCTTCAGCAATACCATAGTGGCCGTCATAGGTTGTGGGAAAATTATTGGTTCATAAGATGATTCAGTGAATTTCCTTGGAGCTGCCTCTACTCTGTTGCACTTCTGACTAAGTTATCATGGGCGCGGGGAGCAGCTCCAAACAGATTCCAGGCGATATAACTGAGAAGCATTTGAAACACCACCTTAAAGTACTTGGGATTTGAGTGATGACTCCACATGCCCATTTTCTCTTAATATGTTTAAATTAATGCAAGTATTAGACCTTGCTCCAGTTTTCAGATTTATGGAATTAACATTGTTTAGTTCTCAAAATGAACTGTGGATCCATCTGAACACAGAGAGAGCAGGACTAGCGACCGAGAGTGGCAGGGATAAAAGAAGCGGGAGTGGAGGCTCGAGAGCACAGCAAGAGCGGGACCAGAGACCAAGAGTGGCGGGGATAAAAGGAGCAGCGGCGAGAGAGAGAGCAAAAAATAATCAAGGAGTGACGTCACAGGACAGCAGGTAGGTGATTGGTTGGTGAGCATTACCCTTTTTTGCTCTTTAAGCTAGGGCAGTGGTTTAAACTAAGAGCTGGGAAACTATAACTATTACTTTATAAAATCAATAAGTTAAACTAAATAAACTAATTAGTTAATAAAACTAAAAATATCGAGTGAATAAAAACCTTAACTAATTAAATATATAAAACAAGATTAGATAGGGATGGCAGGGCAGGTGGTGTGTCGTAACTGCAGCAGTGGGAGTTGGTGGAGACCAGTGAGATCTCGAGCAGCCACGTCTGCAGTAACTGTCTGCAACTCGACGAACTTCGGCTCAGAGTTGTTGAGCTGGAGTCGAAGCTGCAGACATAGCGATGCATCAGGGAGGGGGAGAGTTATATGGACACTTTGATCCAGGAGGCAGGCACACCCATTAGGTTAGGTAGTAGTTTAGATTTGGTCAGGGGTCAGGGACAGGAGGATGTGACTGTGAGTCAGGCAGCTATGGGGACCCAGGATGCAGTGATGGAGGAGCCTCTGCCTTTGACTTTGTCCAACAGGTACAAGGCACTTGCTACCTGTATGGGTGAGAACAAAGATGTCAGGGAGGATGGCCAATTTGACCATGGCACCGTGGTACAGGAGGCCAGTCAAGTGGGGGGGGGGGGTAGCAGGGGAGTAAAAAGAAATGTGGTAGGGGTAAGGGATAGTATAGTCAGGGGGATAGATAATGTTCTCTGCAGCCGCAACCAGGAGTCCCGAAGCCGTGTTGCCTGCACAGTGCCAGGGTTAAGGATATCTCCTCACAGCTGGAAAAGAACTTGGAGCATGAGGGGGAGGATCCAGTTGTCGTAGTCCACGCAGGAACCAAGGACATAGGTAGAACTAGGAATGAGGTTCTACTGAGGGAGTTTGAGGAGCTACGGTCCAATTTTTAAAAAAATTCGTTTATGGGATGTGGGCGTCGCTGGCAAGGCCAGCATTATTGCCCATCCCTAATTGCCCTTGAGAAGGTGGTGGTGAGCCACTTTCTTGAACCGCTGCAGTCCATGTGGTGAAGGTACTCCCACAGTGCTGTTAGGTAGGGAGTTCCAGGATTTTGACCCAGCGACGATGAAGGATCGGCGATATACTTCTAAGTCAGGATGGTGTGTGACTTAGAGGGGAACTTGGAGGTGGTGGTGTTCCCATGCGCCTGCTGCCCTTGTCCTTATAGTGGAAGAGGTCGCGGGTTTGGGAGGTGCTGCCAAAGAAGCCTTGGCGAGTTGCTGCAGTGCATCTTGTAGATGGTACACACTGCAGCCACGGTACGCCAGTGGTGGAGGGAGTGAATGTTTAAGGTGGTAGATGGGGTGCCAATCAAGCTGGCTGCTTTGTCCTGGATGGTGTCGAGCTTCTTGAGTGTTGTTGGAGCTGCAATCATCCAGGCAAGTGGAGAGTATTCCATCACACTCCTTACTTGTGCCTTGTAGATGGTAGAAAGGCTTTGGGGAGTCAGGAGGTGAGACACTCGCCACAGAATACCTAGACTCTGACCTGCTCTTGTTGCCACAGTATTTATGTGGCTGGTCCAGTTAAGTTTCTGGTCAATGGTGAACCCCAGGATGTTGATGGTGGGGAATTCAGCGATGGTAATGCCATTGAATGTCAAGGGGCGGTGGTTAGACTCTTGCTTGTTGGAGATAGTCATTGCCTGGCACTTCTGTGGTGCAATGTTACCTGCCACTTATCAGCCCAAGCCTGAACGTTCGTCCAGGTCTTGTTGCATGTGGGCACGGACTGCTTCATTATCTGAGGTGCTGTGAATGGCAATGAACACTGTGCAGTCATCAGCGAACATCCCCATTTCTGACCTTATGTTGGAGGGAAGGTCATTGATGAAGCAGCTGAAGATGGTTGGGCCTAGGACACTGCCCTGAGGAACTCCTGCAGCGATGTCCTGGGGCTGTGATGATTGACCTTCAACCACCACAACCATCTTCCTTTGTGCTAGGTATGACTCCAGCCAGTGGGGGGTTTCCCCCCCGATTCCCATTGATTTCAGTTTTACTAGGGCTCCTTCATGCCACACTCGGTCAAATGCTGCTTTGATGTCAAGGGCAGTCACTCTCACTTCTCCTTTGGAATTCAGCTCCTTTGTTTATGTTTGGACCAAAGCTGTAATGAGGTTGACAGACGAGTGGTCTTGGCGGAACCCAAACTGGGCATCAGTGAGCAGGTCATTGGTGAGTAAGTGCCGCTTGATAGCACTGTGAATGACACCTTCCATCACTTTGCTGATGATTGAGTAGACTGATGGGGCGGTGATTGGCCGGATTGGATTTATCCTGCTTCTTGTGGATAGGACATACCTGGGCAGTTTTCCACATTGTCGGATAGATGCCAGTGTTGTAGCTGTACTGGAACAGCTTGGCTAGAGGCGTGGCTAGTTCTGGAGCACAAGTCTTCAGCACGATAGCCGGGATGTTGTCGGGGCCCATAGCCTTTGCTGTATCCAGTGCGCTCAGCCGTTTCTTGATATCATGTGGAGTGAATCGAATTGGCTGAAGACTGGCTTCTGTGATGGTGGGGACCTCAGGAGGAGGCCGATATGGATCATCCACTTGGCACTTTTGGCTGAAGATGGTTGCAAAATTAATTAGCAGAACCTCAAAGGTAATAATCTCTGGATTATGAAGCATTTGTAACAAGATAGACGAATTAATGGCACAAATAGAGATAAATGGGTTTGATCTAATAGCCATTACAGAGACATGCTTGCATGGTGACCAAGGTTGGGAACTAAATATTGCAGGGTACTTGACGTTTTGAAAAGACAGACAAAATGGAAAAGGAGTGGGGGTGGCCCTGATAATAAAGGATGACATAAGGACAGTAGTGAGGAAGGATCTTGGCTCAGAAGATCAGGAAGTAGAGTCAGTATGGGTGGAGATAAGAAATAATATGGGGCAGAAAACATTGGTGGGAGTAGTTTATAGGTCCCCTAACAGTAGTTATAGTGTTGGACAGAGTATTAATCAAGAAATACGAGGAGCTTGTAACAAAGGTAATGCAATAATCGTGGGGGACTTTAATCTTCATATTGACTGGACAAATCATATTGACTGGACAAATCAAATTGGCAAAAGTAGTTTGGAGGACGAGTTCATGGAATGCATTTGAGACAGTTTCCTAGAACAATACGTTGTGGAACCAAACAGGGAACAGGCTATTTCAGATCTTGTATTGTGTAAATTCTCTAGATTCTGGAGCAGTCCCAGTGGATTGGAAGGTAGCAAATGTAACCCCGCTATTCAAGAAAGGAGGGAGAGAAAATAGGGAACTACAGGCCAGTTAGCCTGACATCAGTCGTTGGGAAAATGCTGGAATCCATTATTAAGGAAGTGGTAAGTGCATTTAGAAAATCATAATATGATTAGGCAGAGTCAACATGGTTTTATGAAAGGGAAATCGTATTTGACAAATCTATTAGAGATTTTGAGGATGTAACTAGCAGGGTAGATAAAGGGGAACCAGAGGATGTAGTATATTTGGATTTTCAAAAGGCATTCATTAAGTTGCCACACGAAAGGCTGTTACACAAGATGAAAGCTCATGGGGTTGGAGGTAATATATTAGCATTGGTTAAAAGACAGAAAACAGAGAGTAGGAATAAATGGGTCATTTTCAGGTTGGTAGGCTGTTACTAGTGGGGTGCTAGCTGGGGCCTCAGCTATTTACAATCTATATTAATGACTTAGATGAAGGGACCGAGTGTAATGTATCCAAGTTTGCTGACGATACAAAGCTAGGTGGGAAAGTAAGCTGTGAGGAGGACACAAAGGGATATAGTTAGGTTAAGTGAGTGGGCAAGAAGGTGGCAGATGGAGTATAATGTGAGGAAATGTGAGGTTATTCACTTAGGTAGGAAGAATAGGAAAATAGAATCTTTTTTAAATGGTGAGAAACTATTAAATGTTGGTGTTCAGAGGAATTTGGGTGCCTTAAAAACAAAACAGAGAGTTAGCATGCAGCAATTAGGAAGACAAATGGTATGTTGGCCTTTATTACAAGGGGGTTGGACTACAAGAGTGAGGAGTCTTACTACAATTATAAGGACTTTGGTGAGACCACACCTGGAGTTCTGTGCACAGTTTTCGTCTCCTTATCTGAGGAAGGACATACTTGCCTTAGAGGCGGTGCAACGAAGGTTCACTAGATTGATCCCTGGGATGAGAGGGATGTCCTATGAGGAGAGATTGAGTAGAATGGGCCTATACTCTCTGCAGTTTAGAAGAATGAGAGGCGATCTCATTTGAAACATACAAGATTCTGGGGGGGATTGACAGGATAGATGCGGAGAGATTGTTTCCCCTAGCTGAAGAGTCTAGAACTAGGGGGCATAGTTTCAGGATAAGGGGTCGGCCATTTAGAACTGAGATGAGGAGAAATTTCTTTACTCAGAGGGTTGTGAATCTTTGGAATTCTCTACCCGAGGGCTGTGGATGCTCAGTCGTTGAGTATATTCAAGGCTGAGATCGATAGATTTTTGGACTCTAAGGGAATCAAGGGATATGGGGATTGGGTGGAAAAGTGGAGTTGAGGTCGAAGATCAGCCATGATCTTATTGAATGACGGAGCAAACTCGAGGCCACATGGCCTACTCCTGCTCCTATTTCTTATGTTCTTATGAACCGCTATCTGACTATAGTGTCCTTTTTATAAACTATTAAATTACCAGAATGTACTACCAACACTGCTAACAATTAGTTTAGTATTTGGTATTCCGCAAAAGCATTAAGCAATTTTTTCATTTTTACTGTTGTTTTCACCTTCTGTGTTTCTCTCTCTCCCATCACCTCTATACGCCCTTTTAGGTTTTGGGTTTCTCGAAGTGCTTCATCACGTGATTTTATTGCCATTGCAAAATCTTCCTCTTTTTGTTCCAATACCAACTGTGCCTGGTCAGAACAGAAGTCAACATATACTAATAACAAAGAACATTCTAAATGTAAGTTTGGCAATAATACCTTATTCACTTCTAGTTTATTTAAACTAAAATATGTCAAACAATTCAATGGGGGGAATGTTAACCCCCAAAACGGGCAGGTTTGAGTTGGGTGGGATGTTAAAATGCTAAAAATCTGAATCCTGTCCCCAGCACGACCACTTTAGGTTTAACGGATGCGGGACTGGGGGGGCGGGCAACCAATGTCATAATATTTAAATTGCCAGTGTCGTTATAATATTTAAATTGCCAACCAGCCGCCTGGGAGTGTATTGGTAATTTAAATATTATACTGACGCTGCGTGCCTCATATTTAACCACGATTTTAAATTTAACCCTGGCCAGCTGAGTTTTCCGGGCCTCGGGAAACACAGCAGCTAAAGGGAGGTGAGGACTGCCGGATCCAGGAGGTAATTGCCTTTCCACTTATCTGCTGGATCCAGCTTACCTGCTTCACCCACACCCCACCCCCGGCTAGCAGACACCCCCACCGACCCTTCCAATCTCCCCCCACCAACACTTCCGATCTCCCTCCACCGACCCTTCCGATTCCCCCCCCCATCCCGACTCTTCCGATCGCCCCCTACCCCCCCGACTCTTCCGATCTCCTCCACGAGGCCTCCGATCTTCCCCCGACCCCGGCTTCCAATCTGTTTTCTTGCCTCCGGTCTCCCCACTGCTCTGGCCTCCGATCACCCCCTGCTTGTGCCTCCGATCTTGCCTCTGGCCTCTGATCTTCCCCCCAACCACCTCTGACCTTTCCGCTCCCTCTCTCCCTCCTCTCCGATCCCCGGCCTGGTGCCGAAGGCCTACCCACCCGACAGCCATCCAGCTTCTCAATCTGACCGATTGTTCATGGCGATCCCCTGTGCCCGATTTCATGGGCAATCGAATTTTTAGCCCAAGATGTTTTGTCTCATTTCTGCTCAACATTTTAAAGGGGCACTCTGAAGATTTTTGATGAGGGTACACAGTTGGGAACAATAGAATACAAGATAAGATCTCACAATGAGTACTCCCCTTCCCCCCCTCCCCAGACACCAATAGTTGGTGACAAAAGGCTTAAGCCATCTATTCAGAGCAGCTGATGGCCCCTGCAATAATAGCGAAGAGTATTTTGCATGAATTTATTCTTAAGTACTTTCCAATCTAAAAACATAAAGATGTAAGACAAGAAAATATCTTAAAACTCGTGGACCCAGCTAAGTCATCCAGGTCTCATTTCAGACCTGCTTAATTCCATCATTTTCCTACCAGAAATTCATATTACTTCACTCTGATGAATCAGGGATCCACATTCTTAACTTCTGAACCCTTTGAGAAAATATCTACTACACCCAGTCACTGTCTATTCCATAGGTTCACAATTCAAAGCATAAAAAAAGCTATTCGTTAAACTAAAATGAGCTTATTAAAATATGAATGCTATCCATGTACTTTTGCAAAAATTAGTCAACATTAATTTCATCTTTTAAAGCAGAAGTAATTCCTTTAACACAATTTATACTGCATATTCTATCAAAGCAGATATTGTACCTGTTTGAACTGAGCTTCAAGTCTCTGTACGTCAATCCTATATGTGCTAAGTTCTGCATTAATCTGGGAAAGACAGTAAAAAATATAATGATAATCAATCAGTATCAGCTCCTCAAAAGCAAACAACTGGAAAACAAGGAAAGCATGTGTTGTGGTATATTTACTTTCGCTTTACTGGTAAACACACAATGCACTAAAGAACTATATGGTCACTTTCACCTTCATAATGGCAAGATGTACTGGGGAGATGAATAGGAGACATATAGATGATCAGTTAATCCTGGTTAACCTTTAAAGAAACAAAGATGTTGATGATACTGAATGGTTGCACTGCAAGAGGACCCTTTGCCCCATGTTACTTCTCAAGATACATTTGCTTTAGTCTATGCTTTCTTAAATGGATAAAGCCCTGTAAACAAATACTTTTGTATCAAAAACTTAGAAATATTAAGGTCAAAACTACGAACCATGACTAAACACTTCGGGCCAATTTCAATGGGTTAGCAGTGGGCAGCACCTTGGCTTGCTCATGTGTGTCTGCTGCTAACCTTATGTAGTTTCCTAAGAAAGGCCTCATTAGTTATGTGAGGGTAGGGCTACTGATTTACTGGGAGAGAGTGAGAGTGGTGCCTCAGTAATGAAAATGTTGTAGCTGATTAAAGGGGCACCCATTTTTTGGCTGGGAGCAGCAGAACAGTGCAGCAATAAGTGAGGCAGAAGCAACATCAGTGGTACCAGCTGCAGAAGGGCTCTCAGGGTTACTGATGTTTCAGTGGATGGCCTTCTAACAGAAGGGAGCTCCAGAAGAGAATATCTCCTGGAGACTGAGGGTAAGAAGTCCCACAAGATGGTGGTCCAGACTTTAAGGAGGGAGGTGGCAGTTAGTAAAACCTCACTCACCACAGTGCAGGGAAAGGTTTGATGACCAAACAAAGTTGGCCAAGGTAAGGAAAGACACTATTCCTTATGCATATCTTACAGGAATGATAGAGGCATTGCACACCTTTACTTCTCATGTTCCCTGCTTCTCAATACCTTGGTGACAGGAAACCTGACCTACGCACAGGGAACTTCTGGAAACAATAAAACACCAAACTACTGTGAGAACTCATATTGCCTCCAACAATGGGTTTTGTTAGTCTTGAAGGGGGTGTTTAAACAGAGCCTGTACCTGCAAACCTGATAACAATGGCATGCATGTAGATATATTGTCAACCTTTAATTCTGCGTTGTCATTTCAAAGGAAAGACTGTGCATAACCAGTGCCAATGAACTGCTGCCACAGGAAGAACACCAATCTTAAAAATGTTACGTCTATATGAGAAGGAAGCTTTATGGCTTGGAGGAAGGGAAACAGGAGGCTGTAAGAGATGGGGAAGAAGGAGGGAAAGGGCCAAGATCATGTTGCTAAAGGCACAGCAAAGTGCAGCTTTCTGTGGATTATCAAAGTATAGCTGTGGCCATGCACTTAGCTGGCATTTATTCAAGGAGTTATATAAGTGTTTAAACAGCTAAACAAGTTTCTACGTTTTTGAAATTCATGGGGATGACTTGGAGCAAGAGGCCAGACGAACAGCTGGGCTCATCACGATCTATAGCTCTTGGCCCATCCTCACTAACTCCGTCATGGAATCTTACCTGCCCACACACCAGCTCAGATAACCCACTTAGGAGGAAGTAGTTAGTGAGTCAGGTGGGTTTTCACTGGGTGAAGCACCAAACACTAGTGAGCATGAGGAGCTGGAGCAGAAGAAGGGGAGAGTATTGTTCCTCCACGAAGTGTGAAGAAACGACTGCCCTCAGCCAAGGAGCTTAGAGGCCCAGTCGTCAAAGGAAGAATGACTCAGGAGCATAGACCTCATGTGCAAGCAGCGGAGACAGTTTCCATGCAAATGAATGAAATGATGGAGAAGTCCACTGCACATATCTGCCACACATTGCAGGAAATTTCACGTGATCTACAGAACACCATGGAAGTGACAGACCAGAACACTGGTGACTTCCAGAGTGGCAACTACCATGCTCCAATAAATGCTTTTAAGGTCAGCCTGATCACAACACTTGATTGAGTTTATTTGGTCTGTAATTACACTGAACAGTAGCATATCTGTGTCTGTGCTCTGTACCAGTCAGATGCAAAGAGTGGTAACAGATGTTGCTGTCTCCATGATAGTGGCAATGTGCCTACTTCTTTCAAGCCTTCTCCACTGCCTGTACCTGAGAGAGCTTCAGACCAGGTCTTAGCTCTCCTTGACAATGCAAGAGACTGGCAATCAGAAGCAGGTGCCTCACAAAATATATGAATGCTATCCTTGTACTTTTGCAACAGTTGGTCAACATTAATTTCATCTTTTAAATCAAAAATAACTACATTAAAAACATTTCTTATTGCACAAGCTCTAAGTACGTACATTGATGTTTCTATAGTCTTCTTGTGGTAGCGAATGGACTGATCAGGAATACAATGACAGTTAAGTACTGCTTCCTGCAGCTGGTAGTGTGTCAAAAACATTACTGTAAGAATATGTGCACCTACCAATTTCTTTGTTAATGATAAATGCACAAAACCAATTCTACCAAATAAATCTCACTTCATAAATTAATTATCAAAATTCATCGTTCAATTTTATCTCAAGTGTATTTGCCTCACAAATGTTTCAATGTGTCTCACCTGAGTATATTTAGTCTCTAGCACTGTGTTAAATTTTCGTAACTGAACATTTTCAGAGTTGCCATCAGACATGCGCTGCAATTCTTCCTGTAATTGCTCCACTCTGGTCTACAAACAACAACAAAAGGTGAAGGCCATGACAATGATCTGTTCACATAATGTTGAAACTTAAACATCATTCACAAAAATACTATATGAAACAATGATACAGCTATTTGAGGAAATCAATTACAAAAGTAAAGGGAATATAAAAACTCTAAATAAATGGACTTTAAAAAGTTCAATTTCTTAGTGTAAGAAGTCCCTTACAAAGTCTCCCACTTCTCAAGATTTCTTAGTGGAATGATCTGATCATGATAAATGCAAGACGGCATAACTTTATATTGAGATGTACATCTGCTGTCATCAACATAATTTCTTCCCTTATTAAACAGTTGTATCATTCCTATGCTCGATGTGAAGTTATATTTCTTTGAGGTCAAACATGATCAAATTGATCCACATATAATTCATCATCTGGGAACACTGCAAACTCTAACAAGAGAGCTATTTCATCATATAGCTTTTACTGTTTCAGTAGATACTTCAATGTCAGCAATTCTCTATGCAATTAACTGTTCTACTGGTTACACAATAAATAACAGGGTCAGTAGAGATCTATAGGTGCAGAATTCTGTGTATTTGTAAGTTTTCATATTCCAGTTGAATCTGTAAGTCAAATTTACATCTACATTAAGTGTTGTCTAATTACACCTGTGTTTTAACATTATCCTAAACTTAAAACTGTTGCCTACTTTTAATTGCCTAATTATTTTTGACCTCATACAATGGCCTTTTCTACTTCAGTCATTAACATCAATTAAAATGGCTGCTACTATTATTCTGATAAACTTGTGATGCTGGCATTTTTACACTTCACAAAATAAGTCTTTGGACAAACAAAATAGGTCATGATAGAGCTGCATTATAAGTATACTATAGGATAAATGTGATATTTTAAAAAATATCTAATTGGTCACTGAAAGAATGAATGAATTTGAAGACATATGAGTGTTCATAAAGTTGTTTTAAAAATGGTCCAGTATTTAGCTTCATGTTTCCATGTGCTTTCTATTGACAAGATATACCCTATCAGTTTTGTTGATGAGAAAACAGCAGCTATAAGCAAAATGTCTTACAGATTTCACTAAATATATCTTCAGGTTTCATCAGCAACTTAGGGGTAAATTTTCACCATCACTACTTGAACAGTAGTCTCGCAAAGCAGATCGCCCACCCATTGTAGAATCCATCCGATTTTCATTCCATTGATTTCAACTGAATAAAAATCAGATGGATTCTACAACCGTCGGCTGATCCAGTGTGTCAAATTACCACCCAGGCTGTGAAGACAAAAATTTGCCCCTTAGTCTCTGGCAACTTCCATTGACCCCGCTGACAATATCATTCTTAATCAGCTCAGTTTCTGCAACAAACTGAAAACTTTATATTGATATAGTGTATAATACCTGTAGCCTTCCCTTGTCATATGCCAATTTGTTTTTACTCTCTGTTATTTCAGCAAGGACGTGCTCTACCTGCTGCTGTGCATGCTGGGGAGGAAAAGGACAGGTTTTTAAAAAAATGACTGGTATAATTTTAAACATGTTAAGAAAAAAAGAAAGTTATTAACCCCTGCCCAATCCCAATTTTTACACATGACGTGACCATAATTAGATACACAAATTAAATACTATATTGGGTTTGATCTTCTGTGATATTGCTCACAGGCTTAAAAAAAAGAAAATTTGTATGCTTCTCTCTCCATGTAACTGTCTCTTGTTTCTCACTTTCTAATTCTTTGAGGATAATTTTAACCTAACCCGTCTGGTGGGAAACTGACGGTCGTGCATCAGCCACACGTTTTACACCCCACCTGATTTTATGTTCCACTGACTTCAAAGAAAAGTAAAATCGGGCGGGGCAAGAAGCGGGTAGCCGATCTGATCCAGTCAGTTTCCTGTCGGCCGAGTTAGGTTAAAATTAGCCCCCTTTTTTTTCTCTGCCTTTCGTCTTTCATGCTTTCTATTTCTCTTTTTCACTGTTGTTCTTTATATAGTTCCAAGAGACTTTCTATTGTTATCTTTGCATCTGTTTTCTTAAGAGTTTTTTTCATTCTTCATGCCTACCTCTTTCTGTAAACCTGTCCTTCCCTCCATTTCATCTCTTCTGTAAGTCTTCCAGTATTTCAGATAGCTTGTGCCTCTCTGTATCCGTCACTGTCTTTCTTTCTGTCCATCTATATAACAGGCACACAATTTCTTACCCATTCTCCTTTCTGATCCTTTATTCCTTTGACTCTCACTCTGTACTTTGTAATAAATTCACTCTTTATGTTTAGCTTCCCAACACAAGAGATCTGACTGTGTTTGGGCAGGAGTGGAAATATGTTTGGGGTAGTGTTGGGTCCAGGAGAATGGAGAAACTAAGCAGCTAGGACCTCAATGTATGGCTACATTCACAGAGGAGAGGAAATTCAGGTTGGGGTGATTAGAAAGACTAAGCAGGCAGGGACCTTCGCTCAGAGGAAAGGAGAGATTCAGGTCAGGCAGATTGGGTTGATTATAGTGAAGATGGATAAAAAATAATTTAAAAAATAGAAAACTGAAAATAAGGGTGAAGTGAATAATTAGACTTAGGAAGTAGAACAAAAAATAATATGTGCATAAAATCTAAATAAAATGAATGGCTGTCTGGTGCGTTGTCAGATTGATTGGATATGCTTCGTCTGCAGTGAAAGCATGATGAGCTGGTTTTTACTGACTAAACAGCAACATGTGAGACATGCTACAATTTACAGTATTATATTCTTATAGACACATCAACACAAAAGACAGGCAGTAAAAGTGTTGAATACTTGTGCATCATGGCTATGATATTACACAGCTTCTGTTGGTGACAATGCTGAGAACAAAAATCAATAGCTTGCCAAAACCGATAAAAGAAACTTGCTGCAGATGTCTTAAAAGTTTACATTTAACTAAAATCAGTAAAATGTAATCGTTGGAGATATGTATGGGATTATAGGGGGGAATTTTAACCCCAAAAATGGGTGGATTTGGGTCAGCACTGCTTGTGGATCAGGAGGAGCAGGAGTGCTTCCCGCTGGCCCACCAAGCTAACCTATTTCCCACCCCCCCACCCGCGGTCCGATCTCCCCCTCCACACCCCCGTCTTTCTGATCCCTCCCGACTCTGCGCTACCCGTCTGCGGCCTCCAATCTCCCCTCTATTTCCCCCCACAACCCTTCCAATCTCCCCACGACACTTCCGATCTCCCCCAGACCCTTCCAATCTCCCTCCCGCGACCCTTCCGATCCCCCACCCCCGAACCTTCCGATCTTCCCCCCCTCCCCCCGAGACCCTTCTGATCTCCCACCCCTGAACCTTCCGATTTCCCACCCACTACCCTTCCGATCTCCCCCCAATGACCCTTCTGATCCCCCACCCCCGAACCTTCTGATTTCCCACCCCCAACCCTTCCGATCTGCCCCCGTGACCCTTCTGATCCCCCACCCCCGAACCTTCAGATCTTCCACCCACAACCCTTCCGATCTCCACCCGAATCTTCCGATCTCCACCCCCACCCTACCTCCGGCCTCCCCCGACACCCGCCTCCGACCTCCCCCCGACACCGATCTCCCCCGACAACCGCCACCGATCTCCCCCACCACTTCAGCCTCCAATCTCCCCTTCTTCTTCTTCTTAGGCAGTCCCTAGGAACCGAGGATGACTTGCTTCCACACTAAAAATGAGTTCTCAGATGACTGATGAGTCCAATGCGGGACCTACAGTCTCTGTCACAGGTGGGGCAGACGGTGGTTGAAGAGACGGGTGGGTGGGGTGCTTGGGTTGACATGCGCTCCTTCCGCTGTTCGCGCTTGGCTTCCGCTTGCTCCTGGCAGAGAGACTTGAGGTGTTCGGCGCCTTCCCGGATGCTTCTCCTCCACTTCGTGTGGTCTTGGGCCAGGGATTCCCAGGTGTCGGTGGGGATGTTGCACTTTTTCAAGGAGGCTTTGAGGGTGTCCTCTGCCCACCTGGGGCTCTCTTGCCGTGTTGGAGCTCCGAGTAGAGCGCTTGTTTTGGGAGTCTCGTATTGGGCATGCAGACGATGTGGCCTGTCCATCGGAGCTGATCGAGCGTGGTCAAAGCTTCGATGCTGGGGATGTTGGCCTGAGCGAGAACACTGACGTTGGTGCGCCTATCCTGCCAATGGATTTGCAGGATCTTGCGGAGGCAGCGTTGGTGGTACCTCTCCAGTGCTTTGAGGTGCCTGCTGTACATGGTCCATGTCTCTGAAGCATACAGGAGTTCAGCCTCAGAGTGTGCGCAGACGCAAGCGTCGTCTGCATACTGTAATTCGATGACAGAGGATGGGACGACCTTGGATCTGGACTGGAGGTAACGGAGGTTAAACAGTTTCCCGTTTGTTCTGTAGATTAGCTCCACTCCAGCGGGGAGCTTACTGAGGGTGAGATGGAGCATTGCAGCCAGGAAGATCGAGAAGAGTGTTGGTGCGATGACACAGCCTTGCTTGACCCCGGTCCGTACGTGAATTGGGTCTGTGGTGGATCCGTTGGTCAGGATCACGGCTTGCATGTCATCGTGAAGCAAGCAGAGGATGGTGACAAACCTTTGAGGGCAGCTGAATTTGAGGAGGACATAATCCCTCACGGTTGACGGTGTCAAAGGCCTTTGTGAGGTCAAAGAAGGCCATGTACAGCGGTTGGTGCTGTTCCCTGCATTTCTCTTGTAGTTGACGCGCGGTGAAGATCATGTCCATTGTGCCCCTTAGTGGGCGGAATCCGCATTGCGACTCTGGGAGTAGCTCTTCAGCCACTGGGAGAAGGCGATTGAGGAGGATTCTTGCGATGACTTTCCCTGTGGCAGACGGCAGGGAGACTCCTCTGTAATTACCGCAATCGGACTTGTCACCTTTCTTGAAGATGGTCACGATTACGGCGTCTCTGAGACCGAAGCTATTATCTTTGGTTCACCCCACAACCTCCGATCCCTTGCCACTAATTCAATCCCTCTCCCTGGCAACTGTCTAAGGCTGACCAAGTCTGCTTGCAACCTTGGCGTCATATTTGATCATGAACTGAGCTTTCTACCTCATATCTGTTCCATCACTAAGACCGCCCATTTCCACCTTCATAATATTGCTCATCTCCGCCCTTGCCTCAACTTATCTGCTGCCGAAACCCTCATCCATGCCTTTATCACCTCGAGACTTGACTATTCCAACACACTCCTGGCTGGTCTCCCTAGTTCTACCCTCCATAAACTTGAGGTCATCCAGAACTCTGCCGCCTGTGTCCCAACTAGCACCAAGTCCCGCTCACCCATCTACCCTGTGCTCGCTGACCTACATTGGCTTCCTGTTAAGCAACGCCTTGATTTTAAAATTCTCATCCTTGTTTTCAAATCCCTCCATGGCCTCACCCCTCCTTATCTCTGTAATCTCCTCCAGCCCAATAATCCCCGTAGACCTCTGCACTCTGCCTATTCTGGCCTTTTGAACAACCCCGATTTCATTTGCTCCACCATTGGTGGTCGTGCCTTCAGCTGCCTAGGTCCTAAGCTCTGGAATTCCTTCGCTAAATCCCTCTTTCCTCCTTTATGACGCTCCTTAAAACCTATCTTGTGAGCGTCTGCCCTAACATCTCCTTATATGGCTTGGTGTCAATTTTTTTTTACAACGCTCCTGTGAAGCATCTTGGGAAGTTTTATTATGTTAAAGATGCTACATAAATATAAGTTGTTGTTGTTAAGTGTGTAAAGATTGCTTCTGAGGATTTTACTGCCTACCTGCTGATGTTTGAGAGCTGCCAGTCGCTCTGCAAGATGTTCATTTTCTTTCTCTTGTTTCTTCAAGGCAGCAGTCAATGCACCCACCTCAAGCTGCATAAAAATGGTTAATCTTTCAATAAGTATCAAAATAATTACCATGTAGATGTTTATCTTTTTAAATAATTATCTAATTACCTCAATCCTTATTTTCATACCCAGCAGAACTTAACTTCGCAACTGAACTGTATCTTAAATCTTCAAAATCATCATAACTAGTACAATCAAGACAAAATATGGTACAATACTTCTGTCTCCAGCTGCTCAAACTCACGCTGAGGGTTTCTGAGCTTGAGGGGCAGCTGAATTCACTGCAGAGTATACGAGTGACTGAATGTTTCCTCGATCGCAGGTTCCAGGAGGTGGTCACCCCACAGCCAGAGATCAGAATAGCAAGTGGGTGGCCACCCGGAAGGGTAGGAAGAGGCAGGCAGTGCAGGAATCCTCCAGGAGTGTGGCACTCTCAAACCAATATTCAGCATCGAATACCCGTGAGGTGACAACACCTCGAACAAGTGCAGTCCCGAGCCTGGCACCGTGAGGCAAAGGACTGCACAGGTAGGTACAGCAAAGTGTAGGAATGCAGTAGTAATTGGGGATTCGATAGTCGGGGGACAGACAGACAGGCAGTTCTGCTACCGTATTGTGAGACCCGTATGGTATGTTGCCTCCCCGGTGCCAGGGTAAGGGACATCACGGAGAGGGTGCAGAACATTCTGCGGGGGGGAGGGGAAGAGCCAAAAGTCGTGTACCATGTCGGAGCCAACAACATAGGTAGGAAGAGGATTGAGGTCCTGCAGTCAGAGTTTAAGGAGCTAGGGAAGAAGTTAAAAAGCAGGACCTCAGAAATAGTAATATCTGGATTACTCCCAGTGCCACACGCTAGTGAGAGTAGAAATAGGAGGATATGGCAGGTTACTGCGTGGCTCGAGACATGGTATAGGAGGGAGGGCTTCAGATTCCTGGGACATTGGGACCAGTTCTGTGGCACGAGGGACCTGTTCAAGATGGATGGGTTGCACCTGAACAGAGCTGGGACCAATAACCTTGCAGGCAAGTAAACTAGTGCTGTGGGGGAGGGTTTAAACTAATTTTGCAGGATTTTGAGCACCAAGATGAAGTATTAAAAAGTAGAAACAAGGTGCACCGAGGACTGGGAGAGACAGTTAGAGTCGAAAATAATCAGAATTAGGTGGGATCATAGAAAATACATGTGTGTAAATGCACAAAATGTGGTTAATAAGGTTGGTGAGCTGCAGGCGCAAATAGCCATGTGGGAATATGATGTAGTGGCAATAACTGAGATCTGCCTCAAAAAATGGGAGGATTGGATGCTTAATATTTCTGGGTACAAGGTAGTCAGGAAAGATAGGGAAGGAAATAAAGGAGATGGGGTAGCAGTTTTGATTAAGGAAATTATTACAGTGCTAGAAAGAGAGCATGTCATTGAGGGGTCAAAGACAGAATCTATTTGGTTGGAGGTAAGAAACAATAAAGGAGATATAACGCTACTTGGTGTATTTTATAGGTCACCAAATAGTGGGAAGGATATAGAGGAGCAGATCTGCAAATAAATTACTGAGAGGTGCAAGAACTACAGAGAAATGATTGTGGGAGACTTTAACTACCCCAAAATTCAATGGGGCAGTGATTGTGTTAAGGGCAGAGAATGGGAGGAATTTCTGAAATGTGTTCAGGAGAATTTTCTTGAGAATTTTCATGCCCAACGAGGAAGGAGGCATTCCTGGATCTAGTCCTGGGGAATGAAGTGGGTCTAATGGAGATTGTCACAGTCAGGGAGCACCTTGGGAATAGTGATCATAGTTTAGATTAGTTATGGAGAAGGACAAGGAGTAATCTAGAATAAAAATACTTAACTGGAGGAGGCCTTATTTCAGCGAATTGAGGAGGGATCTGGCCCAGGTAAATTGGAGTCAAAGACTGGCAGGCAGAAATGTAATGGAGCAATGGGCAGCCTTTAAAGAGGAGATGGTTTGGGTACAGTCTTGGTACATTCCCACAAAGGGGAAAGGGAGGGCAACCAAATCTAGAGCTCCCTGGATAACAAAGGAGTTAGAGAGTAGGATGAAGCAAAAAAAGGGGGCTTATGACAGATGTCAGCTTGATAATATAAGGGAGAATCAGGCTGAATATAAAAAGGACAGAGGACAAGTGAAAAGGGAAATAAGAGGGGCAAAGAGACAGTACAAGAATAGATTGGCGGCTAACATAAAGGGGAATCCAAAGGTCTTCTATAGGCATATTAACAGTAAAAGGGTTGTCAGAGGAGTGGTGGGCCTATAAGGGACTAAAATGGAGATCTATTGGTGGAGGCAGAAGGCATGGCTTACGTACTAAATGAGTACTTTGCATCGGTGTTTACCAAGGAAGAGGACTTTGCCAAAGCTATGGTAAACGAGGATACTGGATGAGATAAAAATAGATAAAGAGAAGATACTAGGAAGGCTGGCAGGACTTAAAGTAGGTAAGTCACCCGGTCCGGATGGGATGCATCCTAGGTTGCTGAGAGAAGGTTAGAAATTGTGGAAGAGCTGGCCACAATCTTCCAATCCTCCTTAGATACAGGGGTGGTGCCAAAGGAATGGTATATTGCAAATGTTGCACCCTTGTTCAAAAAAGGAGAGAAAGATAAACCTGGCAATTACAGGCCAGTTAGTTTAATGTCGTGGTGGGGAAGCTTTAAGAAACAATAATCCGGGAGAAAATTAACAGCCACTTGGACAAGCATGCTCGAATAAAGGAGAGCCAGCACAGATTTGTTAAGAGCAAAGTGTGTTTGACTAACTTGATTGAGATTTTTGATGAGGTAACAGAGAGGTTGGATGAGGGCAGTACAGTTGATGTTGTGTACATGGACTTTCAAAAGGCATTTGATAAAGTACCACATATTAGGCTTGTTATTAAAATTGAAGTCCATGGGATAAAAGGGGTAGTAGCAGCATGGATACGAAATTGAGTAAGGGATATAAAACAGAGAGTTGTGGGGAATGGCTGTTTTCAGACTGGAGGGAGGTATACAGTGGAGTTCCCCCAAGGTTCAGTACTAGGACCATTGCTGTTTTTGATATACATTAATGACTTGGACTTGGGTGTACAGGGCAAAATTTCAAAATCTGCAGATGACCCAAAACTTGGAAGTGTAGTAAATACTGAGGAAGATAGTAATAGACTTCAAGAGGACATAGACAGGCTAGTGGAATGGGCGGACACATGGCAGATGACATGCAATGCAGAAAAGTGTGATGTGATACATTTTGATCGGAAGAATGAGGAGAGAATACATGCTAAATAGTACAATTTTAAAGCGGGTGCAAGAAGGAGGAGACTTGGGGGTGTTTGTGCACAAATCTTTGAAGGTGACAGGACAGATTAACAAAGCAGTTAATAAAGCATATGGAATCCTGGGCTTTATAAATAGAATTGAGAGGTCGCACAACACCAGGTTATAGTCCAACAGTTTTATTTGAAATCACAAGCTTTCGGAGCTATCGATTGCTCCTTCCTCAGGTGAAGTAAATTAGATACAGAATCGCCAAAGCATATATAGATAGAGAACAAAGCATGTGCTTTGATAGCTCCGAAAGCTTGTGATTTCAAATAAAACTGTTGGACTATAACCTGGTGTTGTGCGACCTCTCAATTTTGTCCACCCCAGTCCAACACCGGCATCTCCGCATCATGACCGCTTTATAAATAGAGGCATAGAGTACAAAAGCCATAAAGTTATGCTAAACCTGTATAAAACACTAGATCAGCCCCAGCTGGAGTATGGTGTCTTCTTCTGGGCACCATACTTTAGGAAGGATGTGAAGGCTTTGGAGGGGGTACAGAAGAGATTTACTAGAATGGTTCCAGTGATGAGGGATTACAGTTACATGGATAGACTGGAGAAGCTGGGTTCTTCTCCTTAGAGCAGAGAAGGCTATGAAGAGATTTGATGGATGTGTTTAAAACCATGAAGGGTTTAGATAGAGTAAATAAAGAGGAACTGTTTCCAATTGCTGAAAGGTTGATAACCAGAGGGCACAGACTCAATTGTAGTCTTCAAAAGGGAATTGGATAAAAACTTGAAGGAGAAAAAATTGCAGAAATATGGAGAAAGAGTGGGACTAACTAGAATACTCTTCGAAAGAGCCGGCGCAGACTCGATGGGCCGAATGGCCATCTTCTGTGCTGTACTATTATATGATTTTATGACAACTGAATGCTGCAGGTAGATAATCAGAAATAGGAAGGGACAAGCAAATGGTTATTACCTTCAGCTGTCTGAAGAACTAACCAGTAATGCTGAAAGACTGATCATGAAATAGCTCATCAGCTCCACTCCATAAGAGTTGTAAACTCACTTCAGTTACAAACATACAATTCCTTCTTTTGGTGATGAAACATGAGGATAGATTTTCAACTTTTAATGGAAATGAATAATCAGGCGGTTTCTACAATAGCTGGCCGATCAACAACGCCAGGCAGCAAGTTGAAAATCTACCCCATCATCCACATTGGGATAAACAAAAGGCAGGAAAACTTAATAGTGGAATCCTCAAGAATGTTCTGTTCCACATGTCACCGTCAGCAGTTCCAGTGTTCTACAAAGTCTACATCCACTCAGTGGTACTGTAGGCATTTTTGAAATATTTGAGAGAAAATCTATTTTATGCTCTTGGACGATAACCTAGTAGACCTGATGAAGATGGATTAATCATGGGAGCTATCAGTCCTCTTAAAGTTTAAGTGGAATAACGCCAGAAGAGTTGCTGATGTTTAAATCTGTGTTTCTGTTAGGGTCAAGTGTTGTTGCAGCTGCATTTCAGCATTCAATGAACTGACTGTACCATACTCTATGTAAAGTTACTTGCTGAACTAGGATTGCTGGAGCATACATTAGCTTATTAGAATTCTACAGGACGCCCATTAGTGCCCCAGTACAATTTTCTCCAATTCCTTCTGTACTCCATGCAATCTGCAAGATCAGTTTTGAGAGACATTGGCCAAAAGTAGTTGCCTCTGGCTGCATGAAGTTGCTATACCACAAATAAAACAAAATAAAGTTAAAGTACAATTCTACACTCCCAGAGAGCCTGAACATATTTATTTTTACTCTCAGTGGGATACATTTTTTTCTATTTGCTTATTTAACATGAAAATTGTCATGAGTATAAAGCAAGGAAATATCTTAAAAAGCTTCAAACACATTAACTTACTTTGGAATTCAGTGATTGTTGTTATATAGGAGAACATGGCAGCCATTTTGCACATAGCACGATCCACTAACCTCAACGAGGTGAATGACCAGTTAATCTTTAGTTTGGTGATGTTGATTGAGGGAGGAATGTTGGGCCTGTTGTTCTTTAAATAGTGCCAATGGATCTTTAATTGGACAAGCAATGACAGGCAGAGGCACGATGGGCCGAATGGGCTCTTTCTATGCTGTATAACTCTATGACAGGGCCTGGATTTAACATCTCACCTAAAGGAGGGCAACTCCCACAATACAGCACTCCCTCAGCACTGTACAGGAGTGCCATCCTAATTTATGTGCTTCAGGTGTGGAATAAGGCTTGAACCCACAACCTTCTGACTGACAGAAACTAAGTTTTCCTCAGTGTGAATTTTAAAAATGATCATTTTCTTCTGTACCTTGTGTGACTTTTTTCCATTCAGTTTAAGTGAGATGGCTATATTTTCAAGTAATAATCTGCAATGTTGCTTAATAAGCTTAACAAAATCATGACATTTATTTTCACTTCATCAAGAGCCTCTACAAACTTTTAATCCTATTTTCAGAATGCCAGACATAAGGCACTTTAGATAAGTTTGAAGCAGTAAATTTCTACAAGTTCCCAAGCAGGTAATGTCTCATTATCTGACCTAAATTGTAACTTACTGCTGATGCTAAATGAAGCCAAATGAATGGATGCATTGACACGTTCCAGTAATTCACGAGTGTGAATTGCGATTATAGTACATTTTCATTATAACTCTGTCCAATTTCCCACAATATCTCAGCACTACACTCATCACTAGCATTCTTTGTTCCCAAAGGCTACTGTAAAAAGATGGTGTATTTAAAGACATACAAGATTGATACCAAGTAATCTATTACTACTGCACCTGGTTTTCAGTCAGTTGTTTCTCAAACATGTTCTTCTCCTTTGTAATTTTATCTGTTATGTTATTTGCCTGCCAGGAAAACAAACAATAGTTGACTTTTGCAAACTATAATATATAGGACACAATTTCTTGAAAACAAAAAAACACAAATTGAGGTTCTGGGCTGCAATACAGTGGGATTTCTCAGTCATTAGCTACCAAACTAGATGGGCCTATTACAAAGAATAAGCAGAATTTAAATTAACTTACCAAGCATATTTTCTACAAAGCAATATTTACCCCAACTGGAATACATAAGACACATGAAGCAAACCATTGTTAGGTACCTGAAACCAGGAGTCTCTTTAAATTTCCATGGATTCAAGAAGTGAGAGTGGAGAAAAACTTGGTTTAACAATAAAATCTGCACCTACATACTAATCACGCTTATACATGAGATAGGATACTGGTAGTGATAACCAGTTGCAAATAATTACTACCTCATACTTGCATATATTTATCATTATAATTATGCAATTATATATATTTACAATTTTTTTATTACTGTTCTCAGGATATGGGAAATGCTGACAAAGCTGCATTTATTGCACATCCCTAGTTACCCTGAGAAGGTGGTGGTGGGCATTATCGTTGAACTGCTGCTTTCTTTGTGCTTATGGCGTTCCCACAAGAAGGACGGGGAAGAGGGCTGCATTACTGGAAGAGCAGCGAGACAAGTGAGCGAACAGACTAGACTAGCGAGGCGGAGGTTTCGGGCCTGGTTGGATGTAGAGAGTGGCCATGGAGCAGGGGAACCAAGCAGGAAGCTAGACCAGCGAGGTGAGCCGGTGCGTTGGCAGGCAGGCAAGTGACCAAGCCAGCAGTTACGAGCAGAATGGCCCATTGGGCAGCTAGCAAAACGCTGAGGAAATGAGGCACTTCAGCAGCGGCAATACTGCTGCTAAACTAAATGGGCTGGCAAGTAGAGTGGGTCCAGGAGTAGAACCTAATCTATTTGGCAAAAACGGGAATGGTGAGGGACACAAAGACAAGATTTCTGTGGGTCCCGAGGTGAGTATAATGAACTGCCTTACTTACCTTCAGCAAGATATCTACTCTCCAGTAAATGCACCACTACAATGCCACCCTGTGGTAATTGTTAAGTACTGCAGTTAGAATTGACAAAGGTGTTGGATTGAAATTCGACTTGGGCAGTGGGCAGTATCGCATCTGCCACCCGTTATACACCCTGAAGCAATGAGCAGATTAGTTGAACCCGATATTTATCAGGGGTGGGGAGACCATGATCGCGGAGGGATGGTGGAAGATAGGGGGTATCGGGGAGTGATCGGAGGGAGGTCGGACACCAGAGACAGAGGTGGGGGATCGGGGGGCGGGGGTAGGAGAGTCTGAGATGGGGCGGGGATCAGGGAGAGAACGCTGGGGGGCATTGAAGATTGGTGGATCGGGGAGAGATCAGAGAGGGCAGCGAGATGGGGGGGTGGGTCAGTAATCGCGGGGAGGGGGCCCGTGATAAGAGGGGGCGTCGATGATCACAGGGAAGACGGGGGAGATCGTGGAGGTGAAGGGGGTGTTTACAGGTTAGCTTGTTGGGAACACTCCTGCTCCTCCTAGCCCACAAGCAGTGCTGTAAAAGCACTTAACTGATGGATCCGGCCCTTCTCGCATCCTTTTACCCGCTGGGTTTCCCCGAGGCCTGTTTCAGACTTTAAACATTTGGGGGTGAAATTCGACAAAGCTCAAAAATGGGCGCGGGCACCATGATGCGCGATCTGCCCATGCCCGTTCCCGTTGAAAGGAGTTCAGGCAGCATGTAAAATTCGTGCTGCCTGCTACTTTACATGATTGCAGCGCACAGCCCAGCGCTGAATGAGCTGCTGACAGGCTGTGCACTCAGCAGGGGGCCGAAATTCGTGGTGTTTGCGTAAGGCTAGCTTCACTTAAAGCTAGCATGCGTCTCTTAAAGGCATTCTGCACCTCTTAAAGGTGAGCTGCCTTCTGGTGATGAAAAATGTTAAGTGCTTCAGCACGAACCCAAATGGCTCAACAGGCCAGTGAAAGGGCACCCAGGGTCTAGGATGCAGCACTCGAGGCCTTTGTGCAGGGGGGTCAACACTAGAAGAGAGGTCCTCTACTCACAGGGGGCCAGGAGGCCCTCCAGAAAGAAGGATGTGGGACCAGGTCGCCGAGGCCATCACAGCCAGGAGTGTCGCCTCCCAGGATATGGCTCCAGTGCCCAAAGAAGTTTCATAACCTCAGACAAGTGGTCAAGGTCAGTGAATGCATCTTCAAAAGCCGGCTCCTACCAACTGCACCACTAGCCTCACACACTGCTCAATGCACGACCCCCCATCACTCACCTACCAACAATCTCTACCAAACACGAAGCACACCTCAGATTCCTAGCTTCATCTCACCTGCTTGGAGGAGACGGTGCTGGCCATTCTTGGCAGGGGCATGGCTGAGCCCATGGCCAGCGGATGGACTGAAAGAATACAAGATGCTGGTATCCTCATACATTATCCTCCTTCTTACATCCTACTTCCCCCTCATCCCACAATCTCTTCTGATTTACAAGCTGCACATGGTGTAACCATGCACCTCTTGCTTTAACCCCCTCCCCTCACCACAACCCTACCCTACCCTTGTGCCTTCCTCATTTCAGACACCCAAGAAATCCAGCCTGCCCAGCCAGTGGTTGAACAAGAAGACTGTCACTCGATTTCACACTCCCAGCCACCAGCTCCTCGAGGTCGTCCTGCAAGGTCATCTGCAGTGTCCCCCACTGAAAGTCAGCAGCCTTCCACCAGCCATGCTGTAGCCACTGGGGTAGCACTGCATAGGAGCACTAGGATAGGCAAATACACATGGAAGACAGTCACTAAGGGAATGCACAAGGTGATTAGTTGTTTTTTTGATGTAATATTGGATGCATATATGGATAAAGTTGGATTGGAAAGTTTGCTTTGTGGTGGCTTTTATTTCAGCATTGTGGCCAAGCAGACGCTGTGATGATCAGTAACAGAGGGAAGGTAAGGTGTGGGACAAATGTTGAAAGGGGAATTGCGGTTTTGTTCACTGGTACCACAGGCGAATGATTCGATCCTAGATATCCCTGCCAGAAAGGGTCTGTCTGGGTTTCCTCCTTCCTTCTGCTTCCTCCTCCTTCTCCTCTTCTGCTGCCGCTTCTTCCTCCATCTCTTCCTCCCTCTGCGAGCAGCTTGTCCCCTTTGCTGCCTCTGCTCCATCTCCATGTCATGCTGCAGCCCAAGGGGAACTGCAACTAGAGCTCCAGGACTGGGAGCAAGTGGTGTTTTCAGAGGCCTTCCTTTAAGAGCCAAAGCCTTGCAAAGGTCCAGCAGCACTCCCTGCACACTTAAACAACTTTTTAAATGTCTTACACCAAGCAACTACTCAAATAAACTGCACAGGAACCAGCACAAAAGCAAAAATCAAAACTTAACTGAAGTTGCATGTGTCCCTTTAAATAGTGCTGGTGGTGGGGGTCCGTCATGCAGCTGAACGCATTCAGCTGTGCGTGTTTTGGAGAGGGTGTACATTTGAGCGATGTCCAAAATAGCAGGTTGTGCGTCAAATCAGTGTTGCATGCTGACTGACGTCATGATCTGACTCATTACCATTTTTCAAACGAGCACAGGCAATGGCTGCACTGCCGACCTGCCCAAAATGGCGTCGTCGCGGTCCACGCTGAAAGTGGGCAGAAACGAGGCGGCTGGCATTTTTTCTCCGAATCTGGCCTTATCAGCCGACGCTAACATAGAAACATAGAAACTAGGAGCAGGAGTAGGCCATTCGGCCCGTCGAGCCTGCTCCACCATTCAATACGATCATGGCTGATCATCCAAATCCAGTACCCTGTCCCTGCTTTCTCACACAGAATCCCCATCGAGCCTGCACCGACACATATCCCACCCTATCCCCGTAACCCCACGTATTTAATCCCCCCCTAACACTAAGGGTCAATTTATCATAGCCAAATCAACCTAACCCGCACATTTTTGGACTGTGGGAGGAAACCGGAGCACCCGGAGGAAACCCACGCAGACACGGGGAGAATGTGCAAACTCCACACAGACAGTCACCCGAGGCCAGATTCGAACCTGGGTCCCTGGCGCTGTGAGGCACCAGTGCTAACCACTATGCCACCGTGTTGCCAAATTTCACAGCCTTCAACTTTCTACCCGACCCTAACCCATGTTAAGATTACCCCCGTTCTGATGAAAGGTCATCGACCTGAAATGTTAACTCTGTTTGTCTCTCCACAGATGCTGCCTGACCTGCTGAGTATTTTCTGTTTTTATTTAAGATTACCCCCCGTTGTTTGTACTTCAAAGAGGCCAAAACACTTCACTCCAAATTGCATAATTTTGTTAATTCTTTTTGAAGGTGTCAAATTCACATTACCCAGGTGCAGTTTGGTATTCTGTTACAGCTAACAATTTGTTTATTGGATATTTGTTGAAATTTGATGAGAGGAAATATTGCTCACAATGCCTGGTCTCCCAAAAACTTGGCGCATTATTCGATTCCCAGCTATCTTGTCGATTGCGTGCAGTTTGCACTCTCCAAAATGTTGAATGCTAAATGAAAGACAATCTGTGAACAAATTGCTTCTATATTAAAGGAAATCAGATGGATAAAGTCCCAGGGCTGGCTGCTGGCTTTAGTTCGAGCATTTGGCTTACATACATTTGGGGTGCACAAAGCTCCATAAGCAGCCGCTCACATATTACAGCAAGAGACTGTGTCATTTCAAGAGTTTTCCAGATGGAGCTGAGAGAACAGACTCTTTTTATAATGATCCCAGTTGTATACATTATAAATTATCACTTGTACTTTGCAGTATTTTCTCTTTATCTTTGTTTCTGTAAATCATCTAATTGAAAATAAATTGAATCAGTATTTTTAGCCTGCACAAAGTGATTCTAAATGTTGATAATTTGCACTTCAGAAGTGTCAGGGGATGTAGTGGTAATCCTTTGTGAGCTCCAGTAAGCAATTTACCATAATCAGGGCTAATTGTTTTATCTGGGCTATGTTAACACAGTACAACAGAGAACAAAAGCTGCAGGTTTCAGACTGTAAAGGGCACCGTCTGCGTACAGAACCTGTCGTCAAGCCAGCTCCATAAGAAAACAGTGTTGGAAAAAGCCCACGCAAAACAGCAAAGTTAACAAATATGAACTGAATAATTTTATGAACTACATAAAATTACAGTTCACATATCCTAAGATCACCAATATAAATACAGGTGCAATGTATTGCAAATTTCAATAATTTTCTGGGTCAACAATTCTGAAGAGGGTTGAGCTCAAGAAGCAAAATTTAAAACTTTTTTTGAATGATTTAACTTTCTCAGGTATAACACAAATAGTTTTTAAATTAAAATTAAAAGTATAATATTGATAGATTGTAACATGCCACTTTTAACAGCATCTACCACTGTGAGAAGCTGCGTCCCTTTGCTCTGCAGTTGACACCAAATTTAGGACAAGAAGGTATTTACCTGGTCCAGTAGGCTCTCCTTTTCCTGTTTAATAAGTTCACATTCATTAACAGCAGTCTTTAGGTTCTCTTTCAGGTGGGCAACTGCAGACTCAAGAAGCATCTTCTGTGCTGTTGCCTTTTTCTCCACTGTTTCAAATTTCTGTTGTATCTCAGTATGCTCTAATCTTAAAGCTTCTCTGATGAGTTATAATAAAAAGAAAAAAGAAAAACATTTGCAGTGTACTTTTATATCACATAGCTGAATAATAAAAGAATATTTCTTCAAATTATACTGGTGGAACTATTGTGACATGCTTACAGATAAAATAAGAGTACATAAAAATGTGCTCCTCACCCACCACAACTAGATCAACAAATAAATCAGTGCTCCTCAGGCACAATTAAATAAACAGATTTGTGCACAACCTGCTATATCCCAGTCACACCCAATACTGCCAGACTGTCTCTCCCAATGCTCCAACAACTCCTCCCAGTGCTATTGGACACCAGGATCCCCTCCATCCCAGATTGCAGGAACTCTTCTCAGTTCTCCTCTCGGTTTTTGTCAGGTTTGTTCCCTTGCAACAGTGGACTCTCTTTTAATGATAGAGACCCCACCAGTAGCCAGCCGAGCATAAATTATGACTCCTGTCCCAGAAAAATGAGCCAGGATCACGATGGATTTAGGGTAGTGGGGTGGAAGTCTTGCCCTGACTATTCTACGTGGCAAATCCACTCCAGAAGAAAATCTAGCCCCCTTAGAAAATGCATATTATTATTTGAAAACTTATAACTAGTAAATATTTCTAAGTCCGGGTGACCCGATAATTATGTGGTGATAAATAATGAAAATGGACTATAGTGCATCTGATTGCTTCTTGGATCATGACTAGATAGATCAATGGCAAATCTAATACTCACAACTCATTTTTTAGCTGTTGCTTCTCATTCACTGCACTTTGTAGCTCTGCTGAAATATTAGCTCTTGCAGCATCCAGTAAAAGGTCTTGTTCTTGCAACTTTTCTTTCATTTTTTCCTGTTCAACCTTTCTTTGGGAGGTGGGGTAGACAAAGAAACACTTTTACCAGTAGACAGCACATCAATTTTTATTAGTGATCTATAACATTAAACAATAACTGTACCTCTAAAGACCACAATCCATACTGCGGAGAAAGAAACACAACATGCAATGTCTTAGTTTGTAGTGACAGATTACTTCCAGACTAGTTGAGCTTTTTACATATAAAAAACCGAAAAAACTAAATATAGTGAATTTGAAAAATACGGAAAAGCTTGTGGTCAGTCTGAACACAGACCAAACAAACAAACTATTTCTAGTCCTTCTTGATCTCTCAGCAGCCCTTGATACGGTCAACACACCATCCCCCTCCATACGCCATTCTTCCATTGACCAGCTTGGTGGGGCTGCCTTGCTTGGTTCCACTCTTACCTATCCAATTGTAGCCAAAGCATTTCTACCAATGAACCAATGGCTTCTCCTGCCCACCCTTGCACCGTCACCTCGGGGTCCTCTGAGGAGCCATCCTAGGTCCCTCCTCTTACACATCTACATGCTGCTCCTTGGCAACATCATCCTCAGACTTTGAGTCAGCTTTCACACAAATGTTGATGACACCCAGCTCTACCTTTTTTGACCCGTCTACTACCTCTGTGTTGCTAGACTGCTTGTCCGTTGTTCAGTCTTAGATGAGCCACAATTCCTCTAGTTAAACATTGGGAAGGCCAAAGCAATCATCTTTGTCCCCTGCAAAAAAAAACTCTGTACACTCACCACCAAGTTCAGCCCCTCCCTCTTCATTGCTAGGCTGAACTGGATTGATCGCAGCCTTGGCATCCTATTGGACCTCAAGCTGAGATTCCGATCCCATATACTTGCCTTCACAAAGGCTGCCTACTTCCACCTCCATAACAACCAACTGCCTCCATCCATAAATTTGTCATCTCCAAAAACAATTAATCTAATGCTCTCCTGATTGGCTTCCTAACCTCCACGTCCTGTAAAATTCAGTTCACTAAAAACTCAGCTACCCATATCCTACCCTGCACCGCTCCATTTGCCCATCCTCTGTCTTCGCTGACCTACATTGGCTCCAGTCCCCCACTGCCTCAAGTTTAAAATTCTCATCTCATTGTTTAAATCCTTCCATGGCCTCATCTCTCCCTATTTCTGGAACCTCTTTTAGTCTTATAGGGCTGGATTTTGATACTGGGGCGGGTTGGGGTCGTGTTATCCACTTTTCGTGTTATCCACCCGACTGCAATTGGATGTGGGAGATTGATGCAATTTTCACCTAATTGGACAATTGAGTTCCAGCATGTGGGAACCCATGAACCAATTAGTGTTTTCAGTCTAAAAGTCGCCTCTGATGATGTCATCATTGCTGCTGCATTGAAGGTCTTCAGAGACTGCCTGGCCTTTCATGTGAGAGGACCTGGATGCAAAATGAGAGGGCTGCTCCCAGATATTTTTACACCACCAGAGAGACAGAGACAGAGACAGAGACAGGAACAGAGAGAGATATCCAGCCAGCCAAATGTGCTCCCGCCAGGTTTCACAATCGTGGTTCAGAACAGGCGTGCTTCACGTATAACAAGGGTTAAAATCACAAAGGCCTTTCAAAATGGCATTATAGAGCCAATTTAGTGCTTGTTAAGGGCCTTAACAGCCTATTCCGTCTCTCAGAGGCGGGACGGAGTCGGGACCAGCAGACACGATTTAATGAAAATTGTGTGGAGGCGGGATAGAGGCGGACTTGTGCCCGCCCGCCAGTTTTCGCAATTTTAACCCCCCACACGCCTCCAAACCCGCCTCCACGGGTCAATGAAAATCCAGCCCATAACCTCTCCTCTCCAAACTCTCCACTCCTCTGACTCTGGCCTACTATGCATCACCCATCCCTTCACCCCACCATTTGCAGCTCTGCCTTCATCCCCACATCTGGAATCCCCTCCCTAAACCCCTCCACCTTCCTTTCCTCCGTAAAACCCAGTTTTTTGACTAACCTTTTAGTTACCTCTCCTAATATCTCCTCTTTGGGGTGAATTTTAA
Organism: Squalus acanthias; assembly: GCA_030390025.1. Lineage (NCBI taxonomy): Eukaryota > Metazoa > Chordata > Chondrichthyes > Squaliformes > Squalidae > Squalus > Squalus acanthias. The sequence continues at coordinate 45,196,258 of CM059429.1, forward strand.
CCTGGTGGAGTGCGTGGGTTTGGGTGCGGGGGGGGGGGGGAGGGGTAAAAACCAGGGAAATTGGCAGCGCGTTAGGAAGCCGGCCAACCCGCCGACTCCCAGGTTTCACTCCAGCGCATTAGGCTGCGTGTGTGCACTCCCCTCGGGAGAGGCGGGTTTCCAATTAACATATGTTAATCGCACAAGTAGAGCGATTTTTCAGCTCACTTTTGAGTTTAATGTTGGGTCCACGGGTTTCCCTGGCTTCCTGAAACTCGCCAGTGAAAGCAAGGCAAGTACACAGCGGCAACTGAGGAGGCTGAATCAGTCTCAGGGAAATAATGGCAATAAATACTCAGTACTCACAGCTGCTTTCTTACCTGCTAGTGGGAAAGGGTTTGTTCACAGTACTTTTGTTGAGAGGTTACTTTCTTCACTTTGGAGGTTTGATCTACACTTTGAACTTTTGTTCTATCACATCAGGATGGGTGCCGCTTATGCTGCCTTAGATTGAACCTCAGATGAGGAGCAACATGACCAGCAGCAGCACCAGCAGCCTGCTGGTCATAGACCTGTACACCAGAGAGGGTAGCACCAGAGAGGTGACCAGCAGAGAGGTGCAGCTTGCAGGAGGCACTACCCACGAAACAGGGTCTACAGGCAGAGGCTCAGTTTTCTTGACATTTCTGAACAGCAGTGTCTCAGGAGGCTCAGGTTGTCGCATCAGGTGGTGGCAGACATCTGCAGCCTCCGAGAAGAAGACCTGATCCCTGCTGGCCACGTGTTACCAATGCCTGTCAAAGTCACCACCGCCCTCAACAATTTTGGCCTCCAGATCCTTCCAGGGCTCGGCCGCAGACCTTTGCAGGATCTCCTAGTCGGTGGCCCACAAATGTATAAGACAGGTAACTGATGGGCTGTTTGCCAGGCCTGGCAATTATGTGAACTTCACCTGCGATGATGCCAGTCAGAATGAGCGGGCGCTCGTGTTTGCAGTTCTGGCTGGCTTCCCACACACGTGGCAAACCAGGCAGCCCCAGAACAACCAGGATTATTCATCAGCCGCAAGGGCTTCCACTCCATCAATGTGCAGCTGGTGTGCAACCACAAAAAGATCTTTATGCAGATTCCCGCGCAGCTGCCATGATGCTTTCGTCCTGAGACAGTCCAAGCTACCTGATGTCTTCAGACCTGGAAGCAGACTTAAGGGGTGGCTGCAAGACGACAAGGGATACCCAAACTTGTCGCATGACATCCATCAGAAACCCGACCACTGAAGCCCAACAGTGCTACAATGAATGTCATATCACCACCAGATATGTGATTGAACAGGCCATCGGCAAACTGAAGATGCGCTTCAGGTGCCTAGACAGATCTGGAGGCGCCCTTCAGTACGTACCAGCCAGGGTCTCCAGAATGGTCGTGATTTGCTGCGTTCTGCACAACATTGTGCAGCACAGAGGCTTGGACCTACAGGAAGAACAAGGCGAACAGCTCAGATCCTCCTTGGACGAGGGGGAGGAGGAAGAAGAGGAGGAGGAGGATCATGAAGGCAATGCACCCACAGCTGCCCGGGATGCCCTTATAAATGCAAGGTTCACTTAGGTTGCACCAGTGAACCCATGTGACAAGGAAATGCAACTGCCATTCTTCCCCGCACCCGCCCCCCACCCCAATGTCACTGACACAAAGCAGTCCGGGAACCAACCAACCACCCCTTGAACATCCCCCATTGGTCCCGATCAATTCATGTCTTCCCATTCATCACCAAACAAGTTAAACAGCGACTTATCACCCAGCACCCAAGAATGGACAAGATGGGAAAGTGGTAAAAAAGAATAACATTTATGTTACCAAAATAAACAACAGAAATGTATCAAAACAACATTTCAAAGACACCCATGTGCATACCCTTGTGCAACTACAAAGCCTTACTCTTCCTTTTTCTGCTATTCCTGCGTGGTGCAACCCCTGTGGCTTCAACAGAAGTAAAGGCAGGCTGCTCAGATCCCTGCTTTGACTGCTGAGATGCTCTTGGCCAACGTCCTGTGGGTTTTGAAGCCCGTTAGGGCCCCGCCAAAGACTGCTCCACCTGCACCTGTGCAGGGGCAGACTTGGCCATCGGAAGACGAGGCAACATGTGAGCTACAGACTAAGGGGGGCAGTGGATGAGAAGTGGAAGCGCTTTTAGTGGAGTCCCCACTTCCATGTCCCCTTTCGCCATCATCCTTCTCATGGCCCAGCCGCACTTCACTGCAATCACTTTGCTGAAGAACGCTTTGGTGCAGAGCAGTACGGTTCTAAGGCTGAGGTATCTGTCAACCTATTTAAGGTGGCAGAAGTGTTGGCATCCAGAGTCTGCATTGACTCATTTGATTACAGCGTTTGATGTTCCATGGCACTGGCCACTCTATCCATGGAAGAACACATCATCTCAATGCCCTGTGACATCAATCCACTCATGCTCGAGGCGGACTCCTCTATTTTCTCTGAAATTGTGGTGAGTCTACTTTGAAGGCCTGTCACTGCATCGCACATTATCTGCTGCTGCTCAATGATTCTCCTTTTCATCGATGGCCCCTGGGTACAGCATCTGTGTCCAGCTGAGCAGAGCTTGGAGCAGACTCTCCACTGCTGTGCCTGTCACCACCATCTGCTCTTGCTCACTTGTGACGTGTGAGTCACCAGGTGAAAACCCAATTATCTGCCTTACTGGTCCTACTGAAGTGCGAGTATCTGAGCTGGCATGAGCCCTGTGATGGTGCACCCTCAGAAGGACTCAGCTCCTCTGAGGATTCATTGTCGGTTACCTCCACTGACATCTGCTGCACGCGTGAAGGCCCTGTCGGAGATAAAAGGCATGAATTAGTCCTGGCAAGGTAAGAATATGCTGCAAGTTATCATTATGAAGATGTTCATATTTCACTCACTGTTGAAACCAAGTCAACATGACTGAGTGCCGTATGTCATATGGGTGACTTTTATTTAATTATGTCACCAGGTACCTGGTGTCTCCCCATCTCTGACAGCCAGGGATGCCAAAACTCCACTGATTTCCAGTGCCTCCTCCTCTGCAGTTATCAATTGGGAAATCTGTGGAGGGCCACCTCCGGTTCTCTTCCTCTCGCTGGTGTTCTGTGCTCTCTTCTCCTGCAAGGAGGGAGAACACAGACCTATGAGTGAGTGTAATAGCATGCGTTCAGTTGATGGATGGAGTGCATTTGTTGAGGGTGACTATGAGGGAGAGGCATGAAATTGCATAAGGATGAGGGTGATTGGAAGTGGTAGGTGAATAGATGGAGATGTGAGGAAGTGCATAGAAAGAGAAGGATGGGTGCAAGGTAAGTGGGTGTGAGGAGTGGTGTGATGGAGTAGGCTTGAGAAGGCAGAGTGAGGGGGTGGGGTGATGCGCACAGCAGGATGTAGGTGAATGTGCCACTATACGAGGGTGACCGTACGTCCCCATTTCCAGGAACAGTTCCCGGATGAGGTACTGTGTCCCCGGGCAAACAGTCCCCGGAAGAGGCCCCGGTTCACAAAGTGTATCCTGGGCAGTGAGCCACTTGGGGGGGGCGGGGGGGGTGGGGGGGTCAGGTGTGACCTCAGTGTTTGAATGTGTCTGAGTATGACGTCACATCCGCGGTAACTATATGCACATTTGTTTTGCATTTGTAGTGTACATGTACAAACATAGGCTGCTAAAAAAATTTGCCTTGCTAGGCTGCGCAACCTACATTTTCCGTCCTGACTACTTTGCTGTGCTCCCACCCTGTGTGTCCCCGGATTCAGTTTAGAAAATATGGTCACCCTACACTGTATTCACCTTTCCTGACCTGGTTAGGTCATTAAACCGTTTCGACATAGACATCGCCGCCCTACGCGAGACCTGGTGGGCAGGGGAAGGCCAGTTCAAGGAGCAAGGCAGTGGCTACACCTTCTTCTGGAAAAGCAAACCTGAAGAAGAATGCCGCCTCCATGGGGTAGGCTTCGCCATAAAAAATGAGCTAGTTGAATGTCTCAGAGACTCCCCTTGTGAAATAAACGAACGCCTCATGACTCTACGCTCACCCTAGCCCGGAACCAGTGCGCTACGGTCATCAGTGTGTACACCCCAACACTGGAAGCCACAGACGAGACCAAAGAGGAATTCTACTCCAGCCTTGAACAATCCCTGTCCCGAGTCCCAACGGGCGACAAGCTGATCCTCCTTGGCGACTTTAACGCCAGAGTTGGAAAGGACACAGATGTGGAGGTGTGATCGGCAAAGATGGGGTAGGGAATGCCAACTCCAAGGGTACCCTCCTCCTGACGAAATGCTTAGAACATGGCCTTGTCATAACCAACACCTTGTTTCGTCAGAGAGACAAGTACAAGGCTTCATGGCAACACCCTCGCTCCAAGCACTGGCATCTGCTGGACTACGTCATCGTCCGAGCGAGGGACCGCAAGGACATCCGCATCACCCGCGCCATGACAGGAGCGGACGACTGCTGGACAGACCACCGCCTAATCCGCTCAATCATCTCCATCAACGTAGCCCCAAAACAGCGGCGGCAACAGAAACAATGCCGCAGGAAAATCAATGCTGGAGCACTCAAACACCCTGCTAAGAAAGTCTTATTCAGCCTGCGCCTCACAACCAACCCGACGACCAGGAAACACCAAGACTGGTTCGACGAGAACGACCAGGAGATCCAGGAGCTAATAAGCCGCAAGCGTAAGGCATTCCTGATCTGGAAACAGCAACACAGCTTGAGAGCAAGAAAGCAGCTCTACAGACGCCTGAAGGCCGAGGTCCAACAAAAAACTCGCGACCTAAAGAACAGATGCTGGGTGGAGAAAGCGCAGGAGATCAAGCAGCTAGCCGACAACCATGACGTGCGTGGATTCTTTAGCGCAGTCAAGACCACCTACGGCCCAAGCACCCAAGGTCCTACCCCACTGCGGGCCAAGAACGGAGAGGTACTCATCAAGGACAGAGAGGCAGTCAGTGCCCGCTGGAAGGAGCGCTTCGAAGATCTCCTTAACCGAGACTCTGTCTTCGATGCGAGTGTGCTCAACTGAATCCCGCAGCATCCTACCCGTCACCACCTCAGCACAACCCCAGCCTGGCATGAGGTTGAAAAGGCCATCCGACAACTGAAAAACAACAAGGCCTCAGGAGCAGATGGAATCCCTGCCGAGGCGCTAAAACATGGCGGAGAAGCACTACTGGCTGAATACATTAACTCATTTTTCTTATTTGGAAGGAGGAGAGCATGCCAGGGGATCTCAGAGACGCCGTAATCGTGACCATCTTCAAGAAAGGTGACAAGTCCGATTGCGGTAATTAGAGGAGTCTCCCTGCTGTCTGCCACAGGGAAAGTCATCGCAAGAATCCTCCTCAATCGCCTTCTCCCAGTGGCTGAAGAGCTACTCCCAGAGTCGCAATGCGGATTCCGCCCACTAAGGGGCACAATGGACATGATCTTCACCGCGCGTCAACTACAAGAGAAATGCAGGGAACAGCACCAACCGCTGTACATGGCCTTCTTTGACCTCACAAAGGCCTTTGACACCGTCAACCGTGAGGGATTATGTCCTCCTCAAATTCAGCTGCCCTCAAAGGTTTGTCACCATCCTCCGCCTGCTTCACGATGACATGCAAGCCGTGATCCTGACCAACGGATCCACCACAGACCCAATTCACGTACGGACCGGGGTCAAGCAAGGCTGTGTCATCGCACCAACACTCTTCTCGATCTTCCTGGCTGCAATGCTCCATCTCACCCTCAGTAAGCTCCCCGCTGGAGTGGAGCTAATCTACAGAACAAACGGGAAACTATTTAACCTCCGTCACCTCCAGTCCAGATCCAAGGTCGTCCCATCCTCTGTCATCGAATTACAGTATGCAGACGACGCTTGCGTCTGCGCACACTCTGAGGCTGAACTCCTGTATGCTTCAGAGACATGGACCATGTACAGCAGGCACCTCAAAGCACTGGAGAGGTACCACCAACGCTGCCTCCGCAAGATCCTGCAAATCCATTGGCGCACCAACATCAGTGTTCTCACTCAGGCCAACATCCCCAGCATCGAAGCTTTGACCACGCTCGATCAGCTCCGATGGACGGGCCACATCGTCCGCATGCCCGATACAAGACTCCCAAAACAAGTGCTCTACTTGGAGCTCCGACACAGCAAGAGAGCCCCAGGTGGGCAGAGAAAACGCTTCAAGGACACCCTCAAAGCCTCCTTTTGTGCAACATCCCACCGACACCTGGGAATCCCTGGCCCAAGACCGCACAAAGCGGAGGAGAAGCATCCGGGAAGGTGCCGAACAGCTCGAGTCTCTTCGCCGGGAGCAAGCGGAAGCCAAGCGTAAACAGCGGAAGGAGCGTACATCAACCCAAGCACCCCACCCACCCGCACCTTCAACCACCGTCTGCCCCACCTGTGACAGAGACTGTAGGTCCCGCATTGGACTCATCAGTCACCTGAGAACTCATTTTTAGTGTGGAAGCAAGTCATCCTCGGTTCCGAGGGACTGCCTAAGAAGAGAAGAAGAAGAAGGTCATTAAACCGTTTCCTACACTGAATCCAGGAGCGTGGCACTATGCTCCTGCTGCTGACTTCTGATGCCACCTCCAACCACGCCTTCTTGGTTTCAACTACAGGCTTCTTCCTCCCGTTGCTAGGGAAGAGTATCTCTCTCCTACTCCTCACAGCCCCCAGCAGCACATCAAGGGAGGCGTCAGTAAAGCGGGATGCAGCCTTTGAGCATCTGGACTCTGTTGTGAGACTTCCTTTTCTCTTCCTGCCAATTCCAACTCCTCCAACTTCTATCTTTGGATTATCCCTTTAAATACTGGCGTTGAGATCACGTCATGCGGGTCCACATCACACCCGCTGCCGCTGATTGAATGGGAAACCCGGAAGTAAAATGATAATGACGTGGCTGAGTTAAAAAGACGCTGGCAGATGCGCTGACCTTACTTCTCAGTTTCCCGCGCGATATCGGACCCCAGCGCGTCTCCCAATTAATACCGGGGCCTTTGTCTCAGTATTAATTGTTTCTTTGCGCCTCTGTGCCTTGTGCCATTTTTTTACGCTAAAGGTGCTATCGAAATGCATGCTGTTGTTGTTGTCAAAACTGAGCACGCTACAATCTATATTAACGATTTGGAGGAAGGGACCAAGTGTAACATATCAAAATTTGCAGATGATACAAAGATGGGAGGGAAAGTAGTGAGTGAGGAGGACATAAAAAACCTGCAAGGGGACATAGACAGGCTAAGTAAGTGGGCAGAGATTTGGCAGATGGAATACAACACTGGAAAGTGTGAGGTGATGCACTTTGGCAGGAAAAATCCTAGAGCAATTTATTATCTTAATGGCAAGAAACTGGAGAGTACTGAAGTGCAAAGGGATCTGGGGGTCCTGGTGCACGAAACTCAAAAGGTTAGTATGCAGGTGCAGCAAGTGATTAAGAAGGCAAATGGAATGTTGGCTTTCATTGCTAGGGGGATAGAATATAAAAATAGGGAGGTATTGCTTCAGTTGTACAAGGTATTGGTGAGACCGCACCTGGAATACTGCATACAGTTTTGGTGTCCTTACTTAAGGAAAGACATCCTTGCTCTCGAGGCAGTGCAAAAAAGGTTCACTCGGTTAATCCCAGGGATGAGGGGGTGGTCATATGAGGAGAGGTTGGGTAGATTGGGACTCTACTCATTGGAGTTCAGAAGAATGAGAGGCGATCTTATTGAAACATATAAGATTGTGAAGGGGTTGGATCGGGTGGATGTGGGGAGGATGTTCCCGATGACGGGTGAGACTAGAACTAGGGGACATAGTCTTAGAATAAGGGGCTGCTCTTTCAAAACTGAGATGAGGAGGAACTACTTCACTCAGAGGGTGGTAGGTCCATGGAATATGCTGCCACAAAAAGCTGTAGAAGCTACATCATTAAATAAATTTAAAACAGAAATAGACAGTTTCCTAGAAGTAAAGGGCATTAAGGGTTACGGGGAGCGGGCAGGAATTTGGACATGAGTCTAGGTTCGGATCGGTCATGGCCCTGTGGGTAGTGGAGCGGGCCCAGGGACCGTGTAGCCTGATTCTGCTCCTATTTCGTGTGTGCAATTCTGTTAGATGCAGGAGATGGTTCTGTGATAGATAGTAGATTGGCGGTTAGGATCAGATCAGCCATGATCTTATTGAATGGCGGAGCAGGCTCGAGGGGCCGATTGGCCTACTCCTGCTCTTATTTCTTATGTTCTTATGTTCTTATACCTTTAGCTGACATCACTGGTCACTCACCTTGCTTGTCAGAGAGACTCAGTTTTTAAAAACTGAGCAACGTTGTAACAAGAAATACATGAAACCTAAACTGGAAGAACCATAGAAATTTATAGCACAGAAGGAGGTCACTTAGGCCATCGTGTTTGTGCTGGCTCTTTGCTAGAACAATTTTAAACGAATCCTGCTGCCTGGTGCACTGCCCATAGCCAGGTATCGTCTTCTGCTACAATTATTTATCCAAATTTTCCTTAAAATGCAATGGTCTCTGCCTCAACCACTCCCTGTGGCAATCCCACAGCCCACCAATCCTCTGAGGAAAGACATTTTTCCTACCCTCCCATCTCACTCTCAAGTGACAATTACAAATTGATGACCCCTTTCCACTGACTCCAAAACCACAGGAAATAGTCTTTACGTATTGAAAACTCTTCATAATTTTATAAACTTCTGTTAAATCTGTTCTTAGCCTGAAATAGTTCCAGTATCTCAAGTCTCTCCTCATAACTATGTTTTCTTATCTTTGGCATCATCCTGATAAAATTACACTTTAGATTCTTTATGGCTTTAATGTCCTTTCTCTAAAAAGGCACCTAACACTACACAAAGTACTCTAACCATGGCCTAACTATCACCGAATACAACTTCATCATTACTGCTTTACTCTTATACTCTATGCCTCCATTTGTAAAACTCAGAATTCTATTGTGTCTTTTTGCTGACTTTATCTAGTTGCACTTGCAGGTAATTGTGTATTTGGACCTTAGAGCTCTCTGTTAATCCACAGCGTTCAGCATCTTTCTAATGACTGAATATACCCATTCTTTGCTTTTCCTTTCAAAATGTGTCACTCCTCATTTCTCCACATTAGATTGCATCTGCCACCTGTCTGCCTATTCTGAGGACCTGTCAATGTTTCCCTGAAGTCTTCTACAGTCCTTCTGCTATTTGCCAAACTTCCTTTTTTGTGTCATCAGCAAATGTTTATATTAGGCTCCTTATACCCAGGTTCAAATGATCTATATACCTCTCTCATATTTATACACAGTACTACTTCCTGACTATATCACTTTCAACCCTTCTCCAATTCGAATAATACACATTAACCCTAACCCACTGTTTCCTCTCCAAACAACTTCATATCCTTGCTGTTAAATTTTGACTGATATACCTAAACTTTTATAACACGACCCCCATGAGATGCCTTATCAAACACCTTCTGAAAAACTATATTCACCACATCTACTGCATTCCATTTATCTATTCAACTGTTCAATTCTTCAAAAAAACTCTATTCTATTACATTTTTCAAAAATATTTTTTGTAACATATGAACTTACATTTACAACAAAAAAGAGAAGCAAAAGTTAGCACAAAGTAATAAAGCAGTAAGCTTAGAGTCTGACCAAATACTGATTCTGCAACATCAAACCTTTAGGGATGCTTGGTGTTCTGTTACAAGTTTAGCATTCTCCATGGAAAGAGAGTGCAGTCTGCCACTTAGTTCAGTACACTGTGTACCTAACTGGTCATTCAAAGCCTGAGAGAAGAAAGACAAAAATCATAAAATCTTCAAGTATACCAATTTATGTTGCATTTACAGAATAAAATTTGAGAACAACAGCATATCTACTTTTAAATGATCCAAGTAGAAAATGTACTGAGGCGCAGAAAACAAATAAGAATTTAAAAGTCACTCTAACCTGCACTTGTTCTGCCACATCCTTCAGTGATGCAATCTCACTACAAAGATTGGCATTTTCCTCCTGTTGTTTGTTTAACATCAGTTGTGTTTTCTGAAGAGACGAATGTGTATCAGAATAGTGATGACTGAGGTAAAAATCTTGAACAAGTAAACATAATTTTTTTTTGTTGCAAACTTACCTTGCCTTCATTAGCCATCTGAGATATAATGGACTCTTTAGCATCTAGAAATTGTAAAAGACACAATATCAAATGGATCCACAAAATACTAAAAGGTTGGCAAGATCTAAAACTTCTCCACTGAGCGTTTTATGTTCCAATTATATCACAAGCGATATGCTGCCACACCAGAGTAGCAGGGCTTTCACCCCATCCACCACCTTAAACATTCACTCCCCCCACCACCGGCACACCATGGCTGCAGTGTGTACCATCTACAAGATGCACTGCAGCAACTCGCCAAGGCTTCTTCGACAGCACCTCCCAAAACCGCGACGTCTACCACCTGGAAGGACAAGGGCAGCACCACCTGCAACAGTAGTGTAGTGGTTATGTGACTGGACTAATAATCCAGAGAATGCAAATTCAAGTCCCACTACAGCAGTTTCAGAATTTGAATTCAGTTTTAAAAATCAGGAAATAAAAAGCTGATATCAATAAAAAGTGACCAGGAAGCTGTTGGATTGTCATTAAAAACCCAACTGGTTCACTAATGTCCATTAGGGAAGGAAACCTGCCATCCTTACCTGGTCTGGCCATATGTGACACCAGTCCCACACCAACATGGTTGGCTCTTAACTGCCCTCTGAAGTGGTCTAGCAAGCCACTCAGTTGCATCACCACCACCTACTTTTCAACAAGAGATGGGCAATACATGCCAGCCTTGCCAGCAATGCCCACTTCGAGAATTAAAAAAAATATATTTATCCAAAAGTATTAGCATGAAAGAAATTTTGCATAATTTTGAATTGCACACATAGTATACAGCAGCAAAACATACCACACCCTTATATCACCAAATGGTGCATAATGTGAACTGTTGCAGAACTCACTGAATAACAATTATTTCATATGCACTAGCACTCAACACACTCTGGAACAAGTGAGAACCTAAAATTTGGTTTGAATGTAGCTTGCTAATTGATAGCAAATATGAAGATATAGGTATTTTTGTTTCAAAGGATAAATAGCAAGCAAAAGAGCAGCACCATTCAGCCTGCATAAACCAGCTGATACTTCAAAACAAAGGTCAGGTTTCACGACTTTATCCAAAAATGCAGTTGTCTTCATTCTTCCATGTCTAGCGACAATTGACAACCCATTTCTTCCACTGCTTTATATCCAGCAGGTTGTGATCTTGGTTTTTCCATAATAAAGCCCCTATATGTGGACAGGTCATTAGCCTGACTCACAACTCCCTATCAGGAGTAGGGTAGATGCAATGGGGGTCGCCACTCTGCTCCCATTGGATACGAGTACCTTGCTGTGTGCCAACCCAGTATTCAGAGACAAGAACTCTCATCTCCGCTCACCGGGGTTGTCTGGCATGGGGCTCAAATCCATAACCTTCTGACTCAGAGGTAGGAATGTTACCACTGAGCCAAGGCTCATTCCCCAAAAATGCAGTACTAATACCATTCTACCTAAAAGGAATAAAGAACTGGCATTTCTAGAGCACCTTAACACATCCTCAGGATATCCCAAAACATGTCGCAACCAATGTGCAATACTTTTAAAGTGCAGACACTGTTGTTATGTAGGCAAACACGGCAGTCAATTTACACACATAGTTAATGAGGTCAAAAAAAATCTAAGAATCTAAATGCATAATATTAGATGAATTTCAATACCTGATTCTATTTGTAGCTGTTTGTGCATTTTCTCCAAATCACTTGCTTTCTGCTGCGCTTGTTGCAGTCTCTCCTGAGTTATCTGCCCATCCTTTCTGAGTGTGAGGCTGTCCTGCTGTAGCACCTTGACCTAAGTGAGGACATTTTGAAATGTTTAACCAAATATCTATCATATATTAAAAACAATGAAGGTAATTTTCAACTTTCCTGCCTGGACAGTAGCGGTTTGTCTGCCAGTTATAGAACCTGCTCAATTTTTGTTCCATTGAAATAAATAGAATGAAAATCAGGTGAGTGCTACAATGGGCTGTTGATCCTTTCCTCCAGGTTACTTCCCAGGCAGCAAAGTTGAATGGTCATAATATTCTGATGGCATTGTACCTGTGAGTGTCAAGTTATGTGACTTGAAGAACAGTGGGTTCAACTAATCTTACATGATGTACTCTCTTATTGCCCTGCCAGTCCGATGGAAGTTTATCTCTGTTTGTAAAATTCTCAGTGCACCCTCATGGGAAAAAATATGTAGAACTCTGCACAAACACTATCTCAGTCAATCACTGAAAAAATAACCTCCACGATGGCCCATAGGCAATGGTGGATCTGAAGCAACAATCGTAAGTACTGAGAACCGTAAGATGTGCAACACAACTTACGTTATGCAGAAGCGGCATGGTCAAAATCTAATAATACTTTGCCTAGTTCTTGAGAAGCTAAGCTGAAATGGCTTCCATATTCCAATCATCCTCAATCACTTAATTAATCTCCTCCTGATGGAGTCAACGATCTTGAGCAGGAAGCCACCATAAACATGGCTCATGACAACATGGAACTGCTCTGTACAGAAAACCTCGTCATTAGTTCTTCTAAACAAAGCCTACTGAAAATCAACTTGCCCCAGTCTCATGGGAGTAATTGGGCACCAACATCTCAGTCCCCCCCGCCAGCTTAAGAGGAAACTGGGCAGCCCCTGGCTGCTGTGAACAGATTTAGCTTTCTAATCTCTCTCCGCAGAGACAAAACTTCCCCAACCCCCCCAGAGAACAAACTCGGCTTTCCCTTACCCAAAGAGAACAAACTCATAATTTTGCCCCCCCACCCCCCCAGTGAAGAAACGCAGAGCAATTATCCTATATTTGGTCCGGAGTACAAGTAGCTATGGGGTGGAGGATGAGCGAGGGGGAGTTCAATAGTCAGTTCCAGAGAAAGCCAGAATAGGCTTCTGATTGACAAAAAAGAAATTTGCTCAAGGACTTACCACAACTTTGGATAAATCCCTTGTTATTTAAACTGTAAAGGTGAGGGGGGGGCAGTAGTTAGTGAAAAAGGAATACAAAACCAAAAATCACAGAAAACAATAAACCAATTTTATCAACAGATCATAGTGCCTTTAAACTTGCAGCAAACTCTGCACCTGTTTTCTTTCAACCTCCACTACTTTCTCCATATCCTGGACACGTTGCAGCAAATGAATATGGGATTCTTCCAGAGCTTTTCGGAGACTCACTTCCTGGACCAACTCCTCCTTTATCTGAAAAACAGTTCATACATATTATCAACAGACAACACAGTTCAAATTGGTTATATGCATTTGTCACTCTCCCTACTGAGAGCTGAAGAACTCTGGAAGCAGGTGTTTGGAAAATGCAGTTTGTAGGCCTCAGTTACTTCCTTCACATCCCCTACCACTTCACCCCACTCCCGTTGCTTTTCCCCAAACCCCTTGCATAATTTAGCATACCACTTATCCTTCCAACCCACCTCCCACAAACCCAACCTCCCCACCACCCCTATTCCATTGCGCTACCTCTCATGCCCTGCAATTTTCCCTAACATCCTTCCTGGTGCTCAGTTTTCTGCTGCCGTGCCGTTCACTACCCACCTTGTCCCTAATCACCCATTGCCTAAGATTCCCTTCCCTCTCTCCTCTGATCCCCTGCTTATCTCGATCCTACTTCCCCTCACCTCTTTTCCCATTGCCTACCCCTCAGCCTAGATTCCCCTCCCCGACTTAATTTTCTAAATAAAACAGTTCTCATTCCCTGATCCATTCCATCAACCTATATCCCATCGCCTTCATCTTCAGCCCTGAATCTCCCTCAGCCTCCAACCTCACCCGCCACATCTCCACTCCCTTATCCCACTAGCCTTATCCCAAACCCCACAGCCCTATCCTTCTGCCTTCCACCAGTCTAATACAAAAGTCTTATACCGGTTCGCCCAAGTTCCTTCTTTTTCGTCAGTTTCGCAACAATTTGATCCTTAAACCGCATAATAGGCTATAAATAGAATATAACTATAAGGGCTTTATAAAACAAATCACCTGTTCCCAGTGTTGGGAAACATACGAAGAACGAGCTTGTCAGAGAACCAGATGAACTGGGATGGGAGACGGCTAGTTGTGGAAATGGGGAGGGAGGCTGCGAGACTGGAGGCATATATAGGCAAACGGTCTGATGCAGTGGGGTGTCCATAAATCAGCTGAAGAGGAATCAAAAAGGCAGAATTGGGGAGGCCATGAAATGGCTGAAGAAATATCAGAGCAAAAGAAAGACTTGCATTTTAAATAGCGTCTTTCACGACTACCAGACGCGCTTTACAGCCAATGAAGTACTTTTTTGAAGTGGCGTCACTGTTGTAATGTGGGAAACGCGGCAGCCAATTTGCGCACAAGGTCCCACAAACAGCAATGTGATAATGACCAGATAATCTGTTTTTGTTATGTTGGTTGAGGGATAAAATATTGGCCTGGACACCGGGATAACTCCCCTGCTCTTCTTCGAAATAGTGCCACAGGATCTTTTACACCCACCTGAGAGAGCAGACGGGGCCTCGGTTTAACGTCTCATCTGAAAGACGGCACCTCCGACAGTGCAGCACTCCCTCAGCACTGCACTGGAGTGTCAGCCTAGCTTTATGTGCTCAAGTCCCTGGAATGGGACTATGAACCCACAACCTTCTGACTCACGAGGCGAGTGTGCTACCAACTGAGCCACAGCTGACACAGCCCAGAAGCAGAAGTAAAGAGCAGGGAGCGGAGGTGACTCAAGAAATATTGGGGTGGCACAGAGCCGATAGCAAAGAATGGGGAACAAAAGTAGAGATTTATAGAAAACTGAGTAGCTGGAAGACGTGCGAGGGAGCACCAGCAGCAGCATCTAGTGGCAGGAGGCCCATCATTGCACCATGACAGGTAAATGTTTGCATATTGTTATTCCATTAAAAATATTGACAAAGGATTTTTGCCTTATAAATGTTGACATAAGTGTTATTCAAAAACTGTGACACAGGAAGTAAGGATAATGTAGACAGGAAGTGCACACAAGATGTACTTTTTTTTATTCGTTCATAGGATGTGGGCGTCGTTGGCAAGGCCATCATTTATTGCCTATCACTAATTGCCCTTGAGAAGGTGGTGGTGAGCCACCACCTTGAACCTCTGCAGTCCGTGTGGTGAAGGGAGGGAGTTCCAGGATTGTGATAGAATGATAGAAAGTTACAGCACCGAAGGAGGCCGTGTCCGCGTCGGCCAACAAAGAGCTATCCAGCCTAATCCCACTTCCCAGCTCTTGGTCCGTAGCCCTGCAGGTTAGAGCATCCCAAGTGCACATCCAAGTACTTTTTAAATGTGGTTAGGGTTCCTGCCTCTACCACCCTTTCAGGCAGTGAGTTCCAGACCCCCACAACCCTCTGGGAGAAGAAATTTCCCCTCAAATCCCCTCTAAACCTTCCCCCAATTACGTTAAATCTGTGCCCCCTGGTTTTTGACCCCTCTGCTAAGGAAATAGGTCCTTTCTATCCACTTTATCTCTGCCCCTCATAATTTTATACACCTCAATAAGGTCTCCCCTCAGCCTCCTCTGTTCCAAGGAAAACAGACCCAGCCTATCCAGTCTTTCCTCATAGCTAAGATTCTCTACTCCCGGCAAAATCCTTGTAAATCTCCTCTGTACCCTCTCTAGTGCAATCACATCTTTCCTGTAATGTGGTGACCAGAACTGCACGCAGTACTCTAGCTGAGGCCTAACTAGTGTTTTATACAGTTGAAGCATAAGCCCCCTGCTCTTGTATTCTATGCCACGGCTAATAAAGGCAAGCATTCCGTATGCCTTCTTAACCACCTTATCTACCTGGCCTGCTACCTTCAGGGATCTGTGGACATGCACTCCAAGGTCCCTTTGTTCCTCTGCACTGCTCAGTGTCCTACCATTTAATGTGTATTCCCTTTCCTTGTTAGCCCTCCCCAAATGCATTACCTCACACTTCTCCGGATTGAATTTCATTTGCCACTGTTCTGCCCACCTGACCAATTTATTGATATCTTCCTGCAGTCTACAGCTTCCTTCTTCAGTATCAACCACACAGCCGATTGTAGTATCATCTGCAAACTTCTTAATCATACCCCCTATATTGAAGTCAAGATCGTTGATATATACCACAAAAAGGGACCTAGTACTGAGCCCTGTGGAACCCCACTGGAAACAGCCTTCCAGTCACAAAAACACCCATCAACCATTACTCTCTGCCTCCTGTCTCCGAGCCAGTTTTGAATCCAACTTGACACTCTGCCCTGGATCCCATGGGCTTTTAACTTCGTGACCACTCTGCCATGTGGAACCTTATCAAAAGCCTTGCTAAAGTCCATATATACTACATCAAACGCACTACCCTCATCTACCCTCCTTGTTACCTCCTCAAAAAATTCAATCAAGTTTGTTAGACATGACCTTCCCTTAACAAATCCGTGCTGACTATCCTTGATTAATCCGTGTCTTTCTAAATGAAGATTTATCCTGTCCTTCAGAATTCTTTCCAATAATTTTCCCACCACCGAGGTTAGGCTGACTGGCCTGTAATTACTCGGTCTATCCTTTTCTCCCTTTTTAAACAAGGGTACCACATTAGCAGTCCTCCAGCACCACACCTGAAGCCAGAGAGGATTGAAAAATAATGGTCAGGGCCTCTGCTATTTCCTCTTTCGCTTCGCTTAACAGCCTGGGATACATTTCATCCGGGCCTGGGGATTTATCCACTTTTAAAGCAGCTAATCCCTTAATAATAACTCTCTCACTATGTTTATTTCATCTAATATTTCACACTCCTCCCCCCCGATAGCAATGTCTGCTTCGCCCCTCTCCTTTGTGAAAACAGATGCAAAGTATTCATTAAGAACCCTACCGACATCTCCCGCCTCCACACACAGATTACCCTCATGATCTCTAATAGGCCCTACCCTTTCTTTAGTTATCCTCTTACTCTTGATATATTTATAAAACATCTTTGGGTTTTCCTTCATTTTACTTGCAAAGAATTTTTCATGCTCTCTCTTTGCTTTCCTAATATCATTTTTAATTGCACCCCTGCACTTTCTGTACTCCTCTAAAGATTCTGGAGTATTTAGCCCTTGGTATCTGTCATATGCCTCCCTTTTTTTCTTAAATCCTACCCTGTATGTCTCTAGACATCCAGGGGGCTCTAGATTTGTTAGTCCCACCTTTTTTCTTTAAGGGCACATGTTTGGTCTGAACCCTCCGGATCTCGTCCTTGAATGCCTCCCACTGCTCTGACACTGATTTACCTTCAAGTAGCTGTTTCCAGTCCACTATGGCTAAATCCCCTCTGAGCTTAGCAAAATTTGCTTTTCCCCAATTTAGAATTTGTATTCCTGGTCTATCCTTGTTCTTTTCCATAACTACCTTAAATCTAACAGAATTATGGTCACTAGCACCAAAATGCTCCCCCACTGATATGCCTTCTACCTGCCCAGCTTCATTCCCTAAAACTAAATCCAGAACCGCCCCCTCCCTTGTTGGGCTTGCGACATACTGGCTAAAAAAGTTCTCCTGGATGCATTTTAGGAATTCCGCACCTTCTATACCCTTCACACTAATTTTATCCCAGTTAATATTGGGGTAGTTGAAATCCCCTACTATTACTACCCTATTGTTTTTGCACGTCTCAGAAATTTGTCTACATATTTGTTCTTCTATCTCCCTCTCACTGTTTGGGGGTCTGTAGTACACTCCCAGCAGTGTGATCGCCCCTTTTTTGTTTTTCAATTCGACCCATATGGCCTTGTGACGATGAAGGAACAACAATATACTTCCAAGTCAGGATGGTGTGTAACTTGGAGGGGTACTTGCAGGTGATGGTGTTCCCATGCGCCTGCTGCCCTTGTCCTTCTCGGTGGTAGAGGTCATGGGTTTGGGAGGTGCTGCCGAAGAATCTTGCACTGTGATGTGATATGAGGCTAAAAGGGGAACTGAAATACCTTCTGCAGTCCCGATTATTTTTAATTATAAATGAGTAATATGAACAAAGTACTCAGTGGGGAACTATGCAATGCAGAGCTTATTTAAGTTGTGAAATGTATCCTCATAACTTTAGATTGTTATCATGTCATTATCCCTTTTGGAACAGATGGCTAATTCCATCATTTCCTATTTGGTATCTTTACATAGATGTTGCGCTCTAACCTCTTGCAATCTTCGGCTCATTCTGCTTTTTGTTGCTTTCAGTTCTTCCGCTGCCACTGCCACATCTGTCTAGAATAAAGCAAACATACCATAAGCAAATATCATTAAATCAGGTGTACTGTTTGCACAGATATCAATGCTACAGCCTCTCATATGCCACTGATTGAACAGATCAGTGCATGCATAAGGTACACTCCCTAGTTTGCAGGTGATGGAGGTATGAATTGTGATCAAGCTTTTAATATACATTAAGAGGTCATGTAACAATAGATTAAACATTAGTTAAAAGGCTGTAAAACATGGCTTTATACACAAGAAATTGCACTTTATGTTTGTTTTTGTTTTCTCCTTTAACTACCTCATCTTTGGACAGACCTTAAAATTGATTTTTATGAACAGTTTCTAAGAAAACATCTTATACATCAGAGTGCAATTTAAATTATCTTTACGATTCACAGACCTGAAACATCGGTGGCATAGTGGTTAGCACTGGTGCCTCACAGCGCCAGAGACCCGGGTTCGAATCTGACCTCGGGTGACTGTCTGTGTGGAGTTTGCACATTCTCCCCGTGTCTGCGTGGGTTTCCTCCGGGTGCTCCGGTTTCCTCCCACAGTCCAAAAATGTGTGGGTTAGGTTGATTTGGCTATGATAAATTGACCCTTAGTGTTAGGAGGGATTAAATATGTGGGGTTATGGGGATAGGATGGGATATGTTAGGGGGAATTAAATACGTGGGGTTACGGGGGTAGGGTGGGATATGTGTACTGTGGGGATTAAAGCAGGGACAGGGGACTGGATTTGGATGATCAGCCATGATCGTATTGAATGGCGGAGCAGGCTCGACGGGCCGAATGGCCTACTCCTGCTCCTAGATTCTATGTTTCTATGTTTCTATCCTGCTCATCCTATTGTTCTATCTACTGAGCTAATTTAAAAACAGATCAAAAACATTGGCTCTGATGGCCAGAATTTCTGTATTTCCCTATCTTAAACAATCAGTATATTTAAATTGGTGTTACTATCACTAAATCATTAAACCAATCCCTAACCTCCTGCAAAGTAAAAAATATTCACAATGATAGGTTTGTTAGAGGATGTTAAAAAAACAATTTTCATAGTTCCATCACATCATTCTTCACTTTTGGAAGGCAGTTTTATATTGAATATGATGGTTCTTGAATTTCATCCAAACTGGTTTAGAATGAAACCATGACAACTCTATGGGTGAATTTCCACGATGATTCTGCCGATCATCCACCAGAACTTCGGCAGAAGAGCCGAGGAAATCCCAGGAAAGAATGTAAATGGTGTTTGTGCCGTTTTTTCCAGGATTTCCGCAGAGATTTTGCTGAAGTTACAGTGGATGATCAAGACAATCCCCATAGAAATTCACCCCTTAATTTGTCTTGTTTAACTTGACCTGCGAACTGCTGCAGTATTTCTCTAATTTTAGTTCACTTTGATGGAAAATCCAAAATTAAATGGCTGTTGACATTAGTCACTAGTCGAGGCTTTCTGCGCGATTTGTGATACAAAAGTAGCATAATTCTGTTAATGCCGTAATGGTAGATTTTCATCCAACTCTTATTTTAGTGGTGAAAAGCAACATAGTTTTCAGAATGATGCACCATAAACCTAGGCATACAGTTCCATTAACTCTTTACAGTTAAATAAATACAAATAAATCATATAAAGATTCTGAATAAAGGCCCTCTAAACTTGTAATGCTAATAAAACTTTATAGTAGATTGTATACCTCATTTGTGTACCTTAGTTGCTGTGGCCATCTCCAGAGCAGCACTCAGCCTTTCGATTTCTTCCTGAGCTGCCTCCTTTTCTTCACTAACTTCACTCAGCTGCTGTCGGAAACGCATAATCTCCCGCTGTATTTTCTTTAGCTCTTGAATATATTCTTCCTGCATTGCAGCCAGTCGATCCACTGCAACAATGTTGTAAAGAAGACAACAGTTTACTTTGTGCTTAGCATTTTTGTGCTCCTTTTAAAACCACTGTGCTGTTAATAAATACACAAGACAAAAGTTCAGAAGCTATATTTTTTCTGATGTGGAGCATCTCAGAATAGTCATCTGTATGACTTGCAACCAATGTGGTCTATAAGGAATATATTGCAGAATATGTTTTGGGCTGTTCCAACAGATTATCAGAGTAGGAAGATCAGTCTTCTGATTCTGAAAATAACTATCTGAATGACTGGACCTATTAACCATCAGAACAGTTGGAATTTTGCATGCTTTGATGTCAAGCTGAATATATCCATATTTGCACCAATTACACCCTTTTCAGTAATTCTTTTGTAATATCAACAATTAAGCTAATGAATTAAAGACTAACCAAATTACAACAACAACTTGCATTTATATAGCATTATTAATGTAGAAAAACACCCCAAGACTCTTCTCAGATGTGTATCAGAAAAAAATGGATGCTGAGCCAAAGGAGGAGTTATTAGGAGGGGTGACCAAATCCTTGATCAAAGATGTGGGTTTTAAGAAGAGTTTTAAAGAAGAAGAGGGAGATGAAGAGGTGAAGAGGATTAGAGAGGGAACTCCAGAGTGTTTGTATCCAGATTGCTGATGCCACAGCCGTCAATAGTGGGGCAAAAGGTGGGGGGATGCGCAAGAGGCCAGAGTCCGCAGACCAGAGAGTTCTGGGGGGTTGTAAGCTGGAGATTACTGAGAGAGTGATGGACAAGGCTATGAAAGGATTGAAATACAAGAATGAGAATTTTAAATTGGAGGCGTTGGCGGACCAGAAACCAATGTAGGTCATCAGCGAAAAGAATGATGGGTGAGCAGGATATGGTGTGGGATAGGATATGGGCACAGAGTTTTGGACTAGCTGAAGTTTAAAGACTGTGTGGATTGGAGGCTGGCCAGGAGAGCATTGGAATAGTCAAGTCTGGACCTGACAAATGCATGGATGAGTTTTAGCAGCAAATGGGCTGAGGCAGGAAAGGAAGCGGGTGATATAATTTTTTTTAATTCGTTTATGGGATGTGGGCGTTGCTGGCAAGACCAGCATTTATTGCCCATCCCTAATTGTCCTTGAGAAGGTGGTGGTGAGCCGCCTTCTTGAACTGCTGCAGTGCGTGTGGTGAAGGTACTCCCACAGTGCTGTTAGGTAGGGGGTTCCAGGATTTTGACCCAGCGACGATGAAGGATCGGCGATATACTTCTAAGTCAGGATGGTGTGTGTCTTGATGGGGAACTTGGAGGTGGTGGTCCCATGCGCCTGCTGCCCTTGTCCTTATAGGTGGAAGAGGTCGCGGGTTTGGGAGGTGCTGCCGAAGAAGCCTTGGCGAGTTGCTGCAGTGCATCTTGTAGATGGTACACACTGCAGCCACGGTACGCCGGTGGTGGAGGGAGTGAATGTTTAAGGTGGTGGATGGGATGCCAATCAAGTGGGCTGCTTTGTCCTGGATGGTGTCGAGCTTCTTGAGTGTTGTTGGAGCTGCACTCATCAGGCAGTGAAGAGTATTCCATCACACTCCTTACTTGTGCCTTGTAGATGGTGGAAAGGCTTTGGGGAGTCAGGAGGTGAGACACTCGCCGCAGAATACCTAGCCTCTCACCTGCTCTTGTTTCCACAGTATTTATGTGGCTGGTCCAGTGATCCCCAGGATGTTGATGGTGGGGGATTCAGCGATGATAATGCCATTGAATGTCAAGGGGCGGTGGTTAGACTCTCGCTTGTTGGAGATAGTCATTGCCTAGCACTTCTGTGGCGCGAATGTTACCTGCCACTTATCAGCCCAAGCCTAAACGTCATCCAGGTCTTGTTGTATGCGGGCTGAGGAGTTGTGAATGGCACTGAACACTGTGCAGTCATCAGTGAACATCCCCATTTCTGACCTTATGTTGGAGGGAAGGTCATTGATGAAGCAGCTGAAGATGGTTGTGCCTAGGACACTGCCCTAAAAGATGTAATAGCAGAGCACTTGGAAAACAGTGACAGGATCGGACAAAGTCAACATGGATTTACAAAAGGCAAATCGTGCTTGACTAATCTACTGGAATTTTTTGAGGATGTAACTGGTAAAATGGATGAGGGAGAACCAGTGGATGTGGTGTATTTGGACTTTCAGAAGGCTTTCGATAAGGTCCCTCATAAGAGATTAGCGTGTAAAGTTAAGGCACATGGGATTGGGGGCAAGGTATTGACTTGGATAGAGAACTGGTTGGCAGACAGAAAGCAAAGAGTTGGAATAAATGGGTCTTTTTCCGAGTGGTAGGCGGTGACTAGTGGGGTACCGCAGGGATCGGTCTTAGGACCCCAGCTATTCACAATATATATTAATGATCTAGACGATGGAATTGAATGTAATATCTCCAAGTTTGCAGACGACAGAAAGCTGGGTGGGAGTGTGTGCCGTGAGGAGGATGCCGAGAAACTCCAGTATGATTTGGACAGGTTGGGGGATTGGGCAGAAGCATGGCAGATGCAATATAATGTGGATAAATGCGAGGTTATCCACTTTGGTGTCAAAAACAGGAAGGCAGATTATTATCTGAATGGCAATAGATTGGGAGAAGGGGAAGTGCAACGAGACCTGGGTGTCCTTGTGCACCAATCGCTGAAGGTAAGCATGCAGGTGCAGCAAGCAGTTAAGAAGGCAAATGGTATGTTGGCCTTCGTAACGAAAGGGTTCGAGTACAGGAACAAGGATGTCTTGCTGCAGTTGTACAGGGCCTTGGTGAGACCACATCTTGAGTATTGTGTGCAGTTTTGGTCGCCTTATCTGAGGAAGGATGTTCTTGCCATGGAGGGAGTGCAGCGAAGATTCACCAGGCTGATACCCGGGATGGCAGGAATGGCGTATGAGGAGAGATTGGGTCGATTGGGCTTATACTCACTGGACTTTAGAAGAATGAGAGGGGATCTCATTGAAACTTATAAAATTCTAACAGGACTAGACAGACTAGATGTGGGAAGGATGTTCCCGATGGCCGGGGAGTCCAGAACCAGGGGTCACAGTCTAAGGATAAAGGGTAAGCCATTTAGGACTGAGATGAGGAGGAATTTCTTCACCCAGAGAGTGGTGAACCTGTGGAATTCTCTACCACAGAAGGCAGTAGAGGCCAATTCATTAAATATATTCAAGAAGGAGTTAGATATATTTCTTAAAACTAAAGGGATCAAGGAATATGGAGAGAAGGCAGGGACAGGGTACTGAATTTGGATGATCAGCCATGATCTCATTGAATGGCGGAGCAGGCTCGAGGGGCTGAATGGCCTACTCCTGCTCCTATCTTCTATGTTTCTTTCACTCCTGCAGCGATGTCCTGGGGCTGTGATGATTGATCTTCAACCACCACAACCATCTTCCTTTGTGCTAGGTATGACTCCAGCCAGTGGAGAGTTCCCCCCCGCCCCCCCACCGATTCCCATTGACTTCAGTTTTACTAGGGCTCCTTGATGCCACATTCGGTCAAATGCTACCTTGATGTCTAGGGCAGTCACTCTCACCTCACCTCTGGAATTTAGCTCCTTTGTCCATGTTTGGACGAAGGCTGTAATGAGGTCGGGAGCCGAGTGGTCTTGGCAGAATCCAAACTAGGCATCAGTGAGCAGGTTATTGGTGAGTAAGTGCCGCTTGATAGCACTGTCGATGACACCTTCCATCACTTTGCTGATGATTGAGAGTAGACTGGTGGGGCGGTAATTGGCCGGATTGGATTTGTCCTGCTTTTTGTGGACAGGACATACCTGGGCAGTTTTCCACATTGTCGGATAGATGCCAGTGTTGTAGCTGTACTGGAACAGCTTGGCTTGAGGCGCGGCTAGTTCTGGAGCACAAGTCTTCAGCACGATAGCCAGTATGTTGTCGGGGCCCATAGCCTTTGCTGTATCCAGTGTGCTCAGCCGTTTCTTGATATCACGTGGAGTGAATCGAATTGGCTGAAGACTGGCTTCTGGAGGAGGAAGCAGGATGGCTTTGTGATGGAGAGCATATGGAGTCAGAAGCTCAACTCAGAGTTGAATAAGACACTAATGTTGCAATAGCTCTGGTTCAGCCGGAGAGGGAGATTGAATCAGTGATGAGGATATGGAGTTTGTGGTGGGGGCCAAAGACAATGGTTTTGGTCTTCCCCAATATTTAACTGGTGGAAATCGCGACCGAATTTTAGACAACCAGTCTGACAGCACAGAGGCAGTGTCGGTGTCAAGAGGGTAGTGGAGAGTTAAGAGCTGGGTGTCATCAGCATACATGTGTAAGCTGACCTAGTCTTTAGATGATGCTTCCAAGGGAAGAAGAAGAGGGGACAAAAGAAACATCCTTGGGAGTCTCAAGAGGTAAAATTGTGGAAGTGGGAAGAGAAGGCAATCCTGGAGATGCTCTGGCTATGATTAGATAGGTATAAGTGGAACTAGAGAAGGGCAGCCTCCTGACACCAGAGGAAAGGTGTTGGAGCAGGATGGTGTGGTTGACCATGTCAAAGGCTGCAGAGAGGTCAAGGAGGATGTGAAGGGAAAATGGACCACAGTCAAACCGCTTCTCACCGATACTATAGTTGTAGTGCTATTGTACCCTTATTAATCTAACTTCATAATGTTTAGAAAATTCAAGAAGGAATAACAATTAATTACAGAAGGATATAATTGTTAATTACCTGAATGCTCTGGGTTGAGTTCTTTTGTTGTCTGTATTCGAAATACATTCAATTTCATTGTTTGTATAACACTTTCCAACCGGCAGACACGGCTCACTAGAGATTCATAGTTTTTCCACAGTACATCATTTTCAGTTCCAAATGCTTTTCTGGCATGGAAGGGACTGACAGGCCTGTGACTGTCAAGATCACCAATCTTAGATGCCCCAGTGTCCTCAATACCAAATCCCAGGCCCTCTAATTCTTGAATTAAAGCCTCTGTTTGTTCCTCAGCTGCAATGATCCGATGCTGAAGCACAGTAAATGACTCGGGTGCTGTGGCACCGACATGTGTTGGTGGTATTGGTGCATGTGACATGTTTAAAGTATCAGTAGTCATCTGCACAAATGAAACACATAATTAGAACCATCCTGTCAGCCTATACAGCATTATGATTGAAATGGACACGAGAACAATGTGACTAAATTATGGTAGAAAACACTTCACTCATCAAAGGTGCACGCCAACCACAGGAGGCTTTTGGAAAATATTTAACCTAAGCACTTTTTTGTCATGTAAAACATACATTTAAGTTAGTGGTAGCATTCTTGCCACTGAGTCAGAAGGTTGGAGGTTCAAGCCTCACTCTAAGACTTGAGCATATGAATCTAGGCTGTAATTTCAGTGCAGTACTGAGGGGGTGCCACATTGTCAGCGTGCTGTCTCTCGGATAAGACATTAAACCAAGCTTCCCTCTGCTTGTTCCAAAATCCCTTTGCATTATTCAAAGAAGAGCAGGGGAATTCTCTACATATTTTGGCCAACATTTATCCCTCAACCAGCACTACCAAAATAGATAGCATGGGACCTTACTGTGCGCAAATTGGCTGCCACATTTGCCCAAAAAACAACAGTGACTACACTTCAAAAGCAATTCATTAGCTGTGAAGTGCTTTGGGACATCATCAGAATGTGAAAGGCACTATATAAATGCAAGTCCTTTCTGTCTTATCAAATGTGACATCAGGAAGAACTTTTTCGCACAAAGAGTAATGGAAATCTGGAACTGAGTAAGAATATCAAGGGATATGGAATGAAAGCAGGTAAATGGAATTGAGGTACAGGTCAGGTACGAACTAATTGAATGGCAAAACAGGCTTGAGTGACTGAATGATCCCTGAGAAATGAGACAATGCTTTCTGATCTTGAATTTATGTCTCTGCGTATTTAGATCCTTGCATCAGAAGAGTTTAAACTTACTCAGGTTGCAATTTTCCACATTTACACCCAAGCCATGTGGTTATAATTCTCCCCCACTGACTACAAATGATATGAAATTACAAAGCATTTTAAAAGTAAATGTGGAGTATAATGGTGCCAAGCGGATTGTCAGTCTAGCTTCAAACCATAAAATCTCTGCATTATATCTTTATAATGTGAAGATTTGGATATATTGGCCCGTATTTTCCGATGCTTACAGGTGTGTACACACCCGTAGGGACCTCGCAAGTGCCGGTTTCAAGCATGCGAAGCGCATGCGCTGAAAACCAGCATTTCTGATCTGTCAAGAATCCTCTTGACAGATCGCACGCCTGCCCTGGAGAAGCGCCTCTGCGGGTGGAGAGTTACGCTTTCTGCAGAACCTCCGCCCGCTGAAATCCCTTAAAAATCTTACGCCTGGTAAAAGCGTTAGGCCTGCTTTTACCAGCATAAGAGTTTTAAAAAGTTAAAAAAAAAAATTCACTCATTTAAAATTAAAAAATACTTTTAAAAAAGGAAAGTTTATTTTTAGCCCCGTAAAAAACTTTAAATTTTTTTCAAAAAAATAAAATGTTTGTTTAAAATATTTAATTTAATGTAATTTTAACTAATTTTAAAAACGTGATTTAAAAAAAAAATTATTTAATGTTTTGATGTGTTTTTGGAGTGATCTCCATTCATACTTTTGACAGGTCTACCTGTCGAAAGTATGAAGGGAGATTCCCTTCTCCCATTGGTTCCCCATGGCCCACGTGATCCCAGGGACGCTTGCGAACCGCATGCGCCCCTGGGATACGTGGGCCCTGCGCATTTCGTCGTGGAGAGGCCCAGGATCGGAAATGGCCGGACCTCTGGAGCCCTCAGGTAAGGGCGTAGATTTTTTCCAGATCGGAGGCCTCCGCACGCAGGAAGCCTCCGATCGGAAAGTACGGGCCATTATAAAATTACAATGGTCTTTCATTTAACTGTATTATTAAAATTCCTTTGTCTTTGTTAGGGATTTAAATGTAGTCGTCTGCTTTTGTAAGTAACACATGCATTGTTCTCTATCTATATATGCTTTGGCGATTCTGTATCTCTTTACTTCACCTGAGGAAGGGGCCACGTAAGCTCCGAAAGCTTGTGATTTCAAATAAAACTGTTGCACTATAACCTGGTGTTGTGCGACTTCTCATTTTTGTTAGGGTAAATAGTAAACTATCCGGAGACACGAACAACTCCTCAGGGGCATCTAACCAAGCCCACAGTGATTTTATTTGCTTACATCAAGTCAATTACATCAGAAATTCCCTCAAGTCTTTCAAATGATAAATGCACAAGAGACTTGCACAAGAAGACTGTCACATGATCTGGGGTTGTTCTCAGAACTCAAAAGTATTGATTCTTTGACAGACAATGGGTATTTTATTTGTAGATTCTGCTCTGACTGGAGAATGGTTCCAATTGTTGAGGTGTCAAAAAATGGAAGTTTAGATAATCATGGCCCGTATTTTCCGATCGCAGGCCTCCTGCATGCGGAGGCCTGCGATCTGGAAAAATCTACGAACTTACCTGAGGGCTCCCGGGACGCACACAATAGGGCAAAGTAGCTGTTGGGTGTGTAGTCATATTCCGATCCACAGTAAGGGTGGGATACCACTGCGGCCCATACCCCTGAATCTCACGGAACTAGCAGAATTTGCGCTTAATGACCAGAACAGCTATCATGACATCACGAGGGAGGAGTTCCGAGGTGGAGGGTACCCATTGGAACAATTTAAGGGATGTTACAAACCCAAGTACAACTCTAGTAAAGATCCACCCTTCTTCGCCCTAACAAACACAACCGGGGTCGGAAGACCCGTCGGGGAAATATGTTGGACAAGGAGTGTAAGTAGAGGGGTGAAGGTGAACCTAGAGGCAGGAAATAGTAATTGCACCCAAACCTTTGTGACATATGAGGAGGGGAACACGGCATTTGAAAGCTGGTGGTTTAATACCACTGGTCTGCTAAACTTAACGAGTAACCAACCGTGGAATGGGACCCGACGGGCCACAGATAGTCAGATGGGTTTCACTATCTTTCGGGCAAACATGGATATGACGGCCTACAATGGAACATATTTTATATGCGGGCACAAGGCGTACCCATGGCTGCCCAGAGATTGGACCGGGTCATGTTACCTGGGATACGTTATGCCTTATGTATACCATCTCAAATCCCTCACGGAGCACCATTGTTATCGAACCAGGCGAGGAATTACGGAGACTGAGCGATTCTTCGCCGTCGCCTTCCCCCACTGGGGGGTGGGTAAATTAGCACGGGAAATCATTAACAATGCCCAAATTCTCGAGAAGGTAGCCAACGACACCACAGAAGCCCTTGCAGAAATAAGCGCAGAAATGGTAGCCCTCAGGACAGTGGCCATGCAAAACAGGATGGCACTGGACTACCTGCTTGCAAAGGAAGGAGGCACTTGCGCGGTGATCGGGCAAGAGTGTTGTACTTACATCCCTGATAGTTCGGAAAACATCACCAACTTGGTAAATCACATGAAGGAAGAGATTAAGAAATTACACCGGGAACCGACACAGTCATGGCTAGAATGGTTGGGGCTAACAGAATGGGGCCCCTGGATTATGCACGTAATGGTTGTGATAGTGATGATATGTGTCGCTGTATGTTGCTTGATAACCTTGTTAAAGACATGTTGTAAGATTGCCACAACCCAGCTAATGTCAGTCAGCGCCATACGGGAAGAGGAGCCGTTGCTCAAAGACGAAGAAAAGGAAGGATACACCGATCTCCAGCCCATGGAGGAAACGCATGACACCGTCGCCGGGGTAGCCAGCCCTCAAGAGATGAGCCAGTGGCTGTAGCGTCGACCCCGTGAAGAGGCACGGAGCAGTGGTTTCCTGGGGGCAAGAAGGTCGTGCCCCCGGACCAACAGAAGGGAGTGTTGGAGGAGAAAATTATTAAAGAAATGTCGGAGAAGGAAAACTCATCCAGTTAATGAACTTTAAATTCGCTGACACAGGACTTTTCTGCAATGGATTGGCAGTCTGCCTTGTCAGACAACGTTGCAACATACAGGGCTCGAGATAACACTGTCACATAGACGAGGCTGATCACATCAACTGTATCCTGGTACAGGGCTCGAGATAACACTGTCACATAGACGAGGCTGATCACATCAACTGTATCCTGACGTTAATTGATTTACTATGCTTAACAATTGTATACATAAAATTGATTGGATTCTAATGACTATCACATGCTCATGTGAGCACGATGTAATCAATGATGGATGTATAAAATACTGTGCCCCAGAGTGACTTATTTGAGAGGTCGGTGACTGCACGTGGGTGCATCAATTCTCTCCCAGAGCGCTCTGAATAAAGTGTACTCCCGCATTTAACCGTGTAAATTGGTGTTTGAGTTTTATTGCTCAGTCGGGCTAAGTCGGGTAGCGCGTCGACTCTCCTTCACGGTTAGTCCGCTTAAGGCTCCGATTAGCCCCTACAACAGTTCCAATTGTTGAGGTGTCAAAAAATGGAAGTTTAGATAATCATGGCCCGTATTTTCCGATCGCAGGCCTCCCGCATGCGGAGGCCTGCGATCTGGAAAAATCTACGAACTTACCTGAGGGCTCCCGGGACGCACACAATTCCGCTCCTGGGCCTCTCCAAACTCCAAGTGTGCAGGGCCCACGTATCCTAGGGGCGCATGTAGTTCGCAGCGTCCCTGGGATCACGTGGGCCATGGGGAGCCAATCACAGAAGGGAATCTCCTTTCATACGCTTGACAGAAAGACCTGTCAAATATATGAATGGAGATCACCCCAAAAGCATAGTAAAACTTTAAATAATTTTTTTTTAATCACATTTTTAATATGACTTGAACTTACAATAAATTAAATATTTTAAACAAAAATTTAAATTTTTGAAAAAAATAATTAAAGTTTTTTGCGGGGCTAAAAATAAACCTACCTTTTTTTAAAGTATTTTTAAATGATAAATCAGTGAAAAAATTGTTAAACTTTTTTTCAACTCTTATCCTGCTTTTACCAGGCGTAAGAATTGTAAGGGTTTTCTGCGGGCAGAGGGTCTCCAAAAAGCGGAACTATCCGCCCGCAGAGGCCCTTCTCCAGGGCAGCCGGAGGGTACAGATCGGAAATGCCGGTTTTCAGCGCATGCGCTGTGCATGCCTGAAACAGGCATTTCCGATGTCCCTACGGGTGGGTACATAGGGATCGGAATATCTGGGCCCATATCATTATCTCTAATCCATCAGAGGTCATTTTGAAAGAAAGACAGTTACTGTCTCAAGTTTAACTCCTATGGCACTAAAGGATTGTTTTGGCATAAAGGCATTGCATTGCTGGTCATCCTTGGTTCAACTTGCGGTATTGTGTAAGGTGTCAACTGGACTATGCAGCCAAGGTACGATTACTGTTTCATCTACATACAAGGATCCTGGTGTGCATAAATGAGGCTCTGTCCGAAAAAACAGCGGTGTTGAAATCTGGGCGATAATAGAGCAGGAAATTGACCTGTTCCATTGTTAACTCCCCCTCCACCCGGTTTCCCACTTAAAATTCCCACTGTAATCTCCAGAGCACAATATCACAGCGAAAGGGTTATCGTTATGTGGCACAAAGTTCCAATTCATTGTATGCAGGAAAATGCCACACGGAACAGTAAAACACAAAGTTGGCTGACACTCATCGTTATCAGCCACAAACTGCATTTTAATAGTATAATTACATGTCCAACATGCATATTAAGTGCTTTCCAGCTGAGGAACAAGGAAGGCCAAGACCGAGATGGTAGGACTGAGGGCAGGGGGGCCTGACTGGAAGTGTAAGCGTGCAGACAGGTGAGCCGAGGGAGAGAGTGCAATGGGAAGACATCATTACATTACATTCTAGTTACTACTGACCGACCTTATTATGGAAAAGGACTGAACTGGATTGCAATGTATTTCGATCTAAACTAGCTTTAATAGTGCATAGTGGCACGATGCAACAGTCTTCGCCCCGAGTTGTAAAAATTCCCCGCTTAGGAACGGTGCATTCTGATTTGAAAAACTTAAAAGAGAACAGATTTCAAATTTGGCTCCTTACACGGTAATCGCCCACTCAGCCAGAGCAACCTCTACCTCAAACCGGCTGCCTTCTCACTCTCACGCCGAATTATACGACAGGGAAGAGCAAACGCCGTCTTATTAAAATCACAATAATGACTTACCTGGTGGCAGCGAGACGGTAACAAGTAGCTATCGGCGGCTGGGCCCAGCCTCTGGTTACCATGGAGATCCCGAACTGCCTCTCTCTCTCTCCAACCGAAACATCGCCATCAAACTAGGCATGCGCGGACACCGCCGGCCCAAAGCATGCTGGGGGACTGTATCTTCAAACTGTTGTCTTCAGAAGCACGTAGCACAGTGAGGTGAACGGCAGGGTCTTTACTTTGTGACTCATGATGACTTCAATAAGTCAAATTGAAATCTCAATGCCAAAGGATGCTCACCACAAGGGCAGGCAATAGGAGGGGAGAGGGGGTTGCAGAATTCGAGCAGCAAGCTACTTTAGATGGCACTGGCCATTTTTGAACAGCAGGTTGTTCATGAGTCCGTTGCAATTGAACCTTGAGGAAAAGAGGTCTTTAAATTATTATTTGTCGTCCCAGCATCGAGTAATCAAGCAGAAGTCACAGAAGGCTAAGCAAGGAAATCTTTATGGTGCTGTATGGACACCATCTGCTTTGGGGGTCTTCTCCCCAAAGCCTTCAGTCTTTTGCTTTGAGGAGTCAAGGGAGGGAGGGAGGAGCACAAGTTTCCTGCCCTAGACTTGGGGTTTGCCTGGATGAGGAATATCATTGAGTCCAAAGAGGCAACATAAACAGTGGCCATGGAGACCTCACAGAGCTTGTGAAACATAGAAGATAGGAGCAGGAGTAGGTCATTCGGCCCCTCGAGCCTGTTCTGCCATTTAATGAGATCATGGCTGATCATCCAAATTCAGTACCCAGTCCCTGCTTTCTCCCCATATCCCTTGATCCCTTTAGCCTTAAGAAATATATCTAACTCCTTCTTGAATCTATTTAATGAATTGGCCTCAACTGCCTTCTGTGGCAGAGAATTCCACAGGTTCACCACTCTGGGTGAAGAAATTCCTCCTCATCTCAGTCCTAAATGACTTACCCCTTATCCTTAGACTGTGACCCCTGGTTCTGGACTCCCCCGCCATCGGGAACATCCTTCCTGCATCTAGTCTGTCTAGTCCTGTTAGAATTTTATAAGTTTCAATGAGATCCCCTCTCATTCTTCTAAACTCCAGCGAATACAAGCCTAATCGACCCAATCTCTCGTCATACGTCATTCCTGCCATTCCAGGTATCAGTCTGGTGAATCTTCGCTGCACTCCCTCCATGGCAAGAACATCCTTCCTCAGATAAGGCGACCAAAACTGCACACAATACTCAAGGTGTGGTCTCACCAAGGCCCTGTACAACTGCAGCAAGATATCCTTGCTCCTGTACTCGAATCCTCTCGCTATGAAGGCCAACATACCATTTGCCTTCTTAACCGCCTGCTGCACCTGCATGCTTACCTTCAGCGACTGGTGCACAAGGACACCCAGGTCTCGTTGCACTTTCCCTTTTCCCAATCTATTGCCGTTCAGATAATAATCTGTCTTCCTGTTTTTGCCACCAAAGTGGATAACCTCGCATTTATCCACATTATACTGCATCTGCCATGCATCTGCCCAATCACCCAACCTGTCCAAATCATACTGGAGTTTCTCTGCATCCTCCTCACAGCAAACACGCCCACCCAGCTTTGTATCATCTGCAAACTTGGAGATATTACGTCTAGATCATTAATATATATTGTGAATAGCTGGGGTCCTAGCACCGATCCCTGCGGTACCCCACTAGTCACTGCCTGCCACTCGGAAAAAGACCC
The DNA here is from genome assembly GCA_030390025.1 of Squalus acanthias. Classification (NCBI taxonomy): domain Eukaryota; kingdom Metazoa; phylum Chordata; class Chondrichthyes; order Squaliformes; family Squalidae; genus Squalus; species Squalus acanthias. Next base: position 45,229,366 of record CM059429.1, read on the forward strand.
GTTTATTCCAACTCTTTGTTTCCTGTCTGCCAACCAGTTCTCTATCCAAGTCAGTACCTTACCCCCAATCACATGTGCTTTAACTTTGCATGCTAATCTCTTATGCGGGACCTTATCGAAAGCCTTCTGAAAGTCCAAATACACCACATCCACTGGTTCTCCCTTATCTATTCTACCAGTTACATCCTCGAAAAATTCCAGTAGATTAGTCAAGCATGATTTATCTTTTGTAAATCCATGTTGACTTTGTCTGATCCTGTCACTATTTTCCAAGTGCTCTGCTATTACATCTTTTATAATGGACTCTAGCATTTTCCCCACTACCGATGTCAGGCTTACCAGTCTATAATTCCCCGTTTTCTCTCTACCACCTTTTTTAAATAGTGGGGTTACATTAGCTACCCTCCAATCCATGGGAACTGTTCCAGAGTCTATAGAAATTTGGAAGATGACCAGCAATGCATCTACTATTTCTAGGGCCACTTCCTTAAGTACCCTAGGATGTAGATTATCAGGCCCTGGGGATTTATCGGCCTTCAATCCCGTCAATTTCCCTAACACCATTTCCCTATAAATACTGATTTCATTCAATTCCTCCCTCTCATTAGACCCTATGTTCCCCGACATCTCTGGGAGGTTATTTGTGTCCTCCTTTGTGAAGACAGAACCAAAGTATGTATTTAATTGGTCTGCCATTTCTTTTTTCCCCATTATAAATTCCCCTGATTCTGACTGCAAGGGACCTACGCTTGACTTCACCAATCTTTTTCTCTTCACATATCTATAGAAGCTTTTACAGTCAGTTTTTATGTTCCCTGCAAGCTTACTCTCATTTTCTATTTTCCCCCTCTTAATTAACCCCTTTGTCTCCTTTGCTGAATCCTAAACTGCTCCCAATCCTCAGGTTTGCTGCTTTTTCTGGCCAATTTATATGTCCTCTCCTTGGATCTTATGCTATCCCTAATTTCCCTTGTTAGCCACGGTTGAGTCACCTTTTTTGTTTTATTTTTATGCCAAACAGGGATGAACAAATTCTGTAGTTCATCCATGCGATCTTTAAATGTTTGCCATTGCCTATCCACCGTCAACCCTTTAAGTAACGTTCCCCAATCCATCCTAGCCAACTCGCACCTCATACCATCGTAGTTTCCTTTATTTAAATTCAGGACCCTAGTCTCCGAGTCAACTACTTCACTCTCCATCTTAATGAAGAATTCTATCATATTATGATCGCTCCTCCCCAATGGGCCTCACACAACAAGATTGCTAATTAATCCTTTCTCATTACATAATACCCAGTCTAAGATGGCCTGATCTCTAGTTGGTTCCTCAACATATTGGTCCAGGAAACCATCCCGTATACACTCTAGGAATTCCTCCTCCACAGTATTGTTACTAATTTGGTTAGCCCAATGTAGATTAAAGTCACCCATGATAACTGCTGTGCCTTATTGCATGCGTCTCTAATTTCCCATTTAATGCCATCCCCAACCTCAGTATTACTGTTTGGGGGTCTGTATACAACTCACACTAACATTTTCTGCCCCATGGTATTTCTCAGCTCTACCCATACAGATTCCACATCATCAGAGCTAATATCCTTCCTTACTATTGTGTTAATCTCCTCTTTAACCAGCAATGCTACCCCACCTCCTTTTCCTTTTTGCCTGTCCTTCCTGAATATTGAATACCCCTGGATGTTGAATTCCCAGCCTTGGTCACCCTGGAGCCATGTCTCCGTAATCCCAATTATATAGGTCTGTGAAGTTCTGCTGGAGAGATGACTCCTTGAAACCAGAAGAGGAAAAAAAAATCTTGGAGATCCAAATAAAGGGTAAACTATCCTCTGCTGCTGCATTGCATAATATGAAGAATATGTAAAATAGGAGAACTAGTAACCAGCAAATGTTTTGCTACATTCTGAACTCATGTAGGATAGGATAATTGTTACATTGATACTCAAAACATTAGAACCATATTTAAGGCAAAATTAGAACCATAGAGGTTCCAACATGCCTCATTACCCTAGTGTGATTATGTGAGCAAATATTTCTAGAAATTACAGATATTTTTTGTTGAGGTTTTGTGCTCAAGGTGAAAAATGCTATGGAATGAATGGGCCAAAAATTCGGCCCTTCCCGGGTGAGTACGCACTGTGTACTCACCCGTAAGGCGTCCTGAAGTGCCGGTTTCCTGCATGCACTGCGCATGCGTGGGAAACCGGAACTTCCGGTCTGGTGAAGGGGGCGGTTCATAGGTGAACCGCGTATGCGGTAGAGGCTGCATGCACGCAGCAAACTTAGGTTTTTTTTCAGGTTTTTACGGGAGGGTAAGTATTGAAGAACCTACGCTTTTAAAAAGGAGGCGCAGGACCCGTTTTCAACAAGGTAAGTGGTTAATTAATTATAATTTAAAAAAAATTTCAACAGGTTTATCTTTTTTAGTTACTTTAAAGAAAGGTAAGTTTATTTTTAGCACTCTCAAAAAGTATTTAAATTTTTTCAAAAATTTAAATTTTTGTTTAAAGTAGTTAATTTATTTAACTTATAGTTATTTTATAAATGTGATGGTTTTTTAAAAATTTATTTTAAGTTTAGCTGTTCTTTTGGGGCCGATTTCAATTCATAGATTTGACAGGTCTTCCTGTCAAATCTATGAATGAAAGATGGTCTGCTGCCATTGGCTCTCCATGGCCCACGTGATCCCAGGGGATGCATCGCACTAACTACGCCCCTGGGACACGCAAGCACTGCGCGCCGGCACTTGGAGCAGGCCCAGGAGCTGAAGTTCCCGTGGGCCCAGAGGTCAACGGCAGGCGCGGTAGGTAAGTGCGCGCGCGATCCTTACCCCCGCGGCAAGCCGGAGAGGTGAATTTCAGGGTCAATATGTTTCTATTTGTTCATTCATTGTCAGTATCGAGCACACTCAGGTTAGTAGAAATATGGGCAATATGTAAAGTTCCCTCTATTCTGGTTTAACAATGTGTTTTAACCCCAATCTCAGAAGAGCTCCTTCTACATTGGTATGACTTGTTTCCTAAGTTTCCACGTCAGCCACACATAAGCACGTTTGCTGCATCGTGGGAAATTTCCTGTTGTAAACCTGTACCTATTAGGAACCGAGTTGAGGCGGCCAAATTTAATTCAATGGAGGACCCACATAGCCAGTAGAGAGACCAGATTTTTATTCCATGAACTAGATACAAACCAAGGTTCCAAAAGTGAAAGAACCATTTGTTGCAAAGCCCCCTCCCCCCCAGGTTAATGTGGGAATTGTAACATACCTATACTCTTGTATTGCTCATAGCCTGTAATTTTCCTAAATGGTGAGTGATAATTCTGGACTTAACAGCTGCTCTCTTTCTTCGGGAGCAGGTGCACTCACTTGTAACTGGTCCCACCAGGGAGAAATTTGTGAGGAGTAATGGAGTGCATCAGCCTTTTCATTTTTAGATGCTGATTGAGAGCTGTGTGCTTTTTTGGGTGTTCTCTGCCAGTCGTAATTTACTGGTCAAATTGTAGGTCTTGATTGGCATATACAGAGATGATGCTGAACTCCAGCATTTTCTGTGAAGTGTTCTCTAATACGGCCCAGCCATGTCAGCAGAGAACAATCAAAATGTCATTCTACCAGATGTGGAGCGACTTAATATTAAGTATTTGATACATTACAGTACACAGCTATTTAACAAAAGAGCAGTTAGACATGAGGGAAGAAAGGGAAGACCCACTGGAAATATTTTTTCCTATAGTAATATTCTTAAAACATTACTGGAAAACCTACATGAATTTTTGTTGTGGTAACTGAAAACAAAGCTGATAAAAAGGAAGTCCCAACATACATAATCAAATTTAGTTGGTCTTATGAGTCAGGAAATACTAGCTTAAAAAAGATGTATTAGCAAATTCATCTTCATTAATTTACATACAATATTATCATTCAGCACCTTTGTTAACATTGTGTACTAATTATGTTATAAAAGGTCAACAGGTATTTAAAGTGTCATTAAGTAATAAATTAAACAATAACAACACGGGAATTAACCAACACCCTAATGATGTACTGTTATGCCCAAGGCATAATTTGTAGATTTAAAAAAATAAAGTAACAGAGCTTCAGTATTATTGTGCTCTAATTGGCAAGGATATATCACAGAACTCTTTACAGATCTTTTAGTGTGAGGATCTCTAAACTGTGACCCATGAGCTAAGCACATTCCCAAGGCCTAGCAATCTGCCCTCTAAACCTAAGCAGTTCAGTCCTATTTGCGCTTATATTTCTTATTTACTGTTTGTCCCTACTTGAATTTTGTGGGCCTGCTGGTTTTTAGTGCTGTTGCCACATTGATGGATTAATCCTAAACCAAAACACCAAGTTCTGTTAGTATCAGAAACTTGAAATACATGCAAATTAACAGGAACATGGATTTAAACTCCATGGTATAATGACAAAAGGCTTGGACACCCCTGTTCAAGTAATGTGCAATACCCAAAAGACAGACATGCTTTATAAACAGCAAACTGTTGTCCTTGTATGTCCAAATGAGGACATGGGGTGAAGTAGGTTGCAGAGGTAGGGTGGAGCAAGGTCGTGTAAATGACTTGTAAATGAGAATTTTAAAATAAAAGGGGAGCTATTGAAGATCAGTGAGTACAGGGAGATCGGTGAATGGGATTTCACTCTGGGATAGCATGAGGACAGTGCAGTTATGGATGATTTTATGTAAGCGGAGCTGGAGAGACTGGCAAAGAGATTGTTGCATAAATCTTGTTCCACCCTCACAATCTTCCAAAATATGCCCAGATTTGATGATCTATAAACTTGTCCCAATATTGTGCATGGCACTATAATGACTTTTTTTCTGTTAATTTTTAACATACTGGTGCACAATTTCCACCCAGATATTTGGGGTTGTATATCAGTCATCACAAGTAGGCTCCCACAATGGCACAGTAAAGTTATCCACTGAGCAACAGAGCTATACAGATTTGGAAGTTCCAGGTTTAACCCTCAGTCTTGTGCTGAGTTAGTAATCTCCAATACATCAGCAGTAGGGGCACCACAGTTGGCTTCAACACGCTTAGGTTAGGGTGGAAAAAAGTCAATGAGGGATTTTTAATACTTATTTTAATGAGTAGATATACAATTCAAGCGCAACAAATAGTAATGATGCAAAACCTACCTCCAATGGAAGCCACATCCAGAAGTAAACTCTTTTTACTCTTATGTGAGAAATAAAAGAATGACCAGGGTGAGGGTAGGGCCGGTCAAGGACAGTAGTGGGAACTTGTGCATGGAGTCAGAAGAGATAGGAGAGGTGATAAATGAATACTTTTCGTCAGTGTTCACCGAGGAGAGGGGCCATGTTTTTGAGGATGAGAGTGTGATAAAGGTGGATAGGCTGGAGGAGGTAGATGTTCTGAGGGAAGATGTTTTAGCAATTTTGAAGAACCTGAGGGTCGATAAGTCCCCTGGGCCAGATGGGATATATCCTAGGATTCTTTGGGAGGCAAGGGAGGAGATTGCAGAGCCTTTGGCTTTGATCTTTGGGTCCTCACTGTCCACGGGATGGTGCCAGAGGACTGGAGAGTGGCGAATGTTGTTCCTCTCTTCAAGAAAGGAAATAGGAATGACCCTGGTAATTAGAGGCCGGTTAGTCTTACTTCGGTGGTTGGTAAGATAATGGAAAAGGTCCTGAGGGATAGGATTTATGACCATTTGGAAAGATGCAACTTAATCCGGGATAGTCAACACGGATTCGTGAAGGGTAAGTCTTGCCTAACAAATTTGATTGAATTCTTTGAGGAGGTAACTAAGTGTGTAGATGAAGGTAGAGCAGTTGATGTCGTATACATGGATTTTAGTAAGGCGTTTGATAAGGTTCCCCATGGTCGGCTCATGAAGAAAGTAAGGAGTTGTGGGATAGAGGGAAATTTGGCCGATTGGATAAGTAGCTGGCTATCTCATAGAAGGCAGAGGGTGGAGGTGGATGGAAAATTTTCAGACTGGAGACCAGTTATCAGCGGTGTGCCACAGGGGTCGGTGCTGGGTCCTCTGCTGTTTGTGATTTTTATCAATGACTTGGAGGAGGGGACTGAAGGGTGGATCAGTAAATTTGCTGATGACACCAAGATTGGTGGAGTAGTGGATGAGGTGGAGGGCTGTTGTAGGCTGCAAAGAGACATTGATAGGATGCAGAGCTGGGCCGAAAAATGGCAGATGGAATTTAACCCTGATAAGTGCGAGGTGATTCATTTTGGTAGGGCAAATTTGAATAAGGATTACAGGGTCAACGGCAGGGTTCTGAGGAACGTGGAGGAACAGAGGGATCTGGGGGTTCATATCCACAGATCTCTGAAGGTTGCCACTCAAGTGGATAGAGCAGTAAAGAAGGCCTATAGTGTGTTAGCGTTTATTAACAAGGGGTTTGAGTTTAAGAACCGTGAGGTTATGCTGCAACTGTACAGGACCTTGGTGAGACCACATTTGGAATATTGTGTGCAGTTCTGGTCACCTCACTATAGGAAGGACGTGGAAGCATTGGAAAGAGTGCAAAGGAGATTTACCAGGATGCTGCCTGGTTTGGGGGGGAGGTCTTATGAGGAAAGATTGAGGGAGCTAGGGCTTTTCTCTTTAGAGCGGAGGAGGATGAGAGGCGACTTAATAGAGGTTTATAAGATGATGAGGGGGATAGATAGAGTGGATGTTCAGAGATTATTTCCTCGGGTGGATGTAGCTGTTACAAGGGGGCATAACTATAAGGTGCATGGGGGGCGATATAGAAGGGATGTCCGAGGTAGATTCTTTACTCAGAGAGTGGTTGGGGTGTGGAATGGACTGCCTGCTGTGATAGTGGAGTCGGACACTTTAGGAACTTTCAAGCGGTTATTGGATAAGCACATGGAGCACACCAGAATGATAGGGAGTGCGATAGCTTGATCTTGGTTTCGGACAATGCTCGGCACAACATCGAGGGCCGAAGGGCCAGTACTGTGCTGTACTGTTCTATGTTCTATGTTAAACAAGAGATGTAGGGGATAAAAACAGAAAATGCTGGAAATACTCAGCAGGTCAGGCAGCATTTGTGGCGAGAGATACAGAGTTAATGTTTCAGGTCGATGACAGAACCTCGTTCTAACGAAAGGTCATCGACCTGAAATGTTAACTCTGTTTTTCTCTCTCTACAGATGCTGCCTGACCTGCTGAGTATTTCCAGCATTTTCTGTTTTTATTTCAGATTTTCAGCATCCGCAGTATTTTGCTTTTGTAAGAGATATTGGGGGTTATTTTGGCCAAAGAGTGAAAACACGCGCTAATTGGGTGCTGGATTTAGCGCACAATTTTTGTCCTAATTGCTGATTACCATAATTTGACCTTGCCTGGAGGTGCTAAAACCGACATCTGCAAGTTTGGCACTCAAGTACTGATTGGACGCAATTTTTGTGGAGCAGTATATGTGGGGTCCTTGCACCCACTTCCACTGAAGGTGTGGAGTGCACCGGCTGGCACACAACAACACGTTGCAGGATGGCTCAGGGACCAAGGGAGAGAGCGCGCAGGTTCTCGGACACGGCACTAGAGGTCCTGGTGGAAGAGGTCCAGAGGAGATGGGAAGGACGCCACCTCGCCCTCATGTCCCTCTCTCCTGCAGCAGCTGGTGCTCTGCCTGGCCTCATGTCCTCCTCCCGTTCCTTGTCCAGACCAAAGCGGACCCCCGAGCAAAGTGCCCAAGACCAAGCACTCCCTTGCTCCTGGTGACTCCTATAAGGTGGAGTAGCACAGCACTTGCTCTTTTTATGTGAAGTCCTCAGAGAATTTGCAAAATAATGTTGCTAGATTGTTAGTGAAGTCTTGACAAAGTGTCCCAGAAAGTCTCCCAATATGTTTCAGAGGTCTTCTTCACAGCTCCAGCAACATGAAAAGGTGAGTAGTGCTTGAAATTGACATCAACACTGTTTACTCCCAAACAGCAGGTCGCTGTTAGGCGAGGGCGTTAGGACAAGTGCTAGCTACCAAAATGCCGTGCAGCCTCTTTAATAAATGCTAGCAGGCATTTTAAGTGGCAATCAGCCCCTTAACGAGCCTCCGGGTGGCTGTTCCTAGCGCAGGCTTTAACTCCTTTACCAAGATGGCATCTTGCGCTAAACGCAGGCTAATCCGGCCTTTCAGCTCAAGACCCCACCTTGGCCACCTCGGAGGATCGTTAGCGCCTGAACACACTGCCGAAAATCACCCCCTAAACCTAGTGATATAACTAATTTAAGGCTCATATATGCCTTGTTCTATTTCAATGCTAGACAGGTCAAAGCAAGTATTAGTCAGACTGCTAACCCAGGGCAAGGTATTTATCTTAGTCACGAGGAGGGGTTTCAATTTAGGTGAACTAAGTGAGTTTTGTTTCTAACTGTCGCTCTGCATGTGCACTTGCTGTCTATAAAATAAAGCAGCTTAATAATTTTGTATTTGGCCTCCGCTCACAAAGGTGTTTTCAGTCCATTTAATAAAAGATTGGATAAATGCACATGAAGGCACATGTTAAAGACATAGGGTCATTTTCAACTTTGCCACCTGGGCGGTAACCTGGCAAAGCAGATTGCTCGTCCAATTTTCATTCCACTGGGGTTACCCAAATTGCTCCTATGATAACAGTTCCCAATCATCGTAATCCATCGATTTGTGCTGGAAGAGCATTTGTGTGGATGTTGGCTGACATGGTCAGGTTTAGCTGAGACTCTTCCTTCAAGGTTGAGTAGCTTGCCAACATTTGTTGTCAAAGGTCATGTATGAATAGTAATTCCTCATGTGAGGTACTAAAGGTTAATTAGCATGCACTTTACCCCAGCAAGAAGGGGGCAATGCCTTTCGGCAGAGAAGGGAGGAAATTAATCAACACACATAGTCTAAAGTCATGGACCAATTTAGCATATTGTTTATTAATACAATAACTAAAAACTAACAAGCATACAAGCTTACAATTTCTATTTCCTCATTATGTAAGTATTTATACCAACAATCAATACTATTATGAAAAAATCATGTTTCTCCTAATTTTTCATACAAACATTTATGCATTGATCTGTAGTTTTATTTCCCCATAAGGTGTTTTTTAGTATTCTTCTCTGGCTTCAGTAAGATAATGTAACATTTAGGGGCAAATATGCAACCAAGAAGACCAGTGCTTGAAGAAAGAATAGCAAATGTCTCGACAGCCACGGTGTACTTTCCAGGTGTACTTATATAAGCAGGTACAAAAGTTAGCCAAACCACACAAAAGATAATCATGCTGAAGGTTATAAATTTTGCTTCATTAAAGTTATCTGGTAACTTTCGAGCAAAAAATGCCAAGACAAAGCACAGACATGCTAATAACCCTATGTATCCTAACATGCAGCTAAAGGCTGTTACAGACCCAACATTACATTCCAATATTATTTTTGCATTTTGATACTTGGTGTTTTGTGTTGGGAATGGAGGAGAAGTGACCAACCACAATATACATATTATAACCTGAATACCAGTGGCAACAAACACAATACCTCTCTGCTGTGTAGGCCCAAACCATTTTAGCAGATTGTTGTTAGGTAGAGTAGCCTTGAATGCCATTAAAACAACAATTGTTTTCCCAAGAATGCAAGAAATACAAAGGACAAAGGAAATTCCAAAGACTGTGTGTCGCAACATACAAGACCAGACCGAGGGCTGCGCAATAAATGCAAGAGAGCACAGGAAGCAAAAAATTAAAGACAGCAGGAGAAGAAAACTCAGTTCAGAATTGTTAGCCTTTACAATAGGAGTCTTCTTATGAACCAAGAACACTGCTGCAACAGCTATCGTGATGCAAGTACCAGACAACGTGACTGTTGTTAATGTGATTCCCATGGTGTCTTCAAAAGTGAGGAACTCAATTTCTTTTGGAATGCATTGGTCTTGGTGTTCATTGGACCAGTAACTTGAGGGGCATTTTATGCATTCAATTGAATCTGCAGCATTCAAAAATCCACAATTAGACTGATTAAAGTGGTGTGCTTGTTTTGCTCATATCATATAAAAGAATGCCAATTCCATAACAAATATATACAGGATGGTCTGTGACCATCAGTGTAATACTATTTTGCTCCATGGATACTGAGCGCTTACTTTTGCTTGTTTTGTTATTACCATGTGAAAGATGCGCCAATAATGTCACCTCCACTTACGTGTAGTCAATACTTTGCGGTTCATTTACATGGAAGGTTGTTCCCTTAAAGGATAGTATGACTAATGCTTTCAGTCTCTTACCTTATAGCAGGAGTTGCAGTTTGGGCTACATCCCAAATCTGTTACCTTGTAGATGGTGTTAAAATTCAGACTATTACCTAATACGCTTCATTCATGCTCTGGAAAAATCAGCTTCCTTAGACAAGGCAGTGCTCCTCATGAACCGTAACTTAGAACATAAGAACATAAGAAATAGGAGCAGGAGTAGGCCATTCGGCCCTTCGAGCCTGCTCCGCCATTCAATGAGATCATGGCTGATCTTTTGCCTTAATTCCATTCACCGGCCCTATCGCCATATGCCTTGATGCCCTTACTAGTCAGAAATCTATCGACTTCTGTTTTGAATATACCCAATGACTGAGCCTCCACAGCCCTCTGGGGTAGAGAATTCCAAAGATTCACCACCCTCTGTGTGAAGAAATTTCTTCTCATCTCAGTCCTGAATGGCCTACCCTTTATCCTGAGGCTGTGGCCCCTGGTTCTAGACTCCCCAGCCAAGGGAAACATTCTCCCAGCATCCACCCTATAAAGCCCTGTAATAATTTTGTATGCTTCAATGAGATCCCCTCTCATTCTTCTGAATTCAAGAGAATACAGGCCTAGTTTACTCAATCTCTTCTCATATGACAGTCCCGTCATCCCAGGAATCAATCTCGTGAACCTTCGTTGCACTCCCTCTATGGCAAGTATATCCTTCCTTAGGTAAGGAGACCAAAATTGTACACAGTACTCCAGGTGTGGTCTCACCAAGGCCCTATATAATTGGAGTAAGACTTCTTTACTCCTGCACTCAAATCCTCTTGTAATGTACAAGGACACCCAGGTCCCTTTGAGCATCTGCATTCCCCAATCTTTCACCTATTGTGCAAAATATCTGGGATTGTGGGGTGTCAGGATGAACAATTAACTCTTTTACCATTGGGTATAAACTTGAAATAGCACTGGATGCCATCATACACTCCAGAGCCCACATTTTCAGAGAGACAGAGGGAGGAAATGGGGTGGGGATCCATTATGCTGTCTCCTCGTATAAGTCAATGATTTTGCAATTTTTTGTAATCATTTCCCTCAGATGGCAGAAGTGCCTGGTGAAAATTGAGCAGGTATATTTAAAGGAGGCGGCAATGAAATAGTGACATCAAATTTCCCATTTTCTGCCATTGCCGCCTCCTTATAAGCCTCTTTGGACAGAGATGGTCCTTGTCTCATTGCAACTAAATCCTGAAATGGACCCACTATAGGCTGAACCTCTTCTGTTGTTTGTGCAGCTTGCTTCTTGCTCCTTCCTGCCTGGTGTGCAGGAATTTGAGTCTGGCAGGAGGACACCTATGTGCTGCTAGCCTGAGAGACACTACCATGATGTAAGTATATTCCTGCTATGCCACTAGTATCAGGCACTCGTCTTGCATAGCCACTGATCTGTGGGAAAGAAGACCTAATGGTACTAATGAGATCACTGAAGCCCTGAAAGATAATTGTCTGTATTTCAGCCGCAATTGTTTGGAGGCCAGTCGAGATAGGCCTCTCCAATCTGGTGTCATAGATCTCTGTGGCAGGAGTCTAAACATCAATGGCAGAAGCACAAACTGCCCTTACGGCCCCTGTCATGGGGCCTCTGCTGCAGATGTCCCTGGAGTTGTCACATGTTCCAGGTGGCCTATAGTGTTGCGATCCATGAGATTATTGGTTTATAATCATGTCTATTTTTTTATATACTCTGCATTTGTAATTTAATAAATATTTATCTGTTTGCCAATTCTCACTTAATTATGCTCTTAAATCACTTACCTGTCTGGTTGTTAATCTCACCATCAGCACATGGAATGCAGTCAAAACAGCAAATTGGCTGACCTTTCCTGACCCCTTTTCTGGTACCTGGGGGACAGCTTTCACTGCAGAATGACTTCAACACCTGTTCATAGAAAAATGCATATCGTAGCTCATTATTTATATTGGAAAAATATCTTGTACCATTGTTTAAATTAAATATGTTTATGAAACAACTACAGTATCAATACTGAGAGATATTGCTCTGATATTGGTGCATTAATGGCTTTATCTCACAAATGCGAAAAATGCACGATTCATAAATGCTGCAGCCATAAGTGAAATAAACCATCTTAGGAACATAGGAGCAGGAGTAGGCCATTGAGCCCCTCGAGCCTGTTCCACCATTCAGTGAGATCATGGCTGATCTGCAACCTAACTCCATATACCCACCTTTGGCCCATATCCCTTAATACCTTTGGTTAACAAAAATCTATCAATCTCAGATTTAAAATTAACAATTGATCTAGCATCAATTGCCGTTTGCGGAAGAGAGTTCCAAACTTCTACCACCCTTTGTGTGTAGAAGCGTTTCCTAATTTCACTCCTGAAAGGTCTGGCTCTAATTTTTAGACTATGCCCCCTAGTCCTAGATTCCCCAACCAGCAGAAATAGATTCTCTCTACCCTATCTGTTTCCCTTAATACCTTGAAAACTTCGATCAGATCACCCCTTAACCGTCTAAATTCTAGGGAATACAACCCTAATTTGTGTAATCTCTCTTGTAATTTAACACCTGGAGTCTGGGTGTCATTCTGGTAAACCTATGCTGCACTCCCTCCAAGGCCAATATATCCTTCCTAAGGTGTGGTGCCCAGAACTGCTCACAGTACTCCAGGTGTGATGTAACCGGGGCTTTGCATAGCTGCAGCATAACTTCTACCCTCTTGTATTCTAGTCCTCTAAATAATAGGCCAGCCTTTTTGATTATTTTCTGTACCTGCTCATGACATTTTAATGATCTATGTATCTGGACCCCCAACTCTCTTTGGACCTCCACTGTTTTTAGCTTTTCACCATTTAGAAAGTACCCTGTTCTATCCTGTTTAGATCCAATGTGGATGACCTCACATTTGCCTACATTGAAATCCATTTGCCACAGTTTATCCCCATTCATTAATCAATTGATATCCCTTTGTAATTTTATGCTTTCATCTATACTGCCTACAATGCTGCCCATCTTTGTGTCATCTTCAGTGCAATTTACCGTGGTCTGTCCTCCATTCCAAATAATTGACTCTTCATTAATCTTAAGTTCCTGCCCTGGTCCTGAAGATGCGTCATATCTCCCGATATTTACATACTGAACATTGCCTTCGGCGTCCAGCTGCCAGTTTAGAATATCGTACAACGCAACTACATCTCCATTTTCATCAAAGTATATGTCCTCTCCAAGTCTGCTTTTAAATTTGATTTCTTTCAGGTAATGTAGAAGCTGTACAAAGAGATCACAAATAATTTATAATGAACTAGCTCTGTGCAGTTCTTAATATGTTATAATTTCCATCTGATATATATTGGACAAACAATTCTTCCTTAATTAATTGTAAATTATTTCCCAATAATAAAGTCACAAACACCTTTAATGCTATTCTGTGCACTACTCAGTTGCCAATTTACCTGCCAGTTTCTAAACTAGAATGTACAAAACAAGTAACATTTCAAAAAGTATGGAATCAAAAATAAATGGTACTGAGCATCTGCTACTCTCTTTTATCATTATTATTATTACTGAGGAGAAATGAGGCATGTTTGTCCACCAATACAGCAAAAAACAAATTAAACAGCTACTGACTGCTAACATGAAACATATCGGTTTCTGCATCTCATACATTTTCTGAACTTGGGAAGGACCCAGGTGAAAATAGTAAGAACAACAAATTTAAAGACAAAAAAACCAAACAAAAATAGACTGAAATATTGCAGCGCTGTAACGTAATTTTTACATTCATTTTGTACCATAATATCACTTCAAGTGCATTGCAATCCTTGCATATTATCCCTTGTTCTGTATTTATTAATACTGAAATCTCAAGACATGGATAAGTATTAGGCTTCATCTTTGATAAGACAGATTCATATAGGTATCAAGGATATTAATATCAATTGCTCCAATCAATATCTCTCAAAAGTTAAGTAGATAATTTTACTCAGAACGTGATCTTAATTTTGTAAAGATGTGTGTGTCTAAAATAATTCAAGATAATAATTAGTATATATACCTATTCTTTTAGAAGTATAGATGCAACTCCAGAAATAAAAAACAATGTTCTCAGCCTGTGAGAACATTGTTTCCAAATAAACAGATAATCAGAATTCAAGTTTCTTTTACAGACTGTTTTTAATGGTAAACTGTTACTCCATTTGTAGATTTACGCATGAACTTCTAAAATGCACTTTATTGTAAGTACATTTGATTTCCAACAATGAATTGGGATGTGCATTTATCCTGTGGCTCAATTTATTTTCAGTTGGAATACGTCTTTTTCTTACCAAATTGAATATTAACAGAAGAATGTTTAACTGCATTCAAATAAGAGGCAAGTATAAACAACATTCTTTACATTTTCCTACCTGTCCTGGTTCCATGTTTAAAATATTGCCACATGTTCCATTTGTAAATGGCCCTTTTCCCGGTACACATGAAAGCAAATCGTGCAGAGCGTGTGCTGCAGAATAAATTGCTTTGTACACGTTGTATGAAATTCTCAGCTGAGACACATCAGAATATGTGGTTTTTTGTTTAGCTAGATCTTCAGAGCCAGTACAGAGCTGTTGTGGATAACCAGACGTATGTTGTGCCATTTTAAATGTACAGTTGAATAATATTTCCCAAAATTCTCTAACGAACACATTAGCAAGGGATTTAAAAGGCTGGAGTCTAAGGAGAAATGTTCTCAGTCCAGGAATATCTGCTCCTTGTATTGCAGTCCCTATTGTTCCACTCATCACCGGATGGAGTTCTTTTGTCGACAGTACTCCTGAAATGATGGAAGATTCACTGGCTATCCATTGTCGACCAGTAATGTTTTGCTGCACTAATTCTTTTGCCACAGGAAAGAAATCTAAGTCACTGGCAAATATAACAATGGCTCTTGCTGAAGACATTTTTATAGTATTAACGATTTGTTGTGTCTTCGTTTTGGAGTAGATTTTGGGGAGTGATTCAATAAATGCAATGCAGGCACCAGATTCTTGGATTTCGACCCTGAATATCTGTAGTCCGTATCGACCATAGTCATTATCACTTGCAAGAAAGCCAACCCAAGTCCAACCAAACCTTTTCACAAGTTGGGCCATAACCTTGATCTGATAGTTATCGCTGGGTATTATTCGGAGAAACGTTGGGAACTCAAGCTTATTGCTGAGACAGGAACAAGTTGCGTAATAACTGAGCTGTAAAGGAAATGACAAAAAACATTGTAAGGAAAACAAGATAATGTTTAAATAACATTACACTCGTGGCAATTTTCCCAATATCTCCAAGTAATTCATACGGAATTATTGTTTTAGGAAGAGCCCTGACTCTTGTGTCTCAATAGCCAGCTTTTAGAGTTTTATCAAGGCAGTACAGTGCAGTGCAGGTATCACAATGCATTGCTTTTTTAAAACCATCTTCACAACACAGCTGTTGCTTTCTTAGTCCCAGACATCAGCATGGCGGGAAGGGGTATTCTTTCCTTTTGTTTTATCCAGATGTCATATAAACAGACAGCATAAACTCTATATTCTCGACCTGGTAAGAAAACATGTGACGTTGTTGAGAGCTCTGCATCCACTACTAGAATGACTGTAGCCTTAGTTATGTCTACACTTAGTAACATCATTCAGTCTTGAAAAAAGCTGTCTTTTGTTAATAGACAACAATTACTTACATTTCTATAACATTCCTCAAGACATCTCAGAGCACTTTACAGGCTGAGGAGAAAGAGTAGACATTGAGTGGAATGAAGAAAAGCGAAACAGCAAGGATAGGAATATGAGCCCAAAGCTTGGACAACAAGAAGGATTTTTAAGAAGCCTTTGAAGGCTGGAGGGAAGTCGCAAAGCAGAGATTAGGGATGGAGTATCAGAGGGCAGGAACATAGTAGCTGCTACTGATGGAATAAAAGGAGCAGGGAACAAGGAGTAAACTGATATCAGAGGAGCAGAGGATGTGCGCAGGGATATACAGCTGGAGGTAAGGTGATACCATGGAGGGTTTGAAGGCTAAGATGAGGATCTTGAAATCAATTTTCAGAACCAGTGAAGCTTGACAAAGATGGGATGACGGGAGTGTTGGACTTTGTGTGAGTAAGGATAAGGGCCTCACCTTTCTGAATAACAAGTAGCTTTTGGAGGGTTGCTGTGGGAAGGCCAACAAGAAAAGCACTGGAGAAGTCAACGCTCAAAGTGATAAAGGCAAAGATAAAGCAGTAGTGGCCCAGTAGCCTTAGTGTACAGTCCTGAGTACAAGAGTGTAGTGAAAAGGTCTGCCTCAATTTTATGATGTGCTCAAGGTGGGAAACACATAAAACCTATGTTTCTGCCATACAATTGCTCCTGGCGTAATGCTCTATGCTGACAGCACACAGTAAGAATTTGCAATTTGCAGGAAAAGAGTTGGGGAACAAATTAAATCACTAGTAGTGTGTCAATATGTCAACCACATTTAGATGTTCATCATTTGGAAGTTTTTATTTCCCTTTTTTATTCACACTTTAAGAGTAACTCAAGTTTTCTGATGAAAGCAAACTATTTATAGCCTCCAAGGCACAAGTCAGGAGTGTGATGGAATACTCTCCACTTGCCTGGATGAGTGCAGCTCCAACAACACTCAAGAAGCTCGACACTATCCAGGACAAAGCAGCCCACTTGATCGGCACCCCATCCACCACCTTAAACATTCACTCCCTCCACCATCAGCGTACCGTGGCTGCAGTGTGTACCAGCTACAAGATGCACTGCAGCAACTCACCAAGGCTTCTTCGACAGCACCTCCCAAACCCGTGACCTCTACCATCTAGAAGGACAAGGGCAGCAGGCGCATGGGAATACCACCACCTCCAAGTTCCCCTCCAAGTCACACACTATCCTGACTTGGAAATATATCGCCGTTCCTTCAGCGTCGCTGGGTCAAAATCCTGGAACTCCCTCCCTAACAGCACTGTGGGAGTACCTTCACCACACGGACTGCAGCGGTTCAAGAAGGCGGCTCACCACTACTTTCTCAAGGGCAATTAGGGATGGGCAATAAATGCTGGCCTTGTCAGTGACGCCCACATCCCAGGAACGAATAAAAAAAAGTATAGTAGCAGGTAATGGGGAGATACAGAGTGGCAAACAAGACTAGTTTCTTTGTAAGATAGATAGCTAAAAGTAAAATAGGTATGAATTGGTTAAATTAATACAAATGAAAACCAAGAAGCTAATGTAAACTGTAGGGTCCTTTACGGTAGTAATTATTCTATCTCTTTCATTAGAAGGAAAATGATCTATAAAAGCAAATCATTTCTTGGAAAATGTCAAAGCACCTACACATACTAAATTATAATTCATCATTTATTATCCTAACGGGGTATCTGGTTTCAGAACTGCTACAAATGCATTAAGGAAATAATTTTAAATAGAAATATTGCTGTATTGTTTGTTAAAGCACATATAGAGAAATAAATTATACTGTTACTTTAAACCTTTTAACTGCAAAGTTGATTTCTGTAAACTCTTACCACTGGAATCTGAAATGGTGCTAACGTTTGAGATATTATCATGCACTGTGTTGAAGAAGGATCTCCGATTATGACAGGCACATCACTGGCAGTACATCTAGAATTCGACACTATTTCCTCCTGACCATTAACAAGAGAGATAGCTGCTCTTAGAGACATGGGGTGTTTCCCGCAGGAGTCATAAATCTTGTAGCCCAGTGTGATATTTGGAAGTAGTGTTGAATCCTTGTTGATTTCTTCTATTGCAAAGATCATTGTTTGTGCCCAGCGAAATGCTCTAAAATTGAAACTACAAAATCGATTAGACGCAATTTGTGTGCAGTTTTTGAAACTAGTTTTAACTGTCATCAAATTATCTGAAATCAAGTGAATGAGCAGGAAATGAAAGCACAAAATACAAGTTGAGAGATTCTTGGAGTTAAACACAATATAATCGATAAAATTCTCGAAAGAAAGAGACTACTTGTACCGAATTCCTACATGTGTCTGATCATTTGCGGTTGCGTCAAACAACTTCAAATGTTAGAATTAATGATGAATCAATAATTAATCTTATTAGTCCACTTAATCAGTACAATTCGAGTACAAGGTGATGTGATGTTAACAATCATCCAGTTTAGAAATGTTAAAGACTACATCTTGTTCATTTATGTAGCAGCCTACATTGTACTGTGACTAGTAATCAGCCTTTCAAGAAACTAATGTAAAGTATATAAAAACAGTGTATTCAATATAGAGATAAGTGATCCTTATGTTATTGCTTACCTTTCACATCCTAACATTTTTGCTTGAGATTTAAAGGCCAAATCTTGAACAATGACTTTGGTATGAATATGGAACAGTCCACCTAGAATAATGTCACCATCCGCAGACATGTCAGGTAAATCAAAATTTCCTTGTATTTTGCATGCAGCCTTATCTCCTCCAAATACACTGGTGCCTAAAGAAACCGTCAGTAATGAAATGAGATGGTAATACATTGTAGTACTTCATGAGAACAAAATAAACTGCTTTCATGTGAATGTCTTGTTTATATATGTAGCACCATACTCAAACGTCAAATGTTTACTGAAAATTAAATTCTAAAAATGAACAATCCCAAAAGAACATTTTAGAAGATGGTGGGGAGCGTGCGATGGGGTAAGATGTTTATCATTTATTCCTCTGTGAGTAACGACTTCATCCAACTTTTTTGCCTTCCGACTGCAGGCATAACAATAAAGAAATTAAGCAAATCATCAAACTATCTCCCATAAGAATAATCTCATTAAAAATCTCTAATTATTTTTTCTTGCATTTCATATATTAGCATGCAGGAATATTAAGTTTATTGGCATGTTTAAAATTTTGGGAAGCAATATGGATCAATTAATTTCTTCTTCTATGTTTAATCGTTTTCTCTTTAGGTCCTCCTGTTCAATGCAACAGTCTCTGGGAGATTCAGCAGATCACCTGCTCCTTTGCTCTTTTATGCTACTCTGGCACTGGCTACTGGCTGATGTATGAGAGTGGTCCAGGTTGATCTTCTCTCTGACCATTCCTCCTTCCTGTGGAGAATTACCATCTCACCAGCACCTCCTCAATGGCTCCATTGAAAAACTGGGAGTGCAAACCCACATCTTTCCACTTTGTAGCACAGCACATGAAACATCGTGGGACAGATCTACTTCTTCCTACACCTGGGCCTATTGGATCAACCTGGCAGAGTTGCCAATCCTCGTGGATTGTCCTGGAATCTCCAGGAATTAAAGATTAATCTCTGCTGCAAGCAATCCGGGAGATTAGTACACCTCATGATATCCTAGTGTGTGTCACTCAGCAAATTCCCACCGCCTATGCTCTGTGTGAAAGCATCTCAGTTTATCACACCATACCTTTCCACACTACACAAAGTCACAGCACACCACCCTGCATAAATCAAATAGAACAAGTCCTACAATGCTGTAAGTCATGTGATAAAACCCCCTGGAACACGTCCAACTGGAGTGGGCAAACCTATTGCCTGGGCACAGGGAAATTGGGTGGGATGGAGCACGCACCCCTAACAAAACCTGTCCAATTTTCTGTCTATTAATTTAAATGAAGTGTCAGCCTAGATTATATGCTCAAGTCTCTTGAGTGATGCTTGAACCCACAACCTGTGACTCAGAGGTGACAGTGCTATCTCTGAGCTGAGGCTGACACAAGAATCAGACATAGTTGGTGTGAGAAAGTTGCAGCTGGTTCTACTAATTTACATGGTTCCATGAACTGCACCAATACGCACAGACTTTGTGTACAAGCAGAATCAGACAAAAGCTTTTCAATATATTTTCAACCTGATTGATTTTATGGTCATGACTATCTTAAACAACAATCTGCAATCTGGATTTTGGGGGTGGGGGTGGGCAGCTGGGTCTATTATGTTGTGCAAAGAAGATCCAAATAGCAGCCATGTTTAGCATAGCAGAATCATGGTCATGCAGATGTTATGAGCTGTGGTGGGGTTTCAGACCACCTCAGATATATTCTGGGAAACAGGCGTTGTTTTGCTACTGGAGAACAAGGCATTGTGGTTAAAGTGCTCTGAGAATGGATCTGATTGGAAACTTACCTCTTCACTCTTTAAAACTGACCAGATTATTGCAGGATTTCTGCCCCTAACTGTAATTTACATTCAAAATATGCATGAATTCTTTATAGAGCAGGGTCCATGTTGGATCCTAGATCTAGCATAGGATCAAAATGATCTCTCATTTGCATTGGACTGGAATTTGAACAGAAATCTGCCATATGAAATAATACACTGCTGCAAGTGACAGACTTAAACCTGTTCAAATTATTATCCCCGATTAGACCCACATCATTCTCACAAAATAATGTATGCTAGAATGCAAAAATGAATGTTGGAAGTGTAGACGTCTCTAATGTTTGTCCGTTTGGATATTTTGCAAATGATCACTTAAGTTCTACATTCTCGGATTCTGACATACATCAAAGGGCTGTGCTACAAGTTCCAGGTATGCATTACATATTCTCTCTGGTTCAGCATCGCCGGTCTCTTCCATAACCAGATCCCATGTCCATTAAGATCAGGAGTTTATCTTTACTGCCCAATATGATAGCCTAACCTGAGGTGTCGTAACAATGAAACCCATTGTTATGTAAACTAGATACAGTTATTTCGCACGTGACCCCATGTGCAGACTGATGAATTAGCATGACATGGCCGAATGTAAGCCAAGAAGCTGGTTTATTTTACACAAAATACAAGATTGAACAGAACACAGTCTTCAATGAAATTCAATCTAATCTATATTGCTTCTTGTAACATTTGGAACAACAAATTACACAAACTTAGCCACTGACACAAGCTCAGCTTCATTTTTACACGTCAGTATTTGTTGAGACTGTTCTACCTTAAAAAGAAAGCTCTCACCCTCTTCATTGCTGTTTCCACTCCAATTGAAGACTGACTCTGTAGGCTATGTGGCCAGGAAATTCCTCGGAGCTGCTCCCGCTCTGCTGATGTTACTTCAGGGGTTTCTGCCACACTTCTGGCAAAATAACACCATTGGGGCGGAGGCATCTCTGAGAAATTTCCCGGCCTATGCTTCCTTCTTAACTGATCAGGAAAACAAAGACCCTCCCAAAGCTCCCTGTGTCCAGGGATTGGCAAGTTGAGCTGCTAATCAAACTGGCTACCACCTTTCTTCATGTGAGCTTCCCTGACGGAACCTTTCCTGTCCATAACCCTATATGGAGTTAGCTCACAGATCAGCCAGATCTCATTGAATGGCAGAACAGGCTCGAGGGTTTAAATGGCCTACTGCTGTTCCTATGTTCCCCTGCACCACTGGGGTCATATAAATGAAACCATTTTGACATTATGTCTGAAAATGACCAGGAAATGTTAGAATGTGTTAACAACTTTCTGATTGTCTCAACTTGAAATGGATAACGGTGTCCAATGGGTGGCCCATTATCTTTCACAATAAGTCTATAAAATGCATAGTCCCCTTTGTTCTAAAAGCACTTTTCTCTGTGAAGTCACAACAAAGATGCTGGACCTTTAAGAATTAATCCTTAGAATCCTGAATTTGACTTTGTGTCAAAAATATATCATAGCTTAAACCAAAAATTCCTTCCAGGCCATATAGTCAATAGTATTAAAATGCAACAGGTGGTTCCAACATATGTAAAAGAATAAAAGCATATAAAGAAATAAAATGCATTTATATAGTGCTTTTCACAACCTCAGGACGCCCAATACGCTTTACAGCTAATTAAGTATTTTTGAAGTGTAGTCACTGTTGTAATGTAGGAAATGCGGCAGCCAAATTGCACGCAGCAAGCTCCCACAAACAGCAATGTGAAAATGACCAGATAATAGCCAAAAATTGGAGCTGTTAGTGCCGGCCATTAAGGCCGGTTTGGAAGAAAAAATGGCGGCTGCCTCGCTTCCGCCCACTTCCGGTGGGTCCCGTGGCAGCCGCGATTTTGGGCAGGTCGGCAGCGCTGCCGTTGCCTGTGCTCGCTGCAGAAATGGAAATGAGGCAGATCGTGACGTCAATGAGCGTGCAATGCTGATTTGACACACGATCTACTATTTTGGATGCTCCATTTAATGTCCTCTTCTAATCACAACCAGCTGACCATGCGTTCAGCAGCAGGAAGGACCCCCCACCAGCACTATTTAAAGGGATCAATAATAACTTGCAGCTGACTTGCTTTTTCATTTCTACTGGCTCTGTGTAAGTTTGTGCAACTGTTTGGAGCTTTCTAGAATTGTTTAAAGTTGGTGAGGTGACAGGGAGTGGTGCTGCAAGTGGAGACGCCTTGCTTCTCATTTAAAGGGTTCTGCTCACACCACTTACTCCCAGTCTTGGGGCTCTACTTGCAGTCCCCCTCATGCTCGAGTATGACAGGGAGATGGAGCGGAGGCAGCGAAGAAGAGGACAAGATGCTCGCAGAGGGAGGAGGAGGAGCAGGAGCGCTCTCAGCAGGAGGCCTTACCCACCTAGGGTCTTCCGAGAGTACTTTTCTACCTGCAATTAAGCCAGGAGCAGTGTATTAGGAGGCTCCGCTTCACCAAGTAGGTGGTCACAGAACTCTGCCACCTGCTGCAACTAGACCTGCAGCCTCAGAGCAGGGAGACGACGGCGCTCCCAGTGGCCCTCAAGGTCACCATGGCCCTGAATTTTTTCACCACCGTATCCTTCCAGTCTAGAGCAGGAGACATAGCTAACATCTCCCGGTTCGCCGTCCATCGCTGCATCTGGGAGGTCACAGGTGCACTGTACTCCAGGAGAAGGGACTTCATTGTCTTCTCTCTGAACAGAGAGAAGCAGGAGGAGCACGCATGTGGCTTTACCAGGATATTGGGCTTCCCCATGGTGCAGTGCGCCATCGACTGCACACATGTGGCTTTGCGGGCACCGCAAAGCAATCCTGAGATGTTCCGTAACCACAAAGGCTACCACACACTTAATGTACAATTGTTGTGTGACCACACCCAGCTCAACATGATGGTGAATGCCCGGTATCATGGCAGCAGTCATGATGCCTTCATCCTGTGCCAGTCCGGTATGCTAGCAATCTTCCAGCCACCACGTCAAACGCAAGGGCGGCTGCTCGGAGACAAGAGCTATCCGCTCTACACCTGGCTGATGACACCCCTCCACAACCCCACCCCTCGTGACCAGCAATCATGTAAGGACAGCCATGCTGCCACGAGGAATCTCTTTGAGCAGGCCATCGGGGTGCTAAAACAATGGTTCTGCTGCCTTGACCACTCGGGAGGAGCCCTCCAGTACACGCCGGAGTGGGTGTTCCATTTTGTGGTGGTCTGCTGCATGCTCCACAACTTAGCCATCATGAGGGCATAGCCCTTGCCACCATGGGTTCTGGGGCCACCTCAGGAGGAAGAGGAGGAGGAGGAGGAGGAAGGGAGGAGGCAGGCAGAAGATGCCCGTTACGGATGGGCTGTCCGTGGATGCCTCATGAGACTCCGATTCCAGTGAATGAAACTCCAGATCCCCGTTGCTCACCACTTCCCCATCTTACCATCCCTCTGTCACGGAACATCGCAGCGTCCTCCTGGGCACAAAGCTGAAATGAGAGCCACCACAAAATAAACATTCCAAACATAATTTTTAATTTATCAAATTCAAATCAAAATAACAAAGTCAACTAATCATCCTTGTGCATTCCCTTAGTGTCTGTCTTTCATGTTGCTTTTCCTACTCTAGTGCTTCTACGAAGAGCTCCCCCAGTGGCTGCAGCATGGCTGGTGGAACGCTGCTGACTTTCAGTGGGGGAGACTGCAGATGGCCTTGCAGGACGACCTCGAGCATCTCTGGGTCTAGAAGGCCCGGCTGTAGACTGCACCACCTCGGCACGGGCAGCAGCAATCTGGGATGGCTGGATGACAGGCAGCAGCAAGGCACTGGCAGAGTGGCAGTGGTGGGGGTACAAATGCTGTCATCCTGAGTGAGGACAGCAGGTTCTTGCTCCACAGAGCCACTGCCACTCCCCCGGGGCGGTGCCTTAGCATTCCTAGCCATCTGTTGGGGGACAGATTGCTGGAGTGCTCTGAGACCCTGCAAGCCCTTTTCCACATTCGTAAACCCATCCACAATGGCAGCAGTCTGAGCTTCCACTGCAGCACTGCAAATGTTGGGTCACTTCCGCCTGTGCTGCAATGGAACCTGTGACATTGCCTGTCACACGCAATATCATGGCTAGGTCTACAAGGTCCCTCATGGAGTTACCCATCATTTCCATCCCGGAAATCACGGGCTCCAAGCTCCACGCAAAGCCCCATGCAATGTTGGAGCTGGACTCCTCCATGCTCCTTGACATTAACAAGAGACTCTCTGGCAGGCTTGCCATTGCACCTACCATTTTTGTGCGTATGCCCATCATTCTTCTGAAGGCTGCCCCATCGAGGTCATCATCTGAGTCCTGTGCAGCAGAACTTGTGCGCGAACTCACCCTCCAGGGAGCTGGCACCCGAGCTACCCTTTTCCCCTGGCTTGGCTGCAGCCCACTCATGCCCAGTGGCTTACCACGTGCAGATCCCACCTCTATACTACCCTCTATAGTCCGCACAGTGCCATTTTCTGAGCTGGTCTGGTACCTGTGAGTGTCAGATGCAGTGACTGTGTGTCTTCTCTTCCTTCAGTGTCCTCCTCCATCACTTCGGGGATTGGCTGGCCAGGTTGGAGTTCTTGGGTATCTGAAGGGAGAAAGACACAAGGGTCGGGTTGTGGTGAGGGGAGTGGGGAAAGCAAGATATCCATGCGTACACCATCAGCAGCTTGTAAGTGAGAAGAGATTGTGGGATGAGGGAGAAGTGGGATGTGAGAAGCAAGATTTGATATGAGCATACGGTCGTCATCAACAAAGCTTTCAACTTCCCCACTCACCACGGACTCTGTGACTGTCCCTCCAGTGATGTTCAGACAGCTTCCTCCAGCTCCATCAGGTTCTGCAGATGGGCTTCCCCTCCACCTGTCTGCTGCTGCTCCCAGCGGTTATGAGCAACCTTTGCTTGCAAGAGAAAGGGAAGTGTGTCAGTGAGTGCAATGCAATGTGTTTGGGTGATCTTGCCTGCCATGGTTGAATAGCTGGCAGTGTGTGCAAGTTGTGAGATGTGGGTGTGAGTCTTGCAGCAGTGGTAAGTATGTGAGGATGAGGTGAAGCTATGATTGTGAGGGATGAGTGGTGATTGCTAGAGATTGTTGGTAGGTGAGTGATGGGGGTGTGGTGCATTGAGCAGGGTATGAGGCTTGTAGTGCAGATGGTGGGATATGGCATTTGATGATGCATTCACTCACCTTGACCACTCGTGTGATGTCATTAAACTTTTTGCGGAACTGGATTCAGGTCCTTGGGACAACACTCGTTGCAGTGACGGTTTCAGCGATCTCCTTCCACAGCCTTCTGGTGTTCTGCCTTGAAGACCTCTTGTACCCCTGCAGGTAGAGGACCTGATGGCGTCTTTGAACCCCCAGGACCAAGGCCTTCAGAGCCGCATCTGAAAATCTCCTCCCCCCCTTCCCTTGGCTGTTGGGCCATGGCTCTTTCCACAATGACAATGAGGTGCTTCTGCAACAAAGCACTTCCCCTTTAAGTCGTGCAAAGAGCCTAGGCCAAACTTTATTGGCCAGTAGACTGCACCCGATATTGGCCCCCTGTTCAGCGCTAAGCCAATCAGCACCGCGTTTAGCGCTGAGATCAGTGCTGCAATCATTATAATGAGCAGGCAGTACGAATTTTGCATGCTGCCTGCACCACTTTGAATGGGCGCAGGCACATAGCGCTTCGCGCTGCCCACGCCTGTTTTCAGGCCTTATCCAATTTCTAAGCCAATTGCTTTAATGATGTTAGTTGAGGGGTAAATATTGGCCAGGACACTGGGGATAACTCCCCTGCTCTTAAACAGCTTAAACAGCCTATTAGTACCACAGAGTAGACAAAGAATGATATGATGATACTTTTATTGATTTAAGGAATCACAACATTGCATATCTTTCAATATTTAAATCTAGCTATATCAGTTATTTAACAAAAGCAGCTCCTGAAAATTTACCATTATTTCTAGGCAATTTTTCTTAACCTGAACAGAATAAACAAATACATTGCTCAATTAACATTTGACAATTTGACAATTGACTGTTACAAAGCAGTTTGTATTATTCTATCTGCTGGCTGGAGCTGCTCTACCCATCAGATGTTTTTTTGTGTTCTGATCTGGTTTCAACAAAATAATATAGCATTTGGGAGCAAAATTACAGGTAGCCAGACCAAAGCTGGAAGACAAAATTGCAAATATTTCAACAGCTACTGTATATTTTCCAGGTGAGCTAATGTAAGCTGGAATGAAAGTTATCCAAACTGCAGAAAAGATTAACATGCTAAAGGTGATGAACTTGGCTTCATTAAAGTTGTCCGGCAGCTTTCGTGCTAGAAATGCTAATACGACAGAAATAGCCGCCAGCAAGCCAATGTAACCCAATACACAACAGAATGCTGTTACAGAGCCAACATCACATTCCAGGATTATTTTTGCACTTTGATATTTTGTGTTTTTTACTGGAAATGGAGGTGAGGTGGCCAGCCATAGAATGCATATTATAACTTGAAGAAAAGTACAGGTAAAAACACTGGCTCTTTGCTGTAGGGGCCCAAAATATTTCATCATGTTATTGTTGGGAAGTGTAGCACTAAATACCATAAGCACGACAATTGTTTTTCCAAGAACGCAGGAAATACACAAAGCAAAGCTAACTCCAAACACCGTGTGTCGTAATATACAGGACCAGACGGATGGCTGGCCAATGAAAGTCAGTGAACACAGAAAGCACAGAACTAATGAAATTAGCAGAAGGAAACTCAGCTCCATATTATTAGCTCTCACAACAGGAGTATTTCGGTAATGGATGAAAATGGCTAAAATTACAAGGGTTATGCAGGCTCCAAACAGTGCGATGGTTGTTAATATGATTGAGAGGTCGCACAACACCAGGTTATAGTCCAACAGTTTTATTTGAAATCACAAGCTTTCGGAACTATCGCTCCTTCCTCAGGTGAAGTAAATTGGATACAGAATCGTCAGAGCATATATAGATGGAAAAAAAAGCATGTGTACTTTACAATTGCAGACCAATAAATTAAATCATCCTGACTATCTGCCGAGGTGTGATGAAGTTAATTAAGTCAGCCAGGAAGGTACCACATCAAAAGACATAGCAAGATACAACTGAGACAATGAGGTGAAGTCGCAGGGGTTCTAACGTGTCAAAAGCTGCCGTCTGTATGTAAAACGAAAAGCTTTAAAAAAAAAATTTACTTTTTTACTGGGAAAATTTTTACTTTTTTACTGGGAATCACATCTGTGAACAAGCTAACGACGACTCGAGTCCGGATCACGTCATGTATCGTGACATAAACCCAAGATCCCGATTGAGACCGTCTTCATGAGTGCAGAACTTGGCTATCAGTTTCTGCTCGATGATTTTGCGTTGTCGTGTGTTTCTAAGGTTGCCTTGGAGAACGCTTACCCGCAGATCCGAGGCTGAATGTCCTTGACTGCTGAAGTGTTCCCCGACTGGGAGGTAACAATCCTGCCTGGCGATTGTTGCGCGGTGCTCGTTCATACGTTGTCTCAGTGTCTGCATGGTCTCGCCGATGTACCATGCCGCGGTGCATTCTTTCCTGCAACGTATGAGGTAGACAACGTTGGCCGAGTCACATGAGTATGTACCATGTACCTGGTGGGTAGTGTCCTCACGTGTGATGGTGGTATCTGTGTTGATGATCTGGCATGTCTTGCAGAGTTTGCCATGGCAGGGTTGTGTGGTGTCGTGGTCGCTGTTATCCTGAAAGCTGGGTAATTTGCTGCGAACGATGGTACTTCTGAGGTTAGGCGGCTGTTTGAAGGCAAGTAGTGGAGGCGTGGGGATGGCCTTAGCGAGGTGTTTGTCGTCATCGATGACATGTTGAAGGCTGCGAAGAACATGTCGTAGTTTCTCCGCTCCGGGGAAGTACTGGACGACGTAGGGTACCCTGTTGGTTGTGTCCCGTGTTTGCCTTCTGAGGAGGTCTATGCGATTTTTCGCTGTGGCCCGTCGGAACTGTCGATCGATGAGTCGAGCGTCATATCCCGTTCTTACGAGGGCGTTTTTCAGCGTCCGTAGGTGTCCATCGCGTTCCTCCTCGTCTGAGCAGATCCTGTGTATTCGCAGGGCTTGTCCATAGGGGATGGCTTCTTTAACATGGTTAGGGTGGAAGCTGGAGAAGTGAAGCATCGTGAGGTTGTCCGTGGGCTTGCGGTAGAGTGAAGTGCTGAGGTGTCCGTCTTTGATGGAGATTCGTGTGTCCAGGAATGAGACCGATTCTGAGGAGTAGTCCATGGTGAGTTTGATGGTGGGATGGAACTTGTTTATGTTATCGTGTAGTCTTTTCAGTGATCCTTCGCCATGGGTCCAAAGGAAGAAAATGTCGTCGATGTATCTGGTGTACAGCGTTGGCTGGAGGTCCTGTGCAGCGAAGAAGTCTTGCTCGAACTTGTGCATGAAGATGTTGGCGTATTGGGGTGCGAATTTGGTCCCCATGGCTGTTCCGTGTGTTTGGGTAAAAAAATGGTTGTCGAAGGTGAAGACATTGTGGTCAAGGATGAAGCGGATGAGTTGTAGGATGGCGTCTGGAGATTGGCTGTTGTTGATGTTGAGTACTGAGGCTGTTGCAGCGATGCCGTCATCGTGGGGGATACTGGTGTAGAGTGCCGATACGTCCATCGTGGCAAGGAGTGTTCCTGGTTCAACTGGTCCGTGGGTGCTGAGTTTCTGTAAGAAGTCTGTAGTGTCGCGACAGAAGCTGGGGGTTCCCTGTACGATGGGTTTCAGAATGCCCTCGACGTATCCAGAGAGGTTCTCACACAGGGTTCCATTGCCTGATACGATAGGACGTCCGGGTGTGTTGGCTTTGTGTATCTTTGGGAGGCAGTAGAAGTCTCCCACGCGGGGAGTACGTGGGATGAGAGCGCGTAGGATGTTTTGAAGGTCTGGATCGAAGGTCTTGATCAGTCTATTGAGTTGGCGGGTGTGTTCTTTGGTCGGATCTGCGGGTAGCTATCTGTAGTGTTCCTGGTTGTCCAGTTGTCGGTATGCTTCTTTACAATAGTCCGTTCTGTTCTGTATGACGATGGCTCCTCCTTTGTCCGCTGGTTTGATGACAATGTTGCGGTTGGTCTTGAGAGCGTGGATGGCGTTGCGTTGTGCTCGGGTGACATTCTGGACTGTCTTGTGAGTGCGGCTGATGAATCTGGCGTTGATGCATTTCCTGACAGCTTGAGCATACATGTCAAGCTTGGGGCAGCGACCCTCCGGAGGGGTCCAGTTTGACTCTTTTTTCTTCGGTTGCTGCACTGCGAGTCCCTCTGTCTGCTGTTCTGGATCATTGATTGTCTCATTGGGTTTGTTGCTGACATCTTGGGATTTGTGGAAGTATTCCCGGAGCCTCATTCTCCTGATGAATTCCTCCGTGTCTGCCGCGAGACCGATGGGGTCCATTTTGGTGGTTGGGCAGAACTTGAGCCCTAGGGCGAGAACTTCGATTTCGTCTGGTTGAAGGGTATGGTCGGACAAGTTGACGATGGACTTCCCTGTGGTTGCAGCCGTGGTACCGGGGGAGGCTTGGTTGCTGCTGGTGGTGATGCCGAGTTTCTCAAGCTTCCTGTTCTTGATGCGCATGTAGGCAGCGTAGTTCCGTTGCCTCGTCTGTTTGGTGGTGTCTCGTAACTGGTCTGCTGTGTCCTGAGCACAGGCTGAGAGCATGGACTCTATCTTGGTTTCGAGGTTGTGGCGTTTGCTGTAGAGCTGGTGTACGAGATGGTTGAGGAGTGTGCGAGAGGTACGACGGCAGAGTCTCTCAGCGTAGTCTGTGTTGTATGTCGACTTGAGTGGGTTCGTGATCTGTAGTCCTTTCGGGATCTTGTCTGCTTTCTTGCATCTCTGTAGATACTTGATGTCGGTGTCATATGTTAATATGATGCCCAGGCTGTCTTCAAATGAGAGAAACTCTATTTCCTTCAGTACACATTGATCACGTTCTTGATTTGACCAATAATCTATGGGACATGTCAAACAATGTATGGAATCTACAAAATAAAAATAGTTAGTAACTTTTTCTTGAGTCAGAAAAATATAGTCAACCATATAAATGAGACATCCATTAAAGTCCACAAATCTGCCCTTTATGTTTCTATTTTTTATTCCATTTGTTTACCCTAGTATTTCATGTAGGTCTGTGAATGCAGCCTGGTAATGACTTTCTTTCTGATTTACTCTTCTTTCTTTGCAGAAGTGCTTAGCCTTTGCTTGGCAATTCTCCACAATGATGTGTCTGAGTTTGACAAATCAGAGATATGGAACACTGCCGCCACAATTTTATGTCCCACCACTAATGGAGTTGGGTGTGTGGCTCTATGATGTCCACTATGGTACTGTCCCTTGATGCATTTTAATTTATACCTGCAAACATAGTGAGCTCAGCTGAGGGGACACATCTAGCTGTGTGTAACTGGTGCCATTAATGTATTTATAATTGTGTATTAATTATTTGTACTAATTGTTGACAAATTGGTAGTGGAGGCTATATCAATATGTTTTACAATTGAAAATTACATATTTTCTGCTTAATGAGTAAGATTTGGAGTACCAACAAAGTGTAACAAAACAAAGCATTTTGAGTGTATATCAATAATTTCATTGCACTGTTAGAAAACAAAATGTACCACACTGTAAAATTAATAATATTTTGTGTTTTTAAGTCACTTGTATTGGGCACAGATATGTAGGAAAAACATTGCATATATTATTAAAAACAGAGAAGAACATGTAGATATCTACTGATGAGTATACATATGGAAAATTGCTGTGAAAAATATGTATTAAACAACAACTATACAATTTTATTGGCCTGGATTTTGCTTCAATAATAACGATGAGGCTATCATCACTCGTCGTTATTACAGGGTAAATCTGACGGCAACTTCTGGCGTTCGCACATGTGCAGTTAAACACGGAAATCCAGAAGTTGCTGTTAGAGATACCCTGCTCTTCCACAGGGTGCGCTGTTGCAGTCCTCGCCAATAGACTCTGCACTGAAATCATTGTAATGGCGTGAACTTGGGGGTAATTACCCACTAGTTCTGCACTAAAAATGGCTGAAAAAGTTAGGACTAGTGCATTCAGGAGTAAGTGAGTTTGTAACGGTATAATAAGTGATAATTATTGCTGAACAACCTCACTGGCCCTGAAAAAATAATTTTACAAGTGTGGAGACTCATTCCCTCAGAAGAAAATTAAAGTTGGAGATTTAAAAAAATTAAAATTAAAATAATTTCTTTTAAGTTTTTCTGTCTGTCTCTTTTATCTCCCTCCCTTAATCCCATCTGTATTTCCCAATCTTTGTTTTGCTTCCTGTTCATGATTTAAATCTAATTTATACATCCTGTATTTTACTTCCTGGTTTAGACTCTGCGTGGCTCCATGAGAATTCTTCAATCTGATTGGTTGAAGAGCCTCGCTGTTTCTTGGTTTGCTCACAGATGCCACAGATCCTCTGTAGAGGACGCCGCATTGAAACAGACACTAGATTAGTAGAAATCTCTGCTGACAAGCCCATGAAAAGTCTGTGGGCAACTGTACGGGAGGTGAATGGCGAAAGCCGTTCCTTCGTCACCGAGAGGAAAATCCGGGCCAGTGTGTACATTCTGCCATTATTTCAATGTCTTTGATATGACAAAATAAGTGCCACATCGTTCATACAATGCCACCATTCATAGGGGATAGGAATTGCGAAAGATCTGATTCTTCTTCAGCACTCCACTGAAGCGGAACGTTAACAGAAATAATATTTCCAACCAATGTACAGCAACACATATAATGGTACAAGCAAAGGTGTTTACATTATTTACCCGGGATTTCTGTGGCTTTACCGCCAAAGTTACGCCGGGTGCTAGAAGAGTTCCCACAGAAATTCACCGCAATTTGTCGCTGCACATCTGCCCTCATGTGGGGTTATGTATAAAAGACTCAGGAAATTTCTTCCCAAAATCACTATGCATATTTTGCTTGTCATTTAGAAATGAGAGAGAATGACAATAACAGGAAACAAAGGTACTGAGCCCTATTGACTAACATATACGTCACCACAATGCAAGTCTGGATTGGTGCTGGTGGGAAAGGGGTTCCCTGTAAATGCAAGTATTCAGAAAGATAATAGTAGTGGTGTTTTGAATGTCTCTGATTAAATAAAATGAGACTAAACTGAACAAATATGCTAGGGTAAACGTTTATTAATTTTTGGTTAAATGTTTTGTGCTTATAAAGATTAGGAATGCCAGTGCTGGGAAATTGAACTCTTTTCCTTATTCAGTAATTCAACATCAGTACTAAGCACTCTTAGGTCAGGTAAAGTACAGCCAGGTGCAGATTTCCTGTGCCAGCTGGGGAAATTATTTTATAGATTAAATGCTAAATATTAAATTAAAATTGGAGTAAGGATGGTTCGGCCAATGGTAGAAAAGATATAGATGATGTTATTTCATTTAATATATTATTTGAATAATGGAAAGAAATATGGAAAGAAATGTGCAAATAATACAAGCAATACATAACAACAACAACAGCTTGCATTTATATAGCACCTTTAATGTAGTAAAATGTCTCAAGGCGCTTCACAGGAGCGTTATCAAACAAAATTTGACACTGAGCCACATAAGGAGATATTAGGACACAAAGAGGTAGGTTTTAAGGAATGTCTTAAAGGAGTAGCGAGGTAATGAGGTTCAGGGAGAGAATTCCAGAGCTTAGGGCCTAGTTAGCTGAAGGCACGGCCGCCAATGGTGGAGCGATTAAAATAGGAGATGTGCAGGAGGCCAGAATTGGAGGTGTGTCGTGATGTCGGAGGATTGTTTCCTCCTAACTAATATTCAGGCTATTGCTGTATTTATTTAGGAAAGAAAATATGGAGTAGGTATCAATTATCTGCCTTGGCCTCTCTTGTTTGGTTCATTGGTCAATTCTGTATCTTGCTTTTCCTGCTCCATATTGGCAGCTTCTTCTGTGTCTTCTGATACCCCCACTATTTCTATGTCTCCTGCTTTGCTCTATCCAGAAGATTTTTATAGATCATGAAGATCTTGTTCATTACTTACACGGCCTGCCAGGGCTATAGGGAGAGACCAGGATGGTGGGAATAGTTCTGGATTGATCTAACAAAGAGCCAGTACAGACACAGTGCGCTGAATGGCCTTACTCTGTGCAGTAAACTTCTACGGCTTTATGATTCCGCTGCTCCCAATATACACATTACATAATATCA
The DNA here is from genome assembly GCA_030390025.1 of Squalus acanthias. Classification (NCBI taxonomy): domain Eukaryota; kingdom Metazoa; phylum Chordata; class Chondrichthyes; order Squaliformes; family Squalidae; genus Squalus; species Squalus acanthias. The sequence goes on from CM059429.1 coordinate 45,263,031, forward strand.
TAACAATATCAATTTGTTCTTTTTATTTGTTTACAGAATGTGGATGATGCTGGTAAGACCAGATTTATTGACCATCTGTGGTTGCCTTGATAACTGAGTGGCTTGTAGGCCAGTTAAGAGGATATTAAGAATCAACCATGTAGTGTGGGTGAGAGACACGTGTAGACCAGACTGGGTAGAGATGGCAAGTTCCCTTCCCTGAAGGATATTAGTGAACCCGTTGGATTTTTACGATAATTCTGTAGCTTTCGTAGTCATTTTTTCTGGTGCTAGCCCACAAATGGCCATGTTTATTAAATTCAGTCTCACAACTTGTCCTGATGGTGCAATCTCTAGGTTGCCAGTTCAGTACACTAACCTCTTCACTACTAGCTTGGTTTTTTTCTGTTAAGTTGCTCATTTTTTAAAAAAGTATTCTTTAAATTAATTTTTAGAAAGAGTTTGCCATTTTTGGTGGATATAAAATTGTTGCAAACAAGTCTGTATAAAGTTTGCCTCCAAATAGATTATGTATTGAAAGATTCTTTATATGGCAAAGATGGCATCTAGATAATTAAAGGTCAGTGATCTGGCCAGAGTTAGGTGACTTGTATGGAAAGAAATTTCATGTCACTTTACTCAAAATAGAATTACATCTGAAATAAATTTCAAGAATCTGAGGAAAAACTAAGATCATATGAAATTTTTACACACCTGTTTGATTGCTAATTTCTCCCTCAGCACATTGCAAACAGTCAAAACAACACATCGGTTGCCCTTTTCGTGCTGCTTTCCTTGAACCACGAAGACAACTTTCACTGCAGATAGAGCTTGGGATCTACCATAACACAGGCATAAAGGCAAGAGGAAATTTAGTGTTTCAATTCTAATCTGACCCATTATAAAAGTAGCATGTGATATACAGCAGAGGCAAATCATTAATCAATGAGTATTTTTTGATAAACCTGTTGTAATAATGCCATGAACTGTTGATATCCTCATGTGAACATCACCACACTTTGAGAACATGCAATACAATGCAAATCAAACACATGCAACAGCTGCAAATGTCTAGAAACGGACTCAAAACAGAACACAAATTCCCATGTGATTGATTATTTAAAAATTACATCTCAGAGTTTAGAAGACAGACATAAACTGCTCAAACTTAATTATTGCACTTTGTTTGCAGTCTTGACCTAGTCATTAGTCTCTATTATCTATCAGATGCTCATCATTCAAGGGTGTAAGGATGTGAAAAGAATATACTTTGTTGTAAGTATTAACTGGTTTCAGTAATTGCTATACATGTCAGGAAATGTTTAGTTCATGCAGAAATTCTATCTGAGGCACATCACAGAATAGCAGTTGTACAACATTGCAAGTCCCTCCTTGAACTTGATAACAGGGAAAGCTATTCATCAACTGTTTCTTGTAAAATTCTGTGTAGGATATGGATTTGCTTTATACAACTTTTATTCTTGTAGAAGTCAGCATCATTATCTTTCAGGTTTGAACAACATTTGTACTATTTCTTTTTGTATAATAATGGAATTTTACACCAGTGGCAGTGGCTATTGGCATGAGAATGTGGGGGCAGTATTACTGTCAGTGATATTTGTAATGAATGTGTTGATGTGTTTTTATGAAAGTCCTTTGTATGCTATTTTAACACATTAAAATTGGCTAACAAACAGCATACAGAGGAACTTCATACAAACAGACTTCTGTGTTTGTTACAAATATTGCTGAGAGCAATTTAATCCCTCAGGTCTCAGTGTTACAGTGTCACCAGCTGACAGGAGATTTTGACTTTGGGGATTTCCTGAGCTAATGCAGGGGAACAATTATGCCGGTTTTCCATTGTTTGGGATTGACATTGTTGTTAAACATATACATAGTATCGATATGTTCTGATGTACATTATGCAAAATCTCCGTATTTAAGATATAATACTGAAGTTTCTGTGAGCAGTGTTTGTAACAAATGTGTTTGGTCATCTAAAATTTCCCTACACACTATTTTAATGCATTTGTCAACCCATCTAAAGCTGACAAATGTATTAACATATTGTAAAGAGGCTTTTCATGTGCACTCATTGTTGCAAATACTGCTGAGGGCAATTTCACTTTTGTCATTGCAGAACTCCACTTTGTTGCACTTTACTACCTTGATGATTTGAATTGTTCCAGGTTTTACCATTGGATCTGTATCAGGGATAGTTGGTAAGTCTAGATTTAGCAGAAATGAAAATGAGACATTATTTATCAAGGATGCTCTATCCATTTTGTGATCTTGACTGTTTCTATCAAGTTCCTTCACTGTGAAGTTCTCTTTCTCTCACTACCTCATTTAACTCTTCCAGCAGGGTTCAAAGCTTCTTCCTTTATCCGCTGGATGTTTTCAAATGCTTGTCCAACTATATGTCTATACTTGGGCTCAAAAGTATGCAGGTCTTACTTGGCCACACGCATATTTTTATTGGATATTAATTTCTGATTTAGATGTTCTTCAGGAACATTCTCAATTCAATTTAACCATGTTAAGCAAACTATATGAAATTAGGCTTTTTAAAGACAACTTTACAGCAGAAGATTGGAAAGAGTAAGTAGGTATGAAGACTTCTTTGGATTCATTATTAATACACCTCATTGGAACCGGTCTTCAAGTTGAGCAAGTTTAGGCTCTTTGGGATTCAACAACAAGTATGATAACTTCTTATATCACTTGTTATGTTAAATATTCATAAACCTGCTCCTTGCTTCATGGCTATTTAACCTATGCATTTTCCGATCTGTTGTTATTTTAGAAAGATCTCTTCTTCATCGAGCTTTTCCCTAAACCCCTCCCTCTTTCAATATCTCTGCTTTCAAAAAGTAGCTTCTTTGAAAACTTAAAATCTTTGCACAGAAAGTTGTAAGTGAGCATTTATTCCAAATAAAATCTAGGTATTATCTTGCATCTAGCTTGTTCTGTCAGGATTGTGATACTTTGAACAACTTATGATAAACTGTTCATGGGAGGATACCTTAACTTAATACTTAGTTTCATTTGTAAGGGAAGGAAGCTCAACATTCTGCTAGGTACAAAATATATTCAATGTTATTTCTCCACATACAGAGTTTAATAAATGGCATGATATATTTACCTTTGTTTGCTCATCACCCCAAATAACAATGTCTTCATCAATTAAAAGTTCTTGCCCAGGAGCTGCTGATGCATCAAAAAGGCCAACAGTAACAATTTTAACAGAACCATCTGCATCCATTTGCCAGTTCATGATATCATATGATGCAATAGGATCACCATTTTCATCAAAATATACTTTTTCACCAACATGGTTTGTAAAGGCAACGTCTTTTAGATAATGGAGAAGCTGTATGTTGAGGTTGAGAAATGATAATATGATTATTTTTAGCCTTTAAAAGTGTAGAAATGTCATTATTCATAAACACTACTAGTGTAAAACCTAAACATGCATAACATACTTAAAAATGCCTTACTTGCCAAGGCTCAAAGTGTGAAATGTTTGCGCAGGTTTTGCTCAGAAATGGTCCTTTGTCGGGTTCACAGGTTACCAAATTATGCAGTGCATGAGCTATCGCATACACTGCTTTGTAGACATTATATGAAACTCTCAATTGTGACACATCACTATATACACTGTCTGTTTTCTCTATGTCTTCTTTTCCTGTACATATTGGTTCCGAAATAGTGGTTGTAGTGTGTCCAGTGGTGTTATCTGGTGAATTAAGAGTACATCCAAATAGTTTTTCCCAGAATCTATTTACTAAAGAATTACCAGGGGCTGAGGACGGGCGCACCTTAAGAAGAAATTCCTTGAACTGTGGAATTGCTCCTTTACGAAAGGCAAACCCTATTGTTCCACCAAATGATCTAAAGTTTTGTTTTGTTGCTAGTAGTGCTGCTGTACTCCACGTTTCACTTGCTATCCACTGTTTATTAGTAATATTCTGACGCACCACTTCATTGGCTAAAGAAATTATATCCCCTACACCAGCAAACAACACAATAACCTTTGCTGTGGATTTTTTGATGGTGTCTACAATCTGAAGTATCTTTTGTCTAGAAGGAATTTTTGGAATTACCTCAGTAAAGGCAAGGCATACACCATAATTCTGAGCCTGTTTATTAAATAGCTGCACTAAATATTGGCCATAATCATCTTGAGTTGCTATAGACCCAACCCAAGTCCAGCCGAAATGGTTCACAAGTTGGGCCATAGCTTTGGCTTGAAAGCTATCACTAGGTATTGTCCTGAAAAAGGTGGGGAACTCCAGTTTGTTGCTAAGACATGAGCATGAAGAAGAGTAACTGACCTGAAAAATAGTAGAAAACATTTGTGAAGATTCAGTGAAAAGATGAGAGACAGAGTTATATTTGCTGCTTTGTTAAGAACACTGTAAGTTTCATGTTAAAGCATAATCTTCATCATATTAAAATAGGAGGTAGTTTTTCAGTATATTTCTGTGTAATTTAAGACCTCTTGTCATCCAAAAATTATGTATTTTAATACTATTACAGTACATTTTGTCTATTTTATTTGATGTCTTACAATTTGAAAAAGATTTAAGATTTATTTATATACACTGCATTTTTACACATGAAAGAGTATTTCTGCATTTACAGCTGCTCCAGTTGCAGTGTCATTGCTTGTGACGAACGAATGAATGCGTCACTTATGAATTTAAAATTAAAATCAATGCCTACTGTACATGAATGAATCTTGGCATAGAAATTAATAGCAAAGTTGCAAATAGATATTGCATTCATATTTATATACATATTGAAATATTGTATACAGAAAGTAAGAGATAGATTTTAATCTGCTCCATATCCAGAGAAAATTTGTTTTTCTTTGGCAAACAAAATACTTTCTATCAATCTTTGATGATTTAAAAGTATTTAAAATGTTTGCCAGTAATCTTTCTTACCATAGGAATTCTGAATCGTCCAGCAATTCTTCCAATAATAATGGATTGTGTTGATCGAGCGTCACCAACAATTGCAGGAATGGGAGGTGATCCTGTACATTTATAATTCTTGAAAATATTATCTACTCCATTAAGGAGTGTGACTGCTGCTCTGACAGCCTGCGGTACTTTACGGCAGTTGTCATAAATACTGTAGCCTAATCTTATATTTGGAAGTAGTGTTTGATCTTTATTTATTTCTTCAATGGTGAAGATCATCATTTGTAGCCACCGAAATGTTCTGAAATTAAAACTGTTGAAGAACAAATTATTTAATCTAACTCTCCTTGCTTTATAAAATGGAACACAAGATGTTGTTTCATTTCATCTCTCATAGTAAATAAAAATGCAAGTGAAATGCAATTTAAGTATGTATCCAGCATACCCATCCCAGCACAAGTAATAGAGCGGTTAATTTCAAAGTTGCGAAGTTGAGTCCCAGGGCTACTTTTTGTTGATGTCTCAAGCAAGTCAATTTTATCAGTTCTTAACTGCATTGGGCACAATTTTGCTGGCACTCAGAGGGCGGGTTTGGAGGCGGGTCCGGAGTTAAAATCAAAATGATTGACGCTGGGTTGCGAACCCTCTGCTATCCTGCCTCCACGCAACTTTACAGTGTGTCGGGTCTGCGAGTCCCAATCAGACCTGACACCAAGCGGCGGGAGAGCCACTTAAGGCAGTTAACAGCTTGTTAACTGCCCAGATAATCCTATTTTGAGAGGCTCTTCCCATTTTGCAACATTTTCAGCGTGTTGCCCGTCGTGCGACAAACACGCCAGCTGATTGTACCGGGTTCAGCAACTCATTGAATACTTGACAGCTGCAACTGTAGCATAAAAGCTGACCTGTAACATGGCTGACTTTCAGATGCCAGAACTTAGTGTTTTGCGGTTTTGGAACACATTTTGCAGGTCTATTGAGCTGAGAGCCATATGCACTGTGACCTCCTTGGAATATCCTCTCCCCACATTGACTGAGCACTTATAACATCTCTTCCTCAACTGAGATTTATACCAGCAGAATGGGAACCATTTATACCCTCTCATCCTGGTCCTCAGAATCGGAGGAAGAGCAGCCGCGGCATCAGCAGAACCAGGCACAACAGCAGCACCAACAACAGGAGCGCCAACCTTCTCCTCAGCCACCTGATGCTGCACAGGGCAGAGGGCGTCAGCGCAGGGCTGCATCTCGCCGCAGGAGATACCCCCAACACAGGATTTACAGGCCGAGGATGAGCTTCCTCAACATGAGTGAGCAGCAGTGCCAAAGGAGGCTGAGACTTTCGCAAGAGGTAGTCGCTGACATCTGCACAATGCTGCACCCAACACCTGCAGCCCAGAGGAGCGAGTGGACACTCCTTACCAGTGACTGTCAACGTCACCACCGCACTCAACTTCTTTGCTTCAGGGTCCTTCCAGGGATCAGCAGCAGACATCAGTGGCATTTCCCAGTCGGCCGCACACAGTTGCATCACGCAGGATACCAATGCCCTCTTTGCCAAGTCGCACAATTAAATCCACTTCTCCACGGATGAAGCAAGTGTTACCACATGTGCGGTTGGCTTTGCAAATATGGCAGGCTTCCCAAGGGTGCAGGGCATCGTAGACTGCACACGTGGCCATTAGGGCACCCCATCACAACCCAGCTGTATTTGTGAACTGCAAGGGCTTCCACTCCCTTAACGTTCAGCTGGTGTGTAACCACAGGAAGAACATTATACATGTTTGCGCCAAGTTCCCTGGCAGTTGCTATGACTCGTTCATCCTGCGGCAGTCCACTGTGCCTCAGCTCTTCAATCCGCCAACCCAACTTTCCGGATGGCTACTTGGAGGCAAGAGCTATCCCCTGAAGACATGGCTAATGACGCCGATGAGGAAGCCATCAAACGAAGCTGAGGAGCGCTACAACGAGAGCCACATTTCCACCAGAAGCATCATAGAGCAAACCATCGGCTTGCTCAAAATGCGATTTAGATGCCTCGACAGATCTGGTGGAGCCCTACAGTATGCACCAGCCAGGGTGTCCAGAATCATCGTGGTCTGCTGTGCCCTGCACAACATCGCACTGCAGCGTGGCTTAGCACTGCCTGAGGAACAAGTGGCACAGCCTCCTCAGAAGAGGAGGAGGAGGCAGCAGATGAGAAAGACCTTGCGGAGGCGGCTGTGCCAGTTCCACCAGCACGTGAGCACATTGCTGGCCGTGAGGCAAGGGATGCACTAATCCATGCCAGATTCACATAACTTTACGCAGCAAACACATGTGGCTGGCACATGGAAATGAGTGTTTGCACGACCTTTATTACACACCATACAGCATCTGTACAATAAACTGTGCTTTCCTATCACTCTCCCCACCTTCACGACAGATGAAAGATGCCCTGACCCCTCACTGTGCAACTTCCATTTCTGAGCACACATAGGCCAACTCTTTGAATCTTTGACATCGCATTTCTTTAATATAATTGAAATAACGATGAGAAACGTCACTTTGTATTATATCAAAACACCCAAGTGACTACCCTTGTGACTATTTGTGTGTTAACTTTCTCTTACGCGTGCTTCTACATGGTGCTTCCCCCATGGCTTCAGCAGATGTAGAGGCAGCTTGCTCACTTCTCTGCTGCACCTGCTTAGACGCCTTTGCCAGGCGTCCTCTGAGTTTAGGAGCCTGGGAGGGTTCCGCAACAGTCTGCTCCTCGTGCGGCTGTGCAGGGGCTGAGACGGCCATCTCAGTTGGGTGAGGAATCTGGGGCTGTGACCGAGGGCTCCGCAATGGCATAGGAGTGTGAGCGCTTGGAGAGGAGCCCACACTTCCTTGTTGTCGACCACCAACATTCCTCTCATGGGTCACCCGCACTTCACTGCTAGCAAGTAGCTGGAGAGCACCCTGCTGCACATCAGTGGGGCCATGAGGACCCATTTCTGTGCTGACATCCCTCATAACAAGGACGTCCATGCACCTCTGGTTTCTCTCCTCAATAGATGCCCATCTATCCTCCATGGATGACCAACTATTTAGAAATGTTACCATGTTTTGCTGTGTCTGGCGATTTATGTCTTCCATGGAGGTTGTCATCCTTTCCATGGCGGGACCTACATTCGCCATTGCGTGCACCACGGCATTGCTCATGTTTGACATGGACTCCTCCATTCTCTGCACACTCACAGTTACCATGGTTGCAAACCCACTCAGAGCCTCCTGCACTTGTTCCTGAAGCTCCAGCTCTCTTTCTGGATGGCCCCAGAGGCTCAACGTCCACATGCAGCTGAGCAGAGCTAGAAACGTCCAGCACCCTCCGATGAGGACTCTCCACTGCTGTCCCTGTCTCCACCATCTGCTGATGCTCACTTGTGAGCTGTGATACACCAGGTGACAACACTACTCTATCTCGCAAAGGACCCACTGAGGTGTGCTTCTCTGCGCTGGTGCTGGGTGCGCTCATTTCTGCTGACGTTGCTCCCTCAGAGGCTGTCCGGCTCTTCCTCCTGGACAGTGGGGAGGGGGGCTCTCGATGGTCCTTTGGGGGAGTAAAGGCATGAGTTAGACATGTGATATTTACATAGCAAACACATCCCATTGTGCAGATGATCAGGACTCAATCTGTATGAACATCAGATGCCATATCAGTCACTCATGAAATCTAAATGAGAGGGTTGCAAATCTATTCTGTCACCAGCTTGCTCTACTGCGCCCGTCTCTCTGTCACGCACTTCCAACTCCTCAGCACCTCCGACGATCTCGAAAGCAGCCTCCTCAGCGTTGATTAAATGCACCATGGAAGGTGGCCCTCCTCCTGTCCTCTTATTGTGGGCTCTCTTTTCCTGCAATGAGGGACACAAGTGGAGTTTGAGCAAGAAAGTGAGTGTAGAGAATCCATAGCATAGATGCTTAGAGGGAGACAAAGATGGAGCGAGGTGCCAATACCAAGGTGCCTCCCTGTACGTTGTTAGTTGTTGTCATTGCATAACAGTGAGAGCGAGTGTGAGGGGTGCATAGTAGAATGGTGGAGTGATTCTGTACATAGAGAGAGAGGGATGGTTAAGGGTGCAAGGGATGTAAAGGTAAGTTGGGATGTGCAGGAGTAGGTTGACAATGCAGAGTGCTGGTGATGAGAGGAGATGGGAAGCAGATTGAAGGTAAGTGTGATGTTATACTCACTTTTGCTGAGTGTAGCAGATCATTGAACCTTTTCCTGCACTGAACCCAGGTGCGTGCACACAAAGACCTGGTGCTCACCTCCTCAGCAATTTGCAGCCAGGCTGCCTTGGTTTGCTGAGGAGGCTTCCTCCGTCCATTGGAGGGAAACAGAACCTCCTTGGCGCCCGCTTACTCCCTTCACAAGAGCATGGAGGGAGTCATCATCAAATCGGGGAGAAGCCTTGGTTCTTGCAGCAGTCATCTCACAAACAATACCACTGAGAAGCATCTGAAAGTGAATAAAACCCAAAGGCTGCATGGGCCCCTTAAATGCAGCTGAATCAAAGACGTCAGCAGAGGCGAGCAGCAGACCCGAACCCACTAATTGGGCCGGGTAACGTGTGCAGTGGGCTTAATAAGCCCAGCTAACTCAAAATCCTTATCGCAGTGCGGCTGAAACCGGCAGCGGGACCGGAACCCACTGACCAACGAACCTAACGCGAACCCGCCTCCGCTGGCAAAATCCAGCCCAATAGAGGGAACTTTGCATGGCAGTGAGGTTACCCATTTTGCAATAAAATTACTGGTTAATTGCTTGTCAATTAATTATGGAGAATTATTGATGGTAACCATGGAGAAGCCACTGTATGTTAGGTCTAATGAAGGGAGTTGCACGTGGATGGATCAATGAGAAAATCTGAATAAATCAAAAATCCCTCGACTAATATTTGCTTCTATTTATGATAACCCATTGTGCCAGTGCTGTTGCTGTTCATCACCTACACAAATACTGAATCAAGAAACATTTGTTTTCACCCCTAATTTTCACTCCAATTTTCCCCTTACAACTGTGGTTGGCAACTCACAATGGGGCAAGGTTTCTTGGTCTGGTACCTCACCCATGCAGCCATGCCTTATGTACGAATCTGGACAGTGAATAAGGTTCACAATTCAAGCATGGGGGCCACCACAGCAGGGTCCAATAATCTGTGACATCCAATCACAGGACTGTCAAAAGGGTTCACTTGGCAGAGCAGGAGACATATTTTTGTATCTCCTCTCCTTAACTGGGTGATGCAGAGACAGATTGTAGCACCCGCATTTGCACCCTTGCTGAGACTGGCGAAAAGCACAGACTTGGACATTCCTGGCCTGAATAGTTCAATACCACACAATCATCTACCCAATGAAACATCAGGGAAGGAAACACTTAAGTTAATCTCTACTTCTTTTTGTTCTCAAGCATAAACTATTCATTTGGGTTATTAAAAGGGATTTGAACTAAATAACAGTTTATGGATTTAAATTAATAAGATAAGATATAAGTAATGTTTGCCATTGGGTGATTGATTTAAAAAAAATTGTATGCTGTAATTACTATTTGTTGCCAACAAAAGTATATTAACAAGGACTTGCTTTTAAAATAATTTCCTTCCAACTACTTTCAAGTCCTATTCATTTAACTTTTAAGCAGTTATTTAAAAAAACTAATTCCAAGCAGCTACCTTCACTGAAACTTATCCTTTTTCTGTCTTGTTTCCCAATCAAAGCCATAATTATCAGTCATTTCAAAAGCCATGTATTGTAGCTCTGCCTGATTTGTATTTCTCAAACCATATTATGCTCAAAGTTTGCAACTTCATGGGAACACAATTATTTAAATTCAATTTTTCATCAAAATATTCTAAATCTCTTCCAATTTTAATAATTCCAATTTTGCATTCTAAAAATATAGTTTTTCAAGATACTCTGTATTGTAGAGATTTGTACAAACACCAGAAACATTAAAATCATTGCAGTTGCTCATGAATGAATCTTGGCTTAGATTTTAATAGCAAAGTTGCAGATAGATATTACATTCATTACCATTTATATATATATTGAAATATTGTAAATAGAAATCAAGAGATAGATTTTAATCTGCTCCGTATCCAGTGAAAATCTGTTTTTCTTTGGCAAACAAAATACCTTCTATCACTCTTTGACGATTTACAAGTATTTTAAATATTTTACATTAACCTTTCAAATTATTTGTGATGAACATTCAAACTCACCCTTCACATTGTAGTATCTCAGGCTTTGTCTTGTAGGAAAGTTCGGGCACAGTTACTGTGAAGTGAATAGGAAACAATCCACCAATAATGATGTCTCCATTCTTATGGACTCCATACAGATTAAACTTTTCAAGTAGTTTACATGTTGGATCAATGACCCCAAGCACAGAGAGAGACAATGAATACACCAGGACAAAATGCACGTTGAAATTCATTGCTACCTTCATCACAGGATAAAGGCAGACTGATCTATTTCAATATTAGTTGCCCTTATATACAGCTGGTGCATTTGGCAGAACTCATCATTTTTCAAGAACTTCAAAACTAAAATATTCCCAAAAGAATTCAACAGTACTGTATGCTTTAATCCACACTGGGAAAACACAACAGCAATAGCGATGAAAGGAAATCATCATGCTACGTGTACAATGTTGCTAAATCATAGCAACTGGAAAAAAGTCTTCCCCAGAACTAATCTGTGGGTGAAGGAATGTGAATAATAAGAGGTACAGAGATAAACCAGGCTAGAGTTAGTAAGTAATGGATTATAGTGGCTTGTATTGGGAGTATGGAGGATAAAAAACATAGGGTTTCAGGACCACATCTATCCCTAAATTGGATGACAAACCGTCAATGGTTTATTTTAAGAATATGTATTATAATTGCATAGTTCTAACATATAAATGTACATACAATGACTCAGCTTCCTTTTCATTTCTGGTTCATTGATTCCTTCGATATATTTGTATGTATAATTCAGTTAATTGTTCAAAACAAGCTGTTAGTCATCAATTAAAGCAAAATTTAAGACATTAGTTACTTTAATCTATTGGCAGTAAAGAAAATGTTTGTTTTTATCCTGAACTGAATAATTGAGGTTTAGGTGATAATCGAAACATGATAATAGGTGCTAAAGAACAAATAAATATATAACCAAACAAAGTTAGACTCATCTATGTTCTAACAATTCTTACATGTAATATTAATGCCTCCAAAGGTGCTGGTTATTCACTGGTACCTCAATCGAGAGACCATTGTTCACTTGTGTTGACAGGCTATTCAAACACAGCAGCTATCACAGCGAAGCCCGATCCTGTCCTTCACAATGTCCACACGCACTTTTCAGCATAGGTCAACAGATAGTAATCGGGAGCAGGAGGCCTCGGCTGATTTTCCTCTCTCTAGCCTGTGCACTGAGGACAATTATTGCGCCCTACTGCTGAGATTAGCTAACTCAGGGCAATGTAGGATTTGAACTAGCGAACCTTTGATCTGTATGGCTCAACTGGACATTTCCTTTACCAACTGAACCATGGGAGGAGCTTTTTTGCATTGAATCTGAGTGCACATTGCATCTCCTTTTCCCATTGTCCACCACCTTCTATAATTTTGAGGGTTTTAACTCATTGGTGTATTTTACTTGCTCTCTGGATTATTTAATCAGGCAACTGCTCTAGATGGATCTAATTTATTCTTTGGGGGAGAAATTCAGTATCGCCCTATTTGGGGCGCAATTATCGGCCGGGCGCAAAGATTAGCGCCTGGCGCTAATTATCGCCACCGACTGCAAACTTGACTTTTATCGCCCCTGGAGGTGATTGGAGCGCTAAATCAGGCGCTTCACACCTGTCTTAAGGCGCAAAGGCCGAGGAGCGAGGCGCTACCTCAGAGCGCTGGCGAAGCTCATGTGATGTCAGTCAGCAATGGAACACACACACAATGGCACGGGCCAGTTCTTAAAGGGGATGGTTAATCTTGCTTTCCATCCACATCCTGCTCATTGCATCCTTGAATCTCTGCCTGGAGAGACCTGCACATCAAATCTGCTGGAAAGAACAATGGAGAGTACCAGGCAAAGAGCTCAGAGTGCAGGACCAAAGTCTCTTCTAAATCGATACAAGGAATGGCAAATCAAAATGAACCTGCAAAGTCCTGCTCAGTACCCAAAACTCCTTCACACAGCGTTGAATCTCTCCAGAAGTCTCTCCCTCTCTCTCTCAGAATGCGTAGTTCAAAAATAGCACCAACAATAAAAGGCAGGAAGCGGTCACCTTTAAATAGCGCTCCCCCTTTCCCTTCATGACTGCAGAACGCTCCCCTCAACCTGTCGTTGCTTGCGTCAGGCGGTAAGGCAGGGGGCGCCACTCAATATCCGCTCGACTGACGTCACGATCTGCCGGCGCAGGAGATCGTGGCGGTAGTGTTTAGCGCCGCTGCAAAATGTCTAGTTAATTTCGCGAGCGGCACAAACATGGCCGCGCCTGGGCGCTAGATGATTTGCGCCCCATTAGCGCCCTCTTAAGGCGCTAACGGGAGGCGCAACCAACTGAATTTTTCCCCCTTTGTGTTTCCCATATATTCTAAGTAATACAGGAATAATGATCAAAATAAAAAAATATGAATCCTGGACATCTGAAATGAAACAGAAAATGCTGCAAATACACAGCATCTAAAAGCAAATGTTTTGGATGGGACCATTTATCAGAGCCCAATATGAAGAGCTATTATTGTATGTGCTAGTGCTCTAGGGATTGATTTTTGGAGTGTCAGGAATTTTGTTGCTGATTTAATTCCAATCAGAATGCAGCACTCGAGTTTAAGCTCATTTTTGCAGTATTTGCACAATGTAACTTTTTCTGATGTGGGATTATGGTGAAAGCTTATGTTAGTGGACTGAAGCATCAATTGAGCCAATTATTAGGTGGAGATCAACCCCAATTTGACAAGTATACAATTTTCAAGTACCATAACACCTATATAACTGTGGTAAGCGTCTAAGTGGAATTGGGTTTTAATAGCATTGTAGGTCAAAACACCATTTGCAAATAGAACTGAGTTATCAATGAAAGGACAATGGGCCCACAAAAGATGAGGAGAAATGGGACCAAGTCTTGTAACCTAGGTAAGGATATGCTGTCTCTGGATAAAATACTTTGATGCTTAGAGCAGCAATATGTCCTCAACGATGATGACAACGTTTTTAGTACATTTAATGTAAAAAAAAAGTCCAAAAGCACTTTATATAGGGAAGATAAGAAAAAGAATAGGTAAAAGGGAGTCGATGTTGAGCTATGGTGCAAGAGTTAGGAGAGGTGACTATATGTTTTGGTTCATTGAGGTGGCCATTTTCAAGCCGTGTCAAATGTTGGGATCTGACTTGGAGGGGTCCTGAATGACATCTCTGCTTAACTAATGGCTATTATTAAGTCTTATCAATTGTTCTGGGCATGGATTCTTTCCAGAGACCAGGAAGTGACTTTTACAGAATTAGCCGGTTATCCATGACCACCTGTGTGCAGGAAGCGATAAATGCACTGTCCTGAGGCTAGCAGATTTATTAATTTCTCAAAGAGTGCTGTCAAAATGTTGTCCACAAAGCAAAGATTCTATATCACTGCTGATTTAACCAGAGTGCTCAGTGTGGTGGGCTGTACTCATGTGGCGATCTAGGTAACACCAATGAATGTACTAACATAGACTAACCAGAAAGAGTTCTACTTCCTCAAGGTGATGCACAATGGCCAAAAAATTATTATCCTGGTGACAATAGAAGTCTAGTCAATTCCATGGATTTCCTGTTAAGTAGAAGAATCAATTTAAAGCTGGCTGTTGGGGAGCAATCATTACTTAATAAAACCATGGCTTATGATGCCCTTAACTGACACAAGATGCTGGTTGAGCATTGATATAACGACATGCACAAAGTGGGGTTTAGGTGCTCTTGGGTACCCTACAGTATGAACCAACAAAAGTCTATACATTTTCTGATTTGTGCTGCACATTGCAGTCTTGCCATTCAGAGGAAAATCCACAAAGATATCATAGAGGAATTCATCCGCACCCTGTTAATAGTTCAATAGGAACGTCAACAGCCTGTGCTTCGGAAGGAGGAGGGGAGCAATCTCTGCATTGGTAAGATATGAAGCAACATCACTAAACAGCATTTTAGTTTGAAGGAAACTGTCTTGTAACTGCAACCTGCATCAAGACATCATGTACATTGTTGTGTGACCAGGATCAGTCCAGGCGAGTGCCAATATAACACTGCTGTTATTTTCGTGGAAAGAACAATTAATGGAGCAAATGGACAGACGTAACTGACAAATGATTCATTTTCCAAATATTCACTATGTCTGTGCCCTGTTGCATATATTTTCATTTTGTATATCATGAAACCTTTCCATATCCTGTCAACTGAGTGCCTTTGTTTTTCATCTGTGACACTTATGATTGCCCTGTGGCAAGAGTACCTATGCAGGAGAAAGTCACATTTACATGGAAATTTTCAGTTTAAGTTGTGTGGATGATGCAGGGATCATTCTCTAATGCCTACACATCAGACTATGGAATGGCTTCAGGTATCTCCATGGATTGGTTCAGTGTCTGCTAGGGTTGTATGGAAAGGTATATTGCCATGTCTCTCGATCATCTTGATCAAATTGCTGACCTGCCAGCCAACATCTGACTATGATGCTTTACATTTTGCAAAATAATGCTTTGCAGAAGCGCAAGGCTGGTGTTGCTCTGTTTAACACCATATTAAATTACAACCCTAACATCTGTTAAATCTACTATTACTGATGACCACAATCTTTCGTTAAGCTATTTTCTGACTTTATGACAGCCCACATTCATATCTTCTTCACCTCCAGGCTTGATCTCTCCAATGCTCTCCTCACAGTCTTCTGTGTTTCCCCCCTACATAAACTCTAATTTGTCCAAATCTCAGCTGCCCCCATCCTATATCCCTCTCCTCACTGACCTCCATTGTCTCCCAATGCATTGAATATTATTGTCCTTATTTACAAACCCCGCCATATCCTCGATCCATCCTACCTCTGAAACCTCCACCAGCCTTACATGCAAGTTCGCATCCTCTGCTCTTCTAACTCTATCCTTCTTTACATCTTCCCCACCATTAGTGGTAGAGCCTTCAGCAGTGTGGGCACTACACTCTGGAACTTTCTCCATAACCGTTCTTCCTTGTTATCTTGCTCCCGACCTTCAAAAACCCCCTGAAAAGCTACCTCTTTGACCATACCTTCGGCCACCTTCCCTAATTCTTCTCCCACTACTTTTTGCTATTGCCTCTGTAAAGCATTTTACTTTAACTCCTGCACTCAAACCTGTCTAACAAACCTTCCTGTGCAACAGTCTGTTAGCAGCTCTCTCAGTTGCAAACTTTGCTTTTCATCAGTTTCAACACAAAAACGTATTCAGCTCAATCTTTGTTAATCAATTAGAGATCTCCCAAAAAGGCACTTCAATTATGATGCAGGCAAGTTGGAGATAATGGGAGCAATTTATCTTCATAAAAATAGGCAGCATCGTAGTGGAGAATGTCAGAAAATTCAGGTAGTGAGGCCTACCGTTCCCTCACTGCCCTGACCGGAATCTCCCTTCTCCTGTCTCCGCAGAGACTGCCACTGGTTGCCCCATCTCCACCCATCACAGGCAAATGGTGGATTTTCCTTCTTTCTGCCCTGGTCACCACCAATTTCAAGGGCTGCCATGTGGAAGGTGGTGGTAGGCCCCAGGAAGTTGTGTTAAATACCCAGAGTTCTCCCCAATGGAGGGAGAGTTCATTATAGTGGCTACCTCTCCCTCCAATTGGCCACAAAGACTTACATGCTGAAGTATTCAGTCTCGACCGAGACCTTTAGTGGGAGCTTTGTAACCATGGGGAATCTCCGCCCTTGCAGGCTTCCACTTGATAGTGGGAATCCCATGCATATGGAATAAACCTTGACCTGGGAAAATGGGGTGAGGCTGGGAAAATGGAGAGGCAGTCAGACCTCTGCTCCTAAGAGCAGAATTCTCCCTCAAATAGGCTTAGCAAAATTTTGTTCAAAACAAAAATACTGTACTCCAGATAATACTGATGTCATCTAAAATATCTCTGCTCCATTATAATGCACATACAAATAATTATTGTTATCATTGTACAGGTTTGTCTGCAATTTCCAACACAGGAATTGGTTTGATGTTGTGATAATGTAGCAAAGTAGGAGCTAGAGGAGGCTAATGAGGATATTCAGCTCACTCCATTGTTGCTGTCGCACAGGTCATTTCCATCTTCCTCTTGTTTTGCACAAAATATTTCTTTCCCCCTGATGAATCCTGATATCAATCGCCTTGTTCAATAGTTCAATAGAAATCAATCTTCATTATGCTAAGATGCCAATTTCTTCACAAATTTAAAGTAGAAATCACTCATTCAATTAAACTCAGCTCATTGCTGACACACAGAAAATACTGAGAATGTTCTGGGGAGGGATCACCATATGAAAAATACATTTCTGTTGAAGGGGTACACTTGAAAAATTAATTTATTTTTCTCTTTCACTTCCTGATTGATCTCTTTGCATTTCCAACATTTTCTGTTTTTATTTTATATTTTCAGCATTTACCATTTTCTTTTTATCTCAACTCACTCATTCTGTTTCATTCTCACTGCTTAAAATATAATTGCAAAACCAACTATTTTTGTATCTGTATGCCATTTGTCTAATACCATACACTTCAGCGCTATAGCTTAAGGAGACATTGTTCTCAATCAGATTTTCCAGTGTGGATGTACATAGGCAAATTATCACGTAACCAAAACAGGACTCTCCGTATTAGAGTGGGCATGTAGGCCTCGTGGTCTGCAGCAGGTCTACTGAAAAAGGGCCGAGTTCACCAGAAAACAGTCCATTATTTTTTTCTCCTCGGTCAACAGAAATCAGCATAACATTTTAACTGCATATTCCCATCCAACTTACTATATTGAGCAGTATTATTTTAGAATAATTTTACTTAATAAGTGAACCAGATTGTTTCAATCTCCCATGTGATATAAAATTAATTATCTGTCACTGACACACCTGTGTTCCTTGTTTTATTTTACAACACCAACTGGAAACTTAACCCTCAGAGGAGAGAACGTTGTACACATTCAACTCAGTGCTACTACTCGTGTGATAGATAGAAGTCTGAGGTCCATGTAAGAGTACAACATCTGGGTCCTCTTCTCCTTTAGGTTAGCAAGAGCCTGCCAACTCTGCTTGTCACGAATCATCAGTATGTTCAAAACTTTATTTTGATGTGTAGGATTCGTTCCTCCCCCCCAATGGTTAAAATTAGACTATGAAATATAAAAACCCAGAACTGCACAGCCCGCAAAAAGAGATGGGCAATAAAGGGTTAATTCAAACATTGCAGACGAACCATCAAGAGACTGGATATCATCAGAGACATTCTAAACTACGAATGCTTTTGAACAAGAACATTCACATATTCATTTACCTGAATGGGTTATATTGTTAAAGAAGACCATGGCCCCAGAATAATATCGGTGCAGGCCTAGACAATGGGCCGGCCTTGAACCATTTGAATACGAATGCTAACAGAAACCAACAACTAGCATATGCAGTCACCTTGGGAAGGTTGCATTGTCAGAAAGGTATCTCTAATCAATGGACAATATGAGGGACAATTAGCCATCAAGAGTTCTCTGCTAGAGACATTCACACATTTTGAAGGGCAGGAAATGTGTTTCAAGATACTGAAAGTTGGTTTTGGTTTAAAGTAAGAGGCACTTCGAAGAGAGTGGTGTGGGAAGCCAAAGGTAGAACAGTGAGCAGAAAGATTCGGGCCTACAATATATCCAAGAGACAGCCGATCGGGAGTGGTGATTGTATGTTTCAGTCAAATCATAGAGGGGGCTTTTGTGATTAAGTCTGAGTAAGTTTGTGAGTTTCAGTCAGATCACAATAAGGGTTTTGTGATTGAGTCTGGGTAACTTTATAATCGCAGACGTGTTTAACTGTGTCATATTGTGTCGATGCAAATGACCCTTGCGTAGGGGTTTGTATTTTGGGGTTGTTAGTCTAATATAAATCGTAGGGATTTATACTGGAGAAGTAATTGTGTGTGTGTGTTCAATAAACGAACGAATAAAAGGATGAGCCAAAACCCTGTGCCGTGTGTATTTTGTTCTTATAAATCCTGACATCCAAGAACTGTGTGTAACGGGGGATCAGTATCGGAGAAAACCCCTTACAGATGTCGAGTCATTAATCTATTAGAACACTGCCTATGATGTCAATCTGACACCTGAAGGTTAATTGATACACAGCAGTACAAAACTCTGCCAAAGTCTCTCAGCTTTTAACATTGGCTCCTTTTCAATTATTAGTTGTGATTGTAATTGAAATAGGTAGAATAATTTTTAGAGCAACTTCAACAACATTTCAATGGAGTAGTGCATATCAGTCGGGTTGATGACACACACAGAAACACAACACCATGGTTCCGAGTCTCCAAACAAAGCTACTGAAACCTTCATACTCTCTCTCTGTAGGAGCAAATAATACTTACATCCAGTAAGTTTAGCTACAGGTTGGCAGAGCCAAAGCTTTGGGTGGGCAAAGGTGAGCCACTGGATGTGGTGTATTTGGATTTCCAGAAGGCATTCGATAAGATGCCACATAAAAGGTTACTGCATAAGATAAGAGCTCACGGAATTGGGGGTAATATATTAGCATGGATAGAGAATTGGCTAACTAACAGAAAGCAGAGAGTCGGGATAAATGGGTCATTTTCCGATTGGCAAACGGTAACTAGTGGGGTCCCACAGGGATCGGTGCTGGGGCCTCAACTATTTACAATCTACATTAATGACTTGGATGAAGGGACCAAGTGTAATGTAGCCAAGTTTGCGGATGATACAAAGATGGGTGGGAAAGCAATTTGTGCAGAGGACTCAAAGGGGGAGAAATTCGGTATCGCCCCGTTTGGGGCGTAATTATTGGCCGGGCGCAAAGTTTAGCGCCTGGCGCTAATTATCACCTCCGACTGCAAAATTGGCTTCTATCACCCCGGAGGTGATTGGAGCGCTAAATCAGGCGCTACACACCTCTCTTAAGGCGTTAATGCCGAGGAGCGAGGCGCTATCTCAGAGCGCTGGCGAAGCTCATGTGATGTCAGTCAGCAATGGAACACAGACACACTGGCGCTGGCCAGTTCTTAAAGGGGAGAGTCGATCTTGCTGTCCATCCACACCTTGCTCATTGCAGCCTTGAATCTCGGCCTAGAGAGACCTGTACATCAAATCTGCTGGAAAGAACAATGGAGAGGCCCAGGGAAAGATGTCAGAGTGCAGCCCCCATAGTCTCTTCTAAATTGATGCAAGGAAGACCAAATCAAAATGAACCTGCAAAGTGCTGCTCAGTACCCAAAACTCCTCAACACAGCGTTGAATATCTCCAGAAGTCTCTCTCTCTCTCTCTCTCTCTCTCAGAATGCGTGGTGTAAAAATGTCGCCGAAAAAAAAGGCAGGAACCGGTCGCCTTTAAATAGCACCCCCCCCCCCCCAGTCCCTTCCCGACTGCAAAACGCTCCCCTCAACCTGTTGTTGCTAGCGGCAGGCGGTAAGGCAGGGGGCAGCACTTAATATCCGGTCCGGGGCGCTCGACCAACGTCACAATCTGCGGGCGCAAGAGATCGTGGCGGTAGTGTTTAGCGCCGCCGCAAAATGTCGTCAATTTCGCGAGCGGCGCACACATCGCCGCACCCAGGCACTAGTTGCTTTGCGCCCCATTAGCACCCTCTTAAGGCGCTAACGGGAGGCACAAACCAACCGAATTTTTCCCCCAAAGAATCTGCAAAGGGATATAGACAGGCTAAGTGAGTGAGCAAACATCTGGCAGATGGAGTATAATGTGGGAAAGTGCGAGGTTATACACTTTGGCAGGAAAAATAAAAAAGCAAACTATTATTTAAATGGAGAGAGATTACAAAATGCTATAGTTCAGAGGGACCAGGGGGTCCTTGTGCATGAAACACAAGAAGTTAGCATGCAGGTACAGCAAGTAATCAAAAAGGCAAATGGAATGTTGGCCTTTATTTCAAGGGGGTTGGAGTATAAAAGCAGGGAAGTCCTGCTACAACTGTACAGGGTATTGGTGGGACCACACCTTGAGTACTGCGTACAGTTTTGGTCTCCTTATTGAAGGAAGGATATACTTGCATTGGAGGCAATTCAGATACGATTCACTAGGTTAATTCCAGAGATGAGGGGGTTGACTTATGAAGAAAGGTTGAGCAGGCTGGGCCTATACTCATTGGAATTTAGAAGAATGAGAGGTGATCTTATTGAAACATATAAGATACTGAGGGGGCTCAACAAGGTAGATGCAGAGAGGATGTTCCCCCTCGTGGGGAAATCTAGAACTCGGGAGCACAGTTTTAGAATAAAGGGTCGCCCTTTTAGAACTGAGATGAGGAGGAATTTCTTCTCTCAGAGGGTCATAAATCTGTGGAATTCCCTGCCCCAGAGAGCTGTGGAGGCTGGGTCATTAAATACATTTAAGGTGGAGATAGACAGATTTTTGCAAGATAAGGGAGTGAAGGGTTATGGAGAGCAGGCAGGGAAGTGGCTTTGAGCCCAAGATCAGCCATGATCTTATTGAATGGTGGAGCAGGCTCGAGGGGCCAAGTTGCCTATTCCTGCTCCTATTTCTTATGTTCTAACACACCCTCATGTGTAAGCTTCCTACCGTTTGTCCAGTCAGGGCCACCCTTCTCATTATGGTTTTTACTTGTGTTAACAAGTGAACTCTTGCATATAAATTTTGCAAGGTTGTATACAAATTTAACATAACTTCTCTGCTTTTCAATTCTATCCCTTTGGAAATGAGTCCCAGTGCTTTGTTTGCTGTTTTTATGGCCTTATTAACCAGCATCACTACTTTTAGTGATCTGTGTATCTGTACCTCCAGGTCCCTCTGTTCCTCTACCCCATTTCCAAGGAGTATGTGGCCTCCTTATTCTTCCTACCAAAATGGATTACCTCACACTTATCTATATTGAAGTTCATTTGCCAATTACATGCGCATTCTGCAAGTTTATTAATGCCTGTATTTTGTCGCAGTCCTCCTCTGCATTAACTACACCTTCCAATTTGATGTCATCTGCAAATTTTGAAATTGTACTTCCGATTCCGGAGTCCAAATTGTTTATGTAAATGGTGAACAACAGTGATTCCAGCACTGATCCTTGTGGAACATGACTAAGCACAAAGGAAGATGGTTGTGGTTGTTGGAGGCCAATCATCTCAGCCCCAGGACATCACTGCAGGAGTTCCTCAGGGCAGTGTCCTAGGCCCAACCACCTTCAGCTGCTTCATGAATGACCTTCCCTCCATCATAAAGTCTGAAGTGGGGATGTTCGCTGATGATTGCTCAACTTTCAATTTCATTCACAACTCCTCAGATAATGAAGCAGTTTGTGCCCGCATGCAGCAAGACCTGGACAACATTCAGGCTTGGGCTGATAAGTGGCAAGTAACATTCGCGCTACACAAGTGCCAGGCAATGACCATCTCCAACAGGAGAGAGCCTAACCACCTTCGCTTGACATTTAATGGCATTACCATCGTCAAATCTCCCACCAACATCCTCCTGGGGGTCACCATTAACCTAGAGGAGTATAGAAAGTGCAGGGGGGTACTTTAAAAAGAAATTAGGAGAGCGAAGAGGGGGCATGAAAAAACACTGGCGGGCAAAATAAAGGAAAATCCCAAGGTGTTTTATAAGTATATTAAGGGCAAGAAGATAACTAGGGAAAGAGTAGGGCCCATTAGGGATCAAAGTGGCAATCTGTGTGTAGAGCCGGAAGATGTGGGTGAGGTTTTAAATGAATATTTTGCATCTGTGTTCACTATGGAGATGGACGATGTAGGCATAGAAATCAGGCAAGGGAATTGTGATATACTTGAACAAATTAGTATTGAGAGGGAGGAGGTACTAGCGGTTTTAGACCGCTAGGGACAGCAAGGACATCCGCATCACCCGTGCCATGACAGGAGCTGACGACTGCTGGACAGACCACCGCCTAATCCGCTGTCATCTCCATCAACGTAGCCCCAAAACAGAGGTGGCAACAGAAACAATGCCACAGGAAAATCAACGCTGGAGCACTCAAAGACCCCGCTAAGAAAGCCCTATTCAACCTGCGCCTCACAAACAACCTGACGACTCCCAGTGATGCAGAGACACAGTGTCCACAGCGCCTGGTCTGCACTCAAGGCCTCCATAATCAGCATCTGTGAAGAGACGCTCGTCACTCGACCAGGAAACACCAAGACTGGTTCGATGAGAACGACCAGGAGATCCAGGAGCTAATAAGCCGCAAGCGCAAGGCATTCCTGATCTGGAAACAGCAACACAACTCGAGAGCAAGAAAGCAGCTCTACAGACGCCTGAAGGCCGAGGTCCAACAAAAAACTCGCAACCTAAAGAACAGGTGGTGGGTGGAGAAAGCGCAGGAGATCCAGCAGCTAGCTGACAACCACGACCTGCGTGGATTCTTTAGCACAGTCAAGACCGCCTACGGCCCAAGCACCCAACGTCCTACCCCACTGCGGGCCAAGAACGGAGAGGTACTCATCAAGGACAGGGAGGCAGTCAGTGCCCGCTGGAAGGAGCACTTCGAAGATCTCCTTAACCGAGACTCTGTCTTCGACGCGAGTGTCCTCAACTCCATCCCGCAGCATGCTACCCGCCACCATCTCAGCACAACCCCAGCCCGGCATGAGGTTGAAAAGGCCATCCGACAACTGAAGAACAACAAGGCCTCAGGAGCAGATGGAATACCCACCGAGGCACTAAAGCATGGCGGAGAAGCACTACTGGCACGAATTCATGAACTAATTTCTCTTATCTGGAAGGAGGAGAGCATGCCAGGGGATCTCAGAGACGCCGTAATTGTGACCATCTTCAAGAAAGGTGACAAGTCCAATTGCGGTAATTACAGAGGAGTTTCCCTGCTGTCTGCCACAGGGAATCCTCCTCAATCGCCTTCCCCCAGTGGCTGAAGAGCTCCTCCCAGAGTCGCAATGCGGATTCCGCCCACTAAGGGGCACAATGGACATGATCTTCACCGCGCGCCAATTACAAGAGAAATGCAGGGAACAGCACCAACCGCTGTACATGGCCTTCTTTGACCTCACAAAGGCCTTCGACACTGTCAACCGTGAGGGATTATGGAGTGTCCTCCGCCTGCTTCACGACGACATGCAAGCCGTGATCCTGACTAACGGTTCCACCACAGACCCAATTCATGTACGGACCGGGGTCAAGCAAGGCTATATAATCGCACCAACGCTCTTCTCGATCTTCCTTGCAGCAATGCTCCATCTCACCCTCAGTAAGCTCCCCGCTGGAGTGGAGCTAATTTACAGAACAAATGGGAAACTGTTCAACCTCTGTCGCCTCCAGTCCAGATCCAAGGTTGTCCCTTCCTCTGTCGTCGAATTACAGTATGCAGACGACGCTTGCGTCTGCGCACACTCGGAGTTCGAACTCCAAACCATTGTTAACACCTTCACCGAAGCGTACGAGAGCATGGGCCTTACACTAAACATCCATAAGACAAAGGTCCTCTACCAACCTGCCCCCACCACACAGTACTGCCCCCCGATTATCAAAATCCATGACAAGGCCTTGGACAACGTGGACCATTTTCCATACCTCGGGAACCTACTGTCAACAAGAGCAGATGTCAATGACGAAGTTCAACACCGCCTTCAGTGTGCCAGTGCAGCCTTCGGTCGCTTGAGGAAGAGAGTGTTTGAAGACCAGGACCTCAAACCTGGCACCAAGCTCATGGTCTACAGAGCAGTAGTAATACCCACCCTCCTGTATGCCTCAGAGACATGGACCATGTACAGCAGGCACCTCAAAGCACTGGAGAGGTACCACCAACGCTGCCTCCACAAGATCCTGCAAATCCATTGGCAGGATAGGCGCACCAACGTCAGTGTTCTCACTCAGGCCAACATCCCCAGGATCGAAGCTTTGACCACGCTCGATCAGCTCCGATGGATGGGTCACATCGTCCGCATGCCCGATACGAGACTCCCAAAACAAGCGCTCTACTCGGAGCTTCGACACGGCAAGAGATCCCCAGGTGGGCAGAGGAAACGCTTCAAGGATACCCTCAAAGCCTCCTTGAAAAAGTGTAACATCCCCACTGACACCTGGGAATCCCTGGCCCAAGACCGTACAAAGTGGAGGAGAAGCATCCGGGAAGGCGCCAAATACCTCGAGTCTCTTCACCGGGAGCAAGCAGAAGCCAAGAGCAAACAGCGGAAGGAGCGCACGTCAACCCAAGCACCCCACCCACCAGCCCCTTCAACCACCGTCTGCCCCACCTGTGACAGAGACTGTAGGTCCCGCATTGGACTCATCAGTCAGCTGAGAACTCATTTTTAACGTGGAAGCAAGTCATCTTCGGTTCCGAGGGACTGCCTAAGAAGGAAGAAGACTAGCGGTTTTAGCGGGCTTAAAAGTGGATAAATCCCCAGGCCCAGACGAGATTTATCCCAGGCTGCTGTGTGAGGCAAGGGAGGAGATTGCAGGGGCTCTGACACAAATTTTCAGAACCTCTCTGGCCACAGGGGAGGTGCCAGAGGACTGGAGGACAGCTAACGTAGTACCATTATTCAAGAAGGTAGTAGGGATAAACCAGGGAATTACAGGCCAGTGAGCCTAACATCAGTGGTAGGGAAATTATTGGAAAAAATTCTGAGGGACAGAATTAGTCTCCACTTGGAGAGGCAAGGATTAATCAAGGATAGTCAGCATGGCTTTGTCAGGGGGAGATCATGTCTAACCAATTTGATTGAATTTTTCGAGGGGGTGACTAGGTGTGTGGATGTGGGTAGTGCAGTTGATGTAGTCTACATGGACTTCAGTAAGGCTTTTGACAAAGTTCCGCATGGGAGACTGGTCAAGAAGGTAAGAGCCCATGGGATCCAGGGCAATTTGGCACATTGGATCCAAAATTGGCTTAGTGGCAGGAGGCAGAGGGTGATGGTCGAAGGTTGTTTTTGTGACTGGAAGCCTGTGTCCAGTGGTGTACCGCAGGGATCGGTGCTGGGTCCTTTGCTGTTTGTAGTGTACATTAATGATTTAGATATGAATGTAGGAGGTATGATCAGTAAGTTCGCAGATGACACGAAAATTGGTGGAGTGGTAAATAGTGAGGAGGGAAGCCTCAGGCTACAGGACGATATAGACGGGATGGGCAGAACAGTGGCAAATGGAATTTAACCCTGAAAAGTGTGAGGTGATGCATTTTGGGAGGACAAACAAGGCAAGGGAATACACAATGAATGGTAGGACCCTAGGAAGGACAGAGGATCAGAGGGACCTTGGTGTGCATGTACATAGATCCCTGAAGGCAGCAGGACAGGTAGATAAGGTGGTTAAAAAGGCATATGGGATACTTGCCTTCATTTGCCGAGGCATAGAATATAAGAGCAGGGAGGTTATGATGGAGCTGTACAAAACGCTAGTTAGGCCACAGCTGGAATACTGTGTGCAGTTCTGGTTGCCACACTATAGGAAGGATGTGATTGCATTGGAGAGGGTGCAGAGGAGATTCACCAGGATGTTACCTGGGCTGGAGCACTTCAGCTATGAAGAGAGACTGGACAGGCTGGGATTGTTTTCCTTAGAGTAGAGAAGGCTGAGGGGGGACCTGATTGAGGTGTACAAAATTATGAGAGGCATAGATAGGGTAGATAGAAAGGAACTTTTCCCCTTAGTAGCGGGGTCAATAACTGGGGGGCATAGTTTCAAGGTAAGTGGCAGGAGTTTTAGAGGGGATTTGAGGAAAAACTTTTTCACCCAGAGGGTGGTTGGAATCTGGAACTCACTGCCTGAAAGGGTGGTAGAGGCAGGAACCCTCACAACATTCATGAAGCATTTACATGAGCACTTGAAACGCCATAGCATACAAGGCTACGGACCAAGTGCTGGAAAATGGGATTAGAATAGATACGGCTTGATGGCCGGCGTGGACACGATGGGCCGAAGGGCCTCTTTCCGTGCTGTATAACTATGAGAAACCTAACTGGACCAGCCACATAATTACTGTGGTACAAGAGCAAGTCAGAAGCCAGGTATTCGGCAGTGAGTGACTCACCTCCTGACTCCCCAAAGCCTTTCCGCCATCTACAAAGCACAAGTCAGAAGTGTGCTGGAATACTCTCCACTTTCCTGGATGAGTGCAGCTCCAACAACACTCAAGAAGCTCGACACCATCCAGAACAAAGCAGCCTGTTTGATTCGCACCCCATCCACCACCTTAAACATTCACTCCCTCCACCACTGGCGTACCGTGGCTGCAGTGTGTACCACCTACAAAATGCACTGCAGCAACTTGCCAAGACTTCTTTGACAGCACCTCCCAAACCTGCGACCTCTTCCACCTGGAAGAACAAGGGCAGCAGGCGCATGGGAACACCATCACCTCCAAATTCCCCTCCAAGTCACACACCATCCTGACTTGGAAATATATCGCCGATTCTTCATCATCGCTGGGTCAAAATCCTGGAACTCCTTTCCTACCAGCACTGTGGGAATACCTTCACCACACGGACTGCAGCAGTTCAAGGCGGCGGCTCATCACCACCCTCTCAAGGGCAATTAGAGATGGGCAATAAATGCTGGCCTTGTCAGCGACACCCACATCCCGTGAATGAATAAAAAAAATGCTTCCCACCATTTGCCAATCTGAATAACGACCTTTAACCCCTACTCTCCGTTTTCTGTTTGATAGCCAGGTTGCTATCCATTCTGCTGCTTGCCCCCTGACTCCACATGTTCTAAATTTCTTTCATTTATGTGTATCAATGTGTTTCTGAAAGAGAACACTAAAACAAGAACAGCGGAGAAAGGGTTAACTTGAAAGCAGGACAAGCCTGAAAAGGATTGTACCATCATTTAAGAAAGGAGGGGAATCTGTATAAAATGCTTGGTACACACACTGGAGCCCTTTAATCTGAATACTTCTTGTTTAGGAAATTTTGATGAAGATGGAAAGATGCCTTCTGTTTGAGTTAGTGATTTTCAGCATTAAAAAATCTTCAAACTGATAAATCAGTCTGTTTAGCCCATACAAATTAACCTTTTCCAGTAGTTTACATTTTGGCTTCATGATTGCAAGCATCAGAATCACTAATGAAAGGAGCAGTGACAAATACACATTGAAATTCATTGCTATTTTCATCAGAGGGTAAAGCCAGATGTCTGAGTATAGTTACCTTAGAAATATCTGATTGTTTTAGAAGAACTTTGAAATGAATATCTAATTCCCTAAAGACTTCAACAATATGTTTCTATCCCCATTGGTAGAACTCAAAATACAGATAAGAACTTCCCATCTTTGACCTTTTTTATTGAAAGTTCAGAGGTAATAAGGCCTTTAGACACATATTTGAGTCCAAATAGTTTAACTTTTAACAGTTATAGAAACCAATGAATTAAGACTTACAAATACAATTACAATTAAATTATTTTAAACTTAAAGTAATAGTAAAATTTTGTATTTGGTCAATTGCATTTCATTGGGAAGTGTTTGTGGTGTATCGGTCTCTACAGTTCATTATAGGAAAGTATCTTCCACTTAATGGTCACATAACCCTGACTGTTATAAAGGACAAAAATTGAAAACTTTCAGTCATTCATCATTACATTTTACATTTCACAATTGTTAGTCAGAGGCATCCTGGGAGGAGCCATTTGGACACCGTATCACCCCTCCTCTGTCGACCCCCGGAGTCAGACACCACTAACTCCCTTCCAGTGATCTTATGAATGGGGACTTCTGCCCTTAGCTCCATTTTGATTAAGGTGGAACTTTATTTCAGAGGGAGTTCTACACAAAATGTCTGCTTCCAAGCTATTTCTGAGCACTAATTTAAAGTTATGAAACATAGTATCAAAGGGCAATGGAGAGACACTATTCGTGTCGATGCAACATTGCAACAGTTTATTATATTTAGGATTATGTGACAATTCAGTAGAACTCCTGATTAATACAAATTAGTTAATTGCTCAAAGCAATTTGTTAATTAGCTATCTAATCCAAAAATTAAGCTATTCCTTTGCTGACAATTATTGCAGTTCACTGGTATTGAGGTTAAGCTATGGGTTTAATTGATGATTGAATTTAATGCAAGTACCTTTCAATCAAAATAAACTGAACGTTAAAATTGTTTAATAAAATACTTTCACTTGTTACCTGTCATCTTTTGACTTTGGTGTAATAATGAAGGGATAATTACAAGTCCTAGCCCTTTTGGACTACCCAGATCAGGCGTATTCCCCAGACGTTTACCTTCAACTAAAGTTAGCGGTAGCTGGATCCTATAAGATGCTTAATTGGGTCTAAAGGTCAGACTACCTCTCCCTAAAGGAATGAAACGGTCTAAAGATGTTACCATCCTCCGGATAGTACTTTTAATAAGTTTAACTAGACTGTAACCTTCCAGATATTATGAGGGTCCGGAATAACCCCCAGAATTCTGCAACTCCTTTGTGAAGAGTGTACAGAAATTTGAATTCGCAAGATGATACAGAAATACTCTGTGAGACAATTCTAAAAATATATAGATTTATTAAAGAACCAACATTTATGGTAATCGCAACTTTAACCGTTCAAAATACAAATAGCTTACATTTCTTATCAGAGATCCTTATTCTCAAATCTTAACTTTGTTACATTTCCACACTTCTACTTATTTCTTAACCCAGAATATCCACCAAAATCAAATAACTTGATTACCCGAGACTAAAAAGTTAAAAACTTACAGAGCTTGTCTGTGAAGTTGAGAAACATAAGAACATAAGAAGTAGGAGCAGGAGTAGGCCATACGACCCTTCGGGCCTGCTCCGCCATTCAATAGGATCATGGCTGATCCGAACCTAGACTCACGTCCACTTCCCTGCCCGCTCCCCATAACCCTTAATTCCCTTATCAGCTAGGAAACTGTCTATCTCCGTTTTAAATTTATTTAATGTCGCAGCTTCCACAGCTCTCTGAGGTAGCAAATTCCATAGATTTACTACCCTCTAAGTGAAGAAGTTTCTCCTCATCTCAGTTTTGAAACGGCAGCCCCTTATTCTAAGATTATGCCCCCTAGTTCTAGTCTCACCCATCAGTGGAAACATCCTCCCCGCATCCACCCGATCAAGCCCTCTCACAATCTTATATGTTTCGATAAGATCGCCTCTCATTCTTCTGTATTCCAATGAGTAGAGGCCCAACCTACTCCACCTTTCCTCATAAGTCAACCCCCTCATCTCCAGAATCAACCGAGTGAACCTTCTCTGAATTGCCTCTAGAGCAAGTATATCTTTTCTTAAATATGGAAACCAAAACTGTACGCAGTATTCCAGGTGTGGCCTCACCAGTACCCTGTATAGCTGAAGCAAGACTTCCCTGCTTTTATACTCCATCCCCCTTGCAATAAAAGCCAAGATTCCATTGGCCTTCCTGATCACCTGCTGTACCTGCATACTAACCTTCTGTGTTTCATGCACCAGGACCCCCAGATCCCTTTGTACTGTATCACTTCGCAGTTTCTTTCCATTTAGATAATAACTTGCTCTTTGATTTTTTCTGCCAAAGTACATAACCTCACACTTTCCAACATTATATTCCATCTGCCAAATTTCTGCCCACTCACTTAGCCTGTCTATGTCCTTTTGTAGGTTTTTTATGTCCTCCTCACTCACTGCTTTCCCTCCCATCTTTGTATCATCTGCAAACTTGGATACGTTGCACTTGGTCCCCTCCTCCAAATTGTTAATATAGATTGTAAAGAGTTGAGGTCCCAGCACTGACCCCTGCGGAACACCACTAGTTACTGATTGCCAACCCGAGAATGAACCATTTATCCCAACTCTCTGTTTTCTGTTAGATAGCCAATCTTCCACCCATGCCAGTATATTACCCCCAATCCCGTGATTTTTTATCTTGTGCAGTAATCTTTTGTGTGGTACCTTGTCAAATGCCTTTTGGAAGTCCAAATACACCACATCCACTGATTCCCCTTTATCCACCTTGTTTGTTACGTCCTCAAAGAATTCGAGCAAATTTGTCAAGCATGATTTCCCCTTCATAAAACCATGCTGACTCTGTCCGATTAAGTTATGCTTATCCAAATGTCCTGTTACTGCTTCCTTAATAATGGACTCCAACATTTTACCAACCACAGATGTTAGGCTAACTGGTCTATAGTTTCCAGCCTTTTGTCTACCTCCCTTTTTAAATAAGGGTGTTACATTAGCAGTTTTCCAATCTGCTGGGACCTTTCCTGAATCTAGGGAGTTTTGGAAAATTACCACCAATGCATCCGCAATCCCTACCACTGCTTCTCTCAAGACCCTAGGATGTAAGCCATCAGGTCCAGGGGATTTATCCGCCTTAAGTCCCATTATCTTACCGAGTACCATCTCCTTAGTGATTTTAATCGTGTTTAGCTCCTCCCCCCCTATAGCCCCTTGTTTATCCAGTGTTGGGATATTTTTAGTGTCCTCTACTGTAAAGACTGATACAAAATATTTGTTCAGCGTATTTGCCATCTCCATGTTCCCCACTACTAATTTCCTGGTCTCGTCCTCTAAGGGACCAACATTCACTTTAGCCACCCTTTTTCTTTTTATATAACTGTAGAAACTCTTGCTATCTGTTTTTTATATTTTTTGCTAGTTTACTTTCATAATCTATCTTCCCTTTCTTAATTAATCTTTTAGTTATTCTTTGCTGGTTTTTAAATGTTTCCCAATCTTCTATCCTCCCACTACATTTGGCTACTTTATATGCCCTTGTATTTAGTCGGATACTATCCTTTATTACTTTACTTAGCCACGGATAGCTGTCTTTTCTTTTACGCCCCTTTTTCCTCAGTGGAATATATTTTTCTTGAAAGTTGTGAAATACCTCCTTGAATGTACACCACTGCTCCTGTACCGTCTTACACCTTAATTTATTTTCCCAGTCCACTTTAGTCAACTCTGCTCTCATACCTTCATAGTCTCCTTTATTCAGGCTTAGTACGCTGGCTTGAGATCCAACTCTCTCACCCTCCAACTGAATTTGGAATTCAACCATGTTATGGTCACTCATTCCATGGGGATCCTTTACTAGGACATTTTTTATTAATCCTGTCTCATTACACAGGACCAGATCTAAGATTGCCTGCCCCCTGGTTGGTTCAGTAACATACTGTCTTCCCAGCGTAACGCTTTGTAAAGTTTCGCAATTATCGTGATTCGAAATAACAAGATAGAAGCAGATTCGTTTGATCAGTTTATTTAAACGAAATGCTGTCATGATATAAAGGACACAGAAGCCTGTAAAATGGCTGCCGCGCATCGTGGCAGAAGCTTCCAGAATTACAGTAGGCAGACAAGATGGCGTTCGAATAAACATTTCAATATAAGGCTGGATCATACTCGATAAACACTGATAAAGACAGGATGCAACCTGTTTGCATTTGTGACAATAGCAAAAGATATAAGTGCTGGAATCGTTTTCCATGCACAAGTAAGGACCATTGTATTGGGCAATCGAAGGCCCATCCAGACACATCAATACACAAATACCCCCACGGCTCTACAATGAGAGAGAGATTGACGGGTGATTAAACAAGTATTCAGGGGGCCCCCAAAACCAGTCAGGGAGACGATTCATACGATCCTGGCTGGGTCAACAATGGGGAAAACATTAACGGGTAGTTGGCCAGTTTCAGGTGCTACCGAAACCCGTTAAAGACAAGAATCGCCCCATGCTGGGAGTTTTGAGCGCCAATATTTCACAAAGGACAAACATTAAGATTTGAGCGGGAGATAAGGGAACACAGCACTATAACTGTAGTGAACAAATGTCCATCGGTCTCTTGACTCGGGCTGAACTCTTATTCCCTTGATTCGACCCTTATTCTCCTGACTCGCTCGATCGCGGGCTGAAGCTCTTCTCTAGGGCTGGACTCTGTTGACTCTAGACTTTTAGCCGCACTGGACGGTTATTCGAATGTTGGGTGGAGCTCAATCGGAACGAGCCGCCTCGACAAGGACAAGTGACTGGGTGCACCATCCCGAGAGTCGGTAAACGGTGTCTGGATCCGAAGGCCCAACAAGACAAGACGAAATGACAAGAAAAGAAGAAGAATCCACGTGCCGCCGCGGTCAGTAAACCCCGACCGCGCCCGAAAATATAGGACTCACTTCTTGAATTCTACAGGTTATTGCACGAACCGGTTTTGGGCCCATCGAATCCCTCATAACAACAAGAAAGACTCTTCTTTGAATTCTACTGACAACTGGTGTCGGTACAGGAAGACTTTTCTTTGAGTTCTGCAGCCGGGCCCGAGTTCTGTCGAGTTCTTCATGACAACGGGGAGCCCAGCCTGCTTGCCGCAGCAGCGAAGATAAACAAGTGGGGTACAGAGACCCCTCCAAACACGTGACAGTCAGGCGCTGCAGCGAACGAGCCGAGTGCCTCACTTTAAAATTCTCCGAAGTATCACGAGTGGTGAGCATGTTTCCCGATCCTACAAATCTAGATGTAGTGTAGGTATTGATAGGGGAGGGTGGTTTTATTAAGGTTAAAGTATAATGTGTTCCCCTTTTTACGATGTGCCGTGCGTTCTTCATTACCATAGACCAAGCTTTATGAATGTATGTATACTTGTACTCTCGTTAATTTGCGCCTATGACATGTACTTCATGATTTTGGACGCTATGCAATAAAGATTTCCATTTCGTACTATTCAACCAGGTCTATTTGAGTTTTTCTCTGCATTACTGCTCTCGCACCTAAGTCCAGTGTTAGAACCATAAGGGCGAGTGGGTCGAACCACTCACAGGTGCTTATTGCAACAAGGCTGGCCGGAGACCAGAGCAAGCAATAGTATTAGGCAACGATGGCCTAACCTCGCACCAGCACCGTCTGTGATACAAGCACGCCAAAACCCCTTACAGCTTGTCTTCCCAGCGACTTCTGCTTTTCTGTTTGAAAAGGTCTATGTTTTATGCTCTTTTGCAGTGGTTTATTCTTTGAAGTTTCTGCTGATGTAAGCTAATTGTCTTTATTGATATCTCTGTTGAATGCTTTCTGTCTTTACTGTCAATTTAGCCATCACATGCATAATTATGTCTCTACCTTAGATGTTTCAAAAACCATCATAAACACAATGACAGCAATGGTTTCTGTTTGATACAATTCTTATTGAAGGTCTCCCATTCAATTCTTAATATTGGCTTTACTGGTTATTACCAGATGTAGTGTCTCCTACATGTTCCAAGTTTAACACATAAGCAATGTAATTGTTTGATGCATCCATTGATGTCATTTTCAAAGTCTTTCTGTAGGTATATTTTACAACTTGTAAATACTTCATCTCGGGTGTTCCATACATTTCTTATTTACTTCAATTGGTTTTTATCAGACCTCGGGACTCCATATTGCAAGCTTAACATTAAAACTATTTGTTCAGCAGGAGTTTCTTTTACTTGATGTCATTTCTTCAAAGCCTTCTGTAGGTATCATATTTACAATATGTAAATTGAAAACACTTTAACTCAGTGTTTACTTGTTTTCTAGCTATCTCAATTGGTTGCATGTTTAATCGTGTTTCCTGTCTTATTTGATGTTATATTATGAAGGCTTATGGTTGTTTAATATTCTAAGTTTCTGTTTGCATCAGTGTTAGCTTTTAACACTTTAAACTGGGTGATTCCATTGTGTTGGTTCCAATGTTCAGACATAGAGGAACCTTCAATGGTTTGCTTCAATAGGGCATTGTTTTAGTATTTTTAACTAATTCCCATTTCAAAGCTTGTGGTGTTTTACAACTTTGTTTAACAACTGATCTTTATCTCAGAAGCCTGTATTTCTGCCTGCAGCCTTGTCTGCTAAGGCTCATGCCTTTTAAACCTAGTATGTCATTTATTAATAATTTCAGAAATCTGTTCTTGGTATCGTGTATTTTTCTGAATCCTGGCTATTCCTTCACAATGCCTCTTAAAGATCATCTGAGGCGCAATTGCCTAGACGAATTTTGGAAGCGGAATCAGTCTCATTAGATTGTGTTTACTTCAGATTTTGTTCTAGTTCTGAAACAATAAAGATCAGAGTAATGTATTTACTTCAATGGTTATAGTGAGATGCAAAACTCTTATTGCATTCCATTTCTGAAAGCTTAATTTGTACACTTTCATTTGGTACAAGCTATACTTTAATTGAATTATCGCACTTAGAATATTGATAATATTGAAGTAAAATTTTCATTTGTTCATTAGCACCAAGCAAATAAAAATGATATTTATAGAAAAATAAGAAAATGATCAAAGTCACTGTTGATTCAGGTTTTTTTTTGCCTATATCCATTTATTTATTAATACTTTATCTGTGCTGGTGATATTTTTGTGTCTGCTTAGATGTTCTGATGAACTAGCACTGTTGCACTGGGTCTGGCTTGCTGAAATATCATGCGGCGATAGCTCCGAAAGCTTGTAATTTTAAATAAATCTGTTGGACTATAACCTGGTGTTGTGCGACTTCTCATTTTTGCTGAAATATGGTAGCAAAGCTTTATTTCTGTTGTGAAGTTGGGAGAAGATAACACGAGCTAATTGAACGTGAAGTGAGAAAGACACAACAAAAGATCCTGTAACTTAAACTTGGCCTTTAGTAGAAAACTTTTTGGTTAAAAAGTAACCGGCAGCTTAGGTTTTCAAACTGGGCTTCCTTGACGCTCGATTGTCTGCAAGGGGATCCCAGGTTGTCCGCAACATCATCAAATTTCTGTCAGTCTCAACAAGTTTCTATATTTTCCTGTATTGGTTGACTTACTAACAGGTTATTTTTGTTACTGTATATACTAAAAAAATTGCTGCAATCACAACATTGTTTTCCTTCTGGTAGTTGACACGGTTTCAGAAGTTAAGGCAAGACATTCTTGGGCATGTGCCAATATTCACAGAAAAGTTATATATCATCCTTAAAAAGAAAATAAATCTTCATATATTTAAGTGGGTTTACAACCTAAGTCACACCAACATTTTCCAATGTTGGCAGGTCTGATAAAGTTATTAATGTTCACCACAGTCTGGGAACCTTATTGAAGGAGAGGAGAGTTTAAAAACAATTATATCTCAGTATAATGGTGAAGGTATCCCACTGCCATTAACAACAATACAGCCCATTTTAGACTATATTAACCTTAACGCTGAATTTGCCTGGAAGTTTGCAGATAAACCTGTTACTTTCATCATCTAACAATTTGCACTTTATATCCCGGATGAATAATTGAGAAATTATTTAATTAAGATGGCAAGAAATGTTTATTCATCATACTTCAAAGGAAACAACTTTGAACTGTTTTGATTTTGATTTAAAAATATTGTATTTGACAGATTAAGCAACAGTCTTAACAACATTACAATATATTTAGGTAGAATCACAATCTTGACTTATAACTAGCAACTTACTGAACACTTATTTCCCCAAAACATATAGAACCCAAAATTCCTGGCGGCCCCATTCTGTTGCTGGAAGTTTGTCCGTCGCTAGTCTGCTGCTGCCGGCCTGACCCCATCCCAAATCGCTGGGTCAAGGTCATTTATACGGAAGGGGGTAGGTGGAATCTTGGAGTGTTATTATGTTGCAATGTTAAGGGCTGGCTGTTCTGGATCAAGATGTCTGAAAATATAAAAGAATTTCACAGATTCAAAGTTGCTGCTTTCCCAATAGCAATCTATCGCTCAGTGATCCATTGCAATTGAGAAACTAGAAACAATTGTGGAGCCCACTTCCAGCAGGATCTGGTCCTAGCGCATGAATATCAAACAGGCATCCTTTGCATGAAAGGTAACTTGAGGGAAAACCTTTGAGATTTCATATCATGTCATCCTACAAGTCCCATCTCTTCTGGTAATACCTGCATGGGGAGGGGTTGGGGGGAGGTATGGAAGGAGTGCTGGTCTTCACCTGGTAGAATTTGGCTGTGTAAAATAAGGATTGGAGACTTTGTAGAACCGAGTCCCGCCTCTAATTTTAGCGCACCTATCCAGATTGCACTTCTGTCGCCCATCCCACCTCCGCCCCCCCAAGCCCAGGAATTTCAGACCCATAGGGGGAAAACTTCGGTTGCTTTGCGCCTCCCATTAGCGCCCTGGGGCACTAATGGGGTGCAAAGCAACTAGCGCCCAGGCGCGGCGATGTTTGCGCCGCTCGTGAAATTGACCAGACATTTTGCGGCGGCGCTAAACACTACCGCCATGATCTCTGTCAGTAGCGCCCTGGACCGGATATTGAGTGGCGCCCCCTGCCTTACCGCCTGCCGCTAGCAACGACAGGTTGAGGGGAGCGTTTCACAGTCGGGAAGAGATGGGGGAGCGCTATTTAAAGGCGACCGCTTCCTGCCTTTTTTTGTCAGCGACATTTTTGCACCACGCATTCTGAGAGAGAGAGAGAGAGACACTTCTGGAGAGATTCAACGCTGTGTGAAGGAGTTTTGGGTACTGAGCAGCACGTTCATTTTGATTTGACCTTCCTTGCATCGATTTAGAAGAGAGGATGGGGGCTGCACTCTGAGCTCTTTCCCTGGGCCTCTCCATTGTTCTTTCCAGCAGATTTGATGTACAGGTCTCTCCAGGCTGAGATTCAAGGCTGCAATGAGCAGGGTGTGGATGGAAAGCAAGATCGACCCTCCCCTTTAAGAACTGGCTGGTGCCATTGTGTCTGTGTTCCATTGCTGACTGACATCACATGAGCTTCGCCAGCGCTCTGAGGTAACGCCTTGCTCCTCAGCGTTAGTGCCTTGAGAGGTGTGTAGCGCCTGATTTAGTGCTCCAATCACCTCCAGGGGCGATAGAAGACAAGTTTGCCGTCGGAGGCGATAATTAGCGCCAGGCGCTAAACTTTGCGCCCGGCCGATAATTGCGCCCCAAACAGGGGCGATACCAAATTTCTCCCCCATAGACTTTAAGGAAGATTTAACACCCAGTCTTAAAATCTGAACCATACTGCTGCAGAACCCCATTTTCTAGGGGAACAAGTGGGCAAATGTTTCTGGAAATGCTTGGTCAATACATGTCATATTATCCTGTTATTTTATAAAATTGCACCAGATTGCTTCATTTTCCCATGTGATATAAAATCAATCATCTAGTGCCCACACACCTGTGAGTCCTGTTAGATTTCATGCTAACTTGAAATCATCCGCTCAAAGGGGAAAGCATTTGTACACATGGAACCCACTGCTGATACTTTGGAGACAAACTCAAGCCTTAGGTTCATCAGAGGTGATCCATGTGGAGTATCACAGCTGGGACCTCTTTATCCTCAGGCGAGTGAGAGCCTGTCAACTCTGTTTACCATCAGCACATGTGGTTATGAAAACCACCCCAGAATGTACAAAACTTTGCATTGACTATATTACATATATGATGAGAACAAAGAATGTTTTAAAACTGATTTACAGTTTGATCTTGAACATTTTTACATTACAGAACATGGGTTGTGCTGTCAATCTGTCACAAAAGTTAATTGATAGGTCAGAACAATTCTAAATGATTCAAGCAGTATGAATAATAAGCTTACTTTTTTTTTTAATATAAATGTGGTCACCTTCACTGGTAGTGACACAGCATTGCCACTATCACATTTACATATTAGACCAAATCTCCAGACATAAACGAATGTCACATCAATAGAACTGGAACTGTAATCGATATAAACCATGAATCCTGAAGCTTTTCCTGTTTTTTGAAAGCCTGATGTATTTATACCAAAAATTACATAGCCTGTACCCAAATTTCCTTGCTCCATATCACAATCCTGGCATTTTTCTGAATACAAAGGAATTCCACTCCCTCAATCTCCAGCTTGTTTCCAACCGCAGCAACACATGCTGCAGGTCTGTGCCCGGTTTCCTGGCAGCAGTCATAATACATTCATCCTGCACCAATACTCTGCGTCACCTTTGTTCCAGCCAGGCTGTCAGGTTACAGGTTGGCTACTGGGCAACAAGGGCTATCCCCTACAAATGTGGCTCATGACTCCTGACAGGAACCTCGGCACAGCTATAGACCTGGCCTACAAGGAGAGCCATGCTACACTGGAAATGTCATCAAGCAGACAGTTAGCATCAAGCATACTGCCCCTCGGTGTCATCATCTGAAGATATTGAATCCGCTTCCACAGGTATGCTGGTGATACTCAGCTCTATCTCTCCACCACCTCTCTCAACCCCTCTGCTGCCTCTGTGCTGTCGGACTGCTTGTTTGACAGAGGCCAAAGCCCTAGTCTTCAACCCCCACCACAAACTTTGTACCCTTGACCAATTCCATCCACTTCCACAGCCACCATCTCAGGTTGAACCAAACTGTTTGCAACCTTGACCAAACACATCCTCTTCATCACAAAAGACTAACCCCGTAACATCGCCTGCCTCTGCCCTGCCAGATTTGACTATTTCAATACTTTCCTGGCTGACCTCCCATCCTCCATGCTCTGTATACTTCAGCTCATCCAAAGCTGTATCCTATCCTGCACCACACCCCGCTCACCTATCATTATTGTCCTTGGTGACCTACATTGGCTCCCCAATCCTTCAACACCTCCAATTTAAAATTCTCATGTTCAAATCACTGCATGGCCTCACACCTCTCAATATGTGTAACCTTCTTCAGCTTTATAATCCCCCCAGAATTCTCCACTTCTCTGACTCTGATCTTTTGTGCATTCTCCACCTTTGCCACTCTGGAATTCCCTCCTTAACCCCCTCTGTACCTCCATCACACTCTGCTCATTTAAGACCCGCCTCCTTAAAACCCACCTCTTGGACCAAGCTTTTCCTCAGCCCTCCCAATATCTCCTTTTTTGGCTTGGAGTCCATTTTTGTCTGATTACACCTCTGTTAAGCGCATTGGGAGGTTTTTCTGTTAAAGGCACTATATAAATCCTAGTAGTTGTTGTTGTATAGCTCACCTGGTAGTGTTTGAATTACTCCCCAATTCTAATAGCCCCCACCAACCTGCCTTCTTTCACCTTCCATAAACTCCAATTTGTGAAAAATGCTGCTTTACATATCCTGTCCTGGTATAGGTCTCTCTTACCCATCACCCCACCCTTGCTGACAGACATTGGCTCTCTTTCCCCAGTACATTAAATTGAAAATTACTACTCCATGGCCTCATTCACCTTAACACTGAAATCTCCTTCAGTCCTATATTCACACCTCCCCCCAAATACTACTGCTCCGATTCAGGCTACGCCTCTCCCTTTGCCCCACTATTGGTAGCAGAGCCTTCAACTGCCTGGATCTTACGGTCTGGCATTTCTTCCCTAAATCTCTACCTCGAAGAACTTTTTCAAGACCCATCTCTTTGGCCAAGCCTTCTGTCATCCTTAATTTCTCCCTCAATCGCTTTCCTTGCACCTGTGAAGCACCTTAGGACGTTCTTTGCGTTAAAGGCATTAGAAGAATACGAGTTGTTATTGCTGAGGGAGGCGAAAAGGACAAAGTAAATTGTTGGATGTGAGGAGGGCGAGTTCAGGTGGCGATTGAAATTAAGGATGAGAAGACTTTTGTACAGATAGAGGCCTGACAGCAGGAAGAGACGTCAGTGAAAGAGACAGCTGTGGTCGAGGATGAGGATGTTAAAGGAAGAGATCTTGAAGGGAGATAGAAATGGTGATGCAGGGCGAGTTGTTTTAGCCTTATGACCCAGAAGAATAAGGGTAAAAGCCAAGGTGGGACCTGGAGATGAATGCCATATTCCATTGCTGCAGTTTGGAAGGGGTGGAGGGGAAGATAGAGTGGTGGAATATGAAGCCAAATAATGCCAACCTAAACAAGATCTCTACCAATGGCAGTCCAGAGGTTGCAGCTGTATTCATGGTTGCCTGGTGTGATTATCCTTTTGACTTTCTTTTCCATCCTTTAGGAAAATACCCAGTTTCCACTTGGCATCTCCCCACAAAGACAGAGGTCATGTTTGAAATTGAATTACAAGCACTGCCCTCGTCTTACATTAGATGCCAGAGCCGTAAATATACTTTCCACTTTTTTGGTCAACATGTGCTAGGTGTTAACATTTTAAAATAGACATTAAAAATAGATGAGCTTGCCTCCTGTTTCCATGTGATATGAAACTAATTATCCAGTCCTTGTGGTTCCAGTTTGATTTCACAGCACCTGCTGGAAACTTCATCCTCTCAGAGGAGAAAGTATTGTATACATGGAACTCATGCTGGTTCTTGTAAGACAAACACAAGCCTGAGGGTCAGAGCACTACAGCTGGGTCCCTCGTTCCTTCACGAGCGAGAACCTGTCAATTGTGTTTATCACCAGTTTGCATGGTTGAGAGACCTGTGCCTGTAAACAGAATGTGTTTTTGTATAAACAATTTTCAACATGATTTCAAGAAATGTACCTGGTAATTCATTTATGTTCCACAATAATTCAAAATATCCCACAATATAATTTAATCAGCAGGCTGCTTTTAACATTGGTTTACTTTAATCAATAATTGCCAGGCATTTCTAAAACAGCAACTTCAGTGCCCCAGTGGGAAATTTGGAGTTTTATCCCTTCTACTAGTGCACAATGCCATTTTGTGTGCCATGATAAAAATTCTGCATTTTGTGCAACTGAAACTGACAAAGGCTCCTGGACTCAAAAGTAGGAGATTTTCTCTCCCCTTCCCCCCACCCCTCAGATGGCTTATTTTTTTTCCCATTTCTGATTCCTTGACAGTTTGGTACTGACTTTGACTTTCCCCATTAACCAGCTTGGCTAGGAATCTTCTCTCCATTGTCTTTACACCAACTACAATGCACTTCAGTCCCACGCTCCTAATCTACGGTCACCCGGTGCGGGGGGGAGCGGGCAGATCGGAGGACCTCCTCGTAGGACTGCTCCTGGGCCTGGCCAAAATAGTTATTAACTGGTCCAGGCAGCGGGCGGTCGAGGGGGTCGTTCGGCCCGATTGCCTGCCTCTCTTCCGCGGCCATGTTCGCGCCCAGGTGGCCCTGGAGATGGAGCACGCGGTGTCCGCCGGCACACTTGA
The DNA here is from genome assembly GCA_030390025.1 of Squalus acanthias. NCBI lineage: Eukaryota > Metazoa > Chordata > Chondrichthyes > Squaliformes > Squalidae > Squalus > Squalus acanthias. Next base: position 45,305,112 of record CM059429.1, read on the forward strand.
GGCCTTCCGCGACCGGTGGGCGCCTACGGGGACTGGAGTGCATCATCACCTCGGCCAATCAAATTTTAATTTAATTTGTTAAGTTTTATTTCAAGTTTTATTAAGTTACAGACTATTTGGTTAATCACCCAAAATCAGAAGAGTACACCAACTACAATTATGCCATTAGGTAAAAAAATAGTTGACCATTCAAAAAAAATCTCATTCACATGTTTCTTAATCATTCCTTTCATCGTGGTCCACACTTCGCAAATTTAGTATTCTGACCTAATATTTCTCATTACTACAAAATCTACCTTTTATCAAAGCTTTTCCTTGTTTGACAAGGAGATTTTCCACACATACAGCTTTTTATTAAAGAAATGGTAGGGAGTGAGGAAGGGACAGAGACAGCAATGCAATAAGGTGGTACCAGTCAGTTTGGCTCAGTTGGTAGTACTCTGACCTCTGAGTCAAGTGATTGTGGATTCAAACCCCGCTACAGGATTCAGTGCAGTACCAAGGCAGTACTATACAGCATTATCAGAGATGGTGCCTTTTAGAAATTGCAAAGCGCTGACCTGCCGGTGTGAACTGGACGCAAAGAACGATCCCTGCAGCGGAACAGGTAGTCCTGAGGCCCGATCAAAATTGGACCTTGGACCTCATTTAAATTAGACCGGCAAACATTCTGAAGAGGGAGGGTGAACAGCCAGCTGTTGTGGTGCATGTAGGTACCAACGATATAGGTAAAAAGCGGGAAGAGGTCCTACAAGCAGAATTTAGGGAGCTAGGAGCTAAATTAAAAAGTAGGACCTCTAAGGTAGTAATCTCTGGATTGCTACCAGGGCCATGTGCTAATCAGAATAGAGAGAACAGGATAGTGAGATTGAATACGTGGCTTGAGCAGTGGTGCAGGAGGGAGGGATTCAAATTCCTGAGGCATTGGAACCAGTTCTGGGGGAAGTGGGACCTGTACAAAAGGGACGGTCTGCACTTGGGCAGGACTGGAACAGATGTCCTCGGGGTAATATTTGCTGAAGCAGTTCGGGAGGATTTAAACTAATATGGCAGGGGAAGGGGAACCTATGTCGCGAAACAGGGGGAAGTAATATGCAGTCAGAAACAAATGTTAGAAGGGTGAGAAACAATAGGGGAAGGCCGAGTAAACAAAGGCAAGAAACACAAAGGGCCATACTAAATCATAAGCCTAAAAGGACAAAGGATGTTAATAAAATAAGCCTAAAGGCTCTGTGTCTTAATGCAAGGAGTATCCATAATAAGGTGGATGAATTGACTGTGCAAATAGATGTTAACGGATACGATGTGATTGGGATTACAGAGACGTGGCTCCAGAACAATCAAGGCTGGGAACTGAACATCCAGGGGTATTCAACATTCAGAAAGGATAGAATAAAAGGAAAAGGGGGTGGGGTAGCATTGCTGGTTAAAGAGGAGATTAATGCAATAGCTAGGAAGGACATCACCTTGGAGGATGTGGAATCAATATGGGTTGAGCTGCAGAACACCAAAGGGCAGAAAACGTTAGTGGGAGTTGTGTACAGACCTCCAAACAGCAGTAGTGAGGTGGGGGAGGGTATGAAACAGGAAATCAGAGGTGCGTGCAAAAAAGGCACGGCAGTTATCATGGGTGACTTTAATATGCATATAGATTGGGCTACTCAAACTGGAAGCAATACGGTGGAGGAGGATTTCCTGGAGTGTTTAAGGGATGGTTTCCTAAACCAATATGTTGAGGAACCAACTCGAGGGGAGGCCATCCTGGACTGGGTGTTGTGTAATGAGGAAGGACTAATCGGCAATCTTGTGGTACGAGGCCCCCTGGGGAAGAGTGACCATAGTATGGTGGAGTTCTACATTAGGATGGAGAAGGAAACAGTTAAGTCAGAGACCATAATCCAGAACTTAAATAAGGGCAACTTTGAGGGTATGAGGCGTGAATTGGCGAGGTTAGATTGGCAAGCAATATTTAAGGGGTTATCAGTGGAAGGGCAATGGCGGACATTTAGAGATTGCATGGATGAACTACAGCAATTGTACATCCCTGTCTGGCGTAAAAATAAAAAAGGGAAGGCTCAACCATGGCTAACAAGGGAAATCAGGGATAGTATTAAAACCAAGGAAGTTGCATACAAATTGGCCAGAAGTAGCAGCAAACCCGGGGACTGGGAGAACTTCAAAACTCAGCAGAGGAGGACGAAGGGTTTGATTAGGGCAGGGAAAATAAAATATGAAAGGAAGCTTGCAGAGAACATTAAAATGGACTGCAAAAGCTTCTATAAATATGTAAAAAGAAAGAGGTTAGTAAAAACAAACGTAGGTCCCCTGCAGTCGGAAACAGGGGAAGTCGTAATGAGGAACAAGGAAATGGCAGATCAATTGAACAAGTACTTTGGTTCGGTGTTTACTGTGGAGGACACACACAACCTGCCGGAAATAAAAGGGGTCAGAGGATCTGGTAAGAGGGAGGAGCTGAGGGAAATCCTTATCAGTCGGGAAAAGGTATTGGGGAAATTGATGGGACTGAAGGCTGAAAAATCCCTGGGGCCTGATGGTCTGCATCCCAGAGTACTTAAGGAGGTGGCCTTGGAAATAGTGGATGCATTGACGATCATTTTCCAACATTCCTTAGACTCTGGATCAGTTCCGATGGAGTGGAGGGTGGCCAATGTAACCCCTCTTTTTAAAAAAGGAGGGAGGGAGAAAGCAGGGAATTATAGACCGGTCAGCCTGACATCGGTCGTGGGTAAAATGATGGAAGCAATTATTAAAGATGTCATAACAGACCATTTGGAAAGTGGCGACATGATAGGTCCAAGTCAGCATGGATTTGTGAAAGGGAAATCATGCTTGACAAATCTTCTGGAATTTTTTGAGGATGTTTCCAATAGGGTGGACAGGGGGGAACCAGTAGATGTGGTGTATTTGGACTTTCAGAAGGCCTTCGACAAGGTTCCACACAAGAGATTGGTGAGCAAAGTTAAAGCACATGGGATTGGGGGTAATGTGTTGACGTGGATTGAGAACTGGTTGGCACACAGGAAACAAAGAGTAGGAGTAAATGGGTACTTTTCAGAATGGCAGGCAGTGACCAGCGGGGTACCGCAGGGTTCGGTGCTGGGACCCCAGCTGTTTACATTATATATTAATGATTTGGACGAAGGGATTAAATGTAATATCTCCAAATTTGTGGATGACACTAAATTGGGAGGCAGTGTGAACAATGAGGAGGATGCTAGGAGGCTACAGAGTGACTTGGACAGGTTGGGTGAATGGGCAAATGTATGGCAGATGAAGTACAATGTGGATAAATGTGAGGTTATCCACTTTGGTGGCAAAAATAGAGAGGCGGACTATTACCTGAATGGTGGCAGATTAGGGAAAGGGGAGGTGCAACGAGACCTGGGCGTCATGGTACATCAGTCACTGAAGGTGGGAATGCAAGTGCAGCAGGCAGTCAAGAAAGCAAACGGAATGATGGCCTTCATAGTAAGGGGATTTGAGTACAGGAGTAGGGAGGTGATGCTGCAGTTGTACAGGGCCTTGGTGAGGCCACACCTGGAGTATTGTGCGCAGTTTTGGTCTCCTAACTTAAGGAAGAACATTCTTGCTATTGAGGGAGTGCAGCGAAGGTTCACTAGATTGATTCCTGGGATGGCCGGACTGACATATCAAGAAAGATTGGGTCAACTGAACTTGTATCCTCTGGAGTTCAGAAGAATGAGGGGGGATCTTATAGAGACATTTAAAATCCTGACTGGTTTAGACAAATTAGATGCGGGCAGAATGTTCCCAATGTTAGGGAAAACTAGAACCAGGGGTCACAGTCTAAGGATTAAGGGGAAGCCATTTAAGACTGAGCTGAGGAGGAACTTCTTCACCCAGAGAGTGGTGAATCTATGGAATTCTCTTCCACAGAAGGTTGTTGAGGCCAGTTCGCTAAATATATTCAAAAGGGAGTTAGATATAACACTCACAACTAGGGGGATCAAGGGGTATGGCGAGAAAGCAGGAATGGGGTACTGAGGTAGCATGTTCAGCCATGAACGCATTGAATGGCGGTGCAGGCTCGAAGGACCGAATGGTCTACTCCTGTACCTATTTTCTATGTTTCTATGTTTCTAAACTGCGGATGCCTGCTGCACGTTCCCAGGCAGCTCACCAGCAAGGTGGACATCAGTTGCAGGCAACGTTCTCCCTAAGGTGCGCATCAATCGGGAGGTCCTGCACAGGCCGCTCACAAGCTGTTGCCACTAGAAGAGATATCGCACAGCAAATTTAAAGGGACCGCCCACGAAAGAAAAATTAGAGGGAACATTGGTTGCAGGTCGTCTTCAGGTAGGTCCTGGTGGTGGAGGAAAGAGGGGGGACTCCTGATCCTCCTGGCTCCCAGGGTTTTTATTCAAAAAAAGTTAATAACTTACTTTCTGTTGGCAGCCACAAGGGTCCTCGAGAATCCTGAGTGAGGCAGGCCCAACGCATGCCCTGCTCATCATTGATGAATTTTCAAAAGGGGTCCTTTAACAGGTGTTCGGTCCCTGGAATATGACTTATGCCCATTTCAGATGTCTGCCCGGGACATCTAAAAAAAAAATGGGCCCACGAGTTTGGCAGTGGGATCACGCTTGGATTGGGTGCAGGCTGTTTCACTGCTAAATTGGCATGCTTTGCACCCATTTTATGCCTAAAAATCCATATTTAAATTATATACAAGATACAGAAATAAAAGTAAATCCAGTATCGAGTATTTATTCTGTACAAATTAAAGATATCAGAAATAATTTGTTTGAAGTTAGAGGGGTGGAATTTCCTGTGGAGGCGTAATCGGAAAGTTGCATCTAAAGTTACTCCCATTCGTACGACATTTTCCTCATGTCAATTTATGCCAATCTAATCAGCATACACCTGAATGTAAAAATTGGTGTAAACAAGCAGAAATCAGCATAAACAATCAGGGCCTGAGGAAAGTGCCAAACTCACCTTATGTTCCTTCTTTAAGAAAAGTAAAAGTTTGCAGCCATCTAAACATCATTCATGCACATTAGAAGCAACATTAAGAAAATGCAATCGTGGAAGCTTTCCAATTTTTTGTGTCACTCATACTGATGCCAAAGAAATGCATTCAAATAAACAGAAAATTCAGCGAGGATCAATAAAAGAAAAGCTTCCAAAAATTGCCGTAAACCACTAGAAATATGGCTTTGTTTCCTGCTGCGCCTAAAATTCTGGGTCTAATTTTAAACCCATTCTGAACCAGCGTAATTGCAGTAAATTTGCATGTATGGCTCTTTAGATTGGAAGCAGAACCAAGATTCGTTCAGGCACAGGGATCGATAGATGGGTGTAAAAGATCAAGGAAATTCAGTCATAGCGTAATTACATGCATAACTCACGCGCTCAATTTTCCTCAATCTTTTACACTGGGTATTTGCTTTAAGCCCCGTTTACAGGTGTCTCTGGGCTTCAATACACAGGGCATCTGTGGATCAAGAATGTGTTTCAAATTATGGACAAAATTTAAGCATCATCAGATGAAATGGATATTTTTATTTCATCAAACAAAAAATATAAGTTTCACAAATCTGAGCAAATTTACAAAAACAAAGTGTACAAATTTGACAAAAATCACAAGTTATGTAAATGCATTTACTCATTCAAATAACTTCCCACATCACCACTAAACATTTGAGGAGTGTGTATATATACCCACAACAACAGCAGAATTTTGTTTGCGGACTCTAACATAGAATTTTATGCATTCAAGTTTAACTACACTTTGTGCATAGAAAGTCCAGATCAGATACATACCTTTAAGAAGATGACAACTCTTACATATTTAAACAGATAAGGAAATGTACTACAAACTTTATTCTAAAATAATGTTTCAATGGGAGGGTTATTAAAAAAAGTTACAAATCGCATTTTTTTTTTACATCTAAATCACAGTCGGAGTAAGAAATAAATTTCTGGCTCACTGACAGAGCTGGCCTCAGTTTGCAAGATTGAGTCATCAGTGTAAAAGTTGTCAGTATATCTATGGTGTAGTGTCGTACAAGAACCTTCAGGAATACCTCGCCCTTCCAATCCTTCCTCTTCAAGCTGGTTCAGGTATCCTGCAATGTAGGAACCCGTGGAGTGCCTATTAACCGTATGGTGCTGTACTGGGGGTTTATTTCTTAAAACCACACCACCAGTGGTGCAGTTATTAGAAAATCTATGCTTGTTTGCTTCCTGAATTTGCTTTGCCCTGTTAGCAACATAACGGACTCTGCTCTGGCTTCTAGATGAGAGCTTTCTTACTAGTCCTCTTTGGTAACCCGATTCCGGCCTTATATTCGGAACTTGGGTTTCTTGATTTTCCTCCTGTTCTAAGGATACAAGTTTGCGTAATTGCTCTGTTAAAGCATCTGCAGGCTGTGGCACATTTTTAAGGGAAGACATTGTTTGTTCTTTTATACTTGGCACAATAAAACTTTTGCTGATGAATTTGTACTTGCTTTCAAAGGTGCAGGTTATGTCCTCAGAAGTCAGATCTCCAAGACTCTTGGATTTACATGCACTCGGTTGATTTGCTGCAGTGAAAGGATGGATGTCTGGTGAGGTTACACGTGTAGCTGAACGCAGTGGATTCCAGTTATTCGTTTTAGAAATACACAATGTCTTTTCACCTGCATTTGAAACTGGCAAGTCCCCCAACAGCAAGCAATTGTTTAGGTTTTCACCATTCACGTGGCCCGACTGATAAAAATTCCAAGCTGATGGAGAATTTTCTGGGCCCGTGTCTTCATTACAGTTTTCTGTGGCTGTCACTGTAAACTCAAAGTCATCCACTTCTATTAGACTACTGCCAACAGAATCTATTGGTAGAGACACATTAAGAATTGTATCATCAGCTGCTGTACATGTGGTGGCTGCACTATCACATTTACTGTAAGCATCCATCGAGCTCCAGGTTGAGTCATGGGTGCTGGACACATCTGAATTTACAAGGGCCTTAGTATAGATATCCAGAGGATTTAAGGTTTTATGTCGTGTTACATCCAACGTTGCGTCACATGTATTTTTATTTCTAGTGTTATGCAAGGAAACCGGAGAGAGAACTTCCTCATGAATTATGGTATATGTGGAATGGTCTGAGGTTTCAGGGCTAGAGAAGATTGTAGTATCTGCTGTTACATTCAAACATGGATTCTTGGTTTTAACATTCCTACACAATGGCTCTACAGGTGCATTGATTTCTAAGCCACAAGTGTGTGACAATCCAGACATCATGCTTAAAGTATGATTGCTGGTTCCTTGAAAACTTGAAACCATAGTCAGATTGGTTCTGTCAGCTGTTGATTCAAACTGTGCAATGAGTGCTGAAATAGAACTGCCTACTCCACTTTCACTGGACAAGGACATGGCATCAATAAGATGAGAGATTGTGCTGTCAGGAGTCATACCTAAAGATTGTGAAGCATCAAAATTGTTAAAAGGGGCAGGTGAAGAAATAGAAGACATTGTGATATAATGCGTCTTATTGTTAGATTCCATTCGTTCAATTTTTTCTTCAGCTTCTGCAAGCTTCGTATTGCAAACTGGAATTGAAGTAATTTCCTTATTTGGTTCTTGTTGCAGCCCAGTGAGTTTCTGTTCTAGTACTAGGTTCTCATTGGTCAGCTGACACAAAATCTCATTACCTTCACATTGGAACTGCTCAGTTTTGTGCAACTGTCCTTGATCACATGCTTCAACAGATTTATCACAACGCTGCTCATTGAAGGGAAGATTTTCAAAGGAATTGTGCTCATGTATTAGAATGTTAGATGAAAAATGTTCTGTATTTACAGACAACGCTTTAGAAATAGTCCTCGTCATTTCCTGTGACTGATATCCACAAAATTCATTGGCAGCTGTTGATGGAATACAGCGAGGTAAAACAGATGATCCCACAAGTTTATCTTCACAACACTTTTTACTTGAGCTTGTGTTTGTTTTTGTTTCTGCAAAGCAAATGATCAGAGAATGAGTTTTCTAAGGAAGGTCTATCATTTTTCTTTGTCCAGATATGTCACAGTCACAGTCACAGACACAGACACACACACACACTTTTCGCTTAATGGTAGCATTCCTATCTCCGAATCAGGTAAAGGATTCAGGCCCCACTCCAGACAGTGCCAGCAACTAGAATATAGCCTCTAAATAACGGGGAACTTGCACCTGGGATAGAATGACCACTGGTCAGTGGTAGAATTTCCACCTCGGAGACAAAAGTGGTCGTTTCAGGCCCCAGTCCAGACAGCGCCAGCGAGCGGAGACCACAGCGCTGGCTCTGAATACTGGGCTGACTTCCAGTAGGGAGTATGGGTACTTGCAACTGATGGGTGCGGGTAGTGGGGCTGCCCGTCCCCTCCCCCCATTGTAATGGATAGCTGGGGCTCTTTAGCCTTGGCTCAAGTTCAAATGATAAATGTTCACTACCATATTCTTTAGTGTAGAGTTAACCGCTCTATAAACTTTGAGTGGTTTTGCCAATCTCAAGGGCAGGCAAGAATTATCGTCTGACTTGTGCATGAAGTAGATGTTTTTGACCTTGGACTAAAGAAAGCCATCTCAAGACTACTGATGTGGTCTTAACATTTTGATTGCAGATTTGTAGGATGTAAATTACAACCCTTCAATGCAACTCAGACATTCATCCCTACTGAATCCTATTACTGAAGACATTTGTTTATAACAATTACATCAAAAAACAATTTATGGAGATGTGCAGGTTTCATAAAAGTATTTTTAAAAACTTGGAAAGAGCAAGAGAAAAAAGATATTGATGAGGTCCTTCACTGAACTTCTCCTTGAAACGTTTCAGTTTAAATTTAATTACATTTCAAATCTGAAAACAGCAATGGAGAAGTCTGTCAAATACATCATTTTGGTGATCTATGTTCCATCTCTTGATTTTTTTTTATCAGTGAAGCACCTTTCTCAAAGTTTCGGTTTACCTGCAGAAGTTTCCTAGTCAGTTTTGAACTATAAAGACACAGGACAGTAAAGACAGAACAAAAACAGAAACAACTTTGTTAAAATAATTCTCAAATTTCAGATCCACATTACAGAATTTCAAATTAAAGCAATTTAAGAGCAAGAATAAAAGGGAAATGCACAATTGATCATTGATTTTAGAGATACAGAAAATATTTCATAAACAACATTTACTTTTTTCCAGGGATTATATGGATATTTTTCATGAACTTACTTACTTTCAATTTAAAGTTGCCTTCTTAAAGGAGAGAAAATGAACCAATTATTATTATTTTTTTTTAAATGGTGTAACTTGCTAGGCTGTATCATGGAATGCTTTGATAAGAATTAATATACAGCAAGTTCAGGTGAAGTGCTTTCCTGGAGGAAGGGAAGGCAAAAAAACAAATAATACTGCATTGTTGATAGAGATCTGACAACATGTCATCAGATAACTTTTGGCCAACAAATGCATGGAATTGGGACAAGAAGAGGACAATGAAACTAATGAATTTAAAAACAAAATGTTTCTTGCTTGTATTTTACTTAAAGAAGTCAATTTGTTAAAAAAATAGCTTGGCAAGACTTACTAAAACACATTTTACCCCATTTGTCTATTTGTTCACGTTAAAAGGCAATTACTTCACTATAAGCCTTTGCAAAAGATTTGTATTCTCAATATCATGAAGTGCTGAACAACTGCTGAATATTCAACGTGCGAAACACAAAGGCTACTGAACCAAATTAGATTCAAAACGCTAGCCTAGAAATTCGATTGCATCTGGAAATTGGCTCACGGGGTGGGGCACGCACTGCACATGCCTGTTCACATGGTCACAGAACTCATGTTAAATTGGTGCTGGCAGCTCATGATGAGTCATGCATACAGCCAGTGGTACCCACTATTCATTGGCTGCAGGGCTGTTCGGTGGGGGGTGGGGCGAAATTGGGCTTCACTGACTCTATTTAAAGGCAGCATCTCTTAAAAAGGGACATGCACTCTGGTTGCAGACAGCAGGGAAACTTTGCAAGTGGAGAAATTACTGAAAGAGATACGAAGGGGGCACACCCAGGTTCTCCGAAGCTGCACTGGAGGCCTTGGTCCAGGCGGTGGGCAGGAGGAGAGAGGTCTTGTTCTCCCTGGGGACAGAAATCCCTCCAGGCAACACCTCCGCTGCCAATGGGAGGAGATCGCCGAGGAGGTAAATGCCAGGAGCATGGCTCCCATGATATAGCTGTAATGCCAGAAGAAGTTCAATGACCTCACCAGAGTTTTAACGGTAAGAATCTTGCCTCTCAGCTGACCCACTCTCTCCTCTCCTGCAACCTCACTACTCCTCTCCCCCGCTTCCCTTCACTCTCCTACAATCACTGCACCACATTTAACTCAACCTCCTTCTCTGCTCACGGAATCTGCACTTCATACTCTCACCACTATTGCAACGCTCACTTCCCCATAACTCACACATTACAAACTACATACAAACTATTTTACCATGACAGGCACATTCTCTAAATGCTCGATGACGTATCTGGTGGCAGCATGGTTCCAAGTGTACGACAGATCTGCAGCTTTGTTCGGGCTCCTGACAGTAGTCATGAGCCATGTCGGAAGGAGATAGCCTTTGTCGCCCAGCAGCCAGCCTGTAACATGATGGCCTGAGTGGAATAAAGGCAGCACAGAGGACTGGTGCAAAATGAATGAATCATGACTGCTACCCGCACACTGGGCACAGATCTGCATGATGTGCTGCCTGTGGTCACAAATAAGCTGGACATTGAGGGAGTGGAATCCTTTTCTATTCATAAAGATGCTAGGAAGGTGATGGGATCACGCAAGGCAATGTGGGTGCAGTCTATGATGCCTTACACCCTGGGGAATCCTGCAATGCAGGTGAAGCCTAGTGCTTTCACATCCTGCTTCACTCCATCCGTGGGGAAAGTGATGTAGCTGATCCTCCTGGCGTAGAGAGCCTCAGTGATCTCCCTTATACAATGGTGAAAGCAAACTGGGAAATGCCGCTGGTGTTACCTGCTGCAGCCTGGAATGACCCTGTGGCATAAAAGTTAAGGGCCACGATGACCTTGACAGCCACAGGCAGTGCTGTCCATGCCTTAGTTCGAGACTCGAGTTGTGGCTGGAACAGGGGACATAGCTCGATGACAGCCTTCTTACTTAGTGAAGGTACTCCCCAGTGAAATTAAGGTAGAAGACCTGCTGTGGGTATGGCCTCTTGCTTAGTGACATCCTCCTCCCAGCTGCTCCTGCTCTCTCCTGTCTTCTTGGCAGCTCCCCCTTATCCTCCAGCCCCAAAGACAGACCTATCAAACCACCCATGACTGCAGTGAAATTCTTTTGAAGGCAGACAATAGCAGTCCAATACCAGCAAAAATGTGTTAGCAGAAGACAAACCAGTTGTAGAAGGCAGAAAATAGGCCAACACCATCCCCCACAGAAGTTAACCAGCAGCCTGAAAGGACAAACAAGCAAATAACCTCTGTGTAGTGGATGAGCGCTTGAAATAGCTCTGCTGAAGAATCCTACCTGCCTGTTAACTCACTCAGCAACTCGTGGTGCTATCACATGGCGAGTCAGGGACCGGGACTGACCAACTTTACAAAAGGGTCCTACACCCGATTTAAATATGATAATGAGGCTTTTAAATGATTCCAGCATCCGCCAACAAAGCCTACGGAGGAGCCGATCCAATAGGGTGGGTGGCGTACTTCTGACACGAAATTAGAGTGTGCATGTCGCCTGCTATATTGGATCCTTAGGCACCTGTTTTAAGCTTGTAAAACGCGTGTGGTGTGATCGAATTTCTAGGCCACGTTAAAATTCTATTGGCTTTTGTAGATTTAGTTTTTCTCCTTCTTTGAAAGTTCATCTTTTACATGCACTAGATCTGTCACGGATGCAAACCATCTAGGAATGCTCATCCCTGTAAGAAAATCCTTGTACTGCTATGTTAGTCAGGTGAACTTCACCGCCCCAAGTTCATTGTATAGAATGTCTCATTCTGAATGCCAACGTTAATTCTTTGACCAATAGAGGCAACAATAAGATTATAATAATGAAAGCAATGCAACATCAAATAAAGCATTTCCAAATTAATAAGGATTAATCTATCGCCTAGAAAGGAGCTTTGCATGTTGAAGCGGAACTTCTTTTAAAGACAGGGAAGTCAGTTTCTTGACATACAAATTGGAATTTGTAAAATTACACCCAAAACTAGTGGTGGGACTCTGAAGACTTGCATTTCAGGCTGAAATGGAGTGAGTTGTTACTCCACAATTTACAACACAAATTGACAGGTGTATCTCTGATTTTTGCAGTACTGGACAAATAATTTCCATTTAGCTTTATAGGTCTTCAGAGTCTCGGCTTTTTGGAATGCAATGTGTCAGCACTAATGACTGCTGATAACATTGCTTTGCTAAATAAGCCCGCTTAAGCATTAAACTCTCAAATGTAAGCTCACTGTGCCATATTTGGCCTTTCATTCAGGATCAGTAAATTCTCGGTATAGAATTCTGAAAATTTGGTCAATGCTGCAAGACAGAAGCTTTAAAAATTCAGGTGTCCTTGGGTACCAAGAGATATGAAAATTACCATTATTTCTTCTGTTTGAATGTTGTGCCAAGAATCCTTGCTATAGGATGGGACAGAGAAAGCCATAGAGAAACTGTTGTGGTAGAGTCTGAGGAAAAGGCTTTAATAGGCCTGTTGTCCAGATGTGCACCCTTAGGAATGCAACCACCACCAGCGGACACTTAGCAGACAAGGTCAAATCTGAATACTATTTACTTGTAGTAAACTCCTTTATGTTGAGCCTCAGGTATTTGCTGACCCCTGTATGAAAATAGAGACCCATGAGGCCCACAGCTCCTGGCTGCAAGAGTTGAGTCACCATGTTGAATTGTTTCATTATTTGAAAGGAATTTAGGGTCCCGAGGTTCAGTATGCGCCAAAATCCTCCTGCCCTTTTTGGGACGACAAAGCTACGAGAGAAAAATGTGTTTTCACTTGGCACAGTAACATCCTTCCTATAGTTTTGTAAGCATTCTCTGGGCTGAACACTAAATTCCATCAAGAAAAATACTTGATCAAATATTGGTCAATACAAATTGAAAGGCATCAATTTTTCTAACTATTTGTTTTTGTCCATGCATCCAATGAGAAAGGTTCTGCTTCATGGAATTATGCCAGTATTGGAGTGTTGTGATTTTAAGTCATTGCAGGAGTAATTTAAGAGGAAGGGGTAGGGTTTTTTTTGGCTCCATTGTCCACCTTGTTTGGATCATCAAGGTTCTCATATGAAATGTCTCTTCATCTGGAGAATAATTTTAAAAAATACGATGCTCGCCTCTGGCCTGTATACCATAATTGGATATTGTGTCAGGCCTGGGATGACTTAGAATCATCAAATAGTACAGCACAGAAGGAGGCCATTTGGCCCATCGAGTCTGCGCTGGCTCTTTCAAAGAGCAATCCAGTTAGTCCCATTCACCCGCTCTTTCCCCTTATCCCTGCAATTTTTCTCCTTCAAGTATTTATCCAATTCCCTTTTGAAGGCTATTACTGAATCTGTATCCACCACCCTATCACTCAGTGCATAAAAAAGTTTTTCCTCATATCACCTCTGGTTCTTTTGCCAATCACCTTAAATCTGTGCCCTCGTTATCGACCCTTCAGCCACTGGAAATAGTTTCTCTTTATTTACTCTATCTAAACCTTTCATGATTTTAAACACCTCTATCACATCTTCTCTTAGCCTTCTCTGCTCCAAGGAGAACAACCCCAGCTTCTCCAGTCTATCCACGTAACTGTAATCCCTCATCCCTGTCACCATTCCAGTAAATCTCTTCTGTACCCTCTCCAAAGCCTTCACGTCCTTCCTAAAGTGCGCTGCTCAGAATTGGACACAATACTCTAGCTGGGGCCGAACTAGTGTTCTATATAGGTTTAGTATAACTTTCTGGCTTTTGTACTCTATGCCTCTATTTATAAAGCCCAGGATCCCATATGCTTTATTAACTGCTTTGTTAACCTGTCCTGCCACCTTCAAAGATTTTTGCACAAACACCCCCAGGTCTCTCACTCTTCTTGCACCCCCTTAAAAATTGTACCATTTAGTGTGTATGGTCTCTCCTCATTCTTCCTAAACAGCATAGTAATGTCAGGTCTTTTGTTAAGTTTGAAGCATGATTCACACTTCTGAAAGTGAAACAACATTAGAAGTATAAGATATTTTGGGTAAAGTTCATTGGGAAGGAGTGTGATTTTTAATCTACTTTTAAAGCAGAGAGCTGGTTTTGATCAATTCTGAATTGATGGAGGAAGGTCCCACTGGGCCAATAATGATTTGCAATGAAATACTGGTCAAGAAAAATGGTGTAAATTATTAAAAGGGAAGTACAACATTGGTAAAACATAAAAAAGTGATAAGCTGCCAAGAATTACTTGTTACACTAATTGAAACAAAAAAAAATGAAACAGCAAGAAACTCATTGTTTTTGGACAACAATCTTCTGCTGATTAAAAAAGAATAGGGGTGCAGTCGAAAACAAGGCTTTATGTACATACAAACTGGGGATCAATGGATCAAAATAGCAGTAGCTTGCCATGAATTTCTTAAGACACATTTAAGTAATTCCCCTGTCCACCATGTGACATCAGAAAATCCTATTTTTATTTGTCATTGAACAAATACAAATAAATACTCTAAAATGTCATCTTTATTTCTAAAAATGCATATTCCTGTTTGTACCACTACTTAAAAATATTTACTGATTTTGCATTTTTATAATTCTGTAGTGCCTTACCACGGCTGTCTTGTCTTTCACCAGCAGGTGGCGATAGTTCCCCATAAAGCAATTTATCAACTGGCATAGAAGTAGGCCGTGTTTGGAGTTTCTTTGTTCCATGCTTGCTATCCTTTTCTTGCCTGCTGGAATCAAGAGGATTGGATTCTTGTTGCCTCAATTCAGTGTACGTTTCCAAAAGCACACTTTTGTTCTTTTTTCTTCCCTTTGTAGGTGCACTGGCAGTGCGGCGTAGAATTCGATTCCCAAAGGATTTCTTTTGCATAAAGTTGCCACGGTTGCTGTTTACAGAGGGATACTTAGGATTCTTGTTAAACAGACCTCTGAGTCCCATTAGTTGCTGCATCTGGTGATAAAAGAATTAATAACTCAAATCAGGAGAATCAGTTATATTTATTTTTTGGGGAGTTACAGTATATCCCTGATCAAGAGTTGAACAAGTTGGTTACAGATTTCTACAAGAAGCTTTTACATACATCAGGAAAAATGTTAGCAATTCTATACCAGGCATGCTAGTTAATAAACACAGTTCACATTGCCTAGTATACACCACTATAGAAACTTCAAAGAAACGAAGTTGTACATTTTCAATGGTTATTGTCAAAACTGCAAATGGTTTTAATTTGTTCCACAATTTAATACAACAGTCTTTCAAATTTCTGAGTTCTGACAAAAGGTCATCAACCTGAAACGTTAACTCTGTTTCTCTCTTCACAGATGCTGCCTGACCTGCTGAGTTTCTCCAGCATTTTCTGTTTTTATTTCAAATTTCTGATTTCTTTTAAATAAATCTAAGGATGAAATAATTTTTAAATAACAATGGAGTCAAATGAAAACAATATATCTATTCAACATGTTAATCATTTTTTTGGCAGGATACAGGAGGCAAAAATGGCACAAGTTAGTTCAAAGAAACAACTTGCAGTGGATAAATAAAAATGAGTTTTCATGCAGCAATACTAGCCTTGCTTGTTTGCCAAACATCTGTGACCAAGAATATGCAAGGAAGGAAATGAAAATCCAGCAAAACTAGTGGGAACTAAACAAAATACATCAGCTCATAAGCTCATTCTCATAAAGACTAACTTTGGAACTTATGTATAACAGTGTGAGTTGGATTGATAAAGGGCTCCAATGCAAAGCAAAAGACAGTAACTGTTTTCTCTGAACACTAGAAAGATTGATCAGTTTGTCAGAGAATGTAACCTTGACTTATTTTGATAACTATTAGATCCATATGCAGTATATCTAGGCATAATTAGGCTGATGAGGTAGCAAAGTTTAATTGTCATTTTAAAAGTTAAGAGTGATACTTGGTGTAATATCAGAGCTGATGAGTAGTAGTTCCATTCCTAATACTATAGCAAGAGCATCCTATTACCAAGTAATGTTTAAAATTTAAAGAAAAACATTCACTTATCGTAATGTCAATTTGGCTTCACAATTTAAAGCTTCTGCTGTTCATTGTGGTCGATCCCTTTAAAGTTAAATTGTTAAAAGCTAACCTGGATTTAAAGAACTAATTTTCTAAAATTTAAAAATAGACCAGACCAAGTTCAATTCAAGGACATTAGTGAATCAGCTGGATTTTATTTTTCTGGCACTAGCCCACAATGTTCTATTATTTATGGAATTCAGTTCACAACTTGTCATTGTAGGAATTAGAACTCATGACCTCCAGGTTGTTAACCCAATCCCATAACCACTAAGCCACTGTACCCAGTATGTTATAGGCTGCTAATGATGGTTGTAACAATTTCCATCAGTAGATCTTTGCATAATGTGTAGAACTGCACATGTGTGAAATTACTAAACAATTCCTGGTTGCTTGTCACTTTTACATAGAGTATTCTTTAAAGACCAAGACAGGACATCAGCATCAAAACACCAACATACATTATTACCTTGAAGCTTAAAATCATGTGAATTTATCTTGCCAGGTGTACTAAACAATTAATTTTGCACCTCCAAAGAGTACATTTCATACAAATAAAGCAGCATTATAACCGATAACATTTCTAAATCAGAGATGAACACAAACAAACCCAAGTAGATTACATACCTTTCCATAAATGTCATGAATCATTACATGAACAAATAGTGAAGCTTCTGTCATGCCCTCCAGGTAAACATGTCGATAACCTGTGGAAGGAACCATTTTGTTCAAATCTATGTGGGCCCACAGCAATGCAGTACTGAATGGTGTTTTCACAAATGATTTTAAGAAGGTGTACTGACCAGGCATGAGAGTACTGAAAGGCACAATTCTTTCACCAACAAAATCTCGACCAATAGGATCATGATCCCAGACTAGAAACCGAACCAGGGCTATTTCGGGCATGTGGACTGTAAACGTTATCGTTTCCTCCCAGACAGGATTAAATCCTAAAGATGAGAATTAACTTTAGAATTCCACTTTCGTTTGGAACATCTCTTAATAGCACATACACACACCTGCCTCTGCCATTAACCACTTTATTGGAAAAGAAGCAATCTTGATATTGCTGAGTGAAAAAGGATATTGGCTCAGAAAATCACAGTGTAGAATCAGTCTGGGTGGAGCTAAGAAGCACCAAGGGGCAGAAAACATTGGTGGGAGTTGTCTACAGGCCTCCAAACAGTAGTGGTAATGTAGGGGATGGCATCAAACAGGAAATTAGAGATGCATGTAACAAGGGTACTACAGTAATCATGGGTGACTTTAATCTACATATAGACTGACCAAACCAAATTAGCAATAATACTGTGGAGGATGAATTCCTGGAGTGTGTACGAGATGGTTTATTAGACCAGTACGTTGAGGAGCCAACTAGGGAACAGGCTATCCTAGATTGGGTATTGTGCAATGAGAGGGGTTAATTAATAATCTTGTTCTGCGGGGTACTTTAGGGAAGAGTGACCATAACATGATAAAATTCTTCATTAAGATGGAAAGTGAAGAAGTCCAATCCAAAACTAGGGTCCTAAATCTAAACAAAGGAAACTACGAAGGTATGAGGAGTGAGTTGGCTATGATAGATTGGGGAGCTTCATTAAAAGGCATGATGGTGGATAGGCAATGGCTAATATTTAAGGAACGAATGCATGAATTGCAACAGCTATACATTCCTTTCTGGCGCAAAAACACAAAAGGAAAAGTGGCCCAACCATGGCTAACAAAAGAAATTAAGGATAGTATTAGATCCAAAGAGGAGTCATTTAAAGTTGCCAGAAAAAGTAGCACGCCTGAAGATTGGGAGCAGTTTAGAGTTCAGCAAAAAAGGACCAAGAGATTGTTTAAGAGGGGAAAAATAGAGTGCGAGAGTAAACTTGCAAGGAACATAAAAGCGGACTGTAAAAGCTTCCACAAGTATGTAAAAAGAAAAAGAGTAGTGAAGACAAGTGCAGGTCCCTTACAGTCAGAAACGGGAGGATTTATAATGGGGAACAAGGAAATGGCCGAACAATTAAACAAATACTTTGGTTCTGTCTTCACGGAAGAGGACACAAATGACTTCCCAGAAATGCTAGGGAACCAAAGGTCTAGTGAGAAGGAGGAATTAAAGGAAATTAGTATTCGTAAAAAAGAGTGCTGGAGAAATTAATGGGACTGAAAGCCGATAAATCCCCAGGGCCTGATAATCTGCATCCCAGAATACTAAGAGAGGTAGTCATGGAAATAGTGGATGCATTAGTTGTCATCTTCCAAAATTCTATAGATTATGGAACAGTTCCTGCAGATTGGCGGGTGGCAAATATAACCCCACTATTTAAAAAAGGAGGGCGAGAGAAAACGGGGAACTACAGACTGGTTAGCCTAACATCAATAGTAGGGAAAATGCTAGAGTCTATTATAAAGGATGTGATAACAGGACACTTAGAAAATATCAATGGGATAGACAAAGTCAACATGGATTTATGAAAGGGAAATCGTGTTTGACAAACCTACAGGAGTTTTTTGAGGATGTAATTGGTAGAATAGATAAGGGAGAACCAGTGGATGTGGTGTATTTGGATTTTCAGAAGGCCTTTGGTAAAGTCCCACGTAAGAGGTTAGTGTGCAAAATTAAAGCACATGGGATTGGGAGTAATATACTGGCATGGATTGAAAATTGGTTAACAGAGAGTAGGAATAAATGGGTCTTTTGCGGGGTGGCAGGCGGTGACTAGTGGGGTACCACAGGGATCAGTGCTTGGGCCCCAGCTATTCACAATATATATCAATGATTTGGATGAGGGAACCAAATGTAATATTTCCAAGTTTGCTGACGACACAAAACTAGGTGGGATTGTGAGTTGTGAAGAGGATGCAAAGAGGCTTCAAGGCAATTTAGACAAGTTGAGTGAGTGGGCAAATACATGGCAGATGCAGTATAACGTGGATAAATGTGAAGTTATCCACTTCGGTAGGAAAAACAGAAAGGTAGAGTATTATTTAAATGGTGATAGATTGGGAAATGTTGATGTACAAAGGGACCTGGGTGTCCTTGTACACCAGTCACTGAAAGCAAACAAGCAGGTGCAGCAAGCAGTTAGGAAGGCAAATGGTATGTTGGCCTTCATTGCAAGAGGATTTGAGTACAGGAGCAAGGATGTCTTACTACAGTTATACGGGGTCTTGGTGAGACCACACCTGGAGTACTGGATGCAGTTTTGGTCTCCTTACCTAAGAAAGGATATCCTTGCCATAGAGGGAGTGCAGCGAAGGTTCACCAGACTGATTCCTGGGATGGCAGGACTGTCGTATGAGGAGAGATTGGGTCGACTAGAGTTCAGAAGAATGAGAGGGGACCTCATTGAACCGTATAAAATTCTGACAGGGCTAGACAGACTGGATGCAGGGATGCCTAGAAAAATAGGAGCAGGAGTAGGCCATTTGGCCCTTCGAGCCTTTTCCGCCATTCAATATGGTCATGGCTGATCCTCTATCTCAATACCATATTCCCGTGCTCTCCCCATACCCCTAGATGCCTTTTGTGTCTAGCCGAAGAGTTTAAATGAACATAAAAATAATTTTTTTCAATCATTTAAACATTAAAAAACCTGTGCAATAAGGTAAGGTTATTTTTAGCCCATTTAAAACATTTACATTTATTTTTCAAAAAATTAAATATTTGTTTTAAATATTTAATTAATTGGCATTTTAAATATGTAATTTTTTTTTTTTTTAGTTGATGTGTACATGTATTTTTTAGGGGTATTCCCATTTCCGTACATACAAAAATCCCCTTCTTTCATTCGTTTGGCCGGCCCACGTGATCCCAGGGGCACTCGTGAACCGCATGCGCCCCTGGGATGCGTGGGCCTCTACGCATGTCTACACGGAGAGACCCAGGAGCACAAGTCGCCGTGGATCCAGGATCATCAGGTAGGTTTGTAGATTTCAGGCGCAATGTGTTAGATATGTAAAAACTTTGATACTGAAACTTTAACAGTCTCATTTTAGTTAGAGCTATCCAAACAATAGCATGCAAATTAATCAAAGCTTGACAGTTTAAAGCAATAAATGTAACATGTGGCAGATGAATTGCTCAGTAAAATGATCTGTACGAGAGAGAGAGAGAGAGAAAGTGATTGCGCATGCGCGAGATGAAAAAATAGTATCAAGAACAAGTGAATGGGAGAGGGTGAAAGAACACACGAGTGAGGGTATTGTTAATGAACACGTAGGGCTGGATTTTGCCGGCGCTCAGAGTGCGGGTTTGGAGGCGGGTCCGCTGTCAAAATAGCAAAGATTGACAGTGGCTAGGAAATCCGCTGTCAACCCGCCTCCGACGCGAGTCTCCCAGGTGTAGGATCTGTCTGTGCAGAACTGACCCGACAACAAGCGGCGAGGGAGACAATTGAGATCATTAAATGGCTTATTAACAGCCAATTTAATGCTATTTTGAGCCTACCTTGTAATTTTACGTGCTCCCCCATGGGTTACCCGCTGTTCGGGGAACACGCCAGCTCACCCTGTCGTGAGTTGAGTCTGCTTTGATTTATCTAATAAGCAGACAGCTGCAGAAATGGTTTAAAGGATACCATGTTGCACCTGTTCAGTTTCAGAGCTCAGAAACTGTTAGTTACTGCATTTGTAAGACATATAGAGATGTTTTTAGCTTGCAAGTGTTTAGCGCCAACTGTATGTCCAGTGCCAACTCATTCGAACAACCTCTCTCACCATTGACAGATCGCTTCTGTCATCACAACTTCAGCTGCCATCTATTCCAGCAACATCGGTGCCCTTGAAAAAAAATCACACCTTGGTCCTCTGAATCTTTCCACGATCAGCCCCAGCACCAACATCATCAGGCACACCAACAGCACCAACCTTCGTCGCCATCACCTGATGCTGCACAGGACACAAGGCATCAGCACCTGACAACATTGCTGCCTTGGAGGCCAGCGATGGCATCACCATGGCCAGATTTAATTCACTTGACGCTGTAAACCCTGGCTGCCACATGATGCACCAGGTTGACACCATTGCACACCAGCACCGTGAAGCATCCCTTTAATGTCCAAGCCATTCCATGCACACTCATCACAATAACTGGGGGGGGAGGAAGTTATGTCTCAACATTCATTGGAACTCAGTAAGACACTTCTCAAGGTGCGCACAGATCTGTCCAATAAGGTGAAGTGTTGAAAATAAAGGTTTCAATGTATGACAACACATTACCAGAAATTTCACATGAACATTGGCTAAACATCTCAAGTGCCTACCCTTGTGTGTTGCTAGTTGGTATGGTTGTAGTAGGATGAGGGTGAGTGTGAGGGGTGGTTAGCAAGATGGGGAAGTGATAAAGTAGCTAGAGGGATGGGTGAAGGTGTAAGGTAAGTTGGTGTGAGTGAGGATGTGCAGGAGTAGGGTAGGGAAGGCAGAGTGATGGGGATGTGATGAGAGACACAGCAGGATGAGGTCGAGTGCGGCAGTGTTTCAGTTTCTCCAAAACATTTTTTTCTGATTAAATTCTTCCAGAGGAACAGGAAGGCTGAATACTTATCATATTTTAAACTGCATTAACAAATAATTGCAGAGATTATGCATGCACAATAGAGAGTTACTTGACATTCATTTGATAAACTAGCATATTACCACATTGGAAATCAATTGGTGCTCATTTGAAGACTCAATCTCCCAAACGCAATTTAAACTTATGACTGGGTATAATTTACCATTTAGGTTTTTATGAAAATGATTTGACCATCTCATTTTAGTTTCATCATTTTCACTGTAAAGAAGATATTACACAATGCACACCTTTAAGTGAAACATTTTTAACAAGATTTGATCAGAATTCCTGCAAAATCCAGCACCAGGGTACTCAGAGGCCCTTTTTTTTCAAAAAAATATAAGGAAAAACATCACACCTACTCAGAACAAAGTTGTAATTCATGTTAAAGCACATTACATTGTAAAAATTATGGTTAAAATGATGCAACAATCCCAGATGATGTTCTTTGCAGCAACCAGGAAAATGCCTCTGTAAAAGGGTTTCCACACAACTTTATTATCCTGTGAATTTAAACAGGTGACAGCACACAAACATTTGTGACTGAGTGAACAATGCAGAGTTGAGCCAAAGATGTTGATCAATACTTCGGTTTCTTTATTTTTATATCTAACCGCACTACTTAGAATATACACAGACAGCACAGAACATAATAGGTTCTTAAAAACTCACCATTATCATCGACCACTCTGGTCTGTTCCTTACAGCAATCTATTGGCAAACCAATAATTTCCACTTCAACAAAGGGATCAATTATCTGTTGAAGATCAACCATGCGAAAAGCATAAATGTGTAAATATTTTCTTTACAGAGTCTACAGATGCACTTGTGCATTTTAATAAGCATGAAATAATGCAATTAAGAAAAAAAATTATATTTTATATTATTATACATTTGTTGCTGTAGGAATCATTTGAATGCGTCATAAGAAATATAACTGCAGCTACCTAGGAACTACGGACCATATTTCCTCTCCACTAATTTTAGCACAACAATAGACATGAGTAAAAATAGTTAAAAAGACACAATGGCCCAATTGGCCACTATCTGTACTTAAATTTCTGATTTCTATATCCAGTGCTGCAACTTTTCAGTCATGTTCATGTTTTACCTTTGTGTTCTATTTTAAAATCAGACAACACCATCCAGTCCTCGGTGTACTTGACAATTATGTGTACTTGACAAATTATGAAGAACTGGCATTTTTCTTTGTTTGACAAGAGAAATACTAGCGTTATATCTTTACATTTCAACTTGGTCGCTGTCCAAAGGCCATGTTTACAAGCTTTTTGTGGAAAAGAAACAGTGCCCACAGGAATAATCCCATCCCGGAGCACTCTATTGAACAAGGAACACCACTATCAGCACAATTGGAGATTTGTCAGTAGTTCTTCTTAACCAAGTAGTGTGTAAAGGAGAAAATTTATTTTCTTATTTTTTGGACGGAGAATCAAAGCAGGTGTTAACATTGTATTTTAATGACTAAATCGAGACTGGCAGCCCATTAAAACTACATTACCTCTCCTCTGTCCCCAAGCATAGAATGAGGTGGCTTTGGCAACTGCTGCCCACTGATTATTTTCAGGGTTAACTGCTTTTTTGGATGGCCATGCAGAGGATCTTCGGAAAACGGGTTAAAAACACCTAAAACAGCAATTTAATACAGTTTAGAAAACAGTTATTGATCAGCTATGGTTTCTTTAAGAAAGCAAATTTTAATTTGTATAACACAGCAGGCTTGTCAATTATGGTCTGCCGGTGTAAACTAATTTAGTCGTATGTTATTTCCACAGGACGCAGCTCAAAATGCATCGACCACAAGTATTAAATTCCAGTGAGATGTTTGGACAAGATTTACATCATCTACTTTTGTAAACAAAATGGACTTGGTGAAAATTAAAGACAATCAACTAGAAATTACCGTTGATGATATTAGCAGATGGATGCTTAATGCATTTGTATGGGGTGCGTCTGTGCAAAAATTTAATGGAGTTGTTGGATTGTGACTTGCCTGTTGGCCTCCCGCCCCGCTCCGACTGACTGCAATTTTAAATTGCAGCTCCAAGGACAGTCACCTGATGCTGGAAGGGTCCTTATTTAAAATATGCATATTGGGCAGAAGCCTTCGGCCCCCACCACAAACTCTGTTCCCTCGCAACTGATTCTATCCCCCTCCCTTGCCACTGTCTCCGGCTGAATCAGATTGTTCGCAACCGATCTGCTTTTTGACCCCGAGCTGAGCTTCCGACCCTCATCCTCTCCATCACCAAGACAACCTAGTTCCACCTCCGTAATCGCCTGTCTCCGCCCCTGCCTCAGCCCATCTACTTCTAAAACTCTCATCTATGCTTTTTGATGCCTCCAGACTCTGGTCTCCGGCAGCAGCCTCTTGCCGTTCGATTTTAATGGCCAAGAAGCCGCTTCTTGCCAACTTCCTGATCGTTTTTGTTGAGAAGTCAGCCAGTGACTCATTAATGAGGCCAGGCCATTAAAATTGGCCGAGCCTCCCAGCTGCCACTCCCGGACGGGCCGGACACTCGCTCAGCCTCATTCCTACCCCGAAGTTAAAAATCGACCCTATTGCCTATCTTAATTCAATTAGTCCTAAACCTTATGTTGGCAGGAACCTTAATAACGGCCAAGGAAATTTCAGATACAGTGTATTGTGCAAATTGTTTCAAATATGAGCTCAGCAAGTTACACAAGCGCAGACATTAACCTGTCCTTGTTTCAGATTCTGGGAGCTGGGAATGAGGCACCTCAGTTTTTAAGGTATGAATAACTGATCACACATACAATCAGATTGCAGAAATTGTACACTGCATAAATGAACTACTGTTATATTGGCCGTTAAGAATCTATAATTGTGTCCACTTTTAAAAAGCTTCCTCTAGGAAAGGTTCACATGAATCTCATTTATAAACCTGCCTTAATGCATCGACAGTTAATATGATGCAAAATGAAATATTAAAAACATACCTTCAATGCCATTTTATGTTTATTCTAATAACCACTCCAAATGCAGAGATGGCCATTTTCTAGTTCAAAACAAGATGTGCTTACATAGCATGTCCACCACCAAATCAAGCACTCACACAGTACCATTTGATTCCAGCAATATACTGTCCCCCAGGAGGTAATATTTTTACAACAACTTGCATTTATATAGCACCTTTAAAGTAAAAAAATGTCCAGTGCACTTCACATGAGCATAATCAGATGAAAATTGATGCTAAGCTAAAGAAGGAGATATTAAGAGGACTGACTAAACTCTTTCTTTGTTAAACTGAATTTCTAGGTTATTTTCCTTAGAGTCAGTAGAAAACTAGAACCTCCTACACCTGTGTTTTATTCTTTAAAGGCAAGAATCAGATGAAATTTCAAATACCTTGGCACATTGATTGAGGTTTTAGGACATACCCACAATTTCCATTTTGCATAAATAGCGCTCTGTTTAGCCGCATCATTCGACCATCAGACTGGTAGTTTAGTGCCACTGTGGATACAAACAGATGCTAGATTCACAAACTGAAAGTTTTCCTTTTCATTTCTTCAGTATCTACTTTTTATAATGAAATAGTCTGAAGAAAAGCTTTTATTTTAGAAATCAAGCTGATAGCAAAATAAATGATGTGAACTGAACTGAAATTGATGCCTTTATTTGACTATGAACTATTACTTCATTTTTAATTCTGAAACATCCTAGCCATAGGAAACCTGAAAAAACAATTCCTTCATTACACCCTCCTGTAAAATACTTATATATTTTTTCTAAAATAGGAGGAGAGGGACCAAAATGTTTAAATTTCATTTTTGGGTCAGATGGCATCTGTAATGAACATTGCTGCAATAGTTTAGACAGTTACCAATTCCAGAATTTAAAAAATCACCTTATTTTATCCTTTCCTTGTGGTTTTCCTGCAACATTAGGAGTGTTGGAATTACTCCAATACTTTCACTGACTTAGTGGCAAGCTTGCTACCGGTCTCGGACGCTTTAAAGTCAATTTTCAGCCTCACCACAGCTTCGGCAATCTTTTCTGGCCCGTCAATATTTCCCTGTTGACCACTCAGCAGCCCCTTTCCTCAGCTTCAGTGGTCTGTTCTGCTCGTGAAAGTCCCTACCCACCACTGACTTTAGATGACTTTAAATGCAAGGTATTGATTTAAACAAAACATATAATTTACCCGATTGTATGCTTGCGGCAGTGTTGAAATCCACTAATTTAATCAGTTAAAGACAGATACAATCTAACTTTAAGTAGGTCAGATTCTTCAATGAGTGCAGTGTGCAGTCCATGTCCCTGCTTGTCATCTGCTCAGCAGTTCCTTTCTGTAGCTTTGTCAGCCCATTCTCGGCAGTCAATACTCCCTGCACCAACCAGTTAGCCACTTTGCATCGCATTCTTACAAAATAAACTCTTTTCCAAGACATCCCAGTGTTAAACAATCTTCAAGTCAGCCAAAGGGGATGCAAACTACATGGGAGACTGCCAAGTACATGGGAGACCCAGCAGATCATCTACAAAGGTGCAGACTCTTCCCTCACCGCCTCACCCCCCATCCTCCTCTCGCAACCCAATATCTTTTCTTGGTCTTTACTCTTGTGTGCAACACCATGGGAGATTGATTGGTGCTAGTAATTTTTTAACAAGTATTTGTTCTACAACATTTGGTGCCATAAAGTAATTGCAGTAACAGTTTCACTTGTGCTTAAAAGTACGTAATCATATTATAAATTGATTTAAAAAAAGCTGAAGATAGATTCTAGACATGTACTTGATAATGATCATTTTGTGAGATCTGAGCAATCGGTAAACAAATACATCTCCAATATGCTTACTCACAATTTGACAAGATTTCTCTCTTTCAGAATAGGTACTTAAATATGAATTAAAGTATGGGACAGATCGTTCCAGATGACAAGAGAGACACGATAGATGATGAATCTAAGGAGCATAGACTTAAAACCTTGATGACTGGTAGCTATTCAAACAGTAAATATTACAGAAGGTTGTCAAGCATTTACAAAAACTGGCTATACTACATGCATTTACAGGTTTCTTGGAGTGATCTCAGCTTGGAATAGTATGTGGTATGGTGACACTAAAGAAGAGAACAAAATAAAAGCATTAAATTTACTCTTGGAAGATATTAGATTTTAAAATCACTAACACACTTACCCATCTGACAGCCAACATTCCAGTATTCTTGTGGGTTAAAATTGCTGGAGTCTATTCTGTAGGCAGATGGGTAGATGCGGGTAAGTTGTTTTTGGTTAAAACGGATAAAGTGTTCAGGTTTTTGATGTAAAAGTTGGTGGGCTCGAGTCTCACTTAAAGATAAAACATTCCCAGCAGGACCTGTTTAAACATATTTAGAATATTAACTAGGAACAAAACCATACATGAAACTAAGGCATCAACAACCATGGCTATTTTATGCTTGTGTCATTTACCGAATTTAAAAACAGAGAGAGTTCCAGTACGAGCATTGGATGAGGGCAGGATTAGGCTTGCTGTGTTGCCACAGATTGGGTTCACACTTAAACAACAGCCACTTGGACAAGGTACCAGAGAATGCCCTCAAGACATTACCACAGCAAAGAGTCATTGCCTTCAGGGAAAGGGGGAGCAGGAAAAAAGCCGGTTTATGATCAGATGTTAGAGGGTCCACCTGGTGAAAGAGTTGGCATGATTGTGACTCACTTTTACTGCTGCAAAAATATTCCAGTCAACTTTGAATTCATCACAAGCTTGGCTGGTGAATTCACGTGACAAGCTGCAGCAGTAGATAAATTATTGACCATCAGGTTGTGCAGTAAATGCTTTAACCATGGTGTACTTTAATCAGTAATGAGCTTATCTGCAGCTTTTTGTTCAATACTTAATCCAGATTTTAAAACATTCAAGCAGAATTTTATTCTTTCCTGAACAGAATTTTACAGCCATTTCATTGGCATCTTGCGTATTACGAATGCACATTTAGTTGTGATAGTCTCATAGATACGCCTTACCTTTCCCTAGAAGATCCTGGGAAGTCACAGAGTTGGTGTATATAACCAGGTCAGAAAGACCGCGGTAGAGTTTCACTGTTTTTCTGCGGCGACCCATCCTACATAAAAACACAATGAGAATTTACCGATGATTGAAAAGTTGAAAAGGTGGTTTAACTGCACCAACCAATTTATCAGTGGCCTGGAGGAAAGGGTAACGAATAAGCTGAATAATTCTATTTACAACTCAATGAAATTTTGTCCTTTAAAGGGAGTTTTGTAATATTGATGTAGCTGGCACTCAAAAGTCCACTTAAAAACATTTCATGTAAAAATTTATTTTATTGTTTTCCATTAAAAAAAAAAGTTATGGGTGGACTCAGATTCCTACTAATTTTAAACTAAAACAGAAAAAGCTGGAAATACTCAGACCAGACAAGATCTGTGGAGAAACAATAATCAGTCAGTCGATGTTTCAGGTCTAAGATTCAGGGCTGGAAGATATTACAGGTGAACAGCGTGTAAAAGGGAACAAAACAAGGGAAAGAGGAGAGGGAAGAGGAAAAAAAACACAGTAAAAAAGAAATAGAATGACCTGTGAATGAAGTGCTTGGGTGGAGAACTGGAGGTAAAATGGCAGAAGTGATATTAGTAGGAGACAAAAGGAGGTACTGTATAATGAGAGAAGTCAAAGAAATAAAAGACCAAGGAGACAGAGCTTGTGCATATCTAAGGGCAATAGGCAGAAAGGGAAGTATGAAAAACCAGCATAGCAGACTCCAGTGGTCCAGGAATCTGGAGGAAGAAACAAAAGCAGGTCGACATCAAGGGTATAGACCACCCTGCCAGTAGTGTGGGGGCTGACATGAAGCGGTCATTCATGACTTATGAAATAATACTGAGTGGCCTGCGGGTGGCGCTGTCCAGGGAGAGTATAAATACTCAGGCACGGGCCCAGCTTGCGCAGGACATTCTTAACTGGATGTAGTGAAGGCCACAACTAGACCTCCATGTTGTAAAACAGTTGATTAAAGCTTTGTTTAATGCTTAGACCAAGTGCCTAGTAGTTTTCTTACGTCAGGGGCCACACCCCAAGTACCAATATGCTCCTTCCCCTCATCCCCGGAAACACCAGCACACCGCTCTAACACTGCCAGCACCTATTGCCAGAGAAAATGGGAGCTGTAGTTAAGGTCTGAAGTTGTTAAAGTCAACGCTAAGGCCAGAGGGTTGCAAAGTGTCTTGTAGAAAGATGAGAGGCTGCTCAGACTAGAAGGCCGAAGACAGATCAGAGTGGGAGTGGGATGGAGAATTGATATGGCAAGCGACAGGGAGCTTAGGGTCACACTTGAAGACAGACCAGAGGTGCTCTGCAGCGCGATTACTTAATCTGCATTTGGTTTCCCCGATGTAGAGGAGACTGCACAGTGAGTAGTATTTCCAGCTTTTTCTGTTTTTGTTTTCAGAATTCCAGCATCTGCAGTATTTTTCTTTTTGTCCCTATTTTAATATGACTATAACTGATCCAATATGAAAGATGATTAATTCTCAAAAATGTAAGTTATTAAAGTTCACTTTAAGAGTTCAGAAGTGCAAAGGGAAAAATTAAACCGGTGTATATTGATTATTCAACATTGTTCTACGTTAATGTCTAAGGAAAATATAAACACCAACAGAATAACTTTGGGAACAATAAGTTTTTCCAAAGAAAGTGAATTAATAGTTTTATTAAACATTTGTAAATTTCAAAATGTTATGAAATACTCCTAGTGAACAAGAGAATCACAATGCTCCTAACCTGTGGACCTGCCCAATTTCTTTCCCTGTGGAATCCTGCTGATCTTCATCACTTGTATTGTACAGTTTTGCTTTGGATTTTCCACCTTTCTGATGTAACAAGGGAGATAATCGTACTTAATGCTTCAATGCAACACGTTAAGTAAGATTGATTATAGCTGTACAGCTGCTCAATTTTCTATTTTCAATAAGCTTAAATATTAAACTATAGTAGTCTACTGTGTACAAACCAGTTATATATTTTAATTGTCCAAGTTATGTTTTAAATAACAGCTTTAATATATTGCATTAATAGATTAAAATGAGCAAATCCTACCTCCTGTTTGGAAAAGCTACTGATAAATGAACGGTTGTGAGCTTTCTTCCCATTTTCTTTAACATTTTCTTTAACTTCTAATTTCTGGAGGGGAAAAAAAAGGAAATTTAAAGCAGTCAGATTTACAATATGAAACAAAGAAATCAGATATGTGCCGTTGTTCTGTAAAATTATTAAACTATAATAAAGTATTTCACTGAGCACAAGCTCACCACTGATTATGATGATTCAATTACTACATTAAAAGGAAAAATTATTTTTCTTAATTCATGTTTAGCAGCTTTAGAACCCTTTAACAGGTGGTACGGTGATGCACTACAACTGATGCCTGTCTTGCAGTATTTGGATGTGGGTTTATAATCACAATCATGTACATTGCCAATCTGAGTCATGCTGTTGACAGGTGAATCACTCAAGGCATGTTCACATTACCCAGCTTTTTATCCAGGAAATATAACATGTCATGAAAAGATATTTACAAAAAACAAAAATAGGATGGCAAGGAATGAAAAAAAAGCGCTACTTGAGCATTTGTTGTGTTGTCTCAGTTGGATCCTCCTCTGGGGCCTGGTTTTATATCCAGCCCAGACTGATGGAATGAAAGTCTCCTCTGTCTCCCGGTTCTAAGTGTCCCGGACTGAGATCCAGCAACCATGGCACAACACAAAACTACCCTTAATTTGACATTCCTGCTCTCAGGGACCACTGGATCACAAATGTGGAAAATTGAAAATGTCTCAACTAGAGTAGAAGGTGCTTTTTTAAGATTACAGTGACTTTGAGGAAGCTTTACATTGCATATAAACAATATAACCAACCTTGGATTACTTGATGCCACATGCCTGAAATGAGAGTTTTCAATTTTCCAATATGAAACGAAACAGTTGGTATTGTAAGAAACTAATTTCAATAGGTTTATGTACTAAAGTAATGAAATGAGTTTGGAAAATATTTCAGTAAAAATGAATGCTACCTAAATTGCTTTCTTTGCTAGATAAGAAGAAATGAAACATTGAAATCACTTTTCCCTTGATTAATTTCTTCCTTTAATCCCTCTTCCACAAAAAACAGACATGAGAACATTCTGCTATTGCAAGGTATTCCACCAAATGTCAAGCACACATTGATAAAGTAGCATTCCGAACCAACTGGATACCTGGGCTTGATCCAGAGACTAGCCAGTTGACTAAACAATGGTTAAGAAACGGAATTATGTTTTCCAGTTGGTTTTTTGATGGATGTTTGATATTGGAACAATGGAGCCCACTTAAGCTCAACAGTAATAGGATCCAACACCAAACAAGATTAAAAGCCATATTCATTCACAGTCAAAGGTACCCTAGATCATAGCAAATGTACAAGATGAAGTCCAACTGAAAAGGCAGGCTTCCCTCTCCTCGACAATTATAAAGGATATATTAATAGAATTTTATTTTTGCTCTCTTCATGGTAAGATTTATTAGTGAGCAACAGGGAGATTTTTTCCTTTTAAGCTTTTCCTACATATTACCATTAAGAATTTCTAGTTGAGCAACTCTTCTGTTCATAACTATAGTTATAGGCTGTCCTCTAACTAGACTCCTCTGATTCACTATGTCTGGAGACAGCTAATTCCGCAAAGCTGATGTTGCAGCATTACATTTCCACGTACTACAGAAATCTTAAATTAATGCTCTGCTTGCCGTGCTTTGAGCATCACCAGTGAATTGCATTACAAATACAAAAACACTCACTCAATCAGGCCACACAAGGACTACATAAAGCTCTTTCAGGATTTTTACTAATTATTTTTCAATCCACCAAGCTAGAATGATTAGATTGATGTGATAAAAATGTAATTGTATGCCTTTCTATTTAACTCAGTTTTCAGAGCAGCCAAAAAAATCTCGTACCCTCTAAAGTATGCTGCTAAAATAGAAAGCTAGTTGTTGTGAAAAGTTACAAGCATATAAAAAAAATATTTTCTCACACCATTCTTCATATAAATAGCAAAATTAGAAATTTGCAGTCTCATTTTTTCTATTTGTTTTAAGCTATAATTGTATATTCAAGGATAAATGTTTGCAAAAGGTCCCCTAAGAGTACCAAACATTATTGATGAGCTAATATTAATATTCAAACATAAATATGGTTTAGTCATAAGTGTAGATATCAATCTGACAGATGCTCAAAATTAAGGCATTTTGTAACTAAGGGCATGTCCTCAAGCTTATCTTTTTAAATGAAGTGGTTGCATACTGTGACAGAAATGGAATTTATTTGTCCTATCAGATGTGCACACCTTGCATGTATAAAGGATTCTGGATCTAGTGATTGGTTTGGCAAATAGTGGAAATGACTACATCTGATTTAGGTCCTCTTCAGGTCTATGCATGTCCATGCTCATAGCAATTGCACAAGGATCTCTCTAATTAAAACCTTGAAGCTGCCTTCCAACTTTGAACACTGACATTGGGGCCCAACAACTAGCATAAATTGTGATCTCAACTGGCACTATTAATGAGCAAGACACCATTGTTGCTTTGATGCTCAGTGTAATTAAACTTGAAGGACGATACCATCTTCATAAAAATGGCTTAAGGGGAAATATTCTAATGGCAGTCAGTTTCTGTTCATTATCACTGGCATATGGGCCATTAACAGCACTTATAAATGTGCCAGATATTATGGGCAGAACTTTCAACTTCAGCAGGGACATAGAAATGGCAGTATCGGATTAGCCGCCTGTTATACACCCTGTCCGATTTTCCGTTCCATTGACTTCAAGGCCACATTTAAATGTTTTTCAGGCACTGAATGGCTTTAGCAATAAGTTTTGGGGGCCAGAATGTTGGGAATCAGCAGCAAATAAAGGGTCCTGGCTGCCTGTGAAGCACCAACATTT
Organism: Squalus acanthias; assembly: GCA_030390025.1. Classification (NCBI taxonomy): domain Eukaryota; kingdom Metazoa; phylum Chordata; class Chondrichthyes; order Squaliformes; family Squalidae; genus Squalus; species Squalus acanthias. Next base: position 45,337,909 of record CM059429.1, read on the forward strand.
TTTGGGTTCCCGAATTTGGTAGAATTTAGATCCCCATACAGATATTTTGCTATTGAAGGCCAGAAAACAAAAGGCCAATATGAAAAGGTTGCCTTGTAAGGAGGGCCATCCACAACAAAATGTAAAATTGAAACCAGTCTCCCATTCTGGTGACCCGACAGATGAGACACAGCTATACATGCCCAACCAAGTCGACACGTTACCATAGCAGTAGACCCTTTGTGCATGCACAGCGCGTTTTATTTTGTTGTCCATAGCTATCTTTCATTATAAGAAAGCAAGGTCAAAGAAAAGAGTACAAAGGGAACCAGTAAACAGATGGGAGGAGAGGAAGACATATACATCGTAAACCTCCATCCCTCCCTCTAACCTCACAGTCCAGGCTTTTATCTCTCTCTTCTTCCACCCGCCATCTCCCCCCCGCCACCCACCGGCTCGGAGCTGCCCTGCCGTTCACCTGGCAGCTCCACTTGTAAAATGCCACCACCATGATGTGGAGCACAGCCCCTACCGCTTGGTTCTATCCTGCTCACCTGGGGCTTGGGCTGCTGCCGACGGCAACACCGGTTTTCCGCTCGTGCACACACAAATGTACATGGAAAGTGCAGCAAATAGAATAGATAGTTCTAGTTTGGAGCTAGCACCATCACAGGCATGATGGGCCAAGTGGCCTTCTTCTGTACTGAAATTGCCACGATCCTAAAATAATTATCTTATACAATTCCTACATTTCCGTAGTTACAGACGTAGTATGGTAAGGAAGAAATATCAATTGAGCTTGTTTCTTCATAACCAGTCATTAGATTAGTACAAAATCTAGTCACATCAATCCTACCCTGAGAGACATCATTGCTATTTCAAGAATTTTTGGGGGATGGCTCAGTTTCTGGAAAAATAAGCTGAGACTTTCAGTCAAGTTACTAAATTTTCACAAAAGCAAAATACTGCAGATGCTGGAAATCAGAAATAAAACCAGAAAATGCTCAGCAGGTCAGGCAGCATCTGTGGAGAGAGAAACAGAGTTAACAGGCCGTATTTTGTGACACCTACGGGTGCGTAAGAGGTGTGTACGTGCCCGTAGGGGTTGCGCAAGTTCTGGGTTTAGACATGTGAAGCGCATGCGCTAAAACCCGGAACTTGCGATCTGTCAAGAATCTTCTTGACGTACGGAACTCCCATAAGTATGAATGGGGATGCCCTTCTTTTATTGGTTGGGCTGGCCCATGTGATCCCAGGGGTGCTTGCAAACCACATGCGCCCCTGGGATACGTGGGCCTCTGCCCGCACGTACCCGGAGAGGCCCAGGATCGCAAGCCTCAATACCTCCCGGGCCACCAGGTAAATGCGTAGAATTTTTTTTTACAGGTCGGAAGCATCCGCCCTAATGAAGCCTCCGATCGCAAATTTTGGGCCAACGTTTTAGCTTGATGACCTTTCGTCAGAACTGGAAAAAGTTAGAGATGTAACAAGTTTTAAGCAAGTACAGAGGCAGGAAAAGGGAGGAGGGGAGGAAAGAACAAAAGTGAAGGTCTGTGATAGGGTGGAAGGCAGGAGAGATTAAATGACAAAAAGAGATGATGGCAGAAGGCAAAAGGAGATGGTAATGGGACAAGTAAAGAAACAAAAGAGTGGTCTTGTCCCATTATCATCTCCTTTTGCCTTGCACCATCATCCCTTTTGTTCTTTTCTCCCCTCATAAGCATTAAGTTGATATAAAATAGGCAAAGTGTCTGAAAGAAAATACCAAGAAAAAATTCTATTAGAAATAAATGTCCTATATGTTTGAATCCCTCCAATCAGGTTTCCGCCCTTGCTACAGTATCGAAACTGCTCTCATCGAATTCACAAATGACATCCTTTGTGATTGTGACAAAGGTAAACTATCACTCCTCGTTCTTCTTGACTTGTCTGCAGTCTTTGACACAGTTGACCACTCCATCCTTCTCCAACGCCTCTACACCATTGTCCAGCTGGGTGGGACTGGACGCGCCAGGTTCCATTCTTACCTATCTAACCGTAGCTAGGGAATCACCTGCAATGGCTTCTCTTCCTGCTCCCGCATCGTTACCTCTGGTGTCCCCCAAGGATCTATCCTTGGCCCCCTCCTATTTCTCATCTATATGTTGCCCCTTGGTGATATCATCTGAAAACACAGTGTCAATTTCCACATGTCCGCTGACGATACCCAGCTCTACCTCACCACCACTTCTCTCAACCCCTCCACAGTCTCTAAATTGTCTGACTGCTTGTCCGTCATCCAATTCTGGATGAGCAGAGATTTTCTCCATTTAAATATTGGGAAGACCGAAGCCATTGTTTTCGGTCCCTGCCACAAACTCCGTTCCCTTGCCACTGACTCCATCCCTCTCTCTAACATCTGTCTAAGGCTGAACCACACTGTTCGCAACCTTGGTGTCACATTTGACCCTGAAATGAGTTTCCGACCACATATCCGCAGCTTAACTAAGAACGCCTATTTCCATTTCCATATAATTGCCCGTCTCCACCCTTGCCTCAGCTCATCCACTGCTGAAACCCTCATCCATGCTTTTGTTACCTCTAGACTTGACTTTTCAACGCACTCCTGGCTGGCCTCCCACATTCTACCCTACATAAACCTGAGGTCATCCAAAACTCGGCTGCCCGTGTCCTAACTCGCACCAAGTCCCGTTCACCCATCACCCCTGTGCTCGCTGACCTACATTGGCTCCCGGTTAAGCAACACCTCAATCTCAAAATTCTCATCCTGGTTTTCAAATCCCTCCATGGCCCCGCCCCTCCCTATCGCCATAATCTCCTTCAGACCCACAACCCTCCAGAGATATCTGCGCTCCTCTAATTCTGCCCTCTTGAGCATCCCTGATTATAATCGCTCAAGCACGGTGGCATAGTGGTTAGCACTGTTGCTTCACAGCGCCAGGGACCCGGGTTCGAATCCGGCCTCGAGTGACGGTCTGTGTGGAGTTTGCACATTCTCCCCGTGTCTGCGTGGGTTTCCTCCGGGTGCTCCGGTTTCCTCCCACAGTCCAAAGATGTGCGGGTTAGGTTGATTTGGCTATGATAAATTGACCCTTAGTGTTAGGGGGATTAAATACGTGGGGTTACGGGGATAGGGTGGGATATGTGGCGGTGCAGGCTCGATGGGCCGAAATGGCCTCTATCTGCACTGTGGGGATTCTGTGATATATCTGTGATATAACCATTGGTGGCCGTGCCTTCTGTTGCCTAGGCCCTAAGCTCTGGAATTCCCTGCCTAAACCTCGCTACCTCTCTTTCCTCCTTTAAGACGCTCCTTAAAACCTACCTCTTTGACCAAGCTTTTGGTCACCTTACCTAATTTCTCCTTATGTGGCTCAGTGTCAAATTTTTTGTCTTTTAATACTCCTGTGAAGCGCCTTGGGACTTTTTACTACATTAAAGGCGCTATATAAATACAAGTTGTTGTTGTTATATTCATATTGCATGCAAATGAAATGTCAGCACTAGTGTGAAAGGAATGGCTTGGGCATTGTAGGGATGCTTTATGGCGTTGGTGTGGGGTGGTGCCAACCTGGCGCATTATGTGGCATCCAGGGTATACAGCATCAAGTGAAGTAAATCTGGCCATGGTGAGGTCATCCCTGGTGTCCCAGGCAGCAATGTGGTCGGGTGCTGATGCCCTGTGTCCTGTGCAGCATCAGTTGATTGCGGAGAAGGTTGGTGTTGTTGTCGGTGCTGCTGCTGTGCCTGTTGCTGCTAGTGTTGGGGCTGATTGTGATGGGATTCTGAGAACCAAGGTGAGAGAGTTTCAAGGGCACCCATGCTGATGGAATAGATGGCAGGTGAAGTAGAGAGGACAGAAGCGATTTGTCAATGGTGGGACAGGTAATGAGGTCAGACTGGATGGAGACTTGTGTAAAGACTTGCAGCATCCTGAATCTGTAATGGAAATGCAGTTTAGAGAAGCTAGTGGTTAATGGAACATTTCTCAATCAGCTGGGAGCTTTGACTTGACATTTGAAGCTGTCAACTCATCAGCTGATTCAATGGCGAGTGACCTCCCGCCTCAACTTCACAGACGAGGTCTAGGCACAGTGGGAAACCAGTGGGCGACCTATGAAATTCAAAAAGCTGGGGAAAAAACAGTTAAGTGACTGTAAGCAAGCCACTAATGATTTTAATTGCCTCCCCTGCCACTGCGTGTTGGGTCTGCTCAGCGCTGACAGACCAGACATTTGGTAAAAGTGCATGGTGGTGGCTTCACAGTGGGGTCCTGACCCGCTGGGGGGAAAAAAAACACTTTCCCACCCAACCGGCCACCGATCGCACCCGCTGACCCCCCGCAAAATCCAGCCCTATATTTTCATAATACATGCAAGTTTCTACAGAGCAATCCAGCTTGAAAGAGGAATCCAGAGGATGGGGAATAATTTGGTCCAGATCTACTGAAGACTGTCAAAACTCATCAACTGGACATTAAAAAAAAACATTTAGGTCTTTTTCAATGGAACGGTCATATTTTCAAAAACAAAGTACAATTCCATTAAAAATATTTGAAGTTATGAAGCTTATAAACAACTATCTATGGATGATAGTTGTTGGCAAAATAAATGGACAGATGATTCCAGAGCATAGGTTCATCGAAACCCTTTCCCCTCCTCCCCCATTTGAAGTTAAACCATGGTAGTAGGGCACAAAGGCACAGCAAGGAAGGATTCAAAATTATATACAAGATTACAAATATTACCTGTTGTAGATTGTCATTTAGCCCTTTGTGTGTAGCTCTCAGAAGTGCACAGACTGTATAGCTATCTGGATCCTCTTTATCCTGGATCTGAGACTCTTTCAGCAAGAAATCCAGTTTCTTTCTGATAAAACATTCCACTTGATGGTGGTTTGTACCATTACCCTGTATGGGTCACATATTAATATAGTGTTAAATTGTATCAATAGTGTTCCTAAACAGCTGCTAAAATAGGAGGCACAAATCTAAAAACAGAAATATTAGGTGCGGTTTTAGCTTGGCAGAAACCAGGTGGGCAGGCAATAAAAATCAGCCGGGAGACATACCCGCTAATGTTCTGATCCCTGTCTGCAGTCTTCAAATTTAACCTGCTCTTCTGAGCAGGCGGCAAGAACAGATGGACCAGATGGTCTTTACCTGTCCGTCATTATTCGTAACACCCGCCAGAAACCAGCATATTCTTTAAATATGCAGATTGGGCTCCAAGGATGTCATCGGGACCCGACTGTTATTTTAACAAGCGGTCTTAGCAGGGAAGCCATTGTAACAACTTGTAGCAAAAGAAATGCACATTTAAAATCATTCTAACTGAAGGTTGTGGCATGACACAAAACAATCTGCTGACTTAAATGTTATATTAAATATTACCCAGTGGTAATGATGCCATTAAACATTTTAAAGGCAACTTAAATGCTAATGCTTACAAGTAAACATTGAGACAGATTCATCTCTCAACTTATCATATTTTTCAACAAGTAACACTGATCTGTGCTTTGTCCATTAATCATTCCCAATATTAATAGTTCCCAATACATTCAATATCACATTCAGAGATGTAGGCCAAACTAAATTTACGTAGAGGGCTATTTAAAACAGAATGCCCTACTAGAAGCACTGATGGAGGCAGAATCAATAGCAGATTATAAAAGGCAAGTGGATAAATATTTGAAAAAGAAAAAAAATTAAAGTGGTATGGGGAAAAGGTAAGGGAATGGGACTACGTTGAGAGTTGGCACAGGCACAATGGGCTGAATAACCCCCTTCTGTGCTGTAGTTGTAAATTCTCTCCCTGTTATATAATACATTGTACATAACATGGCAGAACAATTCTGTTAGAATATGGTGTATCCTCCAACTTGTTATGACCAATGTCACAAGAGATCCATATGTTTCATAGCATCTTTGCTTACTTATGCCAAGGTTCATTTCCCCCAGATTCATTGGGGGAGAAATTCAGTATCGCCTCGTTTGAGGCGCAATTATCGGCCGGGCGCAAAGTTTAGCGCCTGGTGCTAATTATCGCCTCCGACTGCAAACTTGGCTTCTATCGCCCCTGGAGGTGATTGGAGCGCTAAATCAGGCACTACAAACCTCTCAAGGCGCTAATGCCGAGGAGCGAGGCGCTACCTCAGAGCGCTGGTGAAGCTCATGTGATGTCAGTCAGCAATGGAACACAGACACACTGGCGCTGGCCAGTTCTTAAAGGGGAGGGTCGATCTTGCTCTCCATCCACACCCTGTTCATTGCAGCCTTGAATCTCGGCCTGGATAGACCTGTACATCAAATCTGCTGGAAAGAACAATGGAAAGACCCAGGGAAAGAGCTCAGAGTGCAGCCCCCATAGTCTCTTCTAAATCGATGCAAGGAAGGTCAAATCAAAATGAACCTGCAAAGTGCTGCTCAGTACTCAAAACTCCTTCACACAGCGTTGAATCTCTCCAGAAGTCTCTCTCTCTCTCTCTCTCTCTCTCAGAATGCGTGGTGCAAAAATGTTGCCGACAAAAAAAGGCAGGAAGCGGTCGCCTTTAAATAGCGCTCCCCCAGTCCCTTCCTGACTGCAAAACGCTCCCCTCAACCTGTCATTGCTAGCAGCAGGCGGAAAAGGCAGGGGGCGCCACTCAATATCCGGTCCGGGGCGCTACCGGGGCATTGCACTCTCGACTGACGAAACGATCTGCGGGCACAGGAGATCGTGGCAGTAGTGTTTAGTGCCGCCGCAAAATATCTGGTCAATTTCACGAGCGACGCAAACATCGCTGTGCCCTGGCGCTAGTTACTTTGCGCCCCATTAGCTAATGGGAGGCGCAAAGCAACCAAATTTTTCCCCCATTATGTGTACTGCTGAGTGGAAGACAAAGACTGGAATCATTTACATTTATTAGGCTAGGTACACTTATTCAATGCTTCATCTACCAAGTACTTTGAGAAATTTTAAGTACAAATTATTCGAAGCCATCTGGGGTATGATTTCTGTCTATGCATGTCAAAGGAAAATTACAGAACTTGTTGTTGCAAGAATATATTATGTGCTTTAATCTCATTTACCAGATGTAACCAGTCTTCATTTGATTTGACTAAGCTGCATCCAGCTTGTCCTCTAGTACACGTTAGAAGCAAAACTAAATCATTCCAATATCACACTTAAACGGCACCCCAATATCGATGGGCTGCTCTGACAGATCAAGGTCTGAAATGCAAGGTTGCAAGTCTCAAGAGGAAAAGGCGGCAGCAATTCCATTCACAAACATCAAACACTCTGGTGGCTGGATCAGCTAAGGCAGTGGAATTGTTTAGGTTCAGATTGCCCTTTTTTGGCACAAGGGAAAAATGTGGTGGCAGGAGAGAGTGACTAACAAAGTATTTTTTTTTTTTAAAGCCGTATGTTTGTGTTTAGTAAATGAGGTTTACATCACCCATCAAGACTGGGACAACATTGCATCTCAGTTGGTTTTGATTTTATACAATTTTTGCACATGAAACATCTTCCTGTAAAAAAGCCAATGGCCCAAAAATTCGTGAGGAAGCCTTCGTGCGAGGGTAAGGCCTCCCCGCGATCTCTCACTCCGCGTTGGCTTTTTCAGTTCCAGCTCGCACGAACTTGATGTTCTGGACAGCTGCTGTGCTGGGCTTGCGTATCCCACAGGCGTAGTTAATTCGTGCGAGCTGTGGGATCACGTGACTCAGTTAGAGCCAATGGCAGCACACCATCTTCCATTCATAACTTTCACATAAGTGCTGTGAAAGCTATGAATACTATAGCCCCCCAAAAGAACCGCTAAACCTCAATTAAATTTAAAAAAAAACCATCACATTAATAAAATAAGTATAGTTAAATAAATTAACCATTTTAAATAAAAAATTAAATTTTTGAAAAAATTTAAAATCTTTTAAAAAGTTATAAAAATAAACTTACCTGTCTTTAAAGTCCCTAAAAAAGATATACCTGTTAAAAAAATTCAAAATAATACTTAATTCACTACTTACCTTGTTAAAAGTGGGTCTTACTCCTCCTTTTTTTATGTGTAGAATCTTCCGTACTTACCTGCGCGTTGAAACCACTAAGTGCACAGCGTGCGCGCAGCCTGTAGCGTGCACGCGGTTCACCTAGGACCTGCCCCCTTTTCCATTCACCAAGTGCCGGTTTTCAGCGCATGCGCAGTGCATGCAGAAAACCGGCAATTGGAGACAGAATACGCGAGAGTACGCAGTGGCACTAATTTTTGGGCCATTATATTTAAGTGCTATTGATAAGTTAAAATCAGAATTGAGTTTGAAAATGCTCAGTTGAACTATTACATTGGTTTGATTTAATTTGCACTCTTCTTCAATTTCATCAGCACTATCTTCATCAGACACCTCTCCTTCTTCCGCATCAGTCCTGAGGTCAGGAGGCAGTTTCTTCCCCTGAAACAAATCAGTATTGCAGAAGTTAGTCAATTCTAACCTTTACCAAGTCTAATTTTGGTTTGCTTAAATTACTGAGATTATATTTGTCAGATAAATTAGGTTTGGTCCTACACATTTTTATTTTAGAACAAGTTTATATTTGTATCAAATGAGAGGGCCATTCCAGCATTTTAAGAAAATGTGTACTTTAATGAGGGCAAACACAAATCTAACATTAATGTCCTGACAACTTAATTATGCTTACTGGCTAGCGCTATGGAAACATTAATTTCATTGCACATATGTTTTAAGTCCATTATCCCAACAAGACTGTAGTTATACTGTCACTTTTGGGTTAATGTGGAATGGTTTTGGGTCCACGTTGATGCAAAAGTATCAGTGTTATGTGAATTTTGCTTTCCGATCGGACTTCCAACCAGAGCAAGAACCATTCCATCTCACACCAGATTGAGTTCATGTGGAATATAATGTCAGTCTGGTTTGAAAGCAGGATTTAAAAGTGCTCAGGCACTGCACTCCCATTTGATTTTCTGGGCATTTGATAAACTTGGCAACTAGTTTTTTTTTAACATTATGATAAGGCATACATATGTTGCAAGAGTCAGATCTGCCTTGGATATTCTCTCAGATACAACAGTGCTGGTCTATAAATGGTCTGAGCATCCTACATTTAAGTGTACAAAAGCAAAATACTGCAGATGCTGGAATTCAAATAAAAACAGAAAATGCTGGAAATACTCAGCAGATCAGGCTGCATCTGTGGAGAGAGAAACAGAGTTAATGTTTCAGGTCGGTGACCTTTTGTCAGACCATTCTGACTTCTCTTTCCCCCCTCCCCCCCACCAGCCCCCGATCGCCTTCCCAGCCTCCCCCCTCCGGCTCTGACCACATCCCCCAATCCTCCTTTGACCCCGATTCATCCTGCCCCCCCCGATCCTCCTCCGGCCCTGATTCAACTCCCGCTTCCTGATCATCCTCCCGTCCCAACCACAGCCCCCAATTATTCTCTGGCCCTGATTCACCCCACCCCGCTGACTCCCATCATCCTCCGGTCCCAATTCACAACCCCCAATGCTCCTCCAGCCCCTGACCACCCCCCGATCATCCTCCGGCCCCGACTACATCCCCCAATCCTCCTCTGGCCCTGATTCACCCCCCCAATCATCCTCTAGCCTGATTCACCCCCCCCCCCCCCCGCCGCAGTCCCCCCCCCCCACCTCTCTGCAGCCTAGTTCCGCAGGCCTATCTGCCCACAGCCAGCCAGCCTCTCCACCTGCCTGGCTACGGGCAGGAAACAGAGCTTTGAAATGTTAGTCAGGCCCTGCCGTTAAATTCGGCAAGGCCTGCGGGAGAGCCGTTCTCCTGGGTTTCCTGACTGCTTTCTAGACCCCCCTGCTCCCAACCTGCCTCCAGATTAAAATTCCGGCCTTATTGCTTCCGATTGCCACAAACTCCGTTCCCTAGCTACTGACTCCATCCCTCTCCCTAACATCTGTCTGAGGCTGAACCACACTGTTCGCAACCTTGGTGTCATATTTGACCCTGAAATGAGCTTCCGACCACATATCCACAGCATAACTAGGAACGCCTATTTCCACCTCCGTAACATCGCCCGTCTCCACCCTTGCTTCAACTCATCCGCTGCTGAAACCCTCATCCATGCCTTTGTTATCTCTAGACCTGACTATTAACATAGAAACATAGAAACATAGAAAATAGGTACAGGAGTAGACCATTCGGTCCTTCGAGCCTGCACCGCCATTCAATGCGTTCATGGCTGAACATGCTACCTCAGTACCCCATTCCTGCTTTCTCGCCATACCCCTTGATCCCCCTAGTTGTGAGTGTTATATCTAACTCCCTTTTGAATATATTTAGCGAACTGGCCTCAACAACCTTCTGTGGAAGAGAATTCCATAGATTCACCACTCTCTGGGTGAAGAAGTTCCTCCTCAGCTCAGTCTTAAATGGCTTCCCCTTAATCCTTAGACTGTGACCCCTGGTTCTAGTTTTCCCTAACATTGGGAACATTCTGCCCGCATCTAATTTGTCTAAACCAGTCAGGATTTTAAATGTCTCTATAAGATCCCCCCTCATTCTTCTGAACTCCAGAGGATACAAGTTCAGTTGACCCAATCTTTCTTGATATGTCAGTCCGGCCATCCCAGGAATCAATCTAGTGAACCTTCGCTGCACTCTCTCAATAGCAAGAATGTCCTTCCTTAAGTTAGGAGACCAAAACTGCGCACAATATTCCAATGCACTCTTAGCTGGCCTCCCACATTCTACCCTACGTAAACTTGGTCATCCAAAACTCAGCTGCCCGTGTTCTAACTCGCACCAAGTTCCGTTCACCCATCACCCCTGTGCTCGCTGACCTACATTGGCTCCCGGTTAAGCAATGCCTCAATTTCAAAATTCTCATCCTTGTTTTCAAATCCCTCCATGGCCTCGCCCCTCCCTATCTCTAATCTCCTTCAGCCCCACAACCACCGCCCCCGCCCCCCCGCAACTCCCTTCTCCGAGATATCTGCTCTCCTCTAATTCTGCCCTCTTGAGCATCCCCGATTATAATCGCTCAACCATTGGTGGCCGTGCCTTCTGTTGCCTAGGCCCTAAGCTCTGGAATTCCCTGCCTAAACCTCTCCGCCTCGCTATCTCTTTTTTCTCTTTTAAGACGCTCCTTAAAACCTACCTCTTTGACCAAGCTTTTGGTCACCTGCCCTAATTTCTCCTTTTGTGGCTCGGTGTCAATTTTTTTGTCTTTTAATACTCCTGTGAAGTGCCTTGGGACGTTTTACTACGTTAAAGGTGCTATATAAATACAAGTTGTTGTTGATTGTCATGGGTAATGGCAACAAATATCATTTCAATCCCCTCTCAGTACCAGCCACCCCATGCTGGAGGAGAATTTCTAAGCTTGGCGAACCCCATTTTAAATCAAAACCAAAACTTTAACCCTAATCATATACAAACCCTCTCCATGATTTAAAAAAAAAATCCAGAATGTGACAGCATGGAACCATTACCTTTATAAGAATTTTTCCCTTCAGACTCTGAGGAGTGGGAAATTGGTATGGGTCACGAATACGAACAGGGGGCAAGTCCAATTTGTCGCCAAGGATATCTTTCAAATATTGGGCAATCTTCTGCTGCTGCTGGATGCTGCAGTGGTTCTCAATAGACAGAATTACAGGATACCTGCCAATAAAAAAAGACAAAAATGAATTCAGCTGCTGGCCATTAAGCATTTTGCTTGGTTTTTTTTGGGGTGGGGGTACTAAATTCAAATTTTGTTTTTTTTAAATCATACTTCCATGAACACTGCTTTAGGAACATTTAGTACAACCTCCTGGGATATGGGAATATTCAAACACTGAAATCCTTGTGGACTAGATGTTCCTCTTTTGGTGTAACCTATGCAAGAATGGCTACTGGTGGGTTTTAGACAGACTGAAATGGAAGTGTGTTGTTTACACCCAATTTTCCTATGCCAGTTCATTAGCATAACTTCAGATGATAATTTGGATGGATCAGCAAAATGGTGGTGAAAGAGGAAAACTGCATGCAAGTTAAATTTAAAGGGATGAGGACAATTAAAAGGTAATTGTCACATTAAGGGGACAACATTTCAGAAAGCTTTGGATACCCAGGCATTGCAACCTATTAAGCAGGCTTTGTCAACGCTTAAGAGCCAAGAGACTAAGAAACAACAGGCAAAAATTAAGAGAAAGGGAACCCTAGGTCCAAGCAGCCCAGCCCCTCATCCCTGTTTGATGGCAGCTTAAGCCATGTTGATCCTGCAGAGGTACTTGTGGTGAGGGTTCTCCTCTGTGCCACTCCACAGCACCTTCCCCATAAGTCAGCATTGTAACAGGCCTACAAGATGATGCAGCCAAGTTTCAGGCCACAACTGACCATTAATCTCACTACATGTAGCAACCTTTGCAGTATAGCAGCAAATGACAACTCTGCATCTAGCTCTCGGTTGACCCAGGCCCTGAGAAGACAAGTTCCATATAGGTGCGGTGGTGGAATCTTGGTGGATGCGGCCAATTAGGCTATTCTGGCTGATAACCATGGTATGAATTCTTTCATGGAATGCCACGGAAAGCATGTCATACTGTGATTGTGGTGTTTCTGAGAAAGCATCCAACAATACGATTCGTCAGCATTCACATTTCTCTGTGATGCTATCTATGGGAAAAGGAGGCTACACAGAGCTGCAGCTGTCAAAGTACAGTCATTTAACCTCTCTCTGCAGATAGCAGTATGAGGGTAGCAGCAAGTGGGCACAGAGCAGCCTGACCTGCCAAGCATCTACCTCCTCTTCCAACAGACAGATCAGGTAGGCAGATTCCCATTGGGAAATGCAGTGGTGCCAGTAGCTGGGGGAAAGAGAAAGATCAATTAGCACCACAGCTCATGAAAACCAAGTGCTAAGAGGAAAAAAAACAAATTAAGAAAAATAGTTAAGAGATGTCTAAAATACATTTATCTTTACATTCCTGTGTCCTTTCCATGACCTTCTCGTTGTTTATGGCCACCTTGTTACTCTGAATACCTACTTACAATTTGTGTTCATAACAGGTGTGCTACATGCCAGAATAGGTCAAACTTGCATCAAGACCTGAAGTGACACCAAATTTGTATTCAAAAACTGCCCACCTCTTTCCACTGCTGCGAGTTCCACAAACCCGACGCATTTCCAGTGGGGTGGAACTTTACCCAATTTTCTGCCCTACCTGCCCCCTGTGCTACAAAACAGACAGAAAAACCTGCATCGTTTGTCAATACTAGTCAGGTAACTTATCAACTCTTAGACATCCACAATTTTAAATTTGTTTCAATTCACAAGGTTTACTGAATAGTGAATGTTCAGGAATTTAAATAAGGAATGCAGCATAGTGTAATCAACCAGAATAAGGATTCAAGCAAAGTAGTCACACGTTGGTCATCTAAATTAATGGTATTAAAAAGGTGACTGAATACATAAAAGAAAAGTCAAGCCCATGACTCAAGAAGGGTGCAGGAAATCATTGTTTTTCATTGGCTGAGTAGTGGAAAAAAAAAATATTTTTTTGTATTTTTAGATTTACAATTTGACCACTCCAAAAATGCACAGGCTGAACGACACAGGTAATTTACTTAGCATTTATAAAGAATGCTTGAAAGGCAAGACTCAATTTTAGCTTCCATTTAAAAAAGTACATCATAAATGGGTAAAACACCTTTCTACTGCAATATTTTCTCCATTTGCTTGTCCTACTGTCCCAACTCTATATGCAAATGCTCTCTATTCCTAGCTGTTCCAAATGATAAAATCTGTATTTTTTAAAAAATCTGAAGATAGATGTTCCACAATAGGAAAGTTCAATTAACTAAAATAATACAGGTGAGGAAGACCTAACAAACCATTATTGAAGTTGGTTAGAAAGGTTTTCTTCAGTCATGGAATAAGCTTGGTAGTACTTTGATCCCAATAGCTGTATCATAGCTAATCTGGTGAACAGTTTTACCCTACACATAAAACCTGCACTATACCTTGGCAAGGAGTGCCTAGTAATATTGGATTTCAAAAGTGAGGAAATATTTAAATCCCCAGAATAAACCTCTAACCTCAATTAGCATAACATTTGTAAAATATATGTTCACTAATCCCAATTTGATGCACTAGTTTTAAAGCATTACGGAAATATTAATGCATGCAGGGGATGGACATGGACAATACACCAACATAAAAGCATTTCCACAATATAAACAAATTTTAGTAAACGTATTCAGGCTTATACATACACCGTGGTGCTTGTCAAATGCATGCCAGACTGTCTATTATGCATTCTTTCTTTCTTACTACTACTTTTTCACTTCAGTATATTGAAATATGCTTTCACGGATTGGTTGATCGTAGCGAAACTGGGTGCTAAACCACTGTGTTTCAACACAAAATAGATCTACACCAAGTCACCCAATGATCACATTCATCAGAACAGAAATTGTGATTGGTAGACTAGAGAAATTGTGATTGGTAGACTAGAGAAATTGTGATTGGTAGACTAGAGAAAAATCAACATCAGACTCCTAAGCATTCGATATTCAACTGATTTTCAGTTATTAAAAGGTAACACACACTTACTCATTTTTGATGAAAGCGTATTTGCCGATGGTTTCAATAACATCTCGGAAGAGGACCTTGGAGGTGAGTGTGTAACCATGCTGTACAATTGGCTCCCCCTCTGGGCCATCCCAGCAGTCAACTGAAATTAAGAGAAAATAGCTTAAAGACCAAGCAGGATCAAAGGCAATGGGTCAAGTAACAGGCCAGCCCAGCTAGCACAGAACAATTAATAGAAAACTGAAAATAAAATGTAGCTTGATCACTGCTGTGTAATTTGATATCCTCTTTTCTATTTAGTCTAACAACTGTCTTATCCTTTTTATGCCTCTAGTATTTTATGTTGTTCATTTATACTTCAAAATATTAAATAAGCAATTCAAGGTTTGGGACAGAGGATAAACATTTCCAAACTCGAGAATATCTTCTTTAAACACTATTCCTCTCTCTCCCCCACCCACCCACCGGAAAAAATAATTGTTCCATGGGTATTCGAGATTTTTTAAAAAGCATGTCCTCCAGTATGTGTAAATAAAGAGAAAAGATAAGCAAATCCTTATATCGGACCAAACAAAATGGCAGAAGAACACAAAGCAGCAGCTTAATAGATTATGTGGGCCACTATGGTGTCTAATTTACATCAATGACTTGGATTCAGAAACTTGATGCAAATTGGTCATATTTGCAGATGATACCAAACTAGGAGGGGCAGTGGAATCAGCTCAGGAATTACAGAATGAGCCACACAAAATAGTTATGTGAACAGGACAATGGCAAACAAAATTTAATGCAATCAAGTATAGAGAACAGCACACAGAAAGGAAAAATGGACAACACACATAAACCATGAATGGTGTTGAAGTAGTTAAAGATGAATTTGAGGGAGACTTGGAGTAGTTTTTTGCATTAGATTTGATGTTCAACATGTCCAACCAATGCAGAGCGATCAACAAATGTTGAACATAACCAAAATAGTAGAATACAAGTCAGAGAAAGTTATGATCAAACTCTACAAAGTACTAGAGTTCTGGTCACCAAGACACAAGGAAGACACTTAAATTCTGGATGCAGTGCAGAGAAAAGCCATGAAGTCAAGTCCAAAGGGGCCATTTTAACCCACCTCACCCAGCAGGAACGGGCAAGTAATTTGCTTCAGAGTGCTTACTGCCTAATTCACGCTGCTTCCCGTCTAACCCCCATTTGAACTGTACACTTTTTTTTAGTTGGTTGAGACGCCTGCCAGAGGCAAGCGGGAGGCCTCCTAAATGCATCCAAATCGGAGTCCTATGATGTCATTAGGACCCCAATGCGATTTTAATGAGAAATTACAGAGATTGGTCTCTCAGGGCCTCTGGAAGCACTATTTAAAGGGGCATTTAATTGGATCATGGGGATCTGTGTGTCATTGTGCTGTTTGGATTGCCAGGAGAGTTTCCAGCTTCGAGGTTGCTTCTTTTGAGATTTTGTGCCTTACTGTGATTAAGCTTTCACATCTCATCATGGGTGCCATTATGGCCACTTTAATTTGCATAGAGGAAGAGGTAGAGCGAGATGAGCAGCAGCAGCCAGCATGAGCAGCAGGCGGGCCTATTGGAAGACGGAAGAGGGGGGCTGCCCAAGGGAGGCCATACCCAGCACACAGGGTCGAGAGGCCAAGTGTCACTTTTCTGGATCTATCCAAGGAGCAGTGCATTGGGAGGCTATGTTTTTTCAGGCAGGCTGTTGCAGATGTCTGTAGCCTCCTGTAACAAGAGCTGCTGCACCAGGTGGCCATGTTTTGCAAGTGGTTGTCAAAGTCACCACAGTCCTTAACTTCTTAGTCATTCCAGCCTGCTACAGGGGGCATCGCCTGCAGTCTGCAGTGCACTGCAGGTCGCTATTACCCTGTTCACCAGGGCTAACCAGTACATCACTTTCGACATTGACTTTAACATTCAGCAGGAGGGAACCAAGGAATTTGTGGTAGCAGTGGCTCACTTTCGTGGTGTCCAGATGACTGCACACATGTTGCCATCAGGGCACCAGAAGGCGATCAGCCAGCAGCCTTCATAAATAGGAAGAGCTACTACTCAATTAATCTCTAGCTCGTCTCTGATCACAGAAACAGGATAATGCAAGATTGTACATGATTCCCAGGCAGCTGTCACAACGCTTTTATCCTGCGACACTCAACTATTTGCTCAATGGTGAAATGGGCAGACTCATGGCAGATGAAACTTAACGCAGGGAAGTGTGAAGTGATACATTTTGGTAGGAAGAATGAAGAGAGGCAATGTAAACTAAATTATACATTTGCAGGAACAGAGACATGGGGGTACACAATATACACAAATCTTTGAAGGTGGCAGGACAAGTTAAGAAGATTGGTAAAAATACATATGGGATTCTTGGCTTTATTAATAGAGGCATAGAGTACAAAAGCAAGGAAATTATGCTAAACCGTTCGAAAACACTGGTTAGGCCACAACTGGAGTATTGTGTTCAATTCTGGGCACCACACATTCGGAAAGATGTCAAGGCCTTAGAGAGGGTGCAGAAGAGATTTACTAGAATGATACCAGGGACGAAGGACTTCAGTTACGTGGAGAGACTGGAGATGCTGAAGTTGTTCTCCTTAGAGCAGAGAAGAGGAGATTTGATAGAGATATTCAAAATCATGAATGGTTTTGATAAGAGTAAATAAGGAGAAACTGTTTCCAGTGGCAGACGGGTCGATAACCAGAGGACACAGATTTAAAGTGATTGGCAAAAGCACCAGAGGCGACCCTGTCAGACTGCACTGCCTGAAAGGGTGGTGGAAGTAGACTCAATAGTAACTTTCAAAAGGGAATTGGATAAATACTTGAAGGGAAAAAGTTTGTATGCTATAGGGAAAGAGCGGGGGTGTTGGACTAGTTGGATAGCTCTATCAAATGGTACATGAACTGACATGTGAAACAAAACCACAGGACCTGGAACTTCAGGATATCTTCCATGTGTTGAGATTAACAGATTGGTGAAAGGTATGCATGAACACTGGAAAGATACAGGATATATATGCACTGAGAAAGCTGCAGAATACTTTCAGTACTCAAAAGTCTTCAGATATATTTATAGAAATTGCAAAGACGAAAAGACCAAGGTCTATCTAGTCCGCCTTCTACCATCTTGGTAGTCACATGATACAATGATAATGGAGTTGTTGACTAATCATAGCAATCAATCTCTATCAATTAGTCTACAATAGACCCAGAAATGGCACGAGGAAAACCCCAGTGGTGGACAGCTTTGGGAACCATAGGTCCAAAGTCACCCTTTTCCTCCCAAGCATGCTACATTTAACACATACTGTGTCCCACAATGTTATTTTCTGAAAGAAATCTATCTAATTTGTATTTGAATGATTCAATACTAACTGCTTCCACCGTCTCCCCAGGGAGTCTATTCCATAAGTTGACCACGTGCTTGCTGAAGTATTGTTTCTGCAGATTAGTTTTAATTTACCCCCCTTCAAGCTCAGGCCATGTCCTCTGGTTCTACTGTCTGGACAAGGTGAAATAGCTTGCCATAGTCTACATTATCTAGTCCCTTTAGAATCCTAAATACAGCATGCACATCACCTCTCAACCTTCCCTTTTCCAATGAGAACATGCCCAATGTACATAATTTATAAAATTAAACCAATTGCTCCTTCAGTAAGATCAATCTTAGGCGGCACCTATACAAAAAGGCGATTAGTCCCATCATTATCCAGAGCAGAAGTGGAACCAAACCCATCTATGGAGGTTACAGTACCTCTTGTTAATCTGGGGGAGGGAAATTAATGGGTTTACTGCTCGTCAGAAGACCAGCATATATAATTTGAAGCACACAGTTTATAACTACCTTCCACACAGCGGCAACCAGCCTGCAGAACCCAGGAATACATATCCACCTTGGATTGGGAAAGGAGTTGATCCCCTGTCAAGTAAGTGTTGTGCGATGAAGCAATAAAGTAGTTGCACAGGGGCTGATCCATATCCTGATTTACTTCATAGTGCAAAGGGTTAAATATGTCACATGCAGGACTGCGCATGAAGTTAGTAAAACCTAGATGCAAAAGGAGAATTAGTGAACCGGATAAAAGCAGGTTTTGCTTACAATCCTTCTATTCAAAGATATCAAAATAGAACATTTCCCCATGGAACTAAAACCTATTAAGTTTATTGAACTTATATGTAAAAAGCCCAGCTAGGAGTATAATGTTATAATGATACAAAAAGTGTGTCTGTCTCAATGTGTCATTGGAAACCTCACTTTCAGAAAAGATTACAACTGAGTTACAGGTTTGGGCTCAAAGTTCCTCATCTACTACTGCATACTTGCGGCTTTGTGCTGGCTCTGTATTTTTCCAGACCTGTCATCTAAGCCTGGGTCCTTACTTCTCATGCTGAATGAATAACGTTTTACTGGCTCTGATTTGACATGAAGTAATGAATAGAATAAATTAAATAGATACTCCTTTGAGACTGTGATGCTTGTTGAGTAGTTGGTCTTTTGAGGCTGTGCTGCTACTAAATCTAGATAGTAGACTGATGTAATTATTGAATGGGGAAAAAAAGTAAATGCCCCCTTTTTGGAAAAGACTTGCAAGCAAGGTAATGCACAATGTCTATCGATACTCTACCAAGATCTCAGAGACAATCCTGTATATTTCAATATGCCAGAGTGGAGCTCTCAAATGGCCTAAACACATTTTCACAACAGTATGCAACTTAGTTCCTGGTTTTGGCTCTAAAGTTCTTCATCTGGATCTGCAAGCCCACGGCATGGGCTGACTGTATTTTTGGAGACCTGTCATCTCAACTGCATGCATTGAAAAAAAGTAAATTTCAAAACTAGTAAGAGACAAGAATACCAAGTTTCACTTTTTTTAAAAAGTGTTCTGTCCGAGTTTTTCAGGATAACTACTCAAAGCAGACACGGCCCCAAATTCCGTCTGGTTTCAGGATTAAGTGACAATAGTACTTCATAAATGCAACAGAAGAGAAATTGTAGCACAGGAGGCAGCCATTATAGCCAATCATGCCCAGTCCCTGCACCCTTTAATAGCTTTCATGCTTATTGGTTTCATTTTGTATCTCTTACTTTTTTTTTGGCCAGTGATTCTGATAAATTGTAAACTTTCTTCAATTTCCTTCAGTGGCGCTCATGTCTTCTATCCCAACATGCACCCAAAATGCTAAAGTACAATTAGGATTCTCCTATAAAATGTATCTGCCCAATTAAAGTGTTTGTCATTGGAAAAATACAATTAAATGAAACATTTATGTTAAGAAAGAACTTGTATTTACATAGTGCCTTTGACAACCTCAGGATACCCAAAATAAATTTCACAGCCAATGAAGCACTTTTGAAGCGTAGTCATTGTTGCAATGTTAAGGAAATTTATGTTGATAGCTCTATGTACAGTAAAAGTTCAATTGCAATTACTCAACTGTATCCCAAATCATCAATTTGACAATTTCCTCTCCCTTCAAGTTCTTACTTTAAGAGAACTCCTTCAGCTGACTGAACAGTTCATAGAAATGTGCCTTCACGTTGAAAAGTTCTTCCAAATAAGTCACATTGTCTTTGCACTCTGCAAGGCATTAGCTCAGCCTACAGAAATCACTAATTCATACGTGAGCTTCATATATCCCCAGAGACACTAATATGCTGTGACATTACCCTGAGGTTGTAGTATAACCCAAATTAGTACATTCAGAGGCATATTTTATACTAAACTTTGGTGAGTAATCTGATTTTATTTCTTTCCAAGTTCTGGATTTTTGAAATTACAATGTCAGCAATTGTGAAGTATATTTAGACCACATATTAAGCCAGAAGGTGGAATACTTTGAATCCAAAGTTCAAATACAAAAGGTCAATGCATCAGCAAAGAGACAGTCTCCTCCAAACTACTGTGGACTTGCACACATTGCCATTGGATCAGGAATTAGCTGCATGCCATCACCCATCTCAGTTCTTTCCAGCCCAACCACAAAAAGGAAAAAGCAAATCACAGACAGCAAACTATTTATCTTTGCTACAATTACTACCAAAGCAACCAGCTCAAGTTGGGAGAGAGATAGAGTTTTTCACATCACAGGACAAATTACATCTTGATGTGCAGTGACATTTTTTGCTGCTGAAAATATAATCCTGTGTGTTAAAAAACATAGGCAATCCAGATTTGTGCAAGCTCAGTTTGCTTAATTGAACCCGATTCTGATCCATTTGGTTTTGGTACTCAGTTCCCCAGCAATTCCATTGATGGCACTATTATGCCACCGGTGTACTGTAACTCAAAATGCCATTGATTTCACTTCGTTTTGTTGGATAGATTCTTAGTATTTTTTTTAAAAGTAGAAGCAAACAGAAAGCATAATCTATTTTGATATCCTGCTGACTTTCTAACACTCTGTAGATTCTAGGAAAGTTCCAGCTAATCTGAATCACTGTCTAGGAAGCTAGGGATTTTGCCAACAAAAGTCCTTGGCAACTTAGGAACCCCAGACACTGGCTTTCAATGATCATTTACATTAACGGAAAGAAGCAATAAAGATTTGCATACTCTAGCACAACTCCATTTTGTTAAGCACATAGAAACATAGAAACATAGAATCTAGGAGCAGGAGTAGGCCATTCGGCCCGTCGAGCCTGCTCCGCCATTCAATACGACCATGGCTGATCATCCAAATCCAGTACCCTGTCCCTGCTCCAATCCCCACAGTACACATATCCCACCCTACCCCCGTAACCCCACGTATTTAATTCCCCCTAACATATCCCATCCTATCCCCATAACCCCACATATTTAATCCCCCCTAACACTAAGGGTCAATTTATCATAGCCAAATAAACCTAACCCACACATTTTTGGACTGTGGGAGGAAACCGGAGCACCCGGAGGAAACCCACGCAGACACGGGGAGAATGTGCAAACTCCACACAGACAGACAGACATCATACATTGATGTTACTAAACTGATTAATTTACAAAGCAATTCTTGCAAATATTGACATTTTAGCCCCATGGTAGCAACTTTTTCTCATTACATAGATAACAATGCTCAGATCAGGATATAATACCCAAATGATTTTCATAATATTTAAAGCATTTTTAGTGCGACTGAAAGCTAAATTAGCAAAGGGGCCAGTTTATCCAATCAGATCACTTGGAAAAAGGTACAAAAGGAAATATTTGGCTAAGTTCCATTACATTAGTGCTGCAGCAGTGATTGCCATAAAATATGGTACAAAGTTTCATTATTCATATTAAATTTTCCACCTATAAACATTTCCAAGTTTACTGTATATTGTTCCAATTACCTTCGACTCCCAAGACATTTTGTTGCTTGTTTTCCTTGGAGACTTCAAACTTTCTTATAACATCCATACAATATTCTAATGTCACATTAGCCATCTGTGTGAAAAGTAAATGTGAACCTAGGGTTTCTTTAAAAAATAAATTTCACCATTGTCTTGAGAAAAACACAATGTGATAGACAAAATCTCTAATCCAGGGCTTGCTGATTATATATAAATTAAGTTCCAGATAATTCCAATCAACTTATTTCCATTAAAGTTTATAACATTTTAAAAAGACACACGAACTTAGACATCACCATTCTTTTAATGGAATACTGTCTTCTATGTGAGGAATGGATTATTTGCCCAGTTTTTGCACTCAAATACAGCATGGGCAAAAATGCAGAATAAATATTTTGTTTTTACTGCCTCAACCATCACCTAAACACAAAATTATTATCCCCCTCTCCGTTCCCAGCCCCACAACACTACTAGCCTTACACATTCAGGCTTCCGTGGAGAGGGGGAAAAGAGAGGGGGGGGGCTGGATTTTATGAACCTCGGCGGGTCCACGGCAGGCGACGTCGATGGTGGGTCCTGACCTCACTGCTGGCTCCATCCCTGCCTCTGAAATGATTTTCCCCTGATTGGGCTTGTTAAGCCCGCCCAGCGCGTTTCCCAGCCAATTAGAGGAAGTGGGTCTGGTGACGTCATTTGATGACACGTCATCAGCCGGCTTCCTTAAAGGGACCATGGCCAACTTTATTTTGACAGTTGTGCTGTCCGTGTTCTACAGCATTGAGGTGCTGCAAACACTGACAAGCACTGCAGAGGGGTGCAGGGCTGCACCCAGGCTCTCCCATGACACTCTCCACATGCTTATGGAAGGAGTCACTGCACACAGGGAGGTCCTCTTCTCTTCCCATGGGCGGAAAAGACCTCCCTAGGAGATCAACGCAGCCTGGTTGCACATTGCTCAGGAGGGCACAAGCAGGGATGTGGTCAGGAGGACCTGGGTGCAGTGCCTGCAAATGTTTTGATGACCTCAGTGGATCATGAAATGTTAGTACAAAGCCACACTCAACCTCATCCTACTGTGCCTCTCATCATATCCCCATCACTCTTCCTTCCCAACCCTACTCCTGCACATCCTTACTCACAACAACTTACTTTGCACTTCCACCCATCCCTCTCTATCTACATTATCACATCCCCATCTCACTAGCCACCCCTCACACTCACCCTCATCCAAGTGCAATCATACCAACACACACACAAGGGTAGTCACTTGGGTGTTTTATGCAATGTTCATGTAAAGTTTCTGTTAATGTGGTGTCAAACATTGAAACCTTTATTTTCAACACTTTGCGTTCTTGGACAGATTTGTGTGCACCTTTGGAAGTGGCTTAGTGAGTTGCAGTGAATGGTGAGACATAATGGTCCCCCTCCCCCACAATGGTGATGAGTGTGAAAGGAATGGCTTGGGCATTGTAGGGATGCTTCATGGTGTTGGAGTGGGGTGGTGCCAACCTGGAGCATCATGTGGCAGCCAGGGTGTACAGCATCAAGTGAAGTAAATCTGGCCATGGTGAGGCCATCCCTGGCCTCCCGGGCAGCAATGTGGTCGGGTGCTGATGCCCTGTGTCCTGTGCAGCATCAGTTGATTGCGGAGAAGGTTGGTGTTGTTGTTGGTGCTGCTGGTGTGCCTGGTGATGCTAGTGTTAGGGCTGATCGTGGTGGGATTCTGAGGACCAAGGTGAGAGAGTTTCAAGGGCACCCATGCTGATGGAATAGATGGCAGGTGAATTAAAAGGGACAGAAGTGATTTGTCAATGGTGGGACAGGTAATGAGGTCAGACTGGATGGAGACTTGTGTAAAGACTTGCAGCATCCTGCATCTGTAGTAGAAATGCAGTTTAGAGAAGCTAGTGGTTAATGGAACATTTCTCAATGAGCTGGAAGCTTTGATTTGCCATTTGAAGCTGTCAACTCATCAGCTGATTCAATGGCCACTGACCTCCCGCCTCAGCTTTACAGATGAGGTCTAGACACAGCGGGAAACCGGTGGGCAACCTGTCAAATCCAAAAAGCTGCGAAAAAAACCATTGTTAAGTGGCTGTAAACAAGCCACTAATGATTTTAATTGTCTCCCCCGCCGCTGCATGTCGGGTCTGCTCAGCACTGACAGACCCGACATTTGGGAAAGGAACATGGTGGTGGGTTCACAGTGGGGTCCCGAGCCGCTGGGGGAAAAAAACACTTTCCCACCCAACCCGCCATCGATAGTGCCCGCTGACCCCCCGCAAAATCCAGCCCAGACTATCTGATTTTATATGGATTTCAGACACTGGGATTCAGTTGGAAAGTGCCATGCAGGGAACTGTACATTTACACACAGCAATGTGTCAAATTTGCCAGAACGTCTGTTCCCAATGATTACCCAGTGGGCATTGTTGCAAAGTATGATTGTGTAGACATCACAACTGGGTTAATCTGTGAAGTGCTCCTTAAATTGTTCCTCAACACTTACTGTTTCAACTCACACTCGAGAAATGGCCACTTGAATGAGGTACCAGAGGTAGCCCCCACCAGTAGGAAACATAGCACAGCATGAGTTACTACAGTCTTTAGGAAAGGACAAGAGAAAATTGGAGGGAAATAGAGGAATTAACTAAAAGTTATTTATGGAACAATGAATTGTGCACAGATGTTGGATGATCAACAAAGCTACCTCATTATTGTTGCAGTCTGCATCTTGAACTGATTTGACAAAGATTTTTAATTCATTAAAGAAAGGGACAAGAGCTGTAAATCAAAAAACTCCAAAATGTATAGGTGTAACAATTGCTCCGAATGGCAACTCGACATTTGTGGAGATTAAAGTACAATGTACATTGTGCTTGACTGACTTACTTTTTGTTCCGATTTGAGAAACTGAGCAAGTTCTTCCACAGTTAGATGGTCTTTCCTGTCACTGTAAGACTTCACCAGTAGGAAGAGATCCCGTCGCAAAGACATCATCTTATAAAACACAGAGAACTCTTCAAGATTTAATGTGCCCTGATTTTCATCTGTGTCAGCTTCCTATCGGGGAAAAAAATTAAGAGGAAAGATTTCCCATTCTCCAGTGTAGTAAGAACCAAATATGTCAAGTTATTTCTACTTGGCTAGTACATTTTTTTGATTTCCCTTTTATGGAGATATTTTTGGATACATTTTCCTTTTCCCCCCCAAAATTTTTTAACTCCTCCTTTTTCCACCTCACCTAACAAACTATCTGCAATCGTCCTGTTAACTGCAATCAGTTCCCATGCTGCTGTCATTGGTTGTTGTGATCAACCAGGAGAAATCGTAAATTACTTTATCCCACCAGTTTTCCTTGTCCTTCCTCCCACCAGCCCCCCGACCGCTCCCAAAGTGGAACAGTGCACACCCTTCACTATGAGGCAGAGACCAGGAACTGAGTAGAGTAGGACACAAACCTGCATCCATAATAGCTGGTTTAAATCTCAAGCACACTCAAAACCAATGATAAAACTGAGATATTTATATAAGTGTGTCTCACTCTAGAGATTTTCCAAATGGAAGATTTTCTTCTACAATAGTTGAAGGTGAAATACAATAAAAGAAGCCATTTATGAAGTAAGTAACCATTTTCGCATAAAAGTTGAACAATTTTTTTTTTTAATCGTTCATGGGATGTGGGCATCGTTGGCAAGGCCAGCATTTATTGCCCATCCCTAGTTGCCCTGGAGAAGCTGGTGGTGAGCCGCCTTCTTGAACCACTGCAGTCCATGGGTTGAGGTACTCCCACAGTGCTGATAGGGAGAGTTTTCCAGGATTTTGACCGAGCGACAACGAAGGAATGACAATATACTTCCAAGTCAGGATGGGGTGTGACTTGGAGGTGAACTTGGAGCTGGTGCTGTTCCCATGCGCCTGCTGCCCTTCTAGGTGATAGAGGTCGCGGGTTTGGGAGGTGCTGCCGAAGAATCCTTAGCGAGTTGCTGCAGTGCATCTTGTAGATGGTACACACTGCAGCCACAGTACGCCGTTGGTGGATGGGGTGCCAATCAAGCGGGCTGCTTTGATTTGGATGATGTTGAGCTTCTTGAGTGTTGTTGGAGCTGCACTCATCCAGGCAAGTGGAGAGTATTCCATCACACTCCTTACTTGTGCCTTGTTGATGGTGGAAAGGCTTTGGGGGGTCAGGAGGTGAGACACTCGCTGCAGAATACCTAGCCTCTGACCTGCTCTTGTTGCCACAGTATTTATGTGGCTGGTCCAGTTAAGTTTCTGGTCAATGGTGACCCCCAGGATGTTGATGGTGGGGGATTTGGCGATGGTAAGACAGAATCTTTGTGGGGGCGATTTTCCCAGCCCTGAGGAGTCAGGTTTGGAGGCAGGACAGTTGGTAAAATTGCGTGCGGGTTCAGAACCCACCTCCATCCCGCCTCCGCGTAACTTTGCCGGAGGCGGGCTTCACGAGTGCGATTCAGTCCCGCCTCCAAGAGGCGGAATAGGCAGTTAAGACCCTTAAGAAGTGCTTAAGGGCCTCTATAATCCAGTTTTCCCAGGCCTTTGTTATTTTGCCACATTTACAGCGTGTTGCACGCCGCTCCTAAACCACGCCAGCTAATCCTGGCGGGTTGATAAGTGGCTGACCTCCTCACAGCTGCATCTCCACCATAAAAACGAAGCTTTCAACAGGGATGAGTTGCAGGTGGCAGAACTTTTTTTCCCCACAGGTCTTTGAGCACTTTTTCCAGGCCTACTGAAGTCGGAGGTGGTACAGCCGAGATGTATCTACTTTGGGACCTCCTGGGAAAACCCTCTCCCCACTTGGACTGAGTGTTTCCCCAACGGAGGTATCTAACAGCAGCATGGGAAACATTTATTTCCTTTCATCAAGGACCTCAGATTCGGACGAGGAGCAGCCACAGCAGCAGCAGCAGCAGGAGCGCCAACCTGCTACTCACCCACCTGATGCTGCACAGGGCAGAAGGCACCAGCGCATAGCAGCATGTCGCCGCAGGAGATACCCTCCTCTCAGGGTTTACAGACAGAGGATGAGCTTCCTCAACATGAGTGAGCAACAGTGCCAAAGGAGGCTGAGACTTTCGCGAGAGGTTGTCGGAGACATCTGCGCAATGCTGCACCAACACCTGGAGCCCAGAGGATCCGGTGGACACCCCTTACCAGTGGCTGTCAAAGTCACCACTGCACTCAACTTTTTTGCTTCAGGCTCCTTCCAGTGATCATCAGCAGACATCAGCGGCATCTCCCAGTCGGCCACCCACAGTTGCATCACGTAGTTTACCGATGCCCTCTTCGCACAATTACATCAACTTTTCAACGGATCAAGCAAGTGTAACCGCGCGTGTGGCTGGATTCGCAAATATGGCAGGCTTGCCAATGGTGCAGGGCGTCATAGACTGCACACATGTGGCCCTGAGAGCACCCCGTCACAACCCAGCTATTTTTGTCAACCGCAAGGGCTTCCACTCCCTCAATGTACAGCTGGTGTGTAACCACAAGAAGATGATTTTGCATGTTTGCGCCAAGTACTGTGGCAGTTGCCATGACTCGTTCCATCCTGCGGCAGTCGAGTGTGCCTCTGCTCTTCAAGCTGCCAAACCAACTTAACGGATGGCTCCTTGGAGACAAGGGCTACCCACTGAAGACGTGGCTAATGATCAGGAGGCCAGCGAGGAGCGCTACAACACCAGCCACATTTCAACCAGGCCCATCATCGAACAAACCATCGGCTTGCTGAAGACGCGATTCAGATGCCTTGACCGATCAGGTGGAGCCCTGCAGTACTCAGCAGCCAGGGTCTCCAGAATGGTCGTGGTCTGCTGTGCGCTGCACAACATCGCACAGCATCGTGGCTTGCAGCTTCCTGAGGAGCAAGTGGCTCAGTACATAGCCTCCTCAGATGAAGAGGAGGAGGAGGAGGAGGATGACCGAGCGGAGGTGCATCAACCAGCAGTAGCAGCACGCGAGCACATTGCTGGCCGGAATGCAAGGGATGCGCTCATCTTGGTCAGATTTGCTTAGGCTGCTCATTCTAGCACATGTGCTTGGCTCCTTCTTAGCACAAGATACACAATGGACATGACTCTCTGGCTTCCTCTCACTCTGACCACCAACCTGAGGCCGCAATGTGGAACTTCCAAAACCGAAATTGCAGAGGCCATAACGTCAACAGTTTGCCATCACCAGAGTTTAGTACATTCGCAAAGGGATGGCATTTAATTATTAAACACAGAAAAACACCCAAGCGACTGCCTGTGTGACTAATTGTGCTTTATCTTCCTCTTACGCGTGCTCCTACGTGGTGCTTCCCCTGTGGCTTCAGCAGATGTGGAGGCCCCTTGCTCACTTTCATGCTGCTCCTGCTTCGACACCTTTGGCGGGTGTCCTCTGGGTTTGCGAGCCTGTGAGGGCTCGCCAAACGTCTGCTCCTCCTGCGGTTGTGCAGGGGCTGAGATGCCCATCTCAGTTGGGTGAGGACTCTGGTGGGGCTCTGACCGAGAGCGATGCAGTGGCATGGAAGTGTGAGTGCTTGGAGAGGAGCCCCCGCTTCCTTGTTCTCTGCCACCAACATCCGTCTCATGGGTCAGCCCCACCTCAGCACTAGCAAGTGGCTTCACAGTACCTTGCTGCACATCAGGGGGGCCATGAGGACCCGTGTCTGCACTGGCAGTCCTACTGCTGAGGACTTCCATGAAGCTCTGGTCTCTCTGATCAATAGCTGGCCATCGCTCCTCCAGAGATGTCTGTCTATTCTGAACATTGACCATGTTTCAACACTCTGGCGACTTATCTCCTCCATGGCCCTGGCCATTGTCTGCAGAGAGGCAGCCATCGATACCATGGAGGTAGCCAACCTTTCGAGGAGATGCGCTCATGAGCTAATGACTCCACAAAGGCTCTACTCATATTCGAGTTGGACTCCTCCATCCTCTCCACACAGGCAGTGACCCTGGAGACAAAACCTGCCAGAGACTCCTGCATCTATTCATGGAGTTCCAGCACCGCTCTCCTTCTGGATGGACCTGGAGGCACAGGGTCCACATGCAGCTGAGCAGAGCTAGGAGAGTCCTGCGACCTCTGACGAGGACTCTCACTGCTGTCCCTGTCGCCACCACCTGCTGATGCTCACTTGTGAGCTGTGATACACCAGGTGACAACACTACTCTATCTCCCGAAGGTCCCACCGAGGTGTGCGTATCTGCGCTGGTGCTGGGTGCGCTTACATCTGCTGACGCTGCGTCCTCAGAGGTTGCAGGTTCCTCTGAGGAGTCTTCTGCCTCAGGCTCTTCCTCCTGGACAGTGGGGAGGGGGGCTGTCGATGGTCCTGTGGGGGGAGTAAAGGAATGAGTTAGAGATGTTACGGTAGTGTCGCATGCACATGCAATAGCGCAGATGATCAATTGCCATTCTATAAATGTACATTCACAGCCATTTTAGTGACTCCTGCAATGTAAAAGAGAGAGAAGCAAAACTATTCGGTCACCAGCTTGCTCTGCTGCGCCCGTCTGTCCGTCCCCCACTTCCACCTCCAAGTCAGCGCCAACGATTTCAGGGCCGCCTCTTCAGCATTGGTCAAATGGGCGAGGGAAGGTGGCCCTCCTCCAGTCTCCGCCCTTTCCCTTTTATTGTGGGCTCTCTTTTCCTGCAATGAGGGAGACAAGTGGAGTTTGAGTGAGAATGATGGAGTGTGTGTAGAGAGTCCAGAGCATAGATGCTTAGAAGGAGACAAAGGTGGAGTGAGGTTCCATTTCCAAGGGCCCTCCCTGTGTGTTGTTAGTCGTTGTCATTGCATAACATTGAAAGGGAGTGTGAGGGCAGCAAAGTCGAATAGTCAAGTGATTGTGTTCATAGAGTGAGAGGGATGGTTAAGGGTGCAAGGGTTGTAAGGGTAAAGTGGGATGTGTAGGAGGAGGTTGACAATGCAGAGTGCTGGTGATAAGAGAAGGGGAGCAGAATGAGAGTCAAGCTGATGGTATACTCACTTTGGCTGATCTTACAAGGTCATTGAACCTCTTGCGGCACTGCAGCCATGTTCTGCTGCACACAGATCTGGAGATTATATCCCATGCCAGCTGCACCCAGACAGCCTTGGTTTGTGTGGGAGGCTTCTTCCTCCCAGATGAGGGGAAGAGCACCTCCCTGCTAGCTCTCACCCCCTCAACCAAAATACTCAGGGACTCATCGGAGAACCTCGGGGAGGCCTTGGCTCTCGAGTTGGCCATCTCTTCTCAGCGAAGTGTTCAGCAGCCACAAAACAGCAGTGAATGAGCCAAGGAAGCAAGCAGCCCTTAAATGAAGCTGCATAAGTGGCGTCAGCAGAGGCGAGTTTCAGTCCAAAAAAAGTAACTGGCCCAGAGGAACCCACACGCCCGGAGTTAATTGGGCAATTAGGGGAAAATCCCAACTTTTTCCCCACCCGACAGTGGAGGCAGGTTCGGAACCTGCCTGCCACCAAACCTGCTCCCAACCCGCCCCCATTGAAATCATTACAAGTACACCGATGGAGGCGGATTTTAGCTCAACGGATTTAAAAAAAAATGCTTGTGATATTTTACTTTGTAATTTGTTTCATTTTTTTTCTGTTTTGATCTGATTTCACATAATCCACTATACCTAATGCATATTCCTCACTGAATATTTATAAAAGATTATTCAAAGCCTTTAAACTTATTTGCATTTTAGCTGACCATGAAGCCATTAAGTCAGTACCAGCAGATGAAAATACATTTTCACCTCAAAGGCACTTTAGAGAAAAAAAAATTAGTAACAGTTTCTTTATAAGAATACATTTAAAAATAATGATGCCTAAAAGCAAAGAGCTATTGGAAACATTCTAGTGTATGTTGTGTAGTACCATAAGTAATTTTGCCAAAACAAACCTACACAGAGATTAGAAGAAAAACACAACTCATCACTGGTTCCCTTAATACTTTCTCTTTCATCCATGTTTCCAGCTAGCATACTTAAAACAGCCATAACATTTAAAAATTGAAAAAAAGGAGAAAAGTGATAGAAAATAGTCTTTATTCACCACTTCCATTAAATTGAGATCTATACACAAATGCAATATATGCGTGCAGTAAGTCCCCCTCCCCCCAGGATTGATCTTAAATGTTTATATACTGATGCTTAGTCTCGATTTGTTCAGGGTAGTGTAAGCTGATGTAGTCCATTGAATTTAAGACATCGGCTTAAGCTGTCCGATGACTGATTAAAATCAAGCTCCTGGCCTTCAACTATTTGGACTCCTATTGGGAACCTTGAATTACAGGCACATTTTCATTCTTCCATTTCAGGATGATTAGATACATCGGTAAAGGGGCTTTTAGATCAAGTTCAGTTTTCAATAATACAATGAGTAATGGGAGCATTGCAATAAAATTTAGTGGTTCTGGCCATCACACTAACTCACGGTGTATTATAAAATGCTTGAATATTTTTATTTTTTTTAAATCATTTTTGTAGCCAAATAAGCATGCATGTCATTTTATGGAGTATGTGCTCTGCATCTGTTTGGAAGCAGTTTACAGAATCACCTCTATCACAATCTCTAGATTGACTAAGAGAGAGGTGGATGCTTTGGATGTACACATCACTGTATAAATGCCTCTCCTACAGCCCAAGGCAAGGTGGCTCCTGGCAGATCAAGTTTATCCTCTGATGCTGCATATTCTGTGACCCATGGTGCAGCTCGGTGAAGAGCAGTGGTCTAAATAGCTGCTCCATTCAGGAGGAAAAGTCTGTTCCACAGAAAAAGTGGGAAGTGCAGAAGACTGAAACAGATAGAGAGTGAAGTGTACTTGTGTTGCTCTTTTCCTTGTAACAGATACAGATACAGTTTATAGCTCCTCAGTTTGTTATTCTTGAAATAGCAAATTACACCTATTTGATAGACCTACAACCTTCTTCTGATCTTAATTTATCCAACAGGGCTCAATGAACCCAGGAGAGTCCCGTTCTTCGATTCTGCATTGTTCCATTAGTTACTTATATTGAGGGCACATTATGCAGGACAGCAGCAATTCCAGGCAGATTCTGAGAATCTTGTGGTGGTATACGTTTAAGATATTTGGCACATAACTGCATTAGGATAGCAATGCCATGTAGGGCAAATATATATTGACTTTAAAATCAAAAGCCATAGCAATCTCCATTTCTTCAGCTCCCTGTGACCTCAATATTGCAGAGAGATATGAATCAGTCTTAAAGTAATTTTACAGCTTAAGTGCCTCTAGTAGACAATTACAATGGGGGAAAAAATTGCTTAATTCTTTTATGAGTGGGACTTCTACATTCCCCACTATGGACTATGCTAACTACATAGCCCCTTCTTGGCAATGGGCAACTAGTATCTAGGTTTTGTATCATTTGCCCATCATGGATGGCTAACTAACCACCTGTCACCTTTGGTCAGCTTTTGTTCATAAGCTCTACTATTGACTCCTGGTTTCCAGAACTATACTACAAGACCTTGAGTTCCATTTATCACTTATAAAAAAGAGAGATTGTGCCTTTCTAAGTGCAATCTAAGCATTGCATCAAGAGCCAATTGTTGATATGTCTGTGCCCATTTTTGCAGCCAATGAGAAAAGTATGTTTTATAATCTCTTTAACCAGGCAAATATTTCATATATTAGCATTTCCAAATGAATGAGAATGGAGATAGAAAATTACTAGTAAATTTATATTCAAACATCCTACATCATTTTGGGGAAAGAAATACTTAATTCTAAGGGAATGAAGCAAAGGAATTAGAAAACAAATCATATTGACCAGCATTATTAGCCATGAGAAGGCAACTAACCTGAAACATCTGCCTGATTTTCCTGCGAGGTAGATTCACATTTAGTTTATGCATCAGTTGATAGATTTCCTCAATGCACAGCAAGCCATCTCCATTCCTGTCTGCTTCTTCAAAGGTCTGTTTCATCCATTTGAAAAGGAGATTAAGGAAAGACTAAAATTGTAGTAGAGGGGAGTGCATTATGGTTTGCTGGAAATGATCCTAATTTTTATATGCATCATTGTCCACATGCCTACATTAAAATTGATAAGACCATCAAGTTGTGGATGTTTATTTTTGTGATAAAATAAAAATAGGTTAAAAAACTATATTAGCAATGCAACAAATTCTGGTGCTGAAACTCAGACATTTCAAATACATGTAAACATGGGGCCTGAAGTGGGACATCGCTGTCCTTCAGGAATTAAGGGGTTAACAATGCAGCTTGCACACTAGAAACGGTTGAGACAGAGACCAGCAGAGATAGTTCAGACATGCTGACCACAAGGTCTTGATGCTTTTCAAGATTAGATGAAATTAGCTCAGAAGCACCATCTATGATTAACCACAAACTATGGAACCTAGAGATAAGTAAAACCACATGGGGCACAGCGAGACAGAAATGTAGACATGTGGTTTTACTAAAGGTTACAAAATATAACAGGTGAGATCATAAAGATCATGTGACAATAAAATATAGGCGAACGGTTGTATGACGCGAGATAGGGAATTAGTCAATCAGCAACAGTGCACGCGGGCCTTCGGCCAATTAAAACAGTGTAACAGATTGTGCACGAGGCTACCATGACTTTTGAACGCATAAATATGTAACGCTTACTGTATCAATTTGGAGAAGTCTCCTGGTGCGCTAGTAGAGATTGTCTCCCCACCGGTATAATAAAGACCACTTGAATAACAATCTAAAACCTTGTGGCGAGCGTTGGTTTAAAATACTCCACAACAGGGCCACTATGATATGGACATAGTAATGTAATGTTTATGGTACTGGACTTGTAGACCTGAGGTTACGAGTTCAAATCTACCATGGAAAGTTGAGAAAATGAACTGGTGATTTGTGGAATAGTAAGATTTAAACCATCCCCTTAATTTCTGTTTTCAAGTTGCTGAAAGAAGAGGAAAACTGTTTTGTGATATGTGTTGCACAATAATGCAAAGGATATTGATCATGAGTTCTCTGTCTTTTTGCAAGCGAATCCTCATCTTTGATTCCAGCCATTAGGTATTTTAGCCCAGTTATCCAAGTGCGTGCATCCTCAGAGTTGGAGGTTACCAAGTCCAACGCCTCCATATGACTGCCATGGTAAACACTGAAGCAGCAGCTTGGATCAAAGCTCCCTTCAGCGCGCCGATGAAAGTTTGTAGATTGGCTCCCTTCTAAAACTTTACAAATGGAATCAATGGTAACTGAAGGAGAGAAAAAAAGTTGCAAATCATTTTAATGCACATACATTGGCTTTCACACATCATAGAAACATAGAAGATAGGAGCAGGAGTAGGCCATTCGGCCCCTCGAGCCTGTTCCGCCATTTAATGAGATCATGGCTGATCATCCAAATTCAGTACCCTGTCCCTGCTTTCTCCCCATATCCCTTAATCCCTTTAGCCTTAAGAAATATATCTAACATCTGCTAATTTATATTAGAATTTTCATCCATTTATTTTAACTTGCTTTTTCATTTAAAGTTTGATGTGGCTTTAAGACAGCTTAATTTGGTACTTTGGTCCAAGTGCTGTACATCAAGATATTAGTCTGCCATTGTAAGGCAGAAAAGCATCAGTATTTAAGAAGCAACAATTTAACCTTGAAGATGAATTAAACTTGGGCTTTTTCCATGCTGTACAGAATTGGTGCTCTTCTAGAATACATTTTTCCTTGCGTTGTATTTCTTCCACATTAATGGTCATTTAACAGATGTACTCATATTTTTAAAAATCAAAATTTATATTACAGATTTTACAATGCAATTTAATCAGTCATCAGTCCCTTTTTCAGTTCATTGCATGAATTTTGATGCAATGTTTGCAAGTAACTTGCCCATCAGATAAACCTAAAATCTGTTTCAAATATTCAAAGCGCATGGAATTTAGTTCTATATTTACTCATGTACTTTAATACAAAATATTTGGAAAGCAGGAGTAAAAATGCTTACTTTTTGCCTTTTCATTTTTCCTAGATGGGCGCCACCTAATGCATGTCCTGTGTTCATCCAGGTAGAAAAGACGAACCAAGCCTTTGCTTCCACTCTTTAGCTTGACCATTTGAGTCCCTGACTGCATTACACTCATGCATCTTTCCACTGTGAAAAAAGAATCCAAAAAGGTCAGTAAAAGTGAATTACTCAGGATAAAGAAGCTGGTTTGGTGTAAAAAAAATATTGCCTGTATGATTAATATGCCAAGGTATCTCAAAAACTATGTTAACAGATCCCTTCAGCACATAATATCTATGTAAATTATTCCAACAATAAAAAACTCCCAAAAGTAAATATTTTTTGCAGATGGGGAAGAGAGAAGAATGGAAGAAAGAAAGAGCAGTATACAATATAAATACAAGAATGTTAAAGTTTGCATACATTTAATCACTTTTTCCAACAAGAAAATGACACGTCAAACTCCCAAAATAGGATTCAAGTCAGTCACTTCAAATCAATTACCTCGGCTTTAAAATAAATGGTATATAAATATACGAGACATTACAGTAACTTTGTAATGAAACGGAAAACCTTAACATACTCTTTAATATGAAAATACAAACACATAGAACTCAGGACCAAAAATATTCATTAATGTACTGCTGAAGAAAAATAGGTGGGCACTCAAGGAATTTCCCTTTTTAATTTAATATAAAGTTTATACAGTTCAATGGGCTCATAAAATCTCGGCCTAGCTTCAGAGTGGAGATAAAGGATCCATAACACACATTTTACAAATGCAAGCAGTTTTCAATCTGCAATTGACTCTATTTCACCAAAAGGAAGCACCAAGTCTAATATTGGTCTCTGCTATTTTAAATATATAAAACATCAAATTCCTATCAGCACCAGCAAGAGGAGGAAGGGCAGAAAGGACATGCATTTATATAGCACCTTTCACATCCTCAGAACGTCCCAAAGCATTTCACAACCAATGAATTAGTTTAAAGTGCAGTAGGCAAACAAACAGAGCAAAGTTTCTCACACCGAGACCCAAAAAAAACACCAATGAGATGAACAACCAGTTAATGTGTTGGTTGAGAGGTGAATATTGGCCAAGGCACTGGAAGAACTCCCTGCTCTTCAAGAGTGCCACGGGATCTTTTATGTCCCGTTGAGCAGCCAGATGGACCTGGGGATAGAGACCAGAGGCGTCACTGAACAGGCTTGCCGATTTTTACTTGCACCCCTTCATGAACTTCAGACACAACAGCAAGCAGCATTTTGATGCCTTGTCATCTGATCCTGTGCTGCCTCTCAGTGCCAACTCTTGTCCCTTTTCTCTTTCCTCCAGGTCATTCTCCTGATTTTATAAGTTACTCTCTGAAACCTTGAGCCCTTCTCTATGCATCTTTACGAAGCTCTGCTCCATTCTTTGGGTGGCTCTGTCAGGTCCACCACTTGAAAATATGCTTTAAAAGTGGCACAAAAATCACATGACCCCTCCAAAATATCTGACAGTGAATTCAGCATGTCAAACTATTTATTACTTATCTAATGCTCCCCCAGGCTGCTGCTGCAGCCTGCAGCCACTCTTGGCTTTTTAAAGGCTACACTGCTAATTTCCAAGCTCTCCCAGTCCAATACTCCAGTGTTACATGGGATTTGCACTAATGAACCACCAAAAGGACATGGAAGTGTGTTGACCCCACAAATTGTAACAGGGTCAGCACTGGACAACAACTGGCCAGCTGATGGGTACAACACTGCCATAAATGGCCCCGTTGAATTTTGGAACTAAAGTATTTAGATAATATTTGCTAATTCTGCTTAAGACTTCTATTAATCTCATCTATTGTTATAAATTTTGAAAAAGGTTCTAAAAGCTTATTGATGCAATGTATACTAAATAATACAGGCACAAAACTTTAAAAACTGAGCTCATGTTTCTAAAAAAGTTTCAATTTGTACCTTCATAACCATTCTAATTATAGAAAAGGAAAAAAAAATTCCAAACGGCTTAATCAGGGTGCAAATTTTAAAATCAAGGCTTTGTAGACATACATCACTTTTATAGTAAGTCATGTATATTCACTGTAATTTGGTATACAGCCTTTCCTCTGTGAGCTTTTTCAGATTTTTCAAAGCAATCACCAAGAAGCACTCAACAGCTGCAGTGAATATTTGATGCTTTGCAAGATTTGAAATAATTGCTCAAATTTTATTCTCGGCATTCCTGAACTATTTGATTCCTTTTCTAAACAGATGGTGAAAAGCTTATT
Organism: Squalus acanthias; assembly: GCA_030390025.1. Classification (NCBI taxonomy): domain Eukaryota; kingdom Metazoa; phylum Chordata; class Chondrichthyes; order Squaliformes; family Squalidae; genus Squalus; species Squalus acanthias. The sequence continues at coordinate 45,375,002 of CM059429.1, forward strand.
CATGACTAAAAACTTTTCAAACCTGTCACTGTGCACAAATAGATCAACAATACCAACCTATTTGCTCCATTGTGAATTTCTGTGGAGCAGCAACACTACATCCCACACTTAACATCCCCGATGCCAAAAGGGAAGCCATTCTAGCAGACAAGGATTCCAGCTATTGCTTAAAACAAATCCGTGTTTAGCCATCCACTGCTCACTCTGCTCGACAGGAACTGATTCCCATTGTCAAGTCAGATGCTGCGCTTGAAGTCTCTGAACAGTACGACCCACTAAGCCACTAGAGACCTAACCTCACATTAATCTAATCTTCAAATCTTGTTTTGCAATATATAGCAGCCTAATACTACAGCACTTAAATATTAAAAGTATTGCATGTGTGTAAATGTGTGCCTGTAATGTAGTGCTATACAGCAGGGATAGAAACATAGAAAAATAGGAGCAGGAGTAGGCCATTCAGCCCTTCGAGCCTGATCCTCTATCTCAATACCATATTCCCGCTCTCTCCCCATACCCCTTGATGCCTTTTGTGTCTAGAAATCTATCTATTTCCTTCTTAAATATATTCAATGACTTGGCCTCCACAGCCTTCTGTGGTAGAGAATTCCACAGGTTCACCACCCTCTGAGTGAAGAAATTTCTCCTCATCTCAGTCCTAAATGTCCTACTCCGTATCCGGAGACTGTGACCCCTCGTTCTAGAGCCCCCAGCCAGGGGAAACATCCTCCCTGCATCCAGTCTGTCTAGTCCTGTCAGAATGTTATACATTTCAATGAGGCCCCCTCTCATTCTTCTAAACTCTAGTGAATACAGGCCTAGCCGACCCAATCTCTCCTCATACGACAGTCCTGCCATCCCAGGAATCAGTCTGGTGAACCTTCGCTGCAGTCCCTCTATGGCAAGTATATCCTTTCTTAGGTAGGAGACCAAAACTGCACACAGTATTCCAGGTGTGGTCTCACCAAGGCCCTGTATAACTGTAGTAAGACATCCTTGCTCCTGTACTCAAATCCTCTTGCAATGAAGGCCAACATACCATTTGCCTTCCTAACTGCTTGCTGCACCTGTATGTTTGCTTTCAGTGACTGGTGTACAAGGGCACCCAGGTCCCTCTGTACATCAACATTTCCCAACCTATTACTATTTAAATAATACTCTGCCTTTCTGTTTTTCCTACCAATGTGGATAACTTCACATTTATCCACGTTATACTGCATCTGCCATGTATTGGCCCACTCACTCAACTTGTCTAAATCGCCTTGAAGTCTCTTTGCATCCTCCTCACAACTCACAATCCCACTTAGTTGCGTGCCGTCAGCAAACTTGGAAATATTACATTTGGTTCCCTCATCCAAATCATTGATATATATTGTGAATAGCTGGGGCCCAAGCACTGATCCCTGTGGTACCCCACTAGTCACTGCCTGCCACTCTGAAAAAGACCCATTTATTCCTACTCTCTGTTTCCTGTCTGATAACCAATTTTCAATCCATGCCAGTATATTACCCCCAATCTCATGTGCTTTAATTTTGCACACAAACCTTTTATGTGGGACTTTATCAAAGGCCTTCTGAAAATCCAAATACACCACATCTACTGGTTCTCCCTTATCTATTCTACCAGTTACATCCTCAAAAAACTCCAGTAGGTTTGTCAAACACGATTTCCCTTTCATAAATCCATGTTGGCTTTGTCTAATCCCATTGATATTTTCTAAGTGTCCTGTTATCACATCCTTTATAATAGACTCTAGCATTTTCCCTACTACTGATGTTAGGCTAGCCGGTCTGTAGTTCCGTTTTCTCTCTCCCTCCTTTTTTAAATAGTGAGGTTACATTTGCCACCCGCCAATCTGCAGGAACTGTTCCATAATCTATAAAATTTTGGAAGATGACAACCAATGCATCCCCTATTTCCATGGCTACCTCTTTTAGTACTCTGGGATGCAGATTATCAGGCCCTGGGGATTTATCGGCTTTCAGTCCCATTAATTTCTCCAGCACTATTTTTTTACTAATACTAATTTCCTTTAATTCCTCCTTCTCACTGGACCCTTGGTTCCCTAGCATTTCTGGGAAGTTATTTGTGTCCTCTTCCGTGAAGACAGAACCAAAGTATTTGTTTAATTGTTCGGCCATTTCCTTGTTCCCCATTATAAATTCTCCCATTTCTGACTGTAAGGGACCTACATTTGTCTTCACTACTCTTTTTCTTTTTACATACTTGTAGAAGCTTTTACAGTCCATTTTTATGTTCCGTGCAAGTTTACTCTCGCACTCTATTTGTCCCCTCTTGATCAATCTCTTGGTCCTTTTTTGCTGAACTCTAAACTGCTCCCAATTCTCAGGCTTGCTACTTTTTCTGGTGACTTTATATGACTCCTCTTTGGATCTAATACTATCCTTAATTTCTTTTGTTAGCCATGGTTGGGCCGCTTTTCCTTTTGTGTTTTTGCACCTGAAAGGAATGTATAGCTGTTGCAATTCATGCATTCGTTCCTTAAATGTTAGCCATTGCCTATCCACCATCATGCCTTTTAATGAAGCTCCCCAATCTATCATAGCCAACTCACTCCTCATACCTTTGTACAAATATTGGGCCCCCAAGACCTAACAAGCCAGCCCTCAAAATCCTGACAAGTCAGTCCCATTTACATTTATATTTTTTATTTGCTGGTTTGTCCGGTTTGAATTTTGTGTCCCTGGATGTTTAGAAAGAGCGGTTCTTAGTAGAGTTACCTCATTGGTAAAAGAAACAAAGAAAGACTTGCATTTATGTAGCATTTTCATGACTCCAGGACATCCCAAAACACTTTACATCCAATGAAGTAGTTTTTTTGAAGTGTGATCACTGTTGTAATGTAGGAAATACATTATTGGTACAGAAATACTAAATCAGAATAGTAGTAGCAGTTTGAAATATAAATAAATTAACTGGAAAATTGATTTAAACTTTGTGGCCTGATTCCATGGCGTGCATGCACCTATCAGGCCTGCTGTGAAATCTTTTTAAAAATCAATAATATCACAGAAGCAGAGATCACAGTCCTTTCAACCAATCACATTCCTTATAAACATTTACATTGAATTTTACAGCACAGAAGCAGACCATTCGGTACAACTGGGTACGGCAGCATAGTGGTTGTTACTGGACTCGTAATCCAGAGACCTGGACTAATTATCCAGAGACACGAGTTCAAATCCCATCACGGCAGCTGGGGAATTTAAATTCAGTTAATTAAATAACAATCAGGAATAAAAAGTTAGCGTGATAGCATGGTGACCATGAAACTACCAGATTGTCGTAAAAACCCATCTGGTTCACTAATATCCTGAAGGAAATCTGCTGTCTATAGATATGTGAAGAGAAAAAGATTGGTGAAGTCAAGCGTAGGTCCCTTGCAGTCAGAATCAGGGGAATTTATAATGGGGAACAAAGAAATGGCAGACCAATTAAATACATACTTTGGTTCTGTCTTCACAAAGGACGACACAAATAACCTCCCAGAGATGTCAGGGAACATAGGGTCTAATGAGAGGGAAGAACTGAATGAAATCAGTATTTGTAGGGAAATGGTGTTAGGGAAATTGACGGGATTGAAGGCCGATAAATCCCCAGGGCCTGATAATCTACATCCTAGGGTACTTAAGGAAGTGGCCCTAGAAATAGTAGATGCATTGCTGGTCATCTTCCAAAATTCTATAGACTCTGGAACAGTTCCCATGGATTGGAGGATAGCTAATGTAACCCCACTATTTAAAAAAGGTGGTAGAGAGAAAATGGTAGTGGGGAAAATGCTAGAGTCCATTATAAAAGATGTAATAGCAGAGCACTTGGAAAACAGTGACAGGATCGGACAAAGTCAACATGGATTTACAAAAGGTAAATCATGCTTGACTAATCTACTGGAATTTTTTGAGGATGTAACTGGTAGAATAGATAAGGGAGAACCAGTGGATGTGGTGTATTTGGACTTTCAGAAGGCTTTCGATAAGGTCCCGCATAAGAGATTAGCATGCAAAGTTAAAGTACATGGGATTGGGGGTAAGGTACTGACTTGGATAGAGAACTGGTTGGCAGACAGGAAGCAAAGAGTTGGAATAAACGGGTCATTTTCCGAGTGGCAGGCAGTGACTAGTGGGGTACCGCAGGGATCGGTGCGAGGACCCCAGTTATTCACAATATATATTAATGATCTAGACGAGGGAACTAGATGTAATATCTCCAAGTTTGCAGACGACTCAAAGCTGGGTGGGCGTGTGTGTTGTGAGGAGGATGCAGAGAAACTCCAGTATGATTTGGACAAGTTGGGTGATTGGGCAGATGCATGGCAGATGCAGTATAATGTGGATAAATGCGAGGTTATCCACTTTGGTGGCAAAAACAGGAAGGCAGATTATCTGAACGGCAATAGATTGGGAAAAGGGGAAGTGCAACGAGACCTGGGAGTCCTTGTGCACCAGTCGTTGAAGGTAAGCATGCAGGTGCAGCAGGCGGTTAAGAAGGCAAATGGTATGTTGGCCTTCATAGCGAGAGGATTAGAGTATAGGAGCAAGGATGTCTTGTTGCAGTTGTACAGGGCCTTGGTGAGACCACACCTTGAGTATTGTGTGCAGTTTTGGTCGCCTTATCTGAGGAAGGATGTTCTTGCCATGGAGGGAGTGCAGCGAAGATTTACCAGACTGATACCTGGGATGGCAGGAATGACATATGAAGAGAGATTGGGACGATTGGGCTTATACTCACTAGAGTTTAGAAGAATGAGAGGGGATCTCATTGAAACTTATAAAATTCTAACAGGACTAGACAGACTAGATGCAGGAAGGATGTTCCCGATGGCGGGGGAGTCCAGAACCAGGGGTCACAGTCTAAGGATAAGGGGTAAGCCATTTAGGACTGAGATGAGGAGGAATTTCTTCACCCAGAGAGTGGTGAACCTATGGAATTCTCTACCACAGAAGGCAGTTGAGGCCAATTCATCAAAAATATTCAAGAAGGAGTTAGATATATGTCTTAAGGCTAAAGGGTTCAAGGGATATGGGGAGAAAGCAGGGACAGGGTACTGAATTTGGATGATCAGCCATGATCTCATTAAATGGCAGAGCAGGCTCGAGGGGCCAAATGGCCTACTCCTGCTCCTATTTTCTATGTTTCTATGTCCTTACCTGGTCTGGCCTATATGTGACTCCAGACCCACAGCAATGTGGTTGACTCTGAAATGTTCTACCAAACCGCTAATGTGAGAGTACCTTCACCTGATGGACTGCAGCGGCTCACCACCACCTTCTCAAGGGCAATTAGGAATGAGCAATAAATGCTGGCCTTGCCAGTGACGCCCACATCCCATGAATAAAATTTTTTTCCACGTCAGCTGTTTCTGCCAGCAATTTTGAGATGCACATTCTTTGTCAGAGACTTCTTGATGGTACTTCAAACATCCCTCTTAACCCCAGACTCACCAAAAGTGACTCCACAGGAGATCCACACATGCATACACAATCAAATGTCACTGCTACAACTACAGCAACTTGCATTTATACAACTCCTTTAACGTAGGAAAATGTCCCAACGTCACAGGAGCATAATGCATGAAAATTGACACCAAGCCATAGAAAGAGATATTAGGAGAGGTAACAAAAAGCTTAGTCACAGAGGTACCGTCTTAAAAAGGAGGTAGAGAAGTTTAAGCAGGGAATTCCAGAGCTTCGCCCCAGAAGGCTGAAGGCACAGCCACCAATGGTGGGGCGAAGGGAGTGGGGAGTGTACACGAGTTCAGAGGCGGAGGAACACAGAGGTCTTGGAGAGTTGTAGGGCTGGGGGTTACAGAGATATGGAGGAGTGAGGCTATGGAGTGATTTAAACATGAGGCTAAGGGATTTAATCACAAGGATGAGAATTTTAACTTGGAGGTGTTGGTGGACTGGGAGCCAATGTAGGTCAACGAGCACAGGGGTGATGGGTGAACAGGACTTGGTGCAGAGGGTGATAGGGACAGCGCAAGTTAGGATACAGGCAGCAAAGTTTTGGTTGAGCTCAAGTTTATGGAGGGTGAAAGATCGAAGGCCGGCCAGGAGAACATTGCAATGGTGAAGTCTGGAGGTAACATAAGGATGGTTGAGGGTTTCAGCAGCAGATTGGCTGAGGCACGGGTGAGGTTACGGAGGTGGAAGTAGAGAGTTTTTGTGATGGAGAGGATATAGGGTCAGAAACTTAGCTCAGGGTCAAATCGGATGCTGAGGTTGCATTCCATCTGTAACCAGGAATCCAAATTACTGATGCACCTTAAAACCTTAAAAAGAATCCTGAAGACTGCATCAGCCATCACTGTACTTCATATAGCATCAAAACCCATTCCAGAAAGCATCTTATTATACTACTCTCAATGGCATTTTGATCACAAAAAGTCTTCTGCTTTGGCACCATTTTTTAAATTTAGACTTTTTGAATCACAGTCATCTCACAGCTTGATCACCTCATGGACATAAATACAGCAAAAATTAAATAAATCAAAACAATAACAAGCCAACTCAGTTTGTCTGATGAAATACTCTCCATGATTCGCAAACTGCATTCTAAATTTACAGCACTGGGAGAAGATTTCTTCCATTATGTGCAAAGAAATTGTAAACATGATTTTACTACCCATGGCACACACAGAGGAAATCTTCCTACATTGTCCAACATGCAAACTATCAGCTACTGTAGATTGACTTTACCATTAAAAGCCTGAGGGTGGTTGGAACATCAAAATACAGAAGTAGAATTATTATTTAGCAGTACATCAGCCATTAGCTTAGGAAATAGCTTATCACTGATGTCATCAGGGAGGTCAACACAAAATTTACCTGCTTACATGACTTGAAGAAAGTTGTGCATAATATTACAGTTAAAGGGAAACCAATTGGGGATTTTTTTTTAAAAAAAACATCAAGTATTTCCCAATCCATTAATGGATAAAGATGGCCAGTTTCCCCTAACTGGCACTATAACCCGCCAGTAACATTTTCATTCATTACTCCTAGAAACTGCTGAACAAATATTTGTGTTCACTTTAGACAGAAAATTCAAGTTCCAAATATGAAAAGAACTGCCAACCTATGCTCCCGTTTCCAAAACACTTCAGTCAGTGTACGACGTGTTCCAGTAATAAGGGGCTGATTTGTACTTTCCAAAATTTAAATATTTCATGCAGAAAAACTGATACAGTGCTTCAACTGGAAGAGCTTTGAATGTTAAGGGATTTCTCTCTCACCATCTCATCTCTACTTGACAGATACTGCTAAAGAACAAAAAATAATGGCAGCTACATCAAAAGTGTGTATTCAAAGCAATTTACTAAAAATACATGCAGACCAACTCCATAATATACATTACACATAAAAGGCAAGCCAGTTCTGCTGTACTCTTTTAAACTGCAGGAGACAATTTCAAGGAATTGGCATACATTTCAATGACTCCATCTCAAGATCACTGCAGAACATATTACTGATGAAATTTGACAAACATGCACAGCGCTGCATCGCTACCCACCAATATGTCACATCAAATTTACGATATAAACACTTCACATTAAAGCTTTGAACAAGATTGTCTTTCCCTATTTACAGATTTGCTAACCAGAGGCATGTTCCAACTTCATCATTTTCTATGGAAATATTTTTATACCAAGAATATACTACTAAAAATATGGCTTAAAGAGATATTTCTATCCTACAATTGAACAGCATTTGGATGGTGGCAAACAACCACATTTTCTAGCTGTCAGACATACAGAATTTAAAATGTAACCCTCTTTGTTGTATCCTTTGCAGCTAATAAGTTGACAGCTGTCAAGTAGAATTCTAGTCAGATAAAACACTAATTCTGGAGACAATCTGCATACAGAAAACTGCTGTTTGGTGGTTAGAACTAGATTTCGAACAGCAATATTTACTTAATCACATATTTAATCACTGCACAATTGCAACCAATATATTAAGCACTGCTTTCAATAGAATGTCATTTAAAGAAAAAGAGGGAAACAATGTAGTTTTATTCACCAAGAAAATTACATTAAATACAAATGAAAAGCTGTGTAATTAAGTGAAGTCCTATGAAAATGCTGGCAGAGAATGGAGGTTCCACTGTGGTTTTATTTTGCGATAGATCTATATTTTACAAATTAAATACACTTAGTACTATATCCCAACAGTACAGTTAACTTTAGCAAAAGGTGCATTAAAAAAAAAATGAAAGGCACCAAATCATTCTAATTCTCTTAGGACAGGATTATTAGAACAGGATTAATGGTATTTCTTTAAATAGTTACCTTCCCCCTGTTCAAATTTTAAGAGCCCATCAATCACTACATTTTACAAAGCGCAAATTAACCACAATTATGTGGAAGATAAATGTACTTTGCAAGATTCATAAGACTGGCATTATACGATGAGAGATCACAAAAATGTGAAAGTGAAAGGTTTATAATTATATCAGAGACTGAATTTCAAGAGGAAATGTATTTAACTGAATTGATTCACTTGTCTCTAAATATAAAACAGTTGTCTGTAATTTTAAAATGTTGTGAAAATAACCTGAATGCTCAATGTTGGAGGGGGGCTGAATATTGATCACTTCTACAAAGGATGATCTCCAAATCAAATTTTGGATCAAACCACTTAAAAATGTGCTTTTGAAATATTTTGGTTTAACTATGTGAACTAATACACAATTTAGTTTCCTTATTTGTAGTTCTTTACCAATGTAAATAGATCAGCTTAGACAATTATCCCAAATGCATATAGGAACAGCACTACATCTATAACACTTACCTTTATCAGAACTGAGATCCTTATAAAAATCCAGGTCTGCCATGAATAATATTTTTCTTACACATCGCTGGATTAGTCATTAGGTTTCCTTAATAATTTCATCCAGAGCCTTCCTATTCATAATCCTCAGTGCTCTAACTTTTATTAATAGATTTCATAATACTGTATGTCCATTCAGTATACAGACCCTAATCTGAAAGATTACAATTATGTCATTGATAAAAGAATGCATCCATCCAGAGTGCTGAAGTCCTTGATGTAAATTCCACAGAATTGTGCTTGAAGAAAACTTCTCAATAAGTAAAAAGCTCAGTGAGAAAAAGGAAAACAAAATTGGTTAGTGCCCGTTTTCTAGCTGCTGCTTCTGTGAGGATGCAGTGGGTGTGACTACAGTGGGAAACAGCTATGTATGCCTGATGTCGATATGGGGGTCCCAATAACATCCACAATGCAAAATGCATATTCATTGCAGGGCACTGCAGGTAAATGTTTGGAGGGAATAGCATACTTAACATTTTCTCTTCAGCATGCCACAGGGAGAGTTTTGCTGTCAATAATTAGGCAATTTAAAATCATAGAAACTAAACGCAAAAGGAAATTATGCGAAAAAGATCACAGTTAAAAGTGCAGTTCCATTAACCCTTTAATTTTGGTACACAAAGAGTCATTATGGTTAACTTAATTTCAAGAATGTTAATACTTCAGCCTGTTCCTCAAATCTTACTTTGTAAAAGACAATGGGGGTAATTTTAACCCCCGAAAAAAGGGTGGGTTTGGGTTGGGCGGGATGTTAAAATTCTCAACCCCGAACCCAACTCGCCACTTCCGGTTTTAGCGGAGGTGGAACGCCGTTGGTGGGGGGGGGGGCGGGGGGAGGCGGGTGGGCAACGTCATTTAAATATTCAGCCTCATATTTAACCTATCTTCCAGGTTTAACTCTGGCTAGCCAGGTTTCTTGGGCCTTGGGAAACCCAGCAGCTAAAGGGAGGCAAGGACTGTTTCATGGGAAAGGCCTTTACAGCACTGCTTGTGGGCTATGAGAAGGAGTGCTTGCTCTCAGCCCTTCGAGCGTACCTTCTGTCAACCCGCTATCGTACACCCACCCCAACAGGATCCAAAGACCGCCCCCCTGCGCAATCGGAGATCGGACTCCCCCCACCCTGCCTTCCCAAGATCGGAGACACCACCCCCCACTACCACTGACCCAGCTGCAAGCTGCCTATCTGCTCCTGGGATGTGGCCTCCACCGGACCATTCCCCGCCCGACAGGGAGCCAAGCCCGTCAATCAGGCTGGCTTCCAGGCAGGGATCCTGCTTGGAAAAGACGCACGCTGCGACGATAAAACTGCACAGCATGTGGCGGCCAAAACTTCTTCCTGCTCACAAAACCCGCCCCGGTAAATATTGGGGCCAATGTGTATTCTGGACCCTGAAAAAGGTCTCCATTACTGAAAGAGTTACATTTCCAATACAAAACTGATCAAGCTTTACACAATTTCTAAACAAGCTATCAAATCTGAAATTAGAATCTACATTTTGAACATATTTTCAGTTATTCTTAAACTAAATCTTATATTCATCAGTTCATTACAGGTAGCCTACCACATTATTCGCAGCCCTTTTGGCTGGAGTGTCAAAGATACAAACCCCTGGCAATATGCCATTGTGATCAGCTGATTGGAAGAGGCTGGTGAAAGTCAGCTTACATCCACCTTGCACAATTTAACAGGCTAGGTGAGAATTGAAAACTCTGAAAAATATGAAAATCACACAAACTAGCTTGAGCAGCAGGAATCTTTAAAGAAACAAAATAAGAGGGAGAAGAGGGGGGGTTGGGGACAGACATGGTTGCTATCCTGTTTAAATAGTGCCTATCTGCTGGGGCCCAGTGTCTTTCTCTGTTCCTTGGAACATAAAAAATAAGCTTCTAGAAATGGGGTAAATGTGATCAACTTGTAAAGAATCCAATACCTTTCCTCTATACAAGTCTGTACATTATGCCTTTTTCCTCTCTCTAAGGCAGACAGTAGAAGCAACACCAAGACTCAACAAGTGTGACCCCAAATTCTCTTACTCTGACTCCCCAGGCTGTGTTTCAACAGATTGACCTAATATTCTACCTGTATTACTTTATATTTTGTCTGTGGTTAACACACTAACAAACCAACACTGGCCACGTCACAATTTGGCCATCCATATAGGTCAATCACTCAATACCAGTCTATGTCTTGAATCATAAAAACATCTTCTAAATTTTGAAAATAGATGGGTTTTAACTAGTCACTATCCAGGAATGTACTCCGAGCATCCAAAAATTAGAGAGGCAACTTTCTTGGGAGTTTCAGACCAGAAAAGGAACAAAGTGCAGAGAAAATTAATTCTGTGTGCAAGTGAAAATGAGAAAGTTACTTGTGAATGTTTCATGCACTGGGATCCTCTCTCAGACAACTTCTGATTGTGAATGCACTAGCTTCTGGCAATGCTCTATGAAGAATACTAAGCAGGAAACTCACTTAAGATCCTACAGTGAGTCATAACTAAATCTAGTTTTAAAGAGGGTCCTAAAGGAAGAGAGGGAGCTGGAGAGGCACAAGGGTGATGGGAGGGAATTTCCAGAGTGTGGTGCCTCGGCAGTTGAAGGCATGGCTGTCAATGGTGGGGCGATACACAAGGAGAATGGGGGCAGGTGCAATTGTAAATGCAAACCTGGGGACCTTGTTGTTGGTGCAAGTTGGCTACTGTGTTTGCTTGCATAACAACAGACTGCACTTCAAGTACTTCATTGGCCTCAGTACATGAAAGGCTCTATATAAATGCAAATTCTTTCATAAGCCAAGTTTCCATTAACAATTTCAGGGGCTCAGTCTTGGGGATACAAAATCACTAGGTATCAAGAACCACCAGCCAGCTAAGAGAATAGACTATGCATGTGTACTTCACACACAATGTATATTACAAACTGTTTGTCAGAAGGTATCTGGGTATGAGAACATAGGGCAGAAAGTACGCATTGTAATCGATTCACTGTTCCATCAGATCACATTCTGTCACAGGTACATTTGCTAAAAGTACTGATTTCAACCTAGGATTCAATTTTTTTCCCCCATATATAAAAGTCTGCTCTCTGAAGTTTAAGGACTTCAGTTTACACAAACACCATGTAGGAGTACCTTTACTACTGTGAAATGTAGTACTAAATACTTAGAATGCCAGAGAGATTACCTTTCGAAAGAAAAAGCTTTGTGTTACAAAAATTGTATTGAAATTAGCATATTAAAATGATTATTGTATTATTGTCTTTGAAATAAACTTGAGAAATTCTGTACAGCAGCACCCCCTTGTGTCCAAAGAGGGTAATAAAAATCTAAGTGCAGTCAGAACAAACGAAGCATGCACAGAATTCAACTGATAATCTGGTGAAGCTGTACGGAAACCGTTGTGACGAAATTGAGCATGTGAAACTTATTGCAATGCAAATCTAATTAACAACAATTTTTTTGAATGAAAGATGTTTCCATATGAAAGTTTTAGAACCAGAGGTGGCAATGATTGAGGAAACCAGAACAAAGATTGCATTCAGTTTTAAAAGTTTGGATTAACAAGAATATGGCTTTTTAAGGACATTCTAAGTTATGAACACACTACTAATGCAGATCTATAATCGCACTAGTTGACCTTGCATGATGTCCCATCCTCGTTGTCGTCGTCCCCCCACCCCTCACCCCTCACCCCACCCCCAATCAGATAGAAAGTCAGGACTAAAGCAAGTTTCCTTCAGCATGCATTAGTGTGATGCTGTCAACAAAGGTTTGATGATGGGAGGCTTCTGGAGCTCCTGACGCTCCATCTAGTGGTAAATGTGTGCAGGTGCGACTATGTGACAGGTACTTCGAGAACAGGAAAATCCTATTGAGACACCACCTAGAGGCATGACAGAATGGTAATGCCCAAATAAGGAATGACCAACATAGCACATTTATTAGAATAGCCAAAAACATAAATGGCCAACAGGCCAAAATGGGGCAGAAAGCTATGTGAGGGCAAAGAGGACTTTATAAAAAAAAATCCAAGGAGCTGCGACCAAACTAATTAACTGCATTGAAAGAAATTGCCTGCTACCTGAAACAGAATCACAGAATCCCCACAGTGCAGATAGAGGCCATTTCGGCCCATCGAGCCTGCACCGACACATATCCCACCCTATCCCCGTAACCCCACGTATTTAATCCCCCTAACACTAAGGGTCAATTTATCATAGCCAAATCAACCTAACCCGCACATCTTTGGACTGTGGGAGGAAACCGGAGCACCCGGAGGAAACCCACGCAGACACGGGGAGAATGTGCAAACTCCACACAGACAGTCACCCGAGGCGATTCGAACCCGGGTCCCTGGTGCTGTGAGGCAACAGTGCTAACCACTATGCCACCGTGTTGCCCCCCCCCTTTGAAACTTTATGCTGATATATTGTTACATTTATTTTGCTTATTTGCTGGGCATAACTATATATCATCTATTACTTCTCTTTTTTTGTTAAACTATAAAATAGCAGTGGAATCCACATTTCAAACTGTCAACATAATACAAAGTTTTCCTCTTAAAAAGACGATGGCCCAGAAATTAGACTTCGATGGTTGCCGTGGGGGTAAGGATCCGGCGCGATCTTACCTACCGCGCCTGCCTTTATGGTTCGGGCCCCACGAACTTCTGGTCCTGGGCCTCTCCCTGGTGCCAGGCGCGCAGTGTGTGCGTGTCCCAGAGGCGCAGTTAGTTCGATGCGACCTCTGGGATCACGTGGGCCAGTTAGAGCCAATGGCAGCACACCATCTTTCATTCATAGTTTTGACAGAAGAACTGTCAAAACTATGAATACAACTTGCCCCCAAAAGAACAGCTAAACCTCAATTAAATTTTTTTAAAAAACCATCACATTAATAAAATAACTATAGTTAAATAAATTAACCACTTTAAACAAAAATTTACATTTTTGAAAAAATTTGAATTCTTTTTAAAAGTTATAAAAATAAACTTACCTTTCTTTAAAGTCTCTAAAAAAGATAAACCTGTTGAAAAAAATTTAAAATACTTAATTAACTACTTACCTTGTTAAAAGGGGGTCTTACGCCTGCTTTTTTCATGTGTAAAATATCCAATACTTACCCTCGCGTTCAAACCTGAAAAAAAACCTAAGTGTGCTGCGTGCGCACAGCCTGTAGTGCGCACGTGGTTCACTTAGGAACCGCCCCCTTCGCAATATCGGAAGTGCCGGTTTCCCGCGCATGCGCAGTGCATGCAGGAAACCGGCACTTCAGGATCGAATACGGGTGAGTACACAGTGCGTACTCTCCCGTATTCGGCCGAATTTCTGGGCCATTGCATTAGTGAAGGAGGACCCCACAATGACCTAGCACAATACTCCTTAATCTACAGTTTGCCTAATCCAATTGCTGACACACTGGACTGTATTACTGGGATCAGCATTCACATATATTCAAACTGAACACTTAACTTGAAGCATAATCTCCATTCTTAATATTCAACTCTCTGAGCAGTGCCATCAAAGCTGTGATGATGTTATCAACTTAAATACAGCTCAAAAGTTATTTATTAGAGTTTTACATCTTGCATACAAGAGATCTGTGCTGACGTGGTGCTCCAATATTGCAAACAACCATACCAGCAAGTTAATAAATGGATTCAACTGCTCTACCAATTAGACCAAGAATTATGGTCAAAAATGCATTTTCCAATTTAACTTGTAAACCACATTTAGAACAACCAAAGAAAACTTACTTGTTATGGTACCAGACTCCCAGCTAGCTTATTAAATCCACCCTCCAGGAACAATTGGAAATCAGGTACAGCACTTCATTTTACAATATGGTTATATAGAAATCCAACTTCTCCATAACATTTCCTCCAAGTTGTAATATGCTAGATTCTGAATCCTCACGGACGAAAGCTATATTATTACTACCTCACAGGCACTTTAAGTTAGAGTTGTGGGTGCATTAATGTGATAATGGTTATACAACACAAGAACAGTACATACAGAATATTCTACATTAAACTACAGAATATATTCAACTAAACAAAAATTATATTTGATGTTAAACTGAAAATTCCAGAAAATGTAATAACCCTTCCAGTGAAATAGATAAGCTGCACCAAAGCCCAGCTTCTCCGAGAACAGTCTGATTTGCCAGCATGTACAGCTAAATGGTGACCCTGCCATAATCCAGCTGTGAACAGTCTACATAAACATACATCAAGTCACTGGTATCATTGTCATTAAAGGAGCTGCAGCTGCTCCCATCAATAGGTTATAGTATCACTTTACCAAGGAAGATGATAAAAGACTAGATTTTAGCTGGGTGAAGAACATTGAAAAATCACTAAAAAAAATGACCTTGAAGTGATTTTAATCTCCATTCTTAATATTCAAAATATTTCAAACAGTGATATAGATAAAACAAGGGGAACTTAATATGACATCTTTTAAATAGAAAAGTTGGTCTACCATTTTATGTTAACACAAAAAAGTAAACCTTCAATACTGCACGCTTCAATATTAACTTAAGAAAAACATTATCAGACTTTCCTGCACTGGTTTGGGCCCCAATAATTCTTGCATTAATTCTATACTGTGTCTACACATCATGTATTTCATTTCCGGGGTATACAATTGTGCTGTTTATGGAGGGACACACCTGAATAGTCTAAAGCTGTTTTCACTCTTTGCAGATGCTGACTAACCTGGTATTCGTATTTGCAGTTTTTTCTTTTTACCATGAGCATGTTCTTCTACTTTAAGCATTGACTTATCACTTGTAATCTAAGGAAATGCATCTACTTTTTTTTAAAAGGTAAAGCAAGATAACTTACCATGGAACACGCCATTGTCTGCTAGGAAGTGTCGACAGTACTGAAGGCCACCTTTTCTGTTCAGAACCCAGGAACTCATTGTAAATCAAACTATAGCCAGAAGAAAAGGTCTATTGTGCTCCAGAATAATACAACCAAACTGCAAAGCAAAGAAGAAACAGGATACACATAAATTAACTGAGAATGCCGACAAGGAAAAGGGGGAGGGGAACATTGAATTTTATCTAATGAGTTTAACTGATTCAATTCTTTAATCAAACAAGCCTCTTAATAATGAAATTGGATCATGAGTTGATTAATGAGGAGTTTTAAAAAAACTTATTTTTAGCTGACTAACATTAATTGTTACCATTATTAAAATACATATATCATAGAATCATAGAATCTTACAGCACAGAAGGAGGCCATTCGGCACATCGTGCCTGTGCTGTGTCTTTGAAAGAGTTATCAATTAGTCATTAGTATAATGGCAATTTTAATACAATTTTCTAAAAATAACATGTACTGTTATCCACAATGGTCTTAATAGTTCAATAATGATATCCAAATACAAAATGATTCTAATAAGTTGTTAATTGCATGACAATATTAATCTATAGTGATGACATCACATTGCCTGTCACAATCTTTAGTCAGTGTAATTTTAGCCCTGCTTTTAACTATATTGAAACCTTATATATATATGCATTAAAAATAATGGATGAAAGGCAGTGAAAGAAAGAGTGAAAAGCTGTGGATTCAGAAAATATTCAAACTATGTCCTTGTGATTGAGGATATCATTGGAACATTGTGATTAAAATATGTTTTTGTTATTCACTCCCAAATATCTGTCATGTTAGATATTCTTAGCACTGAAACATGGGGAATGGACTGACTATGTCTTTATTCATAAGTTTATTCCAGTTTAAGTTAAGGGAAACATAACACATTTCAAGAAGGATTTATTCAGAAGATTGCGCATGTTTTAATGTTAAAAGTCTGAAATATGCATGTTGATGGAAATCTATGCTTGTTGTGTCTTTCCCACTCACTTTTTTACACAACTGATATTTTGTTTATACCGAGACACAGTGCCATTTATTGAAATTCAGTCTATAAATCAGTCATCATAACTAGACTGACTGGTCATAGATGGCACAAGATCTCCTCAAGGTACTTTTCTTTCTGCCAGCTCCTGCAGTTTTCTGCCCCATTGTTCATTTAGTTCTTACTGTATGGTCTTTATCCAGCAGGGACTCATTTAATCACTTCTGAGGGTACCCATTGTTTTACCCATCTTTAGTCATATCATACAACTGCTCTATCCATTGCAATTTGTCTTGCTTTCATAAGTTTTCATTTGGTCTTCAAGGATTTGTGATGCTATGAACTTCAGCATCTACCATTATCGAATAAACTACTTTAATTTCATAAAGAAACATTTTAATACTGGGGAAGTTGAGGTGAAATTCCAAGTTTCTAATCTAGTTTCTGATGCTATAAAATATCATAGACAGAACAAGACTTTGTAGATGTTTGTAGACAAAAAGTCCTGCAGCAATATCGTTAGTGTGAAATTATTAAAATAGCAGAGAAATAACTCTCCTTGAAAACAAGTTTGGCTCAGAAACAGAATCAGAATATAAGTTCTCAAGTGAGCTGTTGAATTATTGTCAAAGATTGTGCATTCATGTGAAGCTTGATTTAAAAATTCATGTTGAAAAAGATAATGCTTAGTGCAAGAGCAGAAGTGTAATTATAAGGAAATAAAATCTAGGTAGGCTGAAAACTTTTATCTGATTGTGTACTGTTTTTAACAGAAATTGAACATTTAAAATTGTTTAAGCTGCCCTGATAGATTGTTGCTAAAATCAGTGTATAACTTTGCCATACACACCAGAAGGACCTTAGTTCAATTCTGGTTTGCACAGAGTTTACTGATCTCAGCTGGGGTAGCAGAAACAGCACTACAATTAGTTTCAGTGCCCCTGAGCTAGGGAGGAGAAAATCAGCCAGTGTTCCTGATTGGTATCCAGTGACTCCTGCTGAAAACATACGTGTGTACATCGGCTGATGACAGGATCGTGCTGAGTTTTAATGCTCCCCACATTTGAATTGCCTACTGACATTCAATGTCTAAACTCACAGATGAAAACTGGCACTTGGTTGAGATCCTTAAGCATAATTGTTACCCATGGAACTGTATTGCTGTCAGCACCTTTAGAAGAGATGGGGCTTTTCCGTCTCAGCTGTCTAATTATTGGGAGATGTTGAGGCCACATACTTCATCACTAGGGGAAAGGGAAGTGACTCTGGCCACTCTCATACATCTTCGAGTGGATTGTCACAGACACCAACTAATAGAAACCTGGGAAAAGGTCGTCTGACTGACCACTGTCTCAGCCAGACCAAAAAAAGAGACGGAAGAAAATAAATAAAATAGCTTAATTGGATGATAATGTAATAGTTGTGTACAATCTGTAATACAAAGGTGGCATCTGAAATAATACACCATATGGTGGTAATAGATGTTAACTTGAAATATAACATCAATGTCGATGGTGGTAGAGTACTTGTTAGATAGTTTGCTGTTTTATGAGATGCTCTATATTCAATGTTCATTGCCTCATTTACGCCAGTGTGTTGCATTTTGTGTTCTTAGAACATTTTTTATATCTGGTAATAATATGGTTTGTTGCAGAAGTTGCATCTTTTTTCACATTTTGTACATATAATGTATGGCTTTCTCAGACTCCCTCAAATTTTGCAAATAGTTTTTTCACTACCACAGAATCTATCTCTGAGAGCAATCAGCAGGCAGAAGCAAAGATATTTTATGACACATTGGACAAATGGAAGAAGGACGCTGATGCACAATGGGCTTGAATGTGGTTTAGATGCACATCAGGCAAACAGAAAAGAAACATGCATATCATGCAACTGCTTCAAGCACTTAGATGCTCACCAACACTATCCACTAAAATCAAGCTTTACTCTTATCCCTCTCTCCACAGTGAACAGATTCACTAACTCCGACTCAGTATCCAGTTGCAGTTGGCATGGTAACCAGCCACACAGGCCTCCCCCTTGGCCTCTGAGTTTGGTCACAAAGAAAGAACAGTGTGGGAAAGATTAAGAGACAGAACAAGTTTGCTTGTGTGCTGAATTATCATATTGCAACTTATTATATTGTGATTAAACTCAATAAAATTAGATATCACCATTTTGTAAGCACGGAGATGTTACTAGGTTATTAGGTGTGCGGTGATACTGAATTTTTTTGCACTTTGGGTTGCACCATGTACTTTATAGCTTGCAAAACATGCACTTGGAATTAGTAGGATGTAGAAATGTCCAAAAATATAACAATAAAGCATTGATCATGTGGTTTCTGATTTACAACTATGCTAATGAAGCTAATCACACAGGATTTCACTGTTACCTACTGGATTTTGTGACTTGCACATTAGTCAGTAATTATTCTGCAAAAGCAACTAATCATTTGAATCAGATACAGTAGACTGTTGGGACTGCTGAAGTATTTTTAATTACATAATAAAAACTGCACAACTGAATACATGGAAATGGACCACAGCTGTCTTCCATAACCTACTCCATACGATATAACAACATTGGTACTATTTGGGGACTCGGAGGTGGTCGAGAATGCACTAAATGTACGTATCAAAAGAATAGTGATTAAGACACTGTTTTCCCTCAAGGGTTAGTGCACGAGGTGCATTTGCAGTACAAAGGATTATTTACTTCATTCTTGCCTTCTCCACACTACACTGTAGCAGGTTGAAGTTAGAATGTTAGTTAGTGCCAAGCACACAGCAGCTGTAAACTGTGGGCTTGGGTTTCTGGGGACCAGACGGAGACTGACGACATTAATTTAACTTATAAACCTTAACAGCCATTAGAAAGAAAGCCTTTATCCCATCTGTTGTTTGGACTGGATTCAAACTCAGCTCCCAGAGGTGAAAGGACAGAGGTTCCAAACAATGTTCTAATGCACAATGCCATCCAGTTCTCCAGAGATCTGCATTTTAGCTAATTCTGCACCTGGTCCTTATTATAAATCAAAGTCAATACAATGTTCATAAAAATCTGTGATGTTCAGGAATATGAGAAGGAAACAAAAAAGCTCTCTCTTATTACAAGGAACTTACATTAGATAGCAAATAGAACACTGAACTATTTTCTACTGTAAGCTTTTCTATTTCACAGACCAAAATCCAATGTCAGACATATTACCATTACACTGTTCTGCAATCTCATTAACACAAATGCGCATGCATTTCATACGCCCAGCATGAAAGTTATTTAACTTGGATAATTAAAATGTTACAATTACACTAATTGTAGACAGTGTTATTGTGATATTTGTTCCATGATGTAAACTGAAACAATGCTGTGATTTGAACTTGAATAGAATGTAGATACAAATTTATACACGAGTATGCCATGCAATTGCCCATATTTGCTATGAGAATCTATTTAGGCGGTTTC
Source organism: Squalus acanthias (assembly GCA_030390025.1). NCBI lineage: Eukaryota > Metazoa > Chordata > Chondrichthyes > Squaliformes > Squalidae > Squalus > Squalus acanthias. The sequence goes on from CM059429.1 coordinate 45,395,193, forward strand.
AAATAAAACCTGAATGACTGATATAGTGATAACTCTACCTCTATATCATTAAAAAATCAGTACACTGTATGGTGCGGTCAACAAAATTTAAAATCATTGCTGTATTTTTCACACAGCTACCTAATGCTCCTGAGATAAAAAGAAAACCATAATGCTGGAAATCATGAATAAATTTAGAAAATGCACAGCAAGTTGATCAGTAGGCAATAGTAACCATTCATCAGAACTTGCCATTGGTGATGATCAGACAGATCCAAAGCATCAAAGTATCTTTCGCTTTCAGATGCTGATCAACCTGCTGTGCATTTAATTTATTTTCGGTTTTTATATCTAATGCTGCTGGTGCCTACGCAGTAGTGGTACCATTTAAGCAGTGATTAGAGTGGGTAGTATGCACTTAGACAGCCTGCTCATATTCCTATAGGGATGGTAGTAAAGCTCTGTGCATGTATACTTAATCAACCATTCAAACAGTAGAAAATTGAAAGGCAACCTCCTGTACAGCAAATTTTAAAAACTATAGGAGGGATAAACTGCAGCCAGCTTGAAGTGAAAGTAATGTGAGGTGAAATCTTGAAGACCAGCTCATTAACTTTGATACTGATGAAATCGGGCCTGCATTATCACTGCTTTGTTAATATACACATACACACACATATATATTTATATACAAAAGCAAAATAGTACGGATATTGGAAATCTGAAATAAAAACAGAAAATGCTGGAAATACTCAGCAGGTCAGGCAGAGCTTCTAAGGACATTGGGTGGTAGCTACAAATGCTTCAATAGATGCTTTGAACAGAACACTTTCACAGGGCTTCCAAGGCCTTATTGGGTCTATTGAGTCTCTGAAGACACTGACCAGTAGCACCTACAAGCCTGTATCCAGCACCAGTGTGTTCTAAGGAGTGGGCACAGACGTCACTGTCTCTCCAGAGCGTGTCAGTGAGCCCGCTTCTTTAAGGCTCCTTCCAATACCTTCACAGGAGCTTCAGACATAGGCCCTGTACCCCTTGCTACTGCAAGCGCCAGGCTGCCAGAAGCTGGTCCCTCTGGGACAGAAGCTACCCTAAGAGCTACCTCAGGTCTTTAAGACTCCAAGGGAAAACATCCTAGCCACCCACTGCTCAACCTCATGCCACGCAGGGAGCACTTTGTATGAGTAGTAGATTAGGAACTAAGAGTAAATAAGGTAGCTGGTATAAAGGTTTAGTCACGGGATTAAGAGATAGTTGTGGATAAGGTAAATGGATTTCTGTGACATTTCCTGGTGAATGTTATTGTTTAAAGTAAACACAGCTTAATCACAGAGAGTTTGGACTTCTCTTCTGTGTCTACTTTCAACTTTTAGGATTTGAACGATGGCAGGGGAAATGTAGACTGCTATCTTTGGAAGGACTTGGTATAAGTCTTGGAAAGTGAGGGACTCTGCGAGTGTGTAGGGGGAAACAGGCAGGTTTAAAGTGACTTCATTTTTTTGCCTCAATCTTTGTTTATTTGTGCCGACCTTGTTCTAACAGCTGGTTGCTGGCTCTCCTTTCTGTCCTTCTTGTGCACCCTCCTCGTGCTGTGGGAATGCTTCAGTAAGTCCTTCTTAGTCTGTCGACCCTGGTGCGTGAGTGTCTACATGTAGGGAAGAGATATCTTCAGTGATGCCTGACTCTCACCTCCAACCTAGCCTCTTCCATATGCTCATTCTCCTCCTTTTCAGAATATCTCTCGTTAAGAAATCCATGTTTAGAGTGCAAAGCAGTAGTTTGAGCAGAGCCTGCAAAGTACTAAAATGAACGCTATGCAGTCAAAGAAACATCAACCTTCAGTAGCAGCACACAAAATTATCTGCTCAATTTGGTATCCACCTTGCAGCAGCACTTATCACCACTGATATAATGGTGGTAATTACTTGGGCTGGGTTTAGGCAGAAATGGAGGAGAATGGGACAGAGGAGTTAGCCACGTACCTTTGACCCTATTAAATATGGTGGAATGGACTTGCGGCAGGCCTTAAAGAGAATTGGTGCTTTTTTGGGAGGAGATTTCAGGTGCAGTTTTTTTGTGACGGATTTGAGGCACTAACCTTTAAAAGCGCATTTCCCCAAAAACAGGCGCTAATTCAGTGGAGGATTCAGGAGCTTATTCTTTTAGTATTTATGAACAGAGACATTAAGGTCTCAAAACTATAAAATTGCTAATAAATTGGTCAAACTACTCATACGTTGGTAATTGAATCATGACTGTCAGTGGTGAAGAAACTCATTCCATTTCAACACTCTTCTATGATAACCATAAAGTCATATTATTCCTCTCCTTATGATCTCTTTGACAATTTAAAGTCAATTATATCAATTCAAATTAAATTAATTGTGATCTCTGTAGTTGGACTCATTTTGATGCAAAGTCCTCAGTAAGTAGGTTACTGCAATAAATTCAAAAGGAAAATGACTCGGAGGAAATCATCACATAAATATCAATAACACAAGATGTATTTCTCTTTTTAAGTATCTGAACACGCTAAGATTAATTCTATTGCAAGCGCAAGTCAAATAAGCAATTTCACATGTTTTTATATGGCTGCAGACCTGAGAGGCCTCAGGGCCTTCTGGTTGCTGCTGGGAAAATTATTCTCCTGCAGGCACCTTCTGTCTTTGGAGTGCTCCCTCTGGTCTGCAAAGTGCTCTGGCACAAGCTCCATCCCCAGCTTTTTGGGACGCCCCTCTGGTTGGGTGGCCAATGGGCAGACACACAAGAAAGGGAGGAAGTTCCAGGAATGCCCCTCCAGATTCATTTAAATTCTACTGATAGGCCTACACCTTCTGCAGTCGCAGACCCAGTACCACCCATTCTGGAATCTTCCTGAAGTGCTGGAGCTGTATAATGGGGCCAAAGACCTGACATAATCTAGTGTTACCTCGGTGCACCTCACCTCACCAGATATAAGAACTGTTAAACTCTCAGTCTGTTTATTTATGGCAGGGAAATCATTGTACTGTAATATGAAAGACAGCCCATGGCATAAATTATAGTTCTGGGTACTTAGTTTTAGTTCTGGCAGGAGATCTGAACACCATGGATTAACTGGGATTCACATTAGCCATTTCCAACTTTGGGGAAGCAGGACTATTGATGTGCACAATCAATTCAAACCCTGAATGGAAATATGTGTGATATTGGTCACCCTCTGGATTCTGAGAAAACCAACAAAACTGTAAAATTGTGTTGTTATCTCATGCTGCCATTGTCATTGATGAAAGTGAAGAAGATGTTACTCTTGCTGAATAATGCAACTATGATATCCTTGGTGCACTGTGCACACAAACATGCCAAAACTGGAAATGTTCCAGTGCTAGCCTGGAAAGAGCCTGATGCAAAAATAATTGAAGGTCACACTAACTTTGACAACCACTGACAGTGCTGTGTGGGAAATCTGGCGGCTTATTGGGCAAGCTAAGCTGGAAGTCGGTTGCAAGAGGTAGGAGGCACACCGGGCATGGGCCTACTCAGCAGCTGGCAACAGGCTGCAGCATTTTGTGGGGCCAGGAGAAGCATTTCTGCATTTCCCCAAAAAATTTACCAGGCCATTTTTGGAGTTGCCTCCAGCAGTGCCTTTAAGGACCATTGGTTTGGCCACTAACCCCCTGGTACAAATGGGAGGAACGTTTGTGGTGCATGCTCCTCTCATTTGTGCTTGAAAATTGCAAATGGGGTTCTACAATCGATGTAGGGCCCGGATTTGTATTTCTAAGCAGCCTCCCACCTGTTTCGGGCAGGAGTGCTGGGTGCCCATTTACAGGCCTGCATGAAAATCGCATAAGGTGTGCCTTGGGCGTCCCATGGGCAGCCGTTGTAGTCTTGCCATTTTTAACTGCCGGACACCTTGTAAATGGGGCAGGCGGTAGTTGAAAATCATCCTGTCTCGCTACAAAGTGACCTCCAAACATCCTCTCAAACACAAAAATCAAAGAACAGACTTACTTCATATCACAAAATGGTTTCATTGTGCACATATGTATTTGTCATTTCTTATTACCACCTTGCCTACCCCTGATGCCTCTCTGTGCTGTTCTGACGTGATATCCTGAGGGCCAGAGGTGCCAGTGGAACCTCGTCCACTAGTAGCACATCTCAGAAATGCCAATCTACACTGCGTATGATTTTCTAACCATAAGGAATTTCCCAATATGTGCTCCCAGTGAGTGAGGTTCTCCACTAGAAGTGCGAAGTCAGAAAATTAACCCTCACATTAACAGTTCTAGCCTAACCTGATTGACAGTATGGTTTCAACACATCCATTTCACTGGTGATCTTGTTGCTTCTACTATGCATTTATATTTTTTGAACACATTTGTGAATCATCTGTCATTGCCTTGCACATCTTCAAAGTCATACATACAACTAGCTCTGCCCCTCAGTGCTGCTCCCATCTGATAAAGCTGGTGCGGGTTAGATCGTTTGACAAAACACTTCTGGAGATAAGACTACAGTCTTTTTTTTAGCAATCTGGAGATGTAATACATTAAACAGTAACAAAAGGCAATAAAATAATCGAGAGCCAAAGTTCATGTGCAAATTACCTGAGGGAGCTAGCAGATGAAATAACCACAGTTCAATGCATGCAATAATAGCCTCTAGCCAACTGCCATGCAAGCTGTCTGCATTGTGGATACATAATGTGCTTATGAAGAAAAACAGTTGAGAGTCTTGCATGTGGTTAAGGGAGGAACGGCAGAGCATGTGTGATCCTAGTAACAGAATAAGGAGCAAGGGAGAGATGGCTTAAAAAAAAACAAGGGGCCGTGGAAACCCCAGGAAAACAGCGGAAATACTGGGGTTTCTGCGGCTCTTCTGCTGAAGTTATGGCAGACAATTGGGTGAACCCCGGGGAAATTCACCCCCCAGGTGATTGGTTTTTCAACACATATCAAAATATGCATGCCAATTGCCCCATTTCACCTGGAAATTGTGCTGTGGCTGGGAATTCTCATGATAATTCTGTGTCATCAGGAATTCCCACCCATGGCAGAGTTCTATCCCCCAGAACAATACCACCATCAGGTATAAAATGAGTAGTGGGGGGGGGGCGGGGAGGTAGATAAAAGTGTCAACATGAACTAACAAAATGGGGAGAAAAGTGCCAACTTGAATTCAGGGGCTAAGGGAGAAGAGTGGCAGGATGAATTGAGAAAGAGGGAGGAGTGTAAGCATGATCTGAGGAGGATGGGGAATATTGTCAGCATGAACTCCGGAGGGAAGAGAGAGAGTGCCAGTGTGATCTGAGGGGGTCATGCTGAATCCCCTTCATCCTATCCTTTTAGATCACACTGGCACTCTCCTCCATCCAGCCCCTCCTCAATTCATGCTGGCACACTTCTTCCTCTTAGATCATGCTGATGCTCAGAAAACTGCTGACATAATCTAAAGGGGAGTGTGTCAGAATGAACTACAGATGAAGAAAGAAGAGATAATGTGAGATGAGGAAAGTGCCAGTATGAACTGGGGAGTGGGAGAGAAGAGCGGCGCAATAAACTGGGGAAGGGGTGGAAGGAGAGTGCTTGTATGAATTGAAAAGGGGAAGTGCTGATATGAACTGAGTGGAAGAAGAGTGCTAATGTGGATTGGGGGAAGAAAAGTATCAGCATGAACTGAGAGGAGAGAGAAAAGTGTCCAGCTTGAATTGAGGGATAAGAAGGAGAAGAATGCCAGCATGAACTGGGACATGGAGGAGAAACTAGTAGTAATAGTAAGAAACTAAAACATGCAATCTAACAATCTTGTTTGTGCCAATTCTTTTGCCAATCTGATAAAAATGCTGAATGCTTGAATGCATGTTACTAAAGATGTATGAGCACTGTTCATTCAAAATGCAGTTGAATGCTCTGATGGAGTCTGGACTAATTCTTAGTGAGCGATTGCTCTTTCATCATTCTTGCTTTCAAAGAAAGCGCCAATGGTTGAAAAATCCAGTCTTCGTGGTGGCAAGGCAAGCTTTTAAAGTTATCCACATACTCTTCAACCACCTTTTCCTCTCCCACTTGGGACTAACAGTTTGGAAATCCACATTATTTTAAGTACCTGAATTGTAGATGGCCTGAGATTTCTATCCTCCAACTAACTTGGCAGCCTTTCCACATAAGTAGCATACATTTCTAGAGGACTGAACTGATAATGCAGCTCCTCAGGTGTTGCATGTATCAGCAGTGAAATAAACTGACCTTGCATTATAATTGATGTCCAAGTGGTGGTAAGAGCTGGTCCCTCATCATGGTAAAGTTATGCAACAGATGACCACAAATCTGAATACACAGTCATGGCTGTACTGCAAAGCTCCTCCAGAACAGTCCAGGCAGCAGAGGCGTTGCTTGAGCATGCCAAATGTCTGCTTGATGATGTTTCTAGATGCAGCATTGCTCTCGTTGTAGGCCACCTCTGCAGCTGTGCTCAGGTTCCTGACAGTAGTCATGAACCACGTCTGAAGGGGATAGCTTTTGTTGCACAGCAGTCAGCCTGTAACATGACGGCCTGGGCGGAATAAAGGCAGCACAGAGGACTGGTGCAGAATGATTGAATCATGACTGCTACCGGCAAACTGGGCACAGATCTGCATGATGCACCGCAGGTCACAAACAAACTGGAGGTTGAGGGGGTGGTATCCCTTTATATTCAGAACGATGTCAGGAAGGTGATGCGGTACAAGCAAGACAATGTAGCTGCAGTCTATGGCACCTTGTAGCCTGGGCAGCCTGCATTGTGGGCAAAGCCTAGTGCTTTCTTCTCCTGCTTCGCTCTGTCTATTGGGAAAAACTTGTAGGTGTTCTACTTGGCGTAGAGAGCCTCGGTGACCTCCCTGATACAACGGTGAACAGCAAACTGGGAGATGTCACTGACATCATAGCTTGGCAATAGTCTCTTTGCTGAAGCGAAGGTGCCTGACACATTCTCCTCGGTGAAGTTAAGGTAGCTGGTGCTCTCTAAAGACCTGCTGTAGGTATGCGCACTGCCCTCCTCCTTCTTTGCCCAGCTACTCCTGCTCTCTCCTGTCTTCTTGGCTGCTCCCCCTCATCCTCCAGCCCAAAGGCAGACCTACCTGACCACCCATGACAGCAGTGAAGGCAGACAAATGCAATCCAGCACCAACAAAAAGCTGTTGGCAGAAGTCAGAAAATAGGCCAAAAAACACACCCAGAAGTTAACCAGCAGCCTAAAAAAGAAAATCAGCAACTGTATGGAATGGATGGGCCCTTTAAATAGCACTACTCCGGGTCCTTGCTGCATGTTAGCACCACGAGTTGCTGAGCGAGTTTATCATGTGGCGAGGTAGGCGCTGGGACAGCCAATTTCAGAAAAAGGGTCCTATTTAAATATTTTAATGAGTGTTTTTAATACTTCCGGCACGTGGCCTGGACACCTACGGAGGAGCTCGATCCAATATGGCAGGCCGCGTCAATGGAAAAGAATATCAGATGGAGCGTGAAACATGCTGCCGATGTGCTATTGCCCGTTTTGCGCTACTGCCCAAGACCAATTTCACCCCCACTGATTTTCGTGAGAACAAAAAGGAATTCCATCCTTTATCTGACTCTTCATAGTACTGTTCATTCTATGAACTTTAAAATGAGGCCGTTATTTTCACTTACTAGTTTTGTGCACCCCTCCCCCAGAGTTTTCCAATATAATTATATGTCCTTCCAGGAGAACAGCAGCAGAAGGTCTGTGCAATTAATTCCCACGCACCAAAGAGAATACATGCCCTTGGGATTTAGGGAACTGCAGCCCAGATCAAACCCTGGTGTGTAACACTAGTCAACTGGAACCAAGTAAACTCGCAGAACAGAAATATATCACGAACTGTTAGGGCCTGAAGGAAGATTCCATTTTTTCTGTCTTAGCAACAAAACGAAAAGAGAACTAAAACAATCCATGCTGGTGTATAACATTCTGTGGTGAAGATTTTTTACAACCATATTCTAATGGAGTAGTAGGTAGCAATAGCTTGATTAGAAATACATGCTGTTTGGTCCACTGAGACAAGTTTAAATAATAAATTAAGTTGTATAGCAACAAAGAACCTTGTCCAGTAAGGTGCAAATTATTAACACAGGCCTAATCTCAATAATCAGGTGCATGCTAAGATACATAATATGAAAAAAAAATCATTTTTGCCAATCCTAATTTTTTGGATGTTTGTAATGGAGATCAAAGTAAGGGTCATAAAAGAACCCTTTATTTACAGTGGGGCAACAGGCAGTTTACATAAAGTAGGTGTGACGGCTACTCAGATAACAACCTATGCATTCAGGCTACCAAAGCTATGCCAAAAAAATTCAAAAGCATACAAGGGAGAAGTTGTGCCAAACTGGAACATAAAATCACTGCTCAAAGCTAGTGATGACATCCATTTAAATATAACAAAATGCTGGAATAGATTCAGAAACAAACTGTAACTTTCGCAAGCACAAACATAAAAGCAATGTTTCCATAACTATGGAGTAAGTCTAAAAGATGTCAATGATCAATTTACTTAGCAATAATTATTATATTCCCCTTTTCAGTTAAGTACTTAACCTAATTAAATCCAGTGAAAAGTTCATTTTTTTCTTATGTGTTAAGGATATAAAGTTCACTGGGAAAACACTGGGCAGTAAACCAGACATTAATTTTGAAACCTGCAGTTACATTATAAGTACCACAGGCACTTTCTGGAGCAGTTGAAGACAGTGATCTATTGAGAACAATCCTCAGCTCTTTGTTTCAAAGGCTTTAATCACATGACCCTGACTTAAATTATTGCCCTTTGGGACTTGAGGTTTATTCCTTTTTTGATTGACTGTTATGCATTTGCGTGAAAACCTCTACTGCCTTAGGCATCTGCTTGCTCTTAGTTTGCTTTCAGCGGCCACACCTCTCTTTAAAACCTTCAGTTAGCAAGTGCAATCCAGTAGTACAATCAGACATTAGTGTTAGAATCATTAAAATACTGTTCTATACAAAAAGGCAAACAATGACACTGGACATAATTAATTTCTAACTTTAATGCAACTTAATAAATTAGTTATAATGCAAACATTCAATCAAAATTTGAGCACTTTCTACCTTTAGCAGTTATTCTTTAGGCTAAGCAAATTATGTATAAATCAAGAGTGGTACAAAAGGAAGTAAGTTTTAAAAACTGTATATCGTGCATGATTTACTTTATAAATAGTATTTTTGTTTGGTAAAATCATAGTTTGATTCTATATAATGTTGATTACTTCCTTGGACAGTATATTTTGTACAAAGCAGTTGTGTCGTGTGAATTCATGGAACAGTGTAAGTGTACTGGTCAGTCAAAAATGAGTAACACTAAAAAGCCAAACCGTGGAATCATGGCCTGTATCCATTCAATTCCCCACCAATTGTTCCTCCTTGTTTCAATTACCTACACATGGCTAAATATAGAGAAAATAAACTATTGTTGAAATATATCTAATTTAAAATGGAACTGTATGCTCTTATTTTCTTATTGTTTCTCAAGACTTAATGCACTTTACAAAGAATTAAAAAAATACCTCACTCTTCAGTGGAAAAGAACATCTGTGCGAAAGGTTTTCTTGTATGGAAACATTTAAAGTTGAAATTAACGCAAGTACTCCAAACACTGACCCCCTTACATGAGGGTAAGTTGGCTGTAGCTGTAGAAACTGCAATATGCCGCCACAACCTGCTTTCTCATTCAAACACACAATTACTATCTGTCTGTGGGCATGCTAAAAAATAAGGACTGGAATATCTGGAATGGGAGTTGCACACTTACTTTAACCCTAAATATTCTTCACTTGGTCACTTTGCTACGTGATGTGATTCCTCAAATATCTATTCCAACTCCCCTCTTAAAGTTATTTCCCCCTCTTTTGTTCCCCAATACCACAAATAATTAATCAAACAAGAAGGTATTCATGCAATTTGTTCCCAATGTATTTTGCCTGTGCCTCTCAAACCAACAGCTACAGGCACTTTTACACTACAGGACTGCAGCCAATTCTAAAGGCACGGTTCTCCCTCCATCAGCTGTACTCCATAGTGTGGACCTGATGGCCTAGATTTTCAACTTGGCATTAACCCATTTATTTTAAACAGGTTAGCATTAACAGATGTCAGCTGTGGTTCAGTTGGTAGTACCCTTGCCTCTGCGTCAGACGGTTGTGGTTCCCACTCGAAAGGCTTGAGCACAAAAATCTAGGCTGACACTCCAGTGCAGTACTGAGGGAGTGCTGCACTGTCGCAGGTGCCGTCTTTCAGATGAGACATTGAACCGAGGCCCTGTCTGCTCTCAGGTGGGCGTAAAAGATCCTATGGCACTATTTCGAAGAAGAGCAGGGGAGTTATCCCTGGTGTCCTGGCCGATATTTATCCCTCAATCAACATCACTAAAACAGATGATCTGGTCATTATCACATTGCTGTTTGTGGGAGCTTGCTGTGTGCAAATTGGCTGCCGGTTTCCTACATTACTACAGTGACTACACTTCAAAAAGTACTTCATTGGCTGTAAAGCACTTTGGGATGTCTGGTGGTCGTGAAAGGCGCTATATAAATGCAAGTCTTTCTTTTCTTTTAATTGGTGTTAAAATAATGGCGATTGGAAAATCTAGGCCGATGTTCCAGAAACTGATGGTATTGTCGACCCACACAGACAGGGATCTACGAACCAGATTAAGGCTGCCTTTTTGAGTAAATCAAATGCAGGGCGTCCAGTTCTACTGTTTCCACTCTGTTTCTCTGTAGTATACAGAAGAGCCTACTGACCTACAGAGTGGCTCAGGATGTGGAATGTAAAATAGGAAGAGGCTTATGGAAGTTACCATCCCAAAAGAGGAATAAACAACCTAGTAAGTATAAAAACACTTTAAAAGATACACGAGAGACCTGTAATAATTTGTCTTGTCTTCCTGCAGGGATCTACTTCACGTATGTTCACACCCTCTCCCTGATTGTTCAGTTGCGATATGGAACTCACCATGAAGGGAATGACAGACATGAACCTCATCACTTCATAATCAAATCTCAGATGACCAAATGCACTGCTCTCCTGGGTCATTATATTAAAAATAACTTTGAGTATTTTACTTGTTTTCTTGTGGTTAGAATGTAAACATCTTTGACCAGTTCTATCATCTACTAATTAATTGAAAAACTGTTTATGATACAGCATACCATTCAGATTTTGTGCTACATGACACCCAATCCGAAGAGAAATTAGTTCTTTGCTCCACTACATTCAGTTTTCTTTGACTTCTTCTCATTGTTAAATTTTTTGAATGAATGCCATGATTTCAGTCTCACCTCTCTGGGTTCTAACCGCCCACGGTTGGATAGTTCAAAGTCTTCTACATTCACTAATCAGCTTTCAATCCACCTTCCATTTCAAATGTTTCCACCAATAGGAGCAAACAAATGCAGCTTTCGTCATGGTTATTAGTACAACAATATGGTCTTTTGTTTTTTGTATTCACTCCAGAGTCCTTAGAGTAGAAAACCTGGAACTTTATTTACATCTGAAAGAATTGTTAGGAACTACAGCTTCTTCCGAGGTTATTTGTTCTATGGCCGTACCATTACTGCTGAGAATTTGACACTGAAAATATATTCTAAATTATCACATGGAGGTGCGATTCATTTCACTTTGAGCTTAAACCTGTACTATTTTTTTCTAAATGTTTTCTAAAAAAAGTTTTGTTTATTTTCTCTTGTCTTTTAATTATTTTATTTCTCTATGCCACCCACCACTTCCTGTTCAAGATGGTCAATCCCGTGCTATAGTTGGTTGCTAGGAGATAAAAGTAGCCTGTGTTGAATCACCTTGCAATCTTCCCTCCCATCTTGTAAGGGAGAATCTGACCTCCAGTTAATACCCTGGTGTGAATTCAAATCCTATCACTTGGAGTATGTAAACAGATTTTTTATAAAAATATACAGTGTTTGGCTCTTTTCTGCCCCTCTTGCTCCAGATTTTCAGCTCCTGTAATTCACACCACTCTCTTGGTGTGCCTTGACTCCCTTTGACAATACCTTCACTAGCCTTGATATCGAGGTAACCTTTGAGTAACATGCCAAGGATAATGAACAGAGCAATCTTTCTGTTCATTGACCTGGAATTTCCTGGAACAGAGTGATATATGGCATATGCTGTAAATCCAGCAGTTGCGCTCTCCGATCTTCTCACACTATACTTAGACCAAAAGTTCCTGGAAAATCGATTCAACTACAGTGCTTCAAGCTCAATGGCGAATCAGGGCCCTCGTTTGCGATGTAGCCAATAGCTTACCCCGCAGACCTACTACATAGCACTATAAAAAGCCGAGAACCAACGCCAGAACTGAGAGTTAGGATTGGCATTCCTTGGGGTGAAAGTTATGCTACAGTTGTATAAAGCTTTGGGTGGACTGCATCTGGAGTACTGTGTTTAGTTCTGGGCACCGCACCCCAGGAAGGATATATCAGTCTTGGAAGGGATGCAGCACAGATTCACCAAGATAATACCGGGGCTAAAAGGTTTAAATTATGAAGACAGGTTGCATAGAGTAGGCTTGTATTCCCTCAAGTATAGACAATTAAGGGGTGAACTAATTGAGGTGTTTAAGATGAGTAAAGGATTTGGTAGGGTAGATAGAGAGAAACTATTTCCACTGGTGGGGGAGTCCAGGACAAGGGGACATAACCTTAAAATTAGGCCATTCAGGGGTAATGTCAGGAAGCACTTCTTGACCCAAAGGGTAGTAAAAATCTGGAACTCTCTCCCCTGAAAAGCTGTTGAGGCTAGATCAATTGAAAATTTAAAAACTGAGATTGATAGATTTTTGTTAGGTAAGGGTATTAAGGAATATGGAACCAAGGCGGGTAAATTGAGTTGAGATACAGATCAGCCATGATTGAATTGAATGGTGGAACTGGTTTGAGAGGCTGAATGGTCTTCTCCTGTTTCTACGTTCCTATGCATTGGGATGTAAATGTGTGTTCTGAAATCACCTTAAGTCAATTTTTAAAAGTTAGTTTTAGTTTAAAAATTGTTGTAAAATACTGTAAAATAATTTCCAGTGTCTGCACCCCTTTTCCATATGTCGCAGTCAGGAAGAGGTGAAGAAAAAGGCCGCAAACTTCAGGCATGAGGACCTGTGGGCCCTCCTCAGTGAGGTACTGCAGAGACGAGGCTGGCTACTGAGGACACTAAGGGGGAGGGCTCCCAACAAGGTGAGATAAGTGGTGTGGAGAGAGGTGACCAGGATGTATAGACCCAAAAGATCTTATTTGAATATCTTCCTAGAATGTGTGGTTCGACTCAGAAGCTTTGGAAGAGATTGGCACCATTCTACATGGAGATCTGCAAACTTCCTCAAAAAAAAGGAAAGCACTCACTGTGGCTCAGAAAGTCACTACTGTGATTAATTTCTTGGTGATGGGCTCATTCTGAGGAGCAACAGGTGATTTCTGCCAGTCAATCTGCTTTCCATCCTTGCACACAGCAAGTAATTAATGCTCTATTTGCCAGGGCAGCCCAGTTCATTATATTTGACAGAGGAACAAGCTAACTGACTGAGCTGGTTTCCATGAGTGCTTGTAGCTATAGATTGCACTTATGTGGCCATACAAGCCCATACTGTCAATCCACACCATTATGTCAACCAAAAGGGTTTTTGCTTCCTTAATGGCCAATTAGTATGCGGCTAGAGGCACATTTTTGCATGTCAAGGCCCAGTGTGCAGGGTGGTGCAATGATTTGTTCATCCTTCAGCAGTCCATTGTTCCTGCACTCTTTCAAAATCAGGGGCAAGGTGTCGGCTGGCTTCATGGTGACAAGGAGCATCCAATACTACTGTGGCTTCTATCACCATTGGGAAGTACCACCACTGCAGTGCATAAACACTACAGCGAAGATCACATCTGCTATCGAATTAAAAGTGAACAGGCTATTCCCGCACTTGGGTGGTTGGGGGGTAACATTTAGGTGCCTAGGTAGGTCAGGGGCCTCCCTCAATGTGTTCCCAAACTTGTATCACAATTTGTGGTAGCTTGCTGTATCCTCCACACTTTTGTTCTTTAGAAAGGCTTCAATTGAAATTCATGAGGAAGAGATAGAGTCAGAAGCTGAACCTCCTGAGACAGAGGAAGTCAGACATGAGGAGGACACAGCAGGATCACAGACAGCTGCTGAGAGGCAGCTGCAAGACAAATTCTTCAGAGTGGGTTTCAGTAAGGTCTGATCATATTATAGCTTTATAACATTTGTAATAACCAGGATATGCCACTTAATTTAAACATATAACCCTTGAGAACACTCCATTCATCATTAAAATCAGAAGTTCAACGAGGTTCCCAAGTCCGCAAACATCTTTTTCAGATCCAGTTCAACTTGATGTTTGCAACAAAAAATTATGAACATAACGATATTTCTGACAAGAATAAGATTTCTGGAACTTTATAACCGAGAAGTCAATTAGACTCACCACTGTGCACTACCCTTCTGACCTTTTGATTTTTCCTCAGTCCTACTCTAAAACTTCATCTTAGTACCACCCGAGGACTTAGGGTCTAAGATGTGGACGGCTGCTCTATATGACTATAAGCCTTGGGATGGAGGTAGCTTTTGAGCCCTGGAATCGATCCATGATAAGACTGTTTGGGCTTGGAATCTCACAATTTCTTGATTCTCCACTAGGCATGGGATCAGGATATTGGTTGCCACTGATTTCCAGGAGCACAGACCTTATGGAATTACTAATATCTGGGAGAGAATATACTGAATATCCTGAAAACTCTCCAAAATTATGCCTTACAGAGCTTTATGTAATCTCCTGGGAGAAGTAAAAAAAACACAAAAACTCAGGCCAATTAGGGAAAAAATTTGGAAAATTCCTCTCCATCCCCTTTCGGTGATCAAAATTAGTCGAGATCACATTGACCCCGATTTATAATACAGGGTACCTACCTCTTGTCTCACAACAACTCTCACACTGGAGTGCAGGGTTGAACTTATATCTGTTATGTGGCACTTTGCCACTGTCAGCCTATACATGGCTTTCATAAAGTTGGTGACCATCATATTTACAATCTTCCTATAGTGCTCATTTGTTCATATTCATTTTCAGTAGAAAATGGTTTCTGTATAAGATAAGGAATATATTAGCTTATAAAGAGCAACTGGGCTAGAGAAAATGTGAGCAGCACTTTCAAAAATCTCTCTGCTTTTGGCTTGCATGGTTATACAAAAGGACGCGACTGTTGCCAACAAAGTTGAAGTAATTGCGCATGCGCAGTCTAAGTGTTTTTATTGGTGGTTCGCTTTGCGACTCAGGGGCTCTGGGGAAAAAAAGGCCGGGAAGAGAGCGGGCTCGTTTAAAAAAATGCCGGGACGGGAGCGGACTTTATGAAAAAATGCCGGGAAGGGAGTGGGCTCTGGGGAAAAAATGCCGGGAAGGAAGTGGGCTCTGGGGAAAAAATGCCGGGAAGGGAGCGGGCTCTTTGGAAAAATGCCAGGAAGGGAGCGGGCTCTTTGAAAAAATGCCAGGAAGGGAGTGGGCTCTGGGGAAAAATGCCGGGAAGGGAGTGGGCTCTGGGGAAAAAATGCTGGGAAGGGAGCGGGCTCTGAAAAAATGCCGGGAAGGGAGCGGGCTCTGGGGAAAAAATGCCAGGAAGGGAGTGGGCTCTGAAAAAATACCGGGAAGGGAGTGATCTCTTTGAAAAAATGCCGGGAAGGGGCGGGCTCTTTGAAAAAATGCCGGGAAGGGAGCGGGCTCTTTGAAAAAGTGCCGGGAAGGGAGCGGGCTCGTGTAAAAAAACAGAAACATCGTGCTTCTGGTTCCAGGTTAATGCGCAGTACGCTTCTGTGCAGCTTCTGGTGGTTGGCAGCAGTCACTCTGGATATGGACATGGCATGCAGGTTATATGCTGTTAATTTTTTCTTACAGATCCATGGATGTGGGGTGTTGAATGGTCCTTCAGTGGGTCAGTCACCTTTTTGTGTTTATGCTTCAAGATTATTCTTGAGCAGCTTCAAAGAGCTAATCTCGGGTTGGTTATGTAAGTCACTGGTAATACTGCTTCGCTTTGTTCATTTGCTGAAAGAATTACTGAAAGCATTGATTAATTTTGCCATTTCTCATCCAGGAATGCCTACCTTGAAGAAGTTCCTCTTTGACGTGATTTCCTTTTGTCTCTGAACCTGTTCATCTTCATCATGTATGTGTGTTCCCTCCCCTTCCCTTTGTTCTGTTCCTTTTTAAATTCCATTCATCTGTAAGATCTTTCAATTCTGAAAATGGGTCCACATTTTGAATGTAACCTTATTTGGTCTCTCCAAAGATGCTGACTGGCTTGCTGAATGTTTCCAGCATTTTCTGTTTTTATTTTAGATTTCCAGCATCTGCAGTTTTTTGATTTTTGTTAATTAATTATGGTGTCTTAACATCACTGAAGCACAATCACTTCTTTTAATCTGTAATGTTAAATCATTAGTTCTATTGTTAACTACCAGAAGTTATAAGGCTTTTGTTTACTTTGATTTTTTTCCTTCCTTTTCTCTGCATCTTCTCCCAAAGATAGTATGTTATCTTAGAGTAAAGATCTATAGATGCCAGCAGTCATCCAGTACCTCACTCATCTTTAAGACAACACAGTGCCAGCACGATATCTGACCATGAGTGAGTACCACAGGCAAGTCCAATTCTGTCTTCACCTGGCATTCACATAAATGCACTTTCTAGCAGAGGTCACTGGAGTGATTGGAAGCAGAACCTGCGGCTGATTCTTTTTCTCTCCCCAGATGAGATCAATTGTAGCACCAACCACAACTCCTGTTGAAATCAGCCAACTGCAAAAACCAGGTATCAATCCTGGGCCCTTCCTGGTTCTGTATAGCTCAGAACTGCATCATGGGTCACTGAGGACGAGTTTTTCTTCTTTTAGTCAACACTACATAACAATACATGAAATTATCCAGTGGTTTGCACCTCAAAACATCTCTAAATGCTTCAAAGAATTAACCACAAGCACTTTTGATGTGCAATGACTGCTGTGTAGGCAAGCATAGTCAATATTTTTGAAAATGTCTTAACCATTTAGACAACAGAAATTAAAAATGTTTATTCCATAAAAAGCTTTAATCTTTAAAAATAAATGAACCCTATAATACAAACCAGAAACTTTGTGATCCTTTATCATTTGCAACCATTTCCAATAACAATGCAAGGGATTGAGTCATGAAGTCCTATTTAAATGCTAATTCTGTAAAGTCCCAGCCTAGACCATGGACCCAAATTTACCCAGTGAGTTTGTGGTGCTATTGCAGTATAATAGCTTTTACTTCGGTCAGAATTTAAGGGGGGACTGGCTTTTGCTGGGTTTCCTGTTTTGTGCTCCCATAATTTCCAGTCCAGGTGTGGGATGGGCATTTCTTCCATCTACCCCTTCATCGGTGCAAGCATGTAAATGAAATTCAAATCATGGGATGGCATTACAGGCCCCAAATCATGAGATTTCTGCCCCTATTATACTTAGTACAACTGACGCCCAGATAAACTAGGCGCACCTGCTTAGCATCAGCTGATTCAGGGGAATTGCTCCATGTTAGACATTCTGCAGCCTGGATATGTAACTTTTTGCTCTATCAAACTTTTGCATTTATCTTTTGAATTTTTTTTTTGATTGGTGAGTTACAGGAGGTGGAATAGAAACTGACAAACTTAAGGCCAGTCAGCTTAGCAGCAAATTTCTGACCCCCTCCCATAGTAAGTGGCTCTTAGTTTGCAGCATAGGTTTTCTTATGGGAATTCTTTTGTATTCTATCTTACAGAAGGAGCAGGTGGGGTAGACCAGAAGGGAGCTGAGAAGAGTGTGGCAGCATCTAAGGAAGATGAGGCCAACCCGCTATTACCCCATCACAAAGAGTTTTTAGGCCCCAGAGATCGTAACATCTGAGTGGTGAGTTTTGTGTGCACAGAATTTGTTTCATTAAAGAGAATGAATTGTGCCCGTTTTTACAAAATTATCTGCATCCCTGATGATCAGCCCAAACAGCTCTGCCAACGGCTGTTGAAGTTTGCTGTGTCTTCACAGTTTTGCCATTTAGAAAAGCCTAGAAACAGAGTTCCCAGAGGAGGTGGGCCCAGATTTTTCGGAGGCAGAGAAGCATGAAATGGTGCCTCATTCCAAGGAACCTTTATTGCCAGCTGCAAGAGAGATTAATATGTAGATTATTGGTGATTCTTTCTCATCTGATTAAAGATTTATCTTTGTCACCACTACCGATACTACATTTAAACCGCCTTCATGACAACTCTAATTCTTCAATGCAGAAAACAGCTTACAGGCTCACAACACAACATACCATTGCTTCTATCAGACATTATGAGCTCTAGGAATAACTGAGCAAAATCAAACTGTAACTTCTCTTTTATTACACCATTCTTAAAAATCAAAACTATTCAAACTATTCCTTCTCACCTTGTAAAACTATTCAAACTATGACTTCCTCTCACCATGGGTTTTCCCTGGGTGTCTAAATGTGCTTCTCCTAGCTGCCACCCGAGGGCCTGTATCACGAGAGGTGGCTAGCTGCTCTTCTGATACAAAAGGCTCATGGGACTGGGATAGCCTTCCTCTCATCATAGCTTGGTCCTGGGAATAATCTGCTGTGGGCTGCATCTGTTGTGTCTGCTGAGCAGCCTGGTCTTGTCTCCAATGTGCTATTCGCCCCATGTGTCTGAAGGCTGGAAAACCATGTTCTCTCTAGCTTGTTCCCCAAGGGCTTTAGGGCTGCAGTTTGTACTTCCGTGGAGCAGGAGACACTGACTTGTCATGAACCACTTCTGAAGTGGGGGACCGTCACAGACTCCAATGAAGGTGCCACAAGCTCCATTGATATTTCAATGTGTTAAATGTCTCCCTGATGTTATGTATTTGAGGGCTGTCGAGTCAACATTCATACTTGTCATTTGCTGCACAGCCTTAGAAGCTAACCTCAGTGCCTGCAGGTAAGTGTAATGTTTCTTAAACATTCTTCTTTTCAGGACAGGACCAATGAGATCCGAGTCCAATGACTCCCTAGCCAAGGACAGCAGTCTCTGCAACCTGTTGGGGCACAGGCATATCTCATCTACTCTACATTTCTTTGGCATCCTTATGCTCTGTGAATCACCAAATGTTACTTCCTCATTTACACTATCTACACCACCTCCCAGGTGAAAGTATCTGAGCTGGTGCTTGGGAGCGAGAAAGCAAGTGACGTAGAATGCAATCCGCAGCACCGTCATCTTCCCTCCTGCTCATCTCCACCATCATCCGCCAGGTCATCTTCCTCTGCCCCAAATGCTGTGATGGATCTGTAGGAGAGGACATGAGGTAAGAATAGGTGTGTTCATGGAGATTGAGGAGACAGTAAAAGATCTGGAATGTTCTGCCAAGTTGGTGCTTTAAAGAATTGCAACTGGTGAATGTCAACCACTAACCTGCAGCTTGCATAGGCCCACCCAGTTGAGTCACCTCCCACCTGAGTGCTACCCCAGGAGCTCGATGGACTTATTTTCATAAGGGGTTAGCTTTTTAAAAAAAAATCTGCAATGCCACCTCCAGTCACCTGCCTTTCACAAACATCAGGAGCTATTTATTTCCCTGAAACAAGAATAAGTGCATAAGGTGAAGTCTAGCATATGAAGGATGTCTCCCACATGGCATCAAGCAACTGATGTTGTAGATATGCAGGCATTACCTTGTTGCAGTAGGTGATGGATTTTTAAGAAGCTGCACACTAGTAAGGTTTGTGAAGGGAGATGGCTACACATGTTGCAAGTTAGAGAGTTAGAAATTCTTTGAAATATGGTGCAGCATGATGGATCATTTCTACTCCAAGTAAGAATAGAGGATGACCAGTGTAGTGGTTCCCATGGTGTCCAGGAGAAAAAAAGGGGACAGTATCAGTTCTTACCTTACCTGATCATTAAATATTTTGTTGGGCTGTTCTTCTGATGAGATGTGACCCTCAGTGCCACTGCCATCTCCCTCTACCTGGTTTTAAAGTCACTTTTTGGGGTTTTCTACCATGAGAACCTAACAGTCTTTCTCTCATTGCTGCATCTTTCTATAAGGGTCTGACTTGATGGTGTTATGAGTTTTTTCTGCATTCTTCTTTGGATCCCTCTGGCTGTTTCTGCAGTTGAAGCCATGTTTCTTGTAAAATTACAGAATTTTTTTTTGTTCACACTAAAATCTTTGACCTATAAACTACTTACCTGCTGCTCCTGCTCTTCCCAGTTGATGTTGGCTTTTAAAGCCTGCTGGAATAAATTTCCACCTCCACCACTGCTGTAATCCTGTTTTACATTCATTAGCATTGCCGCAACACCACTCACTATGTAAATTAGCTGACCACATGATTTCCCAGCAGCTTTGACAATAACCTGAAGTTATGTGTCTTTAATGCAGAAAAACTTTTGAAAATGCTTCACACAGGTGTAATCGGGAACTCATCAACAGGTGGAAGTTTCACCTCAGCAGCACAAGAATGTTGTAAATTGCCACATGGATTTTCGGGACCTGTGATATTAATCAATGCAAACTACAAGATTCTCATCTTGAAACTTGGTACATGCTTTACAGATTGACGCATTATGATTAATGATTTCCATTATTTCAGGATTTTACTAGTATGGAACATATATTACCTAAAGGAAAAATATCTGGTTCAAAATCGGCAGGAGTCCAAGATTATTTTAGAAGTTGTGGAGGATTTGTGTGTGTCTGCTATTACATACAGATTATATTTCACCTTTTGAGGTTCAGTGAATGCTTGGTTTGCTGGTACTTTAGAAGCATCAAGTTACTGTCATTTAACTCGCCTGAGATAATTACACTTTCGCAGCAAATCTTTGTGGAAATGTAGACAGATGATCATTATTATAAATTTGAAAAGAAAGACCCTTGGGATATGTCCTCAAACCTCAATTATTTAAAAACAAAAAAAAAGTAAAATGTGGGTCACTAAGTTCTTACATGTATGGATCGTTCCTAGTCTGAAACCAGGGTAAAAGTAGCTTAAGTTTGACTACAAAACATCAACATAGGACTTGCTAGACAAAAAAAGACCAAGGTCCATTTAGTTTGCCTTCTACCATCCTGGTTGTCGCATGATGCAATGATAATGAAGTTGTGACTAATCCTAGCAATCACCCATCAATTAGTCTACAACAGACCCAGATATGAAGCAAGCAAAGCCCCAGTGATGAAGAGCTTTTGGAACCATAGGTCCAGTCACCTGTTCCTCCCAAGCATGCTACACTTACCATATATCATGTCTCAAAATACCAGTCCAGATCCAAGGTCGTCCCATCCTGTTGTCGAATTACAGTATGCAGACGACGCTTGCATCTGCGCTCACTCGGAGGTCGAACTCCAAACCATCGTCAACACCTTCACCGAAGCGTACGAGAGCATGGGCTTTACACTAAACATCTGTAAGACAAAGGTCCTCTACCAAACTGCCCCCCGATTATCAAAATCCACGACAAAGCCTTGGACAACGTGGACCACTTTCCATACCTCGGGAGCCTACTGTCAACAAGGGCAGACGTCGACGACGAAGTCCAACACTGCCTTCAGTGTGCCAGTGCAGCCTTCGGTCGCCTGAGGAAGAGAGTGTTTGAAGACCAGGACCTCAAACCCGGCACTAAGCTCATGGTCGACAGAGCAGCAGTGATACCCGCCCTGCTGTATGCCTCAGAGACATGGACCATGTACAGCAGGCACCTCAAAGCACTGGAGAGGTACCACCAACGCTGCCTCCGCAAGATCCTGCAAATCCAACGTCAGTGTTCTTGCTCAGGCCAACATCCCCAGCATCGAAGCTTTGATCACGCTCGATCAGCTCCGATGGACGGGTCACATTGCCCGAATGCCCGATTTGAGACTCCCAAAACAAGCGCTCTACTTGGAGTTCCAGCACGGCAAGAGAGCCCCAGGTGGGCAGAGGAAACGCTTCAAGGACACCCTCAAAGCCTCCTTGAAAAAGTGTAACATCCCCATCGACACCTGGGAATCCCTGGCCCAAGACCGCACAAAGTGGAGGAGAAGCATCCGGGAAGGCGCCGAATACCTCGAGTCTCTTCGCCGGGAGCAAGCGGAAGCTAAACGCAGGCAGTGCAAGGAGCGCACGTCAACCCAAGCACCCCACCCACCAGCCCCTTCAACCACCGTCTGCCCCACCTGTGACAGAGACTGTAGGTCCCGCATTGGACTCATCAGTCACCTGCGAACTCATTTTTCATGTGGAAGCAAGTCATCCTCGGTTCCGAGGGACTGCCTAAGAAGAAGACGACGACGACACTTACCATACATCATGTCTCAAAATACTTATACTATATGCCAAAATGTAATTTTCTAATTAACTACTGAAATACTGCCACAGGAAAATTATACTTGGTGTTCCATTTTAGCTGCCCCTCTACAAACACATCATCAAAACTATTACTGAGGAGCTATGTCGTGGATTGTTCGGCATTGGAGTGAAAATTCCTTTAGCCTGCTCTCGGGCCTGAAATGGATGCCACGCGTGCTTCCACTGCTAGGCCCAAGGGTAGCCCGAAATTGGGTCTCGGGCCTCATTAATATTATTTGGGCAAGCTACCAGCTTCTGCTACGCCTTCACAGGCAGGTTGCACATTTTTAAAAGACTAATGTCTGGCCGCTTGCCTCACTGGCAGCGGCTCGAAGGTAAATCCTGCAATCGGTGGAGAGGCAATAAATGTGGGGGGCGGGGAGTGGTTGAGGGTAATCAGGAGTACTGTAGACTCATGGAAGCAATTCTGCTCCTCCTGGCTTCACAGGGACGATTTTTGAAGTTTTTTTTTACACTGAAGAATGCAGAGCAAAGCAGGTCCAGCTCTGGCTCCGCTCATCACTAACCAATTTCCCAGAGGATCTAAAACAGGTGAGGCCCATCATCAGTATTGGATCAGGCATCTTTCATGCGCACACTGGTCCTCAAAATTGGCCTGTGTGGTGCCCATTAAACAGCTGCAATGAGATCCAATTTCTTTCTCCTTAATTCAAATTACAAGATTTCTCTGAAATGTTTACAATCCAAAGGCATGGAAATTCAAATCACATTAGACATTCGCATGTACTTTTGGTTTCAATGACCTTTCATTTCAGGCTTTATCATTCTCTTTAATTTAGCAAAATGTCCTTTTTCAATGGCAATGTAAATACAATAATGCTTTCCAGTATAATACTGGTATTAACTAAACTCAGAAGCTTTTGGTGCAGTTTTTCACATAATCCTATATTTCAGCTATTCTATTATGAAAAGGAGTATTGAATGCACACAAGAAACATTCTCTCCTTTAATCCTGCATTCTATTTTTCACAATGATACACATCGATGTACTGCCTCAAGGCATCATCCAATTTGACAACTAGGATTTTTTATTTATGTAAAAATCACACTGAACATGTACAACTACAATTTTACAACACCATCTTTGACAAAATATATAGCTTTATAGACTAGCAGGATCAATGACTAAAATTCCCAAATGTACCCGAGTGACACACTATCATAAATTTACCTGCCAGGCTTCTGATTAGAATGGAATTGGACAATGCGTAATTAGCATATACCTGACCCTCCAAAGCATTGGCTTAGTTACGTCCACTCAAGGGATTTCAATACTCAGGGATAGGAAAGTGCACCAGAGCCCAACTGGACAGGAACAAGTATAATGGGAAAGGAGAAGCAGGAAACTTTGGTCTGGAGGGCCAGCTTGTGTCCATCCTCAATTGATGAGGCTGTGCACCATGGTGAAAGGTGTTTCAGTTCTATCCACCAACACAGCACAGATGTGGGTAATAATGTGGATGAGTTAGTGCACAAGAGGGATGAGCTTCCATGGGCTAAAAGACTTTTCTCATTCCTGGCTTTTCTTATGTTCTTGTCCCATTTGTAGCATGATGCAAAAGCAAGCATTTAAATGTGGTCTAACAGAATAATCTTCACAACATACTACCAACTGTTTTATTGGCTTTTTAAAAAAAAAATACAGGGAGTTTTTTTTTACTGTACACAGATATGTATAATGAACATTATGTAACAATTACAAAACTTACATATGAAACACATGCTGTACTTTACATTGCAGGCTTTAAAATGAATATTGAAAGATGAGCCTAGGAATGCTCATGTTTGAATAGACTTACTCATGAGTATAGCCCTAATTAGCAACGCTTTAAGGGTGTCTTTCTTCTATTTGTTCTGTACGTGCTGCAATGTTGGAGCTGGACTGGTAGGGGAACTCATACTGTAACACAGCTCCCATTACAACATTTTTGAACTCGGCACCTTTATTATGTTCAGTAGTGTGCGTTGCATTCATGTTTTTAAAATGAAGCACTCAACACTATATATACTACAGTGAAACATGTACAAACAGACACCCCCAAAACACAGACAATTACTAACAGTCCCAAATAACTTGCATTATAATAGATACAAACTGCCCCTTGAAACCACGGACACTCGCAAATTACGAACTACGGATAAGCCTTCAATGCACCAAGTCCATTTACAACATAAAACAGCAGACACGCAGGTAAGGGTGAGGCGGCAACGGGCGAAAAAAATTGCATAGCTGCAGAGAAACCCCTCTATCTCTGGGATTGAATGTTTGCACAGCTTTATCACAAGGATAGAGAGGCTTCTCTGCTGCTTTGGATGCTGAGTAAAGAGATCTCCATTACACAAAAGCCTGGAACTGCCTGTCTGGGGGTGAGGGGGGGTTAGGAGAGATGGAGAGAATGGTTTTCCCTTTTCCCCGTCCTCTGTTTCCTCTCTTCGCCTTCTCCTGGGTGGCCTCCTGGTTCTTGGAACTTCTCACACAACAGTTGCTGGCGCGAAACCACAAATAAAGATTCTCAGAGGACCCAACTTTTATGTGGTAAAAGTCACGTGATCCAATGTCATGTGTTCTGGGGTCACATGGTCAGAACATCAGGTGATCAAACCTCCAGGAATGCCTCCAACCAGAGTTGGCAACCCTACTCCACCAGTACATCAGGTACTGGTGAGTTACTAACAGTCCCCTACCCACTCCCCAGAACTTCAACCATTAGCAGCTGCAGCACACGAAGGGAGGGGGTCTTGGACAGGGGTCTGCAGTACATTAATTCCCCCCCCCACCCCCAATTTGGCTGGCATCTGCCAGGCACTCTGGCCCTACAGCAGCCACCTGGCACGGAACAGGCTGCCAATGTAGCAGATCCCAGGATCAGGACGTCCCTCCCTCGATGGAAAATTATCCTGGTATGGCAATGAACTAGGAAATCCAACCAACAGAAAATAGACTGAAATCACATCCTGCTGGCAGAGCTTCAGAATTAGGCACGATCCCAGGTGAGGGCAAAAAAAAAGATGGAATGCTGCAGGAGATTCAGCCAAACCTGGAATATTTGGCTCATCTGGTTCACTGTACATACAATGACAATTTTGAAAATAAAGACACCTGCAAATAAAGGACACCTGATGCAAGTCCCTTGGGTGTCCCTAATTTACTGGTTTCACTGTATAGTAAATTTAAGTTTACCTGACAGCACTTTCTTCAAGTACTTTCTTTGAGAAATGTAGCAGTAATAGTGCATCTTTTTGGATTTCTTTTTTGCTCTAATCCCTTTTTTCTTCATTTTTTCAATTAAAAAAAATTATATTCTGCCTCACATTTTATTTACTTGCCTCACTTTAATGCTGATTAATGGAATGCTGTAGCTCTGTTCCAGGGCAACATACAGTATTATCTTAATGTTGTTAGCAACAATATATTATCAAATGAAAGGACCAATATTTTGTAACTATTTACTTGGCTAATACCTTCCACTTGTAACCTTTAATAAGTGCATAATTATAATGCCAGCAAGTTAAAATTGCGTCAAGTTCTTTGAAGCTGAGCAAGTCAAAAATTTATGGAAGAGAAAAGGTTTCAAGAAAGTGAAGCCAAAAAAGTGCTTAAGAAAAATGGACTAGACAGACAACTTAGAGAATTCTCAAAAGGGTGAATCAATGGTCAAAAAGGAGCTTAATAAACTACTTTGTTTAAGTCAAAACTCTAGGCTGTCTTCATACTTTATCTCATTTTTATTTAAGAGCTTATTTAATTTTTAAATGTAATCTTTTTCCATTCTAATTACAGTACCGTAAAAATTTTCCCAACAATCTTGAAGAACCAGCTGAGATTATCAGCACCTAATCAGCTGCAACAATGCTAAGAACTTAACTTTGGAAGCAGATATAACAAAACTGATATGCCAAGTACAGTACCTGTACAGTGGAACCTGTTCCCAACGACACTCTCAGACCGCGTGGGGTCAGGTGCATGCGCATCTTCTGGGTCCGCGAGGGTTGCCAACTCTCGAACATATTCCTGGAGGTTTGGTCATGTGACACATTCCCAGTTTGACAATGTTACTGCATTTACCCAATAAAGGTTGGGTCCCCTGTCGTCAAATGTCTTTCTTTGTGGTTTTGTGCCAGTCGCTGTGGCACGAGAAGTTTTAAAAAATTTATTCTTGGGATGTGGGCACCGCTGGCATGTATTTATTGCCCATCCCTAGTTGTCCTTTAGAAGGTGGTGGTGGGTCTTCTTGTTGAACCGCTGCAGTTTGTGTGGTAAAGGTGCTTCCACAATGCTGTTAAGAAGGGAATTCCATGATTTTGACCCAGCGACGATGAAGGAACAGCGATATATATCCAAGTCACTATGCTGTGTGACTTGGAGGGAATGGAGTTCCCATGCATCTGCTGCCCTTAGCCTGCTAGGTGGTGGAGGTCATTCATTTGGGAGTTGCTGTTGAAAATCTGAGAACCAGAGGTCGCTCGCGAGCAGGCGAGGAAAGTGTACAAACGCAGATTTTAATGACGAAAGACAACTTCTATTATTTGTTTACAAAATCCCCCTCCCATACACCACCATTCAAGCTCTGTTCACTTAACAGTTTTGCAAAATAAATTTTAGTTTCATTTCAAACCGCTCTCACTTGGAACAGAGTAACCTCAGTAATCAACTGCATTCCTCAGTTCTTCTTACCAACAGTAGGGCAGTCAAAGGACAAGAAAAGGGGAAAATGTGATGGCAGGTTGTGCTAGTATATTTAAGCTTCCAAAGGCAAATCTTAGAACAGATTAAGAACATTTGGGAGGGAAAACACAACAGATAACATTATGGGCCAGAAATTCGGCTCTCCGGCTTCCCGCGGGTGCAAGAATCGCGCGCGTACTTACATACCGCGCCTGCCGTTGTGCTTCGGGCCCGCGTGGAATTCGGCTCCTGGGCCTCCTGCAGCTGCCGGTACGCAGTGCTTGCGTATCCCAGGGGCGCAGTTAGTTCGAAGCGTCCCCTGGGATCACGTGGGCCATGGAGAGCCAATCGGAGCAGGGAATCTCCATTCATAGATTTGACAGGAAGACCTGTCAAATCTATGGAGAGAGATCGGCCCCAAAACCTCACTAAAACTTCAAATAAATTTTTAAAAAAACATCACATTTTTAAAATAACTATAAATTACATAAATTAACTACTTTAAACAAAAATTTTAATTTTTGAAAAAATTAATTACACTTTTTAACGGTGCTAAAAATAAACTTACCTTTCTTTAAAGTATGTAAAAAAGATAAACCTGTTGAAAAAATGTTTAAATTGTACTTAATTCACCACTTACCTTGTTAAAAGCAGGCCTTGCGCCTCTTTTTTTCCCCGCGCAGCTTCTCCGTACTTACCCTCACGGAGAAACCTGAAAAAAAAAACGAAGTTCGAGGTCTACGCGCTGCCTCTCCGGCGCACGCGTTCGACGTCTGAACCCCTTCCTTCAGGGGAACGGAAGTTCCGGTTTCCAGCGCATGCGCAGTGCATGTGCAAAACCGGCACTTTCGTTGGGTCTACGGGTGAGTACCCAGCGCGTACTCACCCGTGGAGACCCGAATTTCTGGCCCATATGTGTAATAGTGAAACAGCAATTTTCTGGTGAGCAGTGAGTCTGCAGGAAGACTGACTGATAGCTAGGACTCACAGGCCTGCCCATCACTCTATAGAGCAGCAGAGAGACCTGGGACAGCCATCCACCTTCACTCCCGAAAGCCAAAACTGCTCAAAGAAGCAGATCCACCATCAGTCAGAAGAGCTGCCCGCAGCTGCTGAAAGCGCATATGGACGCAGCGCTGGGGTCGGAAAGGATAGCCCCTCTCACTGTTCGCACGCGCTTTCCATAATCAGGAGGCTGGTGAGGTCAGTGCACGCAGGTCATGAAGTGGCAGCGGGTTTTGTGAAAGAAACGGCTTTTTGTTTTAGTCAAATGGGG
Organism: Squalus acanthias; assembly: GCA_030390025.1. Classification (NCBI taxonomy): domain Eukaryota; kingdom Metazoa; phylum Chordata; class Chondrichthyes; order Squaliformes; family Squalidae; genus Squalus; species Squalus acanthias. Next base: position 45,423,548 of record CM059429.1, read on the forward strand.
AGTTCTTTACCCAGCATCCATAGCGGCAGAAAAACCGCTCTATACCTGGGACAGAGCCATGCAAGCATTCAATCCCAGGTATAGAGCGGTTTCTTTGTCATTATGGATGCTAGGTAAAGAGTTCCCATTCCACAAAGCTGTTTCTTTCACAGAATCCGCAGCCGCCTTACGCTAACCTGCATACACTGACCTCAAGAAATTGACAGGCCCAAGAGAATTTGGGGGCAAAATGGAAGAATGCTGCAACGGTACGTGCCAGTGATCCTGACTCAAGTGAAGGTTCCAGATACAGCAGCTTTGCAACAGGCTGTGTCCCGTGTTTTAAGTTGTAAACGAGCTTGGTGCATTGAAGGCTCTCCGTAGTTCGTAATTTGCGAGTGTCCGTGGTTTCAGAGTGCCTCTTGTATATTTTATCATGTAAGTTATTTAGGTCTCTCAATAAGTGTCCGTTTTTTGGATGTGTCCATTTATACAGGTTTCACTATGGACTTGCTTAAGATCACAGATAGAAGACACCAGCCACCTATTTGGTTGCAAAATATTGATCCCTTCATTAGCTAATGTATAGTATAGCTCCAGCACACAAGTCGTTTCTCTCCAGTGGAAAATCATCCTACTAATGAATGGAAAACACTAATGTGAAACAGCAGAGCTAGTAGAGTGCAATGTACAGGCTTTGTTTATTTGTAACATACAAGTATATGGTTTAGAACACTGGACAAAGAATTCTATTTCTGAATAAACTAGTAAGTTGAGATACAACATTTTGCCGTCATTAATGGGTCTTTGTATCTTAAACCAAGGTAACACATTTTGCACTAGTAATTACATACTTAAACATGACATAAACCATGACATACTAGTTGGAAAGCAGTTAGATTTACTGTACATGGTAACTCTACAAAATGTTTCTTCAACTGAATATTAACAACTTATTTTTTTCTGAGAGATCTGACCCATGCTATCAGGTTATGCAAAATCTTAGAATTCTGTAAATTATTTGAGATTCTTTCTAACAAAGGAGGCTCTTTCCAGATGCCTTTACCTTTTTTCAGGGCTTTCAGTTCTGCTTTAAGCAACCTTGTCTGCAACCTCCAGTACAGTTTGGGGTTAGCGTGTAGGCCCTCAATAGTAACAGCTCGGCCAAGGCCTTCTCTCAAAATCTCCTCATTTAGACAGACTGAAAAAAACCTACCCTAAAAATGAAAAAAAAAAATGCAATTAAACTCTATTTTGATTAGCGTTTATACATTCTGAAATGGCACATTATATGCCAGTCCATTGCCAATAATTTCTTCTAGCCTTGCTAATGGTGGATCACGTATTACTTTGATATATCTAAGTGGATACATAAAACCAAACTTTCAGCTGAATTGGGCAAATAGAAGATGAGAAACAAAAGGTAAACAACATGAAAGGATTTTCTGACAAAACAGAGGCCCATAAGTGTTAGAATTAGCATATTAGCATATATCTCTATGTAAACATTAAGAACAACTATTTGGCTGAACCATTTAGCCTCAGTGCATTGTGGGAAAAGCCTCTGCGGTTTCAGTGGAAGTATGAGTTCTTAATTTCAACGTTTTAAAAAAGATAAATGGACTAGTTGATCTCCAGTGGCGTTTCTCATGAACAAATATTTGAAAACCTGGGTAGGCATTAGCTGTTGACAACTTTGGACTTTCTCAAAAATTCAGTCCAAAACTTGTCTGGAGCCCCAAGCTTGATCAGGCAAAGGCTTAGTTAACACTTCATTTAAAACCAAGATTTTTAGATGCCTACAGATACTTCAACTTACCTAATTAGTTAAACCTTCAGTTACAACTTTTAGATAGTTGGAGTTCTTTCAACTTAAATTTTCAGTTTTTATGCAGAAGTGCAATGGCTGCCTTCTGTATTTGTTACTGGATTTGATTGGCCCTGTTAAACAAATGATCAATGATGCAACATTGATAGCCTAGACCAATCAGAAAGCAAATTGGAATACAACAGTCATACCTACAATCAGACACCAAAAAAATTAGACCAATGGATATGTACATGTACAATGATTGACATCAAGGTTATCAGAACTTAACTTGCATGCTTATATGAAATGGGAGATGACTAAATGTTAATTCAAACCAGACAATTAAACCGCCAGCAGATCCAGGGAAATTAGATTTTTTTCATATTTTCAGCTCACATACCATGATACTGAAACAAAACTTATTATAGTAAGAGGCAGGAGTATCTTTATTAAACAAGCTATGAAGGGACAACTGAAACATAATGGAAAATTACAGATTGTTTGAAATAACCTTTTTAAAGTCAATGCATACAACATTCCTCCACAAGGTCAACCCTGGAGAGTGTGACAAGGAAACTGTGACAGCCTGAGAGTGCGGGAGAAAAGATTGATCCTAGTTGAAGACTGGACAATGGTTAATAAGCTCAAGTCTGTAGCCCTGAATACTGAAAACAAATGCTGAGGGATAATAGAAAGGAAAGTGGATTGAGATTCCAATAGGGAGTCTGACCAGCAGTGATATAAAAAAAATGACAAACAGGAGAAGACTTCTGATAGTCAGAAAGGGACAGAGTTTCAGTATAGAAGATTCAGAGAAAGTAATAGTGCCGGACTAAATACTTAGGAGAGTCTAAAATCACCTGCTGTCACAAAAATAATGCAAAACAAAAAGTGAACTCATAGAAGGAAAATAGATTAAAGGGTAAGACGGTACATGAGCAGTAGTGTTCATTTAAGGAGTTATTTTACAACTTTCAAAAAATATATATTCCACTGAGGAAAAAAGGGTGTAAAAGAAATGACAGCCATCCGTGGCTAAGTAAAGAAATTAAGGATAGTATCCAACTAAAAACAAGGACGTATAAGGTAGCCAAACTTAGTGGGAGGATAGAAGATTGGGAAGTCTTCAAAAGACAGCAAAAAGTAACTAAAGGATTGATTAAGAAAGGGAAGATAGATTATGAAAATAAATGAGCAAAAAATATAAAAACAGATAGCAAGAGTTTCTATAGTTATATAAAAAGAAAAAGGGTGGCTAAGGCAAACGTAGGTCCCTTAGAGGATGAGACCGGGAAATTAATGGTGGGAAACATGGAGATGGCAAAAATGCTGAACAAATATTTTGTTTCAGTCTTTACGGTAGAGGACACTAAGAATATCCCAACACTGGACAAACAGGGGGCTCTAGGGGGGGAGGAGCTAAATACGATTAAAATCACTAAGGAATTGGTACTCAGTAAAATAATGGGACTCAAGGCGGATAAATCCCCTGGACCTGATGGCTTACATCCTAGGGTCTTGAGGGAAGTGGCAATAGGGATTGTGGATGCTTTGGTAATAATTTTCCAAAATTCCCTGGAATCAGCAAAGGTCCCGGCAGATTGGAAAACTGCTAATGTAACACCCTTATTTAAAAAGGGTAGTAGGCAGAAAGCTGGAAATTATAGACCAGTTAGTCTAACATCTGTGGTGGGTAAAATTTTGGAGTCTATTATTAAGGAGACAGTAACGGAACATTTAGATAAACATAATTTGATAGGACAAAGTCAGCATGGCTTTATGAAGGGGAAATCATGTCTGACAAATTTGCTTGAGTTCTTTGAGGACATAACGTACAGGGTGGATAAAGGGGAACCAATGGACGTAGTGTATTTAGACTTCCAGAAGGCATTCGACAAAGTGCCACATAAAAGATTATTGCTCAAGATAAAAAATCACTGGATTGGGGGGAATATTCTGGCATGGGTGGAGGATTGGTTATCTAACAGGAAGCAGAGAGTTGGGATAAATGGTTCATTCTCGGACTGGCAACCAGTGGCCAGTGGTGTTCCGCAGGGGTCGGTGCTGGGTCCCCAACTCTTTACAATCTATATTAACGATTTGGAGGAGGGGACCGAGTGTAACATATCAAAGTTTGCAGATGATACAAAGATGGGAGGGAAAGTAGAAAGTGAGGAGGACATAAAAAACCTACAAGGGGATATAGACAGGCTAGGTGAGTGGGCAGAGATTTGGCAGATGCAATACAATATTGGAAAATGTGAGGTTATGCACTTTGGCAGGAAAAATCAGAGAGCAAGTTATTATCTTAATGGCGAGAAACTGGAAAGTACTGCAGTACAAAGGGATCTGGGGGTCCTGGTGCAAGAAAATCAAAAAGTTAGTATGCAGGTGCAGCAGGTGATCAAGAAGGCCAACGGAATGTTGGCTTTTATTGCTAGGGGGATAGATTATAAAAATAGGGAGGTATTGCTGCAGTTATATAGGGTATTGGTGAGACCGCATCTGGAATACTGCATACAGTTTTGGTGTCCATACTTAAGAAAAGACATACTTGCTCTCGAAGCAGTACAAAGAAGGTTCACTCGGTTAATCCCCGGGATGAGGGGGTGGACATACGAGGAGAGGTTGAGTAGATTGGGACTCTACTCATTGGAGTTCAGAAGAATGAGAGGCGATCTTATTGAAACATATAAGATTGTGAAGGGGCTTGATCGGGTGGATGCGGTAAGGATGTTCCCAAGGATGGGTGAAACTAGAACTAGGGGGCATAATCTTAGAATAAAGGGCTGCTCTTTCAAAACTGAGATGAGGAGAAACTTCTTCACTCAGAGGGTAGTAGGTCTGTGGAATTTGCTGCCCCAGGTAGCTGTGGAAGCTACATCATTAAATAAATTTAAAACAGAAATAGACAGTTTCCTAGAAGTAAAGGGAATTAGGGGTTACGGGGAGCGGGCAGGAAATTGGACATGAGGCTGAGTTCGGATCGGTCGAGGCCCTGTGGGTGGCGTAGCGGGCCCAGGGGCTGAGTGGCCGGGTCCTGCTCCTACTTCTTGTGTTCTTTAGATTTGAGGTGAGGATCAGATCAGCCATGATCTTATTGAATGGCGGAGCAGGCTCGAAGGGCCGATTGGCCTACTCCTGCTCCTATTTCTTATGTTCTTAAGGATACAGCACAGAAGGAGGCCATTCGGCTCATCGTGCCTGTGTTGGCTCTTTGGTAAGCTATCCAATTAGTCCCACTCCCCCGCTCTTTCCCCATAGCCCTGCAATTTTTTCCCCCTTCAAGTATTTATCCAATTCCCTTTTGAAAGTTACTAGTGAATCTGCTTCCACCACCCTTTCAGGCAGTGCATTCCAGATCACAACAACTCGCTATATAAAAATTTTTTTCCTCATATCGCCTCTGGTTCTTTTGCCAGTCACCTTAAATCTGTGTCCTCTGGTTACCGACCAATCTGCCACTAAAAACGGTTTCTCCTTATTTATTCTATCAAAACCCTTCATAATTTTGAACACCTCTATCAAATCTCCTCTTAACCTTCTCTGCTCCAAGGAGAACAACCCCAGCTTCTCCATATAACTGAAGTCCCTCATCCCTGATACCATTCTAGTAAATCTCTTCTGCACCCTCTCTAAGGCTTTGACATCCTTCCTAAAATATGGCACCCAGAATTGAACACAATATTCCAGCTGAGGCCTAACCAGTGTTTTATAAACATTTAGTTTAACTTCCTTGCTTTTGTACTCTATTTCTCTATTAATAAAGTCAAGGATCCCATATGCTTTTTTAACAGCCTTCTCAACTTGTCCTGCCACCAAAGATTTGTGTACATACACCCCCAGGTCTCTCTGTTCCTGCATCCCATTTAAAATTGTATCATTAAGTTCATATTGTCTCTCTCCTCATTCTTCCTACCAAAATGAATTACTTCACACCTCTCGGCATTAAATTTCCTCTGCCATGTGTCTGCCTATGACCTCGTGAAGTCTGTTATTATCCTCCTCACTATTTACTACATTTCCGAGTTTCATGTCCTCTGCAAACCTTGAAATGATGCCCTGTATACCCAAGTCCAGGCCAGGTAGGTGGTAGAGCTTGCGGGTTTGGGAGGTGCTGACGAAGAAGCCTTGGCGAGTTGCTGCAGTGCATCTTGTAGGTGGTACATACTGCAGCCACGGTACGCCGGTGGTGGAGGGAGTGAATGTTTATGGTGGTGGATGGGATGCCAATCAAGCGTGCTGCTTTGTTCTGGATGGTGTCGATCTTCTTGAGTGTTGTTGAAGCTGCACGCATCCAGGCAAGTGGAGAGTATTCCATCACACTCTTAACTTGTGCCTTGTAGATGGTGGAAAGGCTTTGGGGAGTCAGAAGGTGAGTCACATGCCGCAGAATACCCAGCTTCTGACCTGCCCTTGTAGCTACAGTATTTATGTGGCCGGTCCAGTTAAGTTTCTGGTCAAAGGTCACCCCCCCCCCTTTCCCCCCAACCAGGATGTTGATGATGGGGGATTCGGCGATGGTAATGCTGTTAAACGTCAAGGGGAGGTATCGAGTGGGGTGTCCCAGGGGCTCCTTGCTGACATCATGGCCCTGAATTCTCAGTCGGTACGACGGCGTACTCCAGTACGCCGTCATACTGCCTTTGAAATTGACCCCAAGTTTGGGATTTCCACATGCGCTTGCGCTATATCCCGAACTTGCGATTTGTCAAGTTCCGACTGCGCATCGGCTTCGTTGCACGTGTCACCTCCTCATTCAAATCAAAGTACTGGCGAAAAGTTGGGCTAATTGATCACCTACTGCACCTTAATTACCCTGAATTTTTTTTTACGTCGGGGCAAACAGGCGCAGGAGGCGGTTGCACAGCATAAGAACATAAGAAATAAGAGCAGGAGTAGGCCATTCGGCCCCTCGAGTCTGCTCCGCCATTGAATAAGATCATGGCTGATCTTCTAGCTCAACTCCACCTTCCTGCCCGATCCCCATATCCCTAAGGGGAGGGGGAATGGGAAAATTGTATTCGTTTATGCTATAGCCCTTAACAATGAGGCACTGGTTCGTGTCTGAGCGGATACAGACTTTGAAAGAAACTTTCATTTGTTCGAGTTTGAAAACAGGGTTTTTTTGTGTCACCATCTTTGCTGCCCAAAGCCTTTTGTAGTTTCGGTTTAATTATTTCCCAACTTCTATTTTGAAAGGATTTCATTCACTTTCATGATTTACGCATGTTAACAGACATTTAAACTCTCGATTTTAGATTATTTAAATTAAACAAAATTTGTTAGTCTAATAGAGGAGAAACTAATTCGATAGGACTCTTAGGGGGAAAAATTTGGTTGCTTTGCGCCTCCCGTTAGCGCTCCTCGGCGCAAAGCAACTAGCGCCCGGGCGCGGTGCCGCTAACGCCTCCCTCCAAATTCAGCAGGAGGTTAGAGGCGGTGGTAGCCAGCAGCGCCCCACGGCGCTGCGTCTCCAGCGATGACGTCATCACCGAGCACAGCGCCCCGTCCGCAAACTTGGCTTGCGCCCCCTGACCTATCGTCTAACGCTATGTCCGACAGGGTCAGGGTGGCGTTTTTGTGGCCGGGGCAGCGATTAAGGGCAGGTGCCAGGCGGCCATTTTTTTGGGGGCTGCCTGCCAGCAGCTGCCCCCTCTGGCCTCCTCCTGCGGGGTGCCAGCCACGATCCGTGCCGGGCTCGTTTGCCGGCACCTCACTCCCCGGTGGTCCAGCAGGGCCCCGATGCGCGCTGCGCTAGGCCCCTCCCCTTTAATCAGGGGTGGGAGGCCTGCAGTAATGTGGCGCTACGTGCCGACACGCGTGGCGCTGCTGCACGTAGTGCCGCAATATTCAATGGGAGTGCCCCAAGAGGGAAGGGGAGCGCTTCCAGTAGTGCCCCGCCTCCTGCTTGGGGCGCTACCATTCAATTTCGAGCGCTGACATTTTCGGGGCAATAAAAGTAGCGCCCCGGCGAAGTTATTGCCCCAAAGGGGGCACAAGCCAATTTTCCCCCCTTAGACTGTAATTATAAGTTTATGTTGTCATGGCCCAGAATTAAAGGATCAATGTTAATTCAGCTGCATGCTTTGTATAAATAGCATCCCAATTGAGTTTTATGATTTAAGGACACCTTCAGTAAAAAGTATCTCAAGACATTTCAGTGTTTGATCGAATTCTATTAATGTTGAAATCTTGGTTTGTGTATTAAATACTATTGCAATGGTCGTAATTTATTAATAAAATAGCATTTCTGGCTGCTAAATTATTTAAAATGAGTTGTGGGCAAATCAGCAATCTCCTGTGTTTCCTGATTGGCTAAGAGTCAGGAAGTGAAAGGAGCACCGCCCCACGTGATCCCAGGTTCGCATACGCACAACAGTGCGCCCCTGGGATACTACACTGCGCACAACTCTGCAGCGATCAAAGGAAGTTTTCGAAGCGGGGGTTCGCACGAGGTAAGTGCGGATTTCGTTCGGATGTCAGCGGCGTACTCCTTAGTTACGCTGCCGACCGCGAATTCAGAGCCCATAGGTATAGTCAGGTTAATTTTGAATGCATGGTAATATGGCATATCTGGAAGGGCTGCTGCCAGACAAGTAAAATTGTTAGCAGAGCCCAATCATGCTTACAAAAGAAACTTGTTTAAAAGAAACTGCAGGGGAATTAAAATAAAGGTTCATTAAGTTTATAAGAATGAAACATTTCATTATAGAGGAAAAACCACAAGAAAGGAGATTAAAAAAGACACATTATACTAAGTAGAAATGAGTCAGAGTGAAAGGAATCAGAGACTGGTACTGAAACCATCCTTACATTATCAACAGAAAACACTGGAAATACTCAGCAGGTCAGGCAGCATCTGTGGAGAGAGAAACAGAGTTAACATTTCAGGTCGGTGACCTTTCATCAGAACTGGAAAAGGTTACAGATGTAACAGGTTTTAAGCAAGTATCGGTGCAGGGAAGGGGGGGGGGGGCAGGGGGAGAAGAGGAAGCAAGAACAAAAGGGAAGGTCTGTGATAGGGTGGAAGGCCAGAGTGATTTAAATGGCAAAAGGAATATTCGTTGCTCATGGTGTGGTCTCCTCTACACTGGGGAGACCAAACGCAGATTGGGCGATCGCTTTGCTGAACACCTCCGTTCAATCTGCAAGCTTCCGGTTGCTTGACATTTCAATTCTCCGCTCCACTCCCACTCTGACCTTGGCCTCCTACACTGTTTCAATGAAGCTCACGGATGCTTGAGGAATAGCCATCGAGGCATTTCACAGCCTTCCAGACTCAACATTGAGTTCAACAATTTCAGACCATAACCACTGCTCCAATTTGTTTGGACAGCAGGTGCTGGCAATGATTGTGCTGTTGCCATTTACAGCTCCTCTGGACCCATTTTTTGTTTCTTTACTTGTCCCATCATCCCTTGTTATTTAAATCACTCCTGCCTTCCACCCAATCACAGACCTTTCCTTTTGTTCTTGGTTCTTCCCCTCCCCCCTTTCCCTGTACAGGAAACTCTTGTTTAACCGGCACCTAAATATCCGGAATTCTCTCTTAACCGGCAAAAATCATACTCTGAAAACTCCTCTCAAATAACCGGCAATGTTGCCGAGTCCGAGTCTCCCGCGAACGCCGAGTACTCCGAAAACTCCTCTCAAATAACCGGCAATGTTGCCGAGTCCGAGTCTCCCGCGAACGCCGAGTACTCCGAAAACTCCTCTCAAATAACCGGCAATGTTGCCGAGTCCGAGTCTCCCGCGAACGCCGAGTTAGTCAGTGGGGGTAGTTCTCCAAAGTGCCACTACTCGGCCTCCTGGCACTGTCGGAAGTCCGAACACGGCAGTAACAGGAGTCTGATTTTTGTTTGTTAAAAATAGCCTCGGTAGATATAACTCTCCGTTATCCGGAACTTTTGATCAACCGGCACCACGCCGGTCCCGTCGGTGCCGGATACCAAAGAGTTTCCTGTACTTGCTTAAAACCTGTTACATCTGTAACCTTTTCCAGTTCTGACGAAGGGTCACCGACCTGAAACGTAAACTCTGTTTCTCTCTCCACAGATGCTGCCTGACCTGCTGAGCATTTCCAGCATTTCCTGTTGATATTTCAAATTTCCAGCTTCAACAATATTTTGCCTCTTACATTATTAAGATTGGTGGGCACATTCAGTAATTTAAATACTTAGTTTTTAAAAAAATGGGCCAGGTAGACTGCAGATTTTGTGATAATTTGATACTGTTTACACAATGCACCCACAATAGAACCTGTATAACTACAGTTTATGGCAAATCAATTTCCACTTCTGTCACATATTACAAGCAACCCTGCCTCAACTACATGCCACCTGCTGTGTATAGTTTACTCTTACTTTGAAATTGAAAAAGTTATTGGATAATTTGAAATTTTTAAAGTACATTTTCTTTACGTTGCCATTTTATTTATGTTGGCTAGTTTGAATTACCGGACAATTTAATTTTTTGAGCAGAAACCACCTTTGAATTAACGGTAATAACAACAGAAAATGCTGGAAATACTCAGCAGGCCAGGCAGCATCCGTGGAGAGAGAAACAGAGTTAACGTTTCAGGTCTGGGACCCTTCATCAGAACCTGTTTCAGGTCCCAGACCTGAAACGTTAACTCTGTTTCTCTCTCCACGGATGCTGCCTGGCCTGCTGAGTTTTTCCAGCATTTTCTGTTGTTATTTCAGATTTCCAGCATCCGCAGTATTTTGCTATTGTATTTGAATTAACGGTAGTGGACTGCAGTCAGAAAGTAAAACTGCAACTGATGCGAAGCAAATTTAAAAAATTCAATTTAAGCCTTTCAAAAGGTGCATGAGCAGTCCTCTAGGCAGCTTTAAGTTTCTAATATTACAGAAGAACCGATTATCTCATTAGCTCTTTCCTAACATTAAAAAAACTACCACCATACAGATGCCAGGTAGTATCGTGTCATCTTCTTGCACTATTCTCAAACCCGTGATGTAACTGCAGAAAAGGCTTGCTTGTTCCAGTCATCCAAAGCACAATGCAACAACATGATTTGATACAGAAATATGAACTTGTACTTCTGAAACCTAGACTTACCTTGTTTAATCTTACAATGCAATCAATAAAAGAATTATCCCTCCTCAGAAGTTGGAACCAAACAATGTGAGAAGGTTTTATTTGTTCTCTTAACCAGGTTATACCCTCGTCAGTCATTTGCAAGCCAGCCAATCTAACCATCAGATGACCATCTGACTGCCCTGAGGAAAATAGAAGTGTTTCTTTACTAGTCATGGTAAAGTAAATTTGAATTGAAGTACATTTCACATACAACAAGTAAAACAGCTAATCCAACCTGAACAATCAAGGACACCTGTCCCTTTAAGAGACTTTAGGGCAATGTAACTTTCACTTTGTGCATCTTTCTGGAGGACCTCCTCAGGTAATCATCTTTTTGTGACCATCTAAGCCCAAGAATTAAGGAAAGCATATTCTATGTTTCATTGAGGATCTGAGCCTTCTAACATATCATATATTAAAGGGCCCATTCTCCTTTTCTTGTTTCACAGGGCAAGCCTTTTTCTATTAGATAATTTTTGAGTGGGGGATTTACAGGATGACATACTAAAGTGTGAGCTGAAGAGGTAGTCCCAGGAGATCAGCTTGTCTTTTTTTTAAAAAGTATCCAGCCCATCAGCTGGAAGTTGATCGGGTCTGAGCTGTTATACTATTTACATTTTCATTATCATTTAATATCCAGATGACAGCAAAATAGCACTCTAGCACCGTGTCCCTGTACAAGTGCAAGACAGTAAAGTCAAGCAAGGCAAAGAATGCAACATTCCATTTATCCAGCCAGGACTTGAGCATTTATACCAAAAGTGAATACTAGTGGGGCATTGAACACCACGTATCCTGGATCACGGTAGTGATAGGATTCCCTGTGTTAAAAAGTTGCTACTATCTTGCTGAGAAAACTGCAAGCCAGATTTCACAGACTCTGGTGGAAATCAGCTTTAAAGTTCATATTGGCAATGCTGAGAAAAAGTATATCAGTATAAAGTATAAAGCTGTGGTTGTTCAACCAGGACCAGCAATGGTCAAAGAAAATGCCACAAAGCATAAATAGCAGAATTAGGATTTCAAACAGATTTTGCATTTTCCAGATACTAATTTGCTTTCTGGATCTATCAAACAATGTCCCAGAATTAAAAAGGAAATCTTTGAGGAAAACAAAATGGGATATGGAGCAAACGCGGAACAATAGAGGTGATATACTGATCAGGCATGATCTATTAGAATGCAGACTCGAGCGGCTGAATGACCTACTCCTGTTCCTATGTAGCAATAAGGCCATAACATAGTCCTGTTGAATGTTGGATTGATGCTCCACTCAGCAAAGCACATCAGTATGATTGACATCAAAATCAGAAGAAAAATATACCAAGGTGACCACTTGTGGAGATAACATTATAAGATGTGCAATCACCGAGGTTCACCCCAAAATCCCTTTTGAAAAGAGGAAATTTCTCAGATGTACTAGCCACTTTACGCACATCATATGAAGCATAACAGATGAAGTAGAAGTACTTTTTTGTTCTTAACTATTTCAATGGAGTATTGTGTACAGTTTTGGTCTCCTTACCTAAAGAAGGATATACTTGCCATTGGGGGAGTGCAACCAAGGTTCACCACACTGGTTCCTGGGATGGGGGGATTGTCCTATGAGGAGAGATTGAGTAGACTAGGCCTATATTCTCTAGAGTTTAGAAGAATGAGAGGTGATCTCATTGAAACATACAAAATTCTTATAGGGCTTGACAGGGTTGATGCAAGAAGGATGTTTCCCCTGGCTGGGGAGTCCAGAACCAGGGGTCACAGTCTCAAAATAAGGGGTCGGCCATTTAGGACTGAGATAAGGAGAAATTTCTTCACTCAGAGGGTGGTGAATCTTTGGAATTCTCTACCCCAGAGGCTCAGTTGTTGAGTATATTCAAGACAGAGATCGATAGATTTTTGAATAGTAAGGGAATCAAGGGATATGGGGATAGTGCAGGAAAGTGGAGATGAGGTAGATCAGCCATGATCTTATTGAATGGCGGAGCAGGCTCGAAGGGCCAAATGGCCTACTCCTGCTCCTATTTCTTATGATCTTATATAAGTTTACAATTAAAACTTATGGCCATATACTTTTATCACCAGATATCAAGGAACAACTTGCATAAACCGCACAGTTGAAATGATCACATATCTCAAGATAATAAGGTTGCTGCAGTGGCTACTGGGACACAGATAATAGTGTGATAATAGTGTATTAATAAGAGAAAGAGGATATATCCCAGGAGAACAAACTTGCACTCAAGAGTCTTTCTCATCCTCAGGACATCCCAAAGTGATTGAATTACTCCTTTGAAATGCAGTCACTTTTGTTATGTAGGCAAACAAGGCAGCCAATTTTGCATGCAGGAAAGAGAAAGAGAAAAAGAGAAAGAGAGAACAAAAGAGAAAGCAAGAAAGAAAGAGAGGGAGTGAGGGAAAGAAGGTGAAAGAAATACTTGCATTCATATAGCACCTTTCACGACCTCAAGATGTCCCAAAGCCCTTTACAGCCAATGAAGTACTTTTGAAGTGTAGTCACTGTTGCAATGTAGGAAATGCAGTAAGCTTAGACAAACAGTAAGGCCCGTAATTTCCGATAGGAGGCTTCCTGTGTGCGGATGCCTCCTATCGGAAAAAAATCTACGCACTTACCTGAGGGCTCCCGAGGTCCTGGGCCTCTCCACAGTCGAAATGCTCAGGGCCCACGTATCCCAGGGGCGCATGCGGTTCGCAAGCGTCCCTGGGATTACATGGGCCAGGAGAGCCAATGAAAGAAGGGAATCTCCCTTCATACTTTTGACAGATAGACCTGTCAAAAGTATGAATGGAGATCACCCCAAAAAGACACTAAAACATTAAATAAATTTTTAAAAAACCATCACATTTTTAAAATGAGTTAAAGTTACATTAACTTAAATATTTTAAACAAAAATTTAATTTTTTGAAAAAAATAATTAAAGTTTTTTACAGGGCTAAAAATAAACTTACCTTTTTTAAAAGTATTTTTAAATTATAAATGAGTGAATTTTTTTTTTTAACTTTTTTAAACTCTTATGCTGGTAAAAGCAGGCCTTATGCCTGCTTTTACCAGGCGTAAGGTTTTTAAGGGATTTCAGCGGGCGGAGGTTCTGCAGAAAGCGGAACTCTCCCCCTGCAGAGGCCCTTCTCCAGGGCAGGCGTGCGATCTGTCAAGAGGATTCTTGACAGATCAGAAATGCTGGTTTTCAGCGCATGCGCTTCGCATGCCTGAAACCGGCATTTCCGATGTCCCTACGGGTGTGTACACAGCTCGTACACACCCGTAGGCATTGGAAAATACGGGCCAATGTTAGATAAATAACCAGTTAATCTGTTTTAGTGTTGTTGGTTCAGGGATGAATATTGGCCATCCCTGAATATCTAGAGGAACAGACCTTGGAGACTGCTTAGAGGAGTCGCAGCAATATCTAACACTGGGAAGACTACGGCAAGTATACAGACTTACCGTTTACTGTAACTTAAATGTAATACCCAGGCATAACAGAAGTAGATTTACACACAAAAAAAACTGACAGAAGTAAACTTTGTAATGCACAGGAAGCACTCACTATATGCAGATTTTTAAAATATATACCAGTGGATATATGTGGATTTTTTTTAAATATACAAAATAGCGACAGATTTGGAAGCTTGTGCTATCAACTGGCCAGAACCTGCAACACAAGACAACTGTTTACATACAATCACAGCAAGCCTTTGTTTTGGTTGCAAATTCAGTTAAACAAATCTTTGGGCCATAAGGTTAAATTTTAATATAAAAACTTTGAAACTGTGTAAACAACGAACTTTTGAATGTCAAAACACAGAAATGATAGAGAAATTCTTGAGATATTGTGTATACGGCACGTGATCCCACGAAATCTGAGGGCTCCTATGGTCTCCAGAGCTCAATTTGAAAATCTACCTCCTAAAATGACAAAATTCTGTGGTCAACATTGTAAATAGCAAGAACCTGCCACTCACCTTTTTTTCCAGCTTGTGCTCAGTGGACATAACTAATCAAAACCTGGCTGAGAGGATTGAATATTAGCGTCAAACATTTAGATCAATAATGTCTACAACTGGGTTATAAAAAGAGCTACCACATCGTTAAAATTCAAACAGCTCACAAACTAGGTTTAATCACACTGATTGCACATTTCCAGTAGAATCCAGCATGGAGTTTTGTGAATTTCATCAAATTACATCAGATCAAATTAATCTAATACATACGATAGCAAAATACTGCAGATGCTGGAAATCCGAAATAACAACAGAAAACGCTGGAAAAACTCAGCAGGCGAGGCAGCATCCGTGGAGAGAGAAACAGAGTTAACGTTTCAGGTCGAAGACCTTTCATCAGAACTGGAGACAGCAGGAAATCAAATAGATTTAAAGCAAGGATAGAGCTGGGAAAAGGGGGAGGGGATAAAAGAACAAAAGGAGAGATTAAGAGACATTAAGAGATATTCAAGGCAAGAGGTGGTGTTCATGTGACAGGTTAAGGCTGAAAGAAGTGTGAAATGCACTGGCAGAATGAAGGACAGCTGCCAGCTTCTAGGAGGAAAAAAATAAAGGGGGGGGGGGAAATAAAAGGGTGGATGAGAAAATAAAATATAAATGTGATGGGGCTAAGGTTATGATCTAAAATTGTTGAACTCGATATTGAGTCCAGAGGGCTGTAGCGTGCCTAAACGAAAGATGAGGTGCTGTTCCTCGAGCTAATACATAGTCATTTGATGCATTTTACATTATGTTCATGTCATTTTAAGGTTAGCTGTTATCAGTCACATGTAGAAGGCAAGCAGTATTTTAATTTTAATCACTGAGCCAAGTCTGCAGTTCACATACATTTGTTATCTTATGTTACCAAGTAGTTACTTACATCTTTTTTGTAGAGATGAAATAACAGGAAGGGTGATGGGAATATGTTCTACTTCTAGTCCATTTTCTGTTACATGATGTACTCTCCCTCGAAGTTTAACACTCTTTTCAATAAACTTCTCAGGTATCTCTATGACACTAGTAAATTTAGTAACCTGTAAAGATGAAGAAAAATGATCACAAGAACTTTCATTATTGATCCAACTCTATATTATTTCATACTCAAGTAGATACGATGTGTAGAATCTTAAAAAGCATCATTTTATTTTGTATATCATAGAAATTTACGGAACAGAAGGAAGCCATTCAGCCCATCGTGTCTGTGCCGGTATAATCAAATTAATTGCAAAATCATAATAAACCCATAAAGTGTAATTTTGTAAATTTACTAGATCTCCCATGGCTTTGTTCATGTCAAATTATATATTGTTTCATAATAACAGAAGCATTACGCCATATAATGGAGTGCGCTATTCTGCTGCAAAGGTTTAAGCATGTTTGTCGGTTTACTACCATAAAAGTCTAATTGCAATAAGTAAACAGATCCTGAGGTCACTCAATTCAATTATTCTTTGGTGAGGGAACTTTGCAGATTGAAATGTGTTCATCGGTTTTAGGTTGCAGATTAGATAAAGTCAAAACTTCCAAGATTGTTTTACAGCTGGAACAGAGTGATGCATGGATTCCGATGCCTGTGTGCTCCACCTGTACTATTTTTAAAAATGGATTAGTAGTGGTTCCCTTATGGTACTGCTCCCAGTAGTTCAGATGATATACTTTTTTTTTTATTTGTTCCTGGGATGTGGGCATTGCTGGCAAGGCCAGCATTTATTACCCATCCCTAATTGCCCTTGAGAAGGTGGTGGTGATCCACCTTCTTGAACTGCTGCAGTCCGTGTGGTGAAGGTACTCCCATAGTGCTGTTAGGGAGGGAGTTCCAGGATTTTGACCCAGCGACTATGAAGGAACGGCGATATATTTCCAAGTAAGGATAGTGTGTGACTTGGAGGGGAACTTGGGGGTGATGGTGTTCCCACACACCTGCTGCCCTTGTCCTTCTAGGTGATAGAGGTCATGGGTTTGGGAGGTGCTGTCGAAGAAACCTTGGCGAGTTGCTGCAGTGCATCTTGTAGATGATACACACTGCAGCCACGGTGCGCCGGTGGTGGAGGGAGTGAATGTTTAAGGTGGTGGATGGAGTGCCAATCAAGCAGGCTGCTTTGTCCTGGATGGTGTCGAGCTTCTTGAGTATTGTTGGAGCTACACTCATCCAGGCAAGATGATATACTGCTTTATAATGACAAGATTATTATACCATGTAAGGCATGATGCATTAGGTAGAGCTGTGTTCAAGCTGGCCTGTCTCTTTATGGCCAGAAATTGCTATAAGTAAACACGTCTGAGATCCCTCAGAATGTAATTATTATTTGGTCTTTGTGGATTGGAATGTGATCATCAGTTTCACAAAACAGCTGGCATGTTGAAAGTATTTTGTGTCTACAATAAAGTGTAACATCTGGAGTGTGACATTTGGACATACAAACCGCATTATTAGTAGCAAATTTCCCGTGGCGCTGCTCATAAGAAGAGGATGCTCTTTTGGAAGGGCAGGAACATTATGCAATGTAAAATATATTATTCTGCTGCTAAAGTGCAGGTTCCCATCTCTAAGGCCATAACATGTAATTGCTTTGCATTTTGGAGTTCAAACTATAGATCAGAACCCTGATTTTGTTTTTGGGAAGGTCAATTAAGAATCTGCATTTTGGCTCCAGTAAAAATCATGCAACAATCCCATATCTGCCATTATGAGATTTTCCACTTTCTGGAATGATATTGTTCAATGAGTAATAGTTGATAACCCTTATGGTCTCTGAAATTTATTTTATTTTGTATAATGAAAAGGTAGGATTCATAAACATTATCATTTTTCCTTTTACCATCCTCTCCTGAGGGCATTGGCTCCTTGCTGCTGATCATCCTCCAGAACCTCACCCGAGAGTCAATTATTTAGGAGTATCTTGCCAGTGAGTGTTAGGTTATTCAACTGCAGGAGATCACAGCTAAATCTGATCATGTCCTCACCCAACATAAAGGACGTCAATCAGAAACAGGAATCCTGGCTGATTTTCCCTCATCCAAATTCAGAGACAACGAAGTCAACTGTAGCACCTCTACATCTGCCCTGGTTGAGATAACCTACTTCAGCAGACTGCGAATGCATCCTGCCACCTTTCTATTCCGTAGTTCTCATTCATCATTGGATAAAGTCATTGAGTCATCAAGGGATCTTAACTAAAAGTCAAATCCATTTTAAGTAGGCCTTACTAGCACTTGATACAATTTGGTGCCGTCCTGGACACTGTTCTAAAATATATGATCAGTTTGAGGTTCCACCTCCATAACATCACCCGACACCATCCCTATTTCAGCTCATCTGGTGCTGAAACCCTCATCCATCCCATTGTTACCTATAGACTTGACTATTCCATCGCGGACGGAATTCCTCATCAG
This sequence comes from Squalus acanthias, assembly GCA_030390025.1. NCBI lineage: Eukaryota > Metazoa > Chordata > Chondrichthyes > Squaliformes > Squalidae > Squalus > Squalus acanthias. Next base: position 45,441,837 of record CM059429.1, read on the forward strand.
CGCGCCGCCCCGAAACCCCTCTCGGGAACCGGCGCCTCACAACTTGAGCCGTCTCGGGGAAATGCCCTCCGTGCCCTTCAGTTCTGCACGGAGGGGTTTCCTGTACAGGCTGCTCCTGCACACTTTCCACTTTGTCATCTTCGTCTGCCGTCTGGACACACCTTGGCGTGCCATCTTGCCGTCCGGCGGAGGCGAAGGTCCCCAATGGAGGGCTCTCTACGCGGGAGTCCTCCCCTTTTCTATTGGGGACTTGGCCTGGAGGGTGTTGCACGGAGCAGTCCCGTGCAATCAGTTTTTAAGTAGGTTCACGGACTCCCAGGCCGCCTGTCTTTTTTGCAGCCTTGAGGTGTCCGTGTTCCACGTGTACGTACAGTGTGAGAGGTTGCAGCCCCTCTTTGAATATTTGAAGGGGCCGCTCCTCGCTTTTTGGTTGCACTTCAGTCCCACGCTCCTGATCTACGGTCACCCGGTGCGGAGGGGAGAGGGCAGGTCGGAGGACCTCCTCGTAGGACTGCTCCTGGGCCTGGCCAAAGTGGCCATTAACAGGTCCAGGCAGCAGGCGGTCGTTCGGCCCAATTGCCTGCCTCTCTTCCGCGGCTATGTTCGCGCCCGGGTGGCCCTGGAGATGGAGCACGCGGTGTCCGCCGGCACGCTTGAAGCCTTCCGAGACCGGTGGGCGCCGCAGGGACTGGAGTGCATCGTCTCCCTGGACAATGTTATTTTAGTTTAATGAGATAAGTTTCATTTGAAGTTTTGTTAATTTACAGTCGTTTTATGTTGACTCAAAAAGAGTTCCATCGCTCTCCTGGCTGGCCTCCCATCTTCCACCCTCCATAAACTTGTGCTCATCCAAAACTCTGCTGTCTGCATCCTAACTTGCACCATGTCCCGTTCACTCACCACCCCTGTGCTTGCTGACTTACATTGGCTCCTGATCCAGCAACGCCTCAATTAAAAAATTCTCATTGTTGTTTTCAAATCCCTCAATGGCCTCGCCCCTCCCTATCTCTATAACCACCTCCAGCCCTTCAACCCTCCAAGATCTCTGTGCTCTTCCATTTCTGGCCTCTTACACATCCCCGATTTTAATCGATCCACTATTGGTGGCTATGCTTCTAGCTGCCTAGACCCTAAGCTCTGGAGTTCCCTCCCTAAACCCCTCTCTCCTCCTTTAAGACATTCCTTAAAATCTACCTCTTTGACCGATTGGTCCTAATATCTCATGTGGCTCTGTTGCAAATTTTGCTTGATAACACCCCTGTGATGCACCTTGAGACATTTTACTACATTAATGATACTATATAAATGCTTGTTGTTGTTGAGGCTAGGGCTTGGAGTGAGACACAGTATATATAAGTGGTTATGATCTGGAATGCACTGCCTGAGAGGGTGGTGGAGGCAGATTCAATCACAGCTTTCATAAGAGAATTGGATAAGTACCTGAAGGAAAGAAATTTGCAGGGCTATGGGGAAAGGGACTAGCTGAAGTGCTCTTGCAGAGAGCCGGCACAGGCTCGACGGGCCGAAAAGCCTCCTTCTGTGCTGTAACCATTCTATGATTCTATAAGTTTTGCAAGTCATGAATAATGATTTTATCTTTGCTGGAGTTAAACAATTTGCGTCAGCCATGGCTCAGTGGGGAACACCCTTGCCTCTGAGTCAGAAGGTTGTGGGTTCAAGTCCTGCTCTAGAGACTCGAGCACAAAATCTAGGCTGACACTCCAGTGCAGTACTGAGGGAGTGCTGCATTGTCAGAGACGACGTTAAACGGAGGCACCATCTGCTCTCTCACATGGACGTAAAAGATCCCATAGCACTATTCGAAGAGCTATCCCCTGCTGAGTATTTCCATCATTTTCTGTTTTTATTTCAGATTTCCAGCATCTGCAGTATTTTGCTTTTGTATCACTCAAACAGATTATCTGGTCATTATCACATTGCTGTTTGTGGGAGCTTGCTGTGCACAAATTGGCTGCCGCATTTCCAACCACAGGTCAAAACTACTTAATTGGCTGTAAAGCACTTTGGGATCATCCTGAGGTCATGAAAGGCACTATATAAATGCAAGTCTTTCTTCTTTCTTTCTTTCAACACACTGTATAAAACAAGTAATTCCTCCTATTAACTTTAATGTGTTATTTCCAGTCTTTGACTTCTAATTTTATTTTAGTCAAGGGAGGGCTCTTGACACTTGAAACATTAACTTGTCTTTACTCTTGACAAATACCAACATTTTCTGTTTGGTAGCAGATTTCCAGAATTTGAGATTTCCCCCCTTTTTTTAGCTGTACAATTATTCATACCAATACACACCGTGTAAAGATGGATTTCATTAACTGGCAGAAAAGAAAGTGACAAATTTGAATGGCTAATTCGGTAATAAGTTATTGGTGTGCCTGGTTTAATGGCGCAGGAGCGAAGTTGTAAGAGAGAAGATCCCTTACAGAAATCAACGGACACATGACGCTAGGGGGCCACTTACTAGTCTGATGCTTCTGGCTAATAGCACGACTCCAACCACGGCCAGGCCCGTACTGATGTTCTGCAAAAACAAACGGAGGAACAGCGCGGTGAGATAGCGCCCGCCAAGCCATCCGCGCTAACAGCTCTTCAACCGCGTCTTCTGCTAAAGCCCAAAATAATAAAGAATCCCTCTCCCTCCTCCTCTCTTTTTGGCTGAGTGTTCGAGTTCGGCCTTTTTAATGGCAGCTAAAACATTCAAACAGCAAGACTCCTGACCTAAAGTGACTCTAAGCTGCTTTAGCGCGAGTATCGGAATGGCCCCCATACCCGCACCACATGAATATGTTCGTCGGCAAACTCCACAGCTCTGCTGAGATATGAGCTCAACGCATTCCGGCCCGCGTCCGACATCCCGCCCTCGCGCTCTGACCGCGCGGCAGTACGGGAAGAGAACGATTCATAAATAACCGAAACCGCACGCGGCAGCCCTGCCGGTGCCCGGATAATAGACGCGCGTCAATCAGGCAGGGATCTGTTTTTGATCAAAGGTAATTTGCAGGGCTCTTACTGCATAAGTATGAACCAACCCATTGCTACATATTTGACTGCCCACACGAGAGATTACTCCGGAAAGAGTCAAGGAAGTAAGTAGAAAGATCAGACTAATGGGAGATTTATTTTTTAATATTCATTCTTGGGATTATGGGCATTACTGGCAAAGGCCAGCATTTATTACCCACCCCTAGTTGCCCTCGAGGAGGAGGAGATGGTGGTGAGCCTTCTTCTTGAACCTCTGTGGTCCTTGTGGTGAAGGTACTCCCACAATGCTATTCAGTAGGGCGTTCAGAGATTTTGACCCAACCACGATGAAGGAACAGCGATCCATGTCCAAATCAGGCTGGTGTATAACTTGGAGATGAGGGTGTTCCCATACACCTACTGCTCTTGTCCTTCAACGTGGTGGAGCTTGCTAACTTGCTGCAGTGCATCCTGTAGCTGCAGCCACAGTACACTGGTGGTGGAGGGAGTGGATGTTTAAGTTGGTGGGTGGGGTGCTGATCAAGCTGACTGCATTGTCCTGAATGGTGTCGAGTCTCTTGTGTCGTTGCAGCTGCACCCATCTATGCAAGTGGAGAGTATTCCATCACACTACTCACTTGTACCTTGTAGGTGGTGGAGAGGCTTTGGGGAGTCACATGAGTCACTCACCCCACAATACTTAGCCTCTGACCTGCTGTAGTAGCCATGGCATTTATGTGGCTGAGTTTCTGGTCTATGTGAACACCAGGATGTTGATGGTGCGGGATTTGGCGATAATAATGCCATTGAATGACAAGCAGAGGTGGTTCGGCTCTCTTATTGGAGATGGTCATTGTTACTTGCCACTTATCAGCCCAAGACTGGATGTTGTCCAGGTCTTGCTGCACATGGGCATGCACTGCTATGTTATCTGAGGAATTGCGAATGGAGCTGAATATTGTGCAATCATCAACAAACATCCCCCCCCCCCCTGCTGACCTTATGATGGAGGGAAGGTCATTTACGAAACAGCTGAAGATAGTTGGGCCTAGAATGCTGCCCTGAGGAACTTCTGCAGCAATGTCCTGGGGCTAAGGAAGTCAAGAAAAAAAAAATGTCCTGGGGCTGAGATGATTGGCTTTCAACAACTACCCTAACAACCACTTTCCTTTGTGCCAGGTAGGACTCCAGCTATTGGAGAGATTTCGTCTTGATCGCCCTTGACTTGTTTGACTAATTAATGCTCCTTGGTGTGACACTCAAGTCAAATGCTGCCTTGATATCAAGGGCATTCTTTCTCTGCTCACCTCTGGAACTCAGCTCCTGTGTCCATGTCTGGACCGAGGCTGTAATGATGCCTGGAACTCAGTGGTACTGACAGAACCCAAACTGAACAGGTTATTGCTGTGCAAGTGCCGCTGATAGCACCGTTGACTATGCCATCCATCACTTTTAGCTAATATAATATAAATTGGAGATGCCCACCTGCTCAAGAATTTGAATTAAGAAATACTATGGGCCAGATTTTGTTGAAAAAATAATGGCGTCTGCATGATGCACCCAATTATTAATGTGCAAATCAGCCAGCAACTTGCAGCAAGACCCACCCCATGAATTGCCACAAGTTGCTAGCCGCTTTGCACTGCTCTACCATTAGCTTTGCGAAAATGTAATTAACAGGGTAAGTACCCCTTTAACAGTGATAATTGTTAATGACTGTCAATCAACCTCTTGCTCAGAAAGTGAACAATTCTAAGTGTGGAGTCTCATTCCTTCAGATTGTGAATTGTGTTAGGAAGTTTTAAAAATGTCAAATTTCTGCAGGCTGGTTGGTTGGCTGCGGGTGGGTAGACCTGCAGCACTAGGCCGGAGAGAGGAGGAAGGGGCGACGATCGGAGGAGCGGAGCAACGTTCCCTATAAGGTGTGTGGCCGTGCACCTCTCTGCTGGTCCTGTCTAGCCCAGGACCGGCTTTTTCAGTGTACAGTTTTGCTGGATCCAGGAGGCAAGTGTAAAATCACTTATCTCCTGGATCCAGCAGTCCTCGCCTTGCTTTAGATAGCTGCTTTCATGAGGCCTGCAAAACCCAAACAGCTTAGCTAAATTTAAAATGGAGGTTAAATCTGAGGCACGGCAGCCTCATTATATTTAAATGGACGACCCACCTCCTGGGAACGGGTTGGCTGCCTGCCCTGTCCCGCCTCTGTTAAAACTGGAAGTGGGTAGGTTCAGGTCGGAATTCAGACTTTTAACACTGACTTCCCACTTGTTTTTTTGGGTTAAAATCCCCCCAGTATGTTAAGGATAGCAGGCGAGGTCTTGACTTGGTAATGGGCAATAACCCAGGTAGGATATTGGAAAAATAATTTGTGGCAGCAGCCCTAACATGGTTAACTTCAATATGATGTATATTGTGGGATAAGCAGTTTCAAAATAACAACTTCAAGGGAATGACAGAAGAATCCAGACTGCGGAAGAGTCAAGAAAACCTCAATTGAAGGCAAATAGGTCACCTTAAAAGGACATAACGAGCATGCAGGATACTAAGAGTAAGTGCTCACTAAACATAGCTGTAAATGGATTTATAAGACAAAATGAAGTGAAGAAGGATATCCTTTAAGTTTTAGAGAAAAAGTGAGGAAAATCACTGGGAAGAATAAGGAACCTCCACAAAAGCAGTCAGAGTAGTAAAGGAGGAACTAGAATTGAGCATATCTGTAGAAGTGCAACAATAAGAAATTCTTCCAGTATTGTAACAAGACGATTTTCAAAGAAGAATTCGTATCCCTTAAAGAAACAAACTGCAAAAATATTGAAGATAAATTAAAGTTAATGTAAAATGATTTTTAATTCATTCTTGGGATGTATGTGTCACTGTCAAGGCTAGCAATTATTGTTCATCCCTAGTTGCCCTGAGAAGGTGTGGCATCTTTGTGCAGTCCGAATGGTGAAAGTGCTCCCACAATCCAGAATTTTGATGCAGCAACAAGGAGGGGAACTTGGGGGTAGTGGTGTTCCGATGCATCTGCTGCCCTTGGCCTTCTAGATGATGGAGGTTGTCGGTATTGGGAGTTGCTGCCAACAAATCCTTAGCCAGTTGCTGCAGTGCATCCTGTAGCTAGTACACACTGCAGCCACGATACACGGGTGGTTGAGGGGGGTGGATGTTTTGACTCATGGATGTGGTGCTGATCAAGCAGACTGCTTTGTCGTAGTTATTTTAATGACAGATTTAAAATTAACTGAATAAACTGGAGAACTTAAAATTGTAACAAAACATGTTACTGTTTTTTTCCCCCGACACTTTACAATTGCAGCAGAAAAACTCAACTCCCACAGACCAACACAAAGCACATGCATGACCACTCAACAACAAAAGATTACAGATGAACACTGCAGCACAGCTAAACAGGTACTGGTGAATTAATAAGTTAATGAAATATTGGCCATCAATGATTCAATAAATTAACATAGAAGCAAGCACTAGCAATTAATAGAGCAGGCACCAGCAAATTAATACATGAATATAACAGCAGACACCAGTGACTTAAATTAATGGAGAAATGGGCACTGGTGAATTAAGAAATTCATAGAGCAGCAAGTGTGAATTAATAATGTAGTAGGCAGTGAATCAATAGAATAGCAGGCACACCACTGAAGTAATAAATTAATATAGCAGCAGGCACTAGTAAATTAGTAAGTAAATTCAACAGCTATAACTAGTAAATGAATACATTTATACAGCAGCATACCTCCACTGAGTTAATAAATCAAGAGCAGCAGGCACACCAGCAAATCAATAATTCAATATAGAAGCAGCCTTTAGTAAATGAATGAAATGATGGAGCAGTGGGCAACAGCAAACTGATATTTTTTCACTGGTGCCTGTCAATGTATAAATCTGTGTGTGGTAAACGGTATACCAGCGAATTGATAACTGAATACATCAACAAATATTAAATTCATGGAGAAGCTGGATATACTCTGGCTGCTGCATATGTGCAAAAAGAGAGTCCTGCATTGTGGCATGTGATCAATTGCCATGACTCAGGACACAAAAGTGTAAATTAATACATGCATACAAAAGTCTGATCCCCTTCAATTGCCTGGATTTTGCAGTCAGCAGCAAAGTGATGGTGCTGACCTCAAAGAAAGCTGGCCACAAAGATCTCGCAATCGTGGATTTCACCTCTCCAGACGTTAATTTAATTCTGATGCCAAGTCTAGGGGATCTCCAGTGTCCAGCAACAGTGAGGTCATCAAGCTGGCTAAGCAGCCAATCACATTGAAGAATTCTCAGACAACAAACCAGGAAGTAAAATGCACTGATTTTCCTTCACTTTTTAATCATTTTACAGAGAGCAAAATAAAGATTGCGACATACACATGGGATTACGGTAAAAGCTGAAATATCAAACAAACTAAAAAAAAATTAAAAACCATGGAATTTTTAGCATAATAGAAAAATCTGACATTTCACAAATATAAAATTAGTTTTTCAGGGTCAGAACGGTTGTTTAGCAGTAATTATGACTCTCTGCCGTTAAAAACCCAGTAACACCTCATTCAACAAGGCTCAACTTTTGGGGGGGTTTTTAGCAGCGGCATTCCAGCATAAAAGGGGAAGTTTTCGTCAATTCAGTGATTTTAATTGATTGCCGGCTCTGGGGAGTTTAACGGCACGCCCTGTGGAGGAGCAGGGAATGACTGACAGCAACTTCTGGATTTCCGCATTTAACTGCACATGTGCGTACTCCAGAAGTTGTTGTCAGATTCACAGTTGTAATGACAGCGAAAGCTGACAGTTTCGCCGTCATTACAACCGCAAATTCTGGGCTATATTCTTCCTGCCCTGCCTGCCGCTCATGAATAAAGAATTAGTGCATAATTAATGAAATTTGAAAGAGATACATTCCCTTGCCAGTAGCTGCACAGAAAAAGAGGGTCAGAAATATGGACAACATCATCAATGTTTCATCGGTCTAAAAGCCCATGTTCCCACTAAATAAATATTTTGCTTAAAAGCTGTTAGATTAGCTTATGAAACTGCAACACATTAAATATTTTTTCAGGTTGTGGATGTACATCAAGTGAATTCATTATTTATTCTGTAGCTCCTAGCAAAATAAAAGCTGAGAAAATGAGCTTGGGGAAATAGAGCACAGACATGGATAAAGTAATGTATTTCAAGTCAGGTTGGAGCGAATGGATCTTCCATGAATTATTTATTTCCAATCAAAAATTAATATACTCTACATAAGGTTGATACTTTTCAAGAGCTGAAGACAAAGCAAGCCACACAGACGCAGAACTGGGAGGGAATCAAGACAAGAGAGCCGTGGGTGGAGTTAGAGGGAAAATCTGAATTGCGCTCAAAGCTAGATGGTGGCAGAAAGTCATTAAAGAGAGCATTTTGCTGCACCCGAGGGCAGTCTTGGTGCTTTAGTAGCACTGAGGGATGTGCCTAGAGTTTGGCAAAACTAGGGTGGAGTCCTGAATTTGACATTACTGCAGTGGGGTTGTGGTTTTTGACAAGGTGGTGGGTGGGGGGGTCCTTTCATCTGGCATCACTATAGAGGGGGAACCTGGCATTTGGCACAAGAAAAGGTAGAAGGTGAGGTTTGCTTAATTGGTGTTTTCCTGGTGTCTTTCAGCAGTGAGGGGAAAAGGGAAAGTACAGTCCTGAAAACACTGGTTTGGATGATCCGATGTCTGGTAGCACCGGTTTGTGATTTCCAAGAAATCTCTAAACATTGAATTTTGTAATTAGTTCCTGAACATGTATCCCTGTTTCCATCTCTCTGTCGCACATTAATTCAAAACAAATTCTGTCAACAAAATATGGGTGATAATTACAGCTTTTCTGTTTGCCTTTAAAATTGAATTCAAGTCTTTTTAATACACCACCTAGAGCAACGTCAGGTAATAGTTACAGATTAGTGTCATTTAACACTGATATTCATATTAGACTGCCAGATATTGCTGTTACAGGTTAAGTATGGCTAGTTCAATTTTAGAACTCCAATAGGAAATGTTTGCTGAGGGGTTTAAATGAGAGTATGTAACCTATATTTTGAGAAATATGAACTAAATGTGCATTGGCATTAACTAGGACATAGCACATTTAAATTGGATGGATAAATGGAATAATTCATTCAAGCGGTTGTAAGCTTTGTCTTTATGATTTAGGAATGAACAGATTTAAATAAACTGAAAACAAATCAATGTGTAAATCAACATAAATTGTGCAAAAAGAAAGTCATTGAGTACAAGTAGGAATTTGTCAATATAAAGTGAAAGTTCACAAGCAACTTTGATCAAAATACTTGTGTCTTTATGCTTGCAAACAGTTTCCAAAAAAATAGCTTGCATTTATATAGTGCCTCATTACATCGGAATGCCATAAAGCAGTTCACATTCAATGAATTATTTTTTTCCACTGTTATGTAGCCAAATATAGCAGCTAATTTTCTCTCAGCAATATCCCATAAATAGCCAATAAATGGAACGACCAGTTCATCTGGTTTTGGTTGAGGGAGGAATGTTGGCCGGAACACCGGGAGAACGCCACACTCTTCTTCAAATGGTGCCATGGTATTTTTCACAGCCACCTGAACAGGGAGATGGTGTCTCAGTTTAACATCTTATCTGAAAGATGGCATCTCCACTGCTGCACTAAAATATCAGCCTAGATTATGTGCTCAAGTCCGAGACAGGGGCTTGAACCCATCACCTTCTGACTCAGTTGATTACAACTGGATGATGTCACTGTTGATATAGTTGACATCTCCCAGATGCAACCTGGCCTTAATTTTAATTCTTTAACATGGAACGCAGCATTATAAGAATTAAAATAACCATAAGGATTATAGGCAGATGATTATTTTAAATGGAACCCTTTTGTTGTACAGATTACAAGCTTTAATTTTGCTCCTTGGTCAATCAAGTGCAGTTCTCCCTATTCTATGCAAGTCTAATTTGATGCAACCTTGTCCTAACATCATATATGTAATCGAATTCAAATAGTTTTCAGAAATCAAATGCAAAATTTGTTTGTTGAAATAGCTGTGGCACTACATTAACTCACTGAATTGACTTTTTCCAAGTAGGAAGAAAGAAATTAAGAGCTTAGCTTCAAAGCAAAGTTATTTTGGCTTTGGATGACTCCCCGGAGGAGTCTCTACACTTCACTCTTCTGTTAAGTCATGCCCAGATTCTAGACTTGGGCTTCATTTACACAGTAACTACAGTGTCGTGCAAAGGGTAACCAGATAACATCGATGCTACCCTTTGTGTAAATGCACCCTTAGAGAAGTGTTTTGAGTGGAGTTGCAATTCAAAGTTTGACACTTGATACAACAGAAGCATATAATTATTGACTGCATTTGATTGACTGTACTATTAAACAATTGCCCCAGACATTACAAAAATGAACACTGGGGATAATTTTCACCTTTACCGCTTGGGCAGTAAACTGGTGGAGTGGATCACCTGCCTGTTAAAGAACACATCCAATTTCTATCACAGGCGAGCAATCTGCTATGCCAGTTTATCGCCCAAGTAGTGAAGTTGAAAATTATCCCCAATGTTTCAGCTTTGAACATTATTGCAAGCTCTATGATCATTTCCACTGATGTGCCTGTAGGAGCAATTCATTGAAATTTTCAGAGTATAATTGACAGTCAGTATTTGTTTTATACTTGCCCAATATTAATTTTTTTGAAAACTCCCAGTCTAATTAGAATAAAAATGGTCTGTACCTTTGTACTTTGATGACACCAGCAGATTAGCATTCTGTACAATAGTACATGTGAACCTTATTCACATACTAATATAATCTAGTGTACAATAAAATATATCAATGCACGATTGCCTTTTAGCCCATTACATTCACCATTTTGGTCTAAGGGTATTTTGCATTAATAAAGACTGCTGTCCTTCGAAATACACAATGGATTATGTGAGACACCCATGAAATACTGGTATTCAGCATGACTGCAGTAAAACAATGGTTGAAATCTGCTTGGTAGGTATGATAAAATACCATCTACTGGTCACTCAAAACACTACACTACATCATTTCAGCTAAGTCTTAAGATGGCCCAAGCCTCTTTTTGTAACTTTCAGGACAGAATTTGAATATCAAACAACTCTCAAAAAGGGGTCAATGTTTGCATACAGTTTCACACAGCACTACAGACAAGGCTCTGCAGCTCGAATGTGCAAAAAGCAAGGGCCATTTAAAATACAGTGCAAAACTCAGTTAAATTCTTCAGTAAAAGAGTGTTTTGTTAAAGAACTACAATTTCTAAGAAACTATATATAACTTAACTGTTACAAATGATCTGACAGTTACATAAACCAAATGAAAAATAGGAATGAGTTGTCTGCATCTCACACAAAAATAAGAAAAATAAAGTGATCTGTTTTATATGGCACCTGAAACAATGTAAGTTGATAACTACCTATCTAGTGAGTACTATTGCATAGGTAGTTAGTTGTAACTCTAACCAAAGCAAACAAAAAAAAAAAGCCTCATCAAAATTAGTACTATACATACCATCACCACTTGTGGCACAGAACAACCATAGTCATAAGAAAAGAAATGGTCATACTCAAAATAAACTTCATAAAACTGAATAAAATCCCTCCTTTTGTACTATTCCCTTGAAAACTGGTGATGCGATCTCAATTTCATTAAACTCAAAGTTCCAGTCATCAAGACCTCTTGCACTGCCATGTGGATGGATGCTCATCCTGCAGATTTCTGAATTTGTTTCCATAGCGGAGCCACCATGCAAGTCCGATAAAAATGCAAAATATAGATTCCACGTAGTAGCCATCGGTTGTGATTGAACAGGAACCACCAGATTTTGCACAAAGCTGTGTGGGGACAAAAAAAAATTAGAAAAGGAATGTTTCAATTTTACCCCAACTAAAAATTGATTTGTTGTGAGGTTGATCAAATCTGAAAAACAGTCACTCATACAATACTATAGATCAAGCATTTCTAGTTTTAGAAAATGAAAACTCACTTCAGAATCAACTGCAGATCTACAACTTTGTTCAGGTGCACCTATACACTTCTTGACTGTAAGTGGGTCCACCAACCAAAGAGCTAATGTAGCTGGCCAGTTTCCAGCAAGATTAGAAACGGTATTTAGTAGAGTCATGTATGTTCCTCCAATCGAAGGATCACTAATTTTAGCATTAAATGCCATAACCGCAACATACATGCTATAGACAGCCACCTAAAGGAAGAGAATATTTAAAAATCTCATTAACACATTAGACAAATAGTCAGTGCAATGTAATTCCAAGTAAATTGCCTTTTAAAAAAAATCTATAATTAACTTCACTTCAGAGGAATGATCAGCAAAAAGGTACAAATTTTAAACTGGACCATTGTGGAAAAGCTTCAACTATACACCTTTCCACTGTTTCTAATGTACATCAATGACTTAGATTGGTCAAATTTGCAAACAGTGCAAAACTTGGAGGCGTAATGGAATCAAGACAGACTAGAAATTACAGAATGACCTGAATAAAATGTGAGTGGGCTGTACAATGGCAGATAAAATTTAATGCAAAGTGTGAAGTATTGCACATAGGAAGGAAAAGTGGGCAACATCTATATTCCATGAATGGTGCTAAAGGTATTAAGGATAGTGAACAGTATGGAAAAGGTTAATCAGGAATACTATTTAAATTAAACTGTGGGAGTAGGACAAGGCGACAGAGGTTCATACCAATAAAAGGTAAATTTAGGACTGATATCAGGGAGTCCTTCTTCACACAGAGCGTGATCAACACTTGGAAAGAATTTACACGCAGAATGGTGGAGGGTAAAATCCTGGAATAATTTAAGAAAAATTAGATACAGCAATAGGGGAATTGTAGGGTAGTTTTCGATGAATGAAGATAGGCCGAATCATAATTCCATAAACAACTGATCAAGCTGAATAGTCCTTCTGATCTTTCAATTCACATAAAGGTGCCTCAAACATCTCTAATCTGTACAACAAAGGCTTGAAACATCTTTAATCTCTTCAACAATGTACAACATAGGTTTGAAACATCTATAATCTATGTAACAATGATTAACATCGGCCTGAAACATTTCTAATGATCGTGATTTTGCTCTCCAACTACCTTTTCATGCCTATTTGTAAAGTTCTTTTTATCTGAGCTCTCATCTCTTTATCCCAAGGTAAGCATGCAACAACTGACTTCAAGTCGTATTTAATGCAATTCCCACCGGCTGACACGGGTTTCATGTGCAGTGCAATGACTGTGCCTTTTCCCCTTCTTCCTTGGGGTAAGATCAAGATGATTTACAGATTTACCTTCCCACAGATTTCTCCAGTGAGATTCAGAACAGATCAAGTCGTACCATTCACCAGACCTATATTGACTTCGATTAATGTACAATCACTGCGGTGTTAATTGTGTCTAACTATCAGGCACCTTTACGTGAATTGAAAGATCAGAAGGACTATACTCAACAGCTTGAGCAATTATTTATGGAATTATGATTCATTTTAAACTTGGACATATTTTGAACCAGGCCTCACTAAGGAGCCCATTAAGGCACTAATTACTGTATAGAAGTGCAGGTCCGCAGACCCATTATGTTGCCAGTATTGGCCGCTGACGAAGGAAAACAAACCTCTGTGCATACAGAGTTCTGGCTACCAATTGCAGTTAAATCTTAATGTTAGGAGAGCATCAGGACCATACTGGGGCAACGAACTGCAGTCCTTATTTCCTATTCCAACCCAGCTCTTTTTCTTTTTAAAATGTTAACTGGATGTTAGCTACCGCTTCGAAAAAGGACAGGAAGGGGTTTCACTAAGGTTTGGATACCGAAATATCTGGGTGTTAAATGTTATGTCTGCCTGTCACGAAATATGAATTAACAAGTTCTAGTTTTGCTTTTTGGAAAGTCACTAAATGTAATCAGTCCTTTTCAAAAATGCATCTCAGAATATTGCATATAATGATTCTAGTGCATTACACTGAATCTTTTCTATAGTGATAATGGATGCACTCACTCACCTGATGTAAGGCATAACTGAACAGCAGTACTCCGTAATAATAAGTAGGGAACTCTGTGCCTTGTTTCACCGTAGGAGTCCAAAAAACCAACAAAGCAAATATCATACCCATAACTAGCCTGTAAAGGAGAGGCGCAGTCACATACTATTTTAATTAAGGTCAAAAAATACCCAATACAATTGTAGTCTTTGCAGTGATCATAAAAACATTTTAAACAAAATTACATTAATACTGTAATGGTTCACATAATAGTCACAGGCTAACATGCACTTATCTTTGAACTCCATTTCACAATGCAAAAAAGAATTAGTCCAGGTGAATATTTTAAGCTAAAACTTACAAATATAAACTTTCATTCATGCATGCTGTAACATACATTGTGATTAGTTTGTTTCTTCCTTATCACAATACATAATGGTTCACTTACAGAAAAATAGCCCAGCCTATTTGATACACAAACCCATAAAACAGACAATGGGGTAGAATTTCCACGGTAATTCTCCCTATCTCCTGCCGTAACCTTGGTGGAAGATCAACAGATATGCCAGTGATATGGTGTAAACATCCGTTTATACTGTTTCTGCCAAGGCTACCAGGCGAACCCTCACAGAAATTCCAGATAAATATGTCCATTATCGGTATCGGGAGACGTACCTATATAAATGCACAAGATTATAACCCTATTTACTGGCTTTTTTTGTTCATTGTGTTAAAGCGCGGTTACCAATAGGCAACAATAGGATTGCTCCAGCAGCCATTTGGTAGGTGTTGTTCTTAGTTGGGGAAACACCTCGTAGTTCATCCAAAGTGTTTCAAACAGGTTAATTTGTTCTCAGGAAAGGAGGCACACCATTCAATTGCAATTAAAATGCATATTTGATTAACAGCTCTCTGATTCTGAGAACTTAATTTTTAATGTTCCATTCTATCTTCAAAGGATTCTGAAAGTATACCTTGGACTGACTTGCTTCAAGTCAGTAGTCCTTCTGATAGACAGGAGACGCTGTGGGAATTTAACATGTGAAGTTGTAGACAAGGATCATATTTCAGGTCCAGTTTTGCATTAAGTGTTAGCACACGAGTCACAACTTAATTTTTCTACAATTCGGAGGAGGACTGGTTAAGTCTGCAGTTACTGTGGACATACTGTTCATCCTTGCTACTGTAGAGCCCTGGGCTTCCTACAGTTACCTAGGTATTAGGCAGGTAAAGATACCCCCGTCATAGGTATTGAACCTGAAGAAAATATGGAGGTGAAAAGCCTAAAAACACAATGCGTTAAGAATCACATATATAGAATTATGATCAAGACAGCCCCCCCTGAAAATAATGAGTTTTCAAAGAGGCTGGATCAAAATACTTGCAGCGATCCCACATATTTGAGTGGAGGGAAAAAGGATAACATGTATGTAGTAGCAGATCTCCCATGGCATTGTTCAAGATGAGTCAGATAACACACTGCTTTAGAACAATAGGGGTGTTCCCAACAAAGTGGGATGGGGACAGCGGTTAGTAATCAGAATATTTAGGTTTTCCAAGTGTCAACATTACATAGGTGGTAATCAGGGTAATTAGAGGCTGTTTACTTTAAAAAATTCAACTTTGAAAAATGAATTCAAATTATAAATGAGGAAAGACACTGTCTCTCTCAACTTAGTGATTTCTAAAGTTTATAGAACACAAAAACTACAGCAGGTGTGCAATCAACAGATTTTTTTCCTTGCTCTCTCACAGAACCTGCTTAAAAATCATAGCTTCTCAATTTTATATCAAAAAATTATAAACTTTTACTTGAACGAAGTTTATGAAACTTGTCCTCTGGCTTTTCTTCAAATAATGTTTTAAAAAAACAATGAGCAGAAACTGCTTGGAGCTAAAGAAAAATATTCTAGATCAATGTGAATGGTACTGATGCATCCTGAGAAACTGGGTAGCGTGTAAATGCTCAGACTGTGCAATCTGAATTAAGCTCACAGCATCGTAGCTCTGGCCAAAAATATCAAGTCCAAGCTTACCCTTTTGGGAGGGGCTGAAGCCTTCAAGTAAATACTTTAAATAAAAGCATTAAAAAAAAACTTTCAGTTACAGAGAGGAAAAATTGAAGGTGGAATGATTTGTGGATATAATGCCACACTATACAGGGTGACAAGTTTACATAAGCAGCTTCTATTATAAGGATCAAAATGCAGACATAGAAATTTATAATGGAAAAGCTGTCGCAAGAAAATTTATAATGGAAAAGCTGTCGCAGAAGTGTAACACAAAAATAACAGAAACTAAGGGCTGGATTTTGTCTTGGGGTCGGGTTGGGGTCGTGTAATCCGCATTTCGTGTTTCTCCCCCGACTCCAGATTAATGTGGGTGCCTGATGCAATTTTCACTTAATTGGGCAATTGAGTTGGAGCATGTGGGAACCCATGAACTAATTAGTGTTTTCAGTCTGAAAGTCGCCTCTGATGATGTCATCATTACTGACTGCCTAGTCTGAGAAACTGTTGGTGAGAGAGGACTTGCTTGGCTTTTGATGTGAGTGGACCTGGATAGGGGTGGGGTGGGGGGGGGGGGGAGAGAGAGAGACAGAGACAGAGTTTTTTTTTCCCAAGTAAGTCCTCCCAGGCAGTCTCTTAAGACATTCAATGCAACAGCATCAGAGGCAATGTTCAGACCTAATACTACTACCACCTTCATCACATCTCCGTTGTAATAGTGGACTTGCAGCTGATAGTCAGCTATCCACTTGTGCTCCCGCCAGGTTTCACTGGAGTGTTTCACACCAGGCGTGCTTCACGTCAGAAGAGGGTTAAACTAGCTACAGCGTTTCAAAATGGCATTACAGAGCCAATTTAGAGCTTGTTAAGGGCTTTAATGGCCTCTCCCGCCTCTTGGAGGCGGGACGGAATCGGGAACCCCGCGACTGATTGTCAAAATTGCGTGGAGGCGGGATGGAGTCGGGATAGGGTCGGAAACCCCGACCCCGCAAATTTAACCCCCCACACGCCTCCAAACCCGACTCCATGGGTCATTCAAAATCCAGCCCTAAGGTTCTGTAGACAGGAAGTACATGCAGTCCAAGATTTAAAAAAATTCTGGGGGAGAAATTCGGCACCTTAGTGCCTCCCGTTAGCGCCTCCAGGGGCGCTACCGGCTTTGCGACTTGGTTCAGCGATGGTACTGACGCCCGCGAAATTGAGGTGGAGGTTTGCGGCGCCGGTAACCACCAGCGCCACGATCTCTTGCGCCCGGAGATCGTGACGTCATCTGGCTGCGCAATGCCCGGCTCAGAAATTCACTCTCGCCCCCTGCTTGAGCGCCTGCCGTTAGCAGCGACAGGTAGAGGAGGTGGTTTGCAGTCGGATGAGTGCTAGAGGAGCGCTATATAAAGGCGTCAACATCCGGTGTATTTTTAGTCGGCAAAGAATGCTGCCTTGTCAGTTTGGCATAGGCAAACACGTTTTGAGCGATTTCAGCGTTTTTCACTTGAAGGAGTCTTCTGCCTCAAAAATTTATCACTTTCATTTCGGTGAGATTTTAAAGTGCAACATTTCCATAATTTAATGGGAGCTGCACTGGCACTGGACCTCGCCCTCCAGCGTCAACGTCGGAGGCAGAGAGAGAGGTTGCAAAATGTGGCCAGAGCGAGGAGGGCCAACAGGGTTGTCAACAGGAGAGGAGGCCTTACCCTCCCAGGGTATTCTGGCAGCATTTCTCTGACATCAATCTCACTGAGGAACAGTGTCTTCGCTTCACCAAGGGCGTGGTCACAGAGCTCTGCCACCTCCTGCAGCCAGACCACGAGCCTCACATCAGGAACACCACGTCTCTCAGTGGCAATCAAGGTCACCGTCGCCCTCAATTTCTACGCCAGCGGATCCTTCCAGTGTGCAACAGGAGACATATCTAAGATATCACAGTTCGCCGTCCATTGCTGCATCTGCGAGGTCACAGAGGCTCTCTACAGAAGGAGAAGGGACTACATTTCCTTCCCCATGACCAGAGAGAAGCAGCACGAGCGTGCATGTGGCTTTGCCAGGATAGCGGGCTTCCCCATGGTGTAGGGTGCCATTGACTGCACCCACGTCGCTTTGCAGGCACCTCATAACAATTCTGAGGTATCCATAACCGCAAAGGCTACCACTCACTTAATGTGCAGTTGATGTGCGACCACACACAGCGAATCCTCACCGTCAATGCCTGCTATCCTGGCAGCAGCCACGATGCCTTAATCCTGCGCCAGACCGGTGTGCCAGTTCTGTTCCAGCCACCACATCAAGCTCACAGATGGCTGCTGGAAGACAAGGGCTATCCGCTCTCCACCTGGCTCATGACTCCCCTCCGCAACTCCAACACTCGTGCCCAGCACTCATAATGAGAGCCATGCTGCCACCAAGAACATCATTGAGCAGACCATTGGAGTGCTCAAGAAACGGTTCCGCTGCCTTGACCGCTTGGGAGGAGCCCTCCAGTACTCGGCTGAGCGGATGTCCCTTTTTGTCAGCGTCTGCTGCATGCTGCACAACTTGGCCATCAGGAGGGTGCAGCTGTTGAGGAGGAGGAGCAGGAGCATGAACAGCAGTGAAGGAGGAGCCAGCCACTCCATCAGCCTTGTGGAAGGCTGGTCCGTGACCGCCTCATCAGACTTCGGTTCCAATGAATTCGAGGCAGCATTCCATCAATTTCTCATTCCATACCACACCAGAAAGCTGAAATGAGACAGAGCACCATTTCTGCAACATTCCAATAATAAATTTATCCAAAATCAGTAAATATATATACACACACACACACAACAATATTAACTAATCACCCTTGTGCAAACCCTTACTTGCCCTCTTTACAGTGCCTTTTCCTAATCTAGTGCTCCTATGTAGTGTCTCCCCAGTGGCTGCAGCAGGGATGGTGGAAGGCTGCTGAGTGTCGGTGCCAGAGCCTACAGATGACCTTGCAGGAGGCCCTCGACCAGCTCTGGGCCTGGAAGGCCTGGCTGTACACTGTGCCACATCAGGATGGGCGGCGGCAGTCTGGTCTGGCTGGATGATGGGCAAGGGCAAGGGCAATGGCGGAGTGGCAGTGGTGGGAGCAGGAATGCTGTCATCCTGAGAGAGGACAGCAGGTTCCTGCTCCACTGACACTCGACCGGGGCAGCACCTCAGCATCCCTAACAATCTGCTGCAGCACAGATTGCTGGGCTGCTGCAACACCTTGAGATCCCCGGTGGACTGTGGTGGACCCAGCGACGATGGCAGCAGTCAGCAGCAGCCTGCTCGTCCATGGGGTATCACCTAGCGCAGACCCCTCTACTAAACTTGCCTCTAGTGCCAGTATTGGAGGTGGTGCCTGCGGGTGAGAGTACAGTGACGCGGTGCTTTGTTCTCTCCTCTTCCTCACTCTCCGTGGGAGGCTCAGGGACAGGCTGGTCATCTGGTTGCTGATTCTCTGAAAGCATAAAGGCACAAGACTTTAAGGTAAGGGTAGGGGGGCAGGAAGAGAGCAAGGAATGCAGACAGTATCAGGAGCTGGAAAGTGGGAAAGGCTTGTGTTGCGAGGGGGAAGTGGGATGAGAAAAGGAGGGGATGAACATACCATTGTTGCCCCCAAGGGGGTCGACATTGCCGAGGGCCACGGTGCCCACCACCTGCTGCCAATGAGTCGCAGCATTCACTCCTCCAGGTCTGAAAGCTGCTGGGGCTGCGCATCACCCCCGCCTGTTCTCTGGTGCTCCCTGTTATTGTGGGCCATCTTGGCCTGCAGGCGAAACGAATGTGTGTGCGACCATACTACTGGCTGAGACCTCCCAGTGTCTGGGAACAGCACTGCCCTCCGTCGCTCCACTCCCACGACCAATGCCTCGTCCGTAAATCGACTAGCTCTCTCCCTGGGAGTGGGATCAGTCATCAGTCAGGGGATTGAGTTGCTTGCAGGTCGCCTTCACAGCTGATAATGAAGATCTGCACAATGAGGCAACCTCCCCTTTTAAGAGCTGGAAGGAATCAGTGTGAACTATCATTCCCGATTGTATTGCACCTGAAATTCATTATCGATCTGCAGGTAGCGCCCTACTGAGGTCATTAGCACTTGATTTAGCACTCCAGTTCTCTCCTGGAGCGCTAACAGCCAATTTAGGGGAACCTCCGAATCATTAGTGCCTGGCGCTAATTTTCCACGATTTCAAAAGTTAGCGCCCCAAACAGGGCAATACTGAATTTCTCCCCCTCGATATCTAATTCTACTCCCCTGCCGCCCCCCGCCCCCATTTCTTTCAGAGGAAAGAAATAGATACTTTACCTATATGGCATTGCCCAGTAAAAAACAGTCAGTGGTTTTCGACCTGCTGTGTATTTGCTTATCACAAATGGCAGCAATATTTGCAAAGGAACCATAGGTACTGCAAGTATAGCCAATTGCTCTTTAGGCACACCCAATTCAACCAACTTCAGTCCAGTTACTCCATCAGCAGCTGAGAATCCAATCTGTAAAATATACATGTTCATTGGAAACTTGTCAACATAACTTTTGTACTCTATAGAAATATTTCTGCATATTTAAAAACAGCATTAACTTATAATACATTCTTCTAAATAAAAATGAATTTTCCTAAATGAAGCAGTAAATATTCAGTTAATCGAATTTCTATGATTCTAAAAGGCACAATTTAATAAATTTATTATCGCAGACCTCCCTGACCCCCAGTCATTATTCCAGTTTTCTGCCATGACAAACCTGTGTTTCAACAGCAATCAGTTGTTCTTATATTCTGCCCAATTTTTTTTTTAAATTTACGCACAATTGTCCAGTAATATGAATAAATTTCCCATGACAGATCACTACTCAATCATCATGTACTTTTTGGCCAATAGTCAAATTATTTTAAACCACCAACATAACATTGTTTTCACATAGACTGCATGAAGAATTCTTTGTCACCTAGAACACAATTACATCATGGCATATATTGATAATTTTTGTATACACATTGCAAAAATATATAGTTAAAATACTTAAAGAAAAGAGGTGAATGAATGTCTAGGGAGAGATTTTTTTTGCTCTATATTTATTCTCCTCTCTCCACTTTTTCTTGGAAGAAATTACTCCTCTTTGAGTATTGACTTTAATTTTTTTTTTTATTATTGCCACCATCAAATAAGGTCTCCTCTCCTGATAGGCTGTTCTGGTGATGTCAGTTACAGGGAGCATCACTGAGCATCCCAGACTGTGACATGAATGCCAAGAGTCAGGTGGCTCTGCAACAGCTTTAGGCCATTTTGAAGCCATGGCCCCACAGTTTGCAATGGAGCTGATCCAGAATGCTCCCCCTACATTAAAAAAAGTGTACATGCTGAGAACAAACTTGACGTTAAAAATTCTCTTTGTTTATACTTGCTATTCAAACAAATTTCTAATATCAGAAATGCGTAAAATAGTTCTCTACGATTAATTATGAGAATTTTAAAAAGTTGCACTATACATAGTATTTACAGCACAGATACAGGCCATTTGGCCAACAGGTCCACGCTGGTGTTTATGCTCCATACAAGCCTGCTCCCACCCTTCATCTATTCTCATCTACTTCTTTCTCCTTTGTGTTTATCTAGCTTCCCCATAAATGCATCTATGCTAGTCGCCTCAACTACTCCTTGTGGTAGTGAGTTCGACATTCGAACCACTCTCTGGGTAACACTTAGATAATATCATTCTAAGTCACTTGGAACTAATTGCACTGCAATGCTTTGGTTTAAAAAATAACTACCATTATAAATCACAATGCACTTATTTTATAGTTATCTATGCTTGAACACATGTTTACCTCATTTTGCTGGTGCCCTTGCTCTGTACTATCGACTGATTAAAAATAGGAAAAGTAAGTGTCTTGCTCTGTGATTTTGTTCCATATTAATATTGCACAATGTTTTACTGTGAACTCCTAACATAATGCAATTAGCTCAACTAACCTAACTGCAGTAAGAATGCAGCAAATGTGGATCACTCTCATCTTGGAGTGAGAGATGACAACAAGTCTGTAACACCACACTCATTTAGGTTACTGAAGTACAAAAGGAACTTAATCTAAATCTGGGAAATTTTATTTTGTTGTACATCATAAACTGACAAATTAAAATGAAACCTGATGGGAAACTATTTTAATTTGTCTGAGGGCCAGCAATTAAAATTCTGAAAAAATTGAAAGGAAAGAGCATTCAAATAAATTATACATATTAGAAATTATCTGTAGTGATAGTTGAGCTGTAAACCTTTCAGGCATTTCCCCAATTAAATATATAGGAATTACAACTGTAGAATGTCAAAGGTTATGGAATTTTGAACAAGCCTCGAGTACATCTAGTGAGGTTGACATGCTTGCATTATATCACTGTAGAGGAGGCTTCAAGAATCAATGTAGAGAATACATAAGCATTCAATAGCCAATTTTTTTCCTGGTCATAAGTCGATATGCGCTCTGATTTTAACAGACTTTGGACATATTTCAGGTGGGTGGGGGGGGGGGGGGGGAGGAAAGAGGAAAAAAAAAAAAATCTTTTAGCCAGCCAAATGGATATTAATATAGATGCTGTAGAACAGCCTACTGCGTGTATACTTGTGGAGCTAATGGAGATAAATCATTGCCCAGCTAAGCAAAAAGATACGAGTTTTAAAAAAAACACGTAACTATGCTTACTGGCATATGAATTTTTATTCACTTGTTAATCTAAACAACACTATATAAGGTAGTCAGTCAAGGTAGCTCAGTAGTGTTGCAATATGCTGTCCCGTGTCGTGGTAAAACACATGATAGCAA
Source organism: Squalus acanthias (assembly GCA_030390025.1). NCBI lineage: Eukaryota > Metazoa > Chordata > Chondrichthyes > Squaliformes > Squalidae > Squalus > Squalus acanthias. Next base: position 45,464,667 of record CM059429.1, read on the forward strand.
GGTTTGGGAACAAATTATTGAGAAATTTGAGCTGATTAAGAGAGTCAACATGGATTTATAAAGGGTAGGTCATGTCTAAAGAACCTAATTAAATTATTTTGAGGAAGGAACTAAAGTAGTAGACAGGGGAATGTCTATGGATGCAGTGTATATAGACTTTCAGAATGCCTTCGATAAGATTCCACATAAGAGACTCCACATAACAGTCTGTCAGCTAAAATTAAAGCTCGTGGAAATGAAGGCAAATTATTGACCTGGTTAGGAGATTGCTTAGGTGGCGAGTACGGATAACGGGTATGTAATGGGCACAATTTCAAAATTTGCAGATGACACAAAACTTGGAAGTATAGTGAACAGTGAGGAGGAAAGTGATAGACTTCAAGAAGACATAGACAGGTTGGTGAAATGGGCGGACACGTGGCAGATGAAATTTAACGCAGAAAAGTGCGAAGTGATACATTTTGGTAGGAAGAATGAGGGGAGGCAATATAAACTAAAGGGTACTATTCTAAAGGGGATGTATGAACAAAGAGACTTGGGGGTATATGTGCACAAATCGTTGAAGGTGGCAGGGCAGGTTGAGAAAGCGGTTAAAAAAGCATACGGAATCCTGGGCTTCATAAATAGAGTACAAAAGCAAGGAAGTTATGATGAACCTTTATAAAACACTGGTTCGGCCTCATCTGGATTATTGTGTACAATTCTGGGCACCGCACTTTAGGAAGGATGTGAAGGCCTTAGAGAGGGTGCAGAAAAGATTTATGAGAATGGTTCCAGGGATGAGGAACTTCAGTTACGTGGATAGACTAGAGAAGCTGGGGTTGTTCTCCTTGGAGCAAAGAAGGTTCAGAGGAAATTTGATAGAGGTGTTCGAAATCATGATGGGTCTAGACAGAGTAGATAGAGAGAAACTGTTCCCATTGGCGGAAGGGTCGAGAACCAGAGGACACAGAATTAAGGTGATTGGCAAAAGAACCAAAGGCGACATGAGGAAAAACTTTTCTACGCAGCGAGTGGTTAGGATTAAATTATTATTTAAATGGGGAGAGATTACAAAATGCTGAGGGATCTGGGGGTCCTTGTACATGAATCACAAAGTTAGCATGCAGGTACAGCAAGTAATTAGGAAGGCAAATGGAATGTTGGCCTTTATTGCAAAGGGAATGGAGTATAAAAGTAGGGAAGTCCTGTTGCAACTGTACAGGGCGCTGGTGAGACCACACCTGGAGTACTGCGTACAGTTTTGGTCTCCTTATTTAAGGAAGGATATACTTGCATTGGAGGCAGTTCAGAGAAGGTTCACGAGGTTGATTCCGGAGATGAAGGGGTTGTCTTATGAAGAAAGGTTGGGCCTATACTCATTGGAGTTTAGAAGAATGAGAGGGGATCTTATTGAAACATATAAGATTCTGAAGGGGCGTGACAGGGTAGATGCAGAGAGGATGTTTCCCCTCGTGGGGGAATCTAGAACTAGGATGCATAATTTCAGAATAAGGGGGCACCCTTTTAAATCGGAAATGAGGAGGAATTTCTTCTGAGGGTCGTGAATCTTTGGAATTCTCTTCCCCAGAGAGCTGTGGAGGCTGGGTCATTGAATATATTTAATGATGCGGAGATGCCGGTGTTGGACTGGGGTGGACAAAAATGAGAAGTCGCACAACACCAGGTTATAGTCCAACAGTTTTATTTAAAATTACGAGCTTTCGGAGCTCCGCTCCTTCTTCAGGTAAAGGTACAGTGAGGGAATCTATTACACAGTATATATACACAGAGAACAATTTGTCTGCAGAGATACAATCTGTTAGGGAGGCATTACATCAAAGACACATCAGAGTACAGCTAAGACAATGAGGTGGGTCACAGGGGGTCCAACGTGTCAAATGCTGCCGTCTGCAGTTAAGCTTTTAACTTTTTTTTTTAAAACTGGAAAGACAGACAACGATGTCGAGTTACGTTCTGTAGCGTGACATGAACCCGAGATCCCTATTGAGGCCGTCCTCATGGGTGCGGAACTTGGCTATAAGTTTCTGCTCGATCATTTTACGTTGTCGTGTGTCTCGAAGGCCGCCTTGGAGAACGCTAACCCGCAGATCCGAGGCTGAATGTCCTTGACTGCTGAAGTGTTCCCCGACTGGGAGGTAACAATCCTGCCTGGCGATTGTTGTGCGGTGTCCGTTCATACGTTGTCTCAGTGTCTGCATGGTCTCGCCGATGTACCATGCTCCGGGGCATCCTTTCCTGCAACGTATGAGGTAAACAACGTTGGCCGAGTCACATGAGTATGTACCATGTACCTGGTGGGTAGTGTCCTCACGTGTGATGATGGTATCTGTGTTGATGATCTGGCATGTCTTGCAGAGGTTGCCGTGGCAGGGTTGTGTGGTGTCGTGGTCGCTGTTCTCCTGACAGCTGGGTAATTTTCTGTGAACGATGGTACTTTTGAGGTTAGGCGGCTGCTTGAAGGCGAGTAGTGGAGGCGTGGGGATGGCCTTAGCAAGGTGTTCGTCGTCATCGATGACATGTTGAAGGCTGCGAAGAACATGGCGTAGTTTCTCCGCTCCGGGGAAGTACTGGACGACGTAGGGTACTCTGTTGGTTGTGTCCCGTGTTCGCCTTCTGAGGAGGTCTATGCGGTTTTTCGCTGTGGCCCGTCGGAACTGTCGATCGACGAGTCGAGCGTCATATCCCGTTCTTACAAGGGCGTCTTTCAGCGTCCGTAGATGTCCATCGCGTTCCTCCTCGTCTGAGCAGATCCTGTGTATTCGCAGGGCTTGTCCATAGGGGATGGCTTCTTTAACGTGGTTAGGGTGGAAGCTGGAGAAGTGGAGCATCGTGAGGTTGTCCGTGGGCTTGCGGTAGAGTGAAGTGCTGAGGTGTCCGTCTTTGATGGAGATTCGTGTGTCCAAGAATGAAACCGATTCTGAGGAGTAGTCCATGGTGAGTTTGATGGTGGGATGGAACCTGTTGATATAGTGTAGTCCTTTCAGTGATCCTTCGCCGTGGGTCCAAAGGAAGAAGATGTCGTCGCTGCCACGGACAACCTCACGATGCTCCACTTCTCCAGCTTCCACCCTAACCACGTTAAAGAAGCCATCCCCTATGGACAAGCCCTGCGAATACACAGGATCTGCTCAGAGGAGGAGGAACGCGATGGACACCTACGGATGCTGAAAGACGCCCTCGTAAGAACGGGATATGACGCTCGACTCGTCGATCGACAGTTCCGACGGGCCACAGCGAAAAACCGCATAGACCTCCTCAGAAGGCGAACACGGGACACAACCAACAGAGTACCCTACGTCGTCCAGTACTTCCCCGGAGCGGAGAAACTACGCCATGTTCTTCGCAGCCTTCAACACATCGATGACGACGAACACCTTGCTAAGGCCATCCCCATGCCTCCACTACTCGCCTTCAAGCAGCCGCCTAACCTCAAAAGTACCATCGTTCACAGCAAATTACCCAGCTGTCAGGAGAACAGCGACCACGACACCACACAACCCTGCCACGGCAACCTCTGCAAGACATGCCAGATCATCAACACAGATACCATCATCACACGTGAGGACACTACCCACCAGGTACATGGTACATACTCATGTGACTCGGCCAACGTTGTCTACCTCATACGTTGCAGGAAAGGATGCCCCGGAGCATGGTACATCGGCGAGACCATGCAGACACTGAGACAACGTATGAACGGACACCGCACAGCAATCGCCAGGCAGGATTGTTACCTCCCAGTCGGGGAACACTTCAGCAGTCAAGGACATTCAGCCTCGGATCTGCGGGTTAGCGTTCTCCAAGGCGGCCTTCGAGACACACGACAACGTAAAATGATCGAGCTGAAACTTATAGCCAAGTTCCGCACCCATGAGGACGGCCTCAATAGGGATCTCGGGTTCATGTCACGCTACAGAACGTAACTCGACATAGTTGTCTGTCTTTCCAGTTTTAAAAAAAACCAAAAAAAAGTTAAAAGCTTAACTGCAGACGACAGCATTTGACACGTTGGACCCCCTGTGACCCACCTCATTGTCTTAGCTGTACTCTGATGTGTCTTTGATGTAATGCCTCCCTAACAGATTGTATCTCTGCAGACAAATTGTTCTCTGTGTATATATACACTGTGTAATAGATTCCCTCACTGTACCTTTACCTGAAGAAGGAGCGGAGCTCCGAAAGCTCGTAATTTTAAATAAAACTGTTGGACTATAACCTGGTGTTGTGCGACTTCTCATTTTTGAATATATTTAAGGTGGAGATAGACAGATTTTTGAAAGGTAAGGGAGTCTAGGGTTATGGGGAGCGGGCAGGGAAGTGGAGTTGAGGCCAAGATCAGATCAGCCATGATCTTATTAAATGGCGGAGCGGGCTCGAGGGGCCAAATGACCTACTCCTGCTCCTACGTCTTATGTTCTTAGGATCTGGAATGCACTGCCTGAAAGGGTGGTGGAAGCAGACTCAATCGTGGCTTTCAAAAGGGAATTGGATAAGTACCTGAAGGAAAACATTTTGCAGGGGAAAGGACGGAGGAGTGGGACTAGCTGAAGTGCTCTTGCAGAGAGCCGGCACAGGCTTGACGGGCCGAATGGCCTCCTTCTGTGCTGTAACCATTCTATGATTCTAAAATTCTAAATTGGAAGGTAGTGACTAGTGGTGTCCATCAAGGATCCGTGCTGGGGCCTCAACTATTCACTATATTTATTAATGACTTAGATAATACAATAGAGAGCCATATATCCAAGTTTGCCAATGACACAAAGATTGGTGGCATAGTAAGTAGTGTCAATGGGAGCATAAAATTACAAAGAGACATTGATAGATGAAGTGAGTGGGCAAAACTGTGGTCGAAGGATTTCAACGCAATTTAGTGTGAGGTCATCTATTTTGGACCAAAAAGATAAATCCGAATATGTTTTAAATGGTGAAAAGCTAGGAACAGTGGGGGTCCAAAGAGATTTAGGGGTCTATGTACATAGATCACTAAAATGTAGTAGTCAGGTACAAAAAAAAAATCAAAAAGACTAATGGGATGTTATCCTTTATACCTAGAGGATTAGAATATAAAGGGGAGGAAGTTTTGCTACAGTTATGCAAAGGCTTTGTTAGACCACATCTGGAGCACTGTGTACAGTTCTGGGCACCACACCTTAGAAAGGATATATTTGCCCTGGAAGGAGTGCAGCGCAGATTCACCAGAATGTTACCAGTGCTCCAAGGGTTAGATTACGAAGAGAGATTACATAAACCAGGTTTATATTCCCTGCAATATAGAAAGTTATGGGGTGATTTGATTACGGTTTTTATGATTTTGAAAGGAATTGATAAAGTAGATAGAGAATTTTTTTCCACTGGTGGGGGAGTCTAGGACAAGGAGACGTAACCTTATAACCAGAGCCAGGCCATTTAGGAGAGAAGTTAGGAAACAGTGCTTCACACAAAGGGTGGTAGAAATGTGGAAAACTCTCCCACAAAAAGCAGTAGATGCTAACTCAATTAAATCATTTTAAATCTGAGATTGATAGTTTTTTGCACCAAGGTATTAAGGGATATGGAGCCAAGGCTGGTGAATGGAGTAAGGATAAAATCAGCCATGATCTCATTGAATGGTGGAGAAGGCTCGAGGGGCTGAATGGCCTACTCCTGTTCCTATGTTGCTATTTGGCCAGGGAATGGCATATGGAAGCAAAATAAAATATTCATGATATTTCACTATATTAGAAAATTAGCCAACAGCAATCTGAAAGAATTTATGAAGTTCAGAGTCCTGAACCATTCAGCTTCAAAGCTGATAGCCTCTGAAAGAGGCAAAATAATAATTTACTTCAAGCACAAGTCAGTGTTGTTGACACTGTATGTTCAGTTGTTTGTTCTTTTACTCGACAGCCTGAAATATATACATGATTGGGGCAGTGTGCCACATAAAATATCTATAAACCAAGCCCAAAATTTACAAATTATGCAATAGTTGAAAGCGAGGTGTCAATAAGCACAAGTATAATTACAGAAATGAAAACCTTACAAACTAAGTGCATAAAACTTTACATATACTTTTGTCTCTAAGTAAATGGTCTACCAAGACATGGCTCCCACGTTAACCATTATGACAGCTTTATGAAAATGAGGTCACAGGGTTATAATTGACACATCAACTAGGACATTTACCTGGAATTCAAGATGTCTGGGTAACCCAGGTGGACTAAATGTGAGCAGAGTGTTCTAGCCAGGAATAAGAGGAGGAACGTGCACAATTGTTAAGCAAATTTGGGTGTTGGGCAGGAGTAATTAAGGGATTTACTGGTGAGTTTCACTTCCCTCTTGCCATCTGTGGCTATTTGTAGCTGCACTAAAGTACGCCAGGAATTTTCTCCGGAGGGTTTTCACAATTGGTCACCATAGTTTTGGCAGAAACCCCAGATACATCGTGTAAACGGGGTGTCTGCCGAAGTTACAATGGCTGATCAGGAGAACCCTTAAGAAAATTTCCAGCAGTAATATTTTAAACTACTCTCTGTGAGGGATCTTTGTTTTATATGCACACACATGTTAATGGTGTGGCCGAGAAGTGCACCCCACTTAAACCAAAGAAAACACTACTGAAACAAGAACTATTTACATGGTATAAAACCTTGTTACTCACTATACACATTGGCCTGGAGTTTCTGCTCAGTTGCGCTGGTTTTTTTGTTGCAATTCGCCTAAAATCGGCGAAACTGGCGTGAACGTTGTGGAATTTTAAGTGCAAATTACATTCAGCGCAACTTGAGTTTCCGTGATCTTTTGTGCTACTTTAAAATACATTGCACTGGAAGCCGGCCCGCCCACAAAACTGGCCACGCCCCCAGATCGCATTAAGCACCATTGCGAGTTTCCGCTAATTGCGCTCATTTGCAGGCCTTCGAGGAGACTCTAAAAATTAAGCTTTTTTTGGGGGCGCAAGGGCACTAGTAAGCACCTTTTAAAAGCTTTTTGAATATTTTTTTAATTTACTAAGAAACTGACTACTGTACACCAATGTAACTAGCAAATGGTTCTGTATATTTAAGTAATTTTCATTTGTATAAAATTGGTTTACTCACAGGTGGTGTACTAGACACTAATTAAAATGCTCTTTTTTTTGTGATAAACCCATTTTCAGCTGTATTAATCAAACCACACCAAGTTACCACTCTTAAATATTTCTTAAAGCAAGGAGTTTTTAAAAATTACGTTTTAAAACTCTGCCCGATTCCGCTGGTTCATGACAGATTTTCTATTTGGCGATATGCAAATGAGTTTGTGCGGAGAGTTGAGGGGGAAAAAAATCTCAAAATTAGCGCAATTTTGGATGCAATTTGCATCCGGATCGCCGATTGTGCCCAAAGCGGAAACTCTACCCCAATGTTTTTAAAAAAAAAAACACATCTATATTGGCAATGGAAGCAGAAACTATTCTAGCTCAAACACTGTTGCACATAGCAATTTAAAGTTCTTTATTAGGGGTTGCAACAAGCTAAAAGCAATCCACAATCCATAGATAAAAAAGTAATAATATACACTGTTAAATGTTAATTGACCTTAAGGTGCAGAATGGTTTCCAAGATCGGTCTAAAACATTGAAGTTAAATTAGCTTACTTTTGCCGTTAGCAGCATGATGCAGAAATTAAAGACAGCAGGCATCTTTATTATACAGATGAGCGACTTGTAGGTTTCCACGATTCCTTGCTGAGTAGCATCATGCAACGCCGTTTGTCCCAAGTTTTCCTTTTTAAGTACCATAACCAAAGTTGTTGTCACCATGAAAATTATTCCCCAGAAAAACAGAAAATCTAAAAGTAGGAATTTAAAAAAATGTAAAAGTGAAAAATCAGGAATTTCTCTGTAATAGAAGATGCTTATGTAATGCCATAGAAAACAGTTTGACTACATTGTTTATACTTTAAAACTGGGCAGTCAGTTCCTATAACTTTTTTTATTTTATGAGGAATTTCGTTTTTCTCCTTCCCCTGTCATATCAAGTGTGTACTAGGTAAAGAAAACCTATCCTACTACTACAAAAATACCACAGAATATGTACAAAACTTTCAGAAGAGCTTGATTTCAATTCATGTCCTGTAGAAAAGAAGCCCCTGTATTTAAAAATGGCTTCTGGATCAGGATGACACTGCTGGATAAGAATCGACATTCAATCTTGCAGACAAGCATCACAGAATAGTGCAGCACAGAAGGAGGCCATTCAGCCAATCGAGTCTGAGCTAGCTCTTTCGAAGAACAATCCAATTAGTCCCACCCCCCCGCTCTTTCACCATATCCCTGCAATCTTTCCTCCTTCAAGTATTTATCCAATTCCCTTTTGAAGGCTACTATTGAACATGTATCCACCACCTTTATCAGGCAGTGTATTCCAAATCCTAACTACACGTTGCGTAAAAAAGGTTTCCTCATGTCACCCCTGGTTCTTTTGCCAATCACCTTAAATCTGTGCCCTCTGGTTATTGACCCTTTAGCCATTGGAAACAGATTCTCTTTATTTACTCTATCTAAACCCTTCATGACTTTAAACACCTATCAAATCTTCTCTTAGCCTTTTCTGTTCTAAGGAGAACAACCCCAGGTTCTCCACTCTATCCATGTAACTTTAAATCCTCATCCCTGGAACCATTCTAATAAATTTCTTCTGTACCCTCTCCAAAGCCTTCACGTCCTTCACGTGTGGTGCCCAGAATTGGATACAATACTCCAGCTGGGACCGAACTAGTGCTTTATATAGGTTATATAGCATAACTTCCTGGCCTTTTTCTGCTTCATCCTACTTTCTAACTCCTTTGTCATCCAGGGAGATCTGGCTTTGGTGGGCCTCCTTTTCCCCCTTGTGGGAATGTACCTAGAGTGTACCTGAACTATCTCCTCTTTAACGGCCACCCATTTCTGCCTGCCAGTCTTTGACTCCAATTTACCCGGGCCAGACCCCTCCTCAAATCGCAGAAATTAGCCCTCTTAAGTATTTTTATTCTAGATTGCTCCTTGTCCTTCTCCATAACTAATCTAAACCTTACGATACTATGATCACTAATCCAGAGATGCTCCCCAACTGTGGCATTCTCCACTTGACCCACTTCATTCCCCAGGACTAGATCCAGCAATGCCTCCTTCCTCATTGGGCAGGAAACATCCTGATCAAGAAAATTCTCCTGAACACACTTCAGAAATTCCTCCCCTTTTCTACCCTTAACACAATCACTGCCCCATTCAATATTGGGGTAGTTAAAGTCTCCCATTATCACTACTCTGTAGTTCTTGCATCTCAGTAATTTCTTTGCAAATCTGCTCCTCTATCGCCTTCCCACTATTTGGTGGCCTATAAAATACACCAAGTAGCCTAATAGCTCCTTTATTGTTTCTTAACTCCAACCAAATAGATTGTCTTTGACCCCCTCAATGACATTCTAACAATAATACAAACATCCTCTGCAGATACAGCACAGGTTAGCTGCAGCCCAAACCACCTCTCTTCCTACTGTTCTCCTTAGACACACATCCATATTATGGCAGCTTGATATTTCTATTTTCCTTTTCTGATACTCTTCATTCTTATACACTCACAAATGCAAGACTACAATTATAGGCAGTTTGTGCTGTGGACTCAGCTCAAAGTGAATTGAGATTGCCCACCTTTACTTAGGATCTTTAACTGTCCTTGGAGTAACATTTTCCTCTATTTCAGCTAAGCCTTCTGCTTCAAATCCAAGCATAAATAGTGAGTAATTATCAAAGAGCACGAGAGATCCTGAGAGATAAAAACACTACTGTAGAAAGGACAAGGGATATTTAAAAAAATGAAAAAAGAAACAGGAAAGAGAATATACGAACAAAATTGGAGCCAGGAATGAGTGGTATGTATGTGAATGCACAGACCATTCAAACAAATGGGAGAACTGGATGGATGTGATCGAGGAGCTATAAAGGAGACTTAGCTTAGGCTTGGACAGGAATAAACACTTAAAATTCTTGGTTATAACATTTTCAGAAGATGGGAGGGGGGATAGGGTGGCAGTGTTAGTAAAGGAATCTATCACAGCACTAGAATGTTGGAGGTTGCAATAAGAAAGAATCCATATAGATAGAGTTAAGAAATAGGAATGGAAATGGTACAATTTTCAGTATGGTTTAGAGGCTGCCAAGTAATGGTGATCTGTAGAGATATGCAAAACAGAGCAATAATTTTACATATGGGGCATGCTTTTACAATGCACCTCAGACTGTTTCCTAGTACTGTATATTTCTAGTCTAACAAGAAATAAAGCATTGTTTCATTTTGTTCTGATAAATAAAAGGAACAAATAACTGATGTGAGAATAGGAGAACTGTGAAATAGCAACCACAACATTGTTAGGTTCAACGCAATAATAGAAAAGGATAATGAAGAATCAAAGATTTGGGTGCTGGATTGGAAAAAGGAAAAGTTCAGTAAGATAATGGATCTCGCCCAAATTAACTAAGCAGCAAAATTAGCAGACAGGTCAATGGATTAGTAGTGGGAAATCTTCAAATTGGAGATGAATAGAATACAAAATAAATATACAAGGCAAAAAGAGGGTGCATCAAAGTATAGAGTTTCACAGATAAATAGAAGTTAAACTAAAGAGACTAAAAAGGAGGCATAGGATAAAGTTAGAGCTATAGAAAGTGCAGTTAGGAGATGAAAAGTGAGATTAGAAGGCTAAAATGGAAAATCAAAAATAGCTAGCAGATAACAGAAGCAAATAGTAAGGGCATTTATAAGCATATAAAAAGTAAAAGAATAGGTAAAGAGTTGAGCTGCTCAGAGCTAAAGGAGGGAGTCCAATTGTGGAGGATTAAGGTATTACAGAGAAATATGTTAAATATTTTACATCAGTTCTTACAAATGATGGTGGAAGTGAGAATATAGGTGTATTAGAGGGTGATATTGAACAAGGGCATATAAAGTAGCCAAATCTAGTGGGAGGATAGAAGATTGGGAAGCATTTAAAAGCCAGCAAAGAATAACTAAAAGATTAATTAAGAAGGGGAAGATAAATTATGAAAGTAAACTAGCAAAAAATATAAAAACAGATAGCAAGAGTTTCTACAGTTATATAAAAAGAAAAAGGGTGGCTAAAGTGAATGTTGGTCCCTTAGAGGACGAGACCGGGAAATTAGTAGTGGGGAACACGGAGATGGCAAATACAAAATATTTGTTCAGCGTATCAGTCTTTACAGTAGAGGATACTAAAAATATCCCAACACTGGACAAACAGGGGGCTATGGGGGGGGGGGGGGGGGGGGGGGAGGAGCTAAATACGATTAAAATCACTAAGGAGATGGTACTCGGTAAGATAATGGGACTTAAGGCGGATAAATCCCCTGGACCTGATGGCTTACATCCTAGGGTCTTGAGAGAAGCAGCGGCAGGGATTGCGGATGCATCATTGGTGGTAATTTTCCAAAACTCCCTGGATTCGGGAAAGGTCCCAGCAGATTTGAAAACTGCTAATGTAACACCCTTATTTAAAAAGGGAGGTAGACAAAAGGCTGGAAACTATAGACCAGTTAGCCTAACATCTGTGGTTGGTAAAATGTTGGAGTCCATTATTAAGGAAGCAGTAACAGGACATTTGGATAAGCATAATTTAATCGGACAGAGTCAGCATGGTTTTATGAAGGGGAAATCATGCTTGACAAATTTGCTCGAATTCTTTGAGGACGTAACAAACAAGGTGGATAAAGGGGAATCAGTGGATGTGGTGTATTTGGACTTCCAAAAGGCATTTGATAAGGTGCCACACAAGATTACTGCACAAGATAAAAAATCACGGGATTGTGGGTAATATACTGGCATGGGTGGAAGATTGGCTATCTAACAGAAAACAGAGAGTTGGGATAAATGGTTCATTCTCGGGTTGGCAATCAGTAACTAGTGGTGTTCCGCAAGGGTCAGTGCTGGGACCCCAACTCTTTACAATCTATATTAACGATTTGGAGGAGGGGACCAAGTGCAACGTATCCAAGTTTGCTGACGATACAAAGATGGGAGGAAAAGCAGTGAGTGAGGAGGACATAAAAAACCTGCAAAAGGACATAGACAGGCTAAGTGAGTGGGTGGAAATTTGGCAGATGGAATATAATGTTGGAAAGTGTGAGGTTATGTACTTTGGCAGAAAAAATCAAAGAGCAAGTTATTATCTAAATGGAAAGAAACTGCGAAGTGCTACAGTACAAAGGGATCTGGGGGTCCTGGTGCATGAAACACAGAAGGTTAGTATGCAGGTACAGCAGGTGATCAGGAAGGCCAATGGAATCTTGGATTTTATTGCAAGGGGGATAGAGTACAAAAGCAGGGAAGTCTTGCTTCAGTTATACAAGGTACTGGTGAGGCCACACCTGGAATACTGCATATAGTTTTGGTTTCCATATTTAAGAAAAGATATACTTGCTCTCGAGGCAGTTCAGAGAAGGTTCACTCGGTTGATTCCGGAGATGAGGGGGTTGAGTAGGTTGGGCCTCTACTCATTGGAATTCAGAAGAATGAGAGGCGATCTTATCGAAACATATAAGATTGTGAGGGAGCTTGATCGGGTGGAGGCGGGGAGGATGTTTGCACTGATGGGTGAGACTAGAACTAGGGGGCATAATCTTAGAATAAGGGGCTGCCGTTTCAAAACTGAGATGAGGAGAAACTTCTTCACTCAGAGGGTAGTAAATCTATGGAATTTGCTACCTCAGAGAGCTGTGGAAGCTGCGACATTAAATAAATTTAAAACGGAGATAGACAGGTTCCTAGCTGATAAGGGAATTAAGGGTTATGGGGAGCGGGCAGGGAAGTGGACGTGAGTCTAGGTTCGGATCAGCCATGATCCTATTGAATGGCGGAGCAGGCCTGAGGGGCCATATGGCCTACTCCTACTTCTTACAGTATGTTCTTATGTAATTAAGCGATAATTGTAGAAAAGAAATTTAGTTCTTCTAATTATTTTTAGAACCATAGACAAGTGACTGGGTCTTGATGGCATGTACCCCAAGCCATTTATAGCTTAAGTTGACATAATTGTTCATGAAGGGAGAAAAGAAGAACAAAGGGAAGGGAAGAACATACAGGTGAGAGAGAAACATGCATAGAATGATCTGTAAAGAGGAAAACAAGACATGATTAAATAACTGAAGAAGCATAATAAAAGAAATTAAAGACATTTAAAAACACACAATGTGTGAATAACTGAGGCAGTGAGGGGTAAGGCAAGTCTGAAACAGGAGAAGCTGGCAAAGCGGAACAGGATCCTACTACCCTAGAAGAAAAAAAGCAGATATCAAGAGTGCAGACTGCCCTATCAACATGTTATGGAAAGTTGTATTTGACAAATTGAATAGTTTTTTAAATTGATAGGTTTTGATAGAGTGCATAGAAAAAAGGCTAGTCCATGATGAGATCAATTTAAAATTGACAGTCAGTAAGAAGAAATTACTAGATATTTCTTTACAGACAGTATGCAATGCTTTGTCACAACGAGTCGTTGAGGCAGAGACCATTACATCTTTTAAGGGAAAACTGGAGAAAGATTTGAAGCAGAGGAAGATACAGGGCTATTGCAAAAGCACAGGGCAGTGAAATTGGTTTTAAATTACTCTAGCAAAGAGCTGGCCTCTTTCTGTTCTGTAAACTCCTATGTTTCTGTGATTCAAAACCCAGGTTCTAGAATGAAAGCACAGGTATGAGAGGAGTGTATTGTGACAAAAATAAAAAAAATTCTTGTCTTAGTTTAAAAAAATACCATTTTCAAAATAAACGTTATACGTTTAGTTAAAATTACAATCTGTTGACTCAGACAAAGGCCCCGATTGACCCTACCTCAGCGGGTCCATGGCGGGTGATGTCGGTGGTGGGTCTCGGCCCCCGCTGCTGGCTCCATCCTGGCCTCCGAAATGATTTTCTAATGATTGGGCTTGTTAAGCCCAGCGAGTTTCCCGGCCAATTGAAGGAAGCGGGTCTGATGACGTCATTTATGACGCGTCATCAGCCGGTTTCCTTAAAGGGACCATGCCCAAATTTATTTTGATATTTGTGCTGTCAGTGTTCTACAGCATTCAGGTGCTGCAAACACTGCAGAGAGGTGCACGGCTGCACCCAGGCTCTCCCACGACTCCCTCCATATAGTCACAGCACGTAGGGAGGTCCTCTTCCCTTCCCATGGGCAGAAGAGACCTCCCCAGGACACCAACGCAGCCTGGTTGCACATTGTACAGGAGGGCACAAGCAGGGATGTCGTCAGGAGGACCAGGCTGCAGTGTCGCAAACCTTTCAATGATTTCAGTATATCACGAAACGTTACTGCAAAGGCACACTCGACCTCATCCTGCTGTGCCACTCATCACATCCCCATCACTCTGCCTTCCCTACCCTTCTCCTGCACATCCTTACTCACACCAACTTACCTTGCACCTCCACCCATCGCTCTCTATCTACATTATCACATCCCCATCTCACTAGCCACCCTTCACACTCACCCAATCATACCAACTAACAACACACAAAGGTAGGCACTTAGGTGTTTTGGCCAATGTTCATTTAAAGTTTCTGTTAATGTGCTGTCAAACATTGAAATCTTTATTTTCAACACTTTGCGTTCTTGGACAGATTTGTGTGCACCTTTGGAAGTGGCTTAGTGAGTTGCCGTGAATGGTGAGACATAACGGTACCCCTCCGCAATGCTGATGAGTGTGAAAGGAATGGCTTGGGCATTGTAGGGATGCTTTAAGGTGTTTGTGTGGGGTGGTGCCAACCTGGCACATCATGTGGCAGCCAGGGTGTACAGCATCAAGTGAAGTAAATCTGGCCATGGTGAGGCCATCCCTGGCAGCAATGTGGTCGGGTGCTGATGCCGTGTCCTGTGCAGCATCAAGTGATTGTGGAGAAGGTTGGTGTTGGTGTGCCTGGTGATGCTGGTGTTGGGGCTGATCGTGGTGGGATTCTGAGGACCAAGGTGAGATAGTTTCAAGGGCACCCATGCTGATGGAATAGATGGCAGGTGAAGTAGAGAGGACAGAAGCGATCAGTCAATGGTGGGAGAGGTAATGCGGTCAGACTGGATGGAGCCTTGTGTAAAGACTTGCAGCATCCTGAATCTGTAGTGGAAATGCAGTTTAGAGAAGCTAGTGGTTAAGGGAACATTTCTCAGTCAGCTGGGAGCTTTGACTTGACATTTGAAGCTGTCAACTCATCAGCTGATTCAGTGGCCATTGACCTCCCACCTCAACCTCACAGACAAGGTCTAAGCACAGCGGGAAACTGGTGGGCGACCTGTCGAATCCAAAAAGCTGGGGGAAAAACCATTGATAAGTGGCTGTAAACAAGCCACTAATGATTTTAATTGCCTCCCTCGCTGCTGCCCGTCAGGTCTGCTCAGCGCTGGCAGATGCGACATCGGGAAAGTCCAGTGTACGCGTTCCCGACCAGCTGTCAATCATTTTAAATTTAACAGCTGACCTGCCACCCATCCCATCCGCTGAGCGCCGGCAAAATTCCGGCCAAAATGTCTGCAGACCCTTTGTGACGGCAACATAGTATATTGATATGCTAATATTTTGATTGCAAAATTATTAGAGCTGATGTCCCACTAGAACAATTCTTGTTAGCTATTCGAACAGATATAAATTAACTTATTACCTTATTGCATTGGTGGAGAACAAGCAGGCAAAGTATCAATGGAGGCAGAAAGGGGGTTCCTGAAGCCACCAGGGGAGGGGGATTGTGGCGCATTCCCATTCCCTCAAATAAGCCCCAGAAAGGAGGTTTACACTGTGGTCCCCTTTAATCCTTCAGGCCCGGATTTTTGTCTCAGCAGTTTGGGGGATGGGGGTGAGGGTGAGGGAAAAGGCCAAACACACATTAGTCAGTGGATCAGAAACAGCTGCAAAAATGGGAAAGTACTCAGTGGGGGGGTGGGTTTGATAATGTATTGGGCCTGCACACATACCATACAACATGCAAGGCGAGAGTAGACCCAGAGCGCTTTCCTAGGGAGATATTCTGTTCATTGTCGCTTGGGTACAAGATGCCAGCAGAGTGAACACAGCAGGAGTCAATCACAATCCACGCCATCAGGTCAGTAGCGACACTCCTTGAAGATGTGATATTTGTCAGCTTAGCGATACAGGGAAGCCCGGCAAAAACTGGGTCGGGGTGGACCTGGAAAAAAGTTGATTGGGTTTTCGAAAGCTGCTGTTGATGGGTTAAGCAGCTGAAGCGGGTTAAAAGTGCAAAGCCGGCTGGGGGGTGCAATACTCGCTAAGTGGAGGGGTAAGGGATTCAATAGACACTCGTTCAATGGGCGATGGGGTTGAAGCCGGACCAGAGATTCAGATTGGAACTGGGCAACAGAGTTCTACAGGGTGGGCCACTCGAAGAGCATAGGTGGAAATTTAGTGAAGCTGACTTTACAGGTGGGTGTAATTGATTTTACGTTCAGCCAAAGGGAATACTAACTTTAGCAAAGCAGTTATACTTAGTTTTTTCCCCCTTCCAAAATACAACATTTCAACAAAGCACTAACCTTTCCTCCTCATATTGTGATCCTGCAATAACTGCTGCCACCCAATGTTTTTATACTGAAACTGCATGTAGACTCTCAGTCATTGAAATGCATCACTGTGAAGGGCTTCTAACATTGTAAAGGCCAATAACAGTGCCACCTAAAAGCATAACTGGTACTGCTGGTAAATGCTGACATTTTGTAAAATGGATTTTGTTAAAGACAAAGCCTGACACAAGAGTTTTCAGTGCATTTTGAGCTGGAATATTGCAACACTCTTTGATTTTAGCATAAATGCTTCCCAAATAAATTAAAGATTGAAAGTTTAACAATTTTAAATCAGATCTTCAGCACTTTACCTGATAGAGTGACAATTCCAGTTGGTTGAGATTGAGAACGTAGATACTTGTTGCAGAACTCTGCTGATTCCAGTGCCAAGAAGAGTACATTACCCAGAAAGTACCCGGCTGTCTGTCCAACTGAATTGCAAGTAGAAGCAAGTCCTACATTTTCTTTGGACAACATAGTTAATGCCCAGCCATCCACTGCTATATCCTGAGTAGCAGCCAGGAACCCAAACATAAAAAACACAACCGTGAGTTTAACAATATTGGGGCTAGTGTGTTCATCACTTTTCAGTAATGCATCCACTTCAAATGACAGACAAAGCATAAAAAGCCCTAGTAAATACTGAGTTGGCACCAGCCAAGATTTTCTCCGCCCAAAGTTTGGGAAATAAGCAGCATCCACTAAGGGTGCCCACAGCAGTTTCAGACTGAACGGCCAAAACACAAAGCTGTAAATAGCTTGGTCTGAATAACTAACATTTTTGCTCTGCAGTATAAGTGGGATGCTCCCAGCCACACCAAGAGGAATTCCCTGCAAGACATAGAGGAATAAGAGCAATAAAATGTTATTGAAATCTTTTTTAAGCAGTATTTTATGATCAGGTTCGGATAATCCATTGTCATAGTCTTTTAGTAGGCCTTTGCTTTCATCCATCTCCAAATTGGTCTCATGGTTCCGCACTTCATTTTGCATGTGCCAAGCATCATGCGGATTTTGAATGCGTTGCCTGCTGCGTTCTTTGGGTATATCTGATGACAGCATGTCAGATCTGAAGACCAGGACTCAGTTCTTCAATCAACACGTCACATTAGTAGCCTAAACACAATAGGACAGTGAAAAAAATTATGATTTATAAACTTGCAGACAAAAAGGTTGCCTGTAATGGGCAATCAAATGTTTCTAGAAGCACTTTACACAGATCATGAATAATTTCCACATGTCCAGGAGCTTTTTCCATTTTAGTTAAGGGATCTCCTAAATTATACAATTGGAGCTCTCCTCTACAGCACTCCAATATGCCTCTGCCTCAGGAAAGCACTTCTACATCTGTGTAGCATTTCAGTTTCCGATACACTCTCAATGAAAGCTTCATTACAGTAACCTTAATTGCTGAATTTCAGGCTACTCGTTTCTAAACTGAAATGCACAGGAAACCAAGAATTATCAAAACTCATTTTACTTTGGATTCTCAACAACCAGAAAGACGCAATTATCAACATTGCTTAACCCATCTCTATCTGAACTGGTTTGAACCCTTGACTCAAGAAGGAAAAAAAAACCAAAGTTATACATATTAAATCACCTAGATTTTTCAAAGTAAAAGAGGTGAAGAAAGTAGTTGTTAGTTAAGTGTTCGGCTTTTTGACAAACATCAGTTCTTTTCTCACATGTTTTTGAGGATCAAAACAAAGTTATCTGTAGTTCATTTTTTTGTATCACAGCTCCAATGACCAAAAGCAGTTACAACTGATGCATCAAGAATGTAAATTTGCATTTTGCTGGTGAATTTACTTAATGCCAAATCATAACACCTTGTCTGTACTTAAAGCTGCAATGAGCAGAATATTTTTCCAGTGTTCTCCCATCTTTCCTACAGCATCAACTCGTTCTGGGGTATAGTTCCACAGACCATGGAACCTTATCCCAGAACCTCACAGGTGCCCATTCTTAATGTGTGAGTCCAGACAATGAGTGCGGCAGGCTGCATTACCATTGAGACCATCAAAGCCAAATGTTATCCTATTCTTACTTGATACTACTTTCTATCAGGGCTCACTGGATAGCTTTTTCCCCTTCTAAATCCAAGGATACAGAGGCCAATTTTAACTTTTGTTCCCATTGAGCTCAGCCAACTTGGCACAATCCAAAAATCAAACCCTGGATCCTTCTGGTCAATATGGCAGCTGAGTGCTGCCTTTTTAAAAATTTGTTTATGGGATCTGGGTGTTGCTGGCAAGGCCAGCATTTATTGCCCATCCCTAGTTGCCCTCGAGAAGGTGGTGGTGAGCCGCCAGCTTGAACCGCTGCAGTCCGTGTGGTGATGGTACTCCCACAGTGCTGTTAGGTAGGGAATTCCAGGATTTTGACCCAGCGACGATGAAGGATCGGCAATATACTTCTAAGTCAGGATGGTGTGTGACTTGGAGGGGAACTTGGAGGTGGTGGTGTTCCCATGCGCCTGCTGCCCTTGTCCTTCTAGGTGGAAGAGGTCGCGGGTTTGGGAGGTGCTGCCGAAGAAGCCTTGGCGAGTTGCTGCAGTGCATTTTGTAGATGGTATACACTGCAGCCACGGTACGCCGGTGGTGGATGAGGTGCCAATCAAGCGGGCTGCTTTGTCCTGGATGGTGTTGAGCTTCTTGTGTTGTTGGAGCTGCACTCATCCAGGCAAGTGGAGAGTATTCCATCACACTCCTTACTTGTGCTTTGTAGATGGTGGGAAGGCTTTGGGGAGTCAGGAGGTGAGACACTCGCCGCAGAATACCTAGCCTCTGACCTGCTCTTGTTGCCACAGTATTTATGTGGCTGGTCCAGTTAAGTTTCTGGTTAATGGTGACCCCCAAGATGTTGATAGTGGGGGATTCGGCGATGGTAATGCCATTGAATGTCAAGGGGGGGTGGTTAGACTCTCGCTTGTTAGAGATAGTCATTGCCTGGCACTTGTGTGGCGCGAATGTTACCTGCCACTTATCAGCCCAAGCCTGAACGTTGTCCAGGTCTTGTTGCATGCGGGCATGGACTGCTTCATTATCTGTGGAGCTGTGAATGGCGCTGAACACTGTGCAGTCATCAGCGAACATCCCCATTTCTGACCTTATGTTAGAGGGAAGGTCATTGATGAAGCAGCTGAAGATGGTTGGGCCTAGGACACTGCCCTGAGGAACTCCTGCAGCGTCGTCCTGGGGCTGCAATGATTGACCTTCAACCACCACAACCATCTTCCTTTGTGCTAGGTATGACTCCAGCCAGTGGAGCGTTTTCCCCCTGATTCCCATTGACTTCAGTTTTACTAGGGCTCCTTGATGCCAGACTCGGTCAAATGCTGCCTTGATGTCAAGGGAAGTCACTCTCACCTCACCTCTGGAATTCAGCTCCTTTGTCCATGTTTGGACCAAGGCTGTAATGAGGTCAGGAGCTGAGTGGTCTTGGCGGAACCCAAACTGGGCATCAATGGGCAGGTTATTGGTGATTAAGTGCCGCTTGATAGCACTGTCGATGACACCTTCCATCACTTTGCTGATGATTGAGAGTAGACTGGTGGGGCGGTAATTGGGACACTGTGCTTTATCTATGAAAAATCTTGTATATGGTGTGCAATTTCTGGATACAATAATCTTGCTTTCTGTATCGTGCTTATAATGGAAAGCCCATCTGTCCAGACATTACAATGAAAAATATGCTATATCAACATTTTGTAATAGGAAAACTGCAGGTCAACCTTTCACCGTCACGGTTTCTTCATGAACCATGAGTCACTCAAAATGCTGTTTAAATATTTTCATCCACTGTTGTTCTCTCTTACTGAAATTTCTAATGTTCAAAGCAAGATATTTCATAACATCAACTTTCATGTATTTTAATACTGTCATTAAAATTTTTACTTCAAGGCCTCAGCCTGTCTCGAAAGACCGCACTTCGACTGGATATTTTTACCTCAACAAATACAGAGCATTCATTCTCATCTTTTGAAATATGCAGTTTGCCAAATGTCCTAGCAAGCAATCTCTGCATCAAGAGTTAAAGGAGTGTGTCCACTCATCCCATGAGGATTTGAAAGTTTCTTTATTCTTTCCAAAAGACCTGGAAAGAAACTGGAGACTGCATTCTCAAAGCTTTATTTTAGGCAAGCCTGATACTTATTTAAATTTATTAACAAATATGGTTGTCTATCACGACTTGCTCAGACAGACAATACTTGTGAACAGTAGCACCTGTGATCATCGTTTCTTTGTTGATGGTAAAAGAGATTGGCCCAGAATTTGTGACCACAACTTCAGGATTTAGCGCACCCTAACGTGGAAATCCTGAAGTTGCGGTCAATCATTCACTGCTCCGACACTGGCTGCGTTGTGGCCCCACCTCCCCCACAGCCGGCAATCAGTGTAATCTGTGAAATCACGGAAAATGACAAACGTCAGCTCTTCCGCGGTAATATCACTGCTAAACAGCCCATTAAAAGTTAGACCCTTTTGGATTAGGTGTAACTGGGGTTTTAACAGCGTATTGACTGCTAAGCAAAGGTTATGGTCCTGAAAAACTATTTTAATTTTGTGGAGTGTCAAATTTATCCATTTTAATAAAAATTATTTTTTAAGAAACTTGTTTGTTCATCTTTATTTCAGGTTTACTTTTTCCCCATGAGAGAGCTCCAATCTTTGTTTTGCTCTCTCTAACATTTTTAAAAAGTTAGAATCAAAGGAGCTTACTCACTTCCTGGTTCTTGGTTGTTATTGTTGTTTGCTTAAAAGATTAAGTCATATGTATTTAGTTGTATATCCAAACAGTCTTCCTAAACCATTTTTGAGACTTAAGAATGTTTTTATGTACTTGACAATGCCATAAACTATAAAACTTGAGTAATTATGGAGGTCATTTGTTTGTTTATGGACATTTTTTATTTAAGACTGTATTAAGTTAGCAAATTGTACATCTTCTGCGTCCGCACGTTTGGTACATGCTAGGAGCACACAGCAGGAAATTGCACCCCAGTCTGCAATTTTCCATCATAATATTAAGAGAGAGAAAAATGATGTTTCAATGCTTTAAGGCAGGAACGTAAAGACACAAACAAGTTGATGAGGAAAGTGATGATGGGGTACCCAAGGGCGCAAAGTGGGCTGACATGTGGGGACACAGTTAAGGTTGCGGCAGGGGGGGGGGGGGGAGGGGTGTTCTGATCGTTCGAAAGGGTGCAATGACAGTTTGGGTCCCATTCTCAGGGAACCCTCCTGTAAGAATTAAAAAATTGGCAGATGCCCAGATTATATACTCTCTCAATTTTTCCAAGGATGTTGGAATCTGAATACTCTTTTAGCATGATCTTCAATTCTCCTTACTTAATTAAGTAATGCCTGCTCCTCTTGACTGGATTTTCGATACTAAACAATTTGTTCCTGTCTGTTTTGCAACCTCTATTCCGTACTGTTTCTACTTTCCTCTGAATTGTATGCAATGGAATTTTTTGCACTGGTTTAAATTTATAAATGGTGCAACACAGAAGATGTAGAAATATAAAAAAGAATATAGCGCCTTTCACAACCACCGGACGTCTCAAAGCACTTTACTGCCAATGGAGTACTTTTGAAGTGGAGTCACTGTTGTAATGTGGGAAACGCAGCAGCCAATTTGCACACAGCAAGGTCCCACAAACTGCAATGTGATAATGACCAGATAATCTGTTTTTGTTATGTTGGTTGAGGGATAAATATTGGCCAGGACACTGGGGATAACTCCCCTGCTCTTCTTCAAAATAGTGTCATGGGATCTTTTACATCCACCCGAGAGAGCAGACGCTCGGTTTAATGTCTCATCCGAAAGATGGCACCTCCGACAGTGTAGCACTCCTTCAGTACTGCACTGGAGTGTCAGCCTAGCTTTATATAGCACAATCTTCTGACTCAGAGGCGAGTGTGCTACCAGCTGAGCCACAGCTGACACCAAGATATATAAATAGTAAAAGGGTAGTCAAAGGAAGGGCGGGGCCAATTAGGGACCAAAAAGGCGATCTTCATTTGGAGGCAGAGGGCATGGCTGAGATACTAAATGAGTACATTGTGTCTGTCTTCACTAAAAGAAGAGGATGCTAACAATGTCACAGTAAAGGAGGAGGTAGTAAAGAAATTGGATAGGATAATAGATAAAGAGGAGGTACTTAAAAGGTTGGCAGCGCTCAAAGTAGAAGTCACCCAGCCAGATGGGATGCATCCTACGTTGCTGAGGGAAGTAAGGGTGCAGATAGCAGAGGCTCTGTCCATAATCTTCCAATCCTCCTTAGATATGGGAGTAATGCCAAGGACTGGAGGATTTCAAATGTTACACCTAGGTTCAAAAAAGGGTAGAGGGATAAACCCGGCAATTACCGGCCAATTCACCTAATGTCGATGGTGGGGAAACTTTTAGAGACATTAATCCGGGACAAAATTAATTGGCACTTGGAAAAAAATATGGGTTAAAAATGAAAGCCAGCACACATTTGTTAAAGGCAAATCATGTTTGACTAACTTGATTGAGTTCTTTGATGAAGTAACGAAGAGGTTGGATGAGGGTATTGCGGTGGTTGTTGTGTATATGGACTTTCAAAAGGCGTTTGATAAAGTACCACATAACAGACTTGTTAGCAAAGTTGCAGCCCATAAGATTAAAGGGCAGTAGCTGCGTGTATACAAAATTGCCTAAAAGGACAGAAAACAGAGCACTGGTGACAGTTGTTTTTCAGACTGGAGGGAAGTGTGCAGTGGTGCCCCCCCCAGGGCTTGGTGTTGGGACCACTGCTCTTTTTGATATATAATGGGCCGAAAATTGATCCCGGGACGCGTATTCCCACTCCAATTGCCGGTTTTCTGCATGCCCTGCGCATGCGCTGAAAACCGGCAATTGCTCTTCTGAAAAGGGGGCGGGGCCTGGGTGCATCGCGTGCGCGCTACAGGCTGCGCGCACGCTGTGCGCGCTACAGGCTGCGCGCACGCTGTGCGCGCTACAGGCTGCGCGCACGCTGTGCGCGCTACAGGCTGCGCGCACGCTGTGCACGCTACAGGCTGCGCGCACGCTGTGCACGCTACAGGCTGCGCGCACGCTGTGCACTTCATGCTTTGGACGCGCAGGTAAGTAGGGAAGATTTTGGAAATGTAAAAAGGAGGAGTAAGACCCGCTTTTAAAGAAGGTAAGTAGTGAATTAAGTATTTTTTTGAATTTTTTTTTACAGGTATATCTTTTTTATAGACTTTAAAGACAGGTAAGTTTATTTTTATAACTTTTTAAAAGATTTTAAATTTTTTCAAAAATTTAATTTTTTATTTAAAATGGTTAATTTAATTAACTATACTTATTTTATTAATGTGATGGTTTTTTTTTTAAATTTAATTGAGGTTTAGCTGTTATTTTGGGGGGGTGTAAGATTCATAGATTTCACAGCCATGCTGTGAGACTTATGAATGGAAGATGGTGTGCTGCCATTGGCTCTAACTGAGTCACGTGATCCCACAGCTCGCACGAATTCACTGCGCCGCTGGGATACGCAAGCCCAGCACAGCTGATGTCTGGAACATCAAGTTCGTGCGAGCTGGATCTGAAAAAGCATAAGCGAGGTGAGACATCGCGGGGAAGGCTTACCCCCGCGGGAACAGAGCGAGATCAATTTCTGGGCCATTAATGACCTGGACTTGGGTATACAGGGGATCATTTCAAGGTTTGCAGAGGACATGTAACTCGGAAATGTAGTAAATAGTGAGGAGGATAGTAACAGACTTCATGAGGTCATAGACAGACTGATGAAATGGGCAGACACATGGCAGATGAAATTTAATGCAGAGAAGTGTGAAGTAATTCATTTTGGTAGGAAGAATGAGGAGACAATATATGCTAAATGAGAGGAGAGGCAATGTAATGGTATGGTACAATTTTTAAGGGGGTGCAGGAACAGAGTGACCTGGGGGTTTATGCACACAAGTCTTTGAAGGTGGCAGGACAAGTTGAGAAGGCTGTTAAAAAGGCATACGGGATAATTGGCTTTATTAATAGAGGCATAGAGTACAAAAGCAAGGAAGTTATGCGAAACCTTTATAAAACACTGGTTAGGCCCCAGCTGGAGAATTGTGGCCAGTTCTGAGCATCATACTTTAGGAAGGATGTCAAGGCCTTAGAAAGGGTGCAGAGGTCATTTACTAGAATGGTACCAGGGATGAAAGACTTCAGTTATGTGGAGAGACTAGAGAAACTGGGGGAATCTAGAACTAGGGGGCATAGTTTCAGGATAAGGGGTCGCCCATTTAAGATGGAGATGAGGAGGAATTTCTTCTCTGAGGGTCGTGAATCTCTGGAATTCTCTACCCCAAAGAGCTTTGGAGGCTGAGTCAGTGAATATATTCAAGAAGGAGATAGACAGATATTTGAACTACAGGGGAGTCAAGGGTTATGGGGAACAGGCAGGAAAGTGGAGTGGAGGCCAAGATCAGATCAGCCATAATCTTATTGACTGGTGGAGGAGGCTCGAGGAGTCGAATGGCCTACTCCTGCTCCTATTTCTTATGTACTTATTTCTTATGTTCTCCTTAGAGAACAGAAGGTCAAGGGGAGATTTGATGGAAGTGTACAAAATCTTAAAGGGTTTTGATAGAGTAAATAAGGAGAAACTGTTTCCAGTGGCAGAAGGGTCAGTAACCAGAGATGACAGGAAATTTTTTTACGCAAGAAGCTTTTGTGATCTGGAATGTACTGCCTAAAAGGGTGTTGGAACAAATTCAATAATAACTTTCAAAAGGGAACGGGATAAATACTTGAAAAGGAAACATTTGCTGGGCTATGGGGAAAGAGCAGGGCAGTGGGACTAATTGGATAGTTCTTTAAAAGAGCTGGCACAGGCACAATGGGCCGAATGGCCACCTTCCATGCTGTATCATTCTATGAAAAGGAATTACAAAAATACTAAGTGAGGAATGATTCTCAGCCATTGGAGCAAGTTGTTAAGTCAGGTAAAACTACCTTAAAAAGCACATGCTAACATGAACCAGTTTGCAATAAGCAGCAACCCACATTTTTCACATTGAACAGTGGAACTTTAGGTGTCAGTTATAATGGTGTAATTGAAGGGTTCAGACATAAAGTGCAAGTACACAAACCTTGAGCAAATCACAATCAATACCCAAGATGCAGTAAGTGTTTAGCATTTTTGAGTACAGTCCACTTATTTCCTCCTTAATGTAGACATTGTTTCTTACCATTGTTCCAGTTCTTGATGCAATAAACTATGAACTTCAGAAGGGGATATTAACATCTTTTGTACTGCCAGTGTTATAATTTATATACATACACATGCGGTAATTCACTTACATTTTTGAAAGTCACATAATACTGTCATAACATAAAAACCTTATTTCATTTAATGTACGCCTATTAACTATTATTAGCATAGTTTTGGTTAGACAGATGCAAACTGAACTAAAATTGTAATTTAATCTCAGGGTTCAGGCATTATAAACTATGCGATTAGGACATTTAGACATCCAAACCCTTGGATTAAATTACAGAACTGTTATTTATGCCACTCTTCTGCAATTCAATATACTGTACAAGAAAATATTTTTAAACAATGCATCAAACTGGTTTTACAGTCTGTCTGTACCTAGCTCCATCCCCCAGAGTCTGTCTGTACCCAGCTCCATCCCCCCAGAGTCTGTCTGTCTGTCTGTCTGTACCCTCCTTCCCCAATCTCCTCCACTCCGCTCAAAAGTGCAGTGACTATGGAAAATACTACTGTATATGCCAGGCCCCTCTCTGGCCACTTGTCTGTAACTACTGTCTCCTTATATAGGGTTAAATAAATCTTTATTATGCAAATTTTTTTTTAAAAAACACCTCTATTCTATCTGGTATTGTTCTGATTTCATGTCCAGGCAGCCTCATTCATTAATCAGCTCATTGCAGACACGGAATAAACCCGCGGACCCAACAAAGCCACGTGACACGGCCGCATTCAATGACTTCCAGTACAGTCGGTCCCGGAGCCCAGCAGCTGCGGCCAGCGCGACAGGTACCGGCGACGGTTCAACTGCCAGTGGTGTGCTGTTCCTATCGGACGACGTGCGGGTTTTAGCGTCAGGTCCTTGCACAGAAGCAACTGCTTGGTCAAGGCCAAGCCGGCTGCCGGATTCCCGGCACTCTAGCCTAGCAGCCACCCCCCTTCAGTCGGCGGAAGCCGCCCGCACACCGCCTCAGCTGAGAGGCCGGGGCAGAGCCGCCTTCCTCTCCCAGAATCAAGCCCCGCTGTCCGCCATCGCTCCGCACGCCTAGGCCGCCTCATATGATGCCAGTGAGAGCGGGGCAATACAGAGCAGCCGCCGAGCCCACAACTGAAAACGCGCCCTCCTCACCTGCTTGCCGCTTTCCTCCTGTCTCCGGTCCCTTGTCCCCGGCTCCGACCTCCGCTACAGCTCGGCGCACGGATACGGATGCCAAGTGACGTGGCTGATTCTTACGGGTCTGAGCACAGCCTCGGTGTGCGGCACACTCACTCCTGGAGACAGGCCGGGGGCCCTCCCCTACTGTTGACTCACAGTGCAAGGTGAGAAAGGCCATGGCAGCTTATCCCTCACAGTATCTAGCTGTGTCTTAAATATTTCCATTGCTCTCGCCTTCACAATGCTATCCAGAAGTCCATTGCACATGTTGATCACTCTTGTGTGAAGAACTCACTAAACGTGCCTTTTTCTAGTTTGAAACTGTCAGTGTAATTTGATGTAGTCTTCTGGATTTACCTTTCCACACTATTTATCTTGGAGGATATCCAATGGTGAGTTAGCAGTTTTATAAGAACATTAGTGTTGTGCCAAGTAATATAACCAGGGACACTGACTTTTTGGTATTTGGACAGCCCTGTGACCTTGGAGCACAGGAAAGCGGCCTGGGATCTTGCAGTACTGCGTTGCACCACATAAAGCATTGTCGGTTATCGGGTCCTACTCTTGTCTGCCAAAACTGCTCACTAGTCCAGGATCATTCTGGAATGCAAAGATAAACCCTGGATTCTATTCTCTACTGCTAACCATCTTCTTAAACCCCTCTTCCCTGCCTCCTCCACCCTCACCTCCAACAAGTAGTGCAAGGAGCTCATGGACTTCTATGTCTCTAAGATTGATACCTTCCGATCAACTACCTCTGCCACTTCCCTTCCTTCCCCTAGCACACCAGGCCAAACTTCCTCTAAGGTTGCCTTAGCCCTGAAATCACATCTTTCTCCAGTTTCTCTCCGATCTCCCCTCATGACCTCTCCATGCTCATCTTGTCCATGAGATCCACTTCCTGCTCCCTCGACCCTATTCCCACTAAACTGCTGACCGCTCAATTTCCTTTTCTGGCTCCCACGTTTGCTGACACTGTTAACGGTTCTCTCTCCTCAGGTACTGTCCCCCTCTCCTTCAAATCTGCCATCACCACCCCTCGCCTCAAAAAAAACAATGCTTGACCCTCCATCCTGGCAAACTACTGCCCCATCTCCAACTTCCCTTTCCTCTCTCAAGTCCTTGAACGTGTTGTCGCTTCCCAAATCTGTGTCCATCTTTCCCGGAACTCCATGTTTGCATCTCTCCAATCCGGTTTCCGCCCCGTCACAGTACCGAAATGGCTCTCCTCAAAGTCACAAATGACATCCTTTGTGACTGTGACAAAGGTAAACTATCTCTTCTCGACCTGTCTGCAGTCTTTGACACGGTTGATCACTCCATCCTCCTCCTCGAATGTCGCTCCACCGTTGTTCAGCAGGGTGGGACTGCACTCACCTGGTTCCATTCTTATCTAAAGCGTAGCCAGAAAATCACCTGCAATAGCCTCTCTTCCCGCTCCCGCAACATTACCTCTGGTGTCCCCCAAGGATCTACCCTTGGCCCCCTCCTATTTCTCATCTACATGTCGCCCCTTGGCGACATCATCCGAAAACACAGCATCAGTTTCCACATGTACGCTGACGACACCCAGCTCTACCTCACCACTACTTTTCTCGACCCCACCACAGTCTCTAAATTGTCAGACTCCAGTACTGGATGATCAGAAATTTTCTCCAATTAAATATTGGGAAGACTGAAGCCATTGTCTTCGGTCCCCACCACAAACTCCGTTCCCTAGCCACCAACTCCATCCCTTTCCCTAGCATCTGCCTGAGGCTGAACCAGACTGTTTGCAACCTTGATGTCATATTTGACCCTGAAATGAGCTTCTGACCACATATCCGCAGCATAACTAAGACCGCCTATTTCCGCCTCTGCCCCTGCCTCAGCTCATCTGCTTCTGAAACCCTCACCCATGCCTTTGTTACCTCTAGACTTGACTATTCCAATGCACTCCTGGCAAGCCTCCCACATTCTACCCTATGTAAACTTGAGGTCATCCAAAACTCGGCTGCCTGTGTCCTAACTCGCACCAAGTCCCGTTCACCCATCACCCCTGTACTTGCTGACCTACATTGGCTCCTGGTTAAGCAATGCCTCAATTTCAAAATTCTCATCCTTGTTTTCAAATCCCTCCATGGCCTCGTGCCTCCCTATCTCCTGTAATCTCCTCCAGCCCCACAACCTCCCGAGATAGCTGCGCTCCTCTAATTCTGCCCTCTTGAGCATCCCTGATTTATAATCGCTCAACCATTGGTGGCTGTGCCTTCAGCTGCTAAGGACCTAAGTTCTGGAATTCCCTCCCTAAACCTCTCTGCCTCTCTTCCTTATTTTCCTCCTTTAAGACGCTCCTTCAAACCTACCTCTTGTCATTGGCTTTAATTTCTTCTTATGTGGCTCGGCGTCAAACTTTTGTCTTATAACACTCCTGTGAAGCGCCTTGAGACGTTTTACTACGTTAAAGGCGCTATATAAATACAAGAAAGGGAAAATAGACTATGAAAATAAATTAGCAAAAAATATAAAAACAGATAGCAAGAGTTTCTATAGTTATATAAAAAGAAAAAGGGTGGTTAAGGCAAACGTAGGTCCCTTAAAGGATGAGACCGGGAAATTAATGGTGGGAAATATGGAGATGGCAAAAATGCTGAACAAATATTTTGTTTCAGTCTTTACGGTAGAGGACACTAAGAATATCCCAACACTGGACAAACAGGGGGCTCTAGTGGGGCAGGAGCTAAATACGATTAAAATCACTAAGGAATTGGTACTCAGTAAAATAATGGGACTCAAGGCGGATAAATCCCCTGGACCTGATGGCTTACATCCTAGGGTCTTGAGGGAAGTGGCAGTAGGAATTGTGGATGCTTTGGTAATAATTTTCCAAAACTCCCTGAACTCAGCAAAGGTCCCGGCAGATTGGAAAACTGCTAATGTAACACCCTTATTTAAAAAGGGTTGTAGGCAGAAGGCTGGAAATTATAGACCAGTTAGCCTAACATCTGTGGTGGGTAAAATTTTGGAGTCTATTATTAAGGAGACAGTAACGGAACATTTAGATAAACATAATTTAATAGGACAAAGTCAGCATAGCTTTATGAAGGGGAAGTCATGTCTGACAAATTTGCTCGAGTTCTTTGAGGATATAACGTACAGGGTGGATAAAGGGGAACCAGTGGATGTAGTGTATTTAGACTTCCAGAAGGCATTCGACAAGGTGCCACATAAAAGATTATTACTCAAGATAAAAAATCACTGGATTGGGGGTAATATTCTGGCATGGGTGGAGGATTGGTTATCTAACAGGAAGCAGAGAGTTGGGATAAATGGTTCATTCTCGGACTGGCAACCAGTAGCCAGTGGTGTTCCGCAGGGGTCGGTGCTGGGTCCCCAACTCTTTACAATCTATATTAACGATTTGGAGGAGGGGACCGAGTGTAACATATCAAAGTTTGCAGATGATACAAAGATGGGAGGGAAAGTAGAGAGTGAGGAGGACATAAAAAACCTACAAGGGGATATAGACAGGCTGGGTGAGTGGGCAGAGATTTGGCAGATGCAATACAATATTGGAAAATGTGAGGTTATGCACTTTGGCAGGAAAAATCAGAGAGCAAGTTATTATCTTAATGGCGAGAAACTGGAAAGTACTGCAGTACAAAGGGATCTGGGGGTCTTGGTGCAAGAAAATCAAAAAGTTAGTATGCAGGTGATCAAGAAAGCCAATCGAATATTGGCTTTTATTGCTAGGGGGATAGAATATAAAAACAGTGAGGTATTGCTGCAGTTGTATAGGGTATTGGTGAGACCGCACCTGGAGTACTGCATACAGTTTTGGTGTCCATACTTAAGAAAAGACATACTTGCTCTCGAGGCAGTACAAAGAAGGTTCACTCGGTTAATTCCGGGGATGAGGGGGTGGACATACGAGGAGAGGTTGAGTAGATTGGGACTCTACTCATTGGAGTTCAGAAGAATGAGAGGCGATCTTATTGAAACATATAAGATTGTGAAGGGGCTTGATCGGGTGGACGCGGTGAGGATGTTCCCAATGATGGGTGAAACGAGAACTAGGGGACATAATCTTAGAATAAGGGGCTCCTCTTTCAAAACTGAGATGAGGAGAAACTTTTTCACTCAGAGGGTAGTGGGTCTGTGGAATTTGCTACCCCAGGAAGCTGTGGAAGCTACTTCATTAAATAAATTTAAAACAGAAATAGACCGTTTCCTAGAAGTAAAGGGAATCAGGGGTTACGGGGAGCGGGCTGGAAATTGGACATGAGTTTGAGTTCGGTTTGGTCAAGGCCCTGTGGGTGGCGGAGCGGGCCCAGGGGCCGAGTGGCCTGGTCCTGCTCCTACTTCTTGAGTTGTTTAGAGTTGAGGTTGGATCAGATCAGCCATGATCTCATTGAATGGCGGAGCAGGCTCGAGGGGCCGATTGGTCTACTCCTGCTCCTATTTCTTATGTTCTTATGTAAGTTGTTGTTGTTGTGGCCACTGTTGTAATGTAGGAAACGTGCAGCTAATTTGAGCACGGCACGGTCCCACAAAGAGCAATGTGATAATCTGTTTGTGATATTGGCCAGGACACCAGGGAGAACTCCCCTGCTCTTCTTTGAAATAGTGCTGTGGGATATTTTACCTCCACCTGAGGGGGCAGTCAGAGCCTGGGTTTAATGTCTCATCTGAGAGACAGCACTTCTGACAGTGCAACACTCCCTTGGTACTGCACTGAAGTGTCAGCCTAGATTTTGTGCTCAAGTGTCTTGAGTAGGACTCCAATCCACTACCTTCTGACTCAGAGATGAGAGTGCTACCACTGAGCCACGGCTGACCATGGAGGTTCATCTGTGGTCCTGCCATCCTACCAGTTGTGTTTTTCTTCAAGATCTTGAAATGATCTAAACTACTTGGCACTACAACCTCCCTTGGTAAGCTATTCCAAAAAAACCTGACCAACCTCAGTGCAGTAATCTTTCTTGCATCTTGCCTGAATCTACTGCAAATCAGTTAAGTGTCAGCGTGGCCCACTGATAGCACTCTTACCTCTGAATCAGAAGATTGTAGGTTTAAGTCCCACTCCAGAGCTTGATTGCATCATCTAGGCAGACACTTCACTGCTATACTGATAGAGTGCTGTGTTGTTGGAGGTGCCATCTTTTGTATGAAACGTGAAACCGAGGCTCAATCTGCTTGTTCAGGTGGATGTAAAATATCTCATGGCATTATTTGAAGCAGAGCAGGAAAGTTCTCCCAGTGTCCTAGCTAAAATTTATCCGTCAATCAACACTTCCACAAACAGAATATCAGGTCATTAATTTCATTTCTTTGTGAACTTTGCTGTGTGCAAATTAGCTGGTGCATTTGCCTATAAAACACCTCAAAAAATGTAATTAATTAGTTGTGGTACTTGGGATATCCTGAGGATATGACAGATACTATATACATGTAAGCTTTTTTAAAAAAATCTCTATACTTGCGTGCCCTTGTTCTGCTATTCCATACCAAATCAAATATCCCTGACTGATCCTCTACATCCTTGAATCTTATTCATTTGAATACCTTCATCATATCCCCCTTCAGTCTTTTCCCTAATAAAGAGTCCCAGTTCTGTGAGTCTGTCCTCCTATGTTTTATTCCCTGACCCCAACCGTTCTAGTAGCTCTTATCTGCACCTTTTCCAGCTCAGTTACATCCTTCTGCAGTGAGGGTTCCAGGTACATCCTACAGTCATGTTCTCTTGTAAATATGGAACTGAAGAACTCATCCAAATCTTCAGCTATGACCACATTTCAACATCCCTTTCAGAAGCCAATGATCCTATACTGTTGCATGTTTTCTTTTTCATTCTAAACTTTACAACAATATCAAGGAGTGAGTGTACGATTTCAGCTTTAAACTTTTTCGTTTCCACAAAGGTAAGGGCGCTTTCTGTTGAGATCAGCCTCTTCACATTTGGCATTCATTGTCTGCCAGATGTGGAACAATGTCCCTTAATACAAAACCTCAAAAGAGCTCTCATTTTCTTTTCTTCCCATTTCCCACACCAACCATTCTTATGGCTTCTCAGAGTATGATTGTAATTGTTACTTAGATGGATGCTGCAAAAGTACTAAACAGTCTCTCTAGAGACCTATACAATAATATTTCCTCATAAACTCCACAGTACATACCAGAAGGAGGGGAAGGCTAACATGGAAAAGAAGATGGGAGCATAACCTCCCATCTTGCATGTCATGGTATGAGTGGCACAACTTTTCTCCCATAGCCTTTACACCAAGTAACTCCTTACACTCAGTGACTTCAACCCAACCTATAGTCCCCCCACCCCTGTCTTGTCTGACTTATCTTCCCCTTTATGTTCGCCCAGTCACATTATTTACCTACATTTCATAACCCATACCAACAGCCGGGCCTTGACCTCACTCTATTTCATGCCCTCTCTATTTGACGTTTTGATCATCGATAAGGCTATGTCGAACTATGTCCTTATTTCCCACCCACTATGCTCACCAATACTGCAGAAAGCCGAGAGGAGTACAAAAAGCGCAAGGGTGAAATCAAAAAAGAAATTGGAAAGCAAAGAGAGGGCATGAAAAAATATTGGCAAGTAAAATCAAGGAAAACCCAAAGATGTTTTATAAATACATTTAAGAGTAGGGCCTATTAGGGACCATAAAGGTAACCTGTGTGTGGAAGCGGAAGACATGGGGTATGGTTCTTAATGAATACTTTGCGTCTGTTTTCACAAAAGAGAGGGACAATGCAGACATTGCAATCAGGGAGGAGGAGTGTGAAATATTAGATGAAATAAACATCGTGAAAGAGGAAGTATTAAGGGGTTTAGCATCTTTGAAAGTGGATAAATACCCAGGCCCGGATGAAATGTATCCCAGACTGTTAAGAAAAGTAAGAGAGGAAATAGCAGAGGCTCTGACCATCATTTTCCAATCCTCTCTGGCTACAGGTGTGGTGCCAGAGGACTGCTAACGTGGTACCGTTGTTTAAAAAGGGATAGACCGAGTAATTTCAGGCCAGTCAGCCTAACTTCGGTGGTGGGAAAATTATTGGAAAAATTTCTGAGGGACAGGATAAATCTTCATTTAGAAAGACACAAATTAATCAGAGACAGTCAGCATGGATTTGTTAAGGGAAGGTAATGTTTGACTAACTTGATTGAATTTTTTGAGGAGGGACGATGAGGGTAGTGCGTTTGATGTAGTCTATATGGATTTTAGCAAGGCTTTTGATAAGGTCCCGCATGGCAGACTGGTCACGAAAGTAAAAGCCCATGGGATCCAAGGCAAAGTGGCAAGTTGGATCCAAAATTGTCTCCGAGGCAGGAAACAAAGGGGGTCGAGGGTGTTTTTGTGACTGGGAGGCTGTTTCCAGTGGGGTTCCACAGCGCTCAGTACTGGGTCATTTGCTTTTTCTGGTATAAATATCAATGATTTGGACTTTAATGTAGGAAGTATGATTGAGAAGTTTGCAGATGATACAAAAATTGGCCGTGTGGTTGATAATGAAGAAGAAAGCTGCAGACTGCAGGAAGATATCAATGGACTGGTCAGGTGGGCAGAACAGTGGCAAATGGAATTCAATCTGGAGAAGTGTGAGGTAATGCATTTGGGGAGGGCTAATAAGGCAAGGGAAACACTATAAATGGTAGGACACTGAGAAGTGCAGAAGATCAGAGGGACCTTGGAGTGCACATCCACAGATCCCTGAAGGTAGCAGGACAGGTAGATAAGGTGGTTAAGAAGGCATACGGGATACTTGCCTTTATTAGCCGAGGCATAGAATATAAGAGCAGGGAGGTTATGCTTGAACTGAATAAAACACTAGTTAGCCTGCAGCTAGAATACTGCGTGCAGTTCTGGTTACCACATTGCAGGAAGGATGTGATTGCACTAGAGGGAGTGCAGAGGAAATTTACGAGGATATTGCCTGGGCTGGGGAATTTTATCTGTGAGGAAAGATTGGATAGGCTGGGGTTGTTTTCTTTGGAACAGAGGAGGCTGAGGGGAGACCTAATTGAGGTGTATAAAATTATGAGGGGCCTAGATAGAGTGGATAGGAAGGACCTATTTCCCTTAGCAGAGGGGTCAATAACCAGGGGGCATAGATTTAAAGTAATTGGTCGGAAGTTTAGAGGGGATTTGAGGAGAAATGTTTTCACCCAGAGGGTGGTGGGGGTCTGGAACTCACTGCCTGAAAGGGTGGTAGAGGCAGAGACCCTCATCACATTTAAAAATTACTTGGATATGCACTTGAAGTGCCGTAACCTACAAGGCTACGGACCAAGTGCTGGAAAGTGGGATTAGGGTGGATAGCTCTTTGTCGGCCGGCATGGATAAGATGGGCCAAATGGCCTCCTTCTGTGCTGTAAATTTCTATGATTCACCATTTGGTCATTAAAAATAAAAATTCCCACCAGCTCTCTCATGAATCCTCTCATTTTCAACTCCCTCTCCTTTGGCCTTCCACCAGCCATAATACCTGTGCTGTTGTCGAACTACTAAATCATTCTGTCACCTTGGTCTTTTCTGCCGTATTCTCTCCCACCCCTGTTGCTCCCCCTATCTTCATTCCCTTAAATCAGAAGAGCACAAATTTGAGCGTACCTGACACCCATCAGTCATTTGACCAATCGCCAGATCTGACTTCTCCATGCTTCACTTTCCAAAGCTTCCTATTATTTCAAAATCATGCTGGAGTGTAAGGACAATTCTAGGCTTCCGTTCTCCATGACTAACCACCTCCTTAAATCCCCTTCTACTACTAGAATTATGGAATTATACAGCACAGAAGGAGGCCATTCGCCCTATCATGCCTGCGCCCAGTCTTTGAAAGAGCTATCCAATTAGTCCCAGTCCCCTGCTCTTTCCCCGTAGCCCAGCAAATTTTTCTTTTTCAAGTATATATCCACTCCCCTTTTGAAAGTTACTATTGAATCTGCTTCCACCACCATTCCAGGCAATTATAGAGCAATAATGTTGAAAGAAATTAAAAACAAAGAATACCTTACAAAAAAGAAAACAACATATATAAAATGATTAGCTGCAGAGCATCATGTCCTTTCATTTCTACTGGTGTGTAAGAGCACTTCTTACTCCTCTACCTTTGCTTTTAATTCCAAAAGCGAGGAGCTCTGGTATTTTATGTCTCTAAGATTAAGTCCACTTTGATGGTCCCCTCCCTTCCTCTCTCCCTCCATCCCTGACCTCCCAGTCTCCCTACTATTTCAGCCCTTACATCTTGGCACTTTACAGTATCTCCATCTCCCCCTTGCCCCCTCTAAACTCATCTTTTGCTGCTCCCTAGATCCCCTCCCCACCAACTCCTGATCACCCAACTACCACTCCGAGTCTCTATGCCAGCTGACATAATTGTTCCCTGATGCATAACATCCCTCTCCCCTTCAAAACCACGATTAACACCCCGTTACTCAAAATACCCACTCTCAGCCCATTCATCTTATCTATCAGCCATCTTTAAGTACCCTTTCCTCTCTACAATCTGCTCAATACTACAGAAAGTCGAGAGGAGTATGGAAAGTGCAGGGGTGAAATTAAAAAGGAAATTAGGAAAGCAAAGAGAAGGCATGAAAAAATATTGGCGAGTAAAATCAAAGAAAACCCAAAGATGTTTTATAAATACATAAAGAGCAAGAAGAAAACTAAGGAAAGAGTAGGGCCTTTTAGAGATCAAAAAGGTAACCTGTCTGGAGGCAGAAGATGTGAGTATGGTTCTTAATGAATACTTTGCGTCTGTCTTCACAAAAGACAGGGATGATGCAGACATTGTAGTTAAGGAGGAAGAGTGTGAAGTATTAGATGGGATAAACAAAGTAAGAGAGGAAGTATTAAGGAGTTTAGCATCTTTGAAAGTAGATAAATCGCCAAGCCAGGATGAAATGTATCCCAGGCTGTTAAGAGAAGCAAGGGAGGAAATAGTGGAGGCTCGGACCATCATTTTCCAATCCTTTCTGGTTACAG
Organism: Squalus acanthias; assembly: GCA_030390025.1. Lineage (NCBI taxonomy): Eukaryota > Metazoa > Chordata > Chondrichthyes > Squaliformes > Squalidae > Squalus > Squalus acanthias. Next base: position 45,501,631 of record CM059429.1, read on the forward strand.
GCGTGGTGCCGGAGGACTGCTAACGTTGTACCATTGTTTAAAAAGGGAGAAAGGGATAGACCAAATAATTACAGGCCAGTCAGCCTAACCTTGGTGGTGGGCAAATTATTGGAAAAATTCTGAGGGACAGTATAAATCATCATTTAGAAAGGCACGGATTAATCAAGGACAGTCAGCATGGATTTCTTAAGGGAAGGTCGTGTCTGACTAACTTGATTGCATTTTTCGATGAGGGTAGCGTATTTGATGTAGTCTACATGGATTTTAGCAAGGACTTTGACAAGGTCCCACATGGCAGATTGACCAGAAAAGTAAAAGCCCATGGGATCCAAGGGAAAGTAGCAAGTTGGCTCCAAAATTGGTTCAGTGGCAGGAAACAAAGGGTAATGGTTGATGGGTGTTTTTGTGACTGGAAGACTGTTTCCAGTAGGGTTCCGCAGGGTTCAGTACTAGGTCCCTTGCTTTTTGTGGTACAGTATATATCAATGATTTAGACTTCAATGTAGGGGGCATGATGAAGAAGTTTGCAGATGATACAAAAATTGGCTGTGTGGTTGATAGTGAGGAAGATGGCTGTAGACTGCAGGAAGATATCAATGGACTGGTCAGGTGGGCAGAAAGGACTGGTCAGGTGGGCAGAAAACTGGCAAATGGAATTCAATTCAGAGAAGTGTGAAGTAATGCATTTGGGGAGGGCTAACAAGGCAAGGGAATACACAATACTGTAGGATACTGAGAAGTGTAGAGGACCAGAGGGACCTTGGAGTGCATGTCCATAGATCCTGAAGGTAGCAGGACAGGTAGATAAGGTGGTTAAGAAGGCATACGAGATACTTTCCTTTATTAGTCAAGGCATAGAATATAAAAGAAGGGAGGTTATGCTAGAATTGTATAAAACACTAATTAGGTCACAGCTAGAGCACTGTGTCCAGATTTGGTCACCACATTCCAGCAAAGATGTGATTGCACTAGAGAGGGTACAGAGGAGATTTACGAGGATGTTGCCAGGACTGGAGAATTTTAGCTATGAGGAAAGATTGAATAGACTGGGGTGGTTATCTTTAGAACAGAGGAGGCTAAGGGGAGATTTAATTGAGGTGTATAAAATTGAGAGGCCTAGATAGAATGGATAGGAAGGACCTATTTCCCTTAGCAGAGAGGTCAATAACCAAGGGGCAGAGATTTAAAGTAATTGGTAGAAGGATTAGAGGGGAGTTGAGGAGAAATTATTTCACCCAGATGGTGGTGGGGGGTCTGGAACGCACTGCCTGAAAGGGTGGTAGAGGCAGAAATCCTCATTGCATTTTAAAAGTACTTGGATATGCACTTGAATTGCCATAACCTACAAGGTATGGACCAAGAGCTGGAAAGTGAGATTAAGCTGGATAGCTCTTTTTCGGCCGGCACAGACACGCTGGGCCGAATGGCCTCCTTCTGTGCCGTAGATTTATATGGTTCTGTAATTCTATGTTGTCACCTCCCAACTCCATGCCCATTTCTCCAAAAGCTTCCTGTTCAAATCCCTCCAAACAGGCTTTGCGAATATTGCAGCACTGAAACTGTTGTAGCAAAAGTCATGAGAGTCATCCTCTGTGACACTAACTCTGCTGTGCTATCCCTCCTTGATCTTTCCGCAGCACTTGACATGGTTAGTCATTCTGCCCTCTGTAATTGCTTCTCCTCTGTTGTCCAGCTCCATGTGTGTCATAGAGTCATAGTTATACAGCACAGAAAGAGGCCCATTGTGTCCGCGCCGGCCATCAAGCCCATTCTATTCTAATCCCATTTTCCAGCACTTGGTCTGTAGCCTTGTATGCTATGGCGTTTCAAGTGCTCATCTAAATGCTTCTTGAATGTTGAGAGTTCCTGCCTCTATCACCCTTTCAGGCAGTGAGTTCCAGATTCCAACCACCCTCTGGGTGAAAAAGTTTTTCCTCAAATCCCCTCTAAACCTCTTGCCCCTTGCCTTGAAACTATGCCCCCTGGTTATTGACCCCTCTACTAAGGGGAAATGTTCCTTTCCATCTACCCTATCTATGCCTCTCATAATTTTGTACACCTCAATCGGGTCCCCCCTCAGCCTTCTCTGCTCTAAGGAAAACAACCCCAGCCTGTCAGTCTCTCTTCATAGCTGAAGCGCTCCAGCCCAGGTAACATCCTGGTGAATCTCCTCTGCACCCTCTCCAATGCAATCACATCCTTCCTATAGTGTGGCAACCAGAACTGCACACAGTATTCCAGCTGTGGCCTAACTAGCGTTTTGTACAGCTCCATCATAACCTCCCTGCTCTTATATTCTATGCCTCGGCTAATGAAGGCAAGTATCCCATATGCCTTTTTAACCACCTTATCTACCTGTCCTGCTGCCTTCAAGGATCTATGTACATGCACACCAAGGTCCCTCTGATCCTCTGTCCTTCCTAGGGTCCTACCATTCATTGTGTATTCCCTTGCCTTGTTAGTCCTCCCAAAATGCATCACCTCACACTTTTCAGGGTTAAATTGCATTTTCCACTATTCTGCCCATCTGACCAACCCGTCTATATCGTCCTGTAGCCTGAGGCTTCCCTCCTCGCTATTTACCACTCCACCAATTTTTGTGTCATCTGCAAACTTACTGATCATACCTCCTACAAACAGCAAGGGACCCAGCACCGATCCCTGCGGTACACCACTGGACACAGGCTTCCAGTCACAAAAACAACCTTCGACCATCACCCTCTGCCTCCTGCCACTAAGCCAATTTTGGATCCAATGTGCCAAATTGCCCCGGATGCCCATGGGCTCTTACCTTCTTGACCAGCCTCCCATGCGGGACTTTGTCAAAAGCCTTACTGAAGTCCATGTAGACTACATCACCTGCACTACCCTCATCCACACACCTAGTCACCCCCTTGAAAAATTCAGTCAAATTGGTTAGACATGATCTCCCCCTGACAAAGCCATGCTGGCTATCCTTGATTAATCCTTGCCTCTCCAAGTGGAGACTAATTTTGTCCCTCAGAATTTTTTCCAATAATTTCCCTACCACTGATGTTAGGCTCACTGGCCTGTAATTCCCTGGTTTATCCCTACTACCCTTCTTGAATAATGGTACTACGTTAGCTGTCCTCCAGTCCTCTGGCACCTCCCCTGTGGCCAGAGAGGTTCTGAAAATTGGTGTCAGAGCCCCTGCAATCTCCTCCCTTGCCTCACACAGCAGCCTGGGATACATCTCATCTGGGCCTGGGGATTTATCCACTTTTAAGCCCGCTAAAACCGCTAGTACCTCCTCCCTCTCAATACTAATTTGTTCAAGTATATCACAATCCCCCTGCCTGATTTCTATGCCTACATCGTCCTTCTCCATAGTGAACACAGATGCAAAATATTCATTTAAAACCTCACCTACATCTTCAGGCTCTACACACAGATTGCCACTTTGGTCCCTAATGGGCCGTACTCTTTCCCTGGTTATCCTCTTGCCCTTAATATACTTATAAAACACCTTGGGGTTTTCCTTTATTTTGCCCGCCAGTGTTTGTTCATGCCCCCTCTTTGCTCTCCTAATTTCTTTTTTAAGTACCCCCCTGCACTTTCTATACTCCTTAAGGGCTTCCGCTGTTTTTAGTCCTTTGTATCTGCCAAAAGCCTCCCTTTTTTCCCTAATCCATTCTTGTATATCCCTTGACATCCAGGGTTCCCTGGGCTTGTTGGTCCCACCCTTGACCTTTACGGGAACATGTTGGCGTTGTACTCTCTCTATTTCCTTTCTGAAAGACTCCCACTGCTCTGATGTGGATTTTCCTACAAGTAGTTGATCCCGGTCCACTTTGGCCAGATCCTACCTTCTCACATTAAAATCGGCCTTCCCCCAATTTAGAACCTTTATTTCCGGTCCATCTCTGTCCTTTTCCATGACTACCTTAAATCTCACCGAATTATGGTCACTGTCACCAAAATGCTCTCCTGCTGACACTTCTACCACTTGCCTAGAATTAGGTCCAGTACCGCCCCCTCTCTTGTAGGACTTTCTACATGCTGGCTCAAAAAGCTCTCCTGGATGCACTTTAAGAATTCCGCACCCTCTAAGCCTTTCATACTCTGACTATCCCAGTTAATATTGGGGAAGTTGAAATCCCCTACCCTATTATTTCTACACTTCTCTGAGATTTGCCTACATATTTGTTCCTCTATCTCCCCCTGACTGTTTGGGGGCCTATAGTACACTCCCAGCAAAGTGCTTGCCCCCTTTTTGTTTTTAAGTTCTACCCATATGGCCTCATTAGAGGAACCTGCTAAGATATCATCCCTCCTTACAGCAGTAATTGACTCCTTGATTAATATTGCAACAGCCCCTCCTTTTACACCCCCCTCTGTCTCGCTTGAAGATTCTATACCCTGGAATATTGAGCTGCCAGTCCTGCCCCTCCCTCAACCATGTCTCTGTGATAGTAACAATATCATACTCCCATGTGTTCATCAACACCTTCAATTCATCTGCCTTACTCGCAAGACTCCTTGCATTAAAATAAATGCCATCCAGCCTTGCCATACTCCCTTGTGCCGTTACATATTTGCTCTGCCTTCCAGGCTGACTTGTTTTTTCCTCTATATTGGGCTGTGCATCACCCCCTACTATAGCTCCACTCTGTATCCCATCCCCCTGCCAAGTTAGTTTAAACCCCCCCCAATTTCCGGCAATGGCATGTCACTATAGGAGTCCCCCAAGGATCTATCCTTGGCCCCCTCTTTTTCCTCATCTATATACTGTCCCATTTGCAAGCATGGGGTCAGCATCCATATGTATGCTGCCAATGCCAAATTCTTCGTTTTTACCATTTCACAACCACTTCTGTGCTGTCTTGGGATGAGCTACAAATTTCTCCAGCTGATCATTAGGAAACTAAAGATATGGGCCTGTGTTTTGCGAAGTGGTAGCGCTTCCTGCTGACCTCGAAGAAAGCTTCCCACAAAGATCAATGACAGCAAATGCTGACAGATTCGCCGTCATTACAATCACAAATTCCGTACCATTGTTTTCAGTGCTCATCACAAACTCTGCTCCCTTGACACCTCAAATCATTCCATGGCCTCAATCGTTCTCACCCTTTGATCTTCAGACTGTGGCCTGAAACACCAACATTTTTTCCTTTCTTTACAGATGCTGCTTGACTTGCTGAGTGTTTCCAGCATTTTCTGATTTTGTTCCACTGGCTTGCTGTTCTGTTCCTCTTATTACTACACTGTAACATGCCTCAGGACATTTTGTATCTTAAAGGCACTATATAAATTCAAATTGTTGTCATTTCCCCCTTCCATTCTGCAACTTTTTGTCTGATTTTCCCCCTTTGCTCCACTTTATTTTATTCTCCATGAACTTTTTGTACTCTCAATTACTGCTCAAGGTGTTACAGTTTCATGGTTAAATGCAACTGCATTTCAGCCACCTGGCCATTAGGGACTTTAATTATTTGGTAGTGCTTGGGAAACTGCCCCATTGTGTATAACTGTGTATACACACATATAGAAGTTATAACACAGAAACAAGCTATTCGGTCCAATCAGTCTGCGTCGGTGTTTACCCTCCACGTGAACAATAGCTCAATTCACATTTCCTCACCCTCTTCCCATATCCCTTCAACCCCTTTTCCTTCATCCACATATCCAATCTAATCTTGAATGTTGACGTAGTTTCTGCCTCAACCAGTAACCCTGGAGGTTACTGCTCCTGCTCTTTGTTCTAAATATCTCACATTTAATCTTGGCCCATCAGCGACTGGAGACATAGAAACATAGAAGATAGGAGCAGGAGTAGGCCATTCGGCCACTCGAGCCTGCTCCGCCATTCGATGAGATCATGGCTGATCATCCAAACTCAGTACCCTGTACCTGCCTTCTCCCCATATCCCTTGATACCTTTATCTTTAAGAAATATATCTAACTCATTCTTCAATATATTTAATGACTTGGCCTCAACTACCTTCTGTGGTAGAGAATTCCACAGGTTCACCACTCTCTGGGTGAAGAAATTCTTCCTCATTTCTGTCCTAAATGGCTTACCCCTTATCCTTAGATTATGACCCCTGGTTCTGGACTCTCCGACCATCGGGAACATTCTTCCTGCATCTAGTTTGTCCAGACCTGTCAGAATTTTGTATGTTTCGTGAGATCCCCTCTCATTCTTCTATACTCCAGCGAGTATAAGCCCAATCGACCCAATCTCTCCTCATATGTCATTCCTGCCATCCCAGGTATCAGCCTTGTGAATCTTCGCTGAACTCCTTCCATGGCAAGAACATCCTTCCTCAGATAAGGCGACCAAAACTGCACACAGTACTCAAGGTGTGGTCTCACCAAGGTCCTGTACATCTGCAGCAGGGCATCCCTGTTCCTATACTCAAACCCTTTCGCTATGAAGGCCAACATACCATTTGCCTTCTTCACCGCCTGCTGCACCTGCATGCTTACCTTCAGCGACTGGTGCACAAGGACACCCAGGTCTCATTGCACTTCCCCTTCTCCCAATCTATTGCCATTCAGATAATAGTCTGCCTTTCTGTTTTTGACACCAAAGTGGATAACCTCGCATTTATCCACGTTATATTGCATCTGCCACGCTTCTGCCCACTCACCCAACCTGTCCAAATCATCCTGGAGTTTCTCGGTATCCTCCTCGCAGCACACACGCCCACCCAGCTTTGTGTCATCTGCAAACTTGGAGATATTACATTTAGTTCCCTTATCTAGATCATTAATGTATATTGTGAATAGCTGGGGTCCAAGGACCGATCCCTGCGGTACCCCACTAGTCACTGCCTGCCACTCGGAAAAAGACCCATTAATTCCTACTCTCTGCTTTCTGTCCGCCAACCAGTTCTCTATCCAAGTCAATACCTTGCCCCCAATCCCATGTGCCTTAACTTTACACACTAATCTCTTATGCGGGACCTTATCAAAAGCCTTTTGAAAGTCCAAATACAACACGGTGGCATAGTGGTTAGCACTCTTGCCTCACAGCGCCAGGGACCTGGGTTCGAATCCGGCCTAGGGTGACTGTCTGTGTGGAGTTTGCACATTCTCCCCGTGTCTGCGTGGGTTTCCTCCGGGTGCTCCGGTTTCCTCCCACAGTCCAAAGATGTGCGGGTTAGGTTGATTTGGCTATGATAAATTGACCCTTCGTGTTAGGGGGATTAAATATGTGGGGTTACGGGGATAGGGTGGGATATGTGTCGGTGCAGGCTCAATGGGCCGAAATGGCCTCTATCTGCACTGTGGGGATTCTGTGATCTACTGGTTCTCCCTTATCTATTTTCCCAGTTACATCCCCAAAAAATTCCAGTAGATTAGTCAAGCACGATTTACCTTTTGTAAATCCATGTTGACTTTGTCCGATCCTGTCACTGTTTTTCAAGTGCTCAGCTATTACATCCTTTATAATGGACTCTAGCATTTTCCCCACTACCGATGTCAGGCTTACCGGTCTGTAATTCCCCGCTTTCTCTCTACCACCCTTTTTGAATAGTGGGGTAACATTAGCTACCCTCCAATCCATGGGTACAGTTCCAGATTCCATCGAATGTTGGAAGATGATCAGCAATGCATCTACTATTTCTAGGGCCACTTCCTTAAGTACCCTAGGATGTAGATTATCAGGCCCTGGGGATTTATCGGCCTTCAATCCCGTCAATTTCCCTAACACCATTTCCCTGCAAATACTGATTTCTTTCAGTTCCTCCCTTTCATCAGACCGTATGTTCTCCAACATCTCTGGGAGGTTATTTGTGTCCTCCTTTGTGAAGACAAAACCAAAATATGCATTTAATTGGTCTGCCATTTCTTTGTTCCCCATTATAACTTCCCCCGCTTCTGACTGCAAGGGACCTACACTTGATTTCACTAATCTTTTTCTCTTCACATATCTATAAAAGCTCTTACAGTCAGTTTTTATGTTCCCTGAAAGCTTACTTTCATATTCTATTTTCCCCTTCTTAATTAATCCAGGCTGCTTCACCCTATCCTGTCCTGTCCCATTCTTTCATAATTTAATTTATTTGATAACACCCCATAATCTGCGTTCTTTAAAAAAAAATAGACCCAATGTTTACAAGTCTTTCTTTGTATTTGTATTTCTTCGTGCCAGGCAGCAGCCCAGTGAATCTGTATTGTACTCCTTTCAAGCTCCCGCCAGATATGCTTTGCACTTTGCACCAGTGATCCTAGATACTGTCAGAACTGCACCACTGAATAATAAAATGAGCTCCTAACAAGAACAGCACAATTATTTCATAATTTAACTGTAAACTATGATTCTTATGACTGCACCAAACACACTGAGCCCACCAGTGCCATTCTGCAATGGTTTAAGTGGCTGTGGTGATCACAGTGGCGTTAATTCAGAAAACTCAGAATTTGCTGCAGTGGGGCATCTCGTGGTGTGCGCTGTGAGTTAGACTTTTTCCCAACCCCTTCAGCGGCAATTATTTTTGTGCCGCAACTTGCTGGAAATATGAATTGATAAGGGCACGGGGTGCTCAACGGGGCATTTGGGACTTTGGTGAACAATGGGACTGATAGTCTTTATCTTTAACCAATTAAATTTAAGGATTGAGAAAGAAACAGAGCAAACAACGGAGATGGAATAGAGTGAATTAAAGTCAAATTAGATACAGAAAGAGAAATAAAGTGATAGAAAGAAAGATTGGATTAAGAGTGAGAGAAAAAAGGGACAGAAAGGAAAAATAAGAAAAACATTTTAAAATTAAAAATATCTCTAGGAACGATTCACTACCTGCAGCAGTGAATCTCCAGTTTCAATTGTTCACTTTCTGGGGTTGAGTGGCATTGCAGGAACATAAATGTCATCATTAAAAGGGTTCTTACATTGTGAAATACCAGGCCTAACTTTCTGCATCGAGTTTAATTTGTATTTATGCTGCAAATCCAGTAATTTCTTCAAACTCACGGGGAGATTGATCCTGTTTATGCAAAGCTAACAGCAGATCGTCCAGAAATTTGTGGCGATTTGCAACTCAAGGATTATCTATTCCTTGCCACAAATTGCTGGGTTTACTGTGAACTCGCCGTTATTTTCTCAAGAAATCCTGGGCTGATGTCGCCATTGATTTTAATGGAGGTTGGAGGTCTGATAATTAGCTGTTCAACTTTTCCAGCAAGGGTCTCTGTGGAGCAGTGTAAATGCCCCAGTAAATTATGGCTTGGCATACGTAATAGTGTAAGTCACTCACGCCATAATTTCCTGGAATGTCTGCACCATAATAATGGCAGCGCATTTTCAGCAAATTTAGGCCAGTCTTTGCTCAAAGACTTGCATTTATATAGTGTCTTTCACGACCACTAGGCGTCCCAAAGCGTTTTACAGCCAATGAAGTACTTTTTGAAGTGCAGTCACTTTTGTAATCAGGCGAGATCTGAACGTTAATTGATGTTCTGGTGATCCTAATCATGGTAAAGCGTCCTGTAGTGTAGAAAATACAGATTATAAACAATGATGCATGGTGTCTATAAACTGATGGATTTAAAAAAACAAATTGTGAATGTGTGCGGAGCAAATACCACCCCCACCTCTTGAGTTGTCCCCCTCCAGAAGATCATCAACCTCTTGAGCTGTTGTATGGTTCTGCTCAGTAGCCCCTCCTAGCGGCAGAGTGAGAAGCTGTGCTGCCCGGGGTGGGGGAGGGGCCGGGCTCGCGCGGTGGAGTGTGGGCCGGGCTCGCGCAGTGGTGTGTGGGCCGGTCTCGCATTGTCGGCGCGAAAGCGGCAGCTCGTGGCTGGGCAAAGAGCGAGAGCAGAGGCGCGCGCGTTGGGAGTTACCACCGGTTCGGGAGCGGCATCGATGGCGCTGTGTAACGGCGATTCCAAGGTCAGTTCCACCGGCTGGGGGGAGCGGCTCGCACCTCGGTGTCGACCTGGCCCGCTTTAACACGAAACCCCGCAGTATCCAGCGCGGGACGGGGGGAGCTGCCGTCTGGCCCCCAAGTGCTGGGGGCTCGAGGAGAACTCGAGGCTGCGGCCTGGAGATCCGGGCGCTCCGTTTTGTTTACTTCGCTTTTTTTCTCTCGGCTGGTGACCTGGGGCCGGGCTGAGCAGCGCGGTGTCGAGGCCGCAGGGGAAGGGTGCTGGTTCCTGCCTGGTTTGTTTAATTCGGCAATGACTTGTTATGTTGCGGAGTCGGGCTCCCCGGGCCCGCTGCTCGAGGGGAGGGAGGGAATGGGAAGATCGGCCGGGAGCTGCGAAAGTTGTACTCCCACTATTCAGTGTGTTTGTTGAACTCTGTAAAGTGGAACCGCGCCTGGGCCTCTCGACAGCTCCGCGCTCGGGGCGTCTGTCAAGCTGTGTCAGAGATCGGAGAGGCTTGTGCGGCAATGGGTGCTTGCCTCATCTATGGTCATTAGTATCAGAGGTTGCAAAATGGCCATTGCCCGCAGAAGCGTCCTGCAGAGGATTGATCATTATCAAAATGGGTAAATACAACACTCGGAGGGTAAAATGAATAAATCATTGTCATGGGGCAAGTTTTTAAAGGGATGACGTTCTGTCCAATAGGCTTTAAAACAAAACTGTAATTATTTTAATGCATGAGCTCAACACGTGTAAGGTATTTTTAAAAATAAACTATTTTGCTTACATGATGATGAGTTTTATTTTGTCATTGCTGCTCTCAGGATCTGCAGGTATTTTTTGTTAGATGGACGATAGTGCACCTTGCCCTGTAGAATGAATCTAAATTGACAAGCAAATCTAGAATTGATGTCAGTAAGTTCTTCACATGGTGACTAATGTGGAATAGCCATCTAGCTGGGTACAAGCAGCACTAACCATGGATTCATTAAAGAAGCAGTTAAAGGGGAGCCTGTGGGTTAAGTAGCCTTCCATGTCTGTATTTAATGTTCAAAAAGTTAATTGTTCCATTTACCAACACTCAAAATCGATAGATTCTTGAATAACCCATCGCAGAGCTCCACGTATGTATGTTTGGCAGTATGACATAGCACTGCTCGATAGGACCAGATTTTGCGTTGAGAGTAATGGTGAGGCTAACAGTGCTCACCCTTGTGGAGCAAATCAGACCGCAACTTCCAGAGTACGGACATCTACAGTTAAACGCGGAAATCTGGAAGTTGCGGTCCAAGTTACCCCGCTCCTCCACAGGCTGTGCTTCAACACAGTAAGGGGGTGAAGTTGCAGTACTTGCCCACTGGTTACCCACTAAACACACGAGAAAAAAGTTAGGACTGGTGCATTCAGGTGTAAGTGAATTTTTAACAGTACGATAAGTCATAATTGCTGCCAAACAACCTCTGACACTGAATTTAAGTTTACAAGTGTGGAGTCCTATTCCTTAAGAATTTCATTACTGGAGATTTAAAAAAATGTTTTTACTTTTTCTGTCTATCTTTGATCTCTCTTAATCCCATCTTTATTTCCCCCTCTTTATTTCGCTTTCTGTACTTGATTTAAATCTAATTTATACATCCTGGTTTAGACTCTGCGTGTCTCAGTGAGGACTCTTCAATCTGTTTGAAGAGCCTCCCTGTTGTTTGTCCTGCTCATAAGTTACAGATCCCCTGTAGAGGGCGCCGCGTTGGATCAGATGCCCGATGACAAGTCTCCGCGCAAAAGCCCACGTAAACTGGGCAGCTGTCAGCATAGTGAACGGCAAGCGCTGTTCTTTCGCCACTGACCGCAAAATCCAGAAATTAGAGTCTACAGCACAGAAACTGGCCATTCGGTCCAACTTGTCTATACTGGCGTTTCTGCTCCACGCGAGCCTCCTCCCAACCCTCTTCATCTAACCCTATTAGGGTATCCTATTCCTTTCTCCCTCGTGATTATCTAGCTTCATCTTAAATGTATCTATGCTATTTTCCTCAACTATTCCTTGTGGTAGGGAATTCCACATTCTTGTTACTCTTTGGGTAAAGAAGTTTCTCCTGATTTCCCTATTGGATTTATTAGTGACTATCTTATATTTATGACCTCTAGTCATCCCACACATAGGGTAGATGTAGAGAAAATGTTTCTATCAAAACAATTTAATTACCTTAAAGACCTCTATCGGGTCACCCCTCAGCCTTCTCTTTTCTAGAGAGAAGGGCTCCAGCCAGTTCAATCTTTCATGATGGGTATAACCTCTCAGTTCTGATATGAAAGTTAAAGCACATGGGATTGGGGGTAAGGTACTGACTTGGATAGAGAACTGGTTGGCAGACAAGAAGCAAAGAGTTGGAATAAACGGGTCTTTTTCCGAGTGGCAGGCAGTGACTAGTGGGGTACCGCAGGGATCGGTGCTAGGACCCCAGCTATTCACAATATATATTAATGATCTAGACGAGGGAACTAGATGTAATATCTCCAAGTTTGCAGACGACACAAAGCTGGGTGGGCGTGTGTGCTGTGAGGAGGATGCAGAGAAACTCCAGTATGATTTAGACAGGTTGGGTAATTGGGTAGATGCATGGCAGATGCAGTATAATGTGGATAAATGCGAGGTTATCCACTTTGGTTGCAAAAACAGGAAGATAGATTATTATCTGAACGGCAATAGATTAGGAAAAGGGGAAGTGCAACGAGATCTGCGAGTCCTTGTGCACCAGTCGCTGAAGGTAAGCATGCAGGTACAGCAGGCGGTTAAGAAGGCAAATGGTATGTTGGCCTTCATAGCGAGAGGATTCGAGTACAGGAGCAAGGATGTCTTGCTGCAGCTGTGCAAGGCCTTGGTGAGACCACACCTTGAGTATTGTGTGCAGTTTTGGTCGCCTTATCTGAGGAAGGATGTTCTTGCCATGGAGGGAGTGCAGCGAAGATTTACCAGACTGATACCTGGGATGGCAGGAATGACGTATGAAGAGAGATTGGGTCGATTCGGCTTATGTTCGCTAGAGTTTTGAAGAATGAGAGGGGATCTCATTGAAACTTATAAAATTCTAACAGGAATAGATGCAGGAAGGATGTTCCCGATGGCGGGGGAGTCCAGAACCAGAGGTCACAGTCTAAGGATAAGGGGTAAGCCATTTAGGACTGAGATGAGGAGGAATTTCTTCACCCAGAGAGTGGTGAACCTGTGGAATTCTCTACCACAGAAGGCAGTTGAGGCCAATTCATTAAATATATTCAAGAAGGAGATAGATATATTTCTTAAGGCTAAAGGGATCAAGGGATATGGGGAGAAAGCAGGGACAGGGTACTGAATTTGGATGATCAGCCATGATCTCATTAAATGGCGGAGCAGGCCTGAGGGGCTGAATGGCCTACTCCTGCTCCTATCTTCTATGCTTCTATCATCCTTGTAAATCTTTTTGCACCTTCTCCAGTGCCTCTATATCCTTATAATATGGAGACCAGAACTGTGCACAGTAATGGTCCCATTACGCTGCACGGTCATGCAACGGTCTGGAGGTCCCACACAGGCCGCTGGCTAGCTTCATGATGGAAAAACTGCGCATGCGTGGAAATTTGAATGGGCCGCGCACCTAAAAAAAACAATTAGGGGGAACGTTGGTGCACAGTACTCCATAAGTGTGGTCTAACCAGGGTTCTACATAAGTTTAACATAACCTCTCTGCTTTTAAATTCTATCCCTCTAGAAATAAATCCCAGTACTTGGTTTGCTCTTTTTTATGGCCTTATTAACTTGCGTTGCTACTTTACCCCATTCAGATTTTTATTATACAAGCAGTATGTGGCCTCCTTATTCTTCCTACCAAAATGCACCACCGCACACTTATCTACATCAAAATTAATTTGCCAATTACACGCCCATTCTGCAAGTTTATTAATGTCTTTCTGTATTTTGTCGCATGCTTCCTTTATATTAATGGCATCGCCCAATTTGGTGTCATTTGCGAATTTTGAACTTGTACTTCCAATTTCCGAGTCCAAATTGTTAATGTAAATCGTGAACAACGGTGGTCCCAGCATGATATATGTGGAACACCACTTCCTTCTTTTGCCAGTCTGAGTAGCTACCCGTACCATCCCGCGCAGATCGGGACCGGCTTTTCCAATGATAAATTTCGCACACACACGCGAAACTGTGAATGGGCACCGCACCCAAAAAAAATAGGGGGGGGAATCATTGCCTGTAACTCCTATTTTCTGTTTTATAGCCAGCTTGGTATCTATTCTGCTACCTGTCCTCTGTCTCCACGTGCTCTGACCTTAGCCATGAGTCTACCTTATCGAAGGCTTTTTGAAAATCCAAATATATTACATCTGCTACATTACCCATGTCTACTTTCTGTTACTTCTTCAAAGAATTCAGTAAGGTTGGTCAAGCATGACCTTCCATTTTGAAATCCGTGCTGACTTAGATTTTCAGTTTGTAGGTGTTTTTCTGTTCCATCTTTGAGTAAAGATTCCATTATCTTTCCTACCACTGACATTAAGCTAATTGGTCTATAGTTCCCAGGACTTGTTCTATCTCCCTTTTTAAATATATGAATATTAGCTGTCTGCCAGTCCTCTGATACTATTCCCTTTTCTGATGAATTTTTATATGTATGTAATGGTGCCTCTGCTATCTCTTCCCTAACTTCTTTTAATATGCGTGGATGCAATCCATCCAGACCAGTGGTTTTATCCTCTAAATTTGATTAGTTTATCAATTATCTCCCCCTTTCTATCTTAAATGCCTTTATATCTTTTTTGATCTCTTCTAATGTCCTGTCCAACTTGTTAGTCTCCCTGGTAAATACTGTAATTATTCAATATTTCTGCCATTTTGCTGTTAGTACCTTTGAGTTTATCTTTTGCATCCCTTAGTATCCCTATCCTGATTTTTCTTTGGTTATTTATGTGTGGAATACTATTTCTTTTTATATCCTCTAATTTAATTTCATAGTTCCTTTTTTGCTTTCCCAATTATTAATTTTACTTCTTTCCTAACCTCTTTGTATTCCCTTTTGTTATCCTCTCCTTTATTGTTTATGTACTTAGTGTATGCCTTTTTATTTAGTTTCAATTTTGCCCATATCTTTATTCATCCATGGTGTTTTATTATTGGCTAGTTTGTTCTTGGTTTTTTAGCTGAATATATTTCAGCTGAATATATTTCTCCTGAACACTCCTGATCACCATTTTAAATATTTTCCACAGCTGTTCTATCTGTCAATTTTTTTTTCAGTTTACCTTCTCTAGTTCCATTCTTCTTCCCTCAAATCTATCTTTTTCCCCATCTATTACTCTGGTCTTTGTCTTACTTAAGTCTTTTAAACCTTATTGTGTTATGATTGCTGTTGCTTAGATGTTCCCATACGCTTACTTCTCTTATCTGCTCTGGTTCATTTTCCATGACTAGATCCAGTAGTGATTCCTCTCTTGTTAGGCTTCTTGTGTACTGGGTAAGAAAGGAGTCCTGAAAACCCCCTTTCTCCTTTCTCTACCACCTCTTGCCAGTTTATTTGGGGTAGTTGAAATCTCCCATGATTATTCTATGTCTTTTATTCATTTCATAGATTTGCCCACATTTTTTACTCCACTTCCTTTCCACTGTTAGGTGGTTTGTCGAATTAAAGTGATTGTTCCCTTCTTATCCTGTCTAAATCCCTATCGATTCTGTTTCTAAATGCTAGTTACGTCTTTTTTTCTACTACCATTATTATCTCTAATTAGTGCAGCTATCCCACCACCTCTTCCTTCCCTATACTTTTTAAATATGTTATATCCTGCAATATTTAACTGCCAGTCCTGTTCTTTATTAAGCCATGTTTCAGTTATCCCTACTACATCTGGCTCCGTGCTATGAATTATTGCCTCTAGTTCCCCTGTTTTGTTTTGGATGCTGTGTACATTCCTGTACAGGCAATTTAGTGTGTTTTTACAATTGCTGTAAATTGGTACTAGTTATGATGTAATCAAGGGTGCTCTGTTCACTAAATGTCAAATGGAAGACCGAGATGGTTTGACAGATGGAGCTGCATTTTCTAGTCATGGTCCGACGTGAACCCCTGTTGGGCGGGGTTGAGTCTGGGAAGGAAGTCAGTAATTCCGAGTAAGTACTACTATATTTACCAAGGTGGAAAAAAATTGAACCTTTTGATTGCTTGGCTGTTGCAAAGAAATTGCAAAAGGAAAGGACATCTTTTTAATTTCTGATGTTTCTGAGGTCCTCAGTCTTTTGTATAAGATCAGAATAGGTGCTCTGTGAGGAATCATCTTGCGTAGTATAGCATCAGAGACTGTAGTTGTGTCACTTTGTATCTTGCCTATCCTGCTTAATTATATAGTTTTATCTCAATGTGGAAAGAGCCTGCATGGAGTGACCTAGAAGTGTGCTATTGTTCCATCTTCTGAGGTAAGAATTGACGTGCATTTAAACGGTCTTGCATTACTACAGTTCTCAGGACATTCCAAAACTTTTCACGTGATAAATTACCTTTTTCCTGTAGTACAGTAAATGTAGGAGCCAATTTGCTGATGGTTGAGGGAGGAATGTTGAGCAGGACACTGGAAGAACTCCCTGTTCTTCAAATATTGCTGTGGAATCCTTTCCATCAACCTGACCTACCAGAACAGGCAGGTGGGGCCTCAGTCTAATGTTTTAACTGATTAATGGCATGTTCGAGAAAGTAACATGTCCTCAGTACAGCACTGAAGGGTCACCTAGATTATGTGCTCAAGTTCAAAAGGAGGATTGAACCCACAACCTAGAAGAATTGTGTGTTTGCTGTCAATTGAGCCAAGCTAATAATTAAAGGTGATGAGCAGAAATCCCACATGCTCGAAAAGGTGATTTACCACAATTTGAGGTTGATTGTTAGATTGGACTGCACTAATCTGTACATGATAGTTTCTGTTTTATAAAGAGACTGCAGTCTAGTCTTAAACATGAGATGGTTTTTGGGGGGTGAGGGGGAAAGGAGCTTAAACTGTAACATTGGTCTCAAACTGACACCTATGATATGTCAATCACTAAAATGTACAGTGGGTAAAAAAATAAATAATTGGAGGTTAACTTTTAAGCTACAGATATTTATTTTAATGACAAATTTGAGAACTTGTTTGGGCAATGACAAAGTTTTGATTGGCGCACCCGAGTTCAGAACTTTTATCTCTAAATTCGATGGCAATCTTCAAAACCAATGAGTTTTGCATTGATAATGTACTGCCAGTGACTGGATTGTACTGCTGCTGGCCCCTGGCAAAATGAAGGAAGAGAAATATGATCTGGGAGGAGACAGTTATAGAAAATTTGACAGAGTAAATATATACTGTCAACATTTTTTGAAGTGTGTTTTGAGCAGGCACTAACTTTATCTCTGAAATAGTTACACAAGTTGCTTCTGAATTGAAAGTGTTTAGCGCAGGCTTTTTGAATAACATGCCTTTACAAGCCTAAATAAACTTATTTTTTATCCAGATTTAGTAAGTGGACATCATCGGTCAGCTGCTAATATATTAGCTTTGAAATGTTATCTTCAGTGCTATACCGTTACAAGAAGGAGAACCAATTACGGGTTTCTTTGCCGGTGTCACAATTAAGCATTCTCACCTTGGTACCTTTCTATTGGTATGGTCGGATCAGGAACTCATTTGCTCTACAACTGTGGAAAAGAATTTTGATGCTGTGGCCAATGTTCCCTCTAATTTTTTCTTGCGTGCGCAACCCCTTTAATGGGCTGCGCAGACCATTCAAATTTTGGCGCAAGCACGGTTTTCCATTTAAAAGACGGTGAGCGGCCTGTGCGAGATCTCCAGACTGCTGCGCAGCTTAACAAGAACATTGGTTGTGACCCCTTTCGCTATTTAATGTTGTAACTTTAACGAAACATTTTTCTAGAAGCTTTGTATGTGTAAATTGTTGAAGATTTTAGCATTAAACTTAATTTTTCCTTGGAAAGCTGCATAGAGCTGAACTGATGTGTATTTTTCAGTTGTGTATTGTACAATTGTAGTGCACCAGTCCCTAAATTAAGCCTTGTGAAGGAACAAATGTTTTAATACATTGTAAGTTTCAGCTTATATATTGGTGCAGTTATTAAGCCTGTGAATGAGATATGGCATATGCAGCAACTTTTTAGAAGGTTTCTTTTTAATGAAATCAGTCGTAAAAGTATTCTGTGATCAATTTTGTTTCCTTCCCCCCCTCCCTGGAAATAGGAGACTGCTGGAGGAGACATCAAGGATGCCAGGCATCAATATGAAGGGGCTGTAGTGATTCTTGATGCAGGAGCGCAGTATGGAAAAGTAATTGACCGGCGTGTGAGAGAACTTTTTGTACAGTCAGAAATCCTGCCACTGGAGACACCTGCTTTTGCAATCAAAGAGAATGGTTTTCGGTAAGAATTGGCTTTTGGTGTAGTTTAAGTGGATGAGTATGCGTGTATCTTATAAATATATATTTTCAAGAATAATTGTTTAGAATTTGATCAATAATATAAATTTATTCCTTTTATAAGGATGATGAGAAAACTTTCAAAATGCTTCACTGTAGTTGTTCACTGGAGTACTCCGTAGAGAAACATTATAATTGTAATGCATTTCCATTCTTGGTTGCCAGACCTCTTGGAATAGTGGAAATCCTACTGAAATTAACTGGGATTGGGAACTCACTGTCTGCAGGCTGGGATATGTTGTTTATCATTTGGGGTTGCCTGATCCAGATGCCTTCAAGTTACAGACTTAGAATTTCATGCATGTGTATTACTCATTTTCATTTACTAGTAGTCTTAGATAATGGGGTGGCAAAATACCAACAAGGTTAGAAAAGGTGAATAGAACATAAGAAATAGGAGCAGAAGTAGGCCATACGGCCCCTCGAGCCTGCTCCGCCATTCACAAAGATCATGGCTGATCTTCTACCTCAACTCTACTTTCCCGCCCTATCCCAATATCCCTTGATTCCCTTAGTGTCCAAAAATCTATCGATCTCATTCTTGAATATACTCAGTGACTGAGCATCATCTGCCCTCTGCAGTAGACAATTCTAAAGATAGCTGACCCCTTATCCTGAGACTATGACCCATAGTTCTAGACTCTCCAGCCAAGGGAAACAGCATAGAAACATAGAAGATAGGAGCAGGAGTAGGCCATTCGGCCCCTCGAGCCTGCTCCGCCATTCGATGAGATCATGGCTGATCATCCAAACTCAGTACCCTGTACCTGCCTTCTCCCCATATCCCTTGATACCTTTATCTTTAAGAAATATATCTAACTCATTCTTCAATATATTTAATGACTTGGCCTCAACTACCTTCTGTGGTAGAGAATTCCACAGGTTCACCACTCTCGGTAAAGAAATTCTTCCTCATTTCTGTCCTAAATGGCTTACCCCTTATCCTTAGATTATGACCCCTGGTTCTGGACTCTTTGACCATCGGGAACATTCTTCCTGCATCTAGTTTGTCCAGACCTGTCAGAATTTTATATGTTTCGATGAGATCCCCTCTCATTCTTCTATACTCCAGCGAGTATAAGCGCAATTGACCCAATCTCTCCTCTCAGCATTTACCCTGTCAAGCCGTCTAAGAATTTTATACGTTTCAACGAGATCACCTCTCACTCCTCTGAACTCCAGAGAATTCTACTCAATCTCTCCTCATATGACAACCCTCTCATCCCAGGAATCAGTCCAGTGAACCTTCGTTGCACCATCTCCAAGGCAAGTATATCCTTCCTTGGGTAAGGAGACCAAAACTGTTCAGAGTACTCCAGGTGTGGTCTCAACAAAGCCCTCTATAATTGGAGCAAGATTTCCTTACTCTAACCCCCTTGCAATATAGGCTAACATACCATTTGCCTTCCTAATTGCTTGCTGTAATTGTATGTTAACTTTCTGTGATTCGTGTACAGGGACACCCAAAATTCTCTGAATACCACCTAGCTTTGTATCGTCAGCAAACTTGGATATATTACGCTAGGTCCCCTCATCTAAGTCATTGATATAGATTGTAAATAGCTGAGGCCCAAGCTCTGATCCTTGCAGCACCCTACTAGTTACAACCTGCCAAACAGAAAATGATCCGTTTATTCCTACTTCCCTAATCTTGTGTAACAACCTCTTGTGTGGCACCTTATCAAATGCCTTCTGAAAATCCAAATATACTACTTTCACTGGTTCCTCCTTATACACCCTCAGAAAACTCTTAATAGATTTGTCAAACATGATTTCCCTTTCACTGTGTTGACTCTGCCTAATCATATTATAATTTTCTAATCTTGTTAACACATCCCTAATAATAGATGGAGTAGCAAGAGCATGGGAACACCACCACCTCCAAGTTCCCCTCCAAGTCACACACCATCCTGACTTGGAAGTATATCGTCGCTGTGTCAAAATCCTGAAACTCCCTCCCTAACAGCACTGTGGGAGCACCTTCACCGCACGGACTGCAGCAGTTCAAGGCGACTCACCACCACCTTCTCGAGGGCAATTAGGGGTGGGCAATAAATGCTGGCCTTGCCAGCAGCGCCCACATCCCACGAACGAATAATTTAAAAAAAAAAGATTCTGGCATTTTCCCTACTACTGATGTCAGGCTAACTGGTTAATAGTTTGCTGGTTTTCCCCCCCACCCCTCTTTTTTTCTCTCTCTCTCCCTCTCTCCCTCTCCAAGTGAAGCTTTAGTTAAGGAAATGCTGGTTTCTAGTGGGGAAAAATGAACAGTACCATGGGGGAGGGGGGAAAGCAAGAAATTTATACAATTCAACTTGTGCTTTTGTTCTGATTCTGAATAAAATCTAGGCATGGATTCTTAAACTTCTGTGGCATTGGAAGTCACAGGGCTTATGTCATGCTCATTTCCACTTCCCCATGACTATGTCTAGAATCATAGAATAGTACAGCACAGAAGAAGGCCATTCGGCCCATCAAGTCTGTGCTGGCTCTTTCGAAGAGTAATCCAGTTAGTCCCACTCCCCTGCTATTTCCTCATATCCTTGCAATTTTTTGTCTCATGTATTTATCCAATTCCCTTTTGAAGGCTACTATTGAATCTGCCTCCACCACCCTATCAGGCAGTGCACTTCCAAATCCTAACCACTCTGCGTAAAAAAGTTTTTCTTCATGTCATCCCTGGTTCTTTTGCCAATCATCTTAAATCTGTGACCTCATGTTATCGACCCTTCGGCTATTGGAAACAGTTTCTCTTTATTTACTCTATCTAAATCGTTCATGATTTTAAACACCTCTATCAAATCTCCTCTGAGCCCTCTCTGCTCCAAGGAGAACAGCCCCAGCTTCTCTAGTCTATCCACGTAACTGTATTCCCTCATCCCTGGAACAATTTTAGTAAATCTCTTCTGTACCCTCTGCAAAGCCTTCACATCCTTCCTAAAGTGATTTGGACACTACTCCAGCTGGGGTCGAACTAGTGTTTTATATAGGTTTAGCATAGCTTCCTGACTTTTGTACACTCTTCCTCTATTTATAAAGCTCAGGATCCCATATGCTTTATTAACTGCCACCTTCAAAGATTTGTGCACAAGCACCACCAGGACTCTCTGTCATAGAGTTATACAGCACAGAAAGAGGCCCTTCGGCCCATTGTGTCCGCACCGGCCATCAAGCCCTGTCTATTCTAATCCCATTTTCCAGCACTTGGTCCGTAGCCTTGTATGCTATGGCGTTTCAAGTGCTCATCTAAATGCTTCTTGAATGTTGTGAGGGTTCCTGCCTCTACCACCCTTTCAGGCAGTGAGTTCCAGATTCCAACCATCCTCTGGGTGAAAAAGTTTTTCCTCAAATTCCCTCTAAACTTCCTGCCCCTTACCTTGAAACTATGCCCCCTGGTTATTGACCCCTCTACTAAGGGGAAAAGTTCCTTTCTATCTACCCTATCTATGCCCCTCATAATTTTGTACACCTCAATCAGGTCCCCTCTCGGCCTTCTCTGCTCTAAGGAAAACAACCCCAGCCTGTCCAGTCTCTTCATAGCTGAAGCGCTGCAGCCCAGATAACATCCTGGTGAATCTCCTCTTGCAGCCCCATTAAAATTGTACAATTTAGTGCACCAAAATGTAACACCTCACACTTCTCTGCATTGAATTTCATCTGCTATGTGTCCGCCCATTCCACCAGCCTGTCTATGTCTTCTTGAAGTCTATTACTATCTTCCTCACTGTTTACTACACTTCCAAGTTTCGTGTCATTTGCACATTTTGAAATTCTGCTCTGTAGCCCCAAGTCCAAGTCATTAATGTATATCAAAAACAGCAGTGGTCCTAGTACTGAACCTTGGGGAATGCCACTATATACCTCCCTCCAGTTCGACAAACAGCCATTCACCATTTCTAAATTTGCCTTTGTAGAGAAATTCAGTCCTGGGCAATCATCTACAGCTGTTGCATGGTATGGAATGAATTCCTTGGGTAAAGTTTTTTTTAAAGCTTAAGCTATTCAAATACTACAAAGAGAAGCTCTAGAATGATACCCGGACTTCAAGGTTTAAGTTACGAGGAGAGATTGCACAAATTAGGGTTGTATTCCCTAGAATTTAGAAGGTTAAGGGGTGATCTGATTGACGTTTTCAGGATATTAAGGGGAACAGATAGGGTAGATAGAGAAACTATTTCCGCTGGTTGGGGATTCTAGGACTGGGGGGCATAGTCTAAAAATTAGAGCCAGACTTTTCAGGAGTGAAATTAGGAAACGCTTCTACACACAAAGGGTGGTAAGAAGTTTGGAACACTCTTCCGCAAACGGCAATTGATGCTAGATCAATTTTAAATCTGGGATTGATAGCTTTTTGTTAACCAAAGGTATTGAGGGATATGGGCCAAAGGCAGGTATATGGAGTTAGATTGCAGATCAGCCATGATCTCATCGAATGGCGGAACAGGCTTGAGGGGCTGAATTGTCTACTCCTGGTCCTATGGTCCATATGTGTAATGGAATTGAGATAGAAAATAATTCAGAGTTCGTCTCAAATTTATATGTTTACTAAATATGTGGTGTCTGGTAATACTGAATGATCCTCTAGACCAGTTATGTACTATTTTGTGTCGGTAAAATGCAGTTTCAGTTTCACATCCGCGCACAACGTTTGGTGTAAATCTGGTATGCAATTGCTGAAATGACTGTTTTGCGTTTTCACAAGTGTGTGAGACCACATGGGAAGGTAGCTTCACACCTTCAGAACTTAAAAAAAATTCCCATGTAGTATGTTAGTTTTTAGTACGCTGATTGATTTTTAAATTTTTTAAAATTTGTTTATGGGATGTGGGCGTCGCTGGCAAGGCCAGCATTTATTGCCCATCCCTAATTGCCCTTGAGAAGTTGGTGGTGAGCCGCTTTCTTGAACCGCTGCAGTCTGTGGTGAAGGTACTCCCACAGTGCTGTTAGGGAGGGAGTTCCAGGATTTTGACCCAGCGACGATGAATGCATATCTACTATTTCTATTTGTGTTTTGTATCTTACAATAAATGTCAATACCTTTTTTACTAAAGTCCTAATCTTGTAATTGGAATAACTGGCTGGGAAAAGTGACTTGAGCCCGACATTTTCGTGGAGCTAAAATGTGATGGTCATTAGGGTCGGTTTCTTTGTCGTTTTAAACTTAATTAGTTTGCACTCTTGGTTTCTGAAAATTCTCCCAATTATGTTATTAATACTCACTGGATTTATAAAAACCAAAGAGACATTAACTTTGTCACTATTGGCACTTAACAATTATTCTGCTTGCTCTATTTTGCACACAATGTTCCATTCCTATTTGTATTAAATTCCAATTCTATTGGAGTTTCCTCTTTTATTTTCTAATTTTTTATAATCCAGTTAATATTGCATTGTAAGCTTTTCTTTCATTATGGAAGTTGATTACCAGTTGAACTTTTTAATGCATTTTTAGCATTCCTACAAATATGCAAGTGACTTGTTCTTAAATACTGTTTCTGTTTTGCAGAGCTATCATCATATCTGGGGGTCCAAGCTCTGTCTATGCAGAAGATGCTCCATGGTTTGATCCAGCAATATTTACAATTGGCAAACCTGTTCTTGGAATCTGCTATGGAATGCAGGTACTGTGTACAAATTCAGATCATTAATGCAAGTGTTTGACAAAGATATAGATTATCTAAAGCATCACACTTCTATCCATATGTTTTTATTTATCGGGGTACTATGTTGGTGTCTTTTTATTTAAAACTGTTTGTGCTGAGTTATGCAGTAGTGTCTTTCTACTGATGTAAAGTGTAGTTTTCACCAGATGTCTTGGGTATGTCATCTATTCGACAATGGATTGGAATTTCAAGTTTTATGTAGGGGAAAATTGAAGCATAACATACAAACCAATTTTTATTTAAATTCACAGATGATGAATAAAGTTTTTGGAGGTACAGTGCACAGAAAGAATGTGAGAGAAGATGGTGTGTTTACAGTAAATGTGGACAATAGCTGTTCACTGTTCAGGTACTGATGGCTTATTCTAATTCAGACATGTTTGCAGTTTTTTTTGTCTTTTAAGAGAAATGAGCAGCTGAAACCGGTACATGGTTTGAAATTAATTGTAGATTTTATAATTGTAAAATGTTGCTGGTTAGTTTGTGGTTTTCGTACTTCAGTATATTTGGGGAATCATTTGCCGCAATGCAAACTTTTTTGTGTTCCGATATTCTAATTGCTTTTCTTTCAAAAATAAATCCAGTTTTGTTATCTGGTGTGATGAGCAAGCAATTCAGTGTCAAATATAGCATGGGGACAAGTGCAAAGCATAACTCCCTCTACCCCAACAATGTGTCTCTACCCTCAGAGAACCAATTGTCTTTTCGTCCTGTCTAAGCAAGTTGGCCATGTTGTGCTGAATTCTGACAGTTTTACACTATTGATCTACAGCTGCTAGCAACTGGGTTGCACTGCCCAAATACATTTCATGTGGGACTTAGTCAGCAGAGAGATGTCTTTCTGACCAGAGATGCCAAAATGCTTGCTTCATGGACTATCTAGTCTCCATAGTCTATACATTTTTGTGCCAGGTGAAGTAAAGCTATTATGTATTTGGAAAGGAAGGCTAGAAACATGTACAACATGAAAAGCTTCATAGAATTTTTCCTGCATTGAATTCTCCTCTTTCCTCCCCCCACCCCCCCAAAAAAGAAACTTTGTTTTAAATCTTTAGTGGAGCAGTTTTGTGCCAGATAGTTTATAAATATCTGATTGTCCTGTAAGTACCCAGAAAGACTGCTAAATAATATCATCTCTTATTTAGCTAATGCTTTTGTGACTAAATTGCATGCTTTTCCTTCACTTCCCCTCTTCCCAGTCCTAAAGTGAAAAATGAACATTATTTCCAATGGAACCAGCAATTTCATGTTGGCCTTTTTGTTAGATGTCATTATTAAAAATTAATATACATAAAATCCTCTTGAGCAATTCCAATGTTTTTTTTATTGTTTAGTCTTCTGTATTTCTTTTACATTTCCCCCTTCATTAGAGGTCTACAGAAAGACGAGCTTGTTTTGCTCACTCATGGTGATAGCGTGGACAAGGTGGCAGAAGGCTTCAAAGTCGTCGCACAGTCTGGAAACATTACAGCAGGTATACTTGAGTCAATATAGCAATGAATAGTTTGAATCCAGGTTTGACCGTGTTTGTGTGTGTTGAATGTAGTGTGACAGACACATTGTTTTAGAATGGACAGTCAACAATGTCAGATTATGACCAGTACTACTATCACAGTGATTTTTTTTGTGTGGTGATTTTTATATAGCAGTACCCAATTGTTAATGAATTTTCTCAGCTGAGACACTGGATCAGTGTCTAGAGCCACAAAGGAATACCGATGCATACAATGCATTCTGGAGCTCTTGTAGTTGCCTTGGTGGACCAACTCCTTTCTGACAGGGGATACCTGAAATGGTAGAAAATATATGGTAAAACTGGGAATATCTCCTGTGAGGTAGGAGAACTTTAAAGTTTTATTTCAAAATAGCATCATAGAAAGGAAGACAATATTTTATACTCCCTCCTCCCACAGACCTACTCCACCTTTGAGGTTATTTCCCGGTATATTGGCCGTCTAAAATATGGTGGAGGGAGGAATCAGGACGCTAATTGTTTTGCAGAAGCTTCTGCTACATGATCAAGCTCCGTAGCCTGCTGTGCTTTCTGTTTGAACATTGGTTTGATCGGTGTGCAGAAACTATTGTTTCCAGACATTATTTTCCGTCATGAAATTGCTTTAAAAGGATAGCCTTCATAATTTTTACATTGTTGTGGTAATTAACTGACAGTCCGTCCCTTCCAAAGTGGAATGTATATTTGTGTTTGTGGGCAGAGAGTAAGAGAAGGGGGGTGGTGGCTGGGCAGTGAACTAGCTGTCGAAAATAAAGCCGTGGAATTCAGAGTAGTAAGGAACTGCTTTCTCTGAGGGAAGGTGCTGTACAGCAATGCGACTGTTTCTCACAAGAAGGAAAAACGAGAGGGAGTTTGATGCCACACATATCTAATGGTCAGTTACAGGCCAATCCTGGTCTGTCTGTTGTGTGAACTGCAAATGGACCTTTCTTGATTTAAAAAAAAATGCATTCTTTCCACACATTGTCACAGGGCTGGTAGCCTGCTTTCAGATCTTATGGTGCTCCACTCTGGAACTGGCAGTCAGGAGGTGTGTGTGATTGACTGGTCAAGTGATTCGCCACAGTGACACAGCTGTGATAGCTTAAGTGCGTGGAAGCTGGCTGGTGCAAACTTGTTTCCCATCACTCAATAGCACAACTGCTTCTGTGGTTTGTGTTTATTGTAAAAGCTCCTCCTTTAAAGAACATACTTTGAAAATGCTTAGTTTATGGAAGTTAAAGCAAGTGAGAACATGGATTACATTTTAGAACAGTTTTGCACTAGATTTGATCTTGTGCAAAAGAGTATTTAAAAAACATCCATGTTAATTTTCTGTTTGAACTGTATACAGCAATAGCAAATGAATCCAAGAAGCTCTATGGTGTTCAGTTCCATCCGGAAGTCGACTTGACAGAGCATGGCAAAGACATTTTGAAGAATTTCGTGTTTGATATAGCTGGTTGCAGCGGGACATTCACAGTCCAGAACAGAGAAGCCGAATGTATCCGAGAGATACAAAAGAAAGTTGGACATTCCAAAGTTTTGGTAAGCTTTCTTTATTAATGGTGTAAAATGTTTAGAATAATGAAAAAAAAATGTTTTTCATGGCATTGCACAAATTTGCTTTAATAAATGGAACTGGGTTTCCCAGTTTAGAAATTCTAACTTTTGTCACTTGATCCATAGGTTTTACTGAGTGGAGGAGTAGATTCTACTGTGTGCACAGCTTTGTTGAATAAGGCTTTGAACCAAGATCAAGTAATAGCTGTTCACATAGACAATGGTTTCATGCGGAAAAGAGAGAGTCAGTCTGTGGAGGAAGCCTTGAAGAAACTTGGTATTAAAGTCAAAGGTAAAAATGAAAAAATTCTGTAACTGGTTTAAAGAATTAATAATATTATAGAACTGTTTAGATTTGTGCAAATATTCCTATGTAATACAGCACATGGAGCATATAGCAATTAGAAAGGGCATTAAAGCCATAGAGAGTGTATAGCATAGATTCACCAGGATGATGCCAGGGAAAGGAAATTATAATTGAGAAGAGACTTGAGATGCTGAGACTATTTCCACTGGAGCAGAGAAGGCCAAGAAGAGATTTAATAATTATTTAAAATTATGAAGGGCTTTGATAAAGTGAATAAGGGAAGACTACTTCCTCTGGTTAGGGAGTCAGTACGTGGGGTCATTAATATAAAATTGGCACTGAGGAAAGAGGTTAGGAGAAATTTCAGTGTCTTAAAACTGTAGTGGATATTTTGTGCTGCAAGTTGAACACTAGCATCACTAATAGCTTAAAGTTCAGAACCCAACCTATATTGGAATGGTGGAGAGGAGGGGAAGTAAAATTGGTAGCTCTATGCTGCAAAACTGTCCTTTACTTAATTGGTTTGAGTACAGCAAATTGTTAAGTGTAGTAAGTTTATGTGACACTTGCTAGATTTTGTAGAATTTCCCACTATTGCCCTTTGAGTTTAGGACCTGAGCTAAGTGGTGTTTTGCCAAATCCAAAGGAAAGATATTCCCATGCTTTTCTATAAGTGTCGGTATCTGTAATATGCTACTGATCCCTGATACCCTGGATTCCTATTTGACTGACTTTTGCTGTTAACATATTCTTGCCAATCATTAGTACAAAAAGCACAAGACTGCTACAAACCCGTAGGACAAATTGTTTTGTCTATATACATAGAAATTATATACAGCTACAGCTTTAACCATTGTGATATTCAGCTTTAAGTTGCATTTGAAGACTAGAACTTAGCTGTTTATTTCTGCAGATTATTACTGTAACTTTGTTTAAAATTTTCAGTGGTTAATGCAGCACATGCATTCTACAATGGCACAACAACTCTACCAATTTCAGAAGAAGACAGAACTCCCAGGAAGAGAATAAGTAAGACCCTAAATATGACAACAAATCCAGAAGAGAAAAGAAAAATAATAGGGGATACCTTCGTGAAGGTACTTTTTGAATTAACTTTGTTCATTTTGATTTTGTGGTACAATATTCAAATGTTTTAGTTGAGAATATTTCAAAGTGCTGTGAAAGACGAAAGGCACAAATGTTTCTTTTCTCTATTCTAGGTTGCAAACGAAGTAATTGGGGAAATGAATCTAAAGCCTGAAGAAGTGTATCTTGCTCAAGGTACTTTGAGGCCAGATTTAATTGAAAGTGCTTCAATAGAGGCAAGTGGGAAAGCAGATGTCATCAAAACTCACCATAATGATACTGAACTGATAAGAAAATTGAGGGAAGAGGTCAGTGATGAATTTTAACAGCTTTGTTTGTTGACTGTAAATTTAGCAAACTAATCTCTGCAAGTTTATTTAGTGTGATTAAAAATAAAGTTGGGTGCTTAGTCCAAAGTTTAAATTAATTGATCCTCTAATAACTTTTCAAGGTTTCCTTTACAGTTTGGTTCACAGGTATGAGCTTGTTCTGCAGATTCAGTTGGTCATATTTGTAGTAATCAGCAGTGTTCTGTCTGTTGGTAAATAAGACTGCAGCAATGAGCAATTGTGTATTTGCAAGTGTTTACAGTCTCTTTGTAAAGTTTTAAATAGCTGTTTAATTTCATA
The DNA here is from genome assembly GCA_030390025.1 of Squalus acanthias. NCBI lineage: Eukaryota > Metazoa > Chordata > Chondrichthyes > Squaliformes > Squalidae > Squalus > Squalus acanthias. The sequence continues at coordinate 45,530,705 of CM059429.1, forward strand.
ATTTATTATTTATTTAATTCATTGTGTCTGGTTCTGCAGGGTAAAGTGATAGAGCCACTAAAAGACTTTCACAAGGATGAAGTGAGGGCATTAGGCAGAGAACTGGGTCTTCCCGAAGATCTTGTTTCGAGGCACCCATTCCCAGGTAAACTGAATACATAATCCTGCTTTCATTAAACTGGAAGTCATTCCTTTTTGTAATTTCTCTTGTGTCTTAAGTAATTTCCGGTTTATTTCCGACTTCTTTTAAAGGCCCTGGTCTTTCCATTAGAATAATCTGTGCTGATGAGCCTTACATTTGCAAAGACTTTGCAGAAACTAACAACATTCTGAAAATAGTAGCTGATTTCTCTGCAAGTGTGAAAAAAGTAAGTAAAGGTGGATATTTCCTGCCAATTTTTTTGCTTGCTAGAATTGCTAGTGAAGGCTTCATTCACGAATTGGGAGAGCATTTGCCATTTCAGTTTTAACAGGATAAAAATAAGTCATATGCAATACAATATACTGCTCAATAAATGAGTCTCATCTATATAAACAAGCAGTTTTCAAACTTTTCTGTGTGGTGACCCTATGAAAATAATGACTCGGCCTGTCTTAAATTCCAAGACAATGGCCCGAAATTTGCTGCAATGATGATATTGACGACAAACGCCATACTTAGACCTTTGTGCTCCCCGATTCTCCAGTGACTGATTCACACCATGATTTGCTGTAAAAAAAAAACAATGTCTGATAAACATCCAAGGATCTGACGCAGAATGAAACACATTATTTAATGTTTTCAAGTAAAGGAGCTAAACAATTTGCGCAGGTTTCCCATTTTCATATTTTAAAAATTGATTAGTATAAATGGAGTTCATTTTTTCTTCTTCTGTAACTAATTCTTGTTGCATATAATCGGGACGGTGTGAAAGGGCATCAGTCTACAAGGACGCTTATTGTTGCTCATCCTGATGTCTGGTTAATTTCACTTCTGACAGTCTGTCTTGTCAATAAGTGGATTGTTTTATTTTAAACAAAGCTATAACATTAAAGTAAGCCTGGTTCGATAAAGACTGAAGCTGTTATTTCCTTGCGCACTTTTTAAAATATATCAGTACAATCCCATGGCATAAAATAATAGGGTGTTCCAAAATAGCTGCATTTGATTATAACTCTCCTTCAACGTTTTTGACACATGGAATTTTATTTAGTGGGAACTTAATGCAAACTGTGTCAAAACCCGCTGAGCGATTGAATACTTGACTGATTCTGAGCCCTCCAGTGCCATTCTGTAATGGTCTAAGTCGCTGTGACAATCACTGGTGTTAATTCAGCAAACTCGAACTCACCGTTGATTTAAATTTGGGGGGGGGGGTGGGGGGGGAAGGTCGGAGCTATGATGATTCACTTCACCTTTTTCAGTGAGGGTCTCTGGTATAGTGCAAAAGTCCAAGCAAATTATGGTGTGTGCATAATGGCATAAGTCACCCATGCCATAATTTCCTGGAATTTCGGCACCATAATAATGGTGTTAGTAACAGATGCACCATTACGATGACAAGCTTTTAGCAAGTTCAGGCCCAGTGTCAGCAACCCAAAGAGAAACATTGATATATACTAATTTTTTTTGCAATTGTAACACAAAAAACTGAACTCAACAGATACAGAATTCTGATGACAAACTGACAGAAATCTGTCTTTGTACACTTCTTGGGTTGAGGGACCCCAGTTTCAAAAGCAGTGATGAAGATGGGATAACAGTACCTTATAAACTTTTAAATGTCTCATTAGCCCATCAAAATTGTGCCAGAAATGATGCACTTTGGGAGGACTAATATGGAAAGACAGTATATTGTAAATGGCACAATTTTTAAAAGTGCAGATGAGCAAAGTGACCCTGGTGTTGATGTACACAAATCCTTAAAGGTGGCAGGGCAAGTTGATAAGGTGGTTAAAAAAGCATATGGGTTACTTGGGTTTATAAATAGAGAGGTCGCACAACACCAGGTTATAGTCCAACAGTTTTATTTGAAATCACAAGCTTTCGGAGCTATCACTCCTTCCTCAGGTGAAGTAAATTGGATACAGAATCGCCAGAGCATATATAGATGGAAAAAAAAGCATGTGTACTTTACAATTGCAGACCAATAAATTAAATCATCCTGACTATCTGCCGAGGTGTGATAAAGTTAATTAAGTCAGCCAGGAAGGTACCACATCAAAAGACATAGCAAGATACAACTGAGACAATGAGGTGTAGTCGCAGGGGTTCCAACGTGTCAAAAGCTGCCGTCTGTATGTAAAACGAAAAGCTTTAAAAAAAATTTACTTTTTTACTGGGAAAATTTTTACTTTTTTACTGGGAATCACATCTGTGAACAAGCTAACGACGACTCGAGTCCGGATCACGTCATGTATCGTGACATAAACCCAAGATCCCGATTGAGACCGTCTTCATGAGTTCGGAACTTGGCTATCAGTTTCTGCTCGATGATTTTGCGTTGTCGTGTGTTTCTAAGGTTGCCTTGGAGAACGCTTACCCGCAGATCCGAGGCTGAATGTCCTTGACTGCTGAAGTGTTCCCCGACTGGGAGGTAACAATCCTGCCTGGCGATTGTTGCGCGGTGCTCGTTCATACGTTGTCTCAGTGTCTGCATGGTCTCGCCGATGTACCATGCCGCGGTGCATTCTTTCCTGCAACGTATGAGGTAGACAACGTTGGCCGAGTCACATGAGTATGTACCATGTACCTGGTGGGTAGTGTCCTCACGTGTGATGGTGGTATCTGTGTTGATGATCTGGCATGTCTTGCAGAGTTTGCCATGGCAGGGTTGTGTGGTGTCGTGGTCGCTGTTATCCTGAAAGCTGGGTAATTTGCTGCGAACGATGGTACTTCTGAGGTTAGGCGGCTGTTTGAAGGCAAGTAGTGGAGGCGTGGGGATGGCCTTAGCGAGGTGTTTGTCGTCATCGATGACATGTTGAAGGCTGCGAAGAACATGTCGTAGTTTCTCCGCTCCGGGGAAGTACTGGACGACGTAGGGTACCCTGTTGGTTGTGTCCCGTGTTTGCCTTCTGAGGAGGTCTATGCGATTTTTCGCTGTGGCCCGTCGGAACTGTCGATCGATGAGTCGAGCGTCATATCCCGTTCTTACGAGGGCGTTTTTCAGCGTCCGTAGGTGTCCATCGCGTTCCTCCTCGTCTGAGCAGATCCTGTGTATTCGCAGGGCTTGTCCATAGGGGATGGCTTCTTTAACATGGTTAGGGTGGAAGCTGGAGAAGTGGAGCATCGTGAGGTTGTCCGTGGGCTTGCGGTAGAGTGAAGTGCTGAGGTGTCCGTCTTTGATGGAGATTCGTGTGTCCAGGAATGAGACCGATTCTGAGGAGTAGTCCATGGTGAGTTTGATGGTGGGATGGAACTTGTTTATGTTATCGTGTAGTCTTTTCAGTGATCCTTCGCCATGGGTCCAAAGGAAGAAAATGTCGTCGATGTATCTGGTGTACAGCGTTGGCTGGAGGTCCTGTGCAGCGAAGAAGTCTTGCTCGAACTTGTGCATGAAGATGTTGGCGTATTGGGGTGCGAATTTGGTCCCCATGGCTGTTCCGTGTGTTTGGGTAAAAAAATGGTTGTCGAAGGTGAAGACATTATGGTCAAGGATGAAGCGGATGAGTTGTAGGATGGCGTCTGGAGATTGGCTGTTGTTGATGTTGAGTACTGAGGCTGTTGCAGCGATGCCGTCATCGTGGGGGATACTGGTGTAGAGTGCCGATACGTCCATCGTGGCAAGGAGTGTTCCTGGTTCAACTGGTCCGTGGGTGCTGAGTTTCTGTAAGAAGTCTGTAGTGTCGCGACAGAAGCTGGGGGTTCCCTGTACGATGGGTTTCAGAATGCCCTCGACGTATCCAGAGAGGTTCTCACACAGGGTTCCATTGCCTGATACGATAGGACGTCCGGGTGTGTTGGCTTTGTGTATCTTTGGGAGGCAGTAGAAGTCTCCCACGCGGGGAGTACGTGGGATGAGAGCGCGTAGGATGTTTTGAAGGTCTGGATCGAAGGTCTTGATCAGTCTATTGAGTTGGCGGGTGTGTTCTTTGGTCGGATCTGCGGGTAGCTGTCTGTAGTGTTCCTGGTTGTCCAGTTGTCGGTATGCTTCTTTACAATAGTCCGTTCTGTTCTGTATGACGATGGCTCCTCCTTTGTCCGCTGGTTTGATGACAATGTTGCGGTTGGTCTTGAGAGCGTGGATGGCGTTGCGTTGTGCTCGGGTGACATTCTGGACTGTCTTGTGAGTGCGGCTGATGAATCTGGCGTTGATGCATTTCCTGACAGCTTGAGCATACATGTCAAGCATACATAACAATCGCCAGGCAGGATTGTTACCTCCCAGTCGGGGAACACTTCAGCAGTCAAGGACATTCAGCCTCGGATCTGCGGGTAAGCGTTCTCCAAGGCAACCTTAGAAACACACGACAACGCAAAATCATCGAGCAGAAACTGATAGCCAAGTTCCGAACTCATGAAGACGGTCTCAATCGGGATCTTGGGTTTATGTCACGATACATGACGTGATCCGGACTCGAGTCGTCGTTAGCTTGTTCACAGATGTGATTCCCAGTAAAAAAGTAAAAATTTTCCCAGTAAAAAAGTAAAATTTTTTTAAAGCTTTTCGTTTTACATACAGACGGCAGCTTTTGACACGTTGGAACCCCTGCGACTACACCTCATTGTCTCAGTTGTATCTTGCTATGTCTTTTGATGTGGTACCTTCCTGGCTGACTTAATTAACTTTATCACACCTCGGCAGATAGTCAGGATGATTTAATTTATTGGTCTGCAATTGTAAAGTACACATGCTTTTTTTTCCATCTATATATGCTCTGGCGATTCTGTATCCAATTTACTTCACCTGAGGAAGGAGTGATAGCTCCGAAAGCTTGTGATTTCAAATAAAACTGTTGGACTATAACCTGGTGTTGTGCGACCTCTCAATTTTGTCCACCCCAGTCCAACACCGGCATCTCCGCATCATGACCTTTATAAATAGAGGCATAGAATATAAAAGCAAAGCGATCATGCTGGAACTTTATAAATCACAGGTTAGGCCTCAGCTGGAGTATTGTGGACAATTCTGAGTACCACAGTTCAGGATGGATGTAAACGCCATAGAAAAGGTACAGAGGAGGGTTACCAGGGGTGAGGGACTTCAGTTATGAGGAGAGGTTGGAAAAAGTTAGGACTATTCTCCTTGGAACAGAGTAGGTTAAGAGGTGACTTAATGGAGGTTTTCAAGATGGAGAGGTTTTGATAGAGTAGGTAGAGAAAAACTATTCCCTCTGACGAGTGAATCAATAACTAGAGGTCATCGATTCAAAATCATTGGCAAAAGATCTAGACAGGAGCTGAGAAGAAATGTTTTCACTTGAGTTGTCAGGATCTGCAATGCTCTACTTGAAAAGGTGGTGGAAACTGATTCCATAAATAATTTTAAAAGGGTGTTGGTCAGATACTTGAAGATGAGGAACTTGCAGCGTTATGGACCAAGTGTGGGACTAAGTACAACTGATCTTTCAAAGAGCCAGCACAGGCATGATGGGCCAAATGGCGGCTTCCTGTGCCAAAAGTTTCCATGATTCTATAAAACAAGTACATTTTCTTTTTGTTGCCACACTAACCCTGATGCAGGATTATTTGTATGGCATAACTATGTACTGTATTGATTGTATATAGAAACATTTATCCTGGTTTTCAGCAAAGAATGTGTTTACAGAAAATACTAATCTTAAGGGTCTTGGGCAGTCATGATATTATGTTCTTGTACAGCCACACACTTTACTGCAGAGGGTCAAGTCCTGTACAAGTGATGAAGAGCAAGAAAAATTGATGCAGATTACAAGCCTGCATTCACTCAATGCTTTTCTGATGCCAATTAAAACTGTTGGAGTACAGGTTAGTAATGCATTGTAAGAAATGGGTAAGTCATTACAAAAACTGTTAAACTTGATATCATTTGTAATAAATTTCTTTAAAAATGGAGTTTGGATAAAATGGAATTGTTTCAACAGATTATGTAGTCTGGAAATAGAAATACATTGGTGTAAATTATTCAGTTTAATGCCCTTGTAGTTATCAGTTTAAAGGAGCAGAGTAACTTTTTGCATTACCTGGAGTGTATTGCACATTATATTTTAAATATGTAATGGCACTTGGAAAGTCCTACCTAACCTGTTTCCACGATGGATTAAGTAATCTGGAAATTTATCGTCTGCTATATGAGAAGTAAGATAAGTTTGCAGATGGGTTGGCATATTCTGACTATTACTCTGCCTGTAACTGTGTGTATTTATATATGTGTAATATATATTCTACTGGAGGGATTACCATATTAATTTTGTTACCACTACCAGTTAGAGCTAGACATCCACTATCGTTTAGATTTTGATCACTATTATGTATTCTGAGAGCTGCTCTCAGCATTATTCTGCAAATGTGTCATAATATTAACAGGTTTGTTTTTATATTGTAATTTTAAACTGAGTGAAGTGAAAATTAGACATTATTATTTTTTGTGGAGTATAATGCTAAATCAGCAAAATGATCTGCTGTATTTTTATACTTTAAAGATTTATTGAATTCTAGGGTAGTGTATTTTCCTCAGTGGGTTCTGTATTTTAGGAATAAAGTTTGCTATACTTTTTTGAAAATTGTATTTTTGTCTTGCAGGGTGACTGCAGATCATATAGCTATGTTTGTGGCATATCTAGTAAGGATGCACCACACTGGGATTCCCTCATGTTCCTAGCCAGACTTATTCCGCGAATGTGTCATAATATTAACAGGTTGGTTTGTTTTTATATTGTAATTTTAAACTATTTTAAGAGTAAATATGAAGTGAAAATTAAACATTACTATTTTGTGGAGTATAACGCTAACAAGCTTTTTACTGTTAAAAGCTATTGCAGATTTGTTCTGTATTGACGGAAATGTTTGTGTTTCAGAGTTGTGTACATTTTTGGACCACATATCCGAGAACCTATAACAGATGTAACGCCAACTTTTCTAACTACGGGAGTGCTTAGCACACTCCGGCAGGCTGACTTTGAGGCTCACAACATTCTTCGAGAGTCTGGTAGGAATACAGTTAAATATTCTTGAGAAATGTTATTAAGTAGGATGAATTCTTAGTGGAGATAAGATTGTATTCTCCTTTCCACTGAATTAATCTGATACAATCATAGTTCTGATTTTCAGAAATTTGGTGTTGCACAAAAGGATTTCCCCCCCTTTCCTTCATGTATTAGTCTGGTGGCCAAGAGACAACTACTGCCAGACCTATGGCACTTTCTATGCTTGGTTTCTGGGAGATGAATGAGATTGGCGTGGGATGGTTTTCTTGTCTACTTTTTCATCAATACCTGCAATGATGCAAACATCTTTTGCTCAGAGACTCCGTTGATATGAGCTTTCTTGATAGGGAATCGCGGATGCAAACTTCCATCCTCTGGTGCAACACATCGGTATGTCAAACTACTGCGCCACAGAACTACCTTTTTTCTATTCAGATATTTTATTAGCTTTTTCCAGATAAAGAAGTTTTTATAATAATTTGGGTTTCAGTCTCCAACAGTAGGTAGAAATGAACTCAATCTGTGATTACTTTGACCTAAGCATACTTTAAGATCATCTGCTGTTCTAGCTCTCCATCAACATTCTTTGGTAAATACTGAACTGCATGTGTGTGTGCTTATAGGTTTCTCTGGGAAAGTTAGTCAGATGCCAGTTATTTTAACACCGTTGCATTTTGACCGTGACCCACTCCAGAAGCAGCCATCCTGTCAAAGATCTGTGGTCATTCGGACCTTCATTACAAGTGATTTCATGACTGGCATCCCAGCAACTCCTGGTAATCACATTCCTGAAGAGGTGAGATATGAATTTTGTAGTTCTTGAAAAATGTTGAAGTTTTTTCTCCCACAATTTAGAGGGTGTTTTGTAGCATTGATACAGAAATGTATTACTGAATATAAATAAACAATTTCTGTGGTTGTCTTGCTACTGAAACTAACGTGGTATGCAAATATACCTGGTCAGTGTATTTTATTGTTAAAATTTTTTTTCTAGTTCTATCTCCTCTCCTGAAGTTTCGGACTCCTTCTGGAGTAAATTATATGGACATGAACCGCAGCCGATTTGTTCCTTGCTGAAACGACCATTCCTCAAGTGAGAGTCCATACAGTGGAAGTCAGTAGACTATTCACCATGCAGGGCATCACAGCTGAGCCTAATCTTGTTTGTGCCCTACGCCCACAGCCATGCAGTTTCCAGTGGATAGTAACAGGCACACTGACTCACTAATTCTCTCCCCCTCCCCTATCCTGCTCCAGCTCAGCACAGGGAACAATTAAGCATTTCAACTGCTGTCCTGACACATCATCAGCTCAGACCTAGGGTATTTATGGCTTAGTGCTACACCAGCCCACTCGGCCATTGCAGAGGTTTTATCAGTATTTTTAAATGCACATCAAAAGAAAGAAATATTAATGAACTTTTTTTTTCTTGTATATGTCAGGTTATTTTAAAAATGGTGAGAGAAATCAAGAAGATACCCGGAATTTCCCGTGTGATGTACGACTTGACCTCAAAGCCACCTGGAACCACGGAATGGGAGTGAATAAAACAATTTCTTCCTGTGAAAACATTCCCAATATTAACAGTACAGTGGAAGTGTGACTGGAGCTGCTACTTTGCACCTTTTTTTTGTCATTCTTCCCCCCCCCCCCCTCCCCCCTCTGGAGCCTGGCGTGTAATTCAATGTTTGGCAAGGACACATTTTAATGGGCTAAGGATATGTACGGGTAAATGGATTCAGCATCAGATTGTCCTGGTAAAATTGGGAAGCTTTTGCCAATGTATTTTGATGTCCTTTATAGTTCAATTTGTCTGGTGTTTTGTACATCCTAAGACACAGTTCATTTACAGTGCATTTACTAAGCCATTGTCGGTGTGTCATTGTAAAGCTCAATTATTGATGTGACCAATTTTTTTTTTGAACAGATCTGTTACAGATATTTTGCCAAATGGATAGGTTGTATTGAATTGTATTGACAAGTTTAGATGTATTCCAGTCTATTTAAAGTTTCTTGACAGTTTGTAATTGCGTTGTTCTAGATGAACAAATTACCAGCAGTTTGGCTTTGTTTATCACTATAATCTTGGAAACTGTATGAAATGGTTAGAAGGAATGCAGTTGTGATTTTTATGGGCTATAGAACTTTCATCAAAGGGTTTTATTTTTGCCAAAAATCCTGATCGTATACATGTTTTTGGATGGATATTAACAGCTAACTGCATTGTACTGTACATATTTCCGAATTTGTGTGAACCAAAATTTTATTTGAAGGATAAGAGGACTAGGGTTTTCCAAAGGCAGCATTTTTAATGTATCATTTGACAATTTTATATATCTATTTTATTAACTGACTACCATAATTTCATTGTGAAATATTTTCACTTTGGTACCTATCTAGATATCAGTTTACCAACACAATATGTATGCTTATAGTTATTTGTTGCCTTAATTTGATCACTTCCATATCCCTCATGTTCAGAAATGTAATTTATAATTGTAAACTTTGTCAAATTAATAAATTGATAAGACAGATCGCAAGTTCTGAAATTTCCACGCAAGAGTAACTTTGGTGTCAATAGTACAACGTAAAGGTCTTTTGGTTTGCGTTTACTGCAGAGGTATTCTTGAAAATCTAGTCTGCTTGGCAGAATTCCATTTTAAGTTTTTACAAAAACCCCACTCAGTTGGTCATAACCAGAGTTTTGCAGGTTAAAGAACTCTCAGTCCAGCTACCTTAATGCTTCTATGCCTAATTTATCCAGATTGCATTTACACGTGTGGAAAAATTAACATTTTTGTTTTAGAATGCATCTAAAATTTAAAGGGTGTATATAGTAAAATTTGTGAATGATAGTAGATACAAAATCTCTCAGCTAAGATGCAGACTTGTAGGTAGATCGGATGAGCTCTTTGACCAGGTCGCTTCAAGCACTTGAATGGGTTTGATAAAGCGGAACTAGCACCAAAGACTTCATTTTCATTTGTAAGGTATTTTCTTGCTTCCTTCAATTTGTAGCTATTTGAAGGAGCTGTATGCCATAGTAAAATTAATTATTTCATATCAATACCTGATGCCTGATTTTAATGCCTGAACAATCTGTTTAATACTTTTGCCAGGACTGCCATTTTGGAGTTGGGACTCCAAACAGCTAGGTTATTCATCATGCTTCTGATGTTGCAGTGAAACACATTTTTATTTGGGAAAAATCATGATTTATAACATTGCTGAGAAAGAAGTTATTCAGCCAAAAAGGCCTTGGATCAAATTTGTGGTACATAGTTCCTTATTTAAAACATAAAAGCCTAAATCACAACATTTGTTATGTTTGTACTGCAGTCACTTTTTTCTGGTAAAATAAAGCCCCTTGTTCAAGATTTATAGTTGGCACAAAGTGAGAGAATTTTATATTCAAGCTACATGTCACCAATGTTGAGGAAAATGTGACTCAAAATACGTGAACCTTGCCATTAAAAACTACTGACCAGTGAGTTCATTCTGAGATCTCCCATCTTAAATTATTAAATGAAACAAACTGCCTGCTTTTCAAGAACCATGGTAGGCATAAAGCAAGAAAATAGGTATTTCTGAAATACCATTCAAAGGTGTATCAGCTTAATTTCCTTTTCACATCCTGGCTGGTAATGAGATCTATTGGTCAACATGCAAATCACTTAAGTGACTTAAGTCAGTGTATAAATATATATATAGGTGCTGCTGTAAATTAATTTTTTCTTAGTAATTCATTTTATTGCATGCATATTTCCTATCTACAGATTCTGTTTATTGTTGAGCCTCAATAAAGTATGGTATTAAATCACTGTTATGACTTTTCATTAAAAGCTGCAGCTTACACCATACAAGATGTATTGGGATGTTAGATATGTTCCTTTCAGCTCTTAAACTGCTAGCATCTTCAGGGAATTCTGTTGCCCACGGTCAATCATTTTAACTTTTCAGTTGATGCAGAAACAAATCCTAATATAGAAATAACATTATAGATGTCAGGAATAATTTTATTCTAAAACTTATACTAAAATGCATTAATTTAGAAAATCTGACTTTGCTTTTTTCATTCTCTCATCTATACCGAATATTATAATTTTAGTCTTTCCTCATCCCTTGCTCTTCTCTCCCATTCCCTGTGGTTTAATTAAGTTTCTTATCTCGTATTTCTCTCTTTCCTCCTGTTACTTACGGATGCAAGTAATGACATCCTTGTACCTATTTGGCTCAAATTTTATTCAAAAAACAGCAACCGTTCAACTGAGCAGATATGTTGAATAGAAGATAGCCGAACATCTTTTGGGAAATTACTAGAGTCTATAATAATTACTGGCGCACATGTTGAATAATTAATTTGCGTCAGTATTTGCAGTAGAAGAGGATATCATGCCGGACATCTCAAGGAAACTAATATTGAATTGGGGATGGGGGACACACCAAATTTAATGTAAGCAAAGTAACAGTAATGAAGAAAATAATGGCACTAAAGAGTGACAAATCCCCAGGACCAGATGGTACTAAGAGAAACCTGTTAAAATTACATAATACACAACAAAATAACTCTTTGTTTGCATCTTCCAACATTTCCCTTTAGAATATTCCCTCTCATTCACGTGCTTGGGTCTGTAATTCATAGGGCTTCCCAGAGCTATCACGGTCAGTTATCAGCTACCTTAAATGAAGAGGTTTAACCAGATAGCAGAATTCACCTCCCATGAAGCAGCATTGTCACTGCACTGCAACTCCCAGAATGTAGCTTAAGGAGTCAAATGAACAACACATTTTGGAATGGAAGTGGGTACATAACACAGCAGGACTTTTTAATGATCGACACCAAGATTGGCCATTCACAAAGCATTCTATGGGTTTGAATTTCCACAGGGATTCTCCTGGTTGTCCACCATAACTCCGGCCACAGAAAGACAACAAAAATTAAAATTCACCCCCCACTATGTTATGCAGAACTGACTTGCTCTCAACAGCTTCAACCCCAGGATTTCCTCTGTTGTAGTCTTCAGCCCCAGGAATGTCTGTGCCTCATCCACAACCCTGACTTTACAGCTACCATTTGACATATTACAAGAAACTGACCCCACCCAGTCAGTCTTGTCTGATTCAATTCTGGCCTCTACTACTACGGTTGCCAACGCTCCTGGAGTCTCCAGGATTTAAAGATTAATCTGGACACTTGCGAACAAACCAGGAGAAAAATCAGGGGCTTTTAAAAAGTTTTTTTCCCCCATTTTCTTTGAACATTTCTGTTTATTAGTTATAAAAATATTGGAGATGAGGATGAATGGCTGTTTGACTGAGTGGGGCGGTTGGAAGTGGGAGGTCATGTGATGAAACCTCCAGGACTATGTCCAACCAAGGCTGGCAACCCCAAGTTTGACTTCAGTTCCCACTTCACCCAAATGCTTCACTCTTGAGGGACTTGAGCACATAAAGCTAGGCTGACACTCCAGTGCAGTGCTGAGGGAGTGCTGCACTGTCGGAGGTGCCGTCTTTTGGATGAAACGTTAAACCGAAGCCCCGACTGCTCTCTTAGGTGGACGTAAAAGATCCCATGGCACTATTTCGAAGAGGAGCAGGGGAGTTATCCCTGGTGTTCTGGCCAATACTTAACCCTCAACCAACATAACAAAAACAGATGATCTGGTCATTATCACATTGCTGTTTGTGGGAGCTTGCTGTGTGCAAATTGGCTGCTGTGTTTCCCACATTACAACAGTGACTCCACTTCAAAATGTACTTCATTGGCTGTAAAGCGCTTTGAGACGTCCGGTGGTCGTGAAAGGCGCTATATAAATGCAAGTCTTTCTTTCTAGCACCATGTTGCATTCTCTGCCTGACTGCTGCTTTTCTCCCCTCCCCCACCAACTGATCCCCTCCCAGCCAGTTTCTCAGACTACCATAGGCAATGCCACAGGAGATCTAATTTCTGCAGGGTCCTCTGCCATAATGGCGAAAGATTGACGTGATTTATCTGGGGGGGTTCTGCCGATCTTCCACCGATGTTACGGCAGATGATTGTGAGAATTCCTGGGGAAATTAGTGGTGCTAATTTCTCAAAGTTACATTAATGCCACAATTTTCTTGTGTGTACGTTGTGTATGAAGGATTTGGAGTAAACTGAGGAGTGGTTTCTACACTAATACTGTTGCATAAAAATAAACTCAAAACTGAAACAGTAAATTCTAAGCAATAATAGGGAGCAATTTTAAGTCTAATCTAATTTGAATGTTCTAATGACTGATATGGACTATTTGAGCTTCACCGAATGACTCAAGCATCTGATCTCGAAACCACAACCTTATTTCATGAGTTATAATTTACATATACAAAGATTTCATGAGTTATAATTTACATACACAGATTTCATTTGACAGGATACAGGTTAAAAGGTTTTTTCACTCAAGTAATTTAAATCGGGGAGAGAAATATGTTTATGGATTTTGAGCATAATTCACATTTAAGTCAGACAATGTAATTGAACACCATTGGCGTAACTTATGGTGTAATTTTTAGAAGAGTAATTAAATACTGACTCATACTATTCTATGTTTTTTCTGCAAAGGCTATGATCCATTTCATTTATAGATTTTAATGTATGTTAGTTGCTTAATTAGTGTGACTCAGGATTAAATACAGAATTTCAATATGGAGCCTATATTTTCTGAAGAGGGTTCTCCTTGTTACTGTAAGCAAATACATTAGTTTTTAATCTAGTCTTACTTGACTGAATAAGTTTCTTTGCATGAGCTCTAAATCAAAGTCACAAGATCAACCTTGGAACGGTAGCATAGTGGTAATGTTACTGGGCTCGTAATCCAGAGGCCTGGATAGAATCATACCTTTCAGCCAATGTCCCAAACTCCTCCATCACCATCCCTGGGTATGTCCTGTTCCACCGCCAGGATAGACCCACCAGGGGTGGCGGCACAGTGGTATACAGACGGGAAGGAGTGGCCCTGGGAGTACTCAACATTGACTTTGGACCCCATGAAGTCTCATGGCTTCAGGTCAAGCATAGGCAAGAAAACCTGCTGCTGATTACCACCTACCGCCCTCCCTCAGCTGATGAATCAGTGCTCCTCCATGTTGAACACCACTTGGAAGAAGCACTGAGGGTAGCAAGGGCACAGAATGTACTCTGGGTGGGAGACTTCAATGATAATCACCAAGAGTGGTTCGGTAGCACCACTACTGGCTGAGTCCTGAAGGACATAGTTGCCAGTCTGGGCCTGCCATAGGTGGTGAGAGAACCAACACGAGGGAAAAACCTACTTGACCTTGTCCTCACCAATCTACCTGTCGCAGATGCATCTGTCCATGACAGTAGTGGTAGCAGTCACCACCGCACAGTCATTGTGGAGATGAAGTCCTGTCTTCACACTGAGGACACCCTCCATCGTGTTGTGTGGCACTACCACCATGCTAAATGGGATAGATTCAGAACAGATCTAGCAGGTCCAAACTGGGCATCCATGAGGCGCAGTGGGCCATCAGCAGCAGCAGAATTGTATTCCACCACAATCTAACCTCATGGCCCGGCATATCCCTCTCTACTATTACCATCAAGCCAGGGGACCAACCCTGGTTCAATAAGGAGTGTAGAAGAGCATGCCAGGAGCAGCAACAGGCGTACCTAAAAATGAGGTGCCAACCTGGGGAAGCTGCAACACAGGACTACATGCATGCTATAGACAGGGCTAAGCGATCCCACAATCAACAGATCAGATCAAAGCTCTGCAGTTTTGCCACATCCTGTCATGAATGGTGGTGGACCATTAAACAACTAATGGGAGGAGGAGGCTCGAGGTGTATCCCCATCCTCAATTATGGTGGAGCCCAGCATGTGAGTGCAAAAGACAAGGCTGAAGCGTTTGCAACCATCTTCAGCCAGAAGTGCCGAATGGATGATCCATATCGGCCTCCTCCTGAGGTCCCCACCATCACAGAAGCCAGTCTTCAGCCAATTCGATTCACTCCACATGATATCAAGAAATGGCTGAGCGCACTGGCTATGGGCCCCGACAACATCCCGGCTGTCATGCTGAAGACTTGTGCTCCAGAACTAGCCGTGCCTCTAGCCAAGCTGTTCCAGTACATCTACAACACTGGCATCTATCCGACAATGTGGAAAACTGCCCAGGTATGTCCTGTCCACAAAAAGCAGGACAAATCCAATCCGGCCAATTACCGCCCCATCAGTCTACTCTCAATCATCAGCAAAGTGATGGAAGGTGTCATCGACAGTGCTATCAAGCGGCACTTAATCACCAATAACCTGCCCATTGATGCCCAGTTTGGGTTCCGCCAGGACCACTCGGCTCCAGACCTCATTATAGCCTTGGTCTAAACATGGACAAAGGAGCTGAATTCCAGAGGTGAGGTGAGAGTGACTGCCCTTGACATCAAGGCAGCATTTGACCGACTGTGGCATCAAGGAGCCCGAGTAAAACTGAAGTCAATGGGAATCGGGGGAAAACTCTCCACTGGCTGGAGTCATACCTAGCACAAAGGAAGATGGTTGTGGTGGTTGGAGTTCAATCAGCACAGCCCCAGGACATCGCTGCAGGAGTTCCGCAGGGCAGTATCCTAGGCCCAACCATCTTCAGCTGCTTCATCAATGACCCGCCCTCCAACATAAGGTCAGAAATGGGGATGTTCGCTGATGACTGCACAGTTTTCAGTGCCATTCACAACTCCTCAGATAATGAAGTAGCCGCATGCAACAAGACCTGAACGACGTTCAGGCTTGGGCTGATAAGCGGCAGGTAACATTCGTGCCACACAAGTGCCAGGCAATCTCCAACAAGCAAGAGTCTAACCTCCGCCCCTTGACATTCAATGGCATTACCATCGCCGAATCCCCCACCATCAACATCCTGGGGTCACCATTGACCAGAAACTTAACTGGACCAGTCACATAAATATTGTGGCAACAAGAGCAGATCAGAAGCTAGGTATTCTGCGGAAGTGTCTCACTTCCTTACTTCCCAAAGCCTTTCTATCATCTATAAGGCACAAGTAAGGAGTGTGGTGGAATACTCTCCACTTGCCTGGATGAGTGCAGCTCCAACAACACTCAAGAAGCTCGACACCATCCAGGACAAAGCAGCCCGCTTGATTGGCACCCCATCCACCACCTTAAACGTTCACTCCCTCCACCACTGGCGTACCGTGGCTGCAGTGTGTAAGCTTTTTATTTCGACTGGCATTAAATTGACAGCAAGACCGATTCTTTTGAAACAATTTGGAATAAGTTTATTAAACACACACACTCATGTACATCAAAACAATAGCCTACTGGTATTTATGGACTTTACTCGATTACAACACGTCAGGTAATGGGTTAGATTTACACAGACTCGTACTTCCCTGAGTCAAGCAATGCACGCGGCCTTTTTCCTTGCTTCTTGGTCTGGTCTGTAGAGGGAGGGCCTCCTGCTTTTTCCGCATGGTCATCCAGAGAGAGAGAGAGAGAGAGAGCCTTTTGGGTTCCTTGTTTTATATCTTTTTAAGTCCATTGTCTCTAGTCCAAATTGCTAAACCCCAGGATTGGGTCTTAGTTTCGTGGCAGTTCTTGATTGGCTTTCCTTTGAACATGTGTCTGTCTGCAGTGGCTGGTGCCATTTCTTGCTTAAGTTAATTGTTTGTTGACACCTTTTAATGGCTCTTGAGTTTCGATGGTGAGTTTCGATGGTGTCTCTGTGGGGGGTTATCCTGTTATGCAGGTTTCCTTTGTTAAGTTTCGCGCCGTTGCCTTACCCAGGGGAGATCCATACACATTAAATTCATCTTTATTACAAACATCTTATATTAATAGTCTCGAGTCCATCACACATACAAAACATATATTTTATTCTTACAGATTAGGAAGCCCTCCCTCTACAGACCAGACCAAGAAGCAAGGAAAAAGGCTGCGTGCATTGCTTGACTCAGGGAAGTACGAGTCTGTGTAAATCGAACCCATTACCTGACGTGTTGTAATCGAGTAAAGTCCATAAATACCAGTAGGCTATTGTTTTGATGTACATGAGTGTGTATGTTTAATAAACTTGCATGAGTGTGTGTGTTTAATAAACTTATTCCAAATTGTTTCAAAAGAATCGGTCTTGCTGTCAATTTAATGCCAGTCGAAATAAAAAGCTTACAAGCTTACAAAAGAAATTAAAGCTAGTATTAAGTCAAAGGAGGAAGCTTATAAAGTTGCCAGAAAAAGCGGTCAGCCTGAGGATTGGGATCTTTTGAGAAATCAGCAAAGGGGGACCAAGAAATTGATAAAGAAAGGGAAAATGGAATATGAGCACACACTAGCGAAAAATATAAAAACAGATTGTAAAAGCTTCTATAGGTATGTGAAAAGAAAAAGACTGGCCAAGGTAAATGTAGGTTCTTTACAGTCAGAGATGGGAGAATTTATAATGGGGAATTAGGAAATGGCAGAGAAATTAAATAAATACTTTGTTTCTGTCTTCACGGAGGAAGACACAAAAAACCTCCCAGAAATACGAGAAAACCAAGGGTGTGGCGAGAATGAGGAACTTAAAGAAATTATTATTAGTAAAAGAACAGTACTAGCAAAATTAATGGGACTAAAAGTCGATAAATCCCAAGGACCGGATGACCTACATCCCAGGGTTTTGAAAGAGGTGGCCATTGGGATAGTGGATGCATTGGTTGTCATCTTCCAAAATTCTATAGATTCTGGAATGGTTCCTGCAGATTGGAGGATAGCAAATGTAACCCCGCTATTTAAGAAAGGAGGGAGAGAGAAAACGGGGAACTACAGACCTGTTAGCCTCACATCAGTAGTTGGGAAAATACTGGAATCTATTATAAAGGATGCAATAACTGGGCACTTAGAAACTAATAGTAAGATTGGGCAGAGTCAACATGGATTTATGAAAGGGAAATCCTGTTTGACAAACCTATTGGAGTTCTTTGAGGATGTAACTAGTGGAGTAGACAAAGGAGAACCGGTAGATGTGGTGTATTTGGATTTTCAGAAGGCCTTCGATAAGGTCCCACACAAGAGGTTGGTGAACAAAATTAGGGCACATGGAATTGGGGGTAATATACTCGCATGGATTGAGAATTGGTTAACAGACAGAAAACAAAGAGTAGGGATAAACAAGTCTTTTTCAGGATGGCAGGCTGTGACTAGTGGGGTACCGCAAGGATCGGTGCTTGGGCCCCAGCTATTCACAATCTATATCAATGATTTGGATGAGGGGACTAAATGTAACATTTCCAAATTTGCTGATGACACAAAGCTAGGTGGTAGTGTCAGTTGCGAAGAGGACGTGAAGAGGCTTCAAGGGGATCTCGACAGGCTCAGTGAGTGGGCGAGAACATGGCAGATGGAATATAATGTGGATAAATGTGAAGTTATCCACTTTGGTAGAAAAAACAGAAAGGCAGAGTATTTCCTAAATGGTGAAAGATTGGGGAATGTAGATGCTCAAAGGGACCTGGGTGTCCTTGTACATGAGTCACTGAAAGTGAATGTGCAGGTGCAGCAAGCCATGAGGAAGGCAAATGGTATGCTGGCCTTCATTACAAGAGGATTTGAGTACAGGAGTAAAGAAGTCTTACTCCAATTATATAGGGCCTTGGTGAGACCACACCTGGAATACTGTGTACAATTTTGGTCTCCTTACCTAAGGAAGGATATACTTGCCATAGAGGGAGTGCAACGAAGGTTCACGAGATTGATTCCTGGGATGGCGGGACTGTCGTATGAGAAGAGATTGAGTAAACTAGGCCTGTATTCTCTTGAATTCAGAGGAATGAGAGGGGATCTCATTGAAGCATACAAAATTATTACAGGGCTTGATAGGGTGGATGCTGGGAGAATGTTTCCCTTGGCTGGGGAGTCTAGAACCAGGGGCCAGAGCCTCAGGATAAAGGGTAGGCCATTCAGGACTGAGATGAGAAGAAATTTCTTCAGACAGAGGGTGGTGAATCTTTGGAATTCTCTACCCCAGAGGGCTGTGGAGGCTCAGTCATTGGGTATATTCAAAACAGAAGTCGATAGATTTCTGACTAGTAAGGGCATCAAGGGATATGGCGATAGGGCCGGTGAATGGAGTTGTGGCAGAAAATCAGCCATGTTCTCATTGAATAGCGGAGCAGGCTTGAAGGGCCGAATGGCCTACTCCTGCTCCTATTTCTTATGTTCTTATGTGTACCATCTACAAGATGCACTGTAGCAACTCGCCAAGGCTTCTTCGGCAGCACCTCCCAAACCTGCGACCTCTACCACCTAGAAGGACAAGGGCAGCAGGCGCATGGGAACACCACCATCTCCAAGTTCCCCTCTAAGTCACACACCATCCTGACTTGGAAATATATCGCCGATCCTTCATCGTCGCTGGGTCAAAATCCTGGAATTCCCTCCCTAACAGCACTGTGGGAGTACCTTCACCACACGGACTGCAGTGGTTCAAGAAGGCGGCTCACCACCACCATCTCAAGGGCAATTAGGGATGGGCAATAAATGCTGGCCTTGCCAGCGACGCCCACATCCCATGAACGAATTTTAAAAAATCTCATGAGTTTACAACAATAGAATGACTCTTTTCAAAAGGTTTCACTTGCTCTGATTTTGGAAGATGCAGGTTAGTGGACTGAGCTGAACCATTAAGCCAAGTTCTTTATACTCATCTGTATTACATGGCAAATGATGAATACCTGAGAAATAAGTTAAGGAAGTGTTAACCAATCATAGGAACAGAGCCCGGGGTGGTGCAGCAGGTTAGACACTGACTTTTTACCTCTGGGACCTGGGTTTAAATCCAGCCAGGCTGATGGGATGAAAGTTTCTTCTGTGTTCTGCCTGTAAGGGTGCTACATGAAAGGGGTTTGGATAGTTTCAATCCAGTTCCTATTGTGCATGGGTCCACTGCACAAAACTGTCCCTAATTTGGTGCTAACTAGCAACTCATTTAGAGAGGCCACAGGATGGCTGGAGTGGGTAATAGAAAAACATGTCATACTGGTGCAATAGGAGGTGCTCTTCAAATTACAGCTTTATTTGCCCAGGCAGTACTGAACATTCCTCCACCACCACTTTTATAAATCGCTTTTCATTTTATTTATTGGAATTTTACATTAATTTATGTATTGGTGTACTGTACATTTTGCTTACAAGGGCTTATTGGAAACATACTTTAGTATGGGTCCATTGGCATAATTGTACCTATTGGTGTCACTTTAGGATCAGGGTGTTTTGCTGGTGGTGGCCAAAGGTGGATAACATGGGTACACAAGGCCATCCTACCTTGTCCAGAAGTGCCATAAGGTTGGATCATTATTCTTGTAGTGTGTCTTGTTAAGGAAATGAACATACTTCATAGAAGTCCCTTGGCTGGCATCAGCGTGCATAATGTTTACTTTTTCACGCAGCAAGTAACTTACAGTTTGCAAAAGAGCTTAAGACTTAAAAAAAAAGAACATATTTAAAGGTTAGTACTTTGTGTACCTAAACTCAATGTAAATTGATCACATGTGCAGATGATATCAAACTAGGAGGGGAATCAAACGTGAGGAGGCAACTCAGGAGCTCCAAACTTAGTAAGACAAAATATCTCGTGACTGAAACCATGACAAATGAAATGTAATATGGACAAGTGTAAAATACTGCATATAGGAAGAAAAATTGGGCAATATGAGTACTCCATGACTGGTGTTGAAATAGCTAACAGTGAACCTGAAGGAGATCTAGAATCTTAGTAGACTTTGCATACAACATGTCCAACCACTGTGGGATAGTAATCAACAATACAAATAGAATTACTGAACTATGTAGCTAAAACAGTACAAGTCAGAGGGAGCCATGCTCAAATTGTACAGTGCTCTGGTCAGACCACACTTTGAGTACTGTGTCCATTTCTAATCCCTGAGACGCAAGAAGACATTTAAGCTCTGAAGGCAGTTTGGAGAAGAAACAAGTGTCTAATCCCTAGCATCAGGAGACTGATGTACTGTATGAGGAAAGACTGGAGAAAATTTGGCTTTTCATCTTTGTAAGGAGTTGACTGAAAGGTGATCTTATAGAAGTATGTAAGATAGTAAACGGCATGGAAAAGATAGATCTGAAAAGTTACTTTAAGCTATACTGTGACATTAGGAAAAGAGTACAGGTTCAAACTCATAAATCAGGACTTTGCCCATAATCTCAGCTGACACCAGTGCAATTACTGAGGGAGTGCTGCATTATCAAAGGTGCTGCCTTTTGTTGTATAAACCTGCTAATGTATGAAATAATGAGGAAACAGGCCTCCTAAAAAGGCCACTATGTAAATAGGATAATAGGACATATTACAAAATGGAGAATTGTTCAAATTAACTATTATAACATTGTGCTAATTTTATAAACTTGCAAAAGAAGAATGTGGGCTGTGGTTGTTATTGCTCGAATGAGAGTATAACATGGTCATTGCTGGCAGAAAAACAAATGTTTCAATTCTCATATGTAGAGAGTGAACATCTGCACTCATAAAGAGTGTAATTAACTCTTGAAAATAATGAACTGCTGAAAAAACAATAAGCAAAAGAACCTTGAGGATAAGACAAAATAAGATAAAAGAGAAAAGTGGGCATAAACAAGTTGGATATAAATGTAGCTAGCTTAGCCGCTGACCACTGGAACAGACCTAGGAAGACTCTCTACATATCAGACCTAGGAAGAAGGGAGCTCTGAAGCTATATTGTCTCTGTTTTCCGGAATTGGGTAAATATGCCCTTTCTGTATTTTACAGTGCTGCTAATAAAGTCATTAACAATTTGTTGTAATGAGCTTGATTATCGGTTGTCCGCAACCATAAGACTCCTATATCAGAGTCAACAGGTTAAACCAAGGTGCTTCCTGTTCAGGTGCTTCTTCAACAGCACCTCCCAAACCCGCAACCTCTACCACCTAGAAGGACAAGGGCAGCAGACGCATGGGAACACCACCACCTGCAAGCTCCCCCTCCAAGTCACACACCATCCTGACTTGGAAATATATCGCCGTTCCTTCATCGTCGCTGGGTCAAAATCCCCCCCTAACAGCACTGTGGGAGTACCTTCACCTCACGACTGCAGCGGTTCAAGAAGGCGGCTCACCACCACTTTCTCAAGGGCAATTAGGGATGGGCAATAAATGCTGGTCTTGCCAACGATACGCACATCCCATGAATGAATAAAAAAAAGATGGGTGTAAAAGAGTCTGTGGCACTATACACAGAAAAGTGGGGAATTCTCATAATGTCCTGGCCAACATTAATCTCTCAAGCAATACCACCAAAATAGATTAACTGGTCATTTGTCTCAGTGTTATTTGTGGGACCTTGCTGTGTGCAAATTGGCTGCTGTGTTCAATTACATAACAACAGTGATTATACTTTAAAAATAATGAATTGGCTGTGAAGCACTTTGGAATGCACTAAAGACGTAAAAGGTGCTATATAAGTGCAAGTATTTTCTTCAGTAAATGGCAAATTTAGAAGTGATGTCAGAGAAATCTTCACACAAAGCGTGACCTCTGAATAGATTAATGAAAATTATAGAATTGTTTAAGAAACAATTAGATGCTCTGATTGGGGTCTGTTGGGTGTTTCTGGTTGGATGAGCTGAGAAATGGTCTGATATGTCTTATGATCTATAAAAGTTGATTTTTATCCAGGCCGATATGTAGCACCTCGTTTACACTGCTCTAGTAGAGACCAGCTAATTCAGCACAGAACAAGTACTGAATTTGGAAACTCCTAGGACTATATGTTGCACTTACTACATTACAACAGTGACTACTCTTTAAAAGTGCTTAATTGGCTGTAAAGTGCTTTAGGACACTTTGAGGTCGTGAAAGTTCTTTCTTTACCACACAATGCAATGGGGGATAAATTGGGTTGCTTTGTGCCCAGTGGGGCGCAAAGCCCCTAGCGCCTGGGCGCGGCGCCGCTAACACCTCCCGCGAAATTCAGCGGGAGGTGAGCGGCGGCGGTAGCCGGTAGCGCCCTGTGGCGCTGTGCCTCTGACGATGACGCCATCACCGTGCGCAGCGCCCCGCTTGTGCCACGGCCGCAAATTTCGGTCGCGCCCCCTGACCTACCGTTGGACGATATGTCTGACAGGGTCAGGGTGGTGTTTTTGCAGCCACGGCGGTGCAAATTAAAGGGCAGGTGCCGGGCTGTTTTCCCGGCACCCCGTTCCCCGGTGGTCCAGCAGGACCCCGGTGCGTGCTGCGCTCGGGCCCTCATCTTTAATCAGGGGAGGGAGGCCTGTTGTTCTGACGTGTGTGGCGCTGCTGCGCGTAGCGCCGCGATATTGAATGGTAGCACCCCAGGAAGGAGGGGGAGCATTCCTGTAGTGCCCCACCTCCTGCTTGGGGTGCTACCACTCAATTTACGGCGCAGGGGTGCTAACATTTTCGGGGCACTGACGAAGTTAGCGCCCCAAAGGGGGCGCGACCGAATTTTTCCCCCAATGTATTTATCCACTGAGCCATTAGGGGAGTCTCATCACTTTATTATTACTTATTAATTTATTACTTAGAGAGCAGGTACTCAAACTCATCTGCTGGGATGTTGAATAGAAGTAATGCTGATTGTGCAACATTTAAGTGATTAATGTGTTATAATAAAGCTTTCCAGTTCTAATGTTAATGAATATAATCAAGCTCATATCTAAGACTTTGGCTGTACAGTTTTCCATTTTTACCACTGGAGAGAGAGCAAAGTACCATGTCTGGGTTTGTGCTGGTATGCTCACTAATACCATGTTATTCAGGCCTGGCCTCGATTTTAACTCCAGATGGATTCCCCCCACAGGCCTGAGTTAAAATTACAGTCGGGTCTCAATGATGTCATCGGGCCGCAACATGCATATGTAAAGAAGGACCCTGTTGGCTCCAGGCACATATCCTTGCTGCCTGCTCAGGAGAGCAGGTTAAAATTGCAGATGTTGCGATCGTGATGGCTTTCGTAGAGGTAAGAGCCAGGGCGATTTTAACTGCCCACCCGCCAGGTTTCTGCTGAGCGAGTAGGGTTAAAATCGCCCAGGAAGTCAAAATAACCCAGGGCTCTATTAACAAGTGTTCAGGTGATACTGGGTGGCTACAGTGGATTAAAACACTACCCTTTCACCTCTAGGAACTGAGTTCAAATCTGACCCAGACCGATGGGATGAAAACCCCTTTCTGCTGGATATAAGGATGACTTGTGAAATGAATATGGCAAGCCTTAACCCAGTTCCTTCTGGATGCAGGAAAATGAGAATTTTCTTGATATGGCAGAAAACAAGAAGCTGAAATTGCTGAGAAACCATAGTAAAGGTGATGTCAAATAAACAATAACCTACTAGTGCTGCAACCATTGGAAAGACAGAATTAGTGGTTTCCCTCTGGGTTCCCAGTTCCCAGTATCATGATCATTAACTCATTTAGTGCATGCGGCCAATATATAACGTCACTTGCTATAGCCCAAAGCACCATCTGGTTTCTTCCTGCAATTTAGACCCATTTCCTTTTTATATTCTGTCTATGCTCAAATGTTTTCTTAATTGCAATGTATATACATTTAGAATTACACAATTGCATTCTTCCTTTTGATATTAACTGCTTTCGGAATACTGCCTCCAGCATTGGAGATACTGAAACTGAGACCTGGCTCACTAACTGAAAATAATTTAATAAAAACAAGATCCCAGGCACAATGTTGAATTATTACAGGGAACAGCTGGGCAAAGAACCTGTGTCAGCAGGGGTACTATTGAATCTGATATTAAGTAACAACCAGGAGATGGTAGGACAGATCTGACCCTGAGAATATCTTGGCAACAGTGACCATAATATGGTGGAGTTTAAGATTAGACTTCTGATGGAAAAGAGAATGGGTACAATAGAAACATTTAGAAAGACAGATATAGTGGGGATAAGGATGAGCTAAGGAGAATTGACCGGAAAGCACTGTTATAAGGGAATAGCATGGAAGCAAAGTGGATCACGTTGAGAAATACTATACACAGAGCACAGAACAGAGACACACCACTAGAGAAGGGTAACAGAGGGAAAAGACTGATGTGGACAACAATAGAAGGTGATCTGATATAAAGTGACCAAGGGTGAGCAAATATACTAAATTAATCATTCCCTCAGTTCACTATGCTCTCTGTAGCTTTATACTTTGGGAACAATCCCTTTTGCCTTTATTACTTCCATTACTTCCATTGTTGCTCACATTACTTCCATTTTCCCTGTTACCCTTCTCTGTGCTCACAGAGGAGATTGTGGGCATTGTCCTCAGCATGATAATAGAGGACACAAATTTAAGCTAATCATAAAAAAAATTATCATAGAATCATAGAAATTTACGGCACAGAAGGAGGCCATTCGACCCATCGTGTCTGTGCCGGCCGAAGAAGAGCTATCCGGCCTAATCCCACTTTCCAGCTCTTGGTCCGTAGTCTTGTAGGTTACGGCACTTCAAGTGGATATCCAAGTACTTTTTAAATATGATGATCGTTTCTGCCTCTACCATCCTTTCAGGCAGTGAGTTCCAGACCCCCACCACCTTTTGGGTGAAAACATTTCTCCTCAACTCCCCCCTAATCCTTCTACCAATTACTTTAAATCTATGCCCCCTGGTTATTGACCTTTCTGCTAAGGGAAATAGGTCCTTCCTATCCACTCTATCTAAACCCCTCATAATTTTATACACCTCAGTCAAGTCTCTCCTCAGCCTCCTTTGTTCCAAAGAAAATCTATCCAATCTTTCCTCATAGCTAAAATTCTCTTGTCCTGGCAACATCCTCGTAAATCTCCCCTGTACCCTCTCTGAGTGCAATCACACCTTTCCTGTAATGTGGTGACCAGATCTGTACGTAGTACTCTAGCTGTGGCCTAACTAATGTTTTATACAGTTCTAACATAGCCTCTCTGCTCTTATATTCTATACCTCGGCTAATAAAGGAAAGTATCCCGTATGCCTTCTTAACCACCTTATCTACCTGTCCTGCTACCTTCAGGGATCTGTGGACATGCACTCCAAGGTCCCTCTTTTCCTCTACATTTCTCAATATCCTACCATTTATTTTGTATTCCCTTGACTTGTTAGCCCTCCCTAAATGCATTACCTCACACTTCTCCGGATTGAATTCCATTTGCCATTTTTCTGCCCACCTGACCAGTCCATTGATATCTTCCTGCAGTCTACAGCTATCTTCTCACTATCAACCACATGGCCAATTTTTGTATCATCTGCAAACTTCTTAATCATGCCCTCTACATTGAAGTCTAAATCATTGATATATACCACAAAAGAAGGGACCCAGTACTAAGCCCTGTGGAACCCCACTGGAAATAGCCTTCCAATCACAAAAACACCCGTCAACCATTACTCTTTGCTTCCTGCCACTGGACCAATTTTGGACCCAACTTGCCACTTGCCCTTGGATCCCATTGGCTTTTACTTTTTTGACCAACCTGCCATATGAGACCTTGTCAAAAGCCTTGCTAAAATCCACGTAGACTACATCAAATGTACTACCCTCATCGATCCTCCTCGTTACCTCCTCAAAAAATTCAATCAAGTTAGTCAGCACAACCTTCCCTTAACAAATCTATGCTGACTAGCCTTGATTAATCCGTGACTTTCTAAATGTCCCTCAGAATTTTTTCCAATAATTTTCCCACCATCGAGGTTAGGCTGACTGGCCTGTAATTACTCAGGCTATCCCATTCTCCCTTTTTACACAATGGTACAACGTTAGCAGTCCTCCAGTCCTCTGGCACCACGCCTGTAGCCAGAGAGGATTGGAAAATGATGGTCTGAGCCTCCGCTATTTCCTCACCACACAGTAATGCTCCCCAATTATCAAAATCTATGACGAGGCCTTGGACAATGTGCACCACTTTCCATACCTCGGGAGCCTACTGTCAACAAGGGCAGACGTTGATGACGGAGTCCAACACTGCCTTCAGTGTGCCAGTGCAGCCTGAGGGAGAGAGTGTTTGAAGACCAGGACCTCAAACCCAGCACCAAGCTCATGGTCTACAGAGCAGTAGTGATACCCACCCTCCTGTATGCTTCAGAGACACGGACCATGTACAGCAGGCACCTCAAAGCACTGGAGAGGTACCACCAACGTTGCCTCCACAAGATCCTGCAAATCCATTGGCAGGATAGGCGCACCAACGTCAGTGTTCTCGCTCAGGCCAACATCCCCAGCAAAGAAGCTTTGACCACGCTCGATCAGCTCCGATGGATGGGCCACATCATCTGCATGCCCGATATGAGACTCCCAAAGCAAGCGCTCTACTCGGAGCTCCGACACGGCAAGAGAGCCCCAGGTGGGCAGAGGAAACGCTTCAAGGACACCCTCAAAGCCTCCTTGAAAAAGTGCAACATCCCCACCGACACCTGGGAATCCCTGGTCCAAGACCACACAAAGTGGAGGAGAAGCATCCGGGAAGGCGCCGAACACCTCGCGTCTCTTCGCCGGGAGCAAGCGGAAGCCAAGCGCAAACAGCGGAAGGAGCGCACATCAACCCAAGCACCCCACCCACCCGCCTCTTCAACCACCGTCTGCCCCACCTGTGACAGTCACCTGAGAACTCATTTTTAGTGTGGAAGCAAGTCATCCTCGGTTCTGAGGGACTGCCTAAGAACAAGAAGATTTCCTCCCTTGCCTCTCTTAACAGCCTGCCGATTTATTTACTTTCAAAGATGCTTAACCTCTTAATATTTCCTCTCTCTATATGTTTATCCCATCTAATATTACACACTCCTCCTCCTTAACTACAATGTCTGCATCGTCCCTCTCTTCTGTGAAGACAGACTCAAAATATACATTAAGAACCATACCCACGCCTTCCGCCTCCACACATAGGCTACCTTTTTGGTCTCTAATATGTCTCTAATAATGAAAGGGAGATTAGAAAAGATTTCTTTATATGGAGTGTGGTTAAATGTGGATGCAGAAGCAGGAAGAGGGAAATGGTGAGGGCAGGCGTGTATAAGGGTTTCCAAAGGCTGAGGGGCTGATGTCACAAGACCTTCAGCAAATCTGCTTATACTAATTGAAAGTACTGTACTGGGAATTCTGATCATTCTTGACACGTGTCAATGCTTTTTATAAATTGATTCTGATTAGAAGTTGAAAATCCACCCAGCTGTTATGGAACAATAAATCTAGTGATTAATTAAGTATGGTTAAAAACCTCTCCAAAAAATATAAAAACAAAGTCCGAATAACCAAAGCAGAATTTGAAGAATAAATAAAATAATACTTACCTGGCCTAGAACTCCTCGTTATCCAGCTTTCCTGGCATATTGGTAATCATGTCACCTTTGAAAAAGATGAAATATTCCAACTTGTCCTTTTAAATTAGTTTAAAATTCTTACAAAACTCTAGGAGAGCAACATCATTGCGTATCTATTGGGACTAAGCTGTTGATTGTTTGAAGCAAGCCTCTCGGTTGCAAATTTTGACACCATGGCTGGATTTCTCTCCATTTGGCTGTCTGTTTTCAGGCGTATCTGGGACAGCCAACAGAGGAAAACCAGGGGTTTATGGGCCATTGCTGAAACAAAACTTAACGACAGATTTTCCTCTGGGAGTGGACATCTTTGATCACTGCACCACCGGCCATTGCATGTAAAAGACATCAAGTGGGCAGGGTTTGCTGCAGGGCCACATTTTACTGTCTTTCCACCCTGAATCTATCGGTGGTAGAGACCACTTGAAGGAAATTATATAAACAGTGGATGCATTTCATATTTTTTTAGGAAGCTCACTGAGTAGTTAGTTACTTAGGGAGGTAACTATATATGCTGTAATGTATTGTATTATATACCTCAGCCACACAGCACTGTGAAATGCAGGAGTTAATAAGAGTGATTTTTTTTGGCTTATGCACAGTCAGATTTCCTCAATTTAGAAAATTTATTTGTTGCTCTACTGATTTGCACACTGGTGCAATTATTCAAATTGCCATCTGGTTTTTAGTCAAAATAATGTTCCATGATTGCATTACACAGGTGTGCATGATGATTAAGCAGAGAAACAATTGCTGAATTATCCAATTATTGTATGATTACTCGGACACAGAAGAATATGTACAACTGGTCTTCTGTTATATTTCATTGCTAACTATTTTAATTACTTAACAATCTAATTGAATCAATGTTAAAAAAAATTGTAATAAGATTAAAATGATCACATCTGTCATCTAACAAACCAGTATGCCTTTAAATAGCACATTTGTCTGTTTTTGCTAATTAAGATTGAAACCATTCAGATCCAGTGAGAAATATTTTGTGAAAAGCTAAAGTTTCTTTAGCAAAGACCTTAAAATGAAGAATACTAAATGTGTGCTAATTTGCACTGCTCTTGGCACTAGGTAAAATAATATGCTACATTTTCCCAGTTAAAAAGCATCTAATAGTCAAGGGATGTGGATGATGCTCACAAGTTTCACTGTCTCCGCTCACTTTCCCTGATGCTTCTTATGAGAGACCCCCATCTCTAAGATTCTTGACACTAAGTCACTTGACCTACATGCTGCTTTGTTATTCTTTAAACAGCAATTCAGTCATTTCTCAGGCACAAGCATATGCCAATTCACACAATAATTGAGGTAGAAAAGCAGATGAAAGTTGAACCCTTATTGTCTCAATTTGAAGTTTGTGAGCAGCAACGTTCCACAACTAGTCTGTCTAATTTGAATACACATCTCCCTCATCCTATGGCTGTTGTAGTAATTTAAATCCCTTGAGAGCTGGATTTAACTTTACGGTAACATTTTAAATATAAATCATACTAAGATCTTTCCTGTGGTACATGGTCAAAAATCTCAAAACGTGATAACAGCATTGCACTATATGGCATTAAAATATTTGTCATCCATTCACAAAACTGTGGTGAAGGTTTTTAAACAATATTTGAGTTAAAATCTGTTTCTTCTTCATGAAAAAAGAGACCATCTTCTTTCCTCATGTGTTTCTACTCTTGATCAATGAACATCCAATGGAAGCAGAGCCAGATTGAGAACACTGGGATTAATATTTTCTAATGATTGTATTTGTTTAGGAGCGACACTATGACTAAATGATTTTAGCTTCTATAACTAGCATGACAAAACCCTTGAACATAACATAAGAACATAAGAAATAGGAGCAGGAATAGGCCATTTGGCCCCTTGAGCCTGCTCTGCCATTCAATAAGATTATGGCTGATCTTCTACCTCATCTCCACTTTTCTGCACTATCCCCATATCCCTTGATTCCCTTAATATTCAAAAATCTATCGATCTCTGTCTTGAATGTACTCAACGATTGAGCCTTCACAGCCCTCTGGGGTAGAGAATTCCAAAGATTCACCACCCTCTGAATGAAGAAATTTCTCCTCGTCTCAGTCCTAAATGGCCGACCCCTTATTCTGAGACTGTGACCCCTGGTTCAAGACTCCCCAGCCAGGGGAAACATCCTCCCTGCATCTACCCTGTCAAGCCCTGTAAGAATTTTGTATGTTTCAATGAGATCACCTCTCATTCTTCTAAACTCTAGAGAATATAGGCCTAGTCTACTCAATTTGTCCTCATAGGACAATCCCCCCATCCCAGGAACCAGTGTGGTGAACCTTCATTGCATTCCCTCTATGACAAGTATATCCTTCCTTAGGTAAGGAGACTAAAACTGTACACAATACTCCAGGTGTGGTCTCACCAGGGCCCTATATAATTGCAGTAAGACGTCTTTACTCTTATACTCAAATTCTCTTGTAATAAAGGCCAACATACCATTTGCTTTCCTAATTGCTTGCTGTACCTGCATGTTAACTTTCAGTGATTCGTGAACAAGGAAACCCAGGTCCCTCTGAACACCCAATCTCTCACCATTTAAAAAATACTCTGCTTTTCTATTTTTCCTACCAAAGTGGATAACTTCAAATTTCTCCACATTATATTCCATTGGCCATGTTCTTGCTCACTCACTTAGCCTGTCTATATCCCCTTGAAGCCTCCTTGCATCCTTCTCACAACTTTCTTCCCACCCAGCTTTGTATCATCAGCAAACTTGGATATATTACATTTGGTCCCCTCATCCAAATCATCGATGTAGATTGTGAATAGCTGAGGCCCAAGCACTGATCCTTGCAGTACCCCACTAGTTACAGCCTGCCAATCCAAAAATAACCTCTTGTGTGGCACCTTATCGAGTGTCTTCTGAAAATCCAAATACACCACATCCACTGGTTCCCCCTTATCTATTCTGCTAGTTACAACCTTAAAAAACTCTAACAGATTTGTCAAACACGATTTCCCTTTCATAAATCCGTGTTGACTCTGCCCAATCCTATTATTATTTTCTAAGTGCCCTGTTACCACGTCCTTAATAATAGATTCTAGCATTTTCCCGACTACTGCTGTCAGGCTAACTGGTCTGTAGTTCCCCGTTTTCTCTCTTCCTCCTTTTTTAAATAGTGGGGTTACATTTGCTGCCTTCCAATCCGCGGGAACCATTCTAGAATCTATGGAATTTTGGAAAACGACAACCACTGCCTCCACTATCTCTACAGCCACCTCTTTCAAAACCCTAGGATGTAGGTCCAGGGGATTTATCGGCTTTCAGTTCCATTAATTTCTCCAGTACTATTTTTTTACTAATAGTAATTTCTTTCAGTTCCTCATTCTCGCTAGAGCCTTGGTTCTCCACTATTTCCGGAAAGTATTTTGCGTCTTCTTCCGTGAAGACAGACACAAGGGGCTGGATTTTGAAACTGGGGTCGGGTTGGTGTCGTGAATCACACATTCTGGCTTGTGAACCCGCCTCCATCGAGATGTGGCCAACCCACTGTATTTTCCCTTGATTGACCTTGTTGAGCCCGCCCAGTGGGCTCAGCAGGCCAATTAAGGGCCACCTGGCAACAGGTGACGTCACAGACTGACATTTCATCTGTCAAGAGCTTTTGACAGATGAAATATTAGCGTTTGACAGCTCTGTGAAGCTGTCAAACACTCACAATATGATTTCTAACTTCAGTCCTTCCTTTCAGGCTGAGTTAGAAATCATTCCAGCACAGAAATCAGAAGGCTGCTGTTTTTGACAGGTCCACGGCTTTCCTGCTTTCTGTGCCGGTGAGATTTCTAACTCCCGAGAACTGAAGGGCTTCACCTGCAGGAGGAAGTTAAGGTAAGTAAAACTTTTTTCAACACTTAGCACTTACCTTACACACTTACCTCTGCACACATGCACCCATCACTCACCTGCCCACCGGACATATCGACCCCTCCAACCCCTGCAGACCCACAGCCCGACCCGATAACTTGGAGTGTTTGCCACCTGTCGGGAAGCCCACACTTTTCCTTTGAAAATAGGGATTATGCCAAAAACTGCCTGTTAACAGGCAGTTAATTGTCAGTAATCCCTTCCCGCCTCGGGGAGTTGGGTCTCAGACCAGGTCGGGTACCCGCCGCCAGAGAAACTGGCATGGAGGCGGGTTGGAGTCAGGATGGGGTCGGGACCCCCGAATCTGCAACTTTAACCCCCCCCCCCCGACTCCAAACCCGACTCCACGGGTCATTCAAAATCCAGCCCAAAGGGTTGGATTTTGTCAATGGGGATGTGATGGAGGCGGGACTCCCACTTTTTGGGTTTTAGTCCCACCTCCATCGACTTGTGGCCAACCCACTGTATTTTCCCTTGATTGACCTTGTTAAGCCCGCCCAGCGGGCTTAGCAGGCCAATCAAGGGTCCCTTGGATACAGGTGACGTCAGCCATTGAAATTTCATCTGTCAAGAGCTTTTGACAGATGAAATTTCAGCGTTTGACAGCTCTGTGAAGCTGTCAAACACTGACAATATGATTTCTAACTTGAGTCCCTGTACTTAGACTGAGTTAGAAATCAATCCAGCACAGAAAGCAGAGACTGCAGCTTTTGACAGCTCCACGGCCATTCTGCTTTCTGTGCCGGTGAGCTGAGGGACTCCCGAGAACTGAAGGAAGGAAGCCTGCAGGACAAAGTTAAGGTAAGTAAAAGTTCTTAAAACACTTTACACACACCAAACACACTTACCTCTGCACTCATGCACCCATCACTCACCTGCACACCAGACAACTCGACCCCTCCAAGCCCTCCAGACCGACGGTCCACCTCGCTAAATTGGCGTGGTTCGGACCTGTCGGGAAGCCCACACTTCAGGGCTAAAAATAAGGATTAGGCAAACAACTGCCTATTAACTACCTGTTAACAGGCAGTTTATTGGCACTAATCCCCTTCCCGCCTCGGGGAGGCGGGTCCCAGCACAGGTCGGGTACCCGCCTCCTGGGAAACTGGCATGGAGGCGGGTTGGGGGCGGGATGGGTTCGGGACCCCCGAATCTGCTATTTTCCCACCCCACACGCCTCCAAACCCGCCTCCACGGGCCGGTGAAAATTGAGCCCAAAATATTTGTTTAATTTCACTGCCATTTCCTTATTCCCCATTATAATTTCTCCTGTCTCAGCCTGTAAGGGACCCACATTTACTTTCGCTAATCTTTTCCTTTTTACATATCTATAGAAGCTTTACCAGTCTGTTTCTATGTCTCTCGCTAGTTTACTCTCATATTCTATTTACCCTTTATTTATCAATTTCTTGGTCCTCCTTTGCTGAATTCTAAAATCTTCCCAATCCTCAGGTTTACTACTCTTTTTTGGCAACATTATAAGCCTCTTCCTTTGATCTAATACTATCTTTAACTTCTCTTGTTAGCCACTGTTGGACCACTTTTCCTGTGGGGTTTTTGTTCCTTAAAGGAATGTATATTTGTTGTAAATTATGTATTAATTCTTTAAATGCTAGCCATTGCTTTTCTACCATCATACCTTTTAATGTAGTTTCCCAATCTACCTTAGCCAACTTGCCCCTCATACCTACGTAGTTTGCTTTGTTTAGATTTAAGACCCTAATTTTGGATTTAACTAAATCACTTTCAAACTCAATATAAAATTCTATCATATTATGGTCACTCTTCCCTTATGGCCCCTTTACTACAAGGTTATTAATTAACCCTTTCTCATTGCACAATACTAGATCTAAAATAGCCTGTTCTCTAGTTGGTTCCTCAAGATCTAGAAAACTTGGTGATCTAGAAAACTTACTTGCATACATTCAATGAATTCGTCCTCCACACTACTACTGCAAATTTGGTTTGCCCAGTCTATATGTAGAGTAAAGTCCCCCATGATTACTCTATTACCCTTGTTACATGCGCCTCTAATTTCCTGATTTGTACTCTGCCCTACATTACAACTACTGTTTGGGGGCCTATAAACAACTCCCACCAATGTTTTCTGCCCCTTGCTGTTTCTTAGATCCACCCAAACTGATTCTACTTCTTGTTTTTCGGAGCTAAGATCCTTTCTCTCTACTGTCTTTATCCCATCCTTTATTATCAGGGCTACCCCTCCTCCTTTTCCATTTTGCCTATCTCTTCTAAAAGTTAAGTATCCTGGAATATTTAGTTCCCAACCTTGGCCACTTTGCAACCACGTCTCCGTTATTGCTATTCGATCAAACCTGTTAATTTCTATCTGCGTTATTAATTCATCTATTTTGTTGCGAATGTTTTGCGCATTCAGATATAGTGCCTTTAGCTTTGACTTATTTCTATTTGTCCCTGATGTCACCTTAGTCACTGTTGCCATATTACCTTTGTTGCTCTCTCTGTCCCTTCCTGACGCACTCTGCTTATTTTTACCCAAAACTCTACTCTGCTCTAGAGCCTTGACATTTCTCTTGCTGCTTTTAAATTTACTCTTTCCTGAATCCTCCCCCCCCCCCCCCCCCATTAGTTTAAAGCCCTGTCTACTGCCCTAGTTATTCAGTTCGCCAGGACACTGGTCCCAGCCCTGTTTAACTGGAGCCCATCCTAAGGGAACGGCTCCCTCTTTCCCCATTACTGGTGCTAGTGCCCCATGAACTGAAACCCCTTCCTCCCACACCACTCTTTGAGTCACGCATTTATACCTCTAATCTGCTTGTTCTAATGTCAATTTGCACGTGGCTCAGGTAACAATCCAGTGATTATTACCTTTGAGGTTCTGCTTTTTAATTTGGATCCTAGCTCCTCAAACACCCTCAGCAGAACTTCATTCCTAGTTCTACCTATGTCGTTGGTTCCTACATGGACCACGACAACTGGATCTTCCCCCTCCCACTCCAAGTTCTTCTCCAGCCACGAGGAGATGTCTTTAACCCTGGCCCCGGGCAGGCAACACAACCTTCGGAACTCTCGGTCGCGGCTGCAGAGAACAGTATCTATCCCCCTGACTATACTGTCCCCTACCACAACTACATTCCCTTTCACTCCCCCCACTTGAATGGCCTCCTGCACCATGGTGCCATGGTCAGCTTGCTCATCCATCCTGCAGGCTTTTCCCTCATCCACACAGGCAGCAAGAACCTCATACCTGACAAGGGCAAAGGCTGAGGCTCCTCCAGCACTGTACCTGGGGTCCCCTTACCTGCCTGAGTTACAGTCACACCCTCCTGTCCCTGACCACTAACCAGACCTGTACCACTACCTTACCTAAGAGGTGTGACTGCCTCCTGGATCAAAGTGTCCAGGTAACTCTCCGCATCCCTGATGCCCCGCAATGTCTGCACCTCAGACTCCAGCTCAAAAACTCTGAGCTGAAGTTCCTCAAGATGCAGGCACTTACTGCAAACGTGGTTATCCGGGATCACAATGCTCTCCACAAACTCCCACATACTGCAGTTGCGGCACACCACCTGCACTGCCATCCCTATATGACCTTGTTTTATTTAATTAAATTTGTATTTAGGTAACTTAGTTTACAGTGTAGTTTCTTGACTACTTACTTGACCTAGATTAAGTTAAGGGTACTGAAATTAAATATCTACCTGTAACACAAAGCTCTACAAGTAGTGTGGGCAAAAAGCAACAACTCCTTCCCCCTCTTCTCTGAATTCCCACTCTTTCCAAATTCCCAAATAAAACACTGTGTTCAAGTCCACTCTGTTTAATCCCGCTCTGTGCAGACCTTGATATTTGTATTACAAAATACATTTACCACATTATTACCTATGAACTTTAACACTAAATTTATAAAAAAGGTAAATGTATGTGATGCATGAAACAAAAACTATGATTGCAGTTGAGTTTTGAATACAATCTATCCATGGAGGTCAGTATGTCCTTTTGCGAAGAGTATGTGGTTTATTCCCATGAGTGATTAGATAGCTGCATCAATGTTGAGTTATCCTTTATCCTCTCCAATGGTAATAGTTTGCATGCTCTACACAAAGGTACCTATTATTTCTCTTATTCCAGATGTTGCCTCTAAATGTTATTATTAATCAACTATTGGATCTCCTATGGTATTGTGGTGCAAGAAGGGCATGGCAGTAGGAGTTCTGGATCAGTACTTGGGAAATCAGATGATTTACTGGTGATTGAGTTCACTTCAGTGAGGCTGTGCAGGACTTCCACGCCCACTGTGGAGAGGCAGTTCACTATGCTATCAGCAGAGATGTGAGAAATGCTCCATGAATGTCAAACAGAAATAGGGAGCCAGATACAACGGATTGAGGGAGTACGTGGGATTGTACAGGACCCAATACTAGGAAGGAGCAAATGGGATGTGGCAAGCCTAAGGAATGGGGAAAGGGATTAGGAGTTTGGTAGTGTGGTGGCGGAGGGTGGGCCTCAGGCGGCTGTTGTCATGGGGATGCACACAGAGCTGATTGATGAGCAGTTTCTTGCACTCATCTCTTTTTCATATATTTCAGGTACCAGTTCTAGACACTTAAGAGGAAGGTAGGGGATTTGCCAGGGAAAGTTTCTGTTTTTGGTTTTGAAGTTTAGTTCTTATTGTCACAAAACTTTTAATAGATGATAGATAGATAGATAGATAGACAGATGGAGTTATTGTTGTTCGTATTATAGGTAGGACTCTTCCCTGAGGGAGATGGTGTAAAACAAATGCACCTACTCGCCATCATCAGTTCTTCCCCAGGTTATGCAAAGTCTGCCTTATCATGGACTGTCCCTAGCAATTTAATCTCTTGAGGCAAGATTTTACCAAGTTCCTCCCTGCCAACTCAAAAATTTTCATTAATCAAAACTTCAGAATGCATATCTAATAACACATCTTTCATCATTGACCATTTACCTTCCTTGGCAATGACATTTCTATGACCCTAGCAGTTCATGTTTCACATGGCACATGTTTCTGCCTATCTGTACCATATAACCCTCAAAACTGTTCTTAACCAGAATAGATAGCTAGCTGGCTGCAAGACAGAATGCAGAGAGTAGGGGTAAAGGATAGCTATTCAGAGCGGCAAAAGGTGGGAAGTGGGATCCCACAAGGATCAGTGCTGGGACCACTGTTGTTCACATTTTATATTAACGATTTAGACTTTGGAATCAAAAGCGCAATTTCTAAATTTGTGGACGACACCAAATATTGGGAGGGATAGTCAACACTGAGGAGGACTGCAACAAATGACAAGAAGACATTATTAAACTTGCAGCATGGGCATATAATTGGCAAATGAATCTCAACATAGATAAGTGTGAGGTTGTGGCGGATCGCCATCTAAACGGGCATTATCCACTTTTCTGTCCGTGGACAATATATCGAGCACCTTGCCTTTAAGGCAGGAGAAAAGAAGTGGGCGGGGCCTCAGGATTTTCCCAGGGAATTCTGGGAGCAGTCTGTTCAGCCATTTTGGACCATGCAGTTGTATTAAAAAGCCTTTTGTTTTCCACACATGGATTCACTCTTAATTCGTGTTTCGCGGCAGCCTCAACATTGGTGACCCCGACGCTCAGAACGTATTCCGAGCACTGCAATGGTGGACACAAACGCAGTTTCCGTGAAACTGCCGGAGTTTTGGGAAAACCAGCCCGAAGCCTGGTTTCTCCAAGCTGAATCCCGCTTCCGGCTCCGAAACATCACCACAGATGGGACGCAGTACGACTACCTCGTCACATCACTCGGTAGCGCCACAGTTTCGAAGGTTTGGACAGCGCTGCAGAACCCACCAGAGGAGGGCAAGTATGCACATTTAAAGGCAGCGCACCTTCAAAAATTTACGGCCTCGGCATATCAGCGAAACTGCCACCTCCTCGACCTTCCAGGCCTCGGTGACGCCTCACCGTCAGACCTCCTCTCCCACATGCTCTACCTCACCGACGAGAGCCCACCCGGATCCCTCTTCCACACGCTGTTCATCCGCCAGCTCCCTCTCAGCATCCGCCCAGCGATCGTGGCGTCCGGCCTCACGAACCTGGAGGCCCTGGCCGATGAGGCCGACAAGCTGCTGTCCGCTCACTCCAGCCGCGACGTCACTCCGGACCTGGCAACCAATGCCTGGGCGCGCCCCTCACCGGCCACCACGCGGCCACAAGGACCAGCCACCAGGCCCACGGGGCCTTCGCGCCCCACTAACCCGGGCCACTGTTACTACCACGCACGGTTCGGCGCCAGGGCACAACGGTGCACACCTCCCTGCTCTTTCAAGTCCGCCCCCGTACCAGCCCCCGCGATGGCCGTGGGCCACGCGGGCTCCCTGCTGTATGTCACGGATGGCAAAACCGGCCGCCGGTTCCTGTGCGACACTGGAGCTCAGCACAGCATCATCCCGGCCTCCTCCCTCGACATCCAAAAGGGCGGATGAGGACCGGCGCTGGCTGCTGCTAACGGCTCGGAAATCCGGATGTACGGCACCCGGACAGTCACCCTCGACCTCGCTGGTCGCCGCTACCAATGGGAGTTCATCACTGCCAAGGTGCTCTCCCCTCTCATCGGCGCAGATTTCCTGTGCGCCCACGGCCTACTGGTAGACATCCCTCGTCACCGCCTCGTGGACATGAACACCATGTCCCCCATCCTGGGTGCCATGGCCCCCGTCAACCCGCCGACATGGTGTCACAGTGCCACGCCCGGGCCACGGATGACTACTTGGCACTCCTGGCCGAATTCCCGCCCTTACCAATCCGACCTTCTCCGCGGAGGCCACCAAACACGGGGTGGAACACTTCATCCCCACCACAGGCCCCCCAGTGTACGCCCACGCCCGCAGGCTGGACCCGGCCAAACTGGAGATCACGCGGACCGAGTTTGCCACCATGGAACAGCTCGGTATCATCTGCATCTCCAACAGTCCCTGGGCCTCCCCACTCCACATCGCCCCCAAACCAGGTGGGGGTTGGCGCCCCTGCGGGGATTACCGCCGCCTCAACGACGCCACCACCCCTGATCGGTACCCCGTGCCGCACATTCAGGACTTCTCGGCTAGACTGGCCGGCCGCTCAGCCTTTTCCAAGGTCGACCTGGTGCGCGGCTACCACCAAGTCCCCGTCCACCCCGCGGACGTCCCCAAGACGGCCGTAATCACCCCCTTCGGCCTGTTCGAGTTCCTGCGGATGCCCTTCGGCCTCAAAAACGCGGCCCAGGCATTCCAACGGCTCATGGACTCGGTCCTTCGGGACCTGAAGTTCCTGTTCGTCTACCTGGACGACATCCTGGTAGCCAGTTCCTCCAAGCAAGAGCACCTCGAACACCTTCGCATCCTGTTCGGGCGTCTCAGCGACCACGGGCTCATCCTCAGCCCAGCCAAATGCCAGTTCGGCCTGGACAAGATCGACTTCCTCGGCCACCACATCACCCATGCTGGGGCCATTCCCCTGCCCACCAAGGTGCAGGCCGTCCAACAATTTCCCCGCCCCACCACCATCAAAGGCCTCCAGGAGTTCCTCGGGATGGTGAATTTCTATAACCGCTTCATCCCCAAAGCGGCGTCCCTCATGAGGCCCCTGTATGAAGCCCTCCGGGGCAGGAGCGGCAAGATGGCGGTCGAATGGACGGCAGACGTGTCCGCCGCCTTTGACTCCACCAAGACTGCGCTCGCCAACGCCACCCTGCTCGCGCACCCACGGCCCAATGCCAGGGTCGCGCTCACCACGGACGCCTCCGACCACGCGGTCGGCGCCGTGTATGAGCAGTGGGTCGACGGCGCCTGGCAACCACTTGCCTTCTTCAGCCGCCAACTACGCCCCCTGGAGGTCAAGTACAGCACCTTCGACCATGAGCTCCTCGCGCTGTTCCTGACGGTCCGCCATTTTCGGTTTTTGCATGAGGGCCACCGCTTCACTGCGTTTGTCGACCACAAGCCCCTGACATTCGCAATGGCAAAGACAACCGACCCCTGGTCCGCCAGGCAGCAGCGCCAGCTCGCGGCAGTGTCCGAGTTCACCACGGACATCCAACATGTCTCCGGCCGAGACAATGTGGTAGCCGACTGCCTCTCCCGCCCCGCCATCCATGCTGCACACCTGGCAGTCGACTACGCTCAACTCGCAGCAGACCAGATCACCGACCCTGATCTGCTCTCCGCACCTACCAACCTACCAGGGCTACGCCTGGCCGACGTCGCCTGTGGCCCGACCGCAGTCACGGTCAAGTGCGACATATCCCTATGTCAACCTCGGCCCGTCGTCCCAGCGTCCTGGCACCACCGGGTATTCGACATTCTCCACAACCTCTCCCACCCCGGCGCCCGCGCATCCATCAAATTGGTAGCCAACCGCTTTGTCTGGCGCGGCCTTCACAAGGATGTGCGTATTTGGGCCAACTCCTGCCTAGCCTGCCAACGGGTCAAGGTACAGCAACACACGAAAGCACCCCTCAAGGAGTTTACCGTCCCCTCGCGGAGATTCGACCACATCCACGTGGACATCGTCGGGCCCCTGCCACCATCGCAAGGCCACACGCACTTACTGACAATCGTTGACCGCACCACGCGCTGGCCCGAGGCAATTCCACTGACCTCTACCACCACCGTCGACATCGCCAGAGCCTTCGTCAGCACCTGGGTCGCACGGTTCGGCGTCCCCTCCGACATGGCGTCGGACAGAGGTCCGCAATTTACCTCTGAACTCTGGACCGCCGTCGCACGCACTCTCGGGGTGACCATTCACCGCACCACAGCGTACCACCCCCAAGCCAACGGACTGTGTGAGTGGTTCCACAGATCCTTGAAGGCATCTCTTCGAGCCAGCCTCCAGGACGGCGCCTGGACTGACCGACTTCCGTGGGTCCTCCTCGGCCTGTGCACCGCGGTTAAAGAAGACCTCCACGCATCGGCAGCAGAGCTCGTGTACGGTCAGCCGCTGCGCGTACCCGGCGAGTTCCTGCCCACCGCCACGACACCCTGGTCAGCCGACCAGCAACGCCACGACTTCGCCTCACCGGCGCTGCAGTTCGCCCCGGTGCCCATTGCCCGACACAGCGAATCCACCTCACACGTCCCACTAAGCCTGCACCAGGCACGGTTCGTTTTCATCCGGCACGACGCCCACCACGGACCCCTTCAACCCCCGTACGACGGGCCCTACAAGGTGCTACAGGCTGGGGACAAATTTTTCACCCTGCAAGTGGGCGACAGGACCGAAAAAGTGTCGGTTGACCGACTCAAGCCAGCACACTCGGAGCCCGGTGAGCAGGTCCCTGTAGCTCGTCCACCTCCATGCGGCCGACCTGCCCTCAAGCCGGTTCACCCGGCTGCTCCACGCCCGGCCGTTCCACGTTCACCGGCGTCTGACAAGAGCCGCTCCGGCCGGCCCATCAGACCGCCGCACCGTCTCGTCCACACCTCCTAAGCGGATTCTGGTGGGAGCTGTGTGGCGGATCGCCACCTAAACGGGCATAATCCACTTTTCCGTCCGTGGACAATATATCGAGCACCTTGCCTTTAAAGCAGGAGAAAAGAAGTGGACGGGGCCTCAGGATTTTCCCAGGGAATTCTGGGAGCAGTCTGTTCAGCCATTTTGGACCATGCAGCTGTATTAAAAAGCCTTTTGTTTTCCACACATGGATTCAGTCTTAATTCGTGTTTCACGGCAGCCTCAACAAGGTATTACATTTTGGTAAGAAAAATAAGGAGGTCATGTATTACTTAGAAAATAAGAATCTAACTGGGGTAGAGGAGCAAAGGGATCTGGGAGTACAAATACACAAATCACTAAAAGTAGCGACGCAGGTTAATAAGGCCATTAAAAAAAAGCAAACCAAGCTCTAGAGTTTATTTCTAGAGGGATGGAATTGAAAAGTAGAGAAGTTATGCTAAACTTGTATTGAACCTTGGTTAGACCATACTTGGAGTACTGTATACAGTTCTGCTCACCATATTATAAAAAGGATATAGAGGCACTGGAGAGGGTGCAAAAAAGATTTACAAGGATGATACCAGAACTGCGAGGTTGTACCTATCAGGAAAAGATGAACAGCCTGCGTCTCTTTTCTCTTGAAAAGAATAGGCTGAGGGATGACCTAATAGAGGTCTTTAAAATGAAGAGAGGTTTTGCTAGAGTAGTCACAGAGGGTTTCCACTTGAAGGGAAGAGCAAAACTAGAGGCCATCAATATAAGATAGTCACCAAGAAATCAAATAGGGAATTCAGAAGGAACTTCTTTACCCAGAGAGTGGTAAGAATATGGAAGTCACTACCACAGGGAGTAGTTGAGGCGAATAGTATAGATGCATTTAAGGGGAAGCTAGATAAGCATATGAGGGAGAAGGGAATAGAGGGTTCTGCTGATAGAGTTAGATGAGGAAAGACAGGGGGAGGCTCGAGTGGAGCATAAATGCTGGTTGGGCCGAATGGCCTGTTTCTGTGCTGTATATTCTATGTAATTCTATGTAAGAATTTTAAAGGCATTAACTGACACATGGGGGGGGGGGGGTGATTTTGCCAATGGGGGCACGTTGGAGGTGGGACTGCTGCTTGTCATGTTTTATTCCCGCCCCCCATCGACTTGTGGCCAACCCACACTATTTTCCCTTGATTGACATTGTTAAGCCCGCCCAGCAGGCTTAGCAGGCCAATTAAGGGGAAGCCGGTTACAGAGAACGTCAGCGTATGACGTTTCATCTGTCAAAATTTTTTGACAGATGAATTGTCATCGTTTGACGGCTCTGTGAAGCTGTCAAACACTGACATTCTCTGTTGGTTGGTGAGTTCTTGTACTCAAGACTCACCAAACCTCTTTTGTGAGCAGAAAGCAGATGGCTGTTGCATCGGAGAATGCAGCAGCCATTCTGTCATCTCTGCCGTGGAGATGCCGGAGCCTCCGGATCCCCAACGATTGAAGCCTGCAGGAAGAAACAAAGGTAAGGAAACTTTTTCTAAGACTTTTCACTCACCTCCCATACTTACCTCTCCACACTTGCACCCATCACTCACCTCCACAGCGCACTTTTGCACCCTCCAACCCCCGCAGACCCACTGTTAACAGGCAGTTAAGTGTCTGTAATCCCCTTCCCGCCTCCAGGAGACGGGACCCAGCGCGGGTCGGGTATCCGCCTCCTGGGAAGATGGCACGGAGGCGGGTTGGGGGCGGGATGGGTACCCATCCCCAGATCCTGCCATTTTCCCAGCAGTCCCACCTCCCCAGGGCTGGCAAAGTCGCCCCCATGATTAACTGTTTAACTAGGGATCTATTCTACATATCACGACTCTGTCAGAAACATAATTCTTTTTAATCTCAAACTTTGATTGAGCCTTGCTAATTTTGCACTATTTCCTTGAGTTCTGCATTCAAGTAAAATAATCTGCTTGTCATCCACATTATTTATGTGTTCCTCTCAGCATTTAAATAAAAATATCATACTTCCTCTCTTTAATGAAAAGGTCAGTTTTGTGATTCATTCTCCACAACTCTGATTTTAGTTTTTTCTGTGTTCGACTCGCTCACAAAAACTTGTGCTCACAATGTATATTCTTCCCTCAGCTGACAGATTGTTTACTTATCATAGAATGAGACAATATTCATTTTCTTGCTCATTTTTTAACGTATTGTTGAATCAACTGAATCTCAATTTCTATCTTACAACAATAAATCTATGATGAATTAAAAAAAAATGTTCCCCATACTTTTAAGAAGCAGAAACTGAATGTTGTTTACCTGAAATTCCAAATATATTTTCTCTTGATGTGTATGTAATTTGGGATCCCAGGATCAATCTAGTGATCTCATGGATGTAATGGTGGTAATTCTCAGTGGGAAGCTCATTGCAGATAATGATATCACCAGAAGTAACCAAATAACAGGTGATTGCTAAAAAGCTATATATATATGGAGAAAGCCACTGTGTTAGAAGTATCATTTCTTACCAAAATGAGTTTCTATTTCAAGTTATGTTTTATGTTGTTTTCTTTTGAGCTTTCAGGATTTGAAGCTGTTCCATCAGGCTGTAAACTTCAGGAATATACAGCCAGTGGGGTGCTCCAGAATGGCGATATCATTATCGGAGGAGTATTTCCTCTCCATGATACTGTTGATGTCTCCAATTTTCTCTTCACGTCTGAGCCAGACCACAAAAGGTGCAACGACCGGTAGGTGCATAATAAAATGATGTTTAATTGAAGCTGCAATATGATTCAGAGATTACTCAGGT
This sequence comes from Squalus acanthias, assembly GCA_030390025.1. Lineage (NCBI taxonomy): Eukaryota > Metazoa > Chordata > Chondrichthyes > Squaliformes > Squalidae > Squalus > Squalus acanthias. Next base: position 45,575,277 of record CM059429.1, read on the forward strand.
CATCAATACTTAAAGAATAGAGTTCTGATAAACGTACAACTCATTTGATGCTACAGATGCTGATTGACCTGTGCGTATTTCCAGCACTTTCTATTTTTTTTTAATGTTCAACATATTAAATACAGTTGTATAAAGCTGAATTGCACTTAGAGACAGCAAAGAATTTTAGGATTCCAATCTACATATGTGTGAAATATCTGTTTCGACTAAAGTTTTTTAGTTATCTTTATTTGAAATTGAAATAGTGAATATTAAGTAGTCTATGGTATAAAGACTTGTAAATTGATTGCTCTGGCTGTACTAGTATATTTAACCAGAATTCTCTTAATCTGGCTGTACTAGTATAATTAACCACAAATTATGTAAGTATGTGGCCATCATCTCTGCCCTTCATGCAATGTAATCCTTGGTACAGATGCCTAGGAAACATAATAAAAGTTAATTCATTATTTAAATGTAACACTGCCTAGTATAACCTAAGTAACTAATTCTTGCAACAAAATATATATTCAGTAGTTTATTTTATTCAACTTCTGTTATTTCTTAACTCTCCAAAGATTTAATAGTGTAGGATTTCTGTGTGTGTTTGTGGCATGCGACTTTACAGTCTTAATCAAAATATCTACACTTGAGAAGAGTGTAGTACTGTATATTGGAAGCAGCAGTGTGCGTACAGGGGTATGCAATTTAGGACAATTGTAAAGTATAGGTGAAACTAGTGAAATTAAAATGCATGTACAGCTTTAAAAGCCAATTGTTCTTTTGAATATCTGATTATTTTGGTTAATGCTATAACTACATGGAATTTAATCAATAGCGAGTTAAGGAATTATTCATAAAGTGCACTATTTTATAATTTTATAACCTCAGCTATTGCTGTTTGTATGTTCCGCCAGGCAGTTGGGCAGTTTATTTTATTTATTTTTTCCTTCAAACCTCTCCGCTCCGCTCTGCTCCTGGAGGTGTTGGCTACTTACAGGATTATGGCCCCCCAACTGCTGAAAACTGGTACCATGCCCAACTGATGTGAGAACCTTGTTACTGTGTGTTAGGCTATTTGACTGCATGGAGCATCACAGCTGTCCTCACTCCCATGTCCTCAACACAAACTTCCAGCAGATCTCATTAGATGGTAATAAGGAGCAGAGATCTTGGTCAAAGTGCTCCCTTCTAATCCAAGGCTATCGAGGCCAATTGTGCCCTTACCATTGCCCTGGTTGAGATGCACTGACTCTACACAGACTGGGGATCAATCCTGAGCCATTCCTAATCTGTATGGGTCAGTTACCCACTGTCTTTACCAGATGAACCATCAGAGAATGAAGTATAAACTCTTTAATACACAAAAGAATGTGTGCAAGTTCCCAAAAATGTGTTCACAGCTGAAGTAAATCTATCCTCATCTTTAAGTTAATAAGTGATATACATTAACACATCAGAGAAATGGATCAGAGTCTCACAGTTGTGAGGTATGTGTGCTTATGGATTGTGAAAAAATATCTGGTGTTTGCTCTGTACAAATCTTCAGTGCATTACTTAGAATGATAAGTTGTGACAAATACAGCAATATGTGATGAATATAATGCATGGCTTTTCTACCTCCCCAAAAATAAAAGGTTTGCCAAACATTTATTCATGAAGGTTGTGCGCTTTAATTCCTGGCAGAGTAAAAATAGATTTTCACTTCTAACAAAAGCATAGACATGCTGGACACTTGGCACTAATTCAAAATGACTAGTATGGGAAGTGTCCAAGGATGTAACTTTACATCAAACATTGATTAGACATAGTGGCCTGGATTTTCCTTCGAATTATCGCGCATTTTGAAGTGGATTTGGTAAATGGACTAAATAAGATCCATAGAGGCTCCTGCCTCAAATTTGCTGCAAAGAAACTGCAAAGTTACATCAAAAAGATGAAGAGGATATGTTTTACCCTGCTTTGGTGTTTTATTCAAATAGCTTCCCTGTGGATTTTATCCTCATTAATTTTCCATTGATATACAGGAGTAGAGGAGAAGGCAAAGGTTACAAACATCAAATCTTGACATGATCTGTGAATGGTAATTTTTTCTGTCAATCATAAAAACTTTCTAGGCATTTTAGAGTATTAATCTAAATCAAAGAATCATAGAATCATAGAACGACACAGCACAGAAGAAGGCTATTCGGCCCATCGAGTCTGTGCCGGCTCTTTCAAAGAGCAATCCAGTCAACCTCACTCTCCCACTCTTTCCCCACATCCCTGTAATTTTTTCTCCTTCAAGTATTTATCCAATTCCCTTTTGAAGGCTACTATTAAATCTGTATCCACCGCCCTATCAGGCAGTGCATTCCAAATCCTAACCACTCGTTGTGTAAAAAAGTTTCCCCTCATGTTGCCTCCGGTTCTTTTGCCGATCACCTTAAATCTGTGCCCTTTTGTTATTGACCCTTCAGCCGTTGGAAACAGTTTCTCTTTATTTATTCTATCTAAACGGTTCATGATTTTAAACACCTCGATCAAATCTCCTCTTAGCCTTTTCTGCTCTAAGGAGACCAACCCCAGCTTCTCCAGTCTATCTGCAGAACTGTAATCCCTCATCCCTGGAACCATTCTAGAAAATCTCTTCTGTACCCTCTCCAAAGCCTTCATGTCCTTCCTAAAGTGCGGTGCTCAGAATTAGACACAATACTCCAGCTGGGGCCAAACTAGTGTTTTATACAGGTTTAGTATAACTTCCTGGCCTTTGTACTCTATGTCTCTATTTATAAAGCCCAGGATCACATATGCTTTATTAATTGCTTTGTTAACCTATCCTGCCACCTTCAAATATCCCCAGGTCTCTCCCATATTTTGTACCTCCTTTAAAATTGAACATTTAGCATATATTGTCTCTCCTCATTCTTCCTACCACCTTGCACTTTTCTGCTTTGAATTTCCTCTGTCATGTGGCTGCCCATTTTACCAGCCTGCCTATGTCCTCTTGAAGTCTATTACTATCTTCCTCACTGTTCACTACACTTGCGAGTTTCGTGTCATCTGTAAATTTCGAAATTGTGCCCTGTACCCCCAAGTCCAAGTTATTAATCTATATCAAAAACAGCAGTGGTCCTAGTACTGAACCCTGGGGAACTCCAATGTATACCGACCTCCAGTCTGAAAAACAGCCATTCAGCACAACTCTGTGTTTTCTATCCTTTAGCCAATTTTGTATCCATGCTACTACTGCCTCTTTTATGCCATGGACTTCAATTTTGCTAACAAGCCTAATATGTGGTAGTTTATCAAACACCTTTTGAAAGTCCATACACACATCAATTGCACTGCCCTCATCCACCCTCTCTGTTGCCTCATCAAAAAACTCAATCAAGCTAGTCAAACATGATTTGCCCTTAACAAATCCATGCTGGCTCTCCTATATTAGTCCATGCTTGTCCAAGTGGCTGTTAATTTTCTCCAGAATTATTTTCTAAAAGATTCCCTACCACCGATGTTAATCTGACTGGCTTGTAATTGCCAGGTTTATCTTTCTCCCCTTTTTTGAACAAGGGTGTAACATTTGCCATCCTCCAGTCCTTTGGCACCACCCCTCTATCTAAGGAGGATTGGAAGATTGTGACCAGCACCTCCGCAATTGCTACCCTTACTTCCCTCAGAAACCTAGGATGCATCCCATCTGGACTGGGTGACTTATCCACTTTAAGTACTGCCAGCCTTCCTAGTACCTCCTCTTTATCTATTTTTATCTCATCCAGTATCTTGGCAACCTCCTCATTTACCATAGCTTTGGCAAAGTCCTCTTCCTTGGTAAACACAGATGCAAAGTACTCATTTAGTACGTAAGTCATGCCTTCTGCCTCCACCAATAGATCTCCATTTTAGTCCCTAATCAGCCCCACCACTCCTCTGACAACCCTTTTACTGTTAATATGCCGATAGAAGACCTTTGGATTCCCTTTTATGTTAGCCGTCAGTCTATTCTCGCATAGTCTCTTTGCTCCACTTATTCCCTTTTTCACTTGTCCTCTGTACTTTTTATATTCATTCTGATTCTCCCTTGTATTATCAAGCTGACAATTGTCATATACCCCCTTTTTCTGCTTCATCCTACTTTCTAACTCCTTTGCCATCCAGGGAGCTCTGGCTTTGGTTGCCCTCCCTTTCCCGCTTTTGTGAATATACCTAGACTGTACCCGAACCATCTCCTCTTTTAAGGCCACCCATTGCTCCATTACATTTCTGCTTGCCAGTCTTTGACTCCAATTTATCTGGGCCAGATCCTTCCTCAATTCGCTGGAATTAGCCCTCCTCCAGTTAAGTTTTTTTTAATTACAAAAGCAAAATACTGCGGATGCTGGAAATCTGAAATAAAAACAGAAAATGCTGGAAATACTCAGCAGGTCAGGCAGCATCAGTGGAGAGAGAAACAGAGTTAACGTTTCAGGTCGATGACCCTTCGTCAGAACTTTTTATTATAGAGTTTTAATTTTAATGATCATTGTTAATTATGATCATATGAATTTCTGCTTTCAAGCTTCAATATTAGGACTTACCGATGGATGCAAGGGATGATCTTTGCAATTAACGAAATAAATAAAGACCCAATGCTATTGCCAAACATAACTTTGGGTTATGCCATCTACGATACCTGCTATAATATTCCTTTGGCTATGGAGAATGCATTCGCTATGGTATCTGGACAGCAGAAGTTCACACCAAATTACCGATGCCAGTTAAATTCTTCCTTGGCTGCTGTAATAGGTGCCTCGACTTCAACAATCTCAATAGCAATGGCAACAATACTTGGAATCTATCGTTACCCTCAGGTGAGAGACTACTTCCACAGGTAGAGCATGTTCAAGGAAAGGGACTCTGCTGGAAATCTGAAATAAAAACAGAAAATGCTGGAAATACTCAGCAGGTCAGGCAGCATCAGTGGAGAGAGAAACAGAGTTAACGTTTCAGGTCGATGACCCTTCGTCAGAACTGGAAAAAATTAGAGATGTCATCGACTTGAAACGTTAACTCTCAAAATAGATACGCTGATCAAAAGTGCAGCTACTTTGATTTTATATTGTTATGGAAATTGAAAGAAAACTGACAGTGATAATCCTTATACAAAAGCAATATACAGTAAACTCTTTTGTATCTGGCACCGACGGGACCGGGATGGTGCCGGTTGATTAAAAATTCCGGATAACAGAGAGGTAGGCAATTTTTAACACAAAAAAAATTAAAACCAGTGACTAACTCGGCCACCGCGGGAAACTCGGACTTGGAAAAACGAAAAATGGATGGATTCGGCAAGATTCCCGGCTATCTATTTTGCCGGTTATTAAAGAATTCCAGTTGATTAGGTGCCATTTAAACGAGAGTTTACTGTACTAGAAATCTGAAACAAAAACAAAAATGCTCGAAATTCTCAGCAGGTCAGGCAGCATCTCTCTCCACAGATGCTGCCTGACCTGCTGAGTATTTTCAGCATTTTCTGTTTTTGTGATAATCCTCATACCTGCTGTCTAAAGAAATAAATCATTGAAAGACGACATTGCAAATCGTCCCTGCTATTGACACTCATTTTTGGCTTATTCAACAGCAAACAATTGTTTGCGGGGTGGGGTGGGGGTTGCAGGCAGTAAGGATTTCTATGGTCAACATATTGCTATGGTCGTGGTAAATGTAGTCATAATGATTTCCTCTTCGGTAGATCTGATGAAATTGTGAACATATTCCAAAAGAACGGGGTCGATTTTAACTCCCAGTGGGTTTTGGGTGGGGAGGGAAGAGCAAATGCAAAATGCACTTGCAGGCTCAGATTTCAGGCTTGGGGAATTTTAATTCCCGGGCCTCATCTATATGACACCAGTCAGCTTCCTTCCCGAAAAGGGCATAAAGCTGCAGCTGTCCAGCAGGCGTGAATGGAAGTTCAGGTGCCGGAGGCCACCGCCCGGCAGCAAAGGATGGCTCACCAGTAAGTTGGCAATTGGCGGGAAGGGTTTTTGGCAGGATCTAACAGGAGGGAACAGGGAGAATCTAGGGCAGGGGAGTCCTCGACTTTCTTTGTGGGGCCTGGAGGGGCTGCCGACCTACCTTCATCTGGCAGGAAAGTCACAGCGGCTTCCTCGCTTAGGCCCGAGTTAAAATCCAGTTGGGGTCCCATGGATGTCATGGGACCCAAATTTGCATAAAATGAAATCTCCAGCCTGCTTCTGGCGGCATCTCAGCCACCTAACCGCAGTGAGCATCCCACCGGGCCGGAGGCGTTAAAATTTTTCCCAACTTGCTTATATGTTCACGGGAAATACGAAACAAAGGAAATTTTGCATGAACACATTTACAATATCACTATGCATGGAGACCAGATGAATTTTTATCCCAGGAAGTACTAAAAAAAAAATTATAATCAAAGTTTATTCCAGTTCTTAGCCTCCAAAGGATCTATTGATGTTTTATACTTATTCCAGCTGTAAACATTCACTAATCTGATATACAAATTACGAAAATATGAAGTGCACAGGTTTAGAGATGCGAGTCTAACAAGTCCTGCCATAAACAAAGTGCAAAATTTGCAATATCTTAAAAACGGATCCAGGCTGAAAGCTCAGATTCCAGAGACAAAAATGTAATCTTCACTAATTTTAGCAAGATATTATACACTATTTTCACAGTGATCATTTCTAATATTTTTGAAACTTTAGATAGTTTTGCGCAAGTGAAATGCACAGCTTTTGACATGAATGTACAGAGGGCATCTCCTCCATGGTCCCTAATGTCTGTGTTTGGAGCAACAGAAACAAAAGAAAGTTCCTTTAGAATTATCATAATTATTTGCTTTTTTAATAAAACTGTAATTAAAAAACAATCTGCTGGTGCATTGGAAGAAAGATGATTAATAGCAGAATACATATTTAATATGTTTTTGATTTTTATAATTAATTAATTTTAATGCCTATGGTTTAGTTGGGGCATTCACTTCCTAGTGGTCTATTTGTGAGTGTACCTGCATAGTCTCTGAAAGTTCAGATGATTTGGGGGAAGGGGTGGCAGGTACGTGTCTAATTTCTGCTAGTAAACTGGGAGTGTGTAGCCCCACTGTCTCACTGGGAACAGTAGATACTAATATAAAAGAAGTAATGTATTTGTATTTACTAAGTGGTGTAACTACAATGATGATGGGGAGAAGGGCATGCCTTTGATAATTTAGGGATGATACTATACTGACTTGTATTATCAAGTGTGTTCTTTAACTTTGCAAATATCCACATTTTATCCTACAAAACTGAAGTCAGCAAAAATCCCAAATGGCCATCCCTACTAATAACTCGTTGGTTAGAATGGTACATGCGAATGAGTTATGTTGCTGAGCGACTAACATTATGAGTGATTTATCAATTTTTTTGCAAAAAAGTTAATTGTTCACTGAATATTTGTTAGAGGAAGTCCTTCCACTCCAAACACAAGGCAATAAAATACTGAATGCATTAACTCCTAGTAGGAATACCACTGCGGATCTATTACTGTATCATGGGCTACCTAACTTAAATAAGACCAACGGCCAAATTTATATGCAGCAACTATGGCAATGTATGTTTCCATGACAAAAATGCTTTTGTGGACCTGTGTGAGTTTTAATTTGAAATGTGCATTGAATAGAATCACTGAATAAATGAAGCCAGTTTACACCATACCAGAATCCCAGAAGCTGGGAGCTGTATCGTGTTAAAAATAAGACCTGTATTATTTTAAAAATACTATTATTAATTATCCACTTTTTTGGTTTTCTACAGATTAGTTACTTATCATCTATCCCACGTCTCAGTGATAAAGAAGAATTCCCTTCCTTTTTTCGCACTTTGCCAAGTGATATGTTTCAGTCGAAGGTCTTTGTCCTTCTTGTGAAACGTTTTGGTTGGAAGTGGGTGGGAATATTAGCAGACGATACTGATTACGGCATACAAGCAGCTCGGATATTTAGAGAAGAAGTAAAAAGTCTCGGTGTGTGTATTGCCTTTTCTGAGACAATTTCGACAGACAATTCTAGAGAAAAGAACCTTCAGGTTGTTGACATCATAAGAATGTCATCTGCAAAGATTATAGTTGCTTTTTCTTGTGACACTAATGTAGTTCCTTTGCTTGAAGAGATTGTTAGACAAAATATAACGGACAGAACATGGCTAGCAAGCGAAGGTTGGAGTACATCAGGTCCACTACTTATTATAAAAAAAGAACACACTAAATACTGGACTGGAACAATGGGACTTACACGCCCCTTATGTGACATTGAAGGACTCCAGGAATTTCTCTTTCAGATGAATCCATTTACAGCTGTTCATGATATTTATATACCTGAGCTCTGGGAAGAAGTATTTAGTTGCTCGTGGTCAGCTGTAATACAGGAAGAAAATAAACTTAAATCAAACATGAGTCAGTCTGCTCCGAAGAAAATCTGCACTGGGCTGGAAGATATGAGGGCAGCTAATCACTACTATACAGATGACAGTAACTTCCGAGTCTCATGCAATGTGAACAATGCTGTATATGCAGTCGTCAATGCCCTGCATGATTTACAGTCCTGCAAAAATGGAAAAGGGCCTTTTGAAAATGGAACCTGTGCTGATGCACAAGATTTTGAACCTTGGCAGGTCAGTTCTAATTTGGCTCTGCAATGATTTTTCTTATCACTTTCACTTGTAATTTCATCAGTTACAGCTATAAAGCCCTGCGGACAGATTTTCAAACTTTATAAAGGGGAGAAATTGGGCTGCATCACGCCTGTTCTGTGGACGGAAAATGAGGGTTCGAGAAATGAATTATGCCCGATCCCTCCCTGAAGTGTGCTGGCTGACAGATTGGAAGCTGGCAACTTCCGAGCGCCCCCACCTGAAGCAGGCGCTACACGCCTTGAATATGGTCATCAGGGCCATAACGCTTGTTCTCGGACCCTGCTCCTAAACTCGGCAGAACATGCTCGGGTCAGTTTTCCAGATCTACTGCAATCTAACCAGCGGTCCTTAAAGGGACCACTGGAGGCTGCCAACAAAAAGGCAAGTTTTTTTTTAACTTACATATATGTGGAGCTAGGAGAAACAGAAGTGCATCACAAAAGTACTGCGGGCCACGGCCGACCCGGGTTCACTCCCTTCCCATATCCCTCCCGCCCCACGACCTACCGAGCTGGCCGATTTTCAGATTGGTGTTCACAGCTCGCCAGTTTTATGGAATGTGAATTGCAGCCTGTGAAAGCAGTGCTCCTCCACCAGATGCAGGTATGTATAATTTGGTCTATAAACATGGATCCAAGGGTAGAGGCAGGTGTGTCCAGAGTACCTCTGGTGTTGCCTGATCTGCCTTGCACCCCTCTGTTGTTTTTTTTTCCCTTTAAGGAAACATAACCATAAGGGAGCCCCATGGGGAAACCCATTGTGGTGCTATTAATGAGGTTTAGACAAAAATATCACTAGTTACCATAAAGCAACTCAACACCTAAAAGAAAAAGAAAAAGAAAGTTAACCAATGGGATCTAAATTATCCTTGTAGTCTTTAGGCAGAATACTTACTTCTACAGCACGGTAGACATTTTAAATGGGCATATTATTGAAACTTTCCTGGCAGCAACACTGGGTAATTGTGTGGAGGATGTTAAAATATCATTGGGACCTAATTAATATAGACAAACTATCAAAATGGCAGGCACCACTGATGGTAGAAAATACCAGCAGAAACTTGTATGGGATGCTAAATGGGTGGGGAACTGGTGTTTCGGTGGGACTGGTGGGACGGCTTTCAAACCTGATTCTTGGTTGGTTTTGCCCAATTTTTTGGATAAAATCAATTTGAAAATTTACACTTGTGACTTCTAACATAAATTTATTGACAAGAGGGATGCTAACATAAAGCATGTTCAATTTTTTGAAAAACTGGCATGTTCCACAGAGCAGTTTATTAGGAAAATGACAACAACCAAGGCTTTTTAAAAGATCTATATCAGCTACCACAGGAACTCAACCATGTCTCCACAGTGCTGAGATCAATACTGTGTCCTTTTAATGCATACCAGTGGTAACCTTTTGTGGAAACAATTATCAGCTTGCAGAGCAGAGCCAATTGATACTTTACACGTCAAATATTGTCATATTGATTAAACTTCTGCTTTAAGTATGGTGATTGGGTTTAAAAATGTCATTCAATGTACATTTTCCTCGCAGCTTCTACATTACATGAAAAATGTCCGGTTCTTCGACCAATCAGGGAATGAACAACATTTTGATAAAAATGGTGACGTTTCAGCCATATATGATGTAATAAACTGGCAATTAACTTCTGATGGCATAATTAAATTTGTGAAAGTCGGTCATTATGATGCTCGAGCACCTCCAGGACTTGAGCTTACTATTAGAGAGCAGGACCTCATCTGGAACGCTGGTGAATTAGAGGTATGTTTATTAACAAGGGTTAACCTTAACTTTACTTTCCATAAAGAGAAAGCATTAATTAAATACAACAGACTTACAAGTGTTTTCAATGAATCATTGAGCTTGTATAAGTTTCTTATAAATTTGAAGTGCTTGAAAGATCTAAACAGGTTTCACAGTAGAGACCCTTGACCAAAAAAAAATTGACAAAGTCGGGGCAAATAATGCAGGCCAACATGTTTAAAGCCGCAGCATTCATTTTCAACCAGTTATTTGCTAAATTATGTCAAATCAGTGCTGGTATATGGAAGATTTCCCATTTTGCAATTTTTCATGGTCAAGGGTCCTACCTTGATAGACATAAAAATTGGTAAAAAGTGCTCATATTTTATTGTCTCAATAGCCTCATAACAGATGGCTGTGCTTCCAAATCAGCGCAAGCATACAGAGGCCACGCACTGGGAGCTTTATTGCAACTGATTTGACATAATTTAGCAAATAACTAGTTGAAAATGAATGCTGCGGCTTTAAACATGTTGGCCTGCATTATTTGCCCCGACTTTGTCAAATTTTTTTTGGCCCAACCAAGGCTGGCGGGGTTGCAAGTTGGCTGAGGACCCATTCTGCTGGGTCCCCCTCCATTTATACGGTGCATGCGATTTCCTTCTGGATGTGAGGGAAACGTGCAGTACGTCCACGCTATATATGTGCATGGAATATTGCAATATTATGCAAATAATGGAAATATAACTTCCGTAATTTCTGTCATAGCAACACTGGATGAAAGGGAAGCCTATTTGTCCCTGGTATTCAAAGTTGTGGGTGCCAGAAGGACCATTTAAAGTTTTAAGAGCCAAAAAGTCAATGCAATCAATTGCAGAACAATCAATTATATGTGAGTAGGCGCCTTCTTAAAAAAAAATTACAAATTTTCAGTTCTTCAAGCGACAGCACAGGTCTCCTGCCACACTACCCTATGGCCTGAGTCAAGGCTTGCCACCACCGCCAATCTCCACGCCCCTCAGTCGTACTCTCCAGCAGAGGTTAGGAAGCCTGCTAAAATTATTCAAATGACTCTGACTGTGGAAAATCAGCTGGGGTCAGGAGTGCATTCTTGCAGCACTTTTGCCAGCATTACAGCTGAGTGGAGTATCTCGGCTATAGTCAGTGAATATTATTTTTACAGTGAAGTCAGGCTGCTACCCATTTATGGATTCATAAGAATTGCATTAAGGTACCACAACTACATTTTTCCAAATGCAACATTTTTTGTCATCGTGAAATGAAAACTGGTATCGTACAGTTGTGGGTTTATAGCCAGTTTCAAAAAGAAATCTCAAGTGCCAATTTTCAGCTGGCTGGATGGACTCATAGGGCTGGATTTTCATTGACCCGTGGAGGCGGGTTTGGAGGCGTGTGGGGGGTTAAAGCTGCAGATTCGGGGGTCCCGACCCCATCCCGCCCCCAACCCGCCTCCATGCCAGTTTTGCTGGCGGCGGGTACCCGACCTGTGCTGGGACCTGCCTCCCCAAGGCGGGAAGGGGATTAGTGACAATTAACTGCCTGTTAACAGGTAGTTAACAGGCAGTGTTTTGCCTAATCCCTATTTTGAAAGCTGAAATGTGGGCTTCCTGACAGGTGCCAAACACGGCAAGTTAGCGAGGCGGACCGTGGGTCTGCAGGGGTTGGAGGGGTCGATATGTCCGGTGGGCAGGTGAGTGATGGGTGCATGTGTGCAGAGGTAAGTGTGTAAGGTAAGTGCAAAGTGTGGGAAAAAGTTTTACTTACCTTAACTTCCTCCTGCAGGTGTCAGCCCTTCAGTTCTCGGGAGTCAGAAATCTCACCGGCACAGAAAGCAGAAAGGCCGTGGTGCTGTCAAAAGTTTCAGCCTCTGTTTTCTGTGCTGGAATGATTTCTAACTCAGCCTGAGAGGAAGGACTCAAGTTAGAAGACAAATTGTCAGTGTTTGACAGCTTCACAGAGCTGTCAAACGCTGATATTTCATCTGTCAAAAGCTCTTGACAGATGAAATGCCAATCTGTGACGTAACCTGTTGCCGGGTGGCCCTTAATTGGCCTGCTGAGCCCACTGGGCAGGCTCAACAAGGTCAATCAAGGGAAAATACAGTGGGTTGGCCACAAGTCGATGGAGGCGGGTCTACAACCCAAAAAGTGGGAGTCCCGACTCCATCACGTCCCCAGTATCAAAATCTAGCCCATACAGTCTGCACATGTAGTACTATTTTCATACCATTTCAATGTACAAACTGCCAAAGCCCTCATCCCAAATGACATCAAAACATTTTACCTGTGCATTTTACCATACATCAGGAAATGTATATAACATGGTAAGATCGCAGATATTGTTTAAAATAGATAAAAATGTTTTTTTTATCATACCAGTAGTAATAATATTTTTACACTTGTAACCAATTAAATAAAAGTCTCTGTTAGCGTTAAAAATACGATTATCTCTTTATATTTTAATTTGTACGAAGTAAATACTGAAATGAGACCCTAAGTAAAACTGTGCACATTAACAGTGTAGGAAACAAGACTCATTTTGCCCAACACATTATTTCAGCATTACTTCATGGTGTTTTATTCTCTTTGTACTTGACAAGGTTCCACGTTCTGTATGCAGTGAAAACTGTCACCCGGGAACTCGGAAAATAGTTCAACAAGGACAACCAATCTGCTGCTTTGATTGCATTCCTTGTGCCGATGGAAAGATATCAAATGGCACAGGTATACTTACATATAATAAAAATAAATTTCAATTCACAGCACTGATGTCCACTATATGCCAAGGATGGGGGGAGCAGGACAGGCAGTGCTTGCGCCTGAAGAACATAGACGATGTTGGGATGGAAGTGGTGTGGGGACAAGAACAATTTCCACAGGTCTCCGAGCCTCAAGTGTGATCTAATGAGGAGCCAACTGGGTGGTTGGGTATCCTCAGTCACAAGAGAGGAAATAATTAATGCATTTATTAATGGGGCCTCTAATGGGAGGTGAGGGGCTCAAATCTTAAAATAGCTCTTGCTATTGGAGCCTAATATTATAACCCATTCATATACAGCAATGTTAAGTAATTCGTTGTACCATTTTTGCCCTACATTATCTCTTCTTGACAAACATTATTTTCCAGGCTACAAGAAGACTGGCTAAGAGGTGATTAATAAGATTTGAGGTGCAATCAGGAGTCACTCACATGGACAAATATGGCACAAAATTCAGACCCGTAGCACCTGCTTTTTGGGTGCTACGAGTGCCCTTAGAGGTCCAAAATGGCATCTGTGGTGCACGTGCACACTTCTGGCATGAGTCGTGCCGGACGCCATATTGGTGAGGGCATTAGCGCGTGCAAAGTGAGCATTCGCCGGAAGTATGTAGAGTAGGCAGATCTTACGTCAATCAGCTTGCAACACTGATTTGACGTCAGCGCTGCCATTTAGGAGCTCAACGCTCCTGCTAATGCCCTCTCTTAAGCTTGCACAGCTGAACACACGTTCAGTAGCAGGAAGGACCGCCCACCAGTGCTATTTGAAGGGATCATCACCTACTTATAGGTTAAGTGCTGATTGATTTCTACTGGCTGTTGCTATGATTTTACAAGTGTTTGGTGCTTTCTATAGTTGTTTAAAGTTGCTAAAGTCTACAACGAGTGGTGTGGCAGGTGCTGAAGGACTTTTTCCTGACTTCAAGGCTTCAAACCAGTTGCTGACAGACATGAGTGCCCTATAGGAATTCCCCTTGGAATAGAAGATGACTTGGAGAATGAACAGAGGGTATGCAGAGCAGGACAAGCTGCTGAAAGAGGGGAGAGGAGGAGGAGGAGGGGGAAAAGCGCCCTCAGCAGGAAGCCATATCTGCCCAGGTTGTTCAGGGAGCAATACACCTACCTGAACCTTCACGAGGAACTGTGTGTGAGACGTCTGCGCTTCAGTAAGGATATCCTTACTGAAATCTGCCACCTGCTGTAGCCACAACTGCAACCTCAGAGCAGAGCGAGGACCGCATTGCCAGTGGCTGTGAAGGTGACCGTGGCCATGGACGTTTATGCGTTGGGTTCCTTCCAGGCTGGAACTGGAGATATTTGCAACATCTCACAGTTTGCCGTCCACTGTTGTGTAAGGGAGGTCACTGAGGCTCTCTATTCAAAGAGAGCTGACTACATTTCATTCTCTGTTGCCAGTACCAGCAGACGGAGTGAGCATGTGGCCTCGCTAGGATTGCAGGCTTCTCTATGGTGCAGGGTGCCATTGACTGCACCCACATCACTTTGCGGGCGCTGCATGCAAACTCTGACATGTACCGCAACTGAAAGGGATTCCACTCTCTCAACGTTCAGCTGGTGTGCAAATATAGGCAGCGAATCATGCAGGTCAATGCCAGGTATCCTGGCAGCAGTCATGATATCTTCATTCTGCCGCAGCCCGCTGTGCTATCTGCATTTGAGCCACCACGCCAAACCAGAGAGTGGCTACTAGGCAACAAGGGCTATCCTCTGATGACATGGCTCATGACTCCGGTGCGCAACCCATGAAAGCCATGCTGCCACTTGAAAAGTAATAGATCAGACCATTGGCGTGCTGAAACAATGCTTCCGCTGCCTGGACCGGTCTGGCGGAGCCCTGCAGTACTTGGCAGAGCGGGTGCCATGACTCGTGGTGGTCTGCTGCATGCTGCACAACCTCGCCATCATGAGGGCACAGCCCTTACCACCATCTGTACGGCGACCAGCTGAGGAGCAGGAGCATGAGGAAGAGGCGAAGGAGAAGGAGTAGGAGGAGGAGGAAGAAGGGCGGAGGCAACCTAGACAGCCCCTTTCTGGCCGGGCAGTCTGTGAAGAACTCATCTGAGTGCAATACCAGTAAATGCAATCCCAATTCCCCATTCACCAACAGTCCAACACCTTACAGTCCCTCTGTCACTGACCATTACAGCATACGCTTGGCCACAATACAAAAATAAAAACCAACACAAAATAAACATTGCAAACTAAGTTTATCAATGAAATCATGCCATATTGCATATAAATGTAAACTAATCACCCTTGTTCATTCCCTTAGTGCGTGTCTTCCATGTGCTTTTGCCTGTCCTAGTGCTCCTACGCAGTGGCTTCAGCATGCCTGGTGGAAGGCTGTTGACTTTTAGTGAAGGAGACTGCAGATGGCCTTGGAGGACGACCTCGAGCAGCTCTGGGCCTAGAAGGCCTGGCTGTGGACTGCACCATCTCGGCATGGGCAGCAGCAGTCTGGGCTGGTAGACTGACAGGCAACAGTAAGGGCACTGGCGGGGGGTAGCGGGAGGACGAGTGCTGTCATCCTGAGAGAGGACAGCAGGTTCGTGCTCCACGGAGCTGCTGCCACTCCCCCCAGGGCAGCACCTCAGCAATCCTAGTAATCTGTTGGAGGACAGATTGCTGGACTGCTGTGACACCCTGCGAGCCCCATTGAACACTGGAAACCAGATGGCAGCAGTCTGAGCATGCATGGCAGAAGGCTGACCTTGCATGACAGTAGTCTGAGCTTCCACTGCATCACCAAGACGTTGGGCAGCTCCTGCTTGTGCTGCAATGGAAGCTGAGACATCGGCCATCAGACGCTGCATCGTGGTTGGATCTGCAAGTGTGCTAATGGAGTTGGCCACCACTTCCATGCTGGAAAGGATGGGCTCCAAGCTCTGTGCAAAGCCATGTCCCAAGGTGGTGCGGGACTCCTCCATGCTCCTTAACATTGCAAGCAGGCTTTTTGGTAGCCTTCCCAATGCACCAAGCATTTCATTGTGCATACCCAGCAGCCTTCTTCTGAAGCCTGCCCCATCAAAGTGCTCATCTGAGTCCTCTGCAACAGAACGTGTGTGCGACCTCGCCCTCCGGCGAGCTGGCACTGGCAATATCCTCGCCCTCTGCCCTGGCAGCAGGCAATTCATGCCCGGTGTCTCACCACGTGCCGATCCCGTGTCTATTATTTCCTCTAAATTACATGCAGTGTCAGTATCTGAACTGGTGGCTGTGAGTGTGAAATTGAGTAATGGTGTTTCTTCATCATCACTGTCTTCTTGCTCTTCCATCTGTTGCTCTTCCACCACTGCCTGGCCAGGTTGCAGTTCATGGGTATCTGAAAGGAGAAAAGCACAAGGGTAAGGTTGTGGTGAGGGGAGGTGGGGAAAGCAAGTGGTGCATGCTTACACCATCTGCAGCTTGTAAATCAGAAGAGATTGTGGGATGAGTAGGCAGTGGGATGTGAGAAGGAGGATTAGGTATGAGGATACCATCATCTTCTATGGTTTCAGCCCCGCCACTGGCCACAGCCTCAGCAATGGCCATTCCAATGATGGCGAGCACCGTCTCCTCCATGGGGGTAAGGGCATGCAGACACGCCTGTTCCCCGCCGGTTAGGTCCTGCTGCCTCCGATTGTGTGCCACCTTGTCCTGCAGGAGAGAGGAAAGCGTGTCACTGAGTGTCGTGCAATCTGTTTGGGTGATGTGGCTGTCATGGTTGAATAGCTGGCAGTGTGTGCAAGCTGTGAGATGAGGGTGTGAGGCTTGCAGCAGTGTTAAGTGTGTGAGGGTGAAGTGAAGCTATGAATGTTAGGTATGAGTCCTGATTGATAGAGATTGTTGGTAGGTGAATGATGGGTGTGTGGTGCATTGCGCAGTTGCTAAGGCTAGTGGTGCAGTTGGTGGGATATGGCATTTGAAAATGCATTCACTGACCTTGACCACTCATGTGAGGCCATTGAATTTTTTGCGGCACTGGATCCAGGTCCTCAGGGCTTGACTCTTGGCATTGACCGCCATGGTTATCTGTTCCCACTGCCTTCTGAGCGTTTATCTGGAGTGCCTCCTGGCCCCTTGTAGATACAGCACATCTCTCCTCCTTTCCACCTTCTTGACCAAGGCCTCCAGTGCAGCGTCCAGAAACCTTGGAGCCCACTCTCTCCCATGTTGTGCCATTGTTGAGTGTTTCCCAGGTCAGAATCTGTTGTACAATGACTTGCACCACCTGCTCCAGCCACAATCCACCTCCCCTTTAAGAGGCGCAGGCCGGCTTTAAGTAGTGAAGGCTAGTTTTAAGTGGTGCTAACCTCTCACGATTTTGGCTCCCCCTGCTGATGTGTGCAGCCAATCAACAGTGCGGTTAGTGCTGGCTGCACACTACATTCATGGAAATGAGCAGGCAGCACGAAGTTGGTGTGCTGCTTGCATCACATTGAACGGGCGCGGGTCAATTGCGCATTTTGTTCCATGTGCCTGTTTTTGGGCACTATCGAATTTAGCCCCCATACATTCCTAAAGTCTCTGAAATGTTACCTCCATTGCTGCTTTGATCTTGTTGATGAAGGTATGAATTTGCTGGAAAGATCCCAGGTTAGCTACAGCTGATACTGGAATTGGCATCTTTGGGCGGCATCCTTTAAATACATTCCTGTATAAACTTTTGCGGTTTAGCCTTTTACCTGTCCTTCACAGGATATTAAGAAACACTATTAATTAAGTATTTGCTAAAATCCTAGTTACCACTGTTAAAGAACAGAAAAACTTGAATCCTTCTTTAAGTGTATAATAAAGCCTAAGAGACAGGTAAGGCCTTTTCCACAAATCATTCATGGTCTTTCCATTTCCCTTCATTGGTGTTAGCTGTAAGCCACTTTCCCAGGTTATATTAACTTTTATTATGTCTTTGGAAATCAGCGAGAACAAAAGGTAAGAGATAAAATTAACGACATTTTTAATAGAAATCGAGTATACATAATCATAGAATTTGAGTTTGAAAAATCACTAACATTTCCACAATACTCTGTAGTACAAACACAATTTGACTTATTCAAGTACCGTAAATAATTGGCCCTGATACTATATTGTACATCACACAGCATAAAACAGAGTATGCTCCGATTTCACATTGAGCATTGTCAAAGGAGATCTGCTAGTTATTTAATGTATATAGATATGGATTATTATTTTATAAGGATGATAAGTTAGGTAAAAGTTAATTAAAAAATGTAAGCAATTGTCAGCTTTAAGACACAGGACACAAAATTTAGTTTGTAGCAATATCTCTTCGCAAGGAAAATCAGATGAAGGGAAGTGTTTAATCAAGTCTTAGGAAACATAAAAGGAAGCAATCTCTGGAATGATTCCCATCCACTGTAAGTCAGCAGTTACCAATATTGACATGAAGCAAGCAATACTACATACTGGTAAATTCAAGTGGCCTTTCTGACCAATAGCTCATTCTGTAGTCTTTGAAGTTACTACATAACAAGAGCTGAAAGCACAGCAGAACTCCTAGGATACGTAGATAATGTTTATGCTGTTCAAGTTGTTAAAGCGGCGCTAAAACACAAATTTCCTCATCTTTTTGGCACTATAACAACATAACAACGGAGTAAATGCTGAAGACAACAAGGAAATTCAGGGCCAATGTATTTTTTCCATTCAGTGGAGAACTTATCCACTTTCTGATTCTGTAGATAGTGTTTTTTATATCATATGATGTCAATTCAGTTAGTCCTTTTAAAATCTACTGCTAAAATAAATCCTAATTTTCAAATTATTTGAAATATTCCATTTTCTCTTCATATTTCACAGAATGTTTTCAATGTCCTGAGGATTACTGGTCGAATCAAAAGAAGGATAAGTGTGTACCAAAGGAGGTGGAATTCCTATCTTTTGAGGAACCATTGGGGATTGTTTTAACATTTTTTTCAATATTAGGGACCATTATCTGTGTAGCTATTATTGTGATATTTATAAAGTTCATGAATACACCCATTGTACGAGCTAATAACTCTGAACTTAGTTTCCTCCTGCTGTTTTCTCTAACATTGTGTTTCCTTACTTCTCTTACATTTATTGGTAAGCCTTCAGTCGAACTTTGTGTCCTCCGTCAAATAGGATTTGGCATCGGCTTTTCCTTGAGCTTCTCATGCATCCTTGTTAAAACTATAGTGGTAGTACTGGCTTTTACAATGACAATGCCCAACCAAAATGTGTTAAAACGCTTTCGTCCCATGCATCACCGTATGATTGTTGCAGCCACAACACTCATTCAGCTAGCTATCTGTATTGGGCTTCTGTTGTCATTACCACTCTCTGTGGAGAAAAACACAATGGCTGTAGTTGGAAAAATTATTCTAGAATGCAGCAAAAGATCTGAACAAGCTTTATTTGGTATTTTAGGATATGTTGGGTTCTTAGCTGTTCTCTGTTTTGTTTTGGCATTTCTGGCCCGAAAATTGCCTAACAATTTCAATGAAGCAAAATTTATCACTTTTAGCCTACTTATCTTTTTTGCTGTATGGATATCCTTCATACCAGCTTACTTCAGTAGTAAAGGGAAATATTTAGTTGCAATAGAAATATTTGCTATCCTGTCCTCAAGCTCTGGCCTTCTTGTTTGCATTTTCTTCCCTAAATGTTATGTTGTTTTACTGAGGCCTGAATTGAATACAAAACATGGTCTGATGGGTCGTGCACCTCCAGCAGCAAAATCCACCTATAAAGCTTAGATTTCCTTAAAACCTACCTCTTTGACCAAGCTTTTTGTCACACCGCATCATATCTTCTTCTTTGGCTTGCTGTCAATTTTTGTCTGATTATGCTTCTGTGAAGAGCCTTGGGACATTTGCTATGTTAACGGCGCTATACAAATGCAAGTAGTAATAGTTGTTGTTTTTAAGTAAATCCTCAATTGAAAATAGGAGTGCAATAACTGTGCTACGTCATTGTAATAAAATTCTTCAATCAAGGAATAAAACATTGATAAATTAAACAGTGGTTCTTCTTTAGTAGTTTGATAGTTCTTTGTAGAACTGTGATAGTGTTCATGAACCAGTTTTACCATAATGGTACAAGTTCTGTCCCCTCTCCTCTCCCCTTCCCATTTGCCCATTTGAGACTTTCGGGGAAAAAAATGGATAACCAGAATTGGAACTTGCTTTATTTCATAGGTCCACTGCTAATCCTAAAATTTTAATTTACCCCAAATTACTTTAAACACATAGGGGTAGATCTTAACTTTGTGCAATAGTGCAAAACGGCAGTCTGTTTTACATCTCTCCCGATTTTTATTTCCATTGACATCAAAAAATAGCTCAGTGGCTTTAGCATGGGAGGTGGAAGGCTGTTGTGGCTCAGTCAAGGGTTCTTGAGATGCTTATGGTCAGCAACCTCTAGGATCTCAGGCCTGCAGACTGCAGCAACTAGGGGCTGGATTTTGCAGGGGGTCAGCGGGCGCGATTGCTGGTGGGTCGGGTGGGAAAATGTTTTTTCCACCGGCGGGTCGGGACCCTGCTGTGAACCTGCCGCCACGTGCCTTTCCCCGATGTCAGCGCTGAGCAGACCCGACATGCAGTGGCGGGTTCACAGCGGGGGACCCAATTCAGGTAATTAGGGACTTGTTTACAGCCACTCAACAATGAATTTCAGCTTACCATCTGCATTTGACAGCTCGCCCATGGGGTCCACACTGGTCGCGGACAACACCTGTCAAGCTGAGGTGGGAGGTCAGTGGCCATTGAATCAGCTGTTGAGTTGACAGCTTCAAATGTGCAGTAAAAGCTCCAAACTTACAGAGATATCTTCCCTCAGCCACAAACTCTTCCTCACTGAATTTCCACAACAGATTCACCATGCTGCAAGTCTTTACACAAGTCTCCATCCAGTCTGACCTCATTACCTCTCTCACCATTGATAGATTGCTTCTGTCATCTCTACTTTACCTGTCATCTATTCCATCAGCATGGGTGCCCTTGAAACTCTCTCACCTTGGTCCGCAGAATCCCACCGCAATCAGCCCCAACACCAGCAGCGCCAACAAAAACACCACCAACCTTCTCCGCAATCACCTGATGCTGTACAGGACAGAAGGCATCAGTACCCGACCACATTGCTGCCCGGGAGGCCAGGAATGGCCTCACCCTGGCCAGATTTACTTCACTTGATGCTATACACCCTGGCTGCCACATGATGCGCCAGGTTGACACCACCTCATGCCAACACCATAAAACATCCCTACAATGCCCAAGCCATTCCTTTCACACTCACCATTGTGGGGTGGGGTGGGGTGGGGGGGGGGGGGTACTGTTATGTCTCACCATTCACTGCAACTCACACTTCCAAAGGTGCACACAAATCTGCCCAAGAATGCAAAGTGTTGAAAATGAAGGTTTCAATGTTTGACATCACATTAACAGAAACTTTACAAGAACATTAACATTGCATAAAACACCCAAGTGGCTACCCTTGTGTGTTGTTAGTTGGTATGAATGCACTAGGATTAGGGTGAGTGTGAGGGGTGGCTAGTGATATGGGGATGTGATAATGTAGATAGGGATGGGTGGAGGTGTAAGGTAAGTTGGTGTGAGTAAGGATGTGCAGGAGTAGAGTAGGGAAGGCAGAGTGATGCGGATGTGATGAGAGGCACAGCAGGATGATGTTGAGTGTGGCTTTGTACTAACGTTTCGTGATCTACTGAGATTATTGAAATGTTTGCGGCACATCCCTGCTTGTGCCCTCCTCTGCAATGTACAACCAGGCTGTGTTGATCTCCTGGGGAGGTCTCTTCCACCCATGGGAAGGGAAGAGGACCTCCCTGCATGCTGTGACTCCCTCCATAAGCATATGGAAGGAATCATGGGAGTGCCTGGGTGCAGCCCTGCACCTCTGTGCAGTGTTTGTCAGTGTTTGCAGCACCTCAATGCTGTAGAACACCGACAGCACAAATGTCAAAATAAAGTTGGCCATGGTCCCTTTAAGGAAACCAATCAAATAACATCACCAGACCCGCTTCCTCTAATTGGCCAGGAAACGCGCTGGGCGGGCTTGCCAAGTCCAATCAGGGGAAATTCATTTCAGAGGCCGGGATGGAGATAGCAGTGGGTCGGGACCCGCCACCAACGTTGCCCGCCACGGACCCGCTGAGGTTCGTAAAATCGCGGCCTAGGTGGCTGCTGGGGCAGTCTGGCCCAGCTAGCTTTCTGGCACTATGACGTTCTTTGGTTCATGGGGTAGCAAGGATCCAGGTATGCAGTCATCCTGACAGATGCCAACATGCTCTCTGCAATCAGGCTGAAGCTCAGCACTCCCACTGATCTGCAGGAGAGCAGACTGTAAGATATCCGTGATCCAATTGAAGCCCTATCCTAGCCTGTCCAAGGAACCAAGAGCCTGCACTACCGAAGTACGAGTATCACTGAGAGATGTTATTATTGGTACCACAGACTCCTACAAGGAGGGCCCAGTTGCAGCGTCCATTGAGATGACCACACACTCCATGGTTGATTGCAGAGCGTTGATGCCATGAACCAGATGCCACACAATTTGGTACTGTACTCTTCTAGATTCTCTAACATGTTTTGGAAGCTCACTGGCAGGCAGCCCAAAGAATTGAGCAATTGCTGGTGCAAAGAAAATTTTTTTTTTCTGAAGATCGGGCCTGTGAAGTTTGCATCTCTGTCGTCTTCAGCAGAACAAAGATGCGAGCTCGGATGCTGGGGCTGGGATTATTCCTGATCAGCTCCCAATAACCTTGCACACCAATTCCCTAATAGATAGAGGTCGTCCTAGCTGGACAAGCAATAGGAAGATAACCTGTGCTCTGTGCTTGTCAGCTGCATGGTTTTAGGTGATAAAACTCAACCAGTAATGATAAGCACATCTGGGAAGCTTGGTCTCATTAAAAAATCACAGATTTCAGAACTGGAATTTCACTCTTAACCTATGGATAACTCTCAAACATGGCACCCACTTTATTTTTTGTTATATTTCATACCAGATTAAAATCTCCCTCTGCCTCTTTGCAATCCTGAGTTTAAATGTGATGATAATGTCTTTAGTGGAGCATGAATAATTCTTTTTTCCATGCTTGACTTTCCCCACTCTGGTCTTAGATGTGTCTTAAGTGTTATTTATGGGAACAATAAAGAGAAACTAAAGATCTTTAGCTTGCCTGAAGTATCCTTGTGTTTTTTGTATCTTAAAATAACTGCAAGCATGTGATCAACAATTAAAACATTATCTGTTATGTGTCACAAGAGCAAGTTTATTAAGAGTCATAAGATCTACCCAACTAATGAAATAACTGATGAACAGTGTTGGCTGTATTTTAAAAATCTGGTCTACTGTACCATGTATTATGGAACTTTCTTACAAATAAATCAAGAAGGTCATGGGTAGATTAACATGATTCAGAGGCACACAAAATGTTTATCTCTTATACAGTAGAACTATCATTTTCTCCAATTATTCGCATTCCTGATTATTCAACAGAATTTTCAAAGAACAACGCTTTGCATGAGAGATTGTCCCACTGCACAGTTCACTAACTCCAATCTCCTCCAGCCTGAAAAAACCTCACATCTCAAGAAAGATTAAAATCTATATATTATTACAAATCTCAAGAATCTTAGTCATTATTACAAGTTTAGGGTCTGCCTTTGGATATTTTCTCTGCTACAGAAGTGCTGGTCGCTCCCCTAAGTGGTCTGAGTATCTTACGTTGGGATGCGTCTGTACAAACCAATATCTAGCTATATGGTAGTATAATCCAGGGGTGTAACAATAGGAACCCTTGTGATCTGATACGGATATTGTGTCTCCCACATGTGCCCTTCTCTATTTTTTTCAAAGATGGATTGCTTGTTAAAGTGAGGCCAGATATAAATTGTAAAGCTGCTTCGTTTACAGACTGCAAGTGAACATGCAGAGAAACAGTAAAAACAAATTCCACTTATTTAACTCAAACTCACTTCTTTCCATGATAACATGGGAAAAATAATAAAACCCACACCCTGTCCCATTTATGGGCTCTTTTTGGCATTACCTTTTGGTCCTTCCAACTGCAAAAACGGACCTTTTTACATCTTACACTCTGTTGTTTAGAACATGTCTGACATGCGGCCCGTTTCTATGTTAGTTCCAGTCCCAGGAAGAAGAATCCCCTTCATTAAGAGTCATGCACAACATTGGTCCCAGTCCTTCCACTCTTGAATAAATTACATCTGCCCAAAGACCAACATTGATAGTCACCTGACATTGCAGGATCACCGGTTACTGCAGGAGCACTATGCACACAAAGATTTCATTTTACAGGCGTACACAAATACCTACTCAAAATATCATCCAGGTGTTTGCCGATAGTGCCTGCCTAAAGTGCTCTCTTATATACTCTAGTGCTCCTCGAGGTGCTCCCTCTGTGGTCGCAGCATGGGAGGTGGAAGGTTGCTGTGGCTCAGAAGATAGCTCTTGAGATGTTTGTGGTCAGTAAACTGTAGGAGCTTGGGCCCCGCTGCAGATTACAGCACTGCCAGGGCAGTCTGGCCCAGCTGGGTTTCTGTCACCAGGGTGAGCAGTGGTTGAGTGGGTGATGAGATCCAAATGTGTTGTCACCTAGAGATCGGGCAACATGTTCCCTTCCCAGTGCAGGACTGCCCCTGCTATCGGGTTGCGGCTCAGCACTCCTACTAATCGGTGGGAGAGCAGACTGTAGGACATCAGAGATCTAAGGAAGGATATACTTGCCTTGGAGGCGGTGCAACGCAGGTTCACTAGATTGATTCCTGGGATGAGAGGGCTGTCCTATGATAAGAGATTGTGTAGAATGGGCCTATGCTCTCTGGAGTTTAGAAGAATGAGAGGTGATCTCATTGAAACATACAAGATTCTGAAGGGAATTGACAGGGTAGATGCTGAGAGGTTGTTTCCTCTGGCTGGAGTGTCTAGAACTAGGGGGCATAGTCTCAGGATAAGGGGTAGGCCATTTAAGACCGAGATGAATTTCTTCACTCAGAGGGTTGTGAATCTTTGGAATTCTCTGTCCCAGAGGGCTGTGCATGCTGAGTCTTTGAGTATATTCAAGGCTGAGAGAGATACATTTTTGGACTCTAGGGGAATCAAGGGATATGGAGATCGGGCGGGAAAATGGAGTTGAGGTCGATGATCAGCCATGGCTGTATGGCCTATTCCTGCTCCTATTTCTTATGTTCTTATGTTCTTATGTATCTGATTGAAGCCCCCATCCGTTGTCTCACAAGCTGTCCAAGGCGGAGGAAATGGTAGAGCCTTGAGCCGACATGGTCCCAATAATGAGCATACTTTTACGATGCTGCTACTGGTGCCTGCCCAGCTACAACATCTATTGAAGTGACCAGACGCTCCATTGTTGCCTGCAGAGTGTCAACCATGCACCAGACCCCCACACAAATTGATAGTAGACTCCTCCATCATCTCTGACATGTTGTGTTAGCTCCCTGGCAGGTAGTCCAATACATTCATCAACTGCTGGTGTATAGAATGCATTTTTCTTTTGAAGACTGCTCCCCTAAAATCTACATCTCTGTCCTCTTCAGTAGAGCTTGCCCTCTGGTGAGCCATTTCCTGGACTGTCCTTTCCAATTGTACCTGCTCACTTGTGGTCTGTGAATCACCCAGTGTAGACGCCTCTAACTCACTATCTATACCACCTGGGGTACCAATTTCTGTGCAGGTGCTTGGAAAGGTATGAGCAAGTGATCGTGCATCCTCTGGAGGCTTGTCCCAATCTGTCTGTGTGGTTTCAGGGCCTGAGTCATCTGAAGGACCTAGAAAAATTGCAGAGGGACAATAGTTAGCACATAAAGGAGTATCAGATGAGTGACAGTGCAATGCACCACCAGGTTGTCATGCTGTGTGTGAGTGTGAGTGTGTGATCTAGAGAGTTCAGTGGAAAGAGAAAACGAAGGGAAAATGCCCAAACACCCCGCTGTGTGTATCCTTCCTCTCCAATAATGTCGATGGTGGCCTCCTCCTTTGAAGTCAAAGTTTGTAACTGCGCAGAACTTCCACCTGTTTTTGCGAACTGCTTCCAATTGTGTGCCAGCTTCTCCTGCAAGAAAAGTGGGAATGGTTAGTGTTTCCCCTTTTGAAGGGTTTTGAAGATGTACGAGGCAGCAAAGTGTAGATGCTGAGAGGAAGAAGCAGCAAGAGGGGAAGTCGTTGTGAGGGCAGTAGCAAGTGTTGAGTGTGTGTGCAAGCAGGAGGAGGTGGAGTGAAGTGTCCTGTTGTAATTGGAGGAGATACATTGTGAAGCGGGGAAGGCAAAGATTGCTAATGTTGGGGCTGAAGTCTGGCGTTGCAGGACTCTGTAGTAAGTGAGAGATTACCTTGGCAATCCTGGTAAGGTTGTTAAATTTCTTCCTGAACTGTAGCCAGGACCTATTAACTATACAATCACCACTGACTGCCCAGCCACCTCTTTTCACTGCTGCTAGCAAATTTGCTGGGGTACCCATCACCCATCTGAAGGAAAGTAGACCGCCTTTCTATTCTTACTTGCTTCAGGAGGACCTCCAGGACTGTATTGGAGAATCAGTATGCCCTGGCTGATGTCATGTAGCCTGCTGGCTAAGTAACATGATGTTATCTTTGAAAAGTTCACCTCCTTTTTAAGAGCTGCAGACTACCTTTGAGTGACAGCAGGCACGCTGGATTTTCCACCCTCCCAAATGGCAAGCTGCCTATAAAGAATTTGATAAAGAGTTGGCAGTTCTATTTAAATGAGGTCCGACCACTAAAAGTTATGCCTTGGTCCCCAGCAGCCATCCTGTCACATTGGTGGAAGGGTTGAATATTGGGTGGATGGTTGTGTGTTGCAGGATAAAAGCATTTTGACAACTGCCTGGCACAAACTTGCATGATTTTGTTTTTGTGATCGGAGACTAGTTAGACATTAATGGAGTGGAAGCCCTTCTTATTCACAAATGCTGCTGACTGGTGTTCTGGTGCCCTGATGGCAAAATGTGTGCAGTCAATGATGCCATGGCCATGAGGGAAGCCAGCCACTGTTGCAAATCCCCAAGCTCTCTTGTGTTAAGGGTTGAGGTTAATAGGGAAGGTGATGTACTGGTTTATCCTGGAAAACAGGGCATTGTTGACCTGCTTGATGTAGCTGTGTGCTGCAGACTGGGAGATGTGGCAGATGTCCCCTGTAGCAGACTAGAATGAGCTGATGGCAAAGGAGATAGTGACTTTGAGAGCCACTGGCAAAATATGGCCTCCTGATCCAGCAGATCGGGATGCAGAAGGCTGCAGAGGTCACTATTGCCTGCTTGGAGAAGCGCAGTCTGTTGATACTGTGCTCTTCAGATAGGCCGAAAAAAGTCACTCTTGGCCTTTACGCCCTTGTTTGCAGGGTATGGCCTATGAACAGTCCCTTCACCTGCTGTCCTCTAATAAGGCCAGCTGCTGATTGTGCTGGCTGCTAAGGATCTAGACTGCTTCTCTTCTCCAACTGTTCCTCCATCCAAATGAAACTCGCAATATAGCACCCATGATAAGCAAATAGTGCTTACTGAGGATAAATAAGCCAAAAAATCTCAGAAAGAAGTAATCTGGAAGCTGGAAACTTTGCTGGCAATTCAAACAGCACAATAGCACACAGATACACTGATCTAATTATGTGCAGGTGAGTGCCCCTTTAGAATCATAGAATCATAGAATGGTTACAGCAAAGAAGGAGGCCATTTGGCCCGTCGAGCCCGTGCCGGTTCTCTGCAAGAGCACTTCAGCTAGTCCCACTCTCCCGCCCTCTCCCTGTCGCGCTGCAATTTTTTTTCCTTCAGGTACTTAACCAACTCTCTTTTGAAAGCCATGATTGAATCTGCTTCCACCATCGTTTCAGGCAGTGCTTTCCAGATTCTAACCACTTGCTGAGTAAAAAAGTTTTTCTTCATGTCACCTTTGCTTCTTCTGTCAATCACCTTAAATCTGGGTCCTCTGGTTATCGTCCCTTCAGCCAATGGGAACAGTTCCTCTATCTACTCTGTCCAGACCCCTCATGATTTCGAACACCTCTAACAAATCTCCTCTCAACCTTCTCTGCTCTAAGGAGAACAACTCCAGCTTCTCCAGTCTATCCACATAACTGAAGTTCCTGCACCCTCTCTAAGGCCTTCACATCCTTCCTAAAGTGCGGTGCCCAGAGTTGGACACAATACTCCAGTTGAGGCCGAACCAGTGTTTTAGAAAGGTTCATCATAACTTCCTTGTTTTTGTACTCAATGGGGGAAAAATTCGGTACCTTAGTGACTCCCATTAGCGCTGGCAGATGATGCTAACGGGCGCTAGAGCATTATTGCCGGGGCAAGGCGAATCCAACGCCGCATGCCAAATCCCGCTCTCCTGCAGCGCCGCCGCTAACAGTTATTGGCGGGAGCCTCAACGCTCACTGACTGCCTGATCAGCGAAATTGATTGCTGCCACCTACCTTAGCGCCTGGAGTAAACAGCGACAGGGGGAGCTGGCGTGAAGCACCAGGAAGCCGGCTCCAGGGACGTTATTTAAAGGGATCATCAATAATGAGTCGCAGCTGTGGGTTAGTGGAGTTTCAATGCATTCTTGTCAGTTTCACATAGTCTAACAGTCACATTCCATAATTTCAAGTTTATTTACTATCAGGAGTGTTGTGGCAACTAAAAAGTAGCAACATTTATTCTTTAAAAAATCAAACTACTACACTTGGTTACATTAATGGGGGCTGTACTGGCAGTCGACCTCGCCCTCCAGGATCGAAAGCGGAGGGAGGCAGACTGGAACATGTGCCCAGAGGGAGGAGGAGGGCCATCAGGGTGCTCAACAGGAGGCTTTACCCTCTGAGAGTATTCCGAGAGCACTTCTCCTACCTCCAATTAAGTGAGGAGCAGTGTATTAGAAGGCTTTGCTTCAGCAAGGATGTGGTCACAGAACTCTGCCACCTCCTGCAACCAGACCTCGAGCCTCAGATCAGGACGACCACGGCTCTCTCAGTGGCAGTCAAGATCACCGTCGCCTTCAATTTCTTCGCCAGCGGATCCTTCCAGTCTGCAACAGGAGATATAGCAAACATCTCGCAGTTCGCCGTCCATCGCTGCATCTGGGAGGCTCTCTACAGTAGGAGAAGGGACTACATTTCCTTTCCCATCACCACAGAGAAGCAGGACGAGCGTGCATGTGGCTTTGCCAGGATAGCGGGCTTCCCCATGGTGCAGGGCGCCATTGATTGCACCCATGTGGCTTTGTGGGCATCGCATAACAATCCTGAGATCTTCCATAACCACTTAATGTGCAGTTGGTGTGCGACCACAGACAGCTAATCCTCAATGTCAATGCCTGCTATCCTGGCAGCAGCCATGATGTCTTGATCCTGCGCCAGACTGGTGTGCCAGCACTCTTCCATCCACCACGTCAAGCTCATGGCTGGCTGCTCGGAGACAAGGGTTACTCGCTCTCCACCTGGCTCATGACTCCCCTCTGCAACCCCAACACTCCTGCCCAGCACTCATATGAGAGCCATGCTGCCAGCAGGAACATCATCGAGCAGACCATCGGCCTGCTGAAGCAACAGTTCCGCTGCCTTGACTGCTTGGGAGGAGCTCTCCAGTACTCGGCTGAGCGGGTGTCCCATTTTGTGGTGGTCTGCTGCATGCTCCGCAACTTGGCCATCATGAGAGCCCAGCCCTTGCCACCAGGGATTGTGGGACCACCTCAGAAGGAGGAAGAGGGAGAGGAGGAGGAAGATGAGGAGGAGGAGGAACAGGAGCGAGGGAGGAGGCAGCCACTCAATCGGCCTTCCGGAAGGGCAGTCCATGACCGCCTCATCAGACTGCGGTTTGAATGAATTAAACCCCAGATCCCCATTGCTCACCATATCCCTATCATTCCATCCCTGTTGCAGGCAATATCACAACGCAAAGCTGAAATGAGACACACCACAAAAGAATCCAAACGGAATTAATAAATTTATCAAAAATCAGTCAACACATATTTACAACAAAAATATTACCTATTCACCCTTGTGCAATCCCTTAGTGCCTCTCGTTACTGTGCCTTTGCCTGCACTAGTGCTCCTACAAAGTGTTGACCCAGTGGCTGCAGCACGGCTGGTGGAAGGCTGCTGAGTGTCCGTGCGGGAGACTTCAGATGGCCTTGCAGGACACCCTCGACCAGCTCTGGGCCTGGAAGGCCCGGCTGTAGACTGCACCACCTCAGCATGGGTGGCAGCAGTCTGGGCTGGCTGGATGACAGGCAGCAACAAGGGCAATGGCGGAGTGGCAGTGGTGGGAGCAGGAATGCTGTCATCCTGAGAGAGGACAGCAGGTTCCTGTTCCACTGACCCACTGCCACTCCCCCAGGGCAGCACCTCAGCATCCCTAGTGATCTATTGGAGCACATATTGCTGGCTTGCTGCAACACCGTGAAAGCCCCGGTCGATGGTGGTAGATCCAGCCACGATGGCAGCAGTCAGAGCTTGAATGGCATCAAGCTGAGACTGCATGAGAGCAGTCTGAGACTGGATGACACCAAGCATAGACTGCATTACAGCACTAAGATGTTGCGTAGCTTCCACCTGTGCTGCAATGGAAGCTGCCAGATCGCAATTCACACACGGCATCAGGTCTGGGTCATCACGGTCTCTCTGGGAGTCTACCATCCTTTGCAGACTGGAAATGATGGGCTCCATGGTGTGCGCAGAGCCTTGTGCAATGTTGGAGGCGGACTCCTCCACACTCCTTATCATTGCCAAGAGGCTCTCGGGCATCCTTGCCATTTCACCTATCATCTCTGTGTGCATGTCCATCACCCTTCTTGTAAATGCCTCCCCATCGAGGTCCTCATCTGAGTCCTGTGCAGCAGAACTCGCATGCGAACTCGCCCTCCAGGGAGCTGGCCCCCGGGCCTACCCTTCCCCCCGGCCTTGCTGCAGCCCACTCATCCCCGGTGAATCACCCTGTGCAGATCCCGCTACTATACTAGCCTCTAAAGAATGCGTAGTGCCAGTATCTGAGCTGGTGCCTGCGGGTGAGACATGCAGTGACGCGGTGTGCTCTTCCTCCTCCTCTTCTCCTGCCTCGCTCTCTACGGTGCCCTCAGGGACAGGCTGCTCAGGTGCTTGCTCATTATCTGAAAACATAAAGGCACAAGAGTTGGGTTAAGTTGAGGGGAGGGGGGCAGGAAGGGAGAAATGTATGCATACAGCATGATTAGCTGGTAAGTGTGAAACGCTTGTGGGGTGAGAGGGAAGTGGGATGAGAGAAGGAGTACTTATGAATATACTGTTGTCCCTAAGGGGGTCAATGTCGCCGGTGGCCACAGCACCCACCACCTGGTGCCCAATAATCTGCAGCACTCTATTTTCCAGCGCAGACTGTGGTCGGGTGACGGCTTGTTCCCCGCCAGTGCGCGCCTGCTCCCTCCTGTTAGAGAAATAGGAGCAGGAGTAGGCTATTCAGCCCTTCAGCCCTGTTGTGAGCTACCTTGGCCTGCAAGAGAAAGCAAAGTGTGTGAGTGAGTGTGGAGCAATGTGTTTGGGTGATGTGCCTGCCATAGTTAAATAGCTGTCATTGTGTGCAAGGTGTGAGATGTGGGTGTGAGTGTTGGTAGGCAGAGATTGTTGGTGGGTGAGTGCTGGGGGTGTGGTGCTTTGGGCAGTGTGTGAAGACTGAGGTTCAGATGGTGTTATGTAGCATTTGTTGAAGCATTCACTCACCCTGACCACCCGAGTGAGGTCGTTAAATTTCTTCCTGCACTATGTGTGGGCCCTGGAGACCACAATGCTGCCTGAGATGTGCTGCGCTACCTCCCTCCACATGGTTCGGAAGACTTGCGGTGAAGGCCTCCTGCCACATGCCGGGTAGAGCACCACCCTCCATCTCTCCATAGCGAACCCCAACGCCTCCAAAGCCTGATTGCAGAATCTGCGGGCTCTCTCCCTGGGGTGTGGATCTGCCATGAGTACAGCTGCTTCAGTCCTCCGGCTCTATCTTCTTGTCCTGCTTCTACTTGCTGAGGCAGCTGCACAGCCAGCAATGCTGAGAATGAGGTTCTGCAGCATCAATGAACCTCCCCTTTAAGTACTGGAAAAAGTCTGTGGCAATCATGACTTGCGATTAGACTGCACCTTATATTGGTGCACCCTTTGAGTGTACTCTTTTGATGCAAACTTAAACCAAATAGCTGTAAATCAGTAAAACTTTAAATAAACCTTAACAAATTAAATTAAAATTTTGTTGGCCGGGGTGACAATGCACTCCAGTCCCCTGCGGCGCCCACCGGTCGTGGAAAAACTCAAGCGTGCCGGCGGACACCGCGTGCTCCATCTCCAGGGCCACCCGGGCGCGAACATGGCCGCGGAAGAGAGGCAGGCAATTGGGCCAAACGACCCCCTCGACTGCCCGCTGCCTGGACCAATTAATGGCTTTTTTAGCCAGGCCCAGGAGCAGTCCTACGAGGAGGTCCTCCGACCTGCCCACTCCCCACCCTTTGAGTGTAACGCCAATGAGCTTCGGCTTAAAGACTTGAATTAGGACTCCAATCATTTCTTTGAGCAGTGAGCATGAATTTTGCCTGCAGTCTAAAGCATTAGCGCCTGGTGGTAATTCTCCAACCCTTCTAATGATACCGCCCATTCCTGGGCTATAATGAATTTCCAGCCCAATGCCTCTATTTATGAAGCCTAGGATCCCATATGCTTTTTAAACTGCTTTCTCAACCTGTCCTGCCACCTTCAACGATTTGGGCACATATATCCCTAGATCTCTCTGTTCATGCACACACTTTAGAATTGTAGCCTTTAGTTAGTATTGCCTCTCCTCATTCTTCCTACCAAAATGTATCACTTCGCACTTTTCTGCGTTAAATTTCATCTGCCACGTGTCCGCCCATTCCACCAGCCTATCTATGTCCTCTTGAAGTCTTTCACTATCCTCCTCACTGGTCACTATAGTTTTGTGTCATCTGCAAATTTTGAAGTTGTGCCCTGTACATCCAAGGCTAAGTTATTAATATATATCAAGAAAAGCAGTGGTCCTAGTCTGACCCCTGGGGAACACCACTGTGTACCTTCCTCCAGTCCGATAAACAACTGTTCACCACTACTCTCTGTTTCCTGTCACTCAGCCAATTTCGTATCCATGCTGCCACTGTCCCTTTTATTCCATGGGCTTCAACTTTGCTGACAAGCCTATTATGTGGCACTTTATCAAACACCTTTTGGAAGTCCATGTATACCACATCAACTGCATTGCCCTCATCAACTCTCTCTGTTATCTCATCAAAAAACTCAATCAAGTTAGTTAAACACGATTTGCCTTTAACAAATCCATGCTGGCATTCCTTAATTAATCCACACTTGTCCAAGTGACTGTTAATTTTGTCCCGGATTATCATTTCTAAAAGCTTCCCCACTACCAAGGTTAAACTGACTGGCATGTAGTTGCTGGATTTATCCTTATACCCTCTTTTGAACAAGGGTGTAACATTTGCAATTCTCCAGTCCTCTGGCACCAGTCCCGTATCCAAGGAGGATTGGAAGATTATGGCCAGTACCTCCGTCATTTCCACCTTTACTTCCCTCAGCATCCTAGGATGCATCCCATCTGGTCCTGGTGACTTATCTACTTTAAGTACAGCCAGCCTTTCTAGTACCTCCTCTTTATCAATTTTTATCCCATCCAGTATCTCAACTACCTCCTCTTTCACGATGACTTTGGCAGCATCTTCTTCCTTGGTAAAGACTCATTTAGTACCTCAGCCATGCTCTCTGCCTCCATGCGTAGGTCTCCATTTTGGTTCCTAATCGGCCCCACCCCTCCTCTTACTACCAGTTTACTATTTATATGCCTATAGAAGACTTCTGGATTCCCTTTTATGTTAGCTGCCAATCTATTCTCATACTCTCTCTTTGCTCCTCTTATTTCCTTTTTCACTTCCCCTCTGAACTTTCTATATTCAGCCTGGTTCTCACTTGTATTCTCAACCTGACATCTGTCATACAGCCCCTTTTTCTGCTTCATCTTACTCTCTATCTCTTTCGTCATCCAGGGAGCTCAAGCTTTAGTTGCCCTACCTTTCCCCCTTGTGGGAATGTACCACGACGGTACCCAAACCATCTCCTCTTTAAAGGCAACCCATTGTTCGATTACAGTTTTGCCTGACAATCTTTGATTCCAATTTACCCGGGCCAGATCCATTCTCATCCCACTGAAATTGGCCTTCCTCCAATTAAGTATTTTTACTCTAGATTGCTCCCTGTCTTTTCCATAGCTTATCTAAGCCTTATGATACCGTGATCACTGTTCCCTAAATGTTCCCCTACTGACACTTGCACCACTTGACCCACCTCATTCCCCAAAACCAGATCCAGCAATGCCTCCTTCATTGTTGGGCCAGAAACGTACTGATCAAGAAAGTTCTCCTGAACACACTTCAGAAATTCTTTCCCCTCTCTGCCCTTTACACTATTACTATCCCAGTCTATATTAGGATAGATGAAGTCCCCCATTATCATTACTCTATAGTTCTTGCACCTCTCTGTAATTTCCCTGCAAATTTGTTCCTCTATATCCTTCCCACTAGTTGGTAGCCTATGGAATACACCTAGTAGTGTAATGGCACCTCTATTATTTCTCAACTCTAACCAAATAGATTCTGTCCTTGACCCCTCCAGGACATCCTCTCTCTCCAGCACTGTAATATTGTCCTTAATCAATACTGCCACCCCACCTCCTATCTTTCCTTCCCTATCTTTCATTTACTGTTTCAGTGGCTCTGAGAGACCAATCCCGTTAGGTTTTACTGCTGGCTTGGACACTGGTTGGAAGTTCTGTGATCGCAGGTTAAAATGGTGTTGAGATCATATTTGCATCATCGGAGCCCGATTTGCATATATTCATGAGACCTTGACCCTGCCTCGAGAGGGCACCTCGACCAACTGCGACCGGCAGGAGTACAGCGGCAACAGAGCTGCAAATCCTCCCACTCAGTGGGCAGGATTGAAATTGACCCATTTGTTTCCTGTCAGTCAAATATTGGGCCAAAAATTTGGCTCCCTGGCTTCCCGCGGAAGGTGCAAGGAAGGTGCAAGGATCGTGCGTGCACCTACCAACCGCGCCTGCCGTTGACCTCTGCGCCCACGGGGACTTCAGTGCCTGGGCCTCCTGCAGCTGCCGGCGCGCAGTGCTTGTGTATCCCAGGGGCGTAGTTAGTGCGATGCGTCCCCTGGGATCACGTGGGCCATGGAGAGCCAATGGCAGCAGACCATCTTTCATTCATAGATTTGACAGGAAGACCTGTCAAATCTATGAATTGAAATCGACCCCAAAACAACACCTAAACTTCAAATAATTCTTTTTAAAAACCATCACATTTTTAAAATAACTATAAGTTAAATAAATTAACTACTTTAAACAAAAATTTAAATTTTTGAAAAAATTAAAATACTTTTTAACAGTGCTAAAAATAAACTTACCTTTCTTTAAAGTATCTAAAAAAGATAAACCTGTTGAAAATTTTTTAAAATTGTAATTAATTAACCACTTACCTTGTTAAAAACGAGTCTTGCGCCTCCTTTTTAAAAGCGCAGCTTCTTCCATACTTACCTTCCCGGAGAAACCTGGAAAAAAAACGAAGTTCGCTGCGTGCGCGCAGCCTCTCCTGCGCACGCGGTTCACCTCTGAACCCCTCCCTTCACAAGACCGGAAGTTCCGGTTTCCCACGCATGCGCAGTGCATGCAGGAAACCGGCACTTCAGGAGGCCTTACGGGTGAGAACACAGCGCGTACTCACCCGACAAGAGCCGAATTTCTGGCCCAATGTTCCATCCATGCTGCTATATTTCCTTTTATACCCTACGTATACGAATATAGCAGTGAAACAGCCCACGTCGCATCTGCACGTCTGTTCGGGCTACCGCTAAATTCGTAAGGGCCTTTATTTTGGTGCCTCTGGCGACGCCTGAAATGAGCACAGGCCTCATTGCAATATTGAAATAAGGGTCTTGCGTCCATTTCAGGACCCATTCATGAAATTTGTTAAGACTAGTTGCAGCATGCTTAAAGGGACTGCTGGTGGCTGCGGAAAAAAATAATCAAATATTTTTAAATTTACCTTTATATGGAGCTCGGGGGATACAGGAGTGCTGCAGGAATTAAGCTTTTTACCCTAAAAAATTAGCCACAGGCAAGGATGAACATGACCTGGTACTGGGCTGCAGTTAGGGCAGCAGTAGGTGACACAGCTCTGTGATGGCCTCCACTGCTCCTTGCTGCACTGCAGGTATGACGTTCCTGACTTGTGCACTCCAGTGGGATAAGGGCTCCTGCTAGCTTGTCTCTTCTCTCATTACTCAACCATTACTTGTTTTTCAAAAAACACAGCACAGTTTTATGTACTTTGAGGAACATAAAAGCTACCTTTGTGTGGGTTTACACATCACTCCCTGACTTTATACAGGAAGCCAAGAGTTGATACTTATTGCTGAGCCTGACCCTGATTTTCCTCCACCCAGTTCTCAGTTGTGTCATTAACATTCACTGTCTAAACCTGAAACATCCATCTTTCCCCAAGAAAAATAGAAATAGTCAGAAAAAAAAGGATATTACGAATTGTGAACCTTTGTAGCTTTGTTATGTTCTTTGTGGAGGTGGTGGATAGGACTGAACAAGGTGGCTTCCTTTGTCTAAATGATTTAATCAGCTTGAAACAATCTGTTTTAGTTATATTGTACTGTGATTTAATAGCACACTGTGATGAATAACATTTCAATTAAAATCAGATCAGCATGAGTGTAAGAACAGATAAAGGAGTACATTTTTATAACATGAAATGAGTTTTGTAAACTGAATCACTGAGTAGTCAACCAAAATATCTTATGGTTCTTTTTTGTGTAGCCTCAGTTCTTACCTTAATTTTACAATACAGTTACTTTCCTCTATTCTTGAAGTAATACAATTAACAATATTCATCATAGATGAGTAAAAGATGTAACTGATGAAAAATAATGCATATTAAATTCTTTGGCTGCGAAATTCGGCTCCTTTGCGCCTGCTGTTAACGCCTCCGGAGGGCGCTAATGGGGCGCAAAGGGCTTATCATCTGGGTGGGGGTGAGTGCCTCCCGAGATATTCTGCGGGGCGCTGCTGAGGCGCTAGCCGATAGCGTCGTGCCCCCACCATTAGCGCCCCGGGCCGCTGCGCCGCCAGTGATGACATCATCGCCGTGTGCTGCGACCCCTTAGCGCCCCGCCGCGAACCCTTACCGCATTGCGACAGAAATTTGGCTGTGCCCCGCGAGGCTGCCATGGGCGGTGCAGGTCGTGAGCCGGGCTGACCTCCGCTCGCGGGGTGATGGTTAAAGGGAGGTGCGGCCGCCATTTAAATTTTTTTTGCTGTCCTCATAATCCTGGTCGCCATCGCGCAGCTACGGCACCACGCTGCCATGGTGGGCCATCGGAGGCCCTGCAGAGCTCGCAGTGTCCCTCCCCTTTACGCGGTACGCGGAGTGGTTGTGCAGCGCTCTGGCGCTACCACGCTTTGCGCCCCCGACACCGCCCCGAGAGGAAGTGGAGCGCCCGAGATAGCGCTCCGCTTCCTTGCCGGGGCGGTAAGCCAAATTTAGCAGCCGGGGCGGTACTTCCGTGCCAGGTGCTAAATCTCCGGCGA
Source organism: Squalus acanthias (assembly GCA_030390025.1). Classification (NCBI taxonomy): domain Eukaryota; kingdom Metazoa; phylum Chordata; class Chondrichthyes; order Squaliformes; family Squalidae; genus Squalus; species Squalus acanthias. The sequence goes on from CM059429.1 coordinate 45,613,132, forward strand.
TAATTTGGTTACCGCCCCCAAACGGGGTGTAACCGAATTTCACCCCCTTTCATTTCATTTGTTAAGTCCTGAATACAAAAACTGCTGTTATGAACGTTACTGGTATGAACCCATTAGATTGATACACTAGTGTCACCTTGTGCTAATGTTGTGTAGTTACATGCTCCACAAAATCAAAATGTATCATATACACATGACTGCACAGCAGAAAAACAGAAGCTGAAATAAATCTATTTATGTGAACTTGTCTGAGAAATTCACACCAAGCACCAAGCTCTTCTTGGGCTGGAGTAAGGCCACATTTAAAGATTTCCTCTGGTTGCTAGGTGCGAGTAATATTGCAATAAAATAGGAAGGTTTCCTATCTGGGATTTTACGATTTGGTGGAAACCAGGTGTAATAGTCAGTGTGACAGGCTTTGCACCTGCCCACCTTGGCCATCACTGACACTGGCGAATTTTCTGGCTGCAGCCTAATGAGAATGATATCAAGAAACGGCTCAGCGCACTTGATACAGCAAAGGTAATGGACCCTGATAACATCCCGGCTGTCGTGCTGAAGACTTGTGCTCCAGAACTAGCCGTGCTCTAGCCAAGCTGTTCCAGTACAGCTACAACACTGGCATCTACCCGACAAAGTGGAAAACTGCCCAGGTATGTCCTGACAACAAAAAGCAGGACAAATCCAAACCAGCCAATTACCGCCCCATCAGTCTACTCTCAATCATTAGCAAAGTAATGGAAGGTGTCGTCAACAGTGCGATCAAGTGGCACTTACTCACCAATAACCTTCTCACCGATTGGGTTCTACCAGGACCACTTGGCTCCAAACCTCATTACAGCCTTGGTCCAAACATGGACAAACGAGCTGAATTCCAGAGGTGAGGTGAGAGTGATTGCCCTTGACATCAAGGCAGCATTTGACTGAATGTGGCATCAAGGAGCCCTAGTAAAATTGAAGTCAATGGGAATCAGGGGGAAAACGCTCCACTGGCTGGAGTCATACTTAGCACGAAGGAAGATGGTTGTGGTTGTTGGAGGTCAATCATCTCAGCCCCAGGACATCGCTGCAGGAGTTCCTCAGGGCAGTGTCCTAGGCCCAACCATCTTCAGCTACTTCATCAATAACCTTCCCTCTATCATAAGGTCAGAAGTGGGGATGTTTGTTGATGATTGCACAGTGTTCAGTTCCATTCACAACTCCTCAGATAATGAAGCAGTCCATGCCCGAATGCAGCAAGACCTGGATGATATTCAGGCTTGGGCTGATAAGTGGCAAGTAACATTCGCACCACACATGTGCCAGGCAATGACTTTCTCCAACAAGCGAGAGTCTAACCACTGCCCCTTGACATTCAACAGCATTACCATCACCGAAACCCCCACCATCAACATCCTAGGGGTAACCATTGACCAGAAACTTAACTGGACCAGCCACATAAATACTGTGGCAACAAGAGCAGGTCAGAGGCTGGGTATTCTGTGATGAGTGTCTCACCTCCTGACTCCCCAAAGCCTTTCCACCATCTACAAGGCACAAGTGAGGAGTGTGATGGAATACTCTCCACTTGCCTGGATGAGTGCAGCTCCAACAACACTCAAGAGGCTTGACACCATCCAGGAGAAAGCAGCCCGCTTGATTGGCACCTCATCCACCACCTTAAACATTTACTCCCTTCACCACCGGCGCACCGTGGCTGCAGTGTGTACCATCTACAAGATGCACTGCAGCAACTCGTCAAGGCTTCTTCGGCAGCACCTTCCAAACCCACGACTTCTACCATCTAGAAGGACAAGGGCAGCAGGCTCATGGGAACACCATCACCTCCAAATTCCCCTCCAAGTTGCACACCATTCTGACTTGGAAGTATATTGCCGATCCTTCATCGTCGCTGGGTCAAAATCCTGGAACTCCCTCCCGAACAGCACTGTGGGAGTACCTACACCATGCGGACTGCAGCGGTTCAAGAAGGCGGCTCACCACCACCTTCTCAAGGGCAATTAGGGATGGGCAATAAATGCTTGTCTTCCTAGTGACGCCCACATCCCGTGAATGAATAAAAAAATTTTTTTGCTGGTCTCCTGGCAGGGTTGTCACTTTTGCCTGGAGCCCAACTCAGAGGGATGGTAGGAGAAGGAAAATGACTGTTGCAGGCCTCGGGTGCCTGTAGAATTGTAACAGGGCCAGAACCCTGTAGGGCAACTGAACAGGTGGGCCAATTTTTGTGAAAAAAACCTTTTAATTGATTGCTCTGTTGTAATAGGAACCTTTAAAATTTAAACCCTCTCCTGCCTGTCACAGTAATACAAGATGCTAGGAATATCCTAGCATTCCTTGTGTTCAGCGTTGCAATGGTGGTAATGATGGAAAGTATGACACCTGCTGTCACATTATCATTACCATGCGCTTACCCATATCGGGCAGATGTATTTAGTAACCACTATCACTTCTGACAGAAAATCTCAGAGTGACAGTCATTGGCGGGGAGATGACATAATAGCTACTGAGTCGATGTCCTACCTCCACCAACTCCAGATCCATCTGAAATCTAGTGGAAGCCCCACAGAAAATCAGGGCTCATATATTCACTATTTCTAGCAAAATTGGAAATGCATTTTAAACAGAGGTATTTATGGTTTCACTAGCAATAATAATCAAAGCAAATCTTCAGGCTATGCATAGACAGAAAGAAAGAAAGACTTTCATTTATATAGCACCTTTCATGACCTCAGGACATCTCAAAGCGCTTTCCAGCCAATTAAGTACTTTTGAAGTGTAATCACTGTTGTAATGTAGCAAACGCGGCAGCTCCCCAAACAGCAATGTGATAATGACCAGATAATCTGTTTTAGTGTTGCAGGTTGAGGGATAAATATTGGTTAAAAAAAACCCACATCTCTGACAGTGCAACAATTCCCCAGTACTGCATAGGAGTGTCAGCCTAGCTTTTATGCTCAAGTTTCTGATAGTGGGACTTGAACCACAGATCCTTCTAGACTCAGAGGCAAGAGTGCTACCACTGAGCCACAGCAGACAGTTAATATTGCACTTAATATTTGTGTAGATATATTTGAGCAAATCAGCAGCTGCAGTGATAATGTAAATCAATGGAGATCCAAAGGCTGGGAATAGTGAAGTTGTAAGGGGAAGTTTTTTTCAGGGTTGGATGCAGAAAGGAATGGGGTTTGAAGTGGTATGGGATGTGGGTGGTTAAGGATACAAGGAAGTGGTCGGAGATGGCCTTGTGAATGATTGAGACCACAGGAGTGGAAAGGCCACGGGACATTATATGGAGGGAGAGGTTTAGGGAGGATAGGTGGGTGGTGAATTCAGAGGAGAGAGGGCAAGGGGAGCTGAGAAGGAGATTGAAATCACTGACGATTCTCTTTGTCTCCTTATTAGTTCTAGCTCACTCCCTTCTTGTTTGTTCTCTCTTCTTTCAGGGATTTTTTTCTTCTAGTCTCTCCTTTTCTGGCATACTTGGGCTGTCCTCTCTTCTGTTTCTCTTGTCTATCTTTCCCCCTTCTCTTTGCCCTTCCACATTTCTTACCTGTCTCTCCTGTTTATCTCTTTGTGTCAGCTGTGGCTCAGTGGGTAGCACTCTCGCCTCTGAGTCAGAAGGTTGTGGGTTCATAATCCCACACCAGAGACTTGAGCACAAAAATCTAGGCTGACACTCTAGTGCAGTACTGAGGGAGTGCTGCACTGTCATAGGTGCCGTTGCTTGGTTGAGATGTTAAACTGAGGCCCTGTATGCCCTCTCAGGTGGACGTAAAAGATCCCATGGCACAATTTTGAAGAAGAGCAGGAGAGTTATCCCTGGTGTCCTGTCAATGTTTAACCCTCAAACAACACCTAAAACAAAACAGATTATCTGGTCATTATCACATTGCTGTTTGTGGGAGCTTGCTGTGTGCAAATTGGTTACCACGTTTCTTACATTACAATAGTGACTACACTTCAAAAAGTACTTCATTGGCTTTAAAGCGCTTTGGGATGTCCGGTGGTCGTGAAAGGTGCTTTATAAATGCAAGTCTTTCTTTGTTGTAGGAATGGTGGGAGAGAGGAATTTGAATCATAGAAATTTACGGCAAAGAAGGGGCCATTCGACCCATCGTGCCTGTGCCGGCCAAAAAAGAGCTATCCAGCCTAATCCCACTTTCTAGCACTTGGTCTGTAGCCTTGTAGGTTACGGCACTTCAAGTGCATATCCAAGTGCTTTTTAAATGTGATAAGCATTTCTGCCTCTACCACACTTTAAGGCAGTGAGTTCCAGACCCTCACCACCCTCTGGGTGAAAAAAGTTCTCCTCAACATCCCTATAACCCTTCTACCAATTACTTTAAATCTATGTCCCCTGGTTATTGACCTCTCTGCTAGGAGAAATAGATTCTTCCTATCCACTCTATCTAGGCCCCTCATAATTTTATACACCTCAATTAGGTCTCCCCTCAGCCTTTTCTGCTCCAAAGAAAACAACCCCAGCCTATCCAACCTTTCCTCATAGCTAAAATTCTCCAGTCCTGGCAATATCCTCGTAAATCTCCGTTGTACCCTCTCCAGTGCAATCACATCTTTCCTGTAATGTGGTGACCAGAACTGTGCACAGTACTCTAGCTGTGGCCTAACTAATGTTTTGTACAGTTCTAGCATAACCTCCCTGCTCTTATATTCTATGCCTCGGCTAATAAAGGAAAGTATCCCATATGCCTTCTTAACCACCTTATCTACCTGTCCTGCTACCTTCAGGGATCTGTAGACATACACTCTAAGGTCCCTCTGTTCCTCTACACTTCTCAGTATCCTACCATTTATTGTGTATTCACTTGCCTTGTAGCCCTCCCCAAATGCATTACCTCACATTTCTCCAGATTGAATTCCATTTGCCACTTTTCTGCCCACCTCACCAGTCCATTGCTATCTTCCTGCAGTCTACAGCTTTCTTCCTCACTATCAACCATACGGCCAATTTTTGTATCCTCTGCAAACTTCTTAATCATGCCCCCTACATTGAAGTCTAAATCATTGATGTTTACTACAAAAAGCAAGGGACCTAGTACTGAGCCCTGCAGAACCCCACTGGAAACAACTTTCCAGTCACAAAAACATCCGTTGGCAAGAAAGAGATCTGCTAGTCCCACACCCATGGCTGTGGAGCGAATGAGCTAAGTCCGGACTGTTTTTTCTGGAATGAATAGGCTGGGTCCAGGCCATTATGAGCTGCAGGAGGAAGTAGACTGAATTGGGCTATTATGAAAGTCAGGAAGCCCCTGTGGAATTTCTAGGGCCTATTGTCTCCCTCCCTGACTCAGCCTCTGTTCCTCCATCTGTTTCAATCCTGTTTAATAATAATAGCCTAGAAATTTCACGGGGGCTTCCCGGTCTCCTTCTGTAACTTCAGTGGAACACTGGCAGAACTCAGAGTAACGACGTAAATGGACATTTTCTGCCATTTCTCTGGGGATTTCACTGATCTCCCACTGAAGTTATGGAAGGAGATTGGGAGAACCGTATGGAATTTCAGAACCTAATAGTGGTGATTAAAAGCTTAGTCAAAAAGATGGATTTTGAGTAGGCTTTTAAAGATGGAGGACAATGAGTTTCACAGATCTGAGGTTCTGGGAAAGCATGAGAGACATAGGAGACTATGTAATGAATCTTAATTGCAACACACTGAGGATATAGGGAAGAGGACTTCTGTGTAGGATAGTATATTTGGAGCTTAGATTGAACAACAGAGGAAAGTTTATAGGAGCATTGACTGCAGTATCAATAAAATAAAGAAAAAGAGTGATTGGAGGCTTAGAGGAGGGAGAGGAGTGCCTTAACAACATCAAACATTTTCTTCTGTCCTGTTCAGAGTGTAAGAGAGGTGCTAGACGAACCTTCCAGATGTGGGTGCAGTATTAAAGTCTTTTATGGAATTGGGCTATATTGCTTAAAAGTCATCAATGGAAAACATATTTGGCATGGAAGCGCAAACTGAGTTTCCTGGAGGCAGCTTTAGCAAAGGAGGAGATGTAAGATGTCATTTTAGCTCAAAAGACTTAGTGATGGCAAGAATGCCATTAGATGATGAAAGACCAAGGTTCCCTCTATGGTCAAAAAGCTGGCCAACACTCACTGTACAGGCTCACACCTGACCAACGACCACTTTGGTGAGGTAACATAAGGCAGCACTTGAAGCAAACCTCAGCAAGTCACTGTCTTCTCGAAAAAATATAGTCTGTAAGATGGATCCAAAATAGTGCTAAAATCCTTCAGTGCAGGTGTGCAGACACACACTACACACAGAACTGTTATTGAAGAGGCAAACACGTTGCCACTGAATATTACACTGCAGAATTTAAATTTCATCACGGAATGGAGAGGCAATTGATGTACCACAAATAATCTGCAATTCTGCCACAAAAGGGATGACTTACTGAAAAAGGCAGGTTTCCTACAAACCTGGTTCAATTAATAATTATTTTATTTCACTAGACATGGAAATAAGTGAAAACACACAACGCGCAATGATACACTCGTCATACCACAGGAGTTGTTTAATCAGCCTGTTAGTTCCTTTGCTGTCGAATAAGGTTTACATTAGACAGCCTGATGAAACGCTGTCATGTTAGTTTTGGAAAATTATATCTGCACTATTGATACTGTTTCCATCTTTCGTGGTAAAAGTCCTAAAGAAGCCAGTTGTCCGATGATATAATTCTATCAATTTCTACGCACCATTTTGCCAATTTATATAATCTGCCATAAGATTCACAATTAGATTTGTGTCAAGAGCCGTGTGCGTTTGAGTTGGACGCAAGAGTTGGCAGTGACCGTGATCGCTAGTTGCGCTTTCTTGTACATTTGTATACGAAAGAATATTCAGTTGGGGTGGTGGGTGAACAGTGGTTTCCCATTGGGAACACTTTCAGTGATGCAGACGTGCACTTTAAGCATCTAATGGTGCGTCTTTGTCAACTGAAGTAGGAAACAAGCTTAATTAACAACCAAGTTATACAGTATGTGCAGTAGTGTTATGTCTCTGTAATCCACTGTGATCTTACAGTATTATGTTACAGATGTACTAGTTCAGTAAAGAATTCGCCACCTTTCAGTTCCTGGGATGCTCTATTGATGTAATCATGATTCCTACTGCAAAAAAGATCAAATCTTGGGACAGCAGCTTATGAGACCAGGTCAGATTTAATTTCTGTTAAAAATAACAGTTGTATGCCTATGAAAATAATGACAAGACAGAAATGATTACAGAGAAAGTAAACTATTTTTGCACTTCAAGTGTCACTGGTTTTGATATTGCATTGGTTGCATGCAATCTTACCTGGGACCTCAAAGAACCTTAAGCTTTCAGTTAGCAAACTGTTTGACCCTCATTCTCATGTTTCATGGTTATATCATAGGAACAGGAGTAGGCCATTCAGGCTCTCGAGCCTGTTCCTCCATTCAATGAGATCATGGCTGCTCTGTATCCTATCTTCATCCACCCGCCTTGGCTCCATAACCCTTAATACCCTTGGCTAGCAAAAAATCTATCTATCTCAGATTTAAAATTATTAATTGCGTTAGCATCTATTGCTTTTTGTGGGAGAGAGTTCCACAGTTCCACCACCCTTTGTGTGAAGAAGTGCTTCCTAACTTCTCTCCTGAATGGCCTGGCTCTGATTTTAAGGTTATGTCCCCTTGTCCTAGACTGTCCCACCAGTGGGACAAGTTTCTCTCTTTACCTGCGTTGAAATCCATCTGCCACAGTTGTGCCCACTCACTATCCTTGGTTAGAATACAGCCACGTAATACCCAAACACCCATTCAGTATTTTCTATGTAACACTCAAGAGATATAAGATTGAAGATGCCCATTGCAAAATTAAAACAATCATTATAAACTTTAATAATTTTGTAAAATCTTCCCTCCTCTCGTCACATGGCATTAGAAATGTAGAAACGAATGAGGTGTGTGGTGTTTCTATGATGTTCCTGAAGGTACTTTCCACAAAATAAAGCAAAATACAAAGACGCTTGGAGATATTGTTGAGAACTGTCGCTGGGAATAATCCAGAAAAGCATGAGTCATGTGAACCAAATGTTGAGATTATTATTACTTTATGGCCATGGCAACTGTTAATTCTCGGAACAGTTGCTTGGAAGTAAACAGTTCAGTACAGTTAATTGTTTAATCCATGCTCAAAGGTATGTTAATTATAATTTTCTAGCAGAGGGAATAGGACAATAATCATCATTCATTTGGAACAGATTTGTTATTGTTTCATATAAATTAAATTTGTTTACGGATTGAGAATTGGAACCGTTTTCGAACCCAGTGTGTTGCCTTTGAAAACAAAATAGTCGTTCTCACTTTTCCTGAACCTATTGCATTGGATGAGGTGGATGTCTGTCATTGGATTGGCAATTCTGGCATTTTCTTCCTCATTGGTGAAGGGAAAATTCAAATAAGCGGGGAAACGTAACATTTGTTTTACGTTTGTCTTGTCCAATGAATTATGCCATAAATTGAGAAGCTGTAATCTGGAAGACTCGGGCGCGTGCAGTAGAACTAGTGACTGTCCTTTCAAGGATGGCGTGACGAACAGATCCAAGGATGGCCAGCACCCCAAAGGATTGAGTTTAACGATTATGGAAGATTGCTTATTGTGTCACAACCCCATGGGGCGGTGTGCCAAACAGATCAGGACTTATCCTGAGACCCACAGAGGCTTAAGAACAGAAGGCTACATCAGCTGGTACTGAGGTCCATGGTGGCTTCAAACATGTTTGTCAGAAACATAGACCAACCATAGCGACTGATTGCGATCCATCCCAATGGTTTAGATGAAAATTAATCAGCTGCTCGTCAATTATGTTGTTACTGTAATTAACTAGCAGGGGACTATTCGCAAAGCCAATGCTTGCGAAAAGAGATTTCCAACAGTCCTTGGGCCGGATACATTTAAATACCAATGCAACCTATCTTCTATGCTTTTGCCGTTAAGAAATTAATGGTACTAATTTTCTGTTAAGATTTTGGACCTCATATTTAAATGACGCACGTCTCTTGTAGTTTTACTTGGTAGTTGTTTCTGAGCGTGTGCCACCGTGTGAGCGTGTGTCAGTATTCATCAGCGCAACCTTGCTTCATAAACATTTTCACAAACAGAATTAAACAGCTAAGAAATCCAAGCTCAGTAGAACATTATTGCGGATTGAATTACATATTATGATATTTTCTAATGTCAATTTGCAACTTTTTGGAAACAAGGCCTATTTGGAAATGATCATTTTAATGAACCTTTTTATTTGTAACGTTAGCCAAGGACAAAAACGACAAAAACGACAGCAAGCCCAATGAAACACCTGAATTATATATGGTAATTTTTTGTTGGGTGAAGTGCTAAGCCCTGCTTGGTAACTACATCCGTGGTCCCTCTGGGGCGGTATCAGCGCCTTTCTTTCGCTCATTTCACTGTTTTAACCAATGGGGTTAAAGTTGGTGTCCCAGAAACCCATAAAAGCTGGGGACTGACTGACATTCGAGTTTTTTCTTACGTCCTGCAAATCCTGAAATGGATCCGCGAATTTATTTACGTTTTTTGGTGTGTTTAACCATTTCTGTGGCCGTCTCTGGGAAATCAACATGCAAACTGAAAGGAAAATTTAATTTAAATAGTTTTAAAATGCCAGGAGATGTGATGATTGGAGGGATGTTTCCTATTCATTACAGAGTAGTGTCCTCAAATTCATCGTCCAGCACATCGCCGCAATCTTCGGGCTGTGAGGGGTAAGAATTATATTCTCAATTCTAAGGACATAATTGTCGGGTTATTGTTGAAACTCTGGTTAATTCCACAGTGAGAGCTTGTCTAAAATAATCATATTTTATAAGAAAATAAAAAATGGGGGAAGCTAAGAAAACAAAGAAGTTCGTTTCCTCTTAAGCTAGAATTTACTAGTCGTTTACAGCTCTTTAAAGTTGATTAATACTTCAGACAATGGCAACAAAAAGCTGTCCAATTAGATTGTTTGCTTCATGAGATTTGGTGCATCTTTGCTGAATTGTTTGTTTCTAGGGCGCGATGTATGATTTCTGCTCCAGGTATATAAAGCACACGTTCAGTAGAATGTGGAAAGCACCTGAATCCTTGCGACCTGAGACGGTTCCTGGTCCAGTTGTGATCTCAGGTGGACGGTATGGTACTGAGGGTTTTAATGGTGCCGCTGTTTTCAGTGTCATTATGTGAATGTTTACATTTGAGATAAATGTACTATTTATCACCAGCTGAAATAAGTAACCGATGTGGCAATACTATGACACGCCATTCAAATCAAAAATCAAGTAAATGCATTTTAACACTAACTCATTTAAAGTTTCAACGAAAGCATACTTAAAATCAAAACAACACTTATACGGAACTTATGGATTTTATAATTGGCAGCAGAGGTAAATGTCACTGTTGCAGAACTCTGTCTAATCGATGAGTTAACAATGCTCTTATTAAATATTTCCAGTCATGACCAGAAGGTAAAAACGTTCTTGATTTCTGCACACTCTCGCATCTTCCCCCCCTTTTCACTTGAGAGTTAAAGCTCAGCCAATTAGTGGCTGGAGCGATTGTGTCTCGAATCAAAAGCGTCCAAGTTCATCATGCGTCATCTGTGTAATATCCAATCAGCGAGCTCTGCGTGTTACTGGTCTTCAGCTAATAGCTGGGAGGAGAAGTTGGATTCCTCCCAAATGTTGAAGAGAAATCCAAGGTTGAGGAGAAAACACACAGAAGGCTCTGGCCCAGAAATTGGGCTACTTATCGCCACGAGTTACCGCTGCAATCCTGGCGAAAAATGGTGGCTGCCGCTCTAACGCCCTTCTCTGGCGCGGGACTCGGCAGCCACCATTTTGGTGAGGGTCTTTGTGCTGGTGATAGCAGCACTGTCCCTAGAGATGCAAATATGGAGAGCGTGATGTCACGCCGACTTAACGTCATGCTCTGCGAACTTGGGCCATAGCGTGGAGTTCAGCGCTGGGTCCTAAACTCGCTCAGAAAAGTAAGCATGCAGCAGACTGACAGAGATGCTGTCAGCACTTCTTAAAGGGACACACACATCTTTCAGGCAAGTTTGCATTTAAGATTTTGGACTGGATTTTTTATATTTTATTGAAGCAGTGGCTTGGTATAATAAATACTAAAAGTTTTTTAAGTGTGCAGGCAGTGCTGCTGGATGCTTGCAAGGCCACAGTTGGTAAAGGAAAGCCTCTGAGAAGACGGAAAATGCTGGAAATACTCAGCAGGTCAGGCAGCATCCATGGAGAGAGAAACAGAGTTCACGTCTCAGGTCGAGCTGCTACCTGACCTGCTGAGTATTTCCAGCATAATCAGCTTTTATTTCAGATTTACAGCATTTGCTTGCAGATGGAAGAGGAAGATGCAGAAGAGGAGGAAGCAGAAGGAAGGATGCAACCCAGACAGTGCCTTTTTGGCCGGGATATCCGTGATGGAATCATCTGTCTGTGGTACTAGTGACCACAACCCCAATTTCCCTTTCAAAGTTAGTCCCACACCTTACCGTCCCTCTGTTACTGACAATCACAGCGTCCTCTTGGCCACAATGCTGAAATAAACCACAAAGCAAACTTTCCAATCCAACATTATACATTTATCCATCCAATATGACATCAAGAAATCAACTAATCATCCTTGTGCATTCACTTAGTGAATGTCTTGTGTGTGCCTTTGCCTATCCTACTGCTACCCCAGTGGCTGCAGCATGGCTGGTGGAAGGCTGCTGACTTTCAGTGGGGGACAATGCAGATGGCTTTGCAGGATGACTGAGGAGCTGGTAGCTGGGAGTGTCAAATCAAGTGACGGTGTTCCTTTTTCTTCTTCACTCTCCTCTTCCTCTTCTTGGTCAGCCACTGGCTGGGCAGGCTGCATTTCTTGGGTGTGTGAAATGAGGAAGGCACAAGGGTGGAGTTGTGGTGAGGGGAGGGCGGGAAAGGAAGAGGTGCATGTGAGAAGGAGGATAACATTTGAGGATACCAGCATCTTGTATCCTTTCAGCCCCGCCACTGACCAAGGGCTAAGCCAGGCCTCTGCCAAGAATGGCTAGCATCATCTCCTCCAAGGGGTGAGGTTAGGCGAGGCTAGGAATGGTAGCTGTGACTTGTGTTTGTACAGATTGTTGGTAGGTGAGTGATTGGTGTGGGGTGGGGGTGAGTTGTGCATTGAGAATTGTGTGAGGCTAGTGGTGCAGTTGTTAGGAGATGGGTTTTGAAGATACATTCACTAACCTTGATCACTGGTCTGAAGTCATGAAGCTTCTTTGGGCACTTGAGCCAGATCGTGGGGACGACCTTGGTGATGTGGTCCCACATCGTTCTTTCTGGAGGGCCTCCTGGCCCCTGTGGGTAGAGGACCTCTCTTGCAGTGTTGACCCCCTGCACAAAGCTGGAGTGCTGCCTGCGAGACCCTGGGTGCCCCTTCCCTGGCTTGTTGAGCCATTTGTGTTAGTGCTGAAGCACTTTCTTTTTTTTTAAGGTGCAGAAGGCAATTCAACTTTAAGAGCTGAAGACTGCCATTTGGGAATTCTTTATAATGTATTTTTTTTCAGAAGGCAGTTGAGCTGTAAGGGCTAAAAACTGCCTATTTTTAAATGATTTTTATTTTTTCATTTTAGAAGGCAGCTCCCCTTTAAGGGACCAGACTGCTCGCTAAAATGACAGGCTTGCTTTAAGAGAAGGCTGTTCTTGCTGCAATGACGCAACAGTCATGCTACATTGGGCCTCCTGCCGGGACTAACAACACTAAAATGGCCTTGCATAGTAAGGTTAGCGCTGGACTAATGTTAATTAGCAACCAGCACCAATTTACCAGTCCTGTCAGCACCATCAATTTCAGCAGCCGTTAACTCCGACCAGCAGTGGCACTGACAGGTTTTTAGCGATTTCGAATTTCTAGGCCTCTGTCCTTTACAGTATACCATGCTTGTGGCTTTTTCATGTCGTTTCAGAAAATCTACAGTGTTTTCTGCACTGTAGGGAGACTCAGAAAACTGACGTGGTTCTTCATTCGAGAAAAGAGGAGGCATAATCGATCCATAAAATAATGCGAGGAATATAAGCCTGTCATTTAATTTCGATTGTAAAGACTATTAACTCACGGTAGCTTTAAATCCTATGGGGGAAAAATTCGGTTGCTTTGCGCCTCCCATTAGCGCCCTAAGAGGGCGCCTGAGTGCAGTGCCGCCAACGCCTCCCGCGAAATTCAGCGGGAGGTTAGCGGCAGCGGTAACTGTTAGCACCCCGCGGCGTTGCTCCGCTGGCGATGATGTCATCGCTGTGTGCAGCACCCCACTCGCATCCTGGCCGCGATCTTCAGTAGCGCCCCCTGACTTACCGGCAAACGCTATGTCCGACGGGGTCGGGGGGCCTACCTGCGGCCGGGGCGGTGTTATTTAAAGGCGAGGTGCCGGGCGGCCATTTTTGTTGCTGGCCGCCTGCCAGCACCTGCCTCCGCAGCCGTCCCCAGCCTCCTGACCAGCCCCCCTGCGGAGTGCCGGATGCGCTCCATGAGCCTGGCACTTCTCTTGAGTGCCGGGCTCTTTTGCTGGCACTCTGATCCCCAGTGGCCCAGCTGGGCCCTGGGTCGCGCTGCGCAAGGCCCCTCCCCTTTAAGGAGGGGAGAAGGCCTGCAATACCATGGTGCTGCGGCACATAGTGCCACGATATTCCCTCGCAGTGCCCCAAGAGGGAGGCGGGGTGCTTCCAGTAGCGCCCCGCTTCCCTCTTTGTGTGCTACCACTCAATTTCGGCCACGGGGGCGCTAATTCTTTAGCGCCCCGGCGAAGTTAGCACCCCAAAGGGGGCGCGACTCAATTTTTCCCCCTAAGATTTATTGGATAATGCAGTGCACTGTCCCACAGAATGATTACATAGCATTTACAGCTTAGAAAGAGGCCATTCGACCCAACTGGTGTTAATGCTCCATGCAAGCTTCCTCCTATCTCACATCATCTAACCCTGCCAGCATAACCTTCTCTTCCTTTCTCCCTCATGTGTTTATCTCGCTTCTCCTTAAATGCATCTATGCTATTCGCCTCAACTACTCCTTGTGGTAGCGAGTTCCACATTCTAACCACGGAGTAAAAAAGTTTCTTCTGAATTCCCTATTTGATTTATTAGTGACTATCTTATATTTATGGTCCCCAGTTCTGGACTCCCCCAGAAGTGGAAATATCTTCTCTACATCTACCCTATCAAACCCTTTCATAAAAGACCTCTATCAGGTTGCCCCTCAGCCTTCTCTTTTTTAGAAAAATGAGCCCCAGCCTGTTCAATGGGATACAGATCCATACCTGCATCACTCAATGCAAATAGGTATTCCATTTTCCCCAAGATAATGAACATTGGAAGAAAAGATATTCCTGTACACCTCCTAGTAGTTAGCTCAAGAGCAGGCCGAGGAGTAGATCACTTGTATGCTATCTTATCTAGAGGATGTGTGTGGTACATGGAGCCTTTTTATATTCTTCCGTAGAATCATAAAATGACAGCACAGAAGAAGGCCATTCAAGCCTGTGCCAGTGCTAGCTCCTCAACTGGAACGATCTACACCAATCCCATTTCCCTATTTCATGTTCTATTCTTCTTTTAGTGGTAGACGATAGGCAGATTTTCTGATCCTGGAGATGAGGCAATTCAACTGAAGTGCTGCAACCTTTTCACTCATATAAATCAGGAATGACCAACCCTGTTGAGTCCTCCAAGATCAATCCTAATTTAATATTTGAAACAAGCTCAGTGCCTGGATTGGTGCTGGAGGCATTGCTAAAAGAGACTGGTGGAGGGAAATCTGGCAAGCCATCAGCTTTTAATGATTTAAAGCTAGATTTAAAGGAATGTGGCCATTTAGAGTTGAGTGACTGCATATGGGGATTACAGTTACGAGCTTTTCCAAATGCTGTATAGGACAAAAGAAATGGCTGGCAAAAATTAGTGGATGGCAAAACAAATCTGGATGCAGGAACTGAACAAGACTGAGCAATTAATGGAGCAGCCCAGCATCCAAAACCCCGGCTTGATAATTGGTGAAACAGAGGGGCTGCTGCATGAGGTGCATGTGAGCAGGGTTGCCCATTTGCCATTCTAGAACACCCTGCCCAGAAGAAAGCAATGCAGCATGCCTGGCAAAAGGAAGCAGCCAGGGTCAGTGCTGAGTACAGGACCCACAGGACCTGGGAACAGATGCAGAAGGAAATGGTACACCTTATAGAATCTGCCAAGGTAAGATTATTTAGTACAAAAGCAAAATACTGCGGATGCTGGAAATCTGAAATAAAAACAGAAAATGCTGGAAATACTCAGCAGGTCAGACAGCATCTGTGGAGAGAGAAACAGAGTTAACGTTTCAGGTCGATGACCCTTCGTCAGATAAGATTATTTAGTATACCACTTAACAGGTCTGAGTGTTGCAAATCAACCTGTTTCACATTTACTACTGGCCCATTCCTTACAGCTCTTTCATTACCATGCTTTATCATACTTCAGCAAGGTACACATAAGCTGCAACTTACAATGGAAAGTATTGTGGCACATTGACATCTTCAAAGGGCCTTATACATAAAATAATTGTAAACTTAAATGCATGACCACTTACTGACACCCATGATGGGCTGCAATTTGACGTATGTTTGCCCTTTAACCTTCTCTGCTCTAAGGAGAACAATCTCAGCTTCTCTAGTCTCTCCACATATCTGAAGTCCCTCATCCCTGGTATCATTCTGGTATGTTTGAAGGTGTATCTTGGAGCCAGCATTCTAGCATATGTTCTTTTTCTGCGATTGTAGGCCTGGAGGAGCATCCTGCCAGGATTGTCAGTGGCCTGGATTGACAGCACCTTGCATTTCTCTCACCAACGTTTGCAAGCACAGTTACACACACCCCAGAGGATAGTTAGTTAGCTTGAGGTGGTTGCATCAGATGATTCACCATTCACAGGTGAGGAGGACCAAGTGGTTGTGGCAGATGTGGAGCAGAAACCTGTTGCCTGGATGGCCACATGACTGCCAACAGCCATTCCTCTACTTTGGGAAATACAGCAGTTCAGTGATCTTGGGTAGGTGTGCCATGATGCTGTTGCTATTCAGTGGGAGAGGAGTTGAACATGTTGGCAACATTGGCTAATGCACCAATCATACATTTGATACATGTGTGGGCATCACATTAGCTAATGCTCCAGATTCTTATGCTGGCCTGGAAGGAGGCAGAGACAGAAGAGTTGAGGGTGGTAATAACTTTGGCCGTCACTGGCAGTGATGTCTCTGTAGTGCGGGTTGGTTACAGGTAATGACACAGATGTATCTGTGCTGATCTGAAGCTTGTAGAGCTAGTTCTCCTTAGTCATTGTCTGGTAAGTGTCTGTAATTATGGTTTGTGACAGCCTGGCTCTGGTGTCATCTGATCTTCTAGCTATGCCTCCTATATCTAGCTATGTCTTGTAACATTTCAACCATTAAATATTGGTGACCATCAGAATACTCTGTAGCTTGCACTCCCTGAGCATCAATGAAAACCTTTCAGCTCTCTGAAGTCTTGTAAATGCTTTAAGTCCTACTCTCTGGAACTCCCTCCCTAAACCGCTCCACCTCTTGTCTTTCTCCGCCTTTTAAAAACCTTCTCAAAACTCACCTTTTTCACTATGTTTTTGGTCACTCCAGCTAAAATCTCCCTCCATGGGTAAGCATCCATTCCATTATCTATTAATTTTTTCTTCCCTCCTCAGTGAACACTGCGCACACTGGACCTTCCCGATGTCACGTCTGCCAGCTTCTGAGCAAACTTGACAGGCAGCGGTGGGGGAGGCAATTAAAATCATAGTGGCTTGTTTACAGCCACATATCGATGTTTTTCTCCCCAGATTTTTGGATTTGACAGGTCGTCCACCGGTTTTCCGCTATGCTTAGACCTCGTCTGTGAAGCTGAGGTGGGAGGTCAATGGCCATTGAATCAGCTGATGAGTTGACAACTTCAAATATCAAGTCAAAGCTCCCAGCTGATTGAGAAATGTTCCCTTAACCACTAGCTTCTCTAAACTGCATTTCCACTACAGATTCAGAATGCTGCAAGTCTTTACACAAGTCTCCATCCAGTCTGACCTCATTACCTCACCCACCATTGGCAGATCGCTTCGGTCATCTCTACTTCACCTGCCATCTATTCCATCAGCATGGGTGCCCTTGACACACTCTCACCTTGGTCCTCAGAATCCCACCACGATCAGCCCCAACACCAGCATCAACAGGCACACCAGCAGCACCAACAACAACACCAACCTTCTCTGCAATAACCTGATGATGCACAAGACAGAGGGCATCAGCACCCAACCACATTTCTGCCCAGGAGGCCAGGAATGGCCTCACCATGGCCAGAGTTACTTCACTTGATGCTGTACACCCTGGCTACCACATGCGCCAGGTTGGCACCACCTCACACCAACAACATAAAGCATCCCTACAATGCCGAAGCTATTCCTTTCACACTTAGCAGCATTGCGGGGGGTACCGTTATGTCTCACCATTCACTGCAACTCACTAAGCCACTTCCAAAGGTGCACACAAATCTGTCCAAGAACGCGAAGTGTTGAAAATAAAAATTTCAATGTTTGACAGCACATTAACAGAAACTTTGCATGAACATTGCACAGAACACCCAAGTGGCTACCCTTGTGTGTTATTAGTTGGTATGATTGCACTCGGATGAGGGTGAGTGAGAATTGGTTAACAGACAGACAGAAAACAAAGAGTAGGGATAAACGGGTCTTTTTCGGGTTGGCAGGCCGTGACTAGTGGGGTACCACAAGGATCGGTGCTTGGGCCCCAGCTATTCACAATCTATATCAATGATTTGGGTGAGGGGACTAAATGTAACATTTCCAAATTTGCAGATGATACAAAGCTAGGTGGCAGTGTCAGTTGTGAAGAGGATGTGAAGAGGCTTCAAGGGGATCTCGACAGGCTCAGTGAGTGGGCGAGAACATGGCAGATGGAATATAATGTGGATAAATGTGAAGTTATCCACTTTGGTAGAAAAAAACAGAAAGGCAGAGTATTTCCTAAATGGTGAAAGATTGGGGAATGCAGATGCTCAAAGGGACCTGGGTGTCCTTGTACATGAGTCACTGAAAGTGAATGTGCAGGTGCAGCAAGCCATTAGGAAGGCAAATGGTATGCTGGCCTTCATTACAAGAGGATTTGAGTACAGGAGTAAAGAAGTCTTACTCCAATTATATAGGACCTTGGTGAGACCACACCTGGAGTACTGTGTACAATTTTGGTCTCCTTACCTAAGGAAGAATATACTTGCCATAGAGGGAGTGCAACGAAGGTTCACGAGATTGATTCCTGGGATGGCGGGACTGTCGTATGAGAAGAGATTGAGTAAACTAGGCCTGTATTCTCTTGAATTCAGAAGAATGAGAGGGGATCTCATTGAAGCATACAAAATTATTACAGGGCTTGATAGGGTGGATGCTGGGAGAATGTTTCCCTTGGCTGGGGAGTCTAGAACCAGGGGCCACAGCCTCAGGATAAAGGGTAGGCCATTCAGGACTGAGATGAGAAGAAATTTCTACACACAGAGGATGGTGAATCTTTGGAATTCTCTACCCCAGAGGACTGTGGAGGCTCAGTCATTGGGTATATTCAAAACAGAAGTCGATAGATTTCTGACTAGTAAAGGCATCAAGGGATATGGCGATAGAGCCGGTGAATGGAATTGAGGCAGAAGATCATCCATGATCTCATTGAATGGCGGAGCAGGCTTGAAGGGCTGAATGGCCTACTCCTGCTCCTATTTCTTATGTTCTTATGAGTGTGAGGGGTGGCTAGTGAGATGGGGATGTAATAATGTAGATAGAGGGATGGGTGGAGTTCCAAGGTAAATTGGTGTGAGTAAGGATGTGCAGGAGTAGGGTAGGGAAGGCAGAGTGATGGGGATGTGATGAGAGGCACAGCAGGATGAGATTGAGTGTGGCTCTGTACTAACGTTTCATGATCTATTGAGATCATTGAAATGTTTGCGGCACTGCACCCAGGTCCTCCTGACCACATCCCTGCTTGTGCTCTCCTCTGCAATGTGCATCCAGTCTGTGTTGATCTCCTGGGGAGGTCTCTTCTGCCCATGGGAAGGGAAGAGGACCTCCCTGCATGCTGTGACTCCGAGGGAGTCATGGGAGAGCCTGGGTGCAGCCCTGCACCTCTGTGCCGTGATTGTCAGTGTTTGTAGCACCTCAATGCTGTAGAACACGGACGGCAAAAATGTCAAAATAAATTTGGGCATGGTCTCTTTAAGGAAACTGGCTGATGACGCGTCATCAAATGATGTCACCAGACCAGCTTTCTCTAATTGGCCAGGAAACGCGCTGGGTGGGAAATTCATTTCAGAGGCCAGGATGGAGCCAGCAGCTGGGTCGGGATCCGCCAAGGTTAGTAAAATCGTGGCCATTGTTTTAGGATGGGCAATAAATGCAGCCTTGCTGTATTAATAAATGATGCTGGAGCTCAGCTGCTGCTGAAACCCCCATCCATGCCTTGGTTACCTTTTGACTATTCTAACATACTCCTGGCCGGCCACCCATCTTTCACCCTCCGTAAACTTGAGGTCATCCAATACTCTGCTGCCCGTGTCCTAACTCACATCAAGTCCCATTCACCCATCACCCCTGTGCTCGCTGACCTACATTAGATCCCAGTTAAGCAACGTCTCAATTTTAAAATTTTCATCCTGATTTTCAAATCCCTCCATGGCCTTGCCCCTCCCCATCTCTGCAACCTCCTCCAGCCCTACAACTCTCCATCATATCTGCGTTCCTCCAATTCTGGCCTCTTGCTCATCCCAGATTTTAATCGCTCCACCATTGACGGCTGTGCCTTCAGCGGCCAAGGCCCTAAGCTCTGGAATTTCTTCCCAAAACCTCTCCGCCTCTCTACCTCTCTTTCCTTCTTTAAGATGCTCCATAAAACTTACCTCTGACCATCTGCCCATAAATCTCCTTATGTGGCTTGGTGTCAAATTTTGTTTTATAAGGCTCCTGTGAAGTGCCTTGGGACATTTTACTATTTAAAGGTGCTATATAAATACAAGATGTTGTTGTTGTACTTTTTATATTCTTCTAATTCCCACTGGCAGAGTTCATATATAGCTTTGATGACTTTAATTTCTCTGCTTATTATGAGTTTTAAAAAAAAAAATGTGAGATGGACTTTTCTCATAACCTCTCATTGATTTGCTGAACAGATTCAATTTCAGAGCTTTCCGCTGGGCCAGAACAATGATCCATGCAATTAACGAAATCAACCAGAATGATTCAATTCTACCGAATATACACCTGGGATACACAATCTATGACTCTTGTTTTACCATTTCCAAAGCTGTTGAAGGAACATTGACTTACCTGACTGGACAGGATGAAGCTGTACCCAACTACCGGTGTGGTTCTGGAGCTCCATTGGCAGTACTGATTGGAGCTGGTGGATCAGCTCTCTCTATTGCAACGGCCAGAATTCTGGGGCTGTACTACTTTCCTCAGGTAACAAAATGTGAAATGCCATAGTGATAACATCTGATCTTTCATTAGAACTTCATTAACAATGTGAACACTAATTTGGGGGATGTTGAATTAATGTGACAAATGATCCATCCAGGGGTATTTACGTTTGTAAAGTATTTCATATTTTAAAGTTTTAACATACTAAATAGTGAAATTGAGTGAAACAATTTACTTAATAATATTTTTTAAATGTTACACATCTAATTTGAGGTCACCTTATGTACAAAGTTGAGTGAACAGTATTCCGAGCTCTCACATTTGGTCAGTTCAAGCCGATTGATCCATAATTGTGCTTTTCAGGTTCAGATAATTCCAAAGTTGTGCATCTTTGGCTAGAAATTCACTATTCTTTCTGAAGAAACTGTTGAAAACATTCTAAACTCTAATACACATGGTATAATATTAAATTATACAAAAGGTCAGTTGAAACCATTATAATCCCATATGATTTAGCAGCTCTCACCTTTGGAGCTGAGGTACAGGTGGTTGATGGGGTACACTCATGTCTGTGGGGAGTCCAACATGTTTGCTGAGGTGCGCATCCTGCTTGATTCACTTACTTATCATGTATGGTGGGATGCTCATCTCAGCTGGTGGGTTGTTCATCATTTTCCTTGGGACCTGACCAAGATGTGAACGATCAGCCATTCTTTACTGCCCATGTATAACTTTTAGCTGAGACTAGAATTTTAAATTGTGCCTCTTAGGTAGCAATAGCTCTAGAACTGTTGCTGCTGATGCACAGCTTTCACTATTTTCTTCATATTTAAAATAAGAATTGTCTCTAGTGGAGGATAAAATAACAACCTGTGGAGAATGAGAAAGAAAATGAGATGTTACCACGCAAACTTTTGGATTCTGGAAAGGTGCAGTTAATATATTGCTTGTTTTTATTTTGTAAAAAAAACAAGTAAGTGAAATGTAAAATACAGGATACACAGCTTCCAGTGGTGGGTGTGATTCCAACAGAATGACCAATAAATGCCAGTAAGATTCATGAGTGTGTGCTGTTTCTAGCTCACACCCTTTTACTCAAGTTTTCAATGTATTCACCAGTTAAATGTTTATAACTCTGTTTTTATAACTTTGTTATAAATTTGTTAGTGATGCAAGATTATATGAGTGTTAGTTTTTTTTGTACAATTTATTGTATTGTTCAGCTAATCCAGCTAATTAAATTAAACCCTGATTAATTAAATGATATGCAGATAAGAAGCCAAAAGGCCTTACCTCCCAAATGAATAAGTCAGGTTTCTGCCCAATCTGGCCAACTCATTTCTGATTCTATTATATTTTTATTTTCTGCTAGCTTGTTATGTTTGAAAGAATGATTACCACCAGTATCATGTTATTGGAGGAATGTCTGGTCCAGCTGTACAGTATGAGCTGGCAAGATTTTAAAAACTTGAAAGAAAGAAACGGTCTCTTCTTCCTCTCCCTGCACCCTAAGTTGCTCAAAATGTCATTTGAAAGCTCAGGGACCATTAAAAAAAAATCACTGGAGGATTTAAATTGTCATGTTAAGAAAAACTTCAATTGCTTCACATTGGAAATTAGAGACAAGTGCCACTTACAAGCTTCTTTCTGTAATGGGAGTGTTCTGTCCTTTGGGCCAATATTGGAAAATGGCAAGACCATACAAAAATGAGGTAATAAAATTAGCCCCTCAAAAATATTCTGTCTAAGGAAGTCAGACTATGTTTGGGATTGAAACACCTGTCAATACTTGGACCGTGAAAATTAGACATGGCAAAGATTCTTAGTTGTGTTTGAAACCCTGTTCATGTAACAACTGTAGATTATTTAAAACGTATTGTGTTTGTGTTGCAAAACCAAATAACATTTAAAGTAGGCACAGAAAACTAAAGCACTCTTCCTTTAGAATGGGCAGTAGCATAGAGTATTGTACAATAGAGGTCACTGTTGCTTTAGGAATATTCTGAGAAATTATATTGAACTATTACTGTGTGTATTGGAGACTTCAGTACACTGAGGATTACAGAGAGTGCTAACGGCAGTGACTAGTCTTAAATTTACTGTGTCCAAAGGTTTCCTCTCCTCTTACATAGCTATTATACTCTGTTGCCACTTGTTGAATCATCCTGCTCTATGTACCATTTCTTGGTTAATCGACTGGCCTATGACAATGATATGCACAATGAGCTGAGGTAACTCAGTTTTGAGCACCTACCCATGACTCCCTGACTAAGATCTGGAGCTCATATCACATGAAATGGAAGATGTAAAATCATGTTTGATGTTCTGTAGCACACGATGATGGTCCCTCTGGATATTTGCTGCTTTTTTTTTTAAAAGGCTATCTGAACCTGAAATATGCAGAATTTCCAAATTAATGCAAAATGTCCAATTCAGTTGGGTTTGGAACCTAATTTGTACTTGTCCTTTAATAAAAGTAAGCATTTCCAACCCAAAATCCAAAGGTGGGGTATATACACCTTTCTCATTCATAAACATATATTTTAAAAATAAAATCATACCGATCAATTCCTGTTTTTACCTCACCCCTTTTTGTAATAAATGAACAGCTTTGTGCCTGGCATTGACTACCTTATTGAACAGGAATATGACAATAAATAATGGCAGTATGACGTCCAGGACAGAAAATGCCAGAAACTATGCTCTGATGGCAGAATGTAAAAAATACAACTGGAGTTGTTTTGCCAACATGTTGTGCAGTGGAGTGTGAGAACATTGATTTCTGCCACTGATTCTCCACACACACAGTCACCTATTGGCTATGTTATTAAGGAAGCGCTGAACCGGGTGAAATCAGTGGGTGAGTCAATGGGTTGCTCCAGAAGTCTAGATGACTAGATCAAGAGCCATGTAGGCAGAGGCTTGGGAACATTAGCATAGTACACAAAACATCCATGTCTTCAGTTGGGGTATAATCCATGGAGAACTAAAGGGAAGGTTAGAATCACAGAATCGTAGAATGGTTACAGCACAGAAGGAGGCCAATCAGCCCGTCGAGCCCATGCTGACTCTCTGCAAGAGTACTTCAGCTAGTCCCTCTCCCCTGCCCTTTCCCTGTAGCCCTGCAAATCTTTTTCCTTCAGGTACTTATCCAATTCATTTTTGAAAGCCACAATTGAATCTGCCTCCACCACCCTTTCAGGCAGTGAATTCCAGATCATAACCACTCGCTGCATAAAAGAGTTTTTCCTCATGTCGCCATTAGTTCTTCTGCCAATCACTTTAAATCTGTGTCCTCTGATTCTCGCCAATGGGAACAGTTTCTCTCTATCTACTCTGTCTAGATCCCTCATGATTTTGAACACCTATTAAATCTCCTCTCAACCTTCTCTCCTCTAAGGAGAACAACCCCAGCGTCTCCAATCTATCCATGTAACTGAAGTCAGTCATCCCTGGAACCATTCTCGTAAATCTTTTCTGCACCCTCTCTAAGGCCTTCACATCCTTCCTAAAGTGCAGTGCCCAGAATTGGACACAATGCTCCAGTTGAGGCCGAACCAGTGTTTTATAAAGGTTCATCATAACTTCCTTGCTTTTGTTCTCGATGCCTCTATTTATGAAGCGCAGTATCCCGTATGCTTTTTTAACCGCTTTCTCAACCTGCCTTGCCACCTTCAATGATTTGTGCACATATACCCCCACGTCTCTCTGTTCACGCACCCACTTTAGGATTGTACCCTTTAGTTTATATTTCCTCTCCTTGTTCTTCCTACCAAAATGTATAATTTCGCACTTTAAATTTCATCTGCCACGTGTCCGCCCATTTCACCAGCCTGTCCATGTCTTCTTGCAGTCTATCACTATCCTCCTCACTGTTCACTATACTTCCAAGTTTTGTGTCATCTGCAAATTTTTAAATTGTGCCCTGTACTCCCAAGTCCAAGTCATTAATATATATCAAGAAAAGCAGTGGTCCTAGTACCGACCCCTGGGGAACACCACTGTATTCCTTCCTCCAGTCCGAAAAACAACCGTTCACCACTACTCTGTTTCCTGTCACTTAGCCAATTTCGTATCCATGCTGCCACTGTCCCTTTTATTCCATGGGCTTATTATGTGGCACTTTATCAAAAGCCTTTTGGAAGTCCATGTACACCACATCAACCGCATTGCCCTCATCAACCCTCTCTGTTAACTCATCAAAAAACTCGATCAAGTTAGTTAAACACAATTTGCCTTTAACAAATCCGTGCTGGCTTTCCTTAATTAATCCATACTTGTCCAAGTGACTGTTAATTTTGTCCCGGATTATCATTTCTAAAAGCTTCCCCACTACCGAGGTTAAACTGACTGGCCTGTAGTTGCTGTGTTTATCCTTACACCCTTTTTTGAACAAGGGTGTAACATTTGCAATTCTCCAGTCCCCTGGCACCAGTTCCGTAACCAAGGAGGATTGGAAGATTATGGCCAGTACTTCCACAATTTCCACCTTTGCTTCCCTCAGCATCCTAGGATGCATCCTATCCGGTCCTGGTGACTTAGCTGCTTTAAGTACAGCCAGCCTTTTTAGTACCTCCTCTTTATCAATTTTTATCCCATCCAGTATCTCGACTTCCTCCTCTTTCACTATGACTTTGGCAGCATCTTCTTCCTTGGTAAAGACAGATGCAAAGTACTCATTTAGTATCTCAGCCATACCCTCTTCCTCCATGCGTAGGTCTCCATTTTGGTCCCTAATCGGCCCCACTCCTCTTCTTACTACCCGTTTACTATTTATATGCCTATAGAAGACTTTTGGATTCCCTTTTATCTTAGCTGCCAATCTATTCTCATACTCTCTCTTTCCCCTCTTATTTCATTTTTCACTTCCCTTCTGAACTTTCTATATTCAGCCTGGTTCTCACTTGTTTTCTCAACCTGACATCTGT
This sequence comes from Squalus acanthias, assembly GCA_030390025.1. Classification (NCBI taxonomy): domain Eukaryota; kingdom Metazoa; phylum Chordata; class Chondrichthyes; order Squaliformes; family Squalidae; genus Squalus; species Squalus acanthias. Next base: position 45,638,593 of record CM059429.1, read on the forward strand.
CATACACTCCCTTTTTTCTGCTTCATCTTACTCTCTATCTCTTTCCTCATCCAGGGAGCTCTAGCTTTGGTTGCCCTACCTTTCCCCCTTGTGGGAATATACCTCGACTGTACGCGAACCATCTCCTCTTTAAAGGCAGCCCATTATTCGATTACAGTTTTGCCTGCCAATCTTTGATTCCAATTTACCTGGGCCAGATCCATTCTCAACCTACTGAAATTGGCTTTCCTCTAATTAAGTATTTTTACTGTAGATTGCTCCCTGTCCTTTTCCATAGCCAGTCTAAACCTTATGATACTGATAACTGTTCCCCTACTGACACTTATTCTACTTGATCCACCTCATTCCCCAGAACCAGTTCCAGCAACGCCTCCTTCCTCGTTGGGCCAGAAACATACTGATCAAGAAAGTTCTCCTGAAAACACTTCAGAAATTCTTCCCCCTCTTTGCCCTTTACACTATTACTATCCCAGTCTATAGTTGAAGTCCTCCATTATTGCTACTCTATATAGTTCTTGCATCTCTAATTTCCCTGCAAATTTGCTCCTCCATATCTTTCCCACTAGTTCGTCGCCTATAGAATACATCTAGTAATGTAATGGCACCTCTATTGTTTCTCAACTCTAGCCATATAGATTCTGTCCTTGGCTCCTCCAGGACATCCTCTCTCTCCAGCACTGTAATATTCTCCTTAATCAATACTCCCACCCCACCTCCTTTCTTTCCTTCCCTATCTTTCCTGAACATCTGATATCCAGAAATATTTAATACCCAATCCTGTCCTTTTTTGAGCCAGGTCTCCGTTATTGCCACAACACCATATTCCCATGTGTCTATTTGCGCCTGCAGCTCACCAACCTTATTAACTACACTTCGTGCATTTACACACATGCACTGTAAACCTATCTTAGACCTTCTTGTATTCTCTCAGTCTGACCCCAACTAATACCTCACTATTTCTCACTCTAGTGCTATCTGTCTCTCCCAATCCTTTGTGCACCTTGTTTCTCCTTTCTAATGCTACATCCTGGTGCCCATCCCCCTGCCAAATTAGTTTAAATCCTCCCCAACAGTACCAGCAAACCCCTCCCGCGAGGGCATTGGTCCCGGCTCTGTTAAGGTGCAACCCATCCGGCCTGTACAGGTCCCACCTCCCCAGAACTGGCCCCATTGCCCCAGGAATCTCAAGCCCTCCCTCCTACACCATCTCTCCAGCTACGCATTCATCTGCTCTATCCTTCTATTTCTATACTCACTAGATTGTGGCACCGGGAGTAATCTGGAGATTACTACTTTTGAGGTCCTGCTTTTTAATCTCTTTCCTAGCACCTTAAAATCTGCCTGCAGGACCTCATCCCTCTTTCTACCTATGTTGTTGATACCGATATGGACCATGACCTCTGGCTGTTCACCCTTCCCCCTCAGAATGTTCTGCAGTCGCTCAGTGACATCCTTTACCTTGGCACCAGGGAGGCAACATACCAACCTCGAATCACGTCTGCGGCCACTGAAGTGCCTGTCTGTTCCCCTAACTATCGAATCGCCTACCACTATTGCTTTGCCGATCTTCGACCTCCTCCTCTCCCCCCCCGCATACAGCTGAGCCACCCGTGGTGCCATGGACTTGGCTCTGGTTGTACTCCCCAGAGGAACCATCACCCTCACCAGTATTCATACTGGTTGGAGAGCGAGATGCACTCAGGGGACTCCTGCACTACCTGCCTCGTCTTCCTTGTCTGTCTGACAGTCACCCATTCCCTCTCTGCCTGCACGCTCTTATGCTGCGGGGTGACCACGTCCTGAAGCATGCTACCCACGTAGCTCTCAGCCTTCTGGATGCACTGCAGTGACGCCAGCTGCTGCTCAAGCTCCGAAATCTGGAGCTTGAGCGCCTCCAGCTGATGACACTTCCTATACATGTGGTTGTCCAGGACACGGGAAGTGTCCTGGAGTTCCCACATGGCACAAGATGTGCATTCCACGGGACCAAGGTGGCCTGCCATGCCTCTACTTAATATACTATTAAGCAACTTAACAGAAATAAACTTAAGACAAAAAAAACCAATCACCAACTACCCACCAATCAGCTCCTTCCCTTGCGCTGACATCACTTACAGCACTCCCTGACACTCACGCTCCCGCCAGGCTCTTGGGCCTACCTTTATCTGCGGCAGCTCCTCTCGCTCTCCCGCAGGTCCGCTCTCGTGTCTATTAACTTAGAGACAGTTCTGTGGCTCCACTCCTCCTTTTCAGTCAGACATCTCCACCGCCTTCCTCCTCTCCACCGAATTCCTGCACTCACAAAATTCCTCCATTCTGCTTGCAATTCACTCCATTTGCAATCTCCAAGCTCTGTGCTTTTACAAACTAGTACCTAATATTTACCTTTTGAGAGTCAAACAATCTACAACTGCTTAGTCAGCTTCTAGCTCACAGCTTTTATCATCTACTCAAGCAACCACTTACAGCTGATAGCTGTTAACTGCTAACTGCCACTGACCATGCAGTTTCATAGAATCATAGAATGGTTACAGCACGGAAGAAGGCCATTCGGCCCTTTCGAGCCCGTGCCGACTCTCAGCTTGTCCCACTCCCAGCTAGTCCCACTTCCCTGCCCTTTCCCCGTAACCCTGCAATTTTCTTTTGTTCAGATACTTATCCAATTCCCTTTTGAAAGATAAGATTGAGTCTGCCTCCACCACCCTTTCAGACAATGCATTCCAGATCTTAACCACTCGCTGTGTAAAAAAAGGTTTCTTTTATGTTACAAGACAAAGCCAAATTCCAATCTGATGATTACTTACCTAACTTACCTAATACATACCAGTGAATTTATCCTCTCCACCGATTCCTGCGCTCACAAAATTCCTCCACTCTGCTTGCGATTCACTCCCTTTGCGATCTCCCAGCTCTGTGCTCAAGGTTAGAAAATAAAATAATGGGAGGTGAAAAAATAATTGCCCACAAGCACAACAGAAGTTTTCAAAAACTTTGGGGGGAAAAGCAGTAACTTGCACATGTTGTTATCGAGATATTGTATAGTTTGTGGCAGAATTTTAAAAAATAATTTCTTTGACTACTGTTTTTCAGGTGGATTACTCTGCCTCCTGCTCAGTTCTCAGTGATAAATTTCAGTTTCCATCCTTTATCCGAACCATACCAAGTGATACTTTTCAGTCCAGAGCAATGGCAAAACTTGTGATGCACTTTGGATGGACATGGGTGGGCACAATAGCATCAGATGATGACTATGGGAAATATGGAATTAAAAGTTTTAAAGAAGAGGTAGAAAAGGCTGGCGTATGCATCTCTTTCTCTGAGACTATCCCCAAAGTTTATGCAAGAGAGAAAATAGTTCGGATCGTAGACACAATTGAACAATCAACTGCCAAAATCATTGCAATCTTCTCTGCTGATATCGACTTGAGCTCTTTAATAGAAGAAGTCATGCAACGTAATATTTCTGGCAGAACGTGGATAGCAAGTGAGGCTTGGATTAACTCCGCACTGATTTCCAAACCAGAATATTCCTCACTTTTAGGTGGAACTATTGGATTTGCAATTCAGCGAGCTGATATCCGTGGTCTACGCAATCACCTTATTCAATTAGATCCAAGAAATTCTGGAGAAAAACTGATAACTGAATTCTGGGAGAGAGCCTTTGATTGCATGTGGCCTGAGCATGGGGTGGCTGTCAGTAGAAAGCTTGATGATAAAACGGCTGAGCATAACAGAACAGACACTAAGAATAGAATCCATAATATTTCCCCTCTTTCTCAGAGGTTCTGTACAGGAACGGAGAGTTTGAATGAAATTGACAATACATATGCTGATGTATCTCAGCTGAGGCTGACATACAGTGTGTACAAATCTGTATACACTGTGGCACATGCACTTCACAACATGTACACCTGTAAGACAGGAGAGGGTCCATTCGCAAATGGATCATGTACAAACCTCAAAGACTTTCAGCCGTGGCAGGTATGTTTTCAATGGTACATCGTGTAGCTCTTCAAGGAGCTAATGGAATTATTTTAATTAGTTTCTAGTCAGTAACAATGTGCTGCTTTGCAGTGAAGCAACAATACACACACCAGTGAAATGTCTGTCAAGGCTGAGGAAAAATTAGAGAGTGGGGACATCAGTCTTCCTAAAAGTTATGTCCATCACTCTTCCAGCCTGTATACTTTCCCTGTTTAATCATAGAATCATAGAATGATACAGCACAGAAGGAGGCCATTCAACCCATCGTGCCTGTGCTGGCTCTTTGAAAGAGCTATCCAATAAGTCCCACTCCCCTGCTCTTTCCCCATAGCCCTGCAAATTTTTCCCCTTCAAACATTTCCCTTTCGAAAGTTACTATTGAATCTGCTCCCACCACCCTTTCAGGCAGGGCATTCCAGATGATAACAACTCGCTGCATAAATGTTATTTTCCTCATGTCGCCTCTGGTTCTTTTGGCAGTTATCTTAAATCTGATTAGAATCTATTTAAGGTTCTAATTTCTGAAGAAGTTATTAAAAAATAATGTGACACATATCATTATGTATGTTTCTGCAAAATGTAAACAAACACTTAAAGGGCAAATGAAATGGAAGTGAATTTCAAAGTTGGTCTTGTTTTTAGCAGCCTTGGAATGTTTGATAGGTATTATTGAATCAGACTGTTTTTAAAGGTGCATTATTGTCTTTCTATAAAGTCACAGAAATCAACCTCGGTTTGTAAACATTATGTGCTTGATGACATTGTGTATACAGCATCACGAGTAAATCATTGACCACATTTATTAGTTAAATGCTTTAAATATAGTTATAGATAAGCATGTTTTTGGAAGGAATTCTTTAGAAATCATTGTTCATGCAATGAGTCTGACAGTCTGGGAGTCCAACTGAAAGTACAATGAAGAGTCTGACAACAGAGAATTGAGAGTTTGATTGTGAGCTTGATGGAGTTCTGCAAAGGTTTGTTACAGAATCGGTAGATCTAGCAGAGAGTTGAGAATCTGCCGCAGTGTTACCTGTTCTCCAGGCAGAAGGTGGTGTGTTTTTGCGGATCTGCAGCTTCTCACAAATCTCCAAAGAATATGGCAATGGCTCTTTTAAATAAAGAGCTTAATTTCATGGTTGACAGACTGTGTGAAGCCTAATCAAATATTTATGGCTTGAGTCAGAAATTCTGGAAACTAAATTTTAAGATTAAATATTGAACAAGAAATGAATGTCTTTGTGGTTATTACCACATTACTGATGGTTACTAATAGTGAAATATGTTACTGAAAATGACCACTGTGGATTTGACAGAAGTTTTAAAGATGTTTTTGTTTCTATTTGGAATTTTAGCACCATTTTATTTGAGCACTGTGCTCTTTATACAGTAATCCAAATTCGATTCCCTCGCAAATGCTGTATCTACTGTGATATCCCAATATGTGTGTGAGATTATCTTGCTGGCTGTCACTTTTTCACATGTTTATAAAATAGCAGAGCGAGCAAGCATTTAATTTTCCTCTGTTTACAAGTGGTGACTTGGAATATGGGACTAAATTTCTGCCCATTCATATTCAATGGTAGAAATTCTAACCCATTGCTATACCAGCTTATAAGTAGGAAATCTGTCATTATGTCAATGCAACACACTGTTTCCCCAACTTCTGTCAGTGCTGCTTCCGCTGGAAATGAGGTAAATAGAAGCTGGTGTTACTCATGCCATGTTCAGCAAAATTAGCTCTTGGGCACCTGAAGACATAATCACATGGAAGAAGCCTATCCCTGATGGGATGAGATGTCACCTGTATAGATAAAAACATGAGCAGGCAAGAAATCTGTAAGAATTCACAGATAAACACTTCATGGAAAATTGCTTGACTGCTGCATTGTTGCAAAATGGCTGCTATCATGAATAAAGACGGCTCATTGAACATTTGAATGTTTCCATTTGAGCTTTACAAATCAAAAGTGACAATCTTAGACAGTAGAAGGCTTGATGTTAGTACTGATAGAAGCAAAAGCACTTCACATCTTTCGTGAACTTAATCATCAGCAAAAACTGAAGGTCGCTGACAACCAATCAAATTTCAGTATTCAAATAAGATGTGATTGAATTAGAAAAATGCCGGAGTGGTGTAAGCTGACTTTACCTGCACCCCGGCCTTCAGCTCAGAATTTTTTTGCATCGTAATGTGCTGGAAGTGCGAGCTGATATCGGCGTAGTGAGGGCAACAGGACATCTGGGACCTGAGCGAATGGTGGGACCAACAGTCTATCTCCTTAACCAATGAAATTTAGGGATTGAGAAAGAAACAGAGGAACGACCGAGAAGGAGGGTGAATTAGAGTCAAAGCAGGCACAGAGAGAGAAATAAAGAGAGGGAAAGAAAGATTGGAACAAGAGAGAGAGAAAAAAGAGACAGAAAGGAAAAGTAAGAAAAAAAAGTAAAAAAAATATTTTTTTTTACTACATGCAGGAATGAGACTGAATCATTTAAATTGTTCCCTTTCTGGGCCATAGAGGTTGATTGGCATTGCATTAACAATTTTCACATCGTTAAAAGGGTACTCTGAATTACCAGCCCTAACTTTCTGCAGTGAGTTTAATGGGCAATTAATGTGAAAATCTAGCAAGTTCTTCAAAATAACGGTGAGGCTAAGGGCGAGATGCTGTTTGAGCAAAGCAAGCGGGGGAACGGCGTAAATCGACCAGCAAGTCTGGAGATTCGCAACTCATGGGTATCTCTTAATCCCCTGAATTTGCTGGCCGATTTGTGCATTAATAATGGCATGCATCGTTAACATGCCGTTATTTTTCCAGCAAGATTTGGCCCACGTAATTTAAAAGTAGATGTTTGATTTCATCTATTGAACTAACAAAGTTATTTCTCTACGTTGCTGTTTTATATTAACAAACAATACTTGTCTGTTGTTCATTTTTCTTTTATTCCTTTTAGCTTATGTATTACCTGAAAAATGTTCGGTTTAAGAGCCTTCTAGGGGAAGAAATATTTTTTGATGTAAATGGAGATATCGATGCAATGTATGATATTGTAAACTGGCAGAGAACCTCCGATGGATATATCTCTTATAAGGTAATAGGCAATTACAATGGAACCGCTCCCCCAGGACAAGAGATGACCGTCCAAAATGACACTATAATTTGGAATGATGACCAAATTACGGTATGTAAGTAATGAAGCATCTGTTTTACTTATAACTGCAGATGATTTAATAGAATATGATTCTTATTTGTGCTTAGTAGCTAAGGAGGTTAAGTCAAACATGGACTAACATAACAGTTAATTATCTTAGAACCCTAAATAGCAGTTCATGAAATGAAAGCAATCGCATCTTAAGTTTAAGTGAATTGGCAAATATTTTACTCGATTGAAATATTCAGATGTGTTAAATTGTCAAAATTGACAGAATGGGGCAAATTTTAAACAGGAGTGGGTTTCAGGTGGGCTGGGGGGACTGTCATAAATTAACATTTGATTGGCAGACATCCGACCCGATTGCCCACTTACTGGGTGTAATTTCCAGCAAGCCTCCAGAGCACTATATAAAGCGGAGGGGGCCGGGGGCGCGGGGAGGGGGCTGGGGGCCCGGGGAGGGGGCTGGGTGGGGGGGGGGGGTGGGGAGGTTGCATTTACTTTGCTGACAATGTGTCTTTTAATGATGCAAACTGGAAAATGAGTCGGAAGGAAGCCCCAAGGTTCTCTGTTGCCTCCCTGGTGGAGGTTCTATTGCAAGAGACAAGGGCAAGGAGGGACATTCTCTTTCTCTCAAGTAGGTGGAGGCTTGTCAAGACTGAAATTAATCACCATTATCACATTTGGCATTTTGGTCTGCAGTATCTTTTCATAGCAGCTTCTGAATCTGCATTGTCAATACATCATTGATATAAAAGTTGGATGAATGGTTTCAGTGTTCTTTAATGCACGATTAAGGGAGTGGTGAAGGAGGTAACGGGGACTGTTAATGCAGAGTGTCTTTGTCTATCTTTTCAGGGAGGGGTAATGAGCAGATCACCAGAAGTACTGTGCTATCAAATGATCATCGGCATCTCTGGCTTAAGGCATTGTGCTAGTCCTCCTTCTTCTGCTTCTACCTCACCTTCACACAATTCTTCCTCATCAAATGATGACTGTTACTGGTGCACTGGCTCCTCGAAAGTCAATCCTCTCTGTATTGCCATGTTGCAATATGCAGCATACTGCAATGATGCAATATTGTACGGATCCCCCAGACCAATTCAGGCACCTGAAGCTTTACTTCAAGAGCTCTATATTGTACTCCGTCATGTTCCTGGTGGTCCCATGGCTCTGGTTGTACCTGGGCTGTTCAGGCATGGTGGCGTTGCGGACGGTTATCATCAGCCATGTGTGGAGGGGTTAGCCCTTGGCCCCAAACAGCCATCCTCTTACATTCCCGGAAGAGTGGAATAGTGGGGAGATGGTTGATTGTAGCAGGATGAAGGCGGCGTGACAGCTGCCTGTGAAACTGGCACTGACTTGCACGATCCTTTTGTGGTAATCACAGACCTGTCCACGAAAGCTGCTGCTGGTCTTCTGGTGCCTTCATGGCTATGTGAATGCAGTCTATAACCCCCGGACATGAGTGCAGCTAGCCATAGCTGCAAATCCTAGAGCTCTCTCATTTTGACTGCTGGTGTCAATGGGATAAGTGATGTTTTAGTTGGCCCTGAAAATAGTGCATTGGTGACCAGGTAGATGCAGTTGTGTACTGCAGACTGGGAGATGTGAGAGATGTCCCCTGTAATATCTTGGAAAGAGCCTGAGGCAAAAAGTTAAGGGTGGTGGTGACTTTGACAGCCACTGGCAAAGCATGGCCACCTGGCCCAGCAGGCAGCAGATTGTTTCAGGGGGCTTCATAGATCAGCAACAGCCTAGCTGGTGAAGCACAGCCTCCCCATGTGCTGCTCCTCAGAGCTACCCAGGAAAATAGCTCTTGGTCTATAGACCCTGTGGGTTGGGTAAGACCTACAAGCAGCCTTCCTCACCTGCTGTCTTCTAACAGGCCCACCAGCTGCTCCTCCTGGTCCTTGAGGCTGCTGCTATTGTTGCTGCTGCTCCTGTTCCTCCATCTCTTCCTCCATCCAGAACACTGAAGCTGGAATGTCACCCACCATAAGCTGTGAGTGCTTATTCAGGGTGTGTAAGGCAAAAAAGATCAGAAACAAGCCATCTCCAAGCTCAAAAAATCCATTGGAAATCCAAAAAGCACAATAGCACCCAGATCATTACCTCTTTAAATACTGCTTCCAGTCGGCCTCTCAATCCAATCCTGTGATGTCTTACTCAGTGGGTGCTGGGCAGGGCTTCCTATTTTTCCTGTTAAAAATGCATCAGGGTCTTAAGTACATCATAGGATCCCAATTTGTATGTATTCATCAGGCTTCCAGCAGGCGCCTCAACCACCTAAAAAAAACTCCATGATTAAAATCAACGCCGATCGGGACTCGAGTGGAAACGGTGTGGAAAGTGTACTGAAGCAATTTTAATGACATGACTTTCCTGTTCTTGCCAGGAGGGTTAGATTAAAATTGCCCCCAACATTCTGGTCACAACTCAATTCAATGGCCTCACCCTTCGTTCAGTTTAAGCAATGTGTTAGTGTGATGCTCGTATCATTGTTTGTGCTTCGGTGAATTTTTGAATTCAATGGAATTGTGCCACTTTGCCTTGTATTATGCAAATTGTAACAACTAAATCATTTAGCTTCCCTTCTGTCTCTACGTCAATTCTATAATGCTCATCGTAAGTGTTGAGGAAAATGGCTGTCTACGGTTTCCACAAGCACAGGGCCAACTATAATGTACATTATGATAAACAGATTGCACTTTGCAAATATTTAGCTGCATATTTGCTATTTCGCAAACTATCCTGAAAATTCTCACATAATTCCATTTTGTCATTTATAATTGTGCACAAACTATGCAGGAATGAAAAATATTGCTACCTTTCCCCAATTTATAATTGTTATGGTCTTATATATGCAAAACTATATCAGTCCTGCAGTAGGTTTTCACAGCTTGTGTACTAATACATTCATAATAAGAACATAAGAACATAAGAAATAGGAGCAGGAGTTGGCCATTCAGCCCCTCGAGCCTGCTCCGCCATTCAATAAGATCATGGCTGATCTTCTACCTCATCTCCACTTTCCTGCACTATCCCCATATCCCTTGATTCCCTTAATATCCAAAAATCTATCAATCTTTGTCTTGAATATACTCAACGACTGAAACTCCACAGCCCTCTGGGGTAGAGAATTCCAAATATTCACCACCCTCTGAGTGAAGAAATTTCTCCTCATCTCAGTCCTAAATGTCCGACCCCTTATTCTGAGACTGTGACCCCTGATTCTAGACTCCCCAGCCAGGGGAAACATCCTCTCTGCATCTACCCTGTCAAGCCCTGTAAGAATGTTGTATGTTTCAATGAGATCACCTCTCATTCTTCTAAACTCCAGAGAATATAGGCCTAGTCTGCTCAATCTCTCCTCATAGGATAATCCCCCCATCCCAGGAACCAGTGTGGTGAACCTTAGTTGCATTCCCTCTATGGCAAGTATATCCTTCCTTAGGTAAGGAGACCAAAACTATACACAATACTCCAGGTATGGTCTCACCAGGGCCCTATATAATTGCAGTAAGACATTTTTACTCTTATACTCAAATCCTCTTGTAATAAAGGCCAACATACCATTTGCTTTCTTAATTGCTTGCTGTACCTGCATGTTAACTTTCAGTGATTCGTGTACAAGGACACCCAGGTCCCTCAGAACACCAACATTTCCCAATTTCTCACCATTTAAAAAATACTCTGCTTTTCTATTTTTCCTACCAAAGTGGATAACTTCAAATTTGCCCACATTATATTTCATTTGCCATGTTCTTGCCCACTCACTTAGCCTGTCTATATCCCCTTGAAGCCTCTTTGCATCCTGTTCACAACTTACATTCCCACCCAGCTTTGTATCATCAGCAAACTTGGATATATTACATTTGGTCCCCTCATCCAAATCATTGATATAGATTGTGAATAGCTGAGGCCCAAGCACTGATCCTTGCGCTACCCCACTCGTTACAGCCTGCCAACCCGAAAATGACCCGTTTATTCCTACTCTCTGTTTTCTGTCCATTAACCAATCCTCAATCTATGCTAGTATATTACCCCAATCCCATGAGCCCCAATTTTGTTTAACAACTTCTTGTATGGCACCTTATCAAATGCCTTCTGAAAATCCAAATACACCACATCCACTGGTTCCCCCTTATCTATTCTGCTAGTTACAACCTCAAAAAACTCTTAACAGATTCGTCAAACATGATTTCCCTTTCATAAATCCGTGTTGACTCTGCCCAATCCTATTATTATTTTCTAAGTGCCCTGTCCTTAATAATAGATTCTAGCATTTTCCCTACTACTGATGTCAGGCTAACTGGTCTGTAGTTCCGCGTTTTCTCTCTCCCTCCTTTCTTAAGTAATGGGGTTACATTTGCTACCTTCCAATCTGTGGGAACCATTCTAGAACCTATGGAATTTTGGAAGATGACAACCAATGCATCCACTATCTCTAGCCACCTCTTTCAAAACCCTAGGATGTAGGCCATCAGGCCCAGGGGATTTATCGGCTTTCAGTCCCATTAATTTCTCCAGTAATATTTTTTTACTAATACTAATTTCTTTCAGTTCCTCATTCTCGCTAGACCCTTGGTTCTCCACTATTTCCAAGAGTTTTTTTGTGTCTTCTTCCATGAAGACAGACACAAAGGGCTGGATTTCTGAATGGGAAACTTTTGGAGGTGGGACTCCCACTTTGTCTGGTTTCAGTCCCGCCTCCATCAGCTTTTGGCCAACCAGCGGGATTTTCCCCTGATTGACCTTGTTAAGCCCGCCCGGCAGGCTCAGCAGGCCAATTAGGGGGAAGTCAGTGACAGAGCACGTCAACGTATGACGTGTTATCTGTCAAGAACATTTGAAAGAAGAAATGTCATTGTTTGATAGCTCTGTGAAGCTGTCAAACACTGACATTCTGTGTAGTTTGATGAGTCCTTGTGTTCAGGACTCATCAAACCTTTCTACTTTGCAGAAATCAGCTGGCTGTTGGATTGGAGGATGCAACAGCCAGTCTGTGATCTCTACAATGGAGATGCCGGGGACTCCGGCTCCACAGCGGCTGAAGGCTGTAGGTCAAAACAAAGGTAAGTTACCATTTTTTAACACTTTACACTCACCTCACATACTTACCACTCCACACTTGCACCCATCACTCACCTCTACATTGCACTTTCAGACCCCTCCAACCCCCGCAGACCTCATATTCGCCTCCTACACCCCGGCAGGGTTCCCCAAGGTTGGGAAGCCCGCACTTCAGGACGAAAAATGGGGATAATCCTATTTTCTGCCTGTTAACTACCTGTTAACAGGCAGTTAATAGGCTTTAATCCCTTCCCGCCTCCAAGGAGACAGGACCTGGGACAGGACGGCTTCCCGCCTCCTGGCAAAAGGGCACAGAGACAGGTTGGGGGCGGGTTTGCCACCCACCCCCAAATTCTGCAACTTTCCCGGCAGTCCCGCCTCCATACCCGCCTCCTCGGGGCTGAGAAAATCCAGCCCAAAGTATTTGTTTAATTTCTCTGCCATTTCTTTATTTCCCATTATAATTTCTCCTGTCTCAGCCTGTAAGGGACCCACATTTACTTTCGCTAAACTTTTCCTTTTTACATACCTATAGAAGCTATTACAGTCTGTTTTTATGTCTCTCGCTTGTTTACTCTCATATTCTATTTTCCCTTTTTTTTAAAATCAATTTCTTGGTCCACCTTTGCTGAATTCTAAAATCCTCCCAATCCTCAGGCTTACTGCTCTTTTTGGCAACATTATAAGCCTCTTCCTTTGATCTAATACTACCTTTAACTTCTCTTGTTAGCCACGGTTGGACCACTTTTCCTGTGGGGTTTTTGTGCCTTAAAGGATGTATATTTGTTGTAAATTATGTATTAATTCTTTAAATGCAAGCTATTGCTTGTCTACCATCATACCTTTTAATCGAGTGTCCCAATCTACCTTAGCCAACTCGCCCCTCATACCTACGTAGTTTGCTTTGTTTAGATTTAAGATCCTAGTTTCGGATTTAACTAGATCACTTTCAAACTTAAAGGGCCCCTTTACTACAAGGTTATTAATTAACCCTTTCCCTTAAAGTGCTTTTATTATGCTATGTTTTTGAGATGACAGCTTCACTCGCTTGTTATTTTCTCTTAGGCCAAAAAAACGTCAGCTTTATTTTTGTAGTCTTATTTGTGCAAATTGTTTTCTGAAAAATCATACTTAATTTGTATCAATGTTCCATTTGGCAGCCTCCATTTTCTGTGTGTAGTGAGAGCTGTCAGCCAGGCACCAGGAAGGGAATTCGACAAGGAGAACCTGTTTGTTGCTTTGACTGCATTCCATGCGCTGATGGCGAGATAACTAATGAGACAGGTTAGTTAAAAAATTTTCATATGAAATAATACTTCCATTTTTATAAATTTATCTAAAATATTCACTCAATAGTTTTATATACATGTTGCGCAATAAATTATAAAATCTAAAATGGAATTCACGTGCAATAAAAATGTCAAGACACAAATATATTAATTTCTATTAGTGAATAATACTGGTCTGTAATCAGCCAGTACAAGACGCATGGAAGTTGTGCAGATTAATTCATGATCCAGTTTTCATTCCCTCCCATGAGGAAGATGCCTACTCTCCACTTGACACCCCCTGATAGCCTGGCCTGAGTTCAGGAAATCAGAGTAGAGGGAATTGCTGGCATGGACCTATACAACTACACATGGTACAGAGATAACCAACATACTGCTTCACTAGCTTATAGCTTTCTCATCATAGTCCTTATCGCACTCTTTCATCCTGTTGGCATAGCTTATCAGTGGTAAATAAAGATTAATGGCAGTCGGAGAAGATTAGAGCTTGAATGGTAAAACTTGAAGTTAATAGCTTAAGACAGGGAACAAATAGTAAGGAATGACAGTTGTATACGAAAATTCAACCCCCTGTGGCAAAACATGGTGAATTTGAACACCAGAACTGGAATACTGAATGATAAAATACAAAAACAACCTGAACAACGATATACCTTATTTGGGAACGTCTGTCAGAGCTCAGAGTCTGTAGGCTGTTAATCTGATGCTCAAAGCCAGAGCAGCCAAAGCAAAATCCCCTGACGGCACAGAAAAGAAAAGGTTTAGGCCCTTTTCAGCAAAGAATTATTGCATTTGATCTTTGTCTTATGCCATGCTTGTCTTTGTACAGCTTGATTACTAATTTTCCCTCCTTACCCTATCAAGAATGATATGTCAGGGGTAAAATGAATTTGTAAACTTGACTTTGGTTCCTACATCCAGACAATAGTTATTCAATGGAATGGCTGGTTAAGTGACTGAAATATGTTGTTGTGTAGACCCCAATTCTTCATTGTAACACAGAATTCATCATTGGATTGTATGAGATCGATTTACTCACTTTCCCCAAAAATAACAGATATTTTGAGTGAGAAATGAGACTTCTTGCAAGCAAAATAAAAGTATCTGTTATTTATTTGACTTTATAAAAAATGACCTGAGCTGGGAGGGAATAGCTTTCTTAAGTAAATAAATGTTGCTAGTTCAGTTGGATTAAAAGTTGAGAGAAAAGCAGCACTGCACATCAACTAAATTGTTAATGCTACAACAGTGATTGATTGTATGCAGTATACTTAGCAAAGGTAATATCCATTTGAGCTGTTTAAGTGGAATTAGCAGTACATTGCAGAACTAAACTTGAAAATAAATGATAGATATGTATATGTCAACTACATAACAAGATTTTGATGTTCATTTAACAGATTCAAGGGAATGCATTCAGTGCCCTGAAGATTACTGGTCCAATGCGAACAGAGATGAATGTGTACATAAAGTGGTTGAATTCCTTGGTTACAACGATGCCTTGGGAATGACATTAATAGCACTATCGGTATTTGGGGCTTGCATTGCTGCAGCCATTGCTGTAGTTTACATGGTTCGCAGGGATACTGCCCTTGTAAAAGCTAATGATCGTGGACTGAGCTTTGTGCTGCTATTTTCACTAGTTATATGCTTTCTCAGCTCAATTGTCTTTGTTGGCCAGCCAGTAGCATGGTCTTGTATGACACGACAGGTTCTTCTTGCTATTAGCTTTGCTACCTGCCTTTCATGTGTGTTGTCAAAGGCTGTTAATCTGATGTTCAAAGCCAGAGCAGCCAAAGCAAAATCCCCTGACGGCACAGAAAAAAAAAGTTTAGGCCCTTTTCAGCAAAGAATTATTGCATTGATCTTTGTCTTATGCCATGCTTGTCTTTGTACAGCTTGGTTGCTAATTTTCCCTCCTTACCCTATCAAGAATACACTGTCTCAAAATATCAAAATCATTATGGAATGCAATGAAGGCTCTGTCGTATTTCTGTGTTGCGTGTTAGGATATGATGCATTGCTGGCTGGTATTTGCTTTATTTTTGCTTTCATCGCTCGGAAATTACCTGATAACTTTAATGAAGCTAAGTTTATGACCTTTGCCCTGCTTGTCTTTTTTATTGTTTGGATTTCTTTTGTCCCGGCCTACTTAAGCACTCGGGGGAAATACATGGTAGCTGTTGAAATGTTTGCTATTTTGGCATCCAGTTTTGGCTTGCTTGCCTGTCTTTTTGCTCCTAAATGTTATATTATCTTATTGAAGCCAGAAAGGAATACAGAAGAATTAGTTAATAGCAAAACTGATAACAATGACAAGAGTGCACCACCAACCTCACAGTCACTGACCTGCTCAGCAATAAGCACTGCCTGTTCAACAGTTACACTCAATGAATAAACTTGCTTACAAACAGGATCTGCATGTGATGTTAGGACTGTTTTCGCTGCTTGAATATGCATTATTATAGTCCTCAAGCATTCAAGGAAGCTATAGATTGTATATCATACATATAAAATGCCAATGATTATATTTTAATGTCAGAATTTGTAGAATGTATTATTCTCTGTTCTTGTCTTTCCCCTGGCCAACTCTCTGTATGCAAAATGATAAATGTGTAACAATCTGAGCTTGAAGAAGCAAATCAAGGTCATTTTGTACTCTCTTAACTGCAGGACCCATAACTACATTTAATGTTTTAGAATATAATGAAGTAAAGCCATTTTGTTTAACAAGCATAATATTTTGAAAGTACTATTTCCAAAGATGTTTTAAAAATACAATTAGATTCTGAAATCGCATGGTTTGTGCACTGTTCATGATATTCACCCCCAGTCACTGTCAAATACAAAATCAGAAACAAAATCAGAAGAGGGTTAACAACATCAAACAAACTGCATAATTGTGGACTACAAAGTCTGAACTAAAAAATGCAATTAAAAGTAACTGTGGGATGGGATTTTGCCATTGTTCATTTTAGAAAATTGCATTACCAGTACAAAACCAATGCTAGGTATAAAGACCTCTTTGGGTTACCTTTCGTATACCTTGCAACCATGTCCTAACTGAATATTGAGGTGTATATGCTGCATACATACATAACTTTAAATATGATAGCACATGTTTCAAAGGATCTGATACAACACTGGATGTAGTGGGTTTACCTTGGGTTGAATCAAATCAGACTGTACTTGTTCTGTATATTTGTGATTCTGAAGTAGCTGTATTTGTGTTCTGCTTTTGGTTATTTAACACACATAAGCTTAAAAAATATTGTTGCCTCTTTTAATGGCTAAACATTTTACATTTTTATTTACTAGCAGACTTTCCTTTGCTATTAAAATAGATGGATAATGCTGTGTTAAAATAATGGACAAAGGAATGTAATATGAACACATTTAAGTGTTTGCTATAATTGCCAACAGTCATTTTTGGGGTAAGGTTTTTATTTTAAAGAAAATTGTGTTACTGTATCTGAGGGCAATTTATTTACAGAATATCACACTGAAATCAAATATAAGTGGACACAGCCTAACAACCTCACCAGGTTTATGTTCTATAGGATGCAGTTTATTCAAATTGAACTACACACTTAGGCTGATGTAAAGGACTAATTAAATAACAGTAATTGATTTACTTGTTTTTATTTCCCCCTCCCATTTATTTAAATATAACCATAGACTTTCAATGAATTGAGAATAGTACTTTAAAAAAAATATTGTCTCCTCTTCCCTAGTCTTGCCGAGGGAGCATGTGCATGACCTACTCTCCAGCCTCTATCAAGGTTGCTGTGAAACCATCTGTTGGAGATGCAAGAATGCAACTTTGTGACTGCTCTCCCTCTGTTTCCCTCCCTGTAATTCCTGGTGAAGGATGAGCTGACTTCCAATTAGCATCTCCTCACAATGGAGAAGGTAACATCAAGACCTTACTGGAGTGGGGGAGGAAATCAATGTCGCCACTCAATGGCACAACTACTAATATACAACGTTTAAAATATTTCCTTCCTTTATGTTAGGCTAACTGGTAATACTATGCAATCTGTCTAAACTAATTGTATCTTTTGATAATGAAAACTTACAATAAAACTAAATTGTGATTATGCAAAAACTAAAAAATCTTGAAGAGATTTTAATTGTGAATCAAGGGTTTGGACATGTTTGTGTTGTGTCGAACCTTGGTTAGACCACACTTGGAGTACTGTGTACAATTCTGGTCGCCATATTATAAAAAAGATATAGAGGCACTGGAGAGGGTGCAAAAAAGATTTACAAGGATGATAACTTAAATGTGAGATTATACCGATCAGGAAAGGATGAACATGCTGGGTCTCAGAGAAGGCTGAGGGCTGACCTAATAGAGGTCTTTAAAATTATGAAAGGTTTTGATAGAGTAGACACAGAGAGAATGTTTCCACTTGTGGGGAAGTGCAAAACTAGAGGTCATCAATGTAAGATAGTCACCAAGAAATCCAATAGGGAGTTCAGAAGAAACTTCTTTACCCAGAGAGTGGTCAGATGTGGAACTCGCTACCACGAGGAGTGGTTAAAGTGAATAGTATAGATGCATTTAAGGGGAGGCTAGATAAGCATATGAGGGAGAAGGGAATAGAGGGTTATGCTGATACAGTTAGATGAGGAAAGATGGGAGGAGGCTCGAGTGGAGCATAAACGCCGGCATGGACTGGTTGGACTGAATGGCCTGTTTCTGTGCCGTATATCCTATGTAATCCTATGTGTTATCAGAGGACTTGCCACTGGAGAAAGCATAGGTCCTGATTTATCCAAAGATCTCTTCACCTAACCCTGCTGTATTTGTGGGTTTGGGCCATTAGCTGAGCCCCAATGCACCCTAGGTGCGGGCCTGATACTTGGCATAGCCTTGTACCTGGAAATGGGGACTGAAATCCAGCCTCTGCTGCAGGCCTGAGAGGCTGCTGGCTTCGGGGCCTTTTAGAGATAGTGGCTGTCGCCCTCGGATCCTTTCAGCTGCTGTCCAAAAAGAGCAGCCTTGGGGTGGGGAGATCCCCAGGAAATCTCCCGTCTCTGCCCCTTTTCCACTGCTTTGTGCCTGGGGAGTAAGCATTACCTGCTGCAAAGCAAAATAAAATCAACACCATAAAGTTTCAAAAGATTAATCCTGAAACAATAATTACCTTTGTCATCACAATGACTGAGGTTTGCTTATTTTGCAGTCTGACCTGCAATGCAGGAAGTACACACAACATATATCAAGCTGATCAAACAGAACAGAGATGTTTCATTATCTTGAGATAGTCAACTATTTTAACCCAGAATCTCAGGACAGATCGAGTATGTGTGGATGACAGAAACTAAACTGGATTTACATTTCCCATGAGGTGTATCTTCTAACCTTTTGAATACTTTGAGCATTTTAACCAATTGAATAAGCATACTTTATAAATACCTACAAAATATCATCAGGTTTAGAATAGTTATGGAAAAGGACAAGTAACAATCAAGCAAAGAAATACTTAACTGGAGTAGGGTTAACTTCAGTGAGTTGAAAAGGAATCTGGCCCAGGTGGATTGGAATCAAAAATTGGTAAGCGAAACAGTAACATAGAAACATAGAAGATAGGAGCAGGAGTAGGCCATTCGGCCCCTCGAGCCTGCTCCGCCATTCGATGAGATCATGGCTGATCATCCAAACTCAGTACCTTGTACCTGCCTTCTCCCCATATCCCTTGATACCTTTAGCTTTAAGAAATATATCTAACTCATTCTTGAATATATTTAATGACTTGGCCTCAACTACCTTCTGTGGTAGAGAATGCCACAGGTTCACCACTCTCTGGGTGAAGAAATTCCTCCTCATTTCTGTCCTAAATGGCTTACCCGTTATCCTTAGATTATGACCCCTGGTTCTGGACTCTCTGACCATCAGGAACATTCTTCCTGCATCTAGTTTGTCCAGACCTGTCAGAATTTTATATGTTTCGATGAGATCCCCTCTCATTCTTCTATACTCCAGCGAGTATAAGCCCAATCGACCCAATCTCTCCTCATATGTCATTCCTGCCATCCCAGGTATCAGCCTTGTGAATCTTCGCTGAACTCCTTCCATGGCAAGAACATCCTTCCTCAGATAAGGCGACCAAAACTGCACACAGTACTCAAGGTGTGGTCTCACCAAGGCCCTGTACAACTGCAGCAGGACATCCCCGTTCCTATACTCAAACCCTTTCGCTATGAAGGCCAACATACCATTTGCCTTCTTCACCGCCTGCTGCACCTGCATGCTTACTTTCAGCGACTGGTGCACAAGGACACCTAGGTCTCATTGCACTTCCCCTTCTCCCAATCTATTGCCATTCAGATAAAAGTCTGCCTTTCTGTTTTTGACACCAAAGTGGATAACCTCGCACTTATCCACGTTATATTGCATCTGCCACGCTTCTGCCCACTCACCCAACCTGTCCAAATCATCCTGGAGTTTCTTGGTATTTTCTCCTCGCAGCACACACTCCCACCCAGCTTTGTGTCATCTGCAAACTTGGAGATATTACATTTAGTTCCCTTATCTAGATCATTAATGTATATTGTGAATAGCTGGGGTCCAAGGACCGATCCCTGCGGTACCCCACTCGTCACTGCTTGCCACTCGGAAAAAGACCCATTAATTCCTACTCTCTGCTTTCTGTCCGCCAACCAGTTCTCTATCCAAGTCAATACCTTGCCCCCAATCCCATGTGCCTTAACTTTACACGCTAATCTCTTATGCGAGACCTTATCGAAAGCCTTCTGAAAGTCCAAATACACCACATCTACTGGTTCTCCCTTATCTATTTTCCCAGTTACATCCTCAAAAAATTCCAGTAGATTAGTCAAGCACGATTTACCTTTTGTAAATCCATGTTGACTTTGTCCGATCCTGTCACTGTTTTTCAAATGCTCAGCTATTACATCCTTTATAATGGACTCTAGCATTTTCCACAATACCGATGTCAGGCTTACCGGTCTGTAATTCCCTGCTTTCTCTCTACCACCCTTTTTGAATAGTGGGGTAACATTGGCTACCCTCCAATCCATGGGTACAGTTCCAGATTCCATCGAATGTTGGAAGATGATCAGCAATGCATCTACTATTTCTAGGGCCACTTCCTTAAGTACCCTAGGATGTAGGTTATCAGGCCTTGGGGATTTATCGGCCTTCAATCCCGTCAATTTCCCTAACACCATTTCTCTGCAAATACTGATTTCTTTCAGTTCCTCCCTTTCATCAGACCGTATGTTCTCCAACATCTCTGGGAGGTTATTTGTGTCCTCCTTTGTGAAGACAGAACCAAAATATGCATTTAATTGGTCTGCCATTTCTTTGTTCCCCATTATAACTTCCCCCGCTTCTGACTGCAAGGGACCTACACTTGATTTCACTAATCTTTTTCTCTTCACATATCTATAAAAGCTCTTACAGTCAGTTTTTATGTTCCCAGCAAGCTTACTTTCATATTCTATTTTCCCCTTCTTAATTAATCCCTTTGTCCTCCTTTGTTGAATCCTAAACTGCTCCCAATCCTCAGTAACTGAACAATGAGAGGCCTTCAAAGAGGTGATGGTTCAGGTACAGAGTCGACACATTCCCATGAGGGGGAAATGAGGGTCATCCAAAGCTAGCGCTCCC
This sequence comes from Squalus acanthias, assembly GCA_030390025.1. Taxonomy (NCBI): domain Eukaryota; kingdom Metazoa; phylum Chordata; class Chondrichthyes; order Squaliformes; family Squalidae; genus Squalus; species Squalus acanthias. Next base: position 45,659,740 of record CM059429.1, read on the forward strand.
TGGATGACTAAAGATATATGCCGCGATTTTGCCAGCGCTCAGAGGGCGGGTTTGGAGGCGGGTCAGAGGTTAAATTCAATTTGATTGACGGCGGGTTCCGATCCCAAACAGCTCCAAACAGCTTTCCCAAGTGTTGGGTCCCCGATTTGTGAATGGACCCAACACTGAGCGGCGGGAAGCGGATTAAAGGCACTTACCTGCGTATTAACAGGTACGTGTCAGTAGTTTTCAGCCTGTTTTTGGATTTTCCCGCTTCTGGGTCGGGTTTCCCGATGTCTGGACACCATGCCAGGTAAGTGTGGTGTGTTGTGAGTCTGCTGTAATGTTTGTGGAATGATGACAGCTGCAGAAGTGGTGTGAAGGATCCAGTGTTGCACATGGTGAGTTTCAGAGCAAAGAAAATGTTGGTTACTGCATTTTTTAAACATTTACAGATTTCTTTAGCTTACCAGTTTTTAAATCCAACTGTATGTCCAGTGCCACCTCATTAGGAGAACCTCTCTCACCTGTGACAGATCGCTTCTGTCACCTCACCTGCAGCTGCCATCTATTCCAGCCTATGGAGGGAGTCATTGGAGAGCCTGGGTGCAAGTGTTCACCTTTGTGCAGTGATTATCAGTGTTTTCAGCACCTCAATGCTGTCAAACACTGAGAAATCAACTGTCAAAATAAAATTGTGCATGGTCCCTTTAAGGAAACCGGCCGATGACGCATCATCAAATAAGGTTATCAGACCTGCTTCCTGTTAATTGGCCGGCAAGCCCTGCAGGGCGGGTTTAACAAGGTCAATCAAGGCAAAATCACGTCTGTGGAGCGGAGGCAGCTGGGGGTGGGACTGGAAGCCGGAAACCATCTGTCCGGCACCCATCATGACACCGCTGACAAAATCGCGGCCATAGAGGCGAAAATGAGACAGAAAAAGGAGGCTTATGACAATTGTAAGGTTCATAATACAGTAGAGAACCAATTTGAATATAGAAAGTACAGAGGAAATCTAAAAAAAGGAATAAGAGGGGAAAAGAGAGAGTATGAGAATAGATTAGCAGCTAACATAAAAGGGAACCCAAAAGTCTTTTATAAACACATAAATAGTAAAAGGGTAGTCAAAGGAAGGGGGGGGCTGATTAGAGACCAAATTCTTGTGGAGGCAGAGGGCATGGCTGAGGTACTAAATGAGTACTTTGCATCTGTCTTCACCAGAGAAGAGGATGCTGCTAATGTAGTAGTAAAGGAGGATGTAGTCGCAATATTGGATAGGATAAAAATAGATAGAGGAGGTACTTAAAAGGTTGGCAGTCCTCCAAAGTAGAAAAGTCACCCGGTGCGGATGGAATCCACTGAGGGAAGTAAGGGTGGAAATTGCGGAGGCCCTGACCACAATCTTCCAATCCTCCTTGGATATAGGGGTGGTGCCAGAGGTCTGGAGGTTTACAAATGTTACACCCTGTTTAAAAAAGGGGAGAGGGATAATCCCGACACCTACAGGCCAGTCAGCCAACTGGGCTCAGGTGATCTCATGTGGTAAATCTAGGCTATAGCTTTATGAACCAGTCTTAAGATTAGGGATTTTAGATGGTAAATGGAACATTTTCCAAGTCCAGCATAGCACTGTAGATGCAGAGTAAATTTACATTTAATCTATCTCAACCACGTGTTGAACAATGTCCCAACTGCACTAGTGTGGCATATTTTCATTTTGCATATAAGCCATTTTGTGGGCTCTCTGAATAAGTTGGCAATTACTGCCAAATTAGAGATAAAAAAAAAAACAAATTGCAAAATCAGGTTTGTGAAGAGAAGACATACGTTAACACTTGAGTATAGATCACCTGAATTAGATGAGCAAACTCCTTTTAGAGTTCTGAAGAAAACTAAGGTGGGGGGGGGGGGGAGGGGGGATGGGGGAGGACATCAATAAAAGCCAAAAGGGCTGATCAGTGGCAAAGCAAGTTCAATAGGGATAAATGTAAGGTACTACATATTAGAAGTAAAATTAGCAAGACATGTACTCCATACATAGGTAGAACTTGCCATGGGGGACATTAAGGGCTAAGCCTACTGTTGCAGTGGAGGTGTTGTGACCCCTGCTGGAATTGTTCTGTGGTGAGACCTCTGCCCATCTGATGTCACAAGCACTGACCCTGTCATAAAGACTTGCATTTATATAGCACCTTTCACAACCACCGGACGTCCCAAAGCGCCTTACAGGCAATGAAGTACTTTTTGAAGGGTAGTCATTGTTGTAATGTAGGAAACGTGGCAGCCAATTTGTGCACAGCAAGCTCCCACAAACAGCAATGTGATAATCATAGAATTATAGAAATTTACAGCACAGAAGGAGGCCATTCGGCCCATCGTGTCTGCGCCGGCCGACAAAGAGCTATCCACCCTAATCTCACTTTCCAGCACTTGGTCCGTAGCCCTGTAGGTTACGGCACTTCAAGTGCATATTCAAGTACTTTTTAAATGTGATGAGGGCCTCTGCCTCTACCACCCTTTCAGGCAGTGAGTTCCAGACACCCACCACCCTCCGGGTGAAAATAAATTCTCCTCAACTCCCCTCTAAACCTCCGACCAATTACTTTAAATCTATGCCCCCTGGTTATTGACCCCTCTACTAAGGGAAATAGGTCCTTCCTATCCACTCTATCTAGGCCCCTCATAATTATATACACCTCAATTAGGTCTCCCCTCAGCCTCCTCTGTTCCAAAGAAAACATCCCCAGCCTATCCAATCTTTCCTCATAGCTAAAATTCCCCAGCCCAGGCAACATCCTCGTAAATCGCCTCTGCACCCCCTCTAGTGCAATCACATTGGGCCAGAAATTCGGCTCTATGGCTTCCTGCGGGTGCAAGGATCGCGCACGTACTTACCTAGCGCGCCTGCCGTTGTGCTTCGGGCCCGCGTGAAATTCGGCTCCTGGGCCTCCTACAGCTGCCGGCGCGCAGTGCTCGCGTATCCCAGGGTGCAGTTAGTTCGAAGCGTCCCCTGGGATCATGTGGGCCATGGAGAACCAATCGGAGCAGGGAATCTCCATTCATAGATTTTGACAGGAAGACCTGTCAAATCTATGAATAGAGATCGGCCCCAAAACCTCACTAAAACTTCAAATAAATTAAAAAACAACATCACATTTTTAAAATAACTATAAATTACATAAATTAATTACTTTAAACAAAAATTTAAATTTTTGAAAAAATTAATTACACTTTTTAACGGTGCTAAAAATAAACTTACCTTTCTTTAAAGTATGTAAAAAAGATAAACCTGTTGAAAAAATGTTTAAATAGTACTTAATTCACCACTTACCTTGTTAAAAGCAGGCCTTGCGCCTCCTTTTTTTCCTGCCCAGCTTCTCCGTACTTACCCTCACGGAGAAACCTGAAAATAAAATGAAGTTCGCTGCGTGCACGCTGCCTCTCCGGCGCACGCGTTCGACCTCTGAACCCCTTCCTTCAGGGGAACGGAAGTTCCGGTTTCCAGTGCATGCGCAGTGCATGCGCGAAACCGACACTTTCGTTGGGTCTACGGGTGAGTACACAGCGCGTACTCACCCGTGGAGACCCGAATTTCTGGCCCCATGTGGTGACCAGAACTGCAAGCAGTATTCTAGCTGCGGTCTAACTAGTGTTTTATACAGTTCAAGCATAACCTCCCTGCTCTTATATTCTATGCCTCAGCTAATAAAAGCAAGTATCCCGCATGCCTTCTTAACCACCTTATCTACCTGACCTGCTTCCTTCAGGGATCTGTGGACATGCACTCCAAGGTCCCTCTAATCTTCTGCACTTCTCAGTGTCCTACCAGTTATAGCACATTCCCTTGACTTGTTAGCCCTCCCCAAATGCATTACCTCACACTTCTCCAGATTGAATTCCATTTGCCACTGTTCTGCCCACCTGACCAGTCCATTGATATCTTCCTGTAGCCTGCAGCTTTCTTTTTCGTTATCAACCACACGGCCAATTTTTGTATCAGCTGCAAACTTCTTAATCATACTTCCTACATTCAAGTCCAAATCATTGATATATACCACAAAAAGCAGAGGACCCAGTACTGAGCCCTGCGGAACCCCACTGGAAACAGCCTCCCAGTCACAAAAACACCCTTCGACCATTACCCTTTGTTTCCTGCCTCTGAGCCAATTTTGGATTAACTTGCCACTTTGCCTTGGATCCCATGGGCTTTTACTTTCGTGACCAGTCTGCCATGTGAGACCTTATCAAAAGCCTTGCTAAAATCCATATAGACTACATCAAATGCTCTACCCTCATCGACCCTCCTTGTTGCCTCCTCAAAAAATTCAATCAAGTTAGTCAGATACGACCTTCCCTTGACAAATCCATGCTGACTGTCCCTGATAAATTTGCATCTTTCTAAATGAAGATTAATCCTGTCCCTCAGAATTTTTTCCAATAATTTTCCCACCACCGAGGTTAGACTGACTGGACTGTAATTACTTGGTCTATCCCTTTCTCCCTTTTTAAACAATGATACCACGTTAGCAGTCCTCCAGTCCTCTGGCACCACACCTGTAACCAGAGAGGATTGGAAAATGATGGTCAGAGCCTCTGCTATTTCCTCTTTTACTTCTCTTAACAGGCTGGGATACATTTCATCCGGGCCGAGGGATTTATCCACTTTCAAAGATGCTAAACCCCTTAATACTTCCTCTTTTACTATGTTTATTTCATCTAATATTTCACACTCCTCCCCCCTGATTGCAATGTCTGCATCGTCCCTCTCTTTTGTGAAAACAGACACTCTAGTATTCATTAAGAACCATACCCCTGTCTTCCGCCTCCACACACAGGTTACCTCAATGGTCCCTAATAGGCCCTACTCTTACATTAAGAGCAAGAGGATAACTAAAGTATTTATAAAACATCTTTGGGTTTTCCTTGATTTTAGTTGCCCATATTTTTTCATGCCCTCTCTTTGCTTTCCTAATTTCCTTTTTAATTTCACCCCTGCACTTTCTATACTCCTCCAGGCTTTCTGCAGTATTGAGTCCTCGGTATCTGTCATAAGCTTCCTTTTTTTTCTTTATCCTACCCTGTATGCCCCTTAACATCCAGGGTGTTCTAGATTTGTTAGTCCCACCCTTTTTCTTTAAGGGAATATACTTGCTCTGAACCCTCACTATCTCCTCCTTGAATGCCTCCCACTGCTCTGACACTGATTTACCTTCAAGTTTCTGACTCCAGTCCACTTTGGCTAAATCACCTCTCAGCTTAGTAAAATGAGCTTTTCCCCAATTGAGAACTTTTATTCCTGGTCTGTCCTTGTCCTTTTCCATAACTACCCTAAATCTAACTGAATTATGATCGCTACCACCAATATGCTCTCCCACTGATACCTTTTCCACCTGCCCAGCTTCATTCCCTAAAACTAGATCCAGAACCGCCCCCTCTCTTGTTGGGCTTGCTACGTACTGGCTAAAAAAGTTCTGCTGAATGCATTTTAAGAATTCTGCTCCCTCTATACCTTTCACACCAATTTTATCCCAGTTAATATTAGGGAAGTTGATAATCCCCTACTATTACTGCCCTATTTTTGCACGTCTCAGAAATTTGCCTGTATATTTACTCTTCTATCTCCCTCTGACTGTTTGGAGGTCTATAGTACACTCCCAGCAGTGTGATTGCCCCTATTTTGTTTTTCAGTTCAGCCCATATGGCCTCATTTGATGATCCTTCTAAGATATCCTCCCTCCTCACAACTGTAATTGATTATTTAATCAATACTGCGACCCCCTCCTTTTTTATCCCCCTCTCTATCTCGTCTGAGAACCCTGTAACCAGGTATGTTGAGCTGCCATTCCTGCCCTTCTTTCAGCCATGTCGCAGTAATTGCTATAATATCATACCTTTCTATCAAACCTACCTATCAAACGTGTCTATCTGTGGCCTCTCAGCTCATCTGCTTTATTCCTGAGACTCCTTGCATTGAAGTATATACCATTTAGCATTGCCAAACTCTCTTGTTGTCTATTTTCTAGCCTTTGTTTCCTCTGCCTTCCAAACTCGCTTACTAATTTTCTGCCTTCCATTTCCAGCTTTGTTTCTCTCCCTTCTGAATCTACTCTCAGGTTCCCTCTGCCAAGCTAGTTTAAACCCTCCCCAACAGCACTAGCAAACCCCACCGCGAGGATATTGGTCCCAGTCCAGTTGAGGTGCAACCCGTCCGACTTGTACAGGTCCCACTTCCCCCAGAAACGGTCCCAATGCCTCAGGAATCTAAAGCCCTCCCTCCTGCACCATTTCTCCAGCCACGCATTCATCTGCTCTATACTCCTGTTTCTGTACTCACTAGCACGTGGCACCGGGAGTAATCCGGAGATTACTACCTTTGAGGTCCTACTTTTTAATCACTTTCCTAGCTCCCTAAAATCTGCCTGCAGGACCTCATCCCTCTTTCTACCTATGTCGTTGGTACCGATGTGGACCACGACCTCTGGCTGTTCACCCTCCCCCCATAGAATGTCCTGCAGCCATTCAGTGACATCCTTGACCCTGGCACCAGTGAGGCAACATACCATCCTGGAGTCACGTCTGTTTTAGTGATGTTGGTTGAGGGATAAATATTGGGCAGGACACCAGGGATAGCTTCCCTGTTCTTCTTCAAAATAGTGCCATGAGATCTTTTATGTCCACCTGAGAGACGGCACCTCCGACAGTGCAGCACTCCTTCAGTACTGCACTGGAGTGTCAGCCTAGAGTGTCGTGCTCAGGTCTCTGGAGTGGGACTATGAACCCACAACTTTCTGATTCAGAGGCGAGGGTGCTATCAACTGAGCCACTGACTGACAAGCCCAAACTTCAAGCACTGGAAATGCCTCTCATTAGGCGCTTACCTGTTTGGGTAATGGAAATGCAGATACAAGTGTTGAAATGTTCTTTTAATTCACTGACCAGATATGGAAGTCAAGGGTAGGCCTCCTCCATGGGAGTAGCACAAATGTCTTTTGCAGCCACTGGGTACTCTAGCCATCTTTCGCCTGCGAAATACAGTGAATGTGGAGACTCCTGCCACCAGATTCAGGCATATCATTGTCCGACTATGCCCTGTATCACATAAGACATCGGCATGCTGCCTGTTTAAAGTGATTGGGCAATGTCCTGTGCCAAATTTCATGAATTTGAAGCCATCACATGGCTGCAAGTAATCTCCAAACTAACAGCAGCACTCAATCTCTCCACCTATGCCACAGACTCCAATTCAGACCAACAATTGTATGCTTTGTGCCCACCTTACTGAACATATAACACTTAATTATCCTTGAATAGTCCTTTGTGACCTGCTGGACTACACTGTTACAGGATCACAGGAATCTGGCTGATCGGCAGATTCAGCGAATTTCCCATCAGCCAATCGGTTTCGAACCTCAACCTTCTCGACCACTCCCCGGCCCTTGTGAGGCCGTAAATTTGTCAACATACTCAGCCATTTAATTTAGGGATGTGGCTCTTATTCAAGAAGCCACACTCTTAAATCATTTGGAGTCACTGCTACAAAAAGATTTTTTATATATTTTGAATATGTGCTGCATCATATTACATGACACTTTGTCCCTCTAAACAATTTCAATACATCATCTGTTCGTCAGTTTTCTGAAACTGTGGTCCTGAGCTTAAATTTTTAGCTCTGGTGTCAGGTCAAAAGCAGTGAAAATAATTTGTTTTTACAAAATCATAATTCACATTGTACAAAAATGTATTGCAAGGGGGTTGGAGTACAAGTGTAAGGAAGTCTTGCTGCAATTGTACGGGGCTTTGGTGAGGCTGCACCTGGAGTACTGTGCACAGTTCTGGTCTCCTTACCCAAGAAAGGAAATACTTCCCTTGGAGGGGTTGCAACGAAGGTTCACTAGATTGAGTTCTGGGATGAGATGGCTGTGTTATGAGGAGAGATTGAGTAGAATGGGCTTGTACTCTCTGGAGTTTACAAGAATGAGAGATGATCTTATTGAAACATGTAGGGCTAGAAATTCATGTACTCACCGCCACTCCGTAGTGCCATGAAATGGCGATAAAATGGCGGCTGGTGGTGGGTCCCGCGGCGGCTGCCATATTGCTCTCCCCCTTTGAGCTGCAGTAACTGGCAGTGCCCTGAAAAAAAAAATGATGGCGTGGTGACGTCAATTGGCGTGCAACGCTGATGTAACGTCACCAACGAAAACATCGACCCTAGCGCTCAATTTAGAGCTGGGGCCTAAGCACGCTAGATTAACCTGGCGTGCAAGCAGGCTGACAGACGCTGACAGTTGCGATGTCTGCAGCGCTTAAAGGGACACACACATCATTCAGGTAAGTTTGAGAGGGGGAGAAATTCGGTTGCTTAGCACCTCCCGTTAGCGCCTCCGGGGGTGCTAACGGGGCGCTAGGAACTTAGCGCCCAAGTGCGGCGATTTTAGCACCACTCGTGAAATTGACCAGTCGTTTTGCGGCGGCGCTAAACACTACCGCCACAATCTCCTGCGCCCTCAGATCGCCCCGGTAGCGCCCCAGACCAGATATTGAGTCTCGCCCCCTGCCTTAGTGCCTGCCGCTAGGAACAACAGGTAGAGGGGAGCGTTTTCAAGTCGGGAAGGGGCTGGGGGAGCACTATTTAAAGATGCGCGCTTCCTGCCTTTTCTTGTCGGCATAATTTTTGGTTTTAACTCTGTCCTGAGGAGTTTTGGCCCTCAGCACCACTTTTGAGGTTCCTAAGCGCCGAGCTCTTTCTGTGGGCCTATCCATTAGTGCTTCCAACACAATTGCTTTAGAGGTCTCTCCAGGCCGAGATTCAAGGCTGCAATGAGCAGGGTGTGGCTGGCCAGCAAGATGGCCCCTCCCCTTTAAGAACTGGACGGTGCCAGTCTGTCTGGCTTCCATGGTAATTGGCATCGCCTGAGCTTCGGTAGTGTTCTGAGGTAGCGCCTCGCTCCCCGACGTTTGCACCTTAAGAGAGGTGTGTAGCGCGTGATTTAATGCTCAAATCATCTCCAGAGGCGATAGAGGTGAATTTTGCAGTCAGAGGCGATAGTTAGCGCCAGGCGCTAAACTTTGCGCCCGGCCAATATTAGCGCCACAAAATGGCCGATACCGAATTTTTCCCCCTAAGGGTTCGGACTGATTTTTTTTGATTTTATTGAAGTGGTGGCTTGCTGCAATAGATGTGATAAGTTTTTTTAAGTGTGTAGGGAGTGCTGCTGGACTCTTGCAAGGGCTTGGATGGTAAATGAAGGCCTTTGAGAAGACAGAACATGCTGTGAATACTCAGCAGGTCACGCTACATCCGTGGAGAGAAAAACAGAGTTCACGTTTCAGGTCGACATGCTGCCTGAAGAACTGAGTATTTCCAGCATTTTATGCTGCCATTTCATATTGACAGCATCTGCCTGCAGATGGAAGAGGAAGATGCAGAAGAGGAAGATGCAGAAGAGGAGGAAGCCTTGGAGGAGGAATCCGATGGAAGGATGCATCCCAGACCCCTTTGTGGCCGGGATATCCGGGATGGAATCATCCGCCTACGGTCCCACTAGCTGGGCAGGCTGCCGCTTCTTGTTGACCCACTGGCTGGGCAGGCTGGGTGTGTGAAATGAGGAAGACACAAGGGTGGAGTTGTGCTGACAGAAGGGTGGGAAAGCAAGAGGTGCATGCCAGAAGGAGGATAACGTACGAGGATACCAGCATCTTGGATCCTTTCAGCCCCGCCGCTGGCCAAGGGTTCAATCATGCCCCTGCCAAGAATGGCCTGCACTGGCTCCTCCAAGCGGGTGAGGTGAGGCGAGGAATGGAAGATGTGTCTCGTCATTGGTGCAGATTGTTGGTAGGTGAGTGATTGGGGGTCCTGCATTGAGCAGTGTGTGAGGCTAGTGATCCAGTTGGTAGGAGATGGCTTTTAAAGATGCATTCACTGACCTTGACCAGTGGTCTGAAGTCATGAAGCTTCTTTGGGCACTGGAGCCAGGTGATAGGGGCGACACTGCTGGCAGTGATGGCCTTAGTGATGTACTCCCACATCGTTCTTTCTGGAGGGCCTCCTGGCCCCTGTGGGTAAAGGGCCGCTTTTGCCATGTTGACCCCCTGCACAAAGCTGGAGTGCTGCATGTGAGACCCTTGGTGCCCCTTCCCTGGCTTGCTGAGCCATTTGTGTTAGTGCTGAGGCAGTTTTCCCATTTGTGTAGGTTAACAGCTGAATATTCACATTTGGAAGTTCTTTAAATATTGGATATTTCTTAAAAGGCAGAAAGGGCTGAAAAATGTATGGATTCACTGCATTTTATTTTGTATTGCTTCAGTGTGCATGGCCCCTTTAAATCGTAGAACAATTCCCTGTGAGCTCCACAGCTTCGCTCACAGAGGCTGTGGGAAGCTGCAATGCCGGACCTGGACAGAAACTTTGCCCTGGATCCCTCCAGCAACACCACCAGGACGGCATTGCATGGAAGGTGAGCGCTGCACCACCTATCTCCATGGCACCCAGACCAATTTCATTCGGTTAGCATTGCGGCCATTTCCAGCGGCCATTAACTGCAGTTGCCGGTGACACCAGCAACTTTGCTGGTGAACACAAATTTTTCGCCCATAAGATTCTGAGTGGGCTTGATAGGGTAGATGCTGCGAAGCTGTTTCCCCTGGCTGGAGAGTCTAGAACTAGGGGGCATAGTCTCAAGATAAGGAGTCGACCATTTAGGATTGAGATGAGGAGAAATTTATTCACTCAGAGGGTTGTGAATCTTTGGAATTCTCTACCCCAGAGTGCTGTGGATGCTCAGTCGTTAAGTATATTCAAGACTGAGACTTTTGACTCTAAGGGACTCAAGGGATAGGGGGATCGGACAGGAAAGTGAGTTGAGGTCGAAGATCAGCCATGATCTTAATAAATACAACATTACAACAGTGACTATACTTCAAAAAGTACTTCATTGGCTGTAAAGCGCTTTGAGACGTCCGGTGGTCGTGAAAGGCGCTATATAAATGCAAGTCTTCCTTTTTTTTAATAGCGGAGCAGGCTCGGGGTCCATATGACCTACTCCTGCTCCTATTTTTTTATGTTACGTTACATAGTGGTAGTGGTAGGGGACAGCGTAGTCGGGGGTATAGATATTGTTCTCTGCAGGCGTGACCGGGTGTTCCGAAGGCTGTGTTGCCTGCCCGGTGCCAGGGTTAAGGACATCTCCTTGCAGCTGGAGAAGAACTTGGAGTGGGAGGGGGAGGATCCAGTTCTCGTGGTCCATGTAGGAACCAACGACATAGGTAGAACGAGGACTGAGGTTGTTCTGGGAGAATTTGAGGAGCTAGGGTCGAAATTGAAATGCAGAACTTCACAGGTTGTTACCTGAGCCACGCGCAAATTGGCATAGGGACAAACAGATTAGAAGGTTAAATGCGTGGCTGAAAGAGTGGTGTGGGAGGCAGGGGTTTCGCTTCATGTGGCGCTGGCACCAGTACTGGGGAAGGAGGGAGCTGTTCCTTTGGGATGGACTCTAGTTAAACATGACTGTGTAAGGGGTTTTCTCCGATACTGATCCCCCGTTACACACAGTTCTTGGACGTCAGGATTTATAAGAACAAAATACACACGGCACAGGGTTTTGGCTCAACCTTTGATTCGTTCGTTTATTGAACACATACACACAATTACTTCCCCAGTATAAATCCCTACGATTTATATCAGGCTAACAACCGCAAAATACAAACCCCTACACAAGGGTTATTTGCATCGACACAATATGACACAGTTAAACCCGTCAGCGATTTGACTGTTACATATAAAGTTACCCAGACTCAATCACAGAACCCTCATTGTGATCTGACTGAAACTCACAAACTTATTCAGACTCAATCATAAAAGCCCCCTCTATGATTTGATTGAAACATACAATCACCACTCCCGGTCGGCTGTCTCTTGGAGTTGATTGTAGGCCCGAATCTTTATATTCGCTGTTCTGCCGTCGGCTTCCCACACCACTGTCTTCGAAGTGATCTTACTTTAAACCAAAACCAACTTGCAGTATTTTCTGGCCCCCTCTTGAGCATACGATTCATTTCAAAATGTGTGAATTGTTCCTGGTATTGTCCATTGATTTGAGATATCTTTCTGACAATGCAACCCTCCCAAAGTGACTGCATATGCGAGGTTGTTAGTTTCTGTTAGCATTCGTATTCAAAAGGTTCGAGGCCCGGCCCATTGTCTAGGCCTGCACTGAAACTGGTTATTTGGGGGCCATGGTCTAAGGTGGACAATGTAACCCCTTAAGGTATATGAATATGCAAATGTTCTTGTATCTTCCCCAGACAGAAAACCTTCGTATGGCAATTCGGCCGCAATGTCTGAATTAACCCTTTATTGCCTAGCTCTTTTTGCGGGCTGTGTACTTCTGGGTTTTTATATTTCATAGTCCAATATTTTTACCGTTGGGTGGGAGGAATCGATCCTACAACTGGGACCAGTGTCCTGGCAAATCGAATAAGTAGGGCGGTAGATAGGGCTTTAAACTAATGAGGGGGGAGTGGGAGGATTCAGGAAAGGGTAAACTCAAAAGCAGTAAGAGAAATGTCAAGGCTGTACAGCAGAGTAGCAATTTGGGTAAAAATAAGCAGAGTGGGTCAGGAAGGGACAGCGAGCTTAAAAAGGTAATAGGGCATTAAAGACTAAGGTGACATCAGGGAAAAATAGAAAAAAGTTAAAGCTAAAGGTACTATATCTGAATACGCAAAGCATTTGCACAAAATAGATGAATTAATAGCACAGTTAGAAATAAATGAGTTTGATCTAATAGCCATTACGGAGATGTGGTTCCAGAGTGACCAAGGTTGGGAACTAGATATTCCAGGATACTTGACTTTTAGAAGAGATAAGCAAAATGGAAAAGGTTGGTGGGGGGCGGTCGTGGGGGGGGGGGGGGGGGGGGATGCATGGTGGGAGGTAGCCCTGATAATTAAGGATGGGAAGAAGACAGTAGTGAGAAAGGATCTTAGCTCGGAAAATCAAGATGTAGAATCAGTTTGGGTGGAGCTAAGAAAGAACAAGGGGCAGAAAACACTGGTGGGAGTAATTTATAAGCCACCTAACACTTGTTGTAGTGTCGTATAAATCAGGAAATTAGAGGTGCATATAACCAGGGTAATAAAGTAATCATGGGGGGAACTTTAATCTTCATATAGACTGGGCAAACCAAATTCACAGTAATAGTGTGGAGGACGAGTTCATGGAATGTATTCAAGATCGTTTTCTAGATCACTATGTTGAGGAACCAACTAGTGAACAGGCTATTTTAGATCTAGTATTGTGCAATGAGACAGGGTTAATTAATAACCTTGTAGTAAAGGAGCCTCTGGGGAAGAGTGATCATTATATAATAGAATTTTATATTGAGTTTGAGAGAGATTTAGTTAAGTCTGAAACTAGGGTCTTAAATCTAAACAAAGCAAACTACATAGGTATGAGGGGTGAGTTGGCTAAGGTAGATTGGGAAACTAGATTAAAAGATATGACAGTAGATAAGCAATGGCAAACATTTAAAGAATTCATAATTCGCAAAGAATATACATTCCCTTAAGGAATAAAAAGCCCACGGGAATAGTGGTCCAACCATGGCTAACAAGAGAAGTCAAAGATAGTATTAAATTAAAGGCTTATAATGTTGCCAAAAAGAGTAGTAAGCCAAAGGATTGGGAAGATTTTAGAATTCAGCAAAGGATGACCAAGAAATTGATAAAGAAATAGAAAAGAGAATATGAGAGTAAACTAGCAAGAGACATGAAAACAGATTGTAAAAGCTTCTATAGGTATGTAAAAAGGAAGAGATTAGTGAAAGTAAACATGGGTCCCTTAGTGAGCACTTTACTGCGAAGTAACAGTACCAGCCTTTCTTCTGATACTTTTCTACTTCACCTATAGTGGTTTGTTAACTATTCAGGAAAGCTCTCAAGAAACTGTCTGTATCACTCTCTCCCTTATATTTTGGAGTAAGTTTAGATTTGATGAAGCTATTGGCTCTGAAATTCCTCAGGAAGTGATGCCCACCAGCAGCCCCAGCACTAACCCTGTTCGCCTGCCCCATGTGACTGGAAAATCTGGTGCCTTCCTGCCATTGGCGGGGGTTTTACTGCCCCCACCACCAGCCATGTCCCACTTGGCCCCCTGTGTAAGAGGGCCTCTGACACTGAAGGAACGGCACTAGGTGCATGGAACACCATCACTTCCAAATTCCCCTGCAAGTCACATACCATCCTGATTTGGACATATATCACTGTTCTTTTATCGTCGCTGGGCCAAAATCCTGGAACTCACCTACCTAACAGCACCTTCACCACACGGACTACAGCGGTTCAAGCAGAAGGCCCACCACCACCTTCTCAGGGCAACTAGGGATGGGCAATTCATAGGAGTAGTAAAGTTCAAAACACAATTTAAAGAAAGGCACTATAGGTTGACACTTGGGTGAGAAATGAATTCAAGGCAATTATTGTGTTTGCCATTAAATAATACATTTTCATATTTGGCACTTCTGTCTGCAGTGAGTTTTAACAGTGACTTATGAATCTGCATGGTCAATATGTCATGCATATGATAGTTGGTTGAATGGTTTCAGTGTTCTTTATTGCAGGGATATAGGAGTGGTGAATGAGGTAACAGGGACAGTTCATGCAGAAGGGGATTGTGTAACATTTCAGGGGAATGAGCAGGTCAACCAAAATGCGGAACAATGAACTCACTCCTGGCATCTCTGGCGGCAAGGTGTTGTAGTGGCCCTCTCTTTTCTGCTCCTTCCTCACCTTCACCCATCTTCCTCATCAGATAATGGGAGTTCCTCTTGCTCTGCCTCCTCCATGTGCAATCCTCTTTGGATTGCGATGTTGTACAAGATGCAGTACACGACCACAATTTGTGGGACTCTCTCTGGGGTGTATTAAAGTGAGCCCCTAGGCTATCCAGGCACTTAAATCATTGTTTCAGGAGCCCTATAGTGTGTTCAGTCAGCAACCTGGTGGTCCCGTGGCTCTGGTTGGACCTCAGCTGTTCATACGCGCTGGGCACGTGAAGGGGTGTCATCAGCCATGTGTAAAGGGGGTAGTCCTTATCCCCAAGAAGCCATCCACTAAAGTTCCTGGATGGGTGGAATAGCATGGAGATGATTGACTGCCACATGATAAAAGAACTGTGACAGCTGCCTGGAAACCTGGCATAAACCTGCATAATCCTGTTGCAGTGATCACAGAGCAGCTGCACATTGATGGAATGAAATTCTTTCCTATAAATGAATGCTTGTGGTTGGTCTTCTGGTGCCTTGATGGCTTCATGTGTGCATTCTCTTCCTGCACATGAGGGAAGCCAGCCACTGCTGCAAATCCCAGAGCCCCTTCATTTTGACTGCAGGCGTTCATCAGGGAGGCTAATGTCTGCGTTGGCCCTGACAAAGTGGGTATTGATAATCTGCTTGTTGCATTTTTGAATTGCAGGCCGCGTGATGTGGGAAATGTCCCCTGTAGTATCCTGGAATGAGTGTGACCCTCCCGACACCCCTCCCCCGACTGATTCGCTTGCCGGTGAGCCTTTCTTTGGTGCTGGCTGGTGGCCTCCGAACTGCCTCTCCTGCCCACCGACCATTTTCTGCATTTCACTCATGTTGGGCGGACAGCTGACCGGTGGGTTGCAGATGAGGCTTGGGATTAAAATACCCTGGACCTCAAACTTAGGCCTGTGAGTGCGTCGTGCACTCGCCCTGGCCCCACCCGCCCGAAACTTGCTGCGGGTTAAAATCGACCCCGAGATGTCTGACTGCAATGCCACAGTGTAACACAAGAAGCTTGATGGACAAAACTAAAGCTAGACACAATTTCATTGCTGTCACTTGGTATAAAAACATTCATATGAAGATAACACTTTTGAAACAGTTGTTAAACATTTTTAATATTAAAATCTCAAATTTACATTCTTATCATAGTCTTTCATTGTACTGAGTCATTCTTATTATTGCATCTGTAATATCTTTTATTCAATTCATATGCTCATTTCTTAAAGGCTAAAAACCCTGAACTAAATCCTATTTCTGTAGCTAATGAATAGGTTTTAGAGTTTAAAAAAAGTTTAAAATAAGGGAAATGTGTTCACTAAATAAGAAGAATTATATGTTCAAAGTGTATTTGAAATGCATAAACAGAAAGACTTGCATTTATATAGCACTTTTCACGACCTCAGGATATCCCAACTCGCTTTACAGCCAATGAAGTACGTTTGAACTGTAGTCATTGTTGTAATGTAGGAAATGCAGCAGCCAACTTGTGCACAGCAAACTCCCACAAACAGCAATGTGTTAATGACCAGATAATCTGTTTTTAGTGATGTATGATTGAGGGAAAATATTGGCCAGGAGATCAGGGATAGCTCCCCTGCTCTTCTTTGAAATAGTGCCATGGGATCTTTTACGTCCACCCGAGAGAGTAGATGGGGCCTTGGTTTAACATCTCATCTGAAATACAGCACCTCTGACAGTGCAGTACTGCCCTGGAGTGTCAACCTAGATTTTTGTGCTCAAGTCATCACAGCCCCAGGACATCGCTGCAGGAGTTCCTCAGGGCAGTGTCCTAGGCCCAACCATCTTCAGCTGCTTCATCAATGACTTTCCCTCTAACATAAGGTCAGAAATGGGGATGTTCGCTGATGACTTCACAGTGTTCAGCGCCATTCACAACTCCTCAGATAATGAAGTAGTCCATGCCTGCATGCAACAAGACCTGGACGATGTTCAGGCTTGGGCTGATAAGTGGCAGGTAACATTCGCGCCACAGAGGTGCCAGGCAATGGCTATCTCCAACAAGCGAGAGTCTAACCACCTCCCCTTGACATTCAATGGCATTACCATCGCCGAATCCCCCACTATCAACATCCTGGGGGTCACCATTAACCAGAAACTTAACTGCACCAGCCACATAAATACTGTGGCAACAAGAGCAGGTCAGAGGCTGGGTATTCTGCGGTGAGTGTCTCACCTCCTGACTCCCCAAAGCCTTTCCACCATCTAGAAGGCACAAGTAAGGAGTGTGATGGAATACTCTCCACTTGCCTGGATGAGTGCAGCTCCAACAACACTCAAGAAGCTCGACATCATCCAGGACAAAGCAGCCCGCTTGATTGGCACCCCATCCACCACCTTAAACATTCACTCCCTCCATCACCTTCGTACCGTGGCTGCAGTGTGTACCATCTACAAGATGCACTGCAGCAACTCGCCAAGGCTTCTTCGGCAGCACCTCCCAAACCCGCGACCTCTTCCACCTAGAAGGACAAGGGCAGCAGGCGCATGGGAACACCACCACCTCCAAGTTTCCCTCCAAGTCACACATCATCCTGACTTAGAAGTATATCGCCTATCCTTCATCGTCGCTGGGTCAAAATCCTGGAACTCCCTCCCTAACAGCACTGTGGGAGTACCTTCACCACACGGACTGCAGCGGTTCAAGAAGGCGGCTCACCACCACCTTCTCAAGGGCAACTAAGGACGGGCAATAAATGCTGGCCTTGCCAGCGACGTCCACATCCCATAAACAAATTTAAAAAAGTCTCTAGAGTGGGACTATGAAACCACAGCCTTCTGATTCAGAGGTGAGCGTGCTACCAACTGAGCCACAGTTGACACTGAATTAATGAATTTCTGTGAGTTTGTTTTCTATGCATTGTAAGGTTAAGTTATTGGGCAATAGTTTGGCCACATTTTTGAAGTGTTTTCCAGGTCTAATAAAGCATAACAGCCCAGTGCAGCCCA
This sequence comes from Squalus acanthias, assembly GCA_030390025.1. Taxonomy (NCBI): domain Eukaryota; kingdom Metazoa; phylum Chordata; class Chondrichthyes; order Squaliformes; family Squalidae; genus Squalus; species Squalus acanthias. The sequence continues at coordinate 45,677,496 of CM059429.1, forward strand.
TGAAGAGGATAGCCACACACTGTTTAATGCATTGTGCTATTTACTGAAAATAAAAACTTTAAAAAAAATCCCAACTCCCATGGTGTTTGCAGCAAGTTAGTGATCTCTAAACTGAAGCTGTGCTTTGTTGGTCTCCTGAGATCCCTACTGTTTGACTGCCTATGTTTTTAATATGTCGACTAAGTGAATGCTGGCAAGACTCACAATTGAGTCAGGCTGTGCTATTAATGGAACAGTAAAGTCTGGCTTCATCGATGCAAACATATCTGAGAAAGTTGTGTGAATGGGCAATCAAAAAACAGTAGCATTAATAGCTCGTAGGCAGAAAGTCTGGACTACCGCAGAACGTCAGGGACGGAACTGTGCTCAGAAATCTTAAGGAGCTGCAAAGGTTTAAGGTAAGACAGAGCTTACTGTGAAAGTCTGCTTCATTTAGAGCATGTAGAGCATCCTTCAGCTATAAGCACTGTCATTGCTAGCTCCTGCTTGTGTGTCAGGAATACATTATGAGCCGTTCGTCATTGGGCAACAGGCAGGAAATTTCTCGAATGTTTTTTTGAAAGTACTGTACTGTGTATGCAATAGCAAAATGGAAGCTGCAGCCACGCACTTTAGTGACAAAGCTCCTGCTTTCAGCTCTGGGGCTGCTGTGGTTACAGTGAACCTTCTTTCTGCATATATAATTGTTTTCAAGCATCATACTGGCTGATGAGTTTCACATCAATTCCTTCTGACTAATCTTAAATATTGGTAATAGTGATACAGACGCTTCAGTTGCAATTCCTTTAGTCTCAGGGCCCTGATATCAACTTCAGAAATATTAGGAAAATTAATACAATATTTAAAAAAATTATTTGGTATTACATACCTGAGTAGCATTGCATTGCAAATAAACCCTGGCATTCCAGAGCACTGCACAAGGTTCAAATCCTGTATGGATCAAATCCATTGAGGCCAACTACACTGTCCACATTGTTATGACCACTGATGCAGACACAGTTCTGATTTTTTTTAGCGCAAATTTAAATTTTACACAAATAAATAATTACTCTTGTACTGTTGAGGTAATTATCTTTAAAAGTTCCATGTGGATTGGAACATTCAAATGCAGTTTCCTCTGACTATCCGCATCTCATCCAGGCAATGTAGCAAACGTTGTTCTCGACTTCAATTTATTTCAGGAAAACTGTAGGAACTTAGAAATACACAAATACAATTAGTGTGTGAGATTGTTATTAGTAGAATTATACTATTTACTAATAAGTCCTGCCGTAGGCAAACAACTCTTTTAAATGCAGTGAGATAAAATGGCATCATAAAACAGCTGCACATAAATACAATCAATAAAAGAATAATAAAAGGATAAACCTGCACCAGAACATTTCCTAATTTTGGATTAATTATAATATCCAACAGCAGAAGCTTTGCACACCAGATTAATCCCTTGAGCTAGAATCAGGAGCACAATAGGCTTCATAATAATAATCTGAGGAGAACATTCCAGTGATGAACTGGGCAGTTCTTTGTTGTTTTCAATGCAAGTAAAGCATATATAATTCAAATGGCCTAAGTCAACAAAATATCAAGCAGGGTCAAAAAATTGTAGCATTCAGCTGGTACATGTGCTGTTCGACAGCAACTTGGCTTGAAACTCTCCCTTTGCCTATGGTAGTCAACACTAATGCTGGTAATGACCCCATCATAGAATCATAGAATAATACAGCACAGAAGGAGGCCATTCGGCCCATCAAAGCTGTGCTGGCTCTTTCGAAGAGCAATCCAGTTAGTCCCATTCCCCCGCTCTTTCCCGATATCCCTGCAATTTTTCTCCTTCAAGTATTTATCCAATCCCCTTTTGAAGGCTACTGTTGAATCTGTATCCACCACCCTATCAGGCAGTGCATTCCAAATCCTAACCACTCGTTGCATAATTTTTTTTTCCTCATATCGCCTCTGGGTCTTTTGCTAATCACCTTAAATCTGTGCCATCTCATTACTTACTCTATCTAAATCCTTCATCATTTTAAACACCTCTATCAAATCTCTTCTTAGCCTTCTCTTCTCCAAGGAGAACAACCCCAGCATCTCCAGTCTATTCACATAACTGTAATCTCTCATCCCTGGAACCATTCTAGTGAATCTCTTCTGTACCTTCTCCAAAGCCTTTACGTCCTTCCTAAAGTGTGGTGCCCAGAATTGGACACAATACTGCAGCTGGGGCTGAACTAGTGTTTTATATAGGTTTAGCATAACTTCCTGGCTTTTGTACTCTATGCCTCTATTTATAAAGTCCAGGATCCCATATGCTTTATTAACTGCTTTGTTAACCTGTCCCGTCAGCTTCAAAGATTTGTGCACAGGCACCCCCAGGTCTCTCTCTTCTTGCACCCCCTTTAAAATTGTACCATTCAGTATGTATGGTCTCTCCTCATTCTTCCTGCCACAATTTATCACCTCACACTCTCTGCATTGAATTTCATCTGCCATGTTCCCGCCCATTCCACCAGCCTGTCTATTCTTCTTGAAGTCTATTATTATCTTCCTCACTGTTTACTACATTCCAAGTTTTGTGTCCTATACCCCCAAGTCCAAGTCATTAATGTATATCAAAAACAGCACTGGTCCTAGTACTAAACTTTGGGGACCGCCACTGTATACCTCCCTCCAGTCTGATAAACAGCCATTCACCACAACTCTCTGTTTTCTATCCCTTAACCAATTTTGTATTCATGCTGCTACTGCCCCTTTTATTCCATGGGCTTCAATTTTGCTAACAAGTCTTGTGTGGTACTTTATCAAACACCTTTTGAAAGTCCATATACATAACATCAACTGCACTGCCCTCATCCACCCTCTCTATTACCTCATCAACTCAATCAAGCTAGTTAAACACAATTTGCCTTTAACAAATCCATGCTGGCTCTCCTTTATTTTTTTTATTTTTTTTGAGCTGAATCTTTTTATTATTCAAGTACATTAGTACTTATACAACTCATCAGTTACATAGTAAACCATTACATTCATTGATCACAATAAACAATAAAGCCTTAAAAACAGCTTTATGATTTGGCTCTCCTTTAATAGTCCATGCTTGTCCAAGTGGATGTAATTTTCTCCCGGATTATTGTTTCTAAAAGCTTCCGCACCACCAATGTTAAATTGACTGGCCTCTAATTGTCAGGTTTATCCTTCTCCTCTTTATTGAACAAGGGTGTAACATTTGCCATCCTCCAGTCCTTTGGCACCACCTCTGTATCCAAGGAGGATTGGAAGATTGTGGCCAGCACCTCCTCAATTTCTTCCCTTACTTCCCTCAGCAACCTAGGATGCATCTCATCCGGACCAGGTGATTTATCCACTTTAATTACTGCCAGCTTTTCCAGTATCTTCTCTTTATCTATTTTTTTCTCATCTAGTATCCCAGCAACCTCCTTGTTTACCATAGCTTTGGCAAAGTCCTCTTCCTTGGTAAACACCGATGCAAAGTACTCATTTAGTACCTCAGCCATGCCTTCTGCCTCCGCCAGTAGTTTTCCATTTTGGTCCCTAATCTGCCACACTGCTCCTCTGACAATTCTTTTACTGTTATTATGCCTATATAAGACCTTTGGATTCCCCTTTATGTTAGCCGCCAATCTATTCTCGTACTTGTGACATACTAAGCATCACTATACATTTGGAATTAATATTCATCAAATGAATTGTATAACTTGGTCATAAATATGCTGCAAGTAGTTTCCTGCTGACTTGTTGGAAGAAGTTGCGTGTTTCAGCTTGTGGTATTTCGGCTCTTGTTTTCATTTTGTCCCTTAATGTTCGGTAGAGAATAAATTCAAAACAAAATATTTGCTTAAAGCAAATTTTATGGATGAACTTCCTCAGAGTTTCTCATGCTTTGCTGCCGTAACTTTGCCGTAAGTACAACAGAAACCCTGTTCGTGTGTGTAATCAGTGTTTCTGCTGCACTTCCACTGAAGTTATGGTGCCAGAGTGGGAGAAGCTCCAAGGAAGTTTACCCCTTTGTTTTTCAAAAACATCAAAGGCCTTTATTGTTGAGAACACAATATAAAAAACACAATATATAGGGTATAGAGAACGTGATATATAGGCTATATAGAACACAATATATAGGGTATAGAAAACACAATATAGGGTATGTGGAACACAATGTATACAACATATATAGGGTATGTGGAATACAATGTTGAAATTTTCTGATGACGCAAGTATGAGGTTGGGCAAAGACTGAGGACTATAAAAGACTTCAGGAAAACATAGACAGATTGGTGGAATGAGCAGATAAATGGCAGATGCAATTTAATGTGGATAAATGCGAAGACATACATTTTGGAGCAAAAAAGAACAAGGCATGGGAGTATACATTTAATGGAAAGACACTGAAGGGTGTGGTGAACAGAAAGACCTAAGGGTTGAAATACATTATTCCCTGAATGTGTGAGTGCAGATAGAGAAAGCAACAGCATTTTGAGCTATATAAATAGGGACACAGGGTACATGAATAAAGAAGTAATAATAAATACTATTGGCTAGACCACAGTCAGAGTTTGCTGTTAGCAGTTTTGGGTACCCTAAAGTCATAGATAATTAGAACAAAGATTCATCAGTGTGATGCTAGGGATGGGAAACTGTGGTTATGAGGAAAGACTTGTGATACTGGGTGGGGGCTGGGGGTGGCGGGGACGGGGGGAATGGGGGTGGCGGAGGGGAGAGGATTTTAACTGTCGGTGGGTTTCTGGTGCAAAACCACTGATTTCAGTTAGATTCCCGCCCATCCACCTGCGGCAGTATCAGGCCACGTCGATTTTAACTGTCAGGGCCCATTAACATGCTGTGAGTCGATTCCCGATCCTCTTCACTCTGCCCCTCACCTGGTGAGAAAGCCGCGATGGCTCCCCCCGCCCCCCCCACCCCAAAGTTAAAATTGGTCGGAGCTCGATGATGTCATTGGACCCCAATTAGCATATGTGCATTCGGAACTTCATCAGCTTTGGGTGGGTGGCTTAGCAGCCTGTCCAGAAACGTCTGTTAAATCAGAAATGGCTTCCTTGGTAAGCAACCCAGGGCATTTTAACTGCCCACCCACCCAGTTTCCACTAGGAGTGAGGATTAAATTCAGATTGAAGAATCTTTACTGAGGCATGCAGAGTCTGAACCAGGAAGTGTAAGCTAGAATATTTAATTCAATGTAAAATCATGGAAAATAAAGAGAGGGAAAGAAAGATGGAATTAAGAGAGAGAGATAAAAGAGACAGAAAGAAAAAGTAAAAAAATACTTGATTTTAATTTTACATTTTTTAAAATCTTCAACAATAATTAAAATCAGAAGGAATGAGACTCCACACTTGTAAAAGTAAATTTTCAGTGCCAGAGAGGTTGTTTGGTAGAAATTAAGACTCATCACACTATTAAAAATTCGCTTACACTTTACTGGACAAGCCCTAAGTTTTTCTGGCGTGTTTAGTGGGTATCTAGTGGGTAAGTACTACAACTTCACGCCCTTCAGATGTTTGAATGCTGAATCTCTCGGCAAGGTATCGGTGTAGGGAAGCTTATGGGGGAGCAGGGCAACTCGGATACTAACTTCCTGATTTAACTGCGCATGTCTGCATAACTGCAGATGTCGGAGGTTGCTGTCCGATTTACTCCTTAAAAACGTTGACTGCTCGTAGCCTCTTTGTTATTTCTACTGCAAAATCCTGACCAATATACCCAAGTTTTTCTTAATTATTGCAATAGTATGTTTTGTCTTGTTGTAAAATTTGTTTGGAATTCTGTATATAATATTGTAGTGTGCAACTTACCGTAAGTTGATCCAATAATGCTTGCTGATCACCTCATATCTTGAATTCTGCTTTGTGCAGGATTTACATGAAGGGTAGTAACACACAGATTGATTTTTGCCTGTAGGACTGTTAAATAAGAGTGTAGCAATTATTTAAATATTTGATATTAAAAAAGTTGTAAAATTACATATTTATATAAAGCTTTGACATTACACCATTGCATATTATACCAAGTATTCCATAATTTCAGTTTTATAATTTATACTACTTACAGTTGTTTTGCAGAATGTAATTTAGATGTGAGTTAAATTGAGCATGAACGTATGATTAAGATCTTAAATTGCATGAACAAGATCTTAAATTGTCTGAAAGTTGTTTGTATTTTGTTCAAGGGAAACACACCAAAATGATAGATGGCAGAAGAGCCAGGTAAAAACTTTCCATTAATTGAAGATCTAAGACAATTACAGGAAACTTTTGTTTATCCGGCACCCAAATATCCGGAATTCTCGCTTAACCGGCAAAAATCATCCTCCGAAAACTCCTCTCAAATAACCGGCAATGTTGCTGAATCGCAGTCGAGTCTCCGCGAACGCCGAGTACTCCGAAAACTCCTCTCAAATAACCGGCAATGTTGCCGATCCCGAGTCCGAGTCCGAGTCCGCGAACGCCGATTTAGTCAGTAGGGGTAGTTTTCAAAAGTACCCAAATACTGTATACTGCACATTTCTTGATTTATTTATTTTTCTTTGTTAAAAATAGCCTCGGTAGATATAACTCTCCGTTATCCGGTACTTTCAATAAACCGGCACCACGCCGGTCCCGTCGGTGCCGGTTAATAAAGAGTTTCCTGTAATTGTTTGAACATAAAAAAATTTGTTGGTTTTATACATTTCTTCTTTTGCTGTCTTTACTTGAAGCGGGATTATCACAAAATTTTAAATGAGGCAGCTATTTCTGTGAGGTGTTATCCTTGGTGAATCATTGTGGTGGAGCCCTCACTGTCCTCTATGTCATCAGTGTCCTTTCCTTCATCATGCTGAAGATCCTCATCCAATGATGGCTCCACGTATTCTCCCCATTGCAGAGCAAAGTTATGCAGCATACAGCAAACCACTATCATGGGTACGGTAGCGCGGTGGTTATGTCACTGGACTAGTAATCCAGTAGGCCTGGATTAATAATTCAGAGAACACGTGCAAATCCCACTATGGCAGTTTGAAAATTTGAATTCAGTTTTTAAAAATCTGAAAATAATAAGTTGGTATCACTAAAAGTGAAGCTTTTGGATTGTCATAAAAGCTCAACTGGTTCGCTGATGTCCTTTAGGGAAGGAAACCCGCCATCCTTTATGTAACTGCAGGCCTACACCAGCGTTGTTGATTCTTAACTGTCCTCTGAAGTGTTAGAAAGCCATTTAGTTGTATGAAACTGCGCAGACTGCAGTAGTTCAAGAAGAAGGCCTACCACCACCTTCTCAGGGCAATTTTGGTTAGGCAATAAATGCTACCATTGCCAGAGATGCCTACATTCCTAGAATGAATAAAATAAATCATACAGGACACATTTTGTGGGCTGTATTGCAGGAAATCACCAAACCTGTCCAGGCAGCAGAATTGTTGCTTGAGGATGTCAATGCTCTACTCGATCAATGTTCTAGTCAAGGTATGGATATGACTGTAAAGCAGTTCAGCCACTGAGTGTGGATTCCTGAGAGGAGTCAGGACCCAAATGTGTCCCCAAGTAGCCAGCTTCTCACTTGCTGTACAGGGGAAAGAGAATTGCGGCAGCTGCCAGGGATGTGGACACAGACCTGCAGGATGGACTGTTGGTGATCACACATGAGTTGTACATACAATGCAGTGAATGTCCTTGAAATTCATGAAGGCAGACGGGTGATGTGAAGGAACCCACAGGGTGACGTGGGTGCAGTCAGCGAGGCCTGGGACTTGGGGGAAGCAATCTGAGCAAACATGAAGCCCTAACCTGCTGCTTCCGGATGCCCATGGGGAACATGATGAAAGTGTTTGTTTTAGCAAACATGGCATTAGTCACCTGTTAATGCAAGCATGAACTGCAGACTGACTGATGTTACTGATATCCCCTGTGACAGCCTGGAAGGAGCTGAAGGCAAAAAAATTGAGGGTTGTCTAAAAATGATGCGGTGGCTTGATGAGAATCAGCCCCTGGGCTTCCATCTGTCCCTGGTAATATAGGCAGGAGGGAGTAAGAGTCTTGTGGTTTTTCTGAGTGTGCCTTATAGTGGAGTAGGAAGTGTAACGTGTATCCACATGCACTTTCCAGCTGCAGTCATAGGATCGTGATTAGGAGTGGGAATCCACTGTTTTTTTCACTTTTTAAATGAAGGATATGAGGCCAATTCCAGTGCTCCCATCATTGGCCTGGCTACGATCAGATCAGCAGAGGGGGGGACTTTTGGTTTGGGTGACAAACGGCAGTGCTATTGGCGATGCGACTGCAGCAGCCGCCCAACTCAGGCAGCCCGAACCACCTTCAGGTTCAGGCCTCATTAACATTTTGCCAGCGAGCTGCGGGAACTGTACTCCATATAGTTGGCCGGCCGGTAAGGCCTTGTGGGGCGGGGGCGGCCGGGGGCGTTGGGCAGGAATGGGCCAGCAGCTAGCCAGAAGATATTTGTAGGGCTCGGAGGAGCCGCTTAGGCCTCTAAACTTCTGGAGAAATAGGACTGATATGTGCCGTGTATGCTCCGCCCATTACTCTTTGAAAGTTGTAATCTGGGTCCTTCAACAGGCGTAGGACCCTGAATTGCATAACTAAACAGTCTACCGCCTGTTTTGGGCAAGGTTGCCGGGCACCCATTTAAAGTCCCGCCAGGAAGTTGATTCAGGCAGGCAGACAGATGCACAAAATCCCCATCTGACTTTCAACTGCTGGTTGTCCTTTTCTTTAGGTGAGAAACAGGTGGCCAGCAGTTGAAAGTCTCCCCCCAGGTAATTTAACATATACTCGGGATCAAACTCAGAACCTTCCTGGTCTAAATGGCTGAGTTCTAGAAGGCTCGATGCCTTTACTCACTGGGCTGTCACAGGAGCAGTGCTACCAACTTGAGAGTGGAAAGGGAGGTGAGCTTGTTCAAGTTGATCATTTGATTTAATTGTTTTATTAATGTTTAGGTGATAGAAAATATTAAAAATGTATTGCTCAAACATTAGAAATTCTGCCTGTCAGTTGTTTCTTTACACAGAAGAATCTTTGAAAATTTGGATTGATTTTTGGCTGTGAGTTAAGCTGGACCCCTGATTCTTCCATATTTAATCTATTAGATGTCAAAACACTGAAAGGTCCTTCAGCAGAAAATACATCTATCTGATAGTGACGGTGATAGCAATTCTTAACATAACATATGTTCAAAACTCAGTAGAGAGGCCAAAAACTGCTTTATTTATATTTCTTCAACAATTAACAGATGGATTTATTTTGTCATATGTTTATTTTTTAAACCAATATGATTAACTTCTAAAATGTTGTAGCACTGAAAACTATAATCTTTACCAACACTGCTACATTTTGTGTTGTTTGATTATACATGCTTTTCCATTCTTATTCAATGACTATTCATTACAAGCTATTCGTATTTATGATTAATTGAAAACATATCCTAGAACCTGGAGCTGACTGGCTGTAAATCAAATGCAGTTGTTCTATTTACTACAGATTTTTCAGTGACAGAACCTTATAGACATGGCACAGGATTAAACTGGTCTGAAAGTCTCAAGGCCATTCTTATAAAATAAATGGCAATTGCAGATATTACATTTGAATCACAAGATATATATATAATATCTCTCGTGTGTAATATAGCCAGGCCTTATAATCAAATGGCTTCAAAAGGCATCCCATTATTTGATTGTGAGTCTTGTTATAACTATGTTGTGGTTCTTTGCTATACTGTGTCCTTGACTTGAACGTTTGCCTTGTGCATTGGTGACCAAAACTATACACAGCACTCAAGGTACAGGCTGACCACATTGTACAGTTGCAGTTTGACATCGTTTGACTGGTTGTTGCTCCACATTGACTGTACCTATTAAGTGCTGAGTCTACTAACACCCCTGGATCTCTTTCAATTTCACCCTTAGTTACTTCGATGACATTCCTCGGATACATAACCTATCCATTTTTCTCCCAGTGCAGCACTTTACATTTGGCCGTGTTGCATTTAATCTCTCACTGTCCACACATTCACAGATTTTATATCTCCCTTGTAGTGATAAATTTGAATGTCTCACCAGAATTGATTTCCCTTCTTCCCATTTTAGTGCAGTCTGAAAATGTGATTAATTTGTATTGAGTGTCTGAAGTCAAGTCATTGAGTAGGATCCCCAGCATCAATCTCTGGGCACTTCACTGAGCACCGTTGTCAATTCCCCCTACCCCATATGTTTTATTTCCTTTACTTCAGCCAATTTCTTGTCCCTATCTAGTTTTTACTTTGAATTTAAATATTTTGACCAGATGTAGCACCCAATTGTGAGGAACTTTGTCAAAGGATTTCTGGAAGTTGACACATGCTGAAGCAAAATGGAAATATCCCTCTGGAGCGGCAAAGGGTTGTCTTTTGAGGCTGGGGGTTGGGGGGTTGGGGGGGGGGAGGGGGCGGGGGGGAGGGGGGCAGCGGTGAATTACATTCTGCAGCTTTAGAAGGAACTTTATAGTACTGTTGACATACACCATCCCGAGGTGGGAGTACTTTGTGCTGTAACTGGGAAAATATTTCTCTACCCAGGGATATTATCACACACATCAGAGAGCACACATAGAAACACAGACATATAGGTACATGAACTAAATAACAGACACAATGTATGGACACAGATCAGTGTTTTTAATTAATTGAATTACTCATTGGCATGCCCATGAGATCAGAATGTTGAGTTTTACCTGTTCAATCCTGCTTCTTTTGTTTTGCAAAAACACTGCAATTAAAAGGGTGGTTTATCCAGATTTAATCATTCTGTCAGAAAAGAATTATATCAGTCAGTTACTTACCTTGCAGTATAGAAATGCAGAACGAAGCAATCTGGAGAGGGGAACTGCAGTCGCATTGCATAACTTGGGCCAACCTCTCGCTAAATAGTTCTGCCAAACCACAGCCTAGCTAGGTGTAGGTTGCTACAGAATGTACACATCAACTTAGGATATGCAATATATAAAGAAAGACTTGCATTTATATAGCGCCTTTCACGACCGCCAAATGTCCCAAAGCACTTTATAGCCAATGAAGTGCTTTTTTTGAAGTGTGGTCACTGTTGTAATGTAGGAAACGCGGCAGCCAATTTGCGCACAGCAAGCTCCCACAAACAGCAATGATAAAATGACCAGATAATCTATTTTAGTGATGTTGATTGAGGGATAAATATTGTCCAGGACACCGGGGATAACTCCCCCACTCGTCTTCGAAATAGTGCCGTGGATTCTTTTACGTCCATCTGAAAGACGGCACCTCCGACAGTGCAGCACTCCCTCAGTACTGCACTGGAGTGTCAGGCTAGATTTTTGTGCTCAAGTCTCTGGAGTGGGACTTGAACCCACAACCTTCTGACTCAGAGGCAAGGGTGCTACCAATTAAGCCACAGCTCCAAAGTATGACAGGATTCACTACTATACAATAAAAGGTGGCACTTTAACAACAGTTGCAATTTATGCAAATTAGCACATCCTGTTTAGAGTACAGAATAAAAGTGGTTTCCATTCGAGTTCACATATGTGTTGTGTGTGTACTTTCTTTAAGTCTGTACAGATACAATAGGAGGTTCCATGAATTATTGGAAGTAATATATTCTCACAGCAACAACAATGTAAGGACTATACAGCAGCCCAAAAAATGGATTTTCAGAAGAGCGATCTGATGTCAAGGGATGCCGCAGGATTAAGGTGAGGTGCTTCCTTGGTGGATGCGGGAGAAAAGAAAATCAAAAGGGGAGAGGGCAACTGGCCGACTGCCTTGGCTTTTTTTCCCTTAGCAATTATATAATGCTGCAGAGTACCATTGGCACAGTTCACCTTTCTGTTCCTTCAGCAGGAGAACAGTGACTGGCACAGTAGACACAGAGAAGGAACACATTTTTATTCAAATAAACAGACATTAGGCACCATGTTAGGAGCTAAACTCAAAAAGTCAACAGTAATTTCTGAGACTTAAGGTTTGAGGACATGTATCACAAAGGCACAATTTGGTTCCAAAAAATTGTCAAAACATTTTGTAGATTGTCACCCTGGTTTAAATAACTACTTGCCAGTCCTGTTAACTTTTCTTTTGATTTTCCCCCTTCAGAGGATGTTGCATTTCCTTGTTGGGAGAAATGTATTCTGATTCATTGGCTGACTCACCTGGGAAATTTACACAGAAGAAGCAGAATACGATTGCCATGCTGTACAGGTATGGGCCATTTTTGTCAATATTGGAACATATCGGAGTTCTTTATATCACTACAGCTTACACCGATTTTACTCTTCAAAGCTATTGAACTTTGACATTGTGTATGTGATTTGAGTTATGTTGTTAAATACATCAGTACTGCTGAAAGGTTAAAAATAAGTTGGAACATGTAATACCCTTGTCTCCTACATGAACTTTTCATTCACGTCATAAGTATTTTTCATGATAAAGGTTAGGCACGCAGTGCCTTGGAGGAGATCACATAGCACTATTCCTCTCCACATTATTTCAGGTATTTGGTAAGCATTCTGTTCATCCCGCGCTTTTCCAAAATGTATTTTAGAAGAGTCCTTCATTATTAAAAACTATTCATAACATCAAACTGACTAGGTTACTTGTTAACTGAATGTTTCAGTTGATGCACAGATGTTTTTTAAGGTCTAAGATTTTATTTAATTTCTCTTTTGACACAAGCAATTAAGGCTACTGGACTCTTTCAGTTCTGTAAATAATGTTTTGTGTTTTTCAGCCACAATTGCTGACAAAAAAGTTAATGGGCTAGATTTTGCTGGGACCTGGGAGACGGCGGGAAACCCGGAAGGACGGGTTTCCCGGCACGCTGTGAAGTTTTATCTCTGTAGCGTGCGAGCGGCGTCAGGGCTGGGTTCCCCGCCCGGAATCCAGCCTGTTTGACAGGCTGACTTCCATTCGTGCGGGGAACTCGGACAAGGAGGTCGCAGCAACAGGTAAGTGCTGGTCCGATCCCCCAGGGGGGTCCGATCCCTGTCCTCGGGGTGGGGGGGGGGGAGGGGTGAGTTGAGTTCCCGGGGGGTCCGATTCCCGACCCCAGGGCCGAATCGCGATCCCGGGGTAGGGGGGGCGGGGGGGGGGTCTGATTCTCGACCCCGGGGAGGGCCGATCCCTGACCCCGGGGAGGGCCAGGCTGATGGTGGGGGAGCTTGGGGGGCTGGGAGGAAGCACTCCTGCTCCTCCCGGCCCACAGGGATTGCTCCCCGAGGCTGAGGCCGCCTCGTTGCAGCCACCGGGAATCCCGAATCTACCTGTTGATCTGGCAGGGATATCTATGAGTAGAGTGTGTGCACCCTCACTCTGAATGAGCTGCATGCTACTGTACAAACTTACACCCGTGCTTTTGGAAAAGTAGAATGATCAGCTTTATCTTGCTCATATAGTTATGGGGGAATTGAATTGTGGAAGGTACAGGGGGCTAGTTAATTGTGACACAGTGCACTGTAATAGATATATATGATCGATCTGGGTGTGTCATATTTATTTTCAATAAATTTGGATCACAAATCCGTACATGAAGTTTGAACTATTCGCAGACTGTTAAATTATGGAGCTTTATATCAAGGCACTTTTATATGACTACAATTAATTTTAACAGTGGACCTGCTGGGAGGATGTGAAGACTTCGGCGATGTGGGCTGATTGAGCAATGCAGTTCAGTTCAGCCCCTCAATCACTTAGCATGTGCCACCCAGTGGAATTACAGAAGTACTGCAACTACTGGTTCCTCCTGCCAGGGAAATAGGAGCCGGGCTCCATGCTTTTGGAATGTGCAACTCACCCATCAGTGTAAAATTTCCATCTGTTTCATCTAGTCAATAACGCCATCAGTGGCCTGGTTGTTAATTATTACCAGTGATGTTGTTTGCATTCTTTATTTTTCTTGAAGTTAAGAAAAAAACAAAAATCAATCTGAAATAAATAAATGAAACATGTATGGTTCATGTTTAGTCCCGACTGCTAGCAGGAACAATGACTGCAGCAACTGCTGGGTGTGCAGGTGAAATAGGATAACCAACTCCAGTTGCTATTTCAAGAGGCCATTTGTTTATAGAGTGATAGGTCATATTACATTTATTTTATAACGTGTCCTTTTTGGCACAGGCTTCCTATTTATCAGCAACATTAGAAATGTGTTTGACGATGTGCAATTAACTATTTACATTATTGCAAGAGGCAGTAGCCTTAGACAGAGATTTCAAATTGCCCAATCATAAGTAGTTCCAATTAGCAAATCAGCCACACACCTAAATATAGCAGTATTAACGAAAGGAGTGACTGGGATCTGACAACCAAGTACAACAGTCAGCGTATAGAGTGAGCTGTGGCATAGCGTGAGAGTCCAAGGAATGCTCGTAAGCTCTGTGACAGGCCAAGGCATTTTACAGAGGTTGGATGCTCAGTGCTATCTCTAAGCCTCCTACTGGGGACAGCACTGAGTGGAAATGGTGCTGAGTGTTGTGCAGACATGCTGCCAGACAACACAATGTCAGTGCCTGAGTTTTGCATCAAAACTGTGGTAGGGAACTGAGAGTCACACTTTAGGAATAAGGCACAAGACCTGAGTGACAATAGGAGTAGTAGAACATCTTGAGAGTCTTTGGGGAACACATTCACTCAGGTTCTTTGCCTGATTTAAAGAAAGGAGCAATTCTGCTGCCACTGTCCTGATCTCCCTGCAAGATACTTCAATCTGACATTCTTTTGTGGTGTTAGCCTGCTGTTAAGAATTTTCAAGTGTCTGTGAAATCAGTGGATCCAAGAAAAGCTGCATTAGTATTACTGTTCGGCTGAGAGGTACATAGAGGAAAACTATATTGATTCAAATCTTGCCTGTCTTGTGACATTTGAAGGTTTATGTAGAGCCAACCATAATCCTTGTAACAGAGATCTTGAGGGAAGGGAGATTATTAGATAGAAGCTGTATCCCTTATGAACAAGAAGACAGATATGACTTACAAGCACCTGATGACTGAAATATGAGATTCAACAAGCTGCTTTGTGCCAAGAGGTTTCTGATCAAGGAATACAATGAAGCAGGATTCTGAGTTGTCCAGTGTTCTGCAAATATTGACAGATGTGAGAAGAATAGTCTTTGTTTGTCACAATACATGACAAAGGCAGTTTATTTAAGGATATTCTTTCACATGTACATTAGGAAGAGACAAAGGAAAAGAGCTGAGAAGGAGATGAGGCTCAGGAAAAGAGAAGAGGAGGAGAGGGTGGGGAAAACACAAATGAAGGAGGCGAAGCTACTAGCTGGCTTAGTGATTGGGCTGCCACAGATAGGCGCCAGTTTGGACTGCTGATGATTTTGCTTTCTGCAAAAAGGTCACAGTCCAGATAGGTTTAACTTCCTGAAAATGAGTCAATGGGAGACGTCATTAAAACATTGACCGTCATTGGAAAATTTACACGGTGAAGCAGATATGCCTCATTGAATGCAGGTACGTCATGAAGAATTAATGATCTCACAGCTACAAGGATATAGATACCTTCTCTAAATCCTACTGTGAGTAAAGAGCAGTGTTATACAGTCAATATTAAAACACTGCAGTGGAGACAGGAAAGTTGTAGTCAGTTGTACTTGGATCATATTAATGAACTGTATTAATAAAATTATGTATTTTTTTCACAGTGCTAAAAGCTGAATGGTTCCTCATCACTGAGTATTTCCAGTGTGTCTGACTCACATAAGGATCGTAATGAAAATTGTAAGAGTGTTCACATTATTGGGAGAACTCAGCTCCTGGTGCGAAACACTTCACAAACCAGCACCATTTCTAAACCTTTTTATTGGAATTATTTGGAGAATACATACGTTTTTTAAAAATTCATTAATGGGATGTGGGCATCACTGACAAGGCCAGCATTTATTGCCGATCCCTAATTGCCCTTGAGAAGGTGGTGATGAGCTGCCTTCTTGGAACTACTGCAGTCCGTTTGGTGAAGGTAGTCCCACAGTGCTGATAGGGAGGGAGTTCCAGGATTTTGACCTAGCGACGATGAAGGAATGGCGCTATTGTTCCAAGTCAGGAGAGTGTGTGACTTGGAGGGGAACTTGGAGGTGGCAGTGTTCCCATGCGCCTGCTGCCCTTGTCCTACTAGGTTGTAGAGGTCATGGATTTGGGACATGGTGTCAAAGAAGCCTTGGTGAGTTGCTGCAATGCATCTTGTAGATGGTACGCACTGCAGCCACGATGCGCTGGTGGTGGAGGGAGTAAATGTTTAAAGTGGTGGATGGAGTGCCGATAAAGTAGGCTGCTTTGTCCTGGATGGTGTTGAGTTTTTGAGTGTTGTTGGAGCTGCACTCATCCAGGCAAGTGGAGAGTATTCCATCACACTCCTGACTTGTGCCTTGTAGATGGTGGAAAGGCTTTGGGGAGTCAGGAGATGAGTCACTCGCTGCAGAAAACCCAACCTCTGACCTGCTATTGTAGCCACAGTATTTATGTGGCTGGTCCAGTTAAGTTTCCGGTTAATGGTGACCCCCAGGATGTTGATGATGGGGGATTCGACGATGATAATGCTATTGAATGTCAAGGGTAGGTGGTTAAACTCTCTCTTGTTGGAGATGGCACCTGTGTGGCGTGAATGTTACTTGCCACTTATCAGCCTAAGCCTGGATGGTGTCCAGGTCTTGCTGCATATGAGCATGGACTGCTTCATTATCTGAGGAATTATGAATGGAACACTGTGCAATCATCAGCGAACATCCCCTCTTCTGAACTTATGATGGAGGGAAGGTCATTGATGAAGTAGCTGAAGATGATTGGGCCTCGGATACTGCCCTGAGGAACTCCTGCAGCAATGTCCTGGGGCTGCAATGATTGCCCTCCAACAACCACAACCACCTTTCTTTGTGCTAGGTATGACTCCAGCCAATGGAGAGTTTTCCCCCTGATCCCCATTGACTTCAGTTTTACTAGGGCTCCTTGATGCCAGAATCGGTCAAATGCTGCCTTGACACCAAGAGCAGTCACTCTCACCTCACCTCTGGAATTCAGCACTTTTGTCCATGTTTGGACCAAGGCTGTAATGAGGTCTAGAGCTGAGTGGTCCTGGCGGAACCCAAACTGAACCAGAGTACATCTGTGCCCTTGCTACCCTCAGTGGCTTCTTCCAAGTGGTGTTCAACATGGAGGAGTACTGATTCATCAGCTGAGGGAGGGTAGTAGGTGGTAATCTGCAGGACGTTTCCTTGCCCTTGCTGATGCCATGAGACTTCATGGGGTCTGGAGTCCCAGGGCCACTCCCTCACGACTGGTGGGTGTGTCCTGCCAGTAGGACAGGACATACGCAGGGATGATGATGGAGGAGTCTGGGACGTTGGCTGATAGGTACGATTCTGTGAGTATGACTATGTCAGGCTGTTGCTTGACTGGTCTGTGGGACAGCTCTCCCAATTTTGGCACAATACCCCAGATGTTAGTGAGGAGGACTTTGCAGGGATGACTGGGCTGGGTGTGCCGTTGTCGTGTCCGAATCCGATGCCTAGGTTGATGCCGGGTAGTTCGTCCAGTTTTATTCTTATTATACCTTTTTGTAGTGGTTTGATACAACTGAGTGGCTTGCTAGGCCATTTCAGTTAAGGGTCAACCACATTGCTGTGGGTCTGGAGTCACATATAGGCCAGACTGGGTAAGGACGGCAGGTTTCCTTCCCTAAAGGACATTAGTGAACCAGATGGGTATTTACGACAATCCGGTAGTTTCATGGTCACCATTACTGATACCAGCTTTTTATTCCAGATTTATTTAATTAACTGAATTCAAATTCACACACTGTCTTCGAATTATTAGTTTAGGCCTCTGGATTACTAGTCCAGTAACATAACCACTATGCTACCGTTCCAGATGGTTCAAGCATGGCATTCCTGGAATTGGATCAGTAGGGAACTTACTGCAGTGTGTTAGTTTAAAGTCATCAATATTTCTAATCCTAATTTGCAAAAGCCAACATTTGCAGTTTTCTTTTGCCAGATAACAAATAGTTGTGCTACAAGTGTGACAAGTAGAAGGACAGTTAACAGGCAAGCTCGTCTGAAAAAAAAAGTTTGTGATTTATTGTTTATTACTTATTAATTCATTTGAGCTAGAATGCTGAGCAATATTGCCAAGTCAATAGAATACAAATCTGAGGATGTCATGCTGAAGATGAACAGTTCTCTGGTCACATCACACTTGGAATACATAACAACTGTCATTGCACTTTAAAGTAGTTCATTGTATGAGAAGTGTTTTGAGGATCCCTTACTAAATAGTGAAGTTATGGAGAATGTAACACACCATAATGAGAGCCTCTGACTTAATAAGGCATTGGAATCGTTACTTAAGCATGTATATGGTGTATCTGATGATGGCTGTGGTAGAGGCATGGACTTTGTTATACCTGTCTGTGGAATGCAGAGGGGTCATGAGGCAGGGTCACTGGTCTCAAAGGAGTCAACCTTGTACTTTCTGGTTAGTAGTAAATAATGGGGTTGTTACAGACTGCTCTAAACTAAAGGCTACATACCACCTGCCAAGAGAATGGGCACTCAACTCTATTACCCTGTGAGGATGGTCATGGGCAATTTGCACGTTGATTGAGTAGAAACCCTTTCAGTTCTTATGTGCTGGAGCACATAGGGTTACATGCATGAAATCCATGTACTGGGAAATCTTACTGTTTGAAAGAATCTTGGAGCTCTCTCCTCTTGTTCTCTCTTGGCCCCAGGGAAAGTAATGCAACTGCTTGCCATTGCAGACAAGGTATCAGCCATCTGTTTCATGCATTGCTGCACTGCAGGTATGGTAAGTTACTGATGTTCCAGCTGTAACCCATGACTGAGTTTATTATGTAAAGAGCAGTCATTATAATTCCGTACAGACAGCAAAACTTACTGAAAAATATTTCAATAAGGAAATTGAATGTAATTTTTTGATACGTCTGCTTATTATTGGTTGGGGCAGTGCACTATAAAGGTACATTGTCTTCATGAAAATGTTTGGTAAACAGATTTTTTGGTTTCAGCTTTGAGCAGAACCTCAAGAGTTGTGCATAATTTCATCACAATGGCATTGCGTGCAGTGATTCCATCATGCTTTTCGATACAACTCATGTTATCACATTGTGTGCCTTTCGCTTGCAATCAAATGAAATACCATGGGCTGGATTTTAACAGCCCTGAGGAGGCAGGTTTGAAGGCCGGTCAGGTGGGAAACTTTGAAAAAATAACGACGGGTTCCGATCCCACCGTCAACCCGCCTCCGCACAACTTTGCCAGAGGCGGGCTTGCAGAGTCCGTTTTGGTCGCGCCTCCAAGTGGCGGGATAGGCCCTTAAGGCACTTAACTACTACTTAAGGACCTCTGTAATGCCATTTTGTGAGGCCTTTCACATTTTCCCACATTTCCAGCATGCTGCATGTCTCCCCTGAAGCACGCCAGCTAATCCTGTCGGGTTCACAAGTGGCTGGCTTCCTAACAGTTGCAGCTCCACCATAAAAACTGAATTTTCAACAAGGATCAGTGGCAGGTGGCAGAACTTTGTTTTTTCAGGTCTTGAAGAACTTTTTGCAGGTCTACTGATTTTGGAAGTGGTGAAGCTGAGATCCATCTCTACTGTGACCTCCTGGGAAAACCCTTTCCCCACATTGACTGAGCGCTTCCTCAACTGAGGTATCTACCAGCAGCATGGGAACCATTTATTTCCTTTCATCCTGGACCTCAGAAGCAGAAACAGGAACAACAACAGCATCAACAGCAGCAGCAACAGGAACGCCAACCTATTGCTCACCTACCTGATGGTGCACAGGGCAGAAGGCGCCAGCGCAGGGAAGCACGTCACTTCAGGAGATACCCCCAAAACAGGGTTTACAGGATGAGGATGAGCTTCCACAACATGAGTGAGCAGCAGTGCCAAAGGAGGCTGAGACTTTCGCGAGAGGTAGTGGGTGACATCTGCGCAATGCTGCACCAACAACTGGAGCCCAGAGGATCTGGTGGACACCCCTTACCAGTGGCTGTCAAAGTCACCACTGCACTCAACTTTTTTGCTTCAAGCTCCTTCCAGGGATCATCAGCAGACATCAGCGGCATCTCCCAGTCGGCCGCACACACTTGCATCATGCAGGAAACCGATACCCTCTTTGCAAAGGCGCACAATTACATACACTTCTCCACGGATTAAGCAAGTATAACCGCGCAGGCGGTTGGCTTTGCAAATATGGCAGGCTTGCCAAGGGTGCAGGGCGTCGTAGACTGCACACATGTGGCCCTCAAGGCACCCCATCACAACCCAGCTATTTTTGTCAACCGCAAGGGCTTCCACTCCCTCAACATGCAGCTGGTGTGTAACCACAGGAAGGACATTATGCATGTTTGCGCCAAGTACCCTGGCAGTTGCCATGACTCGTTCATCCTGCGGCAGTCTAGTGTTCCTCCATTCTTCAGTCCGCCAAACCAACTTTGCGGATGGCTACTTGGAGACAAGGGCTATCCCCTGAAGACATGGCTAATGACGCCATTCAGGAGGTCATCGAACGAAGCTGAGGAGCGCTACAACTCCAGCCACATTTTGAACAGATCCATTACCGAGCAAACCATCGGCTTGCTGAAGATGCGATTCAGATGCCTTGATAGATCAGGTGGAGCCCTGCAGTACTCAGCAGCCAGGGTCTCCAGAATCGTCGTGGTCTGCTGTGCACTGCACAACATTGCACAGCATTGCGGCTTGCAGCTGCCTGAGGAACAAGTGGCTCAGCGCATAGCCTCCTCAGATGAGGAGGAGGAGGAGGAGCAGGAGAACGCGAATGAAGACCTTGCGGAGGCGCATCACCCAGGTGCAGCAGCACGCGAGCACATTGCTGCCCGGGATGCAAGGGATGCACTCATCTTGGCCAGATTTGCTTAAGTTGGCCAATCAAACACACATGCCTGGCACCTTCTTACCACACCATAGACAATGGACAAGAACCTGTGGCTTCCTGTCACTCTGACCACCATCATGACAAATCCAATTCGCCCTGAGCCCTCAATGTGGAACTTCCATTTCTGAAATGACAGAGTCCAGAACTTCAACAGTTTGCCATCACTTCATTTTAATACATTAACAGTTTCCAGTTTCCTGGCCCCAACCGTCTCCTTTTCACTATGGATGTCCAACCCCTCTATACCTCCATCCCCCACCAGGACGGCCTGAGGGCGCTCCGCTTCTTCCTTGAACAGAGGTCCAACCAGTCCCCATCCACCACCATCCTCCTCCGCCTGGCTGAACTTGTTCTCATATTGAACAACTTTTCCTTTGACTCCACTCACTTCCTCCAAATTAAAGGTGTTGCTATCGGAACCCGTATGGGCCCTAGCTATGCCTGCCTTTTCATGGGATATGTGGAACATTCTTTGTTCCAGTCCTACTCAGGTCCCCTCCCTCACCTCTTTATCCGGTACATCGATGACTGCAGGAGATGCAACACCTGCCCTTTTACCTCCTCCCCTCCCACTGTCCAGGGCCCCAAACACCCCATCCAGATGAAACAGCGATTTACTTGTACTTCTTGCAATTTAGTATACTGTATTCGCTGCTCACGATGCGGTCTCCTCTATATTGGGGAGACCAAATGCAGATTGGGCGACCGCTTTACGGAACACTTCCGTTCAGTCCGTAAGGGTGACCCCGAGCTTCCGGTCGCCTGTCATTTTAATTCTCCGCTTCACTCCCACTCTGATCTCTCTGTCCTTGGCCTATTACATTGGCCCAAAAATTAGTGTCTCTACGCGAGAGTACGCACTGTGTACTCTCGCGTATTCTGTCTCCAATTGCCGGTTTTCTGCATGCACTGCGCATGCGCTGAAAACCGGCACTTGGTGATTTCAAAAGGGGGCGGTTCCTAGGTGAACCGCGTGCGCGCTACAGGCTGCGCGCACGCAGTGCACTTAGTGCTTTGAACGCGCAGGTAAGCATGGAAGATTTTGCACATAAAGAAAGGAGGCGTAAGACCCTCTTTTAACAAGGTAAGTAGTTAATTAAGTATTATTTTGAATTTTTTTCAACAGGTATATCTTTTTTAGAGACTTTAAAGAAAGGTAAGTTTATTTTTATAACTTTTTAAAAGATTTTAAATTTTTTCAAAAATTTAATTTTTTGTTTAAAGTGGTTAATTTATTTAACTATACTTATTTTATTAATGTGATGTTTTTTTTTAAATTTAATTGAGGTTTAGCTGTTCTTTTGAGGGGGTATAGATTCATAGCTTTCACAGCACTTGCTGTGAAAACTATGAATGAAAGATGGTGTGCTGCCATTGGCTCTAACTGAATCACGTGATCCCACAGCTCGCACGAATTAACTGCGCCTGTGGGATACGGAAGCACTGCACAGCTGCTGTCTAGAAAATCAAGTTCGTGCGAGCTCGGAATGAAAAGGCAGGCGCGCAGTGAGATATCGCGGGGAAGCCTTACCCCCGCACGAAGGCTCCGTCATTAATTTCTGGGCCATTGTTCCAATGAAGCTCAACATAAGCTCGAGGAACAGCACCTCATCTTTCGATTAGGCACTTTACAGCCTTCTGGACTCAACATTGAGTTCAACAATTTCAGACTATAACCCCTGCCCCCATTTTTCAGGCTGTTTATGATTTTGCCATCCCCATTTGCAACATTTTATCTCTCCTGCCTCCTACCCTAGCACAGAATGTTCCTTCCTCCCCTCCCCTCCCCCTTTCCCTGCCTCTGCACCTGCTTAAAATCTGTTACATCTCTAGTCTTTTCCAGTTCTGATGAAAGGTCCCAGACCTGAAACGTTGGGTTGGATTTTGTCAGCCCTGAGGAGGCGGGTATGGAGGTGGGACTGCCGGTAAAGTTGCAGAATGTGAGGCCGGCTGGCAAACCTGGCCCCATCCCGCCTCCGTGCCCTTTTGCCAGGAGGCGGGAAGCCGTCCTACCCCGGGTCCCGTCTCCTCGAGGTGGGAAAGGGATTAAATCCTATTAACTGCATGTTAACAGGTAGTTAACAGGCAGAAAAAAGGATTAGTCCCATTTTACCTCTCTAAGTGCAGGCTTCCCAATCTCGGAGAACCCCGCCAGGTTGTAGGAGCTGAGTAGGAGGTCTGCGTGGGTCGGAGGGGTCTGAAAGTGAGATGTAGAGGTGAGTGATGGGTGCAAGTGTGGAGTGGTAAGTATGTGAGGTGAGTGTTAAGTGTTATAAAATGTTCACTTACCTTTGTTTCTGCCTACAGCCTTCAGCCGCTGTGGATCTGGAGTCCCGACATCTCCATTGTAGATATCACAGACTGGCTGTTGGATCCTCCAGGTGATTTCTGCAAAGTTGAAAGGTTTGATGAGTCCTGAGCACAAGAACTCATCAAACTACACAGAATGTCAGTGTTTTACAGCTTCACAGAGCTGTCAAATGCTGACATTTCTTCTTTCAAGAAATCTTGACAGATGGCACGTCAGATGTTGACGTGCTCTGTCAGTGACTTCCTCCTAATTGGCCTGCTGAGCCCGCTGGGCGGGCTTAACAAGGTCAATCAGGGGAAAATCCCTCTTGTTGTCCAGAAGCTGATGAAGGCGGGACTGAGACCCGGCAAGCAGCAGTCCCGCCTGCAACACGTCTTCATTCATAAAATCCAGCCCGTTAACTCTGTTTCTCTCTCCACGGATGCTGCCTGGCCTGCTGAGTGCTTCCAGCATTTTCTGTTGTTACTTCATTTTCATACATTGACTAAAGGATGGCATTTACCAATTAAATACAACAGAACACCCAAGTGACTACCCTTGTGACTACTTGTGCTTTATCTTCCTCTTACGCGTGCTCCTACGTGGTGCTTCCCCTGCGGCTTCAGCAGATGTGGAGGCCCCTTGCTCACTTTCATGCTGCTCCTGCTTTGACACCTTTGGCGGGCGTCCTCTGGGGTTGCAAACCTGCGAGGGCTCGGCAACAGTCTGCTCCTCCTGCGGTTGTGCAGGGGCTGAGACGCCCATCTTAGTTGGGTGAGGACTCTGGTGGGGCTCTGACCAAGGGCTCCGCAGTGGCATGGTCGTGTGAGCTCTTGGAGAGGAGCCCCCAGTTCTTTGTTGTCTGCCACCAACATCCCTCTCATGGATTGGCCCCACTTCAATGCTAGCAAGTTGCTTGACAGCACCTTGCTGCACATCAGGGGGGCCATGAGGACCCGTATCTGCACTGACAGTCCCACTCCAGAGGACTTCCATGAAGGTCTGGTTTCTCTGATCAACAGTTGCCCATCGCTCCTCCAGAGATGTCAGTCTATTCTGAACATTCACCATGTTTTCAACACTCTGGCGACTTAGCTCCTCCATGGCCATAGCCATCCTCTCCTCTACCGTAGCCATCCTTTCCATGAAGGTAGCCATCCTTTCCGCGGAGGTTGCCATCCTTTCCGCGGTCATGCGTTTATGTGCCAATGCTGAAGGGATATTTACTAGTCCTAGCCCCTTTAGGGCTACCCCAGATCAGGCGTATTTCTCAGACGTTCACTTTCAACTAAAGATTGAGGTAGCCGAATCATAAAGACTCTTAATTGGGTCTAAACGTCCGGGCTATCTCTCCCTAAAGGAAAGGAACAACCCGAGAATGTTACCGTCCTCCAGATAGCGCTTTTAATAAGTTTAGCTAGACTGTAACGTTCCGGATATTATGAGGGTCCGGAAAACTCCCTCAGAATTCTGCAACTCCTCACCAAAGAGTGTACAGGGATTGAGTTCGCGAGTCTTTGATACAGAAGTCTTATGTGAGACAATTCACAGAATCACAGAATCCCCACAGTGCAGATAGAGGCCATTTCGGCCCATCGAGCCTGCACCGACACATATCCCACCCTATCCCCGTAACCCCACGTATTTAATCCCCCCTAACACTAAGGGTCAATTTATCATAGCCAAATCAACCTAACCCGCACATCTTTGGACTGTGGGAGGAAACCGGAGCACCCGGAGGAAACCCACGCAGACACGGGGAGAATGTGCAAACTCCACACAGACAGTCACCCGAGGCCAGATTCGAACCCGGGTCCCTGGCGCTGTGAGGCAACAGTGCTAACCACTATGCCACCGCGCCAATTCTAAAAATATATAGATTTATTAAAGAACCGACATGCAATTTACAGTTGGTGAGTCAATCAATCGCAACATTAACCGTTCTAAAAAGAGAAAAAATGCTATCTTATTATTAACAGAGAATCTTACTTTTAAATCTTAACTTCACTACAGTATTACAGTTCTTAAAGTTCTTATACAGGATATCCACTAATATCAAATACCTTTGATCCCCGAGGTACAAAGAGTTGGAGACTACAGAGCCGCCTCTGAAGCCGAGAATCGCTTTGCCCGATTAAAGCGAGTCTGTTATCCCATTTGAGAGTTCATTATTTATACCCTTTTCCATTGGTATTTCCTTTAAAGTTTTCTGCTGATGCAAGCTAATTATCTCTAGTCATTTTTCTGCCGACCTCTGCAACTCTTACTGCCACATCAGCCAGAATCATGTCTCATCTCTAGGTGTTCTAAGTTTACCATATAAAAACAGTGTGATGGCAGGTGTTCCTTACTTTATGTTATCTTTACGAGGGCAGATGTTCCTTATCTTATGTGTTTCTTGATTAAGTGTAAATTAGAACACCTTATCCAGAGTGAACCATTGTTTCGTTCCCAAAAGTTCAGCTTGTCGGAGCCCTTCACCTTCTGTTTCAATAAGGTTATTTATTCAGGGTCAACAACTGTCTTATCTCAATAGCCAGAATGCTTTCACAGCTTAAGTTTCTAAATTTCCAAACCCAGTTTGTCATGTTTTAATAAGGCCAGAATTCTTTCATATCAGTCACTCATGCAATGTAAATGAGAGAGATGCAAAACTATTCTGTCACCAACTTACTCAGATGCGCCCATCTGTCCGTCCCCCACTTCCACATCCTCCTCGGTTCCAACGATCTCCAGGGCCGCCTCCTCAGCGCTGGTGAGCTGGGCTATTGAGGGTGGCCCTTCTCCTGTCTTTGCCCTTTCCCTCTTATTGCAGGCTCTCTTTTCCTGCAATGAGGGACACAAGTGGAGTTTGAGTGAGAATGATGGAGTGAGTGTAGATAATCCATAGCACAGATGCTTAGCAGAACACAAAGGTGGAGTGAGGTCCCAATACTAAGGGCCCTCCCTGTGTGTTGTTAGTTGTTGTCATAGCATAAAAGTGATAGGGAGTGTGAGGGCAGCATAGTCGAATAGTGAAGTGATTGTGTACATACAGAGAGAGGGAATGGTTAAGGGTGCAAGGGATGTAAGGGTAAAGTGGGATGTGTAGGAGTAGGTTGACAATGCAGAGTGATGGTGCTGAGAGGAGATGGGGAGCAGAATGAGGGTAAAGGTGACTGCTATACTCACTTTGCCTGTTCGGACAAGGTCATTGAACCTCTTACGACACTGCAGCTAGGTTCTGCTGCACATTGATCTGGACCTGACCTCCCGAGCAAGTTGCAGCCACACAGCTTTGGTCTGCTGGGGAGGTTTTTTCCTCCCAGAGGATGGAAACAGCACCTCCTTTTGTGCTCTGGCTCCCTCCACCAGAGCATGGAGGGAGTCATCATCAAACCGTGGTGAGGCCTTGGGCCTTGAAGTAGACATTCCATGAGCTCCAAACACTTTGAAGAGAAGTAATCACAAGTGTAGAGGCTGAAAATGAAACAAGGCTGCTTGGAGCCTTAAATACAGCTGGAGAAATGACGTCATCAGAGGCTAGTTTCAGGCCCAAAAAACTAATTGGGCCAGGGGTGCGCACATGCTGGAAATCAATTACCCAATTAGGGCAAAATAGATAAATTATCCCGCCTGACAGCGGAGGCGGGAGCGGGAGCGGGACCCGCCGACCACCTGACCCGCCCCCAACCCGCCACCAATGGTAAAATCCAGCCCAAATTGTCAAACACATTCATGAAGGTAGTGTCCCTTTAAATCTGGGTGGTAGTGATTGAGTTTTATGTACAGTATAGTCACTTTCCTGTGCTGAAGGCTTCCTACTTTGCAGAATGGCACATCTTCACAGGTCTGCCTTGAGTTATCACACTTAATTACATTTCTAATGCTTGTCATTTTGAGCTCTGATAACCACATGAAACAGGAAACATGTGCAGGATAAAGTATAATAATATGAAACCTTTTTTTTAAACAGATTACTTTATAGTCTGTTAAATGGGATTATTTATAGTTTTAAGAATGCACCACGGTGCAAGTCTGACAGTGTAAAAAAATCTCTGAGAAAAATAGAGCAGATTATTTCAAAGCCGTCTTATCTGTTAGGCCACAAGAATATTTGAGAGCTTGCACTGAAAGCTCTCTATTTGTGGATTTATTTTGTGCCTACACAGTTTTTACTATGATTGATGCCTGCTTGTTATCCAATTAAGACTCAATTTGATGAATGTGGTTTGGTTACAAACTGTTTAGAAGACATGCCTATACAACAATATTATACCTAGACATGATATTGTTTTGTTTTTGTTTTACATCAAAAAGTTTTCTATTTAAAAAAGGTAAAGTAGTCAATCTTATCTTCATATTTCACTGCTTAAAGAAATGTTTTAAAATAATCTTTAAAAGATATACTTTTATTCTTTTTATATTTTGTGTCTTAAACTAAATCACTGACATCTCAACCCTGATTTATACATTGTGCATTAGGATTAACAACTAGAGGTAACTGATAGTACCCACTGTTTGCTATATAAGGGGGCTTCTCACTTCCTACTTATATTGTGATATCAGATTTCTGATAAGATTTCAGCTCCTATTCCTTTCACAGTATATATGTGGCATTTGTTTCATTGAAAATGCATTGTAAGCATCTATGTAGCTGTGCCTTTTCATGGTTAAAGGTGTCACTCTGGAATCATAACCCAGTGAAAGTCAATGCCTTTGGGAGAGGAGAGGAATAAATTTGAAGAGGCAAAGACAAGGCACTGTAATGTAGTCTGCCAATATTGTAAAAAAAAATTCTCTCCAAATAGAAAATACCTCCTGTTTAAATCATTGATGACAGGTTATTGCAGGTGGAAAAGCCTTTTAATGCTTGGGTCTATATTGAATATTGGAAAAAATCATATAAGTAATATTAATTTTATTGGTTAATTGAAAACCACAGCAGCTGTTACTTGTCTTCTGCTGGCCATTCTGGGAAACAGCAGCCAATATTCATGCAGCTGATATCAAACCACTATCCAGAGGGATGGAATCGAGGGACGCATGCAAGATAAAGAACCAACAC
The DNA here is from genome assembly GCA_030390025.1 of Squalus acanthias. Taxonomy (NCBI): domain Eukaryota; kingdom Metazoa; phylum Chordata; class Chondrichthyes; order Squaliformes; family Squalidae; genus Squalus; species Squalus acanthias. Next base: position 45,705,779 of record CM059429.1, read on the forward strand.
CTCATCACTGACCCAACAGCAGAGGTCCCTGACTTCAACCTCCCTCGAAGACAGTGGACAGTGCTTGACCAAATCCGCACAGGACGTGGATGATGGGGCCACCTGCTCCGCAGGTGAAAGATGAGGGACGGCCTGAAGTGTGACATTGGCCATGAGTCCCAGACCATGGAACACATCACATCAACCTGCCCACTCAGATCTGTTGTGGGAGGCACTTCATTTTTCCACTCGGCATCTTGGGAAGCCATCGAATGGATAGCCAAACTAGACAAAAGTAGTAGCAGTACTTGTCTTCCACATGCGTCCTGCATTATTGAAGGCAAGACTTCCAGTCATATATAATACAAAGTGCAACAACTACTATTAATGTCATTGGGGGTCAGTTTAACTTTCGGCAAAGGTGTAAAACTGTGATATTTGATTGGCTGCCCATTATATACCTGCCCAAAAGTCAATGGAAACGTATGTTGGGCAGGATATATGCCATCGTCGAAAGTTAAAATTACTCCCATTGCAACTTTTACTGGACTTAATTCAACATCAGATATCAAATAAACAGGACTGATCTTAAGATAAATAGACAATGGAATAAATTTTCACCTTCACTGCAGGGGCAATAATCTGGCAGAGGTTATAATCTGTCCAACTGCCCGTTATAAACACTGTCCGATTTTTATCCCGTCAGTGGAATTGAAAATCGGGTGGTTTCAATAATGTGAATGCATTGCCAGATTTATGCCCTGATGGCAAGTTTAAAATCTACCCCACTGTGTCCTCACCACTGCTTCACCTTAAAGATATAGAATATATTAATTTTATTAAACATTCTCTGAATTCCCTGAAGTGCAAATAACCAGCTTCTTAGAAATATATAGACACAAAAGACATCAAGGGGTGTGGGGAGAGAGCGGGAATATGGTATTGAGATAGAGGATCAGCCATGATCATATTGAATGGCGGAGCAGGCTCGAAGGGCCGAATGGCCTACTCCTGCTCCTATTTTTCTGTTTTCCATGTTCTATGTTTCTATATGACTACATAGTTTCATGTTTTAGGATCCTGACAGATCATGAAACAATAGAGCTCATAGTCTTTTCAAAACACAGATCTACCTCACCACCACCTCTCTCGACCCCTCCATTGCCTCTGATTTGTCACGCTGCTTGTATTGGATGAGCAGAAATTTCCTCCAATTAAATATTGGCCACAAACTCTGTTCCCAAGCCCTTCCCTGGCCACTGTCTGAGGGTGAACCAGACTGACTGCAACCTCGGTGTCCTATTTGACCCTGAGCTGAGCATTCACCCCCATATCCTCTCCATCACCAAGACTGCCTATTTCCACCTCTGTAACATCACCCGTCTCCCCACTGCCTCAGCCCATCAGCTGCTGAAACCCTCATCCATGCCTTTGTTCCCTCCAGACTCAACTATTCTATTTCTCTCTTGCTCCCACCTTCCACCTTTTGTAAACTTCAGCTCATCTAGAACTCTGCTGCCCGTACTCTAACTCGCACCAAGTCCCATTCACCCATCACCCCTGTGCTCGCTGCATTACGTTGTCTCCGGGTCCGGCAACATCTTGAATTAAAAATTCTCATCATGTTCAAATCTCCCCATGGCCTTGCCCCTCCCTAGCTCTGTACCCTCCTCCAGCCCTACAACCCTCTGAGATCTCTGCACTCCTCCAATTCTGACCTCTTGCGTGTCTCCGATATTCATTGTTCCACAATTGGTGGCCTTGCCCTAAGTTCTGGAATTCCCTCCCTAAACCTCTCCGCCTCTCTACTTCTCTCTCCTCCTGTAAGACACTACTTAAAACCTACCTCTTTGACGAAGCTTTTGGTCACCAGTCCTAATATCTCTTTATGTGTCTCGGTGTCAAATTTTTTTGATAACACTCCTGTGAATTGCTATGCTAATAGTGCTATATAAATGCAATACAGGTAAATGTACTTAACACGTCTATATTTATCTAACAAACATCTACTACCATTCAGTAACCAAGGAAGTAAAACACTAACAATGATTAAAAAAAACACTCGCGCACTCTGCTTTTTGTCTTTCCATTTTACCAACAAATGCACAAAATGGTTGAAGGTCACATGCACACACTATGCGATTTTGAGTGTTGAGATCACATGCCTACAACGGTGTTTATTACTCATTTTTGGTTTACTAATCAGAAATACAATTAGCTAAATTTGGATTCCCAATTAGCCACATGTGGCTAGTGGCTAATGTATTGGACATCACTGCTTTCGATGTACCTAGCAGCTTTGGCTGCTCGACAGTGTAATGACATGGAGCAAGCTGGCAGTGGGATAGGTCAATGCTACTAACATTAGTGATGCTAGTTACCAGATCCTGTTCTGCAAAGTATCTCTTAGAATGAGACTTCAGGCTGATATGTACCAATGAAAGGCCATGAAAAAAAGATGTTTAATAGGACAAAGAGAGTATGAACATAACCACTTGTGGGGGAGTCCAAAACTACGGGCCGTAAATACAACATAGTCACTAATAAATCCAATAAGGAATTCAAGAGGAATTTCTTTACCCAGAGAATGGTTAGAGTGTGTAACTCGCTACCACATGAGATGGTTGTGGTGAATATCATAGATGCATTCAAGGGGAAGCTAGATAAATACATGAGGGAGAAAGGATTAGAAGGATATGCTGACAAGGTTAGATGAAGAGGAGTGGGAAGTGGCTTGTGTGGAGCATAAATGTCGGCACAGACCAGTTGGGCCGCATGGCCTGTTTCTGTGCTGTAAATTCTATGCAAGTTGTTGTTGTCCTCAGTCACAAACTTGTGTACAGTGCTGTCATCGATAAATATCTAAAAATTCATTAATATCTTTGGTCTGCAAAAAGAAGAATTTAAAAAGCATTATTTTAATGTTTCTGTTTGTTTAATTTAAACTTTATTGCCACAAAACTTCTAATGTGTTATGTCATTGCTCTCATTCCGAGCTTGATATACTTGCAGAGGCGCTGTTACAGATACCTCAGAGGAAGGCTGCAGCTTCTCCTATCTTTGAGCCATGATTATCCATATATCTCATTACATCTGTGGGGACAGGATAGGTTATAAGGGGACCAGCACACAGTCACTTTATACCATTTGATGACCGTGGCTTCTTGCTTGGTGGAGCTCTCTTCTCCAGCTCAACTTATCAGGCAAAATGTTGGCAGCAGGATCTTCGGCAAACAAACCTGATGAAATCTCAAAGTTAAGAAAATATTCTGTTAATTCTTTGAGTAAGGAGAAGCGAAAATGTTCCCAGGACATTAGAAATAGTACAGCGATCCAAATCCGGCATAGGGTTCAAAGATTGGCAATTGTACAGGAATTGGAAATGAGCTGGTACATGAGAGAATATCATTTATCACATGAAGATACTGTGGCCTATCAGACTGGAATGGTGTACAGGTGAGAAGGGTTTTCATTCGTCAGACAAATGCTGACGCCAGCACATAAAAAGAGTGTTTTGTTTAAAATTAGAGATGTAAGTGCTGGCTTTGTTTAACATACGTTTAAATATGGGGAAAGGGAGAATTCTGTTATTAAGAATTTATGAACGTTCAATAAATATATTTGATTGCATTTGGAACAAATCTAACTGCTTGTATAGAGATACCTTATTTGTCATTGACAATGTAATACTATATTTTGTCCTTTAAATTCCTCCTGGACAATGCCAGAAAGCCAAAGATTCTGCAGTTCACATGTGAACAATAAGTAGACTGTAAATTGTGAAAGTGTGAAAATATACTGGCTGTTAGGAGTTAATTAAATTGTTCACAATGTGCATGTTTACAAATGGTCTGAATAAGGAACTGATTGGAGCCTGGAGGGAGACATTGTGAAGGGAAGCTCTATTTTCTACCAATGCAGAAACATATGAATGGATTTGTTTAATACAGTGACTTTTCCAGATGATTGCACTTGGCAGGGAGGACCTGCGGTAGATTGTTATGCTCTTTATGGAAGGTGAGTGGGCATGCTAATCATGCTCACTTCACTAAATACCCAACTTGATTTGCTGCTTTTAAAGTCACCATTTGAGCTCCTTCATTGGCTCAGTTCACAAGTGCACTCGGCCTTGTGTGAAACCAAGCCATAGAGACCATGGAGGCCTCCGGTTCATCCCCAGTCTGTGCTAGTTTATGCTGATTTCAGCTAATTCAGTGGCTCAGCAACCCTAGCTAGGGAGAGGAAAAAGGACTCCAGAGAGGAAAAGTGATCCACTGAGTGCTGCTAGATATTGCGCACGTGGGAGTTTCAGGTGAGGGCAGCACCAGGCTGTGGTGACCTCCATGATCAAATAGACTGCTTGCACTGGCTGTCTTCGTTTTTCACAGGCTTCACGCAGAGAGTATCTGCAAAGTTGCTTTTTAGCAGTTATGACTATGCAGTGCAGTGTGGCATTTTATCAATAGGACAGAAAACTATACACATAGGGGAAGAAATTCGGTATCGTCCCGTTTGGGGTGCTAAATTTTGAAAGCTGGAAAAATTTGTGCCAGGCGCTAATGATTCTCAGCATTCTCTAAATTGGGTGTTAGCGCTCCAGGAAGAAAGTGGCACGCTAAATCAAGCGCTACCACTTCCCTGCTGGAACGCTAAACCACGCAGGAGGGGCGGTAGAGGTGCAGCGCTGCACAATGTCCCGCGCAGCGCTGCTGGGGTCCGAGGCTCTGTCCCTCCCTTAAAGGGAAGGGCCATCGCTACAGGCTCTGCATTTCAACGATGTCCCTCGTTGCCGACGGCAGCCAGGATCCGCGACGATCAGCCCCAAGCACTCTAACAGAGTGCAGAGCTGATCAATCGTGGCAGTTGAAAATTTTCAAACGGCAACCTAAGGGATAGAAACAAATGTTTTCTGCAGACCAGCGGCCTTACCTTTAATTATCGCTCCTGAAGCGCCCGTCCTCCCGAACAACGCCTCCTGCAGCTGTCGGTGTTATCGCCCGGCGATGCTGCAGGGGGCGGAATGAATTTCGAGCCCGGGGCGCTACCGGGATGCTGCGCAGCCGGATGACGTCACGAGCTCTGGGTGCAGGAGATCATGGCGCTAGGGGTTACCGCCACCGCAAACCTCCAGGTGAATTTCGCGGGCGGCGGTACTATTGCCGCGCCCGGGCGGTAAGTCGTTAGTGCCCCATTATCGCCCCGCAGAGGCGCTAACGGGAGGTGCAAAGGAGGCGAATTTCTAATTTTTCCCCCTTGGTTTCTCAAGAATGTATATTCACTTTTTATGAAGTTGTTGGACAAGTAAGCGTAAATTCACATACATTTTATGATACTATTATACATGTATGCGTACACTAATACATATATTTAATGAATTAATTATACATACAGGTGCACATTCACATTTATTTTGTAAAGCCATTATATAATTTAGGGTACATTCACATAGATATTTTATGAGATCATTGTACACCTAAATATGCAATTACACACATCTAAAGAGACTATACATTTCCATACATAATTTATGAAACCACTGCAAATCCTGACTTCATGGTGCCTGTGGAGGGAATGCATCACTATATCAGGCTACCTGCACTGGGAGCAGTGTGCGTCAGGCGGCTGAGGCAGCCTGGTTGGCCCTGGGTTCTGGATGATTTAGGATTGAAAATGGTGAGGCAGGGTCTTCAAAATTGGTGGTCATGCTGTTTGGGGTGGGTGCCCCACATAACAAGTGGATAGGTTGTGTTGAGAGGTTTAAGTGCCTTGGGAGATTTTATTGCGTTAAAGGTGCTATTTAAATGCAAGTTGTTGTTGAATAATTGATTTGCGTCAATATTTACAGTAGAAGAAGAGGATAGCATGCCTGAAATCCCAAAGAAACTAATATTGAATCGGGGACAAGGACTCAATAAAATTAATGTAAGTAAAATAACAGTAATGAAGAAAATAATGGCACTAAAGAGTGACAAATACCCAGGGCCAGATGGTTTCCATCCCAGGGTTTTAAAGGAAATAGGTGAGCACATTGCAGATGCCCTAACTATAATCTTCCAAAGTTCTCTAGATTCAGGAATTAGATTGGAAAATTGCACATGTCACTGGCTCGAGGGGCTGAATGGCCTACACCTGTTCCTATGTTCTTGGTGAGTGGGTCTCCAAGAATGGGTCAAACATCACTCATTCTGATTGGCAGATGTCCCACATTTGTTTCAGCTGTGTATTTGATGTGAGCGGGCGGGCAGGCGGGCGGATGAATCTTCTGGCAGGTAGCAGTGAGAGACGTGCTAGCCCACTTGTTGTAGGAGGGGAGCCCTTTCTCTCCAGTAGGCCAGCCTAGCAGGCACTGAGCTGTCTTTCCTGGGATCGTGAGATTGGTCATGTTCCTCGTCATCTTCCGTACTGCTGTCCAGAATAGCTGGATGGGGGTGCATGACCGGAATGTGTGGAGGAGGGGGCTCTTCTAGCCACAGCCTCTCCAGCGGTTGTCTGGTATGGTGGTGCAGTGTGTAAAAGGTATGATTTTTGAATTGACCTTCCTTCAGCAGAGGTCTGAGGGTGGCGCATCTCAGTCTTACACACAGAAAGGAGCACCTCATGGATTTTCAGGGCCCTGAATTTTTAATATACTTTATTTTCTAAATTTTAATGTGAATCATAAGTGGATGAAATGATAATGGGCTGACCAGCTTGTCTGTAGCCAACCTAGCTTAGCACACAGGAAGTGAACATGATAGCCACTTAGTTACGTATGTTAATTATGATTACATCACAATCCTTAATAAATCCTGACACGCGTGTCAGCACAAATGGTGAATGTGGATTAGGCGGCGCCCAATGTTTGAATTTTCAGCTATCTGCATGACCGACCTTTACATTATGTAATAAGCAGACATTCTATGCATGAATTTATAATTTTTGAATCAGCTTCTGGGGTCCATATATTAATATCCATTGGTTATGCTGACCATATGTGTACTTGTTTAAGCGTGCTGAGCAGTTAATGTCAATACTATGGGTAGGAGGACCGGGTTCCTGTGTGGTGTTCCTCTAGTCCCCAATACTGGATGGACTCATGTCTTGATGGAACAATTGGATCATTAAAAGTATTCAGGATAACATTCAGAGGTGCACAGATGAGACCTGGACGAATCTGCCCACAATCAAGGCATAAAATTGACAGTGGGCAAAACAACTCTTGTACCAGATGAAATGTTTTGTATGCATTATGGAAGCTCACAGGAAAACTGAGAGGGGAAAGTCAGTGAAAGAACAGCTGTGCAAGTGTATTCACAGTGTGCAGACGTGAAGAGAGAAGAAAGATCATACACAGATTGTAAATATGATTGATCAGCATGGTAGACATTCACCATTTGTGTTGCGCTAACTGTCTGCCCAACTGATAAAATATCCCCTTGAGTTACACCAACAGATGGATGCTCAGTTTGTTGCTAAAACTGTTTCTTCGGTGATACAGATGTTATCAGATTTAATACTTTTGGCAAATGTCTGCTCTCAGACCAAAAATGTAATACAAGGCAATAAAGTTGGGTTTGTAGTAGAAAAAAAACACAATTTAAAGGATTAGATTATTTCCAGTGCGAAAGCAGTTTCTTATAATATTTTTCATAATATTCAGGACAATGAGAGATCTCATTCCCATCATAATAGCTGTGCAATCAGATAATGATACCTGATCTCATTTTGAAATAAAATGGGGGCAGTCTAATTCTATAACAAGGCAGATCAGGTTAAAATAATTATAGAATGAACTTCACAGCCCTCCATCATCTGAAGCCGGTGACTGCAATTATTTTTCACTAGCAATAATAATTATTTTGAATAAGCTGGTAGGAAAATGTGAAACAGGACATTTGAATTTGTTAAATCCCATCAAGAAAACCTTCATAAAAGATGAAGCATTCTTTTTGGTTTGGCCAAATGACATTAACCATAGTTCACTTTGTACAGTGAAAAATCTTTTTAATTATAAATCTTATTAGCGTTTATATGACTTACAGTGAGAGACTGTTCATCATATGTAAGGTTAGAGTTGATTAACACTTTGAAGATTATGGTAGATAGAAATATACTGTGGTTGCCTGGAATTTTTTTCTTTTCATTCTTGTAATGTACAGCATTGGAAACTGACAAAATGTCCCTAAAACAAAGGGCTAGAAATTCGTTATAGCCAAGGAATGGGCGGTGTCAGTAGAAAAGTTAAAGGGCTGGATTTTGTCATTGGGGGCGAGCTGGGGGCGCGTCAGGTGGTTGGCGTGTCAGGACCCCGCCTCCGATGTGAGGCGGGACAAAAGTGCGATTTTGCCCTAATTGGGCACTTGATTTCCAGCGTGTGGGAACCCCTGGCCCAATGAGTCTTTTGATACAGAAACTCGCCTCCGATGACGTCATCTATGCAGCTGGATTTAAGGCCTGCAAGCAGCCTTGGTTCTTTTTCAGCCTTACAACTTTATCACCATTCTTCTGAGGGATTCCTACTGCAAGTATGTCCAGCACCAGACCAAAGTGTGCACCCAGATTCGATGAGGCCTCCCTCCAAGCTCTAGTGGAGGCAGCAAGAGCAAATAAGGAGGTGCTCTTCCCTTCCTCAGGGAGGAAAAAGCCTCCACAACAGACCAAAGCTGTGTGGCTGCAAATGGCACAGGAGGTGAATGCGATTTCAATGTGCAGCAGAACATGGCTGCAGTGCAGAAAGAGATTTCATGACCTTCTCCGCACAGGAAAAGTGAGTATTCCATCCCCATGACCCTCAATCTGATCCCCATCGCCTCTCATCACCAGCACTCTGCTTTGTCAACCTTCTCCTCCACATCCCACTTTACCCTTACATCCCTGCACCCTTGCCCATTCCCTCTCTCTGTATGTTCACATTCACTTAACCATTCGACTATGCAGCCCTCACACTCCCTATCACTGTGATGCTATGACAACTTACAACACACAGGGATGGCCCTTGGTCTTGGCACCTCACTCCATCTTTGTCTCCTTCAAAGCATCTATGCTATGGATTCTCTATACTCACTCCGTCATTCTCACTCAAACTCCACTTGTGTCCCTCATTGCAGGAAAAGAGAGTCCACAATAAGAGGGAGAGGGCGAGGACAGGAGGAGGGCCACCCTCAATAGCCCAGCTCACCACTGCAGAGGAGCCAGCCCTGAAGATCGTGGGAGTGGAGGAGGATGCGCAAGTGAGGGACGGACAGACGGGCGCATCACAGCAAGCTGGTGACAGAATAGTTTTTCATCTCTCTAATTGACATTGCATGAGTGACTGATAATGATTCTGACGCTCTAACAGATTGACTTATGATCATCTGCACAATTCAATGTGCATGCAACCTTCATCTCACATGTCTAACTCTTTCCTTTACTCCCCCACAGGACCATCGACAGCCCCCCTCCCCACTGTCCAGGAGGAACAGCCTGAGCCTCAAGACTCCTCAGAGGAAGCTGCAACCTCTGAGGGCGCAGCATCTGCAGAATTCAGCGCACCCAGCACCAGCTCAGACACTCACACCTCGATGGGACCTTCGCGAGATAGAGTAGTGATGTCACCTGGTGTTTCACAGATCACAAGTGAGCATCAGCAGATGGTGGAGACAAGGACCGCAGTGGAGAGTCCTCGTCGGAGGCCGCTGGACCCTCCCAGCTCGGCTCAACTGCATGTCGACCCTGTGCCTCCGGGTCCATCCAGAAGGGGAGCGGTGCTGGAACTCCAGGAACAGGTGCAGGAGTCTCTGGCAGGTTTTGTCTCCAGGGTCGCTGCGAGTGTGGAGCGAATGGAGGAGTCCATCGCTAACATGAGCAGAGCCTTTGTGGAGGCATTGGCGCATGAACGCATCACCACGGAAAGGATGGCAACCTCCATGGAAAGGATGGCTACCTCCGTGGTAAGGCTGGCTACAGTAGAGGAGAGGATGGCTACGTCCATGGAGGAGCTTAGTCGCCAGGGTCTTGAAAACATGGTCATTGTTCAGAATAGACTGACATCTCTTGAGAAGCGATGGTCAGCTATTGAGCAGAGAAATCAGACCTTCATGGAAGTCCTCTGGAGTAGGACTTCGAGTGCAGAAACGGGTCCTCATGGCCCCCCTGAAATGCAGCAAGGTACTGTCAAGCCACTTGCTAGCTATGAAGTGGGGCTGACCCATGAGAGGGATGTTGGTGGCAGACAAGGAAGTGGGGGCTCCTCTCCAAGCGCTCACATGACCATGCCACTGCAGAGCCCTTGGTCAGAGCCACACCAGAGTCCTCATCCAACTGAGATGGTCGACTCAGCCCCTGCACAGTCGCTGGAGCAGCAGACTGTTGCCGAGCCCTCATAGGCTCGCAACCCCAGAGAATGCCTGCCAAATGTGTCGAGACAGGAGCAGCAAGAAAGTGAGCAAGGGGCCTCCACATCTGCTGAAGCCACAGGGGAAGCACCATGTAGGAGCACGCGTAAGAGGAAGATAAAGCACAAGCATTGTGGATTACTTTGGATATTGTTGAGGGAGATGGCTTATCGGGGGAAGGCAGCAGCAGCCAACTTCCTGGCACCATGGGTGGTTCTGCTGCACAGGACGGGAGGAAAAAGAGCGGGAGAGCTATAGTGATAGGGGATTCTATTGTAAGGGGAATAGATAGACGTTTCTGCGGCCGCAAACGAGACTCCAGGATGGTATGTTGCCTCCCTGGTGCAAGGGTCAAGGATGTCTTGGGGTGGCTGCAGGGTATTCTGGAGGGCGAGGGCGAACAGCCAGTTGTCGTGGTGCATATAGGTACCAACGATATAGGTAAAAAATGGGATGAGGTCCTAAAAGCTGAATATAGGGAGTTAGGAGGTAAATTAAAAACTAGGACCTCAAAGGTAGTAATCTCAGGATTGCTACCAGTGCCACGTGCTAGTCAGAGTAGAAATAGAAGGATATTTCAGATGAATACATGACTAGAGGAATGGTGCAAGGGGAGGGATTCAAATTCCTGGGATATTGGAACCGGTTCTGGGGGAGGTGGGACCAGTACAAACTGGACGGTTTGCACCTGGGCAGGACCGGGACCGATGTCCTAGGGGGAGTGTTTGCTAGTGCTGTTGGGGAGGGTTTAAACTAAAATGGCAGGGGGTTGGGAACCTGTGCAGGGAGACAGAGGAAAGGGAAGCAAGGATAGAAACAAAAGACAGGAAGGAGAAAAGCAAAAGTGGAAGGCAGAGAAATCAAGGGTGTAAATCAAATAGGGCTACAGTAAATAATAATTCTAAAAGGACTAAGAGTGTTAAAAAAACAAGCCTGACGGCTTTGTGTCTTAATGCGAGGAGCATTCGTAATAAGGTGGATGAATTAGCTGCGCAATAGATGTAAACGGATATGATATAATTGGGATTACGGAGACATGGCTCCAGGGTGACCAAGGCTGGGAATTCAACATCCAGGGGTATTCAATATTCAGGAAGGACAGGCAAAAAGGAAAAGGAGGTGGGGTAGCATTGCTGGTTAAAGAGGAGATTAACACAATAGTAAGGAAGGATATTAGCTCTGATGATGTGGAATCTGTATGGGTAGAGCTGAGAAATACCAAGTGGCAGAAAACGTTAGTGGGAGTTGTATACAGACCCCCAAACAGTAATGCTGAGGTTGGGGATGGCATTAAACGGGAAATTAGAGACATGTGCAATAAGGGCACAGCAGTTATCATGGGTGACTTTAATCTACATATAGATTAGGCTAACCAAATTAGTAACAGTACTGTGGAGTAGGAATTCCTAGAGTGTATACGGGATGGTTTCTTGGACCAATATGTCGAGGAACCAACTAGAGATCAGGCCATCTTAGACTGGGTATTATGTAATGAGAAAGGATTAATTAGCAATCTTGTTGTGCGAGGCCCCTTGGGGAGGAGTGATCATAATATGAAAGAATTCTTCATTAAGATGGAGAGTGAAGTAATTAACTCAGAGACTAGGGTCCTGAATTTAAATAAAGGAAACTACGATGGTATGAGGCGCGAGTTGGCTAGGATGGATTGGGGAGCGTTACTTAAAGGGTTGATGGTGGATAGGCAATGGCAAACATTTAAAGATCGCATGGATGAACTACAGAATGTGTTCATCCCTGTTTGGCATAAAAATAAAACAAAAAAAGTGACTCAACCTGAGGATTGGGAGCAGTTTAGGATTCAGCAAAGGAGGACAAAGGGATTAATTAAGAGGGGGGAAATAGAATATGAGAGTAAGCTTACAGGGAACATAAAAACTGACTGTAAAAGCTTCTATAGATATGTGAAGAGAAAAAAATTGGTGAAGTCAAGCATAGGTCCCTTGCAGTCAGAATCAGGGGAATTTATAATGGGGAACAAAGAAATGACAGACCAATTAAATACATACTTTGGTTCTGTCTTCACAAAGGAGGACACAAATAACCTCCCAGAGATGTCGGGGAACATAGGGCCTAATGAGTGGGATGAATTGAATGAAATCAGTATTTGTAGAGAAATGGTGTTAGGGAAATTGACGGGATTGAAGGCCGATAAATCCCCAGGGCCTGATAATCTACATCCTAGGGTACTTAAGGAAGTGGCCCTAGAAACAGTAGATGCTTTGCTGGTCATCTTTCAAAATTCTATAGACTCTGGAACAGTTCCCATGGATTGGAGGGTAGCTAATGTAACCTCACAATTTAAAAAAGGTGGTAGAGAGAAAACGGGGAATTATAGACCGGTAAGCCTGACATCGGTAGTGGGGAAAATGCTAGAGTCCATTATAAAAGATGTAATAGCAGAGCACTTGGAAAACAGTGACAGGATCGGACAAAGTCAACATGGATTTACAAAAGGTAAATCATGCTTGACTAATCTACTGGAATTTTTTGAGGATGTAACTGGTAGAATAGATAAGGGAGAACCAGTGGATGTGGTGTATTTGGACTTTCAGAAGGCTTTCGATAAGGTCCCGCATAAGAGATTAGCGTGCAAAGTTAAGGCACATGGGATTGGGGGTAAGGTACTGACTTGGATAGAGAACTGGTTGGCAGACAGGAAGCAAAGAGTTGGAATAAATGGGTCTTTTTGTGAGTGGCAGGCAGTGACTAGTGGGGTACCGCAGGGATCAGTGCTAGGACCCCAGCTATTCACACTATATATTAATGATCTAGACGAGGGAACTAGATGTAATATCTCCAAGTTCGCAGACGACACAAAGCTGGGTGGGCGTGTGTGCTGTGAGCAGGATGCAGAGAAACTCCAGTATGATTTGGACAGGTTGGGTGATTGGGCAGATGCATGGCAGATGCAGTATAATGTGGATAAATGTGAGGTTATCCACTTTGGTGGCAAAAACAGGAAGACAGATTATTATCTGAACGGCAATAGATTGAGAAAAGGGGAAGTGCAACGAGACCTGGGTGTCCTTGTGCACCAGTCGCTGAAGGTAAGCATGCAGGTGCAGCAGGCAGTTAAGAAGGCAAATGGTATGTCGACCTTCAAAGCGAGAGGATTCGAGTACAGGAGCAAGGATATCTTGCTGCATTTGTACAGGGCCTTGGTGAGACCACACCTTGAGTATTGTGTGTAGTTTTGGTTGCCTTATCTGAGGAAGGATGTTATTGCCATGGAGGGAGTGCAGCGAAGATTCACCAGACTGATACCTGGGATGGCAGGAATGATGTATGAAGAGAGATTGGGTCGATTAGGCTTATATTCGCTAGAGTTTAGAAGAATGAGAGGGGATCTCATTGAAACTTATAAAATTCTAACAGGACTAGACAGACTAGATGCAGGAAGGATGTTCCCGATGGCGGGGAGTCCAGAACCAGGGGTCACAGTCTAAGGATAAGGGGTAAGCCATTTAGGACTGAGATGAGGAGGAATTTCTTCACCCAGAGAGTGGTGAACCTGTGGAATTCTCTACCACAGAAGGCAGTTGAGGCCAATTCATTAAATATATTCAAGAAGGAGTTAGATATATTTCTTAAGGCTAAAGGGATCAAGGGATATGGAGAGAAAGCAGGGACAGGGTACTGAATTTGGATGATCCGCCATGATCATGTTTAAATGGCGGAACAGTCTCGAGAGGCCGAATGGCCTACTCCTGCTCCTATCTTCTATGTTTCTATGTTTCTAAGTAGTCACAAGGGTAGTCACTTGGGTGTTCTGTTGTGTTTATTTTTGAAAAGCCATCCATGAATTGTGATGATAAAAAAATTTGATGGCAAACTGCTGAAGTTGTGGCCTGTGTCATTTCGCAAATGGGACTTCCACATTGAGAGCTTAGCGCGACTTGCTATTGTCAGTATGGTGGTCAGAGTGATAGGAATCCACAGGTTCTTGTCCATTGTTGATGCTCTTGTAAGAAGGTGCGAGGCAAAAGTGTTTGATTGGGCAGGCTAAGCAAATCTGGCCAAGATGAGTGCGTCCCTTGCAGCAATGTGCTCGCGTGCAGCTGCCGCTGTTTGATGCGCTTCTGCAACCTGTTCGTTGTCGCTCTCCTCCTCCTCCTCCTCCTCCTCATCTGAGGAGGCTATGCGATCAGCCATTTGTACCTCAGCCAGCTGCAAGCCACGATGCTGTGCCATGTTGTGAAGTGCACAGCAGACCACAATTCTGGAGACCCTGGCTGCTGAGTACTGCAGGGCTCCACCTGATCTATCAAAGCATCTGAATTGCATCTTCAGCAAGCCTATGGTTTGCTCGATTATGGATCTGGTGGAAATGTGGCTGGAGTTGTAGCGCTCCTCAGCTTCGTTGGATGGCCTCCTCAACGATGTCATTAGCCATGTCTTCAGGGGATAGCCCTTGTCTCCAAGTAGCCATCCGAAAAGTTGGTTTGGCGGACTATAGAGCGGAGGCACACTAGACTGGCGCAGGATGAAGGAGTCATGGCAACTGCCAGGATACTTGGCGCAAACATGGAAAATTTCCTGCTTGTGGTCACACACCAGCTGTACGTTGAGGGAGTTGAAGCCCTTGTGGTTGACAAAAATACCTGGATTGTGATGGGTTGCCTTAAGGGCCACATGTGTGCAGTCAACGACACCCTCAGGCCAACATCCCCAGCATCGAAGCTTTGACCACGCTCGATCAGCTCCGATGGACGGGTCACATTGTCCGCATGCCCGATACGAGACTCCCAAAACAAGCGCTCTACTCGGAGCTCCGGCACGGCAAGAGAGCCCCAGGTAGGCAGAGGAAACGCTTCAAGGATACCCTCAAAGCCTCCTTGAAAAAGTGTAACATTCCCACCGACACCTGGGAATCCCTGGCCCAAGACCGCACAAAGTGGAGGAGAAGCATCCGGGAAGGCGCCGAACACCTCGAGTCTCTTCGCCGGGAGCAAGCGGAAGCCAAGTGCAGGCAGCGCAAGGAGCGCACGTCAACCTAAGCACCCCACCTACCCGCCCCTTCAACCACCATCTGCCCCACCTGTGACAGAGACTGTAGGTCCCGCATTGGACTCATCAGTCACCTGAGAACTCATTTTTAATGTGGAAGCAAGTCATCCTCGGTTCCGAGGGACTGCCTAAGAAGAGAAGAAGAGAAGCACCCTTGGAAAGCCTGCCAGATTCGCAAACCCAACTGCATGCGCGGTTACACTTGCTTGATCCTTGGAGAAGTTGATGTAATTGTGCGCGATGGCAAAGAGGGCATCGGTTACCTGCGTGATGCAAGTGTGTGTGGCCGCCTGGGAGACGCTGCTGATGTCTGCTGCTGATCCATTGAATGAGCCTGAAGCAAAAAAGTTGAGTGCGGTGGTGACTTTGACGGCCACTGGTAAGGGGTGTCCACCCGCTCCTCTGGGCTCCAGGTCTTGCTGCAGCATTGCGCAGATGTCACCCACTACCTCTCGCGTAAGTCTGAGCCTCCTTTGGCACTGCTGCTCAGTCATGTTGAGGTAGCTCATTCTCTGCCTGTAAACCCTGTTTTGGGGATATCTCCTGCTGTGCTTTCATGCACTGGCGCCTTCTGGCCTGTGCAGCTTCAGGTGGGTGAGCAGCAGCTTGGCTCTCCTGTTGTTGCTCCTGCTGTTGGTGCTGCTGTTGGTGCTGCTGTTGGTGGTGCTGTTGCTCATGGTTCTGCTGCTGCCGCAGCTGGTCTTCGTCCGAATCTGATGTCCAGTAGGAAAGGAAATAAATGGTTCCCATGCTTCTGCTATATACCTCAGTTGAAGAAGCGCTCAGTCAAGGTGGGGAGAGGGGTTTCCCAGGAGGTCATACTGGAGATGGATGTCAGGCTCCAAACTTCCACAATAATGAGTGTGCCTGCTAAAAGTTCCCCCAGACCTGAGACAACAAAGTTCTGTCACCTGCAAATGATCATTGGTGAAAACTCCTTTTTAATAGTGGAGCTGCAGCTGTTAGTAAGCAATCCACTTGTGATGCCACCAGGATTCACTGGAGTGTTCCAGAGGCGACGTGCAGCACGGGAGAAATGTGTTAAATTCAGAAAGGCCTCTCAAAATGGGATTATAGAGGCCCTTAACTGGTTGTTAAGGGCCTTAAGGGCCTATCCTGCCTCTTGGAGGCGGGATGGAAACGGGGTCTGAAAGCATGATTGTGGGAAAATTGCTCAGAGGCGGGCTGGAGACGGGATTGGATCCGCCCGCCATTTTTTGCGATTTTAACAACTCACATGCCTCCAGACCCGCCTCCTCGGGCCTAGCAAAATTGAGCCCTATGAATTAGTGCCAGGCGCAAATACTTTAGACTGCACGAAAAATTTGTGCTCACTGCTCAATAAAATGATTAGAGTCCTAAATCAAGTCTTAGGGGGAAAAATTAGGTCGCGCCCCATTTGGGGCGCAAATATCGTCTGGACGCAAATATTAGCGCCTGGCGCTAATTATCGGCACTGACTGGAAACTTCACTTTTACCGCCCCGGGAGGTGAGTGGAGCGCTAAATCAGGCGCTGCACACCTGTCTTAAGGCGCAAAGGCCAAGGAGTGAGGCGCTAACTCAGAGCACTGGCGAAGCTCATGTAATGTCAGTCAGCAATGGAACACACACACAATGGCACGGGCCAGTTCTTAAAGGGGATGGTTAATCTTGCTTTCCATCCACATCCTGTTCATTGCAGCCTTGAATCTCGGCCTGGAGAGACTTGCACATCAAATGTGCTGGAAAGAACAATGGAGAGTACCAGGCAAAGAGCTCAGAGTGCAGCTCCCACAGTCTCTGCTAAATCGATACAAGGAATGGCAAATCAAAATGAACCTGCAAAGTGCTGCTCAGTACCCAAAACTCCTTCACACAACGTTGAATCTCTCCAGAAGTCTCTCCCTCTCTCTCTCAGAATGCGTAGTTCAAAAATGCCACCAACAATAAAAGACAGGAAGAGGCCCCCTTTAAATAGCGCCCCCCCCAGCCCCACAGCGATTGATAGCGTTCCAGTCTTCTGGTCGTTGGATGCGCCAGGCGGTAAGGCAGGGGGCGCCACTCAATTTCCGCTCCGGGGCGCCACAAGGGCGTTGCACCATGGAATGACATCACAATCTGCGCGCGCAGGTGGTCGCAGCGGTAAAGTTTAGCGCCGCCACACAATCTCTAGTTAAGTTCCCGAGCGGCGCAAACATCGCTGCGCCCGGGCGTTAGCGGCTTTGCGCCCCATTAGCGCCCTCTTAAGGCGCTAACGGGAGGCGCAACCAACTGAATTTTTACCCCTTAAAACCCAAGCTCATTGGCGTTAGACTTAAAGGATGGACCAATATTGGGTGCAGTCTAATCGCAACTCATCATTGCCACAGGCTTTTGTCAGTACTTAAAGGGGAGGTTCATTGATGCTGCAGCACCTCATTCTCAGCATTGCTAGCTGTGCAGCTGCCTCAGCAAGCAGAAGCAGAACAAGGAGAATGAGCCGAAGGACTGAACCAGGTTGCTCATGGCAGGTTCCCGGCTCAGGGAGAAAGCCCGCAGATTCTCTGATGAAGCATTCAAGGCATTGGTTTTCATTGTCGAGAGATGGAGGGCGGTGCTCTAGTCAGCAAGTGGCAGGAGGCCCTCGCCACAAGTCTTCCACACCATGTGGAGGGAGGTAGCGTAGCACGTCTCGCGCAGCACTGTGGTCCCCAGGACCCACACACAGTGCAGGAAGAAATTTAACGACCTCACTCGGGTAGTCAGGGTGAGTGAATGCTTCAACAAATGCTACATACCACCATCTGTACCACAATCTTCACACACTGCCCAAAGCACCACACCCCCAGCACTCACCCACCAACAATCTCTACTTAGCAACACTCACACCCACATCTCACTCCTTGCACATAATGACAGCTATTCAACCATGGCAGGCACAAGAGTCATTAGCTATTAGAATTCATGTGATATGTGTAATATGTTTATAGGTAAATTTATTAATGGTCTTTGGAATATTTTGTGGTCTCTCTCATTTCACCTTTGTGCCCAGGAGGACGCTGTGATATGCCATGAGACAGGGATTGTATGATGAGGATGTGGTAAGCTACAGGGATCTGGAGTTTCATTCATGTGAATCAGAGTCTGATGAGCCGGTCATGGACAGCCCATCCAGAAGGCCGATTGTCTCGCTGCCTCCTCCCTCCCTTCTGTTCCTCTTCCTCCTCATCCTCATCCTCATCCTCCCCTGCCTCGTCCTCCTCCTGAGGTGGTCCCACAATCCTTGCTGGCAAGGGCTGCACCCTCATGATGGCCAAGTTGTGGAGCATGCAGCAGACCACCACACAATGGGACTCCCGCTCTGGTGAGTACTGGAGGGCTTCTCCTGAGCAGTCAAGGCAGCGGAACCATTGCTTCAATAAGCCGATGGTCTGCTCGATGATGTTCCTGGTGGCAACATGGCTCTCATTATATGAGTGCTGGGCACAAATGTTGGGGTTGTGGAGGGGAGTCATGAGCCAGGTGGAGAGCGGATAGCCCTTGTCTCCGAGCAGCCACCCTCGAGTTTAATGTGGTGGCTGGAAGAGTGCTGGCACACCGGTCTGGCGCAGGATGAAGGCATCGTGGCTGCTGCCAGGATAGCGGGCATTGACATTAAGGATTCGCTGTCTGTGGTCGTACAACAACTACACATTAAGTGAGTGGTAGCCTTTGCGGTTGCGGAAGACCTCAGGATTTTTAAGCGGTTCTCGCAAAGTCACATGGATGCAGTGGATGGCACCCTGCATCATAGGGAAGCCTGCTATCCTGGCAAAGCCACATGCACGCTCATCCTGCTTCTCTCTGGTGATCGGGAAGCCAATGTAGTCCCTTCTCCTGGTGTAGAGAGCCTCAGTGACTTCTCGGATGCAGCGATGGATGGCGAACTGTGAGATGTTAGCTATGTCTCCTGTTGCAGACTGGAAGGATCCGCTGGCGAGGAAATTGAGGGCCACAGTGACCTTGACTGCCACTGGGGGAGCTGTGGTCGCCCTGGTCTGAAGCTGAAGGTCTGGTTGCAGGAGGTGGCAGAGTTCTGTGACCACCTCCTTGATGAAGCAAAGCCTTCTAATACACTACTCCTTGCTTAATGGAAGACCCTTGGAGGGCAAGGTCTCCTGTTGAGAGCCTTGATGGCCCTCCTCCTCCCTCTGCACACATGTTCCTGTATTTCTCGCTGCCTATGCTCCCTCCACTGTAGATCCTGGAGGGCGAGGTCGACTGCCAGTACAGCCCCCATTAATGTTACCAAGTGTAGCAGTTTGAATCTTTGAAGAATAAATGTAGCTACTTTTTAGTTGCCAGAAGACTCCTGATATAAAAGAACCTCCAAATTACTGAATGAAACTGATGCAGTGGGTGAAACTAACAAAAAAACTCTAAAACTGCACTAACCTGACAGCTGCGAGTGATTACTGATGAACCCTTTAAATAACATCCCTGGAGCCGGCTTCCTGGTGCTGCATTCCAGCTCTCCCTGTCGGTGTTTACTCCAGGCAGTAAGGTAAGTGGCGACAATCAATTTTGCAAATCGGGCGGTCAGTCAGCGTTGCACACTCACTGACGTCACGATCTACCTGGCATTGAAATTCCTGACGATACCTCTTACCGGCGGCGCTAAGCGGGGGGGGGGGGGGCGGATTTGGTGTGCGGCACTGGATTTGCCTTGCCCCGGCGATATTGGTCTAGCGCCCTATTAACACCATCTGCTGCTGCTAATGGGAGGCGCTAATGGGACAAATTTTTCCCCCAAAGTGTTTTATGTTGGGCCACAAGTGCATTTCTCAAGCTGCAAAGAAAATTCAGCAGTCAGATCCTGAGGGTACCAGCTCCCTAGGGGCTTGATAGAACATAAGACCATAAAAAATAGGAGCAGGAGTAGGCCATTCAGCCCTTTGAACCTGCTCCACCATTCAGTAAGATCATGGCTGATCTTCTACTTCAACTTCACCTTCCCACACTATCCCCATATCCCTTGATTCCCTTAGTATCCAAAAATCTATCGATCTCTGTCTTGAATATACTCAACGGCTCAGGATCCACAGCTCTCTGGGGTAGAGAATTCCAAAGATTCACAACTCTTTGAGTGAAGAAATTTCTCCTCATCTCAGTCCTAAATGGCCGACCCCTTATTCTGAGACTGTGACCCTTAGTTCTCGACCCTCCAGCCAGGGGAAATATCCTCCCAGCGACATGAACCCAATGAACCTAAATTTTCCAAATATATTATACTGAAGGAGCACTTCAAAGATGAAAACATCTCCTGCTATCATTCTGGTGATAAGTAGACACACCAGAAATTAATATTTTGTTGTCACTTTGTTAAGATCCTTGCTATCGTCTTTAAGTTCAGTGGGCAGCTGTCAATTCATTTAGACATGGGTGAGAAGGGGTCCTCCCAGCAACCTGGTGACAGAATTAAATATCCCACATGGCATACAACAGTTACTCATGGTGACTGATGCCAGCAGCCAGTGAAATATAATGGTAACGTTGCGCATTCTTATCATAGGAGTTCTAATTCATGTCTTTACTCTCCCACAGGTCCATCAAATGCCCTCCCCACCCCCACTGTCCAGTTGAAGGAGGAAGACGACTCCTCAGAGGAAGGTCCAGTCACCAGACCCATGCGCACTCAGCACCAGTACAGATACGCGCACCTCGGTGGGTCCAGCGAGACATAGAGTAATGTCACCTGGTGTCTCACACATCATAAGTGAGCAAGAGGAGATGGTGGAGACAGGGACAGCAGTGGAGAGTCCTCGTCAGAGGGTGTAGGACGCTCCAAGCTCTGCTCAGCTGGATGCAGATGCTGAACGTCGGGGCTGTTGACAAAGAGGTTGATCTTGGAGGAACAGCAACAATTGCGTGAGCTTTTGGCAGCTTTTCCAGCCACGATGTACAGAGTATGGTGCTGCTCCAACATGAACAGCACCATATCGCAGGCGATGGCGACGATGTGCTCTTCCATGGAAAGGATGGTCACCTGCATGGAGCAGCTAATGTGTCAGTCAAATGAGAACATGCTTGCTGTGAACAACAGCTTGCATAGTCTTATTGAACTCATCTCTAGAAGGGATACCAACATAGACTTGGGTGTTCAGCGCCCCACTGATGACAGCAAGGTGCTCTCCAGCTCCTTGCTAGTAGGGAAGTGCGGGTGACCCAGGAAAGGGATGATGGTGAGAGGGAACGTGGAAGTGGGGGCTCTGCTCAAAGCACTCCCACTTCTCCCCTGTTGCCTTCCCCTCAATCAGAGCCCCACATGCTGCCTTGGATCCCGATGGCCGAGTCTGCCCCTGCACAGTCGCAGGAGGAGCAGTCTTTGGCGGGGCCCTCAAATGCTCCAAAACCCAGAGGACGCCCGCCAAAAGTATCTAAGCAGTCAGAGCAGGGAAGTGAGCAGCGTGCCTCTACCTCTGCTGAAGCCACAGGGGGTGTACCTCGGAGAAGCACTCGGAAAAGAAAAATTACACAATCGTAGATGCACAAGGGTATGCACATGGGTGTTTGCCAAAATGTGACTGTTAAGTTTCAGTTCTATTTATGACACACATCAATTTATTTCTTTGCACCACTTTCCCATCTTGTCCATTTTTGCCTGCTACCTGGGAAGTGGCCTTGTCACTTGGAGTGAATGTTGAGACATTACTTAACCTCGAGCAATGGGTGTGTGTGTGACAGGAATGGTTTGGTCATTTTAGAATTGCTTTGTGGTGTTGGGGGGTGGGGGAGCTGGGGAAGTTGGTACAGCATCTGGGAGACTGATGGGTGCACTGGTGCAACTTAACTAAATCGTGCTGTTATGAGACCATCCCGGATCTCCTGGGCAGGAATGTGCGCCACTGCTGGTGCCATCTACACCTCAGGTTACTCCTTTTCCTCCTCCTTCTCCTCCTTCTCTTCCTCGTGCCCCTCCTTCTGCTCCTCCTCTTCCGAAGAGGCTGTGCATTCTGCACCTTGCTCCTCCTGCAGCTCCAATCCTCGCTGCTGCGCTATGTTGTGCAGCGCGCAGTGTACAACGATCGTTCTGGAGACCCTGGCTGGTGCGTACTGAAGGGCTCTTCCAGATCTGTCAAGGCATCTGAAGCGCATCTTCAGCATGCCGATTGCTTGCTCTATCATACATCTGGTCGTCACGTGGCTTTCATTATAACGCTCCTTGGCCTCATTGCTTGGCCTCCTCAAGGGTGTCAACAGCCACGTCTTCAGTGGATGGCCCTTGTCTCCAAGGAGCCAGCTGGTAAGTCTGTTTGGAGGTGCGAAGAGCAGACGGAGGGTGGACTGGCGCAGAATGAAAGAGTCATGACAGCTCCCTGGGAATCTGGCACACACATGCATAATGATCTTTTTGTGGTTGCAGACGAGCTGCACATTGAGGGAGTACAGCCGTCCGGTTCACGAACACTCCTGGGTTATGATGGGGTGCCTTGATGGCCACATGTGTGCAGTCGATGATGCCCTGCACGTGTGGAAAGCCAGCCAGAGCTGCAAAGCTGAGCGCCCGCTCAGTCACACTGGCTTCATCAGTGGCAAAGTGTACATAAGTGGCTGACTTGTGAAACATGACATCGGTCACCTGGGTGACCAACTGCGAGATCCTGCAAATGTCTGCTGAAGATCCCCGGAAGGAGCCTGAGTGAAGAAGTTGAGGGTGGTGGTGACTTTGACAGTCACTGGTAAGGCATGTCCACCTGGTCCTCTGGGCAGCAGGTCTTCTTCCAGCAAGCTACAAATGTCTGGCACGACCTGGCACGATAGCCTCCTGAAGTACTGCTGTTCAGTCATGTCCAGGAAGCTCATCCTCTGCCTGTGTACCCTGTGTTGGGGGCACTGCCTCCAGTGCGATGCACCCCTGCACTGATCCCCTCTCTCCTGTGGAGCATCAGGTCATTGAGGAGAAGGCTGCTGGTGTTGCTGCTGCTGCTGGTGTTGTTGCTGCTGCTGGTGTGGCTGGTGTTGTTGGTGCTAGGGCTCATCTTGGTCCAAATCTGAGGTCCAAGGTGAAACAGTATAAGCAGCACCCATGCTGATCTGATAGGTGCCAGATAAAGTGACGATCAGAGGCACAATCCTCCAATGTAGTGAGAGTGACTTACAATGTAGTGAGAGTGGCTTCCGAGCTTGCAGAAATCACCTGCAAACTCCTGAAAGCAAAATCTCTGCGCAAAATGGTGTCAGCAAGAGCCTTCCCCTTAGGCAAGGAAGCAGGGGTAAGGTGAGAGTATTTATGCACTTTTTCCAGCTGTCACTTAATGAACTAACACATTGGCCACTGAGCTCTCGCCTTGCCTTGACAGGCGAGCTTCAGGAAGTCCGTGAATCCTGTGCACAAGCTGTAAAAACTGAAACCTCACGTTAAAAAGCTTCTTAAGGGTCTCTCAACGAGCTGTTAACTACTTCAATGAAGTTGCCTGCCTCTCCCGAGCAGATCTGTGGTGCGCTTCGAAACGCGCCCCAATTAAATGCAGAAGTCGGCAGGATGAGGGCAGGTTCCCGATGCGCTGTCAATTTCAGCACTTTTAGCTGCCACCCCGCTCCCAAAACCACACTCTGCAATTTTCCAATTCCGGCCATCATCTTTAACATATTCCCCCCACCTCCCCATTTGCACCCTATGTTCTAAGGCAAGCTAGGATGTCCTAGGATGTTCGCTTGTAGTACCAATTAATAAAACCAGGCAATCTCCCGTTAGAAGTCAATTGTTGCTGACTTCAAATAGCTTGTAAATCAGAAGTGAAATGGTTGATGATTCTCTGTAATATTCTTTGGTAGTAATCCATGCATCAGACGTGACAGTGGATCCTGAAATGGGAGTGTGAGAGTATTTATGAAGTCTGTAATCCATTTAGCAGACAAATCTATTGCAACCTTGTCATGCTCCAACAAACATTTGGTTAAGATTTCTTTTTACGTAACTGAGTTGTTAAAAGGCATCTCTGAGTGAAATTTTCGAGTAATGCTGGCTACTCAGTATATTAAAACACAATTATGTGGGTATGGTAGTGTAGTGGTTACGATCTAGAGGTCTGGACTTATAATCCAGAGAACATGAGTTCATCCCTCCTTCGCAGTTTGAGAATTTGAATTCAGTTTAATAAAAAATTAAATCTAGAAATAAAAAGCTGATATCTGTAACAGTGACCATGAAGCTGTTGGATTGTAGTAAATCCCAACTGGTTCAGTAATGTCCTTTAGGGAAGGAAACCTGCTGTCATTACCCAGTCTGGCCTATATGTGATTCCAGTCCCATACCAATGTGCTTGACCTTTCACTGCCCTCTGTAGGTATAAAAATGAGAAGTCGCGCAACACCAGGTTATAGTCCAACAGTTTTATTTAAAATTACGAGCTTTCGGAGCTCCGCTCCTTCTTCATGTAAAGGTACAGTGAGGGAATCTATTACACAGTATATATACACAGAGAACAATTTGTCTGCAGAGATACAATCTGTTAGGGAGGCATTACATCAAAGACACATCAGAGTACAGCTAAGACAATGAGGTGGGTCACAGGGGGTCCAACGTGTCAAATGCTGCCGTCTGCAGTTAAGCTTTTAACTTTTTCTTTGTGTGTTTTTTTTTAAAAACTGGAAAGACAGACAACGATGTCGAGTCACGTTCTGTAGCGTGACATGAACCCAAGATCCCTATTGAGGCCGTCCTCATGGGTGCGAAACTTGGCTATCAGTTTCTGCTCGATGATTTTGCGTTGTCGTGTGTCTCGAAGGCCACCTCTGTAGATATAGCAAGCCATTCAGTTATTTCAAACCGCTGATGGTTCAAGAAGAAGGCACCCACCATTTTCTCAGGGCAACTAGGGATGGGCAATAAATTCTGGCCTTGCCAGTGCGATCCTCAACCTGAGAATTCAAAAAAAATGGTTTCAAAAATCAGGTTTTTTTTACAAATCCACAACATGAATCAAATTGAAATACTTCATCGCAAGAGCAAAAGATAATTATGAATGAAAAAGATCATTTAGCCAATCTTAGGTTTTTTTCCTCAATAGATGAACTAAGTCCCTACATTGCAGTATGCAATTGTTTCTTCAATGATTGTAAAGTTTTTGCTTCAACTACTCAATCCAGAAGTTCACTCAACGGGGGTCAGCTATTCGTTTTACACCCCACTCAATTTTCATAAGAACATAAGAACATAAGAAATAGGAGCAGGAGTAGGCCAATCGGCCCCTCGAGCCTGCTCCGCCATTCAATAAGATCATGGCTGATCTGATCCTAACCGCCAATCTACTATCTATCACAGAACCATCTCCTGCATCTAACAGAATTGCACACACGAAATAGGAGCAGAATCAGGCTACACGGTCCCTGGGCCCGCTCCACTACCCACAGGGCCATGACCGATCCGAACCTAGACTCATGTCCAAATTCCTGCCCGCTCCCCGTAACCCTTAATGCCCTTTACTTCTAGGAAACTGTCTATTTCTGTTTTAAATTTATTTAATGATGTAGCTTCTACAGCTTTTTGTGGCAGCATATTCCATGGACCTACCACCCTCTGAGTGAAGTAGTTCCTCCTCATCTCAGTTTTGAAAGAGCAGCCCCTTATTCTAAGACTATGTCCCCTAGTTCTAGTCTCACCCGTCATCGGGAACATCCTCCCCGCATCCACCCGCTCCAACCCCTTCACAATCTTATATGTTTCAATAAGATCGCCTCTCATTCTTCTGAACTCCAATGAGTAGGGTCCCAATCTACCCAACCTCTCCTCATATGACCACCCCCTCATCCCCGGGATTAACCGAGTGAACCTTTTTTGCACTGCCTCGAGAGCAAGGATGTCTTTCCTTAAGTAAGGACACCAAAACTGTATGCAGTATTCCAGGTGCGGTTTCCTTTCCATTAACTTTAATCGCTTCCCGCCCGATGGGGACATTTAAAATCAACTGTATGCGTTGAGAACTTCCCAATTTCAGTCTTAAATTTGACTCTTACTAGCATGAGCCTGTACCCCTTGTGCTATTCTCACAACTTAGTGTGAATTTTCCAAATCTACCTTTTTGATGTTGTTTACAACCTTGTGCACCTCTATAAGATCACTTCTTAGATGCCTCCTTTCAAGGGTCCAAGTTTTTCCAGTCCTTTCTCATAACTCCGAGGTGATCAGTCTCATGGCTCTTCTCTGAATCACCTCCAGTGGTTAAATGTCTCTCTGTCTCAGTGATCAGAACAGGACACCACACTCAAGGTGTGATCCCGAGCACTATACAGTTTGAGCATGACTTCCTTTGACTTGCACTCTACAATTTTGGCTACATAGTTCAGGTTGCTTGTGTGTGATGTCACTGCAATGACTCTTTTGGCTTTTCTGTCTCCCCAAACAAAAAAAACTTCACAAAAAAAGCGCCCTTTTAACTCAGAGCTTTGAACAGTGCAGATTTCAATTAGGTTATTTCCAGGAAGCCAATAATATTATGAGTAATATTTTTCTAATGGTAGTTAACCAACAGCACAATAGCAACTTGCATGTATGTAGTGCCTTTAACATTGAAAAGCATCCTACGCATAAGCGTAAAGAAAAAATAGATGCCAAACAAAAGAAGCAGATATTTAAAGGGGTCACCAAAAGCTTGTTCAAAAAGGTGATTTTTAAGGAGGGACTTAAAGGACAGGAGAATGGAGAGGTCGAGAGGCTTAGGGAGGGAATTCTAGAGGATGAGGTCTAAGCATCTGTAGGCACGGCAGACAACGTTAGGGTGAAAAGAAGATGGGATGCACAAGAGGCCAGAGTCAGAGGAAATGAGTGTTTGGAGGCGTAGCACTTGTAGCACTGAAGGAGGTTACAGAGATAGGGAGGGGGCAAGGCCATGAAGGGAGGAGTATTAAGATATGATTTTAGCTGCTAGATAGTGTACATGATATAGTTGTGCAAAAATTGTCAATTGGAAATTCAGTATTAACTGGTTAAGATAACCAGATACAATGGCAACGGTTAAGATCAGCATCAAAATAGTTATAAATAAATTCAAAAACCTTTCCTGCTGACGTACATGTTTCATTGTTCCTGGTGATGATTGTTTAACATAAACTTATATTCTTGTGTGATTGTGCACACACAAGGTAAATAGTGTGAGAACGGACATTTCAGACGAGAGGTAGAACAGACTGATGTCATTTTTTTAGTCACAGATTAAACAGCTAGACATGTGAAACACTGCAATATGTTTCTCTCATTCCCATTTTGCTTGGTGAAGTTGCAACAGAATTGGACTAGAGTGATTTAAAATGATGGTAAAGGTCATTGAACCTGGCTGTGGTCCACCTTCATTAGATAGAGAAAAACTGAGGCCCAGATTATACGATGCATGGAGAGAAAAAAATGATTGGATGCTCTTAGCACAGATAAGGCAGTCAAACATAACTAAATTGCCTGACAGTATTTCAACCAAAACATTGTTGAGAAATTAACATTCCTTTGCTGGGACACAGGGAAGTTGATCAGCCTGCCATCAAGCTGGAATTGTTACTGTTCTGTCACTAAAGTTTGGGCTCTAGTTCCTGGAGTGTGGATATTAGGATTTCAGAGATACACGTATGAAGACACGTTTGACATCATGTATTTGTATAAAGTCACTTGCAGTAACATCCCAAATCCCAAAAGGCGCTTACAAAGATGCAATCAAATCAATATCATAAAGGAAAGTGCAGCACCGAAACAACACCTGCCGTCTCCTCGATGGGGCAGTTATCAGAATGGCACATTGGAACACAAAAAGCTGGAAGAGTTCCTTCAGATGCATGCAGTGTCACTACAAGAAACAGTCCAGGTACAGACAGGAATGTCATACAGGTACAGTCTAAGATTTGCTCTGTGATAACAGACAATTTGGTCTGAATGAGGCTTTTTATCTCTGTTTTGTTAATTTACCTACATATTTTGTGTGTAAACTATTCAACAGCTGCCATGTCATTGGTTCTCACAGGAACAATACTATTAATGGCTCAAATGTTATATTACTATTATTCATAAATGGAAGTAGATTAAATGATAAACTGGTATATTGTCACAATGAAATAAGGCAATGTGGTTTAAGGGTAGCGTTGATAGCTGCTTTGTAAATATAAGTCATCTATTCAGTGCTTGGTTATTACTAATTATTTTATTAATTTCTTGTTTAAAATTTCAATTATTTTTTAACATGCGTGCTTTAATTTCATCCAAATTAAACTTTCCATTGTACAAAATTATTAGTTATTTTGAACTTAAACAAGTGAAGTCTCTCTATTGATAGGGTCTTTATCTTTTTTTCTATGTCCATCTGCTTTCTGCCTGTGGCACTGAGGTACCGCCAGCAATGCTGCTTTACTTCTGGTAAATTGTCAGAAAAATCATGACCATGAGTGGAGGCACATTGCTAACATTGACCAACTGCAGGGCATGTTATGAGATTGCACATTTATGGGCATCAACGTATCCATGCTATTTATATTCTTTGAAAGGGGGCTGATTGTTGAGCTTGCATTATTTATTCTGAAAAGCGTTTACTCAGGGCTCCAGTTGTCTGCTCACATTGTCCCAACTGAGATTACTCCCATCTCAGCAATGTTTAACTGCAGTTTTTTCCTTTGATCTTTTTCTTCCATTTATAGTGAAATTTTCCAAAAAAACCCTCTATTTTGTTTTTTATTTTATGTTATTTTTCATAGTACACAAAATGAAGGGAGACAGCTCTTGGGTATACGGCGTTCTGGTTGGCGTACGTGTTTGCAACTAATGCAGTGCAACAGTTTCTGGTTGGCTCTTCTGGCAGGACCACCGTATTAATAGGCAATCTCCATCTGCACATGGAAATTAAGTGCGGTGTGAAGACTGTTTCATGTAGTCAAGGGGTCTAGAACGAGGGGCCAATATATACAAGATTAAATGTAAGAGATTTAGAATGGAGAGCAGGAGAAACTTTTTTTACACAGAGTTGTGAGGCTGTGGAATTCACTTCCAGGGTTGAGGCAGAAAATATGTCAACATTCAAGATTAGTTTAGTTTGGTGGATGAAGGAAAAAGAGATATGGGAATGGGGCGGGTAACTGTGATTAGAATCATTTGCTGGCATGGAAGGCAAACCCCGATATGGGCTGACTTGGCCAAATGGCCTGTTTCTATGTTGAAACTTCTAAATATATTTCTATGTAAATCACATTATTTGCAATGGGATCTCACTGTGTGCATTTTCCTGTTCATAAGTGAGGAGCACAAAGATCAGAAATGTTCAGGCCTGGTCCAGGAAGTGATTTCTTAAAGGGTAACTAAAGTATTTTTGGTTACGACAACAAACATATTTGTTGTGTAATATTTTTGTAATCAAGCTAGAGTATGAAGTAAATGTGAGGTATTACATTTTGGTCGGAAGAATAGGGAGGTCACTTATCACTTGGAGGGTGCGAGTCTAGGTGTGGTAGCGGAACAAAGGGATCTCGGAGTACAAATACACAAATCACTAAAAGTTATGACACAGGTTAGCAAGGCCATAAAAAGAGCAAACCAAGCACTAGGGTTTATTTCTAGAAGTATAGAATTGAAAAGTAGGGATGTTATGCTAAACCTGTATCGAACCTTGGTTAGACCACATTTAGAGTACTGCATACAGTTCTGGTCGCCATATTATAAAAAGGATATTGAGGCACTGGAGAGGGTGCAGAGAAGATTTACAAGGATGATACCAGAAATGCGAGAGTATACATATCAGGAAAGGATGAACAGGCTGGGTCTCTTTTCTCTTGAAAAAAGAAGATTCTGCCATTTTCCCAGCAGTCCTGCCTCCATTTTTCAGCGAGCGCAAGATACTAATTGATAAACTTAATAGCAATGGCCCAACATAAATAATTCTCCAGTTAGGAGGAAAGCTTCACATCAAGTTGTAAGTTTACTTGACACTTCAACAAAAAAGGTTATGAATGACCTTTTAAAGAATGATTTGATGTATTCCTGCTTCGTAATCTTCAAAACAGCAACTTTGCAGACAATTTACTTCTAACATACACCTGGATTCCCCTCTGACTTGGTACTTTCCAGGTTGATTGTCAGAAAATCAGAATTCTCAGTGACCTGGAAAGAATGCTCAGAACTGTCAAATTTACTTAGAAACTAGAGCGACTGTTTTAAAGCATCCAATCCTCAATGAGAAAAATGCCAGTATACAAAGCCTTCAGGTCTTTGAAGTGCCAGTAACAAAATGTCCTTTTGTTAATATAGATTTTTGCCCAATTACACATCTTTCTGTAAACCTAATTAACAATTTATACAGTCAAATGAAGGGCACTGTCTTCTTATTCTAGCTACCATTATTTAGCACTTAATGATTTTTAAAAGATCAAACTTACATATGCAGTATCTTACCTTGTATATTTAATATTGTCACTGTACATAAGGGAAGATGCTTCTATTCCTTCACTCAAAACAGTCAATATTTTAACATTTTTAACACTTTCACTTTTTAAACCATTCATAATCTGTATTAGAAACACTTAAAAATGCCAATAAATTGCAGATTTGTTTACTTTTAACGGGTATTTGAAAAACTCAACAAACTTTGTTGAAGGACCGTCCATAAAATATTTTAAAAGGGTAACAAAGAATATTAAAATGTATTGGGAGCTGGTAGGCGACTGGGAATAGATTTGATGGCTGATGTGGAGAAAAGCACCGGCAGAGTTGATGGGCCAAATGGCCTGTTTTTGTGCTGTGATTCTATTTATTGGGCTCTTTTTGTAATTTCAAGGATATAGGTCAGCAATAAAAACAGAAAGTGCTTGAAATACACAGAAGGTCCATCAGCATCTGATTAACATTTTTGATATGGACCTTTTGTCAGAACTGATGTAGGTTAATAATGTGGTAAAAACACTTTCCCATGAATGGTGGAAGCACCACATTTTCAGTATCACTGGTGACCTGTGAACTAGGCCAGTCCACTATGGGGACATCACAATCAAGCTTTATCTTATTCTTTATCTTATATACCAACTTCTGCACATGTTCCTCTTCCACCAGAAGTCACTGAACAATGATTAGCAGTGGGGATTCAGGCTGTGTCTTTTCTCTATATATCCTAGCACTCAGACCATTTTCAGCAATCTTATTTCCACCCTAACTAACTAACTGACCAGGGATTAAACTCAGGACATTCCTGGTCTATATAGCTCCACTTCACTGGGTAGTTCAGTTACCAACACAGCCACTGTGTAAGCTCATGCCCACTTAGTTGCGATCATGTCTTTGAATTAGTCCAGGTCTCAGATAGAGTGCATTGCACATAATGGTACAGGGCTGAAGTATGTTTGGGAATTATATTGATTCATTTATGGAATTCATGCTGGATTTGTTACATTTTGCATACAAATATAATGTCCCTATTCGTAAAATAAAGATATAAGTTATTAAAAGCAGTGTGTACAAATTAATAAAGAGGACAAAATACTTGAAGGGGAATAATTTTAA
Source organism: Squalus acanthias (assembly GCA_030390025.1). NCBI lineage: Eukaryota > Metazoa > Chordata > Chondrichthyes > Squaliformes > Squalidae > Squalus > Squalus acanthias. The sequence goes on from CM059429.1 coordinate 45,737,595, forward strand.
TCATAGAGTCATAGGGGGAAAAATTCAGCTGCTTGCGCCTCCCGTTAGCGCCTTAAGAGGGCGCTAATGGGGCGTAAAGCAGCTAACGCCCGGGCGCAGCGCCGCCCACGCCTCCCGAAAAATTTAGTGGGAGGTTAGCGGCGGCGGCAGCCGGTAGCGCCCTGTGGCGCTGCGCCGCCGGCGATGACGTCATCGCCGTGCGCAGCACCCCGCTCGCGCCCCGGCCGTGATCTTCAGTCGCGCCCCCTGATTTACCGCCAGACGCTATGTCCGACGGGTTCAGGGAGGCGTACGTGCGGCCGGGGCGGCGATATTTAAAGCGGAGGTGGCAGGCGGCCATTTTTGTTGCTGGCCGCCTGCCAGCACCTGCCCCCGGCCCCCGTGAAGCCCCCCCACCGTGAAGTGCCGGCTGCGCTCCAAGAGCCCGGCACTTCTCTTGAGTGCCGGGCTCTTTTGCCGGCACTCCCGATCCCTGGGGGCCCAGCTGGGCCCCGGTTCGCGCTGCGCAGGGTCCCTCCCCTTTAAGAAGGGGAGGAAGGACTGCAATACCGCGGCGCGACGTGCCGCAGCGCGTGGCGCTGCGGCACGTAGCGCCAGGATATTCACTCGCAGCGCCCCAAGAGGGATGCGGGCTGCTTCCAGTTGCACCCCGCTTCCCTCTTGGGGCGCAACCACTGAAGTTCCGGCGCGGGGCCGCTAATTTTTTCGGGGCGCTAAAAGTCGCGCCCCGGCGAGGTTAGCGCCCCAAATGGGGCGCGACTCAATTTTTACCCCATAGAGTCATAGAGTTATACAGCACAGAAAGAGGCCCTTTGGCCCATCGTGTCCGCGCCGGCCATCAAGCCCTGTCTATTCTAATCCCATTTTCCAGCACTTGGTCCGTAGCCTTGTATGCTATGGCATTTCAAGTGCTCATCTAAATGCTTCTTGAATGTTGTGAGGGTTCCTGCCTCTACCACCCTTTCAGGCAGTGAGTTCCAGATTCCAACCACCCTCTGGGTGAAAAAGTTTTTCCTCAAATCCCCTCTAAACCTCCTGCCCCTTACCTTGAAACTATGTCCCCTGGTTATTGACCCCTTTACTAAGGGGAAAAGTTCCTTTCTATCTACCCTATCTATGCCCTCATAATTTTGTACACCTCAATCAGGTCCCCCCTCAGCCTTCTCTGCTCTAAGGAAAACAACCCCAGCCTGTCCAGTCTCTCTTCATAGCTGAAGCACTCCAGCCCAGGTAACATCCTGGTGAATCTCCTCTGCACCCTCTCCAATGCAATCACATCCTTCCTATAGTGTGGTGACCAGAACTGCACACAGTATTCCAACTGTGGCCTAACTAGCGTTTTGTACAGCTCCATCATAACCTCCCTGCTCTTATATTCTATGCCTCGGCTAATGAAGGCAAGTGTCCCATATGCCTTTTTAACCACCTTATCTACCTGTCCTGCTGCCTTCAGGGATCTATGTACATGCACACACCATGGTCCCTCTGATCCTCTGTCCTTCCTAGGGTCCTACCATTCATTGTGTATTCCCTTGCCTTGTTAGTCCTCCCAAAATGCATCACCTCACACTTTTCAGGGTTAAATTCCATTTGCCACTGTTCTGCCCATCTGACCAACCCGTCTATATCGTCTTGTAGCCTGAGGCTTCCCTCTTCACTATTTACCACCCCACCAATTTTCGTGTCATCTGCGAACTTACTGATCTTACCACCTACATTCATATCTAAATCATTAATGTACACTACAAACAGCAAGGGACCCAGCACCGATCCCTGCGGTACACCACTGGACACAGGCTTCCAGTCACAAAAATAACCTTCGACCATCACCCTCTGCCTCCTGCCACTAAGCCAATTTTGGATCCAATGTGCCAAGTTGTAGACCACATCAACTGCACAACCCTCATCCACACACCTAGTCACCCCCTCAAAAAATTCAATCAAATTGGTCAGACATGATCTCCCACTGACAAAGCCATGCTGACTATCCTTGATTAATCCTTGCCTCTCCAAGTGGAGACTAATTCTGTCCCTCAGAATTTTTTCCAATAATTTCCCTACCACTGATGTTAGGCTCACTGGCCTGTAATTCCCTGGTTTATCCCTACTACCCTTCTTGAATAATGGTACTGCGTGAGCTGTTCTCCTGTGCTCTGGCACCTCCCCTGTGCCAGAGAGGTTCTGAAAATTTGTGTCAGAGCCCCTGCAATCTTCTCCCTTGCCTCACACAGCAGCCTGGGATACATCTTGTCTGGGCCTCGGGATTTATCCACTTTTAAGCCCGCTAAAACCGTTAGTACCTCCTCCCTCTCAATACTAATTTGTTCAAGTATATCACAATCCCCCTGCCTGATTTCTATGCCTACATCGTCCTTCTCCATAGTGAACACAGATGCAAAATATTCATTTAAAACCTCACCTACATCTTCTGGCTCTACACACAGATTGCCACTTTGGTCCCTAATGGGCCCTACTCTTTCCCTGGCTATCCTCTTGCCCTTAATATACTTATAAAACACCTTGGGATTTTCCTTTATTTTGCCCGCCAGTGTTTTTTCATGCCCCCTCTTTGCACTCCTAATTTCTTTTTTAAGTACCCCCCTGCACTTTCTATACTCCTCTCGGGCTTCCACTGTTTTTAGTCCTTTGTATCTGCCAAAAGCCTCCCTTTTTTTCCTCATCCATTCTCGTATATCCCTTGACATCCAGGGTTCCCTGGGCTTGTTGGTCCCACCCTTGACCTTTACGGGAACATGTTGGCGTTGTACTCTCTCTATTTCCTTTCTGAAAGACTCCCACTGCTCTGATGTGGATTTTCCTACAAGTAGTTGATCCCAGTCTACTTTGGCCAGATCCTGCTTTATCATATTAAAATCGGCCTTCTCCCAATTTAGAACCTTTATTTCCGGACCATCTTTGTCCTTTTCCATGACTACCTTAAATCTCACCGAATTATGGTCACTGTCACCAAAATGCTCTCCTACTAATACTTCTACCACTTGCCCGGCTACATTCCCTAGAATTAGGTCCAGTACCGCCCCCTCTCTTGTAGGACTTTCTACATGCTGGCTCAAAAAGCTCTCCTGGATGCACTTTAAGAATTCCGCACCCTCTAAGCCTTTCACACTCTGACTATCCCAGTTATTATTGGGGAAGTTGAAATCCCCTACTATTATTACCCTATTATTTCTACACTTCTCTGAGATTTGCCTACATATCTGTTCTTCTATCTCCCCCTGACTGTTTGGGGGCCTATAGTACACTCCCAGCAAAGTGCTTGCCCCCTTTTTGTTTTTAAGTTCTACCCATATGGCCTCATTAGAGGAACCTGCTAAGATATCATCCCTCCTTACAGCAGTAATTGACTCCTTGATTAATATTGCGACACCCCCTCCTCTTTTACACCCCCCTCTGTCTCACCTGAAGATTCTATACCCCGGAATATTGAGCTGCCAGTCCTGCCCCTCCCTCAACCATGTCTCTGTGATAGCAACAATATCATACTCCCATGTGTTCATCAAAACCTTCAATTCCTCTGCCTTACTTGCAAGACTCCTTGCATTAAAATAAATGCCATCCAGCCTTGCCATACTCCCTTGTGCCGTTACATATTTGCTCTGCCCTCCAGGCTGACTTGTTTTTTCCTCTATATTTGGCTGTGCATCACCCCCTACTATAGCTCCACTCCGTATCCCATCCCCCTGCCAAGTTAGTTTAAACCCCCCCAACAGTGCTAGCAAACCTCCCCGCAAGGATGTTGGTCCCGTTCCGGTTCAGGTGCAACCCGTCTGACTTGTACTGGTCCCACCTTCCCCAGAAGCAGACCCAGTGATGCAGGAAACTAAAGCCCTCCCTCCTGCACCAACTCTTTAGCCACGCATTCATCTTCTATATCCTCCTATTCCTATACTCACTAGCACGTGGCACTGGGAGTAATCCAGAGATTACAACCTTTGAGGTCCTGCTTTTTAAACAGAGACAAATAGAATTAGTATTTATTCACAATATCTCTTCCAGTATTCATGAGGTAGGACATCAAAACAGTTCTCGTATGGTGTGGACAAAGAAACTACAAAACACCTTTACAAAGGACTGACTTTAGGTGTGCTTATCTAAAATTAACTACAGTTATAAAGTAACATTGGTGTGAAGTGCTTTTCATTAATTCAGTATGGAAACCAAATTAATTTTTCACAAAGGAAAGCAGGTGGGCTCATTAAATCCTCATAAGGTGTCTTGCATAATGAAGTAATTAATCTACTTTCTCCATATGATACCTTTCTTACAGTCTCCATTTAAATACAAAATGTTTCACTTGGCAAAGAATTGCTTTGCTTAATGATCATGGATGCAAGACTAAAAATTCGACAAGCACAAATTATTTTACCCATTAATTAATATGTCTGCAATTAGCTGTAATAATAACCATTTGAATGGCTCTCCGGGTATCTTCATCTCAGTGATCCTGTTCTTCGAACAGCTAACAGAAACACAACCCAACCAAAGCAATGATCTTAAAGTTTTTTTTCGTTAAAAATATGATTAGAACTCAGGAAACCCTAAAGGGGATTATTCTTCAACTGAGATAAAAGGTGATATAAGCAGTACTTAATCTTAGAGATACTCAGCAGGTCAGGCAGCATCTGTGAAGAGAGAAACAGAGTTAACGTTTCAGGTCAATGACCTTTCGTCAGAACTGGTCAAAGGTGTTGCTATGGGAACCCGCATGGGTCCCAGCTATGCCTGCCTTTTCTTGGGATATGTGGAACATTCTTTGTTCCAGTCCTACTCAGGTCCCTTCCCTCACCTCTTTTTCCGGTACATTGATGACTGTATCAGTGCGGTTTCCTGCTCTCGCCCTGAACTAGATAATTTCATTCACTTTGCTTCCAACTTCCACCCTTCCCTCACCTTCACATGGTCCATCTCCAACTCTTCCCTTCCGTTTCTCGACTTGTCTGTCTCCATCTCTGGGGATAGGTTATTGACAAACATTCACTACAAGCCCACTGACTCCCACAGCTACCTAGACTACACTTCCTCCCACCCCGCCTCCTGTAAGGACTCTATTCCATTCTCCTAGTTTCTCCGTCGCCGCTGCATCTGCTCTGACGATGCCACCTTCCATACCAGTGCTTCCGACATGTCTTCCTTTTTCCTCAACCGAGGATTCCCCTCTACTGTGGTTGACACGGCCCTCGACCATGTCCGTTCTATCTCCCGCACTTCTGCCTTCACCCCTGCCCCTCCCTCCCGGTACCACGATCGAGTTCCCCTTGTCCTCACCTTTCACCCCACCAGCCTCCACATTCAACGGACCATCCTCTGCCATTTCCGCCACCTCCAGCGTGATCCCACCACAAACACATTTTCCCCTCACCTTCCCTTTCAGCATTCCGAAGGGACCGCTCCCTCCACGACACCCTGGTCCACTCCTCTATCACCCCCAGCACCCCTTCCCCTTCGCCCGGCACCTTCCCGTGCAAGCGCAGGAGATACAACACCTGCCCTTATACCTCCCCCCTTCCCACTGTCCAGGGCCCCAAACACCCCTTCCAGGTGAAACAGCGATTTACTTGTACTTCTTGCAATTTAGTATACTGTATTCGCTGCTCACGATGCGTTCTCCTCTACATTGGGGAGACCAAACACAGATTGGGTGACCGCTGTGCGGAACACCTCCGTTCAGTCCGTAAGGGTGACCCCGAGCTTCTGGTCGCCTGTCACTTTAATTCTCCGCTCCACTCCCACTCAGACCTAACTGTCCTCGGCCTCTTGCATTGTTCCACGGAAGCTCAGCGTAAGCTCGAGGAACAGCACCTCATCTTTCGATTAGGCACTTTACAGCCTTTTGGACTCAACATAGAGTTCAACAATTTCAGATCATAACCTTGGCCCCTATCCTATATATATTTTTATCCACACTTTTGGTTTGGCCTTCTGTTCTTCTCTCCCACATGGCAGCTGTCTTTCATTCTGCCAGCACAATTTACACTTCATCTGGAGCCATCCTTTGTTTCTTAACCTGTCCCATTACCATCTCCTTTTGCCTTGAATATCTCTTAATGTCTCTTAACCTCTCCTGCCTTCTATCCTATCATAGACCTTCCCTTTTGTTCTTTCATCCTCTCCCCCATTTCCCAGCCCCTACACTTGCTTAAAAATCTGTTCCATTTCCTGCTTTTTTCCAGTTCTAATGTAAGGTCATCGACCTGAAACGTTAACTCTGTTTCTCTCTTCACTGATGCTGCCTGACCTGCTGAGTATCTCCAGCATTTTCTGTTTTTATTTCAGATTTCCAGCATCTGCAGTATTTTCTTTTTGTACTTAATCTTAAATTAGTTACATTGAATAATGTTCCTGCTGTCTGGTGATGGAATATGTTCCAGCAGACCCATGATCAGTTCCTCCTGATATCAATCATGTTAAAGTGAGGAATTGCCCGAATGGATTGTGTGGGACATAATGGTATATATTGCTGAAAAAAGAGTCTACGAATGGACTGAAATGTTTCTTTTATTGCTCAGTCTGTAGAAATACCCAATTTTTTTAACTTGTATAATCTTATCAGAGAACATTTTGCAAAAATCGGTGTTATCTCAGTCTTTGTTTATAGCATAGGAAGTCCATTTATATACCCTAACCCTTTTTTAAATCCACTTCACATCATATCCTTGTCTCACATCAGGGACTTTCCATTGTGCATTTGCCATTTTCTGCTCAAGCACGTATGGCTCATTCACCAGGTAAGATTCCAAACACATCACAATGCTTCCACACTGTACACAATGTGGGTTTCAAACCAATATGTTGAAAATATAACCAGAGTAACATTGTCCTTGGAAATCATACAAAAACATGTTCTCAGTTGAAAAGAATGTTTTATATGGATTGTCTACACATAACGTGACAAATCAGTGTAATCTGCAAGTGAGTGTTGTATCGAGAAGCTATTGGAGGTGGATTTTCAGCTTCTGGCCAAAACAGGTGCTAAATCAGCACAGCAGCCATGCTGCTTTCTGAAGCTGTCATCAGGAGGCCAAAACCATTTTAAAGTTCAGGCCTCATTTGAATGTAGCCGGTGAGCTGTGGGCGTTAAACGGGCTGTCCGCTGGAGCTTGCCAGTTATGGGAGGGCGGGAAAATTGCTGGCTCCCACACTGAACCAGCCAGCAGGCCAGGCCTTGGAAAGGGGGAGCTGATCCCAGAGGGAGCCGAGCAGCGGGCCGCAGTACTTTTGTGCAGCCAGAAGGAGTACTCTTTCTCCTCCTGGTCCCACATAAATTCTCCCAAAACTATTTTTGGGCCTTTCTGTGAGCACCCACCTTCAAGGACCACTGGATAAGCTGCTTGCCACCTGGTAAACCTGGCTCGTTCCACCCAATTGTACTTAAAAATTGCAGACGGAGTTCTACAACCTGTGTAAGACCCCGATTTACATTTGTAAGTGGCCTTCTGCCCGAAACAGGTGGGCATGCTGCTTTCCCATTTACAGGCCCGCCTGAAATTTGCAGCAGGCGAGCCTTTGGTTGAATGAGGCGGCTGGGGTTCCCCCTCCGTACCCTCCCCCTGATTTTCAACTGCCAGCAGCCGGTTGTTCAGTTGAAAATCACCCCCATTGTATTTGTGTCTGGTCTGACGCTGAGTGAATGAAACCTGCTGTTTTGGAGATTGTTTTATACTTATTGAAATCTATGCATGGCATGTACTAACCATTAATTGTATTAACCCGAAGGCTTATTTCAGCGTGTTTCCCGGCTAGGACAGTACAGCACGCAAAGATAAATATTAAACTAGTTTCTAATGAGGTAAATTACAGTGATATTATTGTCCCATGGCCTGATTGTATATAGAATAATAGACGTCAGGCAGTGAGTTACAAGGCTGTAATTCAACTAAAGGGTTCCGATAGCGTTGGTTGAGAGACTTGTGAAAGTTATCTGAACTCTGACAACCTTCGATTTTGTGAGAGTTATGTTTGCCATGACACAAGCCAGCACAGCTCAGCAATGGCCCATTGCCCAAAATAGTACTCGGCCATTACTTCTTAAAGCTGCATTGTAATCTTCACTCAATGAAATCTAAAGATCAAAAACTCATTTTTATGTGTCTGGTAGAGTTATTTGATAATGGCCCAGAAATTGATCTCGCTCTGTTCCCGCGGGGGTAAGCCTTCCCCGCGATGTCTCACCTCGCTTGTGCTTTTTCAGATCCAGCTCGCACGAACTTGATGTTCCAGACATCAGCTGTGCTGGGCTTGCGTATCCCAGCGGCGTAGTGAATTCGTGCGAGCTGTGGGATCACGTGACTCAGTTAGAGCCAATGGCAGCACACCATCTTCCATTCATAAGTCTCACAGCATGGCTGTGAAATCTATGAATCTTACACCCCCCCAAAATAACAGCTAAACCTCAATTAAATTTAAAAAAAAAACCATCACATTAATAAAATAAGTATAGTTAATTAAATTAACCATTTTAAATAAAAAATTAAATTTTTGAAAAAATTTAAAATCTTTTAAAAAGTTTTAAAAATAAACTTACCTGTCTTTAAAGTCTCTAAAAAAGATATACCTGTAAAAAAAAATTCAAAAAAATACTTAATTCACTACTTACCTTCTTAAAAGCGGGTCTTACTCCTCCTTTTTACATTTCCAAAATCTTCAGTACTTACCTGCGCGTCCAAAGCATGAAGTGCACAGCGTGCGCGCAGCCTGTAGCGCGCACGCGATGCACCGAGGACCCGCCCCCTTTTCTGAAGAGCAATTGCCGGTTTTCAGCGCATGCGCAGGGCATGCAGAAAACCGGCAATTGGAGTGGGAATACGCGAGAGTACGCAGTGCGTACTCTCGCGTCCCGGGATCAATTTTCGGCCCATTGTAAATCTCTTCTGTGTGATATTGGGAAATTTGGCACTGAAATTGTAAGCTATAGCTTCAGACTATTACCTCTGTCACTTACAAAAGAGAGTCTGGTTTAAGTTAAAAGAACATAAAGATAGAGATCTGTAGGTTGATGTCTTATCTATTAACCATCCATCAATCTGTCTAGTCCAGAATTTGAAATGGTATTTCTCGTATCAAATACTACCTGTACGTTAATACAATTGAAGCCTTTCTTGTTACAGTAGATGTGTGCATTCTTGGCTAGTGAAATGATTCCTGTGTGAATACGGCCTGTCAACATACTTTGGTTCTCTGGTGTTATTAAAGGGACATTGAGAAGCTCATATTGTTGGACATTGTCAGCCAAAGTACAATGACGTGAGAAGTCACTTTAAACATTCGTGATCTCCATGGCTGCTCCACTAGAGTTTGAAAGGTGCGAGTGGCATAGAAGATAAACACTGCAGTAACTTTCATGGGTGCAGTCCTAAAAAAATATCCTTAAAGTATCAAGTCATTGTACTTGTATGTTTACACATCAAATTATTTCAAACAGATATTCTGTGCTTTGGAATGAACTCAGCGTTGCTTATACCAAATCTACACTTGTGACTTAATAGTAAGCTGATTCGCACTGCTTTCTACTAAGTTGTGAAAGAATGGTAGCCCATGGTGTTTGAGTGGTAATCCCTCCCTTAAATGCTGCAGTGCAACACCAGATGGTGGCACATAAGATATAATTGTAAACTATAGAACTGTAAGAGGTTTGTGGTGGAATACAGCGGGAACATAGAGTACATTTTGTGTCATCCTGCTCCAGGCATGGAGCGTCATTTAGTAGGAATGCGGATCGGAGAATTGGGGACCGAAGCTAGCGCCCACTTTTCCAATGATTAATTTTAAAATCATGAGCCCTATAAATTAGGTGTGCTGAGCTCCACACTTCCTTTTCCAATACGGTGCTCCCATTGATCACGACTCTGAAACTTTTCAAAATTTATCCTTGCATTGTACACAAACACCTCTGTACATGGGGCAAGTGCATCAGAAATAGCATATTCAACAACTACCTTGTTTCTCCTAAACATAGTTCATACTGGGATAATCTAATGCTAATAAAATGGATAAGAGGAAGTGATAGCCTTGACACATAAAAAATAACGGATTTCCATCAGTAAGATTCCTAATTAATGTCTTTCATTTTATTTAGTCCACTTGTTGTACAACTATAAAGAGTAATGAAGAATATCTATTTTATTTTGCTCACTCTTAAGTTCTATGGGGCTTTTGTGTATTATTGCTGATAAGTCACGTTTTATACTATGATAGGTCTGTACAATTTGCAAGTATCAGGATTCCCAATATCATATTTCATAGTAGCATTTTACACAGATTGCAAAATAAGGAAATCTGCCATCCTTACCTGGTCTGGCCTATATGTGACTCCAGACCCACAGCAATGTGGTTGACTCTTAACTGCCCTCTGAAATGGCCTAGCAAGCCACTCAGTTGTAACAAACCGCTACAAAACACAATAATAAGAATAAAACCGGACGGACAACCCGGCATCGACCTCGGCACCGGCTACGGACACGACAACGGCACACCCAGCCCAGCCAACCCTGCAAAGTCCTCCTCACCAACATCTGGGAACTTGTGCCATAATTGGGAGAGCTGTCCCACAGACTAGTCAAGCAACAGCCTGACATAGTCATACTCACAGAATCATACCTTTCAGCCAATGTCCCAAACTCCTCCATCACCATCCCTGGGTATGTCCTGTCTCACCGGCAGGACAGACCTACCAGGGGTGGCGGCACAGTGGTATACCGTCGGGAAGGAGTGACCCTGGGAGTCCTCAACATTGACTCCAGACCCCATGAAGTCTCATGGCTTCAGGTCAAGCATGGGCAAGGAAACCTCCTGCTGATTACCACCTACCGCCCTCCCTCAGCTGATGAATCAGTACTCCTCCATGTTGAACACCACTTGGAAGAAGCACTGAGAGTAGCAAGGGCACAGAATGTACTCTGGGTGGGGGACTTCAATGTCCATCACCAAGAGTGGCTCGGTAGCACCACTACTGACCGAGCTGGCCGAATCCTGAAGGACATAGCTGCCAGTCTGGGCCTGCGACAGGTGGTGAGAGAACCAACACGAGGGTAAAACCTACTTGATCTCGTCCTCACCAATCTAGCTGTCGCAGATGCATCTGTCCATGACAGTATTGGTAGCAGTGACCACCGCAGTCCTTGTGGAGACAAAGTCTCGTCTTCACACTGAGAACACCCTCCATCGTGTTGTGTGGCACTACCACCGTGCTAAATGGGATAGATTCAGAACAGATCTAGCAGCTCAAAACTGGGCATCCATGAGGCCCTCTGGGCCATCAGCAGCAGCAGAATTGTATTTCACCACAATCTGTAACCTCATGGCCCGGAATATTCCTCACTCTACCATTACCATCAAGCCAGGGGACCAACCCTGGTTCAATAAGGAGTGTAGAAGAGCATGCCAGGAGCAGCACCAGGCGTACCTAAAAATGAGGTGCCAACCTGGGGAAGCTGCAACACAGGACTACATGCATGCTAAAAAGCGGAAGCAGCATGCTATAGACAGAGCTAAGAGATCTCACAATCAATGGATCAGATCAAAGCTCTGCAGTCCTTCCACATCCAGTCGTGAATGGTGGTGGACCATTAAACAACTAATGGGAGGAGAAGGCTCCATGAATATCTCCATCCTCAACGATGGCCGAGCCCAGCACGTGAGTGCAAAAGACAAGGCTGAAGCGTTTGCAACCATCTTCAGCCAGAAGTGCCAAGTGGATGATCCATATTGGCATCCTCCTGAGGTCCCCACCATCACAGAAGCCAGTCTTCAGCCAATTCGATTCACTCCACTTGATATCAAGAAACGGCTGAGCGCACTGGATACAGCAAAGGCTATGGGCCCCGACAACATCCCAGCTGTTGTGCTGAAGACTTGTGCTCCAGAACTAGCCGCGCCTCTAGCCAAGCTGTTCCAGTACAGCTACAACACTGGCATCTATCCGACAATGTGGAAAACTGCCCAGGTATGTCCTGTCCACAAAAAGCTGGACAAATCCAATCTGGCCAATTACCGCCCCATCAGTCTACTCTCAATCATCAGCAAAGTGATGGAAGGTGTCATCGACAGTGCTATCAAGTGGCACTTAATCACCAATAACCTGCTCACTGATGCCCAGTTTGGGTTCCGCCAAGACCACTCGGCTCCCGACCTCATTACAGCCTTGGTCCAAACATGGACAAAGGAGCTGAATTCCAGAGGTGAGGTGACAGTGACTGCCCTTGACATCAAGGCAACATTTGACCAAGTGTGGCATCAAGGAGCCCTAGTAAAACTGAAGTCAATGAGAATCGGGGGGAAAACTCTCCACTGGCTGGAGTCATACCTAGCACAAAGAAAGATGGTTATGGTGGTTGGAGGTCAATCATCACAACCCCAGGACATCGCTGCAGGAGTTCCTCAGGGCAGTGTCCTAGGCTCAACCATCTTCAGCTGCTTCATCACTGACCTTCCCTCCAACATAAGGTCAGAAATGGGGATGTTCGCTGATGACTGCACTGTGTTCAGTGCCATTCACAACTCCTCAGATAATGAAGCAGTCCATGCCCGCATGCAACAAGACCTGGATGACGTTCAGGCTTGGGCTGATAAGTGGCAGGTAACATTTGCGCCACACAAGTGCCAGGCAATGACTATCTCCAACAAGCGAGAATCTAACCACCGCCCCATGACATTCAACGGCATTACCATCAACATCCTGGGGGTCACCATTGACCAGAAACTTAACTGGACCAGCCACATAAATACTGTGGCAACAAGAGCAGGTCAGAGGCTAGGTATTCTGCGTCAAGTGTCTCAACTTCTGACTCCCCAAAGCTTTTCCACCATCTACAAGGCACAAGTAAGGAGTGCGATGGAATACTCTCCACTTGCCTGGATGAGTGCAGCTCCAACAACACTCAAGAAGCTTGACACCATCCAGGACAAAGCAGCCCGCTTGATTGGCACCCCATCCACCACCTTAAACATTCACTCCCTCCACCACCAGCGTACTGTGGCTGCATTGTGTACCATCTACAAGATGCACTGCAGCAACTCGCTAAGGCTTCTTCGGCAGCACCTCCCAAACCCACGACCTCTTCCACCTAGAAGGATAAGGGCAGCAGCTGCATGGGAATACCATCACCTGCAAGTTCCCCTCCAAGTCACACACCATCCTGACTTAGAACTATATCGCCGATCCTTCATCGTCGCTGGTTCAAAATCCTGGAACTCCCTCCCTAACAGCACTGTGGAAGTACCTTCACCACACGGACTGCAGCGGTTCAAGAAGGTGGCTCACCACCACCTTCTCAAGGGCAATTAGGGATGGGCAATAAATGCTGGCCTTGCCAGCGGCGCCCACATCCCATGAATGAATAAAAAAAAATACCCCCTATCGACTTTAATCTCTGAAATTGTGCATTACCAGACAAGTAGAAAATCAATAATTAAACCAATAATTAAAGGGCAAATTAACTAAATGAATTCCAATAATAATTGTGTCTCATTTTCTAAGCACTGTGTGCAATTAAGGTACATTTGAACTGCTGTTTAGTTCCTCCCCTTTGCAAAATAAATGCTCAGGTACAAACCTGCCAAAGATCCTTTGCTACCTTTGAAAGTGCAGTGATTACAGAGTTTTTAGACTGATTATTAATAATGACGGTGCTGCAATCACAGATGGGCTTGAGAGTTTGTAAGTAATCTCTGATAATTACAAACTGGCTACATTGATTAATATATATTATTAAGTAGTACACTTAAAGGGACATTAGCAAATTTTCCATAGATGGAAATACACTTCAGACACTTTTGATGAATTACTTTGCACAAGGCAATCTGTTTCTGACATGTCCACTGATAGAGGTAAGGGGTATGTTTCCGAAGAGTTGAGAAAGTGAAATCTGCGGGTCTGAATCGTTTTACAGCACTGCCCCACAATTTATTTCTTTGCTTTAATAAATCTTTCAGCACTGATGGGAAAGGGTCTGAACAAAGAAGTAATGAAAACGTTTTTATTTATCAAATATTCAATGAAAAAAGGTATATAATAATATTTAGACATTTACAAAGTTAAACAAGGCAACTGTTAACTTGACTAGTGGTTATATTTTTAGATACACTAAAGACCATTTTGATATTTCTCAGGCATTCCAGTTGTATGGGGAGTCATCCAATTATTTTTTTTTTGACGGCCGTCATGACTTTTGTGTACAGCTCCCAGTGTCCTTGATGTCTGCCAGCTGCATTGGGCTTTGCTGAGTCTATTGGATTTGTGGTTGGCTTCAGGCTTCCATACCTGATAACATGGTGCACCCACCATCATATTATCAGCCCTATAATGCACTCCTTTGAACAGCCCATCAGTTATTCACCTGATCATATTTATTGCTTGCAAGCTTCTGATAAAAGTAGAAGTGTTATTCATGCCACTAGTGGTTTAACAAAATATACTCGACTAGTTTGATCACATCATCAAAGATATATCTCAAATGGGTGAATCTGGATGAATGTGCGGTCTGTCAAACATAAAGTCAGTATTCATGATTAGGATTTACAAAGGATGCCATTCAATTTTTTTTCAAGAGATCCCTGTGGAGAATTTGAGTAACGAATTAGTAAATGGTCAGACACATTCATTCCTACTAATTCTTCCAGATGTTACATCATGTGTGTTCTGCATGAAAGTTGAAACAGTGAGACAGAGCCTGGCTCATGATTGTTTTAACTCAAATATTTATGTGCATGCTTATTATATTTAAACAATATTCTTGTAGAATATTGTGATTATTTTTCTGATTTCTTTGATCCGGTGGAATAATTAGCACTTGACAACTTGAAAAAAAGTGAATTTCCCCAAAGAGCCAACACTGATTCTTCAGAAATGTGAAATTCTGTGCCCATACAGCACCACTTGTTAAGTGGAGGTATACAACGTTTTACTGCATTGTCAACGCACGGAGATATTTTGCCAGTATTTTCTAATTTTAAGTAATTTCTGATGTTCTGATTTGAACTGTTTTTAGCAGGAGAAATCTGGGAAGCACTCGAGCAAACCAGCAGGAGGCGCCATTCACCAACAGTACAGCAGTATTCATATAGAATTTTTTTCAGTCTAATCCAATGGCAAGCTTATAGACATGTTGTATCTGAGGTACATAATTTCTTCACAATAACCTGATCTCTAAATTCTCTAAGCATTTATTTACATTCGTAAAAATATATGAGGTAAAACAACCATTCATCACTCAATGTCGCACTGCATGTCTTTGACATCTTGCTCTTTGGTTTACTGTCTGTCCCTCTCTCTCTGTCCTGCTGCATGGCTCTCTATATGTTTCATTGGATGTCTACATGTCTTACTGTATATTTCCCTATACGTCTCACTCTCTGTATGTGCCTCTCTTTGTCGATGTCTTCATATATATATTTCATTCTCTATCTCTCTGTGTCCTTGTGCATCTCACTATGCAGCTTACTCTACGTGTTGTAGCGTGTATGTGTCTATCTGTTTCTCTCCTTCTCTGTGTCTCCCTGTACATACGATGCATCTATTGCATTCAACTATGCAAACAACTACTATTTATTATCGACAACAACAACAACAGCGTGCTTTTAATGTAGGAAAATGCCTCAAGCTGCTTCCAGGAGCGTAATCAGACAAAAATTGACACTGAGCCAAAGGAGATATTAGGATGGGTGACTAAAAGCTTGATCAAAGAGGTAGGTTTTAAGGAGGATCTTAAGGGAGGAGAGAGAGATGGAGAGGTTTAGGGAAGGAAGGAACAAACAAATGATAAGTTATTAACTCTTGCAATGCCCAATTTTCATCAAACCCAGATTCTCTGCCATTCCTGATTCATATTCAGTTTATAAATTTTTTTCTTCAACTGCATATGGTTCATGTTCCCCAGGTGGAGAATGCTGCATAGTTATGACTTTTAGGGGGAAAAATTGGGTAGGTCGTTAGTGCCCCGAAAAAGTTAACGCCCCTTCCCCCTAAATTCAGTAGCAGCGCCCCAAGAAGGAGGTGGGGCGCTACTGGAAGCACTCCACCTCCTTCTTGGGCCGCTACTAATCAATGTCGCGGCGCTACGTGCAGCAGCACCACGCACGGCGGCACTTAGCGCCGTGTCATTGCAAGCCTCCTCCCCTGATTAAAGGGGAGGGGCCTAGCGCTGTGTGCAGCGGGGCCCTGCTAGACCACTGGGGAGCGGGGTGCCATGGAAACAGCCCGGCACTCAAGAGGAGTGCCGGGCTGAGCAATCACGGCCGGCACCCCCGCATAGAAATGTGAAAGAGGGGCAGGTGCTGGCAGCTGGCCAAAATAAAAATAGCCGCCCGACACCTGCCCTTTAAGTAGTGCTGCCGTCGCTGCGAAACCGCCCCCTGATCCTGTCGGTCCCATCGCCCGCCAATAGTTCAATGGGCGCAAGGGAAATTTGCGGCCAGGGCGCAAACGGGACGCTGCGCACAGCGATGACGTCATCATCGCCGGGGCAGCGGAGCGGGGCGCTACCGGTTATCGCCTCCGCTAACCACCTGCTGAATTTCGCAGGAGGCGTTAGTGGTGCCGCGCCAAGGCGCTAGAGCCTTGGCGCCCCGTTGGTGCCCCCGGGTACGCTAACGAGAGGCGCAAAGCAACCCTTCTGCCAATGGGAACAGCTTCTCTCTATCTACTCTGTCTAGACCCCTCATTATTTTGAATACCTCGATCAAATCTCCTCTCAACCTTCTCTGCTCTAAGGAGAACAACCCCAGCTTCTCTAGTCTATCCGTGTAACTGCAGTCCCTCATCCCTGGAATCATTCTAGTAAATCTTTTCTGCACCCTCTCTAAACGTTTTCTCAACCTGCCTTGCCACCTTCAACGATTTGTGCACATATACCCCCAGGTCTCTCTGTTCACGCACCCATTTTCGGATTGTACCCTTTAGTTTATATTTCCTCTCATCGTTCTTCCTACCAAAATGTATCACTTGGCACTTTAAATTTCATCTGCCACGTGTCCGCCCATTCCACCAGCCTGTCTATGTCCTCTTGAAGTCTATCACTATCCCCCTCACTGTTCACTATACTTCCAAGTTTTGTGTCATCTGCAAATTTTTAAATTGTGCCCTGTACTCCCAAGTCCAAGTCATTAATATATATCAAGAAAAGCAGTGGTCCTAGTACCGACCCCGGGGAACACCACTGTATACCTTCCTCCAGTCTGAAAAACAACCGTTCACCACTACTCTCTGTTTCCTGTCACTTAGCCAATTTTGTATCCATGTTGCCACTGTCCCTGTTATTCCATGGGCTTCAACTTTGCTGGCAAGCCTATTATGTAGCTCTTTATCAGACGCCTTTTGTAAATCCATATACACCACGTCAACCACATTGCCCTCATTGCCTCTCTGTTAACTCATCAAAAAACTCGATCAAGTTAGTTAAACACGATTTGCCTTTAACAAATCCGTGCTGGCTTTCCTTAATTAATCTACACTTGTCCAAGTGATTGTTAACTTTGTCCCTGATTATCGTTTCTAAAAGCTTCCCCACTACCGAGATTAAACTGACTGGCCTGTAGTTGCTGGGTTTAATCCTTACACCCTTTTTTGAACAAGGGTGCAACATTTGCAATTCTCCAGTCCTCTGGCACCACCCCTGTATCCAAGGAGGATTGGAAGATTAGGGGCAGTACCTCCGCAATTTCCTCCTTAACCTCCCTCAGCAGCCAAGGATGCATCCCATCCGGTCCTGGTGACTTATCAACTTTAAGTACAGACAGCCTTTCTAGTACCTCCTCTTTATCAATTTTTATCTCATCCAGTATCTCCAATACCTCCTCTTTCACTATGACTTTGGCAGCATCTTCGTTCTTGGTGAAGATAATAAACTTTTTTCATTTAAAATGTCTTTGAACTTTTTGAAATACATGGGAAATTATGGTAAAACGGTACAGAAAGCATATTTGCCGAAGTCTCCTTAAATGATATAAACTCACAATTTGTGTATTGTGGTACTCATTGAACACTACAGGGCCAATGTTATGAGATCATGTGCTACAGGCAAACCAAACTCACATTTACATTGCTGAATTAATTAAATCAAGTCCTATGCTCTATTTAACAACTTTTGGTGAGGCTCCACTCTAGTGTACACCTCATGATTTGAAATAGGCTTTCGACAGCTCTTTGAGCCTGGTCTGTTTTGAAATCATTTTTAATCCCAGGTAGCCGATATTTCAGTTAGTGCTGGTGCATAGAATTTTTTGGCAGTGAGTTTTGATATACTAAAGATCTTGCATGGAATTTTTCCCCTGTGTCTTTCTGACTCTTGCTAAAGCCTTCAGTTTGCTAGGCAGCACTTTCCCGAGGTATAGGTATTACAAGTTGCAGGATATAGGTACAACAAATTTGAAAGGATAACAATCCCTTTGGCTGTGCCCATAGAGCTGATTGAATTGGACAAAAAGAACAAATTCGCAAGGGGACAAGATCTTCCAGTTCAACAACACCTCAGGCAGTATGTTCAATAGCGAAGGACCATCTTTGCAGGCCATGCCACCACTGTATTACCTGGGTATGTCAGAGGAGACCCGGCTACACTGTAGCTTAAAGGGCTGGAAGACAACTCAAGTATTAAAGAGGCAGAGACAGAGCAAAAGCACAGTGAGAGGAGAATGGCAGAAGGTGGACTAGCATGGGGGATGGTTTGGGTGGGGGGGCGCGGGGGCATCGACAGCGGTGTCTGCTGTGGTGAAGGCCCCAAGATTCTCAGAAGCTTCCGTAAGATAAGGGAAAGGAAGGAAATGTTATTTGGAACCCAAGGCAGGAAGCCCCATAAATGAATGATGCAGACAGTATGGAGGGAGGTGGCATAGGCAGACAGTGCCACATCGGCCATCCCGCAAACAGCAGTACAGTGCCAGAAACATTTTAATGACCTCATCAGGTTAATCAGGGTAAGTGAAGGCAAGAGTACATACGCAGATCCTAAAATAATCTGGAAGCATGACTCACCTCTGCACCATCCATATTGACACAGTGTAAATAAAGAAAGAAAAGAAAGACTTGCATTTATATAGCGCCTTTCACGACCACCAGACATCTCAAAGCGCTTTACAGCCAATGAACTACTTTTGGAGTGCAGTCACTGTTGTAATGTGGGAAACGTGGCAGCCAATATGCGCACAGCATGCTCCCACACACAGAACGTGATGATGACCAGATAATCTGTTTTTGTTATGTGGATTGAGGGATAAATATTGGCCAGGACACCAGGGATAACTCCCCTGCTCTTCTTTGAAATAGTGCCTTGGGATCTTTTACGTCTAACTGAGAGAGCAGACGGGGCCTTGGTTTAACGTCTCATCCAAAAGACGGCACCTCCGACAGTGCAGCTCTCCCTCAGCACTGCACTGGAGTGTCAGCCTAGCTTTATGTTCTCAAGTCCCTGGAGTGGGACTTGAACCCACAACCCTCGGACTCAGGCGAGTGTGCTACCAACTGAACCACAGCTGAGCGAGAGATGAATGAGACAGTTAATATGTGCCAGATGCCTCACCAAGGCCTCCTATCATTTCTTTGCAATCACAAGCTCGTTTTTCTGGTGGAAGTGGGCAACCAGCAGTTGAAAATCCCACCCCCCAAAGTGTCAACCTTGGTTCAGTGGAAGCAGTCGTGTCTCTAAGTTAGAAGGCTGTGGGTTCAAGCCCCACTCCACAGACTTGCTACTTCCATACAGTACTGAAGAAGCACTGCATTGTCAGCGGTGCCGTCTTTTGGATCAGATGTTAAACTGCTGCCATGTCTGCCTTCTCAGGTGGATGTAAAAGATCCCATGTCACTCTTCGAAGAAGAGCAGGGGAGTTTTGCCCGGTGTCCTGGGCAAAATGTATCGCTGAAGTAACTCCACTAAAACAGATTATCTAGTCATTTATCTCAGTGCTGTTTGTGGGAGCTTGCTGTGTGCAGATTGGCTGCCACATTTGCCTACATTACAACAGTGACTACACTTTAAAAGTAATTAATTGGCTGTAAAGTGCTTTGGAACATCCTAAGGACATAAAAGGCACTATATAAATGCATGTTCTTAGACAAGACCGATTGCTAGTACATTAGTCTAGCTATTGGTGCTCTAATTGTTTTTTTGGCTCTAAGGTAATTTGTTGTGTTTTTTTCTGTTTGATTCCTGGTTAATTTTAACCGATATATAGTTGTGTCAGGGGTTTTATTCCACTCCATGCGGTAGCAAGTTCCACATTCTCACCACTCTCTGGGTAAAGAAGTTTCTCCTGAATTCCTTAATGGATTTATTAGTGACTATCTTATATTTATGACCCCCTAAAATGTCTCTCATTAGGAGCTGACCATTTTAGGAGCAGGGACTAACATGCTGCTCCAGGATGTAAAGGCCTGCAACAGCATAAAAGAAATACCGCACCCAAAATTGCTTTGGCAGACATTCAAAAACATTTTAGCTAAAAGAATTGGTTGGGCAGCAGCAGAAACTTCAGGCTTTTGAACAGCTTATTTATTTATTTATACAGTTATTTAGGTCATTGTTTCAGATGTTGTTGATGGAATACTAAATGTAGTGCAGGTCAATGCTGGTTTGTCTCTTAGGCACTTGGTTAACTTCTGGGTGTTTATTTTGCCTATTTTCTGCCTTCTACAACTGATTTTTGACTTCTACTAACAATCTTTTGCTGGTGGTGGACTGTTTTTGTCTGCCTGTAAAACAGTTTTATTGCAGTCATGGGTGGTCAGGTCTTCCTTTGGGGCTGGAGGTCGAGGGGGAGCAACGAAGAAGACAGGAGAGAGAGCAGGAGAAGCAGGGAGAAGAGGGAGGAGGAGGGCACTGTGCAGGAGGTCATGCCCACTGTAAGTCTTCACTGAGGAGCCATGTGTTAGGCAGTTCACCAAGGAGGCTATCACAGAGCTGCGTCACCTGCTGCAGATACAACTGGAGCTTCAAACCAGGGCAGGAACAGCACTGCCTGTGGCTGTCAAGGACATCATGGCCTTTAATTTTTACGATGCTACATCTTCAGATTGGCTGGCCTCCTCTTTCGGAAATAGCACAGTGGCGTGACATTTTCAGCACCTGAAATGAAAGAGTGGGACAAGGGTTAGCTTGGAGAGCAGAGAGACATGAGTGGCTGCGGAAAGCAGCTGCAGTTCGCAGCATGTGTAGGCCCAACTTCCCGTCCCCCTCAAACAGGTCCCCCTCAATAAGCAGCTCGGGTAGCACTAGCGGCCTGACTCATGATAATGCTGTTAAAAAGCATAAGGGATCCTGGGCTTTAAAAATAGAGGCATAGAGTACAAAAGCAAGGAAGTTATGTCAAACCTTTATAAAACACTGGTTAGGCCTCAGCTGGAGTATTGCGTCCAATCCTGGCCACCACACTTTAGAAGGATGTCAAGGGCAGAGAGGAGATTTACCAGAATGGTACCAGGGATGAGGGACTTCAGTAATGTGGTGAGATTAAAGAAGCTTGGATTGTTCTCCTTAGAGCAGAGAAGGTTAAATGGGGATTTAAAAGAGGTGTTCAAAATTATGAAGGGTTTTGATAGAGTAAATAAGAAGAAACTGTTTCCACTGGCAGGAGGGTCAGTAAGCAGCGGACAAAGATATAAGGTAATTGACAAAAGAACCAGAGGAGCGCTGAGGAGAAATGTTTTTACACAGTGGTTTGTTATGATCTGCAATGCACTGCCTGAAAGGGTGGTGAAAACAGATTCAATAGTAACTTTCAAAAGGGAATATGATATATACTTGAAAGGGACAAAATGCAGAGGAAAGAGCAGGGGAGTGGGACGAATTGGACAGCTCTTTCAAAGAGCCGGCACAGGCATGATGGACCGAATGGCCTCCTTCTGTGCTGTACTATTCTATGATTCTATGATGAGCTGCCAGCACCAATTTCACTGAACAGGCATGTGCAGCTGCGGAGCTTGTTTTCAGGCACGATCGAATTTCTAGGTCTTGATTTCTCAGATATTGACATTTTCACATGCACCAAATATGATAATAGTAGAAAAAGCAAAATGTGAAGTAAAGCATATTTTAGTCATCATTCCTCTTGAACAGAAAATCCTCTCTCATGTTCTGTACCGGCACTGCTGTCTTTTGATAAGGAAGCCTGCAGATTTTGTATTAGTCTCCTATTGTATCACATTGACTTTGTGGAAGATTAGTTGAATGCAAAATAACAAAAAAGTAGTAATTATTCCAAACTCCACATTTTACATATATTATTAGAAACATTTTTTACAAAACGGACTGCTTTACTGTACATTATCATTAAGACAGATTAAGGCAAGGAGACTTAACTGACAATTAAATCTCACTCATTGCGTCAGTAGCTTTCAGATAGAGCAAAATCCGTTTAATTGCAGAAATGGGTCACACTGTGGAGTTATACGTTTAGGAGCAATTTCACTGTTAGCAAAAAAAATCTTGTGACATTGTATTGATTTACTGTTATTTCTAACACAATAATATAGCGTTCTGCTCAAAAATAGACTGCAGTAATGCCATCAATAAATTATGCTGTTACTGTTTTTCAATTGAAATCATTTGGGAACTGGGCAGATAAGGAGAAAGATGGTGCAATGTCAAAGAATTTGTAAGTAACCCTTACTTAGCTCAGAGGAACATCTTTGGGATAGATTTCTTCTATGTGTTTGAGGTAGTGTGCATGCTAAATGAGTTTTATTAGTTTTTAATTTTGTATGTTAATACTAGTGACTCGATCATTTACTTTTGAAATTACTCGTGTTTTAATAGTTGGTGCCCATGTTCATTCACCATCCTGGCTTTAAAAGATTTTTGCTTTAAGTCTTTCTGGATGAGTAATTAACAGGATACAAGCAAATTTGCTTGATAGTAACTTTTGTCACACATTCATTCCCTCCAATTGAAGTAAGCATGAATGTATTGATACTGCAATCAATATGTGATGCAAGGTTTGAAGAGGAAGCAGGGTAGGAGATATATTGGCCTGGATTTTGCAGTCAGCATCGTAACAAAGGATTATGCCGCCGGCGTCCGAACCAAATGCGCACTTATCTGCTGGGAACCCTCCTCCGAGAAGTTGCTGTCAGACGCTGCAGAGTAGAGGGCAGCGAAGTGGCCCACGGATCCCAGGGGCGCACCGTGCGCGTAAGCGTACCTGGGATCACGTGGGCCGGTACGCCAATCAGCAAACAAGGTCTCAATTAATACTATTAGTGATCGTTATCATCTGAAGTCCTTGCCATACAGCTATTAGGTCTTTGGCTATTTCCATTTAAACTTCAGTACCTAGAAAATATGCTTCAATTACAGGGGTCTGTAATTAAATTACAGGGTGTGCACATTTTTTTTCTCCCAGCAAAATTACATTTTAGAAACCTGGGAATAATGCTTTCTTCAAAAATCTATTGGAAGACGGTTCTTTATTCGACAATAACTTAGGGAAACAACTTCCAAATCTGGGGAACAAAAAAAATCATATTATTACTTTTCATGGACAATAAATATAACTGTAATAATCCTGTGGGTCATATGTAAATGCTTCCATTTCCAGCCTCAGAATCTCAAAGATAGCAGCCTCACTCAGAACACCACCCACCTGATGGTAAGTTTGAAAGACTGGCTTGTACTTTAAGCTTTTAATATATACTTGGATTTCCAAAAGGTATCCTCTTACGCTGTGCAAACAGGCCCTGCGCCTTTTTGCACCAGCCGTAACATTTTCAGGCATAATTGCTGGGTAGTTGGTGGGCAATTAGCCCAACTCTGCGCCAGCAATTAGGATTTCACAGTCGGAGCGGATGACTACTGCAGACATCAGCTATCTGAATCTTAACGAAGAACAGTGTGTTCAAAAGCTACGCTTCACTGGGGATGCAATCAGTAAACTGTGTTATCTCCTGGAAGCAGACCTGCAGATGGTATGCAACCAAAGGTATAGAGCTATGTAAGTTGATGATTGCTTTCCAAGGAGTGTTCAAAGTGCACACATCATGATGCAATCAGGTTTGTCCCAATTATTCCTCCGTTGGCTATGGGAAGGCATGGGTATTCACTGCAAACAGAGCTAATCATAGAATCATAGAATTATAGAAAGTTACAGCATGGAAGGAGGCCATTTCGGCCCATCGTGTCCGCGCTGGCCAACAAAGAGCTTTCCAGCCTAATCCCACTTCCCAACTCTTGGTCCATAGCCCTGCAGGTTAGAGCATTCCAAGTGCACATCCAAGTACTTTTTAAATGTGGTTAGGGTTCCTGCCTCTACCACCCTTTCAGGCAGTGAGTTCCAGATCCCCACAACCCTCTGGGTGAAGACATTTCCCCTCAAATCCCCTCTAAACCTTCCCCCAATTATTTCAATCTGTGCCCCCTGGTTTTTGACCCCTCTGCTAAGGGAAATAGGTCCTTTCTATCCACTTTATCTCTGTCCCTCATAATTTTATACACCTCAATAAGGTCTCCCCTCAGCCTCCTCTGTTCCAAGGAAAACAGACCCAGCCTATCGAGTCTTTCCTCATAGCTAAGATTCTCTACTCCCGGCAAAATCCTTGTAAATCTCCTCTGTACCCTCTCTAGTGCAATCACATCTTTCCTGTAATGTGGTGACCAGAACTGCACGCAGTACTCTAGCTGAGGCCTAACTAGTGTTTTATACAGTTGAAGCATAACCTCCCTGCTCTTATATTCTATGCCACGGCTAATAAAGGCAAGCATTTCGTATGCCTTCTTAACCACCTTATCTACTTGGCCTGCTACCTTCAGGGATCTGTGGACATGCACTCCAAGGTCCCTTTGTTCCTCTACACTACTCAGTGTCCCACCATTTAATGTGTATTCCCTTTCCTTGTTAGCCCTCCCCAAATGCATTACCTCACACTTCTCCGGATTGAATTCCATTTGCCACTGTTCTGCCCACCTGACCAATTTATTGATATCTTCCTGCAGTCTACAGCTTTCTTCTTCAGTATCAACCACAAAGCCGATTTTAGTATCATCTGCAAACTTCTTAATTATACCCCCTATATTGAAGTCAAGATTGTTGATAGATACCACAAAAAGCAAGGGACCTAGTACTGAGCCCTGCGGAACCCCACTGGAAACAGCCTTCCAGTCACAAAAACACCCATCAACCATTACCCTCTGCTACCTGTCTCTGAGCCAGTTTTGAAACCAACTTGATACTTTGCCCTGGATCCCATGGGTGTTTAACTTCGTGACCAGTCTGCCATGTGGAACCTTATCAAAAGCCTTGCTAAAGTCCATATACACTACATCAAACGTACTACCCTCATCTACCCTCCTTGTTACCTCCTCAAAAAATTCAATCAAGTTTGTCAGACACGACCTTCCCTTAACAAATCCGTGCTGACTATCCTTGATTAATCTGTATCTTTCTAAATAAAGATTTATCCTGTCCTTCAGAATTCTTTCCAATAATTTTCCCACCACTAAGGTTAGGCTGACTGGCCTGTAATTACTCGGTCTATCCTTTTCTCCCTTTTTAAACAAGAGTACCACATTAGCAGTCCTCCAGTCCTCCGGCACCACACCTGAAGCCAGAGAGGATTGGAAAATGATGGTCAGGGCCTCTGCTATTTCCTCTTTTGCTTCGCTTAACAGCCTGGGATATATTTCATCCCGGCCGAGGGATTTTTCCACTTTTAAAGCAGCTAATCCCTTAATACTTCCTCTCTCACTATATTTATTTAATCTAATATTTCACACTCCTCTCCCCCGATAGCAATGTCTCTTTCCAAAATGCATATAAAACAACATACATTTGTGAAGCATAAATTTAATGGGGTAGATTTTCAGCTTGCCGTCCGAGTGTAAAACTGGCACTGTGCACCGGCTGCCCGTTCTTGCCGGCGGTTCACGACCTGTGCTGCTGAAATGCACATACTGGTGTGATGTGTCTGCTTTGTCTATGCTGATGCCCCATCCTTGTAATTTGGGACTGGGTCCGTGCCTCACTGCTCAAGTGGACTTTGGATCTGTATGGCCACTCATCTGCCATCTTAGCAACCCTACAGAAATTTGGGGTCCTGAGAATTTTTTCTCTTGAGTCTTGCACAGAGCTGTACAGCAAACAACAGGACAGAATTCAGAACATTGTAAATACATTTTTTCTGGAGTTGACCTGCTGTCTCCATGATTTTTTTTTGCACAATTCTAAGTGCCCTTTTTCTTTGCAGTTTAATAAAAATGAATGACTACAATCTTTATAGTGTTGAACATTAATTTTATTGCGTAAGAATGCATGTGTAGAATGTGATTAACAATGATGTGCTGCTAAGCAATCCCTTTGTACAATGTGTGATATATGGCATGGTCTGCCTTGTTTACTACTCCTAAATGATACTGTCATAGAAGGATTGATGCAAAGTCTGCTGCAGACCTTCTTGCAATTTCAAAGATTGGCTGGATACATACTGGCCACATCCTGCTCTGGTTATGGGGTGCTGCAAGCTTAGGAAGACATTTCTTGCTACTTTCCCAGAATCACATGCTGGCAAGGGAGAACCATCTGCTTGTTGCCGTGCTTCTGTATGCATTCTAGTGTTGGAGACTGAGTCCCAAAGTTGGCCAATGATCACTGTGAGCATAGATCAGTGCACTGCTACAAGGACTCTGAATCCCTCCCTCATAGTTATCTCTACTGTAATAAATGTGTCAAAGCCAGCCTTAATTACATCTTGTAGTTTGGACGCCAATGCCTTGTTTGGACGCCAATGCCTTGTTATCATCTGTGGGAGCACTCCTGAGAGATATGCCAACAGTGATAACCATTTGTATGCCTGTGATCTGCTGGCAGGTGCCACTGATTCACAGCAGACAACTATTGTTCCATAACTTTGCAGAAATGGATGGTAGAATTTGAAACATTACCCAGAACAGCTTCCATCTTGTTTTGACAGAGATAAGTGTCACGTTTGCCATTTGATGCAAATGAATTATCATCCATTAATACTCATGAAATATTCTTTGTTGCACAGCTTTTCCCATGAGTCCAGAATCAGAAAGCAACTCAGCAGGGCCCATGGTTATGCAGCCTGCCCTTCTTGAATCTCCGCTTATCTCTTTTTCAGCTGTGATCTGTGATTGACTTTGCACTCCCTCCTCAAATTCACTAATAACCTCTGAAGTATGCATCTCTAAGCTGGTGTCTGCTATGTGATGGCTGTGATGCAGAGTGCTGAGATGAGTACTGGCATCTTAAAGTACTGGCTTCCTCTTCCTTGGCTTCTGTCATTTCTGTGAAATAAAAGATGGCATATAATGAGCATATTGTTATGCATTTTGCTGCGGTACTGACAGTAAATGATATGTTTTGCAGTAGAGCTTAAACACTACTTCTAATCTGATGAAAAACAAAATTATTGCCGCAGGTTGTGTAGCCAGTTATCCTTGCACAAACCAGGAGGATTGTCATCTCCACGAACTTGAGCATTTCCGAGAACTGTACACCCTAGCCTATAATGTGCGTGTAGCAGGTAAGATGCTGTCACCTGTTGAAAGCAGTCTTTCTTGTACAAAGAAAAGGCTTGCATTGCATCAGAGAAAATTCTGGAGAGACGTGATAGCTGCAGTGCGTATATTGCTAGGCATAGTAGAATAACATGTCAAGTACCTTGTTAGCTGAACATCAAAGAGCAGAGTGACTAATTTCATCTTGTCAATTTCACCTGTGCATAATGATAGTTAGTCATCAGTCTTACTCACTTGCAATTTTGCAGGTTTCATTTTTGTGTCCTATTCGAATACTTCTGAATTGTGTTCATTACCCCTCCTTTGTGCTGTACTGCACAGTGTTGCTGGATAAATTAAGTTTAACTCTTTGGTGAACTTACTCAGGCAATCTCATCTGACACGGCAAATGTGTGGAGGTATATGGGCAGCAGGTGAGCTGTTTTCTTCAGTGCAATTCGCTTGAAATCGGCCAAACCAGCACAAAGGATTGCGGAATTTTAAGCACAAATTACATCCAGTGCAAATCGAGTTTCCGCGGTCTTTTGCGCTAGTTTAAAAAACATCACACGAGAAGCCGGCCCCACCCACAAAACTGGTCATGCCCCCAGATCAAATTAATCACCATTGAGAGTTTCCGCTCATTGCGCCCGTTTGCCTGCTTTTTTTAGGCACAAGGACACTAACAGGCACGTTTTAAAAGCTTTAAAAAAAAATTAATTTACTAAGAAACTGACTACTGTACACCAATGAATCTAGTAAATGTTTCTGTATAGTTTTTTAAAGTCATTTTCAATTATTTAAAGTGGGGTTACTCACTGATGGTGGACTAAACACTCTGATTAAAAATACTTATTTTTTGCAATAAACCCATTTTTAGCTGTATTAATAAACCTGCACCAGGTTACCACTCTTAAATATATCAAGGAATTTTTTTAATGCTAATTTTTTTTAAAATTACATTCTAAAACATTGTCCCATTGTGCTGGTTCATGCAACCAAAAATCATAAAAAATCCCATAAGCCAACCTAGCTGCATGTTCGTTTAGTGAGTGACAGGTATGCCACTGTCTGTGTTACGTAAACTTGCAAAATCTCAAAACTACTTATCTGCTTGCAGGACAAGATGGCACATTATAGATGGAAACAGACCAGAGCTGGAGGAAGTTGAGGCAATACAATCCCCTGGCTTCATTTGAGGAGGCCACCCTAAATATCATAGGGCATGAGATTATCAAGAGAGTAGAGGAGGATGAAGCTGGAGGTTTTCCAAGCTTGGGACGAGTAACATCTTGTCCTTGTTATCTTTTGTTCCCCTACTCAATCACTAACACACAAGCATATAATCAACTTCAGTAACATCCACACACGGCATATTGTGATGTGAGGACTGCCTGAAAGTGCCCTTCATAAGCAATTTTGACATATAGTCCTCCTCTGTTTTTATAGGCCCGGAAGAACAGAATTACACCACAGAAGAAAAGTACTTGCGACAAAGGCCGTGATTTCACCTACCGAGGTGCGGCCGGGGTCGGTGGTGGGGTGCGACCCCGCTGGTGGCTCCAGCTCGCTCTGTGAAATGATTTTACGCTGAATGGGCTTGTTAAGCCCGCCCTGTGCGTTTCCCGGCCAATTGAAGGAAGCGGGTCTGATGATGTCACTTGATAACACATCATCAGCCGGTTTCCTTAAAGGGACCATGCGCAAATTGATTTTGACAGTTCTGCTGTCAGTGATCTACAGCATTGAGGTGCTGCAAACACTGACAATCACTGCACAGAGTTGCACGCCTGCACCCAGGCTCTCCCATGAGGGAGTCACAGCACGCAGGGAGGTCCTCTTCTCTTCCCATAGGCAGAAGACACCTCCCCAGGAGATCAACGCAGCCTGGTTGCACATTGCACAGGCGGGCACAAGCAGGGATGTCATCAGGAGGACCAGGCTGCAGTGGCACAAACCTTTTAATGATCTCAGTAGATCACGACGCGTTACTGCAAAGCCACACTCAACCTCATCCTGCTGTGCCATTCATCACATCCCCATCACTCTGCCTTCCCTACCCTACTCCTGCACATCCTTACTCACGCCAACTTACCTTGTACCTCCACCCATCCCCCTCTATCTACATTATCACTTCCCCATCTCTCTAGCCACCCCTCACGCTCACCCTCATCCTAGTCCAATCATACCAACTAACAACACACAAGGGTAGGCACTTGGGTGGTTTAGCCAATGTTCATGTGAAGTTTCTGTTAATGTGCTGTCAAAAATTGAAATCTTTATTTTCAGCACTTTGCCTCCTTGGACAGATTTGTGTGCACCTTTGGAAGTGGCTTAGTGAGTTGCAGTGAATGGTGAGAGATAACGGTACCCCTCACAATGGTGACGAGTGTGAAAGGAATGGTTCAGGCATTGTAGGGATGCTTTATGGTGTTGGTGTGGGCTGGTGCATCATGTGGCATCCCGGGTGTACAGCGTCAACTGAAGTAAATCTGGCCATGGTGAGGCCATCCCTGGCGTCCCGGGCAGCGATGTGGTTACGTGCTGATGCTCTGTGTCCTGTGCAGCAGCAGCTGATTGCGGAGAAGGTTGGTGTTGTTGTTGGTGCTGCTGGTGTGCCTGGTGCTGCTGGTGTTGGGGCTGATCGTGGTGGGATTCTGAGGACCAAGGTGAGATTTTTTCAAGGGCACCGATGCTGATGTAATAGATGGCAGGTGAGGTTGAGATGACAGAAGCGATCTGTCAATGGTGAGAGAGGTTGTTCCAATGAGGTGACACCGGATACAGAGTTTGCTCCAAACATTTCTAGCTGCATAAAGGCTGACCTGTCTTCCAAATGCAGTAAGCAACAGCTTCTAACCTTGGAAAGTGAAGACCTATAAAATGGGAGCTTTTAAAGACCATTTGCAGCTGTCATGTTAAGAAATCATCCCATGCTGACACAACTCCCGACCTCCTTACCTGACGTGATCCCCGAGCAGCAGGGAAGCCGTTGGCGAACTCTAAAAATCTAAAGGTGAGCTTAAAATACTACTTAATTGCCTCTTAACAATGCAGCTAATGATCTAAATTGCCTCCCCCGCCGCTTGGACTGTTCTGCGCTGACAGACCCAACATCTGGGAAACTAGTGTGGAGGCGGGTTGACAGCGGGTTCCCTACCCGCTGTCAAAACAAAATTCCCAGCTGACCCGTCGCCAAACGCGCGCCCTGACCCCCCGAAAAATTCCCCCCAAAGTGTCTATGCTGAATCACATTAAGGTTTCTTTTTGTCACAGTGCATATGGGGATAAAAAGCAGATTCACTCACAGAAAATGATTCAGCTGGATTGGATACACAAAGCCCCAGAATATTGCCCCAGATAAAACTGTAAAAAAACAAGCACATGAGATCTCAGGATTTATAAATAGGGACGTAGAATACAAAAACAATGCGGTAGTGCTGAACCTATACGCATCAATAGTTAGGCTATAGTTAGCATTTTTCAAGCATCAGCTGAAAGCAGAAAACCTTGCCTGCCACCAGCACATATTATGAAAATGTACATGTGATATACACCTACACCCACGAGAAGCTGATTCCAGACTCCTCTGAACAGAGGTGTCCAAACTTTGACCGCAGGCCGTAAGTGACCTGTGAGCCCTGGTGGCTCTCAATTCCGCAGCATGATTGTCCTCTTCATTTTCCAGTTGTAATTTTATACAGTTAGATCTGCCAGTTCGAATTTGCCGGGCCTAGTGATTTGAAAAGATCTGTACTTAGTGCTGCTCACTCACTGGTGGATAATTCCTAAATTTATCAATGAAAGAACATAGAAACATACATAGAAACATAGAAGATAGGAGCAGGAGTAGGCCATTCGGCCCCTCTAGCCTGCTCCGCCATTCAATGCGATCATGGCTGATCATCCAAATTCAGAACCCTGTCCCTGCTTTCTCCCCATATCCCTTGATCCCTTTAGCCTTAAGAAATATATCCAACTCCTTCTTGAATATATTTAATGAATTGGCCTCTACTGCCTTCTGTGGTAGAGAATTCCACAGGTTCACCACCCTCTAGGTGAAGAAATTCCTCCTCATTTCTGTCCTAAATGGCTTACCCCTTATCCTTAGACTGTGACCCCTGGTTCTGGACTCCCCGACCATCGGGAACATCCTTCCTGCATCTAGTCTGTCCAGTCCTTTCAGAATTTTATAAGTTTCAATGAGATCCCCTCTCATTCTTCTAAACTCCAGCGAGTATAAGCCCAATCGACCCAATCTCTCCTCATACGTCATTCCTGCCATCCCAGGTATCAGCCTGGTGAATCTTCGCTGAACTCCTTCCATGGCAAGAACCTCCTTCCTCAGATAAGGCGACCAAAACTGCACACAATACTCAAGATGTGGTCTCACCAAGGCCTTGTACAACTGCAGCAAGACATCCTTGTTCCTGTACTCAAACCCTCTCGCTACGAAGGCCAACATACCATTTGCCTTCTTAACTGCCTGCTGCACTTGCATGCTTACCTTCAGCGACTGGTGCACAAGGACACCCAGGTCTCGTTGCACTTCCCCTTCTCCCAATCTATTGCCATTCAGATAATAATCTGCCTTCCTGTTTTTGCCACCAAAGTGGATAACCTCGCATTTATCCACGTTATATTGCATCTGCCATGCTTCTGCCCAATCACCCAACCTGTCCAAATCATCCTGGAGTTTCTCGGCATCCTCCTCACAGCACACACGCCCACCCAGCTTTGTGTCATCTGCAAACTTGGAGATATTACATCTAGTTCCCTTGTCTAGATCATTAATATATATTGTGAATAGCTGGGGTCCAAGGACAGATCCCTGCGGTACCCCACTAGTCACTGCCTGCCACTCGGAAAAAGACCCGTTTATTCCAACTCTTTGCTTCCTGTCTGCCAACCAGTTCTCTATCCAAGTCAATACCTTGCTCCAATCCCATGTGCCTTAACTTTACACGCTAATCTCTTATGCGGGACCTTATCGAAAGCCTTTTGAAAGTCCAAATACACCACATCCACTGGTTCTCCCTTATCTATTTTACCAGTTACATCCTCAAAAAATTCCAGTAGATTAGTCAAGCACGATTTACCTTTTGTAAATCCATGTTGACTTTGTCCGATCCTGTCACTGTTTTCCAAGTGCTCTGCTATTACATCTTTTATAATGGACTCTAGCATTTTCCCCACTA
This sequence comes from Squalus acanthias, assembly GCA_030390025.1. Classification (NCBI taxonomy): domain Eukaryota; kingdom Metazoa; phylum Chordata; class Chondrichthyes; order Squaliformes; family Squalidae; genus Squalus; species Squalus acanthias. The sequence goes on from CM059429.1 coordinate 45,770,245, forward strand.
CCGATGTCAGGCTTACCGGTCTGTAATTCCCCGTTTTCTCTCTACCACCTTTTTTGAATAGTGGGGTAACATTAGCTACCCTCCAATCCATGGGTATTGTTCCAGATTCCATCGAATGTTGGAAGATGATCAGCAATACATCTACAATTTGTAGGGCCACTTCCTTAAGTACCCTAGGATGTAGATTATCAGGCCCTGGGGATTTATCGGCCTTCAATCCGCCAAATTCCCTAACACCATTTCCCTACAAATACTGATTTCTTTCAGTTCCTCCCTTTCATCAGACCCTATGTTCCCCGACACTGCTGCGAATAGGTCTTCAAAACGACTACATCTGCTCAATTGAAATAGATGAACCCAGTGATAGAAACAGTATAACTGGAAATACTGGGATCAATTTTACAAGGTAGCACTCCTTGGTTGATAGAGGTCAGATTAGACAATCTCGCTCAAGTGTATGATCTGGTCCCCCTGTTGAGTGAGGTTCTGCACCAGGAGCATTAACTTGTAAAATTGATCCCACTGTAACTTAGTTTGTGATGGAGAGTGATTTATGCATATTTAATACACAAAATGTATTGATAATTTAAACCTAAGGGGAGCAAAGAGAGATTTTCGTCTTTATTAGTCTACACTGTAAGGTTAGTTTCAACTAACTCCCAAAGACAAAGGGACAATGCTCCAATCCTGGGCATTACAGAATTGCCTTTCCCCAATTCAAACTTTGGGGAAAAAATTACAATAAACATGAAGTGATTTTAAAAGAAATGACAAATGAATAGAATTGAAGTAAAGAATTAGAAGAGACTATCATTAGTGTTTAGTCTTTCTAGTGTGATAACTTCCCAGTAAATCTTTCATCTGAAATGATACTGTATATATCACCTGTAAAGATCTATTCTGCAACAAACCCACACAAATGTCTGGCAACAATTTGTCTAATGCAGCTACACCTAAAAAGCTGGTGTCATAGTTGAGATACTTGCCTGCAGGATATCTCCTGTGACATAAGTTGCCTGAAGAACAACTGGTTTATTTTATCTGTAATATTGATTTTTTTTTTAAAGCAGATCAATATTTAAACATAATGCACAACATTGATAAAATTGCTTACGGTGTTAGATCATTAAATCTAACAGTTTAAACCCTCTTGACTACCCGATCATCTAATTGTAAATGCACAGTAAATATTTTAGGTAATTCATTAAATATACATAATAATCAAATATCTTGTCAGAAATTTTATTATACTAATAAAATCTTAGCTTGTCATATCTAGGTTTGTCTCTTCTGAAATGTGGTGCGTCTGATTAGCTACATCCTCTTCAGACATTTTGCAATTTATTATTTCTATGTATGAAATGGCTGATGAAATATAACACCATTAATTGTCCATTTGTCCACAGTGACTACACAATTCTGTTTGGCTCTAGTACTAAAATCTTAACAAAGCAGAATTGGCAATAATATGTTGAATGCGACAGATCTAAGATTTGCTTCATCACAATAATTATAATCAGGTCTTCTGTTTTTCACCAAAACGTTCTCCTTTAAAACATTTTCCTTTCAACTAATCTTATTGCAATTGGGGAAGGGCATCGCCAGCACCGCATACATCCCAAGAGCAAGCATAGGAATAAACTGTCCCAACCAACCTCACTAAAACAGATTTTCTGGTCATTATCACATTGCTGTTTGTGGGAGCTTGCTGTGCGCAAATTGGCTGCCACATTTCCTACATTACAACAGTGACTACACTTCAAAAGTATTTCATTGGCTGCAAAGCGCTTTGGGACATCCGGTGGTCGTGAAAGGCACTATATAAATGCAAGACTTTCTTTTTTTATTTTTTATTTGACATATGGAGGCTACCTTGACACTTAATCCGAATGATGCGGAGATGCCGGTGTTGGACTGGGGTGGACAAAAATGAGAAGTCGCACAACACCAGGTTATAGTCCAACAGTTTTATTTAAAATTACGAGCTTTCGGAGCTGTACCTGAAGAAGGAGCAGCGCTCCGAAAGCTCGTAATTTTAAATAAAACTGTTGGACTATAACCTGGTGTTGTGCGACTTCTCACTTAATCCGAACTTCAGTATCTATTACGAGGTTTGAACTGATTGTTTCATTTAATTCAAGAGCAGATAGTATTATCTAGCCAAAAGGTGAAAGTGGTTTATTTGCATGATTGATTGATGGAGAGATGTGAATTATGTTCCACAAACATGTTTTCGTGATTCTCTGCTGTATTGTGTGAATTCCAAGCAATTCCATCCTTGCATAATGTATTTAAGTATATTTGCATGTACTGTAATTTGTCTACTGTGTTCAATTGAACTTATGTAGGAAGTATTGTTTGTTTGGGAAACAATCGACAAATAATCTCTTATACTAATTGGATATTGATTTGAAACTTTATTTGATATGATCTGGGAAAAGTGATTTTTGAGACTTCCCAGAATTTATGTTTTTGACTCCATAGAAGTTGAAAGCAGTGTTTGGGAGGTCTTTTGAAAAGCAACTATTTCACTCGTATACAAGAGGTGTCAGAAACAGGCCTTGTTCCCAGGTAAATAAAGAATCAAACAGATGACTAGAAAACAGGCTGAATTTGTCACCCTATAACAGAACATTGCTCATTATTTAGCAAACGTTTCTATATTGCATCTGATATATACTTCCAATGAGTAACTGCCCATTATAGACTGCTATATACACTACACTTCTGGTATTTGTCAAGATTTTGTGCTTTGTATTTAATTGCACTATAGTAATGAAATGTATTTTTTGTTTCAGCCTGTGTCTGGTTTGTTTGTACTATCCAGCATTTTGATCACGGTGTGGAATGTGGTAGTGTAGCATGGAACTATATTACATTTGTTCTTCAAATGCTCTGGTAAACCATTCTATTTGTTTGTATCTGCTCTTACAGAGGAGATTTTCCTCTGTTTTCTACCAGTTCCTGGGTGCAAAGCAGAAGTAAAAGGAACGTGGAGGTGAGACACCAGGGCCGGAATTTTCCCTACCTGGGCGGATCGGGTGCGGGCGGTTGTCATGGTGGGTCGCGAGCCTGTTGCTGGTTCCATCCTGCTTCACAAAGCGACTTTATGTCAATAGGACCTATTAAGCCCACCCTGCGTGCTACCCGGCCCAATGAAATGGTATGGGTCTGCTGACATCATCCATGAGGTGTTTTCAGCGGAGATATTTAAAGGGACCATGGCCACATTACATTTGAAGGTTAATCTAAAATAGTGCAGTCAGTGCACTACAGCATTAATTACAGCTGCAAACACTTTGGAAATGACCAGGGATGGCCTCACCATGGCCACATTTACTTCACTTGATGCTGTACACCCTGGCTGCCACATGATGGGCCAGGTTGGCACCACCCCACACCAACATCATAAAGCATCCCTACAATGCCCAAGCCATTCCTTTCACACACATCACTGTTGCGGGGGGTTCCGTTATGTCTCACCATTCACTGCAACTCACTAAGCCACTTCCAAAGGTGCACACAAATCTGTCCAAGAATGTAATGTTGAAAATAGAGGTTTCAATGTTTGACAGCACATTAACAGAAAGTTTACATGAACATTACATAAAACACTCAAGTGCCTACCCTTCTGTGTCATAGAGTCATCCAGCACAGAAAGAGGCCCTTCGGCCCATCATGTCTGCGCCGGCCATCAAGCCCTGTCTATTCTAATCCCATTTTCCAGCACTTGGTCCGTAGCCTTGTATGCTATGGCATTTCAAGTGCTCATCTAAATGCTTCTTGAATGTTGTGAGGGTTCCTGCCTCTACCACCCTTTCAGGCAGTGAGTTCCAGATTCCAACCACCCTCTGAGTGAAAAAGTTTTTCCTCAAATCCCCTCTAAACCTCCTGCCCCTTACCTTGAAACTATGCCCCCTGGTTATTGACCCCTTTACTAAGGGGAAAAGTTCCTTTCTATCTACCCTATCTATGCCCCTCATAATTTTGTACACCTCAATCAGGTCCCCCCTCAGCCTTCTCTGCTCTAAGGAAAACAACCCCAGCCTGTCCAGTCTCTCTTCATAGCTGAAACGCTCCAGCCCAGGTAACATCCTGGTGAATCTCCTCTGCACCCTCTCCAATGCAATCACATCCTTCCTATAGTGTGGTGACCAGAACTGCACACAGTATTCCAGCTGTGGCCTAACTACCGTTTTGTACAGCTCCATCATAACCTCCCTGCTCTTATTTTCTATGCCTTGGCTAATGAAGGCAAGTATCCCATATGCCTTTTTAACCACCTTATCTACCTGTCCTGCTGCCTTCAGGGATCTATGTACATGCACACCAAGGTCCCTCTGATCCTCTGTCCTACTTAGGGTCCTATCATTCATTGTGTATTCCCTTGCCTTGTTAGTTCTCTCAAAATGCATCACCTCACACTTTTCAGGGTTAAATTCCATTTGCCACTGTTCTGCCCATCTGACCAACCCGTCTATATCGTCCTGTAGCCTGAGGCTTCCCTCCTCGCTATTTACCACTCCACCAATTTTCGTGTCATCTGCAAACTTACTGATCATACCTCCTACATTCATATCTAAATCATTAATGTACACTACAAACAGCAAGGGACCCAGCACCGATCCCTGTGGTACACCACTGGACACAGGCTTCCAGTCACAAAAACAACCTTCGACCATCACCCTCTGCATCCTGCCACTAAGCCAATTTTGGATCCAATGTGCCAAATTGCCCTGGATCCCATGGGCTCTTACCTTCTTGACCAGTCTCCCATGCGGGACTTTGTCAAAAGCCTTACTGAAGTCCATGTAGACTACATCAACTGCACTACCCTCATCCACACATCTAGTCACCCCCTCAAAAAATTCAATCAAATTGGTTAGACATGATCTCCCCCTGACAAAGCCATGCTGACTATCCTTGATTAATCCTTGCCTCTCCAAGTGGAGACTAATTCTGTCCCTCAGAATTTTTTCCAATAATTTCCCTACCACTGATGTTAGGCTCACTGGCCTGTAATTCCCTGGTTTATCCCTACTACCCTTCTTGAATAATGGTACTACGTTAGCTGTCCTCCAGTCCTCTGGCACCTCTCCTGTGGTCAGAGAGGTTCTGAAAATTTGTGTCAGAGCCCCTGCAATCTTCTCCCTTGCCTCGCACAGCAGCCTGGGATACATCTCGTCTGGGCCTGGAGATTTATACACTTTTAAGCCCGCTAAAAGCACTAGTACCTCCTCCCTCTCAATGCTAATTTGTTCAAGTATATCACAATCCCCCTGCCTGATTTCTATGTCTACATCGTCCTTCTCCATAGTGAACACAGATGCAAAATATTCATTTAAAAGTGTTGTTAGTTGGTATGATTGCACTAGGATTAGGGTGAGTGTGAGGGATGGCTAGTGAGATGGGTATGTGATAATATAGATAGAGAGCAATGGGTGGAGGTGCAAGGTAAGTGGATGTGAGTAAGGATGTGCAGAAGTAGGGTAGGGGAGGCAGAGTGATGGGGATGTGATGAGAGGCACAGCAGAATGAGGTTGAGTGTGGCTTTGTACTCATTATTCCTGATCTAATGAGATCATTGAAACGTTTGCAGCACTACACCCAGGGCCTCCTGACCACATCCCTGCTTGTGCCCTCCTCTGCAATGTGCAAGGAGGCTGTGTTGATCTCCTGGGGATGTCTCTTCCGCCCATGGGAAGGGAAGAGAACCTCCCTGCGTGCTGTGACTCTCTCCATAAGCAAAATGGAGAGCCTGGGTGCAGCCCTGTGCCTTTATGCAGTCATTGTCAGTGTTTGCAGCACCTCAATGCTGAGAACACTGACAGCACAAATGTCAAATTAAAGTTGGCCATGGTCCCTTTAAGGAAACCGGCTGATGACGCGTCATCAAATGACGTCACCAGACCTGCTTCCTCTAATTGGCCAGGAAACACGCTGGGTAGGCTTAACAAGCCCAATCAAGGGAAGTTCATTTTAGACAGCGGGATGGAGCCAGCAGCGGGGTTGGGACCCACCACCGACGTCGCCCGCCATGGACCCGCCGAAGTTAGTAAAATCCTGGCCTATATTTCTGTTTTTGGATAAAGGAAGGTAGGGAAACTAACTGAAACTTTCCTGACAGCTTAAACTTGTACTTGATCTGTCATCTGTGCCAATTTTTCCAGCAAACTGTGTTAATTTGCAAGGAGCCATAGGTAATGCTTTGGGGATAAATCCTTTACTGCAAGTCCTGTAGGAGGAATTAATTAGAGGCTATGCCATACAAATGGACTTGTACTTCAGATGCTCTATTAGGAGCACTGTCATCATGTGTACTGAACCAGACTCTCCCATCTGGGCATGTCCAAAGACACCTGCATTTCTAATATTCCTGCATCATGACTTGGGAACCATTTACAGGACAAGAACAGGTCTGTTAGTGGCTGCAGATTTTGCAGTTGTGTTGAACTTGTATGTCACAAGCTCCTTCCAAACAACCATGGAAAATCTTGGTGACTTCGCCCAATCTTCAGTGTACAATTGTATCATGCAGGTCACAGACACATTGTTTACCACAGCCTTTTGCAAAGCAGCCAGCCCCAAGAGTTCTTTTACAATGTGGCAGGATTCCCCAGAGTGTTTTGCCTGACTGACTGTATTCAGATGACGATATGTGCCTCTACCCCAATGCGACTGTATTCGTGAACAGAAAGGGCTACCACTCACGGTGTATGTGAATGCTTGTCACTCTGGCACGTCTTACAATTTTGTGATCCTACGGCAGTCAGTAAAGGACCACAAAGACAGTAGGGGACCAAGGATACATACTGCAACTGTGGCTGATGATATCACTGCAAAGCCCAAGGACAATACAAGATCTGAGGTGAGATATAATGTGATGCGTGCTTCCACCAGGGTCTTATCTGAGCACACCATTAGCATTCTCAAGCAGTAAATCAGATGCTAGGAAAAATTGGGAGAGTGCTATAACTCAGCCTGGCCAAGGTCTCGACGATTGTTGTAGTTTGGCATATTTTCAACTTTGCCTTACAAATGGGAATAACTGTGGAACATGCAGGAAAAGAAAGGCAATAAAGCAGCAACTAGAATTGGGGCACATTCCAGTTTCAGCCAACCCAAATTTTATTAACCCTTACCGTGTGTAGTGAAGATGTGTTTAGTGTTTTTCCCCACTACTTTCCCTTAGTGAAAATGTAGGGTGTGTATTTTCTAATTCTGAACCGTTGCTCCTTCAAAGCGTACCCCCAGTGGGAGAGGGAAATGAGGTGGACGGCTGCTAGATGTCAGTGCCTGCCTCTGGGGGTGGAGGTGGCCCAGTATCTCCTTTTTCTGGATCAGTAGATGGTCCAGAAACTGCAGGCAACACAGGGATTGATATGATAGCTGCCCAGGCTTTGACACTTTGGTCATTTGGGTGGGGTAGCTGGAAGGAATGGATGTGGTGTCACCCTGAGAGACACCTCCATTATCCATGCTAACTTCTGCGATTCTCCTACTGCTGGGCACTCCCTTAGCAAGGCTGGATATCTGTGTGTGAACAGATTGTTGGACAGCAAAGAGGTATGTTGAGATTAGCCAATTTGTTAATATTAGCTTATCTCTAGTCTTTCAAATAATCAGGATTGACTGCAAACCAATATGGTGGGAATATTGTGTTTAATCAGAGTTTAAGACGGAATATAACACTCTAGTTATACAGCAAAAACATACGACCATAACAAACAGCTGGTACTGGTCCCGATCGGACGGACGGCTGGAGTGCGCGAACAGTTCTCCGGCTTGCGGCCTTTCTCCCTCTCGTCTAGAACCTCCAAGAATTGGTTGAGTCCGCTCCCGGAAGAGTGTTAGACCAGTCTCGCTCTTGTATAGCTCTCCTCTCCACTGTCTGTGCTAAGAACTTTAGGTCTTGCTTTTATTCCCTTTTTAGGAGTGGGCCTGATGCACAACATGGACAGGACTATCTGACCTGTAAGGGTTCTTCCTAAACCAAGGTGCCCAGTGGCATATCGAGTTCTTTGTCTCAACTCTCAGAGGTAAACCCTCCCCAAGTTTGGAGTCAGACTTGCCATTCTTGGCCTTCAGATGTTTTGATGTTCGTAGCTGCTTGTTATCAGTTATTTATGTTCAAGCTGTTCATGTAACTTTCGCTGTGCAAAACTAACTATGTCATTCCATTATCAAACTATTGTACCATGGAATGAATCATTAAATTCCCAAAGATATCTTCTATTCTGTTCTCACACTAGTTAACTTGCGCATTTTAAAGCAGTTTTGTTAAACAAAGTCAAAGTCTTAACTTATAAACTGCAGATAACTAGCTTGGAAACAAGATTATATATATCCATCACAGTGTGGAATGCTATAACATCCACAGAGAACCAAAACACAAGCAGATTCTAAGCATCTATCTAGTTACTCTAAAACTAGTCTGAAGAGACTTTTTGTCTCAAGTTCTAATACAGTCATGTAGATACAGTTTTCTTTGCGTCACAGTTTCATTCGCATAACCCCATATATTTTGGATACCCTAATTTCTAACAGGTTGTTGAAGCCTTGCATTAAGATTCTCTCAATTTGATTCCCCAACATGGTGAATGCAAACAAGACAGATTGCAGTAGATTGAAGCCCAAGGCTTTTAGAATCTCAGTAATAGTATTTATGATGATAGCTATGCCTGAGCTTATCACCATGGCCAATGGGTGCTCAGCTGCAATGAACCATGGAGTAACCATGTTCTCCTTGGTGATTTGCAACTTTGTCAACTGGTCATGAAACACTGCACAGATGTGGATTGTGAACTCCTCTATAGATGAGCCAAATGGTACAAGCTACTCGGCATGCTTTCAAATGAAATACTGATGTTAAGTTACTGAAGAGCATTTGTAGGCAGGCCCTATGAAGTCTATGGGCTGAATTTTGATTCAGGGGTGGGCTGGGGTTGTGTAATCCGCATTTCGTGTTAGCCACCCGAATCTAAATCGATGTGGGAGATTGATGCGATTTTAACATAATTGGCCAATTGAGTTCCAACGTGTGGGAACCCATGGCCAGTGAGTTTTTCCAGTCTGAAAGTCGCTTCCGATGACGTCATCATTGCTGCAGCATTTAAGGTCTGCAACAAGCCTTGCTTCCTCTGCAGACTGCCAAGCTTCTGCCTTTGCATGTTAGAGGCACCTGCAGGAAGAATGGCCAGCCAGAGACCTAGGTCTGCACCTCGATTTGATAACGTCGCCCTGCAAGCTTTAGTTGAGGGAGCCAGAGTTAATAAGGAGGTGCTCTTCCCTTCTTCAGGGAGGAAGAAGCCTTCCCATCAAACCAAGGCTGTGTGGATCCAGGTGGCAGATGAGGCCAACACGTTGTCCATAACCCGCAGAACCTGGCTTCAGTGCAGGAAGAGGTTTTGTGATCTGCTGCGCACTGGAAAAGTGAGTATGAATTTCCCATCACCCTCATTCTGATCCCCATTGCCTCTCCTCACCAGCACTCAGCTTTGACAACCTCTTCCTCCACATCCCACTTGACACTGACATCCCTGCACCCTTACACATTCCCTCTCTCTGTATGGTCACATTCACCTAACTATTCGACTATGCAGCCCTCACACTCACTATCGCTGTGATGTTATGAAAACAACTTACAACACACAGGGAGGGCCCATGGTCTTGCCACCTCACTCCGAATTTGTCTCCTTCTAACCATCAATGATATAGATTCTCTACACTCACTCCTTCATTCTCACTCAAACTCCACTTGTCTCCCTCATTGCAGGAAAAGAGAGCTCACAATAAGAGGGAAAGAGCGAGGACAGGAGGAGGGCCACCCTCAGTAGCCCAGTTCACCACCTGGGAGGAGGCGGTCCTGGAGATCATGGGAGTGGAGGAGGATGCGCAAGTGGGGGACGGACAGACAGGTGCATCAGAGCAAGCTGGTGACAGAATAGTTTATCATCTCTCTCATTGACATTGCATGAGTCACTGATAATGATTCTGATGCTCCAGCAGACTGACTTATGATCATCTGCAATATGCAATGTGCATGTAACCTTGGACTCACATCTCTGACCCTTTCCTTTACTCCCCCCCAGGATCATCGCGAGCAGCCGTCCCCACCATCCAGGGGGAAGAGCATGAGCCTCACCACTCCTCAGAGGAAGCTGCAACCTCTGAGGGCGCCGCGTCAGCAGAATTCAGCGCACCCAGCACCAGCGCAGACACTCACACCTCGGAGGGAACATCGCGAGATAGAGTAGTGTTGTCACCTGGTGTATCACAGCTCACAAGTGAGCATCAGCAGATAGTGGAGACAGGGACAGCAGTGGAGAGTCCTAGTCAGAGGGCGCAGGACTCTCCTAGCTCGGCTCAGCTGCATGTCTACCCTGTGCCTCCGGGTCCATCCAGAAGGAGAGCGGTGCTGGAACTCCAGGAACAGATGCAGGAGTCTCTGACAAGTTTTGTCTCCAGGGTCGCTGCGAGTGTGGAGCGAATGGAGGAGTCCATAGTGAACATGAGCAGAGCCTTTGTGGAGTCATTGGCGCATGAACGCAGCACCACGGAAAGGATGGCAACCCCCGTGGAAAGGATGGCTACAGTAGAGGAGAGGATGGCTACGGCTATGGAGGAGATAAGTCGCCAGAGTGTAGAAAACATGGTAATTGTTCAGAATAGACTGGCATCTCTTGAGGAGCGATGGTCATCTATTGAACACAGAAACCAGACCTTCATGGAAGTCCTTCTGAGTAGGACTTCCAGTGCAGATACGGGTCCCCATGGCCCCCCTGATGTGCAGCAAGGTGCTCTCAATCCACTTGCAAGCGCTGAGGTGGGGGTGACCCATGAGAGGGATGTTGGTGGCAGACAACAAGGAAGTGGGGGCTCCTCTCCAAGCGCTCACACGACCAAGCCACTGCAAAGCCCTCGGTCAGAGCCCCACCAGAGTCCTCACCCAACTGAGATGGACGTCTCAACCCCTGTACAGCCGCAGGAGCAGCAGACTGTTGCCGAGCCCTCACAGGCTCACAACCCCAGAGGACGCCCGCCAAAGGTGTCAAGGCAGGAGCAGCAAGAAAGTGAGCAAGGGGCCTCCACATCTGCTGAAGCCACAGGGGAAGCACCACGTAGGAGCACGCGTAAAAGAAAAATAATGCACAAGTAGTCTCAAGGGTAGTCACTTGGGTGTAATGTTTTGTTTAATCTTGAAATGCCAGCACTTGCTTGATGTGATTAAAAATCCTGCTGGCAAACTGCTGAAGTTGTGGCGTCTGTCATTTCGCAAATGGGACTTCCACATTGAGGGCTTATGATGACTTGCAATTGTCAGTATGGTGGTCAGAGTGATAGGAATCCGTAGGTTCCTGGCCATTGTCGATGGTCTGATAAGAAGGTGTGAGGCAAAAGTGTTTGATTGTGCAGGCTAAGCAAATCTGGTCAAGCGCGTCCCTTGCATCTCTGGCAGCAATGTGGTCGCGCGCTGGCGCCTTCTGGCCTGTGCAGCTTCAGGTGGGTGAGGAGCAGCTTGGCACTCCTGTTGATGCTGCTGCTGTTGGTGGTGCTGTTGTTCATGATTCTGCTGCTGCCACGGCTGCTCTTCGTCCGAATCTGATGTCCAAGAGGAAAGGAAATAAATGGTTCCCATGCTTCTGGTATATGCCTCAGTTGAGGAAGCGCTCAGTCAAGGTGGCGAGAGGGGTTTCCCAGGAGGTCACACTGGAGATGGGTGTCAGGCTCCAAACTTCCACAGCTGTGGTTATGCCATATAAAAGTTCCCCCAGACCTGAGACAACAAAGTCTTGCCAACTGCAAATGATGGCTGATTACATCTCCTATTTCATGGTTGAGCTGCAGCTGATAGTCAGCAATCCAAATGTGCTACCGCCAGGTTTCACATTTGTGGGTCAGAACAGGCGTGCTTCACGTGGAAAAAGGGTTAAAATCACAAAGGCCTTTCAAAATGGCATTATAGAGGCAATTTAGTGCTTGTTAACGGCCTTAACGGCCTATCCCGCCTCTTGGTGGCGGGACGGAGTTGGGACCAGCAGACACGATTTAATGAAAATTGCGTGGAGGCGGGATGGAGGCGGGCTTGTGCCCGCCCGCCAGTTTTCGCAATTTTAACCCCCCACACGCCTCCAAACCCGCCTCCACGGGTCAATGAAAATTCTGCCCTATATCTCTGGACTCAGCAGTTGATCCAGTCCTTGAGCTGGCCCTCCAACCAACACATTGCATTTTCTGCTATTCCACCTGCACTTGCTCCCCTCATGACTTGCTACCTGGAACTCACTCCCTGCGCCATGCCACCATTTGTCTGCAGCGGGTCGGGAAGGAGCAGGTAGAAGTGGTCCCGGTGGGAGCAGGGGGAGGGAAATCTCGGTAAGAGCAGTGAAAGCCCTCACCCTCCATTTTCCTGCCATTTCCGCCATGATCCCACCTGCTTTTGGGTGGGATTGCAGTGGACAATCCCCATAAGGAGTCAAAAAGTTGCCTTGGCAACCCTTCTCCTGTTTGCATGCACTGCCTCTTGTTATGCGCAAGCAAATATAAATGGGACATATGTTGGAAAGAGCAAATATGAGAGAAGATGTCTGCCATTCAAGTGCCCAAGCTGCCATTCTGTGAGTGTGTGAACATGCAGCATTCAGGTTCCTTCTGGTGGAAGCATGCTTGGTGCTTGTTGTTGGGAAGATTTAATGGACACTCGGTCAACACTTTGATATGGCAACATTACACAATACCCAGAAACAAGATGAACATGCCTAGGCATTTAGGAAATGAACAGTTAGCAAAGTGTGGTACATTATCCCTCTGTGACAGTACACCAGGTTTAGAGTGAATCATAGAATCATAGGGGGAGAAATTCCCCTCCTTTGCGCCTCCTGTGGGGGGCATTAACGGGGCGCAAAGGCCATTTCGCCCGGTCGTGGCGCTGACCGCACCTCCCGCCAAATTCCGCGGGAGGTTACCGGCGGCGCTACCGGGTTGCGGCCCAATCTCATGCGCCCGGAGATCATGACGTCATCTTCGGGCGCATCGCTCCGCTAGCGCCCTGGCAGAAAAATTCCCCTTCGCCCCCTGCAGCAGCGCCGGGCGATGGCAGCGACTGCTGCAGGTGACGTGAGCGGGACAGCCGGCCGCTAGCGGGGCGGAAGTTAAAGGTGAAGTGGCCGGCCGCCCTGAAAAAAATGTCGGCTTTTTTGGAAAATGTTTTTTTTGATCCGGACGTGGGGTCCGTGCCGTGATCGGTCAGCCCGGCACGCTGCTTGGGTGCCAGGCTCATCGCGCAGCACCCCTGCTCCCCGGTGCTGCAGGTAAGTTAAAAAAAAAAACAGCAGAGTTCGCAGCGTCGGGCCCTTCCCTTTAATTCAGGGAAGAGCCCCTGCAACGCGGCGGTGCCACACGGCCCAGTGCATGGTGCTGCTGAGCACATCGCCCCGGGTCGCAAACTTCCCCCCTCTTGCGCTCCAATAAGGAAGTGGAGTGCTTGATTTAGCACTCCATGTCCCTCTTGGAGCAAAAAGTGGGAATTTTAGAAAGGCTGGAAGAGGTTAGCGTCTGGCGCTAACTTTTCCAGCATTTCTGATTTAGCGCCCCAATGGGGGCTCGAGGGGAATTTCTAGCCCATAGAGTCATAGAATGGTTACAGCACGGAAAAAGGCCATTCGGCCTGTCGAGCCCGTGCCGGCTCTCTGCTAGAGCACTTCAGCTAGTCCCACTCCCCCGCCCTTTCCCTGTAGCCCTGCAAATTTCTTTCCTTCAGATACTTATCCAACTCCCTTTTGAAAGCCGTGATTGAGTCAGCCTCCACCACCCTTTCAGGCAGTGCATTCCAGATCTTAACCACTCGCTGCGTAAAAAAGATTTTTCTTACGTTGCCTTTGGTTCTTTTGCCAATCACCTTAAATCTGTGTCCTCTGGTTCTCGACCCTTCTGCCAATGGGAACAGTTTCTCTCTATCTACTCTGTCCAGACTCCTCATGATTTTGAACACCTCTATCAAATCTCCTCTCAATCTTCTCTGCTCCCAGGAGAACAACCCCAGCTTCTCCAGTCTATCAACATAACTGAAGTCCCTCATTCCTGGAATCATTTTCGTAAATCTTTTCTGCACCCTCTCTAAGGCCTTCACATCCTTCCTAAAGTGTGGTGCCCAGAATTGGACACTGTACTCCAGTTGGGGCCGAACAATTTGTTTTATACAGGTTCATCATAATTTCCACACTTTTGTACTCTATGGGGGGAAAATTCAGTTGGTTTGCGCCTCCCGTTAGCGCCTTAAGAGGACATTAATGGGGCGCAAAGAGTCTAGCGCCCGGGCGCAGCGATATTTGCACCTCTCGCGAAATTGACCAGACATTTTGCGGCGGCAGTAAACACTACCGCCACGATCTCCTGCGCCGGCAGATCGTGATGTCAGCCGAGTGCGCAACGCCCCGGTAGCGCCCCGGAGCGGATATTGAGTGGCGCCCCCTGCCTAACCGCCTGCCGCTAGCAACGACAGGTTGAGGGGAGCGTTTTGCAGTCAGGAAGGGACTGGGGGAGCGGTATTTAAAGGCGAACGCTTCCTGCCTTTTTTTGTTGGTGACATTTTTGCACCATGCATTCTGAGAGAGAGAGAGAGAGAGACTTCTGGAGAGATTCAATGCTGTGTGAAGGAGTTTTGGGTACTGAGCAGCACTTTGCCGGTTTATTTTGATTTGCCCTTCCTTGCATCTATTTAGAAGAGACTGTGGGGGCTGCACTCTAAGCTCTTTCCCTGGTTCTCTCCATTGTTCTTTCCAACATATTTGATGTACAGGTCTCTCCAGGCCGAGATTCAAGGCTGCAATGAGCAGGATGTGGATGGAGAGCAAGATCAACCCTCCCCTTTAAGAACTGGCCGGCGCCATTGTGTCTGTGTTCCATTGCTGACTGACATCACATGAGCTTCGCCAGCGCTCTGAAGTAACGCCTCGCTCCTCGGCCTTTGCGCCTTAAGACAGGTGTGTAGCGCCTGATTTAGCGCTCCAATCACCTCCAGGGGTGATAAAAGCCAAGTTTGCAGTCGGAGGCGATAATTAGCGCCAGGCGCTAAACTTTGCGCACAGCCGATAATTGCGCCCCGAACGGGGCGATACTGAATTTTTACCCCTATACCTCTATTCATGAAGCACAGGATCCCGTATGCGTTTTTAACTGTTTTCTCAACCTGCCCTGCCACCTTCAACGATTTGTGCACACATACCCCCAGGTCTCTCTGTTTGTGCACCCCCTTCAGGATTGCACCATTTAGTTTATATGTCCTCTCCTCATTCTTTCTACCAAAATGTATCACTTCACACTTTTCTGCGTTAAATTTCATCTGCCACGTGTCTGCCCATTTCACCAGTCTGTCTATGTCTTCCTGAAGTCTATCACTTTCCTCCTCACTGTTCACTATACTTCCAAATTTTGTGTCATCTGCAAATTTTGAAATTGTGCCCTGTACACCCACGTCCAAGTCATTAATATATATCAAGAAAAGCAGTGGTCCTAGAACTAACCCCTGGGGAACACTACTGTATACCTTCCTCCAGTCCGAAAAACAACCGTTCACCACTCCTCTCTGTTTCCTATCACTTAGCCAATTCCTTATCCATGCTGCCACTGTTCCTTTTATTCCATGAGCTTCAATTTTGCTGGCAAGCCTATTATGTGGCACTTTGTCGAACGCCTTTTGGAAATCCATGTACATCACGTCAACCGCATTGCCCTCATCAACCCTCTCTGTTATCTCATCAAAGAACTCAATCAAGTTAGTTAGTTAAAGTGAAATGCAGTTAAAAAGAAAGAAAGACTGTCATTTATATAGCTCCTTTCACGACCACCGGATGTCCCAAAGCGCTTTAAAGCCAATTAAGTACTTTTTGATGCGTAGTCACTGTTGTAATGTAGGAAACGCAGCAGGCAATTTGTGCACAGCAAGCTCCCACAGACAGCGATGTGATAATGACCAGATAATCTGTTTTAGTGATGCTGATTGAGGGATAAATATTGACCAGGACACTGGGGATAACTCCTCTGCTCTTGTTCGAAATAGTGCCATGGGATCTTTTACATCCACCTGAGAGAGCAGACAGGGCCTCGGTTTAACGCCTCATCTAAAAGACGGCACCTCCGGCAGTGCAGCCCTCCCTCAGCACTGCACTGGAGTGTCAGCCTAGATTTTTGTGCTCAAGTCTCTGTGGGACTTGAATCCACAACCTTCTGACTCAAAGACGAGAGTGCTACCAACTGAGCGATGGCTGACAGTTAAGATGCTTTTTAAACTAAAATTGTAAAATAAAGCCATATGTTAACTCAGGTATCTTGGCAACCTTGCATAGCCCAGTAAATTTCTCCCTCACTTGCTCCCATGTTCAAGCCGCAGATGCGAAAGCATTCACTTGCTCTATTAAGTCCATCTATTCTGCTCTGACGATGCTCTTTATTGTATCTTGGCATGCCTCTCCAAAAAGAACCATCCTTCTCCTTAGTACCTCCTGCAACAGGACCTCCAAACTGTGCCACTGAATGAGCCCTTTTTTCCCCTCAGTTGCAGGTCAGTTTTAAGGGTGACCAACGGCCCTATAACGGTGGCTGGCACTCAATAATCTGCCCCTGACCCTGTGGAGCTCCCGATGCAGCATTCATTGAGTGACGGGAGAGCCAAATATCTATTCTAATGAGCTGACATAACGTCATAGCAGGAGGGCAGCAGGATGCACCACGGGCCAAAAGATCACCATGCTGGGAGCATTATCCATCCTCTTGTTTATTCACATCCAACCACTGTGCAAGGAACTTAATGAACAGCATAGAAAAGATTGTTTTCAACAGCCTACGGTCAAAATCAGCAGCAATTTCTGACTTGCAAGTGTACTAAAGTTTAATAAAAAATAGAATTCTTGTTCAGCGAAGACCCCTGCTCTGTAGTAATGTTTTTGCTACCTCACTGACCAGTAACTGCTGTGCTGGTCCCAGAATTTGTGGGGTAAGTTGAACTTGCTGTGCGTAAATGGGCGATATTGAATCGGCCACCCATTTTATGTCGTCGATGGAAAAGAAAATGGGCAGGGTGTACAAATTACTCCCTTTGTTTTGATTATTTTTAATTAGTAAGTTATCGGAAAAATAATTGAGGTATAAAATGCATTATTATAAATAAAACTACTGTGTTTTTCAGAAAATGCAATATTTTGGCACAAAGCAGATGCAGATGATGTGCTGGTACAGTAGCTGCAATGCAATCCACATCCTATTCACTGATTAGGAGAATCATAGAAATTACAGAAAAGAACGAGGCCATTCAGCCCATCATGCCTATGCTGGTACTACTCTTCAGCTGAACCTATTTACTCTGTTCCCATTCTCTGCTCTTTGCCCATGTGCTTTTATATTCTTCATTATTAGATTAATGCATTTGCACTGATGTTTTACTGATTTGTACATTGTACCCCATTAAATACAAAAAGAAGTATTTGACTCCATCTGAAGGATAGAAACATAGAACATAGAAAAATAGGAGCAGGAGTAGGCCATTCGGCCCTTCGAGCCTGCTCCGCCATTCAATATGATCATGGCTGATCATCTATCTCAATACCATATTCCCGCTCTCTCCCCATACCCCTTGACGCCTTTTGCGTCTAGAAATCTATCTATCAAATAAATGTACTAGAGGTTTCATCCATAGAGTAAACTAACTGGATTAATAACTGCTAATGGTGCAGTTACACTGTTACCATTGCATCAATATGAAACAGCTTCTGAAGTGCACAACACGAAAGTGGTAGTATAACTCGAGACTCAGATCTCGATTTGACTCTCGACACACTAAAGTCAAACAGCCCGAGACCCCTTCTGAAAACCATTTTACAACAGTTGTCTTCAACTTTATTCATTTAACTTTAATATTAGGAGAAAGCTAATGATTCTGCTCACGTTTTCCCAACATTAAAAATTAGCTGCCCAGAAAACATAGCAACATGAGTAAACCATTCAGCCACTCGAGTCTGTTCCACCATTCAATCAGATCATGGTGTAAAGTTCCCCTACCGAGACCACAAAAACAATGTGACCTAAAGTTCAGCAACAAGGGGGCTGGGGGAATAAAAACAGAAAATGCTGGAAATAATCAGCAGGTCAGGGAGCATCTGTGGAGAGAGAAACAGAATTAACGTTTCAGGTCGATGACCCTTCGTCAGAACTGGAAAAAGCTGGAGATCGAACAGGTTTTTAAGCAAGTGCAGCAGCAGGGAAAGGGGGAAGGGGAGGAAAGAACAAAAGGGAAGGTCTGTGATAGGATGGAAGGCAGGAGAGATTAAGAGAGATTAAGAGATGGTGCAAGGCAAAAGGAGATGGTAATGGGACAAGTTAAGAAACAAAGGGGTAAAAATTGAGTCGCGCCCCATTTGGGGCGCTAACCTCGCCGGGGCGCGACTTTTAGCGCCCCGAAAAAATTAGCGGCCCCGCGCCGGAACTTCAGTGGTTGCGCCCCAAGAGGGAAGCGGGGCGCCACTGGAAGCACCCCGCATCCCTCTTGGGGCGCTGCGAGTGAATATCCTGGCGCTACGTGCCGCAGCGCCACGCGCTGCGGCACGTCGCGCCGCGGTATTGCAGGCCTTCCTCCCCTTCTTAAAGGGGAGGGACCCTGCGCAGCGCGAACCGGGGCCCAGCTGGGCCCCCAGGGATCGGGAGTGCCGGCAAAAGAGCCCGGCACTCAAGAGAAGTGCCGGGCTCTTGGAGCGCAGCCGGCACTTCACGGTGGGGGGGCTTCACGGGGGCCGGGGACAGCAACGGGGGCAGGTGCTGGCAGGCGGCCAGCAACAAAAATGGCCGCCTGCCACCTCCCCTTTAAATATCGCCGCCCCGGCCGCACGTACGCCTCCCTGAACCCGTCGGACATAGCGTCTGGCGGTAAATCAGGGGGCGCGACTGAAGATCACGGCCAGGGCGCGAGCGAGGTGCTGCGCACGGCGATGACGTCATCGCCGGCGGCGCAGCGCCACAGGGCGCTACCGGCTGCCGCCGCCGCTAACCTCCCACTAAATTTTTCGGGAGGCGTGGGCGGCGCTGCGCCCGGGCGTTAGCTGCTTTACGCCCCATTAGCGCCCTCTTAAGGCGCTAACGGGAGGCGCAAGCAGCTGAATTTTTCCCCAAAAAGCTGGCTCTTGATGGAAGGCAGGAGAGATTAAGAGACATTAAGAGACATTAAGAGATGGTGCAAGGCAAAAGGAGATGGTAATGAGAAAAGTTAAGAAACAAAAGATGGCTCAAGATGAAGTGTAAATGGCATTGGCAGAATGAAAGACAGCTGCCATGTGGGAGAGAGAAAAAAAATATATAAATAAATTAAAATAAATAAATAAAATAAATGAAAAAAAAGGATAGGGGCAGAGGTTATGGTTTGAAAATGTTGAGTTCAGAAGGCTGTAAAGTGCCTAATCGAAAGATGAGGTGTTGTTCCTCGAGCTTACGTTGAGCTTCGTTGGAACAATGTAAGAGGCCGAGGACGGAGAGATCAGAGTGGGAGTGGAGCAGAGAATTAAAGTGACAGGTGACCGGAAGCTCGGGGTCCCCCTTACGGACTGAACGGAGGTGTTCTGCAAAGCGGTCACCCAATCTGTGTTTGGTCTCCCCAATGTAGAGGAGACCGCATCGTGAGCAGCGAATACAGAATACTAAATTGCAAGAAGTACAAGTAAATCGCTGTTTCACCTGGAAGGAGTGTTTGGGGCCCTGGACAGTGGGAAGGGTGGAGGTAAAAGGGCATGTGTTGCATCTTCTGCACGGGAAGGTGCCGGGCGAAGGGGAAGTGGTGTTGGGGGTGATAGAGGAGTAGACTAGGGTGTCGCGGAGGGAGCGGTCCCTTCGGAATGCTGAAAGGGGAGGGGAGGGGAAGATGTGTTTGGTGGTGGGATCACGCTGGAGTTGGCAGAAATGGCGGAGGATGATCCGTTGAATGTGGAGGCTGGTGGGGTGAAAGGTGAGGACAAGGGGAAACCCTATCGTGGTTCCGGGAGAGAGGGGAAGGGGTGAGAGCAGAAGTGCGGGAAATAGAACTTCTCCATGTCTCCTAATTAGAGGGGGCCAATAAAAGGCTACCAATGGTAGGACCTATGGCAGTATACGCTCATATGCCCAAAGGTTACTTCAGTCCAAGTTGTGGGTCTTTGTTGGGCTTTTTTTTGCCAACCCCCCCTGTTCTTTCCGACAACTACTCGTCACTTATCTATGTCGATGTTTAGACATGAGTTTCTGTTAAAGCATTGTCTTCGCCAAGGCCATGCTTTGCATCTGCGTGCTTATCTCTTCCGGGGAAGAAGCAGTTAGTCTTGTTCCCCTGTCGTTTTCTCAAGCATCAGAAAAGGTTTTTAAAAAACATTTTACGCTACCAAGCCAAAAGCATAATACAAATCACCTTATTGATCATTGATTATAGGTTTCTAGGTTTAATCGCATGTTGCTAACCACAACATTTCCTGGTTAACATATTGCATAACTAAATTGATTAGTAATATAGACATTCATGATGGTCTTTCCAGGGTGGAGGGGTTACATAGGATTACATAGGATATACGGCACAGAAACAGGCCATTCGGCCCAACCAGTCCATGCCGGCATTTATGCACCATTCACGCCTCCTCCCATCTTTCCTCATCTAACTGTATCAGCATAACCCTCTATTCTCTTCTCTCTCATATACTTATCTAGCCTCCCATTAAATACATTTACACTATTCGCTTCAACTACTCCCTGTGGTAGCAAGTTCCTCATCTCACCACTCTCTGGGTAAAGAAGTTTCTTCTGAATTCCCTATTTGATTTCTTGGTGACTATCTTATATTAATGGCCTCTAGTTATGCTTTTCCCCACAAGTAGAAACATTCTCTCTGTATCCACTCTATCAAAACCTTTCATAATTTTAAAGACCTCTATTATGTCACCCCTTAGCCTTCTCTTTTCAAAAGAAAAGAGAGCCAGCCTGTTCATCCTTTGCTGATATGTATACCCTCGCATTTCTGATCTCATCCTTGTAAATCTTCTCTGCACCCTCTTCAGTGCCTCTATATCCTTTTTATAATATGGCGACCAGAACTGTACGCAGTACTCCAAGTGTGAATTTGAAATGGCTGCCATGAGCCTATGATCCCTTTCAATGGCTGATCTGTACCTCGACTCCATTTACCCACCTTTGTTCCAAATCCCTTGATACCCTTATCCAACAAAATCTGTCAATTCTTGTCTTGAAAATTTCAATTGACCCAGCATCCACAGACTTTTGGGAGAGCGAGTTCCATATTTCCACTTCCCTTTGTGTGAAAAAGTGCATGCTGATTTCACTCCTAAATGTCCTAGCTCTAATTTTAAGATTATGCCCCTTGCTCTGAGTTCCCCACAAGAAGACATAGCTTCTTTGTATCTACCCTATCGAATTTCTTAATTACTTTAAATACCGCAATTAGATCACCCCTCTACCTTCTAAACTCAAGGAAATATAAACCTGTCCTCATAATTTAACCATTTAAATCCTGGTATAATTTTGGTGAATCTGCACTGTACCCCTTCCAAGGCTAATATATATTTCCTGAGGTTTGATGCCCAAAACGGAACACAGTACTCCAGATGGGATCAGACCAAGGCCCTGCACAACTGAAGCATCACTTCCTCACTTTCAAATTCCAACCCCCTTGAGATAAAGGCCAACATTTAATTAGCCTTTTTGATTGTTTTTTGTACCTGTGCACTAGCTTGTATTAGATTTAGATGTACCTGTACACTAGCATGTATATCAAAATCCCTTTGTTCTTCCACAGTTCACCATTAAGAAAGTGGAAGGCACACACTTCCCCACACTGAACTGCATCTGCCATAGTTTTGCCCACTCACCTAGATTGTCTATGTCTCTTTGTAACTTCCTGCTCCCATCCACACACAAAGGGCTCGATTTTAATTCAGCTGAGTGGGCGGGTTTGGTGGCGGGTCGGGCGCGAAAATCAGAAAAACTGCGGTGGAATGCGAACCCGCCTGCATCCCGCCTCCACGCGATTTTCACAAGTGTTGGGTCACCCGCTCCCAAACTGACCCGACAGCAAACAGTGGGACAGGCAGTTAAGGCAGCTTGTCAGCTTGTTAACTGCCTGGATCATCCTATTTTAATCTGCGATTCCAATTTTGGTGCTTTTGGCTCCTGTTTCCTGTCTTCTGAGAAACACGCCAGCTGCAATGAGTCGGGTTGCTCGAGGACATGATTTGTTGTCAATTGCTGCAGCCGCTTAAAAGCGCTCCTGCAACATGGCTGACATTCAAATGCAACAACTTTGTTGTTGGAGGTTTGGGATAAGATTTTGCAAATCTACTTGCAAGTTTCTTGCCTCAACTGAAATCTATAGCAACGGGATGGGAACCATTTATATCCTCTCATCCTGGTCGTCAGATTCTGAGGAAGAGCAGCCGCGGCAGCACCACAACCAGCCACAACAGCAGCACCAGCACCAGGAGCGCCAACCTCCTCCTCACCCACCTGATGATGCACAGGGCGGAGGGCGTCAGTGCAGGGCTGCACCTCACCGCAGGAGATACCCCCAACACAGGGTTTACAGGCAGAGGATCAGCTTCCTCAACATGACTGAGCAGCAGTGCCAAAGGAGGCTGAGACTTTTGTGAGACGTAGTCGCTGACATCTGCACAATGCTGCACCAACACTTGGAGCCCAGAGGAGCAGGTGGAGACTCCTTATCAGTGGCTGTCAAAGTCACCACCACACTCAACTTCTTTGCTTCGGGCTCCTTCCAGGGATCAGCTGCAGACATCAGCAGCATCTCCCAGTTGGCCGCACACACCTGCATCACACAGGTCACCAATGCCCTCTTTGCAAAGGCCCACAATTACATCCACTTCTCCACGGATGGCCCAAGTGTGACCACGCATGCGGTTAGCTTTGTCAATATGGCAGGCTTGCCAATGGTGCAGGGCATCATAGACTGCACACATGTAGCCATTAGGGCCCCCTATCACAACCCAGCTGTATTTGTCAACCGCAAGGGATTCCACTCCCTGAATGTCCAGCTGGTGTGTAACCACAGGAAGATCATCATGCATGTTTGCGCTAAGTATTCTGGCAGTTGCCATGACTCCTTCATCCTGCGCCAGTCTACTGTGCCTCAGCTCTTCCATCCACCAAACCAACTTTCTGGATGGCTACTTGGCGACAAGGGCTATCCCCTGAAAAAGTAATAAACGGCGGTGTTCGCTCACTTTCACCACCATCATTATAAATGGAATTAGCCCTGAGCCTCACTCTTGAACTTTCATTTCCCAGAACACATAGGCCAGAAACTCAACTCTTTGCCATCACTTTTGTTTAATTACATCACAAAAGGATGACACTCGATATTTAACAACACTATAAAACACCCAAGTGACTACCCTTGTGACTATTAGTGCTTTAACTTCCTCTTACACGTGCTCCTACGTGGTGCTTCCCCTGTGGCTTCAGCAGATGTAGATGCACCTTGCTCACTTTGGTGCTGCGTCTTCTTAGACGCCTTTGGCGGGCGTCCTCTGGGTTTGGGAGCCTATGAGGGCTCCTCCACAGTCTACTCTTCCTGCGGCTGTGCAGAGGCTGAGACAGCCATCTCAGTTAGGTGAGGAACCTGGGGCTCTGACCGAGGGCTCCGCAGTGGCATGGTCGTGTGAGCGCTTGGAGAGGAGCCCACACTTCCTTGTTGTCTGCCACCAAGATCCCTCTCATGGGGCACCCACACTTCACTGCTAGCAAGTGGCTGGAGAGCAACCTGCTGCACCTCAGTGGGTCCATGAGGACCCGTCTCAGTACTGACAGTCCTCATAATGGGTACGTCCATGTACCTCTGGTGTCTCTCCTCAATAGATGCCCATCTATCCTCCATAGCAGACCATCTATTTAGAAGAGTCACCATGCTCTGTTGAGTCTGGTGACTTATGTCCTCCAAGGAGGTTGCCACCCTCTCCATGGCGGCACGTTCATGCGCCATTGCCTCCACAAAGGCAGTGCTCATGTTAGAGATGGACTCCTCCATTCTCTCCACACTCGTAGCTACCCTGGATGCAAACCCTGTCAGAGCCTCCTGCACTTGTTCCTGGAGTTCCAGCACCGCTCTCTTTCTGGATGGCCCCAGAGGCACAGCGTCTACATGCAGCTGAGCTGAGCTAGGGGCGACCTCCGACCTCCGACGAGGACTCTCCACTGCTGTCGCTGTCTCCAGCATCTGCTGATGCTCACTTGTGAGCTGTGATACACCAGGTGACAACACTACTCTATGTCGCAAAGGACCCACCGAGGTGTGCGTATCTGCGCTGGTGCTGGGTGTGCTGAATTCTGGTGACGTTGCTCCCTCAGAGGCTGCAGGTTCCTCTGAGGAGTCATCCGGCTCTTCCTCCTGGACAGTGGGGAGGGGGGCTCTCGATGGTCCTGTGGGAGAGTAAAAGCATGAGTTAGACATCTGATTTTCAGGTAGCAGACACTTCCTATTGTGCAGATGCTCAGAAGTTAATCTCTATGAAGATCATATGCCATTGCAGTCAATCATGAAATCTTAATGGGAGGGATTAAAATGCATTCTGTCACCAGGTTCCTCAACTGCTCCCGTCTCTCCGTCCCCCACTTCCAGGTCCTCGCCACCTCCTATGATTTCGTGAGCAGACTCCTCAGCCAGTGTAAGTGTAGCGAGGGATGGAGGACCTCCTCCTGTCTTGGATCTCTCCCTCTTATTGTGGGCTGTCTTTTCTTAAAAGGAGGGACACAAATGGAGTTTCAGCGAGAGTGATGGAATGAGTGCGAAAATCCAGAAGATAGAAGCTTAGAGGGAGACCAAGATGGAGTGAGAAGGCAAGAGGCAGGAGGATCCCTGTGTGTCGTTAGTTGTTGTGATTGCATAACAGTGAGAGCGAGTGTGAGGGCTGCATAGTAGGATGGTGAAGTGATTCAGTACAGAGAGAGAGATGGATAGGTAAGGGTGCAAGGGAAGTAAGGGTAAGTTGGGATGTGGAGGAGCAGGCTTACAAAGCAGAGTGCTGGTGATGAGAAGAGGAGGGAAGCAGAGTGAAGGTAAGTGTGATGTGATACTCACTTTTGATGATCGCAGAAGATCATTCAATCGTTTCCGGCACTGGAGCTAGGTGCGTGAACAGACAGACCTTGCGCTGACCTCCTCAGCAATGTGCAGCCAGGCTGTCTTCGTTTGCTGAGGAGGCTTCCTCTGGCCATCCCGAGGAAACAGAATGTCCCTGCGCCCTCTTACTCTCTGCACAAGAGCTTGGAGGGAGTCCTCATCGAATCTGGGAGCAGCCTTTGATTTGCCAGCACTCATTGCAGCCAGGGACCATCCAAACTGCAGCCAAAAGGAGAAATGAGAGGATGGAGCTAACTGGGCCCCTTAAGACCCACTGCAGCAATGACCTCATTAGTGGAGAGCAACAGACCCGCTCCCACTCATTGTAGCAGCCAGCGCGCCCGCCGGGGCTTAATAGGCCAATTGAATTAAAATTGCAAAGCTGGAGCGGATTAAACCAGCAGTGGGACCGGAATCCATCCACCAAGCAACCTGACTCCATCCCGGCTCCTCCATTAATATCGAGCTCTTACTGTGCCTCCTAGCCAATGTTCCCTCTTATTTTTTTGGGGTGCGTGGCCCATTCACAGTTTTGCGCATGCACAAAACTTTACATTGAAAAAGCTGGTCCCGTGCTGTGCGGGACTGGCAGTGATTGTGCACCTTATTGGGAATATTGCTCCTAATTAAGTGCCATTTGCAAATTTGGAGATTCCTTCCTTAATATATATATGGTGAAATGGTGAGGCCCCAGGACAGATCCCTGGGGAACACCACTTGCCACATGCCACCAATTAGAGAACAAACTCTTTATCCCCAGTCTCTGTCTCCTTCCTCCCAACCAATTACCAACCCATGTCACAAGGTTACCTCCAATTCCGTGTGCTTGCATTTTTGCTAATAATCTCTTGTGCGAACCTTATCAAATGCCTTCTAGAAGTCCATATAGACAACATCCGTAGACACTCCGTTAGTCCTGCTCAAAAAATGAAAATAGTTTACTCAGACATGACCTACCCTTCACCAATCCGTGCTGACTCTCTTTGATCAACTGATACTTGTCTAAATGTTTAGTCATTCTGTCTCTGATGAAAGATTCCAGTAACATCCTCACAATTGATATTAAACTGACAGATCAGTGGTTACCTGGTTTCTCCCTCCCTCTCTTCATAAATAATGGAGTGACATTTATAATTTTCCAACCCAAAGGCACAATTTATGAATCTAGAGTGCTTTGAAAAATTTCTGTACCTATTTCTTTTAATTTCTTGGGGTGGAAATCATCCTCTTAAATCTTGTCCTCTTCCTCCACTGTGAAAATGGATACAAAATATTCATTTAACAAGTTTGTCATTTTCTTATTCCCCATTATAGTCTCGCCTGCATCCGTCTTTAATGGGCTCATATTTCCTTTTACCACTCTCTTTCTCTTAATATATTTATAAAAACTTTCTGTTAGCTTTAATATCTCTTGCAAGTTTTTTTCATATTCTTTGCATCCCTAGGTTGCTTTTTATAGCTCTTCCAGTCTGCTGCATTTCCACTTTGTGTATATGTAAACCTTTTCTTTTAGCTTGTTAGTGCCTCTTACCTCACTTGTTGACCACGGTTGCTTAACTACAAGTAAAGCCTTTGCCTTTTAGGAGTATATACTGGTTTTGTATTGTGCCAAATACTTCTTACAACACTTACTCCTGTCAGCCCAGTTTAATATGGTCTGTTTATTTCTCATCCTTTCGAAGTTTGCTTTACTTAAATTTAATACCTTGGTTTGAGACCCTCCCTTCTCCCTCTCGAACCTAATATCAAATTCAATAATGTTATGGTCCCTATTTGCATGATGTCGCTTACCATCAGATTGTTAACTTATTCTGGTTCCTTACTCATCAGTAAATCCAGTATGGCCTGTACCTTGTCGATTCTAAAACATATTGGCCCTGAATTCATGGTCGGTATGACGGCGTACTTTCAGAGTACGCCATCATACCACCTTTGAAATTGACCGCAAGTTCGGGATTTCAAAGCGCTTGTGGTAAATCCCAAACTTGCGATCTGTCAAGTTCCGACTGTGCATCGGCTTCACTGCACATGTCACCTCCTCATTCAAATCAACATGCTGGCAAAAAGTTGGGCTAATTGCCCTCCTACTGCGCATTAATTACACTGAAAATGTTTATGTCTGGTGCAAACAGGCGCAGGAGCCTGTTGCACAGCGTAAGAGGAGGGGGAATGAGAAAATTGTATTAGTTTATGCTGCAGCTCATAACAATGAGGCACTGGTTCGTGTCTGAGTGGATACAAACTTTCAAAGAAACTTTAATTTGTTCGAGTTTGCAAACGGGGCCTTTTTGTGTCACTGTCTTTGCCGCCCAAAAACCTTTTGTAGTTTCGGTTTAATTATTTCCCAACTTCTATTTAAGATTTAATTCACTTTCATGATTTCCTCATGTTGTCAGACATTTAAACTCTTGATTTTAGATTATTTAAATTAATCACAAGTTAGTTAGTCTAACAGAGGAGAAACGAAGTCGATAGGACTTTAAGACTGTAATTATAGGTTTATTTTGTCATGGACCAGAATTAAAGGGCCAATTCAGCTGCATGCTTTGTATAAAAAGCATCCTAATCAAGTTTTATGGTTTAAGGACACCTTCAGTTAAAAGTATCTCAAGGCTTTTCAGTGTTTGATCGAATTCTATTAAAGTTGAAATCTTGCTGTGTGTAAAATACTATTGCAATAATCGTAGTTTATTAATAAAATAGCATTTCTGGCTGCTAAATTATTTTAACTGAGTTGTGGGAAATTCAGAAATCTCCCCTGTTTCCTGATTGGCTAAGAGTCAGGAAGTGAAAGGAGCACCGCCCCACGTGATCCCAGGTTCGCATACGCACAACAGTGCGCCCCTGGGATACTACACTGCGCACAACTCTGCAGCGTTCAAAGGAAGTTTTCGAAGGAGGGTTCGCACGAGTTAAGTGCGGATTTCATTCGGATGTCAGCGGCGTACTCCTTAGCTATGCCGCCGACCGCGAATTCAGAGCCATTGTTCTAGAA
Organism: Squalus acanthias; assembly: GCA_030390025.1. NCBI lineage: Eukaryota > Metazoa > Chordata > Chondrichthyes > Squaliformes > Squalidae > Squalus > Squalus acanthias. The sequence goes on from CM059429.1 coordinate 45,798,387, forward strand.
AATTGTCCCAAATACATTCTAGAAATTCATTGGCTTTGCTACTTTAGCAGTTCTGCTCTTCCAATCTATGTGAAAATAAAAATCTCCCATTATACTACTTTGTTTTTGCTATGTGCTTCTCTGATCTTTACACCCCAACTACATTAGGAGGTCTACCAACATGTATAGCTCTCTGCAGACACTGGCCTGAGACTGCTACCTGCAGGATAATTAAAATGAGACCTGCATATTCGGTTGTCAAGCTGATGATGTAGTATTTTCCACAATGAATTGGTGGTGGCCATATTGAAGTCAAGGTTTTCTACTCTCACTGAATACACAGAACAATGCTTCCTGTTTGTATTCCATCCAATATATATATTTATAAATAATAATATTTTGCCTTGATGTTTCCACTCAAACTGACAACTATAGTCAATTCCCCTTAGAGAGCAGAACATCCCCCTCTGTACACGGACATCATGAGAACAAGAAAATACCAATAGCAGAGATTTCCTGAAGCCTTGTTACCATGGAAACCACCAACACTTGTGGTATTACACACATGAAATTTAGTTCAATCAAAATTATAATTTAAAAGTAAGTAAATTGAGTCCAGACATATTTTTACATAGTAGTGTATATTGTTTTCTTTTACTCATAAAAACCTTATTATTCACCCTTACTTTTGATGCTCTGGAGCTATGGATTTTTTATACTCTTTGACAAAGCCTTGGTAGAAAGTACCATGAGTGAGTTATAGTTGTTGAAGATAGCCTGAATACTGCAGCAATGGATTATGGAATGAAGATCAATGTGGGTAAGACCAAAGTTATGAAGGTTTCTAAGAATGCAGGTGAAAGAGTGAATATTTTAATAAATAAGGAATAGTTGGATCAGGTGAGACAGTGAAGCATAATGACTGAAGATGGCAAAAGTGCCGAGGAGGCGAGAGCTAGGATTACAATGGGAAAAGTTGCATTTAATAGAAGGAAGAGGATATTGACTGAACAATTGAATAGAGAACTGCAGAAAACATTAGTGAGGAGTTTGATATGGAGGCTGTTGCTGTATGGTGCTGAAACAAGGAGGCCAGGCAACTGTGTTGCAAATTCTATGTAATTGTATGTAAGATAGTAAGAACTACAAAAAGGGAGCATGAAAATAAACTTGCAAGGGATATCAAAATCAACACAATTTTTTTTTTTACCATTTTATTAGGAAAAAGAGGGTGGTCAGGAGCAAGGTTGGCCCCTTGCAAACTGATTACAGTGATATTGTCAATGATAATAAGGAAATGGCAGACATGTTGAATAATTACATTGCATCAGTATTTACAGTAGAGGAAGAAGATACCATGCTGGAAATCCCAAGGAAAATAATACTGAATCAGGGACAGGGATTCAACAAAATTATATTAAGCAAAATAACAGTAATAAAGAAAATAACGGCACTAAAGAGTGGCAAATCCTCAGGACCAGATGATTTCCATCCCAGGGTTTTAAAGGAAGTAGGTGAGCACATTACAGATGCCCCAACTATAATCTTCCAAAGTTCTCTAGATTCAGGAACCATCCCTTTAGATTGGAAAATTGCGCATGTCACTCCGTTATTTAAGAGTGGCGAGAGAGGGAAACCAGGGAATTATAGACCAGTTAGCCTAACATCTGTGGTTGGGAAATTACTAGAGTCTATAATTAAGGATGTGACTAAACACCTTGAAAATTTTCAGCTGATCAGAGAGAGCCAGCATCGATTTGTAAAGGGTAGGTCATGCCCGCGAACCTGATTGAATTTTTTGAAGAGGTGGCTAAAGTAGTGGACAGGGGAATGTCTGTGGTTGTTATTTATATGGACTTCCAGAAGGCATTTGATAAAGTCTCTCATAAGAGACTGTTAACTAAGGTTGAAGCCCATGGAAATGAATGCAAATTATTGACGTGGTTAGGAAATTGGCTGAGCGGCAGGAGACAGAGAGTAGGGATAATGGGCAGGTACTTTAATTGGCAGGATGTGACTAGTGGTGTCCCGCAGGGATCTGTGTTGGGGCCACAACTATTCACTGTATTTATTAATGACTTAGATGATGGGATAGAAAACCACATATCCAAATTTGCCGATGGCGGCATTGTAGGCAGTGTAGATGAAAGCATAAAATTACAAAGAGATATTGATAGCTTAAGTGAATGGGCAAAACTGTGGCAAATAGATTTCAATGTAGGCAAGTGTGAGGTCATCCACTTTGGACCTAAAAAGAATAGAACAGGGTAGTTTCTAAATGGTGAAAAGCTAAAAACAGTGGAGGTCCAAAGAGACTTGGGGGTCCAGGTATATAGATCATTAAAATGTCATGAACAGGTACAGAAAATAATCAAAAAGGCTAATGGAATGTTGGCCTTTATATCTAGAGGATTAGAATACAAGGAGTAGAAGTTATGCTACAGCTATACAAAACCATGTTCCTAATCTAGAGAGCTTTGAGCTGTGGGTTTGGAAACCCATGGAGAAAGTAAAGTGGATAGATAAGAAAAGTAAAGAGTTGGCAATATCAGATGAACAAAGTTTGATATCAAAAGAAGGCAAATTAATTGGATTGGGCGTGTACTGAGAGGGGGTGGGATGTTGAAAATGGTGATAGAAGGAAAAAGACCAAGAGGGCAGAAAAGAAGGATGATTCTGGAAAACTGAAGAATTAGGAACATCGGAACAGGAGTAGGCTATTCAGCCCTTCGAGCCTATTCGCCATTCAGTGAGATCATGGCTGAACTCTGACCTAACTCCATCCACTCGCCTTGGCTCCATATCCCTTAATATCCTTGGCTAGCAAAAATCTATCGATCTCAGATTTAAAATTATTAATTGAGCTCGCATCTACTGTTTTTTGACGGAGAGAGTTCCACACTTCTACCACCCTTTACGTGAAGACCTGTTTCCTAACTTCTCTCCTGAATGGCCTGGCTCTGATTTTATTGTTATGTCTCCTGGTCCTAGACCAGCAGAAAAAGTTTCTCTCTATCTACCCTCTCAATTCCTTTCAAAATCCTAAAAACCTCAATCAAATAACCCGTCAACCTTCTATATTCCAGGGAATACAAGCCTAGTTTATGTAATCTCTCCTCATAATCTAACCCTTGGAGCCCTGGTAATATTCTGGTGAATCTGTGCTGCACTCCTTCCAAGGCCAATTTATCCTTTCTAGGGTGCAGGGCCCAAAACTGTACACAGTACTGCAGATATAGTCTAACCAGAGCTTTGTATAGTTGTCGCAAAACTTCCTCCCCTTAATATGGGAGATCATATGAAGCACAAGACAAAGTGATTTGGGGAAGGGAGAATTGAGCCAAAACCTGCCTAGGCAGATGATAAATATACTGTTCCAACTGTAGTGTCATACATATTGGAATGAGGCAATAACCAAAATTAAAACTAGAGGACTAGAATACAGGGGGTAGAAATGATGCTACAGCTATACAAAGCCATTTCCTAATCTAGAGAGCTTTGAGCTGTGGGTTTGGAGACCCATGGAGAAAGTAAAGTAGATAGGTAAGAAAAGTAGAGTTGGCAATATCAGATGAACGTAGCCTTTTTGGAGCTTTGAATGTCCCTGTTCTTGATTTTCAATAAATACATCTAGATAGAATACCCAGGATTGTTTGATCTACTTTAAACTTTAACACAGAATGAGTACATAACAACAGAACTCCATTTACTCCCCTACTTTGCTACCCAACTCATTGTTAAAAAAAAATAACAGTTTCTAAATTCTATTGAATTAGACTGACTGGAGCCTTGTTCGAATTCTGATGGGCTAGAATGCCTCTGCAACACTGAACGGATAGGGGCCGATTTTAACTCCCAGCAGGAATCTCGTGCGGATGTATGAGTTGGAAGTCTGGCAGATTTTAACTGCCGACCCTCGATTAAATGCCACTTGTCAGCTGCCTGGCCATTTTTGGCAGAATGCTTCAGCTGGCTGGTGAGGAAGGATGAAAATCAGGCTGTCCAGAGGCCAACCGTCGGCATCGGAAGAAGACTTCCGGTAACAATGCAAGTCTGGGAAGGGTGGGGGGTGTTTGCTGGGTCTCATGGCTTGGGAGGGGCGGAGGTGGGGGCAGGACAGCAGAGGCCTGGACGTTCCCTGTGGGGCCCAGAGGAGCACTCCTGCTCCTCCAGGCCCCACTATGGAATTTTTTTTAACTTACCTTAGCTTTGATAGCAGCGCGATAGGTTCACCTGGTGGGACGGCCATGGCGAGCTCCCCACTCGGGCTGGGTGAAATTCCATTGGGGCCCTTGTACGTCAAGGGACCCCGATTTGTTTTTATTAATGAGGCTCCTGCCGGAGTCTGTTGGGAGCCTTATCTGCTGCCAAAACCATCGGTCTTAAAATTGTAGATCTTCAGGAACGGATGGGGAAATGGAGCTGCTCCATTTTAACTGCTCCTGCACTCCGTTCCTGACGATTGGGGAGAGTTAAAATCACCCCTATAGTTTCTGCTGTTGGAATTTAAACAGTGGATGTTGTAACTAGTGAGAGCTCTTCTACCCACTGAGGCAACTTTACAATACTGTTTTGTGATTTAAATACACAGTCCATTGATGCTGCAGTTATACTGCTATTTTCACGTCAATGTGCAACAGTTCCAAATATGCATCATTATGAAAGCAGCATTATATCTTGAGAGTCAAGTCCTGGTCTGACTCCCATTGACACTAAAGCCATGCAGTGTGACACTTCATCATGAGGCCATCTCATACCATTTCAGATTTGCACCAGCTACAATATGATTCTATCCCAGCACAAAGTCGTATTTTAAAAGTGCCCAGGCAGTCTGTTGACCCTCTTGGAAACTTTCAAAACTTTGTATGGATTATTTTTAATGTCATTAGAGAAATGATACTCCTGTTAGTACTTTTCGAATATGAAAAGTTCACCACCTGGGAACAGAGTTCCACACATGCATTGAAGCACTAATGCACAAAGGTCTATTGTGATCAACCACAGTACAACTTGCAACAATGCACAACCAGCATTATAACTCCAGTTCGCTGACTACCCATCATACTGCATGGATACTACTCTGAGACATGGAGATGCAAATGATTATAGCCTTAAAGGCGAGTAACTCATTATATTCAGCAATTAAGCCTGCCACACTTTATTATTTAAAAGGTTTCAGTGTAAATCAAAGATTGCATAGTCAAATACTGCAGCTTTAGTTTCTAACAGTTGACATAATTAAAAAATGCTAGAATTCTACGATCACAAGATACATATAGATGAGAAAAGCTATTTGGCCCATCTTAATCCATCCAGAACAACCATACACTTCCCCCATTGCATCTAATTGTTTCTTAACTGATTCCAGGGTTTTTGCCTCCACCACTGTGGTTGGAAGCCCATTCCAAGTGTTGATTGCTCTGTGAAGAAAAACCTCCTGATATCAGTCCTAAAGTTACTTTTTATTAATTTGAACCTGTGTCCCTCATCCTACTCTCATTTTAGAATATAAAATAGTATTTTGGCTGAACCTTTTTCATACCATTTACTATTTTATATACCTCCACAGGATCACCTCTTAGATGCCTCAGCCCAAAAATGTTCTGCCCACTAACAGATTTTGCTTAGCTCATTCTCCCAATTCTGGATTGCCTCCTTTGATGTTAATTAGAAACAGCAGTAATCCCAAAACTGAGCCCTGGGGCACCTCACTCAATACTGCCCCCTGCACCCTGAAATCTAACTACAATCTGTCATTTTCTAACCTTCAGCAAATTTTTGTCCATACCCAAGTTTCGTCCTGAATCCCCACACATTTGGGTTTACCGAATAATCTTTCACGCGGAACATTATCAAATGCCTTTTGGAAGTCCAAATACACCATGTTGTAGATTCTTTTGGGATGTAGTCACTTTATTCCTGTCATCGGGCTGCAGGCACTGAGGCAGGCTGCTCCATTTATCACTCAGCATCATCATTATCTGATTATCGGTGCTCTTGCTAGATCAGTGAGAGTGTGCACATTGTAAAGTGGAACACTACATGTAGGCGTTCAAAGTCATGCTGTGATTTCATTAGCAAGTAAGCATTGTTTCCATTTTTATTCCTACACAAAGAATGGAAAAGCATTACTGCAGTCAAACCAAACCACAGGACTGGGACTCCTGCATTTATCATCAAGACTAATTGTAACATTAACCCCATGGGATTAAAGGCACAGTGGCAGTGTGGATACAAAATTGGCTAAGGGACAGAAAGCAGAGAGTAGTGGTGAATGGTTGTTTTTTCAGACTGAAGGGAAGTATACAGGGGTCGGTATTAGAACCACTGCTCTTTTTGATATATATTAATGACCTGGACTTGGGTATACAGGGCATAATTTCAAAGTTTGCAGATGACACAAAACTCGGAAATGTAGTAAACAATGAGGAGGATAGTAACAGAGTTCAGGAGGACATAGATAGAGTGGTGAAATAGGCAGACACTTGGCAGATGAAATTTAACGCAAAGAAGTGTGAAGTGATACATTTTCTTAGGAAGAATGAGGAAAGGCAATATAAACTAAATGGTACAATTTTAAATGGGATGCAGGAACAGAGAGACCTGGGGGTGTATGTACACAAATCTTTGAAGGTGGCAGGACAAGTTCAGAAGGCTGTTTAAAAAAAAGCATATGGGATCCTTGGCTTTATTCGTAGAGGCATAGAGTACCAAAATAAGGAAGTTATGCTAAACCATTATAAAACACTGGTTAGGCCTCAATTATGGGCACCATATTTTAGGAAGGATGTCAAGGTATTAGAGACAGTGCAGAATAAATTTACTAGCATGGTACCAGGCAGGAGGGACTTCAGTTATGTGGAGAGACTAAAGAAGCTGGGGTTGTTCTTAGAGCAGGGAAGGTTAAGAGGAGATTTGATAAAAGTGTTCAAAATCACGAACTGTCTTGATATTATCTTAATGGCGAGAAACTGGAAAGTACTGCAGTACAAAGGGATCTGGGGGTCCTAGTGCAAGAAAATCAAAAAGTTAGTATGCAGGTGCAGGAGGTGATCAAGAAGGCCAACGGAATGTTGGCTTTTATTGCTAGGGGGATAGATTATAAAAACAGGGAGGTATTGCTGCAGTTATATAAGGTATTGGTGAGACCGCAGCTGGAATACTGCATACAGTTTTGGTGTCCATACTTAAGAAAAGACATACTTGCTCTCGAGGCAGTACAAAGAAAGTTCACTCGGTTAATCCCGGGGATGAGGGGGTGGACATATGAGGAGAGGTTGAGTAGATTGGGACTCTACTCATTGGAGTTCAGAAGAATGAGAGGCGATCTTATTGAAACATATAAGATTGTGAAGGGGCTTGATCGGGTGGATGCGGTAAGGATGTTCCCAAGGATGGGTGAAACTAGAACTAGGGGGCATAATCTTAGAATAAGGGGCTGCTCTTTCAAAACTGAGATGAGGAGAAACTTCTTCACTCAGAGGGTAGTAGGTCTGTGGAATTTGCTGCCCCAGGAAGCTGTGGAAGCTACATCATTAAATAAATTTAAAACAGAAATAGACAGTTTCCTAGAAGTAAAAGGAATTAGGGGTTACGGTGAGCGGGCAGGAAATTGGACATGAGGCTGAGTTCGGATCGGTCGAGGCCCTGTGGGTGGCGGAGCGGGCCCAGGGGCTGAGTGGCCGGGTCCTGCTCCTACTTCTTGTGTTCTTTAGATTTGAGGTGAGGATCAGATCAGCCATGATCTTATTGAATGGCGGAGCGGGCTCGAGGGGCCGATTGGCCTACTCCTGCTTCTATTTCTTATGTTCTTATAAGAGTAAATAAGGAGGGGAATAATTGATAGAGTAAATAAGAAGGGGAAACATTACAGGGCTATAGGGAAAGAGCAGGGGAGTGGGACTAATTGGATACCAAAGAGCTGGCACAGGCACAAGGAGTGAGTTGGCTATGACAGATTGGGGAGCTTCATTAAAAGGCATGACAGTGGATAGGCAATGGTTAACATTTAAGGAATGAATGCATGAATTGCAACAGTTATACATTCCTTTCTGGTGCAAAAACACAAAAGGAAAAGCGGCCCAACCATGGCTAACAAAAGAAATTAAGGATAGTATTAGATCCAAAGAGGAGTCATATAAAGTTGCCAGAAAAAGTAGCAAGCCTGAGGATTGGGAGCAGTTTAGAGTTCAGCAAAAAAGGACCAAGAGATTGATTGAGAGGGGAAAAATAGAGTATGAGAGTAAACTTGCAAGGAACATAAAAGCAGATTGTAAAAGCTTCTGCAAGTATGTAAAAAGAAAAAGAGTAGTGAAGACAAATGTAGGTCCCTTACAGTCAGAAATGGGAGAATTTATAATGGGGAACAAGGAAATGGCAGAGCAGTTAAATAAATACTTTGGTTTTGTCTTCACGGAAGAGGACACAAATAACTTCCCAGAAATGCTAGGGAACCAAGGGTCTAGTGAGAAGGAGGAATGAAAGGAAATTAGTATTAGTAAAAAAATAGTGCTGGAGAAATTAATGGGACTGAAAGCTGATAAATCCCCAGGGCCTGATAATCTGCATCTCAGAATATTAAAAGAGGTAGCCATGGAAATAGTGGATGCATTGGTTGTCATCCGATTGTGGTAATTACGGAGGAGTCTCCCTGCTGTCTGCCACAGGGAAAGTCATTGCAAGAATCCTCCTCAATCACCTTCTCCCAGTGGCTGAAGAGCTCCTCCCAGAGTCGCAATGCGGATTCTGCCCACTAAGGGGCACAATGGACCTGATCTTCACCGCGCGTCAACTGCAGGGAACAGCACCAACCGCTGTACATGGCCTTCTTTGACCTCACAAAGGCCTTCGACACTGTCAACCATGAGGGATTATGGAGTATCCTCCTCAAATTCGGCTGCCCTCAAAAGTTTGTCACCATCCTCCGCCTGCTTCACGAAGACATGCAAACGTGATCCTGACCAACGGATCCACCATAGACCCAATTCACGTACGGACCGGGGTCAAGCAAGGCTGTGTCATCGCACCAACGCTCTTCTCGATCCTCCTGGCTGCAATGCTCCATCTCACCCTCAGTAAGCTCCCCGCTGGAGTGGAGCTAATCTACAGAACAAATGGGAAACTGTTCAACCTCCGTCACCTCCAGTCCAGATCCAAGGTCGTCCCATCCTCTGTCATCGAATTACAGTATGCAGGTTCCCAAAACAAGCACTCTACTCAGAGCTCCGACATGGCAAGAGAGCTCCAGGTGGGCAGAGGAAACGCTTCAAGGACACCCTCAAAGCCTCCTTGAAAAAGTGCAACATCCCCACCGACACCTGGGAATCCCTGGCCCCAGACCACACAAAGTGGAGGAGAAGCATCCGGAAAGGCGCCGAACACCTCAAGTCTCTTCACTGGGAGCAAGCGGAAGCCAAGCGCAGGCAGCGGAAGGAGCGCACGTCAACCCAAGCACCCCACCCACCTGCCCCTTCAACCACCGTCTGCCCCACTTGTGACAGAGACTGCAGGTCCCGCATTGGACTCATCAGTCACCTGAGAACTCATTTTTAGTGTGGAAGCAAGTCATCCTCGGTTCCGAGGGACTGCCTAAGAAGAAGAAGGATGCATTGGTTGTCATCTTCCAAAATTCTATAGATTATGGAACAGTTCCTGCAGATTGGAGGGTGGCAAATGTAACTCCACTATTTAAAAAAGGAGGGAGAGGGAAAACGGGGAACTACAGACCGGTTAGCCTAACATCAGCAGTAGGGAAAATGCTAGAGTCTATTATAAAGGGTGTGATAACAGGACACTTAGAAAATATCAATGGGATTAGACAAAGTCAGCATGGATTTATGAAAGGGAAATCGTATTTGACAAACCTACTGGAGTTTTTTGAGGATGCAACTGGTAGAATAGATAAGGGAGAACCAGTGGATGTGGTGTATTTGGATTTTCAGAAGGCCTTTGATAAAGTCCCACATAAGAGGTTAGTGCGCAAAATTAAAGCACATGGGATTGGGGGTAATATACTGGCATGGATTGAAAATTGGTTAACAGACAGAAAACAGAGAGTAGGAATAAATGGGTCTTTTTCGGGGTGGCAGGTGGTGACTAGTGGGGTACCGCAGAGATCAGTGCTTGAGCCCCAGCTATTCACAATATATCTCAATGATTTGGATGAGGGAACCAAATGTAATATTTCCAAGTTTGCTGACGACACGAAACTAGGTGGGTTTGTGAGTTGTGAGGAGGATGCAAAGAGGTTTCAAGGCAATTTAGACAAGTTGAGTGAGTGGGCAAATACGTGGCAGATGCAGTATAACGTGGATAACTGTGAAGTTATCCACTTCGGTAGGAAAAACAGAAAGGTAGAGTATTATTTAAATGGTGATAGATTGGAAATGCTGATGTACAAAGGGACCTGGGTGTCCTTGTACACCAGTCACTGAAAGCAAACATGCAGGTGCAGCAAGCAGTTAGAAAGGCAAATGGTATGTTGGCCTTCATTGCAAGAGCATTTGAGTAAAGGAACAAGGATGTCTTACTACAGTTGTACAGGGCCTTGGTGAGACCACACCTGGAGTACTGTGTGCAGTTTTGGTCTCCTTACCAAAGAAAGGATATACTTGCCATAGAGGGACTGCAGCGAAGGTTCACCAGACTGATTCCTGGGATGGCAGGACTGTCGTATGAGGAGAGATTGGGTCGGCTAGGCCTGTATTCACTGGAGTTTAGAAGAATGAGAGGGGATCTCATTGAAACGTATAAAATTCTGACAGGGCTAGACAGACTGGATGCAGGGAGGATGTTTCCCCTGGCTGGGGGATCTAGAACGAGGGGGCCACAGTCTCAGGGTACGGGGTAGGACATTTAGGACTGCGATGAGGAGAAATTTCTTCACTCAGAGGGTGGTGAACCTGTGGAATTCTCTACCACAGAAGACTGTGGAGGCCAATTCACTGAATATATTTAAGAAGGAGATAGATAGATTTCTAGACATAAAAGGCATCAAGAGGTATGGGGAGAGAGCGCGAATATGGTATTGAGATAGAGGATCAGCCATGATCATATTGCCGAGAAGTCGCACAACACCAGGTTGTGCGACTTCTCGTTTTTGTCCACCCCAGTCCAACGCCGGCATCTCCGCATCATGATCATATTGAATGGCGGAGCAGGCTCGAAGGGCCGAATGGCCTACTCCTGCTCCTATTTTTCTATGTTTCTACGATGGGCCGAATGGCATCCTTCTGTGTTGTATCATTCTATGATTCTAACCCTGTACTAGGGAGTTTTTATTCTTTCATCTGCTGCAGACCAGGTTGTGCCTTTGTTGAAACATTATAGGGAAATGAGTGGCAAAGTGCTAGTGAGGGCACTCCGGAGCCCAGGGCAGCCCCTTCCTGCTTATTTACCTTGCAATAATGATGCCGTCTGTCAAGAAATCCACATATATGCCAGCTTTTAAATGTTATTGTTTCTCAGTGTCTGAGGTCCGATATAATAAGAGGCAGCTGAACGTGTTAGTAAAACCTCATCTGTCCTTCGTGGGCAATTATTTCAAACGATTGCTGTATCCCCGGTTTGTTTCATTTGAGTCTGCGTGTGTCTGTTGTTTGTGTGTGCTCCAAAACTTGTCAGCTCAGCAGTTACAGTTAAGAGTTAAGAGCGTGTCAAGAACTCATGCAACCTACCGGTGCCGCGGAAAAATGTGAAATGGCAACTGTGGGCTTGGCGAGGGCGTAGGAGGAGCTCGCTCACATTGTGCAAAATCTGCAGGCAACCAAAGGCAGAGCGTTGGGAAATTCAGACTGCATAACGTCAAAGTGCTGAGTTTTTTCTTCACCAAAGAGTTAAATCACTGCAGATTTGGCGGAAGGAGCAAACTGTAAGTGGGGGGAGAAGCTTAATGCTATGTGAGAAGCTTTCAGTATTTCCCATGGGCAGAGTGTCATTCGTTGTCCTGCGTGAATCTTAGCTTCATTCACTGGCACTTATCTGGACTGAATAGCACCTAAATACCTATGATGCGATGCTTTGCTAATGTCTCTCTGGATTAAACCAACAGCTCTCCTTGCTGCTCCGCAAGTGTTGTACTAGAGCAAAGCAGCTGGTTTGTTGACTTGAGGTTTGCATTTTGATTCGGGCACCGTTAACCAAAAAATGCAAGTCTCAATTGCTTGCACCGATCATAATTTGAAGGCACGGAACAGTGACGACAGGCACAAGCAGAACTCCAGCAGCCCGAAATTAGGCAATGGGGCCCGTGCAAAATTTCGGACGGTTGCTATCATTGCCCGGAGTCTGGGACACTTCATACCTCAGCACCACATCTCTCTGAAGGAGTCAACAGCAAAACAGACAGGGATGAAATATAGGTATGAGAAATGTTCGCGTTTTACTCAATAGCTTACAGATTTGTTCCATTACCTAATTCAAATAATGATTTCAAAGCTAAAGCAATAATGTTATTTGTACTGATTATGTTGGGTATAATGTACTGTCCATAACATTCAAATGCAATTACGCTAATCATAGTCTTTGATCCAATAAAGTAAGGTGCAACTTTGTGCATTAAATTAATTACTGCTCTGCTAAAAGCTCCATAGCGTTTTTGTTCAGGATAAGAAGCATGGATACAATATTGAAGGTTATGTACTTTTAATATAATGTTTCATAGATTCAGTACCTTTGACGCATTACTATTTTGCCAAAAAAGTGGTAGGATTTATGCCGACTTCATATAAAGTATACCATTTTCTTTAACCATCTCCCATTTAATTATGTACTTGCCATTCTCATCTAAGTACTAAATAATTTTACTTCGTGCTAAAATATATTAACAAATAGCAATCCTCAGTAAAAATGTACTGTAACTGTATAAAAAGGTTATGGGTGAACAAAAAGGGATTTGAGATAGTGGCATTCTGTGCTGGGATCTGAATCACGTAGGGATTAGATATGCATTAATCTAACTGCTAAATGCATGATTTTTTTGTTTTGTATATATACTATTCCAGTAATCTATTTTTCAATAGTATTGAAGTACACATATTGAAATTAGGAATATTTTTTATTAATGTAATATAGTGCATAACATAGCAGAGGAATCCAATGGTGTTTTCTGTTATTACAAGTTCCTTTAACAGCAAATATTTAATTTGATTTCCTTCAGTATAAAATAAATTGTGTGTTTTGATGTGAGTTAACATCCAACTCAGATTTCTTTTAGAAACATGTTTGCACTGAGCCTGAAGGTGGAAAGTCAGAGTTGCTACAACGCGTGAAGATTCAAAAGCACATTTTAAGAAGTGTAATCAGATCTTAAAAGCCAATATAATTTTACAGAATGAAAACGTAAGTCTTGCAGAAAGTTAAAAGTGTTCATGGATTGGATTCACATCTTTACATGAGAGCTTTGTTTAAATGGTTCGCTGTCGCACTTTAAGAGTGCATGCAGTGTCTTCTCAGGGAAAGGTCTAAGAGTGTGAGAAGCACTCTTTCAGACAAAATAGCTTCAGAAGCAGAGTATTATTAAAAAGTGGGCCAGCTACATACCAACAGAAACTATAGTAGCAACCTCAGTAACCAGTGCCTGAAGAGATCCCAAGTATTACATTTAAATTATCACGCTGTGAACTATAAACTTACCGTTCTTCAAATGTTGGACTGATTGTCCAGCCAGTTTCTATCCTTATTATTCAGTGACTGAATAAATCAAATTCTGCTTTTATTATATGGGATCCTGCGATTTCTTTGCTGGTGTTTGGAATCACATTCCGTGATTACATTTGTTTATAATTAGGGCCGCTCATTTAGGGTGACTGAATCACCCCCTTAAAAGAAACACCCTTTATTCTTCCATTCGTGGTAATTTCTGTCTCATCTCCAACCACCCTTCCCTCTTCAAGGTCCTGGAACATGTCATCTTCCAGCTCCATGCCTATCGCTCCTGTAACTCCATGCTTGAATCCTCTCCAGTCTGGCTTCTGCCCTTCTCATAGCCGAAGTAGCTCTAGCTAATGTCACAAATAACAATCTTTGTGACTGTGACCGTGATACTTTATCCCTCCTCATCCTCCTTGACTGCACCACGTGATCCTCCTCAGCATCTCTCCTCCAGTGCTATCTATCCGAATGTAGAGAGCACATTCTCAGGAATGGTTTTACTCTCATCTCCTGCACTGTCACCTGGGTAAACCCTCAAGATTCTTTTTTCAGTCTCTGCCACAAACTACACTCTCTCACCATCATTTGCTCCGACCCCCCCATCCCAATCACTATCTCAGACTCAACCAGACTGTTCACGACCTTGAAGTTCTGTTCAATCCTGAGCTTAGTTTCAGAATCCATATCTTCCCACAAGGACCGCTCACTTCCACCTCCACTACAGGGCCCACCTCTATCCTTACCTTTGTCCCATCACCACTGACATCCTTATGCATGCCTTTGTCACCGCTAGACTCAACTGATTGCTGACCTCCGTTTAGAAACTTTGCCTTGAACAAAGCTTTGCTGCACATATCCCGTGCTGCATTAAGTCCTACTCGTCCATCAGCCTTGTCCTTGCTGACCTACATTGGCTCCCCGTCCTCTGTACATTAAATTTAAACTCCATATCCTAATTTTTAAATATATCTCCAATCTATTTCTTCCATCTCCTCCAGTCCTATATTTCCCCTCCAGAATTCCTCTGACTCTGTCCTTTTGTGCATCCCCTCCACCACTTCATCCCATCATTTGGTGGCAGTGCCTTCAGCCATCTGGGTCCTACTCTCTACAATTCCCTCCGTAAACCTTTCTGCCTCTTTTTAAAAAAACTTTCTCAAAACCTATCTCCTCAACCAAGCCTGCAGTCACTCCTCTTAACCTCTCCCTTCCTGCTCAACATCTGTTTTCCATCTGTGATGTACCATGGGATATTCTTTATGTTAAAGGCAGAGTCAGGGTAATTTTCCTGGGAACGTGCTGTGCACCTACGGATTTCTGCTGTGTGTTGCCGGTGGACGATGCATGCTTGAAAAATTACCAACAATAAGTTAAATTCCATTTGTATTACATCTGACTATGGTATCAGTATCAGAGTTCTGCCAGTATTTTGGGGATTACATTCTGTGATTCCATCCATTTTTCAGTGGAAATGAGAAACCAGTGGCCTTGCTTATTATTCAGCTTGCTGAATTCATTATTTACTGCCTGATCATTGCTGTGCAGGAGAAACAACCTTTTTAGAAAACCATTAAGAATATTCCTTGACCTCTGACTACTGGAAGCGCACAGATAATGCCCAGCTTTCCCATAACAAGTCCAAGCTGTCGTGTATAAAAATAAGGACTATTATTCTATGTCATTTGGAGCCCTGTAAAGAATGAAAATTCTGATGCAGCAGCAATACCCTAGAATGTGTTCAGCATCATACACTGAAAATTATTTATGCATAAGTTTCTCATTATTAATGTAGCCAACTCGACCATCGTTACCTGTAAACCTATTCACCCATTTCAACTGACAAACTAAATTTTCATCTTATCAATCACTTTAAGTATGTGCCAATGTTATTGCATTATTGATTTAAGACTGTTAAGAAAGAAGAAAGAAAGACTTGCATTTATATCATCATTAACACTATTATACTAACTGCCCCCTAACTCCCTAACTCCTAATCTACCACTTGTAGCTTTCTTTAGTTTGAATTCAGTGTATACTTTCCACAATATATTTAGTCCATTTAGATAGGTCATGTTCATTTGGAATGTTAAACATCTCTCACTAATTAGTGTACAAAATCTATTTAATAAGCATTTATCATGAACTTTATAATCATTCCTGTGAATCTTTAATAGATAATAATAGTCTTTTTCTTGTTATTAATAAACAAAATATTCTGAACTCTTTCATTCCCTTGTTGGTTATATAGTGCCGGGGCACTGTATTAGTTAACTCTTGATCACTGTGTGTTCTTAGTTATATCTGAGGGCAAGACTGAGTAGTTTTCAACTTTAGCTTAGGTCCTAATAAATAATGAAGTAACTGAGGAGCTGAATATTATAGGATTGTGGTGTGCAGAGTACTGTGTTATAACATATAACATGACATGTTCAAGACACTTTATTGGTCACTACCTAGGAACTTTTTGACCAATACTGTATTTTCGGTATTTTATAGGAAGGAAGACAGTTTCTTTAAAAAAAAAACCCTTGTTAGAATATTCAGCTCCGAAAGCTTGTGATTTCAAATAAAACTGTTGGACTATAACCTGGTGTTGTGCGACTTCTCATTTTTGTCCACCCCAGTCCAACACCGGCATCTCCGCATCAAGAATATTCATTGTCACTGGACCTTGTCTCCAACTAGGGATTTAAACCTCTGACTAATTCTTTCTTATCGAGCCTGGTTATTGATTCATTGTTTTAAATCCATATTGATAAAGTGAGTAACTACTCTAAGAGTATATGTGATGAGTAACCTCACAGAAGCTTGAAGTGTGGTATCTTCATTGCATGTCATTTTAACCGTGAGAATGACAGGTTCATCCAAACCATCAGATTTATCCTTTCATACCTCACATTCCATCCAAATCAATATATAGATTCAATTTGTTTCGGAGAAATATCCATTTGACCACTAGAGTATTATGTTTCCATTGTTTTTAGATATGATGCACCAAATCTGTCTGTTTAAATAATAGTGTTACACAGAACCACTCCTTTTTTGTTTTGTTGAGTGTCTTTTCTGGTTGGGCATATTTAGCATTATAACATCATAAGATACCATTTGCGTTAATGTCAAGTCAAGATAAATAGGTCTGTGCTTTGCACAGTGTCTACACAGAGAGGGCTGAGATTGAAGACGTGGGTAAATATGCTTGTTGTGCAGTTTTTAAAAAATGGATTCAGGCAGCCAGAGTGTTTTCTAATTTAATGTAGCAACAGAACTTTAACTCCGTTCATATCTGATGATGAATGAAATAATTCACAGAACTGAAAATAAATTCTATCGTTGTATGAGTACATTTTTCTAAACATCACTATGTTCAGGAGCACCAGTGAAGTGTGGCTTATGCTTTTGTAGAGAATTAATGATCTTTATAGAAGTAATTTTGATTACATCATTAAATAATAGATATTTTCCACATTTGGTCAAGAATTTGCTTTACAATCATTCCTGTATTAACTTTATTTTTGTCCTATAAATTTAAGGCATGTGACCTGCTTTTCTGTGGTTTCTGCATGTCAATAGGAGATGGTGCAGGAAAATAACACAAACTGCTTCCAAAATAGTAATTTATAGTATGCTCTGATTTCTTTCTGTTGTAATGAAGTGCAACATAATATTTGCAATTATTTAGTATTAATCAAATTGAAGCACCCCAAAACACTTCACACAGTGGATTACTTTCTTGCAGTGCAGTGACTGTTATATAAACCAAAACAGCAAATACTCAGCACCAGTAACATCCCACAAAATAAATACTAGCCAGTCTGTGTTTTTATGGTATGGGGAGGAACTTTGGCTAGGGTACCTACACTTGTTTGAATAATGCTGTGGGATTTTTCACCACAATAGGCAGAGAGAACCTTGGTTTAACGTCACATCTGACAATGCAGGACTCTTTCAGCACTGCATTGGAGTGTTGGCTTAGAATTATGAACTCAAAATCTGGCATGAGGGTTAAACCCAGAGGTGTGAGTGTTATATCCTAAGCCAAACTAACACACAACAAATTATTAGCACCATGATTATTGGCAAGAAATTCTTCCATGCATTGTATTTCCCTCTGGGTAAAGTTGTGTACTCCCCATAGGTTTTCCCTATGGGATAACTTGTGGAGGAATTTCCAGGGATGTAAGTTAATTATATAAAGGAGTCTTTTAGGCAAATAATGTAGAAAGCATTCTGTCCTTGATAAGCATTCTCTCTTTAATATCTGGAGTGAAATTATTTCAGAGCCCAGAGTTTGCAATAACAATTAATTCAGTAACTGGAAAATAATATTCAAATGGATAGAAAAGATTTTATATCTGCAGAGTTTCAACTTTCTTTTTATTGCACATTGAAGTTGAAAAAAATTATTCTTGGGAAGTGGGCGTCAGTGACAAGGCCGGCACTTATTGCCCATCCCAAGTTACCCTTGAGAAGGTGTTAACGAGCCTTCTTCTTGAAACGCTGCAGTCCGAGTGGTGAAGGTGTACCCACAATGCTGTTATGTAAGGAGTTCCAGGATTTTGACTCAGCGACAATGAAGGAACAGCGAAATATGTCCATGTCAGGATGGTGTGTGACTTTGAGGGGAACTTGGAGGTGGTGGTGATCCCATACGCCTGCTGCCCTTGTCCAGGTTTGGGAGGTGCTGCCGAAGAAGCCTTGGGGAATTGCTACAGAGCATTCTGTAGATGATACACACTGCAGCCATGGTGTACCAGCGGTGGAGGGAGTGGATATTTAAGCTGGTGGATGGGGTGCCGATCAAGCAGGCTGTTTTATCCTGAATGGTGTCGAGCTTCCTGAGTGTTGTTGCAGCTGCAGCCATCCAGGCAAGTGGAGAGTATTCCATCGTACTCCTGACTAATTGTGGGTTTTTTTTGCATTGTACAAAATACATTTTTTTAAATCAATACGGGCTGGATTTTGAATCTGGGGTCGGGTTGGGGTCGGAAATCACACATTCTGGCTTGTGAACCCGCCTCCATCGAGATGTGGCCAACCCATTGTATTTTCCCTTGATTGACCTTGTTGAGCCCGCCCAGTGGGCTCAGCAGGCCAATTAAGGGCCACCCGACAACAGGTGATGTTACAGACTGACATTTCATCTGTCAAGAGCTTTTGACAGATGAAATATCAGCGTTTGACAGCTCTGTGAAGCTGTCAAACACTGACAATATGATTTCTAACTTCAGTCCTTCCTCTCAGGCTGAGTTAGAAATCATTCCACCACAGAAAACAGAAGGCTGCAGTTTCTGACAGAACCACGGCTTTTCTGCTTTCTGTGCCGGTGAGATTTCTTACTCTCGAGAACTGAAGGGCTGACACCTGCAGGAGGAAGTTAAGGTAAGTAAAACTTTTTCCAACACTTAGCACTTACCTTACACACTTACCTCTGCACACATGCACCCATCACTCACCTGCCCACCGGACATATCGACCCCTCCAACCCCTGCAGACCCACGGCCCGCACCGATAACTTGACGTGGTTGCCACCTGTCGGGAAGCCCACACTTTTCTTTTTAAAATAGGGATTATGCAAAAAACTGCCTGTTAACTACCTGTTAACAGGCAGTTAATTGTCACTAATCCCTTCCCGCCTCGGGGAGTCGGGTCTCAGCACAGGTCGGGTACCCGCCGCCAGAGAAACTGGCATGGAGGCGGGTTGGAGGCGGGATGGGGTCGTGACCCCCGAATCTGCAACTTTAACCCCCCCCCCCGCCTCCAAACCCGACTCCATGGGTCATTGAAAATCCAGCCCTACTTGTTTGACTTTTGTTGGCCTATTTCTTGTCATTGTAGAAATAACTCTTTCTTAGTTGCAATTATATCTTTTCCGTTGGCTATGGCAGAACTGAAAGGTTGTGGATTGTGGTGCCACGATTAATGGCATTTACCAGCTCACATTCACATATATTCTAACTTTTGTCATTTTACTTAGCAATTAGAGTGGTTAAAGTTTTGTCACACTGCCTCCCAATTTCACAACATTGGTGGAAGGTGTGCATAAATGTGTCTAATCTTTCCGAAATAGCAGATCAATATCTTTCTCTCTCTTCAGAATATGATCTGTTTGTGACTTCCCACAGTGTAATATGTTGTATCTGTTCTGAGATTGAGTCAGAAGCTACTCACAAGATGTTTCACAAACATGAGGATTTAAATAGGAATGCTTTGTACTTCTCTGATAGCTCAGTCTGTCCAGTGAAGCTAGTTAGACCAAGAAAGTGCCAGATTCACTCCCTAGTCTGTTGAGTTAACTGATCTCGGCAGGAGCAGGAGAAGGGAAGCTACAAGTGGCCTCAGTGCACTTGGGTTAGGGAGGGAAAAATCAACCAGGTTTCCTGTTCCTGCTGTCCAACAGCCACTAGAAAGTTTCTGTCTGCATGGGCATTGGGTGAAGACAAGGGGGTGGAAATTACATAGCGTCGGCCTGCCAGCACTAACTGGAGGCCCGAGGACCACAAGGAATTGGTCCTCGGGCCTCATCTGACTATTCAGAAAGAGCTGCTGGCACCTGTCATGCCTCCATAGGCAGCTCGCCTGATGGAAGCATACAATTGCAGGCCAGCTGCCTCGCTGGTAGCAGCCCTTAGGTAAGTCCCAGGCGAGGAAGCGGAGGAAGGGCAGTGGGAGGGGGACCGAGCGTGACCGGCAGCGGCCATCGGAAGTACAGTGGAGCCGGGAGGAGCCCTCCATCTCCTCCCGGCTCCACTGAAATTTAAAACAAATTCTACACAAAAGTGTACTGCTGTAGTCGGAAGTGACCTATATAGGGAGAACAACTTGCTCACCTGGTTTGTGGTTTCAAGGTCCCATGGACAGTCAGCAGCAAGTTCAAGGCAAAACCCAATCCACTGACTGGAAACTTCACTTTTAACGCCCCTGGAGGTGATTGGAGCGCTAAATCAGGCGCTGCACACCTGTCTTAAGGCGCAAAGGGCGAGGAGTGAGGCGCTAACTCAGAGCGCTGGCGAAGCTCATGTAATGTCAGTCAGCAATGGAACACACACACAATGGCACGGGCCAGTTCTTAAAGGGGATGGTTAATCTTGCTTTCCATCCACATCCTACTCATTGCAGCCTTGAATCTCGGCCTGGAGAGACTTGCACATCAAATGTGCTGGAAAGAACAATGGAGAGTACCAGGCAAAGAGCTCAGAGTGCAGCCCCCACAGTCTCTGCTAAATCAATACAAGGAATGGAAAATCAAAATGAACCTGCAAAGTGCTGCTCAGTACCCAAAACTCCTTCACACAATGTTGAATCTCTCCAGAAGTCTCTCCCTCTCTCTCTCAGAATGCGTAGTTCAAAAATGGCACCAACAATAAAAGGCAGGAAGCGGTCACCTTTAAATAGCGCTCCCCCTTTCCCTTCATGACTGCAGAACGCTCCCCTCAACCTGTTGTTGCTAGCGTCAGGCGGTAAGGCAGGGGGTGCCACTCAATATCCGCTCCGGGGCGATACCGGGGCGTTGCACACTCGAGTGACGTCATGATCTGCCGGCGCAGGAGATCGTGGCGGTAGTGTTTAGCGCCGCCGCAAAATGTCTAGTTAATTTCTCGAGCGGCGCAAACTCCGCCGCGCCCGGGCGCTAGCTGCTTTGCGCCCCATTAGCGCCCTCTTAAGGCGCTAACGGGAGGCGCAACCAACTGAATTTTTCCCCCAATAGCTTTTTCCCAGCTCCAGTAATCAGTTGTCAACATAGGACATAGGAACAGGAGTGGGCCATTTAGCCCCTCGAGCCTGTTCCGCTATTCAATGAAATCATGGCTGAACTGTGGCCTAACTCCATATACCCGCCTTTGCCCCATATCCCTTAATACCTTTGGCTAACAATTGTATCAATTGCAGATTTAAAATTAACAATTGACCAACATCAACTGCCATTTGCGGAAGAGAGTTCCAAACTTCTACCACCCTTTGCATGTAGGAGTGTTTCCTAACTTCACTCCTGAAAGGCCTGGCTCTAATTTTTAGGCTATGTCCCCTAATCTTAGATTCCCCAACCAGCGGAA
This sequence comes from Squalus acanthias, assembly GCA_030390025.1. Classification (NCBI taxonomy): domain Eukaryota; kingdom Metazoa; phylum Chordata; class Chondrichthyes; order Squaliformes; family Squalidae; genus Squalus; species Squalus acanthias. The sequence continues at coordinate 45,820,067 of CM059429.1, forward strand.
ATAGTTTCTCTCTATCTACCCTATCAGTTCCCCTTAATATCTTGAAAACTTCGATCAAACTTTATGCACTCTTCAGGTTCAAACGTTCCTCACTTCTGTCAGTCTCATCTGTTACCAGCAACAGTTACGCCTTATTTATCTTGTTATCCTTGGTGCATTGCAAGTGTAAATTCCAGGATTCCAACATGGCAATGCTTCTGGCCTTCATTTTAATATGTTAATGAGCTCTATAGGGACATGCTAGGTGGATCATGGGGCGGCCCAAAGTAGCATGGGGACCTCGGGTGACTGCAGCCTCAATTTTCAGGCCTGAAAATCAGGTTGCCACTGAAATGCTGAAAACAAGGAATTTCGGGGCCAAAATGTTTATAGCCACATTCACATCAAAATGGCCCTGAATTTGCGGTCAGAGCTCTTCACGTGGGGAAATGTCCCCGATCCGCAAATAAAATGCCCGCGTACCTGGTGGTCCGTGAGGTACGGAGATTTGCGGTCCTGGGCCTCTCCGGGTACCCACAGGTAGAGGCCCGCGTATTCCAGGGCGCAGGCGGTTCGCGAGCTCCCTATGGATCATGTGGGCTTGCCCAACGAATGAATGAAGAGAATCCCCATTCATGCTTATGGGAATTCCGTATGTACGGAAACCCCATAAGCATGAATGAGAATACCCCAAAAAGTACATGTGCACATCAAATAAATAAAAAAAAATTACATATTTAAAATTAATTAAAATGCCATTCAATTAAATATTTAAAACAAAAATATAATTTTTTGAAAAATAAATGTAAATGTTTTAAAGGGGCTAAAAATAATCTTACCTTATTGTACAGGTTTTTAATGTTTAAATGATTGAAAACATTTATTTTTATGTTTTTTTAAACTCTTACACTGGTAAAAGCAAGCCTTACACCTGCTTTTACCAGGCGTAAGAATTTCACGGGCATTAGCTGGCAGAAGTTGGGCAAATAGCCCAACTCGCCGCCCGCGGATGCCCTTTTCCCAGGGATGTGTTGGATCTGTCAAGAAGATTCGTGACATCGCAAGTTCCAGGTTTACGCGCTTGCGCTTCACGCGTAAAAGCCCAAAGCTTGTGCGGCCCTTACGGGCGCGTACGCACCTCGTACGCACTCGTAGGGGCCGCAAATTACGGGCCACTGTAGTTGAATACGGATAAATGCTCACTCACATGGTATTTTAATAACCATATATGCATATATGTCTTTTAAACAAAAAAAGAAACAAGATGTGAAAGATAATTATGGTATATGGCATCATGAGTACAAGATACCAGTAATATTCAAGAAAAATACATAATCGCTTTTTGGACCCAAATGTATTTCCTTACTGCTTGTCTTGCAGAAGAGATTCTCCTCTTCCATAGCCGCTCCCAATTGCTATTACAAAGTGAAAATGCCAACTGCTGTGAAACTTTGGTGCCTGCTGCAGTCCAGGTCCAGTAAGAAGCCAGTTTCTTGTCTTGGGTGGGGACATTGGCACGTGGAGGTAGTCTGAGAAATGTCCGTCTGTCCTGGGCCTGAAAATTGATAATAGAATGATTGGTGAATTTTTTCACATCATTGCTTCTAAGAAAAGTTTTTTCTTAAAAATTTGTTTGTTTCCAATGACCACTATAGGAAAAGTTGTCCTAACCAAATTTATTTTTTTAAATTATAAAACTCATAGAATCATAGAAAGAAGAAATAGAAAGAAAACTGATTGAATCCCTATAAGCATCATCGGAATCCCCCTTTTTGATTTGTTGGCCTGGCCCACGTGATCCCAGGGACGCTTGTGAACCGCATGCTCTCCTGGGATCTGTGGGCTTTTACGCAGGCGTACGCCTGCAGGCCCAGGACTGGAAGAGTCCGAAGCTCTGGAGACACCAGGTAAGTTTGTAGTTTTTTTCGGTTCGGAGGCGTATTCTTCTGGTACGCCTCCGACCGCAAATTCGGGACCAGTGAGGTCTGAGAGTGAAAATGGCATGAAAAGGATACACTGAGGATAATCCCCTGGGAATTGCCAAATCTAAAATTCTAAATCAAACGCATATATGTGTGTTGGTAGAAAATCACCTTTGGCCAGCTCAGAACTTGTACATATTGCTCTTTCCCACACTGCACATCCAGAGAATTAGGTGTAACCTATCACTGCAGCACCAGGGAGCAAAAACATTACTTTACCTACTGTTGTCATTTTCATATCTTCGCACTCTTCCCTTGGAGAATAGTGTGAAGTAGTGGAAGGAATCGTAGGCGGATTAACAGTTTGACAGGCTGCAATGTGAACACTTCTTCCGTGGTCATAACTACCTTTTATACCAGCCGATCGTGTGATTAGACCTATAGGGCGGGAGAGTTTATGTGCTCCCACAACCCATACGATGAGGGAGGATGCACCCACACCCACTGGACTTGAGTATGCCGCCTAACAACAACCCAGAATTCAGAGCCAGAGCTCCAGTCTTCACTTGCCAGGATTGTAGCGGGGTTTGAACCCTACACCTTCTGACTCAGAGGCACGATTGCTACATCTAAGCCAAAGGCTTTCTCTACTTTATTTACTATAGCAGCATTAGAAATCACTTGGGATTAGACAGACGAGACCAGTAGAAAATCTAGTGAGAATCTCTGGCCGGTTTTAATCACAGCAAACGGCTAATGTGCATATTGGGCAAGCAACTTAATATCTACATTCCATGGCGCACAGTGATGCTTAAGGTTTATCTTGTGGGCTGCAAATAGCTGAATCCTTTCCCCCTAATTCATTTGACATTTTCTTGTGCTAAAATTCTTTTGAATATTCATAACAACTGTTTATTCATCGGATTTGAATCTGCGAGAATTGGCACCCCAGATCGGAACTGAGGGCAACACATGGGAGCTTGGTCTTTGAAGTGCAATAGAGTGAATTTATACAGTGTTCTTTGAAGTGTATTAGTTACTGATTCACATGAAACACAGCTTGAGTTTGAGCGAGGGGCTTTGTGTCTGCCACTGCACTGCGGGACTATGATTGTTGCTGTTCACTAAGATTGTTTTTCTGCATGTATGGAATGTTTCCCCCATTTGTGTTGTCAGTGGTTTCCTTTCCCTGGTTGATTTTGCTGTAGTTGTTGTACTTGGTGTTTATTGTGCGGGCTGTTGCAGTGAGAAAGAGAACAGCCTCAGCAAGATGCTGAGTAAGCCCAAAGGCAAACTATGTCCAGATCTGTGGATTTCTTTGTGGTTCTATGTGCTGGCTCTGGTGCCAGCTGGGTTAATGCAGTGAAAAGCTCTCTCAGCAAATATATATATAATATTTAGATGGATGGGGTCCTTTAATTTTAACTGTATATACATTTGCAGAAAATCCACATTTTCAATTATTATATTTTCCTTTGGAACATCATTTCTGGGCAAGGGCTGTCATTATAAATTTGGCTTCTCTGGCTTCAGAATCACTCTTGGTTTATTTCAACACAGGAGCGTGCTGTACCATATTAATGAGTGCTGTAAGAACATAAGCAAGGCCATTCAATTAGATCCTGCATGCATAACTATTACACTTGGATGAGGATTTCTAAAGCTCGTGTAGAAAGATGTTAGGCAATGCATCAGTTGTACTTTTCGCCTGATGAATCAAAATTGAAATATTAAAAATCGTGTAATTTTACCTTGGGGCAGAATTTAAACTTATTTCTTGACTTTGGATTTGTGGAGGGGGAAAATAGGGAGTTCCATGCACTCTACAGTCAGCCATCAACAATTTTATATTATAGGTGTAAAATTTGTTACGTCCTTTGGGTTGATTTTAACCTGGAGTAGGTTACGGGGCAATTGCAAAACACATTCACTGTCCTAAATTTCGGGTTGGGGTATTTTAACTCCCAGGCCTCATTAACATTTCATTTACATGTTTCCCACCTGATGGCATCTGCAATAGGAAGTCCACCCACTTTCCGGGCATAATTTCCAGTGGGCCTGTGTCTGTGTTACCAGTCTTTTCAGCATTGGTGGAAGCACAGACGTTGCCATCCAGACTATGGGCTCTCCCTTGAAGAGAGTGGTGTATCTGATAGGTAGGGACTTTCAAGGCATCACTCACCTTCTACAGTCTGCTCTCCTGCAGATCGGTGGGAGTGATTAACTGCAGCCCCACGGAAGCGGCAGTGGCACAACAGAAGTGGTACATGTTGTCCTCTCTCAGGACTTCAGCACTTCTGCTCCCTCACAACCCCTTAAACAGATCCCTCCATGGGCCAGACTGCCCCAGTCGCAGCTGAAGTGCTGCAGTCTGCAGCTGGGCCGTGATAGCTTTGAGCACCCAGAAGTCACCGGTCATGAGCATCTCAAGGGTCCCCACATGAGCACCAGGCAGCCTTCCACTAGCTTTGCAGAGGCCACTGGCAGAACACCTCATAGGACTAATAGAGTGAGTAAACATTTTTTTAAATGTGTTGATACTTGGGTGAAAGATGAATTCGAGACAATTATTGGCCTGGATTTTGTGGTAGAAGTAACAGTGAGTCTGTCAGCACTCACCATTATTAAAGAGTAAATCGGACAGCAACCTCCGGCGTCCACACACGCGGTGTTAAACGCAGAAATCAAGAAGTTGCTGTCAGAGATACCCCGCTCCTCCAGAAGCTTCACTATAACAGTGCCTCGCCGAGAGACTCGGCATTGAAATACATGAAGGGCGTGAATTTGCGATACTTAGATAGATACCCACTAAACACGCCAGAAAAGTTAGGGCTTGTCCATTCAAGTGTAAGTGAATTTTTAATGGCGCGATAAGTCTTAATTACTGCCAAACAACCTCTCTGGCACTGAAAATTTACATTTACAAGTGTGGAGTCTCATTCTGTCAGCTCTTAATTATTGTTGGAGATTTGAAAAAAATTAAAAATTAAAATTATTTGTTTGACTTTTTTTTCTGCCTCTTTTATCTCTCTCTCTTAATCCCACCTTTCTTTCCCCCTCTTTATTTTGCTTTCTGTACATGATTTTACATTGAATTAAATATTCTAGCTTACACTTCCTGGTTCAGACTCTGCATGGCTCAGTAAGGATTCTTCAGTCTGATTGGTTCAGGAGACACACCATTGCTTGCCCTGTTCACACAGGTCCCAGATCCCCTGTAGAGGACGCGCATTGTTTTTGATTTCTAATAACTACAAGTTCCAGTGCAAAAGCCCACAGAAAGTCTGTGGGCAAGTATAAATGCAAGGAATGGCTAGCGCCGTTCGTTCGCCGCTGACCGCAACATTGTGTTTGCTATTAAATTAATCACCTTTATCACATTTGAGACTTTGGTCTGCTGTGTGTTTTCATTAGATTTCTGAGTTTGCATTATCAGTGCGTCATTCATATAAAAAATTGGCTGAATGGTTTTAATGTTCTTTACTGCAGCTTTAAGGGAGTGGTGTAAGGTGTAACAAGAACTGTTAATGCAGAGGGGCTTTGTGTTACTTTTCAGGGAGCGGAATGAGCAGGTCACTGGAGGTGTTGTTCTATCAGCTAATTCCTCACCTCTCTGGCTGAAAGGCATTGTGCTGGCCCTCCATCTGCTTCTCCCTCACCTTCACCCAATTCTTCCTCGGCAGATGTTGACTCCTCCTGTTGCTCTGCCTCCTCTAATTGCAATCCTCTCTGTATTGCCATGTTGCAACATTCTGTAGGGAGCCCCAGACCTATACAGGCACCTGGAGCTTTACTTCAATAGCCCGATAGTGTGCTCAATGGTGTTCCTGGTGGACCCATGGCTGTGATTACATAGAAGATAGGAGCAGGAGTAGGCCATTCAGCCCCTCGAGCCTGCTCCGCCATTCAATGAGATCATGGCTGATCATCCAAATTCAGTACCCTGTCCCTGCCCTCTCAAAATCTCCCTTGATCCCTTTAGTTTTAAGAAATATATCTAACTCCTTCTTGAATATATTTAATGAATTGGCCTCTACTGCCTTCTGTGGTAGAGAATTCCACAGGTTCACCACTCTCTGGGTGAAGAAATTCCTCCTCATCTCAGTCCTAAATGGCTTACCCCTTATCCTTAGACTGTGACCCCTGGTTCTGGACTCCCCAGGCCATCGGGAACATCCTTCCTGCATCTAGTCTGTCTAGTCCTGTTAGAATTTTATAAGTTTCAATGAGATCCCCTCTCATTCTTCTAAACTCCAGTGAGTATAAGCCCAATCGACCCAATCTCTCCTCATACGCCATTCCTGCCATCCCGGGTATCAGCCTGGTGAATCTTCGCTGCACTCCCTCCATGGCAAGAACATCCTTCCTCAGATAAGGCGACCAAAACTGCACACAATACTCAAGATGTGGTCTCACCAAGGCCCTGTACAACTGCAGCAAGACATCCTTGTTCCTGTACTCGAACCCTTTCGCTACGAAGGCCAACATACCATTTGCCTTCTTAACCGCCTGCTGCACCTGCATGCTTACCTTCAACGATTGGTGCACAAGGACACCCAGGTCTCGTTGCACTTTCCCTTCTCCCAATCTATTGCCATTCAGATAATAATCTGCCTTCCTGTTTTTGACACCAAAGTGGATAACCTCGCATTTATCCACATTATATTGCATCTGCCATGCTTCTGCCCAATCACCCAACCTGTCCAAATCATACTGGAGTTTCTCAGCATCCTCCTCACGGCACACACTCCCACCAAGCTTTGTGTCGTCTGCAAACTTGGAGATATTACATCCAATTCCATCGTCCAAATCATTAATATATATTGTGAATAGCTAGGGTCCCAGGACCGATCCCTGCGGTACCCAACTAGTCACCGCCTGCCACTCGGAAAAAGACCCATTTATTCCAACTCTTTGCTTTCTGTCTGCCAACCAGTTCTCTATCCAAGTCAATACCTTGCCCCCAATCCCATGTGCCTTAACTTTGCACGCTAATCTCTTATGCGGGACCTTATCGAAAGCCTTCTGAAAGTCCAAATACACCACATCCACTGGTTCTCCCTTATCCATTTTACCAGTTACATCCTCAAAAAATTCCAGTAGATTAGTCAAGCACGATTTGCCTTTTGTAAATCCATGTTGACTTTGTCCGATCCTGTCACTGTTTTCCAAGTGCTCTGCTATTACATCTTTTATAATGGACTCTAGCATTTTTCCCACTACCGATGTCAGGCTTACTGGTCTATAATTCCCCATTTTCTCTCTACCACCTTTTTTGAATAGTGGGGTAACATTAGCTACCCTCCAATCCATGGGTACTGTTCCAGAGTCTATAGAATTTTGGAAGATGACCAGCAATGCATCTACTATTTCTAGGGCCACTTCCTTAAGTACCCTAGGATGTAGATTATCAGGCCCTGGGGATTTATCGGCCTTCAATCCCGTCAATTTCCCTAACACTATTTCCCTACAAATACTGATTTCTTTCAGTTCCTCCTTCTCATTAGACCCTATGTTCCCCAACATCTCTGAGCTGTACTTGAGCTGTTCAAGCATGATGGATTTGTGGAGGGGTGGCACCAACCATGTGTGCAAGGGATAGCCCTTGTTCCCTGCCTCCTTGGTGTCAGATGAGCATCCCTGAGAGGTGCTATTATTGATGGCACACACTCCTGCAGGGCAAGCCCAATTGCAGTGTCCATTGAGGTGACCATGTGCTCCATGCTTAGCTGGAGAGTGCCAATGCCATTAACTAGAACCCCACACAAGTTTGTAGTGGACTCCTCCATACACTCAAACGTGGTGTAAAAACTCCCTGGCAGGCAGTCTAATGCATTGAGCAATTGCTGGTGCACGGAAAGCATCTTTCTTTTAAAGACTGGGCCTCTAATTCAGCAGAGCTAGGATGTGAGCTTGCCCTCTGGTGAGCTGATAGAAACATAGAAAATAGGTGCAGGAGTAGACCATTCTGTCCTTCGAGCCTGCACCGCCATTTAATGCGTTCATGGCTGAACATGCTACCTCAGTACCCCATTCCTGCTTTCTCGCCATACCCCTTGATCCCCCTAGTTGTGAGTATTATATCTAACTCCCTTTTGAATATATTTAGCGAACTGGCCTCAACAACCTTCTGTGGTAGAGAATTCCACAGATTCACCACTCTCTGGGTGAAGAAGTTCCTCCTCATCTCAGTCTTAAATGGCTTCCCCTTTATCCTTAGACTGTGACCCCTGGTTTTAGTTTTCCCTAACATTGGTAACATTCTGCCCGCATCTAATTTGTCTAAACCAGTCAGGATTTTAAACATCTCTATAAGATCCCCCCTCATTCTTCTGAACTCCAGAGGATACAAGTTCAGTTGATCCAGTCTTTCTTGATATGTCAGTCTGGCCATCCCAGGAATCAATCTAGTGAACCTTCGTTGCACTCCCTCAAAAGCAAGAATGTCCTTCCTCAAGTTAGGAGACCAAAACTGCACACAATACTCCAGGTGTGGCCTCACCAAGGCCCTGTACAACTGTAGCATCACCTCCCTACTCCTGTACTCAAATCCCCTTGCTATGAAGGCCATCATGCCATTTGCTTTCTTGACTGCCTGCTGCACTTGCCTTCCCACCTTCAGTGACTGATGTACCATGACGCCCAGGTCTCGTTGCACCTCCCCTAATCTGCCACCATTCAGGTAATAGTCTGCCTCCCTATTTTTACCACCAAAGTGGATAACCTCACATTTATCCACATTGTACTTCATCTGCCATACATTTGCCCATTCACCCAACCTGTCCAAGTCACTCTGTAGCCTCCTAGCATCCTCCTCATTGTTCACACTGCCTCCCAATTTAGTGTCATTCCGCAAATTTGGAGATATTACAATTAATCCCTTCGTCCAAATCATTAATATATAATGTAAACAGCTGGGGCCCCAGCACCGAACCCTGCGGTACCCCGCTGGTCACTGCCTGCCATTCTGAAAAGTACCCATTTACTCCTACTCTTTGTTTCCTGTGTGCCAACCAGTTCTCAATCCACGTCAACACATTACCCCCAATCCCATGTGCTTTAACTTTGCACACCAATCTCTTGTGTGGGACCTTGTCGAAGGCCTTCTGAAAGTCCAAATACACCACATCTACTGGTTCCCCCCCGTCCACCCTATTGGAAACATCCTCAAAAAATTCCAGAAGATTTGTCAAGCATGATTTCCCTATCACAAATCCATGCTGACTTGGACCTATCATGTCGCCACTTTCCAAATGGTCTGTTATGACATCTTTAATAATTGATTCCATCATTTTACCCACCACCGATGTCAGGCTGACCGGTCTATAATTCCCTGCTTTCTCCCTCCCTCCTTTTTTAAAAAGAGGGGTTACATTAGCCACCCTCCACTCCTTCGGAACTGATCCAGAGTCTAAGGAATGTTGGAAAATGATCGTCAATGCATCCACTATTTCCAAGGCCACCTCCTTAAGTACTCTGGGATGCAGACCATCAGGCCCTGGGGATTTATCAGCCTTCAGTCCCATCAATTTCCCCAACACCTTTTCCCGACTGATAAGGATTTCCCTCAGCTCCTCCCTCTTACCAGATCCTTTGATCTCTTTTATTTCCGGAAGGTTGTTTGTGTCCTCCACAGTAAACACCGAACCAAAGTACTTGTTCAGTTGATCTGCCATTTCTTTGTTCCCCATTATGACTTCCCCTGTTTCTGACTGCAGGGGACCTACGTTTGTTTTTACTAACCTCTTTCTTTTTACATATTTATAGAAGCTTTTGCAGTCCGTTTTAATGTTCTCTGCAAGCTTCCTTTCATATTTTATTTTCCCTGCCCTAATCAAACCCTTCGTCCTCCTCTGCTGAGTTTTAAAGTTCTCCCAGTCCCCGGGTTTGCTGCTACTTCTGGCCAATTTGTATGCCACTTCCTTGCTTTTAATACTATCCCTGATTTCCCTTGTTAGCCATGGTTGAGCCACCTTCCCTTTTTTATTTTTACGCCAGACAGGGATGTACAATTGCTGTAGTTCATCCATGCGATCTCTAAATGTCCGCCATTGCCCTTCCACTGATAACCCCTTAAATATCGCTTGCCAATCTAACCTCGCCAATTCACGCCTCATACCCTCAAAGTTGCCCTTATTTAAGTTCTGGACCATGGTCTCTGAATTAACTGTTTCCTTCTCCATCCTAATGTAGAACTCCACCATACTATGGTCACTCTTCCCCAAGGGGCCTCGCACCACAAGATTGCTGATTAGCCCTTCCTCATTACACAACACCCAGTCCAGGATGGCCTCCCCTCTAGTTGGTTCCTCAACATATTGGTTTAGGAAACCATCCCTTAAACACTCCAGGAAATCCTCCTCCACCGTATTGCTTCCAGTTTGAGTAGCCCAATCTATATGCATATTAAAGTCACCCATGATAACTGCTGCGCCTTTTTTGCATGCACCTCTGATTTCCTGATTCATACCCTCCCCCACCTCACTACTACTGTTTGGAGGTCTGTACACAACCCCCACTAACGTTTTCTGCCCTTTGGTGTTCTGCAGCTCAACCCATATTGATTCCACATCCTCCAAGCTAATGTCCTTCCTAGCTATTGCATTAATCTCCTTTTTAACCAGCAATGCTACCCCGCCACATTTTCCTTTTATTCTATCCTTCCTGAATGTTGAATACCCCTGGATATTCAGTTCCCAGCCTTGATTGTTCTGGAACCACGTCTATGTAATCCCAATCACATCATAGCCGTTAACATCAATTTGCACAGTCAATTCATCCACCTTATTACGGATACTCCTTGCATTAAGACACAGAGGGCTAAAAATTCAGTTGGTTGCGCCTCCCGTTAGCGCCTTAAGAGGGCGCTAATGGGGCACAAAGCAGCTAGCGCCCGGGCGCAGCGATGTTTGCGCCGCTCGGGAACTTCACTAGACATTTTGCGGCGGCGCTAAACTTTATCGCCGCGGTCCCCTGCGCCCGCGGATTGTGACGTCATACGAGAGTGCAACGCCCTTGTGGCGCCCCGGAGCAGAAATTCAGTGGCGCCCCCATCCTTACCGCCTGGCGCACCCAACGACCGGTAGAGTGGAACGCTAACAATCGCTGTGGGGCTCGGGGGGGGCGCTATTTAAAGGGGGCCTCTTCCTGTCTTTCTCTGTGGTTGACATTTTTGCACCACTCGTTCTGAGAGAGAGAGAGAGATTCGGAGAGAGAGAAAGAGAGACTTCTGCATTGAGTCAACGCTGTGTGAGGTAGTTTTGGCTACTGATCATAACCTCGCTGGTACTTTGGTTTCTGGCCTTCATAACTTTGCTTGCTAAGAGACTATGGGGGCTGCACTGATGGGGGGCGTCGTCCTTCGCCAGCTGAATCGGAGGAGACGGAGACGCAGAGAGAGAGTGGCAATGATGGCCAGACGGAGGAGGGCCAACAGGCGTCTGTACAGGAGAGCTTACCCTCCCAGGGTATATCGTCAACAGCTCTCCTACATTCATATGTCTGATGAGCAGTGTCTGCGAAGGCTGCGCTTCAGCAAGGAGGTGGTCACTGAGCTCTGCCACCTGCTGCAGCCAGATCTGCAGCCTCAACTGAGATCCAGGACGTCTCTGTCGGTGGCAGTGAAGGTCACAGTGGCTCTGAACTTTTATGCTACTGGCTCATTTCAATCTGCTGTTGGGGACATTGCCAATCTCTCCCAGTTCGCGGTGCATTGCTGCATCAGGAAGGTCACAAATGCCCTCTTTAAAAGGAGACGACAGTTCATCTCTTTCCCCATGACCCCAGACAAGCAGCAAGAACGCGCTCTGGGCTTTGCGAGGATAGCGGGCTTCCCCATGGTGCAGGGCGCCATTGACTGCACGCATGTGGCTTTGCGTGCTCCGCATGAGAATGCCGAGGATTTCCGGAACAGAAAGGGGTTCCATTCCTTGAATGTTCAGTTGGTCTGTGACCACAGACAGCTGATACTCGCTGTCAATGCCCAGTATCCTGGCAGCTGCCACGATGCTTTCATCCTGTGCCAGACTACTGTGGCAGAACTTTTTGAGGCACCGCATCAGCCAGTTGGTTGGCTTCTCGGGGACAAGGGGTATCCACTGAGCACCTGGCTGATGACACCGCTCCGTACGCCCAACACCCCTGCTGAGCTGCGGTACAACGAGAGCCAGCAAGCTACCAGGAACATCGTGGAGCACACAATCGGCGTGCTCAAGCAACGGTTCCGCTGTCTCGACCATTCTGGAGGAGCCCTGCAGTACTCGCCTGAGCGAGTTTCCCACATCGTAGTTGTGTGCTGCATGCTGCATAACATGGCAATCCTCAGGACCCAGCCAATGCCACCAGGCCTTGGAGCACCACCAGAGGAGGAGGAGGAAGAGGAGGAAGAGGAGGAGGAGGATGATCAGCAGCAGCACCAAGGCGTGAGGGCGGCCCACAATGGTGAAACTGCAAGGGCCGTCCGTCAACGGCTGATAGCAAGCCGCTTCTAGGCCCCTGCTGTGGAAATGGCTTCTGCCATTGAGAACAACATGAATGAACCCAACACGCAACCCCTAAGCCGGCCAAGGCACCAATGATTCCAAACACCAAACATGTATATTTTGAGTACCAAAACTTATTTATTTTACAAACTCTGTGTGTGCCATTTACTCATGACACACTCATACAAATAAACACAAAAAAACAGTCATTACCATAACTGGTTCTCACAACCTGGAGATCATGTGCAAAACACTCAACAAAAGTTTGACCTCGAACCTCGGCCTTTAATAAAAAAATAACCAGCATTTTGTCACACCTCCTACATCGAGGGTGATCTCCTTCCCGTGCGCCCTTCCCCCCTTCTTACCCTACTGCTCCTCCGCAATGGGACCTCAGTGGCTGCAGCAAGGCTGGTGGAAGGCTGCTGACTGTCAGGCCCTGACAATGCAGATGCCCTTGAGGGACGGCCTCGACCAGTTCTGGGCCTGGAGGGCCCGGCTGCAGACTGCACCAACTCTGCATGGGCGGCAGCAGTCTGTCCTACAGGCGGTGGCAACTGCAGTGGAGAAGTGACAGTGGTGGCAGCAGGAATGCTGTCATCTTGAGCGAGGACAGCAACTCCCTGCTCGACCGGCACACTGGCACTCCCACGGGGCAGCACCTCAGCATCCGGAGCAATCTGCTGGAGCACAGATTGCTGGCCTGCTGCGGCGCGGTGAGAGCCCCGGGGAAATGTGTCCGAACCAGTGAGGATGGCAGCAGACAGTGCTCGCGTGGCCTCAATCTGAGTCTGCATGAGAGCAGTCTGAGATTGAATTGCAGCACTGAGCTTCAGTGTGGCATCCGCCTGCGCTGCAGCGAAGTGCTCCACACTCCTTGCCAGTGCTTCAATGCATTCGGGCACCCTACCCACTGCAGCCATGAGTTCAGTGTGCATGGCCACCGCCTGGGTGTTCATTTCCACGATCAGCCGCTCCTCCTCTGCGTCCAGTGCAGCAGGACTCGCTGGCCTACTCTCCCTCCGGGGAGAAGGCCCCCGTGCTTCCCTACCCCCATGGCGTTGCTGCAGCCCGCTGGGTCCTGGAGCTTCACCCTCATCAGACCCTTCCCCCCTGCTCCCCTCCAGGGAAGGCGTGCCCTCAGTGTCGGCATGGGCTTCCTCGGGAGAGGGTGGCTCTGATGGTCCGGCTTTCTCTTCCTCCTCAGCTGCAGCCTCACTCCCACTGGCAGCTTCAGGGCCCGTCTCCTCAGCTGGTGAATCACCATCTGAAAGCAGGGAGGTACAAGAGTGGCTTTAGCATGAGGACAGGGTAGCAGTAAGGGAGGAATAAGTGCAGCGAGTTAGTAAGTTGGATTGAAAGTGTCAAAGGCTGGTGTTGTGAGGGACAAGTGGAAGGACAGAGGACAAAAAGGTGATGACCTTACCATTACTGTCCAGAACGGGGTCGGCGTCTCCAGTGGCGACGGGACCGATCACCCGGCTTGCCACAATCCTGTGGACACGCTCCTCCAGATCGCTGAGGGGTTGCAGCTGAGGCGGCCCTCCACCCGTCTGTTGCTGCTGTCTCCTATTATGCGCCAGCTTGGCCTGCAAGAAAAAGGATGGCGTCTGAGTAAATATACAGCCATGGTCTTGCCTGATGTGCCTCCCATAGGTGAATAGCCCTTACTGTACTACAGCCATGGTCTTGCCTGATGTGCCTCCCATAGGTGAATAGCCCTTACTGTACTACAGCCATGGTCTTGCCTGATGTGCCTCCCATAGGTGAATAGCCCTTACTGTATGCAAAGTGTGGAATGTGTGTGTGTGCTTCATGAAAGGGCCATAGGTGTTGGATGAGTGCTGTTAATTGTGGTTTTAAGACCCTCTGGCCATAGAGTGAGGCTGAGATGGAGGAATGGAGAGGTATTGCAAAAAAGCCACTCACCCTGACGACCCGAGTGAGGTCGTTGAACTTTTTCCGGCATTGTATATGGGTCCTGGGCACCATGCTCCTGGAAGAGACGTGCTGAGCCACCTCCCTCCACACCCTTCTGTAGTCGCGCGGCAAAGGCCTTCTGCCACTCTCAGGGTACAGTGTTGATCCTCGGCGCTCCACCGCGCCAACCAGAGCATCCAAGGCCCGCTCACTGAAGCGCTGAGCTCGCTCTCTCGCCCTCTCCATCCTTGGCTGGAAAATTGAAGGTCAGGTCTCTCCAGGTCGAGATTCAAGGCTGCAATGAGCAGGGTGTGGCTGGGGAGCAAGATCGCCCCCCCCCTTTAAGAACTGGCCGGCGCCAGTGTGTCTGTGTTCCCTCGCTAACTGGCAGCACCTGCGCTGCGCTCGCGCTCTGAGTTAGTGCCTCACTCCTCGGCCTTTGCGCCTTAAGACATGTGTGCAGTGCCTGATTTAGCGCTCCAGTCACCTCCCGGGGCGTTAAAAGTGAAGTTTCCAGTCAGTGGCGATAATTAGCGCCAGGTGCTAATTTTTGCGCCCGGCCGATAATTGCGCCCCAAATGGGGCGATACTGAATTTTTAGCCCAGAGCCTTTAGGCTTGTTTTATTAACACCCTTTGTCCTTTTAGATTTATGATTTAGTATGGCCCTTTGTGTTTCTTGCCTTTGTTTACTCGGATTTCCCTTATTGTTTCTCACCCTTCTAACATTTGTTTCTGACTGCATATTACTTCCCCCTGTTTCGCTACATAGGTTCCCATTCCCCTGCCATATTAGTTTAAATCCTCCCGAACTGCCTTAGCAAATATTACCCCGAGGACATCGGTTCCAGTCCTGCCCAAGTGCAGACCGTCCCTTTTGTACAGGTCCCACTTCCCCCCGAACTGGTTCCAATGCCTCAGGTATTTGAATCCCTCCCTCCTGCACCACTGCTCAAGCCACGTATTTAATCTCGCTATCCTGTTCATGCTACTCTGATTAGCACGTGGCACTGGTAGCAACCCAGAGATTACTACCTTTGAGGTCCTACTTTTCAATTTAGCTCCTAGCTCCCTAAATTCTGCTTGTAGGACCTCTTCCCGCTTTTTACCTATATCGTTGGTACCTACATGCACCACGACAGCTGGCTTTTCACCCTCCCTTTCCAGAATGTTCTGCAGCCGCTCCGAGACATCCTTGACCCTTGCACCAGGGAGGCAACATACCATCCTGGAATCTCGGTTGCGGCCACAGAAACTCCTGTCTATTCCCCTTACAATTCAGTCCCCTATCACTATAGCTCTACCACTCTTTTTCCCGCCCTGCTGTGCAGCAGAGCCAGCCATGGTGCCATGAACCTGGCTGCTGGTGCCTTCCCCTGGTAGATCATTTCCCCCAACAGTATCCAAAACGGTATATCTGTTTTGGAGGGAGACGACCGCATGGGACTCCTGCACTACCTTCCTGATATTGCCCTGCCTCTTGATCACCCATTTACTGTCTGACCTAGCCTTTACCCGCGGAGTGTTCAACTCACTAAATGAGTAATCCACAAAGTTCTCGGCATCGTGGATGCTCCAGAGTGAGTCCATCCGCAGCTCCAGTGCCGCCATGCGGTCCGTCAGGAGCTGCAGCTGGACGCACTTCCTACACACATAGTTGTCAGGGACACTGGAAGTGTCCCTGATTTCCCACATAGCACAGGAGGAGCATGACACGGTTCCGAGATTTCCTGCCATGACTTAACCCTTATATTACTTTATTAAGTTAAGTCCCTGAAAACAAAATATAAATCGAACCTACCTTTTAAATTCCCTCTACCCCTAAAGGTTAGAGGAGGTGGGAGGGTGCACGGAAAGCATCTTTCTTTTAAAGACTGGGCCTCTAATTCAGCAGAGCTAGGATGTGAGCTTGCCCTCTGGTGAGCTGTTTCCATGCTTTCCACCTACACTTGCCCTTGCTCACTTATGTTCGGTGAATCACCCAGTGCAGACCCATTTAACTCACTATCTATACAATGTCGGCTGCTGGTGCTTGGAAGGGCAAGACTCATTAATGGTGAGTTTTAGGGAGAGGGTTAAAGTTTAATGTATAATGGCAATGGTAAGATTAGTAGTAGTGTAATGCACCATCTAGTTGTTAGGCTTTGTGTGTGATTGAGAGAGTTAAGTAGAAAGAGAAAAGGAAAGGAAAATGCCAAAACTCTGCTGTTCCTGGCCTCCAGCCTGACCATCTCCAATGCTGCGTGCCCTCTTTTGCGAATGATGTTGATAGTGGGCTCTTCCATTAGTGTTTATGTCTGTATAGAGGCCAGACCTCCTCCTATTCTTGTAAGAAGAAAGAAAGACTTGCATTTATATAGTGCCTTTCACGACCTCAGGAAGTCCCAAAACTCTTTACAGCCAATTCATTACTTTTGAAGTGGAGTCACTGTTGTAATGTAAGAAACACGGCAGCCAATTTGCACAAAGCAAGCGCCCACAAACGGCAATGTGATAATGACCAATTAATCTGTTTTAATGATTTTGGTTGAGGGATAAATATTGGCCAGGACACCGGGGAGAACTTCTCTGCTCTTCTTTGAAATAGTGCCATCGGATCTTTTACATCCACCTGAGATGGTTTAACATTTCTTCCGAAAGACAGCACCGCCAACAGTGCAGCCCTCCCTCAGGACTGCACTGGAGTGTCAGCCTAGATTTTGTGCTCAAGTCTCTGGAGTGGGACGTGTACCTAGAACCTTCTGAGTCAGAGATGTGAGTGCTACTACTGAGCCACAGGTGACACCAAATGCTCCCTTGCTCCCTTTTGTCGTGTGTCAATGTCTCCTGCAACAAGAGTGGAAATGGGTTAGTATGTGCCCTGCTGAAGGGTTTTGAAGATGTGTGACACAGCTTAGAATAGTGCGTATCATGATGTGAAGAAGCAGCAAGTGTGGGCAAGAGGGGAAGTAATATTAAAGGCTGTTGCAGGTGTTGAGGGTGTGACTACAAACAGAAGGAGGTGCAGTGAGGTCTCATGGTCTGATTGAAGGAGAAGCATGGGAAGTGGGGGAGGGAAGGATTGATAGTGCTGGGTTTCAAGTAGGATGGAGCAAGACTATGCACAAAGTTAAAAGAGGTGTGAAAGGGAGTCTTACTTTGGCAGTCCTGGTGACGTCATTCATTTTTTTTCCTGCACTGCCACCAGGTCCTGGTGCTGGTGCTATTTACTTGCTTTGCCATCTCTCTCCATTGCTATTGAAAAATTCATATAGGCATCCATTGCCCATCAGAAGGAAAGAGGACCTCCTACCTGCTGCTGATTTGCTCTATAAGCACATCCACCACTGCACAGAGCATCTGCGGGCCCGAGTTGAAGTCAATGGAGATCAATTTTCACTTTGGGCAGTGGTGGAAAGCTGGCGGGAGTGGATCGGCCGCCTGTCGTACAGCCTGCTCGATTTTCCTTTCCATTGAAATCACCACCACCGCCGAAAGTGAAAATCTACCCCATTCTACCTGCTGCTCAAGAACATTGCTGTCCACCATCTACCATCGAGAAGCGCACCTCTCCTTTAAGGGGTTGTGATTAGTGCTGGCAACTTGCCGATTGTATTTAAATTTAGCCCGGCCACAAAATTGGCAGGGCCCCCCACTGACTACATCGGCTGAGCAGAGTGGGCCCCCGCCTGATGAATGCTCCACATGATAATTGGCCCCAGCGTCTCCAACAATGCAGCACTCCCTCACTACTGTACTGAAGTCTCAGCTAAATGATGTGCCCAGCCCCTGCAGTGGACGTGAACTCATAACCTTTTGAGTCAGAGGCAAGAGTGCTACCGACTGGGTCAGGCTGATGTTACCTTATTTGTGTTTTTCTGAGATATTGTTGGTAAAGGCATAGAGTGGGGTATATTCAAATGCAGCTCTGTGCATTATTATAGCTATATTTGTCTCTTTTTATTTCTGATATTTGTCATTTCCCCCCCCCCCCCCCCCCTTCGTATTAGTTCCCTACACATGATGCACTGATCCTTATTTAGCAGACCAGGCATGAGATCAGTTCCTAAACCTATGCTAATGCCATCTAGTATTTGTTCATTGGGAAGTTTGAAATAAGGACTCCAACATTATCTTCTTCCCTGCAGGGAACAGTAACACCTCTGTACAATGTCTTCCTCCACTTCCCTATCCTCCTGCTCTCTCTGACAGCAAGGCATGCCATGACTGAGTTGGGCGATAATAGTTTATGGCCAATTCTTGTCTGGACAGATCTGGATCTCCCACCCGTAACTTACCACCCTCAGCTGACTCAATTTTGGCAGACATTTCATTTTCTCTTAAGATGAATTTGGGGATATGTAAAATGTTCACTTAAGAGTCTGGATATGTTTAAGCTTCCAGGACTGAGTAGCTGAGGATTTACTTTAATCATTTGAAGCCTGACTATGTAGAAGCTGACAACCACATACATATGAGAAAAGCAAATCTCGAGACGCTGTTCAATGTCAGAGTTAAACAGAGATTTAGGTGACGTAGCAATCAAAAGAAACAGTCAAATATAGGGAGATTTCCCCTGAAGCTTATCTTGACTGTATCATGTGTCAGTCAAGGTTAAACAGATACATAAAACAAAATATTGAAAACAATTTTATGTTTGTTTTGAACTCATTCAGTTTGTTCCCAAATTGGTCAAAAATCATATTCTATTCCTAGCTCTAAAGCCCGAGGTGTGTTTCTTCATGTATATCTGCAATCTACATAAGGCATTTAATTTAATGCAAAAGGAGATCCTTGTTTGCCACAGTCAGTTTTTATTTCTCAGACCTCCTTTGCCCAGTTTACTTCACCCCGATCTTAACTATATGCAGTTAATTTTTCTTTAAATTATCCATTCCTCTTGTAATTAGGACAGAAGTCCAGCAAGGAGGCTTGCTGGAAATTGTCAATGAAAATGAATGTCCTTAAGAATAATACGAGGAATGATGACTAGAAGAGACACGGTGATGCGTTGGGTCATATAATGGGCCTGAATTTGCTGTCAAAATAACTGAGGCTAATGATGCTTGCCGTTATTTATGTGTAAATGGTACAGCAACTTGAGGCGAGGAGCAGATGCGCGGATATCTAAAAGTTGCTGTCCGAGTTGCACCGCTCTGCTGTTAGCTTTGTGAAAACGGCATTTCGCTGTCTGTCTCACTGTTGAAATGCATTGAATAGTGTGAAATTGCTGTATTTGCGCAATAGATATGAACTAAGCTCGCCACTGAAAGTTAAGTCATGTCATTTCAAGTTTAAGTGTCCTTTTAACGACATGATGTGTTAATTACAATAACAACAACTTGCATTTATATAGCGCCTTTAACGTTGTAAAACTTCCCAAAGCGCTTCTCAGGAGCGTTATCAAATAAAATTTGACGCCGAGCCACATAAGGAGATATTAGGGCAGGTGACCAAAAGCTTGGTCAAAAACATAGGTTTTAAGGAGTGTCTTAAAGGAGGAAAGAGAGATAGAGAGGCAGAGATGTTTAGGGAGGGAATTCCAGAGATTAGGGCCTAGGCAGCTGAAGGCACGGCCGCCAATGGTGGAGTGATTAAAATCGGGGATGCATAAGAGGCCAGAATTGGAGGAGCGCAGAGAAATCAGAGGGTTGTAGGGCTGGAATATGTTACAGAGATAGGGAGAGGTGAGGCTGTTGAGGATTTTGAAAACAAGGGTAAGATTTTTAAAATTGAATCATTGCCAGTCTGGGAGCCAATGCAGGCCAGTGAGCACAGGGGTGATGGGTGAACGAGACTTGGTGTGAGTTAGGATATGGACAGCAGAGTTTTGGATGAGCTCAAGTTTATGTAGGGAGTAAGATGGGACTGCCAGTCAACCTCTCTGGCACTGAAAATTAACTATTACAAGTGTGGAGTCTCATTCCTTCAGGTATTAATTGTTGTTGAAGATTTTTTAAATGTAAAAATTTGAATTAATTTTTTTTTTCTTTTTCTTTCTGTTTTTTTTCTCTCTCTCTTAATCCAATCTTTCTTTCCCTCCCTTGATTTTTCTTTTTGTACTTGATTTGACATTGAATTTACCCACTTTAATTTGCACTTCCTTCTCAGTCCTTGTGCTGCTAATTTCACAATCCTTCAATCTGACTGGTTAAGGAGACGCACAGATGGTTGATTTGTTCACTCAGGTCCCAGATGCCCTGTTTCCCTTGCTGCGCCGTTATCAGCTGGCACTTTGAGCAACTTGCCATGGAAAAGGACAAGTCTAACTAACGGCAGACAGTGTTAGATGCCCTGCCACTGCAAATTATGGCCGAATAATGACAGCATGGTGCTGGAGCAGTAGGTTTTGATAGCGGGCTGTTTCTGGATATTCCAGTAACTGAACCAGACTGAAATTGCCCATGTGATGTGCCACTGACCCTATAAATTAGCACAGTTCGTGATTAATTTTTATTTCAAACTTGTTTGCTACATAGCTGTTAATTTTGTAGAATTACCTCTAATGTTGTTCTTCACATTAAAGTTAATGCAAACATGAAATTGACAATGAAAAATGAGAACATCAATAATGTAGTACGCCTACACTCTTTATAATTACTGCTCCAAATGTTACTTTACGATGATATTCCAGTTTGTATTCACGGAAGGAGGTCCACTGAGTGCTCTGTAACAATATGTTTGTGCATGAGTAGTTTTGAATCAGTACTTGTGAATATCTAAATGCCTTAAATTAATGATTGAAATTTTGAAGTGTGTGGGCTGTGGTAATTTATGCCAAACTGAGCTTGTTGAGTGGTGGCTATGATTGAGCGAATGGGTTCTGTGCTATCGGGTGCACAAGCCTTGTTGGTCAACTGAAGTATGGTGACAAAGGAGTTCCTCTCATTAAGGTTTTTTAAAAAAAAGTTACTGTGTTAATTGCCCCATTACCGTGATTAGCATTAGGAATGTGCTGATGTCCTTTATCGTATATATAAAATGTTCTGTTATGATTTTTAGATCTTTTCTAACCTTATCCTAGATTATTTTGGCTCTCATGTCTTGGATTAGTCTCATGGGTGAGTTCCAACACCAATACCTTCAAGAGAATCTGTCCTTGTCTTGGGATCTAGGTCGGCTTTTGGTAATGTGCCCATGAGAATGAACAGCAACTCTGTCTGGTAATTGCTTTTAGCTACAGGATTTATGCCTTTGTAATCTCACTTCAGTCTTCAAAAGAGATAGAGCATTACAGCAGACCTAATTTTAAGTTTAAGCTATCAAGCAAATTTATTTTACAACAGATGAAAAAGCAGATAAGTAGCAGTCGTATAATATAGTTATATATTTACAGTAGACATCCTTCTCACTAACTCTTTGAATAGACAACGTAATAAAGAGGTCTATCTCTAAGAACTAAACTAATCTTTTATAAATAACTTTTCAAATACAGTGTTTCTCCTTTCTTTAATATATATGAAACTGACCAGTACCGACTGCTTCTCTGAGATTTCAAACTGTCTCCTTTCATGGGAATTTTCAACTTTCCCAATTTAATCATCACTTACAATTGCAGTTAACAGCAAAATTTCCCTCAATTCAACACAATGCAATGGCATTCATAGAAACATAGAAAAATAGGAGCAGGAGTAGGCCATTCAGCCCTTCGAGCCTGCTCCGCCATTCAAGATAATCATGGCTGATCCTCTATCTCAATACTATATTCCTGCTCTCTCTCCATACCCCTTGATGCCTTTTGTGTCTAGAGGATGCCTTTTGTGTCATGAACTGCAAGGGCTTCCACATAATCAATGTTCAGGTGGTCAGAGACCAACAGTACAGAACTATGTAATGAATGCCCACTTCCCAGGTAGCAATCACAATGATTTTATTTTATACCATTTGTGCCTGTGTAATTTGAAGAAAAAGGAGACTTGAAGGACAGCTCATAGGAGATGAAGGCTATCCTCTGCTGCCTTGGCTAATGACACTTTTCCTTGTATCCCTCATCACCCATATCCCTCTAACCTCTTCCAGTCCCACCTTCTGCTGCTTCTGCCCTTGGAAAAACTCTTCCCCCAAGTCACTTACAACTACATTTTCAAATTCCCAAATGCCTATTCTTTCAGACTTTCATTTGCCACAATACTTCTGCAGCTGTCGATCTGCTCAACCGCTCTTTCACCTCCACCCTTGATGCTCTTGTCTTCAGTAAAACCTTTACTCTGTCCCATCCTGGGAATTATCCCCATCTTCGCTCCCTCAAGTCCATGGGTGCAAACATGACTGCATCTGGTGCACAACTGGTTTAGCCATCCAGCACCAGATCTGGCTGGACCACATCAAGTGCTATCGTGCCCCACTCTACTCTGCCAAAACCACCAGTAGTCAAGGATCTTCCTGGAGAGAAAAGATAACTCCCGGCTTCTTTTTGCCACTACCAATTCTCTCATTCAACCACTCACATCTTCCCTCTTGCCTCCAACAACAAGTGCGAAGAGCTCATGGACTTGTCCATGAGACCCACCTCCTGTTCCCGTGACCCCATTCCCACTAAACTGTTCCTGGTCCCCATGCTAGCTGATGTCGTAAATGGTCCCCTCGCCTCGGGTCAAATCCCCATCACTTTCAAAACTGTCGTCATCACCTCCCTCTTTTTAAAAAGAAATCCTCAGCCTCTCTGTTGTTGAAACTACTGCTCCATTTCCAACCTCTCTTTCCTCTCCAAAGTCCTTGAACCTTCTCCCATTCATGCCCATCTTTCCCACAACCCCATGTTTGAATCTCTCCAATCAAGTTTCCACCCCTGCTGCAACACTGAAATGACCCTAATCTTGTCACAAATGACATCATCTGTGACTATAGTGCATTTTCCTTCCTGATCCTCCTTGACCTCTCTGCAGCCTTTGACACAGTCGACCACACCATCTTCCTGTAATGCCTCTCTTGCTTTGTCCAGCTTAGCGTGATTGCCCTTGCTTGGTTTCAATAATCCAGCAATGACTGCTATTCCTGCCCTTAGCTTCCTCTGGTGTCTATCAAGGATCTACCTATGTACTCCTCCTCTTCCTTATATACACGCTACCAATTGACGACGTCATCTAAAGATGTGGGATCAGCTTCCACATGTACGCTGATGACACCCAGTTCTACCTCTCCACTACCTCATTCGACCCCTCTACTGCTTGTCTGACATCCAGTCTTAGATGAGCCACAAATTCTCTAGCTAGACGTTGGGAAGACCATAGTCTTTGAACCCCGTCACAAACTCTGTACCTATTCCACCAATTCCATTCAAATCCCCAGCCACTGTCTCAGGTTGAACTAGACTGTTCTAGGTGTTCTGTTCAACCCCAAGCTAAGCTTCCGATACCATATCCTCTTCATACCAAAGACCCACTACTTCCACCTCTATAACATGGCCCGCCTCTGCCCCAGTCTTAGCCCATCTGCTGCAGAAACTTTCATCTATGCCTTTGTCACCACCTTTGCTAATGCTTGCAACAGCTAGAGTGAGTGCCGCAGAGTGCTGTGAGGTGCTGGATTATTGAACAGAACTGAGGCTGGGGTGGCTTCTTGAAGGGTGCCTTTAGAAGCAGTAGACAAATGTATTTTAGAAAATTGGCAGCATGATACTCCTTCAAATATTGCTTATGGGGCAATATACTGTGAGCCATGGTGTGTGCCTGGGTGAGTGAGTGAGTAAGCAGAGAGGAAAGAACAAAAGAAGATGGTACTAGTCCTCAGCTTGGGGGAGGCCTTTGGTTTCACCCTGTCCCACTTCTTCTACGCTCTCCAGTCTCAAGTATTTTCCAAATTGCTTCCTGAAGGCAATCAAGGGCTTATTGTCATGTGGTCCTCCTCTAGTTCTGGTCTGCTCACTTAGGATATCAGATACTTTGAGATATTCCCCTCCAAGTCACCCACCATCCTGATTTGAAAATATGTCACCATTCCTTTATCGTCGCTGGGTCAAAATCCTGGAACTCCTCCCTAACAGCACTGTGGGAGTAACTTCACCACACGCACTGCAGCGGTTCAAGAACGGGGCTCACCACTAGCTTCTCAAGGACAATTAGGGATGGGCAATAAATGCCAGCCTTGCCAGCGATGCCCACATCCCGAGAATGAATAAAAAAATCTGAAGTGTCAGAAGCTCATAAAGCAACACCCATCTGGCAGCTCATTGCATGTGTGAGTACATGAATATAGATGACGTAGCTGGGTTTTGTTAGGAATTTTTTCTGTGAAACCCTTTTAAGATGTAAGTGTGTCAAACATAGAAACATAGAAGATAGGAGCAGGAGTAGGCCATTCGGCCCCTCGAGCCTGCTCCGCCATTCAATGCGATCATGGCTGATCATCCAAACTCAGTACCCTGTCCCTGCTTTATCTCCATATCCCTTGGTCCCTTTAGCCTTCTTGAATATATCTAACTCCTTCTTGAATATATTTAATGAATAGGCCTCAACTGCCTTCTGTGGTAGAGAATTCCACAGGTTCACCACTCTCTGGGTGAAGAAATTCCTCCTCATCTCAGTCCTAAATGGCTTACCCCTTATCCTTAGACTGTGACCCCTGGTTCTGGACTCCCCGACCATTGGGAACATCCTTCCTGCATCTAGTCTGTCTAGTCCTGTTAGAATTTTATAAGTTTCAATGAGATCCCCTCTCATTCTTCTAAACTCTAGCGAATATAAGCCTAATCGACCCAATCTCTATTCATTAGTCATTCCTGCCATCCCAGGTATCAGTCTGGTGAATCTTCGCTGCACTCCCTCCATGGCAAGAACATCCTTTCTCAGATAAGGCGATCAAAACTGCACACAATACTCAAGGTGTGGTCTCACCAAGGCCCTGTACAACTGCAGCAAGACATCCTTGCTCCTGTACTCGAATACTCTCGCTATGAAGGCCAACATACCATTTGCCTTCTTAACCGCCTGCTGCACCTGCATGCTTACCTTCAGCGACTGGTGCACAAGGACACCCAGGTCTCATTGCACTTCCCCTTTTCCCAATCTATTGCCATTCAGATAATAATCTGACTTCCTGTTTTTGCCACCAAAGTGGATAACCTCGCATTTATCCACATTATACTGCATCTGTCATGCATCTGCCCAATCAGTGGTAAGTTGCAGCCTGAATTTGTACCTGCTTCAATATGAACATGCATGATAAGCATTTCAAGGGCTGTAAGCTAGTGTGAGTATTTTGTAAAGGACCTGTGATGTACAACAGAGTGTCAGGAACATGTGACACGCACACTTTATCCATCTATTTGGTATAAGGATTTAGTTTGGCGGGGGGGGGGGTGGTCTTACATTGACTAATTTCTTCAAGTCGAAAAACTATTTTCCAAATTTGCTGCCATTGTCTCTGCGTGGGGAAGGCTGCATTGATGCATTGTACCAGCTCCTGCCAGACACTTTCCTATGTGGAGTTCTGCCCTGGAGATTTTCTTACAAGAGCACCTCAACTGCTACACATAAACCTGGGTGCTCTTCCTTGGCACTGCCCCTTAATAATAATTCAGAATGTAGAAAAACTTTCCAAAATTGTTTGCCTTCAAAAAAGGCCAATTAATTTAAATGGCTGCTGTCGCCCTTTAAATAGCTGCTGAAGTGCCAGAAATCCCGCTTGTAAATCTGCGAGCTTCATGAGACAGTTGAATTACAAGCTGGGAGCTCAATGTGAATATCTGATGGGGGCAAATGAATGAAAATTCATCAGGTTGGTTGTGTGCAAAGCCCACAAAAGAATGCTCCAGCCATTGTAGAAAATCTACTCCAATATCTTTCATATCCGCTTGGGCAATCTGGTGTCTGCAGCATTTACTGTTACAGATTCTTTATTCTATCTGTAGGCTCCTAATTTTATCAGATAGTTTGTGTAGCTGTTGACTAGGTCATAACCAAATTTTCAATTCATAAGTCACTATACCTAGATTGATACTGAGCACAGAACTTTCTGAGGTCCCTCACCACTGGAAGGGCCTTGTGATCAGTGGGTGACTTACCGTAAAATCGTAACTAAAGCACTCCATGATTTTCCAATAAGTCAGCCTCGACATGTGAGGCTCTGTTGGTGGTGCAAGGCTTCAGAAAGTTCCGTCCATAGTGTAAGGAACACTCAGTCGAAAGGGAGTGGATAGATGTAGTGGAATTTAGATTTAGTTGCAATTGCTATACATGCAGGTACGGTTATGATTTTTATCCTTTTCATACTTGCTCTCAAGTATGGACAGTTTTGCCCAAAGTATGCCCATGTATATTGGTCTGCATGGACATTTAAATTTAAGTGAAAGGAGGCATGGAACTGATTGCCCACAGTCAGCACTGTCTCTCAGGGCTGGATTTTGTCTTGGGGTCGGGTTGGGGTCGTGTCATCCGCATTTCGTGTTCCCCCCTGACTGCAGATTAATGTGGATGAATGATGCAATTTTCACTTAATTTGGCAATTGAGTTCCAGCATGTGGGAACCCTTGAACTAATTGGTGGTTTCAGTCTGAAAGTCGCCTCTGATGATGTCATAATTGCTGACTGCCTGGTCTCAGAGACTGTCTGGCTGTTGGTGAGAGAGGACCTGCCTGGCTTTTGATGTGAGTGGACCTGGAGGTGACTTTCACACCTAATACTACTACTACTACTACTACCTTCATCACATCTCCGTTGTAATAGTGATAGTCAGCTATCCACCTGTGCTCCCGCCAGGTTTCACTGGAGTGTTTCACATCAGGCATACTTCACGTCGGAAAAGGGTTAAACTAGCTAAAACATTTCAAAATGGCATTACAGAGCCAATTTAGGGCTTGTTAAGGGCTTTAATGGCCTCTCCCGCCTCTTGGAGGCGGGACGGAGTCGGGAACCCCGCAACTGATTTTGTCAAAATTGCATGGAGGCGGGATGGGGTCGGGACCCCCGACCCCGCAAATTTAACCCCCCACACGCCTCCAAACCCGACTCCATGGGTCATTCAAAATCCAGCCCTCAGTGTTAAGCAAACTCTTGTGTGCAGGCCTAGGTTCACCAGAATCTTACTGATGCTCAGCTGGATTGTACCTGATGAGACAACCTATATAAATCCATTTGCCAACTCCGGTTCCCATTAAGTCAAAAGTCCATTAAAGCAATGGGACTGGAAATTGTCAAAGTGAGTAAGGGCTCCATTGACTGAGGCACACTTCAAT
The DNA here is from genome assembly GCA_030390025.1 of Squalus acanthias. Taxonomy (NCBI): domain Eukaryota; kingdom Metazoa; phylum Chordata; class Chondrichthyes; order Squaliformes; family Squalidae; genus Squalus; species Squalus acanthias. The sequence continues at coordinate 45,847,518 of CM059429.1, forward strand.
GCGAATGTCTCTTTGATATGATTCTTGACTTTTCATTTGACAACTTCAACCACTTGATCACAAAACAGCATTTATAGCCATGAACGCAGTCAAGGGAGAATTTTCTCACTGTTCTGTATCATGATCAACAACAGATGGGAGTTAAAACTGGCAGAAAACCAGTTGAAATAAGTTGAATCTTATTTTTTTCCTTTTCTGTGCTACTCCCGTTTTTTTGCAATGCCCCCCACCCCAGAAAAAAAACTGAAGTGAAATTGGTAACAGAATGTTTTTGAAAAATATTTGTTGCTTGCGAAGAGCTTGTTAATGCCTCATTAATGAGCTTTCCGTGTTAGATGTGGCTGTTACCCACTAGGGGAAATTTAGAATGATCTGTTAAAAATTAGGTCACCCAGTCAGCTGGAGATCATTCAATGATGGAGCAACTAAACACTTTAATAAAACATCTGCTCAACATGGATTTTGCTGCAATTGTTAAATTAGTTGCTTCAGCGTCAGCATCAGCAGGAGAGGGCTGCCAAAGAGCACTGGCTCCATTGTAGACTAAGCACCCACCCCACCAGTACTCTCACTACCATTTTAATCAGCTATACGGTGCTCAGCTCAAGAGCACTTTAAAGAAATGAGTAGTGAACTGTGCCAATGTGCTGTATATTTCATTCTTCCTCATGGAATAAATCATTATCAGTACAAAGGAGACCAGAACTGACTAAGAAATGCATTTAAATATAATTTTTAATACAAACCACATAAACGGATGATTCAGACAATTTTTAAAACTTGAATTGTAGTTTACTTACTCTTCTTGAGGATGATTACATCGACAAAAGCAATAATTAATGAATCTAGAAGCCAGTTTATTAAAAATGGCAATGCCAGTGATGGATAAATTCATTACTCTACTTAATTTCATACGCCTTCCCACTCTTCAGAGCTGGATTAACGTCCTTGCCCGTTAATTGACTAGTTAAATGGGCGGTAAACCAGCTGAGAGGCAGAAAGTAAGTCTTCTCACAGCTAGGTTTCTGTTAATGAAGTCCCACAGAAAAATCTTACCCAGTGGAAAATTGGATTAATTAGCATTTCTATCCATTGCCAATAAAATAAACAAAAGATGGTGAGATTACAACCCTGATTTCAGTAAGTCCAAAACATCCTCAAAGTTGTCTGCTGATTTTGCTTCCTTCCTTGTGTGTGCACCTTGAAAGTCAAACCGGAGATTTCCTCTTAGTTGCTCTCGCTCGGCCAAGGTAACCTCACCAGAGGTGCAGTGGGAAGGAGAAGCAGGCTGGGTATATAACGGGCGGCCAATTCACTACCACCCATTTGGTGCAGCCCCAAAGTTGAATTTCACCCCCAGTGTGTCTGAAGCATTTTCTTATCTCTTCAGTACATCATCAAAATGATTTAAAAAAACTTGTATAACCTAAATAAAAGTTTAAAAAAGTGTATCTTTAATTAATCTGTATAACCAGTAAAGTCAAAGGCCTAGAAATTCGGTTGTGTAGCGCCCGTTGTTTGGGTGCTACAGGTACTAAAATGGGACCAAAATGGCGTTCGAGCAGCGCGCACACACTTCTGGTGCGGGCCGCGCCGGACACCACCTTGGTGAGGGTGGTAGGGCGGCCGTTGGGAGCGTGTATTAGAAGTATGGTAAGCAGGCAGATTGTGACCTCAATCAGTGTACAACGCTGATTTGATGCCAGCGCTGCCATTTTCCTTGTCATCGCTGGAGCTAACGCCCTCTCCTAACTGTTCAGTAGCAGGAAGGACCACCCACCAACAATATTTAAATCAATCATCAACAATTTTCAGGTAACCTTTTGATTTCTACTGGCTCTGTGTAAGTTAGTAGAAGTGTTTGGAGCTTTCTAGAGTTATTTAAAGTTGGTGAGTTGACAGGGAGTGGTGCTGTAAGTGGAGAAGGCCTTGATTCTGAATTCAAGGGTTGTCATCCCCCTTGACCTGCAGCATGACAGGGAGATGGAGCAGAGGCAGCAAAGAAGAGGACAAGCTGCTTGTAGAGGGAGCAGGAGGAGGGGGAGAATGGCTCTCAGCAGGAGGCCTTACCCACCTAGGGACTTCGAGAGCAATTCTCTTACCTCAGCCTGAGCCAGGAGCAGGGTGTGAGGCGCCTGCGCTTTATGAAGGAGGTGTTCACAGAACTCTGCCACCTCTTGCAACCAAACCTGCAGCCTCACACCAGGGCAAGGACAGCGCAGTCAGTGGCTGTGAAGCTGACCATGGCCCTGAATTTCTTCACGTCAAGATCCTTCCAGGCTGGAGCAGGCGACATCTGTAACATCTCCCAGTTTGATGTCCACTGCTGCATAAGAGAGGTGACAGAAGCTCTTTGTGCCAGGAGAGGGGACTTCATTGTCTTCCCTCTGACCAGATGGAGCATGCACGTGACTTTGCCAAGATAGCGGACGTCCCCATGGTGCAGGGCGCCATCAACTGCAGGCACCGTATATAAATGCTGAGTTGTACCGCAACCGCAAAGGTTACCACTCGCTGAATGTGCAGTTGGTGTGCGACCATGCTCAGCATATCATGATGGTGAATGCCTAGTATCTTGGCAGCAGTCATGATGCTTTTATTCTGTGCCGGTCCGCTGCTCCCTCAGTCTTTGAGCCATGAAGACAAACCAGAGGGTGGCTACTGGGCATCAAGGGCTATCCCTTGACCACCTGGCTCATGACTCTGCTCCGCAATCCAACCACACGTGGCCAGCATGCGTACAATGAGAGCCATGCTGCCACATGAAACACCATAGTGCAGACCATTGCCATCCTTAAACAACGCTTCCACTGCCTGGACTGCTCTGGAGGAGCCCAACAGTACTCACCGGAGTGTGTGTCCCAATTCGTCGTGGGGTCTGCTCCACAACCTGGCCATCATGAGGGCACAGCCCTTGCCACCAGGGATACGGCCACCAGCTCAGGAGGAGGAAGAGGAGGAAGAAGAGGAGGAGAAGGAGGAGTTGGTGGAAGAGGAAGAAGTGGAAGCGGAAGGAAGGAGGTAACCCAGACAGCCCCTTTCGGGCTGGGAAGTCCGGGATCGAATCATCCGCCTGCGGTATCAGTGAACGCAACCCCAATTCCCCATGCAAAGTTAGTCCCACACCTTCCCTTCCCTCTGTTACTGACCATCACAGCGTCCTCTTAGTCACAATGCCAAAATAAAAGCCACCACAAAGCAAACTTTCCAATCAAACTTTATCCATATATCTATCCAATATTACATCAAAAATTCAACCAATCACCCCTGTGTATTCCCTTAGTGACTGTCTTGCACGTGCCTTTGCCTATCCTAGTGCTCCGATGCTGTGCTACCCCAGTGGCTGCAGCATGGCTGGTGGAAGCTGCTGACTTGCAGTGGAGGAGGCTGCAGATTGCCTTGCAGGACGACCTCGCGGAGCTCTAGGTCTGGCAGGCCTCGGCATGGGTGGCAGCAGTCTGGGCTGGTTGGCTGACAGGCAACAGCAAATGCACTCTGGAAGTAGCAGTGGTGGGAGGATGAATGCTGTCATCCTGAGGGAGGACAGCAGGCTCATCCTCCACAGATCCATTGCCACTCCCCAAGGGCAGCACCTCAGCAAACCTAGTAACATCGCCCGACTCCATCCCTGCCTCAGTTGATCTGCTGCTGAAACCCTCATCCATGGTTTTGTTACCTCTAGACTTGACTATTCCAACCCAATCCTGGCTGGCCTCCCACGTTCTACCCTACGTAAACTTGAGCTCATCCAAAACTGCTGCCCATCTCCTAACTTGCACCAAGTCCCGTTCACCCATCACCCCTGTGCTCACTGACCTACATTGGCTCCCGGTTAAGCAATGCCTCAATTTTAAAATTCTCATCCTTGTTTTCAAATCCCTCCATGGCCTCGCCCCTCGCTATCGCTGTAATCTCCTCAGCCCCACAACCCCCCCCGAGATATCTGTGCTCCTCTAATGCTGGCCTCTTGAACATCCCTGATTTTAATTGCTCAACCATTGGTGTCCGTGCCTTCAGCTGCCTAGGCCCTAAGCTCTGGAATTCCCTCCCTAAACCTCTCTGCGCCACTACCTCTCTCTCCTTTAAGACGCTCCTTAAAACTTAACTCTTTGACCAAGCTTTTGGTCATCTGCCCTAATTTCTCTTTATGTGGCTCGGTGGCAAAGTTTGTTTTATAACACTCCTGTGAAGCGCCTTGGGACGTTTTACTAGTTGTTGTTGAATTAATCTGCTGGAGTACAGACTGCTGGACTGCTGTGACAACCTGCAAGCCCCTTTTGACACTGGTAAATCCAGCCATGATGGCAGCAGTCTGCACTTGCATGACTACAGTCCGAGCATCCATTGAATACTCAGACGTTGGGTGGCTTCTGCTTGTGCTTCAGTGGAAGTTGAGACTTCGGCCATCAGAAGCGGCATGATGGTTGGGTCCACAAGTGCGTTTATGGATCTGCCCAACCCTTCCACTCTGGAAAGGATGGGCTCCAAGCTCTGCCCAAAGCCCTGTGCAAGGCTGGAGCTGGACTCCTCCATGCTCCTTGACATTGCAGTCAGGTTTTCTGACAGGCCTGCCAATGCACCAAGCAGTTAATTGTGCATATCCATCTGCGTTCTTCTGTAGGCCGCCCCATCGAGGTTTTCATCTGAGTCCTGTGCAGCAGAACTCGTGTGGGACCTCACCCTCTGGAGAGCTGGCACCTGAGCTACCCTTTCCCCCTGCCCTGGCTGCAGGCTGCTCATGCCTGGTGTCTCACCACGTGCAGATCCCATGTCTAATCTATCCTCTAAAATACGTGGAATGTCAGTATCTGAGCTGGTGGCTGAGGGTGTGAAATCAAGTGACAGTGTTTCTTCTTCTTCTTCACTCTCCTCTCCCTCTTGTTGTTCAACCACTGGCTGGGCAGGCTGGATTTCTTGGGTGTCTGAAATGAGAATGGCAAAAGGGTATGGTTGTGGTGAGGGTCGGGGTGGGGGCGGGGGGTAGGGGTGGTGGGAAGCAAGAGCTGCATGCTTACACCATGTGCAGATTGTAAATCAGAGATGAGGGAGAAGTGGGATATGAGAAGGAGGATACCGTATGAGGATACCGGCAGCTTGTATTCCTTCAGCTCCGCCGCTGGCCACGGGCTCAGCCATGCTCCTGCCAAGAATGGCCTGCACCATCTCCTCCAAGGGGGTGAGGTCATGCAGGCTAGCCTGTCCACCACTGGTTAAGGTCTGCTGGCGTCTGTTATGCGCCATCTTTTCCTGCAAGAAAAAGGGAAGTGTGTCAGTGAGTGTGGGTGAATTGCCTGTCATGGTTGAATAGCTGACAGTGTGTTCGAGCTGTGAGATGTGGGTGTGAGGCTTGCAGCAGTGGTAAGTGTGTGCGGGTGAGGTGAAGCTATGAATGTGAGTTATGAGTCATGTTTGATAGAGATTGTTGATAGGTGAGTGATGGGGGTGTGGTGCATTGAGCAGTGTGTGAGGCTGGTGGTGCAAATGGTGGGATATGGCATTTGGAGATGAATTCACTGACCTTGACCACACGTGTGAGGTCATTAAACTGCACTGAGTCCAAATCCTCGTGGCGATACTGCTGGCATTGACCACATTGGCTATCTGCTCCCACTGCAGTCTTGTCTGTTGCCTGGAGGGCCTCCTGGCCCCTGTGAAAAGAGGACCTCTCTCCTGGACCAACACCTCCAGTGCTGCATCAGAGAACTTTGGAGCCCTTTCTCTGGCCTGATGAACCATGACTCAGTCTTCTTTTTCTGATGGTAGCCTTCACAAGCACTTCCAGCATCTGCAACAGGCAGAAGGCATTTCCCCTGTAAGAGGTGCAGATGCTTTTAAGTTGTGCAGGCTAGCTTTAATTGGACCAATCTCGCATGAACTTGGACCCCCTGCTGCACGTTCAGCCACTCAGCAGCGCTCGGCTAAACGCTACAATCATGCAAAGTAGCAGGCAGCACAAATTTAATGTGCGGCCTGCTGTCCTCCGAACGGGCATGGGTTGCTATCGAATTTCTAGGCCAAAATCTATGAAAGTTTTTGCTAAGTTTTGTTACATGGAATTTTCTCAATTTTCACCCAGAAAATCTAACATTAATTTTTTCTGATAATTTTTATATGAATTTAATTATGTTTTAAAGAAAAATGGAAAAATTCCCAGGTCGTTAAAAGACGCTGAAAACAAAGGTCCATAATTATTATCTTTGCTGCAAGGATTATTTATATTAAGAAAGTGAACTGAAAAGATTGAATTGAATTTTTTTTACCAAGTCTTGAGGAAAACAAGTTGCAGCATTTGTGACACAATACACTTTATTTATGTTACTTGCAGTGTGAAAGGAATTGTACATAACATTCTGTGGATCTACAGTGCCCATAAACAGTTTATTGTAATGGATCTTGAAAGGAAAAACTAACCTAAAGTGAGGCCCTGAACAAGAATCTGCCATGTTAAACACAGTAGAACATAACTCTGAGATGAAGGGCTGACTTTAACTTCCTCCACCCAGCGTAAACAAGGTACTAGTGACACGAAAATGGCGTTGAATCACATACTTTCCCATTTATGCTGGCACAAACCACCAACTTGGATAGGGTCTATACTCATTGGAGTTTAGAAGAATGAGAGGTGATCTTTTTGAAACATACAAGATTCTGAGGGGGATTGACAGGGTGGATGCTGAGAGGATGTTTCCCCTAGTGGGGATATCTAGAACTAGGGGTCATAGTTTCAGAATAAGGGGTCGCCCGTTTAAGACGGAGATGAGGAGGAATTTCTTCTCTCAGAGGGTCGTGAATCTTTGGAATTCTCTACCCAGAGAGCTGTGGAGGCGGAGTCATTGAATATATTCAAGGCAGAGATTGACAGACATTTGAACTACAAGGGAGTCAAGGGGTATGGGGAGAGAGCGGGAAAGTGGTGTTGAGGCCAAGATTGGATCAGCCATGATCTTATTGAATGGCGGAGCAGGCTGGAGGGGCCATTTGGCCTACTCCTGCTCCTGTTTCTTATGTTCTTATGTTCCTGATATCGGCAGCCAGAGTGCCTGCCTGCTTCAGGCCGGAGGCCACTTGTAATATGCAAATCATCATAGTCCTATGACACAGGACCTGGTTTGCTATTTCGAGGTATACATAGACAGAACATGAGCCGCTCATGAAAATGAGGCCCGTGCCTCAAAATGGCTCGAACCTCATGCCAGCAGCAGTGGATGGGAAGCAGGCGCACTTTGCCTGATGGTTACCCAGCTGTAGTTAAAATCCAACCTTTCATTCCAGAACTCATGACTTTGCTTACAGACCTGGAGTGTTTCCACTCACCTGAGTTTACATCATCAAGTCCCTGATGTTACATGGAGATTTTTCTTATAATACCTGTTAACATCTCAAACTGTCAAATTTATATTTCTGTTAACCTAATATTCTCCTTATAGACCATTCACCACCTCTTTCAACGAGGAGAATTGGATCGTGGTTGCTGACTTTTGCAAAGATATCATCGATCCAACTCCCAGGTTAACTATGAAATAAGATTATTAAAGTGAGACTACAATGACAAATGGCAATTTCCTCCTCCAAATAGAACCATATGCTACTGTGTATAACCTAATCTAGAACTGAATAAATTCCCTCAACAGAAGCAAGATTCTGTACCAGGAAAGCTGATTGAGAGTCAACCATTCAACCACTGAGTTACTTCATTCTCACCACGATCCTCTTCAGCTTTTTACTTTGCTACCTCACCTGTGCTGCCATGGAATACTATTTCATATTGGTAATGATGTTGAAGAGCATTGAATTGTTGGAACAGTATATTTGTTGTTTTCATTGTTTTTGTAGAGCCATTATACTTATGATCTTAACGAGCGTGATGATTCACATTGGAGTGTCACCCTTCATCAGCCAAATTGTCCTCAACTGCATTATCGTGAGAAATTAGAATAGTGACATTTTTAAAATGTTGAGAAAACATTAGTTCTATCATGTGTATTTTTGTAATACTTGAATACTTTGGGCTCAGAGACTGGGGGTACGGAAGGTACCTAGGGCTACAGTACCAACCCACGTCCCGCAGGCATGAGTGCTACTTCACTTAATATAACCTTATTGTACAAAAAAGGTTGTGCTGCAAACTGACGGTTGTATGACAAAATAAATTTTATTCTATTTTATTTGAAAAAGGAATGCTCTGTACAACTGATAGCCTGTAATGATCCATGGAAGGGTTGATGGGTAGCGTGTTCAAGTAAACCGTACATCCATGCAGCCTTGTAACTCCTGTTAATTTAACTACATTAAATCATAAACCCGCAAATCTATTATATGATGTTCACTAATGGATAAATCATATTTGAACCCCAAGCAGTTTGCTAGCAAAAAAGCTTTCAAAGGTTAGCCCACCATTGTCCAATCTAGCAAATCTCTGATAAACAAGGTTTGTGTACAAAAGCAAGGAGTATGTGTCAGCGAGGCTTCTTTGACAATAGCACACGCAAGTGCAACCCATCATTTCATATGGAGTTTATAGAAAGAGGCTGTGTTGAAAACTGACAGCACAAATTTACCCTGGAGATGCGCATTTCATGCACCACTTATTACAATTAGAGCTACCGTTTCTATTTTGAGATTTTATATAAACTCTGGGGCAACACTTAATTCAATATTAGAATTTTGGACTAGAGTGATGGAGTGTCATTTCATTTAATGATATAACGATGTAATTTTGATTTGAAAACTTTTATCCCATTTCATTTTTAAAAATTCTAAATGGATTGTCTCATTGAATTGAGTGGAAGTAGGAATTGACAGAGAAAAATGTCAAACTTTCTACTATGTTGGTGAAGTCGGGAAATCAAGCATGGTGTATAACGGGCGGCCGATCTGATGCCGCCAGTTTTATGCTCCCTCCGATGTTGAAAATTAACTTTGTGGAATTCATCATGCGCATTTGATTTGACTCTTCACAACCATTTTTGAATTGTAACACATTCTATACACTTATATTCAGCACAATCTCCTTTACCGTTGTGCACATCTGCAAAATAATTTCCAATTTTAATTTAGGTTGATGTAAATAAAGAAGTGGGGCAGTTTTCAATGGAAAGGAAAACCGTCGGGTGCATCATGGTCGACCAATCTGATACCGCCAGTTTTCTGCCCCTGCCAAAGTTGAAAATGACCCCCCGATATATCCCGCCTGATAGAGCGGACCCGCTAGAATTTCGGTGGCCCCCTTCCATCATAAAGGCATCAATGTGTTGAAAGTTTAGAGAAAGGCATCAGTAATTATTCCAGAACTTGGGTCTCTAAATTATGAAGAGAGAGTTACAAACTGAACATATTTTCATTTGAAAAAAGGTTGAAAAGGGAACATAACACACGTCTTTAAAATGATAAAAAGCATAGATGATGCAGCCAACGGCTGCCCGTGTCCTAACCCGCACCAAGTTCTGTTCGCCCATCACCCCTGTGCTCGCTGACCTACATTGGCTCCCAGTTAAGCAACGCCTCGATTTCAAAATTCTCATTCTTGTTTTCAAATCCCTCCATGGCCTTGCCCCTCCCTATCTCTGTAATCTCCTCCAGCCCCACAACCCCCCGAGATATCTGCGCTCCTCTAATTCTGCCCTCTTGAGCATCCCTGATTATAATCGCTCAACCATTGGTGGCCGTGCCTTCTGTTGCCCAGGCCCTAAGCTCTGGAATTCCCTGCCTAAACCTCTCCACCTCGGTACCTCTCTTTCCTCCTTTAAGATGCTCCTTAAAACCTACCTCTTTGACCAAGCTTTTGGTCACCTGCCCTAATTTCTCCTTATGTGGCTCGGTGTCAAATTTTTTGTCTTAACATACTCCTGTGCAGCGCCTTGGGACGTTTTACTAGTTAAAGGGGCTATATAAATACAAGTTGTTGTTGTTGAAGAACGTTAAAATTGAAGACAGTGGGATACATCGGGACGTCAGCCGATCTTAACTGCCCGCCCGAGGCCCGTTCCTATAGTTGATGAGAAACAGAGTGCATGAAAAATCCACATTTTGCTGAAGTTGTAAATAAACCAAGAACTGCCCACGGGCAGCTTCATGGTGAGCTCTGATTAATGCATCAAGTATACTTCTCACCACTTTTGTTTGGCAAGGCACAGAAGCTTATTAACTTGGCAAACTCCAAAATTCACCCAATCCCACAAGGTACTGATATTGAAGATTTCTTAGTAAAACAAAGCATTTGAAATGTGTTGAGAAAAAGCACACTTAAAAATGCATCATAAATAGAAAATAGTACATGATTTGCCAGAAATAACAACAGAAAATGCTGGAAACACTCAGCAGGTCAGGCAGCATCCGTGGAGAGAGAAACAGAGTTAACGTTTCCGGTCGATGACCCTTTGTCAGAACTGGAAAAAGTTGGAGAAGTAACAGATATTTAAGCAAGTGTGGGGCAGGGTAAGGGGGGAGGGGAGGAAAGAACAAAGGGAAGGTCTGTGATAGGATGGAAGGCAGGAGAGATTAAAAGTCAAAAGGGATGATGGTGCATGACAAAAGGAGATGGTAATGGGACAAGTTAAGAAACAAAAGATGACTCTAGATGAAGTGTAAATAGCACTGGCAGAATCATCAATAGCTGCCATGAGAGAGAATGATTTGCCAGACCTTGCAAGGATAGGGGTAGGTGATCACTGCTATACATTTATAGTTTTCCATTATTGGTTTCCTGTCAGTTTTATTTCTCACTCCTTCATTCTACACCATTCAGTGGGTTTTGGCCTGTGGAATTTATTTTGCTTTAACTCTGTGGCTAGTCACATTGCAATCAGATCTACCTTTGAGTCTCTTCCATTGCAGTTTTCTTTAGTAGCAGAATTACCATTTCCTAATCAACTCTCATTTTAAATCCCACACAGTAACTTCTGAGGGTCACGTGCCTCATCTCCTGCCTGTGCAGGTCTTTATTATGATTATTGCAGTTGGGTAGTGATTTGGATCTCTTCACTAACAGTAAGTCGAGATGCTGTGTATCTAAATATATAGTATTACACCTGGCTGTTAAGCGCCACATAACTCGCGAGCCTTTAGGAAAATGACCAATTTTTAGAAGAGAAAGATGCTTATGGAATTTTATTAAAACTAAATAAATAATTTTCAAATGATTGCTCTGGTGAGTTAATATTTATGGAAACCTGCAGGATGAACATAATTCAAATGTCAAACACACATTAAAAATGCTATACATGCCACATACAAATACACTTACTGATTTTTCTACAAATTTTTATACACAAACACGCAGCTATAAAGACATCAAACACATGCATTGTACACTCACACACATTGTACACACACACAAAATCCACAACTGTTAATTTTGCACCATTGTTCATGGCTGAATGGGCAGTATCAGAGCAGACTGGCTAACACATGCACACAAGCACCTAGTGAAATTACGGGGTTAAAATGGGTTTCCAGATCTGGCACATTTGAATGATTTTGTCCCACAATCTATCATTAAAAAAAAAATAAAGCACTGGTGTAAGTAAACTAGTGCAGCATCAATCCAGAATTAGTACCACTGATGTATTTACTGCTGCTTTTAACTGAAGAATTAAATCCATTAGAATTGAAGCCACTGGGTTTATGCGGCAGTGCGATGTATCAAGCTTGTTAATGAAATTATCTGTTCCTATTTTTTGCTGCCTGTTTAACCTTATTCAGTATATATGGAATGCACCTCAAGGCGTTTGATTGAGTCAAAACAGGTTCTAAACTCACTGATTTAGGCCAGATTTAGAATATTGTACTGTACGTTGTGTCTTCAGGAGAACATTGTTGTGCTGGAGAGAAGCCAGAAAACAATGACAAGAAGAACTCTGGAGCCATGGAGTTTTAAAAGTGATTTTTTTTATATAACATTGGTGATTATTTAGTTTGCATTGCATTTTTATGGCTCCACGATTCTACTGCCAGGATAAGAGAGGTGAATTTAGCAATGTAAATGCAGACAGCTGGGCATGGGCACTGCTCTGCCACGATCCAAACTAAATAAGCACCAATGTTGAAAGTACCTTATGTTCTGGCGAGAGTCACAGAACTCAACTTATTTTCTGTGGAAAGAAGAAAATTGAGACTGGACAATGATGTAGGCCTTTAAAATGCTGAGAAGCATGAATAATGTGAATATAATCAAGTTAGATAACTTGTAATATGGGAGCAGAACTGGAAGATATAAGGCAAAATTAGCCAGACTCGAGCAAGACAAGTGGTTATAAGAGATTTGTGGAATAGACACCCAGTAAAAGCAATTGTTTATCTCCTTTAAAAAGAGCTTGTCAAATATCTGGCTAAAACCAATACGTGATTATAAGGGTAAGTACATACATGAACTGTTAAACACAATGCGCCGGATTTCGCTATAAGAAAAATGGAGAGACTAATAGCGCTCACCGTTATAACGGGGTCAGTCTGACAGCAACATCCAGTGTCTGCGGAAATCCAGAAGTTGCTGTCAGCGATACCCTGCTCCCCCACAGGCTGCACTGTTACACTGAAATTATTGATTACAATAGTGTGAACTTGGGGTACTTGCCCACTAGTTCTGCACTAAAGGTGGCAGAGAATGTTAGGGTTGGTGCATTCAGGAGTAAGTGAGTTTTTAACGGTGTAATAAGTGATAATTACTGCTGAACAACCTCTCTGGCCCTGAAGTCTCATTCCCTCAGAAAATGATTAGTGTTGGAGATTTAAAAAAACATTTTTTTTACTTTTTCTGTTTGTCTCTTTTATCTCTCTGTTAATCCCATCTGTATTTCTCAATCTTTATTTCACTTTCTGTACATGATTTAAATATAATTTATATTTCCTGCTTAATACTTCCTGATTTAGACTCTGAGGGCTGAATTTTGCTGGCGCTCAGAGTGCAGGTTCGAAGGCGGGTCCACTGTCAAAATGGCAGTGATTGACAGCGGGGTGAAAGTCCGCTCTGAACCCGCTTCCTTGTTAATTTCCCAAGAGTCGGCTCTGCCTGCGGTTTGCAGACCCGGCACTAAGCGTCGGGTCAGGCAATTGAGTTACTTAAGAAGCTGCTTAAAGGTATTTAAGCAGCATTTTACCAGGTCCTAACGATTTTTCCATGTTTTTTCCATGTTTTTTATGAGGTTCTCGGGGATCACGTCAGGTAAGTGTGTCGGGTCCTCAATGACTCGCCATTGCTGTGAATAGTTGACAGCTGCAAAAGTGGTATAAAAGCTACCATTTCACAGCTGTTCAATTTCCAATCTTAGAGGCTGGAACCTTCAGGATTTGGAATACACTTTTCAGCTTTATGGAGGTTTGAAGTGTTTGGAGTGAAATCTCTATCCAGTGTCACCTCCTTGGAGCAACCTCTCTTACCATTGACAGATTGCTTCTGTCATCTCAAGTTTAGCTACCATCTATTCCATCAGCATCGGTGCCCTTGAAAAAATCTCACTTTGGTCCTCAGAATCCCAACACGATCAGCCCCAACAACAGCAGCACCAGGCACACCAGCAGCACCAACAACAACACCAACCTTCTCCACAATAACCTGATGCTGCACAGGACACGGCATCAGCACCCGACCACATTTCTGCCCGGGAGGCCTGGGATGGCTCACCATGGCTAGATTTACTTCACTTGACGCTGTACACCCTGGCTGCCACATGATGCACCAAGTTGGCACCACCCCACACCAGCACCATAAAGCATCCCTACAATGTCCAAGCCATTCCTTTCACACTCATTACCATTGCGGGAGGGGTGGGGTGGGGGTGGGGGTGGGGGGGGGGCGAGGTGGGGTGGGGGTGGTATCCTTATGTCTCACCATTCACTGCAACTCACTAAGACACTTCCAAAGGTGCACACAAATCTGTTCAAGAAGGCAAAGTGTTGAAAATAAAGATTTCAATGTGTGACAGCACATTAACAGAAACTTTACATGAACATTGCATAAAATTAATGATGGTATTAGCACAATAGAGAGGGATGACCTAAGTTCAGGAAACCAGGATGTAGAAGCGGTTTGGGTCGAGATGAGAAATAATAAAGGCAAGAAGTCACTTGTGGGAGTGGTGTACAGGCCACCTAACAGTAACCACATGGTAGGATGGAGTATAAAGGAAGAAATAATGGGAGCTTGTCAGAAGGGTACGGCAATAATCATGGGGGATTTTAATCTGCATATAGACTGGAAAAATGAGATGGGCAAAGGTAGCATAGATGAGGAGCTCATGGAATGTTTTTGGGATAGTTTCTTACAACAGCACATTCTGGAACCAACCAGAGAGCAGGCTATACTAGACCTGGTATTATGCAACGAGATAGGATTAATTAATGACCTCATAGTGAAGGCGCCCCTAGGTAGCAGCGATCATAATATGATTGAATTTTACATTCAGTTTGAGAGAGCGAAGAGTGAGGTCCAAGACTAGTATTTTAAACTTAAATAAGGGCAATTATGAGGGCATGAAAGCAGAGCTAGCTAAAGTGAACTGGCAAATTAGGTTAAGGGATAGGTCAATAGAGTTGCAGACATTTAAGGGGATATTTAAAAATACACAGAATATATACATTCCAACAAGAAAGAAAAATTCCAAGGGGAGGACCCACCATCCGTGGTTAACTAAAAAAGTTAAAGATAGTATTAAACTTAAAGAAAAAGCATATAATTGCGCAAAGATGGGTGGCAGGTCAGAAGATTGGACAGAATATAAAAAACAGCAAAGAATGACTAAAAGATTAATAAGGAGAGAAAAATTAGAGTACGAGAGAAAGCTAGCTAGAAATATAAAAACAGATAGTAAGAGTTTCTATAGATATTTTAAAAAGAAAAGAGTTAACAAAGTGAGCGTTGGTCCTATAAAAAGTGAGTCTGGGGAATTAATAATGGAAAATAAGGAGATGGCAGTTGAATTGAACAGGTATTTTGCATCGGTCTTCACTATAGAGGATACAAATAACATCCCAGAAATAGCTGTAAATCAGGAAATGGAAGGGAGGGAGGAACTCAAGAAAATTATAATCACCAGGGAAGTGGTACTAAGCAAATTGTTGGAGCTGCGGGCTGACAAGTCCCCGGGTCCTGATGGACTTCATCCTAGGGTCTTAAAAGAAGTGGCTAGTGAGATAGTTGATGCTTTGGTTTTAATTTTCCAAAATTCCCTAGATTCGGGGAAGGTTCCATTAGATTGGAAAATAGCGAATGTAACTCCTTTATTCAAAAAGGGAGGGAGACAGAAAGCAGGAAACTACAGGCCAGTTAGCTTAACATCTGTCATAGGGAAGATGTTAGAAGCTATTATTAAAGACGTTATAGCAGGGCATTTGGAAAAGTTCAAAGTAATCAGGCAGAGTCAACATGGTTTTGTGCAAGGGAAATCATGTTTAACCAATTTATTGGAGTTCTTTGAGGAAGTAACATGTGCTGTGGATAAAGGGGAACCGGTGGATGTACTGTACTTAGATTTCCAGAAGGCATTTGATAAGGTGCCACATCAAAGGTTATTGCGGAAAATAAAAGCTCATGTGTAAGGGGTCACGGTACTGGTGCGAGGTGAGGCCTTCGTTGCCTGTACTATTGCTTGCTCTGGTCTCCGGCCAGACTTTTGCAATAAGCACCTGTGAGTGGTTCGACCCACTCGCCCTTACGGTTCTGACACCTGGACTTAGATGCAAGGAGCAGTAATGCAGAGAAAGACTCAAATAGACTCGGTCGAATAGCACAGAATGATTATCTTTATTGCATGGCGTCTAAAATCATGAAATACATGTCATAGGTGCAGATCAAAGAGAGTACAAGTATACACACGTTCATAAAACTTGGTCTATGGAAATGGGGAACACACGACACATCGTAAAAGGGGGAACACATTATACATTAACCTTAGAAAAACCACCCTCCCTCAATATACCTAAACTACGTCTGGATTTGTAGGATCGGAAAACATGCTCACCACTCGGCTCACTTCAGAAATTTAAAGTGAAGCACTCAGCTCGTTTCGCTGCAGCGCCTGACTGTCACGTGGTTGTAAGGGTTTCTGCACCCCACTTGTTTACTCTCGCTGCCGCGAAAGGTAAGCCAGATTCCCTGATCTCATGAAGTGGTCAATGGATTCAGACTGGATCGTGCAGTAATTCGTAGAATTCAAAGGAAACGGTTCATAGAAACATAGAAACATAGAAACATAGAATCTAGGAGCAGGAGTAGGCCATTCGGCCCGTCGAGCCTGCTCCGCCATTCAATACGATCATGGCTGATCATCCAAATCCAGTACCCTGTCCCTGCTTTAATCCCCACAGTACACATATCCCACCCTACCCCCGTAACCACACATATTTAATTCCCCCTAACATATCCCATCCTATCCCCATAACCCCACATATTTAATCCCCCCTAACACTAAGGGTCAATTTATCATAGCCAAATCAACCTAACCCACACATTTTTGGACTGTGGGAGGAAACCGGAGCACCCGGAGGAAACCCACGCAGACACGGGGAGAATGTGCAAACTCCACACAGACAGTCACCCGAGGTCAGATTCGAACCCGGGTCTCTGGCGCTGTGAGGCACCAATGCTAACCACTATGCCACCGTGTTGTAGTAGTCTGTAGAATTCAAAGATAGATTCTGTCGTTATATCTTCGGGCGCAGTTGGGGTTTACTGACCGTGGCGGCACGTGGAATTTCTTCTCGTCTTTCTTCTCGTCTTTCTTCTCGTCACTCGGGCCTCTGGGTCCGGACACCGTTTACCGACGCTCGGGATGGTGTACCCTGTTACTTGCCCTGTCGAGGTGGCTCGTTCCGATTGAGCTCCACCCAACACTCAAATAACCGACCAGTACGGCGAAGAGTCAAGAGACAAGGAAGAGTCCAGGAAGAGCGAGAGAGAGTCAAGAGACCGATGGACATTTGTCCTCTATAGTTATACTGTTTTGTCGGCCTTATCTCCCGCTCAAATCTAAACGTTTATTCTTTGTGTGATTTTGGCGCCCAAAACTCCCAGCATGGGGCGATTATCTTCTTAACGGGTTTCGGTAACACCTGAAACTGGCCAACTATCCGTTAATACCTTCCCCATTGTTGAGCCAGCCAGGATGTGTATGAATCGTCTCCTCGACTGGTTTTGGGGCCCCCCGAATACTGGCTTAATCACCCGCCAATGTCTGTCTCATTGTTGAGCCGGGGGGGTATTTGTGTATTGATGTGTCTGGATGGGTTCTGGATGGCCCAGTTCAATGATCCTTACTGTGCGTAGGAAACGATTCCAGCACTTATATCATTGCTATTGTTCAGGATGCAAACGGGTTGCATCCTGCCTTTTCAATGTGTACCGAGTATGATCCGATCTCATACTGAATGTATATTCGACGCCATCTTGTCTGCCCACTGTGTCTCTGGAAGCTTCTGCCACGATGTGCGGCGGCCATTTTACAGGCTTCTGTGTCCTTTATTATCAGGGCAGCATTTCGTTTAATAAAAATGATCAATTGAATCTGCTTCTCTCATGTTATTTTGAATCGCGATAATTGCGAAACTCTACACATGTTGTAGGGGGTAACATATTGGCATGGATGGAAGATTGGCTAGCTAACAGGAAACAGAGAGGAGGCATAAATGGGTCATTTTCTGATTGGCAAGATGTAACGAGTGGTGTGCCACAGGGATCAGTGCTGGGGCCTCAACTTTTTACAATTTATATAAATGACTTGGATGAAGGGACCGAAGGTATGGTTGCTAAATTTGCTGATGACACAAAGATAGGTAGGAAAGTAAATTGTGAAGAGGACATAAGGAGGCTACAAAGGGATATAGATAAGTTAAGTGAGTGGGCAAAGATCTGGCAAATGGAGTATAATGTGGGAAAATGTGAAGTTGTCCATTTTGGCAGGAAGAATAAAAAAGAAGCATATTATCTAAATGGTGAGAGATTGCAGAGCTCCCTGAGATTCAGAGGGATCTGGGTGTCCTAGTGCATGAATCACAAAAGGTTACTATGCAGGTACAGCAAGTAATTAGGAAAGCTAATACAGGAAACTCTTTGGTATCCGGCACGTACGGGACCGGGATGGTGCCAGTTTATTAAAAATTCCGGATAACGGAGATGTATACCTACCAAGGTACGAGAGCCCCGTTACACGGCCACAGGTGCAGGAGCCCCAGTTACACGGCCACTTGTGCAGGAACCCCGGTTACACGGCCACAGGTGCAGGAACCCTGGTTACACAGCCACAGATCCAGGAGTCCCTGTTACATGGCCACTTGTGCAGGAGTCCCGGTTACACAGCCACAGGTGCAGGAGCCCCGGTTACACAGCCACAGGTGCAGGAGCCCTGGTTACACGGCCACTTGTGCAGGAGTCCCGGTTACACGGCCACAGGTGCAGGAACCCCGATTACACGGCCACTAATATACAGTAAAACTTACCTGAGCCTACTCCTGAATTTTGCCGGTCAATAGAGAATTCCGGATATTTAGGTGCTGTTTAAACGAGAGTTTCCTGTAGAATGTTATCGTTTATTGCGAGGGGAATTGAATACAAAAGTAGGGAGGTTATGCTTCAGTTATACACCTGACGAAGGAGCAGCGCTCCGAAAGCTTGTGATTTCAAATAAAACTGTTGGACTATAATCTGGTGTTGTGCGACTTCTCACATTTGTCCACCCCAGTCCAACACCGGCATCTCCACATCATCAGTTATACAGGGCATTGGTGAGACCACATCTGGAGTACTGTGTACAGTATTGGTCTCCTTATTTAAGGAAGGATGTAAATGCGTTGGAAGCAGTTCAGAGAAGGTTTACTAGACTAATACCTGGAATGGGCGGGTTGTCTTATGAGGAAAGGTTGGACAGGCTAGGCTTGTATCTGCTGGAGTTTAGAAGAATAAGAGGTGACTTGATTGAAACACATAAGATCCTGAGGGGTCTGGACAGAGTGGATGTTTCCTCTTGTGGGAGAATCTAGAACTAGGGGTCACTGTTTAAAAATAAGGGGTCGCCCATTTAAGACAGAGATGAGGAGAAATTTTTTCTCACAGAGGGCCGGGAGTCTTTGGAACTCTCTTCCTCAGAGGGCGGTGGCAGAGCCTTTGAATATTTTTAAAAGTGAGAAGTCGCACAACACTACGTTATAGTTCAACAGTTTTATTTGAAATCACAAGCTTTCGGAGCTGCTGCTCCGAAAGCTTGTGATTTCAAATAAAACTGTTGGACTATAACCTGGTGTTGTGCGACTTCTCACTTTTGTCCACCCCAGTCCAACACCGGCATCTCCACATCATGGCCAATATTTTTAAGGCAGAGGTAGATAGATTCTTGGTAAGCAAGGGGGTGAAAAGTTATCGGGGGTAGGCGGGAATGTGGAGTAATCAGATCAGCCATGATCTTATTGAATGGCGGAGCAGGCTCGAAGGCCCGAGTGGCCTACTCCTGCTCCTAATTCGTATGTTCGTATGTATGTTAGATTGATATCCTGGACTCTGCTTCATCATTTGATTATCCTAGAGAATCAGAGAAAAAAATCATATAACTCGTTCTTAGAAGTTTTATTTGCACCTGGTCACTTTCACTAGGAATTGAGATACACTGGGTAGATTGGATGATGGTGCAAATTGTATATGGTTTGTCGAAGGAATAGATTTGATGGGCCAATGGCTTTTTACTTTTATGTTCTGAAACATTTCTGTGAGCCAATAGTTCGCTGCACTATACATGAAGCATTAGAAAGCAGATTAACAGAAAGGTTGTGCCAAGATTGATGTACAGTTATTAATTGTGATATGAAAGCAGTGAGGGAAGAGCTATCTTTTCAATTTTGTTTTTCTTAATAGATCAATTTAATTGTGTCTGCTGGCAGTGATGGCATAGATCACAGCAGGATGAAAATATCTCATTTGATTAAGTTCAAGAAAATACAGCTTAGCATCAGAGAAATGAGGAAACTGATAAGATTGAGCAGCTCTTGCAGTAATTAATCCTACTTTTGGGACAGGTGGTGCCCACTGGGAGGAAGGGAAGATAAGCAGGTGAGTCCTGTGTCTCTTTTGTACACCTGCTAGCAACAGGTTAATGACTGGCACTGGGATGGGCAGAGGTCTAGCAGCAGGCTGCCTGTTCTCTTTGCTGAGTAATGGTGTGTGTCAAATCGGGATAAAATAGCTTAAGAAGCTAGAGGGGAGAAAAGCTGAGATTTAACTTTATTGTGCATTTTATGGAGTACAAAACTGAATGGCCCAGAATTCGCGGTCAGCGGCGGAGCAAAGGTGTGTACTGCTGGCCCCGAAGAAAGCTTCGCACAAAGATCTCGCGATCTCTGTGTCAAGAATTTCGCATTTTCCGACGCGTAGTTGAAATCAACGGATTATAGTGGGAATCCACTGTCATGGATGCTGTGATGTTAACAAGCTGTCTAAGCAGCCAATCAAAACACAGAATTCTCACAGACAGTGAACCAGGAAGTGGGTAAGCTCTTAAAATTCCAACTTTTTAAAACTGTTAGAGAGAGCAAGACAAAGATTGGGGCTCTCACATGGGGAAAAGGCAAACCTGAAATAAAGATGAACAAACTTTAAACATGTTTTTTAAAAGTTTCTTAAAAATGTTAATTTTTATTAAAATGGATAAATTTGACACTGCACAAAATTAAAATTAGTTTTTCAGGCTCATAACCTTTGTTTAGCAGTCAATATGCTTTTAAAACCCCAGTTACACCGAATCCCTTTGGTTCTAGCTTTTAGTGGGGAATTTAACCGTGAATTACTGCGGAAGAGCCGAAGCTTTTGTCAGTTTCCCTGATTTGAGAGATTACACTGATTGCCGGCTCTGTGGTGGGGTGGGGGGGAGCCGGGGTGCAGTGCAGCCTGTGGAGGAGCAGTGAATGACAGACCGCAACTTCAGGATTTCTGCATGCGCTAAGTTGTGGAATGACGGTGATCGCTGCCAGTTCCAGGCCAATATATAATCCTTAGAAACTGGGGCGATTTTCCCAATGGAGGCGGGTTTCGGTTTGGGCGGGTTCCAAACCCGCCTCCACTGTCAGGTGGGAAAAAGTTGTGATTTTCCCCTAATTGGCCAGTTAATTTCAGAGGTGTGGGTTCCCCTGGGCCAATTAGTCTTTTGGGACTGAAACTCACCTCTGCTGACGTCACTTATCCAGCTTCATTTAAGGGCTGCTTGCTCCCTTGGCTCATTCCACTGGTTTTTGGTCGATGCTGCACCACCTCCAAACTTTCATCACAGAGAAGAATGGCCAGCTCCAAGGCAAGGGCCTCCCCGAGGTTCTCGGATGAGGCGCTGGGTATCCTGGTTGAGGGGGTGAGAGCCAGCAGGGAGGTGCTCTTCCCCTCATCTGGGAGGAAGAGGCCTCCCAAAGAAACCAAGGCTGTGTGGGTCCAGCTGGTAAGGGATATAACCTCCAGATCTGTGTGCAGCAGAACATGGCTGTAGTGACGCAAAAGGTTCAATGACCTTGTAAGATCAGGCAAAGTGAGTATACCATCAGCTTGACCCTCCTTCTGCTCCCCTTCTCTTATCACCAGCACCCTGCATTGTCAACCTCCTCCTACACATCCCGCTTTACCCTTACAACCCTTGCACCCTTCACCATCCCTCTCACTCGATGAACCCAATCACTTCACTATTCGACTATGCTGCCCTCACACTCCCTTTCAATGTTATGCAATGACAACGACTAACAATGCACAGGGAGGGCCCTTGGACATGGAACCTCACTCCATCTTTGTCTCCTTCTAAGCATCTATGCTCTGGACTCTCTACACTCACTCCATCATTCTCACTCCAACTCCACTTGTCTCCCTCACTGCAGAAAAAGACAGCCCACAATAGAAGGGAAAGAGCGAAGACAGGAGGAGGGCCACCTTCCCTTGCCCATCTCACCCAGGCTGAAGAAGCGGCCCTGGACATCGCCGGCGCAGAGGTGGATGTGGAAGTGGGGTACGGACAGACGGGCGATGCAGACTAAGCTGGTGACAGAATAGTTTTGCGTCTCTCTCATTTACACTGCTTGAGTGACTGAAATGGCTGCTGGTGTACATTATTAGAATGCCACTTGAGCATCTGCATTATTGCATGTGCATGCCACACTTCCATGAAATGTCTAACCCATGCCTTTACTCCCCCACAGGACCATCCACAGAGCACCCTCCGCCCCGCCCCCCACTGTCGACGAGGAAGAGGCTGAGCAGCAAGACTCCTCAGAGGAACCTGCAACCTCTGAGGACGCAGCATCAGCAGATGTAAGTGCACCCAGCACCAGCGCAGATACGCACACCTCGGTGGGACCCGGGACATAAGAGTAGTGGTGTCATCGTGTATATCACAGCTCACAGGTGAGCATCAGCAGGTGGTGGAGACAGGGACAGCAGTGGAGAGTCCTCGTCAGAGGTCGCAGGATTCTCCTAGCTCTGCTCCGCTGCATGTGGACCCTGTGCCTCTGGGTCCATTCAGAAGGAGAGCGGTGCTGGAACTCCAGGAGCAGGTGCAGGAGTCTCTGGCAGGTTTTGTCTCCAGGGTCACTGCGGGTGTGGAGAGGATGGAGGAGTCCAACTCTAACATGAGCAGTGCCTTTGTGGAGGCAATGGCGCATGAATGCACCACCACGGAAAAGATGGCAACCTCCATGGTAAGACTGGCTACCTCTCTGGAAAGGGTGTCTACGGTAGAGGAGAGGATGGCTACGGCCATGGAAGACCTAAGTCGCCAGAGTCTGGAAAATATATGATGAATGTTCAGAATAGACTGACATCTCTGGAGGAGCGATGGGCAGCTATTGAACAGAGAAACCAGAGCTTCATGGAAGTCCTTTTGAGTAGGACTGCCAGTGCAGATACGGGTCCCCATGGCCCCCCTGATGTGCAGCAAGGTGCTCTCAAGCCACTTGCAAGCGCTGAGGTGGACCTGACCCATGAGAGGGAAGTTGGTGGCAGAGAACAAGGAAGTGGGGGCTCCTCTCCAAGCGCTCACACTTCCATGCCACTGCGTAGCCCTCGGTCAGAGCCCCACCAGAGCCCGCACCCAACTGAGATGTGTGTCTCAGCCCCTGCACTGCTGCAGGATGAGCAGACGTTTGGCGAGCCCTCACAGGCTCGGAAACCCAGAGGACGCCCGCCAAAGGTGTCGAAGCAGGAGCAGCATGAAAGTGAGCAAGGGGCCGCCACTTCTGCTGAAGCCACAGGGAGAGCACCACATAAGAGCACGCGTAAGAGAAAAATAAAGCACCATTAGTCACAGGGGTAGGCACTTGGGTGATTGTTTCTGTTTATTGATGAAATGCCATCCCTGTGTGAATGTATTAAAATGAGGTGATGGCAAACTGTTGGCATGATGGCATCTGTTATTTCGGCTTAGGCAGCTCCACATTGCGGGCTCCACGACACTTGCGTGGTCAGGTTGGTGGTCAGAGTGAAAGGGGGCCAGAGAGTCATGTCCATTGTCTATCATGTGTTAAGAAGGAGCCAAGAACATGTGCCACAATGGGCAACCTATGCAAATCTGGCCAGGATGAGTGCATCCTTTGCATCACGGACAGCCATGTGCTTACGTGCTGCCGCTGCTGCTGGTAGATGCGCCGCCGCTCGGTCCTCCTCCTCCTCATCCTCATCCTCATCTGAGGAGGCTATGTACTGAGCCACTTGCTCATCAGGAAGCTGCAAGCCACGATGCTGTGCCATGTTGTGCAGTGCACAGCAGACCACGACCATTTTGGAGACTCTGGCTGCTGAATACTGCAGGGCTCCACCTGATCTGTCAAGGCATCGGAATCGCATCTTCAGCAAGCCTATGGTTTGTTCGATGATGGACCTGGTCGAAATGTGGCTGGCGTTGTAGCGCTCCTCAGCCTCGTTAGCTGGCCTCCTGATCAGCGTCATTAGCCACTTCTTCAGGGGGTAGTCCTTGTCACCAAGGAGCCATCAGTTAAGTTGGTTTGGCGGATTGAAGAGCGGAGGAACACTAGAGTGCCGCAGGATGAACGAGTCATGGCAACTACCACAGAACTTGGCGCAAACATGCAAAATCTCCTTCTTGTGGTTGTACACCAGCTGTACGTTGAGGGAGTGAAAGTCCTTGCGGTTGACAAAGATAGCTGGGTTGTGATGGGGTGCCCTAAGGGCCACATGTGTGCAGTCTATGACGCCCTGAACCATTGGCAAGCCTGCCATATTTGCAAAGCCAACCAAACGCGTGGTTACACTTGCTTGATCCCTTGAGAAATGGATGTAATTGTGCGCCTTTGCGAAAAGGGCATCGGTAACCTGCGTGATGCAACTGTGGTGGCCGATTGGGAGATGCCGCTGATGTCTGTTGATGATCCCTGGAAGGAGCCTGAGGCAAAAAAGTTGAGTGCGGTGGTGACTTTGACAGCCACTGGTAAGTGGTGTCCACCCGCTCCTCGGGGCTCCAGGTGTTGGTGCAGCAGTGCGCAGATGTCTCCGACAACCTCTCGTGAAACTCTCAGCCTCCTTTGGCACTGCTGCTCACTCATGTTGAGGTAGCTCATCCTCTGTAAACCCTGAGAGAGGGGTATCTCCTGCGGCGACGTGCTTTCATGAGCTGGCACCTTCTGCCCTGTGCAGCATCAGGTGGGTGAGCAGGAGGTTGGCGCTCCTGCTGCTGTTGCTGCTGAGCTGCCTGGTTCTGCTGCTGCCGTGGCTGCTCCTCATCCGAATCTGAGGTCCATGATGAAAGGAAATAAATGTTTCCCATGCTGCTGGCAGATACCTCCGTTGGGGAAGCGCTCAGTCCAAGCGGGGAGAGGGTTTTCCAAGGAGGTCCCACAGTTGAGAGATAGAAGCTGCAGCACCTCCGACTTTGGTAGGCCTGCTAAAAGTGCTGAAATACCTGTGGAACAAAAGTTCTGCCACCTGCAACTGATCCTTGTTGAAAGCTCCGTTTTAATGGTGGAGCTGCAGCTGTGAGGAGGCCACCCACTTGTCAACCTGCCAGGATTAGCTGGCGTGGTTTAGGAGGGCCGTGCAAGACGCGGAAAATGTGGTAAAATAACAAAGGCCTGGCAAAATAGGATTATAGAGGCCCTTAACCACTTGTTAAGGGTCTTAACTACCTCTCCCGACTGATAGAAGCGGGACCGAATCGCACCCATGAAACCCGCCTCTGGCAAAATTGCGCGGATGCGGGTTGGAGGTGGGTTCCGAACCCGCCCTCACTTTTTACGATTTTCCCAACTGTCCCGCCTCCAAACCCACCTCCTCCGGGCTGGGAAAATCGCGTCCTAAGGGGCAATATTAACCCTACCCGCCTGCCAGAAACCTTGAGCCGCTGGGAGCTGACCATTCCCAACTTTAACCTGCTCGACTGAGCAGCTACCAAGGACACATGCCCGAAGCCTTCTTTACGTATGCATGTCAGATGCCCATGATGTGATTAGGACTCAACTGCAATTTTAATTTGGCGACCTGAAGCCTCAGTGGCTTTTCCGATGAGGTGAAGACAGTGGGGAAAAAGATTGCGGCCGGAAGAGGTCGAAACAAGTGAATTTTTAAAATTCCCTTTTCTGGCTGGGAAGAGCAGGATTGCTCCTCCGCGTGCCACAAGTAAAGCTTAGGCCTCCCCTGCCGCGGACTCGGCCCCCGCCCTCCAAGCACGCCTACTGGCAGTCGATCCCGCTATCTACCTGGTGTTGGCGAGCTTCCTTCGAGCCACACTATTTTCCGCTGTGCTAAAATCGGGGCTTTACAGCATAATGGCAGTCCTAAAACACCACCATATGAGGGAGAATATTAAGACAATGTTTTCTGTTGCAAATTTATAAACAGCAAGTTATAAATAACTTCATTTAACCTTCTGTACAGATGGAAGAAAGATTGCTTTAATTACGTAGTCCATTTCCTTTATTCTCTAGGTTTTGTTGTAAAGTTCACTAATAACATTTCGTGTGAGTAGGACAATTGGTTACATTTTTATTTTTCAACTCAAAAAATTTAGATTGTTGGAAGGACAGGCCATTATTTGTAGCCAAGGAAAACTGTGCGTATTAGTGTCTCTGCTTTTTAAGAATACCAGGTAAACATTATCCCCCGGTGTTCGTGCTCGGCTTGAGATTAGTCCCCTGATAAAAACCTGCAGGCACACCCCTATTCAACCTTATAAATAATAAACTATATTACTTCCCACACACAGTCAGTGCTGTCAAAACGCTTCCCATGCTGCTGTATGCTGTAATAAAGGGTACATCTATGTTAGTGCACACTATTGAATTACAGGACCTTTGCAGTTAGATATTGCGCAGGTCTGCTTGAAGCACTGATATTTGAAGATAACTTGTTTTGAGCCAATTACAAAACAATATGTTCTGCATAATAATAACTTATGCAGGCAACTGATCATCCAGGACTCGATAGATTGCTGCACCGCCTGCCATGGTACAGAGCTATACAGATCAGGAAGATCTTGGGTTCAATCCTTGGTCTGTGATAAGTCAGTTGATCGTAGCCTCAGTGAAGATGCGAGCACTGCAGTTGTCCCAAGTGTCTCCTGGCTAGGGAGGAGAAAAATCAGTCTTGGTTCTTGCTTCTGACTACTGTCCAATAAGCCCTTCTGGAGAGTGCAGGTCTGTGAATGGCAGGTGAGACCAGGATTGGGCTCAGCTGACAGGCTCTCAGTGATCTAATAGCCCGCCTTCACACATTATGTTGGCTCACGTATGAAGAATGCCACTTGGGTGAGGTACCAGGGAGTGGCCTGTGGATCCACACTCCAGCATAATTCATTACCTTTATTAGTGGAGAAAATTTTTTAAAAAGTTAAAGAGGAACAGAAGTATTAAAAATATTACAGTTGCTTGGTTTATAGTTTTTTTTGTACAACTGCACATCTGATTATTTTAGAGATTGATTGATTGTGTCTTTGTGGAACCAAAGCAATGAGTGTTGATAACCTTGGGAATGACAGCAGTAAAATAGATGAGGGATAGACATCATGAAAGACAGTGCTGTTGGGCTTGGAAAAGTAGATGGCTGGATGAGGGCAGGATTAAATGAGGGAAAATGATGGATGCAGCAGTTATTTGAATTAGGATCAGCAGTTTACTAGTTGAATGCATCAAGAAGCCCTCTACTGGTACTACTTAATATCAATTATATAAATCATGGTATATAGAAAAGAATATTGCCAATTTTATTGTCACACTTTATTGACAACTAGTGTAAGAAAGTAATGGTGTATAATGTTCAATAACACTTGACAGGTCTGCAAATATTGAATATAATACACAACTACCATTGTTGTAACCTCTATATTTAAACTGAAACCATTTAGGTAGATATAGGCCTAGAAATTCGCGTGGCCGGCTTGCCGCGGGGGTAAGGATCGCGCGCGCTCTTACCCACCGCGCATGCCGTTGTGTTTCGGGCCCACAGGAACTTCGGGTCCTGGGCCTCTCCCAAGAGCCGGCGTGCAGTGCTTGCGTGTTCCAGGGGCGCAGTTAGTGCGATGCGACCCCTGGGATCACGTGGGCCATGGAGAGCCAATGGCAGCAGACCATCTTTCATTCATCTGTCAAATCTGTGAATTGAAATCGGCCCCAAAAGAACAGCTAAACTTAAAATAAATTTAAAAAAAAATCACATTTATAAAATAACTATAGTTAAATAAATTAACCACTTTAAACAAAAATTTAAATTTTTGAAAAAATGTAAATACTTTTTAAAAGTTATAAAAATAAACTTGCCTTTCTTTAAAGTATCTAAAAAAGATAAACCTGTTGAAAAAAATTTAAAATTATACTTAATTAACCACTTACCTTGTTCAAAAGGGGTCTTACGCCTCCTTTTTATTAGCGTAGAATCTTCAATACTTACCCTCGCGTAGAAACCTGAAAAAAAATCTAAGTGTGCTGCGTGCGCGCAGCCTCTAGCGCGCACGCGGTTCACCTAGGAACCGCCCCCTTCACCATACCGGAAGTTCCGGTTTCCCGCGCATGCGCAGTGCATGCAGGAAACCGGCACTTCGGAAAGCAATACGGGTGAGTACGCACTGAGTACTCACCCGGCAATGGCCGAATTTTTGGGCCATAGTTTTCAATGTATGTCTATGTTTCATTTTTCCCTATTAATGTCACTATGTCAGAAAAATAGAATTTTTGAGATACATTTGTACTTTATTTTCCCCTGGAAGTCCAAGCTACTGCCACCACTCATCCTCCTTCTGCACGAAAGGCAGCAGAGTCTGGGCTGTGAACATCTCCATTGGCACGCTCACTTGCGAAGGGCAGGATAGGCCCAGTTAGATTTCCCACCCTCTGAGATGGAGAAAGTCATGATTTCAGTGGCCCAGCTCAAAGTTTGTGAAACTTGTTCACTGAGGGGAACTGGCTTCAAATGAAGCTGGGACTAGAGTGAGGCCCTCTGAATGCCAACACAATAGTTGTTGTGAGCACTGGAGGATAGCGCCTGATGTTCTGTAATTACTAGGAGTCATTTAAAACAAAATTTGTTTATGGGATGTGGGCATCGCTGGCAAGGCCAGCATTTATTGCCCATCCCTAATTGCCCTTGAGAAGGTGGTGGTGAGCCGCCTTCTTGAACCGCTGCAGTCCATGTGATGATGGTACTCCCACAGTGCTGTTAGGTAGGGAGTTCCAGGATTTTGACCCAGCGACAATGAAGGATCGGCGATATACTTCTAAGTCAGGATGGTGTGTGACTTGGAGGGGAACTTGGAGGTGGTGGTGTTCCCATGCGCCTGCTGCCCTTGTCCTTCTAGGTGGAAGAGGTCACGGGTTTGGGAGGTGCTGCCGAAGAAGCCTTGGCGAGTTGCTGCAGTGCATCTTGTAGATGGTACACACTACAGCCACGGTACGCCAGTGATGGAGGGAGCGAATGTTTAAGGTGGTGGATGTGGTGCCAATCAAGCGGGCTGCTTTGCCCTGGATGGTGTCGAGCTTCTTGAGTGTTGTTGGAGCTGCACTTATCCAGACATCAGACAGATTGTTTGAGAGCAGAAGAAATCTGTTACATCTGATATATATTACAAAGATTTTAGCAGCAGCTGAAGGGCATAGGAAATAGAGCTAAGATATTTAAATCCAGATTAATATGTTCTTACCTGGAAGGCTAGATTATTCTTTGAAGCCACAAAAGTTGGATTCACTGCCATCTGTTAAGGAATGCGTCATATTAGCATTCAAGGTGACAGAATATAAAATCCCTTTTTTTTTACAAATGTGAGTCTCTTAGTTGCAGTTAACCAGATTTGTAACTATTTCGTGGAATTCTGTGACTAGCTATTAAAATATTATAAAATTGAGAGGCATGAGGTCCGATTTTAACTCTGGGGAAGCTTGGGTTTTGGGTGGGTGGGAAACCCCTGTGGACAGCTGAGCTCAGGCCATTTTAACTCTCGGGCCTTATTCACATTTCTCTGGACTGTCTGCTGCCCGAAGCTGGCAGGAATGACATAAGAGCCGACGGCTGGGAGGCCGACGCTGCCGGAGTCCCAAGGGAATGGTGCCTGGCAAAGTAATTGAGGCGCGGGGGTGGGGGGAGGACTCCGGTCCGATCGCCCGTGGAGAAGAAGCGGGGGGTGAGGAGGGAAAGCCTGGGGAGAGGAGGCACTGCTTCTCCTGTGTCACAAGGAAACCTTATGAAAATGTTTTAAAAAAATACCTACCTCAGTCTCTTCCGACCCGACGCTGATTACCACCAGCTTTTGCTGGCAGGCTCGGCACTGTGCAAGCCTCCCAATCCCTAGTTTTAAAATCGCGTTGTGGCACAAATTAAGTCATCAGGCCCCGACTTTCCAATTTTAATTAGGCCCCGGGCGGGCGGTCTCCGCGCTGCGGAATCCCGGCAGTAAGAACGGTGTGGGGCGGGAATGCATCGGGATCGCAGCGCAAACTAACTAACCGCCTGCCCTGTTCGCACCGAGATAAAATCCAGGCTATATAATTAGTTTTAATTTAATAATGAATTCTAAAATAATAAGTCTGAACCCCAGGATGCAATGTCATGTTACCCTTATGATCCCTTGCCAAGCTATTGAATTAGCTGGGTTGGTTCTGTGACTAGTTTGCGTCCGTCTCTCGCTCATTAGGATTATTTTTTTCTACTGTAATGCCCATTGCTGTGACTATTAATAGATTGATATCTGCCTTTAATCTAGGCGAAGTAACATTGTGTACTAATAATTAAATTATAAATAAAAGCTTGATAAAAGTAACTATTGTTATTTTGAGTAGTAACTCAGGAAAATAATTGTTATGCCAACCAAGTGATAAATATTTATTAGCTAACCTTTGGGTGACTTTAAAATATATTCCAGCATTGTAATTGTTGGCTCCAATTTAAAATAATAGATTTGCATGTGACTGAGAGCAGGGTATATATTTTGCAATTATTTTCATTTGCTTCAAAAAGTGAGCTGAGATTCATAAAACTGTCAGTCAACGCCTAGAAATGTGCATCAAACCAGTGATGTGTTCAAAGAAAATATATGGCAGCTTCGGTTTGAAATCAGTAGCATCTGTTCTCTCAAAGGACACTCTCACATGAAAGGGTTCCGCTCTCCTGCAAATAGTGGGCTGGGGTCATTCTGATTCTCACAAGAAAGAAGATTTATTTGGCAAGATATTTTGAAAAGATTCATGACAAGAATGTGTGAGTATTGTGCGAGTCTGGCTTTGCCAAAACAGAGCAGTTCCGCTCCTGAAAAGCACAGCATTGAATTTTACCACAGGTGTTGGCGGAGAGACAAATGACCACAACTGGTTTGTCATTCTTGATCCTTCGCTTTTGTGGCAACAGCAAGGAAACTACAGCTGTGGATCAAAGCAGGATAAACTTGTATTGAAAGGAGCAGTTATTGTAACTACTGTCCCTCTACCCTGTTTTCCCCCTTTTGTGTGACGCTGTGACTAGCAGAAGAGATGAGACCAATGGAGACGAGAACCACTTTTAAGTTTTCAACATGGCTGGAACGCCTAGTACATAAATCAGAACCCCACACATACCTCATTTAAATATTCTGTCAAATTTAAAATGTATTTAAAAGTTCTGTCAAGTATTTGAAAATGAGCAAAACAATCTTGAAATTTGCAGAATAATTTATTTATCTGTTTCAGTCTCGTTTTCATGTGGACTCTAGGGGGAATCAAGGGATATGGGGATTGGGCGGGAAAGTGGAGTTGAGGTCGATGATCAGCCATGGTCTTAGTGAATGGCGGATCAGGCTCGAGGGGCCGTATGGCCTGCTCCTAATTCTTATGTTCTTATGGAAAACAATCTAGAAGTGCAATAGCATTTGAACAAAAAAGACACAAGAAAATGGTTCATAGCCCATACTTTACCATTTGTTTTATGATAGATTTGAAAGTCTTTGAACCCCATACCTCATATTTCTGTTGGTTTAGAGAACATAAAGGCCACTAGTTTTCAATTTTCACAGAAATAAAGAGGAAAAACTGCATCATTTAAGAGAAAAGCAGTTAAACAATTGAAGCAGAGGAACATGCAGAGATATGGGGAGAGAGCAGGGCAGTGGATCAGTTTTAGATTGGTCTAGCAAAGAGCCAGCACAGACACGATGAGGAAGAAATGCAACATCCGCCAAAATGGGGGCAAAGCCATGCAAACAGCTGTGCCACCCACCCAAAGCCAGCGGCAGGAGGCCCGAATCATTTTCGGGTTTGGGCCTCATTTGAATGCCGCCGGCAAGCTGTGGGTACCAAACGGGTGCCCCGCTGCAGCTTGCTGGTTGTGGGAGGCCAGGAAATGGGCTGGCTCCCACGCTGAGGAGACCGGCAGTTTGGGCCTGGAGGGGGAGCTGATCTCAGAGGGTGTTGAGCATGGGCCGGCAGAAAGTTATAGTATTTTGATTGAGCCAAGAGGAGCCCTCCTGCCTTTTCTTGAGCGGCAACCAGTGGTCCCTTGACTACTGGTTTGGCCGGTCATCGTCTGGGCAGAGCGCACATTTCGCCCTACCTGAAAATTGCAAACGCAGTCCTACAACTAGCGTAGCTCCCTGATTTGCATATTTAAGCAGTTGTATGCCCGAAACAGTTGGGCATGCTGCTCGCCCATTTACAGGCTCACCTGAAAATTGCAGCTGGCATCAATGGAGTGGCTGAGGTGCCCGCCCCCCCCCCCCCAATTTTCAGATGCTGGCCACCCTTTTTTCAGGACAAATATGGGAAGCCGGCAGTTGAAAATCACCCCCAATGGGTCAAATGGTCTTCTGTCCTGTAAACTTCAATGATTCGCTGGTTCTAGTAATCATGAAAAATTGTGTTTTTGAATTTAGGAAGAACGATGATGACATTAGTATTGATAAAATAGAGAAAGAACAGAGGTTATTATGCAGAGAGGCTAAAGATGAGGGAAGGATTGCATGACAGGCCTCAAGCATCACTATGCTGACC
This sequence comes from Squalus acanthias, assembly GCA_030390025.1. Classification (NCBI taxonomy): domain Eukaryota; kingdom Metazoa; phylum Chordata; class Chondrichthyes; order Squaliformes; family Squalidae; genus Squalus; species Squalus acanthias. Next base: position 45,879,909 of record CM059429.1, read on the forward strand.
GTGGATGTTCGTCTTGCAATGAAAATGCCATACAGTATTTCATGTAGTTCGTATTCACTGACAGTCCAATCAGCCGGCTTAGATCTGACAGCAGTAGCAGGAGCTGGATCTGATGATGTGGGCTAGGTGAAATTGTAAGGATTGGGACTGAGAGTGAGAGTTGGAGCTGACAGAGAGTGGCGGGAAGGACAAGCATTTGATCTGAGAGTGGGGTTCGGGTCTGATATGACAGCTAGACCATCACTCACATTATACCAGAATCAGCCACGCTGATGCTGCCAGTGTTGTACTGAAATCTGGACAGCTGGAACTTCTATTCAGAAATCACCTTCATACCTTATTTGAGAATTGCTGATTGGAGCCAGACTGGGATCAAACAATGGGGTACAAAATTAGAGAAGTAAGTTAGCAGGTGAGGAATGCTGTTTGATACCGTAAATAAAAATGTTGCTACTTTGAACATTCCCCCCATGGGTAAAATGCAAAAAGGTAAATAATTAAAGCAGGAGAAAAGTGTAGTGTGCAGATTTGTAACATTTGGAATTATTTAATATTTCTGTACAATGTACTTCTCCTTTAACTGAGTATAATAACATATGAGCCAAACTGGATATAAAACTGAGACAGGCTGTGAGAGAAGAAATCAAGGCGTGAACATGAACTGACTTCAAGATTTTAAAAAGTACGAAGAAATTGCAGATTCATTTCACACAGGAGAAGAATCCACATATCCATTTATCCACATAAATTCATATATCAACGTACAGTGCACCTCGGGACAATCAACATAAGAGCCTTTTTAATATTTTCTTTTGATGAATTACAGCATTCACTCACTGACAGCTAAAGAAAAATAAATTGAAGCTCTGCAGGCAGTGATCCTATTTGAATCTGTCAGAAGTGCTGACATATCAGTTTGATGCTTGGTGGATGATTAGGCATATGCCACCTGTTTATTAATAACTAGGCCATACACTGACTGACTGCATAAGCAGACATTTTCTTTTAGGAAGCCGCTGATGGGACTACGATTAATAGCATTTGCTTCAGCACAAAGGAGGATTGACAATTTAGTGAGAGAGTTTTGTGTCATGGACTGGAACCAACCCAGCATTTGCTTGAGACTGTCCAATTGATTTTTAGGATCTATACATTCAACAGAAAGAAGGAACTTACATCCAAGCACTGTTAAAATCCAGGTCTTGGAGGTGAACGGTTAGTGCTCTAAACCAACCAACAACCAACCCAGTCCCACACACTGTAAATCCTTAAATGGCATAAATGACACAAAACTTGAATTGTATTCACACAGCCTTCAAACTACAGTATTTCCATCTAGATATGTTACCCTTTGCATTTTCTGAGACACTTATTTCCCCCAAAATCCATAGACATTTTTCTTATGAATGTAAAATTCTAGAAGACAATTTAATTTCCCAAGTGATTTATGGAAATTAAAAGTAAATAACAAAAGTCTCATTCTTCCACCGGTTCAATCTTTGGTAAGTTAGAAGGTCAAGTGGCAACAAGTTCCTTAATGATTCTTAGCTTGGGGAAGCTATTGGCCCGAAAATTAAACCTAATACGCGAGAGTACGCACTGTGTACTCTCGCGTATTAGATCCCGAATTGCCGGTTTCCTGCATGCACTGCGCATGCGCGGGAAACCGGGGCACTTCGTGAATTGAAAAGGGGGCGGTTCCTAAGTGAACTGCGTGCGCATTACAGGCTGTGCGCACGCAGTGCACTTAGTTTTTTTTTCAGCTTTGAACGCGCAGGTAAGTGGTGAAGATTTTATACACAAAGAAAGCAGGCGTAGGACCCCCTTTTAACAAGGTAAGTAGTTAATTAAGTGTTATTTTAAATTTTTTTCAACAGGTTTATCTTTTTTAGAGACTTTAAAGAAAGGTAAGTTTATTTTTATAACTTTTAAAAAGATTTAAAATTTTTTCAAAAATTTAATTTTTTGTTTAAAGTGGTTAATTTATTTAACTATACTTATTTTATTAATGTGATGGCTTTTTTAAAATTTAATTGAGGTTTAGCTGTTCTTTTGGGGGTTTGTAGTATTCATAGCTTTGACAGCTCTTGTCGTCAAAACTATGAATGAAAGATGGTGTGCTGCCATTGGCTCTAACTGAATCACGTGGTCCCAGAGCTCGCACGAACTAATTGCGCCTCTGGGTCACGCAAGCACTGCACGGTTCCAACAGAGAGAGCCTTTGAAACTAAAGTTCGTGTGGGCCCGGAGCAAAAAGGTAGGCGCGGAGTGCGATATCGCGGGGAATCCTTACCCCCGCGGGAACCATCCATGTTTAATTTCTGGGCCATTATGTTTCTGAGATTACTAACAAGAGGTTGGGATAAGCAAAGTACAGCCCCCACCCCCCACTTACACAATCAGACCTATCACGGGCACTGCCTATATTGGGCAAATGACGCTAACCATTTGCTATTATCAGTGGAGTTAATTACAATGGTACCCCTTGAAACGTATTAAGCATGCCGACTATTTCGGGCAGTTCAGTCAGTACTTACCCTGCATTGACCGATTTAAAAAGCTCTGCTGATTTTAGGCAAACTCGGGTCTTCAAGCATTACCAGAGTTGTCTACATTGGGAAATGTTAGGAATGAGATTAATTGTCAAAAAAAGAGCGAGACAGATTGCAAATCCAATTAAATAAATGGAGGTGTGTTTATTTTTATGAGAGGTCTGCAAACATAAAGAAATTCAAAACCTGGCTATTGAGTAATTCTAGAAATACAGTGCATCAGGATGCTTCTATACACGAATACTCTCCTCTTCTACAGATGTGAGTATGCGTGTCCAGTATATGAGCTGCTTTTGGTACAAAGTATATATCACACCATATAATGTTATCTTACAAAATCATTTTATATGCAGTAGTGTGTTAGTATTATTATCACCCTTTTTTGGGAGAATGTTAAATGTAGTTTTATTATCACTAAATAAAATTTTACACTAAGGATTATTCATAGATGTAATAAATTGAACCAATAATTAATGGTCAGAGCTAACCAAAATAAGCTGAGTAGTGAGTCTGCATTATTGACCTAAAAATTGCTATCAAAATAACAGCGAGGCGAATAGCGCTTGCCGTTATTTATGTGCAAAAGCCACAGCAATTTCAGGCGAGGTCAGATGCGCGATTAAACGCGGAAATCGAAAAGTTGCTGTCTGAGCTGTGTCATTCCACCGTTAGCTTCACGAACATGGCATCTGTCTTTCTGGCTCCCCATTCAAATGCATTGAGCAGCATGAAGTTCCTGTACTTGCACGGTGGATACGAAGTAAACGCGCCACAGAAAGTTAAGTCTTGTCATTTCAAGTCTAAGTAATCTTTTAACGATGTGATAAGTGTTAATTACTGCCAGTCAACCTCTCTGGCATTGAAAATGAACTATTATAAGTGTGGAGTCTCATTCCTTCAAGTTTTAATTATTGGATTTAAATGAATTTTTTTTTTAACATCTTTCTTTGTCTCTTTTTTCTCTCTTAATCCAATCTTTCTTTTCCCCTTTTTATTTCTCTTTCTGTACCTGATTTGACATCGAATTTACCCATTCCAACTTACACTTCCTTCTCAATCTTTGCACTGTTAATTTCAGAATCTTTCAATCTGATTGGTTAAAGAGAAACACAGTTGCTTGCCCTGTTCACTCAGATCCCAGATGCCCTGTAGAGGGCGCCACGCCATTTGCACCTCGCACTTCCAGCAACTTGCCGGGCAAAATGTCATCGACATTAAGCCAGCAGGGGCAAGGGCAAGTCTAACAGCGAGTGCATTCATTGCCCTGCCACAGCAAATTTTGGGCCAATATTTTGTGACACAAGTGCAATTGGATTAGATTTCTTGGTAAGAAAGCCAGTTAGTTGTAGTACTCAGATATTAAAAGTTAAAATGACAGTATTATATGCATGGTGTTAATGCACACCCAACCTTCTTACATTATCTATGCATGTATGAAAGTGTTGCTTTACTGTATGTCCAGCACACTTAATGCATCACACTTACAAGTATCAAAAATCTATATGTTAGTAAAAGGCTTGTATAGGGTGAACACTTCACAGAATCACACAGAATCCCCACAGTGCAGATAGAGGCCATTTCGGCCCATCGAGCCTGCACCGACACATTCCTGCCCACAAATCTCCTGTCCTGCTGCCATGCTTTTCTGATAACATTTACCATTGTAAATTGCAATGTCAAAATTTATTCTTCAGTTTTGAAATGTCAACTGTCATAATATAGCTCCAAGCTCTGACCACCAGGTGGCTCTGTGGAGCATGTTTCTGAAGTCTCTTTTCCAACTTTATTTCCATGCATAGATATAAAAAACATAACCATCAACTGACTGGAGGCAACACCACAGGCAATTTACTGGTACATAAAGAATAAAGAAATGTAGTCAATTCCTGGTTGTTTTTTGACCTGGATAACTTGGCTCCTCCCCAGTGTTCGGAACCAGGGATTTGCAAGCAGTTGCCAAACTACAGAAACTTCCCATGCTAATTAGTCTCTAATTAGCTCAAGATGTATCTGTTTAGGCCATAAAAGGAAAAGGCCAAGTTAAACACAACTGCACCTTAGCAGCAAAATAATGTAACCATGCTCCAGACTCAGACTACTTATGGGCAATGCCACAGGAGATCAGCTAGTTTTTTTAAAGCTTTCATAGTTCTTACTTTCACATACTGTTGAAGTATCTTAAATAAGATTCCCATTAACATTTATATATCCATAAATTCCGCCGATATATATATATATAAATAGTCTTTTATTACTTTTTTTATGCCTCTATATTTGCCAACATTGGGTAGGTCTTTACTGTTGGTGATAATTGAGATCCTCACTACCAGTGTTTTTATGAATGTTAGTCTGGATTTTGTTGTAAAATTAAATTTACCAGCTGTTTTTCAGTTTCATCCTCTCCCTTCCATTGGTATCAGGAAGCAATTACAAATCTTGAGATAAAGTCATTTTATTTTTTCCTTTCTATGGAAGAGTTACTGCCAGAAGGAGGCAACCAGCAAATGATTGATATTCTCTCTGCTTCTTGCTTTTTCTTTCAATTTTTATGCATGTCAACTGTGGCTGGAATCCTAGTATAAAACTGAAAATTTCTATAGTAACTTCAAGGACAGGACGTTATCTGAAATTGCCTTACATTGAGGAACAAAATAGGCACTGAGAGTAGTGATAAAGGAAAAATGAAGAAGACTGAGGGTGGGGTGGGTGACAAAATGGTTGAAAAGAAGGGTTTGGAGGGGTTGTTGAGAGCAGCGAGATGCAAGGTGGAGGGATCTAAGGAGGGAGTACAGAGGGCTGTAACCAATGTCGAATTGGAGGGAGCAATGAACAAGGAGTAAACTGATAACAAAAGAAGTGGAGGGTGCTTGAGAGCAAGGATGAGTGCAGGCGAGTGCTAAGGTAGAGTGCATTGAGGCTATGGAGGGGTTGGAAAGTGAGGATGGTGTTACCATTGAGACACTTTGACCATTCCACTGGTGGGTAGGACTATGTCTTCCGCAGAGGGATTTGCGAAGAAGCCAGAAATATTTAGACATGTCAACATACTTCAACAAAACACTTTGGGCTCGATTTTGCCAGGCCCGAGGAGGCGGGATTGGAGGCGTGTGAATTGTTAAAATCGCCAAAAATGGCGGGCGGGCCTGATCCCGCCTCTGAGCAATTTTCGCGAAAGCGTGTTTTCTGACCCCCTTTCCATCCCGCCTCCAAGAGGCGGGATAGGCCCTTACGGCCCTTAACAACCACTTAATAGCCTCTATAATCCCATTTTGAGAGGCCTTTCTGATTTTTAGTCATTCCCCCCATCCGTCACGCCTCCTCTGGAATACGCCAGGTAATGCTGGCGGCCTCACAAGTGGATTGCTTACGAACAGCTGCTGCTCCACCATTACAAAGGAGTTTTCACCAATGATCATTTGCAGGTGGCAGAACTTTGTTGTTTCAAGTCTGGGGGAACTTTTAGCAGGCATACTCAGTGTTGTGGAAGTTTGGAGCCTGACACCCATCTCCAGTGTGACCTCCTGGGAAACCCCTCACCCCACCTTGTCTAAGCGCTTCCTCAACTGAGGCATATACCAGAAGCATGGCAACCATTTAATTCCTTTCCTCCTGGACATCAGATTCGGATGAAGACCAGCCGCGGCAGCAGCAGAACCATGAGCAACAGCAGCACCAACAGCAGGAGCATCAACAGGAGCGCCAAGCTGCTAGTCACCCACCTGAAGATGCACAGGCCAGATGCCAGAGCGCGACCATATTGCTGCCCGGGATGCAAGGGACGCACTCAAGTTGGTCACATTTGCTTAGCCTGTACAATCAAACACTTTTGCCTCGCACCTTCAGAATTTTTTATCACAACAAGCAACTGGTGGCATTTCAAAAATAAACACAACATAACACCCAAGTGACTACCCTTGTAACTACTTGTGCATTATCTTCCTCTTACGCGTGCTCCTACGTAGTGCTTCCCCTGTGGCTTCACTTTCTTGCTGCTCCTGTCTCGACACCTTTGGCGGCCATCCTCTGGGGTTGTGAACCTGTGAGGGCTCGCCAACAGTCTGCTGCTCCTGCGGCTGTGCAGGGAATGAGACGCCCATCTCAGTTGGGTGAGGACTCTGGTGGGGCTCTGACCGAGGGCTTTACAGTGGCATGGTCGTTTGAGCGCTTGGAGAGGAGCCCCCACTTCCTTGTTGTCTGCCACCAACATCCCTCTTACGGGTCAGCCCCACTTCAGAGCTAGCAAGTGGCTTGACAGCACCTTGTTGCACTTCAGGGGGGCCATGAGGACCCATTTCTGCACTGGAAGTCCTACTCCAGAGGACTTCCATGAAGGTCTGGTTTCTATGCTCAGTAGCTGACCATCGCTCCTCAAGAGATGCCAGTCTATTCTGAACAATGACCATGTTTTCTGCACTCTGGCGACTTAGCTCCTCCATGGTCGTAGCCATCCTCTCCTCTACTGTAGCCATCCTTTCCACGGAGGTTGCCATCCTTTCCGTGGTGATGCGTTCATGCGCCAATGCCTCCACAAAGGCTCTGCTCATGTTCGCGATGGACTCCTCCATTCGCTCGACACTCGCAGTTACCCTGGAGACAAAACCTGCCAGAGACTCCTGCACCTGTTCCTGGAGTTCCAGCACCGCTCTCGTTCTGGATGGACCCGGAGGCACAGGGTCGACATGCAGCTGAGCCGAGCTGACGAGGACTCTCCACTGTTGTCCCTGTCTCCACCATCTGCTGATGCTCATTTGTGAGCTGTGATACACCAGGTGCCAACACTACTCTATCTCGCGAAGGTCCCACCGAGGTGTGAGTGTCTGCGCTGGTGCTGGGTGCGCTGAATTCTGCTGAGGCTGTGCCCTCAGTGGTTGCAGCTTCCTCTGAGGAGTCTAGAAGCTAAGGCTCTTCCTCCTGGACAGTGGGGACGGGAGCTTTGGATGGTCCTGTGGGGGAGTAAAGGAAAGAGTTAGAGATGTGAGGTCATGGTTACATGAACATTGAATAGTGCAGATGATCATAAGTCAATCTGTTAAGAGCATCAGATTCATTATCAGTGACTCATGCAATGTCAATGAGAGAGATGCCAAACTATTCTGTCACCAGCTTGCTGCGATGCGCCCATCTGTCTGTCCCCCACTTGCGAATCCTCCTCGATCCTGGCGATTTCCAGGGCCGCCTCCTCCCAGGCGGTGAGCTGGGCTACTGAGGGTGGCCCTCCTCCTGTCATGGCTCTTTCCCTCTTATTGTGGGCTCTCTTTTCCTGCAATGAGGGACACAAGTGGAGTTTGAGTGAGAATGAAGGAGTGAGTGTAGATAATCCATAGCATAGATGCTTAGAAGGATACAAAGGACCATCCCTGTATGTTGAAAGTTGTTGTTGTCATGGCATCACAGTGATAGGGAGTGTGAGGGCTGCATGGTCGAATAGTTAAGTGAATGTGACCTTCGAGAGAGAGTGAATGGGTAAGGGTGCAGGCATGTAAGTGTCAAGTGGCATGTGGAGGAAGAGGTTGGCAAAGCAGAGTGCTGGTGAGGAGAGGCGATGGGGATCAGATTGAGGGCGATGGGAAAGTCATACTCACTTTTCCTGTGCGGAGAAGATCATGAAACCTCTTCCTGCATTGCAGCCAGGTTCTGCGGCTCAGTGAAATGGAGTTGACCTCCTGGGCCAATTGCAGCCACACAGCTTTTGTCTGCTGGGGTGGCTTTTTTCTCCCTGAGGAAGGGAACAGCACCTCCTTATTACAGCTGGCTCCGTGCACCAGAGCTTGGAGGGAGGGCTCATCAAACCGAGATGCACACTTTTGCTTGATCGTGGACATTGTCGGGAAATCAACACCTTCATACAATTTGCAGAGCCTTTGCAGTCTCCAGAGGAAGCAAGGCTGCTTGCAGGTCTTAAATCCAGCAGCATTGATGACGTCATCGGAGGCGACTTTCTGTATGAAAAGACTCATTGGGCCAGGGGTTCCCACATGCAGGAAATCAATTGCCCAATTAGGGGAAAATCCCACTTTTTCAACACTTCACTTAGGAGTCGGGGTCCTGACCCAATTTCCACCTGACACGCCCCAGCCCGCCCACACTGACAAAATCCAACCCTATGACAAAAGGAAAAGGGAGAAAAATGGAAACTTATGTTGAAATATGTCAGTATAAAATCCTTTGATATCTAGAGATGTTGTGTACGTCGTCTGAATGTCTAAGTATATAGAATTAGAAAGGACTTCTATTCCTATAGCGCCTTTCATGATGTCAGGATATCCCACAGCGCTTTACAGCCAATGAAGTACTTTTGAAGTGCAGTTACTGCTGTAATGTAGGAAACGCAGCCAATTTGTGCACAGGAAGGCCCCACAAACAGCGATGAGATACATGACCAAATAATCTGCTTTCGTGATGTTGGTTGTGGGATAAATATTGGCCAGAACACCAGGAGAACTCCTGTGCTCTTTGAATAGTGCCATGGGATCTTTTATGTCCACTGAGATGAGACATTAAACCGGGGCCTCGGTCTCATGTTTCATCTGAAAGATGGCATCTCCGACAGTGCAACACTCTCTCAGTACTGCACTGAAGTGTCAGCCTAGAGTATGTGCTCAAGTCTCTGGAGTGGGGTTGAACCCACGAACTTCTGACTCAGAGGCGAGAGTGCTACTAACTGAGCAACGGTTGACAAGAAAAAAGAGGAAACATATTCCAAAACTGGAGAGCTTTTATGAGTAACGCATCCTAATAATTGAATTCAATATGGGAACATTGGCGTGTTTAATTCAGATGTCACATTAATATGCTGATCACCAATTAAAGGGTGTGACTTACCGCCATCAAATGCATTTTGATCAAAGCTACATGTCAGTAAGAACATCATTCTTTTTGGGTAGGATGAAAATTCCCACTCTCACTCGTGTCTGGTTTTATATGCATGCACTGCCACAGCGGTTTGTTACCCTCTGAAGATTCCAAGGCACTAATTACATTCCAAGACCAGCATTTGTTGCAGCACGGTTTAGGGATTCAGCAAAAATTAAAAATATGGTTAATTATTTCAGTAGCTACATTTGGGAATTGTTCACGTGGCACTTTCTCTGCAGCTTAGAATTACAATTTTATTTTGCAACCTGGAAATTTCCCATTATTAAAGAATCAGCAAAATCCCTGCACTGCTGAACCTTCAGCAAGAAATAGCCGAAGAAAATCAAGGTTAAACATATGATGGGTCTTTAAATAAAAAGGTGTTTAAAATCAAAATAGCTCAAATTCAAATATAAATTAATTGAAGCAACATCTGTAGAGCAGTTTTTAATATAATTTATTTTGCCTGAGCTGATGCCAATTAATAAAATTCCAAATTTAGAAATATGCCTTACCACGAGGCTTGGCTTAAATACTAATTTGATCATGTACGAAATTGGGCATAAAGCATAAAATGAAATTTTTTTTTATTATTAAAGTAATAGGAGTACCTATAGAATCAATACTCTACAGGCTGTATAGTTTAAAATCAAAAGCAGGGAGAGTCACAACATCTAAATGGTCTCAGCAGTGAGATGGTCTGTATCCAAGTTTCTTTGAGGAAGCGACAGATATGATGGATGGGGGAAATGCACTGGATGTGATATACATGGATTTTCAGAAAGTCTTTGACAAAGTACCACAGAGGAGACTATTGGAGAACATTAAGGGGTATAATTAGGGGATGTGCAGCAACTTGGGTTAAAAACTGGTTAGAATGGGGGAAACAGAGTAAGAGTTGAGGGTAGTTTCTCAGATCGGTTGGAAGTGTTTTTTTTAATTCATTCACGGGATGTGGGCGTCGCTGGCAAGGCCAGCAGTTATTGCCCATTCCTAATTGCCCTTGAGAAGGTGGTTGTGAGCCGCCTTATTGAACCGCTGCAGTCCGTATACTTCCACAATGCTGTTAGGGAGGGAGTTCCAGGATTTTGACCCAGCGATGAGGAAGGAACAGCGAGATATTTCCAAGTCAGGATGGTGTGTGACTTGGAGGGGAACTTGGAGGTGGTGCTGTTCCAATGCGCCTGCTGCCCTTGTCTTTCTAGGCGGTAGAGGTCGCGGGTTTGGGAGGCGCTATCGAAGAAGCCTTGGCGAGTTGCTGTAGTGAATCTTGTATATGATACACACTGCAGCTATGGTGCGCTGGTGGTGCAGGGAGTGAATGTTTAAGGTGGTGGATGGGGTGCCAATTAAGTGGACTGCTTTGTCCTGGATGGTGTCGAGCTTCTTGAGTGTTGTTGGAGCTGCACTCATCCAGGCAAGTGGAGAGTATTCCATCATACTCTTGACTTGTGCCTTGTACCTGGTGGAAAGGCTTTGGGAGTTAGGAGGTGAGTCACTCGTTGCAGAATACACAGCCTCTGACCTGCTCTTGTAGCCACAGTATATATGTGGCTGGTCTAGTTACGTTTCTGGTCACTGATGACCTCCAAGATGTTGATGGTGGGGGATTCAGCGATGGTAATGCCGTTGAATGTCAAGGGGAGGTGGTTAGACTCTCTCTGCAGTGTACTGCAGGGTTCTTTTCTGGGATTGTTTCTGTTCCCTGAGTAAATCAATAATTTGTGTAGGACTAGAGGGAGTGGTCCAAATTTGCAAACAATACTAAAATAGGAGGTAAATAATTCTGAGGACCAAAGGACACTGCAAGGGGATATTGATAAGATGGTGGTATGGGCAAAAATATGGCAGTTGAAATTCAATGTCAGTAATTGTGAGGTGCTACATTTTGGTTAAAAAAAATAAAAGTTAATCATTATACTTTTGGGGAGTGGCAGAGGGATTTGGGGTTCAGGTTTACAAGACACTAAAAGCAGAACCTCAAGTGGATAAGGCCATTAAAAATAAATAGTGGAATGCTGGATTTTGTGGCAAGAGGTATGGAATATAAAAGTTGAGATGTAATGGTGAATCTGTATGAATCATAGAATGGTTACAGCACAGAAGGAGGCCATTCGGCCCATCGAGCCCGTGCCGGCTCTCTGCAAGAGCACTTCAGCTAGTCCCACTCCCCCGCCCTTTCCCCGTAGCCCTGCAAATTTCTTCCCTTCAGATACTTATCCAACTCCCTTTCGAAAGCTGTGATTGAATCTGCCTCCACCACCCTCAGGCGGTGCATTCCAGATCCTAACCACTCGCTGAGTAAAAAAGTTTTTTCTTACGTTGCCTTTGGTTCTTTTGCCAATCACCTTAAATCTGTGTCCTTTGGTTCTCGACCCTTCTGCCAATGGGAACAATTTCCCTCTATCTACTCTGTCCAGACCCCTCATAATTTTGAACACCTCTATCAAATCTCCTCTCAATCTTCTCTGCTCCAAGGAGAACAACCCCAGCTTCTCCAGTCTATCAACGTAACTGAAGTCCCTCATTCCTGGAATCATTCTTGTAAATCTTTTCTGCACCCTCTCTAAAGCCTTCACATCCTTCCTAAAGTGTGGTGCCCAGAATTGGGCACAATACTCCAGTTGGGGCTGAACAAGTGTTCATCATAATTTCCACACTTTTGTACTCTATACCTCTATATTCATGAAGCCCAGGATTCCGTAAACCTTTTTAACTGCTTTCTCAACCTGCCCAGCCACCTTCAACGATTTGTGCACATATACCCCAGGTCTCTCTTCACTTCAGGATTGTACCATTTAGTTTATATGTCCTCTCCTCATTCTTTCTACCAAAATGTATCACTTCACAATTTTCTGCGTTAAATTTCATCTGCCACGTGTCCGCCCATTTCACCAGCCTGTCTATGTCTTCTGAAGTCTATCACTCTCCTCCTCACTGTTCACTATACTTCCAAGTTTTTGTGTCATCTGCAAATTTTGAAATTGTGCCCTGTACACCCACGTCCAAGTCATTAATATTTATCAAGAAAAGCAGTGGTCCTAGAACCGATCCCTGGGGAACACCACTGTATACCTCCTCCAGTCCGAAAAACAACCGTTCACCACTACTCTCTGTTTCCTGTCACTTAGCCAATTCTGTATTCATGCTGCCACTGTTCCTTTTATTCCATGGGCTTCAACTTTGCTGGCAAGCTTATTATGTGGCACGTTGTCAAACGCCTTTTGGAAATCCATGTACACTACATCAACTGCATTACCCTCATCAACCCTCTCTGTTACCTCATCAAAGAACTCAATCAAGTTAGTTAAACACGATTTGCCTTTAACAAATCCTTGCTGGCTTTCCTTAATTAATCCACACTTGTTCAAATGACTGTTAATTTTGTCCTTGATTACTGTTTCTAAAAGCTTCCCCACTACCGAGGTCAAACTGACTGGCCTGTAGTTGCTGGGTTTATCTTTACACCCTTTTCTGAACAATGGTGTAACATTTGCAATTCTCCAGTCCTCTGGAACCACCCCCGTATCTAAGGAGGATTGAAAGATTATGGCCAGTACCTCCACAATTTCCTCCCTCAATTCCCTCAGCATCCTCGGCTGTATCCCATCCGCTCCTGATGATTTATCTACTTTAACTACAGCCAGCCTTTCTAATACCTCCTCTTTATCAATTTTTATCCTATCAAGTATCTCCACTACCTCCTCCTTTACTATGTCTATGGCAGCATCCTCTTCCTTGGTGAAGACAGATGCAAAGTACTCGTTTAGTACATCAACCATACCCTCTGCCTGCTTAGGTCTCCTTTTTGGTCCCTAATCAGCCCCAACCCTCCTCTTACTATCCTTTTACTATTTATATGCCTATAGAAGACTTTTGGATTACCTTTTAAGGAACCTCAGTAACACCACCGTTGGAGTACCGTGTGCAGTTCTGGGCTTCACACTTCAGGAAGGATGTTAAGTAGAAAGTGTACAGTAGAGATTCACTGGGGTGTTGCCTGGTATGAGGAAGTTCAAAGAAAGATTTGAAAAGTGGGACTGCTTTTTTGTTAGAACAGAGGAGAATAAGGGGTTTGATAGAAGTGTTTAAAATTATGAAGGGATGGGAAAGAATAGATAGAAATAAAGTTTCCAGTGATTGCAGGGTCTAGAACAAGGTGACATAGATATAAGATTAAATGTAAGAGACATTTAGGACCGATCAGGAGAAATTGTTTTATACAGAGGGTTGTGAAGATTGCATTACTAGAGTTAATGATTGAAGCAGAGATGGTGTTAGCATTTAAGAATAGGTTAGATAGGTGATTGAAGGATAAGAGAATAAAGGAATATGGAAACACGATTGCTGGTGTGGAGGATAATCACTAACATGGGATGGTTTGGCCGAATGGCCAATTTCTGTGTTGTATTTTCTATGTAAAGACTATTAGATTAACCTGCAGCAATCTCATTGCTCAAAATGCCACACCTTTCCTATCGGCTATTAAGATTAAGGTTTCAGGGAGGATTCATTACATTCTTTATGCCATGCTCTGATACTGTGTTGATGTTTTGAGCCATGACTTAAATATATGCCATTTTTAGTCTTTCTTGCATCCTTAATAACCTGGGCATAAGTAACTACATTTTTCTGTACTTGTTCCTTTATAGCTAATTGGTGTCAAAGCATTAATCACTGTCAGTTGTCATCTCAGAGCTATTTTTAAAAATGTGTTCATGGAATGTGGGCGTCGCTGGCAAGGCCAGCATTTATTGCCCATCCCTAATTGCCCTTGAGAAGGTGGTGGTGAGCTGCCTTCTTGTACAACTGAGTGGCTTGTTCGGTCATTTCAGAGGGCAATTAAGAGTCAACCATATTGCTATGCATCTGCAGTCACATATAGGTCAGACCAGCAGATTTCCTTTCCTAAAGGTCAGTAGTGAACCAGATGGGTTTTTACGACAATCTGATAGTTACATGGTCACCATTACTGTTACTAGCTGAATTTAAATTCCCCAGCTGCTGTGGTGGGATTTGAACTCATGTCTCGGGATCATTAGTTCAGGCCTCGGGATTACTAGTCCAGTAACATAACCACTATGCTACCGTTCCCGTATTATTGGGTGATAGGTAATGACTTCTCTTGCAAGCTGACTAATCAATATTGTATTGTGGAGACCACACTCTCATTAGTAATGTGGTCGTATTTTTTTTTACTTTCTAGCATTACTGGATGCTGGAATGCTTTCCTAAATGTAATTTCTGGAAAGCTTCAGAATAGGTCCTTGATGGTGTGCAGGGTTTGCTTTTATCAGCAAAAGTAGCTGTACAACTGAACGAAAATTGTCAGAAACAAGTTAAATGGAAATAAAAAGAAAATTTACCCAATAGAAATGGAGGGTAATGCTAAAAGAGAAATGAAATAATTTAAGTAAACAAAGAAGGCAAAAAGTGAAGTAAGAGAACAAGAATTATGAGAGATTTTGGGATGGTGTTGGGAAGGGGGGGGGGGAGTAGGGAACTGCAGGATTAGAGAGAGGAGGAAAAACATGTCATACTACTTCCAAAATGCTTCCTACAGACCTGACTGATTATGTTGCATTCATACTCTTCAGTGTGGATAACACTACATATCCTTGAGACAGAACACCTTGGTCATTGGTATCAATTCAGTAAAACTATCTGTGAGCTGCAAAATATTATATTCCACTGTGATTACTAGTCTGCAGTTTCATTTTTTGGGATCCTATGGTAGTTTTAAACCACTTGACCTTTGCTGTAACAACCTACGACATTATCAGATTCCCACAGCTATTTGGGTAACAGAACTGCTCGGCGACTCACTGGACTGTTTGACAGGTTTGAGTAAAAAGCTGCTGTAAAAATATGCCTCAGGACAATAAATTACAGGGCAGAAAATTGTTTTTAAACAGTTTCCTTTTCTGGACTTTCATATATGAAATTAATAACAAAAAACCTATTCTGATTCTGATTAATGTTCCAATATGTTTCATGCTGGAAGAGAAGAATACTGATTAAAGCTATTGCAACATAAAGCATGCTGGAACATTCATTATAACTATTGGTGAATAAATAATGATAAAGCTCTAGCACTGCTGTCGTCAAGCTCATTTTTGGAATAAGCCTCTACCATATGTTATTGCTTACATTTTTTTGGTCAATAACATTGCAAAGATTTAATATTCAAATAATTTATAAGTACCTCTAAGCCTTTTTAATTTCTTTCTCCACTTCCCTTAGTCTGTTGCTGCTTTTTTCTGATACCCATTTTAATCATTCCTATCAGTACCTTTTAGCCTTATCTCAAGTAAAGTGACCGGTTTAAGTATTTTGCAATGACACAGTTTGTAAGGTAGCAGGTCAGTGTCTGATATAAGTGACTCCTTGGCCATAAAATGATGCTGGATTTGTTTAAGTCAACAGAATTAGCGAAAAAGAAAGTAATCAAAAAATTGCAAGAAACTCACAGGCAAATACTACTAATCAAATGGAAAAGATTGCATGGAAAATATTGGAAATCTTCTGTATTTCAAGTGCAACTGATCTGGGTTAGAGAGCTGGCAGTGACTAGTTATCTGATTAGATTTATGACTGGACTGGGCAGGATGTCCTACCATTAGGGTAGAACATCTGGCTCTAGTTCCCATCCCGTTCCAAAGCCCCAGTGGTTACGCCATACAACAACACACTGAGCAGAAATCTGCAGAGGTCTTTGCTTTTGCCAATCATTCTGCTAACTATGGCGCTGGGTTGAGAGAAATGCATCTTCAAAAGCACTTTGACAGAATTTGATGAGTAAATAAAGATTTTTAAAATTATTTATGGAACCCTACAAATGTTAAGAATCATTAGTCAAAGCTTGGTAAAATGTAACCTGTACAGCTTACATTTTATTAAATTAATCTCATTTGTAATGAACTGTTTGCTGAGGCAGTAACTATTTATTGCACAAGAATATTTTGGAGAATGAGAGATCATAATGAATGGGCTGCTAAACTATTAAATTACTATTTCAGAACTAAGGGCCCTCTAACCTTTATACTGCTTGCATCATCACACAGTTCAAATTACATTAAACTCTAAATCCATCAATTAAAATTTTCAAATAGTTTTAAATTGTTTGAATTTTTTAATTAAAACTCTCCAGATAAGGCTGAATTAAACAAATAATGCTAAGTGCCATATTCACACATTTATAAGCCACACTAATTTCACTGAGCACACACACATTACATCTGGGGGTAGAGTTTCCGCTTTGGGCGCAATCGGGAAACTGGTTGCAAATTGCGTGTGAAATGTGCTGTTTTCTGAAGTGAAGATATGTTTCAAGTTTCTGCCCAAACTCATTTACATAACCACAAACGTAAAACCATCCATGAACCAGCGCAATTGGTCAGCGTAATAGAAGGTAATCGTTTAATATTTTTTCTTTGCATTAAAAAATATTTATTGATGTATTTAAGAGTGATAACCTGGTGCAGTTTTATTAATACAGCTGAAAATGAGTTTATCACAGAAAATAAGAATTTTTAATAAGAGCGTCGAGTCCTCCACCTGTGAGTAACCTGATTTCAAATCACTGATAGAGGCCAATTTGCGCATGCGCAGACTCGGACGCAATGCGGAGAAATGTGTCGTATGTGCTGCGCGTGCGCAAGGACGTTGTCATTAGTCACAGTGAAAACAAAATGCCATCACACACTGTAGCATACTAAAGCCCAACATTTACACTAACCATGGCATGCTAAAGCGGAGTGCTAAGCAGACTCCCTGGTATGCTGAAACTAAGGCCGCGATTTCCCCTACCTCAGTGGGTCCGTAACGGGCGATGTCGGTGGCGGGTCCCAACCCTGCTGCTGGCTCCAGCCCGCTCTGTAGAATGATTTTACGTTGATTGGGCTTGTTAAGCCTGCCCAGCGTGTTTGCCGGCCAATTGAGGGAAGCGGGTCTGATGATGTCATTTGATAACGCGTCATCAGCCGGTTTCCTTAAAGGGTCCATGCGCAAATTTATTTTGACAGTTGTGCTGTCAGTGTTCTACAGCATTGAGGTGCTGCAAATACTGACAAGCACTGCACAGAGGTTTACGGCTGCACCCAGGCTCTTCCATGACTCCCTCCATATGCTTATGGAGGGAGTCACAGCACACAGGGAGGTCCTCTTCCCTTCCCATGGGCGGAAGAGAGCTCCCCAGGAGTTCAACAAAGCCTGGTTGCACATTGCAGAGGAGGGCACAAGCAGGTATGTCATCATGAGGACCAGGCTGCAGTGGCGCAAACCTTTCAGTGATCTCAGTAGATCACGAAATGTTACTGCAAAGCCACACTCAACCTCATCCTGCTGTGCAACTCATCACATCCACATCACTCTGCCTTCCCTACCCTACTCCTGCACATCCTTACTCACACCAACTTACCTTGCACCTCCACCCATCCCTCTCTATCTACATTATCACTTCCCCATCTCAGTAGCCACCCCTCACACTCACCCTCATCCTAGTCCAATCATACCAACTAAGAACACACAAGGGTAGGCACTTGGATGTTTTAGCCATTGTTCATGTAAAGTTTCTGTTAATGTGGTATCAAACATTGAAACCTTTATTTTCAACACTTTGCGTTCTTGGACAGATCTGTGTGCACCTTTGAAAATGGCTTAGTGAGTTGCAGTGAATGGTGAGACATAACATTACCCTCCGCAATGCTGATGAGTGTGAAAGGAATGGCTTGGGCATTGTAGGGATGCTTTAAGGTGTTGGTGTGGGGTGGTGCCAACCTGGCACATTATGTGGCAGCCAGGGTGTACAGCATCAAGTGAAGTAAATCTGGCCATGGTGAGGCCATCCCTGGCCTCCTGGGCAGCAATGTGGTCGGGTGCTGATGCCCTGTGTCCTGTGCAGCATCAGGTGATTGCGGTGTGGAGAAGGTTGGTGTTGTTGTTCGTGCTGCTGGTATGCCTGGTGCTGCTGGTGTTGGGGCTGATCGTGGTGGGATTCTGAGGACCAAGGTAAGATAATTTCAAGGGCACCAATGCTGATGGAATAGATGGCAGGTGAAGTTGAGATGATTGAAGCGATCTGTCAATGGTGAGAGAGGTTGTTCCATTGAGGTGACACTGGATAGGGAGTTTGCTCCAAACACTTGCAAGCTGCATAAAGCTCAATCTGTCTTCCAAATGCAGTAAGCAACAGTTTCTGAGCTTGGAAAGTGAACAGCTCTGAGATGGCAGCTTTTATGGCACATTTGCAACTGTCAAGTAATGAGATGATTCTATGCTGATTCAACTCCCGACCTCCTTACCTGACGTGATCCCCGAGCAGCGTGAACCCGGTGGGTGACCTCGTAAATTGGTAAGGCGAGCTCAAAATACTGTTTAATGGGCTTTTAACAAGGTCATAATGGCCTAAGTTGCCTTCCCCGCTGCTGCGTGTCGGGTCTGTTCAGCCCGGACAGACCCGACATCTGGGAATGTAGGGTTCCCGAATTTTTTTTTCCCCACCCAACCCACCACCAAATGCACCCGCTGAGCCCCCGAAAAATTCCCCCCTAAGTGATAATATAGCATGGTAAAATGAGACAAATATACTCAAGAACGTTCATTATTTCCATGAAATCATGGGCTTTTTTTCCCTCTCCTTTTACTAAAATTGTCCTTAGCATTCTCCTGCACATGCATGAGCATTGGGTGAAGATTGGATCGGCTCAACTGTGAAGATCCTAATTGCCTAATGTTCACTGCATTGCTGGGCCCAGGCATGAAGAACCGCTTCACCAAGACACCAGAACGCCAATACTGTCTGTGAAATCAGACAGCTGGCTGTATTGACAAGGGATAAGAGGAAAAAGAAAAAGGGAATTTGGAGGGGTGGAAGCATATATTTCTTTTAATCGAATTCAATGTTATCAAGGTTCTGTTGAATCCTGATAAATTAAATTCTAATTTATTGAGGAATTTTATGCATGGATCATGATCTACAAATGATGGCAATGAATGAGAATGGTACACGGGATTTTATTTTTGTGTTTATACAACCTCAGATTTAACAAAAACAACTATGTTTTCACACCACTGTAAGTGGAATTTGATATTCGACCACTTTTTCACTTATACAAAAACCTTTTTTAGAATCACTGAAATATTATCGGAAACAACAGAAAGGTGGTTCTTTCCTTTATTCAATATATTTTATTCAACATTTTAAAAGTATCTGTTATTTAGCAGTAATGAAGAAGTTTGTGTGTGGAAGGATTAGGCATTTAAAATGTGGCATCAATGAAAACCTGTGGGTGGTTAAGGAAAGAAACACACAAACAGATTTCACATTATATAAAAAATGCAAGTCACTATAAATATTAGTTTGTAGCAGGAGTCTTAGCTCTGAACGCACACTAACTTAATCATGCTTTCTCAGTTAATTCAGTACATTTGGCCGCGATTTTGCCCGCACTCAGAGTGCGGTTTCAGAGGCGGGTCCGCTGTCAAAATCGAAATGATTGACAGCGGGTTGGGAACCCGCTCCGAACCCGTCTCCATGTAAGTTTCCAAAGTGTCGGGCCTGCGATTTCAGAACAGAACTGACACCAAGCAGCGGGGGAGGCATTTAAGATTGTTAAATGCTTGTTAAACGCTTGTTAACTACTATTTTGCCAGCCTATTTCTATTTTCCCACTTTTTTAACAGGGTTCACGTCGTTCGGAGATCACGTCAGGTAAGTAGGTAGGCTTCTCTATGTCTCCCCATTGCTGTGAATAGGTGACAGCTGCAAAAGTGGTATGAAAGCTACCATTTCACAGCTGGTCACTTTCCAATGTCAGAGGCTTGAGCCTTCAGGACTTGGAAGACACTTTTGAGCTTTATGCAGTTTGTAAGTGTTTGGAGTAAGCACTCTATCCACTGTCACCTCCTTGGATAGAGCTCTCTCATCACTGACAGATCGTTTCTGTCATCTCAACTTCAGCTGCCATCTATTCCAGCAACATCGGTGCCCTTGAAAAAATCTCACCTCAGTCCTCTGAATCCCTCCACGATCAGCCCCAATACCAACATCACCAGGCGCACCAACATCACCAACAACAACACCAACCTTCTCCACAATCAATTGATGCTGCACAGGACACAGGGCATCAGCAGCCGACAACATTGCTGCCCGGGAGGCCAGCGATAGCATCACCATGGCCAGATTTACTTCACTTGACGCTGTCCACCCTGGCTGCCACATTATGCGCCAGGTTGGCACCACCCCACACCAACACCATAAAGCATCCCTATAATGTCCAAGCCATTCCTTTCACACTCATCACAGTTGGCGAGAGGGAAGTTATGTTTCAACATTCACTGGAACTCACTAAGACACTTCCAAAGGTGAGCATAGATCTATCCAATAAGGTAAAGTGTTGAAAATATACATTTCAGTGTTTGACAACACATTAACAGAAACTTCACATGAACATTGGCTAAACCACCCAGGTGCCTACCCTTGTGTGTTGTTAGTTGGTATGCTTGCAGTTGGTTGAGGGTGAGGGATTGCTAGTAAGATGGGGAAGTGATAATGTAGGTAGAGAGGGATGGATGGAGGTGCAGGGTAAGTTGGTGTGAGTAAAGATGTGCAGGAGTAGGGTAGGGAAGGCAGAGTGTGGTGGATGTGATGAGTGGCACAGCAGGATGAGGTTGAGTGTGGCTTTGCAGTAATGTTTCGTGATCTGCTGAGATCATTGAAAGGTTTGCGCCACTGTAGCCTGGTCCTCCTGATGACATCCTTGCTTGTGCCCTCCTGTCCATTGTGCAACGAGGCTGCATTGATCTCCTGGGGAGGTCTCTTCTGCCCATTGGAAGGGAAGAGAACCTCCCTGCATGTTGTGACTCCCTCCATAAGCATATGGAGGGAGTCATGGGAGAGCCTGGGTGCAGCCGTGCACCTTTGTGCAGTGCTTGTCAGTGTTTGCAGAACCTCAATGCTGTAGAACACTGACAGCACAACTGTCAAACTCAATGTGGCCGTGGCCCCTTTAAGGAAACCAGCTGATGACGCATCATCAAATGATGTCATCAGACCCGCTTCCTTTTAATTGGCCTGGAACCTCGCTGGGCGGGCTTAACAAGCCCAATTAATGTAAAATCACTTGGAGAGTGCGGGCTGCAGTAGGCAGCGGGCTAGGGCCACGACACCGACTCCGGCCGCCCTGGACCCGCCTCGGTCGGCGAAATCGCGGCCCATGTGTCTGCCATGTAGCTCATACTATCTACACTTGCAGCATATATAAACCATGTTGTGCGTGATCATACCTGTACATAGCGTGCCTCCCTTATGTCGATTATAGCATTGGGATGCTGCAAGTGCATTAAGTTAACCGTCCCGAGTCATTTCCCACGTTACAACAGTGACTACACTTCAAATATTCTTCATTGGCTGTAAAGTGCTTTAGGACGTCGTGAGGTCGTGAAAGGCGCTATATGAATGCAAGTCTTTGTTTCTTTCTTTTTCACTGGGAGATGAAGTGTTGGTTCACCTATTCAGTGTTTCAGCAAGTCTTAATTCTTCACAGCCATAATTGAGCATTTTTACATTGTGCATATGCTTTGACAGGATGATGAATGGAAAAATGGATTGCTATAAAGAATAAATCAACAAGTTATAAAGCTGCAGTTTTTAATTTCCCCAGTACTTTATTTATACTCTGCCAAATAGATATTTATTTTAACTGAGAATAGATATAACAATTTCAAAAATTAGCATATATATATATATATATATATATAAATAAATGAATTATACTCAAAAATAGATAATATATGGAATTATCCAGATAACACTGATGTTAGAAACCAATTTAAAGTTTGAAATTGAAGTATTATCTTACTTTCTCATGATGGATATGAAAGAGCAATTACAACTATCTTCAAATATAAGATTGCTACAACATTAGAGCTGAACGTGTTGTATAAGAATGATACAATTTTACATCCTTGGTCAGTTTGTATACAGGCAGTCAGAAATGAATACCACCCTGCATTGTCCAAGTGACTGCAAACTATTTTTCAGTGGCTATGCTAATAGATAGGGCAGGAACACAATGCAACAAATCAGATGATTGGCCAGTGACAGCAGTGCCACAAGCAAGAAAAGTCACTTCACTCCAGTCTTCTTCTTAGGCAGTCCCTCGGAACCGAGGATGACTTAAGTGATAGGTGATTCGCAGTCATGTCAGTTGAATTATGGTCTCAGTGTGGAAGGACTGCTGGAGGCAAAAGAGGGATAATAAATGTGATATATTGGGAACACCACACTCCCTCAGCTTCTGGAAAGCTAACCATTTGTGGTGCTACCAGAATCTGGTAAAGCCCAATGCAAAGATGTGTGCCATGGAATTGCTGTATGGGAGAGTTCAGCAGCAGACATGATTATCAGTAACTTGACATGTGTTATGTCATATAAGTAGTCTTCTTCTTCTTAGGCAGTCCCTCGGAACCGAGGATGACTTGCTTCCACATTAAAAATGAGTTCTCAGGTGACTGATGAGTCCAATGTGGGACCTACAGTCTCGGTCACAGGTGGGGCAGACGGTGGTTGAAGGAGCAGGTGCTTGGGTTGACGTGCGCTCCTTGCGCTGCCTGCGCTTGGCTTCCGCTTGCTCCCGGCAAAGAGACTCAAGGTGTTCGGCGCCTTCCCGGATGCTTCTCCTCCACTTTGTGTGGTCTTGGGCCAGGGATTCCCAGGTGTCGGTGGGATTTTTCAAGGCGGCTTTGAGGGTGTCCTTAAATTTGCCCTGAAAAGCTTATGCTGGAGCAGGGGTGTTAGCTGCGGTGAATTGTCTGTGGAAGCCCGATAACCTTTTCGTGAAATCATGATAACCTACTTTTTCACAATTTGCAAGATTGATGCTCAACTACTTTCATTGCTGCTGATGTGATCAGTGTCCTTGCTTGAAGTACACCTCTTGCAGTCAGATTCCATATAGAGTATTAGAGAGGATGGAGCTGAAGGTTCAGTACTGATGTATAATATTACAAAATTTATCACTGCAATTATCTATCACAGCACCGCCTACCTGCATAATGGATACTGAAAGTAATGTTGCAACCCACCTTGTGTTTTTAATTTATAATGATTTTCCTCTGTGCCAATATTAATGATCTGGGATCATCCAGATACCTCTCAAAGCTTCTTCTGTACAGCCACAATAAATATATGTTGCTGTCAGTGTGAGAACCCCCCCTTAACCTCCATGAATAATAATTTCATTGCCCTCTTTCTGTCTTTGGGATGCTTAGGAATCGGATTCTCAAACTGCTAATTAGTGATGGGTCTGAGCAGTTCTATGTTGCAAACTCATTTTTAGGACAGCTAGATTGAGATAGGTTTGATTCCATTTACTTTGCATAGACCGGATTGTTTCACTCTGTCCACATTCCCAAATATTCTAGCCAAGGTTGAAAAACTCATCCATTGAGAAAATTCCAAGAGCAAGTGTTAATTGAGACAGGGATTTGAACTTGGATTTTGAAGGTGCGTGTGCAACATTGTAGCTACCAGATCAACCATGTGTTTTGAGTTTGAGTTACAAATGTTCAGCATTTTGAGATATCCAGTGTCTCAGTCCAACTACAAATGAATGATGATCACAGTAGTAAATCACCTATCGTTCCTATAAGTTTATAGAATATTTATATGTGGCAAATTAGAGATTCTATCCACAGCACAGATCACAGTAAAATCTGTAGTGCATTGGTTAAAGGTTTTCTTTCTGAAGGCTGAAAAGTAAATGGAATCAAACCTATCTCAATCTAGCTGTCCTAAAAATGAGTTTGCAACATAGAACTGCTCAGACCCATCACTAATTAGCAGTTTGAGAATCCGATTCCTAAGCATCCCAAAGACAGAAAGAGGGCAATGAAATTATTATTCATGGAGGTTATGGGGGGGTTCTCACACTGACAGCAACATATATTTATTGTGGCTGTACAGAAGAAGCTTTGAGAGGTGTCTGGATGATCCCAGATCATTAATATTGGCACAGAGGAAAATCATTATAAATTAAAAACACAAGGTGGGTTGCAACATTACTTTCAGTATCCATTATGCAGGTAGGCGGTGCTGTGATAGATAATTGCAGTGATAAATTTTGTAATATTATACATCAGTACTGAACCTTCAGCTCCATCCTCTCTAATACTCTATATGGAATCTGACTGCAAGAGGTGTACTTCAAACAAGGACACTGATCACATCAGCAGCAATGAAAGTAGTTGAGCATCAATCTTGCAAATTGTGAAAAAGTAGGTTATCATGATTTCACGAAAAGGTTATCGGGCTTCCACAGACAATTCACCGCAGCTAACACCCCCGCTCCAGCATAAGTTTATAGGGGCAAATTTAAAATCCTGCCCACCAACTGCACAACAGCTTTGGGGGGAAATTGACAACTGAGCACTGACCTTGTGCTGCTCGTTTCTTGGTCAGCTTGTAGGAACGCTTCTCACCTCAAGTGCAAGCGAGTGCCCAATCCATGGCCTTCACCGATGCTTCAGCAATTGGATGGCCAGCCCTGATGTGGTTAGACAATTGCCCCCCACCTCCCGCCCTACCTTGGCTGAGCGTTATTTCCAGAGCTTTGACCCCTAACCATGGAGCTGATCTGTTGGACAAAGGGGGCCTCCTAACTTCTTCCCTCTCCCCCCCCACAGTGAACCAAATTCCTGGGCCCGGGAGAACCAAACTTCCCCCTCCCCCCACAAAAAAAACTTCTCTCCCCTCCCCCTGTCCTCCCTATCTCTGTCTCCTTCTCGTCCTCATCCCGTCTCCTCCCTCCCATGGTTGCCTGTGTGTAATCCACATCTATCCAGCAAATGGAGACCAGTTTCAAGAAAACTGACACAGTACCCAAAAAGTTGATAATTTAACAATGCCTCTGTGATGCTAAAACAGGTAGTTACATGAAGCTTGTATTTAAGCAATGGTTATGCACAACATTCCTTCACTTTTGTTATTTTTCTATCCCATAGATCTTGTGTAGGAATTCCCTTTTTTGAACCCCTCCTAGAAAAGCCAAAATTTTATTCTAAAATGGAGCTTTAAGACATAGGAAACAGGACATTTTAGGGACAAGGAGAAATGCTTGGCCTAAAACACCGATTATCGTTTCTTTGATATCAACGCCACCTTCCTATCTCTCTCTCTATACTCTCCTTCTCCAGAAACAGAACTCGCAGTCTCTGGAACCCACTTATACTGTTTGCATCATTAACCATCCTTGGTTTCTGTATCTTGCCATTTGCTTAAATTAGTTCTGCCACATTTTCCCTATTTACAGCTCATTACCCAATTTTGAAATATGTACCGTAACTTAAGCTCTCTACCAGTGTGAACAATTTGTCTGTATAGACTTTATCAGTCCTATTCATAATTTTGAAAACTTCTAGCAGGCCACCTTGAATCTTTTTTCCAATGATAATAAACCCAATTTCCTGAGCTTTTCCTGATAACGAGGAGAAGAATTGATACCCCAATATGTGAGCAAGGTGATGTCATACCGAAAGGGTCATGGGGGTTAGGGCGAAAGGAGATTTACAACTCCCTCACCCCACGTCACTGTGCTCTCTGGACAAACAAACTGGCTCGGCGGGGAACAGAGGAAATAGACTTAGAAAACATGATGGCAAACACACAAATAAAAGAACAGAACATTTTTAAGAATCAGAATTTCTTAATCCAGGGGGAGAATACAAGACAAAAGCAAAATACTGCGGATGCTGGAAATCTGAAATAAAAACAGAAAATGCTGGAAATACTCAACAGGTCAGATAGTATCTGTGGAGAGAGAAACAGAGATAATGGCCCAAAAATTAGTCCCGCGACGCGAGAGTACGCACTGCGTACTCTCGCGTATTCTGTCTCCAATTGCCGGTTTTCTGCATGCACTGCGCATGCGCTGAAAACCGGCACTTGGTTTTTGGAAAAGGGAGCGGTTCCTCGGTGCACCGCGTGCGCGCTACAGGCTGCGCGCACGCTGTGCACTTAGTGCTTTGGACGCGCAGGTAAGTACGGAAGATTTTAGAAATGAAAAAAGGAGGAGTAAGACCCACTTTTAACAAGGTAAGTAGTGAATTAAGTATTATTTTGAATTTTTTTTAACAGGTATATCTTTTTTAGAGACTTTAAAGACAGGTAAGTTTATTTTTATAACTTTTTAAAAGATTTTAAATTTTTTCAAAAATTTAATTTTTTATTTAAAATTGTTAATTTATTTAACTATACTTATTTTATTAATGTGATGGTTTTTAAAAAAAATTTAATTGAGGTTTAGCTGTTATTTTGGGGGTGTGTAAGATTCATAGCTTTCACAGCACGTATGTGAAACTTATGAATGGAAGATGGTGTGCTGCCATTGGCTCTAACTGAGTCACGTGATCCCACAGCTCGCACGAATTCACTACGCCGGTGGGATACGCAAGCACTGCCCAGCTGATGTCTAGAACATCAAGTTCGTGCGAGCTGGAACTGAAAAAGCCAACGCGGAGTGAGAGATCGCGGGGAAGCCTTACCCCCGCGTCAACACTCAGTCTTTAATTTCTGGGCCAATGTTTCAGTTCGATGACCTTTCGTCAGAACTGGAAAATGTTACAGATGTAACAGGTTTTAAGAAAGGAGGAGGGTAGGAAAGAACAAGAGGGAAGGTCTCTGACAG
Organism: Squalus acanthias; assembly: GCA_030390025.1. Taxonomy (NCBI): domain Eukaryota; kingdom Metazoa; phylum Chordata; class Chondrichthyes; order Squaliformes; family Squalidae; genus Squalus; species Squalus acanthias. The sequence goes on from CM059429.1 coordinate 45,907,000, forward strand.
GGTGGTAGGCAGGGGAGATTAAATGACAAAAAGGATGATGGTGCAAGGTGAAAGGAGCTGATAATGGGACATGTAAAGAAACAACAGATGGGTCTATAGGAGGTATAAATTAAAATATCAGAATCATCAGCAAAAGCTGCCGTCCGAAAAAATGGGGGCAGAGGTTATGATCTTAAATTGTTGAATTCAATGTTGAATCCGGGAGGCTGTAAAGTGCCTAATAGAAAGATGAAGTGCTGTTCCTTGAGCTTACGTTGAGCTTAATTGGAACAGTGTAAGAGGCTGAGGACAGAGAGGTCAGAGTGGGAGTGGAGTGGAGAATTAAAATGACAGGTGACCGGAAGCTTGGTGTCATGCTTGCGGACTGAATGGAGGTGTTCTGCAAAGCGGTCACCCAATCTGTGTTTGGTCTCCCCAATGTAGAGGAGACTGCATCGTGAGCAGCCAATACCGTATACTAAATTGAAAAAAATACAAGTAAATCGATGTTTCACCTGGAAGGAGTGTTTGGGGTCCTGGTCGGTGGGGGAAGGGAGGAGGTAAAAGGGCAGATGTTGCATCTCCTCCACATGCACGGGAAGGTGTCGTGGGAAGGGGAAGGGGAGTGGGTGTTGGGGGTGATTGAGGATTGGATCAAGGTGTTGCGGAGGGAACGGTCCCTTTGGAATGCTGAAACGGGAGGGAAGGGGAAGATGTGCTCGGTGGTGGGATCACGCTGGAGGTGGTGGAGGATGATCCGTTGAATGTGGAGGCTGGTGGGGTGGAAGGTGAGGACAAGCGGAACCTTATCGTGGTTCTGGGAGGGAGGGGAAGGTGAGAGCCGAATTGCGGGAAATGGAACAGGCAGTGGAGGGGAATCCTTGGTTGTGGAAAAAGGAAAATATATCAGAAGCACTGGTATGGAAGGTGGCATCGTCGGAACAGATGCAAGGGAGACTGAGGGCTGGATTTTCCGGGGTGTCAGCGGACGCGATCGGTGGCAGGTCGGGTGGGAAAGTGTTTTTTTTCCCCCAGCAGGTTGGGAGCCCGCTGTCAACCCGCCACAATGCGCCTTTACCAAATGTTGGGTCTGTCAGCGCTGAGCAGACCCAACACGCAGTGGCGGGGGAGACATTTCAGGTCATTATGATCTTGTTAACAGAGTATTAACAACAATTTTGAGCTCACCTTTAGAATTTACCAACTCGCCCACGGGGTCCACGCTGCTCGGGGATCACGTCTGTTAAGCTGGGCGGGTGTTGAATGGCCATGGAATAATTTCATTACTTGACAGCTTGAAATGTATAAAAGCTCCCATCTCACAGCTGTTCACTTTCCAAGCTCAGAAGCTTGGAAGACAGATTGAGCTTTATGCAGCTTACAAGTGTTTGTAGCAAACTCTCTATCCAGTGTCACCTCATTGGAACAACCTCTCTCACCAGCAGGCGCATGGGAACATCACCACCTTCAAGTTCCCCTCCAAGTCACACACCATCCTGACTTAGAAGTATATCACCGATCCTTCATCGTCGCTGGATCAAAATCCTGGAACTCCCTACCTAACAGCACTGTGGGAGTACCTTCACCACATGGACTGCAGCGGTTCAAGAAGGCTGCTCACCACCACCTTCTCAAGGGCAACTAGGGATGGCCAATAAATGCTGGCCTTGCCAGCGACGCCCAGATCCCATAAGCGAATTAAAAAAAAAACATTGACAGATTGCTTCTGTCATCTCAAGTTCACCTGCCATCTATTCCATCAGCATGGGTACGGTTTATACTCTCTCACCTTGGTCCTCAGAATCTGACCACGATCAGCCACAACACCAGCATCACCAGGCACACCAACAGCACCAGCAAGCACACCAACCTTCTCCGCAATCACCGACCACATTGTTGCCCGGGACGCCAGGGATGGCCTCACCATGGCCAGATTTATTTCACTTGATGCTGCACACCCTGGCTGCCACATGATAGCCAGGTTGGCATTACCCCACGCCAACAACATAAAGCATCCAGTGTCAGCTGTGACTCAGTGGGTAGCACACTCACCTCTGAGTCAGAAGGTTGTGGGTTCAGGTCCCACTCCAGGGCCTTGAGCTCTAAATCTAGGCTGACACTCCAGTGCAGTGCTGCACTGTCAGAGGTGCCGTCTTTCAGATCAAACGTGAAACCGAAGCCCCGTCTACTCTCTCAGGTGGACGTAAAAGATCCCAAGGCACTATTTTGAAGAAGAGCAGGGGAGTTATCCCGGTGTCCAGGCCAATATTTATCCCTCAATCAACATAACAAAAAAACAGATTATCTGGTTATTATCACATTGCTGTTTGTGGGAGCTTGCTGTGTGGAAATTGGCTGCCACATTTCACACATTACAACAGTGACTACACTCCAAAAGTGCTTTAAGACATCTGATGGTCGTGAAAGGCGCTATATAAATGTCTTTCTTTTCATTTTACATTCCTTTCACACTCAGCACCATTGCGGGGGGTACCGTTACGTCTCACCATTCACGGCAACTCACTAAGCCACTTCCAAAGGTGCACACAAATCTGTCCAAGAACGCAAAGTGTTGAAAATAAAAAGAGTTCAATGTTTGACAGCACATTAACAGAAACTTCACATGAACATTGGCTAAAACACACAAGTGCCTACCCTTGTGTGTTGTTAGTTGGTATAATTGGACTAGGATGAGGGTGAGTGTGAGGGGTGGCTTGTGAGATGGGGAAGTGATAATGTAGATAGAGAGGGATGGGTGGAGGTGCAAGGTAAGTTGGTGTGAGTAAGGATGTGCAGGAGTAGGGTAGGGAAGGCAGAGTGATGGGGATGTGATGAGTGGCACAGCAGGATGAGGTTGAGTGTGGATTTGCAGTAACGTTTCGTGATCTACTGAGATCATTGAAAGGTTTGCGTCACTGCAGCCTGGTCCTCCTGACAACGTCCCTGCTTGTGTCCTCCTGTGCAATGTGCAACCAGGCTGCGTTGGTCTCTTGGGGAGGTCTCTTCCGCCCATGGGAAGGGAAGAGAACCACCCTGTGTGCTGTGACTCTCTCCATAAGCTTATGGAGGGAGTCATGGGAGAGCCTGGGTGCAGCCGTGCACTTTGTGCAGTGCTTGTCAGTGTTTGTCGCACCTCAATGCTGTAGAACACTGACAGCACAACTGTCAAAGTAAATTTGCGCATGGTCCCTTTAAGGAAACCGGCTGATGACACGTCCTCAAATGACATCATCAGATCCGCTTCCTTCAATTGGCTGGGAAACTCGCTGGGTGGGCTTAACAAGCCCAATCATTGGAAAGTCATGTTGGAGGCCGGGCTGGAGCCAGCAGAGAGGCCACGACCCGCCACAGATGACGCCCGCCACGGACCCGCCGAGGTAGGGAAAATCGTGGCCTGAGAAACTGGGAGAATGGAATAGAGCCCTTACAGGAAGCAGGGTGAAAGGAAGTGTAGCCAAGGTAGCTGTGGGAATCAGTGGGTTTATAGTGGATATTGGTCAATAGCCTAACCCCACAAATGGAGACAGAGAAGTCGAGGAGGGAAAGGTAAGAGCCGGAGATGGACCATTAGAAGGCGAGGGAAGGGTGGAAATTGGAAGCAAAGTTCAAGGTCGGGGTGAGAGCAGGAATCGGCACCGATACAGTCATCAGTGTACCAGAAAAAGAGGTGAGCGAGGGGACCTGATTAGGACTGGAACAAATAATGTTCCACATATCCCACGAAAAGGAAGGCATGACTAGGACCCATACGGGTTCCCGTAGCAGCACCTTTTATTTGGAGGAAGTGAGTGGAGTCAAAGAAGAAATTGTTCAATGCCAGGCGGAGGAGGGTGGTGGTGGATGGGGACTGGTTGGGCCTCTGTTCAAGGAAGAAGCAAGAGAGGTCTCCAGGTGTATTTGTTCAAACTGAAAATCAATCGACCTAAATAACAGCTGAAGACACTCAATGACGTGCGAGGCGGAAGTGTTTCTGGAATTTACATTCCCGAACAGTCGGAAGTCATGATTCCCATGGGATAGGGAACAGTAGGTTGAAGGTCTTGCAAAGGATGTTTGAGAAGTTAAATTAGATTAAAGAGCAGAATTTCAATTTCAGGATTATTCCCATGCCACGCATTAGGCCAGTTAGGAAGAAGCATAGTAACAGGAACAGAAGAACTGGAGTAGGACATTAACCCCCTCAAGCCTGTTCCGCCATTAAATTAGATTATGGTTGATCTGTACCTCAACTCTATTTACCCACCTTTTTTCCATACCCCTTGATATCCTAACCTAACAAAAAATTATCAGAGTGAATCATAGAATGGCTACAGCACGGAAGGCGGCCATTCGGCCCGTCGATCTATCTCAGTCTTGAAAATTTTAATTGACCCAGCATCAACAGCCTTTTGGGGGAGTGAGTTCCAGATTTCCACCGCCCATCTGTGACAAGGGGTCATCAATTTAAAATGATTACTAAGAGAGTGAGGAAAGGGGTTAGGAGAAGATTCTTTATGTACTCAGTCATTGCAGAATGGAATGTTTTGTCACAGGGAATGGTTGAAGTAGAGAAAGATACAGAGCTATTGGGAGAGATCAGGGCAGTGAGATTAGTTTAGGATCTAACACAGACACGATGGGCTGAATTAACTCCGTCTGTGTCTATGGTTTTATAGTTGACTGCTGTTGCATAACTGCAAGAGTGCCATTTAAAAGTTCAATGGGAACAGTACTGGTTGATTCTAGCTTCTATTTTTCAACATACTTCTGGAATTCTGTACATTGAAAACTAAATAATGTACTGGTAGTTTGCAACAACTCCATTAATAAGTGCAACAGGTCAACTTCCATTCATTTTAACCTAATAAACATGTTCTGGAAATGGAGGAGCAGGCAGCAGGGATTGTCACCTTTTTGTTTCAAATTTTGCAGCTTTCAAATGGTTTGAATCCAAATTCGAGACGATTAGACATCTGGGTCATGCAAATTTGTGTGTGAATTCCATTTATTTTAACAGTCCTGGCAGTGATTTCTACTTCCTGTATATCTATTGTATGAAGCTGACTTCATTCTGCTGGCAAGCGACAAATAATTTAATTTCAATAGAAAGAAATGTGAGTCATTTAGATTTCATCCAGACTGATGCAAGGATGCTTAAGAATCCATACAAAAAAACCCCCACAACATCATTGAAAACATGTCTGTTGCCTGGTGACATAGAGGTGACACCCTCATGTCTGAACAATCACCTGCATTTTTTAATTTGCCCGCGTATCTCATTTAGTTTACTGATGTATTTTGTATCAAGCTTCTGGGGGCCTAATCAATCCCTGAATCCTTAGCAAATGTAACTATGCCTCATGATTTTGACGCTTGCCTTAGCTTGCATCCTCAAAAATAATATTCTGGTTGGAAAGTCTAGAAATAGACTCCAAGTGGAAGCACCCAATGCTGTGTTAATTAACACCTTTTAAGGAGCTGGATTAGTATCTGATTAGGAATGGAATTGAGGATTATAAGGATAAGTGCAGATAGAGATGATGGAGTTGATTTAATGCTGAGCGGTTCCTGAGCTCTGGGACCTTAGCGATGCCAATCAAGGAATCAAAGATTTGTAATGTAAGCTACAAGACTAGGTCAATATTCGGCAGTTTTGCTGATTTACCTTTGTGGAGAGGAAAACAGGATGTGAAAATTTGCAGAACTATCCCTCAAGAGATGAATTGGGCTGTGCAGAGTCCATTGTAGAGCAGAATGTGCATGTTCTGTAGAAAAAACAGGCATGATGGACCAAATGGCCTTTAATTCCATGCTGTCTTCTGTTTTTAATTGTCCTGCCTCACCTACTGTTGCAGCTGTTGTCTCCACAGTCACCTACCAATTTAGCATTTTCACTCAGTCACAATTTCTGTTAATTTTCAATATTTTCCATTATTGATAATTACTGCCTGAACTGTGTAGCAGTTTACTAGGCCAAAAGTACTAGTTATAAAAGATACAAAATATCCTTTTTGCAACTCCCCTGCCCTAATATTGCCATTCCAGCACTTGGTGGGGTTCTATACCACTGAAAACAGGACTTCGGTGATGTCGGAGAGGAAAGCTCAGTTTTGTGGATTTTTAAGTCCTTATTTGCATTCATTTTCCAAACATGTAAAACCAAGGGATGATTGGCAAATCTAGCTCCTTCCTGATTAATCTATTATCTCCATACTGGTAGTTCATTACACCAGCAGAATATTGCTTTGGTGGTAGCTGTGACTATCAAGTAAACAGCTTGTAAATTGATCGTAAACTTACCAGCAAGGACAAATTCTCGGCCAAAATCTTTTGATGCAATGTTTTTTTTTCACAGTTAAAATATTGTGATGTTGTACATGACTTCAGCCTTAGTGTGCATGAAGTAATGCATGGTTGTGTAATGTAAGAGGCATGCAGGTTGCACCTGAGGCCATGGAGATTATCTTTTGCAGTTCTTGATGTACTTTATAATGATTCAGTTTGCTCCAACATTCCAAAGGTCAGGCTCCTGCTGAAAAAGCCAAAACAGATGATGTAAACTCCACTTAAGTTGCCAGGGGTCAGATTCAAAGGAATGACATAGATGAGTGTAAGACTCATTTGTGTAATGAATATTGCAAAGTAATGACATCCATACGGTTTCAAAGCTTACATTAGGTGAACAGATCTATATAACATTATTATTACATCTTCTTAGCTTAGCTTCCCAGTATTGTAAATGCACAATTCAAACAGGCTCAAAGCTGTCAAATCTGGGATTGCCTCACTGATGTGTGTCTCAGAACCAGTTCCTGTACATGTATGCTGTGCATCTCTAGTAGTGTAGTGGTTATTTAACTAGACTAGTAATCCAGAGGACTGGACTAATAATTCAGAGAATGTGAGTACAAATTCCACCATGGCAGTTCGAGAATTGGAATTCAGTATAAAAAATCTGGAAATGAAAAGCTGATATCAGTAGAAGCAAAGCTGTAACATGGTCACTAAAAACTCAACTGTATCGCCAATGCCCTTTAGGGCAGGAAACCTTGCTGTCCTTGCCTACTCTGGCCTATCTGCGAGTCCAGTCCCACACCAATATGGTTGAAAATTAACTGCCCTCTGAAGTGGCCCAGTTAGCCAGTCAGTTGTACTGCCACCTTCTCAGGGTGGCAACTAGGAATGGGCAATAAATGCTATGTAATTCTATGTTGAACTGTACTGAATCCAGGAGCCAAAGACGGGTTTTCTCTGTAGCTGGGTACATTATTTAAATTACTATATTATGATTACATTATAGCAATTTAAACCATGAAAGGGTAAAGAAATCAAACAGCTAGGTAATTTCATGAACATAATTCTTCTGAAGAGTTTTGTTGATCCTGAGCCGTCAGTAAATAATTCTGAGAAGGCAATAAATATTACCTGTATTGAATAAGATATGTAGGGGAGAAATTCGGTATCGCCCCGTTTGGGGCGCAATTATCGGCCGGGTGTAAAGTTTAGCGCCTGGCGCTTATTATCGCCTCCGACTGCAAACTTGGCTTCTATCGCCCCTGGAGGTGATTGGAGCGCTAAATCAGGCGCTACACACCTCTCTTGAGGCGCTAACACCGAGGAGCGAGGCGCTACCTCAGAACGCTGGCGAAGCTCATGTGATGTCAGTCAGCAATGGAACACAGTCACACTGGTGCCGGCCAGTTCTTAAAGGGGAGGATCGATCTTGCTCTCCATCCACACCCTGCTCATTGCAGCCTTGAATCTCGGCCTGGAGAGACCTTGTACATCAAATCTGCTGGAAAGAACAATGGAGAGGCCCAGGGAAAGAGCTCAGAGTGCAGCCCCCATAGTCTCTTCTAAATCGATGCAAGATCGATCAAATCAAAATGAACCTGCAAAATGCTGCTCAGTACCCAAAACTCCTCAACACAGCGTTGAATCTCTCCAGAAGTCTCTCTCTCTCACTTAGAATGCGTGGTGCAAAAATGTCCCTGACAAAAAAAGGCAGGAAGCGGTCACCTTTAAATAGCGCTCCCCCAGTCCCTTCCCAACTGCAAAACGCTCCCCTCAACCTGTCGTTGCTAGCGGCAGGCAGTAAGGCAGGGGGCGCCACTCAATATCTGGTCCGGGGCGTTGCACGCTCGACTGACGTCACGATCTGTGGGCGCAGGAGATCGTGGTGGCAGTGTTTAGCGCCGCTGCAAAATGTCTGGTCAATTTCGCGAGCGGCGCAAACATTGCCGCGCCCGGGCGCTAGTTGCTTTGTGCCCCATTAGCGCCCTTTTAAGGCGCTAACGGGAGGCGCAAACCAACTGAATTTTTCCCCTTTAGTGTTATCCTGCAGTGTTGCCACATCTATTCTCACTCAGTATTACAGTTTACTGAATGTTATTTTTATACACGTTGGATGAAACCAAATGATCAATCCTTAAAAGGAACTGTTCTAAATCATGTATACAGGAGGACTTGAAGATAATAGGCTATTCAATGTTGAGCTATCTGGGTCCTTAGCAAGATCATGACAAATACAGCACTATTAGTTCTAGCAGGGTTGATGACCGCAAATTCAGCAGTTACAGGGTGTCCCCAACTTGCAGAGGGAGAGAGGAGGAAAGCTGGACCGCGTAAGTCTTGTGCGATTGTGATTTATCTTTTCATTCTTGCTAAACTGCTAACTGTGCACTGATCAGCTGTTCAGGAGCATGAAGAAGCAATTGATGCAGACCACTGATCAGCTGTCGAGAGTCTGGGAGTGGGGAAAGCAACTTGTACATGGTATTGATCAGCTGTTCAGGGAGATCGGTAGCAGTTGGAGTTCATTGGTGAAAAAGGGTGCAGTTGGTAGAGATCGCTGGAGCAACAGACAAAACAATCCGAGAGAAACAGAGAAACCCAGGAAGAAAACGGGAGAGTGACACTGGAAGAGCGCAATAGGGAGAGGAGCACAGACAGAAAAAGGGAAAGTAACAAAGGCATGATCCCTGATTTTAACCCTGCCCACCCAGTGGCACAATCGGGTTTGGGAATTTGCTGCACTCTTCCCAAACCATTTTAACTGCCAATTTTTGTATCAAGGCAAAATCCTCCCGATTACAACATTTTACAGGCAGATTTCTGAATTTTCCAAGGTGATGCATAACCTGCAAGCCCCTATAATGACAGCCATTCCCTCAGTGCCTGATTACCACCGGGATGGGATGGGAAGAGGTCTAAAGGGGGTGGGGGGACACAGTAGTTCTTGCAGGGGGTCCCCAAACCTTCTGATGTGGTCCTGGGTGTTAGTTCTCAGCCCAGACCTCTATGTTTATGTCAGGAGCATAAGAGTTCTTGCAGCTGCACCTGGACATTCTGGCTGGAATTTTAATCTTGAGGTGGGTAGAAAGCAGTTGGTAAACTCGGGAGAACAGGTTCCCGCAGGCTGTGCCGAATTTAACGGCAGGGCCTGATTAACATTTCAAACTCTGTTCCCCACCGCAGCCAGCCAGATAGAGAGGCTGGCTTACTGCAGGTGGGTAGGCTTGTGGCACTAGGCCGCAGAGAGGAGAGAGGGATTGGGGGTGGGTGGGGGCAAATCAGGGTTGGAGGGGGATCAGGGGATGTGGTCGGGGCCGGTGAATGATTGGGGGGCGGTCAGGGGCCGGAGGAGCATGGGGGGGGGGGGGAAAGGGCGTGTGAATTGGGGCCACAGAAGCTTTGGGGGGGGGGGGGCAGGGGGAATCAAGGCAACAGGAGCATTGGGGGGCGGGGGGAATCAGGGCCGGCGGACGATCAGGGGTGTGTGAATCGGGGCCAGAGGTTGATCAGGGAGCGGGGGAAATCAGGGCCGGAGGAGGATCGGGGGTGTGGAAATCTGGGCCGGAGGATGATCAGGGGGGTGTGAATCAGGGCTGGAGGATGATCAGGGGGCGGGGGAAATGGAGCCGGAGGAGTTTCGGGGGTGGGGAAATCTGGGCCGGAGGATGATCAGGGGGGTGTGAATCAGGGCTGGAAGGAGGAGGCTGGGAAGGTGATTGGGGGCAGGAAGAGGGAGGTTGGCAAGGCGATCATGGGCCAGAGAGGGGAGGCCGGAGGGGGGATCTGAGGCCTCGAGGAGGGGAGGTCGGGGGTGATCAGAGACCTCGTGGGTGGGGGAGAATCTGAGGTCTCGGGGAAGGGAGGTCACAGGTGATCGGAGGCCTCGTGGAGGTAATCGGAGGCCTTGTGGGGGGCAGGATCGGAGGCCTCGGGGAAGGGAGATTGGGGGGTGATCAGAGGCCTCATGGGGGGTGGGAGCGGAGGCCTCGGGGGGTGGTGTCCGATCGCGGGAGGTTGGTGAGGCAGGGATGCTGGATCCAGTAGGGAAGTGTAAAGGCATTTACCTCCTGGATCCAGGAGTCCTCGCTTTCCTTTATCTGGCGGGTTACCCGAAGCCCGGGAAACCTGACCAGCCAGAGTTAAGTTTGTAATGGTGGCTCACCATGAGGCACGTCAGCCTCATTATAATATTTAAATGAACGTCCCGGCACCCCCTGGCTGCGGATTGTCTGCCTGCCCCCGTCCCGTCCCGTCTCCGTTAAAACCGGAAGTGGGCGGGTTGGAGGCGGGATTCAGTTTTTTCAACTCTTTAACCTCCCACTCGACCCATGCAACCATTTCTGCAGTCCTGTTCTTTCCTCTATACTTCCAATTGTGAGTAGCTTAGGTTGGGAATTCAACCTTTGGGGCATCACAGAAGTTCATTGAATACTTACAGCCACATCCATGAGAAACCACATCAATGGTAGCATTTTTGTAGTGTTATCCTATTTGGCATAATAAAATCTCACTTTATTAGAAGTTGGCTAATTGACTTTCACTAAGCGATAGTTTACCGACTCTTTCTCCATGTTGTAAGACTGACCTGAAACAAAATGCCGACCTTGCAAAACAAAAATTGATTTTGAAAATGTTTCTTGAGTCTGAATGAATAAAGATTTTTAAAGAGAGTAATTAAAAGATTCAGTCAGTGTGCAGACAGAGATTAAGCACTTAGCGACTAAGTGCTGGTTTCCATTAATCTAAGTCACGCTACATCTTGTATCTAAGCCATTGGAACTTGGTATGATGTAGACTTACCACTTTGGGCGCAATCAGTGATCCGGGCGCAAATTACAACCAAAGTTGCGCCTGTTTTGAGAAGTGTTTTTTGTTTCTCAAGTTTCTGCTCAAACTCATTTGCATATCGGCGAACGTAAAATCTGCCATGAACCAGTGGAATTGGGCAGCGTTTCAGAACATAAATTTTTTTGAAAAAAATGTTGCTTTAAAAAATATTCCTTGATATATTTAAGAGTGGTAACTTGGTGCAGTTTTAGTAATACACCTGAAAATGGGTTTATCACAAAACATAAGGGGGGAAAAATTGGGTCGCACCCACTTTGGGACGCTAACTTCGCTGGGGCGCTACCTGAAAAAATTAGCGCCTCTGCGGCTGAAATTCACCGGTAGCGCCCCAAGAGGGAGGCAGGGCGCTACTGGAAGTGCCTCTCCTCCCTCTTGGGGCGCTGCGAGTGAATATCGCGGCACTGGCGCTGCGGCACGGGGAGGGGCCCAGCCCAGCGTGACCCGGGGCCCAGCTGGGCCACCAGGGATCGCAGTGCCGGCAAAAGAGCCCGGCACTCAAGAGAAGTGCCGGGCTCACGGAGCGTAGCCGGCAATCCGCGGGGGGGGCTGCTCAGGAGGCCGGGGACGGCAGAGGGAGCAGGTGCCCAGCAACAAAAATGGCCGCCCGGCACCTCCCCTTTAATTTGCGCCGCCCCGGCCGCAGGTAAGCCCCCCTGACCCCGTTGGGACATAGCAACTGGCGGTAAGTCAGGGGGCGCTACCGAAGATCGCGGCCGGGGCGCGAGTGGGGCGCTGCGCACGGCGATGATGTCATTGCCGGCGGCGCAGTGCCGCATGGTGCTAACGGTTACCGCCGCCACTAACCTCCCGCTGAATTTCGCGGGAGGCGTTGGCGGCGCCGCGCCCAGGCACTAGTTGCTTTGTGCCTCCCGTTAGCGCCCTCGCTAACGGGAGGCGCAAAACAACCAAATTTTTAGGCCAAGCATTTTTATTCAGAGTGTCTAGTCCACCCAGTGAGTAACCCAATTTTAAATAATTAAAAATGACTTCAAAAACTATACAGAACCATTTGCTATATTGGTGTAGAACAGTCAGTTCCTTAGTAAATTAAAAAAAATAAATTTCAAAAGCTTTCAAAATGTGCCTATTAGTGTCCTTGCGTCCAAAAGATCCAGGTTAATTTTAAAAGCCTCCCGGGAGGCCTGCAAATAGACACAATTAGCGGAACCGCGCAATGGTGATTAATTCCTTCTGCGGGTATGGCTAGTTTTGTGGGTGGGGCCGGCTTCTAGCTCGATGTTTTTTTAAACTAGCGCAAAAGGTCACGGAAAGTCGATTTGTGTTGGATGGAATTCCGCGATCTTTTACGCTGGTTAGGCCGAATTCTGGCGAATTGCGCTGAAAAAATCAGCGCCATTACCCAGCATTAGGGAGAAGAAAGTCGCCCAGGGTTTGCATTCCTTATTACAATCAAGCAACCTTCGTTGGAAGTGCACACGTGTGGATGTCCATTGCTTGAATAGCTTGCCGACATTCTCTGTCAAGGTTCAACATGAATAATAGCCACTTGTGTGAGGTAACAAAGAGTGGAATTTTACCTCAGTAAGGAGTTTAAAAAAAAAATATAAGTGAATGAGCAGTTAATCCATATCAGTCCTTCAGAATTAATATTTAGATGTCTGCAGTTAATCTGTTATTTCAAAGAAATGTGAGGAAAACAGCACCGTGGAAGTCTTTCATGTGGCATTAATCCAATTCTCTTTAGCCATTTTCATTTGACAAACTGTAATCCTGTCTGTCTGATCAGTGAGGACTTTTGTATTCTTGACATCCTAGAAAACTAGGAAAAGCTGAGCACAGCTTCAGAAAAAGCTGACAACTCAACAACAGCCCTTACATGTGTAAACAACTAGTTTGTAACTTAGGCTTTAGGTATATACAACATTCCTTCTCTTGTATCAGAGGGAAAATGACATGAGTGCATGAAAGCTTGAAGGAGAAATCCAAATGCTGAAGGCACAAAATTATTGGTGCATTTCTAGAGGGTTCACGGTTAGGCTCCCTGGCCTAGCGAGAAGAAGAGTCTGGGCCAGAAGAGGCCCAAAGAGGTAAGTTTTAAAGGCTTTTGTTCCATTCCTTGTGGGGCATGCAGGAGCAGCAGGAGTGCTCTTCCGGACCCCATGAGGAAAGAGCAGTCCTTCCCTGCTTTGGGCTGCCCCCTTCTTCCCAGCCATGAGACCCTCCGGAAACCCCCTCCCCGCAACGTAGCTGAGTGTTGGGGCCCGTTCCTTTGGTCCCAGCCAAAGGCCTGCTGCCGCCCAACATTCCGCTCCCACCAGCTGCCACTTCCCACCGGTTTTGGACAGGCAACTGATCGGGGGCATGCAGATGAAGGTCAAGAGTTAAAATGGCTTGGGCCTCACGCTGCCAAGATTCGGGGGAGGTGAGGTTTGCTGCACTCCTCGGTCCCTGCATGCCCAATTCCCAACTTGAGTTAAATTTGGGGCTTTGTATTTTCAACAGACCATCACTTACCCAAAACTGACCTGAATCGTAACACTCCCACATTCAAACCCCCATTGCCACAATTCACAGTCACTCTCTCTCTCCTTCGACCCTTGTTCACAGAGGCACTGTACCCCATCCGACTCTCAACTCTTTCACAGAGACTCTGTTTTCTCCAACCCCCCAGTTCGTACTGACAATCTTCTCCCTCTCCCCCAATATACCACACCCAGCTTCTGCCCACTTCCCTCTCCCCCTCATTACCATGCATTTTCCCCTTCCCTCTTCTACATTGCAATCCTTCTCCCCTTTGATTGCAGTCCATTTCCACTTTTATTGCCATCTATTTACCCTTCAATTACCATCCATTTCCCGCTTTCATTATTATACACTTGTTCCTCATTCACTGTCATCCATTTCTCCCATTAATTTCCATCTATTTACTCCCTTTGATTGTCATCCAATCCCTCCTCCCTGCTCAGTCCCATTCCTATCTGAGTCCGACTGCTAATGCACTGGACCATGTCTCTCTTTCCTCTCAGCGCCATTGGCAGGCATTGTGGCCTCTCTATACTGTAGATGGTTATCATGAGAGTTCCTTCCAACTGCATGAAGAGGCTGTAATCCCTGTCATTAGTGCTGGAAGAAGCACTGAAAGGGAAAAGGGGCCTAGTTTGATGCAAAGCAGCTGGACTCGGGTAGGAGCAGGACTAGAGGAGTCTGTGCTGATTTTTGTCAGCAAATTCTGACATGCTGACTAGGCGCTCGAAAAGCTGACAGATAGCATGTCTGCTTTTATTATTTCTGGTCGACCTCATTTTACCACAGAGTCTGAGACATTTAACTTTGGACTGTTTCATATCATCCTCTTCCTATCCGTTCTTTACAGCCAGGATATGTCTTCTTCTCTGCCATGCCTATGTAACATGAAGTCCCTGCATCAATTCGCATATGCATTATGGCTGTTGCTCCGGACTTGAGCCCATTATTTCTCTCCCTTATTTAACTCTTGACCCTTCTCTCCTGTCTCTTCTCCTTCCTGTCATCCAGTTGCACTACCATTTTTGTTTCTTCCCTCTTGGATATTTTGTGCTTGCTCATTTCCCCGTCCTCCCCACCCCCGAACCCGGCCACCATTCCTTATCCCATACCATCACTATTTCTTTGCCTTCCTACTCTCCTGCCACTGTCTCAGGCTTAAATCCTCCTGAATAAGCCCACAGCTACCCTCTGTGCCGGTCAAGGCACTCGTCGCTGCCCCCTTACAAACAGTAACCCCAATTGCTCCATTCTCCTCTCTAACCAACCTTTCTGCACAGCATGCCTGCTGGGGGCTAACCCAGCCAATCACATTCCCATCCCACTCACTCACCAACCACTGCTACCTTAGACTCTGCCAATGGATCGACAATCATCACCCCACTCCGCATTTCCCCCCAGAATGTCCATTCACTCGCAAGTAAGGCCCTTGATGTCCATAATCTTACAGTGGATGATTGCAATGACATCCTGGTTTTGACTGAAATTTGGCTCACGGGGTGATTTCAACCCAGTTATTCTCCAACTACATGGGCATAGAGGGAATATCAATCCTTGCTGATAATATAAAAACAGGGGATATGGCAAACAGTAAGAAAGAATGCAAGAGAATGCAGGGGGATATAGACAGGTCAGGAGAGTGGGCAAAGGTGTTCTGAATGCAGTTCAGTGCAGATAAATGTGAATTAGAAGAACATGGAATGGAAATATATCTTAGACTGTGAAATTGTCAATGGACTGGAGGAACAGGGAGATCGAGAGATGCAGATACACTTTAGAGAAATCTGTTAAGTTGAAAAAAACCTCATAGAACTTTTATTTCAATTCATTCTTGGGATGTGGGCATTCTCGCTGGCAAGGCTGGCATATATTATTAAATACAATCTCTATTTTACCTGCCTGTATAAAATGGAAAATTGGGAGCCAATTTGGTAATTCTGCCATCAAGTTCTATTTTCTTTATTTTGCTGCCCTGCCTCCAACGTTGGCAGAAGGGGAAAATAATTTTACTGTTGAGTAACTGCTACCATCAAATGAAACTCACCTGCAATAGTAATCTCAGTGCAAACTCCAATAATAGAAGCCTTGGCAAGTTTAATGTTGGTTATTTTCCTTTCTATGTTAGCCTCAAATATCCATGAAACACATTGGATATTCCTGCAATTGCCAGGTGTGAAAGGAAAATATCCAACAGAGAGTTTGCTTTATACCTTGGTTCAGATCCAAGTTTTGAGTTTGGCCTTCACTGCTGTGATTCAGTCTTCATCCATCACACAGACATCGTAAACTGCAGTGCCAGAGCTTTTAAGATTCCATAAAGGGTTATTCAGAATATCAACTGTTTCACACTTTTAAAATCATCATCTTGTTGAAAAAGGTACTAAATATTTATGCAAGCATTTAGATCTACAAGGGCTCGTTAAAGTCTTATGGTTGTAATTTACCACTTTTCCGCCTTTAAGAAACCCTATGGAACGAGCAATTGGCTGTTAGCGTCTCAAATTCCTTACATCGATAAAGACGTCAGACTTTATATGGAATGATTTC
Source organism: Squalus acanthias (assembly GCA_030390025.1). Lineage (NCBI taxonomy): Eukaryota > Metazoa > Chordata > Chondrichthyes > Squaliformes > Squalidae > Squalus > Squalus acanthias. The sequence continues at coordinate 45,923,131 of CM059429.1, forward strand.
TATAACTGTTTATAACCGAAGTCTAGGCTCATCTTTTTATTAAAAATGCTGGTGACAGCAATATATCTAAACAAGTCTAAACAAGTCGATGAAAATATAACAGGTCTTTTAGAGACAGCACAAATAATAAAAAATGCAGCAAATGCTTTTTCACACAAATCAATGTTATATGACTTTGTGGTTCAATCTAAGGTAACTGAATTATGTAAGTGCTAATATTTGTCTGTTGCTTAATTTTTTCAAAAGTGATAAATGACTGTACAGAAAGATAAAAAGGGTATATGTCATACAAGAGTTATCCCTATTTCATGGGTTATGATAGTATTTATTGTTTAAATGGTAACACTTAAATCATTTAAAAACCTTTTTTTCCTACTTGAACTAAGCACACTTATTAAAATTACAGTCGTATTTTTAACATAGTGCACTTTATATCCAGGTCTTAATTATTGCAATGTTTAATTGTATTTCTACCAAAGTTCCACTGCCCTATGAATACATTTCTGCAGTTCTAAAGTTTAAAATCAAAGTATTGTAAAGGAACTGAGTGGTAAAATCGATGGAAGCACAATATTTTTCATCTCAGGGGCTGAGCTTGAATCGAGCTTACATTTCTGGGACAAAAGACTCCTGACTGACTGTTGCTGGCAAGAATCTTGAACTGAGTTTGAGCTCCTGGTATGTTGAGTCCACAGCACAAAAATATCTACAATTCAGCACTAAATTAACAGTCTTTCTCTGAGATATATCCATCCAGTTGCAGTTTTTCAGTGGTGGATTTGAGGCGGTAACCTCCAAGAACCCATTTTACACTGTTTACCGCAGCAAATCTGCCCCCAAACAGTTGGCAATTTAGAGGAACATCCAGCCCCCAGTCTCTATATCAAGCACTGGTGGGCCAAGCACAGCATAGTTAGATGAAGATCATTCTGCATATTAATCCAAGTGCCCCAGCTGCACCAGTATAAAATTTTCCATTTCCCACCCAGATATCCTGCAAATGTATTACCAACTTATGCCGTGCGATTGGTAGATTTGTGTTGTAAATGCATACTCACTTTGGGCTGGATTGGAATGACCCAAACTTATTTCAATGCAGCCGTCAGACAGAGAGGAGATTCACTGGGAATTGAGAGTGGCGGTGCAGTATTGCCCATTACTACGCACCCAGAGTAAAATGTAAGCCATAATACTTGTGTAAACCAACAGCTTAACAATTATGCTGAAGTCAAGTAAATACACAGCCATCAAATTACAGAATAGCACCAATATCTGAACTATCAACTCACAGAATGAAGCTGAAATCAGAGCTGTCATTTCACAGAACAATACTAAAATCAGTGACTATCATTTTCATTCACTTCCTCTCTTGTTGAAGTTCTAAAGATGAATTTGTGAATCAGAAGGGAACATTAAAACAAAATTGACAGAGATTTAATATCAAGTGAATATACAGCTTGATTCCAGCACTATTTTTTGACTAACATGGAAGGACAGTGCTGACATTTTTTCTGTCATCTTATAGTTAAAATTTAGAAGTTTGATGCATCACTTGCACGTGTGTCTTGATTAATTTCTGATTTAATGATCACTTGCAATTGAGGTTTACAACTGAGCTAATCAAATGAAGTAAATTTTGAATTTGGAGATCATTACTGGTTTAGTTGCAGTTTTTAAATTAGAAGGGTCATGTAGCATGTACGTAATTCGTACAGCTTCTAGCTAAAGAAACAGACATCTCACACACTGGCTCCTTGATCTGTAGACCCTCTGCCGCAAGTACGTACATGCCAGTTGGTACCTATATACATAATTCTGGATTCTCAGGACTTCCTTCCTCTTTTCTTCCCTGTCATCATGATCCTCTTCCTCAAAGCATAGGAACAAAGGTATTCCAAGAGGGAAATTCATTATTTATTTACAAAGCTATTCTGACTTTAAATGCTTTGGAAATAGTGACAGCTATCTTTAAATCCTGAATATTGTAGTGTTGTGCAAGTCGGTTCCAGTCTTCATAGTCCTGCAAGAATGCTGTATACAACAACCTCTGGCGTTCATGATGCTTTCTCACTTCTGGGACACCATACTGGTCCCAACATTGTCTCTTTTATACAGATGGTGCCTTCTGAGGGCGGGCACCTAAAGCATGGTACTTAATATAATCTGAGCATCTAATAAGTGGCCTGCATGTATACTGAAAAATTACAATATGAACCATTACAACTAACAGCTGGCACGTTTACAAGTTATTTTATAACAACCCATGTCAGCTTATTTAAATCTTAAAAACATTTTGGTATTGTATGATGTCAAGTCAAGTTGTGTTACAATATGGTGAAATTAGCTGAGTCCAGAGATATTTTAAACAACGATTGATGAGCTTACTGGAGTATGATTTTAAATCAACAAGTGCTGCTCCTAACAACTTGAGGATCACATCAGATTTTGAGGTTCTTGTATGAGAGACCCCTCCCCCAAAAGTATTTGAGTACCTGAACATCATCCATTTGCAATTTCACCCTGTGAACGCAGTGCTGCTTGGGGCTTTGAGGTTTGGGCAGGTATCAATAATTTCATCATGTCCTGTTTATGCCAGTATGCCTGATTGGTGGGGAGTGGCGTAATGAATTGTGAAAAATTGTGATTTGAATTTACTCCAGTAGAAGCATATTAACCACAAGAGCATAGAATGCAACTTTTGGAAAACAGTACAAATGGATTATAGTCATTCCTGAAATCAATTGCAGAATAATAATTGCGCAAGTATGTCAGCTGGAATTGGTTTGAATTGTGTTTGTAGGTTACAGTATAAAAACTCAATCCTGACTCACAAATAACTCCCTGTCTGTTAAACAATTAAGAGAATGTTTCAAACCGGCAAGCTGCCAAATGAGAAATATTGGACTTTTTCTAATTACGACAATCTGATGGTGCCAAAAACATCAGAATTCCTCTGAGATTTATATAATTACATGGAATGGAAGTTGCATCTGTCAGCGTTTTTCATAAAATATGGCTCTTTTCCTAATTTCTAGCATAGGTTATGAACATTTTTAATATACTTTAGCAAGTCTAAAATAAGAAAAGTCTTCACTAGTGAATAATCTAACAAAGTAATCTTTTAATGTTTATTATTTTTACCGAGTCATCAGTATCACCACCATTTGCATCCTTACAGCACCTCGATGCTTTGAAAGCCCTCTTGCTGTCGCAGTACTGGAAGAATTTCTTATTGTTGCATTTGGTTCCCATAGCGATGCTCATTTCCCTCTTCGCCCCTTACTGCCTGTTTTATAAGCTTATGAAAGTTCCTGTATTCTTCCCAGTGATTTCCTTCACCTTTTCCTAAAGGCTTCATAGAGTTTGTTTGCCTTACTATTCCACTTCATATTATTCTGTTAATCAATTATGAGTTATCTGTACTCACTGGTCCTTGGCTTGTATTTATCCTGCATGCTCAGTAGAATGTTCTTAAATATTCCTCACGACAGCTGGGGAATCACGGCTGCTGGGGAATTTAAATTCAGTTAATTAAATAAATCTGGAATAAAAAGCTCGAATCAGTAATGGTAACCATGAAACTATCGGATTGTCGTAAAAACCCATCTGGTTCACTATTGTCCTTTAGGGAAGGAAATCTGCCGTTCTTACCTGGTCTGGCCTATATGTGACTCCAGACCCACAGGAATGTGATTGACTCTTAACTGCCCTCTGAAATGGCCTAGCAAGCCACTCAGTTGTAAAAAAAACGCTACGAAAAACAATAAGGGGGAAAAATTCAGTTGGTTGCGCCTCCCGTTAGCGCCTTAAGAGGGCGCTAATGGGGCACAAAGCAGCTAGCGCCCGGGCGCAGCGATGTTTGCGCCGCTCGCGAACTTAACTAGACATTTTGCGGCGGCGCTAAACTTTATCGCCGCGATCTCCTGCGCCGGCAGATCATGACATCACTCGAGTGCGCAACGCCCCGGTATCGCCCCGGAGCGGATATTGAGTGGCGCCCCCTGCCTTACCGCCTGACGCTAGCAACGACAGGTTGAGGGGAGCGTTCTGCAGTCATGAAGGGAAAGGGGGAGCGCTATTTAAAGGTGACCGCTTCCTGCCTTTTATTGTTGGTGCCATTTTTGAACTACGCATTCTGAGAGAGAGAGGGAGAAACTTCTGGAGAGATTCAACGTTGTGTGAAGGAGTTTTGGGTACTGAGCAGCACTTTGCAGGTTCATTTTGATTTGCCATTCCTTGTATCGATTTAGCAGAGACTGTGGGGGCTGCACTCTGAGCTCTTTGCCTGGTACTCTCCATTGTTCTTTCCAGCACATTTGATGTGCAGGTCTCTCCAGGCCGAGATTCAAAGCTGCAATGAGCAGGATGTGGATGGAAAGCAAGATTAACCATCCCCTTTAAGAACTGGCCCGTGCCATTGTGTGTGTGTTCCATTGCTGACTGACATTACATGAGCTTCGCCAGCGCTCTGAGGGAGCGCCTCGCTCCTCGGCCTTTGCGCCTTAAGACAGGTGTGAAGCGCCTGATTTAGTGCTGCAATCACCTCCAGGGGCGATAAAAGTCAAGTTTGCAGTCGGTGGCGATAATTAGCGCCAGGCGCTAATCTTTGCGCCCGGACGATATTTGCGCCCCAAACGGGGCGCGACTGAATTTTTCCCCCTAAGAATAAAACCGGATGGACCACCCGGCATCGACCTCGGCACCGGCTACGGACACGACAACGGCACACCCAGCCCAGTCGACCCTGCAAAGTCCTCCTCACCAACATCTGGGGCCAAAATTGGGAGAGCTGTCCCACAGACTAGTCAAGCAACAGCCTGACATACTCATACTCACAGAATCAGAACGTTCAGCCAATGTCCCAAACTCCTCCATCACCATCCCTGGGTATGTCCTATCCCACCGACAAGACAGACCCACCAGGGGTGGCGGCACAGTGGTATACAGTCGGAAAGGAGTGACCCTGGGAGTCCTCAACATTGACTCCAGACCCCATGAAGTCTCATGGCTTCAGGTCAAGCATGGGCAAGGAAACCTCTTGCTGATTACCACCTACCGCCCTCCCTCAGCTGATGAATCAGTCCTCCTCCATGTTGAACACCACTTGGAAGAAGCACTGAGAGTAGCAAGGGCACAGAATGTACTCTGGGTGGGGGACTTCAATGTGCATCACCAAGAATGGCTCGGTAGCACCACTACTGACCGTGCTGGCTGAGTCTTGAAGGACATAGCTGCCAGTCTGGGCCTGCGACAGGTGGTGAGAGAACCAACACGAGGGAAAAACCTACTTGACCTCGTCCTCACCATTCTACCTGTCGCAGATGCATCTATCCATGACAGTATTGGTAGCAGTGACGACCGCACAGCCACCGCACACACTGAGGACACCCTCCATTGTGTTGTGTGGCACTACCACTGTGCTAAATGGGATAGATTCAGAACAGATCTAGCAGCTCAAAACTGGGCATCCATGAGGTGCTGTAGGCCATCAGCAGCAGCAGAATTGTATTCCACCACAATCAGTAACCTCATGGCCTGGCATATCATTCACTCGACCATTACCATCAAGCCAGGGGACCAACCCTGGTTCAATAAGGAGTGTAGAAGAGCATGCCAGGGGCAGCACCAGGTGTACCTAAAAATGCATTGCCAACCTGAGGATGCTGCAACACAGGACTATATGCATGCTAAAAAGCGGAAATAGTATGCTATAGACAGAGCTAAGTGATCCCACAATCAACGGATCAGATCAAAGCTCTGCAGTCCTGCCGCATCCAGTCATGAATGGTGATGGACCATTAAACAACTGACAGGAGGAGAAGCCTCCATGAATATCCTCATCTCAATGATGGTGGAGCCCAGCACGTGAGTGCAAAAGACAAAGCTGAAGCATTTGCAACCATCTTCAGCCAGAAGTCCTCTGAGGTCCCCACCACCACAGAAGCCAATCTTCAGCCAATTCGATTCACTCCACGTGATATCAAGAAACGACTGAGCTCACTGGATACAGCAAAGGCTGTGGGTCCCGACAACATCCCGGCTATCGTGCTGAAGACTTGTGCTAAAGAACTAGCCGCGTCTCTAGCCAAGCTGTTCCAATACAGCTATAACACTGGCATCTATTCGATAATGTGGAAAACTGCCCAGGTATGTCCTGTCCACAAAAAGCAGGACAAATCCAATCCAACCAATACCGCCCCATCAGTCTACTCTCAATCATCAGCAAAGTGATGGAAGGTGCCGTCGACAGTGATATCAAGCAGCACTTACTCACCAATAACCTGCTCACTGATGCCCAGTTTGGGTCCTGCCAGGACTACTTGGCTCCCGACCTCATTATAGCCTTGGTCCAAACATGGACAAAACAGCTGAATTCCAGAGGTGAGGTGAGAGTGACTGCCCTTGACATCAAGGCAGCATTTGACTTAGTGTGGCATCAAGGAACCCTAGTAAAACTGAAGTCAATGGGAATCGGTGTGGGAGGGCGGGGGGGGAACTCTCCACTGGCTGGAGTCATGCCTAGCACAAGGAAGATGGTTGTGGTGGTTGGAGGTCAATCATCACAGCCCCAGGACATCGCTACATGAGTTCCTCAGGGCAGTGTCCTAGGCCCAATCATCTTCAGCTGCTTCATCAATGACCTTCCCTCCATTATAACGTCAGAAGTGGGGATGTTCGCTGATGACTGCACAGTGTTCAGCGCCATTCACAATTCCTCAGATAATGAAGCAGTCCATGCCCGCATGCCGCAAGACCTGAACGACATTCAGGCTTGGGCTGATAAGTGGCAGGTAACATTCACGCCACACAAGTGCCAGGTAATGACTATCTCCAACAAGCGAGCATCTAACCACTGCCCCTTGACATTCAACGGCATTACCATCGTCGAATCCCCCACCATCAACATCCTGGGGGCTGCCATTGACCAGAAACTTAACTGGACCAGCCACATAAATACTGTGGCAACAAGAGCAGGTCAGAGTCTAGGTATTCTGCTGCGAGTGTCTCTCCTCCTGACTCCCCAAAGCCTTTCTACCATCCACAAGGCACAATTCGAAGTGTGATGGAATACTCTCCAATTTCCTGGATGATTGCAGCTCCAACAACACTCAAGAAGCTCGACACCATCCAGGACAAAGCAGCCCGCTTGATTGGCACCTGATCCACCACCTTAAACATTCACTCCCTCCACCACCAGCGTACCGTGGCTGCAGTATGTACCATCTACAAGATGCACTGCAGCAACTCACCAAGGCTTCTTCAGCAGCACCTCCCAAACCCGCGACCTCTACCACCTAGAAGGACAAGGGCGGCAGGCGCATGGGAACACCACCACCTCCACGTTCCCCTCCAAGTCACACACCATCCTAACATGGAAGTATATCGCCATTCCTTCATCGTCGCTGGGTCAAAATCCTAGAATTCCCTCCCTATCAGCACTGTGGACTGCAGCGGTTCAAGGCGGCGGCTCACCACCACCTTCTCAAGGGCAACTAGGGATGGCCAATAAATGCTGGCCTTACCAGCGACGCCCACATCCCATGAACAAATTAAAAAAAAATTGCATTTGTCAACTGAGGTTTTATTGAGTATGACTACCCCAGTTGCTTTGTCAAGTTTTTTCCTTATTCCCTTGAAGTTAGATACATGAATATTGTTTGCAGCCGTGGTCTATTCCGGATCATGCCAAATTTAATCATGTCTGGTCACTATTACCCGTGTATGCCACTATTTCCACTCTTGGGGTTAGATATTGGTCTTCGTTGCGCCTGTTTTCTGGATGGAAAATGGGGGTAAAAATTACCAATTTTTCAGGGCTGTGCCCTGCTCTCCAAGGATGCCTAGAAAAAGTCTGAAGCGATATTGGCCTCGAATAATAGGCGTTAGACTCCATGCACGTGCTAATGAATCATAGAATGATACAGCACAGAAGGAGGACATTCGGCCCATCGTGCCTGTGCCGGCTCTTTGAAATAGCTATCTAAGTAATCCCACTCCCCTGCTTTTTCCCCTTCGCTCTGCAAATTTTTCCCCTTTAAGCATTTATCCAATTTCCTTTTGAAAGTTAATATTGAATCTGCTTCCACCATCCTTTCAGGCAGTGCATTCCTGATCATAACAACTCGCTGCGTAAAAAATGTTTCCTCATCTCGCCTCTGGTTCTTTTGCCAATTACCTTAAATCTCAGCTCCACAGCACTCCGCGATCGCCCCCCTCCCCCTTCCTGCTGTCCTCCCTGCTCTCGCAGCACTTACTGCCTGCAAAGTAAGTGGCCCGAAATTCATTTTCTGAAATGGGCGAGGTGCGAAGGCGGCCAGAAACTCGCAAATCTTATTGAAATGAGGTTTGAGGCCCAATTTTGGGCCGGCCTCACCAGTTGTGGCATGCACTGCTTATGCAGCACCAATCCTGTGTCTGAAAACTGGCCCAGATGAATTTCTACTCCTTAGTATGCTATTTGGGTCACTTGCCATTACCACGTCAAGATGTGAGTTACTTCTTGTGGAATCCTTAATGCACTGGGCCAGAAAGCAGTCATGCACTACATTTACTAGCCTGAATGATTTTTAAACCTTAACTCACATGGTATAACTTCAGTTATCAAGCCAAAGCAGTGTAAAATGGGTTCCCCATTTAGATTTCACACTGCTACATTCTGGAATCAAATAAGAACCTAATTTGGGAGTTACATGGTCAGTTTTTTTGATTATGCCTCGTGTGAGGCACTCTGGGATGTTTGTCTATGTTATCAGCGCTATATAAATGCAAGTTGTTTTGTGTCGCTGCAAAACTGCTTCACAGTACCTCAGAAGCCACAGTATAACTGCACTCCTAAATAGCACATGGCTGGAGTAGGGAGTTTGGGGAGGGAACATTGTACAATAATAATGAACAAAGTGTCCTCAATGCGTTTTTTCTGAAAATATAAAATGTGGTAACAATGTTATTGATTAGTTAATTTGTCCTGAATTAACTTGATATTCGTTTTTGTAATTCATGATTTTATTATGAGGACACCATTTTGACTGTTCATATTCATAGGATTCCTATAATAATTTGCAGAACACGATGGTATTAAGAAAATGTAGCAGCTGTGAAGTAGTATTTTGATTACGTTGATAGGGCAATTGCTTCAATTTGTTGTGCAGTAAATAACTGTGCAATGTGTCTATTTATGTTTTTTTTTTACTCCGCAAAGAATTGTGATTGCATGGTTATATCTCCACGGGCTGTAAGCAGAGTACTGCTCAGATTGACATGTTTTTGAGGAGCACACCAAGGAATTAAAATTCAAGAGCGCAGCAGTACAGCACGAAGCACAGTAATCCCACATGGCCCAAATGCGCAAATTAGAGCTTTACAATTGCTCTATATTTTCTTAATTGACCTCTTGGTTCCCCCCCCACCCCCCACAAGTGTTATTCGCCAACTCTGCACTTTATCAGATCCCAGAGTCGAAACACTGGGTGTCATTTTTATCGTCACCGTTTGGCCGATCGATTGCCCGCCCGCCGTAGAACTCGCCCAATTTCCGTTCCAATGATTTCAGGCGGGTTCTATAATGGCCGTGTGATCCGCTTTGCCCGTTTACCAGTCAAGCAATGAAGATGAAAACTACCCCCACTATTTCCTGTCTTTTGTGCTGAATAGAATAAGAGACAAGGGTAAGAAAATACCATATTGTTTTCATGTAATCATTTAAAAATATCTGTTCCGGTGTACTCTAGACTAAGTGCTTGAAGCTTGCACGGATACATAAACATGCAGGAGCTGTCATTTACTTGAGACACATAACGGGTGGGCAGTGGGCAGAACTCGTCCACCACCTGCCCGCTGCTACCACCATGAAACCTGAGCCATTTTGAGGCTCAGGCCTCATTTACATACAGCTGGTGAGCTGCGGGTGCCAAACCACTGCTCCTGAGGTGCTTGCTGATTGGGGAGAGCGGGAAATCGGCCTGCTTTAACGCATATCCGGCGGACAGTTGGAGCCTGGAGCCAAGGGTGGGAGGAAGTCCCCGGGGAAGCCTCAAGTGGGCCGGCAGCGGGCTGGAGTTTTATTGTGGTGGACTCCTGCTCCTCCAGTCTCGACAACAATAAAAGTTAGAAGAAACTTTAGCTGTTTCTGATCGGCGTCCAGAGGTCCCTTTAATTACCTCTGGTTAAGCTGCTCGGCGCTGGTACGCGTAGAGAACAGTAGCGTAGTGGTAATGTCACTGGGCTAGTAATCCAGAGGCCTGGACTAATGATCCAGAGACGCGAGTTCAATAAATTCAGTTCATTAAATAAATCTGGAATAATTACTAGCATCAGTAATGGTAACCATGAAGCTATTGGATTGTCATAAAAACCCATCTGGTCCCCTAATGTCCTTTAGGGAAGGAAATCTGCCGTCCTTACCTGGTCTGGCCTATATGTGACTCAAGACCCACAGCAATGTGGTTGACTCTTAACTGCCCTCTGAAATGGCCTAGCAAGTCACTTCAAGAAGGTGGCTCACCACCACCTTCTCAAGGGCAACTAGGGATGGGCAATAAATGCTGGCCTTGCAGGTGGCCTTCCACCTGAAACAGGCAAGCGCTCTGGCCACCTAACTCAGAGACAATACCCAAGATGGCGGCAACCAGTGTAAATGGAGCGGTAAGTGAACCAACATCATTTTCAGGCCATTATCGCCACATTTACACCAGGCGGGGGCACTTAAAGTTGGCCCCACACTGCTTAAAAGTCTTTATAAGAATGAATATGACTGAAAAGTTTCTTCAAAATCACTTGAATCCAGACTAAAGTTGCTGACTGAGCACAAAGATCACGGTTGTAACTATCTGATGAAATACATTATTTTAGAATCAGCAAGAATTATGGTGGAACGCTAAATGTAAAAGAGATATTTCCCCCTCATATTAATATTTAGTTCGGACAAAATGAGTAGTTCATCAATAATAGGCAAATTAATATACCTTATGATTAATGGTGAAAACTGGCCTGACAGAAAGAGCTTGCTGATCTTTAGGATGCACATTATGCCCTGAATAGATAGCATTCTTTAATTGACCATTAGAATATGTTAGAAGGTTCCCATCTGATATATTTATTCACCTTCAGCTTCAGTGCTTGTCACAATTCTTTACAAGAAGCCTCGTGTGAGACCTCATTGTGCAGTCCACTGGTGCCAGACTCCATGGCCCTGATATTTATGTGGAGGGAGCAGGTGCGCCTGTCAGCAGCCGGGGAATCCAGAAATGGCGGGAACGCGGATGTCCTGCTGAATTTAACGGCAGGACCTCATTAGAATTTTTTTTAGTCAGTTTCCCGCCCGGCAGCCGACCAGATTGAAAGCTGGCTGGCTGACGGGCGTGAAAGTCTGTGGCACAAGGCAGCAGCCGGGGACCGCTGGGGACGGTCCCCAGGCAATTGAGAAGGTCAGTGGGAGTGGGGGTGGCTCAGAATGCAGCGGAGATTGCGGAGGGTGGAGAGAACGCCGGGTTGAGGGGAGAGAGAATGCTTGGGAGCGAATGGCAGGGAGAGATCAGATGGCGGGGAGAGGAAGAGATTGCTGAGGTGGGAGGGGGGGGAGAGGGAGAGAGAGAGATCGGTTCGCGGGGAGCGAGGAAGATCACTGTAGGATAGCAAAATACTGCGGATGCTGGAAATCCGAAATAACAACAGAAAACGCTGGAAAAACTCAGCAGGCCAGACAACATCCGTGGAGAGAGAAAGAGAGTTAACGTTTCAGGTCGATGACCTTTCGTCAGAACGATCACTGTAGGTTTGTTTGAGAGGCCGGGAAGCACTCCTGCTCCTCCTGGACCACAAGCAGTGCTGGAAAAATACTTACCTGATGGGTATAGTAACTGTCGCCTCCTTCCCGCTTCCGGATTTCCCAAGATACAAATTGACGGCAAAATCTGAGGCATGCAGCCTCAGTTAAATACTATGACCAACCCGCCTCTCCACAGCGGGTTACCTGGCCGACCCCAAACCCGCCGTGGTTAAACAGGAAGTAGGTGCGTTCACGGCAGATTGGGGTCGGCTTTCCCATTTTTTCAAATTTTAACTTCCCCGACCCCCTCCCGTTTGTCGTGGGGGGGATTAAAATTACCCCCCATGTGTCTAATATAAATCAGCCTCATAGTCTAAGAAAGATTAAGTTCATTCTTACTCGGCTTCAGTCTCATGCCTAGGGTATTACTGCATTACACATGTGTTGGAGCAAAATTTGAGTACTCTTGAATATCTGCCAGTTTCCATTATCCACTGGCGGAGGGGGACAGATAATGTAGGTTTGTTGGAGAATTTTCCTCCGTTGATACCATCGCAACAAAGGATTGTTAGTCCAGTGACAATAACTCTGCTTATGATTCACGAACGAGTGGTTTTTATAATAACAAGCTTTATTATATTGACTGGTAATGGTCTTCCATTTATATTAAATGATAAGATGATATCCAAATAATACAACCTGGTTCCCAGGCTCCGACTGCCTTGATCGAGCTCTGACCCAAGAGAACAACACAATTCATTCCCAAATCCTGGAGCGACCAGCTCCAGTCCTCCGGGCAGCTGCGTGGCTCCAGACCTCGGGAACACTCTGTCTTAAAGGGGAAACAGGTTCCATTCTTATACTATAATACAATCTTGCTCTGTGCCCACTTATTACGTATGTTTAGCTGAGGCCCCATTTTTAGGTGTTTATCCAGCTTCTAATCTGTTCAGCCTTTGCCTTTGTGCTACAAGCTTTGTTTATAATACAGTGAGTGTGTAGGCCAAATGTGTATCTTCTTCCATGGTTTGTGGTGTCTTGGCAACTAGTCCCTTATCAGGGTATGAGCCTTTTTCTTGACCTGGGTGTTTCCATTCTCTGCCCTTGTGTTTCCAAACTGTCTGTTATTCATATATAGAGACAAGATTAAGATTTCCCTTTCTCCCACATTTGCTCTAACACTAAAAATGCTAAAAGAAAGGAATGCTGGGACAGCTTGACCATTTCAATCTTAAATATTCTAACAAGGTTCAAGTCTATTTAATCAAACATTTGTATTGTAACAAAGCTTAATAATTACATTACATGTCCTCTTACAAATAATTCCTTTTATATATTTTTTAAATGTTACATTTGCAATCTTAATTTGAAAATGAATCTCAGTATTGTTGAATGCCAGTTCCTAAGATTTGTTTTTTCCAACATTATTTCCCCACCTCTGATTAAATATGTTATTCCACATTCTGTCATGGCTCTTTCCAATCTGTGAAACCATCTTTCTGGCTGTTAACAACCCCAGTTCTTTAAATCAGCTGACTAAGGTTCAACCTTTTAATTAGAAACGTCTTCTGTAATAACTATTGCAATGTTCAATTTCAAGCTTGATTTAGTTGTAATCAGCTAAAGGTTTCACTGTTTACAACACTTAAGAACAAAATTTTTGACATTCCTGCAGTCCCAGAACATAGGGGTGGGGTGGGGAATTTTAACATGGGTGAGCACGTGGGATTGGGTGCAGCTGGGGGTTTCAATGGGGAAATATTCCGAGCACATAGGGAAGCCGTCTCCAACCCGCCGACTTCCGGGTTTTACTGAGGCGGGACAAGGGGCGGGCAGCCAACACGTTCCTCGGAGGCAGGTTGTTAATGAGGCTGGAAGCCTCTGATTTAAACTCCACAACATACGGGGAAACCCCACCTACATAACCCGCCCCAATAAATATCCAGGCTATGGTCTCACAATGTGAGAGTCCTTAGTACAGTGCCCAGAGACTGTAATTTACATGGACTATAGTGAGTTCTCATAATGATGTTAAAATGTATTACGTAGCGGCTTGCACACTAAGTTATTTTGCCATTAGTCCAATTTTCTCCCCATTTTCTTCAGTTATTCATAACTTACATTTCTTTACTATGCTTTTTTATTTCTAGAGGCACAGATTATAATCCGATTTTTTATATATAATTTGGAGACAAATGAATGAAAAACATATAACTATCTTACAATTTCCATCACAGTAGCATCATATATTATTATCTAAAAGGAAGTTCTAGTTGATGTTCTGTAGCTGCACAGCATGGGGATATGGCAATTCTGGAATAGATGGCACAGATTTGAGCACTGGTTTCTGAGTGTTCAGTGATAAGTATTTCAGAAAGCTAGTGATGCACTTAGTACTGCGTGTGTCATCTAGGATACCGGTAGATCCAGGTCTTCAGGTTAACAATGTTCATGATGAAACAAGAGCCTCCTGTCTTTTTTGGTTGTAAGGGTTCTACATGAAATCACTTTAAGTAGTTTCAGTTTCTGATGGGTGAGGGTCTACAGCACAAAATGGCTGCTAAATTGGTCATCTTAGTGAGAGAGACAAGAAGAGTAGCCAATATGGGAAAAGGAAAAACAAATTCCAGTACTTCAGTAGAAGATACTCTTTTGAGGCTTGGGTTGTACAGGGCAGAGGAAGCTTTAACGTGTAACTGCTTTGTCTTGTACCCAACTTCAGCACTCGTTTCCTTCATAAAACAAGCCTTGAATTTCCTTGTCTTGTATTTCGTTTGTATTTTTCTGGTCTTGCAGCATAACCACATTCTTATGCTCTCCTTTATGGAAATTCATTTAATGTTAAGGTTATGACGTTTATACTACAGCACTGGAGATTTCAGCAGGAGGAAAATTAACTCTCATGGGTATTATGCACCTTTGGCTTTTGCCAGGACACCATAGTTCATTATTATTGAAGAAGCCGACATAATCTTCTCCAGTCATGGTGCTGGAAGCTGGCAGTAACTTCTTCTCCCCCCTTCCCAAAATAAGATTGAATTTAAATCATTTATTCCATTTAAAAATGTTTAAAAGATGAACAAGAAATGTATTTTTATTTGCTTTCATATAAATTAATTTTCCTAAGTTTTACTCTTCTTAATTTAAAGGAATCTGGGAAAATCGGGACTTCGCGTATCTTGCTTAGGACTTGGTAAGTAAAGATTTTTAGTGTTACCATGATTTTGGGTTAAAATGTAGCGGTATTTTGCGAGGCCCCACTATTAGTGCAGAGCCTCGCTAGTAGTGACAGCGAGTCAGAGAATCGTGGTTGGAGTGTTATCTTATCTTCAACCCATACTCTGGTTTCGCGAAGCTCAGCACTAACAGCGGGGTCTCCCGAAATTACTCCTTATATGTCTTCTTCGTAAATATATCACAATGTAAATTTGAAATATATAAAGGTATACTTTTAGGTTGCACTTATGCTACTACCTTCACAAAGATGCAAAGTGAGTTTGGGTACATATTGATTTGAAAAGTGACAACATAACATGAGTATCGGGTCTGGAGCTGACACTTGAGAGCACCAAAAGCCAAGCAGTGCGAAGACTGGCATCCAAGATGCATCTCATCTAACCTTGAATTTGTAATGGCTAGAGTAGAACAGTGCGGTCAATACGTTAGCCATCAGCCACAAGCCACATTTGGCTAATTGGGAATCCAGATGTGGCTGACTAATTCTTGATTAGTAAATAAAAATTGAGTAATAGATACTATCGTTGGGCATGCGATGCCAATACTCATATTAGCATGGCATATGCATGTGTACTTTAACCCTTTTGTTTATTTGTTGGTAAAATGGTCAGATGAAAAGTAGGGTGTGTGAATATTTTTTGATCATTGTGTGTGCTTTACTTCCTTGGTAACTGCTTATTGGTTATCTGCTAAAATGGTGTGTAACACGGGTGAAAATGCAGAACTTCAGCACCATGGAAACACCAGCAACATTGTACAGAGAGGGGAGTTGTCATCATGGTCAGTTTGATGAATCGCAATAACAGCTCCAAACAGTAGAAAAAAGCAAACCCAACCAGTAACAAGCAGCTCCAACAGGGCATATCATGGCAAAGGGCAAGCAGCATCCAACCTCGTTCTGAATGGAGAACAGGGGTGAGTCTGGTGGGTCACATTGTGCAAGTCAACATTCTCTGATGAAGTCAAAGGACCGCTCACAACTGCTGGACAAAAACCTCGAAGCTGCACTAAGATATGCTGTGTCCAAAAAGTTCATGCCAGAATTCCAAATTTCGGTGAAAGGGAGAGACTGCAAATAGAGTTTTGCACTGAATGGTGGGAGATGCTTGTTATGTAAATATTCATGCAAGGCGTTTTCCACTAAAATCAATGCATGTGGCCAAAACGGTGCCGCTATAGTCACACCTGTGACTAGTCAATGGTTTCTATTAGACAACACTGCAGTAAGAACTCCAAACCAGTGTGAAGCCAGCTTTTAAAAGTACACGGGTGGTTTTGGCAGACTGAGGTTGTGATAGATGCTGCTCTCACATTGATAGCTGCAGTATAACTGTTGCCTTATTGTTAATACTTCTGTATATTCTTTAAAAATGTAAAGCAACGGGAGGAGATTGTCACCTTCACCGCCTGGGTGGTAATCTGTTGGAACGGATCGCACGCCCTTTGTAGTACCTGCCCAATCGGACGGGTTATATAAAGGGAGGGCGATCCACTCAATGAAATTACTACAGACAAAAATCTACCCCATGATTTCAAAATTAATATTAACTTTTTTTTTACTAAATTAGATTGAAAGACTACACTAGTTGTAACTACAACTAAAAAGCTCATTTAATGTTAGTTAACTTCACTTTAGAGTTTAGCTTTTAGAACTTCCACTTCTGCTTTGAATGTAATTGAGAGGCTCCTTGCTGGCGTACATTCCACAAACACCAGCAACCCTCTAGTGCCTCCCCGAAGTGGCCATTCTTCACTTGTGACTCTAGCCAGTAACTGTAGGCAGACTGTTCTTGGGGAGCATCACACGTGAGTCAGAATATTTCCTCAAATGATGTCCACACACATCTAACGACCTCCAGCATGGGTCACTGGAATTGAAATCCTATACATACCACTGTACAGCTTAGGAACATGCAACTCATCACAGAGGATCGCACCATGGTTGTTCCTGGCTCGACAGCCATGATTTCACCTACCAAGGCGGGTCCGGTGCGACCACGCTGCTGGCTCCAGCCCGCTCTGTGAAATGATTTTACGCTGATTGGGCTTGTTAAGCAAAAACGTAGAAAGTAAATTGGAAGGACAGAGGAATCAAGGGCTAGATAGTAGTCAACAAGGAGGTTTGCCTGTACTAAATGGTATATACTTCAATGCAAGGAGTATAGCGAACAAGGCAGATGAGCTGAGGGCACAGGTAGATACTTGGGACTATGATATTATAGCTATTACAGAGACGTGGCTGAAAGAGGGGCAGGTATGGCAGCTCAACATTCCTGGTTACAGGATTTTCAGACTGGATAGAGAGGGAGGTAAAAAGGGAGGGGGGGGTCGCGGTATTGATTAAAGAAACTATTACAGCTGTGAGGAGGGATGATATGTTGGAGGGATCATCAAACGAGGCCAGATGGGTCGAATTGAAAAACAAAAAAGGGGCGATCATACTGCTGGGAGTGTACTACAGACCCCCAAACAGTGAGAGGGAGATAGGAGAACAAATATGTCGACAAATTTCTGAGAAGTGCAAAAACTATAGGGCAGTAATAGTAGGGGATTTCAACTACCCCAATATTAACTGGGATAAAATTAGTGTGAAGGGTATAGAGGGTGCGGAATTCCTAAAGTGCATCCAGGAGAACTTTTTTAGCCAGTATGTAGCAAGCCCAACAAGGGAGGGGGCGGTTCTGGACTTAGTTTTAGGGAATGAAGCTGGGCAGGTAGAAGGCGTATCAGTGGGGGAGCATTTTGGTGCTAGTGACCATAATTCTGTTAGATTTAAGGTAGTTATGGAAAAGGACAAGGATAGACCAGGAATAAAAATTCTAAATTGGGGAAAAGCAAATTTTGCTAAGCTCAGAGGGGATTTAGCCATAGTGGACTGGAAACAGCTACTTGAAGGTAAATCAGTGTCAGAGCAGTGGGAGGCATTCAAGGAGGCGATCCGGAGGGTTCAGACCATATATGTGCCCTTAAAGAAAAAAGGTGGGACTAACAAATCTAGAGCCCCCTGGATGTCTAGACATACAGGGTAGGATAAAGAAAAAAAGGGAGGCGTATGACAGATACCGAGGGCTAAATACTCCAGAATCTTTAGAGGAGTACAGAAAGTGCAGAGGTGTAATTAAAACGGATATTAGGATAGCAAAGAGAGAGCATGAAAAATTCTTGGCAAGTAAAATCAAGGAAAACCCAAAGATGTTTTATAAATATATTAAGAGTAGGAGGATAACTAAAGAAAGGGTAGGGCCTATTAGAGATCATGAGGGTAATCTGTGTGTGGAGGTGGGCGACATCAGTAGGGTTCTTAATGAATACTTTGCGCCTGTTTTCACAAAGGAGAGGGGCAAAGCAGACATTGCTATCGGGGGAGGAGTGTGAAATATTAGATGAAATAAACAGAGAGAGAGAGAGAGAGAGAGAGAGGAAGTATTAAGGGGTTTAGCAGCTTTAAAAGTGGATAAATCCCCAGGCCCGGATGAAATGTATCCCAGGCTGTTAAGCGAAGCAAAAGAGGAAATAGCAGAGGCCCTGACCATCATTTTTCAATCCTCTCTGGCTTCAGGTGTGGTACCGGAGGACTGGAGGACTGCTAATGTGGTACCCTTGTTTAAAAAGGGAGAAAAGGATAGACCGAGTAATTACAGGCCAGTCAGCCTAACCTCAGTGGTGGGAAAATTATTGGAAAGAATTCTGAAGGACAGGATAAATCTTCATTTAGAAAGACACGGATTACTCAAGGATAGTCAGCACGGATTTGTTAAGGGAAGGTCGCGTCTGACAAACTTGATTGAATTTTTTTGAAGAAGTAACAAGGAGGATAGATGAGGGTAGTACGTTTGATGTAGTGTATATGGACTTTAGCAAGGGTTTTGAAAAGGTTACACATGGAAGACTGATCACGAAGTTAAAAGCCCATGGGATCCAGGGCAAAGTGTCAAGTTGGATTCAAAACTGGCTCGGAGACAAGAAGCAGAGGGTAATGGTTGATGGGTGTTTTTGTGACTGGAAGGCTGTTTCCAGTGGGGTTCCGCAGGGCTCAGTACTAGGTCCCTTGCTTTTTGTGGTATATATCAATGATCTAGACTTGAATATAGGGGGTATGATTAAGAAGTTTGCAGATGATACTAAAATCGGCTGTGTGGTTGATACTGAAGAAGGAAGCTGTAGACTGCAGGAAGATATCAATAAATTGGTCAGGTGGGCAGAACAGTGGCAAATGGAATTCAATCCGGAGAAGTGTGAGATAATGCATTTGGGGAGGGCTAACAAGGAGAGGGAATACACATTAAATGGTAGGCCACTGAGTAGTGTAGAGGAACAAAGGGACCTTGGAGTGCATGTCCACAGATCCCTGAAGGTAGCAGGCCAGGGAGATAAGGTGGTTAGGAAGGCATACGGAATGCTTGCCTTTATTAGCCGTGGCATAGAATACAAGAGCAGGGGGGTTATGCTTCAACTGTATAAAACACTAGGTAGGCCTCAGCTGGAGTACTGCGTGCAGTTCTGGTCATCACATTACAGGAAAGATGTGATTGCACTAGAGAGGGTGCAGAGGAGATTTACAAGGATGTTGCCGGGAGCAGAGAATCTTAGCTATGAGGAAAGACTGGATAGGCTGGGTCTGTTTTCCTTGGAACAGAGGAGGATGAGGGGAGACCTTGTTGAGGTGTATAAAATTATGAGGGGCATAGATAAAGTGGATAGAAAGGACCTATTTCCCTTAGCAGAGGGGTCAAAAACCAGGGGGCACAGATTTAAAATAATTGGGGGAAGGTTTAGAGGAGATTTGAGGGGAAATTTCTTCACCCAGAGGGTTGTGGGGGTCTGGAACTCACTGCCTGAAAGGGTGGTAGAGGCAGGAACCCTAACCACATTTAAAAAGTACTTGGATGTGCACTTGGGATGCTCTAACCTGCAGGGCTACGGACCAAGAGCTAGGAAGTGGGATTAGGCTGGCTAGTTCCTTGTTGGCCGGTGCGGACACGATGTGCCGAAATGGCCTCCTTCCGTGCTGTAACTTTCTATGATTCTATGATCTCAGTAGATCACGAAACGTTACTGCAAAGCCACACTCAGCGTCATAACAGCACAGAAGGAGGCCATTCGGCCCATCGAGTCCATGCCGGCTCTCTGTAGAGCAATCCAGTCAGTCCCATTCCCCCGCTCTATCCCCGTAGCCCTGCAAGTTTATTTCCCTCAAGTGCCTATCCAGTCTCCCCTTGAAAACATTGGTGTCTCCGCCTGCACCACTTCCGTCAGCAGCGAGTTCCAGGTCCTCACCACTCACTGCATAAAAAAGTTTTTCCTCACATCCCCCCTGTATCTCTTGCCCAAAACCTTAAATCTGTGTCCCCTAGTTCTTGTACCATCAACTAGTGGGAACAGCCTTTCCCCGTCTAGCCTATCCAAACCCATCATAATCTTGTACACCTCTATCAAATCACCCTGCAACCTCCTTTGCTCTAATGAAAACAAATCCTTGTAGCTAAGATCCCCTATCCCCGGAACCATTCTGGTAAATCTCCTCTGCACCCTCTCAAGGGCCTTCACATCCTTCCTAAAGTGTGGTGACCAGAACTGGACGCAGTATTCCAGTTGTGGCCTAACCAGTGCTTTATAAAGGTTCCACATAACTTCTCTACTTTTGTACTGAATACCTCTATTTATGAAGCCCAAGATCCCATATGCTTTGCTAACCACTCTCTCAATATGTCCCGCCACTTTCAGGGACCTATGCACATTAACTCCCAGGTCCCTCTGTCCCTCCACATTCTTTAAAACTGTGCCATTAAGTGTATATTGTCTCTCCCTGTTCCATCTGCCAAAATGCATCACCTCACATTTCTCTGTATTAAATTCCATCTGTCACTTGTCTGCCTATTTGGCTAGCCTTTCTATGTCCTGTTGCAGTCGATTGGTATCATCCTCACTATTTGCTACACCCCTAAGTTTGGTGTCATCGGCAAATTTAGAAATTCTACTCTGTATTCCAATATCCAGGCCATTTATATATATATATATATATCAAAAAAAGCAGTGGCCCCAGCACTGACCCTTGGGGAACACCACTGTCTACCATTCTCCAGTCTGAAAAACAGCCATTGACCACAACTCGCTGTTTTCTGTCCTTAAGCCAATTCCTTATCCAAGCTGCCACTGACCCACCTATTCCATGAGCCTCAATTTTGTTAACCAGCCTTCTATGTGGTACTTTGTCAAACGCCTTCCTAAATTCCATGTAGACAACATCCATTGCATTCCCTTCATAAATCCTCCCTGTTACTTCATCAAAAAATTCAAATAGATTAGTCAAACACGATCTGCCTTTTACAAATCCGTGTTGGCTCTCCTTAATTAGCTTAAACCTCTCCAAGTGCCCGTTAATTTTTTCCTTGATTATTGTTTCTGAAACTTTACCCACCACTGATGTTAAACTGACCGGCCTGTAGTTACTAGGATTGTTCTTACACCCTTTCTTGAACAATGGTGTCACATCTGCCACTTTCCAATCCTCAGGCACTTCCCCCGCATCTAGGGAAGATCGGAAAATTATGGCAAGCTCTTCCGCTATCTCCTCCCCCAATTCCCTTAGCAACCTGGGATGCAAGCCATCTGGACCAGGCGACTTATCCACTCTAAGCATACCCAGCCTTTCTAGTACATCCTGTCTATCAATTTTCACCCCTTCCATTGCTTCTACCTTTTCCACTTCTACCGATATTTTGTCAGCATCCACCTCCTTAGTAAACACCGATACAAAGTACTCATTGAGTATTGTAGCCTTGCCCTGTGCCTCTAAGCATATATGACCTTCTTTGTCTCTAATAGGCCCCACTCCGCCTCTTACTACCCGCTTACTGTTTACATGCCGGTAGAAGATTTTGGGGTTCCCTTTTATGTTAACCGCCATTCTACTCTCATATTCTCTCTTTGCCAATCTTATTTTCATCTTCAC
Source organism: Squalus acanthias (assembly GCA_030390025.1). NCBI lineage: Eukaryota > Metazoa > Chordata > Chondrichthyes > Squaliformes > Squalidae > Squalus > Squalus acanthias. Next base: position 45,945,084 of record CM059429.1, read on the forward strand.
TTCCCCTCCTCAACTTATTGTATTTGGTCTGGTTCTCCCTTGACGAATTCACTGACATGCATCATACACCCTCTTTTTTGTTTAATCATCTTCTCTATCTCCCTCGTCATCCAAGGAGCCCTTGCTTTGGTTCCCTTACACTTTCCTCTTGTTGGAATGTACCTAGCCTGTACTTGGAACATCTCCTCCTTAAAGATCACCCATTGTTCCGTTACAGTTTTTCTGTCCGTCTTTGGTTTCATTTTACCCTGGCTAGATCCTTTCACATCCCATTGAAGTTAGCCCTATTTCAGTTTAGAAGTTCCACTCTAGATTGTTCCTTGCTCCTCTCCATTGCTAATCTAAATCTTATGATACAATGATCACTCGTACCCAAGTGTTCTCCCACAGACACTTGGTCGACCTGGCCCACCTCATTCCCCAGCACAAGATCCAGCAATGCCCCCTTCCTAGTTGGGCCAAGAACATTCTGGTCAAGAAAATTCTCCTGAACACATTTCAGAAATTGCTCCCCTCCTTTCCCTTTACCCTAGCATTATTCCAATCGATATTTGGGTAATTAAAGTCCCCCAATATCACCACTCTATGGGGTAGAAATTAGGTCGCGCCCCATTTGGGGCGCAAATATCGTCTGGACGCAAATATTAGCGCCTGGCGCTAATTATCGGCACTGACTGGAAACTTCACTTTTACCGCCCCGGGAGGTGAGTGGAGCGCTAAAGCAGGCGCTGCACACCTGTCTTAAGGCGCAAAGGCCAAGGAGTGAGGCGCTAACTCAGAGCGTTGGCGAAGCTCATGCAATGTCAGTTAGCAATGGAACACACACACAATGGCACGGGCCAGTTCTTAAAGGGGATGGTTAATCTTGCTTTCCATCCACATCCTGTTCATTGCAGCCTTGAATCTCGGCCTGGAGAGACTTGCACATCAAATGTGCTGGAAAGAACAATGGAGAGTACCAGGCAAAGAGCTCAGAGTGCAGCTCCCACAGTCTCTGCTAAATCGATACAAGGAATGGCAAATCAAAATGAACCTGCAAAGTGCTGCTCAGTACCCAAAACTCCTTCACACAACGTTGAATCTCTCCAGAAGTCTCTCCCTCTCTCTCTCAGAATGCGTAGTTCAAAAATGCCACCAACAATAAAAGACATCAGAGGCCCCCTTTAAATAGCGCCCCCCCCAGCCCCACAGCGATTGATAGCGTTCCAGTCTTCCGGTCGTTGGAAGCGCCAGGCGGTAAGGCAGGGTGCGCCACTCAATTTCCGCTCCGGGGCGCCACAAGGGCGTTGCACCATGGAATGACGTCACAATCTGCGCGCGCAGGTGGTCGCAGCGGTAAGTTTTAGCGCCGCCGCACAATCTCAAGTTAAGTTCTCGAGCGGTGCAAACATCGCTGCGCCCGGGCGTTAGCGGCTTTGCGTCCCATTAGCGCCCTCTTAAGGCGCTAACGGGAGGCGCAACCAACTGAATTTTTACCCCTATAGCTCTTGCATATCTCTGTGATTTCCTTGCAGATTTGCTCCTCTACCTCCCTCTCACTATTTGGAGGCCTATAGAATACCCCCAATAGCGTGATCATACCCTTTTTGCTCCTCAACTCTAACCAAATGGATTCTGTTCTTATCCCCTCAAGAACATCCTCCCTTTCCAACACTACAATGTCTTCCTTCATCAGCACTGCCACCCCACCTCCCTTTTTTCCTTCCCTATCTTTTCTGACCACCTTGTACCCTTGAATATTAAGTGCCCAGTCGTCACCGTTTTTAAGCCACGTTTCCATTATTGCCACAACATCATATTGCCACACAGCTAATTGTGCTTGTAGCTCACCAAACTTATTCACCACACTTCTAAACCCATTTTTGAATTTTTCGTAGTCTTTCTTAGTCTGCTCCTATCTAATATGGTACTACTTCCGTCTCTAGTACTACTTTCTTCTCTAGTTCTATCCAACACATTCACTCTTTTATGCGCCTTATTCCTCTTTTCTACTCCTATATGCTGGTGCCCATCCCCCTGCCAAGCTAGTTTAAACCCTCCCCAACAGCACTAACAAACCTCCCCGCGAGAATATTGGTCCCGGCTCTGCTGAGGTGTAACCCGTCCGGCTTGTACAGGTCCCACCTTCCCCAGAAATGGTCCCAATGCCTCAGGAATCTAAAGCCCTCCTCCTGCACCATCGCTCCAGCCACGCATTCATCTGTTCTATCCTCCTATTCCTGTATTCACGAGCACATGGCATCGGGTGTAATACGGACATTACTACCTTTTGAGGTCCTGCTTTTTAATCTCTTTCCTAGCTCCCTATAGTCAGCCTGCAGGACCTCATCACTCTTTCTGCCTATGTCGTTGGTACCGAAATGGACAACGACCTCTGGCTGTTCACCCTCCCCCCTCAGAGTGTCCTGCAGCTGCTCAGTAACATCCTTGACCCTGGCACCAGGGAGGCAGCATACCATCCTGGAGTCATGTCTGCGTCCACAGAAACGCCGATCTGTTCCCCTAACCAATGAATCCCCTATCACTATTGCTCTTCCACTCTTCTTCTTCTCTCCCTGTGCAGCTGAGCCACCCGTGGTGCCGTGGCCTTGGCTCTCCCCAGAGGAGCCATCACCCCCACCAGTTTCCAGAACTGTAAACCGGTTAGCGAGCGAGATGCAATCTGGGGATTCCTGCCCTACCTGCCTGGTCCTCCTTCTTTGTCTGGTGGTCACCCATTTCCTCTCTGCCTGCACATTCTGAGGCTACAGGGTGACCACTACTAGATAGGGGGAGATAGAGGAACAGATATGTAGGCAAATCTCAAAGAAGTGTAGAAATAATAGGGTAATAATAGCAGGGGATTTCAACTTCCCCAATATTAACTGGGATAGACAGACTGTGAAAGGCTTAGAGGGTGTGGAATTCTTAAAGTGCATCCAGGAGAGCTTTTTGAGCCAGCATGTAGAAAGTCCTACAAGAGAGGGGGCGGTACTGGACCTAATTCTAGGGAATGTAGCCGAGCAAGTGGTAGAAGTGTCAGTAGGAGAGCATTTTGGTGACAGTGACCATAATTCGGTGAGATTTAAGGTAGTCATGGAAAAGGACAAAGATGGACTGGAAATAAAGGTTCTAAATTGGGGGAAGGCTGATTTTAATATGATAAGGCAGGATCTGGCCAAAGTGGACTGGGATCAGCTACTTGTAGGAAAATCCATATCAGAGCAGTGGGAGTCATTCAGAAAGGAAATAGAGAGAGTACAGCGCCAACATGTTCCCGTAAAGGTCAAGGGTGGGACCAACAAGTCCAGGGAACCCTGGATGTCAAGGGATATACAAGAATGGATTAGGATAAAAAGGGAGGCTTTTGGCAGATACAAAGGACTAAAAACAGTGGACGCCCTAGAGGAATATAGAAAGTGCAGGGGGGTTCTTAAAAAAGAAATTAGGAGAGCGAAGAGGGGACATGAAAAAACACTGGTGGGCAAAATAAAGGAAAATTCCAAGGTGTTTTATAAGTATATTAAGGGCAAGAGGATAACCAGGGAAAGATAGGGCCCATTAGGGACCAAAGTGGCAATCTGTGTGTAGAGCCGGAAGATGTAGGTGAGGTTTTAAATGAATATTTTGCATCTGTGTTCACTATGGAGAAGGACGATGTAGGCATAGAAATCAGGCAGGGGGATTGTGATATACTTGAACAAATTAGCATTGAGAGGGAGGAGGTACGAGCGGTTTTAGCGGGCTTAAAAGTGGATAAATCCCGAGGTCCAGACGAGATGTATCGCAGGCTGCTGTGTGAGGCAAGGGAGGAGATTGCAGGGGCTCTGACACAAATTTTCAGAACCTCTCTGGCCACAGGGGAGGTGCCAGAGGACTGGAGGACAGCTAACATAGTACCATTATTCAAGAATGGTAATAGGGATAAACCAGGGAATTACAGGACAGTGAGTCTAACATTAGTGGTAGGGAAATGATTGGAAAAAATTCTGAGGGACAGAATTAGTCTCCACTTGGAGAGGCAAGGATTAATCAAGGATAGTCAGCATGGCTTTGTCAGGGGGAGATCATGTCTAACTAATTTGATTGAATTTTTCGAGGGGGTGACTAGGTGTGTGGATAAGGGTAGTGCAGTTGATGTGGTCTACATGGACTTCAGTAAGGCTTTTGACAAAGTCCCGCATGGGAGACTGGTCAAGAAGGTAAGAGCCCATGGGATCCAGGGCAATTTGGCACATTGGATCCAAAATTGGCTTAGTGGCAGGAGGCAGAGGGTGATGGTCGAAGGTTGTTTTTGTGACTGGAAGCCTGTGTCCAGTGGTGTACCGCAGGGATCGGTGCTGGGTCCCTTGCTGTTTGTAGTGTACATTAATGATTTAGATATGAATGTAGGAGGTATGATCAGTAAGTTCGCAGATGACACGAAAATTGGTGGGGTGGTAAATAGCGAGGAGGGAAGCCTCAGGCTACAGGACGATATAGACGGGTTGGTCGGATGGAACAGTAGCAAATGGAATTTAACCCTGAAAAGTGTGAGGTGATGCATTTTGGGAGGACTAACAAGGCAAGGGAATACACAATGAATGGTAGGACCCTAGGAAGGACAGAGGATCAGAGGGACCTTGGTGTGCATGTACATAGATCCCTGAAGGCAGCAGGACAGGTAGATAAGGTGGTTAAGAAGGCATATGGGATACATGCCTTCATTAGCCGAGGCATAGAATATAAGAGCAGGGAGGTTATGATGGAGCTGTACAAAACGCTAGTTAGGCCACAGCTGGAATACTGTGTGCAGTTCTGGTCGCCACACTATAGGAAGGATGTGATTGCATTGGAGAGGGTGCAGAGGAGATTCACCAGGATGTTACCTGGGCTGGAGCGTTTCAGCTATGAAGAGAGACTGGACAGGCTGGGGTTGTTTTCCTTAGAGCAGAGAAGGCTGAGGGGGGACCTGATTGAGGTGTACAAAATTACGAGGGGCATGGATAGGGTAGATAGAAAGGAACTTTTCCCCTTAGTGGAGGGGTCAATAATCAGGGGGCATAGTTTCAAGGTAAGGGGCAGGAGGTTTAGAGGGGATTTGAGGAAAAACTTTTTCACCCAGAGGGTGGTTGGAATCTGGAACTCACTGCCTGAAAGGGCGGTAGAGGCAGGAACCCTCACAACATTCAAGAAGCATTTAGATGAGCACTTGAAATGCCATAGCATACAAGGCTACGGACCAAGTGCTGGAAAATGGGATTAGAATAGACGGGGCTTGATGGCCGGCGCAGACACAATGGGCCGAAGGGCCTCTTTCTGTGCTGGAGAACTCTATGACTCTATAACCGTGCTTTCCAAGTATTTCTCAGCCTCGCGGATGCACTGTGGTGACTCCAGCTGCCGCTCAAGCTCCGAAACCCGGAGCTCGAGTTGCTGCAGTTGGCTACACTTCCTGCACACGTGGTTGTCCAGGCTGCAAGAAGCATTCAGGATTTCCCACATGGCACAGGATATGCAAATCATGGGACTGAGCTGCCCTGCCATGCTTCTATTTAACAGACTATGGAGGTAATTTAGCAGAAATAAACTTAAAACTTAACAAGAAACACTCAACAGCTACCCACCAATCAGCACTTCCCTCTATTAGATAGGCTATGATCTACTTAGCAGAAATATACTCAAAACAGAACAAAAAAAAACTTACCACAAATACTCACCCGATACTCACCTCTCAGCTCCCTTGTGCCAGCGACACCTTTGAATTCTGACGTCACTCCTTCGTTGTGTCGGTTGCCGACTGTCTCCCTCGCAGGTAGTCCACTCCTTCAGACTCCCAGGCCTCTGCTCCGCGATGCCTTTATCCCCGGTCTCCGACTCCGTTCCTCCCACAGGTCCACTCACTTAGACTGTACTGCTGTCCTGTGACGTCACCCATTATTTTTTGGAAATCGTGGAAGGTCCCGCCGCCGCCGCTGGTGTCTCCAATTAGGTCCTCGCTGTTTAAGTACTCTGCTGCTCTGGCTCTCAGCTCCCGCTCTGTTTGAAGTACTCTGCCGCTCTGGCTCTCAGCTCCCGCTCTGTTTAAAGTATACTCAACCTCATCCTGCTGTGCCACTCATCACATCCCCATCACTCTGCCTTCCCTACCCTACTCCTGCACATCCTTACTCACACCAACTTACCTTGCACCTCCACCCATCCCTCTCTATCTACATTATCACATCCCCATCTCACTAGCCAGCCCTCACACTCACCCTCAACCTAGTCCAATCATACCAACTAAGAACACACAAGGGTAGGCACTTGGGTGTTTTAGCCAATGTTCGTGTGAAGTTTCTGTTAATGTGCTGTCAAACATTGAACTCTTTCTTTTCAACACTTTGCGTTCTTGGACAGATTTGTGTGCACCTTTGGAAGTGGCTTAGTGATTTGCAGTGAATGGTGAGACATAACGGTACCCCGTGTGAGTGTGAAAGGAATGGCTTGGGCATTATAGGGATGCTTTATGGTGTTGGTGTTGGTGTGGGGTGGTGCCAACCTGGCACATTATGTGGCAGCCAAGGTGTACAGCGTCAAGTGAAGTAAATCTGGCCATGGTGAGGCCGTCCCTGGCCTCCCGGGCAGCAATGTGGCTGGGTGTTGATGCCCTGTGTCTTGTGCAGCACCAGTTGATTGTGGAGAAGGTTGGTGTGGATGTTGGTGCTGCTGGTGTTGGGGCTGATCATAGTGGGATTCTGTGGACCAAGGTGAGATTTTTTCAAGGGCACCGATGCTGATGGAATAGATGGCAGGTGAACGTTGAGGTGACAGAAGTGATCTGTCAGTGGTGAGAGAGGTTGTTCCAATGAGGTGACACTAGATAGAGCGTTTGCTGCAAACACTTGCAACCTGTATAAAGCTCAATCTGTCTTTCAAATGCAGTTAGCAATAGCTTCTAACCTTGGAAAGTGAACAGCTATGAAATGGGAGCATTTATAGATCATTTGCAGCTGTCAAGTTAGGAAATCATCCCATCCCGACCTCCTTACCTGACGTGATCCCCGAGCAGCGGGGAAGTTGTAAAATTGAAAGGTAAGCTTAAAATACTATTTAATTGCCTCTGATCAATCTCTTAATGATCTAAATTGCCTCCCCTGCTGCTTGGTGTTGGGTCTGTTCAGCGATGACAGACCCAACATCTGGGAAACTAGCGTGGAGGCGGCTTGACAGTAGGTTCCTTACCGCTGTCAAAAAAAAAATTCCCCACCCGACCTGCCACCAAACGCATCCGCTGACCCCCCTGAAAAATTCCCCCCTATGTTTCAGCCACTCACTTCGTTAAGCAACTGAGCCAGTGAGGAAGCTGAATGTATTGTTCACAGTAATGACTAACAGCATTATCAATTAACACAATAAAAAGAAAGTACTATCTTGGGTGTGTGCAAATTGACAGTTGATGATGTAGCCCAGTGAATGCATAGTGAAAGATGAGAAGATTGATAGCGCTATATAAACAGATTAAAACTGAATCTGTGTACACAATTATTTAGTTCTTGTCTGTGTAACCGGTAGAGTTTCCGCTTTGGGTGCAATCAGCAATCCGGGCACAAATTGCGCCCAAAATTAAGGCCGTTTTGCGAACTTAAAAAAAAAAATTCTGCTCAAACTCAATTGCATATTGCCGAACGCAAAATCTGCCGTGAACCAGCGCAAACGTAGTTTTAAAAAAAAATTTAGCTTTAAAAAATATTCCTTGATATATTTAAGATTAGTAACTTGGTGCAGTTTGATTAATACTGTTGAAAATAGGTTTATCACAGTGTCAATCAACCACCTGTGAGTAACCCAATCTTAAATTACTGAAAATCATAGAATGGTTACAGCACAGAAGGAGGCCATTCGGCCCGTCGAGCCCGTGCCAGCTCTCTGCAAGAGCACTTTAACTAGTTGCACTCCCCCGCCCTTTCCCCGTAGTCCTGCAAATTTGTTTCCTCCAGGTACTTATCCAATTCTCTTTTGAAAGCCACGATTGAATCTGCCTCCACCACCCTCTCGGGCAGTGCATTCCAGATCCTAACCACTCGCTGCGTAAAAAAGTTTTTCCTCGTGTCGCCTTTGGTTCTTCTGCCAGTCACCTTAAATCTGTGTCCCCTGGTTCTCAACCCTTCCGCCAATGGGAACAGTTTCTCTCTATCCACTCTGTCTAGACTCCTCATAATTTTGAACACCTTTATCAAATCTCCTCTCAACCTTCTCTACTCTAAGTAGAACAACCCTAGCTTCTCCAATCTAGCCACGTAACTGAAGTCCCTCATACCTAGAACCATTCTCATAAATCTTTTCTGCACCCTCTCTAAGGCCTTCACATCCTTCTTAAAGTGCGGTGCCCAGAATTGGACACAATACTCCAGTTGAGGCCGGAGCAGTGTTTCGGTTTATTATTACTTGTTTGCCTTTGTACTCTATGGGCTGGATTTTGATACTGGGGCAGGTTGGGGTCGTGTCATCCACTTTTCATGTTATCCACCCGACTGCAATTGGATGTGGGAGATTGATGCAATTTTCACCTAATTAGGCAATTGAGTTCCAGCATGTGGGAACCCATGAACCAATTAATGTTTTCAGTCTGAAAGTCACCTTTGATGATGTCATCATTGCTGCTGCATTGAAGGTCTTCAAAGACTGCCTGGCCTTTGCTGTGAGAGGACCTGCAAAATAAGCAGCAGCCCACGTCTGCTCCCAGATATTTTTACACCACCACTCCCAGATATGTCTCCTCTCTATCTATCCATATATACATCCATCTACATAGCCATCCATCTATGCATCCCCATAGCCAGCCAGCACTATCCATATCCAAATGTGCTCCCACCAGGTTTCACAATCATGGTTCAGAACAGGCGTGCTTCACGTAGAACAAGGGTTAAAATCTCAAAGGCCTTTCAAAATGGCATTATAGAGCCAACTTAGTGCTTGTTAAGGGCCTTAACAGCCTATCCCGCCTCTTAAAGGCGGGACGGAGTCGGGACCAGCAGACACGATTTAATGAAAATTGCATGGAGGCGGGATGGAGGCGGACTTGTGCCCGCCCGCCAGTTTTCGCAATTTTAACCTCCCACACGCCTCCAAACCCGCCTCCATGGGTCAATGAAAATCCAGCCCTATGTCTCTACTTATGAAGCCCAGGATCCCGTATGCTTTTGTAACCGCTTTCTCAACCTGCCCTGCCACCTTCAACGATTTGTGCACATATACCCCCAGATCTCTCTGTTCATGCACCCCCTTTAGAATTGTACCCTTTAGTTTATATTGCTACTCCTCGTTCTTCCTACCAAAATGTATCACTTCACACTTTTCTGCGTTAAATTTCATCTGCCACATGTCCGCCCATTCCACCAGCCTGTCTATGTCCTGTTGAAGTCTACCACTATCCTCCTCACTGTTCACTATACTTCTAAGTTTTGTGTCATCTGCAAATTTTGAAATTGCCCTGTACACCCAAATCCAAGTCTTTGATATATATCAAGAAAAGCAGTGGTCCTAGTTCCGACCCCTGGGGAACACCACTGTGTACCTTCCTCCAGTCTGAAAAACAACGGTTCATCACTACTCTCTGTTTCCTGTCACTTAGCCAATTTTGTATCCAGGCTGCCACTGTCCCTTTTATTCCATGGGCTTCAACTTTGCTGGCAAGCCTATTATGTGGCATTTTATCAAACGCTTTTGGAAGTCCATGTACACCACATCAACCTCATTACCCTCATCAACCCTCTCTGTTACCTCATCAAAAAACTCAATCAAGTTAATCAAAATGACTTAAAAAAAATATATGGAACCATTTGCTAGTTATATTGGGGTACAGTAGTCAGTTTCTTAGTAAATTTTAAAAAATTATATTCAAAAGCTTTTAAAATGTATCTGTTAGCATCCTTGTGCCCAAAAGAACCTGCTTACTTTTTAGAGCCTCATCGAAGGCCTGCAAACGAGCGCATTTAGCGGAAACTGCCAATGGTGATTAATTTATCCTGGAGGTGTGGCCAGTTTTGTGGGTGGGGCCAGCTTCTAGTGCAATGTTTTTTAAACCAGCGCAAAAGATCGCAGAAACTCAATTTGCACTGGACGTAATTTGCGCTTATTGGCAAACTGTGAAATCGGACGAAAAAGCTACCACAAGCTAGCGGAAACTCTATCCCATTAACAGTATTTTACCATAATTACAGGGATTCATTTAACTATTGTTTTCATTTGTCCACCCACCTGGCCATGCCCCCAGGTGAAAAACTATGGGCTGGATTTTGCGGGGGGTCAGCGGGTCGATCGGTGGCGGGTCGGGTGGGAAAGCGTTTTTTTAACCTAGCGACTCGGGACCCCGCAGTGAATCCGCCGCCACCCGCCTTTACCAAATGTCAGGTCTGTCAGCGCTGAGCAGACTTGACATGCAGCGGCGGGGGTGGCAATTAAAATCATCAGTGGCTTGTTTACCTGCCACCGACATCGCCCGCCGAGGTTCATAAAATTGCTGCCTATGTTTTCGCAGTATAAAGCACATTTTCCCTTAAGTTTGACCAAGTACAAATAGATGATTAATACAATACCAGTGAGAAAAATGAAAAGGGCTGATACCCAGTAGCACAAGTCGCTTATTTCATGCATTCATAGTGGTGGTAGCTCTGCACTGCGCGTAAGGAAATGTGAAAATAGTGACCTTCCCATATTTTGGAAATTCAGATAAATGCTCATTCGCAGAACATAGCTGGTGCAGGGTGGAGGGTTGGTGGGGGCAGATAGCAGTAAATTTTAATATAAATATGAACACTACTGTTTAAGTTTTTTGATCCAGAATGGTGGAATATAGCTGCTATCAGTATTGAACCTGAAATTGTGGACGGAGGCTACTCACGGGCGAATGCCTCCGATCCACAAGACTACCTGGTGCCTCCGGGCCTTCGGACTCTTGCAGTCCTGGGCCTGCAGGTGTATGCCTGCGTAAAGGCCCACATATCCCAAGGGCGCATGCGATTCGCACGCGTCCCTGGGATCACGTGGGCCAGCCCAACCAATCAAAAAGGGGGATTTCCATTGTGCTTATGGGGATTCCATTTCCGTAGGGCAGAAACTGATAGCCAAGTTCCGCACTCATGAGGATGTCCTCAATCGCGATATCGGGTTCATGTCACGATACAGAACGTGACTTGACATCATGGCCGGTCTTCCCAGGTGTTTTTTTTTTTTTTTAAAAAGGCTAACACAAGAACACAAATTGACAGGATATGCAGCCAGCAGGTGGTTTGACACGTTGGACCCCCTGGGACACATCTCATTGTCTTGGCTGTGCTCTTTGTTGTAGCGAATAATGTGAATAGATTTTGTCTGGGTTTAAATTGTGAATTCTGGGAGATTCTCTCATTGCTAACTTACCTGACGAAGGAGCGACAGCTCCGAAAGCTTGTAAAATTAAATAAATCTGTTGGACTATAACCTGGTGTTGTGCGACTTCTCATATTTGGAATGACATAAAAAACAGTTTCACACAACTTAAATAAAAATAAATCATCACATGTTTAAAATTAATTAAAATACAATTTAATTAAACATTTAAACCAAAAATTTTATTTTTTGAAAAATAAATTTAAACATTTTTAAAGGGGCCAAAAATAACCTCAACTAATTTTAAAGGCTTTTGAATGTTGAAATGATTTTTAAAAATGTATTTTAATATTTATTTAAACCCTTATGCTGGTAAAAGAAGGCCCTACACCTGCTTTCACCAGGCGTAAGAGTTTTGTGGGAATTCACTGGGCAGTAGTTGGGCAAATAGCCCAACTCTCCGCCAGCGAATGTCCATTTCCTGCGCATGCGGATGATCCGTCAAGCTGAAACTTGACAGATCGCAAGTTCCGGGTTTTCGCGCATGCGCAGCGCATGCACGGTCATAGGCCCCGTAAAATCCGTGCCATTATAGTTGTGTACCGTCTGTATTATAGTTGTGTACTTGTGACTGTATTTCTGGCCATTATATGATCCCCAATGGCTGTAAAACAATTGTACAAAATAGTGAGGTGGGCGAAGTAACTCCGCCATCCAGCATGCGGAAAGGATGGAGCCTGTGCCAACAACAGCAGTGTTCATTTGCCACTGGAGAGGCCAATGCCTCAAGGCGATAGTGCACACCACCTCTTTAGCTGATTCTTCGAGGCTCCAGCAGCAGCTTGGCTGCTTCAATTATCTTACAGTTGCCTGCAGCATTATTGTATAGGTTTAATGATGCAGAATTAATGATATACAGAATTCAGCTTGTATTCATCATCTGAAAGGGACGGGGAGAATCATTATAAGTAGGATTTAGAATTATCAGGAAATAAAATTAGTATTTATCAAACATAAGCTTAAAATAATTTTTAGTACAGTGCTGTTAAAGGTAGTTAGAGTCAAGACTCATGGGCTGGTGACTTTGTATCTACACCAAGGCCTGTAGCATGTTGGGGGAAATCAAAATGTCCCTATTTCAGACTACAATAGTGGTTAAATCGCAAGCATCATCGACTATAACTATCTAAAAGGGATTGAGAAGACATTTCTCTTTTCTATAGTTTTCATTTAAAAAAAAAAGGCCAACTTGAAAGTGTAATTTTGCTCCAATGAAGGTTCCTTCCTTCCTTCAGTCATCTGACTAAATATTGCCTATTTGGCTGCTGTGTGGTCAATATTTCTCTCATTTCTCTGTACAATGAGGATGAATACTAACTGCTGCTCCATTCACCTTATAGTCTTGCTGCTGTTTAGGCTTATGGATCCAAAACAGGAGAAACTAACTGCCATCAGTAATATACAGTACTCAGTATTAGTTTCAGGAACCTCAGGATGTCCTAAAATGCTTAACAGCCAATTAAGTACCTTTAAAGTGTAGTCACTGTTGTAATATAGGAAAGACGGCAGACAATTTGTACCCAGCAAATTCCCACAAACAACAATGTGATAGTGATCAGATAATCTGTTTTAGTGAAATAACAACAGAAAACGCTGGAAAAACTCAGCAGGCCAGGCAGCATCCGTGGAGAGAGAAACAGAGTTAACATTTCGTCTGACGAAAGGTCTGAAACGTTAACTCTGTTTCTCTCTCCATGGATGCTGCCTGGCCTGCTGAGTTTTTCCAGCGTTTTCTGTTGTTATTTCGGATTTCCAGCATCCGCAGTATTTTGCTATTGTATCTGTTTTAGTGATGTTGGTTGAGGGATAAACATTGGCCAGGACACCGGGGAGAACTCCCCTGCTCTTCTCCAAGGCGGCCTTCGAGACACACGACAACGCAAAATCATCGAGCAGAAACTGATAGCCAAGTTCCACACTCATGAGGACGGCCTCAATAGGGATATCAGGTTCATGTCACGCTACAGAACGTGACTTGACATCGTTGTCTGTCTTTCCAGTTTTTAAAAAACAAACACAAAAAACAAACCCCAAAAAAGACGGAGAGAGAGGAAGGGATATGGAGAGAGATCTGCTGCAGACAGCAGGATTTGACACGTTGGACCCCCTGGGACACATCTCATTGTCTTGGCTGTGCTCTTGGTGTGTCTTTGATGTAAGGAAAGATTGTATCTCTGCAGTATCTGTGTTTATATTCTGTGAACTTTTGTAGATTCACTCATTGTAACTTTACCTGAAGAAGGGGCAGGATAGCTCCGAAAGCTTGTAATTTTAAATAAATCTGTTGGACTATAACCTGGTGTTGTGCGACGTCTCATTTTTGTCAAAGTAGATGGTTCAAGGATGATTGGATAGAAATGTTAAATGACTTAAGGGTTTCACGATGATCATTATTTAATTTTAATCTCCAACAACCATTTTGCATAGCCTTGTTCAGGTACTTCCTGCTTCTCCCTGTGGGCTTGCATAGAAAATCAGGCGAAGTGAAAACGGACGGCTAATTCGCTATCGTCCATTTCTTGCCCAGTGATAAAAGTTAAAATTACTCCCTATGAGTGGAATTTATCTTCACTCACAGTTACTGGGGGAAATTTCCACCCTGCCTTTAGATCAGATGGATCTTTTTCTCTTTTTAAAAAAAAGTGTTTTTTCCAAGCTGATTTGTTTGGCTGTGCCAAAACTTTACAATCAGCACAGCTCCAGACACAGCATTAGGTCTGTGGAGGATTCAAGAAAATGAGTGATGGTGCGTGAAGATTCCTGGCAGTACAGGTGAAAACACTTTAAATACTGGGCCAATGAAGCACATGTGCATATACACACATTGTGTATTTATATTTTAAAAAGAAACTAAGACTTGTTTTTTGTTGGGGAAGCAGGCTTTTTGGTGCTGGAGTACCTTAATAAAGAGCGGCTGTCCACCCTAATAACAACCAATGATCTGGAAACAATTCTTTAAATAGGATCAAGAAGTTAGGCGTGGCTATTAAAAATGCAAATCAAGCACTAGGGTTTATTTCTAGAGGTATAGAATTGAAAAGTAGGGAAGTTATGCTAAACCTGTATCGAACCTTGGTTATGATGCGGAGATGCCGGTGTTGGACTGGGGTGGACAAAAATGAGAAGTCGCACAACACCAGGTTATAGTCCAACAGTTTTATTTGAAATTACGAGCTTTCGGAGCTCTGCTCCTTCGTCAGGTACAGTGAGGGCACTGTCCCTGACGAAGGAGCAGAGCTCCGAAAGCTTGTAATTTCAAATAAAACTGTTGGACTATAACCTGGTGTTGTGCGACTTCTCATTTTTGAACCTTGGTTAGACCACACTTAGAGTACAGTTCTGGTCACCATATTATAAAAAGGATAAAGAGGCACTGGAGAGGGTGCAGAGAAGATTTACAAGGATGATACCAGAAATGCGAGGGTATACATATCAGGAAAGGATGAACAGGCTGGGTCTCTTTCCTCTTGAAAAAGAAGGCTGAGGGGTGACCTAATAGAGGTCTTTAAAATTATGAAAGGTTTTGATAGAGTGGATACAGAGAGAATGTTTCCACTTGTGGGGAAGAGCATAACTAGAGGCCATCAATATAAGATAGTCACCAAGAAATCCAATAGGGAATTCAGAAGAAACTTCTTTACCCAAAGAATGGTGAGAATGTGGAACTCGCTACCACAGGGAGTGGTTGAAGCGAATAGTATAGATGCATTTAAGGGGAGGCTGGACAAACATATGAAGGAGAAGGGAATAGAGGGTTATGCTGACAGAGTTAGATGAGGAAAGACGGGAGGAGGCTCGAGTGGAGCATAAACGCCGGCATGGACTGGTTGGGCCGAATGGCCTGTTTTTGTGCCGTATATCCTATGTAATCCTATTTTGGGTTTTGGGGCATTTGTTCCATATTAGTGGGCTAAAAATGTGGAAGGTAAGGAGATTTTGTAAAGCAGAAAGATTTAAAACAAACATATGGCTTGTTCTTTTGCTGCCTCTTTCATTTAAAAGACTTTCAAAACCATGCTGATATAATTCATAACGTTTAAATTATTTATTAATAAATTATACATTCACGTTTATACTATGACTACTCCACATCTGTTCCCGTGAGTGAACCTTCAGGCAAAGTTCCCATTAACATGTCTGAGTCAGGAAAGCATTAAGAAAAAATTATAGGAAGCAGATACGGACTTTGTGGTACTAAATATTCAACATCCAATGAACTTAAGACTGTTGAGAAAAATTAAAAGGAATAGGATGTAATTTCAGTTCCATAAGACCAACTCATAAAAAGTTGAGGACATCCATCAAAGCACTGTAAAACATAAACAAACAGATCAGCCATTTCTGTTAGGAGCTCTCCCTTCTTCACATTTTGTGATATCTGTAGACCGGGAGTGCCCTAAGGCCTCAAACATGTTTTTTAATATTGTACAGTTCACTTTGCATTGGCTGCAAGGTGTTGTTATATTTTTGAATCACAAAATTCAAATTGGCTGAGTATTAGAAAACTCACTGGTGGAAAAGACTTGTGTCTGAACATCAGGCAGACAAGATGTGGGTCGACCGTGCTCTGATGAATAGCTTTAAGTGTCAGCCTTGACTCAGTGGTAGCACTCACTCCTCTGAGTCAGAAGGTCATGAGTTGAAGCCCCACTCCTGGACTTCAGCACATAATCCAGGCTGACATCTCAGTGCTGCAGTGTCAGAAGTGCCATCTTTCAGATGAGACGTTAAACCAAGGGAGGGTGGATTTAAAAGATCTGATGGCACTCTACATGGAACAGGGGAGTTCTCCCAGTGCCCTGGCCAACATAAATCCCTCAAGCAACACCACCAAAAACAGATTAACTGGTCATTCATCTCATTGCTGTTTGTTGGACCTTTCTATGTGAAAATTGGCTGCTGTGTTTGCCCACAAAACAACAGCGTTTACATTTCAAAAGCAATTCATTGGCTGTAAAGTGCTTCGGCACATCCTGAAGATGTGAAAGGTGCTATATAAATGCAAGTTATTTCTTCTTAACACTTCATGATGATTCATGAAGAATGGGCAGTTGGATAAGACACCTGAGCATTGTGGAACTGTGACCCAGGACGAGTTAGTGCCTTCTAGATAAGAATGGAGGAAAGGAGAGAAAATCTGGGGGGTTACGAGGAAGTGGGAATGGTTCTATCTGTGGTGTGAGGTGGCCCTGTGTCCTGCAGATCATTTTCTGGAGTTACGCTCTGTGGCATTCTGTTGCTTTTGAAAAACATGTCTCTTTATATAGCTCTTGCTGCCCAAATTTAAATCCGATCCTGTCATTCTCTTCCTGATTCTGCATCAAATCAGCTAATTGCAGCTACCCCATTAATTCTTTCATGATATTAAAAATCATGAAGTATTGCCATTGACAAAAAGGATAGAAAATGGTCTTCCTTTGAATCCACGGCAGACTTATTAAATTACATTGCATTTTAAATATGTATTTTTGGTTGAACTGCTTTCCAAAAAAGTACATATTGGAAATTTTAACAATTGTAAATTATTTGTCCAGAAATTAGACTTCGATGGTTGCCGCGGGGGTAAGGATCCGGCGCGATCTTACCTACCGCGCCTGCCTTTATGGTTCGGGCCCACACGAACTTCTGGTCCTGGGCCTCTCCCTGGTGCCGGCGCGCAGTGTGTGCGTGTCCCAGAGGCGCAGTTAGTTCGATGCGACCTCTGGGATCACGTGGGCCAGTTAGAGCCAATGGCAGCACACCTTCTTTCATTCATAGTTTTGACAGGAGAACTGTCAAAACTATGAATACAACTTGCCCCCAAAAGAACAGCTAAACCTCAATTAAATTAAAAAAAAACCCATCACATTAATAAAATAACTATAGTTAAATAAATTAACCACTTTAAACAAAAATTTAAATTTTTGAAAAAATTTAAATTCTTTTTAAAAGTTATAAAAATAAACTTACCTTTCTTTAAAGTCTCTAAAAAAGATAAACCTGTTGAAAAAAATTTAAAATAATACTTAATTAACTACTTACCTTGTTAAAAGGGGGTCTTACGCCTCCTTTTTTCATGTGTAAAATCTTTCATACTTACCCTCGCGTTCAAACCTGAAAAAAAACCTAAGTGTGCTGCGTGCGCACAGCCTGTAGTGCGCACGCGGTTCACTTAGGAACCGCCCCCTTCGCAATATCGGAAGTGCCGGTTTCCCGCGCATGCGCAGTGCATGCAGGAAACCAGCACTTCGGGACCGAATACAGGTGAGTACACAGTGTGTACTCTCCCGTATTCGGCCGAATTTCTGGGCCATTAATTCTAATAAATGTCAATAATGCAAATGCTGCTAGAGCGTGGCCTCCCATAAGCTCCAATTCCCACCAGTCATGTGGGGATGTGCTGTGCCAGCTCAATAAAATGCAAAAGCAATGTCTTACTAACCAAAATAAAGCATTTGAATTAAAAGCTCACCCCCTCAGTCAGCAACAGGATGTTGGATGAGATCGCTTGAAGATTTCTCCAACAAATGAGGCAAAACTAGTTTTGGAATACAGTGATACAATTGGAACATCACTTGGACAAGTTTTCAATAGTTTTGATCGTCATTTCACAATTACCACAAGCAAATGATTCAACTGTTTTCACAGGAATAATCTGACCTATTTCAACTGTGAGGACCTGCCTGCATTAAGGGGCTTCTCCTGTACTTTGCCCACGTGTCACATATTGACAAGGAACTATAGCAACTTAAGAGCTACCCGCCTATTCCTATCCTTCAGTACGCATGTTGCTGTTGGAGGGCGAATCCTGAAAGCAGATTGTTATCTCTGTGAGCACAGACTGCCGCACTTCTATGAGGTGTTATGTTCTTATGTGGTGCATTTACCTACTGATCATATCTACTGAACCCTTCCCTGTTGGCTGTTCTGGCCATGCTTCCACATAAGTCAAAATGTCCATTATCATTTCTTGGCATGTGTACCTCAACATCATCAGGGGAGCATTTTTGAGAAATGCTCCAACTGTGGTAGCCATTTGTGTGTCTGAGGTCTCTGAATTAGATACCACTGATGTTGGTTGCTGCACAACAATGGTCTGGAGAGCAGGCAATCAATGCTCCGCAACAGTACAAAGCTGAGTGACAGAATTCACACTACTAGGCCATTTCTTCCCAACTCTGAGTTCGAGTCCATTAGGGCAAAATTGGGTCGCGCCCCCTTTGGGGGGCCTAGCGCAGCGCAACCCAGGGCCCAGCTGGGCCACCAGGGATCGGAGTGCCGGCAAAAGAGCCCGGCACTCAAGAGGAGTGCCAGGCTCAGAGTGCAGCCGGCACCCCGCGGGGGCTTCACAGGAAGTCGAGGACAGCAACGGAGGCAGGTGCTGGCAGGCGGCCCGCAACAAAAACGGCCGCCCAGCACCTCCCCTTTAACTTGCGCCGCCCCGGCTGCATGTACGACCACCTGACCCTGTCGGATATAGCGTCCGGCGGTAAGTCAGGGGGCGCTACCGAAGATCGCGGCCGGGGCGCGAGCGGGGTGCTGTGTACGCCGATGACATCATTGCTGGAAGCGCAGCGCCGTGGGGCGCTAATGGTTACCGCCGCTGCTAACCTCCCGCTGAATTTCACGGGAAGTGTTAGCAGCGCTGTGCCCGGGTTGTTTTGCGCCCCGTTAGCGCCCTCTTAGTGCGCTAATCAACCAAATTTTTTCCCCCATGTATGTTACAAGAACATTTGGGTTCTAAATGACAAAAGTAATCTCCAAAGTCAAGTTTTGCTGTTTTGTCATATAGTTCAATCCTGATTTTCAACACAGCTGGACGGACTGATGTCTGTTTCATTTACTAGTGAGCTGTAAATTTCTCATGGGATGTCAGTGTCATTACATCATCTTCTTAACACGCCCAATTCATAAGAGCGATATGTCCCAGGTACTTAAAATGTTGAATGGCATAGATTATGTAGATATAAGCAAGCTATTTCAATTAAACTGTAACTACAGATTTAAAAGTCTCAATTTCAAAATTAGCAAGCCTCAAGCGGTACTTGAGATTAGAAGAAATAGTTAGTTGTGGATACGGGAACAAAACTTGCAGCAAATACAATAATTCCTTCAAAAAAGAGTTGGATAAAATCTGGTTGGGAACAAGACAGAAATCTCGAATGATAAATATGGACTGAAATGCTCAAGCACTTCATGAGAGACAGTGGCTGGGAATTTCCTCAGAGCTCCTCCTCCTCCTTCGACACCATAGCTTCACCGCAAATGTGGCAGAAAACCCGTTTATGCACGGAAACAGAGTTCTACCGCACTTCTGACAAAGTTACGGTGGCGGAATGGGAGTAGCTCCAGGGAAATTCCTGGCCAATGGCTCATGTGCGGCTCGGGCTGAGGAGCAATGTTGTGTGTGGATGGCAGCAGGTCAGATTTGAATAGTGGAAATGGATAAATATTCAGGAGTTTTGTTTAATTAGCTTTGGAAGTCGGGAAATATTTATTCTGACGTTTCCTTCAGGACCTTAAATAAGTGAAGGAGATCTATGAAAGGGTATATGGTTTGTGAAAGATTGTGTGGCCTTTTCTAAATTGCATTATTAGTGTTCTGGTACTAAATAATGTTAGATCTGCTCTGTTTATTTGCAGATTTTAGAACTTCACAATATCAAATATTTATCCATAAACTTTGTTGATGTATTACATCAATTTAATAGGTATATGAAACGGATGAGTGAGAATCAACAACTACTTGGATTAATGTACTGTGTTGCCTTTAACAGAAATGTCTCAAAGCAGAAGGATAATCAATTAAACATTAAAAATATCATACCAAAGGAAAACATGAACCTCTGGGAATATTCTTACTTCATAGAAAGCTAAGGGGTAAAAATTCACTTGGTTGCGCCACCCGTTAGCGCCTTAAGAGGGCGCTAATGGGGCGCAAAGCCGCTAACGCCCGGGCGCAGCGATGTTTGCGCCGCTCGAGAACTTAACTTGAGATTGTGCGGCGGCGCTAAAACTTACCGCTGCGACCACCTGCGCGCGCAGATTGTGACGTCATTCCATGGTGCAACGCCCTTGGGGCGCCCGTAGCGGAAATTGAGTGGCGCCCCCTGCCTTACCGCCTGGCGCATCCAACGACCAGAAGACTGGAACGCTATCAATCGCTGTGGGGCTGGGGGGGGCGCTATTTAAAGGGGGCCTCTTCCTGTCTTTTATTGTTGGTGGCATTTTTGAACTATGCATTCTGAGAGAGAGAGGGAGAGACTTCTGGAGAGATTCAACGTTGTGTGAAGGAGTTTTGGGTACTGAGCAGCACTTTGCAGGTTCATTTTGATTTGCCATTCCTTGTATCGATTTAGCAGAGACCGTGGGAGCTGCACTCTGAGCTCTTTGCCTGGTGCTCTCCATTGTTCTTTCCAGCACATTTGATGTGCAAGTCTCTCCAGGCCAAGATTCAAGGCAGCAATGAACAGGATGTGGATGGAAAGCAAGATTAACCATCCCCTTTAAGAACTGGCCCGTGCCATTGTGTGTGTGTTCCATTGCTGACTGACATTACATGAGCTTCGCCAGCGCTCCGAGTTAGCGCCTCACTGCTCGGCCTTTGCGCCTTAAGAGAGGTGTGCAGCGCCTGCTTTAGCGCTCCACTCACATCCCGGGGCGGTAAAAGTGAAGTTTCCCGTCAGTGCCGATAATTAGCGCCAGGCGCTAATATTTGCGTCCGGACGATATTTGCGCCCCAA
Source organism: Squalus acanthias (assembly GCA_030390025.1). Classification (NCBI taxonomy): domain Eukaryota; kingdom Metazoa; phylum Chordata; class Chondrichthyes; order Squaliformes; family Squalidae; genus Squalus; species Squalus acanthias. The sequence goes on from CM059429.1 coordinate 45,966,173, forward strand.
ATGGGGCGCGACCTAATTTCTACCCCAATCTTTGAAGTCAAAACATTTTGATTCTTTATTTTTTTTTATTCGTTTATGGGATGTGGGCGTCGCTGGCAAGGCCAGCATCCCTAATTGCCCTTGAGAAGGTGGTGGTGAGCTGCCTTCTTGAACCGCTGCAGTCCGTGTGGTGAAGGTACTCCCGCAGTGCTGTTAGGGAGACAGCTCCAGGATTTTGACCCAGCGACAATGAAGGATCGGCGATATATTTCCAAGTCAGGATGACGTGTGACTTGGAGGGGAACTTGGAGGTGGTGGTGTTCCCATGCACCTGCTGTCCTTGTCCTTCTAGGTGGAAGAGGTCGTGGGTTTGGGAGGTGCTGCCGTAGAAGCCTTGACGAGTTGCTGCAGTGCATCTTGTCGATGGTACACACTGCAGCAAGTGGAGAGTATTCCATCACACTCCTTACTTGTGCCTTGTAGATGGTGGAAAGGCTTTGGGAAGTCAGGAGGTGAGACTCTCGCCACAGAAAACCTAGCCTCTGACCTGCTCTTGTAGCCACAGTTTTTTTTATGTTGCTGGACCAGTTAAGTTTCTGGTCAGTGGTGACCCCCCAGGATGTCAGTTGGGGGGGGTGGATTCGGTGATGGTAATGCCATTGAATGTCAAGGGGAGGTGGTTAGACTCTCGCTTGTTGGAGATAGTCATTGCCTGGCACTTCTGTGGCGCGAATGTTACCTGCCACTTATCAGCTCAAGTCTGAACGTCGTCCAGATCTTGTTGCATGCGGGCATGGACTGCTTCATTATCTGAGGAGTTGTGAATGGCACTGAACACTGTACAATCATCAGCGAACATCCCCATTTCTGACCTTATGTTGGAGGGAAGGTCATTGATGAAGCAGCTGAAGATGGTTGGGCCTAGGACACTGCCCTGAGGAACTCCTGCAGCGATGTCCTGGGGCTATGATGATTGACCTTCAACCACCACAACCATCTTCCTTTGTGCTCGGTATGACTCCAGCCAGTGGAGAGTTTTCCCCCCGATTCCCATTGACTTCAGTTTTACTAGGGCTCCTTGATGCCACACTCGGTCAAATGCTGCCTTGATGTCAAGGGCAGTCACTCTCACCTCATCTCTGGAATTCAGCTCTTTTGGCCATGTTTGGACCAAGGCTGTAATGAGGTCTTGAGCCGAGTGGTCTTGGCAGAACCCAAATTGGGCATCAGTGAGCAGGTTATTGGTGAGTAGGTGCCGCTTGATAGCACTGTTGATGACACCTTCCATCACTTTGCTGATGATTGAGAGTAGACTGATGGGGCAGTAATTGGCCGGATTGGATTTGTCCTGCTTTTTTTGGACAGGACATACCTGGGCAGTTTTCCACATTGTCGGGTAGATGCCAGTGTTGTAGCTGTACTGGAACAGCTTGGCTAGAGGCGCGGCTAGTTCTGGAGCACAAGTCTTCAGCACGATAGCCGGGATGTTGTCGGGGCCCACAGCCTTTGCTGTTTCCAGTGCACTCAGCCATTTCTTGATATCACGTGGAGTGAATCGAATTGGCTGAAGACTGGCTTCTGTGATGGTGGGGACCTCTGGAGTAGGCCAATCAGGAGTTGATCTGTTGTATACTAACTAGCTTTTTAAAAAGCTTAACTTAATCTCATACAAGACTCCACTTTGAGTTATATTTATTATGGCCTTTTCGGTGCTTGCAAGCAGTTTCATAAAGCAGTCATATAGTGAACAGTGGCCACTTTGGTGATATCGCTCCGTTACACATTGTTTGAGGATCCATATTGGCATTGCTAGACCACAAGGAAGAGCTATTGAAAAACTCTGTTACAGTTTAGGCTTTCTCCCACATGTTTAACTTGTGTTCAGAGCAAAAAGGCAACTTCCATAAGTGGATTTAGCTGTGTGAGGCCAGTGGAGTGTGAAAAGCCAGGAGAGTAGGAAGTTTAGCTTCAGAAGAAGTTCAGTCTTCAAGGAGTTAAGTCTTGTGGTGCAGTTGGCCTATAATTGTACCTGAATGGTTAAATCTCTCAGTTTTTGTGTCTGATTTTCTTAAACATTTAAGAGAAACCAGTATAGTTCAACGTGGGGATATAGCTGAAGCTTATGATGTACATGATTTGGGAGGTCCTGGATGCCTCATATGCCCGAGGTGACCACACATGCAGCATGTGTCTCTAATTGTACTCAAAATGGAAATTGACATCACTAATAAAAGATCATTCTGAAATATATAACATACACAACAGTTTTAATACATTTTCATCTGATTCTATGGTAAGAGGCTGCACAGGATCAGCCTCCGTGGAAAGTGACACATTAGCCACAGAGCACTCAAGATTGGTCTTCAATCTTGACTGCTATCCAATAGCTCCATGGAGTTCTGGTTGGAGATATCTCTGTTTCACTGCACAGCAAGTAATGGCTAGCTATATAGCAATGTAATCAACAGACTAACTACAAAGGCAATAGGATTGTTTAATTATGCACAGCTTTGTTGCATGATGTGTTGGAATAAAATTATGCCATTATGTAGCTGATATGAGGAAACTGGTAAAGTGACTGTCTCGAATTCAAGGACACTCCCTGTCTACAGCTGTCATTGAGTTTGGAGTGGGTTGGGCATAATGTGGTCTGATGTGTTGCATCTTTTGTGAGTGTAAAGGCTGTTGATCTACAATGGCCACTGAGCCAAAGAAGGAAAGATTAGGAGGAGTGACCAAAAGTTTGGGCAAAGTAGTGGGTTTTAAGGAGGGTTAAAGCAGTTAAAGATGGAGAGAGAATCAGAGTTAACGTTTCAGGTCGAAGACCTTTCTCTCTCCACGGATGCTGCTGAGTTTCTCCAGCGTTTTCTGTTATTTCGGATTTCCAGCATCCGCAGTATTTTGCTATCGTAAAGATGAAAGGTTTAGGGAGAGACTTTCAGATACTGGGCTTTAGGTGGCCGAAAGCAATGACTTTCAATCATGTGATGCGCAGGGTGGGGGGTTATACATGAGGCCACAGTCAGAGGCATGAAGAGTTTGGGGAAGGAGGTTGTACAGCTGGAGATGGCTATGAAGATGGGAAGGAGCAAGGCCAGAGACGTATTTAAAGATAAAGATTGCTATTGAGTAATATTATGTACATAACATATTAGGCATATGCCAGAAGGTAATTTTAATTAAATATATATTTAAAAAATACAGTGTGAAACAGTCAGCTCATTTCTTCTATGTCGCCTGCAGTAACACCTAGCTTGACAAAGAATTTCTGTATATTATTTTCTTTCTAGGAACCTGGGTGACATTTGGAGGTCAGATTTCTGATGAGGTAAGAACAGTTTTATTCACTTAAGAGTATGACATTGTGTAATTTTTTAAAGAATTAAGTTATTGTAGTATATTTGGAACTAACATTTATGTTGCAATTGTCATTTGAGACATATTTGTATCTGTTATGGAATGTACACTTCCAAGTTGAGGTGGTCCCTCAATTCTGGTACATGTACTCCCACACCTGCAAAGGTGGAACAAAGGCACCTACCTGTAGAGGTGGAACAGAGGCACCTGGTGCACCTGTAGAGGTGGAACAGAGGCACCTGGTGCACCTGTAGAGGTGGAACAGAGGCACCTGGTGCACCTGTAGAGGTGGAACAGAGGCACCTGGTGCACCTGTAGAGGTGGAACAGAGGCACCTGGTGCACCTGTAGAGGTGGAACAGAGGCACCTGGTGCACCTGTAGAGGTGGAACAGAGGCACCTGGTGCACCTGTAGAGGTGGAACAGAGGCACCTGGTGCACCTGTAGAGGTGGAACAGAGGCACCTGGTGCAACTGTAGAGGTGGAACAGAGGCACCTGGTGCACCTGTAGAGGTGGAACAGAAGCATCTTCCCTGAAGGAGTATCAGGAAATCTAAGTGACAGGGAGCTAGAGGCTGAAGATGAAAGTTTCTTAAGTCCCAGTACAGAACCCATGCTTGCTCTCACTAGATGTGACTTCTGCAAGACCTAATGAAGGCACAATGGGCAGAATTCCTGGGATATCCCAGGAACATCCCAGATGTGCCTTGAACATCTCTCATAGACATGTGCGCAGCAGGTGGAAGTCCCACCCACCATCACCAGATTGGAATCAAGGGCAAAGGGTTACTGCTTTCTTTCCCACCCCCTACCAACATTTTTGCAACCTTTCCCACGCCAGGAATTTCAGCCCTTTCTATTGGCCTAGAAATTCGGGTGGCCGGCTTGCCGCGGGGGTAAGTATCGCGCGCGCTGTTACCCACCGCGCCTGCCGTTGTGTTTCGGGCCCACAGGAACTTCGGGTCCTGGGCCTCTCCCTAGTGCCGGCGCGCAGTGCTTGCGTGTTCCAGGGGCGCAGTTAGTGCGATGCGACCCCTGGGATCACGTGGGCCATGGAGAGCCAATGGCAGCAGACCATCTTTCATTCATAGATTTGACAGGAGACCTGTCAAATCTGTGAATTGAAATCGGCCCCAAAAGAACAGCTAAACCTCAAATAAATTTAAAAAAAACTATCACATTAATAAAATAACTATAGTTAAATAAATTAACCACTTTAAACAAAAATTAAAATTTTTGAAAAAATTAAAATACTTTTTAAAAGTTATAAAAATAAACTTACCTTTCTTTAAAGTCTCTAAAAAAGATAAACCTGTTGAAAATTTTTTAAATTATACTTAATTAACTACTTACCTTGTTCAAAAGGGGTCTTACGCCTCCTTTTTACTAGCGTAGAATCTTCAATACTTACCCTCGCGTTGAAACCTGAAAAAAAACCTAAGTGTGCTGCGTGCGCACAGCCTGTAGTGCGCACGCGGTTCACCTAGGAACCGCCCCCTTCACCATACCGGAAGTGCCGGTTTCCCGTGCATGCGCAGTGCATGCAGGAAACCGGCACTTCGGGAATGAATACGGGTGAGTACACAGTCCGTACTCACCCGAGAACGGCCGAATTTTTGGGCCATTATTTTTGTTATTCTGAAGCATTAGACAGAAAACATACTTATATCTGTTACTCTCATACAGGTTCAAAGCATCTTTTTTGAATCTGTACTTTACGTCTGTCCAACCATCATGTTTCTATTACCAATGACTTTTTCCAGTCAACTGTAATGAAACATCATTTTATAAATGTGTATTAATAATTTGATAAACATATCAAGTTATTTTTTTAATGTCATTGTAAAGTGTGGAGCCTTTGCCACTGGGCACTACAAAACCTTCTCAGCCACTTCTGATACCTTCTAGTTTTCCACTGTAGCTCTCATCTGTATAACATCACTTAAATAATATAGAAAATTTAGTCCAGCGTTTTGTTGGTGTAATATTTAGACAACTAGAAAATTGTTGTAGTATTTTTTTAAAAACAAATATTATCTAACTGACAACTAAGTGAAGAATTAGAAATAGCCTGCTATTAACCCAGCAGTGCGCTTGCTATTTTCAAATGTCATTAGCAATGTAGTTTGTGCCAAATCAGCATCTTTGCAACTATCCTCCTCCACTGCATATTATGACACAGCAGAGACAGAATTAGTAGAAGGTTTTGGAAACCCATCTTGTAGGGACAGTCTATGCAAATATGGTACATGGTTCCCACGCAATCCTTCAATTTGTGCAATTATCTACCAGTTTTGTGGGCCCTGTGGTAATTGTTTTCATTCCTACTGTGGTAAGTAGTTGGTGCAATCTTTTAATTATCAACAGAAAAATGAAACCTTAAATTAATTATACTGCAAAACCTAATGAATTCCTAAACTGTGAACTGAAGAGCGTTGAAGAAAAGTTAGATTCCCTACTTTGGCAGAGTCTTCTTCATTCTTCAAAATAATACATTCTTTACAAACCCTTGGGTATTATTGCAGAGGGGATGTCATATGGTTGTTTGGCGAGATGTCTTTGTTTTTCCTGCCCTCCATAAAAGGGAAGCAACATAATTGATTATCAGTTCACTTTAACTTATAGCTACAGAGTCTAACTAGGTGGTGCACCCTGAGTTGGAAATGGAACTCCTATCAGAGGCTGTGGGGATCAATGGGAGGGAAGGCAGAGAGGGGCAATCCATCCATTCACGGAATGAAGTAAACTTTACCAAGGTAGGTAACTGATATTTCTTCTTCATTCAGCATTCTCCACATACAGCAGGTGCATACTGAGGTATTGCCAGCTAGGAGGAGGAAGGACCTTGCAATGGAGTTTCAACACCAGCTAAAAAGACTGATCTAGCAAAGTTCTTCAGAGGTTAAGTCTAGGGTGTAATGCTTTGTAAATGGATGGGGATTGCTTCATGTCACAGCTTTGCAAATAATATTGATGGCCACCTGATAGAGGGAGGTGCAAGACGTGGCTGTTGAATGGATGGAATTGCTTAATTCTATCCTGGGCACTCTGCCAGAAAGATAATAATGCAAGATGCTTTCTACAATTCATATAACTATATGCTGTTTAGCTAATGGTTTTCTTAGGGTCTTAGGGCCATAGGAGATGAATTGCCATGATTTACAGAATTGTTCAGTTTGATTAATACAGAGTTGGCGTGTTCTGCAGGCATCCAAGCAATTAACCCTTCTTTCACGGTTAAATTTATGGAGAGGAGCTGAAATGATGTAACCACAATTTCCTACCCTAAAAGGAAACTGAGTTTTAGTTTTCAGCAATAATTTAGAATGAATTCAGAGAACTACGAGACAAGAAATCACATAAGGCTCATCTATAGTGAGGGCCTGATTCAGTTCCCTAATTCTGCAGGCTGAGACTAATGCTATTAGCAGTGCCCCTTTACACAAAATACATTTGAGGCTACATGTATTTAATGGCTCACATGGAGACTACATTCATTTTTGCAAAAGTAAGTTAAGGTCTCAATTCAGAGCTAATGGAGTAAAGTTGTTCATAATTTCCACATGGCTTTCATGGATTGGAACACCAACAGGTGATCCTGTAGCAAAATAGGAACCTTCCACATTGGCCGCAATCGCCGATCCGGCCACAAATTGCACCCAAAATTGTGTTCGTTTTGAGAAGTGTTTTGTTCGCAAGTTTCTGCTCAAACTGATTTGCATATCACTGAATGTAAACTCTGCCATGAATCAGTGCAATTGGGCAGCGTTTTAGAATGTAATTTAAAAAAAATGTTTTGCTTTAAAAAATATTCCTTGATATATTATATGATTTATAAATAAGCATTTTTAATCAGAGTGTCTCCTCCACCACCTGTGAGTAATCCGATTTTAAATAACTGAAAATGACAGAACCATTTGGTACATTGGTGTACAGTAGTCAGTTTCTTAGTAAATTAAAAAAACTATATTCAAAGGGGGAAAAATTTGGTTGGTTTGCGCCTCCCGTTAGTGCCTTAAGAGGGCGCTAATGGGGCACAAAGCAACTAGCGCCCGGGCGCAGCGATGTATGCGCCGCTCGCGAAATTGACCAGACATTTTGCGGTGGCGCTAAACACTACCGCCCCGATCTCCTGCGCCCGCAGATCGTGACGTCAGTCGAGCGTACAACGCCCTTGTGGCGCCCCGGACCGGATATTGAGTGGTGCCCCCCTCCTTTCCATCTGGCAGAAGCAACGACAGGGAGACTGGAACGTTTCACAGTCGGTGAGGGGATGGGGGGGGCGCTATTAAAGGCAGCCTCTTCCTGGCTTTTTCCGTGGTAGACATTTTTGCACCACTCATTCTGACAGAGAGAGAGATTCTGAGAGAGAGGAGAGACTTCTGCATAGAGTCAACGCTGTGTGAAGTAGTTTTGGCTACTGAGCATCACTTTGCAGGTATTTTTGGATTTGACCTTCATTACTTCGATTACCAAGAGACTTAGGGGGCTGCACTGATTCGGGGCATCGTCCTGCGCCTGCAGAATCAGAGGCAACAGAGACGCAGAGAGAGAGTGGCAATCATGGCCAGACGGAGGAGGGCCAACAGGCCTCTGTACAGGAGACCTTACCCTCCCAGGGTATTTCGGCAACAATTCTCCTACATTAATTTGTCTGAGGAGCAGTGTTTGCGCAGGCTGCGCTTCAGCAAGGAAGTGGTCACTGAGCTCTGCCACCTGCTGCAGCCAGATCTGCAGCCTCTACTGAGGACCAGGACGTCTCTGTCGGTGGCAGTGAAGGTCACAGTGGCTCTGAACTTTTATGCCACCGGTTCCTTTCAAGCAGCTACTGGGGACATCGCCAATATCTCCCAGTTCGTGGTCCATTGCTGTATCCGTCAGGTCACAAATGCCCTCTATAAAAGGAGACGCCAGTACATCTCTTTCCCGATGACCCGGACCAAACAGCATGAATGCGCATTGGACTTTGCGAGGATAGCGGGCTTCCCCATGGTGCAGGGCGCCATTGACTGCACGCATGTGGCATTGCGGGCACCGCATGAGAATGCAGAGGTTTTCCGAAACTGCAAGGGGTTCCACTCCTTAAATGTGCAGTTGGTCTGTGACCGCAGACAACTCATACTCGCTGTCAATGCCCGCTATCCTGGCAGCAGCCACAATGCTTTCATCCTGCGCCAGACTGCTGTGCCAGAACTTTTCCAGGCACCGCATCAGCCAAGTGGTTGGCTCCTCGGGGACAAGGGTTATCCACTCTGCACCTGGCTGATGACACCGCTCCGTAACCCCAACACCCCTGCTGAGCTGCGGTACAACGAGAGCCATCTCGCCACCAGGAACATCGTTGAGCAGACGATCGGCGTGCTCAAGCAATGGTTCCGCTGTCTGGACCACTCAGGAGGAGGCCTGCAGTACTCGCCTGAGCGAGTCTCCCTCTTCATAGTTGTATGCTGCATGCTGCATAACCTGGCAATCCTCAGGACCCAGCCAATACCACCAGGCCTTGGAGCACCACCGGAGGAGGAGGAGGAAGAGAAGGAGGATGATCATCAGCAGCACCAAGGCGGGAGGGAGGCCCACAATGTTGAAACTGCAAGGGCCGTCCGTCAACGGCTGATAACAAGCCGCTTCTAGGCCCCTACTGAGGAAATGGCTTCTGGCACGGAGAACAACATGAATGAAAGCAACCCGCAACCCCTAAGCTGGCCAAGGCAGCAATGATTCCAAAGGCCAAACCTGTACATTTTGAATACAAAAACTTTTTTATTTTACAAACTCTGTGTGTGTCATTTCTTCATGACAAATTAATAGAAACAAACACAAAAAATCATTCATTAACATAACTGGTTCTCACAACCTGGAGATAATGTCCAAAACACTAAACAAAAGTTTGAACACGAACCTCGGTCTTTAATAAAAAATTGACCAACATTTCGTCACACCTCCTACTTTTTGCCCTTCGAGGGTGATATCCTTCCCTTGCGCACTTCCCCCCTTCCCACCCTACTGCTCCTCCGTAATGGGGCCCCAGTGGCTGCAGCAAGGCTGGTGGAAGGCTGCTGATTGTCAGAACCTGAGACTACAGATGCCCTTGAAGGACGGCCTCGACCAGCTCTGGGCCTGGAGGGCCCAGCTGCAGACTGCACCAACTCTGCATGGGCGGCAGCAGTCTGTCCTACAGGCGGTGGCAAGTGCAGTGGAGAAGTGACAGTGGTGGCAGCAGGAATGCTGTCATCTTGAGAGAGGACAGCAACTCCCTGCTCGACCGACACACTGGCACTCCCACGGGGCAGCACATCAGCATCCGGAGTCACTGTGCTGGAGCACAGATTGCTGGCCTGCTGCGGTGCAGGTGAGAGCCCCAGGGAACTGTGTCCGAACCAGCGACAATAGCAGCAGTTAGTGCTTGCGTGGCCTCAATCTGAGTCTGCATTAGAGCAGTCTGAGATGGGATCATGGCAGCCAGTGACTGAATTGCAGCACTAAGCATTAGCGTGGCATCTGCCTGTGCTACAGCGAAGTGCTCTACACTCCTTGCCAGTGCATCAATGCATTCGGGCACGCTTCCCACTGCACCCATGAGCTGAGTGTGCATGTCCACCACCTGGGTGTTCATTTCAGCGATGAGCTGCTCCTCCTCTGCGTCAAGTGCAGCAGGACTCGCTGACCTACTCTCCCTCCGGGGAGAAGGCCCCCGAGCTTCCCTAGCCACATCGTGTTGCTGCAGCCCGCTGGGTCCTGAAGCTTCACCCTCATCAGACCCTTCCCCCCTGCTCCCCTCCAGGGAAGACGTGTTCCCAGTGTGGGCATGGGCTTCCTCGGGAGAGGGTGGTGCTGATGCTCCGGCTTCCTCTTCCTCCTCGCCTGCAGCTTCGTTCCCACTGGCAGCTTCAGGGCCCGTCTCCTCAGCTGGTGAATCACCATCTGAAAGCAGGGAGGTACAAGAGTGGCTTTAGCGTGAGGACAGGGGGGCAGTAAGGGAGGAAGGAGTGCAGCGATTTAGTAAGTTGGATTGAAAGTGTCAAAGGCTGGTGTTGTGAGGGACAAGTGGAATGAGAGAGGAGAAAAAAGTGATGACCTTACCATTGCTGTCCCGAACAGGGTCGACCTGTCAAGGGACAACGGGACCGATCACCTGGCTTGCCACAATCCTCTGGACGCGTGACTCAAGATCGCTGAGGGGTAGCAGCTGAGGCCGCCCTCCACCCGTCCGTTGCTGCTGTCTCCTATTATGAGATAGCTTGGCCTGCAAGAAAAAGGACGACGTCTGAGTAAATATACAGCCATGGTCTTGCTTGATGTGCCTCCCATAATTGAATAGCCCTTAATGTATGCAGACATGGTCTTGCCTGATGTGCCTCCCATAATTGAATAGCCCTTAATGTATGCAGACATGGTCTTGCCTGATGTCCCTCCCATAATTGAATAGCCCTTAATGTATGCAAAGTATTGAATGTGCGTGTGTGTTTCATGAGAGGGCCATAGGTGTTGGATGAGTGTTGGGCATTGGGGTTTTAAGACCCTCTGGCCACAGAGTGAGGTTGAGATGGAGGGATGGAGAGGTATTGAAAAAAAGCCACTCACCCTGATGACCCGAGTGAGGTCGTTGAACTTTTTGCGACATTGATTATGGGTCCTGGGCACCATGCTCCTGGAGGAGACGTGCTGAGCCACCTTCCTCCACACTCTTCTGTAGTTGCGCGGCAAAGGCCTCCTGCCACTCTCAGGGTAGAGTATAGATCTTCTGTGCTCCACCGCACCAACCAGAGCCTCCAAGGCCCGCTCGCTGAAGCGCTGAGCTCATTCTCTCACCCTCTCCATAGTCCTTGACTGGAAAATGTAGTCGCAGGTCTCTCCAGGCCGAGATTCAAGGCTCCAATGAGCAGGGTGTGGCTGGAGAGCAAGATCGACCCTCCCCTTTAAGAACTGTCCGGCGCCAGTGTGTCTGTGTTCCATCGCTAACTGACATCCCCTGCGCTGCGCCCACGCTCTGAGTTAGCGCCTCGCTCCTCGGCCTTTGCGCCTTAAGACAGGTGTGCAGCGTCTGATTTAGCGCTCCAATCACCTCCAGGGGTGATAAAAGCCAAGTTTGCAGTCATAGAGTCATAATGTGGAGATGCCGGTGTTGGACTGGGGTGGACAAATGTGAGAAGTCGCACAACACCAGGTTATAGTCCAACAGCTTTATTTTGAAATCACAAGCTTTCGGAGCGCTGCTCCTTCGTCAGGTGAAGTGAAGAGATGCATATAGGCACAGCATATATAGTGAGAGAACAAAGATTAACTGTAATCATCTGGCAGTATTCTCTGACTATATATGCTTTGCCTATGTGCATCTCTTCACTTCACCTGACGAAGGATTTCAAAATAAAGCTGTTGGACTATAACCTGGTGTTGTGCGACTTCTCACATAGAGTCAAAGGGGGAGAAATTCAGTATCGCCTCATTTGGGGCGCAATTATCGGCCGGGCGCAAAGATTAGCGCCCGGCGCTAATTATCGCCTCCGACTGCAAACTTGACTTTTATCGCACCTGGAGGTGATTGGAGCGCTAATCAGGCGCTATACATCTGTCTTAAGGCGCAATGGCCGAGGAGCGAGGTGCTAACTCAGAGCGCTGGCGAAGCTCATGTGATGTCAGTCAGCAATGGAACACAGACACAATGGCGCCAGCCAGTTCTTAAAGGGGAGGGTTGATGTTGCTTTCCATCCACATCCTGCTTATTGCAGCCTTGAATCTCGGCCTGGAGAGACCTGTCCATCAAATCTGCTGGAAAGAACAATGGAGATAACCAGGGAAAGAGCTCAGAGTGCAGCCCCCACAGTCTCTTCTAAATCGATACAAGGAAGGGCAAATCAAAATGAACCTGCAAAGTGCTGCTCAGTACCCAAAACTCCTTCACACAGCGTTGAATCTCTCCAGGAGTCTGTCTCTCTCTCTCTCTCTCTCTCTCAGAATGTGTGGTTCAAAAATGTCACCAACTAAAAAAGGCAGGAAGCGGTCGCCTTTAAATAGCGCTCCCCCAGTCCCTTCCTGACTGCAAAACGCTCCCCTCAACCTGTCGTTGCTAGCGGCAGGCGGTAAGGCAGGGGGCGCCACTCAATATCCGCTCTGGAGCGCTACCGGGGTGTTGCGCGCTCGACTGATGTCACGATCTGCCGGCGCAGGAGATCATGGCGGTAGTGTTTAGCGCCGCCGCAAAATGTCTAGTTAATTTCGTGAGCGGCGCAAACTTTGTCGCGCCCGGGCGCTAGTTGCTTTGCGCTCCATTAGCGTCCTCTTAAGGCGCTAACGGGAGGTGCAACCAACTGAATTTTTCCCCCATAGAGTTATACAGCACAGAAAGAGGCCCTTTGGCCCATCGGGCTCGATTTTCCAAGCCCGTGGAGGCGGGTTTGGAGGTGGGAGTGGTGGAAAAATTGCAGATTCGGGGGGCACGTAGCCATCTCGCCCCCAACCCGCCTCCATGCCAATGTCCCAGGAGGCGGGTACCCGACCTGTGCTGGGAGCTGCCTCCCCGAGGCGGGAAGGGGATTAGTGCCAATTACAGGCAGTTTTTTGGCTAATCCCTATTTTGAGCCCTGAAGTGTGGGCTGCCCGACGTCTCCAAACTACGCCAAGTTAGTGAGGCGGACCGTCGGTCTGCAGGGCTTGGAGGGGTCGAGATGTCCGGTGTACAGGTGAGTGATGGGTGCATGAGTGCAGAGGTAAGTGTGTTTGGTGTGTGTAAAGTGTTTTAATAAGTTTTACTTACCTTTACTTTCTTCTCCAGGCTTCCTCCATTCAGGTCTCGGGAGTCCCTCAGCTCACCGGCACAGAAAGCAGAATGGCTGCTGAGCTGTCAAAAGCTGCAGCCTCTGCTTTCTGGTCTGGACAGCTCTCTAACTGAGTCTGAGTAGAAGGACTCAAGATAGAAGACAGATTGTCAGTGTTTGACAGCTTCACAGAGCTGTCAAACGCTGATATTTCATCTGTCAAAAGCTCTTGACAGATGAAATGTCAATTACTGACGACACCAGTATCCAGGTGTCCCTTAATTGGCCTGCTGAGCCCGCTCGGCGGGCTTAACAAGGTCAATCAAGGGAAAGTAGCGTGGGTTGGCCACAAATCGATGGAGGCGGGACTACAACCCAAAAAGTGGGAGTCCCGCCTCCATCATGTCCCCATTGACAAAATCCAGCCCATCGTGTCCGCGCCGGCCATCAAGCTCTGTCTATTCTAATCCCATTTTCCAGCACTTGGTCCGTAGCCTTGTGTGCTATGGTGTTTCAAGTGCTCATCTAAATGCTTCTTGAATGTTGTGTGGGTTCCTGCCTCTACCACCCTTTCAGGCAGTGAGTTCCAGATTCCAACCACCCTCTGGGCAAAAAGGTTTTTCCTCAAATCCCCTCTAAACCTCCTGCCCCTTACCTTGAAACTATGCCACCTGGTTATTGACCCCTCTACTAAGGGGAAAAGTTCCTTTCTATCTACCCTATCTATGCCCCTCATAATTTTGTACACCTCAATCAGGTCCCCCCTCAGCCTTCTCTGCTCTAAGGAAAACAACCCCAGCCTGTCCAGTCTCTCTTCATAGCTGAAGCGCTGCAGCCCAGGTAACATCCTGGTGAATCTCCTCTGCACCCTCTTTCAATGCAATCACATCCTTCCTATAGTGTGGCGACCAGAACTGCATACAATATTCCAGCTGTGGCCTAACTAGCGTTTTGTACAGCTCCATCATAACCTCCCTGCTCTTATATTCTATGCCTCGGCTAATGAAGGCAAGTATCCCATATGGCTTTTTAACCACCTTATCTACCTGTCCTGCTGCCTACAGGGATCTATGTACATGCACACCAAGGTCCCTCTGATCCTCTGTCCTTCCTAGGGTCCTACCATTCATTGTGTATTCCCTTGCCTTGTTAGTCCTCCCAAAATGTCCTCACATTTTTCAGGGTTAAATTCCATTTGCCACTGTTCTGCCCATCTGACCAACCCGTCTATATCGTCCTGTAGCCTGAGGCTTCCCTCCTCGCTATTTACCACCCCACCAATTTTCATGTCATCTGCGAACTTACTGATCATACCTCCTACATTCATATCTAAATCATTAATGTACACTACAAACAGCAAAGGACCCAGCACCGATCCCTGTGGTACACCACTGGACACAGGCTTCCAGTCACAAAAAAAACATTCGACCATCACCCTCTGCCTCCTGCCACTAAGCCAATTTTGGATCCAATGTGCCAAGTTGCCCTGGATCCCATGGGCTCTTACCTTCTTGACCAGTCTCCCATGCGGGACTTTGTCAAAAGCCTTACTGAAGTCCATGTAGACCACATCAACTGCACTACCCTCATCCACACACCTAGTCACCCCCTCGAAAAATTCAATCAAATTGGTCAGACATGATCTCCCCCTGACAAAGGCATGCTGACTATCCTTGATTAATCCTTGCCTCTCCAAGTGGAGACTAATTCTGTCCCTCAGAATTTTTTCCAATAATTTCCCTACCACTGATGTTCGGCTCACTGGCCTGTAATTCCCTGGTTTATCGCTACTACCCTTCTTGAATAATTGTACTACGTTAGCTGTCCTCCAGGCCTCTGGCACCTCCACTGTGGCCAGAGAGGTTCTGAAAATTTGTGTCAAAGCCCTGCAATCTCCTCCCTTGCCTCACACAGCAGCCTGGGATACATCTCGTCTGGGCCTCGGGATTTATCCACTTTTAAGCCCGCTAAAACCGCTAGTACCTCCTCTCTCTCAATACTAATTTGTTCAAGTATATCACAATCCCCCTGCCTGATTTCTATGCCTACATCGTCCTTCTCCATAGTGAACACAGATGCAAAATATTCATTTAAAACCTCACCTACATCTTCAGGCTCTACACACAGATTGCCACTTTGGTCCCTAATGGGCCCTACTCTTTCCCTGGTTATCCTCTTGCCCTTAATATACTTATAAAACACCTTGGGATTTTCCTTTATTTTGCCCGCCAGTGTTTTTTCATGCCCCCTCTTCGCTCTCCTAATTTCTTTTTTAAGTACCCCCCTGCACTTTCTATACTCCTCTCGGGCTTCCACTGTTTTTAGTCCTTTGTATCTGCCAAAAGCCTCCCTTTTTTTCCTAATCCATTCTCATATATCCCTTGACATCCAGGGTTCCCTGGGCTTGTTGGTCCCACCCTTGACCTTTACGGGAACATGTTGCCGTTGTACTCTCTCTATTTCCTTTCTGAAAGACTCCCACTGCTCTGATTTGGATTTTCCTACAAGTAGCTGATCCCAGTCCACTTTAGCCAGATCCTGCCTTATCATATTCAAATCGGCCTTCCCCCAATTTAGAACCTTTATTTCCGGTCCATCTTTTTCCTTTTCCATGACTACCTTAAATCTCACCGAATTATGGTCACTGTCACCAAAATGCTCTCCTAGTAACACTTCTACCACTTGCCTGGCTACATTCCCTAGAATTAGGTCCAGTACCGCCCCCTCTCTTGTAGGACTTTCTACATGCTGGCTCAAAAAGCTCTCCTGGATGCACTTTAAGAATTCCGCACCCTCTAAGCCTTTCACACTCTGACTATCCCAGTTAATATTGGGGAAGTTGAAATCCCCTACTATTATTACCCTATTATTTCTACACTTCTCTGACATTTGCCTACATATCTGTTCCTCTATCTCCCCCTGACTGTTTGAGGGCCAATAGTACACTCCCAGCAAAGTGCTTGCCCCCTTTTTGTTTTTAAGTTCTACCCATATGGCCTCATTAGAGAAACCTGCTAAGATATCATCCCTCCTTACAGCAGTAATTGACTCCTTGATTAATATTGTTACAGCCCCTCCTCTTTTACACCACCCTCTGTCTCGCCTGAAGATTCTATACCCCGGAATATTGAGCTGCCAGTCCTGCCCCTCCCTCAACTATGTCTCTGTGATAGCAACAATATCATACTCCCATGTGTTCATCAACACCTTCAATTCATCTGCCTTACTCGCAAGACTCCTTGCATTAAAATAAATGCCATCCAGCCTTGCCATACTCCCTTGTGCCGTTACATATTTGCTCTGCCTTCCAGGCTGACTTGCTTTTTCCTCTATATTTGGCTGTGCATCACCCCCTACTATAGCTCCACTCCGTATCCCATCCCCCTGCCAAGTTAGTTTAAAACCCCCACCAACAGTACTAGCAAACCTCCCTGCAAGGATGTTGGTCCCGTTCCGGTTCAGGCGCAACCCGTCCGATTTGTACAGGTCCCACCTTCCCCAGAAGCAGACCCAGTGATGCAGGAAACTAAAGCCCTCCCTCCTGCACCAACACTTTAGCCACGCATTCATCTGCTCTATCCTCCTATTCCTATACTCACTAGTACGTGGCACCGGGAGTAATGCAGAGATTACAACTTTTGAGGTCCTGCTTTTTAATCTGCTACCTTGCTCCCTAAATTCTTGTTGCAGGACCTCATCCCTCTTTCTACCCACGTCGTTGGTACCAATGTGAACCACGACCTCTGACTGTTCGCACTTCCCCTTCAGAATGCCCTACAGCCGTTCAGTGACATCCTTGACCCTGACACCAGGGAGGCAACATACCATCCTGGAGTCGCATCTGTGGCCACAGAAATGTCTATCTGTTCCCCTTACAATAGAATCCCCTATCACTATTGCTCTCCCACTCTTTTTCCTCCCCTCCTGTGCAGCTGAGCCACTCGTAGTGCCACGGACTTGGCTCTTGCTGCATTCCCCTGAGAAACCATCTCCCCCATCAGTATCCAAAACGGAAAATCTGTCAGAGAGGGAGATGGACCCAGGGGACGCCTGCACTACCTTCCTAGTTCTTTTACTCTGTCTGGCAATCACCCATTCCCTGTCTGCCTGTGCACTCTTTACCTGCAGTGTGACCACCTTGTTAAACGTGCTATCCACGAAGATCTCAGCTTCGCGGATGCTCCACAGTGACTCCAGCCGCAGCTCCAGCTCCGAAACATGGATTTCGAGTAGCTGCAGCTGGAGACACTTCCTGCACATGTGTTTGCCCTGGACACTTAAAGTGTCCCTGACTTCCAACATCGCACAGGAGGAGCACTCCACGCTGCCGAGCTGCCCTGCCATGTCCTACCCTTAATTTACTCCCTTTAAGTTAAAGAACATTAAATACACTAGGGACCTTACTTCCCTTTAAACACTACTTACTCTAAACTAGAGACCTTACTTTTACTTTCATGACTGGAATGTAGAAATACTGTAGAAATACTCACCGCTGGTTCTCTGTCCCCTCTTGTGCTGCTTTTTAGCTCCTGCTCTCCTGGAAGCTGACAAAGATGGAAAAAGAAAGGAACACCTCCCTCCCCGAACTCCCTCACTCACCAAACTCGTAGCTTAACACTCTGTTCCGATCTGCACTCCGTGACAAACTGCACTCTAGCCTCCCTTATATTGGAGGCGATAATTAGTGCCAGGCGCTAAACTTTGCGATACGGGGCGATACTGAATTTCTTCCCCAAAAGCTTTTAAAACGTGCCTATTAGCATCCTTGCACGATGAGCCCCAACACCAGCAGCACCAACAACAACACCAACCTGCTCCGCAATCACCTGATGCTGCACAGGACAGAAGGCATCAGCACCCGAGCACATTGCTGTCCCGGAGGCCAAGGATGGCCTCACCATGGCCAGATGTACTTAACTTTACACTGTACACCCATATGGCTGCCACATGATGCGCCAAGTTGGCACCACCCCACACCAACACCATAAAGCATCCCTACAATGTCCAAACCATTCCTTTCACACTCACCACCATTGCTGGAGGTACCGTTATGTCTCACCATTCACTGCAATTCGCTAAGCCACTTCCAAAGGTGCACACAAATCTGTCCAAGACCGGAAAGTGTTGAAAATAAAGAATTTTACGTTTGACAGCACATTAACAGAAACTTTACATAAACATTGGATAAAACACCCAAGTGGCTACCCTTGTGAATCTACTTGCGTGTCATTTTTTTCTTCTGCTGCTTCTAAGAGGTGCTGCCCCTGTGGCTTCAGCAGAGGTAGAGGCAGCCTGCTCACTTCCCTGCTGCTAAGGAGCTGGAGAGCACCTAGCTGCACAACAGTGGGGCCATGAGGACCCACGTCTACGCTGACATCCCTCCTAGAGAGGTGTATGAGCCTCTGCCATCTATTCTCCATAGAGACCATGTGCTGCTGTGAGTGGCACTTTAGCTGCTCCATGCAGGTGGCCAGCCTATCCATGGAGGAGCCTACAGTCGCCATTGCCTGCGACACAGTGGTGCTCATGTTGCAGATGGACTCCTCCATTCTCTGAACATTTGCAGACATTGCGCTTGCAAAACCTGTCAGAGCCTCCTGCACTTCTTCCTGCACCTCCAGGATCACCCTCTTTCTGGATGGCCCCCGAGGCTCAGCGTCTGCATGTAGCTGAGCAGAGCTAGGAGTGTCCTGCGCCCTCTGGTGAAGACTCTCCACTGTTGTCCCTATTTCCACCATCTGCTCATGCTCACTTGTGAGATGTGAGACACCAGGTGACAACACTACTCTATCTCACGTGGGTCCCACCTAGGTGTGCGCCTCGCCGCTGATGCTGGGTGCGCTTATGTTTGGTGACGGTGCGCCCTCAGAGGCTGGAGGCTCCTCTGAGGAGTCATCTTCCTCTTCCTCCTGGGCAGTGGGGGCGGTAGTGCGGGGGGCGGGGGGGGGGGGGGGGGGGGCTCTTGATGGACCTGTGGGAGAGTAAAGGGATGAGTTAGATATGTCATATGATGAATGGGTACAGAAACCATTATGCACGTGATGACCATTCAGTGGCTACTGACATCAGTCCCCACATGAGTGACTGCTGTATGCTATGTAGCTGTATGATATGTAATTCTGTTACCAGGTTGCTGAGATGTTCCCCTTTCTCCGTCTCCCACCTCCAGCTGCTCGGCCACTCCAGATATTTCTAAAGCAGCCTCCTCTGCCGTTGTAAGGTTTGCAAATGATGGAGAGCCACCGCCGGTTCTCCTCCTCTCCCTCTTATTGTGGGCTCTCTTTTCCTGCAAGGTGGGAAAGAAGAGAAGGTTGAGTGAGAGTGATGGAATGAGTGTAAGCAATGGATGGGTTAGATCTTTAAAGGGAGACTATGATGGAGTGGGGTGCCAAAGCCAAGTGGCCTCCTTGTGTGTTGTTAGTTGGTATGATTGCATTAGGATGAGGGTGAGTGTGGGGTGGCTAGTCAGATGGGGATGTGATAATGTAGATAGAGAGAGAGAGAGAGAGATGGGTGGACGTGCAAGGTATGTTGGTGTGAGCAGGGTTGGAAAGGCAGAGTGATGGGAATGTGATGAGAGGCACAGCAGGATGAAGGTGAGTGTGGCTTTGCACTCACATTTCCTGATCTAATAAGATCATTGAAACGTTTGCGGCACTGCACCCAGGTTCTCCTGACCACATCCCTGCTGGTGACCTCCTCTGCAATCTACAACCAGGCTGTTTCAGTCTCCTGGAGAGGTCTCTTCCGCCCATTGGAAGAGAAGAGGACCTCCCTGCATGCTCTGACTCCCTCCACAAGCATATGGAGGGAGTCATCGGAGAACCTGGGTGCAGACCTCTGCCTCTGTGCAGTCATTTCCAAAGTGTTTGCAGCACTCCAATGTTGTAGTGCACTGACTGCACTATTTTAGATTAACCTTCAAATGTAATGTGGCCATGGCCCCTTTAAATATCCCGGCTGAAAACGTGTCATGGATGATGTCAGCAGACCCACACCATTTAATTGGGCCGGGTAACGCGCAGGGCGGGCTTAATAGGCCCTATTCACGTAAAGTTGTTTTGTGCAGCGGGGTGGAGCCAGCAACAGGGTCGCGATCCGCCATGGCCACTGCCTGCACCCGACCCGCCCAGGTGGTGAAAATTCCGGCCTTTGTTAACTTTCAACAATGCTAATCCTGGACCAGCATCTGTAAGGTCACTTATGCAGTGTCTTTAGGCGTTTGTTTCTATCTCAATAAATCCAGAACAGCTGATCAACTGGGAAAGGAATAAAACTCCAAGTGTTGTTCCTCGGAAAGCACTTTCTTGATTGCCATTAACATCATATGGTCGGGAGTGGACTTTCGTGGAAAAGTCTTTTAAATATTGGATGGCTTGGTAAGTCACTGGGGGATGGAGTTATGACCTGAATCCCATTGAAAACCTCTGGAGGAAATGGTGGGCCAGTGTGATGGGATGATTTAAGGTTTTGTGGTGTGGAAATATGGCCCATACCATGAAAGGAATGATACTGAGGTTGCGCTTGTCGGAGCGTATCTTGATGGGAAGTGGTATCCTGAAAGGAACTTTGACTCTGGAGACTATTCCAGACATGGTCCATGAATATTGCTGATGCTTCTTAAAAGAAGCTAGCAAAGTCTCAACCTAACTTCCGAAGATGCCTTTACCATCAAAAGGTAACTTGCAGCATGCAAGGCTAATCTCCGTAGTTTGTTGCCAAATCTTGGGTCCAGTCTATTGCATGCAGGGCTACCTGTTGCTGAAGATCAGCTGCCTAAAGCTGATTTTCAGCAATGGGTAGAAGTTGGTCACAAAAGATCATAGTGGTCTGCTCTGATTATTAGTTGGGACCATGCTGCTCTCAAACTTGCCCAGCAGACATGAAGACAGCCAATAAGCACTTGGTTCGACCCTTGAGCAAATAAACAACTATGTCCAGGCACTTGGATTCATGCTCTTAGTTCATTCTAAATTCCCTAGAATTTGGAAGAATGAGAGGCGATCTCATTGAAACATATAAATTTTTTGCAGAACTTGACTGGGTTGATGCAGGGAGGATGTTTCCCCTGGCTGGGGAGTCTAGAACTAGGGGTCACAGTCGCAGATTATGGGGTCGGCCATTTAGGACTGAAATGAGGAGAATTTTCTTCACTCAAAGGATTGTGAATCTTTGGAATTCTCTACCCCAGAGGGCTGTGAATGCTCAGTCGTTGAGTATATTCAGGACAGAGATCGATAGATTTTGGATATTAAGGGAATCAAGGGATATGGGGATAGTGCAGGAAGGTGGAATTGAGGTAGAAGATCAGCCATGATCTTATTGAATGGCAGAGCAGGCTCGAGGGGCCGAATGGATTACTCCTGCTCCTATTTCTTATGTTCTTACGTTCTTATGTTTATGATTGAATTCTGGTGTGGAAAATTTTCCAAAGCAGGAAAAAACTTGAAGGACAAAAGCAAAGTCTGCAGTGGGAATGCTATAGAAGAAATCCGCAGATGCACAATATAACTTTCAGTCTTTATCGATTTGCAGATGTCTACCCAAATGTCCTAGAGAGAGGTTGGCATGATGGATCCTTGGAATTAAAGTAGCTGGGGTTTACATGAATTTTGTAAAAAGATCTCCATCTTAGTGTCAAGCATCCCTGGAGGTGTGACGAGCAAGGATTTAGTGACCGTTAGTGACCGAAGCCATTATAATGATTTACTGATTGTAGTTTCTTGTTTTATGAAGTAAGAGAACAAGGTGGTTGAAGTATTACATTTATATACTTAACTGGTAGCCAGTTTACAGAATTTTATAACTAATAAACAAAAATGTTCAAAGAAAATGAAAAATACATTTTTTAATGGCCCTGTAACTTGTATGATGTCAAATAATTAAGGACACAATAGAGGAGCTGGGAAAAAATAAACTGATGATGGTGTATGTTTCCTCGGGTATGCTCCTTCCCTTTTATAGAGAGCTGGCAACCAAACTTCTGATATTAACAGTCGAACACATGACTGCCCAGGGCCAATTGGACAGGGAATAGAATCCCATCCTTCATGTAAAATGCTGAATGAAGAAAAATGGGAAACTTGGGCCTAAGACAGAGTATTCAGACATTTCGCACAGCTCAGCAGTCTTTTATATTTTGTATTTACAGGTGGCTGAGCAGCTAATGACAATTGCTTATGAACATGGAATAAATCTGTTTGATACAGCAGAGGTGTACGCAGCTGGCAAGTAAGTGAACTGCCTTATTCTCCGAGACTGTGCCTAATGTAAAGGAAATGCAGCCATTGTCACCAAGCTATTTAGCTTGTATCAAGTTCTGGCTGTATAAAATTAACTTATATTTAAAACTTAGGAACGGACTTTGAAAACCTTTCTGACAGTGGAATTTTTTGCAGATTTTTCCTTTTTACAAAATTCTTGAGCATGTGTTTCTGGAACTTATACTTCATTTTTAGATGCTTATTTTGCGCAAGTGCAACTTTTAAAATATTTTTGCACTGTCTGTGCGTAATTATTCTAGAAACTATAATGGCTCCTTAAACTGTATGCAGTCTGAAATGACTCTTTCTCCCTGGTCCCTCTGTATGAAAATGGCATAGACAAGCACACCAGAAACTGACGTTATGTTGTGAATCATCAGTGGTCAAAACATGGTTGTACGGGAAATAAGATATGCGAATGAACCATGACTCGTTGGATCGGCACAACAGCAGGTGAATAATGTCATGTCCTCAGTGCAAAGATCGTTCAACTTTAGAATTGATCGAGGGCTTTAGCAGGTCCCAACGCGGCTTGGAGTGAAAAGTGAACCTTCTCAGCTGCAAGTAATATCGCTGTGACTCAGAACTGCATTGTTCTCAAATTTATGATGCCTGTAGATAGAACATTTGTCAAACTGGGCATTTTTTTGAATTGGAATGTGAATTCCATGTTAATAATAGGTAGATTGTTAATCTCATGTGACCTGATTGCCCTTGATTAGACATTAATCACTGATCGAGTCCTAAAACCGAAGAATTCAATTTAAATTTTAAATATGCTATTTGGTCTTAAGTAGCTAGAGTCTGAACCATCCATTAGTGGCTACAGTAAATCAACTACAGAATTTAGTTTAGATTAGAGAGCCTTGGGATAATTCAAAACATTCAGCTATTGTCCTGTACTTTAACTAGCTTTCAGGTTCCTTATTCAGCAATTGACTTTGTGGGTGCAATCTTCAACTTCTGCCCAAAACAGGCACAAATTCGGCAGAGGGACTGAGCCAGCTGCCCAAATCTGGCATCAGGAGTCCCGAACCATTTTTGGTTTGGGCCTCATTTAATTACCTTTGTGAGCTGCAGCTGCCAAACAGCCACCCCAGCTGCAGTTAACAGTTGTGGTAAGTTAGGAAATCAGGGGACTCCCACGCTGAGCCAGCCAGCAGGTCAGGACTGGAGGGCAGAGATAATCTGGGTGGGGGCTCTCATGGCCTGGCAGCAGGCTGGAGTTTCCTGTGGGCCCAGGAGGAGCACTTTTTGAGCCAATTCCAGTGGTCCCTTTAAGGACTGCTGGTTAAGCCACTCAACGTCTGGTACAAAATGGGCTGAATGTGAATGGAGCATGTTCCACCCATTTGTACATGAAAAATTGCAAACGGTGTCCTATTATTCAGCCAGAAGTGTCGAGTGGATGATGCATACCAGCCTCCTCCTGAGGGCCCCACCATCACAGAAGCCAGTCTTCAGCCAATTTGATTCACTCCACGTGATATCAAGAAACGGCAAAGGCTGAATACAGCAAAGGCTGTGGGTCCCGACAACATCCCAGTTATCGTGCTGAAGACTTGTGTTCCAATACTAGCTGCGCCTCTAGCCAAGCTGTTCCAGTTCAGCTACAACACTAGCATCTGTCTGACAATGTGGAAAACTGCCCAGGTATGTCCTGTCCACAAAAAGCAGGACAAATCCAAACCGGCCAATTACCGCCCCATCAGTCTACTCTCAATCATCAGCAAAGTGATGGAAGGTGTCATCGACAGTGCTATCAAACGGCACTTACTCACCAATAACCTGCTCGCTGATGCCTAGTTTGGGTTCCACCAGGACCACTCGGCTCCAGATCTCATTACAGCCTTGGTCCAAATGTAGACAAAAGAGATGAATTCCAGAGGTGAAGTGAGAGTGATTGCCCTTGACATCAAGGCAGCATTTGACCGAGTGTGGCATCAAGGAGCCCTAGTAAAACTGAAGTTAATGGGAATCGGGGGGGGAGGAAACTTTCCACTGGCTGGAGTCATACCTAGCACAAAGGAAGATGGTTGTGGTGGTTGGAGGTCAATCATCTCAGCCCCAGGACATCACTGCAGGAGTTCCTCAGGGCAGTGTCCTAGGCCCAACCATCTTCAGCTGCATCATCAATGATCTTCCCTCCATCATAAGGTCAGAAGTGGGGATGTTCGCTGATGACTGCACAGTGTTCAGCGCCATTCACAACTCCTCCGATAATGAAGCAGTCCATGCCCGCATGCAACAAGACCTGGACGACATTCAGGCTTGGGCTGATATGTGTCAGGTAACATTTGCGCCACAGAAGTGCCAGGCAATTACTGTCTCCAACAAGCGAGAGTCTAACCACCGCCTCGTGACATTCAATGGCATTATTATCGCCGAATCCCCCACCGTCAATATCCTGGGGATCACCATTGACCAGAAACTTAACTGGACCAGTCACATAAATACTACGGCAACAAGAGCAGGTCAGAGACTGGGTATTCTGTGGCGAGTGTCTTACCTCTTGACTCCCCAAAGCCTTTCCACCATCTACAAAGCACAAGTCAGGAGTGTGATGGAATACTCTCCACTTACCTGGATGA
This sequence comes from Squalus acanthias, assembly GCA_030390025.1. Taxonomy (NCBI): domain Eukaryota; kingdom Metazoa; phylum Chordata; class Chondrichthyes; order Squaliformes; family Squalidae; genus Squalus; species Squalus acanthias. The sequence continues at coordinate 45,991,114 of CM059429.1, forward strand.
GTACAGCTCCAACAACACTCAAGAAGCTCGACACCATCCAAGACAAAGCAGCCCACTTGATTGGCACCCCAGCCACCACCTTAAACATTCACTCCCTCCACCACTGGTGCACCGTGGCTGCAGTGTGTACCATCTACAAGATGCACTGCAGCAACTCCCAAGGCTTCTTCAGCAGCACCTCCCAAACCCGCGACCTCTTCCACCTAGAAGGTCAAGGGCAGCAGGCGCATGGGAACACCACCACCTCCAAGTTCCCCTCCAAGTCACACACCATCCTGACATGGAAGTATATCGCTGTTCCTTCATCGTCGCTGGGTCAAAATCCTGGAACTCCCTCCCTAATAGCACTGTGGGAGTACCTTCACCACACAGACTTCAGCGGTTCAAGAAGGTGGCTCACCACCAGCTTCTCAAGGGCAACTAGGGATGGGCAATAAATGCTGGCCTTGCCAGCGACGCCCACATCCCATAAGCGAATTAAAAGAAAATGATTGGGATAGGACCCCGATTCGCATATTTACACAGCCTCCCGCTGGAAACAGCCATGCAGGCTGCTCGCCCATTTACAGGGCCACCTCAAAGTTGCGTCAGGCGGGCTTTAGGCGTCATTGGGGAGACTGAGCTGCTCCCCCAATTTTTGTTTTTCAGGCTAGAAACAGACGGCTGACAGTTGAAAATCACCTCTTGTGTTCCTCCACTGTGGACATAATAATATTACAAATCAAACAAAATCTACTGAATCCTCCTAACTGGATGACTTGCTCACCAGTACATTTTATTATCCTATCCCAAGCTTATGCTGGATCTTGATTTCCATTGATTACATAATATGATTTACAATATTTAAAGATCTGCTCATTGGGCCTGGATTTTAACTGCCAGCGGGTTTCCAGTGGGAAATTGCACTGGTGAGTTCATTTCCCACCCATCAGCAGCAGAATCGGCCGGACCTCATTTAAACCCTGCCGGCTGGCTTCCCGCCCAAAGCAGTGGAAAATCACGTGACCACAAGGTAGTAGCAGGATCAGGTTCTGAGGGCTTCTTGCGGGGAGAGGGTCTTGTGTTCGGGAAGGGGGATGTCTGGGGCAGGAGAAGCTTAAGCTTGCTTTGTCGGAGCAGCACTCCTGGCTCCACAAAGGAAATAAATGCACTTATTTTTGGCCTATTCTGGGGCTGATCTCTTCTGTCCAGGCTTGGCCTGGAGGGAAAGCCACAGCAGCTTCCCTGTTCAGGCCTGGTTTAAAATTTTATTCGGGTCCTGATGACATAATTGGGACCCAACATGCATATGTAAAGATGGACCCCGCTGACCTTGGGTGGGTGTCCTTGCCACCTACTCCAGAGGGCAGGTTAAAATCGCGGAGGGCAGCATCCTGGCGGCTTCAGGGCGGATAAGTAACTTAGGGCATTTTAACTGCCGACCCGCCCAGTTTGCATTGGGCGAGTATGGTTAAAATTGCCTTCTGTGGCCAACATCAGTTCCATGACTGCGTAACAGGCGCTGTGGTTACAGAGAGCTTGGCAGTGTCAGGTTTTGGTCCTTTGAATGGAGCATTTTATTGTCATGAGGAAACTCATCCAATTGAGGCAAATGGGTTAGAGTGGCAAGTAGCCTTAGACCCCCAACCCATCATTTTCTGTTTGGGGCCATGTTTTTATTCTATCACTTTAGATATTGGCCCTAAAATAATGCAAGTCAATTTCATATTTAAAGGAGAACATCAGCTGATGGGGAGCTGGTATATTCAATGTAAAACACACTCTCTACCGTGGGCATGGTAGTGTTGTGGTTATGTCACTGGACTAATCCAGAAGAACTGGACTAATAATCCCGAGTTCAAATCCAACCATGGCAGCTTGAGAATTTGAATTCAGTTTTAAAAATCTGGAAATAAAAATCTAGTAGCAGTAACACGTGACCATGACAATGTCGGATTGTCATAAAAAAGCCATTTAATGGGGGGAATTTTAACCTAAAAAAGTGAGTGTGTTTGTGAGCGGGCGGGTGGTTAAAAAGGTTGAAACTGACAGCGGGTCGGGAAGCCAGCTCGAACCCGCCGACTTCCGCTTTTAACTGCAGCGCTTTCGGCTGTGTGCGACATACCCCATAGTAGAGGCGGGTTGGCAATTGAAAGAAATTAAGGGCAATTAAGAACTTTTAAGAAGCAATTATGAGCTGTTTTAACTCCAGATTTCAGCTCTAACTCTAACCACACCTTTTCCTTGCTTCCTGGCACTTGGCAGTGAAAGCAAGGCAAGATGACATCGTGAATTGAAGGGGCTGACCAAATGACAACAAACAATCCTTTCAGTACTCAGACCTCACACCTGCTTCCTTGCCGAAGTGAAAGGCTTCTGGAGAGTGTGCTTTCACTACTTTGCTGCAGATTTCACTTCTTTGGAGGTCATTTCTGCTACCTTGGATTTTTGTGAGCCTGATCTACACTTTCCATCTGTCAAGCATCAGTTCAGCATGGGTGCCACTTATGCAGCTTTACCTTGGACCTCAGATGAGGACGCTGCTAGCGCGTCAGGCAATGAAAATTCTGGCCAATATCTTTTAGAGACTGAAAACTGCCGTCCTTACCCAGTCTGGCTTATTTGTGACTCCAGGTCCTCGCCAACGTGGCTGACTCTTAAGTTGCCTCGCAACAGTCAGTGTATCAAAGCACTACAAAGCCTTCTTACCTAATAACATTGTGGGAGCACCTTCACCACATGGGTGGCAGTGGTTCAAGAAAAATGGCCACTACCACCTTCTCATGGCAACTAGAGATCGGTAATAAATGTCGGCCTTGCCTGCGATGCTCACATCCGAGAATGATTTCTTTTTAAGTTATTTCATTATTGTCCTGCCTAATAGGATTTTTTTTAGTGATAAGGTATTTTACATTGAAAGTACATCTCCAAAAGTGACATTTAAGGTGTATGAACAGAAATAATTGGCGTGCAAAGGTTAGACTGCTAACAGGTAGTCTTCATTAAAATTAAATCTATCTGTCACTGTGCAACGTACTAAGCACTGAATACATGAATAATTAGGGGAACTTCTTTGTTCAATGTTATAGTTGCACCAAAAATTCTATTTAATGGAAGTGTATCGAACTTGATTGACTGAACTGAAATTTCATGATTGCATCGGAGATGCTTTTCTCTGGAGAGTACTGAATAGTAAAAGCACTGTTTCGAAAAGTTCTCCTGTATCTTACTGCTACCGGACAAATAATACTATAACAGCTATCTGCAACATCCTCAACAATACCACAACCAGTGAGCTAACGGGTATTGTGTCTAGCTCCTTCATAGAGAAACCATCATATTCCTCCAAGTATCAATTTTCAGTTAACCAAAGAAAATCCACTTACACGGAGCAGGCGGTACCCATCCGATTAATTTTTTAATTTCAATTCTTTTGCACTGCTAGGCCACACTCAAATGAAGATTTGATAGCTGCTTAAAATGTTGTTAGGGAATTTAATACCAAAGTTCATTGGATTACGAGTACTCTCTGCTACATGGATGTTTTAATATGAAAGTTTAATAAAAATCCTGGATTACATGGACAATTTCTTCTTTCGAGTCAACTCTTTAGCTGCCTTCAGTAATTCTCTGTTAAGTTGTTCACAGGTTAACTCACTGAAATAGTTAATCTGCAGCATTCTGGATACCTTGGGCTGGATTTTAAAGCGCAGACATGCTGGGAGCGGGTGGTGGAGGGGGGTGCCGATAACATGTGGGAAACCCACGGCACGTCTGTCAGTGGCTTTTTAACTCAGCTACCTCATTATTATTTTACTAGCGGGCGTAATGATGATGCACATGACGTGATTTCAACTCCAGTATTTAAAGTGACACTCCAAACATCCAAGTTGAAGGAGTTTGGGGTTGGCATGGAGAGCCACAGACCTGTTGGTATGGAGTCGCGACAAAGGCCGCGTCCCGCTTCAACAACGCCTCCCTGGATGTGCTGTTGGGGGCTGTAAGGGTCCGGAGAGAGACACTTTTCCCTAGTGACGGGAGGAAGAAACCTGCCGTGGTTGGAGATTGGCCAGGAGGTCAGCAGCAGGAGTGTGGTGCCACGCTCCTGGATTCAATACAGAAAGCGGTTTAATGACCTAAGCAGGGCAGGAAAGGTGAATACAGTGCCACATTCACCTACATCCTGATGTGCATATCACCCTAACCCCTTCTGCCTTCTCGAGCCTACTCCAGCACATCAGTCCCCACACCCACTTAGCTTGCAGGTACACCCATCCCTCTCTGTCTATACACTTACATCCCCATCTATCCATCCACCACTGACACTCACACTCATCCTTACGCAATGTCATGCCTATCCCTCATAGTCATCCTCAACAAATGCTCTCCATTCATCAGGGGAACACATGCCATTACTCTCACTCATAGGTCTCTTCTTTCCCTCCTTGCCGGAGAAGAGAAGAGAACACCAGGGAGAGACATGGAATCGGAGGTTGCCCTCCAGCCATCTCTCAATTGACATCTGCAGAGGAGGAGGCGTTGAAGATCAGTGGAGTCTCAGCGTGCCTGGTTGTTGGAGATGGCGTCTTGATGTCAACAGTGAGTGAAGTATGATCATGTGCACAATGATAATTTCAAGTATTCTTACCTTCACAGTACTCATTCATGTCTTTTATCACCCACAGGACCTTCACGTGTCCAGCAGGAGGTGGTCCAGGTCGCCCATGACGACGACGACTCCTCAGAGGAGCTCACTCCCTCTGAGGGTGCACCGTCACAGGACATATGCAGACCAGCTGAGATACTCGCACATCATTGGGAGAACTTACGAGAAATAGTTGGGTTTTCACATGGTGACTTGTACTTCACAAGTGATCAAGAGCAGATGATGGAGTCAGGGACAGCAGTGGAGAGTCTGCGTCAGAGGGCACAGGACTCTACAAGCTCTGCTCAGCTGGATGCAGATGCTGTACCTCAGGGGCCTTCGATGAACAGGATACTTCTTGAGCAGCAACAGAGAATGTGCGATGTACTGGCAGGCATTCCAGCTGCACTGTGCATGATGCAGAGAGATTGGATGAGTCCATCTCAAGCATGAGTGGCATGATGTTGCACGCCTTTGCAATGATGTCTTCTTCCATGGAAAGAGTGGCCAACCGCATGGAGCATCAAACGCAGCAATCACATGAGTGCATGCAGGCCCTCACCAATGGCTTGCACACTATGAATGCCACCTTAAATAGGATGACTTATACCCTAGCCTTGGCCTTTCATCGCCCCACTGATCTGCAGCAAAGTGTCCACCAGCATATTGCTAGCTGGGCCATGAGAGGGATAATGGTGAAAGGGGACAGGAAGTGGGGACTCGGCTCAAAGCGCTTCCACTTCTCAACCATTCCCCCCCCACCCACCCAACCAGTCAGTACCCCACATGCATGCCCCGATGGTGCAGGTGCAGCAGTTTCTGGTGAGGCCCTCACGGGCTCCAAAACCCAGAGGACATCGGCCAGGAACACCTCAGCAGTCAGAGCAGTGATCTGAGCAGCCTGCCTCTACCTCTGGTGAAGCCACAGGGGTTGCACCACGTAGAAGTGCTAGGAAAAGGAAGAGTAAAGATTTGTAGTTGCACAAGGATATGCACATGGGTGTGTTACACATTGTTCGACTGTTAAGTTTCTGTTTTCTATTTGAGCCACATAAATATTATTCTTTTGCACCACTTTTCTGCCTTGCCCATTCTTGGTTGGCTGGCAAGTGGCTTTTTCAGTTGTGTGATGATGAATCGGAAGACATGAATTGACGCTGAGTAATGGGGGCCTATGAAAGGGATGCTTGGTTGTTTGCAGGACTGCTTTGTGTTAGTGGCATTGGGGGAGGGGGGCAAAAGTGGCTTTTCCATGTGGTTGTTAGATGGGTGCACTGGTAGAACCTAATTGAACCTTGCAATAACAAGGACATCCCAGGCAGCAATGTGTGCCACTGGTGGTGCATTGCCTGCATCACTTTCCGCCTCCTCCCCCTCCCCCTCCCCCTCTTCCTCCACCTCCTCCTCCTCAGAATCGTCCGAAGAGGCTCTGTACTCTGCACCTTGTTCCTCCTGCAGGTCCAAACCTCGCTGATATGCAATGTTGTGCAGAACGCAACACACCATGACCATTCTGGAGACCCTGGCTGGTGCGTACTGAGGAACATCTCCTGATCTGTCCAGGCACCTGAAGCGCATCTTCAGCATGCCGATGGCTTGTTCGATGACACATCTGGTGGTCATATGGCATTCATTGTATCGCTCCTGGGCCTCATTCCTCGGGTTTCTGAGAGGTGTCTTCAGCCACATTTTATGTGAGTACCCCTTGTCTCCGAGCAGCCTGCCGATAACTTTGCTTCAAGGTGCAAAGAGATCAGGGAGGGTGGACTGCCACAGGACGAAAGCATCATGGCAGCTGCCCGGAAATCTTGCGCAGACCAGCATAAACATCTTTTTGTGGTTGCACACCAGCTGCACATTGATGGAGTGGAAGCCCTTGCGGTTGATGAGCACTCCTGGGTGATTTATGGTTGCTTTAATTGCCACATGTGTGCAGTCAATGATGCCCTGCACCTGTGGGAAGTCAGCCAGAGCCATAAACCTGAGTGCCCGTTCATTCTAACTGGCGTCATTGCAGTAAAATTTGACATAATTGCCGGCCCTAGCAAAGAAGCAATCAGTCACCTGTCTTACGCATTTGTGTGCCGCTGACTGCGAGATCCTGCAAATGTCTCTCGCAGAGCCCTGACAGCAGCAAGAGGCAAAGAAGTTGAGGGTGGTGGTGACTTTTACAGTCACTGGTAAAGTGTGGTCACCAGGTCCAGTTGGCAGCAGGTCTTGTTCCAGCAGGCTGCAAGTGTCTGCCACGACCTGCCGCCACACCCTGAGCCTCCTGAGACACTGGTGTTCCGACATGTCGAGGAAGCTCATCCACTGCCTGTAGACCCTGTGTGCCAGGTATGGCCTCCTGCGAGCTGCACCTCTCTGCTGATCCCTCTCTCCTGTGGAGCTTCAGGTCTGTGAGCAGCAGGCTGCTGCTGCTGGTGCTGCTGCTGGTGTTGTTGCTCCTGCTGCTGCTGCTGGTTATCTTGGTCCTCATCGGTGGTTCAAAGTTACACAGCGTAAGCGGCACTCATGCTGATCTGATCGATCAGAGCTCCAAAGTGCAGATCAAACCTCCAAAGTGTAGATGACACCTCCAAAATGTGCAAAGTAACCTCCAACGTGTGTAAAGTAACCTCTCCGCACAAGTACTGTGAAAAAACCCTTTCACACAAGCAAGTAGGAAAGCAGCTATGAGTTCTGAGTACTTATTGGCATATTTCCCTGTCATGGCTTCAGCCCCCTCAATTGCCGCTGTTTTCTCGCCTTGCTTTCCTGCGTTTCAGGAAGCCCGGGAAACCAGTGGTCCCAAAGTTAAAGGGCAAAACCCATGTCAATATCGCTCTAATTGAGCAATTAACATATCTCAGTTGACAACCCGCCTCTCCTGAGGGGGTTGCGCGCACGCAGCCTAACGCGCTGCAGTGAAAGACGGAAATCAGCAGGTTGGAGCCAGCTTCCCGATGCGCTCGGAATTTTGCCTGATTTAACCCCCCACCTGCACGCAATCCCATGCGCTCACCAATGTTAAAATGCCCCTCTTAATTCTGCAATACACACGAGGGACACTATTAACTCTGTCCAGCCAACGGGCAGTTAAAACTTACCCACCAAGATCTGATTCTAACCTGCTCTTACGAGCAAGTGAGAAGGACACCTGCCGGAAACCAGTGGGGTCCTTCTTTAAATACGCAGATTGGGCTCTGATAATGTAATTGCGGACTGAATGTTATTTTAACCAGTGGCCTGCATGGAGAAGCGTTTGTGGCTTTCTCGCCAGCCCAGCGGGAAAAGAAGTCAGGGCCAGAATATGTGATTTTACTTTTTATGACTTTCTTTGTGGGGCTAGGAGAGTTCGAATTCTTTCCATTTTTCAAAAAATTCTTTGCATAATCTCAGAAGTGATAAACAGCAGACATTGGACAAATCTTCTGAATCATCAAAGGTTTGCAACACAAAATAATCAATTTTGTGGTTTTAACATGTTAAAACGTTTTCGAAGAAACATCCAGTGACCACTACATTTTAATGGCTGAAGTATTTCTCACGTTGTGTAGTGCATCGAATAGGTAGTCACATCGGTGCCAATTTATATTTTTACTTTGTTTGCCCATGTGCTTGTTGTAATAATGTCTACTGTAACCAATAACATTAATTCTGATCTATTCAACATTGTTTCAGGGCAGAGGTCATACTCGGAAACATCATCAAAAAAAAAGACTGGAGGTAATACTTTGATTGCTCAATTTGAGTATGTCTGCACAGTTTGGGTTTGTCTTGTTTTCTCTTTCTCCTATTTTGTCCAGTTGTACCTTTCTTGCCAAATATATTCTCATCTCCATACATTCTTCCTTCACTCAAAGGTCAGATGGATGTTACTAGCAGTCCTCACTATGGGCCAACTTGAACATAAAAATAAACTTGTTTCTTTTATTTCTTTATAAAATACTTATAGCATTCGGACAACAAGGAGCATAAGGACAATCTAATGTGTTTGTGACTGAACAATGACTTCAGTCTTGTATCAGCATGGATTTGAATAACCAGATCAGATATGTGTAGTGCTGTACAATGGTCACTAATGATAAACATTTGGATTAATTTGTACTTTATTTGGAATTGATTTTAGTGAATTTGAAATTTGAAATTCAAACCTCAAAAATCTATTAAGGTCAGGAGCATAGGTAATAACTGCAGCCATTTTGAGGTGCTTTCTTCAGGTTGAGCAGTGCACCTCTGCGATAAGACTGCCTGCCCTCCTCCCCCACTAGACTAGACTCCGTCAGATGGATGCAGCTCCCTCCCCACTAGCTGGCACCCACTACATCATCAGCCAGCAGGTAAAGGCATTTGCTCTTTTTTTCATCTAAAGATGAGTCTTTAATTGGCCCTAATATTGTTTCTGTGACTTCAGCAACAGGCAACAGGCATATAGACATCATCTGCTATCGCAGTAGGAAAGGTATCAGTTTGGCTCAGTGGTAGTCCTCTTGCCTCTGAGACCAAAAGTTGTATGTTCATGGGCAACTCCAGGTACTTGAGCGCATAATCTAAGCTGACTTTGCTTCCAGGACAAGGAACATGGTGCAATGTGATACTCCAAAGGGCATTGATTGATTATTGCACCAGGTTCTCTGTGATTTAGTCAGCTGTCCTGTTATTCATCTGAAACACTTATCTTTGCAGACTTAGTGGGCTGGATTTTGTCATTGGGGGCGGATCAGGTGGTCGGCAGGTCCCGCCCCCGCCTCCAATGTGAGGCGGGACAATTGAGCGATTTTGCCCTAATTGGGCACTTGATTTCCAGCGTGTGGGAACCCCTGGCCCAATGAGTCTTTTGGTCCTGAAACTCGCCTCTGATGATGTCATCTATGCAGCTGCATTTAAGGCCTGCAAGCAGCCTTGGTTCATTTTGTGCCTTACAACTTTTTTGCTGAGACTTCTGAGGGATTAGTGGTGCAAACATGGCAAGCTCAAGGCCCAAGTGCACACCCCGCTTTGATGAGGACTCCCTTCAAGCTCTGGTGGAGGGAGCAAGAGCTCAGAAGGAAGTGCTGTTTCCTTCATCTGGGAGGAAAAAGCCTCCACAACAGACCAAGCTGTGTGGCTGCAAGTGGTACAGGAGGTCAGTGCCATCTCAATGTGCAGCAGAACCTGGCTGCAGGGCCGAAAGAGGTTTCATGACCGTCTCCGCACAGGAAAAGTGAGTATTACATCCCCATGACGCTCAATCTGCTCCCCATCGCCTCTCATCACCAGCACTCTGCTTTGTCAACCTCCTCCTCCGCATCCCACTCGACCCTTACATCCCTGCACCCTTAACCATTCCCTCTCTCTATGTATGCATTTACTTAACTATTCGACTATGCAGCCCTCGCACTCCCTATCACTGTTATGCTATGACAACAACTTACAACACACAGGGAGGGCCCTTGGTCTTGGGACCTCACTCCATCTTTGTGTCCTTCTAAGCATCTATGCTATGGATTCTCTACACTCACTCCTTCATTCTCGCTCAAACTCCATTTGTGTCCCTCATTGCAGGAAAAGAGAGCCCACAATAAGAGGGAAAGGGCGAAGACAGGAGGAGGGCCACTCTCAATAGCCCAGCTCACCAGTGCAGAGCAGGCAGCCCTTGAGATCGTGGGAGTTGAGAAGGATGCGCAAGTGGGGGATGGACAGACGGGCGCATCAGAGCAAGCTGGTGAAAGAATAGTTTTTCATCTCATTGATATTGCATGAGTGACTGATATTGATTCTGATGCTCTAACAGATTGACTTATGATTATCTGCACAATTCCATGTGCATGCAATGTTTATCTCACATGTCTAACTCTTTCCTTTACTCCCCCACAGGACCATCGACAGCCCCACTCCCCACTGTCCAGGAGGAACAGCCTGAACCACAAGACTCCTCAGAGGAAGCTGCAACCTCTGAGGGTGCAGCGTCACCAGAATTAAGCACATCCAGCACCAGCGCAGACACTCACACCTCGGTGGGACCTTCGGGAGATAGAGTGGTGTTGTCACCTGGTGTATCACAGCTCACAAGTGAGCATCAGCAGATGGTGAAGACAGGGACAACAGTGGACAGTCTTCGCCGGAGGTCGCAGGACTCTCCTAGCTTGGCTCAGCTGCATGTGGACCCTGTGCCTCCGGGTCCATCAAGAAGGAGAGTGGTGCTGGAACTCCAGGAACAGGTGCAGGAGTCTCTGGCAGGTTTTGTCTCCAGGGTCACTGCGAGTGTGGAGAGGATGGAGGAGTCCATCGCTAACATGAGCAGAGCCTTTGTGGAGGCATTGGCACATGAATGCATCACCACGGAAAGGATGGCAACCTCCGTGGAAAGGATGGCTACAGTAGAGGAGAGGATTAAGACGGCCATGGAGGAGCTAAGTCGCCAGAACATGGTGATTGTTCAGAATAGACTGACATCTCTGGAGGAGCGATGGTCAGCTACTGAGCATAGAAACCAGAGCTTCATGGAAGTCCTCTGGAGTAGGACTGCCAGTGCAGATACGGGTCCTCATGACCCCACTGAAGAGCAGCAAGGTGCTGTCAAGCCACTTGCTAGCTCTGAAGTGGGTCTGACCCATGAGAGGGATGTTGGTGGCAGACAACAAGGAAGTGGGCGCGCCACTCCAAGCGCTCACACTTCCATGCCACTGCGGAGCCCTCGGTCAGAGCCCCACCAGAGTCCTCACCCAACTGAGATGGGCGTCTCATCCCCTGCACAGCCGCAGGAGCAGCAGACTGTTGGCGAGCCCTCACAGGCTCGCAACCCCAGAGGACGCCCGCCAAAGGTGTTGAGGCAGGAGCAGCATGAAAGTGAGCAAGATGCCTCCACATCTGCTGAAGCCACAGTGGAAGCACCATGTAGGAGCACGCGTAAGAGGAAGATAAAGCACAAGTAGTCACAAGGGTAGTCACTTGGGTGTTCTGTTGTATTTAATTGTGAAATGCCATCCGTGAATTAATGTTATAAAATGACTTGATGGCAAACTGTTGAAGTTGTGGGCTGTGTCATTTCGCAAATGGGACTTCCACATTGAGGGCTCAGGGCGATTTGGAATTGTCAGTATGGTGGTCAGAGTGATAGGAAGCCGTAGGTTCTTGTCCATTGTCGATGTGTGGTAAGAAGGTGCGAGCCAAATGTGTTTGATTGGGCAGCCTAAGCAAATCTGGCGAAGATCAGTGCATTCCTTGCATCCCGGGCAGCAATGTTCTCGTGTGCTGCTGCCGCTGGTTGATGCGCCTCTGCAAGCTGTTCATTGTCGCTCTCCTCCTCCTCCTCCTCATCTTCATCTGAGGAGGCTATGTGATGAGCCACTTGTACCTCAGGCAGCTACAAGCCACGATGCTTTGCCATGTTGTGAAGTGTACAGCAGACCACGACAATTCTGCAGACCCTGGCTGCTGAGTACTGCAGGGCTCCACCTGATTTATCAAGGCATCTGAATCGCATCTTCAGCAAACCGATGGTTTGCTCGATAATGGATCTGGTGGAAATGTGGCTGGAGTTGTAGCGCTCCTCAGCTTCGTTGGATGACCTCCTCAATGGTGTCATTAGCCACGTCTTCAGGGGATAGCCCTTGTCTCCAAGTAGCCATCCGTAAAGTTGGTCTGGCGGACTGAAGAGCGGAGGCACACTAGACTGGCGCAGGATGAAGGAGTCATGGCAACTCATGGTACTTGGCGCAAACATGCAAAATTTCCTTATTGTGGTTACACATCAGCTGCACATTGAGGGAGTGGAAGCCCTTGCGGTTGACAAAAATACCTGGATTGTGATGGGGTGCCTTAAGGGCCACATGTGTGCAGTCTACGACGCCCTGCACCCTTGGAAAGCCTGCCAGATTAGCAAATCCAACCGCACGCGCGGTTACACTTGCTTGATCCTTGGAGAAGTTGATGTAATTGTGCACATTGGCAAAGAGGGCATCGGTTACCTGCGTGATGCAAGTGTGTGCGGCCGCCTGGGAGATGCCGCTGATGTCTGCTGTTGATCCCTGGAATGAGCCTGAAGCAAAAAAGTTAAGTGCGGTGGTGACTTTGACAGCCACTGGTAAGAGGTGTCCACCTGCTCCTCTGGGCTCCGGGTCTTGCTGCAGCATTGCGCAGATGTCACCCACTACCTCTCGCAAAAGTCTGAGCCTCCTTTGGCACTGCTGCTCAGTCATGTTGAGGTAGCTCATCCTCTGTCGGTAAACCCTGTTTTGGGGGTATCTCCTGCGGCGATGTCCTTCCCTGCGCTGGCGCCTTCTGGCCTGTGCAGCTTCAGGTGGGTGAGCAGCAGGTTGGCGCTCCTGTTGTTGGTGCTGATGTTGTTCCTGGTTCTGCTGCTGCCGCAGCTGATCTTTGTCCAAATCTGAGATCCAGGAGGAAAGGAAATAAATGGTTCCCATGCTGCAGGTATATACCTGAGTTGAGGAAGCGCTCAGTCAAGGTGGGGAGAGGGGTTTCCCAGGCGGTCACAGTGGAGATGGATCTCAGCTTCAAAACTTCCAAAATCAGTAGACCTGCAAAAAGTTCTCCCAGACCTGAGAGAAGAAAGTTCTGCTACCTGCAAATGCTCATTGTGGAAAATTCCTTTTTTTTTGGTGGAGCTGCAGCTGTTAGTAAGCCATCCACTTGTGAGCCCGCCAGGATTAACTGGCGTGTTCCAGGGGAGACGTGCAGCACGGAACAAATGTGTTAAACTGAGAAAGGCCTCTCAAAATGGCATTATAGAGGCACTTAAGTGGTTGTTAAGTGCCTTAAGGGCCTATCCCGCCTCTTGGAGGCAGGACCGAAACGGGGTCTGAAAGCCCGCATTTGGGAAAGTTGCTCAGAGGCGGGTTGGAAGCGGGATCGGAGCCCAACGCCATTTTTGGCAACTTTCCCACCTGACCCGCCTTCAAACCCGCCTCCTCGGGCCTGGCAAAATCCAGCCCAGTGAGTTTAACAGACCTCTTTCAACATTGCAAGGGTGTCCTTGGGGCTATGGAGGTTATACTCTCAGCTACTGCTACTTCCTTCCACATGGCCTGTGCTACTGAATACAATGGCATCCCTCCATTCTCCAATTTGCGGCAGCAGCACTTCTGTGTCGAGGTCTGAGAAGCTTGATGTTCGCATTTTCCCTTCTGTGGCAGCAGCCATTTCACACCCTCTTCTGAGAGCCTCCTCAGCCCTTAAACTGCTTGTTGCCTTTCAGTACAGAAGTTGTGTCCTTGCTCTGCCGCCATCCTGAATTCTCCAACCCTCTCCACTACCCTCTCACCTCCCCCCGCCCACCCCGGTGTACCTGTCTTTCTGATGGGGGGAGTCACGTCCTCGGACAGCCAGCAGAAATAAAGTTAGCTGATTCCGGGATATCTGACAATGTCAGTTTCTTTCGATTTTGCCAGGCTAAGTCCCACCCTGCCACACTTACACTACCATTGGGACCCAGGAACTTCCAAGACAATGCGCTTGCCATAATTATAAGAATAAACGAGTTACTGCCAAAGTAAACTTTCCAGTGAAAGAAGGAACTTGCAGTAACACATCTGCAGACAATGGGCCAGAAATTCGGCTCTTGTCGGGTGAGTAGGCGCTGTGTACTCACCCGTAAGGCCATCTGAAGTGCCGGTTTCTTGCATGCACGGGAAACCGGAACTTCCGTTCCCCTGAAGGAAGGGGTTCAGAAGTCGAACGCGTGCGTGGTAGAGGCAGTGCGCACGCAGCGAACTTCGTTTTTTTTTTCAGGTTTCTCCGGGAGGGTAAGTATGGAGAAGCTGCACATTTAAAAAGGAGGCGCAAGGCCTGTTTTTAACAATGATGCGGAGATGCCGGTGTTGGACTGGGGTGGACAAAAGTGAGAAGTCGCACAACACCAGGTTATAGTCCAACAGTTTTATTTGAAATCACAAGCTTTCGGAGCGCTGCTCCTTGAAGGAGCAGCGCTCCGAAAGCTTGTGATTTCAAATAAAACTGTTGGACTATAACCTGGTGTTGTGCGACTTCTCACTTTTGTTTTTAACAAGGTAAGTGGTTAATTAATTACAATTTAAACATTTTTTCAACAGGTTTATCTTTTTTAGATACTTTAAAGAAAGGTAAGTTTATTTTTAGCACCGTTAAAAAGTATAATTAATTTTTTCAAAAATTTAAATTTTTGTTTAAAGTAGTTAATTTATGTAACTTATAGTTATTTTAAAAATGTGATTTAAAAAAAAAAATTATTTGAAGTTTAAGTGTGGTTTTGGGGCCGATCTCTATTCATAGATTTGACAGGTCTTCCTGTCAAATCTATGAATGAAAATGCCCTGCTCCGATTGGCTCTCCGTGGCCCACGTGATCCCAGGGGACGCTTCGAACTGACTGCGCCCCTGGGATACGCAAGCACTGCGCGCCGGCAGCTGCAGGAGGCCCAGGACCCGAAGTCCTCGTGGGCCCGAAGCACAACGGCAGACGCGGTAGGCAAGTACGCGCGCGATGCTTGCACCCGCAGGAAGCCGGAGAGCCGAATTTCTGGCCCAATGATTCACCTTTTTTATTCAGGGAAGTGAGGTTTTCTGAAATGTCCAATGTCCAGAAATTAGCCGCAGAATGTGAAAACTGCATGAAGCTCTGTGTGTTCCTGCTCCCATAGATAAACTTCAACTTCAGTTCATTTTCTTCACCAGTAGGTTTCTGAAAACTCTGATGTGAAAACTCTTGACTGAAGTGAAACAAGAAACAACAGGGGTAATTTGAACTGCCCAGGGCGGGTGGGGGTTCAAAATTTAAAAAAGGCAAACCGACCCAACCGCCTTCACTCCGCCCACTTCCGGTTTTAACGGAGGGAGGTCGGGAACGGGCGACCAAGCCGCTCTCAGGAGGCGGGTCGATCCTTAAAATAGAGGCACGTAAGCTCCTTCAAATATTTTAACGTAACTTTTATTTTTAACACCTGCAGGCAGGTTTCCCAGGCATCGGGAAATGTGGCAGATGAAGGGAGTCTTGAAGGGCCAGATCCATAAGGCAAGTGCCTTTACAGCTCTGCTTGTGGGCCAGGAGGAGCAGGTGTGTCTCCACTCCCCTGGGACCAATAAGCAAACCTGTAAACCCCCACCCCCGCAATCTCACTGACCCCCCCCGCAATCTCACTGACCCCCCCCGCAATCTCACTGACCCCCCCGCAATCTCACTGACCCCCCCCGCAATCTCACTGACCCCCCCCCGCAATCTCACTGACCCCCCCCGCAATCTCACTGACCCCCCCCGCAATCTCACTGACCTCCCCGCAATCTCACTGACCCCCGCAATGATCTCACTGACCCCCACCCCCGCAATCTCACTGACCCCCCCCGCAATGATCTCACTGACCCCCCCGCGATCTCACTGACCCCCCCCGCGATCTCACTGACCCCCCCGCGATCTCACTGACTCCCCCCCCGCGATCTCACTGACTCCCCCCCGCGATCTCACTGACCCCCCGCAATCTCACTGACCCCCGCAATGATCTCACTGACCCCCACCCCCGCAATCTCACTGACCCCCCCCGCAATGATCTCACTGACCCCCCCGCGATCTCACTGACCCCCCCCACGATCTCACTGACCCCCCCGCGATCTCACTGACTCCCCCCCCGCGATCTCACTGACTCCCCCCCGCGATCTCACTGACCCCCCGCAATCTCACTGACCCCCGCAATGATCTCACTGACTCCCCCCCCGCGATCTCACTGACCCCCCCACGATCTCACTGACCCCCCCTGCGATCTCACTGACCCCCCCCCCCGCGATCTCACTGACCCCCCCCGCGATCTCACTGACCCCCCCCGCGATCTCACTGACCCCCCCCGCGATCTCACTGACCCCCCCCGCGATCTCACTGACCCCCCCGCGATCTCACTGACCCCCCCCGCGATCTCACTGACCCCCCCCGCGATCTCACTGACCCCCTCCGCGATCACACTGACTCCCCCCCCTGCGATCTCACTGACCCCCGCAATGATCTCACTGCCCCCCCGCGATCTCACTGACCCCCCCGCGATCTCACTGACCCCCCGCGATCTCACTGACCCCCCCCCGCGATCTCACTGACTCCCCCCCGCGATCTCACTGACACCCCCCCCGCGATCTCACTGACCCCCCGCAATCTCACTGACCCCCGCAATGATCTCACTGACTCCCCCCCGCGATCTCACTGACCCCCCCCGCGATCTCACTGACCCCCCCCGCGATCTCACTGACCCCCCCCGCGATCTCACTGACCCCCCCCCGCGATCTCACTGACCCCCCACGATCTCACTGACCCCCCCCCGTGATCTCACTGACCCCCCCGTGATCTCACTGACCCCCCCGCGATCTCACTGACCCCCCCCCCGCGATCTCACTGACCCCCCCCCCGCGATCTCACTGACCCCCCCCCCGCGATCTCACTGACCCCCCTGCGATCTCACTGACCCCCCCGCGATCTCACTGATCCCCCCCCGCGATCTCACTGACCCCCCCCGCGATCTCACTGACCCCCTCCGACTCCCCCCCCCCCCCACCCTGATGACTTACCCGTGCCGATGCCAGATCCCCGGCTGCAGCCTGAACCCTCAGGCCAACCTGCCTGACAGTGAGCCAGCCTTCCATCTGGCTGGCTGCCGCCAGGAAACAGAATTTTTTGTTAAATCAGATCCTGCCATTAAATTCGGCAAGACCTCCAGGTATCATCTCCCCCCAACCCCCCACACCCTTCCTGCCTACCTGTTATTATCGGGGCCAACATGTATCATCTTGCTTTCAACTCACTGATTTCAATAGCAATAAAATTGCAGGCAGTGTACACGTAATTTTCTAATCAGCAGCTTGCTGCATGCAAGACCACACCATTGGTGCAGAACCTCAGACCATTTTGCCCACTGAACCTTCAGTTTTCTCCATTAAAAAGAGATGCTACAGTAACTCCCAGGAATCCATTATATATATGTGAAATTGAGAAGTAAATTGAATTTCCTCCATGGCTTATTTTCTCTTTTGATTTGCTTCAGGTGATGAATAGCTTCTGGCATTTACCATTTATTTTTATTGGCAGTTGGGTTTGTTATACAGAACTAACTATCAGTTAATGCTAAAAGAACTGAGCTGTCATCTACAAACTCTTCTCATTTTAGCAGGGCTCACTTGATTTTATCTCTATTCTGCTGAGTACTGACAGAACGTTTAACATTAAACATAGGACTAGACATAACGGTAAACATAGAACTAGACATATCTATGCAAATGCTATGGATTCACTTTAGTTTGTTCAGTCTTTCCTCTAAAGCTCACTCGCTGACATTTTATGATAATTAATATTTGTGATGCTCAGATATCAGAAGTGTTTAATATACATATCAAATGAGTCTGTTTATGTAAAGTTGCATTAACGTTCCTATATCATTTTCACCTATCTTTTCAACTTTAGGAAAGACCGTTGCCTTTTTGTATTCACCCTGTTGTCTGTCGTATGAACAGAGGGCAGTTCTTTCATTGTCACTGTTGGTGGATCCTGAGTTTTATTTCCATGAACGAGTAAACTGATAACTTGTGACTAACGGTGTGCCTCCTAACTGGAATAAAATTCAGAATGTATCAGTAACAGTGAAGTACTCTGTTTATAAGACTTGTAAAATAGTTTAACATGGAAAAAAATGTAGTGATGCTTCTACGGTCCAACTCATTGGTATGGAGGGTTAGGAAGCAAGTTCTGAGCCATGATTTGTGATGTGGTGGGATTCATTTACTGATGATTCCATTTTGCAAGACACCAAGCAGGAGTCGGAAGGATGTTTCCTGCAGGGAATACTTTAAATTCCATTTGAGGCCTCCATCCACCCCATGATAGTGAGAAGTCACTAAATCTCCAGGGACACACCAACCCACAGCATCATTAACCTACATAAAGCACTGTACAAAAGAAACGCAGCGCTACAAGTCAATAACAACAACAATGTGTATTTATATAGTGTCTTTAACGTAGAAGAAAAACCCAAGGTGCTTCACAGAGGTAAAAGGAATAAATGGAGACCAAAGCAGACCTTAAGTGAATTTTAAGGAGGGCCATAAAGTACGAGAGGGGTCTGTTGAGGCAGAGGGGTTCAGAGAGGTAATTGCAGAGCATGGGGCCTAAGCGGCTGAAGGCAGAGCCAGAAATGGTAGAGTGAAGGGGGGCGGGGTAGATGCACAAAAGGCCAGAGTCAAAGCAATGGGGAGTTCAGAGAGGGTTTGTGGGGCTGGAGGAAGTTACAGAGGATTAGGGAGAGAAAAGGCCATGGAAGAATTTAAACATTGTGATAGTAATTTTGAATTTCTGGCATTGGGGGACCAGGAGCCAATGCATGTCAGTGGCGACAGGGATGATGGATGAGCGGGACTTGGTGCAAGATAGGATACGGGCAGCAGAGTTTTGAATGAGATGAAATTTACTGAGGGTGCTGAAGTGGAGGCCAGATAGGAGAGACATTACTAATTTCATATGTTTTTTCTGTATACATTTTTTGGAATTGAGTTATTAGTTTCAGTTTATCAGTATGAATGAGAATTATTTGTACACCACAGAGGTGTTATTTGCTAGCTGCAGTGTTCAAACAACCATACTGTGGTTATTCACATTGCGGATTTAAGTGTTCAGTGAGTATCAGTAGGTGCATTGATAAACTGCTGTGGTCCTGTCTTTCTGAGTGCTGTAACACACTCCATCCTGTCAGGTGAATGTCATTGGTTCTCAGCCGGCTGCTGCTAGGTCATCAGACCACAGGTTCGAGCTTTGGAAGAAATAACAAGTGCCTCCATTTCCACATTAATTTTTAGATTTACCATTTGACTTAAGGCAAGTGCTATGTCATGGTTTTATTTGATTAATTTACTCCTTTCCATTTGCCATGATAATTTAGTGAACCTATAGACACTTCTTACCCATTCTGGGTGGAAAGTCGACCTGCGTCATGTTTCCCGCATGAAACCCGCTGGGAATTAAAATTGACCCCATAGTTCATGTGTTAATTCACTATGTTATAGTTTGGGTTTATTTCTTGATATAATGAACCTCAGTCCATGAAACAGAATGTTAACTGGAATGACTTTTTAATGAAGCGTCTGTAATGGAGGTTCATTCATAGTTCATGAGGTGTAGATATGTAAGTGTTTGTTTAAAAAAAAGTGTTCAAGCAGATGGCCTGAGTAGGTGGCACAGCACTCAATATTCTAGTGCACCACACCATGGAGAGGTGAAACTTGGATTCCTGCTCATAACCTCCTGCACAACAAGATCCTTTTTTTTGCCAGTGCCCCCCAGGGGAAGGCACAGAGCAGACACTGAGTGGGTGTAATATATTTGGTTTTCAAAAGACATTCGATAAAATTCAGAATTTTAAGCTTCCAAAGAAAGATAAAGGTAAGATAATCGGAAATGGAGTTAGTGGCAAATGAACAGACTGGATAAAGCATTGGCTTAGCTGTAGAAAGCAAAGCTTGGTCTGAGGGACAGTGAGAAGTGGAGCTCTGCAAGGATATTTTCTGTGTCCATTGATGTTTATACCCCCCACCTGGTACAAATGAGTGGAGCATGTACGGGGCCCACGCTATCCATTTGCACCTGATGGTTGCAAACGGGATCCTACAACTGCCATAAGACCCCGATTTGCATAATTAAGCAGCTATATGCTTGTAAATTGCATAAGGTGGGTCTTGGGCATTAACTTGGGCTGAGGTGCCTCCTGGCCCCGATTTTCAAATGCCAGCTCCCCATTTTACATTTGAGAAGTGAGCAACCGACAGTTGAAAATCAACCCCAGTTAATTTATATTTTGATGTGTAGGCTTCTCTGGCTGCCACTTTCACAATTTGAGAGTGTAGCCATTGAATCATCGCATGAATGTTTCAGTTATGTAATCGGATCACAACGGTGCGTTGATAGTGGGAAATGGCTACAGAAAGCTAAACAATTAAAAAGTGAGGAAGACATTACTGTGTAGAAGAGACAGAATTGTCTGGAAAGAGTGTCATTCAAGCGCTGGTGAACTTGTTTATTTATGTGCTGCTTTTTGTTGGGTTTTATGATAAGATACTTTTTTCAAAATAACGGATTAAAAAAAACATATTGCACATATATTAATGATATTAGACACTGTTATTCTGTCTAATCTAGAAAGCAGCTGCACAATTTATTTATAATAATAGTCAGTCATGAGTCAAATCTTTCTCAGCCTGAAAGGAACTGCCATTTATCATCAACAACTTGTTTTTTGTTTACATAAGGACATTAAAAGGCTCACTAACTGTAAAACACTTACATTTTCAAAATAAATGCTTAACTTGCAGAAATGATCTGTATGGAAGTAATTATTTTCTCAAATTCCTTGTCCTGTTTCATGATTTTTTTGACCAGTTTCCCACAGAAAGGATTTAGAAAAAGAGTTACTTTTAATGTTGCATTTTTAAAACATTGTGGGGTAGGAATTGGTACGTGTTGCCCCTGTTTTTAGGGCGTAAAATGGGCGCAAAGCATACCAATTTAGCAGCGGGGCACCCTGCATCCGATCAGCGCAGGCGTTGCCCCCACTGCTACATTCATGGGGCCCATTATTTAGGCAGCCACCTAAAACAGACATAAGGCCCCTTGAATACGGTAATTAGGGGCCTAACACCTGTTGAAGGATCCCTGTGTAAAATTTGTTACCGATGAGCGAGACAAGCATTGGGCCACTCGGGCTTCTTCATTCTATGGCCACTAACTATAGGTAAGATTTTTTTTTTTACTTTTCTGTGGAGCCAAGAGAAGCAAGGGTTCTCCCCCTGACTCCACAGTCCTGATGACCAGCCCTCCTCCTCCTCACCCCCCTACCCCCCCCGCCGTTGCCCGCTTCAACCCCCCCCCTCCCGGAAATTACTAGAAGGCCGCTGCCGAGGAAGCAGACTGCCCAAAATTGATAAATTATTTTTTCTCGTAGGGCAAGCTGCTGTGGAGGCACGACCGGCACCATCACTTCACTCTGAATATATAGATGAGGCCAGAGGACCAATTCCTGGTGATCCTCGGGCCTCTTGGTTCAGATGTGCGCTGCCTCCACAACAAAAACAGACCCAGACAAAAATCTATCCAGTGTATTCATGCAATTAAAAAAAAAAAGGCTTGGAAACATTAGGTAGTTAAGATGCTAATGAGCTAACATTGATGTTGTTTCTCCATAGACTGTCAATAATAAACAATTTATTAGAATGCTTCCAGCGTCAAAAAACACCATAGTGAGTTGGAGAGTCTTTGATCCCTGAAATAACAACAGAAAGCGCTGGAAAAACTCAGCAGGCCAGGCAACATCCGTGGAGAGAGAAACAGAGTTAACGTTTCAGGTCGAAGACCTTTCGTCGAAATAGGAGGATATTTCAAATGAATACGTGACTAGAGGAATGGTGCAAGGGGGAGGGATTCAAATTCCTGGGACATTGGAACCGGTTCTGGGGGAGGTAGGACCAGTACAAACCGGACGGTCTGCACCTGGGCAGGGCTGGGACCACTGTCCTATGGGGAGTGTTTGCTAGTGCTGTTGGGGAGGGTTTAAACTAAAGTGGCAGGGGGTTGGGCACCTGAGCAGGGAGACAGAGGAAAGCGTGTCAGGAAGGGACACAAGGTATGGAGTGAAAGGTAAAGTGTTAAAAAAGGAAAAAGCAGGAACTAAGTGTCACAAAACATATTTGAAAGTTCTTTATCTGAATGCACGTAGCATTCGTAACAAAATGGACGAGTTAACGGCACAAATAACTACGTATGGGTATGATCTTGTGGCCATTACAGAAACATGGCTGCAGGGTGACAACGACTGGGAATTAAATATGCCAGGGTATTTAACAATCAGGAAGGACAGGCAGGAAGGAAGGGGAGGGGGGGGTGGCTATGTTAATAAAGGAAGGAATCACTGTAATACAGAGAAATTATATTGGGTCAAAGGATCAGGATAATGAAACAGTTTGGGTGGAGATAAGGAATAATAAGGGGAAAAAAGCACTAGTGGGAGTAGTATATAGGCCTCCTAATAGTTGCAACTCTGCTGGAAGAAGTATTAATCAGGAAATAGTTGGGGCATGTAATAAGGGAACAGCTATAATTATGGGGAATTTTAACTATCATATTAACTGAACAAATCAAATTGGGCAGGGCAGCCTTGAGGAAGAGTTTATTGAGTGTATTAGGGATGGATTTCTTGAGCAGTATGTAACTGATCCTACAAGGGGGCAAGCAACCTTGGACCTGGTACTGTGTAATGAGTCAGGATTAATTAATAATGTCCTAGTTAAGGATCCCCTTGGAATGAGTGACCATAACATGGTTGAATTCCATATCCAATTAGAGGGTGAGAAGGTTGGTTCTCAAACAAGCGTACTGAGCTTGAATAAAGGAGACTATGATGGTATGAGAGCGGAATTGATTAAAGTGGACTGGGAAAATAGATTAAAGGGTAAGACGGTACATGAGCAGTGGTGTTCATTTAAGGAGTTATTTTACAACTTTCAAAAAAAAAATATTCCACTGAGGAAATAAGGGTGTAAAAGAAATGGCAGCCATCCGTGGCTAAGTAAAGAAATTAAGGATAGTATCCGACTAAAAACGAGGACATAAAAGGTAGCCAAACTTAGTGGGAGGATAGAAGATTGGGAAGTCTTCAAAAGACAGCAAAAAGTAACTAAAGGATTGATTAAGAAAGGGAAGATAGATTATGAAAATAAATTAGCAAAAAATATAAAAACAGATAGCAAGAGTTTCTATAGTTATATAAAAAGAAAAAGGGTGGCTAAGGCAAACATAGGTCCCTTAGAGGATGAGACCGGGAAATTAATGGTGGGAAACATGGAGATGGCAAAAATGCTGAACAAATATTTTGTTTCAGTCTTTACGGTAGAGGACACTAAGAATATCCCAACACTGGACAAACAGGGGGCTCTGGGGGGGGAGGAGCTAAATACGATTAAAATCACTAAGGAATTGGTACTCAGTAAAATAATGGGACTCAAGGCGGATAAATCCCCTGGACCTGATGGCTTACATCCTAGGGTCTTGAGGGAAGTGGCAGTAGGGATTGTGGATGCTTTGGTAATAATTTTCCAAAATTCCCTGGACTCAGCAAAGGTCCCGGCAGATTGGAAAACTGCTAATGTAACACCCTTATTTAAAAAGGGTAGTAGGCAGAAGGCTGGAAATTATAGACCAGTTAGCCTAACATCTGTGGTGGGTAAAATTTTGGAGTCTATTATTAAGGAGACAGTAACGGAACATTTAGATAAACATAATTTAATAGGACAAAGTCAGCATGGCTTTATGAAGGGGAAGTCATGTCTGACAAATTTGCTTGAGTTCTTTGAGGACATATCGTACAGGGTGGATAAAGGGGAACCAGTGGACGTAGTGTATTTAGACTTCCAGAAGGCATTCGACAAGGTGTCACATAAAAGATTATTGCTCAAGATAAAAAATCACTGGATTGGGGGTAATATTCTGGCATGGGTGGAGGATTGGTTATCTAACAGGAAGCAGAGAGTTAGGATAAATGGTTCATTCTCGGACTGGCAACCAGTAGCCAGTGGTGTTCCGCAGGGGTCGGTGCTGGGTCCCCAACTCTTTACAATCTATATTAACGATTTGGAGGAGGGGACCGAGTGTAACATATCAAAGTTTGCAGATGATACAAAGATGGGAGGGAAAGTAGAAAGTGAGGAGGACATAAAAAACCTACAAGGGGATATAGACAGGCTGGGTGAGTGGGCGGAGATTTGGCAGATGCAATACAATATTGGAAAATGTGAGGTTATGCACTTTGGCAGGAAAAATCAGAGAGCAAGTTATTATCTTAATGGCGAGAAACTGGAAAGTACTGCAGTACAAAGGGATCTGGGGGTCCTAGTGCAAGAAAATCAAAAAGTTAGTATGCAGGTGCAGCAGGTGATCAAGAAGGCCAACGGAATGTTGGCTTTTATTGCTAGGGGGATAGATTATAAAAACAGGGAGGTATTGCTGCAGTTATATAAGGTATTGGTGAGACCGCAGCTGGAATACTGCATACAGTTTTGGTGTCCATACTTAAGAAAAGACATACTTGCTCTCGAGGCAGTACAAAGAAGGTTCACTCGGTTAATCCCGGGGATGAGGGGGTGGACATATGAGGAGAGGTTGAGTAGATTGGGACTCTACTCATTGGAGTTCAGAAGAATGAGAGGCGATCTTATTGAAACATATAAGATTGTGAAGGGGCTTGATCGGGTGGATGCGGTAAGGATGTTCCCAAGGATGGGTGAAACTAGAACTAGGGGGCATAATCTTAGAATAAGGGGCTGCTCTTTCAAAACTGAGATGAGGAGAAACTTCTTCACTCAGAGGGTAGTAGGTCTGTGGAATTTGCTGCCCCAGGAAGCTGTGGAAGCGACATCATTAAATAAATTTAAAACAGAAATAGACAGTTTCCTAGAAGTAAAGGGAATTAGGGGTTACGGGGAGCGGGCTGGAAATTGGACATGAGGCTGAGTTCGGATCGGTCAAGGCCCTGTGGGTGGCGGAGCGGGCCCAGGGGCTGAGTGGCCGGGTCCTGCTCCTACTTCTTGTGTTCTTTAGATTTGAGGTTAGGATCAGATCAGCCATGATCTTATTGAATGGCGGAGCAGGCTCGAGGGACCGATTGGCCTACTCTTGCTCCTATTTCTTATGTTCTTATGTTCTTTCTGTTGTTATTTCAGTTTTCCAGCATCCGCAGTATTTTGCTGTTGTATCAGTCTTTGATCCCTTTTTGGTTGTGAACATAGAGAGATAAGACACAGGGACACAAGCAGTTAGTCAGGTTTTTAAAGTAGAAAGCTGCAAGACAGACAGGCCCAGCAGAGGCTGAGATTAAGAGGCTAGAAATGATGTAGGATATTTAGAAGCTATCTTGTTTAAGACAGGTAAGATGACCCACTGTTGTGGGGAAGTGTGACCTGTTCTTTATTTTGTATTGTCACATGAAGCTATATTGTAATGATTGAATTAAGTGATTCTGATCATAACTGTTCTGTATATTCACTTTACTGTAAAATAAAGCAGCTTATCGATTCATATCAAGCCTCATCTCACCAAGTGTTTGCTTGGTCTGGCTTCAGAGAGATGGAAGAAGTACATGTGCAAAAGACACAAACATCCAGTTTAGGTCAGGAGGGAATACTATTGTTGTACCCCTGTGTTACGCTTTCATACAAGTAGATATCGGGCTGTGTGAGGCAAAACCCATAAAAGTAAAACTCTCAGACTGCTTATGAGTGTGACTGATACCATTGAACCTGATAAGATATCTATGACAGACCCAAATTTATAACAATCCTATTAACAATCATTGTAAGTAGAAAAAACGGCAGCCTAGATTTCGGGCTCCTTTTGTTGTGCACGTGATTGACATATTCTTGTGTTTCTCTTTCAGACGATCAAGCCTTGTGATAACAACTAAGCTCTACTGGGGAGGAAAGTGAGTGCTCATCTTAGTTGCCTGTCTCTCTTGTTTCTTTGCCATAGATTTATTTTTATACAAATTCAGAAGCTAAATGTAATTAATTTTGCCGTATTGAATTAATTTTATTAGAGTCAACAGCAACAGCAATTTTTAACTATTCAATTAATGGACTCCCTTAATGGCTCAGCAAGCTTAGTTAGTGAATGGCTGAGCCATGCTGAAAAATAAGTTTCCTCGTTCAATCCACGATCTGTACTGTACTGAGTTTTCTGATCTCAACACTCTATGTCGTCACGCAATTTTTTACTTTCTTTAATGGCCTTTTCAAATGAAGCCAACAATTTCAAACACTTGCATGACAATTATATCTTACCACTGCAACTACCCCTTGTCCTTGCTAACTTACTTACTCAAGTTCCTATTCTCCTACTTCTGTGACATGCTCCCTGACTAATACAAGATTGAGAGGTGGGCGATTGGGTGATTGACAGTCAAACTGCTGTCCCTGCCTTCCAATAGTATTTCTTTTGATAGGTCAAAGGGGGTTGGACCCAGGTCTGAATCTCCCTTATATGCTAGCATTGGAGAGGGCTATAACATGAAAGACAGTGACATCTGTTACCACTCCTTGCAGCCCTCAGGTTCTGGACACAGGTTCAGATGCACTACAGGTCAGTGTGAGAACAGACTGAATAATCCAATTAAGTCCTGGAAGCCCTATAAAATTGTCATGTTAAGGCTGACCCTCAAGTCATCTATTGAAATAATGCTAGCTGCCACTCTGTACCTCCTCATGTCACCTTGTCATCGCAGATAACCCCTGACCTGTTAATCTCTTCAGAGTGTTATGCACGGAATGGCTATTTCCTATATTTTGTTGCAGATGGGTGTAATGGACTCCTCCCACTTCCCCATCATCACAAGCATTTTCATGGAAACCATCTCCACTGACTGTATATCATATTGATGCTCCCTAATCATTGGTCTTTTGAAGGCTGGCCCCTCAGCCAATAATGGTAATTTCTCAACCCTCTGGAGGAACGGCTTGCTCACCTTCTTCCACTCCCAGGTCCTTGCGCTCATTAGTGCTCAGTGCTTCACCTTGTCAAAAGCCTTCTAACTCCCTAACTACTTCCTCCTCAATGGGTGGTTCTGGAGTACATAAGATCCCATGACAGTGTTGGTGAGTATAGGGCAGGAGTTGAGAAGCTTGATGTATGACTTCTGCCTGGTTCTCGTCTTGCACTACACAATGCTATAGAAGCTTAAAAACCAAATAGCAACCGAGTCAGTGCCCATTTAAAGATTTTAAAATTCCACATAATGCTTAAACCAACTGTGCTCTTCCTTTCCATGCCTTTACCTACTACTTCCTGGCAGTTCACCTCCCACTTCCCCATCTCTGATAGCCTCCAGTGTCTACCCATGAGCTGTAATGGAAAGTCCCACCTGCTGCTAATCCGGACATCACAAGTGAGCTTGTCCTCTTCCACCTCACTCAGCATCCACAAGTGTAATTCCGTCAGGGGTGGGGGGTCACTGAATGGTGATCAGAACAGGAACCCAAACTAATTTTCCCTTCCCTGAGGCCAATTGTAGAATCCTTACTACTTCCTCTACTGACATCAGATAAGTCAGCACATACCAGGGATCAGGCCTGGTATTTTCATGGTCTGTATGGCTCAGAGATGTAGGCCCTGAAATTCCTTGGGGGTATCATTGGTCTCCATCCATAACGCCGGTTGTGCTGGCTCGCTGCCATTTCTGGGATTATCCTAGTTCTCTTGTAAGGGTCAGAACCTCCGTCCGCCCATAACAAGGCAAATGAAGGCAAAGGGGTGAAGTCAGGGGGTGGATTCTCCCTATGCTGGGTGCTCCCCCCCGCCCCCCAAGGTTTATACAGGACCCAGCGTAACAATGGAAGCCAGTACACTGAGTGAGGTAAGGCTCTCCAGCCTCCTCAAGGGTGGATATGGGCCCCACCGATGGGGGCTAGGCCAAGCAAGCAGCCCAGACTTCCAAAGAACCCCACAAGTAAGTTTTGATTTCAGGATTGGCCCCCTAGCTCAGGAGGCTGAGAGGAGCATGGCCGGGGTCATGGATGGTGGTGGGAACCTGGGCAAACCGCCGCCCCCCCCCCCCCCCCCCCCCAACTCCATTGCGGTGGTGACCGGAGTTTCCAGCTTCAGGGCATTCAGGTGCCAGCGATGTGCCAGAGGTCATGCTTGCTCCCACATGCCTCGTGCTAATTAGTTGCCCCACAAACTCCAGCAGGGCATGTACTGAGGTATTTCAGCCCCGTAAACCTTACCTTAGCGATCGGGGAGCTAAATGTGCTCACTTTTAAAGCAAAGCAAGAATTTCAAAAATAGATTAGATTTGTTTATGCATCTTTACCAATAACTCTGACAACTTCTGAACACACAAGAAAATTCTCCCTGTAGGTGGCACATCACGTTTAATCAGAAAAAATGCCTCCAACATAATATGACAGGTTCAAAGAGTGTACGAAAAGTGCAGTCTTAACAGCTTCATTTAAATTTGATTATGTTTTTGTAATTCATGAAGTCTTCATTATTCATGAAGTGTTTTAAAACTTCTCCCCTTTTCAGACTGAATGTTGCTCTGCATTTTCCTCCTTGCAGGAGCATGGAATGATCTGGGAAGCCTGGTCACGATTAATGACAGTCTGTGATCATAAACAGAAAATGCTGAAAATACACAGCAGCCAATCTGTGATCTGCTGGCAGGAGGTCCAACCTGAACAGGCAGAGCTGGTCAGTGCCACCTCCCTGCTGTGTGGTGCTCCATCTGTAGCCTTCTGGAAGCTGACTAAACGCCCCTGTTTGAGGGAGATAAATCTGAGTGATGGGCAGCCCTTGCATTTCTGACCTTATGTGTGGGAGACCGGTGCTGCACTGCTTCATTTACCCAGTTCAGAAACTCATGAACAAGTATCTCCGTGCATATGTGGTTTGTGTTGTCTTGTATTGAAGTTGAATAGAATTTGAATTTCAAACAAAGCTATGATCTGTAAATGGGTTAATATCGGTTATCTGCGTCTTTCCTTCTTATGATGGGCCCATATTTATATGCACTGGATTTACATTCAGAAACCATCAACAACAAAAAAAATAGAACTCTCACAATCTGAACAGCAAATGTAATTTCTTGCAGGTAAGTGACTTTCCTTTGGGGATAAATCTCTGGAGAATGAGAGAAACTTCAGCAAAATCTTCAGCCTTGAAAGTGTCAGATGATTTCTTATTTATTGTCTGTGTCCTGTGGGAAAGTACAATGTACTAATGTGTCTTTGATGTCATCCACAGGGCTGAAACTGAAAGAGGCCTTTCTCGAAAACATATTATTGAAGGTATACATCAGAATATGTGATAGAGCATCATTCACAAACTCTGCATGCTTACCTTTTACAATTTGGCCTAGGTTCTGTGAAGCTGTTTATTCCACAGTATTAAATATTAATTTACCATCAGGAATTCTACTTAGCTGTCAGGTTGGAATTATACTGTTGATTGAAAAGGGGGTATAAATAATGTAACAGGGACTTTAAGGGATAATGATCATTTGTGGTTATGTGATGGTCTTGTTACGTATCTGTATCACTGTTCCTCCCACTCGTGGACTGCTACATGAAATGTGGTCGTGACAGCTCTTTCCTGTAGTGTGGGCTGGTATATTCAGACTTTGTACAGAATACGTGTAAAGAAGAAGTATGAATATAGAAGCTTAGATGTTTAACATTTTCATTGCTCTGTACCACACAGCTTGCTTCAGCCAGGATAAGTCAGTCAGTGGCGCTGTGTTATTTAGCCAGCAGGGATCATATTTAGAATGGGATGAGTCAAGGCTGCCATTTTCATTCCCCATCTCTCTCTAAAACGGAATACCCGAGCACAGTGAGACGTTCAACTGTTTCCAGAGATCTGGCTACAAACTGTCAGAACAGCCCTGTCAGTACCAGTCAGGGCTAGGTTACAGGCAATTCAAACACTCATCGCTGCGACATAGCTGTGAAACTGGCTCCATACGATGTTATGAGTAGCCCCAGATCTTAATAATTGAATGAAAAGATCTTCTCTGCAGGGCCGCTCATGGGAAACTACTCCGTATGAAAGAACAAGGCCTGTAGCCGAAGGGAACTCTGGTGGTAAAATAAACTGAACTGCATTCAACCCCCAGCTGTAGCTTCATCCATTGACCCTTACATGTTGATACATGCTTTATTGTATCTTTACCTAACTTGTTTCCTCTACTATTTCTTCACATCACAAGTCCAACATGGTTTCTGTTGTCTCACCCAACTTTATCTCTTGTCTTTATTAAATAGAATCTGTTCATTCATCTCAGAGTATTAGTAGGACACCTGACACTACAGGAATTCAAAAAATACTTTTAACGTATTATTTCAGTGAGTGGTGCTGGTGGCAGTGATACTGGTGAGCTGGTATCAAGTGTGACTCTTTTGAACATTGTGGAATATGTTGAGTATTGACAGTGGCAGATTCCTATCAGTGACTGAACAGTTAATCACAGTAGCAGGCTGCATTTGCTGGTTGAATGCTTATTCTTACTGACAGGACTGAACATATTTACATTGTGTACTACTTTTAGGTTTAAAGGCCTCTCTGCAGAGAATGCAGCTTGAGTACGTCGATGTTGTATTTGCAAATCGACCAGACACCAATACCCCAATGGAAGGTCAGTGACGCTTTATTTTGATAATCGAGTCCAAACAACTGGAGCTGCCAACTACAGCTGATGCTCCTGTATATGTGTTTTCACACTATCACAACCCACAAAAAGTCGAGGCCTTTTTAACATCAGAAGCACAGAGTTCATCTGCTTTGTATTATAGTTAGCAGGAGTACTGCAGCTTGCTGCCAATAGCACATTATAAAAGTGCCTTTAGTCACAGTAAAACTAGCAGCTCTTGGTGCTGGAGTTGGCCTGGGCTAAAGTTCTGAATCAGGATGGTAAAAATGAAACCTCCAAATAGGAACACCTTAGTGAAAAACAAGCTGTTCCCTTTATCCAAACAGTCGAACTTAAAAAAAATACACGACTAAACCTCTGGGAATTGATTGCATTATTCAATAATATGTGCCCAAATTAACTCATTGTCTTTTTTATGTCTTTTGTTATTATTCAGGCTGTAATAATAAAGCATTATACTCCAACAACCAGGTGGCTGTTTCAAACTACACAGCATAAAGAGGCAAGAATAGTATTGCAATTAGTGTTTGCACAATCTGTCAGGCACAAGGAAAGGGAGGAGTGTCCGTTGGGTGGGGCAGGGTGGAATGGATGGTCATGAATGGCTCTTTAGTCAGAGAATTATTCCTCTGCTCCAGAATTGTTGAGGGGTTCTGCTTCACCCCAATCCTCTAGAACTCCTTCCCAAAATTCCTCTGTCTCACCAACTTCCTTCCAGATTCTAAAACCTCCTGTGATGCCTTTCACTGACCATGTCTTCACCTCCCTTCCTTAATCCCAGTTTTCCCCCTCTCTTTTTTCTTTTCTGGTTGGTGTCCACCTTTTATGCAAAATACTCTGAGACAATGGGGGTAATTTTCAATTTTGACGCAAGTGAAAAACTGGTGGTAAGGGAGCAACCACCTGTTATGCAACCTGCCTGTCTGTCCTTTCCATTGGCTTCGATGGAAAGAAAAAGGGGGGTGGGGTGTATAACAGGCAGCAATCTGCAACTGACAGTTTTCCACCTGCGCCCAAACTGACAATTACTTCGTATTCTCTACTTGAGGAGTACTATAGAAATGTAATTCCCAGAAAAGATGGTTTAATATTTCACCTGGAGACCTTTTGTCGAACTGATAAAGGAAGGCTACTGAATCTTTGTAAAAGGACTGAGCAAAATAGAGTGGGGATGACTCACTGACAAATAAAGATTGAAGGTGAGAAAGTAGCTCCAAAGACGGGAAAAAAGTACAGTGGAATATGAAAACTCAGCAGGAAGTTAGACTTCCATCAGTTGACAATGCCTGAGAAAGAATTCCAGTAGAGGAAGTAGCCTTTGAGGTTATGCCACTAGTATTCTTTAGAGACATTTCGTTTGATACAGGACACAGGCCAAAAAGAGAGTTGCTATGATTGGTAGCTCGAAGAAAGACAAGGTACAGTGGTTTCAGAATGATAGGAACAATTAATGTGTGAAGTCCTGGCAGGAAAAATGGAAAGAGAGAGCAAGAGGAAGAGAGAGAGACATACATAGCTCAATAACATCAAAGAATATTTTGAAGTTAAGAAGGTCAGCCAGATTGTACAACTTATCAAGGCATAGAATCAGAAAATGTTACTGCACAGAAACAGGTCATCAAGTTTGCTGTCATGCTGACTCATGCTGACTTGTGATCTGGTGTTTTCTTCTGTATGAGCCACCCAGTCTATTCTCCTCTCCTGCTCGCTTCCCATACCCTTTAATATTATTTTATAAGCAACTAATTCCCTTTTGAATGTATTTATAGACTCTGCTTCAACACTTTTATCTCAGGCAACTGACTGATGAGGTCACCAAAACTCATCATTTAAACAGAAAAGCCCAGAAATTGAACTCCTTCTGGTGTCGTAGAGGTAGAGGGACTGGATGTTGGGGCATAACCGTGTTTGCCGTGTGTCTACCTCCGGGATCAATGGACAGGAAATTCTGAGGGGTGCTTCATCTGCCCGCGTCCTATGTCATAAACATAGGCTGGGAGTGTGTCTGGAGATGTTCCCAGGAATCCCATTAGATACGCCACATAAGGTCAAGCGATACCGATGCATGCAGAAAGCAGCAATAGGTGCCATTCTGAGCCACAAGTGACCCCACCAGAAACCCCAGAAGGAATGATTGCTGTTTGATTTGTGACATGCCACCATGGAACCTTGTACAAAGATTCTGGCTGCACTTGCATTCTTTAGCCTGACTGACCTGTGGGTCCCTCTTTCGGAGTGGTATGGTGTCACTCCGAGATTCTCTTGACTCCACTGTTGTGTTACTACTGCCACAGGCACCCACCCCTGTTATAGTAATGACCTGTGATTTGGAACATGGTCATGGGAAGGCGAAAGAGGCGGGTGGAGGTTCCATCTCACTGCACTTACAGTGGTGCAGTAGCACTGCCAAAATTTCTACCCCAAAATATTTCAAAACAAAAATACGGGACAACAGAAGAGCTGCTAAGATCAGTATCTTGAAGAAGGACTGGGTAGAAGAAAAGGGGATGCTAAAGTTAATCTGACGGTTTTGCATTTGAGAAAATTGACTGTATGATTTATTGTAATCAAACTAAATTAAAGGTTATGGTTTTATTTTTTATATATAGAAACTAGAAGGAGCTATCTGTGTCTCACGGAATGGAACTGAGCAGCACTTATAATTATCTTGTTAAACAGTTTCCTGTGTGGAGATTAAAGTGTTACATAGCAACGTTAAAAATTAAGAAATTAAATATGGTGAATTATCACTGTGACTCAGGCACACACTGGAATCATCCAGGGAATTTAATGCACCTTCTGTTTTTCATCATCGGAGTGACTGCTGCCAATGACCGGAAGCTGTGCAGAAGCGTTCTGCGCATTCATCTGGAAGCTGATATCGATTATGTTTCTGCTTTTCTTTCCACAGAGCCCGCTCCCTTCCCAGCTTTTTTCCACAGAGCCCGCTCCCTTCCTGGCTTTTTTCCACAGAGCCCGCTCCCTTCCCGGCTTTTTTTCACAGAGCCCGCTCCCTTCCCGGCTTTTTTTTCCTACTGTCCCGAAGGCCTGCACCGTTTCCGGCCTTTTTCCCCCAGAGCCCATGAGTCGTGAAGCAAACTGGCAGCAGTCGCTGCCTTTAATCATAGTGCCGCAGACCAGTTTGCTGACAGGTTATCATCCAACATTTCTTTGCAAGACTATTAAAAACCCATTAGAATATCTGTAGTGTACGTTTATAGTTTCCATACTTGTTCATATTCCTTAGGTCAGGCTCAGTGAGGCTATTCAGTAAGGAACCTGTTCTCTGTCTCCTAGTAGGAGTAACATTGAACTGCCAGATCTTGTTCAGATGTGGTAATGCAATACAACTGATGATTATCCCCAACGTGGTTGCGTGACAGATGTTTCTCAAGAGCTTCAGGGCCTGGGAAATACTTGTGAACTTGCAATAGTTAAAATATAATTATTTATCACATATGTAGGGACTACCATTGTGAAATCACAGTGGCAATATAACATCACAAAGTAGTTACAATCTATAGGCTTTTGATCTTCACCTGATCACTACTTCTCATCCTCTTTTCAATTCTTTTGAACTTTGGTGGTGTTTTGCACTATGGGCCTTGGTGCTTGACTTTAGTTTCTCAGTTTTACACTATTTTTTTGAAGTGCCATGATTGTTGATATGTGGAAATAATGTAAGTTTGCAAAGAAAAAAATAACATGATTCCCAAAGTGTGGATTAATTAAAGAAAGCCAGCACGGATTTGTTAAAGGCAAATCGTGTTTAACCAACTTGATCGAGTTTTTTGATGAGGTAACAGAGAGGGTTGATGAGGGCAATGCGGTTGACGCGGTGTACATGGATTTCCAAAAGGCGTTCAACAAAGTGCCACATAATAGGCTTGCCAGCAAAGTTGAAGCCCATGGAATAAAAGGGGCAGTGGCAGCATGGATACGAAATTGGCTAAGTGACAGGAAACAGAGAGTAGTGGTGAACGCTTGTTTTTCAGACTGGAGGAAGGTATACAGTGGTGTTCCCCAGGCGTGGGTTCTAGGACCACTGCTTTTCCTGATATATATTAATGACTTGGATGTGGGTGTGTGGGGCACTATTTCAAAATTGCAGATGACACAAAACTTGAAAGTATAGTGAACAGTGAGGAGGA
Organism: Squalus acanthias; assembly: GCA_030390025.1. NCBI lineage: Eukaryota > Metazoa > Chordata > Chondrichthyes > Squaliformes > Squalidae > Squalus > Squalus acanthias. Next base: position 46,026,044 of record CM059429.1, read on the forward strand.
GAGTGATAGACTTCAAGAGGACATAGACAGGCTGGTGGAATGGGCGGATACGTGGCAGATGAAATTTAACGCAGAAAAGTGTGAAGTGATACATTTTGGTAGAAAGAATGAAGAGAGGAAATAGAAACTAAAGAGTACAATCCTAAAGGGAGTGCATGAGCAGACAAACTGGAGGGTGAGAAGGTTGGTTCTCAAACAAGCATACTGAGCTTGAATAAAGGAGACTATGATGGTATGAGAGCAGAATTGATTAAAGTGGACTGGGAAAATAGATTAAAGGGTAAGACAGTACATGAGCAGTGGTGTTCATTCAAGGAGTTATTTTACAACTTTCAAAATAAATATATTCCACTGAGGAAAAAAGGGTGTAAAAGAAATGACAGCCATCCGTGGCTAAGTAAAGAAATTAAAGAAAGTATCCAACTAAAAACAAGGACATATAAGGTAGCCAAAGTTAGTGGGAGGATAGAAGATTGGGAATTCTTCAAAAGACAACAAAAAGTAACTAAAGGATTGATTAAGAAAGGGAAAATAGACTATGAAAATAAATTAGCAAAAAATATAAAAACAGATAGCAGGAGTTTCTATAGTTATATAAAAAGAAAAAGGCGGTTAAGGCAAACGTAGGTCCCTTAGAGGATGAGACCGGGAAATTAATGGTGGGAAACATGGAGATGGCAAAAATGCTGAACAAATATTTTGTTTCAGTCTTTACGGTAGAGGACACTAAGAATATCCCAACACTGGACAAACAGGGGGCTCTAGTGGGGGAGGAGCTAAATACGATTAAAATCACTAAGGAATTGGTACTCAGTAAAATAATGGGACTCAAGGCGGATAAATCCCCTGGACCTGATGGCTTACATCCTAGGGTCTTGAGGGAAGTGGCAGTAGGAATTGTGGATGCTTTGGTAATAATTTTCCAAAACTCCCTGGACTCAGCAAAGGTCCCGGCAGATTGGAAAACTGCTAATGTAACACCCTTATTTAAAAAGGGTTGTAGGCAGAAGGCTGGAAATTATAGACCAGTTAGCCTAACATCTGTGGTGGGTAAAATTTTGGAGTCTATTATTAAGGAGACAGTAACGGAACATTTAGATAAACATAATTTAATAGGACAAAGTCAGCATGGCTTTATGAAGGGGAAGTCATGTCTGACAAATTTGCTTGAGTTCTTTGAGGACATAACGTAAAGGGGAACCAGTGGACGTAGTGTATTTAGACTTCCAGAAGGCATTCGACAAGGTGCCACATAAAAGATTATTACTCGAGATAAAAAATCACTGGATTGGGGGTAATATTCTGGCATGGGTGGTGGATTGGTTATCTAACAGGAAGCAGAGAGTTGGGATAAATGGTTCATTCTCGGACTGGCAACCAGTAGCCAGTGGTGTTCCGCAGGGGTCGGTGCTGGGTCCCCAACTCTTTACAATCTATATTAACGATTTGGAGGAGGGGACCGAGTGTAACATATCAAAGTTTGCAGATGATACAATGATGGGAGGGAAAGTAGAGAGTGAGGAGGACATAAAAAACCTACAAGGGGATATAGACAGGCTGGGTGAGTGGGCAGAGATTTGGCAGATGCAATACAATATTGGAAAATGTGAGGTTATGCACTTTGGCAGGAAAAATCAGAGAGCAAGTTATTATCTTAATGGCGAGAAACTGGAAAGTACTGCAGTACAAAGGGATCTGGGGGTCTTGGTGCAAGAAAATCAAAAAGTTAGTATGCAGGTGCAGCAGGTGATCAAGAAAGCCAATGGAATGTTGGCTTTTATTGCTAGGGGGATAGAATATAAAAACAGGGAGGTACTGCTGCAGTTGTATAGGGTATTGGTGAGACCGCACCTGGAGTACTGCATACAGTTTTGGTGTCCATACTTAAGAAAAGACATACTTGCTCTCGAGGCAGTACAAAGAAGGTTCACTCGGTTAATTCCGGGGATGAGGGGGTGGAAATACGAGGAGAGGTTGAGTAGATTGGGACTCTACTCATTGGAGTTCAGAAGAATGAGAGGCGATCTTATTGAAACATATAAGATTGCGAAGGGGCTTGATCGGGTGGACGCGGTGAGGATGTTCCCAATGATGGGTGAAACTAGAACTAGGGGACATAATCTTAGAATAAGGGGCTGCTCTTTCAAAACTGAGATGAGGAGAAACTTTTTCACTCAGAGGGTAGTGGGTCTGTGGAATTTGCTACCCCAGGAAGCTGTGGAAGCTACTTCATTAAATAAATTTAAAACAGAAATAGACCGTTTCCTAGAAGTAAAGGGAATTAGGGGTTACGGGGAGCGGGCTGGAAATTGGACATGAGTTTGAGTTCGGATCGGTCAAGGCACTGTGGGTGGCGGAGCGGGCCCAGGGGCCGAGTGGCCTGGTCCTGCTCCTACTTCTTGTGTTCTTTAAGAGTTGAGGTTGGATCAGATCAGCCATGATCTCATTGAATGGCGGAGCAGGCTCGAGGGGCCGATTGGTCTACTCCTGCTCCTATTTCTTATGTTCTTATGTATATGTGCACAAATCGTTGAAGATGGCAGGGCAGGTTGAGAAAGCAGTTAAAAAAGCTTGTGGGATCCTGGGCTTCATGAAAAGAGGTATAGAGTACAAAAGCGTGGAAATTATGATGAACCTGTATAAAACACTGGTTTGGCCTCAACTGGAGTATTGTGTCCAATTCTGGGCACCGCACTTTAGGAAGGATGTGAAGGCCTTCGAAAAGATTTACGAAGATTGAGAGGAGATTTGATAGAGGTGTTCAAAATCATGAGGGGTCTGGATAGAGTAGATAGAGAGAAAATGTTCCCATTGGCAGAAGGGTCGAGAATCAGAGGACACAGATTTAAGGTGATTTGGCAGACGAACCATGAGGAAAAACTTTTTTACTCAGCGAGTGGTTAGGATCTAGAATGTACTGCCTGAAAGGGTGGTGGAGGTAGACTCAATCACGGCTTTCAAAAGAGAATTGGATAAGTACCTGAAGGAAAAAAAATTGCAGGGCTACGGGGAGAGGGCGGGGGAGTGGGACTAGCTGAAGTGCTCTTGCAGAGAGCGGCATGGGCTTGACGGGCCGAATGGCCCCCTTCTGTGCTGTAACCATTCTATGATTCTATGAAGTACCCATGAGAAGTTTTGAGAATATAAAGGATAATTTTCTGACTTCAAGTTTCTGCCAGGTATCTTTGTCTGCCTACAGCGCATATCGAACACTTGGGTGTATACTGCACACGATTTTCCAACCATTATTCAGTAAATCGCGTGCAGCATTTACCCAGATTTCTGATATGTGCTTCTGGTAGGCGAGATTCTCTGCTAGAAACACAAGTTGGAAGAATTACCCCCTACAGGGCCAACATCGCTCTGGGTGAAGGGTATGTTTTTTTTCAGCCATTTTAATGAAATGTTAATAAAATTACAGAAGTGTGCAGTATTCTAAGATGTTGATTGTGGCATATAAACAGTATCAGCGAATTATGACACACCTGCTGTGTAATCTTTTCATACTTCTAAAAACAGTTAATGAATTATATACATTTCAGAATCTTCAAGAATGTAGCTGTGTAATGCCCATTTGTAGTAAGAATGGCTTAACTGTAACAACACGAACCCACCCAGTCTCTGCAAGCACCATGAAATACTGATCTGCATCTGCCCAAGAATTGGAGCCCAATACCAGGGCTTGGACTGCACTGCCGGTAACAGTGAAGGTCACTGTGGCTCGAAACTTATACCTCTGGCTTCTTCCAAACATCAGCTAGTTTGCTGTGCACACAGAGATCTGACTGGTCACTGATGCACACTTTGCAAGGTGTCAGCAGTTCATCACCTTCCCCATGGAGGCTGACCAGCAGGAGGAAAGAGATCTGGGATTTACTCACACAGCTGTATTGCCGCCAGTGCAAGGCATCATAGACTGTACGCACGTAACCCTGCGTGCTCCCCATCACAAACCAGCACTGTTTCTCAACAGGAAGGACTTCTATTCACTCAACCTGCTTGTGTCCACAGGCAGTGAGCCATACAGGTCTTTGCCCGGTTTCCTGGCACACACCTGCCATGAGCACCAACATAATGAGAGCCATGCAGCAACAAGGGTTCTGATTGAGCAAACAATTACCGTCCTGAAACAACAGTTTCGCTGTCTGGACAGTTCGAGTGAAGTCCTTCAGTACAGCCTAGAAAGAGTGTCAAGATTTATAATCATTAGCTGCATGCTCCACAATCTTGCCATACAAAGGGGAGTTGTCTATGGAGGATGAAGTGGAACAGGAAGATGAAGAAGGGGTTGAGGAACCAGATAATGCAGAGGAAGAGCACAGCCCAGCAGTACTGTGCGCTGCCATAGCTGCAAGGCTGTAAATAATTCTCCTGAAGCATCCCACCCCTCCCCAGATCACCAACACTCCCTCCTTTCACCTGACCCAGTTCTAACGCCCACCATAGCAATGCCCTCAAACAGTACAACTTCATGAGTGTTCCTGTTACATCACTAAGATTAATACTTCAACGGAAAAGAAAATTGGGCAGGGTGTAAAACGGACTGCCAATTGGCTATTGCCCATTTTGGGCAATCGCTCAAGACCAATTTCACCCCCAATAGAACTAGGAGTATCCTATTAGTCAGTTATTCTATGATTTATACAGAGCAAAGGGAAGTAAGTGAGCATATTACAACAGTGACTCCACTTCAAAAGTACTTCATTGGCTGTAAAGCGCTTTGAGACATCCGGTGGTCGTGAAAGGCGCTATATAAATGCAAGTCTTTCTTTCTTGCATAAAGCAACTAAGTACCAAATGTCACCATCCCCACTTGAAGCAGGCAGAAGCACAGATACCCACATTGCACAAGATATAGATATTGATGTGGATGAGGAAGGATAAGGTGTAGAAAAATATTGAGGGAACTAGTTGCAGGCATCTATCTGTAGGTCTATTCACAGGGCAAGTTTAGCGAGCTTATCAGGTAATGTATAGCAAATACTGCTTTGCTGCCAGTAGTAAAACGCAGTCAGGTTGATGGCCCTGCTTCTTCATTTCAGACACAATTTGCTCATCCTTATCCTGGATCACAACTCAAGGCTCAGAATTGACACTGTTCCACTAGACCTTGATCAGTAGATCCAGCACCTGACGAAGGAGCAGCGCTCCGAAAGCTTGTGATTTCAAATAAAGCTGTTGGACTATAACCTGGTGTTGTACGACTTCTCACATTTGTCCACCCCAGTCCAACACCGGCATCTCCACATCAGTAGATCCAGCAGCTGACCATGACAATGTAGCCAGGCTTCATGAACTAGGTATGGAAGCCATTTTTTCAGCCAGTCTTGTAGACTAATGGAATACAAAGTACAGTTGTAGATGCAACTTAAGCCTCTCTCTCTCTTCCCCATCTTGCATCTTGAATAGTCAGTTTGAATCTCAATGTTTCTCTCTCTTTTTAACAGTACAGATAGTAGCACTTCTAACCATTCCTCCAAACAGTCACACACTCGGCACAACAGTCGCTCACTGGGCATGATTCTGCCACATAAGAATTCTCACTTGGAGTTTATAGTAGAGGGCTTCCTATCCCATGGTGTAGTGTGGCAAGGAAACAAGCTGTCCACACTATCTATAACTCAACATTATGAAAAACTTCATCTGCACTTGCATGGAAATAAACCTTTTTTCAATTGCCAAACCCTTCCATTGTGCTACTAAAATCTGTATCTCCAACAAATCGAGCCATTTTTCATGATTGACTGCTGGCATTAAGTATAGCGCTTTGAATAATTTAGTCCAACTAATTGGCAGTGACATTGAGTACAGCCTGTTCTCACCCGCAGTGTTTTTGGCACACTGGTGAAGCAGCAGTGGTAGATCTTTTTTGACTGTCATCATGAATTACTGTACATGCATTCATGGTGGAATTGCTCATGTACATATAGCTAAAATTTAACTTGGTGCCTTAGTAAACCCTGTAATGTGTCCTCGATCATCTATTATTTTGTGTTTTCAGAAATGTATTGACATATGGATATGTCCAGCAGTTAACTTTCTTTAAAAGGTCCTAAGTATGGGACAGGAGGAGGGAATTCAGTTTTAATTTATAAAACTGAGGTAGGGGCTGACGTTAACTTGCTTACACTGCTATATTTTATCATTTGTGCATTCTCCCACTCAACTGCGAGCAGCACGAACAGTTTAAAATTTTAATCAGATTGCTTAGTAACAAAACTCAGGGGTCCGACTGAGGCATTAGTCACAAGGGACCTGAGAAAAGGAGGCGAGAGGCTCCAGAGAGTGTAATTACTGTGAACCACAACACAAGCAAAAATAAATCAGAAGAATTTCAGTTTGAGAAACAAGGGAGTGGGGGGCCATTTTAACCTAGCCCCCTGGCAGGAATGGGGCGGCTGTGCAGTTAAACTCGCGTCCAAAAATGTACCACCCCATTCTCAGCCGATTCCCAACTGCCACCGCTTTAATCGTGCAGTTTTCCAAGGTGGCTGACGCTCCTGTTGGAAATTACTATTGGTGATAACAGGAAACCATTCACATGGCAGTCCTTTTTAAAGGCATTAACCCCTTTTAAAGTTCAAATAATGGGCAGAGGAAATGTTATGTGAATGTGTTATTTTTCATCTGTTTTTCCCCTCCTACATAACCAACATAAACAAAAACAGATTATCTGGTCATTATCACATTGCTGTTTGTGGGAGCTTGCTGTGCACAAATTGGCTGCCACGTTTCCTACATCACTAAGATTAATACTTCAATGGAAAAGAAAATTGGGCAGGGTGTAAAACGGACTGCCGATTGGCTATTGCCCATTTTGTGCAATCGCTCAAGACCAATTTCGCCCCCAATAGAACTAGGAGTATCCTATTAGTCAGTTATTCTATGATTTGTACAGAGCAAAGGGAAGTAAGTGAGCATATTACAACAGTGACTCCACTTCAAAAGTACTTCATTGGCTGCAAAGCGCTTTGAGACGTCCGGTGGTCGTGAAAGGCGCTATATAAATGTAAGTCTTTCTTTTTCCTCTGTGAGCACAGGTGGGTTCCCAGTCTGCTCAGTCACAGCTTCTCTCTGTGTTTCATGCCTTATCTGCCCCGTATTGATCCTGTCCCCCAAATGCACTCTCCCGCTGAGCCCCTGTCTCTAGTCACCCTTAGGAAGTCTTTTTTTTAATCACACCAGAAGAATGTGAGCGGAAGGGGGTGGTGTGGTGCGGGGGGTGGGGGGAAGGATAATCAGTGATTAGCAACAGAATACCCAGGACACTGTGGTAAGCTGCTGTGTTGAAGACAGCATCGACAAAATTAGCAATGTATGAAACTGGCTACTCGTACAAATAGCAGAGTCAAACAAACTAGAAACCTGAAGAGTGCACAGGAAAGGATTTATTTATTTATGTAACTGCAGTGGGTCTGCAGCATACTGTTTAATTAGGCACTCAATTATTTTTTTAATTTTTATCCATGAGCAACACCCTGGGAGATCCATTAGTTCTAAAAGTACAAAATGTGGGTTTTTTTTAAGTTCCAAAGACAAAATCAATTTTCACTGCAAAGTATATCAGATTGAATGTTCTTCACTCACTCAGAGAGCACAGTTAAAAATGTCTACTCATCCTGTCAGTCCAAGCTCAGTACAAGCTGTGACACCTCTGACCACAGTGTGAGTATACAGCACATGCAAATCTCAGACTCAGATTCAGGAATTGAATTCTATAATCATTTGTTTCATTTTAAAAGCTGACAGTAGTTGTTTTTATTATAGGAAAATAATATTACATTCCTCCTTCAAAAGAACAGTGGGAGGGAGAGTCTCTGGCTTGGCACCATGATGGGATGGATATTTTAATAGACTAGTCAGGTTCTGTGAAGATCTTTAACAACTGAGTGAGAGAGATGGATTGAATGGCTTTTTCTTATTCCTGCTTTATCATTCTTATATTATTTTTGATCTAAAATTTTTTTTTGTTCTCTCTTTTATATTCTACTTGTGCTACACGGTGACTGTCCAACTCATTTTCCTTCATACACACAAAATGAAGTCTTGCATATAATGTGCACTTCCTTTATCGCACTTACCTCCAATAACACTCTAGGGTGCAGAGGAGATTTACCAGAATGGTTCCGGGGATGGGGGATCTTAGCTACAAGGACAGGTTGGAGAAGCTGGATTTGTTTTCATTAGAGCAAAGGCGGTTGTAGGGTGATTTGATAGAGGTGTACAAGATTATGATGGGTTTGTATAGGCCAGACGGGGAAAAGCTGTTCCCTCTAGTTGATACAAGGACTAGGGGACACAGTTTTAAGGTTTTGGGCAAGAGATACAGGGGGGATGTGAGGAAAAACCTTTTTACGCAGCGAGTGGTGAGGACCTGGAATTCGCTGCCGATGGAAGTGGTGGAAGCGGAGACACTCAATGTTTTCAAGGGGAGACTGGACAGGCACTTGAGGGAAATAAACTTGCAGGGCTATGGGGATAGAGCGAGGGAATGGGACTGACTGGATTGCTCTACAGAGAGCCGGCACGGACTCGATGGGCCGAATGGCCTCCTTCTGTGCCATATGACTCTATGGGCTGGATTTTCAATGACCCGTGGAGTCGGGTTTGGAGGCGTGTGGGGGGTTAAAGTTGCAGATTCGGGGGTCCCGACCCCATCCCGCCTCCATGCCAGTTTCGCTGGCGGCGGGTACCCGACCTGTGCTGAGACCCGACTCCCCGAGGCAGGAAGGGATTAGTGACAATTAACTGCCTGTTAACAGGTAGTTAACAGGCAGTTTTTTGGATAATCCCTATTTTGACAGGTGAAATGTGGGCTTCCCGACAGGTGGCAACCACGCCAAGTTATCGGGGCGGACCGTGGGTCTGCAGGGGTTGGAGGGGTCGATATGTCCGGTGGGCAGGTGAGTGATGGGTGCATGTGTGCAGAGGTAAGTGTGTAAGGTAAGTGCTAAGTGTGGGAAAAAGTTTTACTTACCTTAACTTCCTCCTGCAGGTGTCAGCCCTTCAGTTCTCGGGAGTCAGAAATCTCACCGGCACAGAAAGCAGAAAAGCCGTGGTCCTGTCAAAAACTGCAGCCTTCTGTTTTCTGTGGTGGAATGATTTCTAACTCAGCCTGAGAGGAAGGACTGAAGTTATAAATCATATTGTCAGTGTTTGACAGCTTCACAGAGCTGTCAAACGCTGATATTTCATCTGTCAAAAGCTCTTGACAGATGCAATGTCAATCTGTGATGTCACCTGTTGCCGGGTGGCCCTTAATTGGCCTGCTGAGCCCACTGGGCGGGTTCAACAAGGTCAATCAAGGGAAAATACAGTGGGTTGGCCACATCTCGATGGAGGCGGGTTCACAAGCCAGAATGTGTGATTCACGACACCAACCCGACCCCAGTTTCAAAATCCAGCCCTATGACTCTATGATCTGTCATGCTTTGACGATTGGCTCAAAGTACAACAGCAGAAAATCAGAACTGGAGAGTTAGGGATTGTGCAAATCAAAGAAAGGGGCTAGAAAACAACCAATCCTGAATGAGCAGTGAGGAGAACCTATTAATGAGGTAACGGTGAACCAACTAAAGCACTCAAAATTCCTTTTGAAAATATTTGCACCACCAATTTTTTCTCAGTAACTGAAATTTCTAATGCCCAAACCAAGGCTTGTAACAAAGAAGACATTAAAACTACATATATCACCATAAAATGATTAAATTTAATGATAACATTGTTTTCCAATACCTTCAATAAGGTTATTACTTGAAGGCATCAGCTTCACTGAAAAGCCTGCACTTGGGCTTGATGGGTTAATCTTCCAACTTTATGCTCCCACTGGGGAGCTATGCCGGCTTATTGAAGTTTCTTGGATTTATCTGATGGTCAGTTTGGCAGTGCCACTGCAGCTGACATTGTCTAGTTGAGCAAAGTTCTATGCCAGCAGAATGCAAATATAAAATGTGCCCCACTATGAGTTGCAGCAGACAAAAAGACACCCACGTATCTGCTCTCTGTTACTAAAGGATCTTTTATACCACAGGAATGTGTCAGCAGCTGGATTGCCCAGGAAGCAGCTGGTAATGTTTCTCAGCCTATGGTACATGAGTTTCCTCCATTGTGGGTTAAGCATCTTTTCTGGGGGAGGTGCACCTCCTAGTGGCTGTAATGGTAGAGCAGGATCTGTCTAATCAGAAAAGACTGGAGAAAGAGTCAAATGCAATAATGATTTTAAGTTATTAGTGATAAAGTAGTTATAACGCGTTCAGTTTGTGGCTGATAATAAATCTTAAAACAATTCAAGGTCATGAATTGAAGGCAGAATGAGGTTTATAATTTTTGAGAAACAAATATTTTCCCTGCTTATTCTAATGTGGTGCTTTTAAAAACCCCATTCTAGTAGGGAAACGTACTGCAAGCAAGTAAAAAAAAAAGTCTCAAACTCAAATGGCAAAACATCAAATATGCAAATTTACAATATGTATAAACATAAATTTTCAGAAAATGCTTCATGGATTGTAACCCAATTTGGGGGTTGTGCCCGAACCTCTTTCACTTCATTCAGAGTTGGTGATGCTAACAGAATTACTTTCTTGTGCCATTGTGTAAAAATTACTGCCAGCCTTTTATCCTTTATTTATTCAGTATCTATTAAAGTTCAGACTGTGGTAATTATTGTGTAAGGAGTGTTCGTAGGAGGAACAGTAATACTAGCACTGCATGAAGGAACTGTTTGCCTTCACTGCTTGGGCGATATTCTGGCAGTTCACCATTCCTTGGAGATGTTTTAACTGCAGTTAACACTTCAGTCAGTCACTTTGAAAACTGGTTGTGATTTTGCATCAGCAGCAGTGATACAGGCAACAAATGTAAAATTGTATACTTCCAAATGCTTCCTGCACCCACTACTGCACACAGAGGGATCTGTGCGCATGCTCCTGTGGGAAATGTTCAGTTTCTACATTCAAAATTTTTCAAAATGGTTTTACTTACTTCATAATGGATAGATTTTTAATTGAAAAGAATTGTGGAAAAGTAAGTGACATTTTGGTTTTATCCACTTTCAACTGAAAATTATGACAAAAATTATAAGATTTCTCCTCATTTGTTGCAGGAAATTATAGGATATTGTAAATATGTATTGGTACTCTTTGTTACTGAATCGGATAAATCATTATAGAATTGTTTATATGGTAGTTCTAGTGGAGACATTCTTCTCCCCACTCCCACGTTCATGGGACACACTTCACCCTGTATCATCCAGTTCACACTGGGACTCTTCTCCCTCTCAGTTAATGCTGGCACTCTCCTCCATTCCCCTCTTTTCCCTAGCCATACAAGCTGGCACTCATCACCAATGAAGTCACAATGAAGTTAGGCATTCTTCTCTGCCCCACCTCCCCGTTCACACTGACACTTACTTTCTTCCTCCACTCAATTCCTACTAGCATTCTTTATCCCCTCAATTCCAGCTGGCATCTTTCACTCACTCACTACCTCAGCTCATGCTGGTACCTTTTACTCTCTCAGTTCTCACTGGTGCTCTCCTCTCCCCTCTCAGCATCACTCCTGACAAATTCCAATCTCGCAAAACATTTGTTAAAAACTACTATCCACAGTAGAATTTAACCCCTGAAGCAGGAGATTGGGGCGGGGATAGCACTCGTGTTAGCTGTCCGAAGAGGATAGAAAGAGTACGTGAGTGTTGCCTGGTACGTCCCGATCAGCAGGATTTAACAGAGTGGTAAATGTGCCTGCTGACTGACTGACTGCTTTTTCCATTGCTGCCGGTTACTGCCAAATCACAATATTGGAGAATTATAGAAATTACAGCACAGAAGGAGGCCATGAGGCCTGTGCTCATGTTAACTCTTCAACTGAAGCTAACTACTCCCCTAAAATCACCTTTTGCCCTCCCCCTTCCTGCTCCACATGTCATTTGAACTCAGCTGGGGTTTTATTCAAATAAGAAGGGGATTCTGAAGGGGATTGACAGGGTAGATGCTGAGAGGTTGTTTCCCCTGGCTGTAGTGTCTAGAACTAGGGGGCATAGTCTCAGGATAAGGGTAGACCATTTAAAACTGCGATGAGGAGGAATTTCTTCACTCAGAGGGTTGTGAATCTTTGGAATTCTCTGCCCCAGAGGGCTGTGAATGCTGAGTCTTTGAGTATATTCAAGAGATAGATAGATTTTTGGACTCTAGGGGAATCAAGGGATATGGAGATCGGGTGGGAAAGTGGAGTTGAGGTCGATGATCAGCCATGATCTTATTGAATGGTGGAGCAGGCTCGAGGGTCCATATGGTCTACTCCTGCTCTTATTTCTTACGTTCTTAAGAACAGGATTCCAACCAAGTCCAAGAACTGGAAAATCAGAAAATGGGCAGGTAATTTTTGTATCCTGCTCCAATCATAGCTCTTCCAGTAGTAAAGCATTACTTATAATGCTAACGTCACTAGAAAAGTGACTTTGCCTGTTAAGTGAAACAGATGTATTGTATAATTCCTTCTTTTACAATGTGCTGTGACAGATAGTATCCTAGAATGTAGTACAGGTGAACTGGTGTGATTTAAGCAGCAGTGGGGTGGGTAAGTTCAACAGAGGGCAAAATCAGCTCTCAAAGGGGTTGCCTGAAAGACAATAGGACTTCAGCTCAAATCTACCATACTTTAAAACCCCTGAAGCAAAGGATGAGCACAGTTCAGAATTGTCTTGCCCTATGAAAAGCAAAAATGTTGAATTTCTCAAGTTTATTTTGAGTATTCCAGTAGTTGAAATGAACTGAAGATATGAAAGTAACTATCTAGAAGAAAATTTAGGTATGTGGCATTACCAACTACAAATATTACTGTTCTGCTGGATGCCATGTTTCATGTAGGCTCCTTTCACGTTATGAAGGGTGAGGTGTCTCATTTTTTTCTTTTGGTTTACTTTCCCCCATCCCCCTCATTTAGAGATTGTCCGGGCGATGACATACGTGATCAACCAAGGAATGGCCATGTACTGGGGGACATCCCGTTGGAGCGCCATGGAGATTATGGTACCCATCTTTTAAATACTTTATTAGATGTAAATCAACTACACAATATACACTTCTAAGGATGTAAATAGTCATTTAAAATCTTCGGAAAAGTAGCAATTCAAAGTAATATCTTTTTTTCTTCTAACTGGCATTTGTATGAAGACTGCCTTGGAATTACAATGAGGTTTGAATGCACTTATTGGTTTTGTCAGAAATTCCTCTCCTCTCATTCAGAAAGGAGTTTTAGACAGCAAGTTAAATATTCGTTATCTATTCATACCACAGTGTTATTTCAAGGCCTTGACCTTTTCACCACACAAAAAAACTATTTGATCTGACTATTTTCTCCAATTAAACATTGGGAAGACTGAAGCCATTGTTTTCAGTCCCCGTCACAAACTTCATTCCCTAGGCACTGACTCCATCCCTCTCCCTAACATCTGTCTGAGGCTGAACCAGACTGTTTGCGACCTTGGTGTCATATTTGACCCTGAAATGAGCTTCCGACCACATATCCGCAGCATAACTAAGTTCGCCTATTTCCACCTCCGTAACATCACCCGTCTCCGCCCTTGCCTCAGCTCATCTGCTGCTGAAGCCCTCATCCATGCCTTTGTTATCTCTGGACTTGACTATTCCAATGCACTCCTGGTCTCCCACATTTTACCCTATGTAAACTTGAGATCATCCAAAACTCGGCTGCCCATGTCCTAACTCGCACCAAGTCCCGTTCACCCATCACTCCTGTGCTCGCTGACCTACATTGGCTCCCGGTTAAGCAATGCCTCGATTTCAGAATTCTCATCCTTGTTTTCAAATCCCTCCATGGCCTCACCCCTCCCTATCTCTGTAATCTCCTCCAGCCCCACAACCCCCCAGAGATATCTGCGCTCCTCTAATTCTGCCTTCTTGAGCATCCCTGATTATAATCACTCAACCAATGGTGGCCGTGCCTTCTGTTGCCTAGGCCCTAAGCTCTGGCATTCCCTGCCTAAACCTCTCCACCTCTCTTTCCTCCTTTAAGACACTCCTTAAATCCTACCGCTTTGACCAAGCTTTTGGTCACCTGCCCTAATTTCTCCTTATGTGGCTCGGTGTCAATTTTTTTGTCTTATAATCCTCCTGTGAAGCGCCTTGGGACGTTTTACTACTTTAAAGGTGCTATATAAATACAAGTTGTTGTTGTTGTTGGCAGGATTGACAATGTAAGTGAGCTCCCTTGCTTATCCAGAATAGTCCCATTTACCTAAAGGCATCAGAAAGCTGCTAATCCTCTGTCATTTTATTTCCTGGGCTAGCACCTCAACCACAAAACTTTGTGGTGTGATAAAATCAAAAAGTAGGTGTGGTGGCCAAATGACCTTTTGGTGTTCAACAATAGTCTCTTGGGATTAAGCAACAACACTTTATAAATGAAATCTTAAACAGTACAAAAACAGAAAATGCTGTAAATCAACACCCATCTGAAAGAGAAACACAGGTTGGCGGTTTGGTTGTAACCTTCCATCGGTGCTCTGATGAAGTTTTGATGTTAACCTATCTTTCTCTTTTAGATGCTGACTGACGATGTATACTTCTGATATTTTCTGTTCTTATTAGGCTTTTTGATATTAATAAATGCAGTCACATGAAACTAGCAGTCTATGAGGACAAAGGTTAAACGAGTTTACTGTATAGTGCATCTCCACCTGAGGGAGGCTGCGACGCCCCGATTGCTTGCATTATTGGTGTCATCATTGTGCATTTGTTCCAATAAACAGCATTCTTCAATATATAGAGTAACAAACCGAGGGAAAGAGATTCTTCCCATTGATAATTTTAGAACTATCAATGGGGAGTTATTACAAATACTTGGTAACAAATTGTTTGTGTGCAAGTGAATAGTGCCTTTAATTTTCACCCCATCTATTCCAATTTTTGAAATGTTTCTGAAAATCATGGATTGACAAGGGTAGCCACTTCATCTTTTACTTCCTAGTACAGTATTGTTAGAATTTGATTTAAATTTTTGTGACAGTCTTTCTTTTATTGATTTTCCTCAGGAGGCCTACTCAGTGGCAAGACAGTTTAATTTGATCCCTCCAGTTTGTGAGCAAGCAGAGTATCATATTTTCCAGAGAGAGAAGATTGAGGTCCAACTCCCTGAGCTTTATCATAAAATTGGTGAGTGCTTACACTATGGTTAATGCAGTGGTCCTGCCAAGACACATTTCAGTAGTTTCAAGATGTACCTTAATATTCTGCATCTTAATTGTTGAAAAGAAAGACTTGTGTTCACATTGTGGCTTATCACATGTCTCAGAAGCATTTCAAAGTGCTTCACATAAAATGAATTACTGTACTTTGAAGTACAGTGTAGGGATGTTAAGTATGATCTGCTTTTGATAGTTTTTGAAGGAGGAATGTTGGCCAGACACTGGGATCTTTAACACCCACCTGAAATGCCAGAACAGGCTGTGGCCTCGTTTTAACATCTCTAATGATCAGCACATTGAAACAGCAGCTTTTGCTCACTACTGCACTGGGGCATTAGCCTCTATTAAGTGTTCAAGTCCTGGAGCAGCCCTTGAACCAATGACCTCCTGACTCAGGCAAGCTGACACACAATTGTACTTACTAACTGGATTTAGACACTACCGAAATCCCACATTTTCAGATAACCAAATATTCTGAAATTATAGTACTTATCTATATTTAGTTAAATCAACACTGTCAGTAATATTGCATGCTTCCTACAACAACAATAAAACAGTAACTGTCATCCAAATCTGTGTAAAATAATATTGCACCACTGTGCATGGACGTATTGTGCAGATTGAATCCTTTAATTGGCATGTTGAATTTTTTTTACAACAGATTCAATGCATTCAGACAGGTAAGGAAACATATGGGCCAGAAATTCGGGTCGGAGGCTTCCCGCGGGTGCAAGCCCCCAACCTGCACTTACCTAGCGCGCCTGCCGTTGTGCTCTGGGCCCGCGTGGAATTCCGATCCTGGGCCTCCTCCAGCTGCCGGTGTGCAGTGCTTGCGTATCCCAGGGGCGCAGTTAGTTTGAAGCGTCCCCTGGGATCACGTGGGCCATGGAGAGCCAATCGGAGCAGGGAATCTCCATTCATAGATTTTGACAGGAAGACCTGTCAAATCTATGAATAGAGATCGGCCCCAAAACCTAACTAAAGCTTCAAATAATTTTTTTTTTTAAATCACATTTTTAAAATAACTATAAATTACATAAAATAACTATTTTAAACAATAATTTAAATTTTTGAAAAAATTAATTACAGTTTTTAACAGGGCTAAAAATAAACATACCTTTCTTTAAAGTATTTAAAATAATAAACCTGTGGAAAAAATGTTTTAATTTTAGTTAATTCACCACTTACCTTGTTAAAAGCAGGCCTTGCGCTTGCTTTTTCCCCGCGCAGCTGCCAGGGACTTACCCTCATTCCAAAACCTGTATATAAAAAAAACCCGGAAGTTCGCTGCATGCGCGCTGCCTCTCCGGCGCACGCGGTTGACCCTCGAACCCCTTCTTTCACGAGACCGGAATTTCCGGTTTCCCGTGCATGCGCAGTGCATACGCGAAGCCGGCACTTCCGGTGGCCCTACGGGTGAGTACACAGCACGTACTCACCCGTGGAGACCCGAATTTCTGCCCCATTAAATTCTATCTGCTCAAAGCTCATCTCAGGATGACTATATTAAGCAGTTCGTGTTACACATCTCATACTGTTCAGATTAACTTTCCCAACCTTGTGGGCTTTTTTATAAAGTGATAAAGCATCGAGTAGCTTTAATGAAAGTGACTTTATGTAACTTGTTTTCCTTGTTGTGAATATCTCTGCTGCCTGACATGCAGCAGTCTGAGCTCCCAGTGAAGATTCAATATTGCACATCCCATATGCCCCTGTAGGGCACAGCAGGTGTTGGCAGTTCCACTTTGCGTTCTTAACTAACTTTACAGAAAAGTGTTTAATTTAGTCATTTGGATGAAAATTAACTAAAATGTAGTCAAAATCGACTTCAAATGACAGCGTAGCAGATCAGTAGAGCGTAAAATCACTTGGATCGGTACCTTGTCAGGAATATTTATTAAGGGCACCGGAGAATCCTTAACTCCTCATCAAGGAAACGGTCTGGTGTTTACCATTCAATCTATGCCTAGGAGTTAATAATGCCAAAATTTGACTCGGCGAACCATCTTGCATCAACCAGTTTGGATTATATTAGCACTTACACCACCGACCTCCCATTAGGATAGGCACAAGTGACCGAGAGAATAAATTAACTCTTTCTTGCCAGAACATCAAAGAAGAAGCCAGATAATAAAGCCACAAACTAACAATTGTTTATTAACCTCATGACCACAATTAGCAGCACTTTAACTTAGACATTGGCCTAGAATGTGCTGAAAATAACGGCGTCTGAATGACGCTCACCATTAATAATGTGCAAATTGGCCAGCGACTTGTGGCATGGAAGAAATGCCTTGCGAATTGCTACAAGTTTCTGGTCAATTTGCACCGCTCCACCAAAAACATATCACCATTAATCTACCCATGATTTTCATGAAGCTGCTGCATTTGCACATTAATTGTTGATTAAACGCCCCACAGAAAGTTAAGTCCAGTAATTAACAGTATAAGTACCCTTTTAACGATATGATAATTGTTAATGTCTGCCAATCAACCTCTCTTGTCCACAAAGGGAACAATTAAAATTGTAGAGTCTCATTCCTTCAGGTAGTGATTTTTTTTTTATTCGTTTATGGGACGTGGGCATCGCTGGCAAGGCCAGCATTTATTGCCCATCCCTAATTGCCCTTGAGAAGGTGGTGGTGAGTCACCTTCTTAAACAACTGCAGTCCGTGTGGTGAAGGTACTCCCACAGTGCTGTTAGGTAGGGAGTTCCAGGATTTTGACCCAGCGACGATGAAGGATCAGCGATATACTTCTAAGTCAGGATGGTGTGTGACTTGGAGGGGAACTTGGAGGTGATGGTGTTCCCATCGCCTGCTGCCCTTGTCCTTATAGGTGGAAGAGGTCGTGGGTTTGGAAGGTGCTGCCGAAGAAGCCTTGGCGAGTTGCTGCAGTGCATCTTGTAGATGGTACACACTGCAGCAAGTGGAGAGTATTCCATCACACTCCTTACTTGTGCCTTGTAGATGGTGGAAAGGCTTTGGGAAGTCAGGAGGCGAGACACTCGCCGCAGAAAACCTAGCCTCTGACCTGCTCTTGTTGCCACAGTATTTATGTGGCTGGACCAGTTAAGTTTCTGGTTAATGGTGACCCCCAGGATGTTGATGGTGGGGGGGATTCGGTGATGGTAATGCCATTGAATGTCATGGGGCGATGGTTAGACTTGCTTGTTGGAGATAGTCATTGCCTGGCACTTAAGTGGCAGATAACATTCGTGCCACTTATCAGCCCAAGCCTGAACGTCGTCCAGGTCTTGTTGCATGCGGGCATGGACTGCTTCATTATCTGAGGAGTTGTGAATGACACTGTTGGAGATTTTAATAATGTAAAAAAAAGTTTTTCTCACTTTTCCTTTCTGTCTCTTTTTTTTCTCTCTCTTAATTGTATCTTTCTTTCCCTCTCTTTATTTCTCTTTCTGTACCTGTTTGGACATTGAATTCACCCACTTTAATTCACCCTCCTTCTCAGTCCTTTCTCTGTTTATTTCTCAATCCTTTAATCTCATTGGTTAAGGAGATACACTGTTTGTCCTGTTGTTAAACAAGGCCCCAGCTGCCCTGTTGCCCTCGCCGTGCCGTTATCAGCTCGCAGTTCCAGCAACTTTGTGGGCAAAATGTTTTGAAACCTAAACATGTACGAACATGTCTAACCAACAGGACACGCCGCGAGATGCCCTACTCCAGCGAAATCTGGGCCATTGAATATTCAACTATTTGGTAAAATGGTTAACTGACAGAATGAATGATAAAGGTTACCAAAGCAGTTCAGTTATGTAATGGTAATTCAGCATTAACTGGCTTGCTGATTATCAATTTATAGTAGTTGCTATAATATAATATAGTGTAGGTTGATATAAATTAGTCCCAGAAATGGACTTTCTTCTGTTTCCAGAGACACCCTTCCACATACACTCGACAAAGAACTCCTACACTGTAGTATGTAATACTACCATGTAAAGCTTAAACCTAACTAAAATTTTCTACCCTTCTACTACTACAAACACGATAACTGCCAAACTACATCTTATATATCCTTGATTTTCAAAGAAACCTGCTGCATTTTACTAATCAAAGAGTGACACATGTTAGAAGAGTTCATCCCTTTAGGTATCAAACACCTTAAACAGCCATGTCAATACCCCTGATTGTGAAGGAATGAGCCATACATATTCAGAAAAATACACCATTCTATGAAATAATTCTGGCCATTGTAACATAATAAAATGGGCTTGAAAATCTAAAAACCTAACAATGGAGAAGCTGTAAACAGCATACAGGCTATTGAGATAAGATAAGTTGTTGACACTGAATCAATAGCCTTATTGAAACAGGAGGTTGGAGGCTCCTGAAGTCCGCAGCATTGGAAAAAAGACAATGGTACACCCTGTTAAGGTGTTCTAAAGTACATTTCGTGAACAGGCACATAGAAGAAGAAACATATGCCTTCGTAAAAATGACATCAAGTAAAAGAAACACCTGCCATCAAATCGTTTTTATGTTAAACTTAGAACACCTACGGACAGGAGACACGATTCTGTGTTGCAACCAGCTGAGGTGACTTAAGAATTACATAGATCACCCTGGTTGAGGTTGTTTTAATTTACACGTCGTAAAAAGACACAAACAGAAGACTTTGGTAAGAATGACATCAAATAGATGCAGCTGCTCCACATTGTTTTTATGATAAGCTTCGAACATCTAAAGGTAGAGACACGATTCTTAATGCTACCAGCTGATCTAACTGTAAAAATAGCAGGGGTCAGCAGAAAAATGACTAGAGATAATTAGCTTACATCAGCAGAAAACTTCAAAGGACATACCACTGAAAAAGGATATAAATATTGAACTTTCAAATGGGATGATAGTCTCGCTGTAAAGGGGCAAAGCGATTCTCAGGCTTCAGAGGCAAGCTCTGTAAGTCTACAACTCTTTGTACCTCGGGGATCAAAGGTATCAAAGGTATTTGATTTTGGTGGATAACCTGGAATAAGACTAAGAAATGTACAAATGTAACAAAGTTAAGATTTGAGAATAAGGATCTCTGATAATAGAATTGTAAGATTTCTGTTTTTGGAACTGTTAATGTTGCGATTGAATCACCAACTGTAAATTACATGTCGGTTCTTTAATAAATCTATATATTTTTTTAGAATTGTCTCACATAATACTTCTGTATCAAACTCGCAAACTCAATCTCTGTACGCTCTTTGGTGAGGAGTTGCAGAATTCTGGGGGAGTTTTCTGGACCCTCATAATATCCGGAACGTTACAGTCTAGCTAAACTTATTAAAAATGCTATCTGGAGTCATAGTCATAGAGTTATACAGCACAGAAAGAGGCCCTTCAGCCCATCATGTCTGCGCCGGCGATCAAGCCCTGTCTATTTTAATCCCATTTTCCAGCAATTGGTCCGTAGCCTTGTATGCTATGGCATTTCAAGTGCTCATCTAAATGCTTCTTGAATGTTGAGGGTTCCTGCCTCTACCACCCTTTCAGGCAGTGAGTTCCAGATTCCAACCACCCTCTGGGTGAAAAAGTTTTTCCTCAAATCCCCTCTAAACCTCCTGCCCCTTACCTTGAAACTATGCCCCCTGGTTATTGAGCCCTCTACTAAAGGGAAAAGTTCCTTTCTATCTACCCTATCTATGCCCCTCATAATTTTGTACACCTCAATCAGGTCCCCCCTCAGCCTTCTCTGCTCTAAGGAAAACAACCCCAGCCTGTCCAGTCTCTCTTCCTAGCTGAAGTGCTGCAGCCCAGGTAACATCCTGGTGAATCTCCTCTGCACCCTCTCAATGCAATCACATCCTTCCTATAGTGTGGCGACCAGAACTGCACACAGTATTCCAGCTGTGGCCTAACTAGCGTTTTGTACAGCTCCATCATAACCTCCCTGCTCTTATATTCTATGCCTCAGCTAATGAAGGCAAGTATACCATATGCCTTTTTAACCACCTTATCTACCTGTCCTGCTGCCTTTAGGGATCTATGTACATGCACACCAAGGTCCCTCTGATCCTCTGTCCTTCCTATGGTCCTACCATTCATTGTGTATTCCCTTGCCTTGTTAGTCCTCCCAAAATGCATCACCTCACACTTTTCAGGGTTAAATTCCATTTGCCACTGTTCTGCCCATCTGACCAAGCTGTCTATATCGCCCTGTAGCCTGAGGCTTCCCTCCTCGCTCTTTACCACCCCACCAATTTTCGTGTCATCTGCAAACTTACTGATCATACCTCCTACATTCATATCTAAATCATTAATGTACACTACAAACAGCAAAGAACCCAGCACCGATCCCTGCGGTACACCACTGGACACAGGCTTCCAGTCACAGAAACAACCTTCGACCATCACCCTCTGCCTCCTGCCACTAAGCCAATTTTGGATCCAATGTGCCAAGTTGCCCTGGATCCCATGGGTTCTTACCTTCTTGACCAGTCTCCCATGCGGGACTTTGTCAAAAGCCTTACTGAAGTCCATGTAGACCACATCAACTGCACTACCCTCATCCACACACCTAGTCACCCCCTCGAAAAATTCAATCAAATTGGTCAGACATGATCTCCCCCTGACAAAGCCATGCTGACTATCCTTGATTAATCCTTGCCTCTCCAAGTGGAGACTAATTCTGTCCCTCAGAATTTTTTCCAATAATTTCCCTACCACTGATGTTAGGCTCACTGGCCTGTAATTCCCTGGTTTATCCCTACTACCCTTCTTGAATAATGGTACTACGTTAGCTGTTCTCCAGTCCTCTGGCACCTCCCCTGTGGCCAGAGAGGTTCTGAAAATTTGTGTCAGAGTCCCTGCAATCTCCTCCCTTGCCTCACACAGCAGCCTGGGATACATCTCGTCTGGGCCTCGGGATTTATCCACTTTTAAGCCTGCTAAAACCGCTAGTACCTCTTCCCTCTCAAAACTAATTTGTTCAAGTATATACACAATCCCCCTGCCTGATTTCTATGCCTACATCGTCCTTCTCCATAGTGAACACAGATGCAAAATATTCATTTAAAACCCCACCTACATCTTCTGGCTCTACACACAGGTTGCCACTTTGGTCCCTAATGGGCCCTACTCTTTCCCTGGTTATCCTCTTGCCCTTAATATACTTATAAAACACCTTGGGATTTTCCTTTATTTTGCCCGCCTGTGTTATTTCATGCCCCCTCTTTGCTCTCCTAATTCTTTTTTAAGTACCCCCCTGCACTTTCTATACTCCTCTAGGGCTTCCACTGTTTTTAGTCCTTTGTATCTGCCAAAAGCCTCCCTTTTTTTCCTAATCCATTCTCGTATATCCCTTGACATCCAGGGTTCCCTGGGCTTGTTGGACCCACCCTTGACCTTTACGGGAACATGTTGCCGTTGTACTCTCTATTTCCTTTCTGAAAGACTCCCACTGCTCTGATGTGGATTTTCCTACAAGTAGCTGATCCCAGTCCACTTTGGCGAGATCCTGCCTTATCATATTAAAATCGGCCTTCCCCCAATTTAGAACCTTTATCTCCGGTCCATTTTTGTCCTTTTCCATGAATACCTTAAATCTCACCGAATTATGGTCACTGTCACCAAAATGCTCTCCTACTAACACTTCTACCACTTGCCCGGCTACATTCCCTAGAATTAGGTCCAGTACCGCCCCCTGTCTTGTAGGACTTTCTACATGCTGGCTCAAAAAGCTCTCCTGGATGCACTTTAAGAATTCCGCACCCTCTAAGCCTTTCACACTCTGACTATTCCAGTTAATATTGGGGAAGTTGAAATCCCCTACTATTATTACCCTATTATTTCTACACTTCTCTGACATTTCCCTACATATCTGTTCCTCTATTTCCCCCTGACTGTTTGGGGGCCTATAGTACACTCCCAGCAAAGTGCTTGCCCCCTTTTTGTTTTTAAGTTCTACCCATATGGCCTCATTAGAGGAACCTGCTAAGATATCATCCCTCTTTACAGCAGTAATTGACTCCTTGATTAATATTGCGACACCCCCTCCTCTTTTACACCCCCCTCTGTCTCGCCTGAAGATTCTATACTCCGGAATATTGAGCTGCCAGTCCTGCCCCTCCCTCAACCATGTCTCTGTGATAGCAACAATATCATACTCCCATGTGTTCATCAACACCTTCAATTCATCTGCCTTACTCGCAAGACTCCTTGCATTAAAATAAATGCTATCCAGCCTTGCCATACTCCTTTGTGCCGTTACATATTTGCTCTGCCTTCCAGGCTGACTTGTTTTTTCCTCTATATTTGGCTGTGTATCACCCCTTAATATAGCTCCACTCCGTATCCCATCCCCCTGCCAAGTTAGTTTAAACCCCCCCCCCAACAGTACTAGCAAACCTCCCTGCAAGGATGTTGGTCCCATTCTGGTTCAGGTGCAACTCGTCCGACTTGTACAGGTCCCACCTTCCCCAGAAGCAGACCCAGTGATCCAGGAAACTAAAGCCCTCCCTCCTGCACCAACTCTTTAGCCACGCATTCATCTGCTCTATCCTCCGGGAGTAATCCAGAGATTACAACCTTTGAGGTCCTGCTTTTTAATCTGCTACCTAGCTCCCTAAATTCTTGTTGCAGGACCTCATCCCTCTTTCTACCCATGTCGTTGGTACCAATGTGAACCACGACCTCTGACTGTTCGCCCTCCCCCTTCAGAATGCCCTGCAGCCGTTCAGTGACATCCTTGACCCTGGCACCAGGGAGGCAACATACCATCCTGGAGTCACGTCTGCGGCCACAGAAACGTCTATCTGTTCCCCTTACGATAGAATCCCCTATCACTATTGCTCTCCCACTCTTTTTCCTCCCCTCCTGTGCAGCTGAGCCAGTCGTAGTGCCATGGACTTGGCTCTTGCTGCATTCCCCTGAGATATCCTCTCCCCCATCAGTATCCAAAATGGAAAATCTGTCGGCGAGGGAGATCGACCCAGGGGACTTCTGCACTACCTTCCTAGTTCTGGAGGACGGTAACATCTTCAGGTTGTTCCTTTCCTTTAGGAAGAGATGGTCCAGACCTTTAGACCCAATTAAGCGTCTTTAGGATTCGGCTACCTCAAACTTTAGTTGAAAGTGAACGTCTGGGGAACACGCCTGATCCGGGGTAGCCCTAAAGGGGCTAGGACTAGTAAATATCCCTTCATGATGACCTCAGATTAATGAAGCATTGAAATCCAAACATGTCAGGTGGCAGTTTGACTTTTCAGTCACTTTTTAACAGAGAGCCTTGCACTCTTTCAGAGAATGAGTGACACATTTATAACTCCCAACAAGCTATCTCTGGACCTTGGCCTTGATGGTCTATGCGTCCCTGTACTCATAAGAATGCCTCATTACATAAGCCTTCAGGTTTTAATTAGCATTTGGCTTCCCAGTGTTCAGTCTGACAACTCTCTCCATTTTGAGGACACACTTACGGCAATGCTTAGGATATTTTCCCCTAATCCAGGCAATTCTTAGTGCATTTTCAAGAGTAATGAAGCCACTCCATAAAACAACATCATTAACCTTGTTTTTCAGTTTTGCCATTGGACTGTGGTGACGGGTGTTTTATCATTTTCTGTTGTCTTCTTTCTGCAGGAGTTGGGGCAATGACCTGGTCTCCACTTGCCTGTGGAATCATTAGTGGGAAGTATGATATTGGAGTACCTGACAGTTCAAGGGCTTCATTAAAGGTAAAACAAATAATTAATAAACCACTTGGATTTAATGGGCTTCTTTAGTGAAATAGAAAGTGATGTCGTTGCCTTGCTTTGCTTATTACCTCTGACACTAATTACGTTTCAACTGGATTTCACAAATAACAAGAGTGCTTTGTTGCTGTTCTCAAATTTTTACATTGTGGTAGCAACTGTTTACCTTCTTATGAAGAGATGAAGTGTTACAACGTAACATTATATGTATGCAAAGCTTTCTCTCAGGAGATTAAGCAAATGTACAGTGTGTGCTAAGGTACAGTGTACAGGGTTTGTGGAAGCAGTAGCACAAGTAGGCTTATCTTATTATTTTCTTGTTTTAATTATGCAGAAAAGATTAGTTAATGATTCATTTAATAGTTCACTTATCCTTCAAATCAAAGTATTTAGTGAATGATGTCAAAACAGAAATGTAGTGATGTGAAGTTAAATAAAGCTTCCGTCATCTGAACCCCTAAGACATGCACCTACCTTGAAAGAATAGTGAAGCATTTATTGTTTCTTTTCAATATTTTTTTTCCACCCCTTCCTGCTGTCCAGATGACATCACCTCTTTGTTGGGTTACAGTCCCACGGATGCTAATTGCCCTACAGTACTTCACCCAAGTACCTAGTCTTCATATGTGAGCCTTGACAGTGAGTTTCAGCAAACTGTTCAACTGCAAAGAGGCATCACAGCCAAGTCTGAATACAGAGGCACTATGGCCAAGTCTGAACACAGAGGCACTATGGCCAAGTCTGAACACAGAGGCACTATTGGCACTATGGCCAAGTCTGAACACAGAGGCACGATGGCCAAGTCTGAACACAGAGGCACTATTGGCACTATGGCCAAGTCTGAACACAGAGGCACGATGGCCAAGTCTGAACACAGCGGCACTATTGGCCAACTGTTGCACATCTATCACAATGGCTGCCGAGACCAGCTAACTCAGGACAGACCAAAGATCGAATCTGGGGCCTTCTTGGTCAATATGGCTAAACTACTCACCGGATATGCTCATTCAGTCATCAGGGAAGCAGAATCTATTGTTTTATGGAAGTCAGTAGCAGAGACGACTGGCAAGTTCCTGGATGATAGGAACCCATGACCGCATCAAACTGCAGAGCTATGATACCATGTGACTCACACTGCACTAATGTCAACTTTTATTTCACTGAGTGAGACAAGTATATGACATGCCTTATACAACCTTATATCAAGCTTTGCTCTTGCAATTTGATATTAACTCGCCCCTAAGATTGTGTTATGGCACATTACTCACCCCAATTCAACTGTTACTTTAGATAACATATTTATACTTATTTGTAAGGGTTAATTCCTACTCACTGGCAACCAGTCTCTTACCACTATTTACAGAAGCGTATGGGACTAAGCCTATAAAATTTATTAGCCACCATATGGCACAACAATCATGGTACAATTCAACCAAAAGTTGCAATCAACATGAGTACAGGTCCAGCACCAATCCGCCCTCGACCTGTCCAGCATTCTGTATTCAAACTGAACCACAGCTGTTGGTAACGCTCCTCCGTCACACTTGCTTATTAGCTGTGCTCTTTCTTCTGGGCTGTATAACAATCCAGTTCTGTAATGCAATTCCCTTAATCAGATTCAGTTCCGAAAAGAGGGCTGATTTCCCAACAATTTGACTTTAATCCCTTTTCTTACTCTACCACGATTCTACTGAGAGCACTAGTTCTGTTCTTCAACTGCAACTCCCTTGATGGTCTCTATCTTCTCCGCAGCTATTCCAATAATGAAGGACAATATCCTTTTGGATTTCTTAAGGCACTGAAGGCTACTATCAGCTTCTGTCTCTTCAGAATGAAGGACTCCAGCATATGATAAGTACCGCTCCCAGAAATCCCCATTCCTGAAAGTCTCAGCCACTGGCTTCTTCTATTGGCTGCTGTGTAGCTAACGCTTCAGCTGACAACTGCTGCAACTAGCTGGGGGCGTTTGCCCCACTGAACGGCAGTTTCATACACCTGAAGTCCTGATTGACAACTTCTCACTGTCAAACTCAGAGTCCTGCAATCTCCAGATATGTCCCTGTCACATGGACAATACCATAAAATCAGACACAGTTGTGGAAACCACTGTTGTCTTGAATGTTCACCATGACAGTCTCTGCAGACAACAGGAGTTGTTGTGTCTTATACCAGGGTGAAGAGGCACAGCAAAATTTATAAATAAATACACAAATATGTCACATGACAAGAAGAGCCAATGAAGTTTTGTTGCTGGAATATGAGGAAATGACACATCGACTGTACATTATAATGTTACATAGAACATTCTTTGTGTTCAGTATTATGGCAAGAGTTTAAAAACGGAAGTTTGTAAAAATGTACATAATATTTTAAACAGTACTTTCTAAAATTGTCACATGCGTTCTATAGGACATTGGCATCTGAAACATGTGACACCTCATGAACCATTAAAACACTTAAAAGATCTATAGTTGACATTAAGATACACATACTGTCCCAGTTCCAAATAATTTACAAAGAATATATTGATTATATCATCTAACTAAAAACTTGCATTTATATAGTGCTTGATCACATCCTCGGGATGTCCGGAAGTGCTTCACAACCAATGGATTACTTTTAAAGTGCAGCCACTATTGAAATGAGATAAATTATCAAATTATTCAAAAATGTTCAATGAAATCCTAGTTATGCTATGATTGTCCTCTGTTTTCAGTGTTACCAGTGGTTG
The DNA here is from genome assembly GCA_030390025.1 of Squalus acanthias. NCBI lineage: Eukaryota > Metazoa > Chordata > Chondrichthyes > Squaliformes > Squalidae > Squalus > Squalus acanthias. The sequence goes on from CM059429.1 coordinate 46,053,677, forward strand.
AAGGACAAAATTATCAGTGAAGAAGGAAGGAGGCAGCAGGCTAAACTGAAGGATCTCACTCCGATTGTGGAGCGACTAAGCTGCACGCTACCCCAGTTAGCAATAGGTGAGAACAGTTTCAGAAGACCCGGAAGTAACATGCTTCTGGATTTTTTTCTGCCTAATACCGCTCCGAATCAAAATGGTAAATCATAACCAGTGGTATTAAGTGAAATTTGTACTAGCTTGTTTGACTCCAAAACAGATCCTCGGGCTGAATCCCAGCATCAGCTTGGCCATTATTAATTGATCACACTGGCATGCACCTTCTGTCACATGTCAACTGTGAGCATTTTGGGGGTCCAGTGTCTCAGGGGTTTGACAACAGAAATTGGTACAGATCGTGCCCTCTCCCCTGATGCCACTTCTAACCAAGTCTGGCTGCCAATGTACCAGACTGGATCACTCTCTTCACTCTGTGCTGCACTAGTGCTGGGGCAGGGATTGATTAGCCTCTGTACACTGTAAGCGGGAAGTTTTGCGAGTAGGAGTTCACACCTACAATATTCAGAATCCCTGCCCTAGCACTAGCAGCAACATGGAACAGGGAGTTCTGTCTGATACACTACCAGCTGGACTCAGGTAGGAGCAGGAGTGGTGAGGAGGCAACAAATGGATGGCAGTGAATGAGATGGCAATGTATGACAATAGAGGGAAGGGGTAAATGGATGGTAATGAATGGGAGAGGGAAGGGGAAGATGCTTGGAATGGTGCTTTGGGACAGAAATAGGAGAGAAGCTGGGAATGGCACTTTGGGTGGGGAAGGAAAGAGAGTGCCAGCATTAAATGAGAGGAAGTGGGGAAGAAAGTGTCAGGATAATCTCTTGGAGTGGGTGAGAGGGAAGAATGCCAGTTTGAACTGGGGGAGTGAAGAAGAGCACTGGTCTGGAAATGAATTGGTGGGGATAGGAGAAAAGTGCCAGCATGGACGGTGAGGGCTGCAGGAGAGCATCTCTGTAAAAGGATGGGGTAGAGTGTGTCTGTGAACGGAATCTGGAAGGGGTAGAGTGACTTTGTGAGCCAAGTGGTTCAGAGTTGAATGTGGAAGAGTGCATGTTAAGGTACCTTATGGGAAAATCCAAATGTCACTTTGCATTTCTTTTTTGGGTTAGAAATGTATTAATTGCAGAGTATACAAGTACTCAGAATGAGTCAGAATGCATCAACTTTAATGTCAAAATCAAAAATTTTCTATGGTGGCTTCACAAATGTTGTGCCTTCAACATTTAAATTTCCTTTTCAGGATTCCGTGTAGACATGTTTTTTCCCCCTCCAATAAAAGTGAAAGAATGTTGTGTATATCTACCACTTAAGGTACATAGCAAGTGTAACTATTGATTTTTCACATCAGAACCATTCCCAAGTTGTCAGTTTTTTGGAGGCTGAGACAACTTTTTTGAAGTTGTTGGTACAGCTTTTACCAGTTTTCTCAGTTGGCAGCCGATCACTGAGCAGCATGGCTAGTCTGCCACTAGGGACTGTTTTACCAGCAAATTCAGAAGACCCAAATTTGAATATTTTTGAACTCAAACACATACTGCCAGTGATCAGACAGACTACACATACCACAACCGGAGTGCCAGGAATTGCATCTATACTTAAATCAAGACTATGGGGGAACCAGTGGACTCCCATCCGCATACTGCTGGAGATCAGTGTACACTAACCCCGAGACTGGAGGGATCAGTCACTCACTCCGAGTCTGGAGAGATCAGTCACTCACCCAGAGACTGGAGAGATCAGTCACTCACCCAGAGACCGGAGAGATCAGTCACTCACTCCGGGAGAGGAGAGATCAGTCACTCACTCCGGGAGAGGAGAGATCAGCCACTCACTCCGAGACCGGAGAGATCAGTCACTCACTCCGGTAGAGGAGAGATCAGTCACTCACTCCGGGAGAGGAGAGATCAGTCACTCACTCCGAGACTGGAGAGATCAGTCACTCACTCCGAGACCAGAGAGATCAGTCACTCACTCCGAGACTGGAGAGATCAGTCACTCATCCAGAGACTGGAGAGATCAGTCACTCACCCAGAGACTGGAGAGATCAGTCACTCACCCAGAGACTGGAGAGATCAGCCACTCACTCCGAGAATGGAGAGATCAGTCACTCACTCCGGGAGAGGAGAGATCAGTCACTCACTCCGAGACCGGAGAGATCAGTCACTCACTCTGAGTCTGGAGAGATCAGTCACTCACTCCGAGACTGGAGAGATCAGTCACTCACCCAGAGACTGGAGAGATCAGTCACTCACCCAGAGACTGGAGAGATCAGTCACTCACTCCGAGACCGGAGAGATCAGTCACTCACTCCGAGACCGGAGAGATCAGTCACTCACCCAGAGACTGGAGAGATCAGTCACTCACTCCGGGAGAGGAGAGATCAGCCACTCACTACGAGACCGGACAGATCAGTCACTCACTCCAGGAGAGGAGAGATCAGTCACTCACTCCGGGAGAGGAGAGATCAGTCACTCACTCCGGGAGAGGAGAGATCAGCCACTCACTACGAGACCGGAGAGATCAGTCACTCACTCCGAGACCGGAGAGATCAGTCACTCACTCCGGGAGAGGAGAGATCAGTCACTCACCCAGAGACTGGAGAGATCAGTCACTCACCCAGAGACTGGAGAGATCAGTCACTCACCCAGAGACTGGAGAGATCAGTCACTCACCCAGAGACTGGAGAGATCAGTCACTCACTCCGAGACCGGAGAGATCAGTCACTCACTCCGAGACTGGAGAGATCAGTCACTCACCCAGAGACTGGAGAGATCAGTCACTCACTCCGGGAGAGGAGAGATCAGCCACTCACTACGAGACCGGAGAGATCAGTCACTCACTCCAGGAGAGGAGAGATCAGTCACTCACTCCGGGAGAGGAGAGATCAGTCACTCACTCCGGGAGAGGAGAGATCAGCCACTCACTACGAGACCGGAGAGATCAGTCACTCACTCCGAGACCGGAGAGATCAGTCACTCACTCCGGGAGAGGAGAGATCAGTCACTCACCCAGAGACTGGAGAGATCAGTCACTCACTCCGAGACCGGAGAGATCAGTCACTCACCCAGAGACTGGAGAGATCAGCCACTCACTACGAGACCGGAGAGATCTGTCACTCACTCCGGGAGAGGAGAGATCAGTCACTCACTCCGAGTCTGGAGAGATCAGTCACTCACTCCGAGACCGGAGAGATCAGTCACTCACTCCGAGAATGGAGAGATCAGCCACTCACTCCGAGACCGGAGAGATCAGTCACTCACTCCGAGAATGGAGAGATCAGTCACTCACTCCGAGACCGGAGAGATCAGTCACTCACTCCGAGACTGGAGAGATCAGTCACTCACCCAGAGTCTGGAGAGATCAGTCACTCACTCCGAGACCGGAGAGATCAGTCACTCACTCCGAGACCGGAGAGATCAGTCACTCACTCCGAGACCGGAGAGATCAGTCACTCACTCCGAGACCGGAGAGATCAATCACTCACTCTGAGTCTGGAGAGATCAGTCACTCACTCCGAGACTGGAGAGATCAGTCACTCACTCCGAGACCGGAGAGATCAGTCACTCACTCCGAGACCGGAGAGATCAGTCACTCACTCCGAGACCGGAGAGATCAGTCACTCACTCCGAGACCGGAGAGATCAGTCACTCACTCCGAGACCGGAGAGATCAGTCACTCACTCCGAGACCGGAGAGATCAGTCACTCACTCCGAGACCGGAGAGATCAGTCACTCACTCCGAGACCGGAGAGATCAGTCACTCACTCCGAGACCGGAGAGATCAGTCACTCACTCCGAGACTGGAGAGATCAGTCACTCACTCCGAGACCGGAGAGATCAGTCACTCACTCCGAGACCGGAGAGATCAGTCACTCACTCCGAGACCGGAGAGATCAGTCACTCACTCCGAGACCGGAGAGATCAGTCACTCACTCCGAGACCGGAGAGATCAGTCACTCACTCCGAGACCGGAGAGATCAGTCACTCACCCAGAGACTGGAGAGATCAGTCACTCACTCCGAGACCGGAGAGATCAGTCACTCACTCCGAGACCGGAGAGATCAGTCACTCACTCCGAGACCGGAGAGATCAGTCACTCACTCCGAGTCTGGAGAGATCAGTCACTCACCCAAAGACTGGAGAGATCGGTCACTCACTCCGGGAGAGGAGAGATCAGTCACTCACTCCGAGTCTGGAGAGATCAGTCACTCACTCCGAGTCTGGAGAGATCAGTCACTCACTCCGAGACTGGAGAGATCAGTCACTCACTCCGGGAGAGGAGAGATCAGTCACTCACTCCGAGAATGGAGAGATCAGTCACTCACTCCGAGACCGGAGAGATCAGTCACTCACTCCGAGACCGGAGAGATCAGTCACTCACTCCGAGACCGGAGAGATCAGTCACTCACCCAGAGACTGGAGAGATCAGTCACTCACTCCGAGACCGGAGAGATCAGTCACTCACTCCAAGACCGGAGAGATCAGTCACTCACTCCGAGTCTGGAGAGATCAGTCACTCACCCCGAGACCGGAGAGATCAGTCACTCACTCCGAGTCTGGAGAGAGCAGCCACTCACTCCAAGACCGGAGAGATCAGTCACTCACTCCGAGACCGGAGAGATCAGTCACTCACTCCGGGACAGGAGAGATCAGTCACTCACTCCGAGACCGGAGAGATCAGTCACTCACTCCGAGTCTGGAGAGAGCAGCCACTCACTCCAAGACCGGAGAGATCAGTCACTCACTCCGAGACTGGAGAGATCAGTCACTCACTCCGAGACTGGAGAGATCAGTCACTCACTCCGAGTCTGGAGAGATCAGTCACTCACCCAGAGACTGGGGAGAGCAGCCACTCACTCCGAGACTGGAGAGATCAGTCACTCACCCCGGGACTGCCGGGGATCTTTTTACGTTCATTAACATGGTACCATATGGTAGATTATTAGAGACAGTTAAGGAATTGTAATTAAGGGAGGATAGCAAACTGGATTAAAAATTGGTTAGAAGGAAGACAGAGTAGGAGTTAAGGACAGTTTTTCAGAGTTGTGTGAAGTGGATAGTAATGTCCCGCCGTGTTCAGTTCGGGGGCCACTTCTGTTCAGTGTTTAATCAATGATTTGGAAATAGGCCTGAGGGAATGGTGTTGAAATTTGCAGGTGATACCAAAATAGAAGATATAGTTAATTCTTTGGAAAACCAAAGGACGCTGCAAAGGGATATTGATAAGATGAGGAATGGGCTAAAAAGTGAAAGGTGGAATTCAATGTCGGTAAGTGTGAGATGTTAAATTTTCGCTAAAGAATAACAACACTAATTATACGCTGAATGGAAGTATGCTTGGTGTGAAAGAGCAGAGGGATTGGGGTACAGGTTCACAGGACATTAAAGGCAACACCTCAAGTGGACAAGGCCATTAAAAAAGCTAATGAAAGGCCATAGGTACAATATTAAATGTAAGAGATTTAGAACAGTGAGAAGGAGAAACTTCTTCACACAAAGTTTTGAAATTCACTTCCAGGGTTAGTGGTTGAGGCTGATGCAATGTTAACATTCAAGATTAGATTAAATTGGTAGATGAAGGAAAAGGAAATAAAAGGACATGGATACAGGGCAGGTTTTGGAGGGTAATTGGCAACACAAACTGGTTGGGCCGAACGGCCTGTTTCCATGTTGTAACTTGTATGTATTTTTATGTCCCTAGACTGCCCGACATCCCTAGACTCACATTCCCTCTCCAACTTATTCAGACCAACAAGGATAAATTGGAGGCAATGATGGTCTGAACTTTGTGCTTCTCCAAGGCCACTGTCATTGGTGCTGCTTGATCAGCAAATAGGAAGTGGTCTTACTGCGAGCTTTTCCAGCTCAAGGACCTTTGCTGCAACAAAGTGTTCCATCTAGTGGCTCGAGTGAAAGCTAGCAGAACTTTCACATTGAGAAGTAAATTCAAAGACGACTTGAGTTTCAATTCTCTGCATTTGATCCAATATAACAAATATAACAATCAGGTCATCCACTAACACTACCAATACAACATACTGCATATGATATGAAAAATATTAACCTTTGCTTTACTGTTATAACATTTATATGCTTGCCTTTTTACTGGGCAATATGCAATAGTATTTTAACAAAAATGTTGGTGAACTTAAGTGTTCAGTTCTTAACCCTTAGCAATTCTCTACTTCTTTCAGCTTGGTGTCTGCGCAATGAGGGTGTAAGTTCAGTTCTCCTGGGAGCTTCCAGTGCAGAACAACTTACAGAAAACCTAGGTGCCATACAGGCAAGTTATTATTGAAAACTCCGGCCAACTCATTCATTGATACAAACCTTCTGATATTTACAATGGAATTAATCACATCCACAAATAAAGAATGCAGGGAAGAGAAATCCATGAATAGAACCAATGCTCCCCCTTTAGAAATTGGACTACTAGTTCTCTGATAAACTTTATGAGGAGAAAGTAACAATACAGGTCAAAACAACTGTTACAGGGGAAATAAATTGTGGTCATTAAAATCTTTATTTCAGATGAGGTACTCTTGCATTACATTTTACAACCTTCGTACTAAACACTGGTTCAATAAAGCTCTAATTCTCTCTTGGTTTTCCAGTGTTGCTTCAAACAAATATAGTTTATCCTTATTATTCTTAAAAATTGTTAAAGTTGGAGTAAAATGACCCAGTTAAGACCCCACCACCATTTTTGACTACCGCCAGTTCCTTAATTTGCCCATAATCTGTGGGCGGTACAACAAATGGGAGGTGGCCATTTACAGCGATATTTAAAGGGATCATTAGCTGCGGTAGGGAAGGGTGGAAACAGGTCTGGCATTAATTTTTACTGTGATTGCTTCTGTGTTTTGAGCCTCAAAGACTTCCAACATTTGATCTCTTTGCTGCTGTAGGCAAATATTTTCCTGCCACCAGAAACCGCTGCCCCCTTTCACTCCTGATGCTTCCGCTCTTCCCCTTTAAGATGCTGCTGCAGGCCCAACAAGATTGGCCACCCCACTCCGCTGCCAGCTCGCTGATTCAATAATTGGGCCCAACCACAAAATTATTGCCTCCCACTAACTGCATCGGGCGGGCAGAGCGGAAACCCCACCCTCCGCCTGCCCAATATATGGCCAAATCAAAAATCACCCCTCACCCCCCTGTATCCTAGTACATTTCTGCATACAGAAAATGCATTCTATATAGTGGCATATGTTTTATATAATTTTGTTTATTTTTCCACCAATAACTTGTGTTATATAGGTCATATCTTTAAGGACAGGCTGCACTAGTTCTACTTTACAACGTAATCCTAATTTTATCAGTTGTTGCCGTTTCAAGGGAGAGAGAGGGGTACAAACAAGTCAATTTGAATATGAAGGATGAATGTGGGGCAAGCTACACAAAATTAACTGCTTCATTCCAGGCCACTCAAATCTGGTACATGTTTATCCATAACCCAGTGGCAAACATCTAGTATCAATACATTAAACTCTGTTATGGAATTGAGAACTTGTGGAGGAATAGTAGCTAGGACCAGATTAGGTGTTTTACCTATGAACATCTATGGTATTGATCGAGCCTATCACTTTTGTTTCCATAACGACATACCTTGTACAAGGACCTTACATCAGTCACTCCAGACTGGAGATTCCTCCTACTCTAGTCCTCCTACTCAGCCATGGCTCAGTTGGTAGCACTCTCACCTCCGAATCAGAAGGTTGTGGGTTCAGAGAATTGAGCCCAAAATCGAGGCTGACACTCCAGTGCAGTACTGAAGGAGTGCTGCACTATTTCAGGTGCCATCTTTCGGATGAGCCGTTAAACCAATATTTATCCCTCAACCAACATCACTTAGAAAAGTACTTAATTGGCTGTAAAGCATTTAGAGACGTTCTGAGGTCATGAAAGGTGCTATATAAATTCAAGTTCTTTCTTAACTGTAGTCTGTCGGTCAAAATAATTTAACTATTTTTCAGGATCTCTTCAGTTACTGAAATGTTTGGAAAATTTTCAGGTTCTCTCGAAGATGACAACACAGACTGTGAATGAGATCGACAACATACTTGGTAACAAACCATACAGCAAGAAGGACTACAGATCCTAATTTAAAGATGCATGATATTGACTGGGACTGCATGATGAAAGTGGTATTCTTTACTTGCTGGACCACTGTCTGGTTAATGTGAATCTAAAGCTGTTTCCTGCTGAATTCCCACAGGTGCATGCCTATGCAATGAGAGATGTGCCCTTATACAGAAGCACATTTAGAATCTCCCAGGTTATTAAGGTGGTTCCTGGAGTTTTCTAGTCAGTGAAACTGAGCTCTACATTTATCTCTTTCTTTGCTTATAATGTAAAAAAAATTTAGAACAAGCAAGTTCATAGCTTGTGTATCTTTGGAATCTCAATTCCAGTACAAAGTTTACACAATTATTTTTTCCTCCCATCTGAACCTTGCCCAGTGAATTTCAGATCACAGACATGTATGTAATGGCTTGCTTTATGGAGGAACTTTTTGATTTTTTAGAATAAGAGTCTGAATGTGTTTACATCAGTCAATTGAAACCCAAAGATGCATTTTGGATATTTTATTTCAGGTTGTAAAATATACTGAAAACAAATGCTCATTTTAACCTGTTCTGGACAACATAAGTACACTTATGTATAACGTCACTTATGACAGTCAATCTGCAATAGTCAAAGCTTAAACTGCACTGTAAATGTATTATATCAAACACACTTGTCTTAAACCATTTGGTTTCTTTGACACGTGTAACTGCTGGGTGCCTTTTTCAGAAAGCAACAGTTGCTGTATGAAAGGCCCATAAACCTTACCCCCTTCTGTTACATAAATGTCCAGTTTTTAATGCTTTTTTTGTTTGGGAGACAGGAGAAAAAGTACTCAAAGGGAATGTACTCTGATTGGCTGAATGTGACAAGTGGTGTTCCCCAAGGATATCTGTCCTAGAGCCTCAGCTTTTCACCGTACATGTCAAACTTGGATGAAGGAATACAGAGCTGTATATCCAAGTTTGCATATGACATTAATTTAGGAGGTACAGTAAGTTGTGTAGATGGGAACAGAAAGTTAAAGTTACATAGACAGATGTGGGCAAAACCAGTGCAATGTGGGGAAGTGTGAGGTAATCCACTTTGGATCCAAGAATGACAAATCGGAATTTTTTCTTAATGATGAGAGACTAGAAACTCTGGCAGAACAAAGGGTACAGGTACACAAATCATTAAAAGATAGTGAACAGGTACAGAAAGTACTCAAAAAGGCTAATGAAATGTTGGCCTTTATCTCAAGGGGGTTGAAATACAAAGGGGAAGAAGCAATGTTTCAGTTGTCCAGAGGCTTGGTCACAACCATATCTGGTGTATTGCGTTCAGCTTTGGGCACCACACCTCAGGAAGGATATATTGGCCTGAGGGCTACAGTCCATATTCACCAGAATTATACCAATCCTTAAAGGGTTAAGTTATGAGGACAGGTTGCACAAATGGGCTGTATTCCCTGGTTATAAAAGTTGAGGGGTGATCTAATTGAGGTGTTTAAAATGATAAAAGGATTCAATAGAGTAGATACAAAGAAACTATTTCCTCTGGTGGGGAATCCAGAACAAGTGGCCGCAATCTTAACATTAGAGCTAAGCCATTCAGGAGTGAAATCAGGAAGCACTTTCTCCACACAAATGGTAGTGGAAATGTGGAATTCTCTCCCCCAAAAGGGTGTTGATACTGGGTCAGTTGAAACTTTCAAGACTCAGATCGACAGATTTTTAGGGATATGTATAATGGTGTGTCAATGTAGTTGTGGTATAGATCAGCTATGATTTGATTGAATGGTGGAACAGGCCCAAGAGGCTGAATGGCCTACCCCTGTTCCTATGTTCATATATGTTAAAACAAGTTGAGATGGTTTTAAATAACTTATGATGAAAGAATTTTGGGAAACCAGTTGGTAGAATCAATGTTACAGTTTCCTATGCAGAAAACATGTGACATGTTACTGAAAGCTAGCACAGCTACAGTGCAGAAGTGGAAAGGTGACCATGAGGTGTAAAACAGAAAGTTGTGCTAATTTTGGGAAGTTCAGGTAGTACACCCTCACTTGCTTTAATACTACAGGTTGAGCGTCCCGAATCCGGCAACCTCAGGACCGAGGCCGAGCTGGTTTTCGTGTTTTTCCAGACTTCGGAACGTGTTTCTGATGTCCAAAGTCCGGAAACGCCCGAGCCCAGGTTGCGATATTTCCGGACTTCGGACATCAGAAACATGTTCCGAGTCTGGAAATGCCTGGGCCCAGGTTGCGATATTTCTGGTTTTTGGTAAGCCTCCCTCAGGGTGTCCGGATTCCGGAACATTTTACGGATTCCAGACAACCCTGCCACCAATTGTTCCGGAACTCCGGATTTTGGACGCTCAACCTGTATCACAAATACTTAAACACATCTGAGTACTATGCACTCTGGCTAGTTACCAGATTTAAATTATAGTTCCTATCTATTGCTTGATGGTAAAAATGACTTAAAGCTGTACCTGATTTGATTAATATGTATATATAAAAAATAAAATTATTTAGGTACAGGCATAACATTGTGTCAGTTAATTTGTTCTGTCATGTACTGATATCATGTTTCACTATCTTATCAAGCTACTTGTTGCTGAATTACTGCTGCAAGTTTAATGAGAAACCAGGACTAATCAGTAGACATAATTATAACGCAGCAACTTAATTGGCTTGCAAACAATGAATATCACTTGTCAAGTTACATATTCTTAGGCGCTAATTTAGTAGGTTTTAAAATACTCCTGCAGTAATTGCCTGTGTTCTGAAAGATGTTCCATCTTGGAAAAATGTTTGGCGACTTTTTTTTTTACATTAGTTTACAAACACATGGGGGGGAACATTGGCTCCCACCCCCTTTGGGGCGATAACTTCTTTTAGCGCCCCGAAAAAGTTAGCGCCCCGTGCCCGAAATTCGATGGTAGCGCCCCAAGCAGGAGGCGTGGGCGCTACTAGAAGTGCTTCCCCCTCCCTCTTGGGGCGCTCCCATTGAATAGCGCAGCGCTGCGTGCAGCAGTGGCACGTAGCGCCGCGGTATTACACGCCTCCCTCCCCTGATTAAAGAGGAGGGGCCTAGCGCAGCGCACACCGGAGCCCTGCTGGACCACCGGGCAGCGAAGTGCCGGCAAAAGAGCCCGGCACTCGAGGAGTGCCAGGCTTACCGATCGCGGCCGGCACCCCGCAGGAGGAGGTCAGAGGGAGCAGGTGCTGGCAGGCGGCCCCAAAAAAAATGGCAGCCCAGCACCTGCCCTTTAATTATCGCCGCCCCGGCTGCAAAAACATTACCCTGACCCTGTCGGACATAGCGTTCGGCGGAAGGTCAGGGGGCGCAAGCCAAGTTTGCAGCTGGGGCGCTGCGCACAGGAATGACGTCATCGTGAGAAGTCACCGCGGGGCGCTACCGGCGCTGCTAACCTCATGCTGAATTTCGCGGGAGGCGTTAGCGGCGCCGCACCCGGGCGCTAGTTGCTTTGCGCCCCTTTAGCGCCCCCTCGGGGACCAGGTCAGTTTTCCCCTTGCAGAGCCTGCAGCGATGGCCCTGCCCTTTAAGGGAGGGAAGAAGCCTTGCAGCGCTGCACGGCCCATTGTGCTATTACCCCGCGTGCTGCCTGTTGCGCTTGATTTAGCGCTCCACTTCCTTCCTGCAGCGCAAACCCCGAATTTTTTTAAAGTTGAAAAACATTAACGCCTGCCGCTAATTTTTTCAACTTTTAAAAGTTAGCGCCCCAAACAGGGCTATACCGAATTTCTCCTCTAGACCCCAAACTTCCTGTGTTAAGGGAGAGCAGAAGAGATTTACACTGTGGGGACAGAACCTGGTTCCACCGAGGTTCCATTCTATTTACAGTGCCCCTTCAAATTTGACGTAGAGGGGCACAGGCAGATATTCCACCCATAGCAAGCAGGTGTGTCTGGGGTGTTCCCAGGCTACTCCAGGAAAGTCTGCCCTTAAGGCCTCGGTGTACCCATGCCTTTACTACGAAAAAGGTAATTGATACTCTCCACGATCAATTGCCCAAGAGGCCCACTTGTTCCATTGAGAATTTAAGAAATTAAGTTTTTTTTAATCAGGCCCTTCTGGAGCATCTTCTCAACATTCTTACCACCATTTGCCACTGAAGAGCCCTTAAAAGCACAATGCGCCTGTGTCGGCCATACAAATAACCCCATTGCCTCAATTTGAGATACGGTCTGCATCTTTATGCATGGATGGATGGAGGGGGAGGGTTCCACTTCACTACATTTGTGCTGGCAGAGCAGACGTCATCTAAAGAAAGCTGGAACAAAAATGAAAACCACATATGGAGGTAAATTCATGAGCTGCTGCACAAGAACAAAACTGAACAGGAAAAACACCCTGTTAAAAAGGGCATGCTCGTTTCCTTCCACAAAACAACATTGAGGTGCTTCCCCTGACCACCCAGCCATGGTGACCAGAAAGCCCCAGATTTGGGGCATGATTTGCAGTGAGTTAGTTGATCGTAACCAGAGCAGTAATGTGGGCACTAAAATTGGCCTCAGTAGAATGGAAAAATCAGCTAGTGTTCATGGTCCTGTAATTCCTGCTGGAAAGTGCTGTTTGTCTGTGAGTGAATGTTGGATGAAAGCAAGATCAATCTTGCCTGCAATTACTTCCAGTGCTTGCTATTTAGGCTGGCACACAAAAAAATGACAATTTTGGCAAGGTACCAGGGCAGCTAGTGCCCATCAAATTATACCCCAACATGAGGAAGAGTAAATGAGGTTTAGGGAGGGAATTCCAGAGCTTAGGCCCTAGACAACTCAAGACATGGCAGCCGATGGTGGGGCGAAGGGAGTGGGGGATGCACAAGAGGCCAGAGTTGGAGGAATGCAGAGTTCTGAGGGTTGAGGCCTGGAGGAGGTTACAGAGATATGATGGATCGCCGTGGAGGGATTTGAACACAAAGATGAGTATTTTAAAAATCGAGGCATTGGTTGGTCGGGAGTCAATGTAGGTCAGCGAGCACTGGGGTAATGGGTGAACTGGGTGGTGCAAGTTAGGATACGGGCAGCAGTACACATCTTGTATTCTTTAGCACAAAATCATGCCCATCACAGACTGAGCAATACCCTCATTTGCAATTATCTGAGAAATTTAATCCCAGTCTGCTATTATTCCTTAACATGCCAGTGTATCAAATCTCAAAGCTTGCATTACTGAAGGCCTGCCAAAGTATTAATATTTACAAACATATTTCAAAGATCTGTCCCAATAAAGCTCAAGCATACTGTAAGTTTTGTATCTTATCCAAGTATTTGCCTCTCCCTTTGTTAGATTTTGTGCTGAGCAAAATGACAATCTCTTCAATCTGTCAACTTCAATGGGCTTATGAATGAGAAACATTTGCTAAGATCAACTGGGAAGCACTGAATTGATGATGCCAATATGGGATTCCACAAGAAACACTTTCTTGCTGCAGGTCTCCTGTGGAACCATAACATATGGTGATTTATGCAAGTTCACACTTAGAAGTAGAATATTCAGCAGAAACCAATTTCCACCCCTTTTTGTGGGAAAGGTGGTGGTGGGGGTCTATCAAAACATATTGCACAATATACACAGCTACACACAGGAAACAGGACCAGTGTTCTTCTACAGACAGCATTAGACTTTCCATTTCCTTTCATTACCCAATATTCCTATCTCAGCTAGAAAGTTTGTTTTTGAACAAGGCTGCACGAATGCTAACTGCATACCTCATGTGAGTATTGCTGTTTTTCTCCCTTTGTTTCCAGAGATGTGTTGTTACCACCATCATACACCTTTATATCATGTGTATTACACTGAAAATTGGTTGACCCTACACCCAAGTATTAAATTACTTCCCAAAAGTATCAGCTTGGGAAAATTCAATCTAATTTTTTTTGTATGCATCCAGTTTGAGATCTATTAACCATGAGTTTAACTAGATTTATAGGCTCCTGCTTCACAGCAGCACACTGAATGACTCTCATTGACTGAAGGGCAGCTCTATGAAATGAAATAAATAAAAATTTAATAGACCTCAGTACAAATTGAATGAGTCTTCGAAGTAGACTCATCTAGGGAAAATACTAACATTTCTGTACAAGAACAGGATCTCCGACGCATGACATTTCTTTGCCAAGTTGAACATTTCCAGCAACTGTTGCTCAGTATATCCAGTGGATTCTCTTGGCCATTAATAACTTTGATGTTCTTTCAAAAACTGTAATTGATGCTTTTAATTCATTTGCTGTTTATGGAACCTCGCTGTGTGCAAATTGGCTACAACAACTGCCTACATTTCATAGAAATTACAACTTGGAACCCAATGAGTCTGTGTTGGTGCTTATCTTTCAAATGAGCAGCAGTCCTAATCCTATGTGCCTGCTCTGTTCGATCCTTTTATCCCCTTTCCTTCAACTACCTATCGAACCTATTATTAAATGTTGACATGATCTCTGCTTCAAACACTAGCTCTGGTAGTGCAGCCCACAGCCTCACAACCCTCTCTTAAATAATGTTTCTCCTGCTCGGTCCTGAATCTTTTACTTTAAATTTTATAATCCATGTCCCCTCAATTACTGGAAACAGTCAATTTCTATCTACCGTTGCTGCCTCCTTCTAAGCAGCAACCCTAACTGCCTCATCCTTTTGTTATTCCTATTCATCTGCCTGATCTGTTTACAGATTTTCTTTTCCATTTCCCTCACACAATTACAACCCCACTACTAGAACAATCCTTTTTACCTTTGATCCCGAACCATATTTACTGTTTGAACCTCTTTCCTGTACATTAGTCCTCTCAACCATGTATTCCTTCTTTCACCAATATTGCCACTGCTCCTCTATTCTGCCCCTCCTAAAAATATTATAACCCAATGTTTAAAAGTAACCCATTGATTGTAAAACACAGGCATCCTAAGGCTATAATGGGGTGCAATATTCTTTTAGAAATCCCTACAACCATTGCTCCTGCTGAAATTCTCCATTCACATTCTGACCATTATGAACTACAACAGTGTAGTGGGATATATTCAGATACTGTTGAAAATCATTAGCAATTTTTTTTCTTGTGCATCAAGTGGACAGATTTTCATAAATAGTATGAGCCTGTGCATAGCATACAGTGAAAGGTGCAATATGAAAATATTTTGTGTAGCTATTTGTAATTAACTCAGTCAAGACTGCAGTTATGTATAAGTATCTGCACAGCACACCATATGCGGTTGGACCCAACTCAATGCCTGGGTTTGACACCAAAAGCTTAGCTCATTCACTTTACAATATCTACTGAAACATATACTCTGGATTTATCAATGAGTAAATAATTAAAGCAAACTTTAAAACTTCTGGTAATAGACATGCAAATAAAAACCAACTCTGGTTGCAAAATGCATTCATTTTATTACAGTACATCCACAACTGATGACATGGAATGCAGGTATATTGTAAAAAAAATGCAGTTCACAGAACTGTAGTTGTCTCAGTTAAGTGGGCAATTCTGTGGTTTCGGGTCTCAATTTTACAGACGTTGAAAATCTAAATGAACTCATCCTTAAGAACACAGGACCATTCCATTCTTGACACCAGCTCACCATGAAAGCCAGAGTCAATTACTTTGAGCCTGTAGAAAGAAGAGCAATCATCCCCGATGAAACACAGATGGACAGGATGTAGTTTCTGAAAGTACAATTAAGGAATACAGATTTTATACAAAAGCTTACGACAAATAATTTATCTCTGAATAGAAGGGTTGATTGGGGTTTTTTCAGGTAAATGTGTCAACACAGGTACTAACTTTTCTTGTGAAATTTGGTACCCCTTCAGTTATCTTCCCATCTATGGGGCTACGGGGAAAGGGCGGGGGAGTGGGACTCGCTGAAGTGCGCCTCGCTGAAGTGCGCTTGCAGAGAGCCGGCATGGGCTCGACAGGCCAAATGGCCTCCTTCTGTGCTGTAACCATTCTATGATTCTATTTTTCAGAGGCTATACTGCATTCTAATTTGTGATTATAGACACAATGCTATTACATTCACAGACAGAACAAAAGCTCCAGCCATTCTTATGTGACAATTACATTATTCTCTAATTTTAACAATGGAACAATTACAAGTCAACCTGCAGGTTTCAAATTTACCTATGAGGAAAAAAGAAACTTTGTGCTGTAATGAAATCTGCAGTATGGACTGCTGTCTGATGATGTACTGAAGGCCATTAATTATGTCTATTTTGCAGGACATCGAACCTGCAGATCTCGGTAGGGAAAGAAAAATGTATCCTCACTTATTCCTGTAGTTTAGCTCCAAACATTACCAACATTATGGCTGCCAGGGAATGCTGCAACCATCAAAAGTGAAAGTGTACACCAATTTAAAGGAAAGTGATACAAAGACAGCACTGTAAGCTTTTGAAATCAAGTTATTGGATGGTCACCTTCGAACTACCTATCAATCGAAGTGTTTTGCCCTTTACAGCCACAATTTGATTTTCTGACTACAGTGTATCTATTTTCCCTAATCTTTCCTTCTTGGGCTCAGCATCAACTTTCCCTAAATGCAATAAATGCAAACTGTTGTTACTATCAGCATTAAAAAGGATACACTGTTGGATTGAAATTCTTCAGTATAAAGAATGAAGCAATGATCACCATAACGAGAAACAAGGTATTGTTGTAAAAGATTGAAAAGGTTGTAGCTTCGTAGTCAGCCACTTCATTCTTTTTCCACAGAATTCTATTGGGGGGGAAAAAAACAAGCTTTTAATTAAGTATGATGTACTAGAGCCATAGATACATACCTAGAAAAAATACATGTAAATGCTACACTTGGGGTCAAAATTACTTCACGCCCAGAAACGGGTGCACAGGGGGCGCTGGGAACGATCCCTGTGCCTGAATGGATAGGCCCGAGGCGCACCTAATAATGGGTCTCGGGCCTCAAAATCATCGAACGGTGAGCTTCAAAAAAGACTTGTATTTATATATCGCCTTTCACAAACACCGGACATCCCAAAGCCAATGAAGAAGACACCTAATGGGCGTCCCCAGTCAGTTCGCCAGAGAAGAGGCCTCGAAGATTGGGCCCTGCCATAAGTTCTTAAAGGGGACCAGGAGAGGAGAGTGCGGGGAGGGAGGGCAGCAGAGGCTGGGATTAGGGAGCGCTCACGCTTCTCCTGGCTCCACATTCATCTAAGTATGTTTAACTTACCTTTTTGGTGGCGATTTGCAGCGGACCTTTTAAGGACCGCCTGTTAGGCCACATGTAGAACTGGTTTTCCTGAATGCAGCCGATTCCAGAAACTAAAGTTTCATCTGCTATAGCCCATCAACCGCACTAGTGCCAATTGTTTCCACTTCTCCCACCAGCCATTTTTACAGCTTCTCTGGGTGATACTGGCATTTTGCAAAGTGTAATAATGTCCTTTAGAAACCAAACTGACAATGCCAAATTAATTTGACATTCATTCCATGAGTACAACAACCCACTGCACCATCCAGGCTCCATGCCACTCTATAAATTAACAAATATCGACCCTCTCCGAGAAAGCCATCTCTAAATAGGGCTGTTTTCTCTGACTGTAGGAGTTATAAAGAATTGATAGCAGGTGATCAGGCGATGGAACAAGGGTTACTGTGCTTTATTCCCTTGAATGTTTTCAGACTGGTAGCTATGTACTAAAGCACAGAGCACCAAAATGGTGCTGAGATTCATAAGAGTCCTGTTTAGAATATATTGGTGGTGTTGGAGGTATAATTTTTACATAAATGGTAGTGCACCTTCAAGGAGACAGAATGTGACGCATCCAACTTTAAATTCTGAGAACAAAATTTAGTACAGAATAGCAGAACCATTTTGGTACTGGTCTCCACCTAAACTCAACAGACAGCCACAAACATGTGAAGCAAACAGTTCAAACCTTGTTACTATATGGCTGCTCTCAAGACCAAATGGTCTTTGCTTCAAAAACAAATTCCTAGTACTGCAACAGACAATCTAACTTTGCACACATTACAATTTTACATACAAGAAATTAACTTTTGCATAATTGTGCCAGCCTCAACTTTTAAGACAGTATCTGCTACATAACTTACAAAATCTAAAAAAATACCTTTCATCCTTTTCTTTGCGAGACATCTTCCTGTTGTCAGCCTCTGACAATTTCCGAGTGACCTCCTTAGAAACTGCGTCTTCTCTCTTCTGCGCCACCCTAGACATACAGATCTCTGTTAACAATGTGACGCTGCAACACAACATCTGTAAAATGGCGCAATATTTCTCCAGAAATTACTTACTTGTGTTTCAGGACAAACTTTACATTTTTGTAAGCAAATGCCACAAGATAGGTACTGACAAGGGTCATAACACAGTACAGAACCGCAGACTGGACAAGGTCCATGTGCCAGATCCTCCAGTACAGCCCTGAAAGACAAAGTTTGGAGATCATTACTCTTAGAACTGAGAACACATATCATCAGATACTGATTTACAGCAGTGAAGAAAAGGCACTAGATTCAGAATTTCAACTCTGCTTACAGTAAATTAAATAGGTATTTTAAACACTTTTGTCCCGCATCAATCTATTCTCACAAAGACAGTCCTGAAAGTGTGAAAATTATGATTTCTTCACCTTGAGGAAATACTCAAAATCCTTTCTCCACTGATTCTTCTTTATGCGAGTTAGATCAAGTTTAATTTAGAATTAAAAATTCCAAGAAGAATTTAGAAACTAAAGTTATAACTTTAACTTTTTCAAGTCCTTTGCTCCAAGGATGCAAGTGTAAAATTTCCGATAAGATGTTTATTAATACTAACACAGTTCTGCTAGTAAGTCTGGAGTATAATTTCAAAACAAAGACTTTACTGATCTTTACTCATCTACACCCACAGTTGGGGAGCGGAGGAAAGGGAAATGGTACAAGTTTATTTGTACAGTGAAAATGTTATTCTTTCGAAAAGTAAGTTTTTGAATTCCACAAACATCTGTATAAACATGTATGGATTACATCAAAGAAATTCTTTACTCTGAAAAATGTATAAACAAGCCATGGTATTCCATAAAAGTGGATTCTGAAGAAACAGTAAACAGCAAAACTGATGAATGTTTTCCGTATGCTGCCAATCTGAAAGTGCTTTACGGAGTACAGATTACTCAAAAAAATCAGTTTTTCCAACAAAATATTACTTACAATAATGCTACCCCCAATACCTATGCAATGACAGTTTGTTAATGGGGCCACTCAAATCAAATTAATTTTAAATACTACTACAGGACATAATGTCACTCATATATGACTTGTATGTTGAGTGAATTCACACAAAATAAATTCACCTGAAGTAGAAAGTCCATACCAGAGAAGGAACTCAGTAACAAATGTCATGAGTTATGACCAGCCCCAAACTTTGAACAACTGTAACTCACTATCTTGAGCACCCTCCCGATAAAAATTTGGGCAAATTCACATGGTTTAGAATCACTATCTTTAATTATCTTATTTTGAAATAGCTCTGCATTTCTGTAATCTAGCAGCCACGTAAAACACAATTAGTCCGAGTACTGCTTGTAGCTGTACTGTCAATGGAACTCAGTGAAATTTGACAACAATCATTGATTAAAAACCAGATACATTGCTGCTAAGAAATATAAATAGAGGGTATGCCAATGTTTTATGATGAAATCAAGAAGAAAACAGTACAGGAAACTCTTTGGTATCCGGCACCGACGGGACCGGCGTGGTGCCGGTTGATCGAAAGTTCCGGATAACAGAGAGTTATATCTACCGAGGATATTTTTAACAAAGAAAAATAAAAAAATCAAGAAATGTGCAGTATACAGTATTTGGGTACTCACCTACAGAATGTTGTGTTAAATGGATGGTGGAAGATGCTTGATTAAGTACAGTACTGCCAGTTGAGAGTAATCCATAACTCTTTAATTACTTAACAGTAAGCGAGACTCCCGGCAGCGCGGGAGAATCAACTCCTGCTACTGCAGTGTTTCGGACTTCCGACAGCGCCAGGAGGCCGAGTAGTGGCACTTTTGAAAACTACCCCTACTGACTAAATCGGCGTTCGCGGACTCGGGATCGGCAACATTGCCGGTTATTTGAGAGGCGTTTTTCGGAGTACTCGGCGTTCGCGGAGACTCGGACTGCGACTCGGCAACATTGCCGGTTATTTGAGAGGAGTTTTCGGAGGATGATTTTTGCCGGTTAAGCGAGAATTCCGGATATTTGGGTGCCGGATAAACAAAGAGTTTCCTGTATTATTAAATGTCAAGTTTTTTAAGTTTAAAAATCTTCGTGAAAATAGAAAATGCTGGAAACAAGAGCTCTGATGAAATTCACACACCATAGAATTGATAGCTTCTCATCCTCCTCCACCTTAACCATGCCTGTGGGACTCTCACTATTCCATTCCTACTTGTTCCAACGTAGCCAGAACATCTAAAGAATGGCTTCTCCTCCCATGTGTACCCCAAGACTCTGTATTTGCCCCCCTCCTATTCATCAGTGATGTCCAATATGTTAGTCACTAGCCACATGTGGCTAATTGGGATTCAGATGTGGATATTACATTTCTGATCAATAAATAAAACTAAGTAATAGACACCATCGTTGGCCATGTGATTTTGATATTCACACGTTCTTGTATGTGTACTTTAACCTTTTTGTCCATTTGTTGGTAAAAATAAGAAAAGCAGAGTGTACAAGTGTTTTTTGATCATTGAGTGCTTCACTTCCTTGGTTACTGAATGGTGGTAGATGTTTAAGTAGATATACACATGAAGTACATTTACCTGTATTGCATAAATTATGTACACCATTTTCTACTAAAATTAGCTCATGTGGCTAAAACGGTGGCGCCATAGCTACACCCGTGACTAGTCAGCAATTTCTGTTGGACAACACTGACCTCCAAAGCAACATTATCTGTAAACTTGGGGGGGGGGGGTGGTCAACATTCACGTGGGTGCCAAAGACACCCAGCAATAGTTCCCCAATACCACCCCAAACATATGACTGTTGCGCTGTACAAATTCCTGATTGACATCAAGTCAGAGGAGCCAGAGCTTTTTACAGCTCTATAGCAAGATTTGCATTTATATAGCGCCTTTCACGACATCTCAAAGCACTTTACAGCCAGTGAAGTACTTTTGAAGTGTAGTCACTGTTATAATGTGAGAACTTTTCTATACTAGAAAAGATCAAAGCCGTCATCAGAAACCCCATGCCCTTGCACTGGATCTCATTCCCTTTCTGGATGCCTGTTTAAGCTCAATCATATAGCTTGTAACCAGTGTCTCACTCAACCCTAAACAGAGCTGATCACATCCAGTCCATCTCAAAACTTCAACCTCTGAAATGTTGCCATTTCCATCATGACCATATCCCACTGCAATCCTCATTCATGCCTTTGTCACCTCCAAGTTCAAGGCCTTCCTCCTGAGTGCCACATCTGTAAACTCCACCACTTGAACCCCATCTCACTCTATCACCCCTCCCTGCCAAGCTCCATTGGCTCCCCTTCCCTCAATGCATTGATTTCAAAATTCTCATCTACATAACCCTCCATGGCCTCATTGCTCTCAAACTTTACAACATTCTCCTGCCCTACATTGCAGCTTGCACCCTCCATTCTTTCATCTTTCTGGTGAGCATTTCCTTCCCCTCTGCTTTAGTTAGTAGCACAGCCCTCAGCCACTTTGCCCCCACAAACACAACAACTCCCTCCTTAAAACCCACCCATGTTGCTACATTGCTCCCCACTATCAAAAACCTTCCATTCCGGCTTAGATCTAACACCAGAAACTTAACTGGACCAGCCACATAAATACTGTGGCTGCAAAAACGGGTCAGAGGCTAGGTATTCTGCGGCGAGTGTCTCACCTCCGGACTCCCCAAAGCCTTTCCACTATCTACAAGGCACAAGTAAGGAGTGTGATGGAATACTCTCCACTTGCCTGGATGAGTGCAGCTCCAACAACACTCGAAGTTCGACACCATCCAAGACAAAGCAGCCTGCTTGATTGGCACCCCATCTACCACCTTAAACATTCACTCCCTCCACCACCGGCGTACCGTGGCTGCAGTGCGTATCATCTACAAGATGCACTGCAGTAACTCGCCATGGCTTCTTTGGCAGCACCTCCCAAACCTGCAACCTCTACCACCTCGAAGGACATAGGCAGCAGGCGCATGGGAACACCATCACCTCCAAGTTCCCCACCATCCTGACATGGAAGTATATCGCTGTTCCTTCATCGTCGCTGGGTCAAAATCCTGGAACTCCCTCCCTAACAGCACTGTGGGAGTACCTTCACCACACGGACTGCAGTGGTTCAAGGCGGCGGCTCACCACCACCTTCTCAAGGGTAATTAGGGATGGGCAATAAATGCTGGCCTTGCCAGCGATGTCCACATCCCAGGAACAAATATTAAAAAAACTATGAAACAATTTGGACATTTTGTTATGTTAAAGACACATATACAAATTGTTAAAAATGCATGCAAGAGTTAATTTCATTAAAATAGCATAACATTCAAAAATCCAACAAAACAGTCCCATATGCACGAATACAGTGTCCTGCAAGAGGATCACACTAATCACCATTGTGCACATTTTATTCGCACACACAAGGTCAGGCAATTGTTCAATTCTTGCCCCAAGACATTCAACGTGTATTCCTCGTTTTACACCTTTAAATCATTTTACTTCATCTTTCCGCCTCATACTATATATGTATTTGGGGAATAATCTAGCAATAACTGGGCCACTGGCTGGGGACGATGAGCCCGGTTGTGTGCCTGGCGGTTCTGCAGACCGGGCGGCGCCTGGTGCACTCGCACTGCCACATCACCCACACCCGAGGGACGAGGCCCCGTCTTCCGTATCCTTCCAGACAGGAGCGCTAATGCTTCCTGCACAAGCAGCGTGAAGCAGCCGGGACCCGCTGGCCGCCGGGCCCGCTCTCCTCCCCACTCGGTCGGTGTCTGCGGGCAGCATCGGCACCGCTGGCTTCGTCCTTCTCCCCCCCGGGTACTTACAGATGGGAATGGCCGACACGATGAACGCGTTTCCGTAAAAGAGTGCGGATGATTTGGCCGAGACATTCCTGCTAAAGTCCTGCAGCAGTAAATCCTCCTCCGACTGCTGCTTGCTGCTACCTTTGGGCGCCATCGTTCCACGTCGCCAGGCTGAGTCTTCCCAGAGAGCCGTCAGCACTCAGCCCGGCCCACAGTCCCCCGCGGCACCCGCCTGCCCCCTCACCCCTGACCCACCGCAACTACACCACAAGGACAGCGAGAGCACGTTACACAAATTACACCATCAGAACTGCCATTAACAAAAAAAAATACTCATCAATCCGAAAAAAGTTTATACATGCCAAGGTGCTTTGGGTTTCCGTTATGGCTGCAGTGAAGCTGAATGGGTCGCCGCCATCTTTAGTACAGGCACAAAATGCCACAACCTGACGAATTAGAATCTCTGGAGCATTTTTATCCTCTTAGGCAGTCCCTTGAAACTGAGGATGACTTGCTTCCACACTAGAAATGAGTTCTCAGGTGACTGATGAGTCCAATGCGGGACCTACAGTCTCTGTTACAGGTGGGGTGCTTGGGTTGACGTGCGCTCCTTCCGCTGTTTGCGTTTGGCTTCCACTTGCTCCTGGCGAAGAGGGTCGAGGTGTTCGGCGCCTTCCTGGATGCTTCTCCTCCACTTTGTGCAGTCTTGGGCCAGGGATTCCCAGGTGTCGGTGGGGATGTTGCACTTTTTCAAGGAGGCTTTGAGGGTGTCCTTGAAGCATTTTCTCTGCCCACCTGGGGCTCTCTTGCCATGTCAGAGCTCCGAGTAGAGCAATGGCTTTGGGAGCCTCGTATCGGGCATGCGGACGATGTAGCCCGTCCATCGGAGCTGATCGAGCGTGGTCAAAGCTTTGATGCTGGGGATGTTGGCCTGAGCGAGAACACTGACGTTGGTGTGCCTATCCTGCCAATGGATTTGCAGGATCTTGCGGAGGCATTGTTGGTGGTACCTCTCCAGTGCTTTGAGTTGCCTGCTGTACATGGTCCATGTCTCTGAAGCATACAGGAGGACGGGTATCACTACTGCTCTGTAGACCATGAGCTTGGTGCTGGGTTTGAGGTCCTGGTCTTCAAACACTCTCTTTTGTTAAAGTTTTATCCTTACATCAACAACAACAACTTGTATTTATATAGCACCTTTAACGTAGTAAAACGTCCCAAGGCGCTTCACAGGAGGATAAGAAGACAAAAAATTTGACACCGAGCCACATAAGGAGAAATTAGGGCAGGTGACCAAAAGCTTGGTCAAAGAGGTAGGTTTTAAGGAGCATCTTAAAGGAGGAAAGAGAGGTAGAGAGGCAGAGAGGTTTAGGCAGGGAATTAAAGAGCCTAGGCAACAGAAGGCATGGCCACCAAAGGTTGAGCGATTATAATCAGGGATGCTCAAGAGGGCAGAATTAGAGGAGCACAGCTATCTCGGGGGGTTGTGGGGCTGAAGGAGATTACAGAGATAGAAACATAGAAACATAGAATCTAGGAGCAGGAGTAGGCCATTCGGCCCGTCGAGCCTGCTCCACCATTCAATACGATCATGGCTGATCATCCAAATCCAGTACCCTGTCCCTGCTTTTATTTAATCCCCACAGTACACATATCCCACCCTACCCCCGTAACCCCACGTATTTAATTCCCCCTAACATATCCCATCCTATCCCCATAACCCCACATATTTAATCCCCCCCTAACACTAAGGGTCAATTTATCATAGCCAAATCAACCTAACCCGCACATTTTTGGACTGTGGGAGGAAACCGGAGCACCCGGAGGAAACCCACGCAGACACGGGGAGAATGTGCAAACTCCACACAGACAGTCACCCGAGGTCAGATTCGAACCCGGGTCTCTGGCGCTGTGAGGCACCAGTGCTAACCACTATGCCACCGTGCTGCCCACGGAGGGGCAGCACGGTGGCATAGTGGTTAGGGAGGGGCGAGGCCATGGAGGGATTTGAAAACAAGGATGAGAATTTTGAAATCGAGGTGTTGCTTAACTGGCTTGAGGGGCCGTAAGGCCTACTGCTCCTATTTCTTATGTGACAAAATACAAGACATTAATATGCTTGCAGAATGGGCGTGTAATTGGCAAATTAATTTCAATATAGTTAAGTGTATTTTGGTAGGAAGAATAAGGAGGCCACATACTGCTTGAAAATTAAGAGTCTAAATGGGGTAGAGGAGCAGAGGGATCTCAGGATACAGATACACAGATCACTAAAAGTAGCACTGCACGTTAACAAAGTCATAAAAAAGCAAACCAAGCACAGGGTTCATTTCTAGAGGGATAGAATTGAAAAGCAGAGAAGTTATGTCAAACCTGCATCGACATATCAAAAGAGATCTACAGAGGGGAAACATCGAAAGGAACGCATGTCGAGACATGGTGGGAGAGACCTAAAAGCCAGATTTGGGTTTTAAGGAGGCTTTTAAAGGTGGAGAGAGAAGTAGATAGGCAGAGAAGAAATAGGGAGGTTGTTCCAGATAGTAGGGCAAAGGCAGCTGAAGGTCCTGCCCCCAATAATAGGGCAAATGAAGAGGAAATCACAAAGACCAGAGTTTGAGGACTGACATGCGCAAAGAGATGAAAGGAATTTCAGAGATATGGTGGGGTGATGCTGTGGAAGGATTTAAAGATGAGAATTGGGATTTTGAATTCAGTGCATTGGGGACAAAGAGTTGGCGTAAATCATTGAGGGCAGAAATGATGGGCGAGCAGGATGTAGTGTGAGACAGAATGGGTCAGCTGAGTTTTGGACATGTTGGAGTTTGTGGAGGGTGAGGATAGGAAGCAGGAAAGGAGGACGTTGGAGAAATTGGGTCTAGACAAAAGCATAGATAAAGTTTTTGGCAATTGTGGGAGTGAGATAGGAACACTGGCAGGAGATGTGAAACTGCAAGGATGCGGTCTTGGTGATGGATAGGATGTTGGGTTTGAAAACGTGAGTTTGGAGAGGGCAGTGAAGATGAGAGATAAACTGAAAGAATGAAGTAGAATTTACAGCACAGAAACAGGCCATTCGGCCCAATGGGTCTGTGTCAGTGTTTATGCTCCACACGAGCCTCCTCCCACTCTACTTCATCTAACCCTATCTGCATATCCTTCTATTCCTTTCTCTCTCATGTACTTATCCAGCTTCCCCTTAAAGGTATCTATGCTATTTGCCTCAACTACTCCATGTTATAGCAAGTTCCACATTCTAAGCACTCTCTGGGTAAAGAAGTTCCTTTTAAATTCTTTAGTAGATTTATTAGTGATCAATAAATAGACCGTGGAATGATGGATATAGTGAGTGGGGATTCGGGGTGGGGATAGTCAGGACGAGATACAGGTGGCGGCAGGGACAGCTGCAATGAATGGATGGAAAATCGCAGGCAATGCATACATGATTTTTTAATAAGCAGCCCGCTGTATGTGAGGTCCTGCCAGTGACGTGGGGTCTTGGAAAATGTTGCCCTATTGATAAACTTGGTAGTACAGCCTTGCGTTATAATTTTCTTTATTTAATTAACTAATAATGTTCTTTGTACTGTAATTCTTAAAATCATCCCCATTAAACCATGTATGCCCATCATGTCACTATTCCTGTGTCACACCTCTCTGTCACAATTATAGGCACCCTCAGTTATAAAAAAAGAAAGAAAATAAGTCATTGGTCACGTACGGAGGAATTTTCCACCAACAGAAAATATCTGATTAACACAGGAGTCAAAATGTTTGCAGCTTACGATTTAAAAATGTTAGCAAAGAGAAAGAAACCAGAAATTTCATCTTCAGTTTTGACTCACAGGCTGAAGACCAGCTAAACTCAGATTCACCTCACTTTGCTCAGTTCCCTCACCAAACTTTTCAATCCTAATCTGTGTCTGTGTTTAAAGGGGCACAGGTCTACCTTCTCAGCAGAATAATACATTGCATCGTATAACAAAACTAAAGCCATCCTGTTTGGCCACTGCCATAAAGTCCCTTTTTAAAAGATTTTTGGAAGAAATTTGCATATGAGCCATTGCCTCGAACAAATTTTATATTACTGATGGCATTTTGGAACCAAGGATTGATCGTGAACATACCATGAATAAGAGTGTTGCACCAGTGTGTATTATATGTAATTTATACAGAAATCTAATATATTTGTAAAGGAGTACAGTATGTTATTATTTAACTTCTATATAGGAGCTATAGCTCTCTAAAATAAGGTATGTTATTTCACAAACTGTCACTTCCCGATAGCTAGCCTTTTTATATCCCTGATTAGCATCATAATGTTGTGATTTATGTCATGGCTAGGTTTGAGTTATTTACAGGTGTTCACTTGTAATGTAGCTCTACCTGTACATTGTGGTCACGTGAAAAAGGTATATCTGGAACAAGTTTTCATCCTAATTCAAACACAAGCTCCTCTGCATCTTGTATCAATGCCTAATATCCATGCAGCTGTAGGGTAAACCACTGTTCATATTACTCGTTGCAACACCTGCTGCTCCAGGTACTACAGACTTACACACTTTTAGAGGACGTGTTTGTTGTGCATCAATCATATCTGATGCTGCACTGCAACAGTAACACAAGTAAACACTTAAAGAAACTAGCTGATCTCCTGTGGCATTGCTCCAGATTTGTGTGCTTTGGCCTCTTACCTCTCCCCAGAGCTGCAGGTGGGCACTGCTCAGCATGTCATGATTGGAAGTGTTCTCTCCCAGTTTACTCTCTGCCTCCAAGCCTTTCTTTTTCCTCTGTAGGCTCCTTCTCAGCCTCTCTGATTTTATTCTAGTTGATAAATATTCCTTTCGACTCCAGAGCTTTGTTTTGACTTGATTTGCATACACTTATACTTCTTTTCATATGAATTCTATCCTGCTCTGCTTTGTGTTTTCCTTAACCACAGAATTCAAAAACTAATTAAAGGCAAGCTTTCAGTTGGAGCTGTAATGCTTTATTTATAATTATTGTAGGTACAAACCCAACATGGCTGCTTGGGTGTTTTTGTGGGGATTTGATTGGCCTGTGGTGTCTAATGCTTTGCAAAGAGCAACATGACTCTCTTCCGCAGATATGTTCGCGCCCGGGTGTCCCTGGATGGAGCACGCGGTGTCCGCCGGTACGCTTGAGGTCTTCCGCGACCGGTAGGCACCAGAGGGACTGGAGTGCATTATCAACATGGCCAACCACATTTTACTTTACTTTGTCAAGTTTCCTTTTGTTTTACTGATAAGTTACAGTTTTTTGTTTGTGCCCCTTTTAAAAGGGGGCATTTGTTAACTCTCATTGTTGATGACAAGGATAGCACAGGTGCCTGCTTGCTGGAGGGCGAGGTCGCACACGAGTTCTGCTGCAGAGGACTCCGCTCAGGACTTTGATAGGCCAGGCTACAGAAGAAGGCTGATGGGTGTACACAACAAAATGCTTGGTACATTAGGAAGCCTGCCAGAAAGCCTGCCAGCTACCATCTGTTAAATACAGCTTTTTCTGCTGTTGTATGTCCGTTATATAAATCCACATATGGGAATGAGGGCCAGATGTTACACTATGGTAGGCCTTGTATAGGAATTTCAATTCAAATCAGGCAGCAATGAGGAGGTTAGTATGCTGATGCCAGCCTACAATCAAACACAATCAAATTAACTGACAGTAAAAATGAAAGCTAGGGTGAATCGTGCGGAGTGCAGGCCACATGGGAGGCACTAAGTAGAGACCAAAGACTTCAAAGAGGGAATGAATAGAGGCCAGGCATTTTTCTCCAGAGAAGGAGGGGAACTTGGAGAATGAGTCTGCCTGAACAAGCCTCTCAGTCAACCCTCTCAGCCAGGCACTGGTATTTAGAATAGCGAGGTAATGATGAAGGAGAAATTAGAAATAACTTGCAAGAAAATAAAGTAGAAAGTTCTAGACAGTGGTTTCAAAACTGTTATTTGAAAGACATGCACGGATGTTTTGAGTTGAAAAGATCTTCCAGTAATCAAAGAGTTATTAATAGAATGTCACATTTTATCAGCAGCAAAGATTAAAGCTGGACAGTTTGGAATTACAGTAAACTCTTTCTTATCCGGCACCTATGGGACCGGGATGGTGCCGGTTGATGAAAAATTCTGGATAACAGAGAGGTATACCTACCAAGGCAATTTTTAACACAAACAAAAATAAAAAATCAAGAAATGTACTGTATAATTGGGTACACACCTACAGAATGTTCCGTTAAATGGATGGTAGAATCGGCAAGATTACCGGTTATTGAGGTGTTGTTTTGTATTGAGATATATTTATTTTGCCGGTTATTAAAGTATTCCGGATGATAAAGTGCCGTTTCAACAAGAGTTTACTGTATATAGTAAAAAGGCAACGCAAGCCATTTCTTTTTATGATCCAGTTGGAATTGGAGTATGGCCAGGAATAAAGCAAAACAACTCGCTGCAGGTTCTGTAAAAATAAAAAGGAAAAGTGAAAGCAGGCAAACAAAAACCTGTCATGAAAACGTCTAGCCACCCACCCTTCAATGACCGCTCATTACACTCCCACAATCCTTTGCTTGCTACTGTTGTCGCCTGGGGGTAGGAGGCAGTTGCGAGCCTGGTGGTTACTACTGCCCAGGTGTTAATGGACTCTATTCATTCCCTCTTTGAAGTCTTTGGTCTCTACTGCCTTGTCCTTCTGATAAAAGGAGAATATGGCTCCCAAGAAAACCAAACTTTTGCAGTTTGGAGCTGATTATCAGTCTGGCATCACTTCAGTGTCCCGATCGTGCTTTTCCTCTATATTGCACTGTCACTCCCAATAGTTTTCCTGTAGTCCTTGATTGTGTTCACGTCTGTTTTCCTGAATACACCCATAAGTGAAAACACTCCAGGAAATGTATGGAAGCAATTAAATTGCTGTGGTATTTTGCTAAATAGTAAAGGAATCAAATAATTTCTTCTTTTCGTTGGCAAGGGGGAGCCTGCCTCTTTTAAAGACATTTTTCTTCATTACTCCTTGTCGGTATTGTGCATCATTTCCAGTCAAAATGGCAGCCAGAAGAGCAATATGTTTCCACATCTCCATCAGTGTTGCTTGAAAACAAGCCACTAGGAGGTGCATGAGAGCTTGCTGGAATGACTTTTCTCTGCTATTCCCTTCCTCTCTGTTGGAAAAAGTCTGAACAGCTGAGATCAGAAGCACGGCTTTGGTGGGAGGGTGGTGTAGAAATACAATCTGTCTTAAATATTAATCAGCCCAAGATGCCATTTTACTCGTGCATGTAACTTTGGGCATCATTTTAGATTCT
The DNA here is from genome assembly GCA_030390025.1 of Squalus acanthias. Lineage (NCBI taxonomy): Eukaryota > Metazoa > Chordata > Chondrichthyes > Squaliformes > Squalidae > Squalus > Squalus acanthias. The sequence goes on from CM059429.1 coordinate 46,084,109, forward strand.
GGAAACACAAGACAGTTATATTGGCAAAAATCTCATTGATTTGATTATGTCACTGTTTTATTTAATGTGTACAATACATTCATTGAGCATATATGTACATTTATCCTGAAAAACACAGGAATCAGTGAACTGGATGGTGCAGTGGGTTAGTATGTTATTCTTTCAGCTATAAAATCTTGATTGTAGTTTTTGGAAATCAGAACCTTCCAGGGGCATAATTCTTTGCCATGAAGTTAGTCCAAACTATAAAACTATTCATTCAGATCAATCATTATTGTCATGATATAAATTATGGTGTATGTCAGTTTTCAAAGTCATGTATGTTTGTAGACATTTAGCATGTGTTCTCAGTATCCTTCCTTAGTATCTCTATTCCTCACATGTCACATCCCTGTTAGATTCTCAGGTTCAGTATCCCTGTTCTTCTCTATACCTGCTCCTCAGATCTATGTTCATTATCCTTGTTCAGTATTCCTCCTCAGTGTCCTACCTCAGATTTCTGTGGTCAGTTTCCCTGCATTGTACTGGTTTTAGTATCCATACTCACTATCTCCATCAGTATTCCTGCCCAGAATCCTACTAGGTGTATCATTTACACCAGAAATAATGATACAAATGGTGAAACCATTACAAAAGATGCAGCATCTCTCATGTTGGGACAAATTCATGGTTGCCAACTGGTCTTTATTAGCTTCCCTAACTGACTATTTTTCTTGTGTGAGCCTAGACACCAGGGTGAAGTTTCTGAGACCCCATTCCACCAGCAGAGCTTTACATGGATTGGGCAAGTTATTGGAAAATTGCAGATACACTGCCCATGATTTTCCATCTATTTAAATCAATGGACAGAAAATAGGGTGGGGTGCAGCTGCAATTTTCTGATAAACCGCCCACTATTTGAGGCCCTAAATATCAGCTGGCTATGCAATTACTGGTGGCATTGCAACTGGACCTTAACTTAATCTCAATTTATTATCTAATCATATGATATAATATCAAAGTATTCCTGACTCTTCCAACATTGCTATCTTATAAACCACTGTATTATTATAGTAGTAATTTCAAAAATGAAATATTTGAAAACCACGTATCAAGATTGTTTGGTACAATAGCAATATATGTTAGTGTTCAGTACATAGGAACCAGCTACAGTCTCAACAGTGTCAGCTGTGGCTCAGTTAGTAGCACACTTGCCTGAGTCAGAAGGTTGATGGTTCAAGTCCCACTCCAGGGATTTGTAGTACATAAATCTAGGCTGACTCTCCAGTGCAGTGCTGAGGGAGTGCTGCACTGTCAGAGGTGCTGTCTTTCAGATGAGACGTTAAACCAATGCCCCGTCTGCTCTCCCAGGTGGACATAAAAGATCCCATGGCACTATTTCGAAGAAGAGCAGGGGATCCCCGGTGTCCTGGCCAATATTTATCCCTCAATCAACATCACTAAAACAGATCATCTGGTCATTATCACATTGCTGTTTGTGGGAGCTTGCTGTGCGCAAATTGGCTGCCGCGTATCAACAGTGATTACACTCCAAAAGTACTTCATGGGCTGTAAAGCGCTTTGAGATGTGCGGTGGTTGTGAAAGGTGCTATATAAATGCAAGTCTTTTTTTTCAAAGTCTAAATCTAATGTTGGTTATGTTGGTTCATGTTATAAGTGTGAGAAGTCGCACAACACCAGGTTATAGTCCAACAGTTTTATTTGAAATCACAAGCTTTCGGAGCGCTGCTCCTTCGTCAGGTGACTTTACCTGACGAAGGAGCAGCGCTCCGAAAGCTTGTGATTTCAAATAAAACTGTTGGACTATAACCTGGTGTTGTGCGACTTCTCACATTTGTCCACCCCAGTCCAACACCGGCATCTCCACATCATGTTATAAGTGACATTATTGAATTTGGATGTGTAATTATTGTCTTACAACAGTTGTTACTGACTCTCCTGGGACTGTTGCCTTGGTTCACAAAACAAATATTTCACTAGAATCACAGTGTATTTGACTGTTCTTTCTGGCATGTAAAATAGCCAGAGTGCCTGACCTTATGTTCTAATAGGATAACTGGAGATGCTCCCAGAACATTGGATTGTTCCTCCTGTGCCCATGTTGGTTCCATTGAACAAATTGCTGGTGAAATTTCCTTTCCGATATACTTTTGCCATAGTTTTAATGTTGATGTCAACTACATCCATCCAAATGGGGAGTAAGAGCAATAATTCAATAAATTGGGGCGCATGTAAATTAACATGTGTAAACAGGACCATGATCACAATGCTAAGATTAGCTAGGTGGTATTCCAGCATGCAGTAATGCCTCCTAACAGTAAATTGTGTCTGAACATAGAAGGCCATGAGATAATCTGCTTCAAGGCTTCTTTCAGTGCTGCTCTAGCAGCTGACTCCCAATCCCTCCACCTATTGGAAAGTGCCTGACCTCCATCGTGTGACTACCCGATGGCATCCCAGACACTAGGAATTATCCTATGTAGAGATTTGCAGACAGAAACCAATGCCCGCTATTGGGGTACTTGGGTTGGTGGAACATCAATCACACTGTTACGATGTCCACCAATTATAATGAACTTTTGAGAAAAAAATATATATAACTATAGACACAGACATACAAAAAGACTTTAATGTAGAGAATTATTGATGGTGGAATACAAAGGAAGGAAAATTCCTCTGGTCACTATACGTTAGCAATATCGTAAGCATAGCATGAATATTTCCTCTGATCACTGATTCTAGTAAAATCATCAATACGTTCTTTTAGAATGCTATTATGATTTTGCTAAAAATACTGAACATTGGAAATTTGACCATTATGTTTACAATGTCATTAATTTACAGAGGCCAGAGGAAACCTTACCCCCAGTATTCACTATTCCACCTCTGATAAATCCTATTGATGAAAATTTTTAATTCTCTTCCACGGCCAGGATCTATAGGGATCAATTTGCAACTTGCCACCCAGGCATAAAACTGGTGTTACGGATCAGCTGCCCATCATAGAAACTGCCCGATTTTAACTTTCTTTGAAATTAATAGAAAAGCAAATCGGGCGGTTTCTATAATGGATGACCAATCCACAATGCCAGCGAAAAGTTAAAAATCTACCCCATAGTGTCATGAAAAAAAACAGCAGTGAAATGAAACCACTTATTGTGACAATGGACATTATTAAAAAATGCCATTTGTTTTTACCTTTGAATGCTGAAATAAGCTTTGTACAAGAGAAATAAGCCTGTTCTTGAATATATGTCTGGATACACATCTGTTGGTTGCATGTTTCGAGTAATTGAGTACAGTACATTTCTGCATCGGTAACATACCTTCAAATTTACAGTAAAACAGAAAACATTTCATAATCTGCTAGAAAAATGCAGTGGAACCCTGCCACTGGTATCATGGCGTCAACTGCCTAACAATGATTTGATAGAAATCAATTGATTAAATACTGCAGAATGGTTACTCTTGACAATCAGAGAACGTTATATCTATAACCCTGTTCTGTAAAGTTCAGCATGTCCTAGTTCCTGTCTCTTCATAACACTTTATAAGGGCAGCTGCCATTCTCGCCTCCATTTTTATTGCGATTTTAGGAGATTAGAGAATGCATTCTGTACTGAGGGACTTGACAGATTACATTATAAAAATACAGGAATTTACTTTCAGCACCTTTATCAGGTTTTCATTAATCGTTGTTATATTCATGGTCAGGCATTATTCAAGTGTCCAGGGCTTAAATTTGCCTTACAGTTGCCAGTTCATTGTAGCTTCGACATGCTGCACCACAGAATGATAGGACTCGGATTTTCACCTAGTTTTCTACAGGATAGGGGTGATTTTAACTTGAGGTGCACAATGGGATTGACTTCAATGGAAGGGAAAATCAGGCGGTGTATATAATAGGTGATATCACCCATTACACTATCGCCGATGGTTAAATTTACCCCTTATAATTCTACCCCCTAAGAGGGAGGCGGGGAAAAAATGCAAAATGTTGCAAAACAAAAACACGCGTTAAAGCTGTGATTCTACAATTTCAATCTATTTTTAATTTTAGGAGTATGCAATTAAAGAAATAAATCATGAAGAAAATTGTTGTTTTCATAATATAAGATGAAAAAAAAAAGCAATATTGCATTTTATTCAGAAGTCAGTTAACTGTGCCTGTCGTGTTTGCACATCAGCCAATTTAACATCAGAAATATGGACAAGGATTTCAGAGGACAAACATTTGTTTTGTTGGGGCATTTCTGACTCATCGTGCAAATACTTGGGACAAAAGTTTCTACTTGCTCCAGTGCTGCTTACACGAACAAAACATGTTTTGGGTTCAGTGCCTGAACAGAGGGTTTCCTCCAGTGTGATATTTTTGACACTATGAAAGAGCTGTCTCAGGGAGTTACTCTGTGCTATTTTGACCAGGCAAAATGCTCCCAGATTCTGCTGCAAAGCCCAAGTAGTGAGTTTCCCTAACACTAGACTAAACTTATAGTCGTGGGGTTGCTAACTCTGTTTGGCCGTATTCTGGGAAGCTTCATCGCACAACCACCCGCCTCACCCCCATGCTCCCGCCATTGGTCGTCCCGGCGACTGTGAGCAGGACAAGAAGCAGCAAAACTATTCAACCAATTAGATTGAAGAATCCTCACTGAGACACGCAGGGCTAGTAATTGGGCTCGGTAGCGCCCATGTTTTAGGCGCTAGGAGTGCTGTTAGGGATCCAAAATGGCGTCCACAGCGCGCGTGCACAATTCTGATGTGAAGCACGGCAGACACCATCTTGGTAAAGGCGTTGCGCGCGCGTACAGTTAACATCCGCCGGAAGTATGCAGAGCAGGCAGATCATGATGGCAATGCTGATTTGATGCCAGCGCTGCCATTTTGGAGCTCCATGCATCAGCCAGTGCCCTCTCTTAAGCTCACACAGCTGAACACGCGTTAAGCAGCAGGAAGGACCCCCCACCAGCACTATTTAAAGGGATCATCAACTACTTACAGGTTACTTGCTGGTTAATTTCTTCTGGCTGTTGCTGCAATTATACACACTTTTGGTGTTTTCCATAGTTGTTTCAAGTTTCAAAAGTCTACAGGGAGGGTGTGGCAGGTGCTGAAGTACTTTTTCCTGACGTCAAGGCTTCTGCACAAACCAGTTTCTGCCAGACATGGGTGCACTAGTAGGCATTCCCTTTGGAATACAGCATGACTGGGAGAATGAGCAGAGGCCACGCAGAGCAGGACAAGCTGCTAGAAGAGGGAGGAGGGGGAGAAGGGCTCTCAGCAGGAGGCCAAAATTGGCTACGGGTGAGAAAGCAGAGAGTAGGGGTGAACGGTTTTTTTCAGACTGAAGGGAAGTTCCCCAGGGGTTGGTATTAGGACCACTGATCTTTTGATATATATTAATAACCTAGACTTGGGTATAAAGGGCATCATTTCAAAGTTTGCAGATGACACAAAACTCGAAAATGTAGTAAATAATAACGAGCAAAGTAGCATACTTCAGGAGGAAATAGACAGACTAGTGAAATGGGCAGATACATGGCAGATGAAATTTAATGCAGAGAAGTGTGAAGTGATTCATTTTGATAGGAAGAATGAGGAGAGGCAATATAAACTAAATGGTACAATATTAAAGGTCTGCAGGAACAAAGAAGGTTAAGGGAAGATTTGATAGAGGTGTTCAAAATCTTGAAAGGTTTTGATAGAATAAATAAGGAGAAACTGTTTCCAGTGGTAGAGGGTCGGTAACCAGAGAACACAGATTTAAGGTGATTGAACCAGAGGTGACATGAGGAAACTTTTTTATGCAGTGAGTTGTGATCTGGAATGCACAGCCTGAAAGGGAGCAGATTCAATAGTAACTTTCAAAAGGGAATTGGATAAATACTTGAAAAGGACAAATTTGCTGGGGAAAGAGCAAAGGAGTGGAACTAATTGGATCGCTCTTTCAAAGAGCTGGCACAGGTGCGATGGGCCGAATGGCCTCCTTCTGTGCTGTATCATTCTATGATTCTACCTTGAGAGTCTCTTCGCCCTCCTGACAGCTTCTAACCTGCCTTCAGCTGGTGGAACAGCTGTGCCGGCTTCCCCGAGTTAAAATGCAATCGGGGTCCCACTGACATCCATTTGCATAAATGTGTGAAGCTCATGCCTGCTTCCGGCAGGCGCCTCCACCACCAAGCTGCAGTGAGCAGTTAAAATGGTGGCCAGCGATAACAGCGTAGTATGGCTGAGCTGATTTTAAAGGTTTCCCGACCTAGGATTAAATGTGGCACCATCCTGGTCTGTACAGCTCACTTTCTCACTGGTCTAATAACCTGACACATCATAGGAGCCAAGATGCTTATCCTCAACCAGATATTTAATTTTCAAAGTCTGATTCAAAAATGGCCACCGACTAGATCAGGCAAAAAGCTCCATTTCTGCAACGGCACAGCGTTAGAGCTACAGAAAATAACTTCTGGCCATATGGGGAGAGGCATTACTATTTTTTCTTCCCAGAGACTTCAATGTGTTGATATTGAAGACAGTCCTAATGTCGCACAAGCTGAGATTTCTGACCTTGGTCTCCCTTAGCCATGTATAATCATTTTATTTCTGCAATGCCAATAATTCAATCTAGCTCTGAATAACAGGTAATTCTGTTTTATCCGTTTTTCAAGCATTTTCTTCCTGACTTATCCTGCCGAGCTAGCACTCACCTCTGCCTGAGAGGGTGAACGGCCAGTGACCTTTTCCCAGCTACTTCCACAAAACAGAACCATAAAGAAAAGTCTGCGATCTGATTTACATTCTTTTTCATTTAAGAACATTTCAAATGGTGCATTTCTCCTGAAAGCTTGTACAAGAAACCACAAATGATCTCAGCTTCTGTCCTGTTTTGCATATACATATATATATATGGAAATGCACTGGATTGGAAATCCAATGAAGGAACAAGAATTCGTAGCATAAAATAAAAACAGAAAATGCTGGAAATACTCAGCAGGTCGGGCAGCATCTGCGGAGAGAGAAACAGAGTTAACGTTTCAGGTCGATGACCCTTCGTCAGAACTAGAAAAAGTTGGAGATGGAACAGGTTTTTAAGCAAGTGTAGGGGCAGGGAGAGGGGGGAGGGGAGGAAAGAACAAAAGGGAAGGTCTGTGATAGGGTGGAAGGCAGAGAGATTAAGAGATGGTGCAAGGCAAAAGGAGATGGTAATGGGACAAGTTAAGAAACAAAAGATGGCTCTAGATGAAGTGTAAATGGCACTGGCAGAATGAAAGACAGCTGCCATGTGGGAGAGAGAGAAAAATAAATAAAAAAATAATAAATAAAATAAATGGGGAAAAAAAGGATAGGGGCAGAGGTTATGGTCTGAAATTGTTGAACTCTATATTGAGTCCAGAAGGCTGTAAAGCGCCTAATCGAAAGAATATGTAAAACATTGCAGGAGAAATGTCTATTATTTTTTGTTCCAATTTTCTGCCGTGTTCCCTGAAGATGAGGACTCATGCTGGGATATACGGTGCTTACTCTTAATGGGGTACGTGGTGTTTACTGGGGTACAGGGTGTTTACTGGGGTACGTGGTATTTACTGGGGTACAGGGTATTTACTGGGGTACAGGGTGTTTACTGGGGTACAGGGTGTTAACTGGGGTAAAGGGTATTTACTGGGGTATGCGGGGTTTACTGGGGTATGGGGTGTTTACAAGGGTTCAGGGTATTTACTGGGGTACGCGGGGTTTACTGGGGTACGGGGTGTTTACTGGGGTATGCGGTGTTTACTGGGGTACAGGGTGTTTACTGGGATACAGGGTGTTTACTGGGATACAGGGTGTTTACTGGGATACAGGGTGTTTACAGGGGTACAGGGTGTTTACTGGGGTGCAGGGTATTTACTGGGGTACAGGGTGTTTACTGGGGTACAGGGTGTTTACTGGGGTGCAGGGTGTTTACTGGGGTACAGGGTATTTACTGGGGTATGGGGTGTTTACTGGGGTACGGGGTGTTTACTGGGGTACGGGGTGTTTACTGGGGTACGCGGTGTTTACTGGGGTACAGGGTGTTTACTGGGGTACAGGGTGTTTACTGGGGTGCAGGGTGTTTACTGGGGTACGCGGTGTTTACTGGGGTATGCGGTGTTTACTGGGGTACGGGGTGTTTACTGGGGTATGGGGTGTTTACTGGGGTACACGGTGTTTACTGGGGTACAGGGTGTTTACTGGGGTGCAGGGTGTTTACTGGGGTACGCGGTGTTTACTGGGTTATGCGGTGTTTACTGGGGTATGCGGTGTTTACTGGGGTACGCGGTGTTTACTGGGGTACAGGGTGTTTACCGGGGTACGGGGTGTTTACTGGGGTACGCGGTGTTTACTGGGGTACGGGGTGTTTACTGGGGTACAGGGTGTTTACTGGGGTACAGGGATGTTTACTGGGGTATGCAGTGTTTACTGGGGTACGCGGTGTTTACTGGGGTACAGGGTGTTTACTGGGGTGCAGGTTGTTTACTGGGGTACAGGGTGTTTATTGGGTACGGGGTGTTTACTGGGGTGCAGGGTGTTTACTGGGGTATGCAGTGTTTACTGGGGTACAGGTTGTTTACTGGGGTATGCAGTGTTTACTGGGGTATGTGGTATTTATGGGGGTACAGGGTGTTTACTGGGATACGGGGTGTTTACTGGGGTACAGGGTGTTTACTGGGGTACAGGGTGTTTACTGGGATACGGGGTGTTTACTGGGGTACAGGGTGTTTACTGGAGTACGCGGTGTTACTGGGGTACAGGGTGTTTACTAGGGTACAGGGTGTTTACTGGAGTAAAGTGGGGGAATTTGATTGGTTAGCGCCTCCTGTTTGCGCCTCCGGGGGGGCTAGTAACTTAGCGCTCGGCTGCAGACTGCATCAACTCTGCATGGGGGGGCAGCAGGCTGGGCTGGCTGTGCTGCCGTCTGTGGCAAGTGCAATGGGGAAGTGGTAGTGGTGGGAGCAGGAATGCTGTCACCCTGAGAGAGGACAGCATCTTCCTGCTCGACCAACACACTGCCACTCCCACGGGGCAGTACCTCAGTATCCGGAGCAATCTGCTCGAGCACAGATTGCTGGCCTGCTGCAATACTGAGATCCCCGAGTGACTGTGGGCGACCCAGCGAGGATGGCAGCAGCCAGTGCTTGCGTGACATCACTCTGAGACAGCATGAGAACAGTCTGAGACTGGATGACACCAGCCAATGACTCGATTGCAGCACTAAGCCATTGCGTTTCGTCGGCCTGTGCTTCAATAGATGCTGCCACCTCACCCATTACACGTGACATGGGCTCTGGGTCCCCACGGTCTCCCTGCAATTCAATCATCCTCTGCAACGAGGCAAGGATGGGTTCAAGGGTTTGCGCACAGATGACAGCTGTGCTAGCGGTGGACTCCTCCACAGCTCCTAGCCAGTCCATTCATGCTGTCGGGTACCCTTGCCATTGCACCCATGAGCTCAGTGTGCATGCTCAAGGCCTGGGTATTCATGGACCGCGATGTCGAGGTCCTGAACCGAGTCCTGTGCAGCAGAACTTGCGCGCCTACTCACCCTCCGGGGAGCTGGCCCCCGAGCTTCCCTACCCCCATGGCATTGCTGCAGCCCTGCTGGTTCCAGGAGCTTCACCTTCATCAGACCCTAACACCCTGCTCCCCTCCAGGGGAGGCATGGCCCCAGTGTCGGATGTGTCACCCTTGGAACATGTAGGCGGTGAGGCTCCGGCTTCCTCTTCCTCCTCGTCTGGGGCGTCGCTGCCATTGGGAGGCTGAGGGACAGGCTGGTCAGCTGGTGGTTCACTATCTGAAAGCAGGAAGGTACAAGAGTGGTTTTAGCGTGAGGACAGGGGGGCAGGAAGGGAGCAAGGACTGGAGACAGTTAGTTGGATTGAAAGTGTAAAAGGCTGGTGTTGTGAGGGGGAAGTGGTATGAGAGAGGAGAGAAAGCTGATGAACATACCATTGCTGTCCCAAAGGGGGTCGACCTGTCCAGTTGCCACGGCACCTATGACCTGGCTGGCAACGATCCTGTGCACTCTGTCCTCCAACTCAGTCAGGGGGTGTAGGTCCACTGGTCCTCTTCCCGTGCTTTGCTGCTCCCGTCTGTTATGAGAGAACTTGGCCTGCAAGAAAAAGGACAGCATGTGAGTGAGTGTGCAGCCATGTGTTTGGCAGATGTGCCTACCATAGTTGAATAGCCGTTAATCTGTGCAAGGTGTGGGATCTGCATGTGTGTTTTAAGAGATGGCCATAGGTCTTGTATGAGTGTTGGGCATTTGGGGTTTTTAAACCGTCTGGGCACAGAGTGAAGTTGAGATGGAGGGATGTAGAGTTATTGAACTTCTTCCGACATTGGGTGTGGGTCTTGGCACCAGGCTCCTCAAGGACATGTGCTCAGACACCTCCCTCCACACCCTTCTAAACTCCCGGGGCAATGGCCTCCTGCCACTCTCGGGGAACAGCACTGCCCGTCACTGTTCCACTGCGCCAACCAGAGCCACCAATGCCTCGTCGCTGAAGTGTCTAGCTCTTTCTCTGGGCCTCTCCATCACTGCTTGTAAGAGACAATTTAAACACAGGTCTCTCCAGGTCCAGATTCAAGGCTGCAATGAGCAGGGTGTGGCTGGCCTGCAAGATGTCCCCTACCCTTTAAGAACTGGATGGCGCCAGTCTGTCTGGCTTCCATGGTAACTGACATCGCCTGAGCTGCGTTAGCGTTCTGAGGTAGCGCCTCGCTCCCCAATGTTTGCGACTTAAGAGAGGTGTGTAGTGCATGATTTAGCGCTCAAATCACCTCCAGGGGCGATAGAGGCGATTTTTGCAGTCGGAGGCGATAATTAGCGCCGGGCGCTAAACTTTGCACCCGGCCGATATTAGCGCCCCAAAATGGCCGATACACAATTTTCTGGGATGTTTACTGGGGTACGGGGTGTTTACTGTGGTACGGGGTGTTTACTGGGGTACAGGGTGTTTACTGGGGTACAGAGTGTTTACTGGGGTACAGGGTGTTTACTGAGGTATGGGGTGTTTACTGGGGGTACAGGGTGTTTACTGGGGTACAGGGCGTTTACTGGGGTACATGGAGTTTACTGGGGTACAGGGTGTTTTCTGGGGTTTGCGGTGTTTACTGGGGTACAGGGTGTTTACTGGGGTACAGGGTGTTTACTGGTGTACGGGTTGTTTACTGGGGTACAGGGTGTTTACTGGGGTATGCAGTGTTTACTGCGGTACAGGGTGTTTACTGGGTACAGGGTGTTTACTGCGGGATGCGGTGTTTACTGGGGTACAGGGTGTTTACTGGGGTACAGGGTGTTTACTGGTGTACAGGGTGTTTACTGGGGTACAGGGTGTTTACTGAGGTACAGGGTGTTTACTGGGGTGCGATGTGTTTACTGGGGTACAGGGTGTTTACTGGGTTACGGGGTGTTTACTGTAGTACGGTGTGTTTACTGGTCTGCGGGGTGTTTACTGGGGTACGGGGTGTTTACTAGGGTACGAGGTGTTTACTGGGGTACAGGGTTTCTACTGTGGTTCACGGTGTTTACTGGGGTTCAGGGTGTTTACTGGGGTTTGCGGTGTTTACTGGGGTACAGGGTGTTTACTGGAGTACAGGGTGCTTACTGGGGCATTGAGTGTTTATTGGGGTACAGGGTGATTTCTGGGGTACAGGTTGTTTATTGGGGTACAGGTGGTTACTGGGGTACGGGGTGTTTACTGGGGTTCGGTGTGTTTACTGGGGTACGTGGAGTTTACTGGGGTACGTGATGTTTACTGGTGTACATGGTGTTTACTGGGATACAGAGTGTTTACTGTGCTAAGTGGTGTTTACTGGGGTACAGGGTTTTTACTGGCGTACAGGGTGTTTACTGTAGTAAGGGGTGATTACTGGGGTACAGGGTATTTACTGGATAATGGGGTGTTTACTGGGACATGCGGTGTTTACTGGGGTACAGGTTGTTTACTGGGGTACAGGGTATTTACTTGGGTACGCAGTGTTTACTGGGGTATGTGGTGTTTACTGGGGTACAGTGTGTTTACTGGGGTACGCAGTGTTTACTGGGTTACGGGGTGTTTACTGGGGTACAGGGTGTTTACTGGGGTACAGGGTGTTTACTGTGGTACAGGGGGTTTACTGTGTACAGGGGGTTTACTGTGTACAGGGGGTTTACTGTGGTACAGGATGTTTACTGTGGTACAGGGTGTTTACTGGGGTACAGGGTGTTTATTGGGGTACAGAGTGTTTACTGGGGAACGTCGTGTTTACTGGGGAACAGAATGTGTACTGGGGTATGTGACTTTTACTGGGGTGCAGGTTGTTTATTGGGGTGCCGGGTGTTTACTGGGGTATGGGGTGTTTACTGGGGTACAGGGTGTTAACTGGGGTATGTGATGTTTACTGGGGTATGTGGTGTTTACTGGGGTATGTGATGTTTACTGGGGTATGTGGTCTTTACTGGGGTATGTGATGTTTACTGGGGTACAGGATGTTTACAGGGGTACAGGGTGTTTACTGGGGTACAGGATGTTTACAGGGGTACAGGGTGTTTACTGGGGTACAGGGTGTTTACTGGGGTACAGTGTGTTTACTGGGGTACGTCGTGTTTACAGGGGTACAGGATGTTTACTGGGGTATGTGATGTTTACTGGGGTACAGGGTGTTTACTGGGGTATGTGGTGTTTACTGGAGTACAGGATGTTTACTGGGGTACAGGGTGTTTACTGGGGTATGTGGTGTTTACTGGAGTACAGGATGTTTACTGGGCTAAAGGATGTTTACTGGGGTACGGGGTGTTTACTGGGGTACTGGGTGTTTACTGGGGTATGTGATATTTACTGGGGTACAGGGTGTTTACTGGGGTACAGGATGTTTACAGGGGTACAGTATGTTTACTGGGGTATGTGATGTTTACTGGGATACAGTGTGTTTACTGGGGTATGTGATGTTTACTGGGGTACAGGGTGTTTACTGGGGTACAGGATGTTTACAGGGGTACAGTATGTTTACTGGGGTATGTGATGTTTACTGGGATACAGTGTGTTTACTGGGGTATGTGATGTTTACTGGGGTACAGGGTGTTTACTGGGGTACAGGATGTTTACAGGGGTACAGTATGTTTACTGGGGTACGTGATGTTTACTGGGATACAGGGTGTTTACTGAGGTATGTGGTGTTTACTGGGGTACAGGGTGTTTACTGGGGTATGTGGTGTTTACTGGGGTACAGGGTGTTTACTGGGGTACAGGATGTTTACTGGGGTATGTGGTGTTTACTGGGGTACGTGGTGTTTACTGGGGTACAGGATGTTTACAGGGGTACAGTATGTTTACTGGGGTACTTGATGTTTACTGGGATACAGTGTGTTTACTAGGGTATGTGGTGTTTACTGGGATACAGGGTGTTTACTGAGGTATGTGGTGTTTAATATGCATATAGATTGGGCTACTCAAACTGGAAGCAATACGGTGGAGGAGGATTTCCTGGAGTGTTTAAGGGATGGTTTCCTAAACCAATATGTTGAGGAACCAACTCAAGGGGAGGCCATCCTGGACTGGGTGTTGTGTAATGAGGAAGGACTAATCAGCAATCTTGTGGTACGAGGCCCCCTGGGGAAGAGTGACCATAGTATGGTGGAGTTCTACATTAGGATGGAGAAGGAAACAGTTAAGTCAGAGACCATGGTCCAGAACTTAAATAAGGGCAACTTTGAGGGTATGAGGCGTGAATTGGCGAGGTTAAATTGGCAAGCGATATTTAAGGGGCTATCAGTGGAAGGGCAATGGCAGACATTTAGAGATCGCATGGATGAACTACAACAATTGTACATCCCGGTCTGGCGTAAAAATAAAAAAGGGAAGGTGGCTCAACCATGGCTAACAAGGGAAATCAGGGATAGTATTAAAACCAAGGAAGTTGCATACAAATTGGCCAGAAGTAGCAGCAAACCCGGGGACTGGGAGAACTTCAAAACTCAGCAGAGGAGGACGAAGGGTTTGATTAGGGCAGGGAAAATAAAATATGAAAGGAAGCTTGCAGAGAACATTAAAATGGACTGCAAAAGCTTCTATAAATATGTAAAAAGAAAGAGGTTAGTAAAAACAAACGTAGGTCCCCTGCAGTCGGAAACAGGGGAAGTCGTAATGGGGAACAAGGAAATGGCAGATCAATTGAACAAGTACTTTGGTTCGGTGTTTACTGTGGAGGACACACACAACCTGCCGGAAATAGAAGGGGTCAGAGGATCTGGTAAGAGGGAGGAGCTGAGGGAAATCCTTATTAGACGGGAAAAGGTATTGGGAAAATTGATGGGACTGAAGGCTGAAAAATCCCCGGGGCCTGATGGTCTGCATCCCAGAGTACTTAAGGAGGTGGCCTTGGAAATAGTGGATGCATTGACGATCATTTTCCAACATTCCTTAGACTCTGGATCAGTTCCGATGGAGTGGAGGGTGGCCAATGTAACCCCTCTTTTTAAAAAAGGAGGGAGGGAGAAAGCAGGGAATTATAGACCGGTCAGCCTGACATCGGTCGTGGGTAAAATGATGGAAGCAATTATTAAAGATGTCATAACAGACCATTTGGAAAGTGGCGACATGATAGGTCCAAGTCAGCATGGATTTGTGAAAGGGAAATCATGCTTGACAAATCTTCTGGAATTTTTTGAGGATGTTTCCAATAGGGTGGACAGGGGGGAACCAGTAGATGTGGTGTATTTGGACTTTCAGAAGGCCTTCGACAAGGTCCCACACAAGAGATTGGTGAGCAAAGTTAAAGCACATGGGATTGGGGGTAATGTGTTGACGTGGATTGAGAACTGGTTGGCACACAGGAAACAAAGAGTAGGAGTAAATGGGTACTTTTCAGAATGGCAGGCAGTGACCAGTGGGGTACCGCAGGGTTCAGTGCTGGGACCCCAGCTGTTTACATTATATATTAATGATTTGGACGAAGGGATTAAATGTAATATCTCCAAATTTGCGGATGACACTAAATTGGGAGGCAGTGTGAACAATGAGGAGGATGCTAGGAGGCTACAGAGTGACTTGGACAGGTTGGGTGAATGGGCAAATGTATGGCAGATGAAGTACAATGTGGATAAATGTGAGGTTATCCACTTTGGTGGTAAAAATAGAGAGGCGGACTATTACCTGAATGGTGGCAGATTAGGGAAAGGGGAGGTGCAACGAGACCTGGGCGTCATGGTACATCAGTCACTGAAGGTGGGAATGCAAGTGCAGCAGGCAGTCAAGAAAGCAAACGGAATGATGGCCTTCATAGTAAGGGGATTTGAGTACAGGAGTAGGGAGGTGATGCTACAGTTGTACAGGGCCTTGGTGAGGCCACACCTGGAGTATTGTGCGCAGTTTTGGTCTCCTAACTTAAGGAAGGACATTCTTGCTATTGAGGGAGTGCAGCGAAGGTTCACTAGATTGATTCCTGGGATGGCCGGTCTGACATATCAAGAAAGATTGGGTCAACTGAACTTGTATCCTCTGGAGTTCAGAAGAATGAGGGGGGATCTTATAGAGACATTTAAAATCCTGACTGGTTTAGACAAATTAGATGCGGGCAGAATGTTCCCAATGTTAGGGGAAACTAGAACCAGGGGTCACAGTCTAAGGATTAAGGGGAAGCCATTTAAGACTGAGCTGAGGAGGAACTTCTTCACCCAGAGAGTGGTGAATCTATGGAATTCTCTTCCACAGAAGGTTGTTGAGGCCAGTTCGCTAAATATATTCAAAAGGGAGTTAGATATAACACTCACAACTAGGGGGATCAAGGGGTATGGCGAGAAAGCAGGAATGGGG
Organism: Squalus acanthias; assembly: GCA_030390025.1. Lineage (NCBI taxonomy): Eukaryota > Metazoa > Chordata > Chondrichthyes > Squaliformes > Squalidae > Squalus > Squalus acanthias. The sequence goes on from CM059429.1 coordinate 46,099,915, forward strand.
TACTGAGGTAGCATGTTCAGTCATGAACGCATTGAATGGCGGTGCAGGCTCGAAGGACCGAATGGTCTACTCCTGTACCTATTTTCTATGTTTCTATGTTTCTATGTTTACTGGGGTACAGGGTGTTTACTGGGGTACAGAATGTTTACTGGGGTACGTGGTGTTTACTGGGGTACAGGATGTTTACTGGGGTACGTGATGTTTACTGGGGTATGTGGTGTTTACTGGGGTACGTGATGTTTACTGGGGTATGTGTTGTTTGCTGGGGTACAGGGTGTTTACTGGGGTATTTGGTGTTTACTGGGGTATGTAGTGTTTACTGGAGTTCAGGGTGTTTACTGGGGTATGGGGTGTTAACTGGGGTATGTAGTGTTTACTGGAGTTCAGTGTGTTTAATGGGGTATGGGGTGTTAACTGCGGTTCAGTGTGTTTCCTGGGGTATGATGCGTTTACTGGGGTACAGGGTGTATACTGGGATAAGTGGTGTTTACTGGAGTGCAGTGTGTTTACTGGGGTACAGAGTGTTTACTGTGGTAAGTGGTGATTACTGGGGTACAGTGTATTTACTGGGGTGCGGGGTGATTACTGGGGTACCGGTTGTTTACTGGGGTACAGGGTGTTTACTGGGGTATGCAAATTTACTGGGTTACGGGATGTTTACTGGGGTACAGAGTGTTTACTGTGGTAAGGGGTGATTACTGGGGTACAGGATGATTACTGTGGTACATGGTGTTTACTGGGGTACGGGGTATTTACTGGGGTACAGGGAGTTTACTGGGGTACAGGGTGTTTACTGTGGTACATGGTGTTTACTGGAGTACGCAAATTTACTGGGTTACGGGGTGTTTGCTGGGGTACAGGGTGTTTACTGTGGTACTGGGGGTTTACTGTGGTACAGGGGGTTTACTGGGGTACAGGGTGTTTACTGGGATACAGGGTGTTTACTGGGGTACAGGGAGTTTACTGGGCTACATTGTGTTTAATGGGCTACAGGGTGTTTAATGGGGTACAGGGTGTTTTCTGGGGTACAGGATGTTTACTGGGGTACAGTGTGTTTACTGGGGTACCGGGTGTTTACTGGGGTATGGGGGTTTACTGGGGTATACGGTGTTTATGGGGGTACGGGGTGTTTACTGGGGTACAAGGTGTTTACTGGGGTCTCGCGGTGTTTACTGGGGTATGGGGTGTATACTGTGGTACATGGTGTTTACTCGGGTGCAGGGTGTTTACTGGGGTGCAGGGTGTTTACTGGGGTGCAGGGTGTTTACTGGGGTACGGGTTTTACTGGGGTACGGGGTGTTTACTGGGGTACGTGGAGTTTACTGGGGTACGTGATGTTTACTGGGGTACGTGCGGTTTACTGGGGTACAGGGTGTTTACTGGTGTACAGGGTGTTTACTGTGGTACATGGTGTTTACTGGGGTACGCAAATTTACTGGGTTACGGGGTATTTACTGGGATTCAGGTTGTTTACTGGGGTACAGGGTGTTTACTGTGGTACATGGTGTTTACTGGGGTACGCAAAGTTTACTGGGGTATGTGGTGTTTACTGGGGTACAGGGTGTTTACTGTGGTACAGGGTGTTTACTGTGGTACAGGGTGTTTACTGGGGTACAGAGTGTTTACTGGGGAACGTCGTGTTTACTGGGGAACAGGATGTGTACTGGGGTATGTGATGTTTACTGGGATACAGGTTGTTTATTGGGGTACAGGGTGTTTACTGGGGTACAGGGTGTTTACTGGGGTACAGGGTGTTTACTGGGGTATGTGGTGTTTACTGGGGTGCAGGGTGTTTACTGGAGTACGGGGTGTTTACTGGAGTACAGGTTGTTTACTTGGGTACGGGGTGTTTACTGGGGTAGAGGGTATTTATTGGGGTACATGGTGTTTATTGGGGTACAGGGTGTTTATTGGGGTACGGGTGTGTAATGGATACCGGGTGTTTACTCGGGTACATGTTGTTTATTGGTGTACAGGGTGTTTACTGTGGTACAGAGTGTTTACTGGGGTACAGGGTATTTACTGGTGTGCAGTGTGTTTACTGGTGTACAGGGTGTTTACTGAGGTACAGGGTGTTTGCTGGGGTATAGGGTGTTTACTGGGGTACAGAGTGTTTCCTGGGGTACAGGGTGTTTACTGGGGTATGCAAATTTACTGGGTTACAGGGTGTTTACTGGGGTACAGAGTGTTTACTGTGGTAAGGGGTGTTTACTGGGGTGCAGTGTATTTACTGGGGTACGGGGTGATTACTGGGGTTCAGGTTGTTTATTGGGGTACAGGGTGTTTACTGTGGTACATGGTGTTTACTGGGGTATGCAAAGTTACTGGGTTACGGGGTGTTTACTGGGGTACAGGGTGTTTACTGTGGTACAGGGGGTTTACTGGGGTACAGGGTGTTTACTGGGATACAGGGAGTTTACTGCGGTACATTGTGTTTAATGGGGTACATGGTGTTTAATGGGGTACATGGTGTTTAATGGGGTACAGGGTGTTTTCTGGGGTACAGGATGTTTACTGGGGTACAGTGTGTTTACTGGGGTACCGGGTGCTTACTGGGATATGGGGGTTTCCTGGGGTATACGGTGTTTACGGGGGTACAGGGTGTTTACTGGGGTACAAGGTGTTTACTGGGGTACACGGTGTTTACTGGGGTATGGGGTGTATACTGGGGTGTGGGGTGTTTACTGGGGTGCAGGGTGTTTACTGGGGTGCAGGGTGTTTACTGGGGTATGGGGTGGTTACTGGGGTATGGGGTGTTTACTGAGGTTCGGGGTGTTTCCTGGGGTACGTGGTGTTTACTGGGGTACGTGGGGTTTACTGGGGTACAGGGTGTTTACTGGTGTACAGGGTGTTTACTGGGATACAGAGTGTTTACTGTGCTATGTGGTGTTTACTGGGGTACTGGGTTTTTACTGGCGTACAGGGTATTTACTGTGGTAAGGGGTGATTACTGGGGTACAGGGTATTTACTGGATAATGGGGTGTTTACTGGGACATGCGGTGTTTACTGGGGTACAGGGTATTTACTTGGGAACGCAGTGTTTACTGGGGTATGTGGTGTTTACTGGAACAGGGTGTTTACTGGGGTACGCAGTGTTTACTGGGTTACGGGGTGTTTACTGGGGTACATGGTGTTTACTGTGGTACAGGGGGTTTACTGGGGTATGCAGTGTTTACTGGGTTATGGGGTGTTTACTGCGGTACAGGGTGTTTACTGTGGTACAGGGGGTTTACTGTGGTACAGGGTGTTTACTGGGGTACGGGGTGTTTCCTGGGGTACAGGAAGTTTACTGGGGAACATTGTGTTTAATGGGGTACAGGGTGTTTATTGGGGTGCAGGGTTTTCTCTGGGGTACAGGGTATTTACTGGGGTACCGCGTGTTTACTGGGGTACCGGGTGTTTACTGGGGTATGGGGGTTTACTGGGGTATACGGTGTTTACGGGGGTACGGGGTGTTTACTGGGGTACAACGTGTTTACTGGGGTACGTGGTGTTTACTTGGGTCTGGGGTGTTTACTGGGGTATGGGCTGTATACTGTGGTACAGGGTGTTTACTGGGGTGTAGGATGTTTACTGGAGTATGTGGTGTTTACTGGGGTACAGGTTATTTACTGGGGTGCAGGGTATTTACTTGGGTACGCAGTGTTTACTGGGGTATGTGGTGTTTACTGGCGTACAGGGTGTTTACTGGGGTACGCAGTGTTTAGTGGGTTATGGTGTGTTTACTGGGGTACATGTTTACTGTGGTACAGGGGGTTTACTGGGGTACGCAGTGTTTACTGGGTTATGGGGTGTTTACTGAGGTACAGGGTGTTTACTGTGGTACAGGGGGTTTACTGTGGTACAGGGTGTTTACTGGGGTACGCAAATTTACTGGGGTACGCAGTGTTTACTGGGTTATGGGGTGTTTACTGGGGTACAGGGTGTTTACTGTGGTACAGGGGGTTTACTGTGGTACAGTGGGTTTACTGTGGTACAGTGGGTTTACTGTGGTACAGGGTGTTTACTGTAGTACAGGGTGTTTACTGGGGTACAGGGTGTTTATTGGGGTACAGAGTGTTTACTGGGGAACGTCGTGTTTACTGGGGAACAGGATGTGTACTGGGGTATGTGATGTTTACTGGGGTCCAGGTTGTTTATTGGGGTGCCAGGAGTTTACTGAGGTATGGGGTGTTTACTGGGGTACAGGGTGTTTACTGGGGTACAGGGTGTTTACTGGGGTATGTGGTGTTTACTGGGGTACAGGGTGTTTACTGGGCTTACTGGGTTTTTACTGGTGTACGGGGTGTTTACTGGGGTACAGGGTGTTTACTGGGGTACGGGGTGTTTACTGGGGTATGCGGTGTTTACTGTGGTACAGGGTGTTTACTGGGGTACAGGGTGTTTACTGGGGTACAGGGTGTTTACTGCGGTACGGGGTGTTTACTGGGGTACGCTGTGTTTACTGGGGTACGGGGTGTTTACTGGGCTTACTGGGTTTTTACTGGTGTACGGGGTGTTTACTGGGGTATGCGGTGTTTACTGTGGTACAGGGTGTTTACTGGGGTACAGGGTGTTTACTGGGGTACGCTGTGTTTACTGGGGTACGGGGTGTTTACTGGGGTGTGGGGTGTTTACTGGGGTATGGCGTGTTTACTGTCGTAGTGGGTGTTTACTCGGGTGCAGGGTGTTTACTGGGGTACGGTGTGTTTACTGGGATGCGGTGTGTTTATTGGGGTACATGGTGTTTACTGGGATACAGGGTGTCTCCTGAGGTACCGGGTGTTTACTGGGGTACAGGGTGTTTACTGGGGTACTGGGTGTTTACTGGGGTACGGGCTGTTTACTGGGGTACAGGGTGTTTACTGCTATACAGGTTGTTTACTGGGTAACGGGGTGTTTATTGGGGTACAGGGTATTTACTGTGGTAAGGGGTGATTACTGGGGTACAGGGTATTTACTGGATAATGGGGTGTTTACTGGGACATGCGGTGTTTACTGGGGTACAGGGTATTTACTTGGGAACGCAGTGTTTACTGGGGTATGTGGTGTTTACTGGAACAGGGTGTTTACTGGGGTACGCAGTGTTTACTGGGTTACGGGGTGTTTACTGGGGTACATGGTGTTTACTGTGGTACAGGGGGTTTACTGGGGTACGCAGTGTTTACTGGGTTATGGGGTGTTTACTGCGGTAGAGGGTGTTTACTGTGGTACAGGGGGTTTACTGTGGTACAGGGTGTTTACTGGGGTGTGCAAATTTACTGGGTTACGGGGTGTTTACTGGGGTACAGGGTGTTTACTGTGGTACAGGGGGTTTACTGTGGTACAGGGTGTTTACTGGGGTACAGGGTGTTTACTGGGGTACAGAGTGTTTACTGGGGAATGACGTGTTTACTGGGGAACAGGATGTGTACTGGTGTATGTGATGTTTACTGGGGTACAGGTTGTTTATTGGGGTGCCAGGTGTTTACTGGGGTATGGGGTATTTACTGGGGTACAGGGTGTTTACTGGGGTACAGGGTGTTTACTGGGGTATGTGGTGTTTACTGGGGTAACCGGTGTTTACTGGGGTGCAGGGTGATTACTGGAGTACAGGGTGTTTACTGGAGTACAGGTTGGTTACTGGGGTACGGGGTGTTTACTGGGGTACAGGTTGTTTACTGGGGTACAGGTTGTTTACTGGGGTACATGGTGTTTACTGGGGTACAGGGTGTTTACTGGGGTACAGGGTGTTTACTGGGACATGTGGTGTTTACTGGGGTACAGTGTCTTTACTGGGGTGTAGGGTATTTACTGGGGTACGGGGTGTTTACTGGGGTACAGGGAGTTTACTAGGACATGCGGTGTTTACTGTGGTACAGGGTGTTTACTGGGGTACACGGTGTTTACTGGGACTTGCGGTGTTTACTGGGGTACATGGTGTTTACTGGGGTACAGAATGTTTACTGGGGTACAGGGTGTTTACTGGGGTACGCGGTGTTTACTGGGACATGCGGTTTTTACTGGGGTACATGATGTTTACTGGAGTACAGGGTGTTTACTGGGATACAGGGTGTTTACTGGGGTTCGTAGTGTTTACTCGGGTACAGGGTATGTACTGGGGTACAGGGTGTTTACTGGGGTACAGGGTGTTTACTGGGGTACACGATGTTTACTGGGGTACAGGGTGTTTACTGCGGTACAGGGTATGTACTGGGTACAGTGTGTTTACTGGGGTACAGTGTGTTTACAGGTGTACAGGGTGTTTACTGGGGTACAGGGTATGTACTGGGGTACAGGGTGTTTACTGGGGTACAGGGTGTTTACTGTGGTACGGTGTGTTTACTGGGGTACAGGGTGTTTACTGGGCTACAGGGTGTTTACTGGGGTACAGGGTGTTTACTGGGGTATGGGTGTTTACTGGGTACAGGAGGTTTACTGTGGTACAGGGTGTTTACTGGGGTACAGGGTGTTCACTGGGATACAGGGTGTTTACTGGGGTACGGGTTGTTTCCTGGGGTACAGGGTGTTTACTGGTGTACGCGGTGTTTACTGGGGTAAGGTGTGTTTACTGGCGTTGGGGGTGTTTACTGGGGTACAGGTTGTTTACTGGGACATGCGGTGTTTACTGGGGTACCGGGTATTTACTGGGGTACAGGGTGTTTACTGTGGTACAGGGTGTTTACTGGGGTACGGTGTGTTTACTGGGACTTGTGGTGTTTACTGGGGTACATGGTGGTTACTGGGGTACAGGGTGTTTACTGGGGTACGTGGTGTTTACTGGGGTACAGGGTGTTTACTGGGGTACACGATGTTTACTGGGGTACAGGGTGTTTACTGCGGTACAGGGTATGTACTGGGTACAGTGTGTTTACTGGGGTACAGTGTGTTTACAGGTGTACAGGGTGTTTACTGGGGTACAGGGTATGTACTGGGGTACAGGGTGTTTACTGGGGTACAGGGTGTTTACTGTGGTACGGTGTGTTTACTGGGGTACAGGGTGTTTACTGGGCTACAGGGTGTTTACTGGGGTACAGGGTGTTTACTGGGGTATGGGTGTTTACTGGGTACAGGATGTTTACTGTGGTACAGGGTGTTTACTGGGGTACAGGGTTTTCACTGGGATACAGGGTGTTTACTGGGGTACGGGTTGTTTCCTGGGGTACAGGGTGTTTACTGGTGTACGCGGTGTTTACTGGGGTAAGGTGTGTTTACTGGCGTTGGGGGTGTTTACTGGGGTACAGGTTGTTTACTGGGACATGCGGTGTTTACTGGGGTACCGGGTATTTACTGGGGTACAGGGTGTTTACTGTGGTACAGGGTGTTTACTGGGGTACGGTGTGTTTACTGGGACTTGCGGTGTTTACTGGGGTACATGGTGGTTACTGGGGTACAGGGTGTTTACTGGGGTACGTGGTGTTTACTGGGGTACAGGGTGTTTACTGGGGTACAGGGTGTTTACTGGGGTACAGGGTGTTTACTGGGGTACAGGGTGTTTACTGGGGTACGTGGTGTTTACTGGGGTACAGGGTGTTTACTGGGGTATCGGGTGTTTACTGGGGTACAGGGTGTTTACTGGGTACAGTTTGTTTACTGGGGTACAGGGTGTTTACTGGGGTACGGGGTGTTTACTGGGACTTGCGGTGTTTACTGGTGTACGCGGTGTTTACTGGGGTAAGGTGTGTTTACTGGCGTTGGGGGTGTTTACTGGGGTACAGGTTGTTTACTGGGACATGCGGTGTTTACTGGGGTACCGGGTATTTACTGGGGTACAGGGTGTTTACTGGGATACGGGGTGTTTACTGTGGTATTGGGTGTTTACTGGGGTACAGGGTGTTTACTGGGATACGGGGTGTTTACTGGGACATGAGGTGTTTACTGGGGTACATGGTGTTTACTTGGGTACATGGTGTTTACTGGGGTACTGTGTGTTTACTGGGGTACAGTGTGTTTACTGGGGTACGGGGTGTTTACTGGGGTACAGGGTGTTTACTGGGACATGCGGTTTTTACTGGGGTTTAGGGTGTTTACTGGGGTATGGGGTGTTTACTGCGATACTGGTTTTCTGCTGGGGCACAGGGCTTTTACTGGGGTACGGGGTGTTTACTAGGGTACAGGATGTTTACTGGGGTACGCGGTGTTTACTGGGGTATGCGTTGTTTACTGGGGTACGCTGTGTTTACTGGGGTACGGGGTTTTTACTGGGGTATGCGGAGTTTACTGGAGTACAGGGTGTTCACTGGGGTATGCGGTGTTTACTGGGGTACATGGTGTTTATGGGGTACACGGTTTTTACTGGGGTACAGGGTGTTTACTGGGGTACAGGGTGTTTACTGGGATATGTGGTATTTTCTGGGGTACATGGTTTTAACTGTGGTACAGGGTGTTTACTGGGGCTTGGGGTGTTTACTGGGGTACAGGGTGTTTACTTGGGTACAGGGTGTTTACTGGGGTACAGGGTGTTTACTGGGGTACAGGGTGTTTACTGGAGTACAGGGTGTTTACTGGGGTACGTGGTAATTACTGGGGTACAGGGTGTTTACTGGGGTGCATGGTGTTTACTGGTGTGCAGGGTGTTTACTGGGGTACAGGGTGTTTACTGGGGTACAGGCTGTTTACTGGGGTGCATGGTGTTTACTGGGGTGCAGGGTATTTACTGGGGTATGTTGTGTTTACTGGGGTACGTTGTGTTTACTGGGGTACAGGGTGTTTACTGGGGTACAGGGTGTTTACTGGGGTACGTGGTGTTTACTGGGGTACAGGGTGTTTACTGGGGTACAGGGTGTTTACTGGGACATGCGGTGTTTACTGGGGTACATGGTGTTTACTGGGGCACATGGTGTTTACTGGGGTACATGGTGTTTACTGGGGTACAGGGTGTTTACTGGGGTACAGGGTGTTTACTGGGACATCTGGTTTTTACTGGGGTACAGGGTGTTTACTGGAGTACACTGTGTTTAATGGGGCACACGGTGTTTACTGGGGTATGTGGTGTTTACTGGGGTATGGGTTGTTTACTGCGGTACTGGTTTTCTGCTGGGGCACAGGGTTTTTACTGGGGTACAGGATGTTTACTGGGGTACGCGGTGTTTACTGCGGTATGCGTTGTTTACTGGGGTACGCTGTGTTTACTGGGACATGCGGTGTTTACTGGGGTACATGGTGTTTACTGGGGTATGCGTTGTTTACTGGGGTACGCTGTGTTTACTGGGGTACGGGGTTTTTACTGGGGTATGCGGAGTTTACTGGGGTACATGGTGTTTATGGGGTACACGGTTTTTACTGGGGCACAGGGTGTTCACTGGGGTACGGGGTGTTTATGGGGTACATGGTGTTTATGGGGTACACGGTTTTTACTGGGGCACAGGGTGTTCACTGGGGTACGTGGTGTTTACTGGGGTACATGGTGTTTATGGGGTACACGGTTTTTACTGGGGTACAGGGTGTTTACTGGGGTACAGGGTGTTTACTGGGGTACAGGTTGTTTACTTGGGCATGGGGTGTTTTCTGGGGTACACGGTTTTTACTGGGGTACGGGGTGTTTACTGGGGTACAGGGTGTTTACTTGGGTACTGGGTGTTTACTGGGGTTCAGGGTGTTTACTGGGGTACAGGTTGTTTACTGGGGTACCGGGTGTTTACTGGGGTATGTGGTGTTTACTGGGGTACAGGTTGTTTACTGGGTTACAGGGTGTTTACTGGGTTACAGGGTGTTTACTGGGGCGCAGGTGGTTTACTGGGGTACAGGGTGTTTAGTGGGGTACAGGTTGTTTACTGGGGTACTGGGTGTTTACTGTGGTATGTGGTGTTTACTGGGGTACAGGTTGTTTACTGGGGTACAGGGTGTTTACTGGGGTACAGGTTGTTTACCCGGTTTCGTGGTGTTTACTGGGGTACAGGGTGTTTGCTGTGGTACCGGGTGTTTAATGTGGTGTTTACTGGGGTACAAGGTGTTAACTGGGGTACGTGGTGTTTACTGGGGTACAGTGTGTTTACTGGGGTACGTGGTGTTTACTGGGATACATGGTGTTTACTGGGTTTTGTGGTGTTTACTGGGGTACATGGTGTTTACTGGGGTACAGAGTGTTTACTGGGGTACAGGGAGTTTACTGGGGTACGTGGTGTTTACTGGGGTATGCGGTGTTTACTGGGGTACAGGGTGTTTACTGGGGTACGGGTGTTTACTGGGGTACAGGGAGTTTACTGGGGTATGTGGTGTTTAATGGGGTACAGGGTGTTTACTGGGGTACAGGGTGTTTACTGGGGTACAGTATATTTACTGGGGTACAGGGTGTTTCTGGGGTATGTGATGTTTACTGGGGTAAGGGGTGTTTACTGGAGTACAGGGTGTTTACTGGGGTATGTGGTGTTTACTGGGGTACAGGTTGTTTACTGGGGTACAGGGTGTTTACTGGGGTACAGGTTGTTTACCCGGTTTCGTGGTGTTTACTGGGGTACAGGGTGTTTGCTGTGGTACCGGGTGTTTAATGTGGTGTTTACTGGGGTACAAGGTGTTAACTGGGGTACGTGGTGTTTACTGGGGTACAGTGTGTTTACTGGGGTACGTGGTGTTTACTGGGATACATGGTGTTTACTGGGTTTTGTGGTGTTTACTGGGGTACATGGTGTTTACTGGGGTACAGAGTGTTTACTGGGGTACAGGGAGTTTACTGGGGTACGTGGTGTTTACTGGGGTATGCGGTGTTTACTGGGGTACAGGGTGTTTACTGGGGTACGGGTGTTTACTGGGGTACAGGGAGTTTACTGGGGTATGTGGTGTTTAATGGGGTACAGGGTGTTTACTGGGGTACAGGGTGTTTACTGGGGTACAGTATATTTACTGGGGTACAGGGTGTTTCTGGGGTATGTGATGTTTACTGGGGTAAGGGGTGTTTACTGGAGTACAGGGTGTTTACTGGGGTACAGGGTGTTTACTGGGGTACAGGGTTTTTACTGGGGTACAGGGTGTTTACTGTCGTACAGGTTGTTTTCTGGAGTACAGGTTGTTTACTGGGGTACTGGGTGTTTACTGGGGTACAGGTTGTTTACTGGGGTACTAGGTGTTTACTGGGGTACTGGGTGTTTACTGGGGTACAGGGTGTTTACTGTGGTATGTGGTGTTTACTGGGGTACAGGTTGTTTACTGGGGTACAGGGTGTTTACTGGGTTACAGGGTGTTTACTGGGGCACAGGTGGTTTACTGGGGTACAGGGTGTTTAGTGGGGTACAGGTTGTTTACTGGGGTACTGGGTGTTTACTGGGGTACAGGGTGTTTACTGTGGTATGTGGTGTTTACTGGGGTACAGGTTGTTTACTGGGGTATAGGGTGTTTACTGTGGTATGTGGTGTTTACTGGGGTACAGGGTGTTTACTGGGGTACGTGGTGTTTACTGGGGTACAGTGTGTTTACTGGGGTACGTGGTGTTTACTGGTGTACACGGTGTTTACTGGGTTTTGTGGTGTTTACTGGGGTACGTGGTGTTTACTGGGGTATGCGGTGTTTACTGGGGTACAGGGAGTTTACTGGGGTACGTGGTGTTTACTGGGGTACGTGGTGTTTACTGGGGTACGGGTGTTTACTGGGGTACAGGGAGTTTACTGGGGTATGTGGTGTTTAATGGGGTACAGCGTGTTTACTGGGGTACAGGGTGTTTACTGGTGTACAGTATATTTACTGGGGTACAGGGTGTTTTCTGGGGTATGTGATGTTTACTGGAGTACACTGTGTTTACTGGGGTACAGGTTGCTTACTGGGGTAGATGGTGTTTACTGGGGTACGTGGTGTTTACTGGTGTACAGGGTGTTTACTGGTGTATGTGGTGTTTTCTGGGGTTCAGGGTGTTTACTGCGGTTCAGGGTGTTTACTGGGGTACAGGGTGTTTACGGGGTACAGGGTGTTTATTGGGGTATGTGGTGTTTACTGGGGTACGTGGTGTTTACTGGGGTACAGGGTGTTTACTGGGTTGCGTGGTGTTTACTGGGGTACAGGGTGTTTACTGTGGTACAGGGTGTTTACTGTGGTACAGGGTGTTTACTGGGGTACAGGGAGTTTACTGGGGTACGTGGTGTTTACTGGGGTATGCGGTGTTTACTGTGGTACAGGGTGTTTACTGGGGTACAGGGTGTTTACTGGGGTACAGGGAGTTTACTGGGGTACGTGGTGTTTACTGGGGTACAGTGTGTTTACTGGGGTACAGTGTGTTTACTGGGGTACAGGGTGTTTACTGGGGTACAGGTTGTTTACTGGGGTACAGTATATTTACTGGGGTACAGTGTGTTTTCTGGGGTACTGTATATTTGCTGGGGTACAGGGTGTTTACTGGGGTACAGAGTGTTTATTAGGGTACAGGGTGTTTACCGGGGTACAGTATATTTACTGGGGTACTGGGTGTTTACTGGGGTACAGGGTGTTAATTGGGGTACAGTATATTTACGGGGGTACAGGGTGTTTACTGGGGTACAGAGTGTTTGCTGGGGTACAGGGTGTTTACTGGGGTACAGTATATTTACTGGGGTACAGGGTGTTTTCTGGGGTACGTGATGTTTACTGGGGTGCGGGGTGTTTACTGGAGTACAGGGTGTTTACTGGGGTACAGGGTGTTTACTGGGGTACAGGTTTTTTACTGGGGTACAGGTTTTTTACTGGGGTACAGGGTGTTTACTGGGGTACAGGTTGTTTACTGGGGTACAGGTTGTTTACTGGTGTACAGGTTGTTTACTGGGGTATGTGTTGTTTTCTGGGGTGCAGGGTGTTTACTGTGGTTCAGTGTGTTTACTGGGGTGCAGGGTGTTTACGGGGTACAGGGTGTTTACTGGGGTATGTGGTGTTTACTGGGGTACAGGGTGTTTACTGTGGTACAGTGTGTTTACTGGGGTACGTCGTGTTTACTGGGGTACAGGGTGTTTACTGGGGTACAGGGTGTTTACTGGGGTACGTGATGTTTACAGGGGTACAGGTTGTTTACCCGATGTACGTGGTGTTTCCTGGGTAACGGGGTGTTTACTAGGATACGGGGTGTTTACTAGGATACGGGGTGTTTACTGGGGTACATGGTGTTTACTGGGGTACGTCGTGTTTACTGGGGTACAGGTTGTTTACTGGGGTACGTGGTGTTTACTGGGTAACGGGGTGTTTACTAGGATACGGGGTGTTTACTGTGGTACTGGGTGTTTACTGGGATACGTGGTGTTTACTGGGGTATGGGGTGTTTACTGGGGTAATGGATGTTTACTGGGGTACAGGGTGTTTACTGGGGTACAGGGTGTTTACTGGGGTACAGGGTGTTTACTGGGGTACACGGTGTTTACTGGGGTACAGGTTGTTTACTGGGGTAGAGGTTGTTTACTGGGGTGCAGGGTGTTTACTGGGGTATGGGGTGTTTACTGGGGTACAGGTTGTTTACTGCGGTACGCTGTGTTTACTGGGGTACAGTGTTTTACTGGGGTGCAGGGTGTATACTGGGGTACGGGGTGTTTACTGGGGTACAGGGTGTTTACTGGGGTACGGGGTGTTTACTGCGGTACGCGGTGTTTACTGCGGTACGCGGTGTTTACTAGGGTACAGTGTTTTACTGGGGTACAGGGTTTTTACTGGGGTATGTGGTGTTTACTGGGGTATAGAGTGTTTACTGGGGTACAGGGTGTTTACTGTGGTACAAGGTGTTTACTGGGGTACAGGGTGTTTACTGGGATATGGGGTGTTTACTGCGGTACGGTATGTTTATTGGGGTAGTGGGTGTTTATTGGTATACAGGGTGTTTATTGGGGTACTGGGTGTGTACTGGGGTACAGGGTGTTTACTTGGGTAAGGGGTGTTTATTGGGGTACGTGGTACTTTCTGGGACACAGGTTGTTTACTGGGGTACGGGGTGTTTACTGTGTAACGGGGTGTTTACTAGGATACATGGTGTTTACTGGGGTACGGGGTTTTTACTGGGATAATGGATGTTTACTGGAGTACAGCGTGTTTACTGGGGTACAGTGTGTTTACTGGGGTACAGGGTATTTACTGGGGTGCATGGTGTTTACTGGGGTACAGGTTGTTTACTGGGTTTTGTGGTGTTTACTGGGGTACAGGGTGTTTACTGTGGTACAGGGTGTTTACAGTGGTACCGGGTGTTTACTGGGGTACAGGGTATTTCCTGAGGTACGTGGTCTTTACTGGGGTACAGGGTGTTTACTTCAGTATAGTGTGTGTACTGGGGTACAGGGCGTTTACTGGGGTAAGGGCTGTTTACTGGGGTACAGGGTGTTTACTGGGGTATGTGGTACTTACTGGGGTATAGAGTGTTTACTGGGGTACAGGGTGTTTACTGTGGTACAAGGTGTTTACTGGGGTACAGGGTGTTTACTGGGATATGGGGTGTTTACTGCGGTACGGTATGTTTATTGGGGTAGTGGGTGTTTATTGGTATACAGGGTGTTTATTGGGGTACTGGGTGTGTACTGGGGTACAGGGTGTTTACTTGGGTAAGGGGTGTTTATTGGGGTACGTGGTACTTTCTGGGACACAGGTTGTTTACTGGGGTACGGGGTGTTTACTGTGTAACGGGGTGTTTACTAGGATACATGGTGTTTACTGGGGTACGGGGTTTTTACTGGGATAATGGATGTTTACTGGAGTACAGCGTGTTTACTGGGGTACGGTGTGTTTACTGGGGTACAGGGTATTTACTGGGGTGCATGGTGTTTACTGGGGTACAGGTTGTTTACTGGGTTTCGTGGTGTTTACTGGGGTACAGGGTGTTTACTGTGGTACAGGGTGTTTACAGTGGTACCGGGTGTTTACTGGGGTACAGGGTATTTCCTGAGGTACGTGGTCTTTACTGGGGTACAGGGTGTTTACTTCAGTATAGTGTGTGTACTGGGGTACAGGGCGTTTACTGGGGTAAGGGCTGTTTACTGGGGTACAGGGTGTTTACTGGGGTATGTGGTACTTACTGGGGTATAGAGTATTTACTGGGGTACAGGATGTTTACTGGGGTACGGGGTGTTTACTTCAGTACAGTGTGTGTACTGGGGTACAGGGCGTTTACTGGGGTAAGGGGTGTTTACTGGGGTACAGGGTGTTTACTGGGGTGTGTGGTACTTACTGGTGTATAGGGTATTTACTGGGGTACAGGGTGTTTACTGGGGTACGGGGTGTTTACTTCAGTACAGTGTGTGTACTGGGGTACAGGGCGTTTACTGGGGTAAGGGGTGTTTACTGGGGTACAGGGTGTTTACTGGGGTACGTGGTGTTTACTGGGGTATGCAGTGTTTACTGGGGTACAGGGAGTTTACTGGGGTACGTGGTGTTTACTGGGGTACGTGGTGTTTACTGGGGTACGGGTGTTTACTGGGTACAGGGAGTTTACTGGGGTATGTGGTGTTTAATGGGGTACAGCGTGTTTACTGGGGTACAGGGTGTTTACTGGTGTACAGTATATTTACTGGGGTACAGGGTGTTTTCTGGGGTATGTGATGTTTACTGGAGTACACTGTGTTTACTGGGGTACAGGTTGTTTACTGGGGTAGATGGTGTTTACTGGGGTACGTGGTGTTTACTGGTGTACAGGGTGTTTACTGGTGTATGTGGTGTTTTCTGGGGTTCAGGGTGTTTACTGCGGTTCAGGGTGTTTACTGGGGTACAGGGTGTTTACGGGGTACAGGGTGTTTATTGGGGTATGTGGTGTTTACTGGGGTACGTGGTGTTTACTGGGGTACAGGGTGTTTACTGGGTTGCGTGGTGTTTACTGTGGTACAGGGTGTTTACTGTGGTACAGGGTGTTTACTGTGGTACAGGGTGTTTACTGGGGTACGTGGTGTTTACTGGGGTACAGGGTGTTTACTGGGGTATGCGGTGTTTACTGTGGTACAGGGTGTTTACTGGGGTACAGGGTGTTTACTGGGGTACAGGGAGTTTACCGGGGTACGTGGTGTTTACTGGGGTACAGTGTGTTTACTGGGGTACAGGGTGTTTACTGGGGTTCAGGGTGTTTACTGGGGTACAGGTTGTTTACTGGGGTACAGTATATTTACTGGGGTACAGTGTGTTTTCTGGGGTACTGTATATTTGCTGGGGTACAGGGTGTTTACTGGGGTACAGAGTGTTTATTAGGGTACAGGGTGTTTACTGGGGTACAGTATATTTACTGGGGTACTGGGTGTTTACTGGGGTACAGGGTGTTAATTGGGGTACAGTATATTTACTGGGGTACAGAGTGTTTGCTGGGGTACAGGGTGTTTACTGGGGTACAGTATATTTACTGGGGTACAGGGTGTTTTCTGGGGTACGTGATGTTTACTGGGATACGGGGTGTTTACTGGGACATGAGGTGTTTACTGGGGTACATGGTGTTTACTTGGGTACGGGTTTTTTACTGGGGTACAGGTTTTTTACTGGGGTACAGGGTGTTTACTGGTGTACAGGTTGTTTACTGGGGTATGTGTTGTTTTCTGGGGTGCAGGGTGTTTACTGCGGTTCAGTGTGTTTACTGGGGTGCAGGGTGTTTACGGGGTACAGGGTGTTTACTGGGGTATGTGGTGTTTACTGGGGTACAGGGTGTTTACTGTGGTAGAGTGTGTTTACTGGGGTACGTCGTGTTTACTGGGGTACAGGGTGTTTACTGGGGTACGTGATGTTTACAGGGGTACAGGTTGTTTACCCGATGTACGTGGTGTTTCCTGGGTAACGGGGTGTTTACTAGGATACGGGGTGTTTACTAGGATACGGGGTGTTTACTGGGGTACATGGTGTTTACTGGGGTACGTCGTGTTTACTGGGGTACAGGTTGTTTACTGGGGTACGTGGTGTTTACTGGGTAATGGGGTGTTTACTAGGATACGGGGTGTTTACTGTGGTACTGGGTGTTTACTGGGATACGTGGTGTTTACTGGGGTACGGGGTGTTTACTGGGGTAATGGATGTTTACTGGGGTACAGGGTGTTTACTGGGGTACAGGGTGTTTACTGGGGTACACGGTGTTTACTGGGGTACAGGTTGTTTACTGGGGTAGAGGTTGTTTACTGGGGTGCAGGGTGTTTACTGGGGTATGGGGTGTTTACTGGGGTACAGGTTGTTTACTGCGGTACGCTGTGTTTACTGGGGTACAGTGTTTTACTGGGGTGCAGGGTGTATACTGGGGTACGGGGTGTTTACTGGGGTACAGGGTGTTTACTGGGGTACGGGGTGTTTACTGCGGTACGCGGTGTTTACTAGGGTACAGTGTTTTACTGGGGTACGTGGTGTTTACTGGGGTATAGAGTGTTTACTGGGGTACAGGGTGTTTACTGTGGTACAAGGTGTTTACTGGGGTACAGGGTGTGTACTGGGATATGGGGTGTTTACTGCGGTACGGTATGTTTATTGGGGTAGTGGGTTTTTATTGGTATACAGGGTGTTTATTGGGGTACTGGGTGTGTACTGGGGTACAGGATGTTTACTTGGGTAAGGGGTGTTTATTGGGGTACGTGGTACTTTCTGGGACACAGGTTGTTTACTGGGGTATGGGGTGTTTACTGTGTAACGGGGTGTTTACTAGGATACATGGTGTTTACTGGGGTACGGGGTTTTTACTGGGATAATGGATGTTTACTGGAGTACAGCGTGTTTACTGGGGTA
Source organism: Squalus acanthias (assembly GCA_030390025.1). Taxonomy (NCBI): domain Eukaryota; kingdom Metazoa; phylum Chordata; class Chondrichthyes; order Squaliformes; family Squalidae; genus Squalus; species Squalus acanthias. Next base: position 46,117,475 of record CM059429.1, read on the forward strand.
CAGTGTGTTTACTGGGGTACAGGGTATTTACTGGGGTGCATGGTGTTTACTGGGGTACAGGTTGTTTACTGGGTTTTGTGGTGTTTACTGGGGTACAGGGTGTTTACTGTGGTACAGGGTGTTTACAGTGGTACCGGGTGTTTACTGGGGTACAGGGTATTTCCTGAGGTACGTGGTCTTTACTGGGGTACAGGGTGTTTACTTCAGTATAGTGTGTGTACTGGGGTACAGGGCGTTTACTGGGGTAAGGGCTGTTTACTGGGGTACAGGGTGTTTACTGGGGTATGTGGTACTTACTGGGGTATAGAGTGTTTACTGGGGTACAGGGTGTTTACTGTGGTACAAGGTGTTTACTGGGGTACAGGGTGTTTACTGGGATATGGGGTGTTTACTGCGGTACGGTATGTTTATTGGGGTAGTGGGTGTTTATTGGTATACAGGGTGTTTATTGGGGTACTGGGTGTGTACTGGGGTACAGGGTGTTTACTTGGGTAAGGGGTGTTTATTGGGGTACGTGGTACTTTCTGGGACACAGGTTGTTTACTGGGGTACGGGGTGTTTACTGTGTAACGGGGTGTTTACTAGGATACATGGTGTTTACTGGGGTACGGGGTTTTTACTGGGATAATGGATGTTTACTGGAGTACAGCGTGTTTACTGGGGTACGGTGTGTTTACTGGGGTACAGGGTATTTACTGGGGTGCATGGTGTTTACTGGGGTACAGGTTGTTTACTGGGTTTCGTGGTGTTTACTGGGGTACAGGGTGTTTACTGTGGTACAGGGTGTTTACAGTGGTACCGGGTGTTTACTGGGGTACAGGGTATTTCCTGAGGTACATGGTCTTTACTGGGGTACAGGGTGTTTACTTCAGTATAGTGTGTGTACTGGGGTACAGGGCGTTTACTGGGGTAAGGGCTGTTTACTGGGGTACAGGGTGTTTACTGGGGTATGTGGTACTTACTGGGGTATAGAGTATTTACTGGGGTACAGGATGTTTACTGGGGTACGGGGTGTTTACTTCAGTACAGTGTGTGTACTGGGGTACAGGGCGTTTACTGGGGTAAGGGGTGTTTACTGGGGTACAGGGTGTTTACTGGGGTGTGTGGTACTTACTGGTGTATAGGGTATTTACTGGGGTACAGGGTGTTTACTGGGGTACGGGGTGTTTACTTCAGTACAATGTGTGTACTGGGGTACAGGGCGTTTACTGGGGTAAGGGGTGTTTACTGGGGTACAGGGTGTTTACTGGGGTACGTGGTGTTTACTGGGGTATGCAGTGTTTACTGGGGTACAGGGAGTTTACTGGGGTACGTGGTGTTTACTGGGGTACGTGGTGTTTACTGGGGTACGGGTGTTTACTGGGGTACAGGGAGTTTACTGGGGTATGTGGTGTTTAATGGGGTACAGCGTGTTTACTGGGGTACAGGGTGTTTACTGGTGTACAGTATATTTACTGGGGTACAGGGTGTTTTCTGGGGTATGTGATGTTTACTGGAGTACACTGTGTTTACTGGGGTACAGGTTGTTTACTGGGGTAGATGGTGTTTACTGGGGTACGTGGTGTTTACTGGTGTACAGGGTGTTTACTGGTGTATGTGGTGTTTTCTGGGGTTCAGGGTGTTTACTGCGGTTCAGGGTGTTTACTGGGGTACAGGGTGTTTACGGGGTACAGGGTGTTTATTGGGGTATGTGGTGTTTACTGGGGTACGTGGTGTTTACTGGGGTACAGGGTGTTTACTGGGTTGCGTGGTGTTTACTGTGGTACAGGGTGTTTACTGTGGTACAGGGTGTTTACTGTGGTACAGGGTGTTTACTGGGGTATGTGGTGTTTACTGGGGTACAGGGTGTTTACTGGGGTATGCGGTGTTTACTGTGGTACAGGGTGTTTACTGGGGTACAGGGTGTTTACTGGGGTACAGGGAGTTTACCGGGGTACGTGGTGTTTACTGGGGTACAGTGTGTTTACTGGGGTACAGGGTGTTTACTGGGGTTCAGGGTGTTTACTGGGGTACAGGTTGTTTACTGGGGTACAGTATATTTACTGGGGTACAGTGTGTTTTCTGGGGTACTGTATATTTGCTGGGGTACAGGGTGTTTACTGGGGTACAGAGTGTTTATTAGGGTACAGGGTGTTTACTGGGGTACAGTATATTTACTGGGGTACTGGGTGTTTACTGGGGTACAGGGTGTTAATTGGGGTACAGTATATTTACTGGGGTACAGGGTGTTTTCTGGGGTACGTGATGTTTACTGGGATACGGGGTGTTTACTGGGACATGAGGTGTTTACTGGGGTACATGGTGTTTACTTGGGTACGGGTTTTTTACTGGGGTACAGGTTTTTTACTGGGGTACAGGGTGTTTACTGGTGTACAGGTTGTTTACTGGGGTATGTGTTGTTTACTGGGGTGCAGGGTGTTAACTGCGGTTCAGTGTGTTTACTGGGGTGCAGGGTGTTTACGGGGTACAGGGTGTTTACTGGGGTATGTGGTGTTTACTGGGGTACAGGGTGTTTACTGTGGTAGAGTGTGTTTACTGGGGTACGTCGTGTTTACTGGGGTACAGGGTGTTTACTGGGGTACGTGATGTTTACAGGGGTACAGGTTGTTTACCCGATGTACGTGGTGTTTCCTGGGTAACGGGGTGTTTACTAGGATACGGGGTGTTTACTAGGATACGGGGTGTTTACTGGGGTACATGGTGTTTACTGGGGTACGTCGTGTTTACTGGGGTACAGGTTGTTTACTGGGGTATGTGGTGTTTACTGGGTAACGGGGTGTTTACTAGGATACGGGGTGTTTACTGTGGTACTGGGTGTTTACTGGGATACGTGGTGTTTACTGGGGTACGGGGTGTTTACTGGGGTAATGGATGTTTACTGGGGTACAGGGTGTTTACTGGGGTACAGGGTGTTTACTGGGGTACACGGTGTTTACTGGGGTACAGGTTGTTTACTGGGGTAGAGGTTGTTTACTGGGGTGCAGGGTGTTTACTGGGGTATGGGGTGTTTACTGGGGTACGGGGTGTTTACTGCGGTACGCGGTGTTTACTAGGGTACAGTGTTTTACTGGGGTACAGGGTTTTTACTGGGGTATGTGGTGTTTACTGGGGTATAGAGTGTTTACTGGGGTGCAGGGTGTTTACTGTGGTACAAGGTGTTTACTGGGGTACAGGGTGTGTACTGGGATATGGGGTGTTTACTGCGGTACGGTATGTTTATTGGGGTAGTGGGTTTTTATTGGTATACAGGGTGTTTACTGGGGTACAGGATGTTTACTTGGGTAAGGGGTGTTTATTGGGGTACGTGGTACTTTCTGGGACACAGGTTGTTTACTGGGGTATGGGGTGTTTACTGTGTAACGGGGTGTTTACTAGGATACATGGTGTTTACTGGGGTACGGGGTTTTTACTGGGATAATGGATGTTTACTGGAGTACAGCGTGTTTACTGGGGTACAGTGTGTTTACTGGGGTACAGGGTATTTACTGGGGTGCATGGTGTTTACTGGGGTACAGGTTGTTTACTGGGTTTTGTGGTGTTTACTGGGGTACAGGGTGTTTACTGTGGTACAGGGTGTTTACAGTGGTACCGGGTGTTTACTGGGGTACAGGGTATTTCCTGAGGTACGTGGTCTTTACTGGGGTACAGGGTGTTTACTTCAGTATAGTGTGTGTACTGGGGTACAGGGCGTTTACTGGGGTAAGGGCTGTTTACTGGGGTACAGGGTGTTTACTGGGGTATGTGGTACTTACTGGGGTATAGAGTGTTTACTGGGGTACAGGGTGTTTACTGTGGTACAAGGTGTTTACTGGGGTACAGGGTGTTTACTGGGATATGGGGTGTTTACTGCGGTACGGTATGTTTATTGGGGTAGTGGGTGTTTATTGGTATACAGGGTGTTTATTGGGGTACTGGGTGTGTACTGGGGTACAGGGTATTTCCTGAGGTACGTGGTCTTTACTGGGGTACAGGGTGTTTACTTCAGTATAGTGTGTGTACTGGGGTACAGGGCGTTTACTGGGGTAAGGGCTGTTTACTGGGGTACAGGGTGTTTACTGGGGTATGTGGTACTTACTGGGGTATAGAGTATTTACTGGGGTACAGGATGTTTACTGGGGTACGGGGTGTTTACTTCAGTACAGTGTGTGTACTGGGGTACAGGGCGTTTACTGGGGTAAGGGGTGTTTACTGGGGTACAGGGTGTTTACTGGGGTGCGTGGTACTTACTGGTGTATAGGGTATTTACTGGGGTACAGGGTGTTTACTGGGGTACGGGGTGTTTACTTCAGTACAGTGTGTGTACTGGAGTACAGGGCGTTTACTAGGGTAAGGGATGTTTACTGGGGTACAGGGTGTTTACTGGGGTATGTGGTACTTACTGGGGTATAGGGTATTTACAGGGGTACAGGGTGTTTACTGGGGTACGGGGTTTTTACTTCAGTACAGTGTGTGTACTGGGGTACAGGGCGTTTACTGGGGTAAGGGGTGTTTACTGGGGTACAGGGTGTTTACTGGGGTATGTGGTACTTACTGGGGTATAGGATATTTACTGGGGTACAGGGTGTTTACTGGGGTACAGGGTGTTTACTGGGGTACAGGGTGTATACTGGGGTACAGTGTGTTTACTGGGGTACGTGGTGTTTCCTGGGGTACAGGGTGTTTACTGGGGTACAGGGTGTTTACTGGGGTACAGGTTGTTTACTTGTGTATGCTGTGTTTACTGGGGTACAGGGTGTGTACTGGGGTACGCATTGTTTACTGGGGTACAGGGTGTATACTGGGGTACGTGGTGTTTACTGGGGTACAGGTTGTTTACTGGGGTACGTGGTGTTTACCGGGGTACAGGGTGTTTACTGGGGTACAGGGTGTGTACTTGGGTACGCTGTGTTTACTGGGGTACAGGGTGTATACTGGGGTACGTGGTGTTTACTGGGGTACAGGTTGTTTACTGGGGTACAGGGTGTTTACTGGGGTACAGGGTGTTTACTGGGGTACAGGGTATATACTGGGGTACAGGGTGTTTACTGGGGTACGGGGTGTATACTGGGGTACAGTTTGTTTACTGGGGTACGTGGTGTTTACTGGGGTACACTGTGTTTACTGGGGTACAGTGTGTTTACTGTGGTACGCTGTGTTTACTGGGGTACAGGGTGTTTACTGGGGTAAAGTGTGTATACTGGGGTACAGGGTGTTTACTGGGGTACAGGGTGTTTACTGGGGTACAGTGTGTTTACTGGGGTACAGGGTGTTTAATGGGGTACAGGGTGTATACTGGGGTACAGGGTGTTTACTGGGGTACAGGGTGTTTACTGGGTACAGGGTGTTTACAGGGGTACAGGGTGTTTACTGGGGTACGTGGTGTATACTGGGGTACAGGGTGTGTACTGGGGTACAGGGTGTTTACTGGGGTACAGTGTGTTTACTGGGATACAGTGTGTTTACTGGGGTACGGGGTGTTTACTGTGTAACGGTGTGTTTACTGGGGTACGGGGTTTTTACTGGGATAATGGATGTTTACTGGAGTACAGGGTGTTTACTGGGGTACAGGTTGTTTACTGGGTTTTGTGGTGTTTACTGGGGTACAGGGTTTTTACTGTGGTACCGGGTGTTTACTGTGGTACCGGGTGTTTACTGAGGTACGTCGTGTTTACTGGGGTACAGGGTGTTTACTGGGGTACGTGATGTTTACAGGGGTACAGGTTGTTTACCCGATGTACGTGGTGTTTCCTGGGTAACGGGGTGTTTACTAGGATACGGGGTGTTTACTAGGATACGGGGTGTTTACTGGGGTACATGGTGTTTACTGGGGTACGTCGTGTTTACTGGGGTAAGGGGTGTTTACTGGGGTATAGGATATTTAATGGGGTTCAGGGTGTTTACTGGGGTTCAGGGTGTTTACTGGGGTACAGGGTGTTTACTGGGGTACAGGGTGTATACTGGGGTACAGGGTGTTTTCTGGGGTACAGGGTGTTTACTGGGGTACAGGGTGTTTACTGGGGTACAGGGTGTTTACTGGGGTACACTGTGTTTACTGAGGTACGGTGTGTTTACTGGGGTACAGGGTGTTTACTGGGGTACGCTGTGTTTACTGGGGTACAGTGTGTTTACTGGGGTACAGAGTGTTTACTGTGGTACAGGGTGTTTACTGGGGTACAGGGTGTTTACTGTGGTACAGGGTTTTTACTGGGGTACAGGGTGTTTACTGGTGTAATGGATGTTTACTGAGGTACTGGGTGTTTACTGGGGTACAGGGTGTTTACTGTGGTACGTGGTATTTAATGGGGTACAGGTTGTTTACTGGGGTACAGGGTTTTTACTGGGGTACAGGGTGTTTACTGGGGTACGTGGTGTTTACTGGGGTACAGGGTGTATACTGGGGTATGTGGTGTTTACTGGGGTACGTGATGTTTACTGGGGTACGGGGTGTTTACTGGAGTACAGGGAGTTTACTGGGGTACAGCGTATTTACTGGGTACGCTGTGTTTACTGGGGTACGCTGTGTTTACTGGGTTACAGGGTTTTACTAGGGTGCATGGTGTTTACTGGGGTACTGGGTATTTACTGGGGTGCATGTTGTTTACTGGGGTACAGGGTGTTTACTGGGGTACAGGGTGTTTACTGGGGTACAGGGTGTTTACTGGGGTACGCTGTGTTTACTGGGGTACGCTGTGTTTACTGGGGTACAGGGTTTTTACTGGGGTACAGCCTGTTTACTGGAGTACAGGTTGTTTACTGGGGTACGCTGTGTTTACTGGGGTACGTGATGCTTTTCTGCAGGCACCAACAGCTTCCAGTACTTTGCTCAAGTGACCATTCTTCATGTGTGATCCTGGATGGTGAGTTCTCACAGAGGATTTGACAAATGATGGAATCACAGCTCAGTCAGATCCTAATTTCATCCAATGTCCACCTGTGCAAGTATTCCAGAAGAATTCAGTAAACAGAGGTCAAGGACGGGAATCCCAGCTGACTTTTCTTCTCTCTAGGTCTGGCACACTGAAGCCAATGGAAGCAGTCTAATTGCTGCCCTTGTTGAGATCAGCAAAGTCAGCACAGATCAGGAATCGGATCTTGCACCTTCTGGTTTGTATGACTCAGTGCCCCATATATTTTTTTTATTTGTTACTGGGATGTGCGCGTTGCTGGCAAGGCCAGCATTTATTGCCCATCCCTAATTGCCCTTGTGAGGGTGGTGCTGAGCCGCCTTCTTGAACCGCTGCAGCCCGCGTGGTGAAGGTACTCCCACAGTGCTGTTAGGTAAGGAGTTCCAGGATTTTGACCCAGCGATGATGAAGGAACAGCGATATATTTCCATGGTGTGTAACTTGGAGGGGAATGTGGAGGTGGTGGTCTTCCCATGCTCCTGCTGCCCTTGTCCTTCTTGGTGGTAGAGGTCACGGGTTTGGGAGGTGCTGTCGAAGAAGCATTGGCGAGTTGCTGCAGTACATCTTGTAGATGGTACACACTGCAGCCACAGTGTGCCGGTGGTGGAGGGAGTTAATATTTAAGGTGGTGGATGGGTTGCCAATCAAGCGGGCTGCTTTGTCCTGGATGGTGTCGAGCTTCTTGAGTGTTGTTGGAGCTGCACTCATCCAGGCAAGTGGAGAGTAATTCATCACACTCCTGACTTGTAGATGGTGGAAAGGCTTTGGGGAGTCAGGAGGTGAGACACTTGCCGCAGAATACCCAGCGTCTGACCTGCTCTTGTAGCCACAGTATTTTTGTGGCTGGACCAGTAAAGTTTCTGGTCAACGGTGACCCCCTGTCCAAAGAAATTATAAGGTTCCAATTTATAGCAATTAACTAAAAGCCACAGGAATCCAAGGTAAACCATCGAACCAGAAAAGATGCTGGTTAAAAATAATAACATTTATATAATGTAGCTCACATCAGAAACACATTCCAGAATACGTAGAACAGAGAACACCTGTCAAAGATCTTAATCTGAGAACGTCTCAAAATACAAATAAACTATATCATGGAGATTTCCACTATTTACTTTATCTGTAAAATCCTCAAAGAAGTCAAGGATGTCTGACAGGCAGGATCTTCTTATTCTAATCCATGTTGGTTGTTTCTTGTTAAGTTATTGCTACAGTTGTCCAGGTTATCCCTTAGAATATCATAGAGAGGAGGGGAAACCTACTAATATCCTCATGTATCACAACAATAAATGAGACTATATAACTCAAGAACTTAAAAGTAGGGATCGTGGAAGCTGATGAAGTGCTCCAGCTGCTGCCAATCACTAGCTTTAATAATATTATAACGAGAAAAGCCTTTGGCCAGCTCGACAGAATATGGAGAAGATGAAGAGTGGATGGCTGTTTGGAGTTTGGGGCTAATACTGCATTGTCTGTGGAATACCATAGGTGCCTATTATTGATGTTCATCCACACATACCTGACCTCAAGTGCTTGGTACAGTCACCAGATGGGAGCCGGACAAAAGTTACCAGATGTGATAGAAGAAATGCAATTTATTTTCCACTCTTTTCAGCTCTTCTAAAGATCATTAAAAAAGTCTTTAAAGGGGAGCGCTCTCTTTTATTGCAAGGTGCACATAGAATTGAAACTATTTGAAAGCCGGTTCATCTTATTAATAAATATGGGGGTATGGCAGTGTAGAGGTCGTGTTACTGGACTAGTATTCTAGAGAATGTGAGTTCAAATGTCACCATGGAAAAATCTGGAAATAATAAATAAAAAGCTGGTATCCGCATAAGTGACCATGAAGCTGTCAGATTGTTGTAAAAACCCAACTTGTTCACTGATGGCCTTTACAGAAGGAAACGTGTCATCCTTACCCAGCCTGACCTATTTGTGACTTCAGCCCGACACCAGTGCGATTGACTTTGAAGTGGTTCAGCCAGCCACAGTTATCAAACTCAGGACAACTAGAGATACGCAATAAATGCCCACATCCTGAGAATTAATTTCTAAAAAATTGCAAAATAAATCAAGTTTATTTTATTGTAGTTTTCCTGCTTAACAAGCTGTAAACTCTGAGGAACTCGTCTAAGACAGATGGAGCCACAGAAGTATTCCTGGCATTGCTAGATTTTGTAGATATTGCTCAAATCGCAATGATACAAAATGTTCCCAGCGCATCTTCCCAACAACATGGAAAATAAAAAGAGTTTGATAAACTTGTTTACTTTTGAAACTATCTCAAAGGAGGCCTGGCAACTAATCGATGGGTGTATGTCCTTTCATGTCTTCACAGTTTACAAACATGCATAATAATTCGAAACACTTAAAAGAACTACATGTAAAAATAACAGACAGAGAATGCATAACACAATATAGAGGGCCACAGCTGAACAACTTTACTTTCATTTCATTTAAACACTTTAAGGGAGCATTTATACTACAGTTTTAGCGTGGGTGCTAAGTGGTTTCACTTCACACTGACACTGCAATTACAGTGCAAATGCAGCCTTGCAGAGGAAGTCTAATTCTGCTTCACTTCAGAGTCAGTTTGGACCTTCACACCCAATTTACACTTCAGGTTTAGCATTGATATGAAGCTGTTTTGCTGTGAATGCACCATTAGAGGAACTCATGTGTCCTACAGTAAATATTAAATGGCATTGTTTGTAATTAAAAAGCATTGCAGGAAACATTTCTGTTGAGTATGTCATGTAAATTAATTTGGTTTACTTTGACCTTTTTATTACAGACACAGCTTGAAAATAATTAGTTTTTATTCACACCAAATGGCATAAAGCAAGTTGCAACCAAAGATCATTGTTACGGGACACATATTTCACAAACTGGACCCTGTTGATTACTGAGACCAGGATAGTGATAAATCTGTGCTGGGAGACTATGGTTAAGCCCAGAGTGCTTCCCATTGCCTAATTTATGCTTGAAAAACCCTGCTTCAAAAGGTTATCTCCACACTGTGTGGGGGAGAGTTCCACAAGCAACAACAACAACTTGTATTTATATAGCGCCTTTAACGTAGTAAAACGTCCCAAGGCGCTGCACAGGAGTATTTTAAGACAAAACATTTGACACCGATCCACATAACGATAAATTAGGGCAGGTGACCAAAAGCTTGGTCAAAGAGGTAGGCTTTAAAGAGCGTCTTAAAGGAGGAAAGAGAGGTAGAGAGGCGGAGAGGTTTAGGCAGGGAATTCCAGAGCTTAGGGCCTAGGCAACAGAAGGCAGGAGAAATAGTGTGTGAAGCTTCAATGCTGGTATTCTGGGCAGATTTTTTAGATTGTTAAAGGGTATTTAGGCACAGTTACAGAAGTGCTGGTATTTCTGCCATAAATGGGGAGGTATAGTTTAAGCATTAGGAACTCTGTTCCAGATAATTATAATCTCATAGAGGCCGACAGCCCAGTTATTATATCCCTCTGACACTGCAGAGTCTTGTATGGAGAAAGTCACCCTCATTAATCACATTGCTAAATAAAGTCATGTTCAGAATTAGTATCTGTCTCAGAGTGTAGTACTTCTGCTGATATAACATGAAGAAAAATGCAGTAGGTCAATGGATTCCAAGTTCAACAGGATACACTGCATGATGGGCTCTAGCTTGAAAGCTGAAATAATCTTTCTCCAAGTTCCACTAGGTGGTGTGAAAGATTAAAATCAATAGTTTGACATAAACATTGAAACACTAAAGGAAGCTGCAGGAGCAATAAAAGCTTTTGGGATCACTGCGTCTCCATTTATCAGCATGACCCCATAGCGAACAATACAAAGTAGAGAGCACTGGTAGTTTCTGTTTATATTTATATGTACAATTACTTTTGAAAGGGTTACAGATACTTGGAACAAAAATGTTCTCTCCTGTAACACGTGGATGAGTAGAACTAGTTCTCGCCCTGTGAATCTTAGTGAATTGTAAGGCAGTGACAGGCATAAAGCAGATTATTCACAAGCCCTTTCAAACAGAGGGCCGAGCTTGTCGAAGAAATGTAACAGCTGTATAGATAGAACTAGTTTAACAGAACAAGTACAAGTCGGAGTGCTGGGATTTATACAACAGTTCCTGACGTCATGCCAGTGAAATGTAAATTGTTATTTACACTGGCAAAACATTATAGAAATTCTTTGGGAACAATTTCTCTTGAAAGGAATTGATTAGAAATAACATTTCTTGTGCTCCCTCATTGTTAAGAAAGTGGGACAGAATTTCACTGTCCCCACTCAGTGAGAACAGGGCAGCAGCACTCCAAAAATTGTCACAGAACTCTGCCACCTCCTGCAACCAGACCTGCAGCCTCAGAGCAGGGCGACCACGGCTCTCCCAGTGATCCTCAAGGTCACCATGGCCCTCAATATTTTTGCCACCAGATCCTTCCAGTCTGCAGCAGGAGACATAGCTAACATCTCCCAGTTCGCCGTCCATCGCTGCATCTGGGAGGTCACAGGTGCTCTGTACTCTAGGAGAAGGGACTTCATTGTCTTCTCTCTGAACAGAGAGAAGCAGGAGGAGCGTGCATGTGGCTTTGCCAGGATGTTGGGCTTCCCCATGGTGCAGGGCACCATCGACTGCACACGTGGCTTTGCAGGCACCGCAAAGTAATCCTGAAATGTTCCGTAAGCGCAAAGGCTACCACTCGCTTGGGTGTGTGACCACGCCCAACACATCATGATGGTGAATACCCAGTATCCTGGCAGCAGTTATGACGCCTTCATCCTGCGCCAGTCCAGTGTGCCAGCAATCTTCCAGCCACCACATCAAACCTGAGGGTGACTGCTCGGAGACAAGGGCTATCTGCCCTGGCTGATGATTCCCCTCCACAACCCCACCACTCGTGGCCAGCAATCATATAATGACAGCTATGCTGCCACAAGGAACCTCATCGAGCAGACCATCGGGGTGCTCAAGCAACGGTTCTGCTGCCTTGACCACTTGGGAGGAGCCCTCCAGTACACGCTGGAGTGGATGTCCCATTTCGTGGTGGTCTGCTGCATGCTTCACAACTTGGCCATCATGAGGGCACAGCCCTTGCCACCATGGGTTCCAAGACCACCTCAGGAGGAGGAGGAAGAGGAGGAGGAGGAGGAAGGGAGGAGGCAGTGCTCCTATGAAGTGCTTTCCCAGTGGCTGCAGCATGGCTGGTGGAACGCTGCTGACTTTCAGTGGGGGAGACTGCAGATGGCCTTGCAGGACGACCTTAACCAGCTGTGGACCTTGAAGGCCCGGTTGTAGACTGCACCACCTCAGCATGGGCAGCAGCAGTCTGGGCTGGCTGGATGACAGGCAGCAGCAAGGGCACTGTCGGAGTGACAGTGGTGGGAATACGAATGCTTTCATCCTAAGAGATTGCTGGAGTGCTGTGAGACCCTGCAAGCCCCTTTCCACACTTGTAAACCCAGCCACGATGGCAGGAATCTGAGCTTCCACTGCAGCACTGAGACGTTGGGTTGCTTCCACTTTGTGCTGCAATGGAAGCTGCGACATCGCCCATCACACAGTGTCATGATTGGGTCCACAAAGTCTCTCATAGAGTTGCCCATCATTTCCATCCTGGAATCACGGGCTCCTAGCTCCACGCAAAGCCCCGTGCAATGTTGGAGCCAGACTCCTCCATGCTCGTTTACACTGACAAGGGGCTCTCTGGCAGACTTGCCATTGCACCTACCATTACTGTGTGCATGCCCATCACCCTTCTTCTGAAGGCTGCCCCATCGAGGTCATCATCTGAGTCCTGTGCAGCAGAACTTGTGCGCGAACTCGCCCTCCAGGGAGCTGGCATCCGAGCTACCCTTTCCCACTGGCCTGGCTGCAGCCCACTCATGCTCAGTGACTCACCACGTGCAGATCCCGCCTCTATACTACCCTCTATAGTCCGCACAGTGCCATTTTCTGAGCTGGTGCCTGTGAGTGTCAGATGCAGTGACGGTGTGTCTTCTCCTCCTTCAGTGTCCTCCTCCATTACTTCAAGGACTGGCTGGTCAGGTTGGAGTTCTTGGCTATCTGAAAGGAGAAAGACACAAGGGTCGGGTTGTGGTGAGGTGGGGAGGAAGCAAGATATCCATGCATACACCATCAGCAGCTTGTAAGTGAGAAGAGATTGTAGGATGAGGGGGAAGTGGGATGTGAGAAGAAGGATTCAGTATGAGCATACCGTCGTAATCAGCAATGCTTTCAACTTCCCCACGCACCACGGACTCTGTGACTGTCCCTCCAGTGATGTTCAGACAGCTTCCTCCAACTCCATCAGGTTCTGCAGATGGGCTTCCCCTCCACCTGTCTGCTGCTGCTCCCGGCGGTTATGAACAACCTTTGCCTGCAAGAGAAAGGGAAGTGTGTCAGTGAGTGCAATGCAATGTGTTTGGGTGATCTTGCCTGCCATGGTTGAATAGCTGGCAGTATGTGCCAGGTGTGAGATGTGAACGTGAGTCTTGCAGCAGTGGTAAGTGTGTGAGAGTGAAGTGAAGCTTTGATTGTGAGGTATGAGTGGTGATTGCTAGAGATTGTTGGTAGGTGAGTGATGGGGGTGTGGTGCATTGAGCAGGGTGCGAGGCTAGTGGGCCATGGCTTTCTCCACAACGACAATGAGATGCTTCTGCAACAAAGCACCTCCCCTGTAAGTATTACAGAGCGCCTCAGCCAAACGTTATTGGCCAGTAGACTGCGCCCGATATTGGCCCCCTGTTCAGCCCTAAGCCAATCAGCAGCGCGTTTAGTGCTGAGATCAGCGCTGTAATCATTATAATGAGCAGGGAGCACGAATTTTGTGTGCTGCCTGCACCACTTTGAACGGGCACGGACACATCGCGCTTCCTGCTGCCCACGCTCGTTTTCAGGCCTTATCCAATTTCTAGGCTAATGCTGCAATTCATTTATTTGGTCTTATTTTCATTGCGCAATAAATCACTTAATTTGAACTGTAAGGTTTATTGAAATATCAATTTTAAAAATAGTAAGTTTATACAGAACAGCCATTAAATGTTCTCTGAAGGTAGTTTTAGTTTGAACTCTAAAAGGGCTGCTAAAGGTACGCGAGTTGATGAAACTCACTCTCTGGTGTTTTGTGGATGGTTATATTTACCCGGAACAACACAATCTTGTTGGTTGAGCTTCCGGTATTTTGCTGAAATATCTTTCTTTGCTTTGTCTTTGGCTCTGAGATCGTTGTCATTTATACTCTGAAAGGAAATTCTTTAGGGGCTCAAAATTATTTTCAGCGTTATTTAAAAGTAATTTCAAAGTAAAAGTCTGATTCAGTGACTGCATTATAAAGTCGATACTGTGCTGCTGTTAGGCATCAGCACCATTGTTCTTAAGACTAAGTGGCAAAAGCATGAAAACCGGCTTAAATGCAGGAAAATGGTGATCGTCATTGATTTCAATAAACTATGATAATTACCTTCGAACTGTTTTCCGTGAGTGCAACAGCGGAGTGGCACAAAAGCCCAGGAAAATATGGAGTGGCATAATTAATGTGGCAAATCACTGACTCCAAAATGTCCTCTTTCTTTTAGGCCGTTCAAGGGCCCCTATGCCATCGATGTGCCATTACAATGGTGCAAGTCCCCAGGAAAATCTGGGCCATAATTTTACTTCAGTTTTGTTCTCTCCTTTTCTAGATTCTTCTGTGCCACGTACCAATTCTGCTCCTACTCTTCTGCCTCTCGGACTGAATACTATACAGAGGCGGAAAAGAGGTCTGTGAAGTATAGTTACAAATTCACTGGTGTGGATGGTCTACTCTATAGTAAAAAAACAAATATTCTGTGGAAATGTTCTGAATGGTAAAATGAGGGTTCTCTCCCACAATATTCCATCCCTTATTCCAGTCTCAGCTGCACTGTCAGAAAGCACAGAGCAAAGGCTTAATGCTTCCTCATAGAGGGAGGGTGAATCAGTAGGCAAATTACACCAGGCTATCTGCCAATATGTAACAGCAGCTCTTAAATGGAATCTCCCTCTCTGGAATCCCACTGGTAAATGAAATATAGACTGAACACTAAAAACTAGTGGACAGGTACAAAAATAATTTAAAAGGCTAAGGAATGTTAGCCTTCATCTCAAGAGGGCTGGAATACAAAGAGATGGAAGTTAGACTACAGTTGTATAGAGCTCTGGTTAGACCACATCTGGAGTACTGCGCTCAGTTCTGGGCACTGCATCTCAGGAAGGCCTACGATGGGGTATAGCGCAGATTCACCAGAATGATACTGGGACTAAGAGGGTTAAATTATGATGACAGGTTGCATAGGCTAGGCTTGTATTCCCTCAAGTAGAGGGGTGATCTAATTGAGGAGTCTAAGATGATTAAAGGATATGATAGGGTAGATAGAGAGAAACTATTTCCTCTGGTGGGGAGTCCAGATTAAGGGGGCATAACCTTAAAATTAGAGCTAGGCCGTTCAAGGGATTTGTCAGGAAGCACCTCTTCACACCAAGGGTAGTGGAAATCTGGAACTCTCTCCCCCAAAAAGCTGTTGAGGCTAGGTCAATTGAAAATTTCAAAAATGAGATTGATAGATTTTTATTCGGTAAGGGTATTAAGGGATATGTAACCAATACAGGTAAAT
Organism: Squalus acanthias; assembly: GCA_030390025.1. Classification (NCBI taxonomy): domain Eukaryota; kingdom Metazoa; phylum Chordata; class Chondrichthyes; order Squaliformes; family Squalidae; genus Squalus; species Squalus acanthias. The sequence goes on from CM059429.1 coordinate 46,132,984, forward strand.
GGAGTTAAGCTACTGATCAACCATGATCTAATTGAATGGCAGAACAAGCTCGAGTGGCTGAATGGAACACTCCTATTCCTATGTAGTAATATGCATGTGTCCTTTCACCATTTAGCCATTAGTAAGAAGTCAGATTGCTTCACTTCCCTCTGCATTTTCTCATGGAAGACGGAGAATCTTATTTAATCATTTTCTTCTTTTCAAGACTATGTAATATATTTTTACCTAGTATCAAGCTGCTTGCTTCTAGGTGGACTCCAAGCTATTTCACATGCATTAATTTTCGCGGACTTTATACTGCAGTGCGTTAACCTGCTCAGTCAGTTTCAGCGTCATTAAAATATTTTCCTCAGTATAGTTATTTTTGGTCTGTTGGTTCCTCCCCAACTACAATATAAAACACAACTTTGAGGATCTTTGACTCACAAAACAACTACGGAACTCATCAGTGTCAAAAAAAAACAGAATCATTAACACGGTTACTTTAAAACCAGGCGCTTTGTTTAGATACAATCACACTTCCTTAAAATACTTTTTCTACTGTACCAGGTTATTTTACTTTGAACTGTAAATGTTTTTCTTTAAGTCAGCCCAGTGTATGGAAATCCTTTCAATGTGTTTTGAATGTAATCCTACATTGACGCCATATAAAAAAGAAAAATGAATTTACATTGTGCTTTGTTTATACTGAGTCCTGGGCCCTTAATCTGCTCTCTGTCAGGCTGGTTGAGTGGAGCTGCCCCATTTACATCACTGCCTCTAAGCCACAGCCATGTTTAATTATTGCACTGCAAACTTTGTAACAGGAAGTAATCAATGAAATAATTTTCGTCCAGCAAAGAAAATAGGCTAAACTTTGGGGAAATATGGAACTGTGAGGCAGACCCAGTGTATTATCAATTCTTTGCTGTTGCTCGCTCCAGGCGCTATCTGTCTATGCTTCAGCATTAAATCTGTTAAAAACTTAAACTGTATTACTCTGTACATGGACCCTATCCCAGAGTTGGGGTTCCTTTACAATAGTGTATTTCAGAGTAAGAATTGGATGAGTTTACATTGATAGCTGGAGGTCAGGTGAGTGCAGAAACCTGGTCTGCTCTGATTGTAAATCTAAACAGAATATTAGATAATTGCATAGAGGTGGATAACTTAAAGCAGCTGCAACTCTTCAAAGGAACTTTCTTTTACAGAACTTAAAAAGCATCCAACCACTGAATTTCTGAAGGACCTACTAAAAGTAATCAACAACAGAATGTTATTCTATTGGTGCAGTACTGTGAAAGTTAGCTCGAGTCCACTTGTGATGCTGATAACAAAGGCACTCATAGGATTACATAGGATATACAGCACAGAAACAGGCCATTCGGCCCAACCAGTCCATGCCGGCGTTTATGCTCCACACGAGCCTCCTCCCATCTTTCCTCATCTAAATCTATCAGCGTAACCCTCTATTCCCTTCTCCCTCATATGCTTGTCTAGCCTCCCCTTAAATGCATCGATACTATTCGCTTCAACCACTCCCTGTGGTAGCGAGTTCCACATTCTCACCACTCTCTGGGTAAAGAAATTTCTTCTGAATTCCCTTTCGGATTTCTTGGTGACTCTCTTATATTGATGGCCTCTAGTTATGCTCTTCCCCACAAGTGGAAACATTCTCTCTGTACCACTCTATCAAAACCTTTCATAATTTTAAAGACCTCTATTAGGTCACCGCTCAGCCTTTTTTCAAGCGAAAAGAGACCCAGCCTGTTCATCCTTTCCTGATATGTATACCCTCGTATTTCTGGTATCATCCTTGTAAATCTTCTCTGCACACTCTCCAGTGCCTCTATATCCTTTTTATAATATGGCGACCAGAACTGTACGCAGTCTAACCAAGGTTCGATACAGGTTTAGCATAACTTCCCTACTTTTCAATTCTATACCTCTAGAAATAAACCCTAGTGCTTGGTTTGCTTTTTTATGGCCTTGCTAACCTGCAGCGCAACTTTTCGTGATTTGTGTATTTGTACTCCGAGATCCCTTTGTTCCTCTACCCCACCTAGACTCGCACCCTCCAAGTGATAAGTGACCTCTCTATTCTTCCTACCAAAATGTAATACCTCACATTTATCTGTGTTGAACTTCATTTGCCAATCATTTGCCCATTCTGCAAGTTTATTAATGTCCTCCTGTAATTTGTTGCAGTCCTCCTCAGTATTGACTATCCCCCCAATTTGGTATCATCTGCAAATTTAGAAATTGTGTTTTTGATTCCAAAGTCTAAATTGTTAATGTAAATTGTGAACAGCAGTGGTCCCAGCACTGATCCTTGTGGAACACCACTACCCACCTTCTGCCACTGTGAATAGCTACCCTTTACTCCCACTCTCTGCTTTCTGTCTTGAAGCCAGCTAGCAATCCATTCTGCCACTTGTCCCCTGACTCCGTATTCTCTGACCTTATTCATTAGTCTATTATGGGGTACCTTATCGAATGCCTTTTGAAAATCTAGATAAATTACATCTACTGCATTACCATTGTCTACTCTCTCTGTTACCTCTTCAAAAAATTCTATACGGTTGGTCAAGCAAGATTTTCCCTTTTGAAATCCATGCTGACTATTCATTATTATACTTTTCATTTCTAGATGTTCTTCTATTCTCATCTTTAGTAGGATTCCATTATTTTTCCTACCACCGATGTTAAGCTCACTGGTCTATAATTCCCTGGACATGTTCTATCCCCCTTCGTAAATATTGGTATTACATTAGCTCTCCGCCAGTCCTCTGGCACTATACCTTTTGCTAACAAATTATTAAATATGTGTAGTAATGCCTCTGCTATCTCTTCCCTAGATTTTTTTTAAATGCGTGGATGCAATCCATCTGGACCAGGGGTTTTAGCCTCTTTGAGTTTGATTAGTTTATGTAATATATCCCCTTTTTAAAAATTTAAATGCACTTATCTCATTACTCATCTCATCATCCAATGTCATGTCCACCAGTTCTATCTCCCTGGTAAATACCGAAGCGAAATAATGATTGAATATTTCTGCCATCTCCCTATTGTTACCTGTGGTATTGTCCTGTCTATCCCTTAATGGCCCTATTCCCATCCCAACCTTCCTTTTTTTATTGAAGTGCCTGTAAAATATTTTACTATTTTGTTTTATGTTCCTTGATAATTTAATTTCATAGTTCCTCTTTGCCTTCCTAATTGTTGTATTGACTTCTCTCCTAATCCCTTCGTATTCTCTCTTATCATGCATTCCTCTGCTGTCTATGTACTTAATGCCTCTTTCCTTACCCTCAATTGTTCCCTTATGTCTTTATTCATCCATGGAGTTTCATTAGTATTTAGTTTGTTCTTTCCTTTTAGTGGAATACTCTGTTGAACACTGTTTTAAATGTTTCCCATTGTCGTTCTACATCGTTGTTTGCCAATATTGTTGCCAATTTTATCTTCCCAAGTTCTATTCTCAGCCCCTCAAAATCAGCTTTTCTCCACTCTATTAACCTGTTTTTTGTCATACTTTTGTCCTTCTCTATTATCAAATTCTTAAATTAGTCCGTTATTTGGGTTTCCCTGTAGCAACAGCACACAATTTCATGGTTATACAAGGGACAGTGATGTGGAAATTTGCGGTCAGAGGCATACCTCCAGAGTACGCCTCCGATCCGAAAAAAAATCCGAAAGTAACTGCTGGCTCCCGGGCTTCGGAGTTTTCGGGTCCTGGGCCTCTGGGCGTACGCCTGCATAAAGGCCCACGGATCCCAGGGGTGCAGGCGGTTCGGAAGCGTTCCTGGGATCACGTGGGCCCGGTCAACCAATTAGAAAGGGGGGTTCCTCATAAGCTTATGGAGAGTCCATTTATGAACGGAATCCCCATAATCATAAGAGAAATCCCCAAGTAAATAAATAATTAACACATTTCTAATAAAAATAAATATTCCCATGTTCAAAATTAATTAAAAGTCCCTCTAATTAAGCATTTCAATTAAAAATGTAATTTTTTGAAAAATAATTTTAAACATTTTGGCCGCGATTTTCTCCTCCGTGTCAGTATGGGGGCGGGTCAGGTGGTTTCCAGGTTCCGGTCCCGCCCCCAGCTGCCTCCGCTCTGTAATTGGGATTTTCCCTTGATTGGCCTTGTTAAGCCCAACCTGTGGGTTTACCGGCCAATTAACAAGAAGCGGGTCTGATGACGTCATTTGATGATGCGTCATCTGCCGGTTTCCTTAAAGGTACCATGCACAATTTTATTTTGACAGTTGATTTTTCAGTGTTTGACAGCATTGAGGTGCTGCAGACACTGACAATCACTGCACAATGGTGAACTCTTGCACCCAGGCTCTCCAATGACTATGGAGGGAGTCACAGTTTGCAAAGAGGTTCTTTTCCTTTCCAAGGGCGGAAGAGACCTTCCCAGGACACCAACTTACCTTGCACCTCCACCCAACCCTCTCTATCTACTTTATCACTTCCCCATCTCACTAGGTATGATTGTTTCATTGGCTCCAATGTTGCTGGAATAGATGGTAGCTGCAAGTGAGATGACAGAAGTGATCTGTCACTGGTGAGAGGTTGTTCCAATGAGGTGGTATTGGACATCCAGTTGGATTTAAAAACTTGTAAGCTAAAGAAATCTGTATATGTATTAAAAATGCAGTAACCAACATTTTCTTGGCTCTGAAACTCACCATGTGCAACATGGCATCCTTGACACCACTTCTGCAGCTGTCATCTTTTCACAAACATCACTTATCTGGCGTGTTGTCCGGACGTCGTGAAACCCGACCCAGAAGCTGGAAAATCTAAAAAGAGCCTGAAAACTGCTGACAAGTACCTGGTAATAGACAGTTAATTGCCTTTAATCCGCTTCCTGCTGCTAGGTGTCGAGTCCATTCGCAAATCGGGGACCCGACACTTAGGAAGGTTGTTTGGAGGCGGGTTGGCGGCGGGTTTGGGACCCGCCATCAATCAAAACGACTTTAACCTCTGACCCGCCTCCAAGCCCGCCCTCTGAGCGCTGGCAAAATCGCGGCCTTTAATCCGGGCCAAAATTTACATTAACTAATTTTAATTTTTAAAATATTTTAATCATTTTTTAATTTTAATTTGACATTTACTTTAGCCCTTTTACCAGGCATAAGGGTTTCGTGGGCTTTGCTGGGCAGGAGTTGGGCAAATGCCAATGAAAGTATTTTTGGGGATCATGTGGATGATCTGTCAAGGCGAACCTTGACAGATCGCAAGTTCCGGGTTTTCGCGTATGCACAGCGCATGTGGAAACCCAGAACTTGCGGGGCCATTCTGAGGGCTTACGACGGTATGCGCTATGTGTACGCTGTCATCGGCCCTGCAAAATCCAGGACAATGAGTACATCAGTGCTGGCATGTGCTGTATTTGAAAAAGGTTTTCAGATGTTTGCAAGCAATCCACTAATGACTGTGTACTTTGCTTTTTATTATATATATGAAAATATGGATTAGAACTCTGACCCTGAAGGGTTCCTGATATCGCCATACAATTCTGAAGTTTATTTTGTTTTACTTTTCAATTTTCTCACCTTGTCTTCTAAAGCCGTTTCTACTTGCAGGGTTCAGTTCTAACTGCGCCAGTAGCCCGCTTGTACCTTACCCGAATGGCCATTCTTCAAGTGTGAACCTAGGTTAGGCAGTTAAAATCAAGTAGGTGACTTACCCACTGATGTACAGCCAGGATCCCGCCATCTTTGATCTTAACCTATTCTTCTGAGCAGCCAGCTAAGGCTCAGGGTTGAATAGGGCACCAAGGTTGTGCACTTGTTCAGCCTGAGTGAGATGCTAGGGAGGGGGATGGAACCAGTCTGAGGGAGTAGAGTTTACAGAGCTGAGCTGGCTTCAGTCTTCCCAGCTGAAGGAAGCTGTATGGTATTTATATGGTTCCTCCAAGATGTTGGACAGGCAGTCTGACAGTATGAGATGGTTATGGGCTTGAGAAAAGTGATGGTGAAGTACACCTGGGTATCAGCAGAGTCCATACAAATGCTCACTCCATGGGGTAAAAATTCAGTTGGTTGCGCCTCCCGTTAGCGCCTTAAGAGGGTGCTAATGGGGCGCAAAGCCGCTAGCGCCCGGGCGCAGCGATGTTTGCGCCGCTCGGGAACTTAACGAGACATTGTGCGGCGGCGCTAAACTTTACCGCCGCGACCACCTGCGCGCGCAGATTGTGATGTCATTCCATGGTGCAACGCCCTTGTGGCGCCCCGGAGCGGAAATTGAGTGGCGCCCCCTGCCTTACCGCCTGGCGCATCCAACGACTGGAAGACTGGAACGCTATCAATCGCTGTGGGGCTGGGGGGGGGCGCTATTTAAAGGGGGCCTCTTCCTGTCTTTTTCTGTGGTTGACATTTTTGCACCACTCGTTCTGAGAGAGAGAGAGAGATTTGGAGAGAGAGAAAGAGAGACTTCTGCATTGAGTCAACGCTTTGTGAGGTAGTTTTCCCTACTGATCCTAACTTCGCTGCTACTTTGGTTGCTGTCCTTCATTACTTTGCTTGCAAAGAGACTATGGGGGCTGCACTGATTGGGGGCGTCGTCCTGCTCCAGCTGAATCGGAGGACACAGAGACGCAGAGAGAGAGTGGCAATGATGGCCAGACGGAGGAGGGCCAACAGGCGTATGTACAGGAGAGCTTACCCTCCCAGGGTATATCGTGAACAGCTCTCCTACATTCATATGTCTGAGGAGCTGTGTTTGCGAAGGCTGCGATTCAGCAAGGAGGTGGTCACTGAGCTCTGCCACCTGCTGCAGCCAGATCTGCAGCCTCAACTGAGGTCCAGGACGTCTCTGTCGGTGGCAGTGAAGGTCACAGTGGCTCTCAACTTCTATGCTACTGGCTCATTTCAAGCTACTGCTGGGGACCTCGCCAATATCTCCCAGTTCGCGGTGCATTGCTGCATCCGGCAGGTCACAAATGCCCTCTTTAAAAGGAGACGAGAGTTCATCTCTTTCCCCATGACCCCAGACAAGCAGCGTGACCGCGCTCTGGGCTTTGCGAGGATAGCGGGCTTCCCCATGGTGCAGGGCGCCATTGACTGCACGCATGTGGCTTTGCGTGCTCCACATGAGAATGCCGAGGAATTCCGGAACAGAAAGGGGTTCCATTCCTTGAATGTTCAGTTGGTCTGTGACCACAGACAGCTGATACTCGCTGTCAATGCCCACTATCCTGGCAGCTGCCACGATGCTTTTATCCTGCGCCAGACTACTGTGGCAGAACTTTTCGAGGCACCGCATCAGCCAGTTGGTTGGCTTCTCGGGGACAAGGGGTATCCATTGAGCACCTGGCTGATGACACCGCTCCGTACGCCCAACACCCCTGCTGAGCTGCGGTACAACGAGAGCCATCAAGCTACCAGGAACATAATTGAGCGCACAATCGGCGTGCTGAAGCAACGGTTCTGCTGTCTCGACCATTCTGGAGGAGCCCTGCAGTACTCGCCTGAGCGAGTATCCAACTTCGTAGTTGTGTGCTGCATGTTGCATAACATGGCAATCGTCAGGACCCAGCCAATGCCACCAGGCCTTGGAGCACCACCAGAGGAGGAGGAGGAAGAGGAGGAAGAGGACGAGGAGGATGATCATCAGCAGCACCAAGGCGGGAGGGCGGCCCACAATGGTGAAACTGCAAGGGCCGTCCGTCAACGGCTGATAGCAAGCCGCTTCTAGGGCCCCTGCTGTGGAAATGGCTTCTGCCATTGCTAACATCATCAATGAACCCAGCACGCAACCGCTAAGCCGGCCAAGGCACCAATAATTCCAAACACCAAACATGTATATTTTGAATACAAAAACTTATTTATTTTACAAACTCTGTGTGTGTCATTTCCTCATGACAAACTCATAGAAATAAACACAAAAAAACAGTCAATAACATAACTGGTTCTCACAACCTGGAGATAATGTCCAAAACACTAAACAAAAGTTGGACCATGAACCTCGGCCTTTAATAAAAAAATGACCAGCATTTTGTCACACCTCCTACTTTTTGCCCTTCGAGGGTGATCTCCTTCCCTTGCGCACTTCCCCCCTTCTAACCCTACTGCTCCTCCGTAATGGGACCTCAGTGGCTGCAGCAAGGCTGGTGGAAGGCTGCTGATCGTCAGACCCTGACACTGCAGATGCCCCTGAAGGATGGCCTCGACCAGTTCTGGGCCTGGAGGGCCCGGCTGCAGACTGCACCAACTCTGCATGGGCGGCAGCAGTCTGTCCTACAGGCGGTGGCAAGTGCAGTGGAGAAGTGACAGTGTTGGCAGCAGGAATGCTGTCATCGTGAGAGAGGACAGCAACTCCCTGCTCGCCCGACACACTGGCACTCCCACGGGGCAGCACTTCAGCATCCGGAGCAATCTGCTGGAGCACAGATTGCTGGCCTGCTGCGGCGCGGTGAGAGCCCCGGGGACATGTGAACGAACCATTGAGGTTGGCAGCAGTCAGTGCTCGCGTGGCCTCAATCTGAGTCTGCATGAGAGCAGTCAGAGATGGGATCACGGCAGTCAGTGACTGAATTGCAGCACTAAGCGTTAGTGTGGCATCCGCCTGTGCTACAGCGAAGTGCTCCACACTCCTTGCCAGTGACTCAATGCATTCGGGCACCCTTCCCACTGCACCCATGAGCTCAGTGTGCATGCCCACCGCCTGGGTGTTCATTTCTGCGATCAGCTGCTCCTCCTCTGCGTCCATTGCAGTAGGAGTCTCTGGCATACTCTCCCTCTGGGGAGAAGGCCCCCGTTCTTCCCTACCCCCATGGCGTTGCTGCAGCCCGCTGGGTCCTGGAGCTTCACCCTCATCAGACCCTTCCCCCCTGCTCCCCTCCAGGGAAGGCGTGTTCCCAGTGTGGGCATGGGCTTCCTCGGGAGAGTGTGGCACTGATGCTCCGGCTTCCTCTTCCTCCTCGGCTGCAGCTTCACTCCCAGTGGCAGCTTCAGGGCCCGTCTCCTCAGCTGGTGAATCACCATCTGAAAGCAGGGAGGTACAAGAGTGGCTTTAGCGTGAGAACAGGGTGGCAGTAAGGGAGGAATAAGTGCAGCGAGTTAGCAAGTTGGATTGAAAGTGTCAAAGGCTGGTGTTGTGAGGGACAAGTGGAAGGACAGAGGACAAAAAGGTGATGACCTTACCATTGCTGTCCACAACGGGGTCGGCGTCTCCAGTGGCGACGGGACCGATCACCCGGCTTGCCACAATCCTGTGGACGCGCTCCACCTGTCCGTTGCTGCTGTCTCCGATTATGCGCCAGCTTGGCCTGCAAGAAAAAGGACAGCATCTGAGTAAATATACAGCCATGGTCTTGCCTGATGTGCCTCCCATAGGTGAATAGCCCTTACTGTATGCAAAGTGTGGAATGTGTGTGTGTGTTTCATGAAAGGGCCATAGGTGTTGGATGAGTGTTGTGCATTGGGGTTTTAAGACCCTCTGGCCATAGAGTGAGGTTGAGATGGAGGGATGGAGAGGTATTGAGAAAAAGCCACTCACCCTGACGACCCGAGTGAGGTCGTTGAACTTTTTGCGGCATTGAATATGGGTCCTGGGCACCATGCTCCTGGAGGAGACGCTCTGAGCCACCTCCCTCCACACTCTTCTGTACTCGCGTGGCAAAGGCCTCCTGCCACTCTCAGGGAAGAGTATACATCTTCTGCGCTCCACCGCGCCAACCAGAGCATCCAAGGCCCGCTCGGTGAAGCGATGAGCTCGTTCTCTCACCCTCTCCATCCTTGGCAGCAAAATGGATTCACAGGACTCTCCAGGCCGAGATTCAAGGCTGCAATGAGCAGGGTGTGGCTGGGGAGCAAGTTGCCCCCCCCCCCCCGCTTTAAGAACTGGCCGGCGCCAGTGTGTCTGTGTTCCCTCGCTAACTGGCAGCACCTGCGCTACGCTCGCGCGCTGAGTTAGCGCCTCACTGCTCGGCCTTTGCGCCTTAAGACAGGTGTGCAGCGCCTGATTTAGCGCTCCACTCACCTCCCGGGGCGGTAAAAGTGAAGTTTCCAGTCAGTGGCGATAATTAGCGCCAGGCGCTAATATTTGCGTCCAGACGATATTTGCGCCCCAAACGGGGCGCGACCTAATTTTTCCCCCCATGCCTACAGATGATGTCACCGTAAAGCAATATATAGATAAGGAAAAGGAAGGAGCCAAGGGTAAATGTTTGGGTGACTCCTGCACTGATGGTGCAGGAAAGGGAAGAGAAGCCATTACTAAAGATGCACTGGCTGCATCCGGATAGGTAGGAGTGGAACCATGCAAGGGAGCTAAATAATGGGGGGGGAGGCAGTAGAGGAAAATGGCAAGATCAACCATGCCTAACACTGCAGGAAGGTTGAGGAACGCTAAACTTGTAACGTAAACCACAGGACAGCTCGCAAAATGATGTCATCAGAACTCTCTGTTTAAACAATATTATCCAATAAGTGTAGAGTTTACAGCTGTGGTTCAGCTATTCACTGAACTACTGGCAGAACTGTTTTTTCCCCCAAAACATTTTGAATAAGTTGTTACAATATCGGTACTTAACAAATAGTTTTCTCCTGCCCAATGCAAAAAGTCTGTTTCCACAAACAATCCATGTTCCCTTTGAACCAAAACGTGACCTTATGCAAGAATTAATCTGGGATAGCAGGCTGAAGTGACAACAATGAACCCTTTATACTTTGAAAATATGCACTGGGAATAATATGAGCAGCAATGTTCTTGGTCACTCTGCGGAATAAATAACGCTCTGACAGACTAAATGGGGGGAATTTTAACCCCCCATGATGGGCAGGAGAGGAGCGGAGGGGGGTGGGGGGGGATAGGTTAAAATTTCACAAATCTAAAACCCGACCCTAGCTGGCCTCGATCCGGTTTTAACGGAGGCGGGTTGGGTGGCGGGCAACTAACCTGCTCTCGAGAGACAGGTCAGTTATTTAAATATGCTAATGAGGCTGCACGCCTCAAATTTTAACAGACCTTTGCATTTAATGTCTGCGGGCTGGATGTCCCAGGGCTCGGGAAGCCCAACAGCTAAAGGGAGGCAGGATAGGCCGGATCCAGCAGGTAGGTGCCTTGCCAGCACTGCTTGTGGGCCAGGAGGAGCAGGAGTGCTTCCCCTGGCCCCCCAAGCAAACCTGCTTCCCTCTCTGTGATCGGCCTCCTTCCCCATGATACGCTGACCCCTACATGATCCAAAGCACCCCTCCCCGCGATCTTCCGAACCCGCGATCTGCCCTCCCCGCAAACTTCCCAACCCGCAATCTCCCCTCCCCACGATCTCCCCGACCCACGACCTCCCCTCCCCGCGATCTCCCCTCCCTGCGATCTCCCCGACCCACGACCTCCCCTCCCCGCGATCTCCCCTCCCTGCGATCTCCCCTCCCCGACGATCTCCCCGACCCCGCATCTCCCCTCCCCAGCGATCTTCCCGACCCACGATCTCCCCTCCCCGCGATCTCCCCTCCCCGCGACCTCCCCGAACCGCGATCTCCCCGACCCACGATCTCCCCTCCCCGCGATCTCCCCGACCCGCGATCTCCCCTCCCCGCGATCTCCCTGACCCACGACCACCCCGACCCACGACCTCCCCTCCCCGCGATCTCCCTGACCCACGACCTCCCCTCCCCGCGATCTCCCCTCCCCGCGATCTCCCCGACCCACGACCACCCCGACCCACGACCTCCCCGACCCACGATCTCGCCTCCCCGCGATCTCCCCGACCCACGACCACCCCGACCCGCGACCTCCCCGACCCACGACCACCCCGACCCACGACCTCCCCGACCCACGACCTCGCCTCCCCGCGATCTCCCCGACCCACGATCTCCCCGACCCACGACCACCCCGACCCACGACCTGCCCGACCCACGACCTCCCCGACCCACGACCTCCCCGACCCACGATCCCCCCGACCCACGACCTCCCTGACCCGCGATCTCCCCGACCCGCGATCTCCCCGACCCACGACCACCCCGACCCACGACCTCCCCGACCCGCGATCTCCCCGACCCACGACCTCCCCGACCCACGATCTCCCCGACCCACGACCTCCCCGACCCGCGATCTCCCCGACCCACGACCTCCCCGACCCGGAATCTCCCCGACCCGCGATCTCCCTTCCCCGCGATCTCCCCGACCCACGATCTCCCCGACCCACGACCTCCCCGACCCACGATCTCCCCGACCCACGACCTCCCCGACCCGCGATCTCCCCGACCCACGATCTCCCCGACCCGCGATCTTCCCGACCCGGAATCTCCCCGACCCACGATCTCTCCGACCCACGACCTCCCCGACCCACGACCTCCCCGATCCGGAAACTCCCCGACCCACGATCTCCCCGACCCACGACCTCCCCGACCCACGACCTCCCCGACCCACGACCTCCCCGACCCGCGACCTCCCCGATCCGGAAACTCCCTGACCCACGATCTCTCCGACCCACGACCTCCCCGACCCACGACCTCCCCGATCCGGAAACTCCCTGACCCACGATCTCTCCGACCCACGACCTCTCCGACCCACGATCTCTCCGACCCACGATCTCTCCGACCCACAATCCCCCCGACCCACGATCTCCCCGACCCACGACCTCCCTGACCCACGATCTCCCCGACCCGCAATCTCCCCGACCCACAATCCCCCCGACCCACGATCTCCCCGACCCACGACCTCCCTGACCCACGATCTCCCCGACCCGCAATCTCCCCGACCCACGACCTCCCCGACCCACGACCTCCCCGATCCGGAAACTCCCTGACCCACGATCTCTCCGACCCACGATCTCCCCGACCCACGACCTCCCCGACCCACGACCTCCCCGACCCACGACCTCCCCGATCCGCAATCTCCCCGACCCACAATCCCCCCGACCCACAATCTCCCCGACCCACGACCTCCCCGACCCACGACCTCCTGACCCACGATCTCCCCGACCCGCAATCTCCCCGACCCACAATCCCCCGACCCGCAATCTCCCCGACCCACGACCTCCCTGACCCACGATCTCCCTGACCCACGATCTCCCCGACCACGACCCCCCCGACCCACGATCTCCCCGACCCACGACCTCCCCGACCCGCGACCTCCCCGACCCACGACCTTCCCGACCCACTATCTCCCCGACCCGCGATCTCCCCGACCCGCGACCTCCCCGACCCACGACCTCCCCGACCCGGAATCTCCCCGACCCACGATCTCTCCGACCCACGACCTCCCCGACCCACGACCTCCCCGATCCGGAAACTCCCTGACCCACGATCTCCCCGACCCACGATCTCTCTGACCCACGACCATCCCAACCACGATCTCCCCGACCCGCGATCTCCCCGACCCGCGACCTCCCCGACCCGCGACCTCCCCGACCCACGATCTCCCCGACCCACGATCTCTCCGACCACGACCATCCCAACCACGATCTCCCCGACCCGCGATCTCCCCGACCCGCGACCTCCCCGACCCGCGACCTCCCCCGACCCACGATCTCCCCGACCCACGATCTCTCCGACCCACGACCATCCCAACCACGATCTCTCCGACCCACGATCTCCCCGACCCCGCGATCTCCCGACCCGACCATCCCAACCCGATCTCCCCGACCCGCGATCTCCCCGACCCGCGACCTCCCCCGACCCGCGACCTCCCGACCCACGATCTCCCCGACCCGCGACCTCCCCGACCCCGCGACCTCCCCGACCCACGATCTCCCGACCCGCGACCTCCCCGACCCGCGACCTCCCCCGACCCACGACCTCCCCGACCCACGACCTCCCCTCCCCGCAATCCCCCGACCCGCGACCTCCCCGACCCGCGACCTCCCCGACCCACGACCTCCCCGACCCACGACCTCCCCGAGCCCGGAATCTCCCCGACCCACGATCTCCCGACCCATGACCTCCCCGACCCGCGATCTCCCCGACCCACGATCTCCCCGACCCCTCGATCTCCCCGACCCACGACCTCCCGACCCGCGATCTCCCGACCCACGACCTCCCCGACCCGCGACCTCCCCGACCCACGACCTTCCCGACCCACTATCTCCCCGACCCGCGATCTCCTTCGACCCGCGACCTCCCCGACCCACGACCTCCCCGACCCACAACCTCCCCAACCCACGACCTCCCCGACCCGGAATCTCCCCGACCCACGACCCCCCCGACCCGGAATCTCCCCGACCCGCGATCTCCCCGACCCACGACCTCCCCGACCCGCGATCTCCCCGACCCACGACCCCCCCGACCCGGAATCTCCCCGACCCACGACCCCCCCGACCCGGAATCTCCCCGACCCACGACCCCCCCGACCCGGAATCTCCCCGACCCGCGATCTCCCCGACCCACGATCTCCCCGACCCACGACCATCCCAACCACGATCTTCCCGACCCATGACCTCCCCGACCCGCGATCTCCCCGACCCGCGATCTCCCCGACCCACGACCATCCCAACCACGATCTTCCCGACCCATGACCTCCCCGACCCGCGATCTCCCCGACCCGCGATCTCCCCGACCCGCGATCTCCCCGACCCACGACCTCCCCGACCCGCGATCTCCCCGACCCACGACCCCCCCGACCCGGAATCTCCCCGACCCACGACCCCCCCCGACCCGGAATCTCCCCGACCCACGACCCCCCCGACCCGGAATCTCCCCGACCCGCGATCTCCCCGACCCACGATCTCCCCGACCCACGACCATCCCAACCACGATCTTCCCGACCCATGACCTCCCCGACCCGCGATCTCCCCGACCCGCGATCTCCCCGACCCACGACCATCCCAACCACGATCTTCCCGACCCATGACCTCCCCGACCCGCGATCTCCCCGACCCGCGATCTCCCCGACCCACGATCTCCCCGACCCACGACCTCCCCGACCCACGACCCCCCCGACCCACGATCCCCCCGACCCGCGACCTCCCCGATCCACGACCTCCCGACCCGCGATCTCCCCGACCCACGACCTCCCCGACCTGCGACCTCCCCGACCCGCGATCTCCCCGACCCACGATCTCCCCGACCCGCGACCTCCCCGACCCACGACCTGCCCGACCCGCGACCTCCCCGACCCACGACCTCCCCGACCCGCGATCTCCCCGACCCACGATCTCCCCGACCCGCGACCTCCCCGACCCACGACCTGCCCGACCCGCGACCTCCCCGACCCACGACCTCCCCGACCCGCGATCTCCCCGACCCACGATCTCCCCGACCCACGATCTCCCCGACCCGCGACCTCCCCGACCCGGAATCTCCCCGACCCGCGACCTCCCCGACCCGCGACCTCCCCGACCCACGATCTCCCCGACCCACGACCTGCCCGACCCGCGACCTCCCCGACCCGGAATCTCCCCGGCCCACGATCTCCCCGACCCGCGACCTCCCCGACCCGGAATCTCCCCGACCCGCGACCTCCCCGACCTCCCCGACCCACGATCTCCCCGACCCACGACCTGCCCGACCCGCGACCTCCCCGACCCACGATCTCCCCGACCCGCGACCTCCCCGACCCGCGATCTCCCCGACCCACGACCTGCCCGACCCGCGATCTCCCCGACCCACGACCTCCCCTCCCCGCGATCTCCCCGACCCACGACCTGCCCGACCCACGATCTCCCCGACCCGCGATCTCCCCGACCCACGACCTCCCCGACCCACGACCTCCCCGACCCACGATCTCCCCGACCCGCAATCCCCCGACCCACGATCTCCCCGACCCACGATCTCCCCGACCCGCGACCTCCCTTCCCCGCAATCCCCCCGACCCACGATCTCCCCGACCCACGATCTCTTAAACTCCCCCGTGATCGCCCCCCGTCCCATAATCTCCCCACCAACCCAACCCGAGGTCTCTTCAACCCCCCCTCCCGCACGATCCCTCCCTCCTTCACTCCTCTCCACTCCCAGGCTGCAGCCTTCCAGCACAGGCCAGCCAGCCTCGGCCAGCCAGGAAACGGAGAAAAAAAATGGAAATTAGGTCCTGCTGTTAAATTCGGCAGGACCTTCACATTACCCACATTTGCAGGTTTCCCGGCCGCTATGACCCCCTACCCCCGCTCCTTCCCCGCCTCCCCATAAATATCGGGGCCAATGTCTCAGACCACAACTATGAATCAAGTTTATTAAGAAGTAAGAGCAAACACAGCAAAATTCATTAGATTACAGAACTTTATTAAAATCACAGTCCCTGGGGCAGAAATTACATGCCCCCTTCTGGGGAACTCCCACCGTAAGTTCAGTAGGACTGCAGTGGCAGGGCCAGAAATTAGGCCAGATCTGGATCAGCCTAGTCCCAGCCTTTCCACAGGGCTTGTTTCAGACAAAAGAAGGAGTTTGGCTAGGGGAAAGGGCCTGGACCCCCAAAGGCTTCAAAAATTTCCTGAATATATTTCAGTCACTTTACAAAGAGGGTAAATAAGCACACTTATGCAATGCTTCCAGGGAGCTCGTACCCCCTTTTCCCCAGAGCTGGCAACCCAATGCTAGAATTCCTGGATTCCTTGGACATTGAGGTGCCTGAGAGGTGCCCCAATTGCTGTGGGCACTCACATAGATTAGGTAACTTCACTCTGGCCTTGCAAACATTGGCAGGATCCGTGTGGGAGGTCCTCAGCAGGCAGATGCCCGTATTTGTGTTGAGATTGAAGGCCTACGGATTTTTGAGACCCGTTCAAAACAATAAACATCTCAAACTTCAGTAGATCTTGGTAGTGACACTCTTAGTTTTGACTGGGCATTGATAATACAAAGATTATTCATGACATCAGATACTCGCAGTGTTACACTAGCACCAGCTTGTTAGCTGATTGGTAAAGCAGAAATTCAGTGAAGCAACAATAGTATTGGACAATAGGTATCCTTCTTTGCTTTTAAGTCTAAACTGGGTTAAAGGAAGATAATGAAAGGCTAACATTCCCAATTACACAATTCTGCTGATGAAGATGATGTTCAAAGGCTATAATGTTTACACCTATGCAACAGCATCTCTCACAGGAGTGGTGCTTGCCTCTGCTCCACCCCACACTGTGTGCTGGCAACTACTGATGTGGTCAGTCTGTAGTGTGTAACTAATGATACAGCACCTCTAGAACCAGACAGGACTACATCATGTGACATAGTGATTCAAGTAGTGTGTAACTCGATGTGTACTAATGACTCCCACTGAAAAGAGGCCGTAACAAAGTTTAAAATGTTTGAGAGGAGAGAAAATAAATCCCACTCTACATTGTGTGAAACAAATACGTCTATGACCCATGATTTATTTAAAATACACCACTCATGTCATTACCATAACAACTCTCTTGTGCCTATATAAACACCAGTTCCTCGGCATGTTCAAAAATTAAGCAACAAACAAAGGAATACTACATTTGGTCCTAATTCTTTGGAAGCATTTGAGTTTTAAATAAGTTACTGAAGGTTGAAGGTGAGACTCACTCTTTAATCATATGGGTTTTGATATGAATAGAGATCTTTATTCTAAAGTCATTGTGAATGCAATGCTAAAGATAATGCACAGAGTATCCTTCTGTAACGATTAAAAAAGGGACTTGCTTGCGTGTAATGTACTAGCTTCCTAGTCTGTTTTACAACCCAGGGTAGTAATGTACGGTCCTGACAAGAAAGAATACCTTTACATAAGAATATGGGTAGGCACAGAACTAAATGACATTCAGAGTCCTGTACTTTTTAAATAGCACAAGAAGTACTCCAGACCTGTGTGCACTTGTCAGGGACTCACGCAGAAACGGAAAAGTACACGCTTAAGAGAGTCATGGATAGTGAAAGATCACACCCTATGCCTTTGTGAAAAAACTTGAACAGTGAAATTCCTCCCTTAATATTAAATATATCATCCTTTGTTGCTGAATTCCATTTAGTGCTTATTTAAAAGAATTGAAAAATAATGCCAAGTGCTTCTTTTAGTCATCTAACACAATAGCTACTGTGCTGTCTGTTTTACCAAAGAGCAGTATCTGTTTTCCTGGATTTAATGAAAAAATAAACATACACTAACAGTCACAAAATTCAAGACATAAATTAACACAGCATTAACTTTCACAAGGGTTTTATTTTATAAAACATGCCTTGATTTTATTTCTGGAATTTTATAGGACTACATGGTATCACCCCAATATTCCTCTCCTCCGTGCCTGGGGGAATGCACAGTTCCCAAGGGCAAAGGAGAGGAACAAAGCAGAAAGCTGTCACACTTTACATTCCCTTGGATTTCTATGGCTTGACCTGCGGTGTGGGGGGAGAGGGGGCGTATCAGCACTTAACAACAGGAGCAGGAAAAGGGTGGTGTGGAAATGTCAAGAGGGGGCATTCCCAGGCTTCCCACCACATTTTGCTCAAAGTTTGCCAGAAAGGTGCCCACACAGAGGGGTATCGAAAGAAGCTGCCATTAGCACTGGTTCTGGTCCTTCAGGTTTCGGGCCGAAGGAGAACTAAAAAGGTAAGTGGCCTTTCTTTCAAACAGGGATCCTCAGATGCTCAAGACTGGAAATACTAGCATCCTGGCTCATGGGGGCAAAGATTATCAGGGAGTAAATCTCTGAGAAGAAAAGCTTCTTTATAGCCAGAAGAAATGAAAATCTTCAATTACCAAAAACAAGTGCATTTTCATTCCAGACATTTAAGCACTCTGTTGGGGGTTAAAATGGTGTTGGGGTCCTAATAACATCATAGGATTCTGATTTGCATGTATTAATGAGGCTCCTGCCGAAGTCAGACAGGCGCCTTAGCCGCCTAAATAAAGGACACAGTAAAAGCGGTGGTGGGTGGGAATAAAGCAGGAATGAGGCGGTAAGTTTTCAGTCGTTTTAACTAAGTGGCCATCCTGTTCTCGCTGGGTGGGTTGAGTTAAAATCGCCCTCGATGTTTCTTTTCCCTCCAGTTTTCTCCCCAGTCATTGTCCCCTGAAGATGTTGACTCCATCACTGGGGTACAGTTCCATGGTCAGCGGTCACCCCCCCAGTATCTTACCAAGTGACCATTATTCATGTGTGAGCATTGACAGTGAGGAAATCATAGCAAGCGGTTACTTGATATCCAAGTACATGCACTTCCAACAGGCATCACTGTTTGCCAGTTAGGAGCAGGAGCCTCAATAATCTTCCCTTCCCTGGCCTAAGGGTGCTGCGGTCAATTGTAGGGCTTCCATCACTGTCCCAACTAATGATGCGGAGATGCCGGTGTTGGACTGGGGTGGACAAAAGTGAGAAGTCGCACAACACCAGGTTATAGTCCAACAGCTTTATTTGAAATCACAAGCTTTCGGAGCGCTGCTCCTTCACCTGACTTCACCTGACGAAGGAGCCGCCGCTCCGAAAGCTTGTGATTTCAAATAAAGCTGTTGGACTATAACCTGATGTTGTGCGACTTCTCACGTTTGTCCCAACTAAGATCATGATAAACTAACTCAGCAGGGAACAAGCTAAGCTCAGCACAAACCAGGGACATTCCTGGTCTGTATTGATCAGAAGCAGAGACTACTTCAGGGCAACAAAGCAAAATACTGCGGATGATAGAAATCTGAAATAAAAACAGAAGATGCTGGAAACACTCAGCAGAGCAGGCAGCATCTGGGGAGAGAGAGAGAAACAAATTTAACGTTTCAGGTCGATGACCTTTCATCAGAACTGGAAGATGTCAGAGATGAATTTAAGCAAGTACAGAGCTGTGGAAAATGGGCAGAAAAATAACTAAAGCAAGAGGTCTATGCCCGGGTGGCGGGCAAGTGTGATTACAGGACAAAAGGGATGATGGTGCAAAGCAAAAGGAGGTGATAATAAGACAAGCATAGAAACAAAAGATGGGTCCAGAGGAGGTGTAAATGATTACAGCAGAATAGCAGAGGGGAGGAAGAATGGGAAATCTGGAAAAGAGGAGAAGGCTCTCTTGGCCCGGGAATGTTAAGGAAGCAAGGCAGGCAGACCCTAGGGGTGCAGCCCACCCCGCCAGCCATCTACCAATAGGGAATCCCCACCCCAAGCACCAGCCCACAACTCCTCCACTCCCAGTGGCTCTGGTGCAGCCATCCCGTCTCCATCACATCTATTACTTCAACAATTTCAAACCATAACCTCTGCCCCTATTTTTTCACATGGCAGCTGTTGGTGATTCTGCCATTCCCATTTACACCTCTTCTAGACCCATCTTTTGTTTATTTACTTGTCCCATTACCATCTCCTTTTGCATTGCACCATCATACCTTTTGTCTTTTAATCTCTCCTGCCTTCCACCCTATCACAGGCCTTCCCTTTTGTTCTTTCCTCCCCTCACCCCTTTCCCTGCCTCTGCACTTGCTTAAAAGCTTAAATTATATTTTCTTTGTGAGTCTGCTTTGTGATGCTAAATCAATATGGATATAATGTAAACCATATAATAATTAACATAAGTTTTGGCATCAAGACTTGAGAAACTATTTAAAATCTACTGAATGTTTAAGAGAGTTTAAAACTATCAACCAGTTCTTTTTTATGGTCTTTAGTGTCTCTCTTTCTTTCTGTCTGTCTTTCTATTTGATCTTATTATCATAGTGTCTTGAAAATTATGGTTCTTGTTCTTTGTTCTGTATCTCTTTGTTCTGTGTCTGTCTCCCCTTTTGTTCTTACTCTAGACTGATTTAGTTCTGTTCAAGCAGTTTAAGTTCTCCCTGTTCTGCTTCAGTACAAATGCATTGCATGAACCATTAGTCCAGCACACTTATTCAGCAAGTCAGCATGGATATTTTCTCAGCCCAGTAATGATTTAACTTGGCAGCACTATTGTGACACTGTTCAACCACAGAGGATCCAGTGTGCAAGTTGTTGTTGCTTACTGTCTTAGTTGTCTCTTTCTTACTCTTTTAGCAGTTCACTGTCTCATGAAGCATGCATGGGAAAGGGAAAGACAATTCGTCGTGTATCCTTCATTGCCTGTTAGCTTTAGCAGTCAAAGATGCTGACTTTAGGACTTGAAAAATAGGGAACTTTTATGGGGAATAATACTGCCCTTGTAGGGGGTGGTGTTTTGTGTCAGCTTCACCTCTGAGTTCTGAGCGGTTCGAATTGCTCCCACACCCTTGGTTCTAGACCTTGGACTTATTTGGGGGTTGTGATAAAAGGTGCAGCAGACAACTGAGTTTGATGAAAGAACTTCGATCTTTATTCAAGAAAGGAAAACACAACACAAACACTCTTAACACTCTAAAAGTGGGGAACACTTCGGTACAAGCGAGGGAAATAACATTAGGAGAATACTTCACCCCTCCCAATCCCACTTCACTAGCTAGGTTGGGCTCTGGGGAACCAGGGATAATGCTCACCAAACGAATCCTTGACAGTTGAGAGTTAGGGTTTAGAGTCTTTTGAGTAAAAAGTTTCGTAAGGCCCTTGTTGCCGCGAGGTGTCCGATGGTCACTGAGGCAGTCGCTCTGGTCTCTTCTTGCATGTCGGCCTACTTCTGGAGCTGTTGGCCTTCTTTGTTGAACTTCTTTCTGTTGAACTCTGCTTCTGTTTAAACTGTCTCCTTCCGAGCTGTGGAACTGCCTTCTTGCAGAACTGTAACTGTCTTCTTGCAGAACTGTGGAACTGCCTTCTCTCTGCTTCTCCTGAACTCTGTAACTCCAGCACTGACTTCTGCTGAAAACAGGCTTTCAATTGAACTCGAAACTGCAGAACTGCCTTCTGTTGAACTTGAACTGTTTTACTGGAGAACTGACTTCTTGAGAAAACAGCCTTTCAATTATACTAATTGAAGCTTCCTTATCAAAACCAAAATCAAATCCCGGTCATTGTAAGATTTGAGGCCTCGTTAACAGTAACAACTTTACTAGCATGTTAACTGGTTTTGTAAATGTGTGAAGTGGTTTCAGGATAGCTCCATCCTGTTGATCTGTTGTTTAATCGGAGTTTGAATTGTCCTCATGTTTTGGGTTTCTAGGCTGGACTCAGTCTTTTCTATAGAACTGGTCCTGAGTGATTTGTATTGTGCATGTTTTCTGATGGGCCCTGTAATCGGTTTGATGGGGCCTGTTATTTTGGGTGGGACTGTCTTCTCCCAGGGTCTATTGTCAAAATGTTAATGCCTGCTGGGGCTTGAGTAGGGTCATCCCGGTCCCCAGACAGTGCAATTAACTGCAATAACCAAAACTGCTTTACAGAGGTCGATCCCAACTTCCTTCACAGCCTTTTCTCCCTTTACAGGCCCAGACATAGTTTTAAAATGCCAAAACTTGGTTTTTGGTCTTACAGTCTCTTAGGTTAGGCCCAAATACAATATTATCACTCTGGGGTAGTTCCAAAGTCCTTTTTCCTTAGGTTTTGGGGATCTGCAAATTTTGGAAACCTTACACCCTTATGGACCTATGGGAAATTGAAATTATTCAAATGATTATTAGCTTGACATTAATAACAGGGAGAAACATTTTGTGCTGTCACACACTCATATAAGGTAATGGATGGCTGACAGTGAGTTACATGCCATTATATTCAATCAAGTGTTCCAATGATGTTATAAACCATCAGAGCAAAAATGAAAGTAGTATTTGCACATTGGAAGAACTGACAGATTGGATTATGGCATTAAACTCTTTCCAAGAGAATTGTTATTCTTTCATTGTATAGTTTAATGTTTATCTTAAAACAATACCCTTGAAAATCCACGGTTATGATGGGATCATGCCTGCCAATGCCCTCCACAGCTGACCCTGCTGGAGTTTGTGGGGGTCAATGGGAGGTCACCTCAGTTGCTCCATGTGGCCGGAAAATCCAGCACCTGCACGGCAGCCTCCAGTTATACGCCGCAACTCTCCTGAACCAAGGAATTGGGAACTCCCAGCATGAGGGTCCCCAACTCTCGTTCAACCCCCTTGACATCATTGGCCTTGTAAACAGTAGGTGGAGGTATTGGCCCTTGCAAGGATGTCCGAGAAATCCCAGTGTTGCCGGGGAACTGGATCCCTACCTTTCTCCGGAAGGTTCCATTTAACTCCTGCTAGAGTTATGCCTGGAGTCTCGCAGAAACTTAGAAGAAATTTAGGGTCAATAAATTTATTTTTCTAATTTTTAATAAATTTATGTGCTCATAAAAATAAGGCATCTTACTTCTAAGGAATGGAAGATTTTGCACGTTGTGACCACTGTTCCCTCTAAGGTGCGCGGCTGCGTGGCCGCGCACTGATCCCTGAGCTCCCGCGCACTTCAGTTGAAAGGACGCACAGAGAGCTGGACAGCAGCTGGAGTGGCGGAGGGGCCCACTACACAATGGCCCGGAATGCAGACAGAGAGTCGTTTGCGAGTCTTGTGACCTCAGAGCTGAACATTGTTGCACCTTCCCCTGCTCCAGGCTCCCCTCTTCCCTCCTGCGTGACCCTCCTGAAAACCCCTCAGTGTAACTTACCTGCTTGCCGGTGAGCCTTCTTTTGGTGCTGGCCAGCGGCCTATTACTGCCCAAACTTCTGTTCCTGCCCGCTGGCCAGCTACCGCTTTCCACCTGTTTCAGGCAGGCAGCTGACTGGCTGATCTGGGCCTGTGAGTGGATTTTGCACTTGTCCCGTCCGCCAGAAACCTTCTGGGAGTTAAAATTGACATCATAATGTCTAAACCTTCACTGCTTCTTCTATACATTTCCATTAATGACTCAGTAGTGGAATAGTCTGTCTCACTGTCTAATATTCCACATATTCTAACATTCAAGATAAATTGTTCTAGCCAAAAAACAGTTTCTTGACTGAGTCGGGTTGAATTTCCGAGACAGGCAGTGTTTGGGCGAACTTGAGTGTAGTGCAGCAGAAGTATGCTGTTCCCAAGGAAGAAAATTAGTACTGTGATTTCCTGATGGCCCTCATTACCATAGAGAAAGCAGACTTCGGGCGTTGCTAGATGTGCTCGATTGAGTGCTGTGAATATTGTAAGAGGAAGTTCCAGCATCACCTGGGCCTTAAAGGCAGCAGTAATCTTAAAAAGGCAGGTCAAATGAAAGCCCCAGGAGAGCCCCAGAAAGATCTTCATTGTTTAAAGGTAATGGGGCAGGACAAGCAGCAGTCTGGGCACCCCTGCAGTCTGTTTTGCAGGGAGCTGGTAAAAGGGGTGGCAACTTTGTGCCAAGCGGTAGGTGGAAGAACAGGGTAAACAGGTATAACTATGAAGAGTGATGGTGCATGAATAGGAGCAGGGTGCTGCTTTCATTGTGAGACTTCTCTTTTTATTTCAGGTGGCATGGAGCAGGTGTAAGGTCAGGGATCAGGGGGTAATTCCTATTTTGTTGTAAAGAAACAGTTGTTAGTAGCTCAGGAGAAGCCCTGGCAAATTACTTCAGCAACTGTCGAGGAGCTTGTGGTTGTTTCCCCTCATCTAGCTGTAAATAAGCCATAGTGCAAAACGGTTAAGGGTGGCACAGGCCAATGTCTATTAAAACTCCTGATATAATCTCAGAGAAAGTCCCTAGTGGATTTTTTATTTTTCAAACAGTGAGGCATACATGTTATCAGACACGACTGAATCGAATAGAAGCTGCACAATAGTAAACTTGCCAAGCACCCAGCTGAAAGCCTTTAAAGTTGCCGAGACCTGAATAGACCCTGCTTATCACTGACAGTTATAATGAAAATGCTCAACCTGAGAGAGTAGATTTGATGAATTGCCAGCCCCACACGGAGCAGTGGGTGATAGCAGCATGTACGGGGAATTTGGGCGAAGAGACCAGTGGGTTCCACAGCATTTTCCATCCATTTCATCTGTGAAGCTTCATGCCGGGCTTGAATTCACAAAATCTACACACATCTACATAAGCCGTGCTTAGAGAGATGGTGATCTATTCAAATCCTGTTCCTAGAAATAAAGACAATGGAAGTCATTTTAACTTTCGGCGATAGTGTAAAATGGAGGTGATACAACCCGTCCGCTTTTCCTTTCCACTGAAGTCAATGGAAAGGTAAATCAGCAGGTGTATAAAGGGCAGTGAAGCCAATATTTCCCGTATTACACTATTGCCGAAAGTGAAAATGACCCCCAATGTTCTCATCCACTTCATCACTCAATACTGTCTTTTAAATTAATAATTTTAGTTTTTCTTACTGTTCTCCAGCTGTGTTGATTGTGATAGTGGGGGCGTTAAACAACTTAAAAGGTAATAAAAATGAGAGCAACAGCTGGCATCATCTGACTATTACTCTGGCAATGATATTTCTATTGTGGCTCAGGTATCACTTGCAGCCCATCTTTGCTCACCTGTGGCTCTCAGGTGAGTTAATTTAAAAAAAACTTGCAAATTCTGTAAATCTGAAAAAAAAAAGCTGGAAACAGACAACAGGCCAACATGATAAAGAGCTTCACCCAGAACTTTAATACACCTGTTTTTACAGATGTTGACTGACTTACTGTGTATTTCCAGATTTTCTGTTTTTGCCCTCCGGTGACATGCTGTTCCACGTGTCTATGGGCCTTCAACCATAGCCTATCAGCTATGGAATGTTGCTGGAGCCAGGACAAGCAGAGTGATAGATACTGAGACTATGGCCCTCGATAAAAGGTTAGTGAGTAACCCTGTACTATAGTTTTATCAATGTTTTTCCTAGCAGCAGATTACCAGGAAGTCACTTTACATCTATTTAGTTTTATATTCTTCTGTTACTTTCAATTTATTTTTTGCACTACAAAATGATGAGATGATGAAGAAAATTTATACCAATATGATAAATACCTCACTGTCTCTAACCTTTTTTTTAATCTTAAGTGACCTCCCCAATCCAGCAAAAAGAACCACGTCAATTTTGGTTATTTATTTATTCGCGTAGTTCAGTGGTACAGTATGTCCCATAATTGTTTTTTCTTCCTTTTTTTGTGTGTAGGTTGTTCATGTTGTAACAGCTCAATGCCTTCGTTTACCTGGGGGCTTGTCAAAGAACATAATGATCTAAGAGGAAGGTACTTGTCCTGGCTTGTCATGTTATAAGAAATCTCTTACTTTCTTTTTTATGAGGGAGACATTTTTTTTAAACCGGGAGTTTTCTCTTGACAATATCTTATCTCTCATTTTCTTTGTCTCTTTAGAATAAATGTACTAATTGATGATACTCCACATTACACATTCTTCTTGTCTACTTTACTTTACACTGCTTTTGTGTGTTGCTCTGTTTCTTAAATACATTGAACTGTTTCCTGATCCATCTTCTAATCCTCTCTTTCTCTTGTTTGTTTTTATTTGTCTTCAGCTTTATTTAAAAAAAATGTTGAACTCACTTTTGAAGAGCTCATGGTAGTCAGAATAATCAGAAATAGGGAATCTTCCATCATTCTGTCATCTCTTCATTTTCTCTCTCTCACACATACACACAAACCACATAGGCCCCAATGTTCCACTCCTATGTATCTGGGGAATGCTCAGTTTCCAGATATAGAGGAGAGAGAAAAGGGTGTGAAGACCCTTGACAATGGGTCTCCAACCCCTTTATATTGCCCAGGAATTTCCTGGTGATTCCCCAAAGGGGCAGAGTGCTTGTTCCTGCAAACAAGGGGCAGCCATGCAAATTAACTTTGAGGATCCTAAGAGGATCTTCTGCCTCATTTTGCTGTAGGTACGCTGGGAAGGCACCCAAACACGGGAGAGCTTGAAGAAGATGGCAATAGATCTTGTGCTTGGCCAGCATTTCAGATCAAAAGATGTGGAAAGGATAGGCAACAAAGCCAGAGAGGCTGAAAAAGGCAGGTGGTCGTTTTTCCTCCAGGTGTTATACTGGACCCTTGGGACTGAAGATCTTTTTGCTGCTATTTTTGGATAAGAACTAGAAGGCCCTGGAGCTGATGCCTATTCCCATTACTACAAGTCTTTTGGGTGAATTTCCACTCCTGAATCTGGGAAACATTGCTCCTCTGCAGATGACCTAATTCTCAAGCTGTAATTTCACAATTTCTAATTTTTTCTCACTTTCCCCTCATCTCTTGAATATCAGAATATCATACCACAGGAAGTGGCAAGCCTCTGGTTCCTTGTCCATGTAGCCATTCTTTTGATAGGAATGAAGACACTGATGCATTGAGTTTCCTTTCTAAACATGGACCAAGAAGGAGCCAAACATGGCAGATTTTGTATCTGCATTGACTGACTGTTGACCTCACTGGAACTTCTGAGGTCAGCCTCATTTAAATTTTCCCACTGACAACAACAACAACTTGTATTATATAGCGCCTTTAATGTAGTAAAACGTCCCAAGGCGCTTCACAGGAGTATTATAAGACATAAAATTTGATACCGAGCCACATAAGGAGAAATTAGGGCAGATGACCAAAAGCTTGGTCAAAGAGGTAGGTTTTAAAGAGCGTCTTAAAGGAGGAAAGAGAGGTAGCGAGGCGGAGAGGTTTAGGCAGGGAATTCCAGAGCTTAGGGCCTAGGTAACAGAAGGCACGGCCACCAATGGTTGAACGATTATAATCAGGGATGCTCAAGAGGGCAGAATTAGAGGAGCGCAGATATCTCGGGGGTTGTAGGGCTGGAGGAGATTACAGAGATAAGGAGCGGCGAGGCCATGGAGGGATTTGAAAACAAGGATGAGAATTTTGAAATTGAGGCATTGCTTAACCAGGAGCCAATGTAGGTCAGCGAGCACAGGGGTGATGGGTGAACGGGACTTGGTGCGAGTCAGGCCTTTGTAACAGAGTGAGAGAGGGACATTGGGGGGAACTTTAACCTAAAAAAACAGGTGGGTTGGGGCGTTGGGGTAGTTAAAGTGTTACAAATGTGAATCCCGACCTGAACCCGCCCACTTCCGGTTTTAACAGAGGCGGGACGGGGGGCGGGCAGCCACTCCGCTGCCAGGAGGTGGGTCATCTATTTAAATATTATAATGAGGCAGGAAGCCTCTTCTTTAACCTCCATTTTGTATTTAACTTTAGCTGGTCAGGTTTTGCACACCTCGTGAAATCCGCCAGCTAATGCAAGGTGAGGACTGCTGGATCCAGGAGATAAGTGCCTTTACACTTACCTCCTGAATCCAGGGTCCCTACCTAACCTACACCAGAGAGCCTCCCACGAGGCCGCCGATCACCCCACCCCCCGGCCTCCGATTCCCCCCCAGGCCTCTCCCCCAGGCCTCCCCTCCCCAAGGCCCCTCCCGCCCCACCGTCCCCCGGCCTCTGATCCCCCCATGAGGCCTCCCCCCGCGCTCCCCCGCCGGTCCCCGATCCCTTCAGACCCCACCCCTGTGCTACTCCTCTGGCCCCCGATCCCTTCAGATCTCCTTCTCTGCTCCGCCGGCTGGTCGGCGATCTTTTTAGACCCACCGTGCTTGTCCCAGCCTGTGATCGTGATGTTCAGACCCACCCCCACACCGCTCATATGGCCGACCCCGGCCCCCACGTGATCCCTCCTTCCCTCATCTGTGTGGCCTAGTGCCGCAGGCCTACCCGCCTGGAGCCAGCCAGCCTCTCAATCTGGCTGGCTGCGGGTGGGAAACAGAGGCTTCCCATTCAAATCAGGCCCTGCTGTTAAATTTTTAGGGCATATTTAGTTGGACTGAAGACTAAAATTGACCTGCAGATGATCACAAATACATGTTCAGGGAATGGCAGCCTATACATTTCATGTGGATGGTCGAATTGTGGGCAGAGACCCTTGGAGCCACATGGGTGCCATGCCATCTACTACTTTTGGCACTCTGGGGAATTTGGACATCTCAAAAAAATTACAGAGCTCTCTAAAGCTACTGCTGGTTGTCCATGGAGATTGAGATAAACTGCTTTGCTATTACAAACAATGCAACAGTCATCTGCTTTACACAGCTGTGCACTGCTGACTGAGCTCTATAGTAATCTGAACAGCCACTGGCAGTGCACTGTAGAGAATAATCTTGGTCCCTAGGAGCCACCTTTACAATCTACCTTCACCTTGAAATAAGGGTGGCACAGATGATTGGTGTAGAAAGAAAACATCATGAGTGCGAGCACTGATCTGCATGATCCACTCATTACTGACCAGCTGCATATTGAGGGGGTGAATCCCCTTTCAGATAATGCAGGCAAAGTTATTGGAAGTGAATTTCTGTGGAGGTTCTGCTGTAACATCAGCAGAACAGCTGCGGAAACCCTGGAAAAACAATGTTTACGCCATTTTTCCGGGGTTTCTACAGCTCGTCTGCTGATGTTATGGCAGACGAGTGGGAAACCCACCACAGAAATTCATCCTCATTGTGTCTAGGAGCTTGATAATTCAAATATAATTTGTGAAAAAATCTTATTGCATACTGCTGTCCGGTCCAAATGAGATGGAATCCTAGTGGCGTCAGGATCCGGCCCATGATCCGGCCCATAATCCGGTCCCTCTCGGCATAAATGCAATTTATGTCCTCTCCAGCCCTAGTAACTTTAGGGTCATAGGGGGAGAAATTCAGTATCGCCCCATTTGGGGCGCAATTATCGGCCGGGCACAAAGATTAGCGCCTGGCCCTAATTATCGCCACCAACTGCAAACTTGACTTTTATCGCTCCTGGAGGTGATTGGAGCGCTAAATCAGGCGCTTCACACCTGTCTTAAGGCGCAAAGGCCGAGGAGCGAGGCACTGGCGAAGCTCATGTGATGTCAGTCAGCAATGGAACACACACACAATGGCGCGGGCCAGTTCTTAAAGGGGAGGGTTGATCTTGCTTTCCATCCACATCCTGCTCATTGCAGCCTTGAATCTTGGCCTGGAGATACCTGCACATCAAATCTGCTGGAAAGAACAATGGAGAGTACCAGGGAAAGAGCTCAGAGTGCTGCCCCCACAGTCTCTTCTAAATCGATACAAGGAAGGGCAAATCAAAATGAACCTGCAAAGTGCTGCTCAGTACCCAAAACTCCTTCACACAGCGTTGAGTCTCTCCAGAAGTCTCTCTCTCTCTCTCTCAGAATGCGTGGTTCAAAAATGCCACCAACAATAAAAGACAGGAAGAGGCCCCCTTTAAATAGCGCCCCCCCCCAGCCCCACAGTGATTGATAGCGTTCCAGTCTTCTGGTCGTTGGATGCGCCAGGCGGTAAGGCAGGGGGCGCCACTCAATTTCCGCTCCGGGGCGCCACAAGGGCGTTGCACCATGGAATGACGTCACAATCTGCGCGCGCAGGTGGTCGCAGCGGTAAAGTTTAGCGCCGCCGCACAATCTCTAGTTAAGTTCCCGAGCGGCGCAAACATCGCTGCGCCCGGGCGTTAGCGGCTTTGCGCCCCATTAGCGCCCTCTTAAGGCGCTAACGGGAGGCGCAACCAACTGAATTTTTACCACATAAAGTCAAGTTGGGTTGCCTTGGATTCAAGGGCTAGATTGCCAGGGCTTGGGGTTGCACACAGCCCTAGGGCCAAAGGTTGGATACTCCTGTTTTAATGAATCAGGAGGGATATAAATAGGACAACATGGCTACTATTGCCCTAACTCTTCCTGCAACTGTTAATTGTAGCCTTTCCTCTTGGTTGCTTTCAATTACTTGCCTGAACTACTGTGTCTATTCCCTCTAATTTCTGCTTAATTCAAATCTAAACTTAAAATGAAAAAGTGAAAAAATACAATTTGTTCACAATCTTTGCATGTGTGCACATGTTATGTGTAGGTCTCTCTGCAGATATTCAATATATATTTATATATATATATATATATATATATATATATATGTATTCATTTTATTTGATATTAAATTTATACTGAGAAAAGTAGAAATGGCAGCCCAGATAATTGCACCAAAACAATTGGGAGATGGTTACAGGAAGGCAAGAGAAATCAAGTCAGTGGTGAGCATGTTGTTTCAGAGCTTAGAATTCAGTTGTAGAATCCATCTGTACATTTATGGTAGCTGGCATATTTTTGAAATGTCTCAGGGCTAAATCCATTTCTTCTGGTGTGTTTTTTTATTTGGAAACGGTAGTGGGGAAAATGCTAGAGTCCATTATAAAAGATGTAATAGCAGAGCACTTGGAAAACAGTGACAGGATCGGACAAAGTCAACATGGATTTACAAAAGGTAAATCATGCTTGACTAATCTACTGGAATTTTTTGAGGATGTAACTGGTAGAATAGATAAGGGAGAACCAGTGGATGTGGTGTATTTGGACTTTCAGAAGGCTTTCGATAAGGTCCCGCATAAGAGATTAGCGTGCAAAGTTAAAGCACATGGGATTGGGGGTAAGGTACTGACTTGGATAGAAAACTGGTTGGCAGACAGGAAGCAAAGAGTTGGAATAAACGGGTCTTTTTCCGAGTGGCAGGCAGTGACTAGTTGGGTACCGCAGGGATTGGTGCTGGGACCCCAGTTATTCACAATATATATTAATGATCTAGACGAGGGAACTAGATGTAATATCTCCAAGTTTGCAGACGACACAAAGCTGGGTGGGCCTGTGTGCTGTGAGGAGGATGCAGAAAAACTCCAGTATGATTTGGATAGGTTGGGTGATTGGGCAGATGCATGGCAGATGCAGTATAATGTGGATAAATGCGAGGTTATCCACTTTGGTGGCAAAAACAGGAAGGCAGATTATTATCTGAATGGCAATAGATTGGGAAAAGAGGAAGTGCAACGAGACCTGGGAGTCCTTGTGCACCAGTCGTTGAAGGTAAGCATGCAGGTGCAGCAGGCGGTTAAGAAGGCAAATGGTATGTTGGCCTTCATAGCGAGAGGATTCGAGTACAGGAGCAAGGATGTCTTGCTGCAGTTGTACAGGGCTTTGGTGAGACCACACCTTGAGTATTGTGTGCAGTTTTGGTCGCCTTATCTGAGGAAGGATGTTCTTGCCATGGAGGGAGTGCAGCGAAGATTCACCAGACTGATACCTGGGATGGCAGGAATGACGTATGAAGAGAGATTGGGACAATTGGGCTTGTATTCGTTAGAGTTTAGAAGAATGAGAGGGGATCTCATTGAAACTTATAAAATTCTAACAGGACTAGACAGACTAGATGCAGGAAGGCTGTTCCCGATGGCGGGGGAGTCCAGAACCAGGGGTCACAGTCTAAGGATAAGGGGTAAGCCATTTAGGACTGAGATGAGGAGGAATTTCTTCACCCAGAGAGTGGTGAACCTGTGGAATTATCTACCACAGAAGGCAGTTGAGGCCAGTTCATTAAATATATTCAAGAAGGAGTTAGATATATTTCTTAAGGCTAAGAGGATCAAGGGATATGGGGAGAAAGCAGGGACAGGGTACTGAATTTGGATGATCAGCCATGATCGCATTGAATGGCGGAGCAGGCTCGAGGGGCCAAATGGCCTACTCCTGCTCCTATCTTCTACCTTTCTATGTTTACGTGTTAACTGAAGTAAGTTATAGCAGCAAACAAGCATTGAATTTTCAGCAAATTGGACTCTCATTTGCTACAAGGGGGGTGATTTTGCCAGCCCTGGGGAGGTGGGTTTGGAGACGGGACTGCCGGGAAAATGGCAGAATCTGGGGGTGGGTACCCATCCCGCCCCCAACCTGCCTCCGTGCCATCTTCCCAGGAGGCGGGTACCCGACCCGCGCCGGGTCCCGTCTCCTGGAGGCCGGAAGGTGATTACAGCCACTTAACTGCCTGTTAACAGGTAGTTAAGAGGATTATCCCCATTTTTCCACCAGAGGCGCGGGCTTCCCGACGTCGGGAAACCCCACCAGGGTCAGCGAGGCGAGTAGTGGGTCTGCGGGCGTCTGCGGGGGTGCAAAAGTGTGCTGTGGAGGTAAGTGATGGGTGCACGTGTGGAGAGGTAAGTATGTGAGGTGAATGGAAAGTGATAGAAAATGTTTACTTACCTTTGTTTCTTCCTGCAGGCTTCCACCTAGAAGGACAAGGGCAGCAGGCGCATGGGAACACCACCAACTCCAAGTTCCCCTCCAAGTCACACACCATCCTGACTTAGAAGTATATCGCCGATCCTTCATCGTCGCTGGGTCAAAATCCTGGAACTCCCTACCTAACAGCACTGTGGGAGTA
This sequence comes from Squalus acanthias, assembly GCA_030390025.1. Taxonomy (NCBI): domain Eukaryota; kingdom Metazoa; phylum Chordata; class Chondrichthyes; order Squaliformes; family Squalidae; genus Squalus; species Squalus acanthias. The sequence goes on from CM059429.1 coordinate 46,165,882, forward strand.
CCATTACCACACGGACTGCAGCGGTTCAAGAAGGCAGCTCACCACCATCTTCTCAAGAGCAACTAGGGATGGGCAATAAATGCTGGCATTGCCAGCGATGCCCTGACCCCATAAACGAATTAAAAGAAAACCGAGGCCCTGTCTGCTCTCTCAGGTGGATGTAAAAGATCCCATGGCACTATTTTGAAGAAGAGCAGGGGAGTTATCCCCGGTGTCCTGGCCAATATTTATCCCTCAATCAACATCACTAAAACAGATTATCTGGTCATTATCATATTGCTGTTTGTGGGAGCTTGCTGTGAGCAAATTGGCTGCCACGTTTCCTACATTACAACAGTGACTCCACTTCAAAAAGTACTTAATTGGCTGTAAAGTGCTTTGTGACATAACAACAGAAAACGCTGGAAAAACTCAGCAGGCCAGGCAGCATCCGTGGAGAGAGAAACAGAGTTAACGTTTCGGTGGTCGTGAAAAACGCTATATAAATGCAAGTCTTTCTTTCTACTATAAATGGAGTATGAGAAATTGCATTCAACTGAGATTGGTCTCACCCAGTTCACAATATCTACCAGTAATGTGGTCATTGAAATCAGTTAAGTCCTATGTACAATAACTTTTTTCCGATTTGCTCCATATTTACAGCTGTTCTTAACTGGAGATGCAAATTAGCTTCTACCAATGTCAGGTGAGAGCATGGGTTGATACACAAGATAAGGGTTGCTCAGGCCTTGGCCTGACTTTTGATACACTCAGGTAAGGGCATGGCGACAATTTTTGTTTACACACTTCCAAGATCAAGGTGAAATGACCACTAAGACTATAAGCACCATGATTCTGTGCCAGCTTTGAGAGTTTATTTGCATCTGAAGAAATCAGCTATGTACTTTTAAAACTAACATGCTAGTATAGCACTGCAGACTCCAATTATCATGTTGCCAATTTTGTGTGCAAGATCTTTTGTATCAGGACAGGGAAACCCCATTGCAGGTATATCCTTTTCCTGTCTATGAATTGAGTGTATAAACTTTTTTTTATCTCCAAGTGCCAATTTAGAACTGGCTCAGATCTTAGCATATTTTAAACAAACTGATGTAACCATAGTGCATACATTGGTCTGTAACTAGTTACTATCTGATACATGTCCTATTTTGGGGACATGATGCAGTATAAACAGAATATAGATTGTATTTAATCTGTATTAATGTAATTTCAATTGAATCTGATCCCTTGCTGATTTTAGTGGTACACAAAGTAGCTCTGACAATGTTCACTCCAGGTATTTTGAAAGTTAATCAGCAGAGATAGATCCATTTGTACTACAGGATACAGATAAGAACATGCCAGTTGGATGACATCAAGCACTGCTGATGTCACCTTGTTAATGTCTCTGCTGCTAGGCAACAGCAATGCCTGTTTGTGATTCCAGACTGTAACCCAGAGACTATAAAGCCAAGCTGACATTAAACTCACCTCTTTAGAGCAAATTGTACAGTGAACCAAGGCAGGCAATGATAACATTTCAAATTTGACTTAACCTTTGAATCCATATCAGTGGCATTATATTGGTAATCTGGACAGACACAGAGGACTCTTGCTCTTGAACTCTGATGTTTCTCCTACATAGCCTCAAGTGAATCTGATAAGAACAACATAATGATTAGACCGGTTCTAAAAAATCAAATCAGATCATTTCAAAGATCTAAGTCACCATCCTTCTCATTGTCACCATTCACTACTCATTTGCAGACTGCAATTGTTATCTTTTCTGATTTCATCTTCCTTCTTGTCACACAAATTGAATATCCCATATATGCTATGGAAGTGTCTCTGGCAGCTAACTTGCCTTTGGAGGCACTTCTAATGTAAACAAGATGACGTACATGCCTCTGCACAAGACCACTTTAATGGTAGTCCACCATACAGGCTGGCACTGTAGTTTCACAGTGCTGGCCTGTACAGATTATCCACAGACATTAGGAAAGGTCCCCTGCCAGAAACATAAAGTTGCAAATGTGACTTTTGAGCAACCAAGCAGGCACAAGATTGAGCATGTGCAGTCGCTTTAAAGGTGTAATTGCAATCTTGCACAGTTACATTAACGTTACCACTGGTGCCTGAAGTCCACCCCACAATTTTTTTTAAAACCTTGCATTTCTGTAGTGCTCCTCACATGCAGGAAGATGTCTCAAAGCATTTTATATTAAGGAAAATAAAGTAGTGGACACTAAACAGGAGTAAAAAAGGGAAAATTAAGCAACTTAGATGAGAGTGAAAGTCATAGTGAAAGAGAAGGGTTTTGAGGAGGATTTCAAAAGTACGAAGGGAGGTGGCAAGGTAGAAGACATGGCAAGGGTTCCAAAGGACAGGAATATAGTGGCTGAATGAACACACACCAATGGCTGAAGAGAGGGAGCAGGGTACTACGGTTTTCAAAGCAGTGGGTAAGAATAAGGGGGCAGAGGTGGGAAAAAGCAGTATTCATAACAGAATGGGTGTGGGAAAGCTGATGTCAGGGTTGAGCAGTACATTAAGGGTCTGTCTGAGGCTGATGTAGTTGAGGTGAGATGTAGATTAATGGATGTATTGATGTCATTGAGGCTGGTAAACCAAAGGAGGAGCGGTTAGAATAAAACAGGGAACTTGAGGGAGAGTTGGGGGAGGGCTAGTTTTTTATTCCGGGATGAAAAGTGACAGTGAAGAAGTTTGAGGCAGGCAGGGCGATGTGTAGAAAAATGGAGATGAGGAGGTGGTTGGAGAGGATCCAGCCAACTGTAGGGACCTCACAGATCTTGAGGACAAGACTGGGGGAGATGGTCAGGAATTTGATCTGGAGGGTCAGGTTCAGGAAGATTAGTAATGCAAGGAGGTCAGCATAGGTGGGTGAAGTTGAGTTCAGGTGGAAATTAAAGTCACTGAAGATGAAAAGTAGCACACTTCAGAAGCTATGATCAAACAGGAAGCAGGAGATTTCAGTGAAAAAAATGTCTGGAGGTACGTTAAACAAGGAGCATCTTAAAAGAGAGGTGGGAGTGCTGGTCGCGGATGAAATGTTTGAATGTGGAGAAGGAGCTAGAATCATAACATCATAGAATTTTACTCCACAGAAGGAGGACAATTGGCCCATTGCATCTGTACCAGCTCTCTGAAAGAGCAATCCACACAGACCTATTCCCCTACCCTTTCCCTATACCCTTTAAAAGTTTTCTTTTTCAAATATTTATCCACTTCCCTTTTGCAGGCCATTATGGATTGTGCTTCCAGCACTGTTTCCAGTAGGGCATTCCACATCCTAACAGCCTTCTGCATAAAAAAAGGTCTGCTAACTTTTCTGTTCATTCTTTTGCTGTCGATATTAAATTGATGTTCTGTCATTACCAAGTCACCAACCTCATCCAAACCACTCATATTTGAATTGGGACGGGGGGCGGGGGGGAGAGGGGGTTGGGTGGGCACGGTTAGAGATTTGTTGTATGGGTTGGGCAGACAAGGGAAGACTTGCTGGGGAAACTGAAAAGGTGTAAATGGAAGAGAGTGGTATGAGGAGTAAGATTGAGAGAGTAACTCAAGAGCAGCAAGGTGAGTGGGAAAGCCGTTAGAAAAGGGAATGAGACAGTAAGGGTGATTACTGCAGTAGAGCCAATGCCATGTGCCACAGTGATGTCACATGGGATGCCCAGATAGAGGCAGAGGGAAGCAGTAAGCCAGATCAGTAGGCACAAGAGTCTAGGTCAGTGGAGGGAAAGGAGTTTAGTAGAGGAATAATGGCGGATGTGGGGGGGAGCGGGGAGGTCTGGCTGGAGAGCAGAGTGATTGTGGAACAATGGTTGGGAAGGATTGGGTGCAAGTAAGGGAGGCAAAAATAGTAGCAAGAAGGTGGTTAAAGAGAGGAGATGGTTAATAGTCAGGGATGCTTGCTGGGGCGGCAGCCATTAAGCCAACAACAACTTACATTTTATAGCGTGCCTTTAATGTTGAAAAACATCTCAAGGTGCTTCACAAATGGATTTCAAGCCAAATCATGAGATATTAGGAGGATCAACCAAAAGTTTGGTTGCAAAGGTGGATTTCAGGGAGAGTCTTACAAGAGGAGACAGAGGTGAAGAGGCAGAGGTGTTTAGGGACAGCCACCAATGGAGGGAGACAAAAGAGGCCCGAGTCAGAGAAACAAAAATTTAGGAGGGGCATTTTTATGCTTGAGGAAGTTATAGAGTAACGGAGGGTTGAGGCCATGAAGAAATTTAAATGCAATGATGAGAATTTAACATTTTAGGCATTGAGGGACTGGAAGCCAATTAAGGTCTGCAAGGACAGGAGTGATGGGCGAGCAGGACTTGGTGCAGGATAGGATACGAGCAGCAGCATTTTGGGTGAGTTTAAGTTTATAGAGGGTGGAGGAAGGGAGACCGGCTTGGAGGATATTGGAATAGTCGAGTCTGGAGATGGCAAAGGCAGGATGAGGATTTCTGTGGCAGATGGGCTGAAGTGAGGTGAGCATAGAAGCATAGAAGCATAGAAGATAGGAGCAGGAGTAGGTCATTCGGCCCCTCGAGCCTGCTCCGCCATTTAATGAGATCATGGCTGATCATCCAAATTCAGTACCCTGTCCCTGCCTTCTCGCCCTATCCCTTGATCCCTTTAGCCTTAAGAAATATATCTATCTCCTTCTTGAATATATTTAATGAATTGTCCTCAACTGCCTTCTGTGGTAGAGAATTCCACAGGTTCACCACTCTCTGGGTGAAGAAATTCCTCCTCATCTCAGTCTTAAATGGCTTACCCCTTATCCTTAGACTGTGACCTCTGGTTCTGGACTCCCCCGCCATCGGGAACATCCTTCCTGCATCTAGTCTGTCTAGTCCTGTTAGAATTTTATAAGTTTCAATGAGATCCCCTCTCATTCTTCGAAACTCTAGCAAATATAAGCCTAATCGACCCAATCTCTCTTCATACGTCATTCCTGCCATCCCAGGTATCAGTCTGGTAAATCTTCGCTGCACTCCCTCCATGGCAAGAACATCCTTCCTCAGATAAGGCGACCAAAACTGCACACAATACTCAAGGTGTGGTCTCACCAAGGCCTTGTACAACTGCAGCAAAACATCCTTAATGATGCAACTGGCTTGCTAGGCCATTTCAGAGGGCAGTTAAGAGTTTCTGTGGGTCTGGAGTCCCCAGACTGGGTAAGGTCAGCAGATTTCCTTCCCTAAAGGACATTAGTGAACCAGCTGGGTTTTTACGATGGTCACCATTAGTGATACTAGCTGTTTTTTAAATTGCAGATTTATTTAATTAACTGAATTTAAATGCCGCGGTGGGATTTGAACTTATAGTCTCCGGATATTAGTCCTGGCCTCTGGATTACTAGTCCAGTAACATAACAACTATACCACCGTGATGTATGTTATAAAGCTGTTGATGATGTAAGATAGGAGCAACATGATCACAACATTAGTAATAGCACAAGTTCTGGTGAAAGAGATGGAAGGACTCTGGTGAAGTCTATGGAGTTACAGATGGGGTTTGTGGTGGCCTGGTCAGCAGAGACCAAGAGAGTGTTGATAATCAGAGATTCCAGATTCAGGTGGAAGTAATCTAGAGTTTGGTATAGCGGTCAGAACATGCTGGGTCAGCCTTTGAGGTTGAAGAAGTCCAGGAATGGTGGGGAAAATAGAGTGAATTCATAGTACCCTGTAGCTTCACCATATTGAGGAATCAACTCCAGTAGAAGCAATTTTTCATAGCGTGAGTTTTGCACTTTTATCATTTATAATGTTACATGAAATTTGTGATGCAATGATATCATCATCATGTTTAACAAACTTGCTGGAGTTCTTTGAGGAGGTAACGAGCAGGGCGGACAAAGGTGAACCAGTGGATGTGGTGTATTTGGATTTCCAGAAGGCATTCGATAAGGTGCCACATAAAAGGTTACTGCATAAGATAAGAGCTCACGGAATTGGAGGTAATATATTAGCATGGATAGAGAATTGGCTAACTAACAGAAAGCAGAGAGTCGGGATAAATGGGTCATTTTCCGGTTGGCAAACGGTAACTAGTGGGGTGCCACAGGGATCGGTGCTGGGGCCTCAAGTATTTACAATCTACATTAATGACTTGGATGAAGGGACCGAGAGTAATGTAGCCAAGTTTGTGGATGATACAAAGATGGGTGGGAAAGCAAGTTGTGCAGAGGACTCAAAGAACCTGCAAAGGGATATAGACAGGCTAAGTGAGTGGGCAAACATTTGGCAGATGGAGTATAATGTGGGAAAGTGCGAGGTTATACACTTTGGCAGGAAAAATAAAAAAGCAAATTATTATTTAAATGGAGAGAGATTACAAAATGCTACACTTCAGAGGGACCTGGGGATCCTTGTGCATGAAACACAAAAAGTTAGCATGCAGGTACAGCAAGTAATCAAAACGGCAAATGGAATGTTGACCTTTATTTCAAAGGAGTTGGAGTATAAAAGCAGGGAAGTCCTGCTACAACTGTACAGGGTATTGATGAGACCACACCTTGAGTACTGCGTACAGTTTTGGTCTCCTTATTTAAGGAAGGATATACTTGCATTGGAGGCAGTTTAGAGACGATTCACTAGGTTAATTCCAGAGATGAGGGGGTTGACTTATGAGGAAAGGTTGAGCAGGCGGGGTCTATACTCATTGGAATTTAGAAGAATGAGAGGTGATCTTATTGAAACATATAAGATACTGAGGGGGCTCGACAAGGTAGATGCAGAGAGGATGTTTCCCCTTGTGGGGAAATCTAGAACGCGGGGGCACAGTTTTAGAATAAAGGGCCACCCTTTTAGAACTGAGATGAGGAGGAATTTCTTCTCTCAGAGGGTCGTAAATCTGTGGAATTCTCTGCCCCAGAGAGCTGTGGAGGCTGGGTCATTAAATACATTTAAGGTGGAGATAGACAGATTTTTGCAAGATAAGGGAGTGAAGAGTTAAGGGGAGCGGGCGGAGAAGTGGCTTTGAGCCCAAGATCAGCCATGATCTTATTGAATGGCGGAGCAGGCTCAAGGGGCCAAGTGGCCTATTCCTGCTCCTATTTCTTATGTTCTTATGTTCTTATACTGCTGCCTTCAGAACTGCATCCTCCTCTTAGTATAAACATGATGAAGTGCCTTGTGAGACAATACCATAACAACATCAATCCTCTGCAAAAGGCTTTTTTTAAAGACTGGTGCCTAGAAGTTTGTTTGGTGCCAAAAAGGAATGCAGCCAGCACGCGAACTTCGTGATGCCTACAGATTAGCATGATTGCGGTGTTCAGCCCAGCGTGCAAGGCTAGCACCAATTAAAGCTAGCCTGCACTTCTTAAAGGGAGTCTGCACCGCTTAAAGGGGAGGTGCATTCTGCCTGTAGCAGTTCATTCAACAGGCTGGAGAAGAAAGTGAGAGGAGGAGAAAACAAAAATTATGCCACAAAAGGGGAGAGAGTGTGCGCCTAGGTTGTCCGATACAGCACTGGAGGCCTTGGTGCAGGAGGTCAACTTGAGGCGAGAGGTACTGTTTCCACAGGGGGCCAGGACGCCATCCAGGCAAATGTGTAAAGTCCATTGGGAGCAGATAGCCGCTCTGGTGAATGCCAGCGGTTTAGCCCCAAGGACCTGGACGCAGTGCAGGAAGAAGTTTAATGACCTCACACAAGTAGTCAAGGTCAGTGAATTCATCTTCAAATGTTATATCTAGCCATCTGCACCATAAGCATCACACACTGCTCAATGTACCACACCCCATCACACACCTACCAACAATCTCTACCAAACATGATTTATACCTCACATTCATAGCTTGACCTCACCCTCACTGCTGCAAGCCTCACACCCATATCTCACAGCTTGCACACGCTGTCAGCTATTCAACCATGACAGCCATATCACCCAAACACATTGCACCACACTCACTGACACAATTCCCTTTCTCTTGCAGGAAAAGATAGCTCACAACTGGCGCCAGCAGGACCTAACTAGTGGGGGACAGGCGCGCCTGCATAACCAGACCCTGATGGAGGAGACGGTGCTGGCCATTATTGGGAGGGACATCACTGAGCCCATGGCCAGTGGCGGGGCTGAAAGAATACAAGATGCCGGTATCCTCATACGTAATCCTCCTCCTCACATCCCACTTCCCTCATCCCAGAATCTCTTCTGATTTACAAGCTGCGCATGGTGTAAGCATGCACCTCTTACTTTCCCACCCCCCTCCCCTCACCACAACCCTACCCTTGTGCCTTTCTCATTTCAGAGACCTAAGAAATCCAAGCTGGCCAGTCAGTGGTGCAAGAAGAAGAGGGAGAGGAGAGTGATCATTGAATCATAGAATCATAGAAATTTACCGCACAGAAGGAGGCCATTCGACCCATCATGTCCGTGCCGACCATAAAAGACCTATCCAGCCTAATCCCACCTTCCAGCTCTTGGTCCGTAGCCTTGTAGGTTACGGCACTTCAAGTGCATATCCAAGTACTTTTTAAATGTGATAAGCGTTTCTGCCCCTATCACCCTTTCAGGCAGTGAGTTCAAGACCCTCACCACCTTCTGGGTGAAAAAAATTCTCAACTCCCCTCTAAACCTTCTACCAATTACTTTAAATCTATGCCCCCTGGTTACTGACATCTCTGCTAGCAGAAATAGGTCCTTCCTATCCACTCTATCTAGACCCCTCACAATTTTATACACCTCAATCAAGTCTCCCCTCAGCCTCCTCTGTCCCAGAGAAAACAACCCCAGCCTATCAAATCTTTCCTCATAGCTAAATTTCTCCAGTCCTGGCAACATCCTCATAAATCTCCGCTGTACCCTCTCTAGTGCAATCACATCTTTCCTGTAATGTGGTGACCAGAACGGTACACAGTACTCTAGCTGTGGCCTAACTAGTGTTTTATACAGTTCAAGCATGACCTCCCTGCTCTTATATTCTATGCCGTGGCTAATAAAGGAAAGTATCCCGTATGCCTTCTTAACCACTTTATCTACCTGTCCTGCTACCTTCAGGGATCTGTGGACATGCACTCCAAGGTCCCTCTGTTTCTCTACACTTCTCAGTATCCTACCATTTATTGTGTATTCCCTTGCCTTGTTAGCCCTCTCCAAATACATTACCTCACACTTCTCCGAATTGAATTCCATTTGCCACTTTTCTGCCCACCTGACCAATTTATTGATATCTTCCTGTAGTCTACAGCTTTCTTCCTCACTATCAACCACACGGCCAATTTTTGTATCATCTGCAAACTTGAAGTCTAAATCATTGATCCATACCACAAAAAGCAAGGGGCCTAGTACTGAGCCCTGCAGAACCCCACTGGAAACAGCTTTCCAGTCACAAAAACACCCGTCGACCATTACCCTTTGCTTCCTGCCACTGAGCCAATTTTGGATCCAACTTGCCACTTTCCCTTGGATGCCAATGGCTTTTACTTTTCTGACCAGTCTGCCATATGGGACCTTGTCAAAAGCCTTGTTAAAATCCATGTAGACTATATCAAACGCATTACCCTCATCAACCCTCCTTGTTACCTCCTCAAAAAATTCAATCAAGTTAATCAATCACGACCTTCCCTTAACAAATCTATGCTAACTGTCCTTGATTAATCCATGCCTTTCTAAATGACGATTAATACTGTCCCTCAGTATTTTTTCCAACAATTTGCCCACCACCGAGGTTAGGCTGACTGGCCTGTAATTACTCGGTCTATCCCTTTCTCCCTTTTTAAACAACGGTACGTTAGCAGTCCTCCAGTCCTCCGGCACCACACCTGTAGCCAGAGAGGATTGAAAAATGATGGTCCTAGCCTCCGCTATTTCTTCCCTTGCTTCTCTTATCAGCCTGGGATACATTTCATCCGGGCCTGGCGATTTATCTACTTTCAAAGATGCTAAACCACTTAATATTTCCTCTCTCACTATGTTTATCTCATCTAATATTTCACACTCCATCTCCTGAACTACAACATCTGCATAATTCCTCTCTTTTGTGAAGACAGACGCAAAGTATTCATTAATGATGGCGAACTGGGAGGTGTTACAGATGTCACCTGCTCCAGCCTGGAAGGATCCCGATGTTAGGAAATTCAAGGCCACAGTCACCTTCACAGCCACTGGCAGCACTGTCCTTGCCCTGTGAGGCTGCAGATCTGGTTGCAAGAGATGGCAGAGTTCTGTGAGCACCTCCTTCATAAAGCGCAGACACCTCACACCCTGTTCCTGACTCAGGCTGAGGTAAGAAAATTGCTCTTGGAAGATCTTAGGTTGGTAAGTCCTCCTGCTGAGAGCTCTTCTCCCCTTCCTCCTCCTCCCTCTGCGAGCAGCTTGTCCTCATCTTTGCTGCCTCTACTCCATCTCCCTGACATGCTGCAGGCCAAGTGGGAGGACAACTAGAGCACCCATGACTGGGAGCAAGTGGTCTGACTAGAACCCTTGAAGCCAGAACTAGGGCCTTCTCCACTTGCAGCACCACTCCCTGTCACCTCACCAACTTTAAACAAATCTGGAAAACTCCAAACACTTCCACAAACTTACACAGAGCTGGTAGAAATTAATCAGCAACTCACCTTAGAGTGGTTGCTGATCCCTTTAAATATCTCTGGTGGAGGGTACTTGCTGCTACTGAACGCATGTTCAGCTGTGCGAGGTTAAGACAGGGCATTAGCTCCAGCGTTGAGGATGAAAATAGCAATGCTGGCGTCAAATCATTGTTGCATGCTGATTGACATCATGATCTGCCTACTCAACATACTTCTGGCACACGCTTCTAATGCCCGCCCTACCGCCCTCACCAAGATGGCATCCGGCGCGGCATGCACCAGAAGTGTGTGCGCGCAGATGCCATTTCCGTCACAAAACGGCACCCGTAATGCCAAAAAATCAGATGCTACGGAGCTGAATTTCTAGCCCTTGATGTATTTCCTCTGTTGCCACACTTCTTCCTTGAGTTAAGCAATCGTCATAGCTGCAGAGTTCTCCATGTTGGAAAACTGGACCTTTTTCCAATGAAATGGATCACTCAAGTACTTAAAACTTCCATCTTCTTTCATCTTTGTTCTGATAGAAAGCTTGCAGGATTTGAATATTGTTGTAAATTGAGTTAGTAGAAGAGGTAAGATTAGTATTACTTACCCAAGTATCTGCTGCCTGTTGAGTTGTTCTTACAACTGAGTAGCCTGTTTGCAATGTCACACTCACTTGGGGAGAAAGATAAGCCTGCTAAAAAGCCAAGCTGTTCCAGTACAGCTACAACACTGGCATCTATCCGACAATGTGAAAAACTGCCCAGGTATGTCCTGTCCACAAAAAGCAGGACAAATCCAACCTGGCCAATTACCACCCCATCAGTCTACTCTCAATCATCAGCAAAGTGATGGAAGGTGTCATCGACAGTGCTATCAAGCAGCACTTACTCACCAATAACCTGCTCACTGATGCCCAGTTTGGGTTCCGCCAGGGCCACTCGGCTCCCGACCTCATTATAGCCTTGGTCCAAACATGGACACAGGAGCTGAATTCCAGAGGTGAGGTGAGAGTGACTGCCCTTGACATCAAGGCAGCATTTGACCGAGTGTGGCATCAAGGAGCCCTAGTAAAACTGAAGTCAATGGGAATTGGGGGGAAACTCTCCACTGGCTGGAGTCATACCTAGCCCAAAGGAAGATGGTTGTGGTTATTGAAGGTCAATCAACACAGCCCCAGGACATTGCTGCAGGAGTTCCTCAGGGCAGTGTCCTAGGCACAACCATCTTCAGCTGCTTCATCAATGACCTTCCCTCCAACATAAGTTCAAAAATGGGGATGTTCGCTGATGACTGCACAGTGTTCAGTGCCATTCACAACTCCTCAAATAATGAAGCAGTCCATGCCCGCATGCAACAAGACCTGGACGACATTCAGGCTTGGGCTGATAAGTGGTAGGTAACATTCGCGCCACAGAAGTGCCAGGCAATGACTATCTCCAACAAGCGAGAGTCTAACCACCTCCCCTTGACATTCAACGGCATTACCATCACCGAATCCCCCACCATCAACATCCTGGGGGTCACCATTGACCAGAAACTTAACTGGACCAGCCACATAAATACTGTGGCAACAAGAGCAGGTCAGAGGCTAGGTATTCTGCAGCGAGTGTCTCACCTCCTGACTCCCCAAAGATGGAATACTCTCCACTTGCCTGGATGAGTGCAGCTCCAACAACACTCAAGAAGCTCGACACCATCCAAGACAAAGCAGCCCGCTTGATTGGCACCTCATACACTACCTTAAACATTCACTCCCTCCACCAGCGGCGTACCGTGTCTGCAGTGTGTACCATCTACAAGATACACTGTAGCAACTCGCCAAGCCTTCTTCGGCAGCACCTCCCAAACCCGCTACCTCTTCCACCTAGAAGGACAAGGGCAGCAGGCACATGGGAACACCACCACCTCCAAGTTCCCCTTTAAGTCACACATCATCCTAACTTAGAAGTATATCGCTGATCCTTCATCGTCGCTGGGTCAAAATCCTGGAACACCCTCCCTAACAGCACTGCGGGAGTACCTTCACCACACGGACTGCGGCGGTTCAAGAAGGCAGCTCACCACCACCTTCTCAAGGGCAATTAGGGATGAGCAATAAATGCTGGCCTTGCCAGCAACGCCCACATCCATAAAACGAATAATAAAAAAAATGTCACACTCACTTGGGGAGAAAGATAAGCCGCACCCAGTAAGTGATGCACGCATGTTGCCTGTTGCATTTTATTTTCTCACATCTGTTGAACCAGTTTTTTCAGAGAGTGGATTGACTTGCTACAGAGTTTTTTTTAGAATATTGCAGTAGTCTGAGAACTGTTGACAGAGGCTGGCATCAAACGTGGTGAGAAAACTAAGTTCTTCATACTAAATACATTCTTATTTCATCAAGTGCCCAATATAAAATCAATGGCATTTTTGTCCCAAAGCGACATAGAATGAATATGAATTCAGGCTCAATCATTTTTAAAGAAGTGGGAACCATTCCATTTTTTCTGCCTATAAATGTCAGACTGAAAACAGTTAACAACAGCCATGCCCATAGGAAATATTAATGTATTTTGGAAAAGATACCAGTTTGGAGTTGGATGGTACCTTATTGCCTAACTCATGATGGCATGAAACTAATCCCTGAGATGAGGTAAGAGAGTTTTCATTATGGTGTTACTTTGAGTTAAAATCTATCGAGGTTATACTGACATATTTATGCTGGATCACTGCAAATGCCACATTCATTCGACCATGTAAATTAGGTATGGAACTGGAACTCTGACCCTATCAGTCCAGTACTTTATCATGAACACAAGGGAGAAATTCAATGATGTATGCCACTTTTTTGGGCATAGAAGAGAGACAAATTTCAGGTTGCGATCACCTGCAACTGATCTACCAGGAAGTGCACTGGCTGCCAAATTGGGCACACACCTGAAACAGGCATTAGGCATCTTACACATGCAAATCGAGGTCCTACTGCCAATTGTAGGACCCCGATTGGAATTTGTTTACAAGTGGGCAGAGATTGCACTGTGCATGCTTCGCCCAATTATTCTGGGTCTTGAGCAGCCTAACCAGTAGCCCTTAAAGGGTCCTCTGGAAGGCACTCAAAAATCGGCCAGAAATCATGTTACAAGTTACATTTCTATGGAGCTAGGAGTAGCAGGAGTGCTCCTCCTGGCTCCACAAAAATACTGTTGCTGCCACTGGCAGCTCATCTGTTGAATGCAAATGAGGCCCGAGGTGGAATTTTGATCAGGTCTCAGGATACCAGCACATGAAACAATCGCTTTGGTGGCTTGTTGCCGCCCGTTTTGGGCACAAAACTAATTTCTCAGTCATAGTCTCATGAAGACTACTGATTTGGTGGGATTGGCATGAGATATTAATACATTAGGTTAGTTCCCCTGATCTTGGGATGATAGAATCATAGATTTTTCCAGCACAGAAGGAGGCTATTTGAATTATTGTCATAGAGTCATAGAGTTATACAGCACAGAAAGAGGCCCTTCGGCCCATCGTGTCCACGCCGGCCATCAAGCCCTGTCTATTCTAATCCCATTTTCCAGCACTTGGTCTGTAGCCTTGTATGCTATGGCGTTTCAAGTGCTCATCTAAATGCTTCTCGAATGTTGTGAGGGTTCCTGCCTCTACCACCCTTTCAGGCAGTGAGTTCCAGATTCCAACCACCCTCTGGGTGAAAAAGTTTTTCCTCAAATCCCCTCTAAACCTCCTGCCCCTTACCTTGAAACTATGCCCCCTGGTTATTGACCCCTCTACTAAGGGGAAAAGTTCCTTTCTACCCTATCTATGCCCCTCATAATTTTGTACACCTCAATCAGGTCCCCCCTCAGCCTTCTCTGCTCTAAGGAAAACAACCCCAGCCTGTCCAGTCTCTCTTCATAGCTGAAGCGCTGCAGCCCAGGTAACATCCTGGTGAATCTCCTCTGCACCCTCTCCAATGCAATCACATCCTTCCTATAGTGTGGCGACCAGAACTGCACACAGTATTCCAGCTGTGGCCTAACTAGCGTTTTGTACAGCTCCATCATAACCTCCCTGCTCTTATATTCTATGCCTCGGCTAATGAAGGCAAGTATCCCATATGCCTTCTTAACCACCTTATCTACCTGTCCTGCTGCCTTCAGGGATCTATGTACATGCACACCAAGGTCCCTCTGATCCTCTGTCCTTCCTAGGGTCCTACCATTCATTGTGTATTCCCTTGCCTTGTTAGTCCTCCCAAAATGCATCACCTCACACTTTTCAGGGTTAAATTCCATTTGCCACTGTTCTGCCCATCTGACCAACCCGTCTATATCGTCCTGTAGCCTGAGGCTTCCCTCTTCGCTATTTACCACCCCACCAATTTTCGTGTCATCTGCGAACTTACTGATCATACCTCCTACATTCATATCTAAATCATTAATGTACACTACAAACAGCAAGGGACCCAGCACCGATCCCTGCGGTACACCACTGGACACAGGCTTCCAGTCACAAAAACAACCTTCGACCATCCCCCTCTGCCACCTGCCACTAAGCCAATTTTGGATCCAATGTGCCAAGTTGCCCTGGATCCCATGGGCTCTTACCTTCTTGTACCTGTGCCAGCGCTCGGAAAGAGCTACCCACTTAGTTCCTATCCTCAGCCTTTTTCCCATAATCTCTCCCTTCATACTGTTGGGGATGATCTTACATTTATTCCTTCTACTTACTAACTCACCAGTCAATGGAAATTGTTATTCAGTATTTACTTTATCAAACCCCTCAGAATTTGAACACCTCTATCCAATCTCTTAGTCTTCTATGTTCGAATCAAAAGTATCATGGTCTCTATTTTTTTCTATGCCCAAGCCTCTCATTCCTGGCATCATTTCCGTAAGCCTCTTTTGCACCCTTTGCATTTGTACTCTATTTATAGACCCCTATTTATAAAACTTAGGGTTCCATATGCTTTTTTTTTTACAGCTTTTCCAACTTGCCCTCCCACTTTTTAAGATTTTGGTATTTGAATCCCTAAGTCTCTCTGCTCCTCCACTTTTTAAACTTTTACCATCTATGTTCTCTCTTCTTCTTCACAAAATGTATCACTTTATAATTCTTCATGTTAAATGTCATCTGACATATATCTGCCCAAATTCACTAACCTATCCTCATGTTGTGCCTCACAGTCCTCTTCACAATTAACCATGGCCCCCATACTAAAGCACAGATCAATTGGGAAGAGCAATGATCCCAAGCTAAAATTACATGGCCTGAATTTAGCTCTCACACTAAGCAGTCTTCCGTTATCTTTTATTGGAATCTTTTATTGCAGAATAACAAATCCAAAATAGTTTAAAGATATTCACGTTTTCATGGTAGATGTCAATTTGAAGAAATTGCGATTGACGTACTCATCCTGCTGACCTCCCATCCTTGCTCCTGGCTCTGTGACCCGCAACAACTCACACAGAGACTTGCATGTTACAGCAAACCGACCACACTCCTGAAATCGACCTCAGCGTCTATGTTTTTGTAACAAATGGCACAAGGACTAACATGTTTTTAATAAAAACAGGTTGGCTTCCTTAGCTCCGACCTGCGTGTGTGTGGTGGTGGGTGGGGGATAGAAAGAGTATGTTGTCACATGTATAGGACTCACCAGAGAACTGAGGTTGGCTTGAACATGTGCACACAAAGCAAGCTGTGATTCTTTCACACTGGTCTATTGTCGATGGAGCCATTCTCCTGAGAGCAGTGCTAACATTTTTTGTAACCAGCAGTGTGAAGACGGGTCACGGGAGCATTCTATTTATAGTTCCATTTTACACTTACAGTTTAGAAATAGCCACAACTTTTTCACAGATGCTCCAATTATTTTTCAATGAAATGTAACTTTAATCCTGATAAAACTAAATCGAGTGAGGCCTGTTTTATTATTCTTTCCTTCTGGCAGGAGAGGTTCAGTTTCTTCTGATGTTTGTGAAGACAGTGCTGGATCGCAGTCCTCTAAAGGGTTAGTTGGCGAGCGGGTTTCCAGCTCTGCATTCGCAGTCAAGCACTTCTCTCACTTCTGGCACACAAGAACAAGGAATGAGCACATTCGGTGTCTGCGTGGTTGGCGCACAGCGCACAGAAGCAGAGGCGTAAATAAACAACCAGCAGCAGCCTGTGCTATTTCCTGGTGAGAGTTGGGAGATTAAAGTCCTCCGCACTGCTTGGCTTTGCCAGGCGCTGAGAGACTCCGCCCAACCCTGGTGCAGCCTCGGAGTGACGAAAGCGGTCTCTACTTAAAGACCGGCGGATCGGTGACAAGAGCCGAACGCTGCCCTCCCCCGCGACTCTGCTCAAACTGGATCCCAACTCGCTCTCCTCACCAATCCGCCCGATGAGAGCGGCGGCTCCTCGCTCCCAACACAGATCCTTGCCACGGCCCGAGCGGCCGGCGTCGCGTCCCATTGAGCGGCTGTAGCTCGCAGTCGGAGCCCGATGCTGAACTGATCGGGGAAGGTAGGAGCCTCGTCCACTTGGCTGTAAGTTCGGAGACTTTTAGCAAACTGTTCGGGTGAACCCTGTCTTATTAGAGGGGGAAAATCCTCACCGCCCCTCAGGCTCCGACTCTGCCCCCAAGTGCCGGAGAATTTTTTTTTGGGGGGGGGAGCTGAGAGGACTTCAAGCTTGTCACCCTTCCTGGTCCCGTTTCAGACAGCCAAACAATTTTTTTAAAAGTCTCATCTTTTATCAGATCGGATTTCTTGTCGGTTTGACGTGTTTAAAGTCAACAAGGTGCTAGAAGTGGGGTGAGGGCTTTATCAGCAGCCGGCCAGTCAGTGCTTACTTTTGGTGGCGGACTGTTAGTGTTTTGTCTGAATTTAGTTATTTCTGACGCTCCTCACAGCTGCAATTCCGCCAGCCTCTTGCTGCTGCAGAAAAAGTTTGGGGCGTTTGCTGCGGGCGGGCGGGCGGCGCAGCTGTCGGACTGGACTGACTGGCCAATTCCCGGCCGCCTTCACGTAGCCGCTGCTGGGAACATCCATTCTGCACGTACGAGGTTTGGGATTAATTATCCGGAGCATTGTTGGGAGCTCGCCCTACGTGCCTGAGGGGGGAAAACGTCGGAGGGGAGGGAGGAGTTGAGAGATTTAAATCTTGAGTTGAACTGAATATGCTTTAGTTTAAAGAGGACGGGGTGGGGTGGGCGGGGGAGAGAAGATTAAAAAAAAACGTGTTTAATGACTGTCGATCCTCCTGTCAACAGGTCGGCGAGCTTCGATTGTGCAGAGTAAAAGGAGCATGGAGAAGAGTTTGCGTCTGTGTGGGCCGCGGGCAGACTCTGCCAGGGCGGCTTTACTGAGCGTGCAGTGCACGGACCTGGGCTGCTCCAGCCCGCCAGCACCAAACTTTCCAACAGAGATGACTTTGTCCAACAAAGTGCCGCTCATCAATACTTTCCTCAAGAAGAAACACGCACAGAGAAAGTTGGAAGGGAGGAATCTCCGCGCATTGGGATTAATCCTCACCAGTTTGTTACGATCGGACAAACTGAGCGACGGGGTGTTTCTTCCTCGGAGTTGTGAAGAGAACCGGACCAGTTTATTTGAACCTTTGAAAAAAGACTCGAATGAAAATCAAGCGTGCCCGAAGTCAGCAAATGATGTTTCCACAATAATGCCATCTGCGGGAAGTCATGGCCAGATGCAGCACCGGCCGGTCCTGGAACACGATGGCCAGGAGACTGGGCTCCCATCTGATCACTCCTTTGCCACCGAGGCATCTGCCATTATCGCCACTTCTGCAAACTTGCCATTCCAGAGCTCGACACATTCCACCCAAGATGCTGTCACCCCGGAGTGCTTCGACAACATGGGCCAGCCTCATGCCAATAGCTTGTACCAGAACCCCTTCTGTCACGATCTACTGAACCAGGCTAAGACCGAGAAAGATTTAAAGACTGGTATTTTTCAGGATAAGACCGAGGAGGCATCCATTGACCTTGTCTTTGATCTTTTGACTCAGTTACAGTATCACACCCATCAGGAAGAGGGAATAGAAATATGTGACGAATTTTTGCAGGGGATTTGTGTTTATGGGAATGACTGTCCAAAACATCACACAGTGCTACCTTACCACTGGCAACTGAGAAATATTATAACTCACACTTGGCAAGCAGTGCCTGACGAGGCACAGGAACATTTAGAAAGGCTGTACTGCAATCCTGACAATGACCAAGTCAAGCTTCAATATCAGTAAGTAACAGAAGTAGGATAGATTTATTATTTACTTTATTTTGAAACATTATTTTAATATTCCAGTGCTGCTTTTTGTTGCCTGTCTTCAAATCAGCAATAAAAAGTGCCTTCATTTGAGTTTGTCTGATCATTTCCAAGTGATGGTTTTTAAAAATACATGTGGGGACCTGTTTGAGTAGAGACAATTATTAGTTCTTTTATAGTTTGATACAGGTGAGGTGCTCCTCAAGGAACTAGCTTAAATGTCTGTTGAATTTCAGTGCACAGAAGCCCAGCACCATTGTGATGTTGTGTTTCCATAGTAACAAGATGCAGATAACAGCATGCTATGCCCTGCCAAAATACTTGTAAACAAGTTGGTGCTGCACATCACTTGCATGGTTACCGCACTATTTGGTTAATGCTACTAATCATTTGTGGTCAGCCTAGCTTTAGTGAAAATCTGTTTGGACACAAGAAAAATGCATGTTCAGCATCTCCCTCACAGAAAGGTTGAGTAAAAACCATCAGTAGTCAACTGATTCTCACTGATCAGACATGTCTGTATAACTCAAACAAGTATTAGTGCATTTACCTAACTGAATTACATAGTTTTGGCTTTCACTAGCTGCATAAAAATAAAATCCACATATCATTCTCATACAAGAATGGCTTAAAAGTGATGGTATGCAAACATGCAGTGATACATTCCAGATTTAAAATTCTAGAATGTAATGTGCTGGCTTGTACAGCTGCTGGTACCATACTAGCACATGCCATTCCACTTTGAGCCTTGTTTTATATATCAAACCTTGTTAGTAACTGGATGGCTGCAATGACACTTCAGGCCAGGGCACTAGAGAATGCATAACATGATTTCAGCATTCCTGCTGACTGTCAGAAGAAAGCCAAAGTGGAGATTTTTTTGTTTAGTTTGACTTCCTTTGCATCACATAGCATTGGTCACAACCTGGAAGGGACACAGCTGACCTGCTTCCAGGCCTCTGTTAATGCTGCTCTTAGTTTGGCCACCAGAGGCGCATAGAGCAAATTGGGATGATTCAACATCCCACACCCTTCTTCCCTTTCTTCTGCAATGTCACAAAGCAGCTCCACAGGGCACAGTTTGTAATAAAGAACATCCGTAATTGCAGGGGCACGTCCATTTTCTACCACTTTATGCAACTGGATATTGGTGTACCAACGCTGTGATCCACAGGCCATATTATAACATGGCGTGTAGAGATGGTTGAGTGTATTGAAACTCAAGCCTCCTTAGATTAAGAAATTGAGTTGGCATTTTCAGAGTGATGACCATTTTGTGATTATAATGTCGCTACTTAAAGGTGTTTTTGTGATAGTGGGATGGTTTCTTTCAATTATTAATGGACCATCGTATTTCTTTTTGTGTGTGTGTCTCACATTGACAACTGAAAATAAAAAGAGTTTTCAATTACTTGAAATTTTTGCATGTCCTGAAGGGACGGTGGGGGTGGGGGGTCCAATTTCGACATATTTGTTTTTCTGGGAAAAATACATATTGTTTATATTTTCAATCTATAATGGATGTAACATGAACTTCAGAATGAGTATCTTATTAACAGAATGACCTGAATTACATTTACAGTAATTCTTCAGAGGGCTTCAACTAACATAACAAATTATCAGTTGGTTTCAATTAAAAATAAGTATTGCTGCTTATCTGCTGGAATTGTAATTTTTATATGTTAGGTAGACAGGACCTGTACTCTGTACTAGAGGGAGTGCTGCTCCTGTAATTCAATCGGTACAGTGTCAAGGTGATTGTGTTCCATAATGTCTGTCACTGAACCTAATCTTAAATGAATTGATTCAAAAGAGCACTGAGGCTGGTTATTTTATTTTTGAAAAATGAACTTTTATGGGATGCTTGCCTTTGGAATAGTTAGTGAGTGAGGTAAAATATCTTGTGTTAAATTGCCTTTTAAACGTGGAATTTGTGGGACACAAAATCAACGCAGTTCCATCCCAACATATGATGCAATGCTCGAGTTACTGGTGACCAGTTAAGATATGGGAAATACAGTCACTTCTTTATGCTGTTGATGCCAGTTCCATCCTGTGTACATAAGGGAGTGTCTTTATTGTCAGCCTTTTTCTAGAAAGTGGTACCAGTGTTAATGCCAGTTATTTCCAAATAAACACCTGATTGGTTTGGGCCAGATTGTTGCTTTCTTAGATTGTGTGTTTGTTGCAAAATAAGATCACCTTAACATAAAATGGAAATTGTGCACAAACAGTCCACTAATGATCCTGAGCCTGAATTAGTACAAATCTCTTAACCTCTTAGTGTACTAGTCGCATTTGCTGTGCCAATCATATGCAGCTTGCGTTTGTTTAACAGGCTAAGAGTAATGAGGAGTCTCTTGGACCAATCATTTAAAGAAAAAAAAACTTGAGATTGTAACATAATCTACTGAATTGAATCAGGATGGACCTCCTCCAGGGACAACGCCTGCACTGATCTGT
Source organism: Squalus acanthias (assembly GCA_030390025.1). NCBI lineage: Eukaryota > Metazoa > Chordata > Chondrichthyes > Squaliformes > Squalidae > Squalus > Squalus acanthias. The sequence goes on from CM059429.1 coordinate 46,187,115, forward strand.
AGTTTTGATAACTGTTGGTTTATATTTGATGTCAGTTTTGCTTGTTAAAAAGAAAAAATAATTTTTATGGAGGCAAATTTTCACAGTTGCTATGCAGACCAGTGGTGCAAGCAACAACAAAATGACAGGACACAGCTGGTCATGAGAGGAATTGCAGTGTGAGTCATTAGTAACATCAGTTGCACATGTCCATCCAGTCGGAACTCTGCAAGTTATCTTTCTGTGTCAGGGCACTATGGGGCATGTGGGGATGGCTCTGAACCATTTCAAAAGATCCGATACAAGCCTAGGGACATGTGAATCCCTGATATTAAAACACCTTACATGATGAATTTCTGAGGAACATACAAAAAGAACGGGCAGGATAAGACCATCTGGTTAATCAAGCCTGTCCCATACAGTTGCATCATGATTAGACACCCCCTACCCACCAGCAGCCAGATAATCTCCAGGGAGAGGCAAACAAAAAGATAAAACCCCACAGCCAATTAGTGGGGGGGGGGGGGGGATATGGAAAATTTCTCCCCTTAGGTGATCAAAACCTGTTCAGGAGACCACATTGACTAAGCTTATACTACCTGATAATTCATCCACCTTTTATAAGGTATGATCTCTGTCCTAGCTAGGAACTGGTTCAGCTCTCTTTTGAAGGTATACAGAGAGTCAGCACTCACCACACGAACCAGCAACTTGTTCCATAGGTCTACCGTCCTCTGGGAAAAGAAGAATCACATAACATCTAACCTAGCCCTACTCTTGCGTAACTTATACGTAAGAGTCCTGGTCTTGCCAAATCTATCAGTAGGAAGACAATTGAGCCCTTTAACTATTTTGTATACCTCTATCAAATCACCCGGAAGTCTGCACATCTCTAAAGTGAATAGATCCAACTTTTTAAGCCTATCTGAGTAACAAAGGATCCATTATCGTGGCCCTCCTCTGAACCTTTTCCAAAGCCTCTAATACACCCACCATATGAGGGTACAAAAACTGGATGCAGTATTCTAAATTTGAAGTGCAATGACAACGTAGCAGCCATTGCCCCACAAATAGCCTTGAGATGAATGACCAGTCAGTGGTTGACTGAGGAATGTTGGATACAACACTGGGAGAACTCACCTGTTCTTCAAATAGCGCCGTGGGGGCTTTAACATCCACCTGAACAGACAGAATCATGGTTTATTGTCTCATCCAAAAGAACAGTACTTCTGTCAATGTAGCACACCCTCAAAACTGTGACTGGAGAGTCAGAATTAGATTATAAATTCAAGCCCTGGTGTGGGGCTAGAGCCTGCAACCTTCTGACCCAGGCTCAAGATTGCTATGAACTAAGTCATCCTACCAGTTGGTGGTGGTAGTTGGGGGTGCAGGTAGGATGATGTTGCTAACAATTCAGAACAGGTCGAGTTGTTACTATAACAATGGTGTCTGTTTGACATCCTCCTGAGAAGGAACTGTTCCATAAACTCAAGCAGGAAGGGTGATTACATGTAGAACAGTAGTTTTGCAATCCCACTATTTTTACAGTTTCGAAAGAGCTTATATTATAAAACTTTCTACGTAAAGTCTACTTTTGAAATTGCCTAAAAGTATTTTTGTAAAGCGTGGGAAATGTGCATGTTCTGCAGCCATCTTTATACCATTAAACCAGCTGCTCTCTAATGGTGTACGTGGCGATGATGTCATCAGGTTGACAATGTCACAATGGCTGAATGGTTGTGTAAACAGGATTTGTTTGGTTAGAAACAGCTGACAACACCGGCTCATTAAAGTTCCAATTGTTTCTCATAAGAACAGAAATAACCTTGAGACACACCAGCAAGAAGCAACAAACTGCTGGGTTTAGAACTGAATTGATCTGTGAGAATTTTGAAATGAACCAATTCAAATCTATGACCTCAGACTTGTGCCGTTTTTTAAATACTTAAATTACCCATGAAATCATTCATACAATTGGTGCAGTTTATGCTTCAAATGCATATTTATTTTTTGCTCTGGACTTTCTTCATGTCTTTTTTGGCTTTTTACATTTCCTTCCGATTTTCTCCCTGCAACAAGACACTGAACAATTGCTGGAGTATGATTCCACTGGTACTGGGCATGGTCCAATACCTCACACAATTGGGCATTCATTCACTTAGTGAGTATTTGTAGGCTATTCTATATTGAGGGGCATCACAGACAACTCCGATCCTGTCTTCATTTGATGTCTACAATTACAACCTTTCGTTTGGGGCTCACTGGATAATGCTTAGGAGTGGGAAACAAGGGTAATTTTCTCATTCCCTAGGTTAGAGACACTGCAGGCACTATCACTGCCCTGGCTGAAATAAGCTAATTCAGTACAGACCAAGAATAGAATGTATGATCTTCCTGGTCTCTGTGACTCACTTCCGCTCTGGGCAGTGTCTTCACCAACTGATTCATGGGATCACTCTGGGCTTTCCTTATGTCAGAGAAACATGCATAGCCTGTCTGCTGTGAATCACTAAAACTTGTTGGATGTTCCAGAACCCAAGTTTGAAGGACTGGTTCACTGAGTTTTTTGTGATGAATTGCAAAGTGGGTCCTAATTTTCTTTACATTGGACATTCCTGATTTTGCATATAAAGATTTCAGCCATAAGCAATGAGAGTGAAGTGCAATAAAAGTCAACACATTCCAGTGTTCTGCTCTCAATTACAGTTCAGACTGCTATCAGTTACAATTAGTCTTATGTCTCTCAGAGTATCATTGTTACAATAGAGTTGAAAATCATGACTCACTTAAGATTTGTTGATGATGGACCCCATGAAGTCTCATGGCTTCAGGTCAATCTTGGGCAAGGAAACCTCCTGCTGATTACCACCTACCACCCTTCCTCAGCTGATGAATCAGTACTCCTCCATGTTGAACACCACTTGGAAGAAGCACTGAGAGTAGCAAGGGCACAGAATATACTCTGGGTGGGGGAATTCAATGTCCATCACCAATAGTGGACCATTAAACAACTAACGGAGGAGAAGCCCCCATGAACATCTCCATCCTCAATGATGGTGGAGCCCAGGACGTGAGTGCAAAAAACAAAGCGGAAGCATTTGCAACCACCTTCAGCCAGAAGTGCTGAGTGGATGATCCATATCGGCCTCCTCCAGAGGTCTCCACCACCACAGAAGCCAGTCTTCAGCCAATTCGATTCACTCCACTTGATATCAAGAAACGGCTGAGCACACTGGACAGCAAAGGCTGTGGGCCCTGACAACATCCCAACTGTTGTGCTGAAGACTTGTGCTCCAGAACTAGCCGTGCCTCTAGCCAAGCTGTTCCAGTACAGATACAACACTGGCATCTACCCGACAATGTGGAAAACTGCCCAGGTATGTCCTGTCCACAAAAAGCAGGACAAATCCAATCCAGCCAATTACCGCCCCATCAGTCTACTCTCAATCATCAGCAAAGTGATGGAAGGTGTCGTCAACAGTGCTATCAAGCAGCACTTACCAATAACCTGCTCACTGATGCCTAGTTTGGGTTCTACCAGGACCACTCGGCTCCAGACCTCATTACAGCCTTGGTCCAAACATGGACAAAAGAGCTGAATTCCAGAGGTGAGGTGAGAGTGACTGCGCTTGACATCAAGGCAGCATTTGACCGAGTGTGGCATCAAGGAGCCCTAATAAAACTGAAGTCAATGGGAATCGGGGGAGGGGGGTAAACTCTCCACTGGCTGGATTCATACCTAGCACAAAGGAAGATGGTTGTGGTGGTTGGGGGTCAATCATCACAGCCCCAGGACATCGCTGCATGAGTTCCTCAGGGCAGTGTCCTAGGCCCAACCATCTTCAGCTGCTTCATCAATGACCTTCCCTCCATCATAAGGTCAGAAGTGGGGATGTTCGCTGATGACTGCACAGTGTTCAGTGACATTCGCAACTCCTCGATAATGAAGCAGTCCATGCCCGCATGCAGCAAGACCTGGACGACATTCAGGCTAGGGCTGATAAGTGGCAGGTAACATTCACGCCACACAAGTGCCAGGCAATGACTATCTCCAAAAAGCGAGAGTCTAACCACTGCCCCATGACATTCAATGGTATTACCATCACTGAATCGCCCACCATCAACATCCTGGGGGTCAACATCCTGGGGGTCACCATTGACCAGAAACTTAACTGGACCAGCCACATAAATACTGTGGCAACAAGAGCGGGTCAGAGGCTAGGTATTCTGTGACGAGTGTCTCACCTCCTGACTCCCCAAAGCCTTTCCACCATCTACAAGGCACAAGTCAGGAGTGTGATGGAATACTCTCCACTTGTCTGGATGAGTGCAGCTCCAACAACACTCAAGAAGCTCGACACCATCCAAGACAAAGCAGCCTGCTTAATTGGCACCCCATCCACCACCTTAAACATTCACTCCCTCCACCACCGGCGTACTGTGGCTGTAGTGTGTACCATCTACAAGATGCACTGCAGCAACTCGCCAAGGCTTTTTCGGCAGCACCTCCCAAACCCGCGACCTCTACCACCTCGAAGGACAAGGGCAGCAGGCGCATGGGAACACCACCACCTCCAAGTTCCCCTCCACGTCACACATCATCCTGACTTGTAAGTATATCATTATTCCTTCATCGTCGCTGGGTCAAAATCCTGGAACTCCCTCCCTAACAGCACTGTGGGAGTACCTTCATCACACGGACTGCAGCAGTTCAAGAAGGCAGCTCACCACCACCTTCTCAAGGGCAACTAGGAATGAGCAATAAATGCTGGCATTGCCAGTGACGCCCACATCCCATAAACGAATAAAAAAGAAAGAAACCCAAGTTTAGAGAGAGGGTTTCTTGGACTTGATCAGTTTGAAGTGAGATCAGTTTTTTTTGCAGACATAACAGGTCATCACATTAGAAGACACTGAATAAAAGAGACTATGTTGGTGTTACAGTTTTGTTGTGTTTATGAAAATCAGGCAAGATTGGTGCAGTATTTATAACTGCTTTTCCCCAAGTAGGGCAGCTACAAATATGCAGACTGGTCCAGACATTATTGTAGCATTTTACTGGATTATTTAGAAATAACTAAGACTATTCACTTGCCTTTAAGAAGAATGCAACATCATTTTTTAAATCAATAGTCCTGTGATGATGTGGATGACTGGTATGAAAACTATTACAAGCTTTCAAGTCTTTACACGCACAAGTGAACTTTCACCCATTTCTGTAATTGCTGTGAAAGGGGCGTTGTCTCCACTGGGGAGTGTTTGGTTAGGTAAAGTTTCTGGAGCAGACGTGAATAACCCTGTCTGAAAATTCTGCTGAACCAGTACCACATTGGCAATGAAGGTGAACTTGCAATCTTTGCAATTTGCATGTTATTTTTCTTTAAACTTATGGAAAATAAAATTCATCACAAAGATAGCATTTGCTGTGGTGAAAACTCACCTCATTGGCCAGCGGGCATCAGAAGCAAGTATGCATTTTAAATGTCCCAAATGTTATTTGTAGCTCAAAATATGGCTTGTTTGTTTCTTTGTATTATATATCAGCATTAAGCAAATGACTAAATATTTTTCACAACAAAAATAATCCCAGACTGCGCTGAGTTGGCCGATTTCAGCTGGGATGTTGATAGGAGTGCCACAGCTCCCTCCAGCACCTTGGCTTATGGAGAGGAAATTGGCCAGCGTTCCTGCTCCTGATTACTATGTTTCGAGATTGATATGAATTTGTGAAATACTTTACCAGAAAACAGTGGAGTATCTTTTCTTCCATTTGCTAATTTTACCAAATGGATGAAAATGTACCTAAATGTTGTTATAGTGTTTAGTATTGTAATCTAGGGGAGGAGTAGAAAAACCTATTTGGAAGCCATTCTGATCCAAGTGGGTTTGTTGAAGTGGAAGATATGGAGTTGATCATGTGACACCAGTTGCCCAGTTATATTAGAGAATTGCTTTCTGAAATGGTTCTCCAAAGTCAGCTTACATTTTAGCTCACAGTTATTCTAAAGTCAGTTTTTTGTGCCTAATTTGCTCAATACCACTGTCTTGCCTAATGGCTGGATAAGGCCTTTACAGGCAACCATTGCAAAATCAATTGACTGCTTGTGAAGACATGGATGGAAGCACTTCAGTCATTTAGGTTTGGTGGCCATGCATTTTTGATTACATCTGCTTCTTAAATCTACATGAAATTCTTTGACTTCCTGTACTATTACACATATAGCTATTCAACTACATGCAAATACAATTCAACTTTAACAACAGTCAGTGCACAAGGGAAGAGAAGAGCAATTGTTAATAAACTTAGTTCTTCCAGTGAAAAGCAGTTTTCTTGGCATGCTTTCCTGGGCTGCAATGAACTTCAGGCATCCTCCTGTTTTATGAACTAGAATGGTTGATATTCACAGAAAGACCTAGTGTTTCATGAATGGCTTCTTCCAGACAACCGTGGTTGTGGTTGTGACTTTTTTCAGAAGGCAACATCCAACCTGCTGACTCAGCCGGTTGGTCAGGCTCTAATAAAGGGACCAGTCTATCTTGCATGCAGTAGAACATGGACACTAAAATTAGTAACTTCTTAGTAGTGGAAAATGACCCATTTGCCATTTGCAGGCAAGTTAGCAGCAGTAGGACCACACCCAACCCACATGAAAACCAATTGGGGAGGCGGATATCTATCTGTATAGATACAAGATTCTGCAGACAAGTGCACTTCTCACAGCTGTGCCTACAGTTTGCTTACATAAGGCTCATGCTGCAAAGACATCGAGAGTAAAACTCATCTTAGGCAGTAGTACAAAAGAGCGATTCACTATCTCCCATTTTGCACTACCGCCCAAGACTAATATCGCCCCCAAGATGTTTCCTGGTTAGCACCAATAGTGAAAACAGAGAAATTGGCTTTCAGCTAATGACTACATATAGCTATCATTGAAATGCCACGTTAAGTGGCACTCCAAACACTCCAAATGTACTTCATTGACTGTAAAGCGCTTTGAGACATCTGGTGGTCGTGAAAGGCGCTATATAAATGTAAGTCTTTTCTTTAAGTATAGAGGCTTACCCTGATTCTTTTTTCATCTTAACCTGATTTCTTCTTGCCTTTTCAGTTTTAGCTTTTTGAAACCAAGGTGAACTTAGGCAGAAATTCTCAGCAAATTTATAATATGAGAGGTTAATACCTTGTCTCCCACACAGTGTGGTCACAGATTATTGCTACTGGCAGATTTTATCATCTGTGAACATTTGCACTGCAGATGGTTGTGGGTTTTGCATGTTGTAGCTTACCAATACTGAAAAAATAATGGCTGGCTTGTTCGAACAACTGCCCATCTTTCATTTTGCATGTGCAACTATTTATAATTGCATTCAGGACGTCAAATGTATGATTTAACTGTACAAGTATGTATGTACAGTTGTCAAAGAACCCTAACCCTGAAAGCCAGTGTCTGCAGGTCTATGGCATAAGGCAGTTCAAATTTGCAGTTTTGTCATATGATTCGGTCCATTTGTGGGATTATTTCATTTAGCCTGTTGCGTCATAATAAAGCAGTCCTGTTCTTGATCATTAATTTTTGCAAGAATTTAACCCATTACTACAACTTTATTATAACTTTAGAAAAGAAAATGTGCTTTTAGTTGTCTAGGTTTCCTCTAGTGCAATCTAATAATCATTTCTAATAATCTAATAACCATATCCCAACTGTTGCACTAGAATCACTTTGAAGAAAAATATTTTGTTTTGCAAACTTTGCAAAGATTTCTGATTTAATCCTGCCTTTTGTTAATTGTAGGATAAAATGTGATTTTCCAGAGATAGTAATTCATATTTTATTGTTTTCTCAGGGGCCGTGTTTTCTCACTGGATTTTAACTTAATGACAGTTTATGATGTAAAATTCAACCAAGTGAGGAGATTGTCCACTGCTTCCTTGGCAAGCTCTGGCTCACAATTCCACACCGTTTGGAAGTACTATTGCAGGGAACACTTTGGCTGGAGAGAATATTCTGAGGTAATACGGAATGCTGTCATGTTAGCCCACAGCTGAAATGTAGATTTTTGTCAAATGATCAAATTCCTGAAAATTGAAAGTGTTACATAATTTAAATAACATAGAAATGTTTAGATTGTAGCAAATTCTACTTCACATTCTGTTCCCATGTATGAAACTAAATTGTACCAAAAGAGCAATCGAAAGGTCATGGTATTTTTTGTTTTATATTTATCATTGTTAAAATGTAAAACCCTATCTGGAAGAGCCTGTTAAACAACAACTTTTGCCAATTCAAATATTCAAGGACTGTTTCAACAGAAAATGTAAATAATGAAGTATTTTGAATTAATTGAGTAAACTACAAAACAAAGGCCATTTCTATGAACCTAACCCCAAAGTAGGTGAGGACACAAGCCTTCACAGCTAGTTCTTAAACAGATTAAATTGTGATATAAAAAGAATCAATGAAGGGAGGTACCCATCTAACAAAACCAAAGCGTCAGGACTTCTCGGTACACATTTGTGACTTTAAAATCTTAGCACGATTGTTAAAAAGAAATACTGTGTTACATGTAGAAGATGGTCTATATCTCAATGTTAGTAACATTGTTTTTCCTTATCGTTAAAAATGTATTGGTTTGTTATTTCTAGGCAGTTGTTCGATGCATTGAGGAAGCGTCATCTCGAGGTATGAGTGAGATCTGTTTCGTAATGCAGCAAAATAGGTACATCCTGAATTTAATGGAGGGCTTTCAGCAGAATGCTGTTTTTGGCACCCGGCGACGAATCACCCGACGACCCTTATTTCGCTCTTCTGTACTGCTGTTGCCCTGTTTACAGTAAGTTGAGCACTGATTTTACTTGACAGAACAAATTAGCTTCTGACTACTCTTCAGTTAATCAGTGGCATACAATTACATATTCCTGTGGCAATCTTTTGTAAAAATATATTTTAAAATTAAATTTACCTTGGTTTACACAACATTGCGTTAATAATTTTGCCTGGGGAACTTTAGTCTGCCTAAACTAAGCAAATTAGAGCCACACTTTATGGAGTTACTATGAATCATCAAGCCAATCAGCAAAATTCCATTACACCAATCAGCTACTGATGTGTAAATCACAGTGTTACCATAATTCTACAATTAAAGCTACTCTGACAATACTTCCACTGAAATTAAGCTGTCATTGAGGTTTATATCTTTATCATTCATATTAGTTAATCTTGAAATTTCTAAAACATTTGACACGGTCTTATAAATAACTTGAATGACAACTAGACAAGCTTTAATAGGCTTTAACTGAAAAATGTGGCTGAAGTTTTATTAAACAGTGGCTATTTTATCATGTCACCCCTGTGCAACTAGTATTTGATCCCATCCCTGGAATTTTTCTTTGGATATATACAGCGAATAGTTGTGATTCTTAACAATTTTTAATTTTATTGTAAAAGTGGGTGGGGTGAGTCTAATTTAGTTCACTAAGATTCAAAAACGAACAGACAGGCCACAGCCTTCTAAGGTGTGTCCTTTTAATACTTCAGTTAATGTCAGAATCAATCTTTCACCTGAGGAAATGGTGGAGAGCTAGCTCCTTGTATAAATATCTTAATGATACAAAAAATAACCCCTTTAAATGTAAGATTTGTATCAATACCGAGCATGTGGTCAGCTTGTAGATGAAACATAACTAAATATTTGTTTGGAGAAGATATGATATGCTATTGCAGAATTACTTTTTTTTGTTATCTAACGTGTAGTAGTATATATCTCCATCTCTATCTATGTGATAGCTACCCAGTTATCTTTGTATCCTCTAGATAGTCCAGAACAAAATGATTGTCCTGAGCAGTGCCCTGAAACTTTAGCAGAAGCACTATTTATTTTCTGCGTAAACATGTCTCCTGCCTCATGAACGCCATTATTGTTCTGCTCTGCTCCCCTCACAGTATGCTGTTATAATGGCTCCTGTATCCATAATGGTTTACCGACAGAACAACTGTGGCTGCACTTCAAAAAAAGTAATTCATTGGTTGTGAAGTGCTTTGAGATAGCGTTATTGGCATGATAACAACGACAACTTGCAGACCCCATATAGATGCTCTTTTTTTCTTTCTGTACCTAGTCTAACTCAGCCTTCGTCCTGTCATGTATGCCTTTAGGCAAAAAAAGAGACACGAGTGCACTGGCTTCATGTCTCCATGTGGGATTCCTTGCTTCCTGCCTACTTTTCAAAGGTTTGAGGATTACTAAAATGTAAATAACGTCTGGCCTCTCATTGGCATGCAGAGATGTAAGCATACAAGCTATACTAGTCCAAATGCCATTCTGAAATGATAATTTGAGGAGTTCCATCAATTGTCTGACAGCAGCTAATGGGTATTCCGATCTGCCAAAACTGTATTGAAGATTTGAATTTCCTGTGTCATCCTTAGTGAATCAATGTTTAAATATATGTGTGTGTTGAGGTGGGGGTGGGGGGTAACAGAGGAGAAGAAATGCCACAGTTTCCACTTTTGACTAATTAATGGCAGTGTTCTGCCATCTGTAGGCCAGCCATGGGTCACTCTCGCCTCTGAGTCAGAAGGTTGTGGAGCCCCACTGCAGAGACTTAAGCAAAAAATCTAGGTTGACACTCCAGTGTAGTACTGAGGAAGTGCTGCACTGTCAGAGGTGCCATCTTTCAAGTGAGACGATAAACTGAGGCCCCATCTGCTCTCTCAGGTGGATATAAAAGATCCCATGGCACTACTCTGAAGAAGAGTAAGGGACTTTCACTGCTGTCCTGGCCAATATTTATCCCTTATCTAACATCACTAAAAAACAGATTATCTGGTTACTATCACATTGCTGTTAGTGGGACCTTGCTGTGTGCAAATTGGCTGCCGTGTTTCCTACATTACAACAGTGACTACACTTCAAAAAGTACTTCATTAGGTGTAAAGCGCTTTGGGACATCCTGAGGTCGTGAAAGGCGCTACAAAAATGCCAGTCCTTTCTTTCCTTCTTTTATCTTGGATCGCAAGAATTGTGTTTATTCAGCCAAATTTTCAGCACAGCCTGTTCTTGCATACATCCCGACCAGTCAAGAGTGCTTTCTGCTCACTCATACCTGCCTTTCATGGGCCCACCTTCTACTGGATAACCCATGAAATTGGGTTGATGATTCTGTGGAGGAATCCGTCCTTCTCATGTTACTTTCCCAAGGGGTAACAGAGACAGTGATCCGAATGCAGAAGGGAGGGTTCCAACATTGGGTAGAAAAAGAAACAACTCTCCAAGTATCAAATGTTATACAGCGGTAATGAGACTTAACTCGTGTGTAATGATTCCTGTCATATAGTTTTAGTGAAAGGTTAGCACTGAGGTAATATAATTTAAGTCTCACTCACATCAACATCATAACCATTATATAGATGACTTGTAAGTCCTGTAACTTTAGAGATTGTATAGTATGTGGATTAGATTATTATCCTTTCAGTTTTGGGTTCTTCTTTGATACAGCCCAGGCTACTGGGATAAAAGTCTCCTTTCACTGTCACTATAAAGAGCATTACTTAGGTAGCCTCAACTCCATTCCTGCTAAATGCTAGTCTACAGCACAAAATTAAGTAAAATAATACTTACACTTATATAGTGCATCGTCATGTTGAAATATCTCGGTGCTTCACACATGGGCTACTTTTTTTGAAGAGCAGTGACTGTTATCACATGCGCAAATGTGAGAACCATTCTGCATTATCAAAGTCCCATAAACAGGAATCAGATGAATGACCAGCTAATCTATCTTTCATGGTTTACTGTGCAGAAACAACAACTCTCTTCAGATAGTATCAGGGGATCTTTAATGCCCACCTGAACCATCGAAACTGGTAAAAGGGGCCTCTGTTTAGTGTCTCACCAACAATGCAGCACTCTCTCAGAACTACACTAGAGTGTCAGCTTAGATTATGAAGTGAAAACCAAAACTGACAGTTAGGCTACCACAAAATTGGCAGTTTCATTCTGAGAGGCCATAAGGATGGCTGATGTGAGAGATGGAGAAATTCAGATTGAAACAGTAGTGGTTTTCTGAGGCTGGGCTTAAGGCACATTGTTTGGGTAGAGTGCAAGGAATTTTATTCTGCATCTAGCTGTCCTATATCATTTTAGATGCAGACAATAGCAGTCCAAAGTGGAAAGTGCTCCATTACCACAACTGGCATACCTCACTTTGATGTTCACAAAACAAAAATCAAAACATACCATCATAATTGTCCAAAAACAATTAAAATCTGTCCAGGTTTTGTGTTGGTATTTTACAAACAACTCGAGGATTGTGTCAGATTTACAGTTTTTATGTTTTTTCTTATTAGGACTTTAGCTGGCACACCAGGCAGTCTTGCAAAGTTAGCAGATGGATCAGTTTCTCCACAAGTCAGCCTTCCTGCTGTCTCTCCCTCCTCAAACCTCTATCCTGAAACATGGATTTCAATGGAACTATCGGAAGATTTCATTCAAGTGCCTGTTTCCATAGAAGACAAAAGCTACAGAACTGTGTATAATCTTTTCCACAAAACAATACCAGAAACCAAATTTAGGATTTTAAATATACTAAGAGTGCAAAACCCGTATCTTTGGGAAAAGTATAAAAGGTAAGAGGTTGAATTATATTATTAAAATTTTGGAATCATATAGATTTTATATGCTGGTACCTAAATTTACATCTGAACTGTGAATACTAATCATTGTGTTACGGTGTGTAAAGATCGTAGCTCTGCGTTGACTGCAGTGTAAGAACATAAGAAATAGGAGCAGGAATAGGCCACTTGGCCCCTTGAGCCTGCTCCGTCATTCAATAAGATCATGGCTGATCTTGGGCTCAAAGCCACTTCCCCGCCTGCTCCCCATAACCCTTCACTCCCTTATCTTGCAAAAATCTGTCTATCTCCACCTTAAATGTATTTAATGACCCAGCCTCCACAGCTCTCTGGGGCAGAGAATTCCACAGATTTACGACCCTCTGAGAGAAGAAATTCCTCCTCATCTCAGTTCTAAAAGGGCGACCCTTTATTCTAAAACTGTGCCCCCGCGTTCTAGATTTCCCCACAAGGGGAAACATCCTCTCTGCATCTACCTTGTCGAGCCCCCTCAGTATCTTATATGTTTCAATAAGATCACCTCTCATTCTTCTAAATTCCAATGAGTATAGGCCCAGCCTGCTCAACCTTTCCTCATACGTCAACCCCCTCATCTCTGGAATTAACCTAGTGAATCGTCTCTGAACTGCCTCCAATGCAAGTATATCCTTCCTTAAATAAGGAGACCAAAACTGTACGCAGTACTGAAGGTGTGGTCTCACCATTACCCTGTACAGTTGTAGCAGGACTTCCCTGCTTTTATACTTCAATCCCTTTGAAATAAAGGCCAACATTCCATTTGCCTTTTTGATTACTTGCTGTATCTGCATGCTAACTTTGTGTGTTTCATGCACAAGGACCCCCAGGTCCCTCTGAAATGTAGCATTTTGTAATCTCTCTCCATTTAAATAATAATTTGCTTTTTTATTTTTCCTGCCAAAGTGTATAACCTCGCACTTTCCCACATTATACTCCATCTGCCAAATGTTTGCCCACTCACTTAGCCTGTCTATATCCCTTTGCAGGTTCTTTGAGTCCTCTTCACAACTTGCTTTCCCACCCATCTTTGTATCATCCACAAACTTGGCTACATTACACTCGGTCCCTTCATCCAAGTCATTAATGTAGATTGTAAATAGTTGAGGCCCCAGCACCGATCCCTGTGGCACCCCACTAGTTACCGTTTGCCAACCGGAAAATGACCCATTTATCCCGACTCTCTGCTTTCTGTTAGTTAGCCAATTCTCTATCCATGCTAATATATTACCCCCAATTCCGTGAGCTCTTATCTTATGCAGTAACCTTTTATGTGGCACCTTATCGAATGCCTTCTGGAAATCTAAATACACCACATCCACTGGTTCACCTTTGTCCACCCTGCTCGTTACCTCCTCAAAGAACTCCAGCAAGTTTGTTAAACATGATTTCCCTTTCATAAAACCATGTTGACTCTGCTTGACTATATTATGATTTTCCAAATGCCCTGCTACTGCTTCCTTAATGAAGGACTCCAGCATTTTCCCAACGACAGATGTTAGGCAGTGTGCGCTATCTGGGTTATTTCATTACTGGTCTATTCTTGCATTTGATATTGTGATACAGAGATGCGGACTGGAAGCAAACAATTGGATCTAGCAAAAGTAGTGCAGGGACTAAGCAGAGTGCATATCTAAATATTTTTCTTCAACTGCAGCCAATCTGTTCTGTGGAAGATGAAGGACTGAAGCCGAATCATGAACTGGATTGCTTATCTTTTAGTTGAAAAAATAAATCGTATCTTTAGGTTGCAAAAATTTATTTGAAAATTGTGGTGTTCCTAAATGTATGAGTGACTCTGTAATGAGGTGGCTTGCTTTATCCTGCAGTGCTAATTGTGGTTTGCTTTGGAACTCCTTTGTTCTGAGTGTCTGTTGACTTTCAGCAGTATCCATTCTTTATACTGCAATGCTTGCAGTTGGCTTGTAATGGATTTTTTTTGACTTTGCTCTCCAAGCAGGGAGGCTTGTCTGCTGAGAGCACATATCTGAAATTCTAGCGTAAGCTTGCCATAAGTTTCTAAACATTAATTAAAATGGTCAGAGAATCATGGGTTGTGTGCACCCAAATTTTCCATATATGGTCCCAGCATGCGAGGCTCCCTGTCAACACTGTGACGTCAGAAAGTTAGCCCCGTAATGTTAGAGATGGAAGAAAGAGTAGTACTGGAGTAGAGCTGAGCATTTTAACCAAGGTAATAAAGGTACCAAATCATTACAGAGAAAAATGGGTGGGGCGTTGTACATTGGGGTAGATTTTCACCTTGCTGCCGGGTGTAAAACTGCCATTGCGGATCAGCCACCCAGTGTAGAAACTGCCCAATTTTCATTTCCATTGAAATCAATGATCTGCAGTGCCAGATTTATGCCCAAGAAGCAAGTTGAAAATCTACCTCAATGAGTCCAGACTGGTATAAAGTTACCAGTGCATGATGTAAGAAGCAGTACAAAATTATTCTTCAAGGCTTGGCTTTAGAACAGTATCATGTGTTAGAACTGGTGTCCAGCCATCCAATCTGATATTCACCAAACCAAGTATGGATCATAAACCACAGTTGAGCCTCTGATGTCAACTCTGGCATAAATGTGGGAAGGTGGGGCAGTAGCAGGTGTTATCCAAAACAAAGTAAACCCTGGAAGACTGAAGCTGGTATAAAGGGTAATAAGCTTTGTGTCAGCTAGATCAGAGTACTTTCTAAATGGTGAAAAGCTAGAAGCAGTGGAGGTCCAAAGAGACTTGAGGGTCCATGTACATAGATCCTTAAAATGTCATGGACAGGTACAGAAAATAATCAAAAAGGTGAATGGAATGCTGACCTTTATATCTAGAGGACTAGATTACAAGGGGGTAGAAGTCATGCTGCAGCTATACAAAGCCCTGGTTAGACCACACCTGCAGTAATGTGGTCAGTTCTGGGCACCACACCTTAGGAAGTATATATTTTCCTTGGAGGGAGTGCAGCGTAGATTTACTGGATGACATCTGGACTCCAAGGGTTAAATTATGAGGAGAGATTATACAAACTAGGGTTGTATTCCCTGGCATTTAGAAGATTAAGGGGTGATTTGATCGAAGTTTTCAAGCTATTAAAGTGAACTGATAGGGTAGATAGAGAGAAACTATTTCCGCTAGTTGGGGAATCTTGGACTAGGGGACATAGTCTAAAACTTAGAACCAGGCTTTCAGAAGTGAAGTTAGGAAACATTTCTACACACAAAGGGTGGTAGAAGTTTGGAACTCTCTTCTGCAAATGGCAGTGGATGCTGGGTAAATTGTTAGTTTTGAATCTGAGATTGATAGATTTCTGATAACCAAAGGTATTAAGGGATATGGGGCAAAGGCGAGGAGGATAGCGAGAAACTCCAGGATGATCTGGACAGGTTGGGTGAGTGGGCAGAAGCGTGGCAGATGCAATATAACGTGGATAAGTGCGAGGTTATCCACTTTGGTGTCAAAAACAGAAAGGCAGACTATTATCTGAATGGCAATAGATTGGGAGAAGGGGAAGTGCAACGAGACCTGGGTGTCCTTGTGCACCAGTCGCTGAAAGTAAGCATGCAGGTGCAGCAGGCGGTGAAGAAGGCAAATGGTATGTTGGCCTTCATAGTGAAAGGGTTTGAGTATAGGAACAGGGATGTCCTGCTGCAGTTGTACAGGGCCTTGGTGAGACCACACCTTGAGTACTGTGTGCAGTTTTGGTCGCCTTATCTGAGGAAGGATGTTCTTGCCATGGAAGGAGTTCAGCGAAGATTCACAAGGCTGATACCTGGGATGGCAGGAATGACATATGAGGAGAGATTGGGTCGATTGGGCTTATACTCACTGGAGTATAGAAGAATGAGAGGGGATCTCATCGAAACATATAAAATTCTGACAGGTCTGGACAAACTAGATGCAGGAAGAATGTTCCCGATGGTCGGAGAGTCCAGAACCAGGGGTCATAATCTACAGATAACGGGTAAACCATTTAGGACAGAAATGAGGAAGAATTTCTTCACCCAGAGAGTGGTGAACCTGTGGAATTCTCTACCACAGAAGGTAGTTGAGGCCAAGTCATTAAATATATTCAAGGATGAGTTAGATATATTTCTTAAAGCTAAAGGTATCAAGGGATATGGGGAGAAGGCAGGTACAGGGTACTGAGTTTAGATGATCAGCCATGATCTCATCGAATGGCGGAGCAGGCTCGAGGGGCCGAATAGCCTACTCCTGCTCCTATCTTCTATGTTTCTATATGGAGTTAGGTCACAGATCAGCCATGACCTCATTGAATGGCAGGACAGGCTCGAGGGACTATGTTCCTATGTGTTGGTTCCCATTACATATATTTATTAGTTATAGACTTTTTCCTGTCTGTTTCAAGGGTGACATTTGCTAAAATACACTCTGGAAAATGAAGAGTTTATGTTTTGGTAAAGGATGCATTGTAGATTTGAACAACTCTATCCATTTGCTGTTTTACTTTACTGTTAAAAAGTGTTTTATATAGTGGAACATACACCATAGTTTTGTCAAATACTTAAATCACCTCTTGTTTTATATATGGAAAGGTGCAATTGGAGACACACTCAACTTTTTATTCATCTATTGCTTTATCTTTCTTTTGGAAGGTATTTTGCTGTATGACCTACAAAGCTTATTTCTGAATTTTTGTTTTTCGCTATAGGAAAAAGGAGTACATGTCACGAAAGATGTCTGAAATGGACAAGATCCTTAATGAAAGACATCTATTTCATGGGACCTCCCAGGATGCAGTTGACGCCATCTGTAAACATAATTTTGACCCCAGGGTGTGCGGAAAACATGCCACCATGTTTGGACAAGGCAGCTATTTTGCTAGAAAGGCAAGCTATTCTCACAACTTTTCAAAGAAGTCACAAGAAGGTGTTCATTATATGTTCTTAGCAAAAGTGCTTATAGGGAAGTACACATTGGGCAAGCCTTCAATGCGGAGACCTCCACCACAATCTGCTGCTGACCCTTCCAGTGACTTGTATGATTCATGTGTGGATAACTGGCTAGAACCTCAGATTTTTGTCATCTTTAATGATGACCAGAGCTTCCCTTACTTCATTATTCAATATGAAGAAGTTGGAAGCACAGTGACTGTTTGATGAACAATGATTAACAATAGTTATAAACAAAGCCTGGAGATGCTACGATGAACTTATCTACACACTATAGACTTTGAGGTCTTTACAAATGGATAAACTAAATGGCTCACTTAAATGGCCAGCTGTTATGAGACTACTGCACTAGCAGTTCCCTGACAAGTGTAAATAACTAAATACATTACCTTGAACAATGTTTGTATGTTTATGTGCCTCTTTGTTTGTGAATGAGTGTGTATTTATATAGAAAAAAAATGTTGCCCATTTTTAATTAATTCTGAAGTATTTGAGGAAACTGTATACTTGACCTGAGTACAGTAGTTTTATTTTTGAATTATCAGAAGCTGAAGTTGTGGAAATTAAATGTTGAGCACTTTTTAAACCAAAGTTTTATATTGAGACATTGCTCGTGATCTCGGTAAGGTGAAGCAACTGCCACAGATACAGGGAAAAAGTGCATTATGCTTACCTTACTTGCAGGAGATAAAATCTGCCACCGCAGTCATGTCAGCTGCCACAAGAAAGGAAGTCCTTACCGTGAGAAAGGCCCAGTTGGTTCTTTCTCAGAGCTTTAAATTGTGGTGACTGCGCTCTTGATCTCACTGTCACATTCTTCACCTCTCCTCAATCTACTTTGATCATTTTCTTGGTCCACTTTCCTCCTCCCCCAATAAACTGAGACCAACATATAGCAGAGTGGGAGCCTTTACTGAGAGGCAGAAAGAGAACTGTACAGTTCCATTGTGTAATGCTTTATTTGTAAATCAAGAAAAAAAAACAGAAAATAGTTAAAACCAGACACATCCCATTAGTGAATATCACATCATTTTATATTCCCAGTGTTCTAAAATCCTATTTAGCTGAGTACAGTAGAGGAATGATAATGATAAGACCGCACAATCCTTCAAACCACAATGCTATCCTGTAATGATGATGTGGGTTTATCAGATTTTCACTGTAAAACTGAAAAGCAAAGAAGCCTTGAAAAACTGAGGCTTAAGAATCATTTGGCCTGACACTGGAAACCTGACTGTGCTTCACACTAATCTCCATGCTCCTTGCTTCGTTGACCAGGTCCAAGGCAAAGTCTGCTCCAGTTACTGAAGCAGGGGTTAGTCAGCCTTGAAATAGTCATTATATTGCATTATGAAAGCAACTCTATATAGAGAAGCCAATCACACCACTCTAGTTAGACTATACAAGGCACTAACATCTGGATATTGTGTCCTCCCAAAACTATAAGCAAAAATGCTAAGCTGTCAATAGTAAAGTTTTGATGGAATCTGCCTGTTTCTAATTTCATTCTGTCTCACATTAATTATTTCACTTCAAGAAAAAAGGCTGACTGTTGGAAGTCACAGAGCCATTAAGTAGCAGCTGCTTTTAAAATAAATAAAAAAATGTGATCTGGCTAAGCATTCCAGGGTTTTCTACATGAACTATCCCAGGACCACAGACTGGAACAGGAGGAAAATGTTGAGCAACATTTCTTATGGACACTTTTCACAGGTGTACTTGAGGCAGACCAGCAGTGACTAGTACAGAAGATAAGGACTAAAACAGACAAGTTGATTACTAATAGTTATGAGTTCCAGAAATCTGTAGCCAATCACTTTTGTAAGCTTGAAAAATCAAGGCATGCACAGGCAAAGTGCAACTAACAGCAATAGCCTGATATACTCAAGTAGAAAATATTCCTTATGAAAAGTATTGATTTCTCCCTTCGGCATGTTGCAATTATAGTTGACATCCTGTAGGATCAAAAAGCCAGTGTTGCCAACAAAATAACACAAGGATCAGTTATGGGATAATATAAAGATTATAACTGGATCAAAGCACAGTGTCCATATTGTGTGAAATAATGGGTAGTTACAGAAGTGCATGGATGAGATCAAATGTAGTGTACATGTAGTACAGGAATTCAAAATTCAGTTTGATTTACATGAACTTTCCTAATTTACATGACATCCAACTAGGTAGAAGGCTAAATCCATATCCTGTATTTGATTGAATTGATCATGTATTCAGTGCCAGTGAACCGGGTCTGAAATCGAGACTGATGTGAAACTGGAAGCAGATCTGTGTATATATTTTTTTAAATATAGTTTCAGTCTGAATTGACACTGTTTTGATACTCAACTAGCAGCTAGACCTGCTTAAGTTGCAGTTGAGAGCACCCTGTTATCGTGCTCATGCCAAATTCTTCTATTTCAACCACTGTTAAAATAGCAGAGAGAGAAGAATTTGATACAAGCCTGTTAATTTTATGATTGATGACAGGAATTTCATCCATATATTTGTGTGAAGCTAGAACAATTGCCCATTACTTTATAATGTATTAATCCTATGATATTACAGGCATTTAATATTACATGAAACTCCAGTCTTTAATCATCTTTGCCTCAAATTAATCATCTTTGCCTCAAATTCTACAGACTAGTGTAAAAGATCATTTGTAGAGATACAGACCTACAGCTTGTACTTATGATCACATCTTACCATAAACCATTGCACAGACTAATGAAAGAGTTCATTGTCATGTAAATCTGCTAACACTTTACAGTGTCATTACAATTGGATTATTAGATACATTTGTTGAAATGGGTATCAACTGAGCACCTGTCTTAAACATATGCTGATATTTTCCTTCCTGTTTCTAAGAAGCCTGCAAAACTCCAAAAGGTAGTTTTCCCATTTTATTTATTGAACTAAACATCACACACACTCGATGCTATACTTATGGTCCTTCCAGAAATAAGAACTCTATAATTATTGTATACCAATTGATGATGTTGAGCTGTACTTACTGACTCATAAAATGATAAAAAGTTAAAATAAAGTTAGCGAACTTAGTTCCTGACTAGCTATCTCACGTCCATGTCTTAATTCAATGCAAGGTAGTCAAATTAAGGAGGGTAGCATGATAATGTTTGTGTCATCAAGGTCAGTTATGGGACAGTTATACTTTTGTGTTAATGGGAAGCAGTTTTGGATGTTCATCAACTCAAAACCAGGAGTCAGAAAAGTGGTCTGACTGTGGACCCTAATAAAACCAAGTGGTGTGAGACTGTCTCCAAGAGGTGTGTCCATGTCTCTTGGGCTATGCACCAGGTGCAGTATTACTGGAGTCTGATGCAAACCAACTTTTAAGAAATCTTCAAGTGATCCATTTACTTCTTTATAGAAATTTTGAATCGTTTTATAATTGAGAGAGCTTCATTCACTGGAAATTTACTCTAGAGGAGAGTGACAGCACCAGTGTGAAACCTGGTCACAAGATTCAGCTTGTGACTAGTGAGTAACCCTATGAATAAATGGTATAACACTTGTGTGAAGGCCAGTCATTGTACAATTTGAATTTAATCAATGGTATTTTTGTAAAACACACACACTGGATTCTACTGAGTCTCTAATAGATTTTTAAGAATTTCATAAGCAACATAAAACATATGCTCCCATTTGCTGATTCAATTCCTGAGCAGATAAATGTTGTACCATATTGGTCTCAGTTTGTGGAAAGACAATCGAACCTGTGATGCTATATAGTTCCTGCCTGATTCATACACATACAAATACACACTCAGACAATTTTATAATAAGATTGGAATTTTTTATTTTATAGATTTCTGCTTGGCTCCATTAATGATTCAGATCTAATGTCCCACTTATTTAAGTTTGGCATTGGTACGGTAATTTTTTTACAGTGCACCACTGCCAATTTCACATGTCACCAGTTTGACACTGGGAATAACAATACTTAAAAGATTATATAGGCTCGATTTTAACTCCTTGCGCCCAATGAGGACAGGATGTTAAAATAGTGGCAGTGTGATACTCACCTTGTTCACACCTCACTCGTGCCACGTCCCATTTTAACATGTGCATTTTGGACAGCATTGGTGTCCCTCGTTCCAACCAGGCAAGGGCCTCATTAAAATGCAAATTTGGGGTCCGATAACGTTATTTGGACACCAACACAATTTTAATGTGCATTCAGCCTCACCAAGGAAACCTGGTACCCTGCAATTGCAGGCCCAGAAGAGGGCTGAGAATTAAATTTTTAGCTGTTTCTTTGTAGGACAGGAAGAACAGGAGTGTTCCTCCAAGCCCCACAAAGAAATCATGGGCCTCCCCTGTCCTAGACTTCTCCCTCCTCCCCAACAGTGCTCGCCTGCCGACCATTCCTGCGAGTACCTGGTGGTGGCTTCCTCCCGGATAATATGAGCCGGTCCTCAGGTCGGCGAGCCTAACACTTGCTACCCCCACACTGAAGTCTCACCTCAAGTTAAAATCGGGGCACATGTCTCCAGTATTGTACATTCTCAACTTTAAATGTTCTTGTAAAATTCAGGCCTTTACTACCTTTAAATTTCTAATGACATATTAAATATTCTTGCACCTCCTTTCTCACATTAGAAATGTCAACATCAGACACTGGCAATGAACGGCATGTGCTTATAATGCTAAGCTCTCCTTTCCCACTTAGCAGTGATGCATGCAGGCAGTCTGGCCACATTTTCTATTGCTGCTAAAATGTACTTGACACTGTACTACATTGTCTGGTGCAAGGCATGGAGCAAAAAGGGCTTTTGCGTCAGTAATGTTCCAATAAAAGGAGAAGAGTGCAAGGAGAGCATAGAACTGCAGAAATGAAGAGGATAAAATATAAAGACAATCTGCATTCATTTAGCATCTTCAAAGAAGACGGCACTTTACAGAGGATGGAAGAAAAAATAAATAGGAACAGATAAGGGAATGGATGTCCAGCCATGGAGGGAGAGATTAGGAGGGGTGACTGAAAGCATGATTGGAAAAATGGGTTTCTAAAATGTTTTTAAAGATGGAGAGAGAAGAAACAAAGCAGAGGAGTTTAAAGAGTAGGGCTAAGCTGGTTTAAAGCTCCGCCGCCAATGGTGGAGTGAAAGTTGGGATGCACAGAAGGCCAGAGTAGGAGGACCGGAGGGTACAAGAGTGATTAGATCCTAGCGGAGGTTGCAGAGTCTGGTGGAGCAAGGCCATAAGACTTGAAGAGAAGGAAGAGGATTTTAAATTTATTGCATTTGGGAATTCGGAGCCAATGCAGATCTACGACCGAGGTGATGGGGGAGCGGGTCTTACTGTAGGATAGCATCTGGGTCTTGGACCAGTTGCAGTTTATGGAGGGTGGAAAACAGAAAGTCAGTAAGAAGAACATTAGCAAAACCACATCAAGGCATGGATAAGAGTTTCAACAGCAAGGGGGTGAAGTGGGCAGGTTTGCAGAGGCGGAAATAAATGGAATTTAGGGTTTGATCTCAGCTTGGGCACTCTGACAGCATGCAGGTGGTCCCTTCCCTGAAGGACATAAGTGAACCAACTGGGTTTTAAGAACAACTTTCATGATCATTTTTTCCTGGTACTAGCCCACAAATTACTATATTTATTGACTTTAACAGGGAGATTTTAACTCTTGATATCTGGGTCAATGCAATACCAGAACCATTATACTATCATACTCTCTAACACTTCCTTCGACCTACCACCACCTGTATGCTGTCAGACTGCCTGTAAAACATTAAGCCACAGTTGAGTCAAAACTTCTTCTAACTGAACATCAGGAAGACTGAAGCTATCATTTTTGGCCTCGCCATGAACTCCATTCCCTTGCCACAGACTCCATCCCCTCCAAGGCCATTCATTTATGTTGAGCCAGAACATGTAAAATCTTGGTATCCTGTTTGATCCAGAGCTGAGCTTCAAACTCTGAATTCTACCTACTTCCACCTTGGAGGACAGAGAAGTTGGAAGAGAAGTAGCTAGGGAATTTTAGGTGTAGTTTGAATTCACTGAGGATGAGCAGTTGCTCGGTGCAGCGGTAAGGAAGAGAAGTCAGCATAGCGCTTGGGAGGGTGGTATATTTCAAGAAATTTGAGCAAGAGATGGGATGGATGTAAGACACTGAGTTCCTCAAAGAAAGAGAAGGTACCAGAAGAGTAGGGGAGAGGTCCAGGTGGGACTTGGTTATAAGGTTTACACTACTATGATGGCAGTTTGAGTCAGTCAAGTGATGAAATGTACAGCTGGGTAGGGAACCTTGGGCCAGTAGGAACGAATATAACTTGGGCCAGGATGTCAATGCATTCATTCATAATGAGGGCATGGGTGACCAGAGCTTTATTCATATGGGAACAATATGTAAGCTTGTATAAGGATAAAGTTAAGAGGAGATAGCGGAAGGGCTTGCCATAATTTTCCAATCATCCCTAGATGCCTAGGGAGGTGCCTGAGGATTGGAAAGTGGCAAATGTGACACCATTGTTCAAGAAAGGGTGTAAGGACAATCCTAGTAACTATAGGCCGGTCAGTTTAACATCAGTTTTAGAAACAATAATCAAGGAAAAAATTAACGGCGCTTGAAGAGGTTTAAGCTAATTAAGGAGAGCCAACACGGATTTGTAAAAGGCAGATCATGTTTGACTAATCTAATTGAATTTTTTGATGAAGTAACAGGGAGGATCGATGAAGGGAATGCAATGGATGTTGTCTACATGGATTTTAGGAAGGCGTTTGACAAAGTACCACATAGAAGGCTGGTTAACAAAATTGAGGCTCATGGAATAGGTGGGTCAGTGGCAGCTTGGATAAGGAATTGGCTTAAGGACAGAAAACAGCGAGTTGTGGTAAATGGCTGTTTTTCAGACTGGAGGATGGTAGACAGTGGTGTTCCCCAAGGGTCAGTGCTGGGGCCACTGCTTCTTTTGTTATATATAAATGACCTGGATATTGGAATACAAAGTAGAATTTCTAAATTTGCCGATGACACCAAACTTAGGGGTGTGGCAAACAGTGAGGATGATACCAATCGACTGCAACAGGATATAGAAAGGCTAGCAGAATGGGCAGACAAGTGGCAGATGGAATTTAAAACAGAGAAGTGTGAGGTGATGCATTTTGGCAGAAGGAACAGGGAGAGGCAATATACACTTAATGGCACAGTTTTAAAGAGTGTACAAGGACAGAGGGACCTGGGAGTTAATGTGTATAGATTATGACGAGTTTGGATAGGCAAGATGGGAAAAGGCTGTTCCCACTAGTTGATGGTACAAGGACTAGGGGACACAGATTTAAGGTTTTGGGCAAGAGATACAGGGGGAGATGTGAGGAAAAACTTTTTTATGCAGCGAGTGGTGAGGACCTGGAACTCGCTGCTGACGGAAGTGGTGGAAGCAGAGACACTCAATGTTTTCAATGGGAGACTGGATAGGCGCTTTAGGGAAATAAACTTGCAGGGCTACGGGGATAGAGTGGGGGAATGGGACTGACTCGATTGCTCTGCAGAGAGCCGGCACGGACTCGATGGGCCGAATGGCATCTTTCTTTGCTGTTATGACTCTATGACACGATGACTCCACTTCCTCTGTTCTGACATTAAACCATGGATGAGCATAATTTCCTATAACTGAATGTCAGGAAGTTGAAAACCATTGTTTTCAGTCCCCCATTTCTATACTCTTGCCATCAATTCAATTCCCAAGTCAGAATGGTGTGTGACTTGGAGGGGAAATTGGAGGTGATGGTGTTCCCATGCGCCTGCTGTCCTTGTCCGTTTAGGTTGTAGAGGTCGTGGGTTCGCCCGTCTCCGCCCTTGCCTCAGCTCATCTGCTGCTGAAACCCTCATCCATGCCTTTGTTACCTCTAGACTTGACTATTACAATGCACTCCTGGCTGGCCTCCCACGTTCTACCTTACGTAAACTTGAGATCATCCAAAACTCGGCTGCCCGTGTCCTAATGCGCATCAAGTCCCATTCACCCATCACCTCTGTGCTCACTGACCTACACTGGCTCTCAGTTAAGCAACGTCTCGATTTCAAAATTCTCATCCTTGTTTTCAAATCCCTCCATGGCCTTGCCCCTCCCTCTCTCTGTAATCTCCTCCAGTCCCACAACCCCCCAAGATATCTGCGCTCCTCTAATTCTGCCCTCTTGAGCATCCCTGATTATAATCGCTCAACCATTGATGGCCATGCCTTCTGTTGCCTAGGCCCTAAGCTCTGAATTTCCCTCCCTAAGCCTCTCCGCCTCTCTACCTCTCTTTCCTCCTTAAAGACGCTCCTTAAAACCTACCTCTTTGACCAAGCTTTTGGTCATCTGCTCTAATTTCTCCTTATGTGGCTCGGTGTCATATTTTTTGTCTTTTAACACTCCTGTGAAGCGCCTTGGGACGTTTTACTACATTAAAGGCACTATATAAATATAAGTTGTTGTTGTTGTTGTTTGGGAGGTGCTGTCGAAGAAGCCTTGACGCGTTGCTGCAGTGCATCTTGTAGATGGTACAGTTAAGTTTCTGGTCAATGGTGACTCCCAGGATGCTGATGGTGGTGAATTTGGCGATGGTAATGCCGTTGAATGTCAAGGGGCGGTGGTTAAACTCTCGCTTGTTGGAGATAGTCATTGCCTGGCAGTTATCAGCCCAAGCCTGAATGTTGTCCAGGTCTTGCTGCATGCAGGCACAGACAGCTTCATTACCTGAGGAGTTGCGAATGGAACTGAACACTGTATAATCATCAGCGAACATCCCCACTTCTGACCTTATGATAGAGGGAAGGTCATGGATGAAGCAGTTGAAGATGGTTGGGCCTAGGACACTACCCTGAGGAACTCATGCAGTGATGTCCTGGGGCTGAGATGATTGGCCTCCAACAACCACAACCATCTTCCTTTGTGCTAGGTATGACTCGAACTAGTGGAGAGTTTTCCCCTTGATTCCCATTGACTTCAATTTTACTAGGGCTCCTTGATGCCACACTCAGTCAAATGCTACCTTGATGTCAAGGGCAATCACTCTCACCTCACCTCTGGAATTCAGCTCTTTGGTACATGTTTGGACCAAGGCTGTAACGAGGTCTGGAGCTGACTGGTCCTGGCGGAACACAAACGGAGCATTGGTGAGCAGGTAATTGGTGAGCAAGTGTTGCTTGATAGCACTGTTGATGACACCTTCCATCACTTTGCTGATGATTGAGCGTAGACTGATGAGGTGGTAATTGGCCAGATTGGATTTGTCCTGCTTTTTGTGGACGGCAATTTTCCACATTGTCGGATAGATGCCAGTGTTGTAGCTGTACCGGAACAGCTTGGCTAGAGGTGTGGCCAGTTCTGGAGCACAAGTCTTCAGCACGACAGTGGGGATGTTGTCAGGGTCCATAGCCTTTGCTGTATCCAGTGTGCTCACCCATTTCTTGATATCACGGGGAGTGAATCGAATTGGCTGAAGACTGGCTTCTGTGATGGTGGGAACCTCAGGAGGAGGCCGAGATGGATCATCCACATGGCACTTCTGGCTGTAGATGGTTGCAAACGCTTCAGCCTTGTCTTTAGCACTCATGTGTTGGGCTCCGCCATCATTGAGGATGGGGATGTTCATGGAGCCTCCTCCTACTATTAATTTTTTAATTGTCCACCACCATTCACGACTGGATGTAGCAGGACTGCAGAGCTTTGATCTGATCCATTGGTTGTGGGATCACTTAGCTCTGTCTGTAGCATGCTGTTTCCTCTGTTTAGCATGTATGTAGTCTTGTGTTGTAGCTTCACCAGGTTGGCACTTCAGTTTTAGGTATGCCTGGTGCTGCTCCTGGCATGCTCTTCTGCACTCCTCATTGAACAAGGGTTGGTCCCCTGGCTTGATGGTAATGGGAGAGTGAGGGATATGCTGGGCTATGAGGTTACAGATTGTGGTGAAATACAATTCTGCTGTTGCTGATGGCCCACAGCGCCTCGTGGATGCAGTTTTGAGGTGCTAGATTTGTTCTATCCCATTTAGCACGGTGGTAGTGCCACACAACATGATGGAGGGTGTCTTCAGTGTGAAGACGGGACTTCGTCTCCACAAGGACTGTGCGGTGGTCACTGCTACCAATACTGTCATGGACAGATGCATCTGCGATAGCTGGATTGGTGAGGACGAGGCCAAGTAGGTTTTTCCCTCATGTTGGTTCTCTCACCACCTGCCGCAGGCCCAGTATGGCAGCTATGTTCTTCAGGATTCGGCCAGCTCGGTCAGTAGTGGTGCTACGGAGCCACTCTTGGTGATAGACATTGAAGTCCTCCACCGAAAGTATGTTCTGTGCCTTATTACCCTCAGTGCTTCTTCCAAGTGGTGTTCAACATGGAGGAGTACTGATTCATCGGCTGAGGGAGGGCGGTAGATAGTAATCAACAGGA
Organism: Squalus acanthias; assembly: GCA_030390025.1. Classification (NCBI taxonomy): domain Eukaryota; kingdom Metazoa; phylum Chordata; class Chondrichthyes; order Squaliformes; family Squalidae; genus Squalus; species Squalus acanthias. Next base: position 46,215,057 of record CM059429.1, read on the forward strand.
GGTTTCCTAGCCCATGTTTGACCTGATGCCATGAGACTTCAGGGGTCCGGAGTCAATGTTGAGGACTCCCATGGCCTCCCCCTCCCTGCCGGTGGGATAGGACATACCCAGGGATGGTGATGGAGGAGTCTGGGACGTTGGTATGATTCTGTGATTATGACTATGTCAGGCTGTTGCTTGACTAGTCTCTGGGACAGCTCTCCCAATTTTGGCACAAGTCCCCAGATGTTAAAGAGGAGGACTTTGCAGGGTCGACTGAGCTGGGTATGCCTTTGTCGTGTCTGGTGCCTAGGTTGATGGCGGGTGGTTCGTCCAGTTTTATTCTTAGTATACTTCTTTTTAGCGGTTTGGTACAACTGAATGGCTTGCTAGGCCATTTCAGAGGGCAGTTAAGAGTCAACCACATTGCTGTGGCTCTGGAGTCACATATAGTCAACATATATAAACAGCATCAGTGAATGTTAATATTCTTTGTGGAATAAGTTCCCATGGCGGAATTGAATTATGTTCCTGGATTCTATATTGCCTCACACTTACAACATTACAGAAGGAAGCAACTTAATATTACAGATTAATTAACACTATTAGAGTAGAGGTGTCTTGATGATAAGCATAATTATCAGTAGTTATGTTGCCATGTTGAAGCAGGCAAAAAGGGTGAGCTCCAACCAATGAGAATTTACATGCAGTACACAATAATTACAACTTCGTCATATGAAAAATTATTTCCCCCCATTTTATTTCCTTTCATTCGAAGAGGAGCAGGGGAGTTTCTCCAGTGGCCAACATTTATCCCTCAATTAACACCACAAAAACAGATTGCTTGGTCATTTATCTCATTGCTGTTTGTGGAACCTTGCTGTGCGCAAATTGGCTGCTGTGTTTCCCTACATTACAACACTTTAAAATTACTTCATTAGCTGCAAAGTGCTTTAGGACATCTTGAAGTCGAGAAAGGTGCTATATAAATGCCAATTTATTTCTTTCTTCCTGCTGAAAACAAGGACAGGTAATCATGGATTAGGTACCTGTTTACACTGCACTAATACTATTACCATATTGTATGGAAATCATAGCCGAAGTACGAGGTTTCATTCCTAGGCAGATACCAGGAGAAGAGGTGTGCATTAAACTGGAGTTCAAATTATGTTAATATCACTCTGGCATAAGTAGGGTAACAAATACATTTGCTCACATTACTCGTTTATTTTACCTGTCCTTCTGTTTATCCATGATAAACGTAACATTTCTTATCTTCCAGTATACAGTACAGTGCACCCTTGTACATGAACAATGTGGATAGAAGAGGAAAGTTCATTTTCTTTAACATTTTGATATCTTAAGGCCATCTTACAAGGTTGATTATGTCTGTAACCTCTTGAAAAGTTTTTTTTAGCACAATTGTGATGCCAACATTTGGCACATCAGTAGATACCAATCCAGATTAGCTCTTCTGTTCTAGTTTCAATACATATTAGCTCTCTCTAAATTCTACCACTACCATTGCTTGTTCTTCTGATCTGCCTGATTGTTTGTTATAATATTATCCTTTTCCCTGCATTTATCTCTAAAGTATGAGGACAGACTGCTTGCTTTTCTGAGATGCTGCATACAGTGGCTTAATGCTGTTTAGGTGACTAAGCTTTATGCATAAGATCTAACCATTATGCCCTGTATAATAATAAATAATAATTGCATTTGTATAGCACCTTTCACATTGAAACTTCTCGAAATTCAGTGTCCTCGTCTGCCAGCTGACCACAATTTTCCATCCATTGCAATCAATAAGAGCTAGAAGCGAGTGAGTTACCTCGACACGAATGTGGACTTGGAAAATGTACCCTACTAAGTATGGGGCGAAGGGAGTGGGGGATGTCCAAGAGCTCAGAATCAGAGGAATGGAGAGTTCGGGTGGGGGATGTGGGACTGGGGGTGGTTACAGAGACAGGGAGGGGAAAGACCATTTAGGAATTTAAATACAAGGATGAAAATTTAAAATTTGAGGCATTGGAGGACTGGAAGCTAATGTAGGTCAGTAAGGGTGAGTGGGACTTGATGCAGGATATGATACAGGTTTTGAATGAACTAAAGTTTACGGAGGGTGGAAAATGGGAGACTAGCTAGGAGAGCATCCAAATAGTTGAGTCAAGAGGTGACCAACGATCTGTTGCCTCTTGTAAACATTCTGCCTCTCACACCTGGCCTGAGATTTTCCTCTGAATTACCGCCTAATGTGGGCAGATTTGGGTACTATATAGAGTAAAACAAGTTCTTAGAAGCTACCACTTCAAAATTGCTGCTAAAAAAAATTGCACCTTACTTATCCTCCCGAAAAACCTCCAGTCCCCATTAAGGCCCACTGGTAGCTGAGTCAACCTCAAGCAAATGGAGCCAAGGGGTCATGGCTAACTCCTCTGCCCCATTTCCTGTCTTTTTTGTTATGTGGTCTTTTTTTTAATGTCACACTTTCTGTCGCAGTGGCTCTTATACCCGCTCCTTCTCCCATGATAAGTTGGAATTTCAGGAGGAGTTCTGTGCTTTGCCAGGCAATTCCTCCCTTTCACCATCAAAAGATGTCAGAGGAACACACCGGTTGAAATCGGGTGTAAGTCCCTTTGAGGCTTTTTGAAGGCCCCACACCTTCACTAATTAAAGCAATTGATTGAAGAGGGATTGATCACCTTTTCTAGGGGTCGAATAGCTCCAGTGGGGGCAGAAGAATGTAAAAAATCTTCAGCCTAGTTGGGCCTCAGTTGGAGTGACAAGGCACTACTGTACAAGGGCAGAATGGGTCGGGCTAGGGGATGCACCACTGATGCACCCCTGCAGGTGCTGGCACCTAGCCCAGCTATGCAAATGAACCCGTCTCCAGGATTTGACATTTGACTTAATGTCTCCAGCCTGGGTTATGATAGGCAGGGCTTCTACTCCATTACACTTATGCCAGCAGAGAGGGTCCCAGGAATTTTGGTGCCTTGGTTTCTTCTTTGTGGCAAACAATTCTTTTCAACTCAAGGATCACAGGTCACACACAGATTACCCAAAGGGTCTTAGGAGTTGTAAGGCTTTTTATTAGAGAGCTACAGTTTAAGCACAATCAGATACTACTACATGCAATTGAAATAGATACAGTAGACATACAACCCATGACAGATGAGGGCGATCTACGGCCCTGGAACGGAACGAAACAAAACGACCGGACGGATGGTGAGGCAGTACGGTGGTCTCGGACTGGATGGATTCCTGCAGTCTGCGGCAGCGGTGACTTCCGTTGGGTCGTCCTTCGAGCTGTTGGAGGTGTTAGGCCGTCAGGCAGCATTGATCCACCTCAGAGGCTAAACCTGACCAAGGTGTTAGGCCGTAGCCACGTTGGGGAAGCCTTCGCTCCTAATTGCCTGTTTTCCTCTCTCGGTCACCTGTTTTTGTACCTTATTTTGATGGGCTGATGGATACCTGATGTCAAGCATTTTTACCCATCCCATTGTCCAATTACAAGGGAGAGGGTACCTCTGACAGCCCCCTCCCAGCCTCATGAGGTCATTTTCCTCCTTATCTCTGTTCTTGTTGCCCTCTTGTAGACAGCTTGTTTATCCTACAGCTCCTTGCTACATCTCTTATCAGGCCTAGCTATGCCCACTCGAAGGTCTATTTTTGTGTTCTGACCTTGTAATTCAGCTCTCTGTACAACTCTTTTTCTGACATGACTGGAATCTTTCTGTGTCATCAAATTAGGCAAACTACTGATCTAGGGAACCCATAACAGACTATTATTTCTTTCAATCCATGATTTCTTACATCTCCCCATCTTGAGAAGGAAATATTCTTATTGACTTCTCACAATTGGCTCCTGGCTAATCTAGCTAGTTCTTATTGCTCTCTCAACTTGGGCATTAATTAGTAGGGAGACTCGAAAATGAAGAATACCCCCTTCCTTACAGTCCATTCCTTTGAGGGGGAGGAGCAACCTCTGACCCCTTACTCAAATTCAATTCACTGTTCCAGGTGTTCCAATTCTGCCCTGCCTGGGGTATCCTCTGTTTCTTCTATCTTTCCTGATCGCACCCCGCTTGGGGTCTCCTCTATGTTGCTTCGGATCTTCTCTTTTGGTGTGCTCAATTAATTTGTTAATGCTGGTTAGTCATAGGCATGAGTACACAATTGGCTTATGTATCAAAGTCTTACTACATGGGTTACATATATCAAATATACTTTCATTACAAGTTGGAGAACTACCAGAGCATGTGAAATAATATGAACCCAAGAGTATGCTGATATATTAAGCCCAATATCCCATCAGTGTGAGTCGGCCCCTATGCTGTCAATTTCAATATCTATTCTCGAGTTGTCTTGTTCTAAAACATAAAAATGCTTTAGGGAGGAGTTCAGTCACATCACGAGCTCACTGAAGCCCTTAGGTAACAGGGATGTATTACTCGAATTGTGCCACATAATTGTGCAGCTCATACTTAAGTATCTCATTTACTGTCAGTTTCACTTGAGCATAGGTTTTGATATTGAGTAAAACGTGTTGGTTGATGGGACAGATCCTGTTAGACCCGTAAAGCATGGTAGTTGTGGTAGCAATGACACAGAAGGCACCACCAAAACCACCTCATACTGGATTCGTACTGGTTTTTCCCACGCTCTGTTACCTACAAAACATAATTATTAGTTACAGTTAAATTCAGTCTTACAATCATTTCAAGCGACATTACAGTTTAACATCTAATCAACAAGTCATGGACTTAAAAGATTCTCCAGATCTCTTTTACTCGTATCCATCTTGTGGGTAATTCTTGCTAAACATGATTTCTCCTTAGCCCTCAATTGTCCCAATCCAAATTCCATGTAACTCTCTGCTTCAACTTCAATTTCAATCCCTCTAACAGGTACCGGTGTGTTTAACTCTATTCTGATTGTTTCATTAATTAGATAGTTTCTCGATGGAGTATGTGTCAATGCTTTAAAAGTTGTCTCACTCTCCTGAGCCACATTAACCATTTCATGTCATACTGTTGTCAAGTAACTGAGCAAACTGAGACCCGTTCTTCAGTGCAAATTCACCATGCATTTCCGGATGGTAATTGCTTCACACGTAACAAATCACATTTGCACACTCATATCGGTATCTCATTATCGTGCCGCAAGTGCCATCCGATACAAGCCATTCTCGGGCTTTCAGGTGATCCTATCAAAAGATGGTAGTCGTCTGGAGATCTTTGCTCAGCTTCCACCGCATGCTCCCAATGTCTCGGGTAGTGGCCAGACTATCAAATTCAGTTTTCTTAAAAAGTTCATTATAGGCAGGGACACAAATGTATCCAAGAGAAAGCTCACAATTTACTATTCATAACTACACTTCCCTGACTTTCACTAGAATGAAAATTCCCATTAATACCAGATTCTATCTCATTCATGAGCGTCTGGAGAAACTTTACTGTCCAATACAATATTAAAGATAGAAAATATAGATCAAAGTTGTTTGGTGAACCAATTTAAAAAAAAAAATAGCTGCCAGCCGACAGGGTTAACTCCTTTGCAGGTTTATAAGGCGGCGGAGCAAATATTCTTATTAACTAAACACGATTCAGAACAGAAAATAAAACCAAAAAAAAGTTACATAATATTTCTCTTTGTCCTTTCTTCAGATGCCTTTTCAAATGACTGTAAAAATATTGAATACAACTGGAGAAAAATTAGTTTTCACATTTAAACTAAACAAATCAAATTGCTTTGGAAAATTCACGATACCAACCGCAACTCCAAGGTTAAATCTTAGACTGAAACTTAATCTTCTGTTAAACAAACTTTTTGTTTTTCTCAGTTTTTCCACACCAGCTTAATTTAAATTATAGTTCAAAGTTTTTTTGTCCAATTCTGGGTGCACAATCTTATTTGCACTTTCTTAAAACTTCCAAAATCCAAGACAAGACAAAAGAGCTTAAACAAGCATAACAGACACTTTCTTTTAAGACTTTCAGACAAAAGGAATACTGCAATTTCTTAAACATTCATAGTCAGGAAAATTTCCACACTTTAACACACACTTTCACACAAACTGAAATTCCAGCATTTTTTAAGGTTCCTTTCACTCAGCAAATCGTATGTTTTATTTGTCTCGGCACAGACACTTCCATTCGGTAAAATTTTAAGTTTCTCTTTTATTTCCCTTCTTTTAAATCATCGTCTCAGCAGCTTTTCCTGGCTTTCCAAATCCCTGTTTTTTTCCTTCCTTTGCTGAGTTTTCAGATTGGTTAACCTGCAACTTAGATTTTTTTCCCTTCTCTATCTCCAACTCTCTCTCCTGCACTTTATGCTTTGCCTCCTTCAGGCTATCTATCAACTGTTCCCGGTGATATACCAATGTCATTGTATTTCTGGTTTTACTTTTAACTCACTCTCTCTCTCTCTCCTCTTTCAGGGAGTTCCCTACATAGTCTTAAGCGACGATCACATGCGACTAAGTCCCTCTGGTCCCCACAACCGGAACCTTACAACTCCCAACTCTGTGATCCCACTTCTGACACCACTGTAAGATTTGGATCACAGGTCACACACAGATTACCCAAAGGGTCTTAGGAGTTGTAAGGCTTTTTATTAGAGAGCTACAGTTTAAGCACAATCAGATACTACTACATGCGATTGAATAGATACAGTAGACATACAACCCATGACGGATGAGGGCGATCTACGGCCCTGGAATGGAACAAAATGACCGGATGGACGGTGAGGCAGTACGGTGGTCTCGGATTGGGTGGATTCCTGCAGTCTGTGGCAGCGGTCACTTCCGTTGGGTCGTCCCTTGAGCTGTTGGAGATGTTTGGCTGTCAGCGAGCATTTATCCACCTCAGAGGCTAAACCTGACCAAGGTGTTAGGCCGTAGCCACGTCGGGGAAGCCTTCGCTCCTAATTGCCTGTTTTCCTCTCTCGGTCGCCTGTTTTTATACCTTATTTTGATGGGCTGATGGATACCTGATGTCAAGCATTTTTACCCATCCCATTGTCCAATTACAAGGGAGAGGGTACCTCTGACAGCCCCTTCCCAGCCTCATGAGGTCATTTTCCTCCTTATATCTGTTCTAAAGGTCTTGTTGCCCTCTTGTAGACAGCTTGTTTATCCTACAGCTCCTTGCTGCATATTATCAGGCCTAGCTATGCCCACTCGAAGGCCTGTTTTTGTGTTCTGACCTCATAATTCAGCTCTCTGAACAACTCTTTTTCTGACATGATGGGAATCTTTCTGTGTCATCAATTTAGGCAAACTGCTGATCTAGGGAACCCATAACAGACTAATGGCCCAGCTATTCCGATCCCTACGGGTGTGTACGCGCTGTGTACCCACCCGTAGGGACATCGGAAATGCCGGTTTCAGGCATGCACAGCGCATGCACTGAAAACCAGCTTTTCCGATCTGTCAAGAATGCTCTTGACAGATCCTCCGGCTGACCTAGAGAAGGGCCTCCGCGGACGGATAGTTCCGCTTTTGGAGACCCTCCGCCCGCAGAAAACCCTTACAATTCTTACGCCTTTGGCTATTGGCCCTTCACCTTAATTTGTTAGTTTAAAAAAAAGAACTGAGCCACCAGGCATCCTTTACCGGTCACTTATTGATAGTTTGCTGATTCATTGGTGTATTTCCCACCTGCATGTTGCTTGTTTGTTCCTTTTTGTTCAGTAATGGTTCATGAAATCTGATTGTTCAGTTAATAAAGATTTTTTGTGATTTGTTCCTTTTTCTGAATATATTTGAGCCAATTGGGTACAAGTGTTACATATGCTTTCCATATGTTACTGTCACTTTTTTTGGATTTTTACACTAGGTTTTTTTGGTTCAGTGTCACCAGCCACTCCTGTAATTGGACCTTGTGTCCCCTATAATCCAAAGTATACCTTTTTCTGTCCAATATCTAGTTAATGCTAACGAGACCCACGGGTCATAATAGAGAACCCTTACTCAGTATATCGGCTGCTGGAATGTGTCATGTGTAGTCATGTAATTCTCCTTTCTTTAAAAAGCAGACTGAATAGGCACTCTTATCAGACCAAGACTAGACTTTGGACCAACAAATGGATTTATTTACATAAGACAAATGAATGAACAATAAACATTATAACACAATGAAATGTACTTTTCTCTTCTTGTTACAAAAATTGATAGAGTTACCAATCACTTTCTCTCCAAATATAGACTTTAAATAAAGAATTACTTGCTGTAACCCCAATCTAGCCTTTTAATGCCTGGTTTTCATTGGTGGAGGCTCCACTAGGTGGGCCTTGAAACAACAGAAAAACAAAGCATGACCTTGTTAGCATGCTGGATGCATGATTATTTGGGCTGTCACACATTAGACACAGGCATACAGCCTGAGCAGAACATTTGGTGGAGCGCATTTTCAGTAGTGATCAGGCAGAAGTTCTAGCCTCTCAATTTCCTGGGCTGCACTCACCCAAATCTGGCTGGCAATAGAGATTTGCTGGGTAGTTGTTTTGTTTGGGTCTGAATGATATACAGAATTCCAGTTGGTACTTCATGTATACTGATTTCATGTATAACATAGGGCTGATTTTACAAATGCACACTCCTGGCAGGCAAAGTTCCATGCCAGAAGCATGCATCAGAAAATTTGTACCTTATATGTTGTACATTAGTAGTTTTATTAAAAATACAATGGCCAGCTCATCAACATCCTCCTCTGTTATGTTTTAGCTCTCAGGCTTTACAGACGTCAATCAGTGCCACTCCCTGTTAATGTGCCTGGAGGTGTACTTCAGCAATGTAGGTACAGGCTGCTACCTCCCAGGTGACTTGCTTAATAATGCACTACCAAACTTATCTTTAAGGGAAATCCAAATGCAAAGGTCAAATTTTACATCTTTTTTATAAGGAGTAACCAAGCAATGCAAAAATTATTCCTCACTGACCAAGCTGCACAAATCAAAGCAATGAAATCTCTTGCTAGATATTTCATTTTATGAAAGTGTTATTAAACTGGAACACATTCAACATTTAAATCATTCCTTTTTTCGGGTTTGCATGCTCGCTTCCAAGAAGGTGCAGTATTGCTTGATAATGGCATGTGGTGTTGCTGTGGTGCCTTATTTAGTTGTGCATATTATCGCATTTAACGAACATTATCCAATGTTTTTGGAACAGGCATAAAAATTATAATCCTGAAACATGGAAGTAGAATTGTTATTAAAAAGTGTCATTTTTAATGAGTCTTTAAAAGCTGCCTTGTGGTGTCACAGGTTCATTTGTATAATGGCCCAGAATTTGCGGTTGGGATGACAGCAAACTGGCAGCGTTTGCCATCATTCCGCCTTTGAAACTGACTGCGACTTTGGGATTTGGGGCACGCGCAGGCGCCTGTGGAAATCCCGAAGTTGCGGTCTGTCAATGACATCTCCGAAACCGGCTGTGCTGTGCCCCCCACAGAGCCGGCAATCAGTGAAATCTTGGGCCAGAAATTCGGCTCTCCGGCTTCCTGCGGGTGCAAGCATCGCGCGCGTACTTACCTACCGCGCCTGCTGTTGTGCTTCGGGCCCACGAGGAATTCGGCTCCTGGGCCTCCTGCAGCTGCCGGCGCGCAGTGCTTGCGTATCCCAGGGGCGCAGTTAGTTCGAAGCGTCCCCTGGGATCACGTGGGCCATGGAGAGCCAATCGTAGCAGGGAATTTTCATTCATAGATTTGACAGGAAGACCCGTCAAATCTATGAATAGAGATCGGCCACAAAACCACACTAAAACTTCAAATAAATTTTTAAAAAACCATCACATTTTTAAAATAACTATAAATTACATAAATTAACTACATTAAACAAAAATTTAAATTTTTGAAAAAATTAATTACACTTTTTAACGGTGCTAAAAATAAACTTACCTTTCTTTAAAGTATGTAAAAAAGATAAACCTGTTGAAAAAATGTTTAAATTCTACTTAATTAACCACTTACCTTGTTAAAAACAGGCCTTGCACCTCCTTTTTAAATGTGCAGCTTCTCCATACTTACCCTCCTGGAGAAACCTGAAAAAAAAACGAAGTTCGCTGCGTGCGCGCAGCCCCTCCCACGCACGCATTCGACTTCTGAACCCCTCCCTTCAGGGGAACGCAAGTTCCGGTTTCCAGCGCATGCGCAGTGCATGCGTGAAACCGGCACTTCAGGTGGCCTTACGGGTGAGTACCCAACGCGTACTCACCCGTGGAGAGCCGAATTTCTGGGCCAAGAACTCATTGAAACTGACAAAAGCTTCGGCTCTTCCTCAGTAAACACACTGTTAAATTTCCCACTAAAAGTTAGACCCAAACTGATTAGGTGTAACTGGGGTTTTAACAGTGTATTGACTGCTAAACAAATGTTAAGGGCCTGGAAAACTAATTTGAATTTTGTGAAATTTGTCTAATTTAATAAAAATTTAAATTTTTAAGAAACTTCTCAAAAAAATTGTAATTTAAAAAAAAAGTTTGTCCATCTTTATTTCAGGTTTTCCTTTTCCCCATGTGAGAACCCCAATCTTTGTTTCGCTCTCTCTAACTATTTTAAAAAGTAAGAATTTTAAGAGCTTACACACTTCCTTGTTTGCTGTCTGTGAGAACTCTGCCTTTTGATTGGCTGCTTAGACAACCTGTTGACGTCACAACATTTCGAACAAGAGGATCCCCATTAAGTTTAAATTGAATTGTAGGTCGGGAAACCTGAAGTTCTCGACACAGGGATTGCGAGATCCTTGTGCGGAGCATACTTCGGGGCCAGCAGCGAATGCCTTCGCTTCGCTGCTTACTGCAAATTCCGGGCCAATAACTTTTGGGACTTTTTTTGTATTTATAGATATGTAATGTAAATTTAAACTAATAGAGTCACTGCATACTGTTACTTTACTTACGTTTAATGTTCTAAACATTTTATGTGTCCTTTTCCCCAGAGTAAAATATTACTGGGTAATTCTAGACTAACATATTACATACAGGATATGTTATGCATGACATATTTGCTTCCATCCAGAGATAATGTAACTTCATCCTAATGATCCAACAGCATGATTCAAATTACTATAGTGCACTTACTAAGCTGAATTTAATTAGTGTCAATTTCATTTGATGTTCTTTAAATGTGCTACAAAACAGTCTCTGAGAGATGATGATGATTTTTGCCTAACACGTTACACAGCATTACAGAGGGGTCTATTGTAGTTTTGATACTCTGATATCCATCGGGATACTGCATGGAAATTCCTGCTTCTGTGAAAATCAGGGCTAAATTGTGCATTGTGAAGGTTTCCCTGGCTACACTTGCATGGCTGTTGACTCTGATATTTGAGATTTGCATATCTTGTAAATTCCATGTGAGCTTCCGCCTGCAGTGTGGACTGTCTAGTGGATTGTTTGCACAAGGTCAACAGCTAAGGCTGATTTAAATGGTTCCAGCAGCCATTTATACAGCAGAGCCTGAAAATTCCCTGCAGACCATTGTGCCACCAGAAGTGCAGAAGGATGGGGCTTCCAGATGCCAGGCTGCAGCTGGTTGGTTGAGAGATAAATGTTGAACAGGACAGCAGAGGAGGACTCCCCTGCTCTTCTTCAAAAAGCGTCATGAGATGCTTTATGTCTACCTGTGGGGACAGATGGGACCTTGGTTTATCAGTACCTCTGTCAGGAAGATTGCAGTCTTCCCCTTTAAGTAGAACTCATTAATGGTGGTGATGAAATACACACGTATTCTGTACAAGAATGCACATCGCTGGAAGGATGTGTGTTCAGTGGGCAGGAAATACGCAAGTTCATGAACTCACAAAACTGCTCCCCTCACCCACACAATTACCATCAGTGTAAATGTGTATGGAGATAGGAGTTTCCAACCTACTATAATTTTTTTCTAATATATGTATAGCTACATGCTGTAAAAGGCTGCATGCCATTTTTTTGAGCCTACCAATATTAAACAGAAAAGAGCACGTGTTTGACCAGGATTTAATCAGCTTGGTCTAATAAATGACAATACTATCACTGAAACTCAAACAGTGTTGTGAGCAACAAATTGCAATCCGTTCTGGCAGGAGAATCAGAGAAGGCTGCAAGAAACACTGTGCATGTATACAGACAGCAACTGTGGAAACACCTTGTGCACAACAGAGACAAATATCAAATCAAAAAAGATGACATTTAGGCTACACCAATGTTTCATAATCAAACTGCAGGAAGTTAGCACACCCAAAGCAATGATTCTGCAGGGGTGGGGCAGGGTGGTAGCACAATTATTGCCCCTCATTCATTTAAAATCTTTCTCAAGAAGTGGTTTTGAGGAATGTCAGCCCACAGTTACATGGGTATGAACATGCTTATGCACGAAGTTAACTGGACTGGTGCCCAGGGCAGAGAAGAGCAGATGCTGGAAACGTTTTAACTCTTTCAGGACTTTCAGACATTTTTCATTCATGATTTTCCCTTCTTTTTAAGGTGCTAATTCCTTGTGAATTTCTTCCTCAATCTTACTTTGTGAAACACAGTGTTGAATATGAATCTCTCCTTGTTGTCTTCTTGGGTGACGTATAGGTGGGCTTAGTTCCTGGTGCAGCAGAGAGCACCCTGCCTTTCAAAGTTGCTGTTTTGCAGACTAGGAAGCAGATCACCGTGCACCAGATTGGAGCTACCTCAACCCTGACTTTTCAAAGCCTGATTTTTATTTTATTTTTCTGTCCCTAGATATACGTTTAAATTAGCTATGTTTTATAAAGGTTTCCTAATATATTTGTGGACTGATATAATAGAAACACAATACTTATGAATGGAAAAAACTGTCTTCCATGATTTTAAATAACACAAGATCAAAGGATACACATAAGGAGGATATAGGCAGACGCCGGTGAAAATTCGATTCAACTTCTCGGATTTTAGAGTTGGCATAGCAATGTTATGTGGTTTTCTAAGGGTGAAGTTTCTTGTAAAATGTCAGTTTTATTGATGGTAAAGATTTTTGCAAAATGTAAATATTATTGTGCTTTGAGCTATTACAAATAATCATGTAGAATTTTGATCCAGTAAGAGATAGTAAGATTTGGAGAGCTACAACTGCTGCCTAATGTGGTTATAGCTTCTCGGGAGAACCTCATCTGCTAGAAGCACATCTTGGACATTTAACGCACAATGGGGGAGAAATTCAGTGATTTAGCGCCTCCTGTTAGTGCCCCCGGGGGGCGATAATGGGGCGCTAACGACTTACCAACTGGGCATGGTGAGATGAACGACTCCCGCTAACTTGCCCGGGAGGTTTGCGACGGTAACACTTTGCGCCACGATCTCCTGCGCCCGGAGATTGTGACGTCACTGCCGTGCCCCGGTAGCGCCCCAAACTTCGGTTCCGCCCCCTGCAGCATTGCCGGGCGAAAACACCGACAGCTGCAGGGGGCGTTGTTCGGGAGGCAGGGTGCTTCGGGGGTGGAAGTTAAAGTGGAGGTTGCCGAGGTAAGTAGGAAAATTTCTAAAATGCTTTTTTTCCAATTTTTTTCAATTCTCCTGGGCCGCGATCGGTCAGCCCGGCACTCTGCTGGAGTGCATGGGGCTGATCGGGCCGGATCGCAGTTGCCATCGGGGACCAGCTAACCTGCAGCGATGGCCCTTCCCTTTAAGGGAGGGAAGGAGCCTTGGATCTCGGCAGCGCTGCACGGGACATTGTGCAGCGCTGCACCACTGCTGCCCCGCCTGCATCCTTTAGCGCTCCAGGAAGGAAATGGAGTGCTTGATTTAGCGCTCTACTTCCTTCCTGGAGCACAAACACCGAATTTTGCAAACAGCTTTCAAAACTTATCGCCCCGTTTTTCTCCCCCTATGCACTCGAATGTCCAATAATGTGCTCCCAGTGGGAAAGGTTGCCCAACAGGAGTGCCAAGTTGGAATATTATCCCTTATGTGTGTGGGTTGTAAAAAGCAAAGTTCTAGGATTCCTTAATGTAATTAGAATGCAGTGCTGAAAGAGAAAGCATAGATTTTTGGGAAGCCAGAAGCAGTATTTGCAGTCCAATTCCAGATAAATAAATGCAAATTTTTTTTTTATTAGAGGCTAATGAAATGCCAAAAAAAGAATAATTGGGTAAATATTAGGAAAAATTGAGTGTCCTGAGAAAAAAGTGGATTTTTTTTGTTAAACAAAATTACTTACCTGAAACACAGAGTTTTATTCATATCTTAGGACTGAAAAACAAGTGTCGCTCAGCATGCAGTTCCGGCAAGGAACTTTGCCCACCGGAAGAGCATAGATTGCCTTTAGGACTGTTCTATTGCTGACTACTAGAAATCAAAGTTTTCAGGCCTGATAGCCCTGTGAGGAACCAGATACTCAGAAGAAGAAATAGAAATGGGCAGCAACTCAACAGAGAACAGGAAGTTAAAGAAAACATTGCATTGCAGTATGTTTAAAACAAATTCATTAATAATGATCTATGGTTCCCTATTCATAAACTATTTAAGGCTTTAATGTATACAAAATGCATAACTCTAGTTTTTGTTAATGCAATAATATATCAGTTTGAGTATGTGTATTTATAGATATTTCCCTAAGTGCCAATGTTTAATTAAGCGATCGGTTAAATCTAAATTGAAGAAGTTAATTTGAAAGATGGAGTTTGTAAACAGAGGCTGGGCTGCTAACTGAAGTTGTTTAAAACCATAACAAATATAGTTGTTATTCTTTTGTTCAATGCTGAATTATTATGAATCCTCAGAAAAAAAAATTAAGAATAACAGTTGGGAAAAGATTTCTGGACATGTAAGAACATTAATCCACCTTGAAAAAAGGCTAGAGTCCAAGTCATTCTTTAATAAAGCTTCCATCTTTTGAAGTCATGTTTTTCAAACATATTGTTTTATAGATAAGTCAAAGCTTAGCTGACTAGTGACCACAAAACTGCAGTGTTCTTATAAGTGAGAAATGTCCGAGATGGTCACATTTTTGTCCTAACTGCAGGTTACCTGGCATTTGTTCTACCTTTTAATGAGAATATTCTCCACTTGTTGATCACATCTAACTCCACAATTGTCTGATGACAGATGTGCCAGTAAGTTTAATACATCAGTCACTATATCACATACTGGCAGACAAATGGGGTCAGGATGCAGATGGGTGGGAACATGTAGCCACACAGCTCCTTATGCTGGCACATGGTCAAGATGCCATGTCTGCTGGAGGAAGAAGCAGCACGCCTTTACTTTTTGTTATTTTTCTAAAAGGGAAAAAAAATTCAAGTATAACTAACTAAGCCACAGTTGCAAAAGACCTGACAACATAAATGTTGGTTTAATACCAGGCCTGTGGTGAGATATAAAACCCTACTTATAATAAAACATGAAAAGGTAAAAATAATCTTTAAACCATCCCAATCCTTAACATCATGTAAGAAGTGCTCATCAATTCCTGAATAATAAGGGATAAATGTTACTGTATTTTGTATCCTTTATGCAGATTTAAAACATCAACTTTACCTAAAGCTCTAATTGCTCTGGTGGTTCCAGCACTTAACAACTATGTAGGTTGTGCCATGTTTACCATTCTCTAATTTCATATTTTCAATTCTGAAGTTTAAATTAGAGTTTGGTCTTTGTACTAATTCTGAAAACCTGCTGAAAAATATGTGCAAATTTGTTTGTTCAAGCTTTAAAAAAAAAGTTTTCACTAAATAAATACTGTCACAAGGATAAGCAAATTACAGTGATGTAAATATAGGTTTCTGACAGAAGATTGTGTGTGAGCAATGATTAACTTTAATTATCTGCTTAATATCTCACAGGCTTACCTGGAAGTATAGAGTGGTAAGGGATAAGATATTACTGTTTGAACACATATATTGGAACCTTGGTTTACTAATAGCTGCTCAATATGTGTTTGAAACATAAGGCACAAGTACCTCATGTGGTAAGTTTCCAATCTTGGGTCAGTCAATGGAGTTGCCAAGCTTAGATGATGCTTTTTCCTACAGGAAGAATTGAAAATCGGACATTTAAAATGCATTTGTCCTTAGCAGGCAGCTGTACAGAGTGGCATTATCAGAGGCATTTGTGCAGAGGAACGGGCTGCCTGCTTATCCTTTTAGATAGTAATTATATGTGGTACAGAGTGACTGAGAGAGGAAAACCAATAGTATTGTGACTAGTATTAAGAGTGGTGTTGTTCATGTAAATATATAATTGTACATGAATTATGTTTTTCTGTAGTGAACAATACCTATGTCCATCAAATACATTTATAGTATACAAAATATTGACAGTATTTCTCTAGTATTTTTTAATAAGTATGAAGAATGAATCACATGGTTTTCATAATTAACTATAAGATTTTCTCTTTTCTGGACATTTAATAAGATGTTTCATTATGTAATGTAATCATTTATATAAAACAGGGTGTCCTGTATCAAGACAATCCTTGTAAAATACTCAAAGGATTCAAAACTTTCAAAAATGCAGTTATTTCTCATTCACTTTCTTGTTTTCAAGATTGTTTTACATTATAGTGAAGAAAATAATGCCCAGCGCTATCTGAATTAAGACTGCCATCAGCCTGGTTAGTTTGGAGTAAGTACTAGTCCATGTATATCTCATGCTATGTGTTGTAATACTACTCATTACAAATTTCGGAATTCAAAGTAGCTTGGCTGACAACAATCTAGACAGAGTTATCTAGTAACCTCCCCCAACCTTTCATGGTTCAAAGTTTCAGATTTACATATAAAGAAATTCCTTTTGAAATCTCCCAAACATCAGGAACATATATTGTATATGTTAATGGTTTTTGTAATGTAATTTAACATCCAAACTGCCTATATCAGTTATATTTGAGTTACTATGATTATGCATTACCCTGGGGACTTTCTCCAAAAGGGCATATTTAAACTCAGATTTGCTGTTCTGATTAGAAGTGTCTGTTGTTGATACTTGACTCCAAATTAATAGTGGTCAAGACATTCAGCAGATTCCACACTGATTGTTTCTGGAAAAAAACTATTAAATGGTTCAATCAGCATCTTAGGATAATACCTACTGCAATGATGTTAACTGTAATTAATTTGGTCAGTGATAATAAACCAGATTTCAGAACAATTTACTTGAAAGATCTTCCACAATTTACAACATAATCTTTTCACACATATTTATAATCTCTCACTGAATGTTTCATATGTGGCAATGTTTAGTACAAAATTATAAATCAAAATCTATTCTGCTTACTGTATGTAATTAATTTAATACAGGTTCTTTCATGCAAATACTGAAAGAATATAATAGTGCCCTGGAAAACAGCTTTTTTTTAAAGCAAAATTACACCCACTCGAAGGAAATAATGAGGTAATCATAATTTCCGCACTGTAAAAGCAGCTCCATGGAGACCAAGCATGTTGGCTCAAGCTCATATGGGTACTGAGCTTTGGATTTGTGTTTGAGCACCTAGATGATGCCAGTCCTGCTTAGTTCACTCACACTCACCTGGAGCTGGATATATTATCCGAGCAGGTATTTTTCAGCTGATCTCATATACCGCAGGCTGCTTTTACCAAACTGAGAATATCTTCTCTGTTGAGTTGCTGCCCATTTCTATTTCTTCTTCTGAGCATCTCAGGGTTTCCACAGAATAATGACCCAGAAATTGCAGGAAAAATAATGGCGAGTTCACGGCGCCCGCCATTATTAGTGCGTAAAAAAGTTGCCAAAGAGTTCCGTGAGTTCCAATTCACCACAAATTGCTGGATGGTTTGCGCCGCTCCACTGTTAGCCTCGCCAAAACAGAAAATATTACCATCTCGTCGTGAGTCTCCCCATTGTATGCCATGAAATTTCTGGATTTGCGCCGTTAATACAAATTAATCTTGCTGTAGCCATTTAAGGCTGGTAATTCATGTCATAAGGACCTTGATAGTGATATGATTGATGGTCCTGGCATGCCACTCAACCTCGGACGCCCAGAAAGGGAATAATGAAACTGTGGAGTATCACTCCCGCAGGTAGTAAATTGTTCTGAGAGGTTTTTTTTACATTTTCTCTTACTTTCTGTCTCTTTTCTCTCTCTTAATTCACCCTCCTTCCTTCTCTTTATTTCTCCTTCTAAATCTAATTTAACTCTAATTCACCCTATTTCCTTCTCTACCATTCGCTCCATTTCTTTCTCTATCCATAAATTTCATTGGTTAAGGAGATAGACTATTGGACCCAACATTCAGGAGGTTCCAGATGCCCTGTTGACCTTGCTATGCTCTTGTCAATTCGCTTTTCCAGTAATTTGCTGAAAATATATGGGCCCAGAATTTGTGGTCAGCAGTGAAGCAACGGTGCTCACCGCTGACCTCGAAGAAAGCAGTCCACAAAGATCTAGCTATCTCTGAGGTGTTGATTTCAACTGTCCCAACCTTTGTTTGAATCTGGCACCAAATCAAGCGACTCCTAAGCATCCAGCAACAGTGATGTCATCAAGCTGGCTAAGCAGCCAATCACATTGAAGAATTCTCACAGACAGCAAGCCAGGAAGTAATGTGCACAGATTCTAATTTACTTTTTATAAATTTTACAGAGAGCGAAATAAAGATTGGCACATACACATATCATTAAGATAGAAACTGAAATATCATAAGCAAACTTAAAAAAATTATATTAAAAATTTGTAACTCTTAATCATATTGATGGAAACATTTGACATTCCACAAATATAAAATTAGTTTTTCCGGGCCAGAACGGTTGTTCAGCAGTCAGTACCTTCCCTCCATCATAATGTCAGAAGTGGCGATGTTCGCTGATGACTGTGTTCAGTGTCACTCATAACTCCTCAGATAATGAAGCAATCCATGCCCGCATGCAGCAAGACCTGGACGACAATCAGGCTTGGGCTGATAAGTGGCAAGCAACATTCACGCCACACAAGTGCCAGGCAATGACTATCTCCAACAAGCGAGAGTCTAACCACCACCCCTTGAAATTCAACGGCATTACCATCGCCGAATCCCCCACCATCAACATCCTGTGGGTCACCATTGACCAGAAACTTAACTGGACCAGCCACATAAATACTGTGGCAACGAGAGCAGGTCAGAGGCTAGGTATTCTGCGGCGAGTCTCACCTCCTGACTCCCCAAAGCCTTTCCACCGTCTACAAGGCACAAGTAAGGAGTGCGATGGAATACTCTCCACTTGCCTGGATGAGTGCAGCTCCAACAACACTCAAGAAGCTCGACACCATCCAGGACAAAGCAGCCCATTTGATTGGCACCCCATCCACCACCTTAAACATTCACGCCCTCCACCACCGGCGCACTGTGGCTGCAGTGTGTACCATCTACAAGATGCACTGCAGCAACTCGCCAAGGTTTCTTCGGCAGCACCTCCCCATCCCGCGACCTCTTCCACCTAGAAGGACAAGGGCAGCAAGCACATGGGAACACCACCACCTCCAAGTTCCCCTCCAAGTTACTCACCAGCTTGACCTGGAAATATATCGCTATTCCTTCATCATCGCTGGGTCAAAATCCTGAACTCCCTCTGTAACTCCGTGGGAGTACCTTCACCACACGGACTGCAGCAGTTCAAGAAGGCGGCTCACCACCACCTTCTCAAGGACAATTAGGGATGAGCAACAAATGCTGGCCTTGCCAGCGAAGCCCAGGTCCCATGAACGAATAAAAAAAAAGTTAAAAACCCAGTTACACCTCTTTCAACAAGGCTTAACGTTTTAGGGGGTTTCTAACAGTGATATTCCATCGTAAAAGGGGAAGTTTTCATCAGTTCAAGTGATTTCAATTGATTGCCGGCTATGGGGAGTTCCACGGCACAACCTGTGGCGAAGCAGGGAATGACTGACTGCAAATTCAGGATTTCCGCGTTTATCTGCACATGCACTAAATCCTAATGGGCCAAAAATTTGGCCCTTCCCGCGTGAGTACACAGTGCGTACTCACCCGTAAGACGTCCCGAAGTGCCGGTTCCCTGCATGCACTGCGCATGCGCGGGAAACCGGAACTTCCGGTCTGGTGAAGGGAGCGGTTCATAGGTGAACAGCGTGCGCGGTAGAGGCTACGCGCACGCAGCAAACTTAGATTTTTTTTCAGGTTTCTACGGGAGGGTAAGTATTGAAAAACCTACGCTTATAAAAAGGAGGCGCAGGAGCCGTTTTCAACAAGGTAAGTGGTTAATTAAGTATAATTTAAAAATTTTTTCAACAGGTTTATCTTTTTTAGATACTTTAAAGAAAGGTAAGTTTATTTTTATCACTTTTAAAAAGTATTTCAATTTTTTCAAAAATTTAAATTTTTGTTTAAAGTGGTTAATTTATTTAACTATAGTTATTTTATAAATGTGATGGGTTTTTATAAAAAATTATTTTAAGTTTAGCTGTTCTTTTGGGGCCGATTTCAATTCACAGATTTGACAGGTTTTCCTGTCAAATCTAATGAATGAAAGATGGTCTGCTGCCATTGGCTCTCCATGGCCCACGTGATCCCAGGGGACGCATCGCACTAACTGCGCCCCTGGGACACGCAAGCACTGCGCGCCGGCAGTTGGAGCAAGCCCAGGAGCTGAAGTTCCCGTGGGCCCAAAACACAACGGCAGGCGCGGTAGGTAAGTGCGCGCGCGATCCTTACCCCCGCAGCAAGCCGGAGAGGCGAATTTCAGGGCCAATGTTAAGGTCAGCTTCAGAGTGGTAATGATGGCGAATGCAGTTTCACCGTCATTAACACCGCAAAATCCGGGCCATGGTCTGAAGGGTGAGGAAAAAATCCAATTCATGGCGTTCGCTCGCTGTGAGGTGCGCCGCTCCAGCAAAACTTTCTACGTTGAAGTATATTTCTTATTGCATTACCTTTAGGCTTATTTATTTAATAATATGATTTCGCAAATGATCTGGGCTCCTTATGCAACTTTGTAAGTTGTTGTAAGTGTAACTTTAAAAAGCCTGATTTTTCCAATTATAAGTATGTGATCAACTTTAAATTGACACGCAACAACTCCCATGTCGCACATTGATGCGTGCAAGCGCTACTGCTGTATGCAGTTGGCGTGTCCTGTACCCTGAGCACCGACACCGCCTCGATCGGTCCCGTTTCCCGTCCCTGGCTCCGCCCCGCTAACTGCTCTGCAGACGCTGCGTGACTATCCTGATTCATTGCTGGCCTGCGGTTATTTTCAACCTCAGCTCTTGAAGAACTGTCACGACATTAAGTGTGGTAGCGTGCAAACCGTCTCGGCTAATCCTTTCCATTTAGCCGCCATTTGACTTTCTCAAATTGAGAGGCGAGGTGTTAAAAACGCGACCAATTCTATTCTGAGAAATTTGGAACCGTTGTGCTAAACAAAGCCACAAACGCACGTCTCCGAGCTTTCTACGTGGGTAGGTCACAGTAACCGCGCACGTATTGCTTGCGGAGGCCGCTTCGTCTATACCCCGGTGTCGTTCGTCAATTTCATCTCGTCATTTCATATTTAACAAGTAGCTTATGTTTTACGTACCGACTCTGTTCAGAAGTGACTCCATTATTACAATACGATCAATTGTTGGTATTTAGTTCGATACTTGTATAACATTTACCTAAAATAGACTAAAATTATAACAAAGGCACAGAGGATGGTGGGGTTTACAGGCGCTGAAGTCTGCCTTTGTATTTACTCAGCAGTGCGTGCGCGCCTCGGCTCTCCCTGGTCTGCTGCACGCTAGCCGTGTCCTATCTAAACATGACTCATTCTTTCATGCAGTTCGCACAAGGCTCATCTTCGGCCTGGTGACCTTTTTGAAATTTCCGGTAGCTGGAGTGTGTGTGTCTTTGCAATAGATGTCGTGCCCAGGAGTTTGCGGGGCTAAACACCCAGGTCTCTAGATAAAGCTTTTACACTCCAGTCACGCAGGGCCAGAAGTCAGGTGCAGCTGCTGAGATCACACTTCCTTATCGACATGGCACACTGCCCCAACAGAGGAGCCACAAGAGCAATCCCCACTTTGCACGCAGATAGACCAAATTTACTTTTCACACGAAAGGCAACTCACGACATCGACACATTTGATTTACAAATACACAGTTTTTCATGAATCAAGATCGTTATCATAACAAAACTCTCATCAATCCAGCCTATTAACGATAACAATCGTGGACACTATTCATACATTCCGGACCTTTTAATACTACATAAAAATCTTTTTATAGTAAGACCTAAGTGTCATTTCACATTAAATAAAATAGAAGGAAATATGAGGATAATCACACCAGGCAACATTACCCTGTGAAAAAGTCCTTTGTATCACAGACACGTTTTGTCTTATATACAGACTTACATTTAGCTACCATTTGTAGATTTATAATAGACTAAGAGATCTCCAATGGTGTTGCACATACGTGAAGACCAACTATAATCTTCTGACATTCAGTCCTCCATGAGCTGCAATTTCCTCCAATTAAACATTGGGAAGGCTAAAGCATTGGGGGAAAAATTCGGTTGATTTGCGCCCTAAGAAGGCGCTAACGGGGCACAAAGCAACTAGCGCCTGGGCGCGGCGCCACCAACGCCTCCCACGAAATTCAGTGGGAGGTTAGCGGCGGCGGTAACCGTTAGCGCCCCGCGGTGCTGTGCCTCCGGTGATGACGTCATCGCCGTGCGCAGCGCCCCGCTCTTTGGTAGCGCCCCTCTGACTTACCGCCGGACGCTATGTCCGACAGGGTCGGGGGGGCCTACCTGTGGCCGGGGCGGCGCAAATTAATTGCTGGCCGCCTGCCAGTGCCTGCCCCCGTTGCTGTCCCCGGCCTCCTGTGCAGCCCCCCCCCCCCGAGTGCCGGCTGTGCTCCATGAGCCCGGCTCTTCTCTTGAGTGCTGGGCTCTTTTGCCGGCACTCCGATCCCTGGTGAACCAGCTGGGCCCCGGGTCATGCTGCGATAGGTCCCTCCCCTTTAATAAGGGGAGGAAGGCCTGCAGTACTGCGGCGCGACGTGCCGCAGAGCGTGGCGCTGCAGCATGTAGCACGGTGATGTTCACTCGCAGCACCCCAAGAGGGAGGCGGGGCACTTCCAGTAGCGCCCAGCCTCCCTCTTGGGGTGCTACCAGTGAATTTTGGGCACTGGGGCGCTAAGTTTTTCAGGGCACTACGGGCACGACCCAATTTTTCCCCCATTGTCTTTAGCCCCCGCTACAAACTCTGTTCCCTGATCCTCTGCATCACAAAGACTGCCTACTGCACCTCCATAATATCACCCGTCTCCACCCCTGCCTCAGCCCATCTGCTGATGAAACCCTCATCCATGCTTTCATTACCTGCAGACTCAACTATTCCAATGCTCTCCTGGCCAGCCTTACATCTTCCACCCTCCATAAACTTGAGCTCATCCAAAATTCTGCTGTCCGTATCCTAACTCACACCAAGTCCTGTTCACCCATCACCCCTGTGTTTGCTGACCTACATTGGCTCCCAGTCCACCAGCACCTTGATTTTTAAATTCTCATTGACGTGTTCAAATCCCTCCATGGCTTTGCCTGTCCCTATCTCTGTAACCTCCTCCAGCCCTATAATCCTCCGCGATCTCTGCATTCCTCCAACTCTGGCCTCTTGTGCATCCCCCACTTCATTCACCCCACCACTGGTGGCTGTAAGCTCTGGAATTCCCTCCCTAAACCTGTTTCCCTCTCCACCTCTATCCGCATTTAAGACCCTTCTTAAAACCTACCTCTTTGACCAAGATTTTAGTTACCTATCCTAATATCTCCTTCTTTGGCTTGGTTCTAATTTTTGTCTGATTACTTTCCTGTAAAGCGCCTTGGGAACTATTACTACATTAATGGCGCTATATAAATGCAAGTTGTTGTTGTTGTTGAAAGGGGGTTAAAGGACAGGGGAATAATTGAACCAGGGCGCACAGAAATAATTCAGTCCCCATTTGAAAGTAATACATTCTGATCTTATTTTTCTATAATACTTTGAGAAAACTTAAGTCAACTTGGGAAGCAGAGCAGTAGAATTGGTTGGAGCACGAGTTTCTCTGCAATACAGACTGAGGAGCTGAGAAATACAAAACTTACATGATACAGCATCCCCAGTGGCAGGAGGGTGTAATTACAGACTGGTAAGTTTGCACAGGCAGTTTCCATTATAAATGTTATCAAAGGAATTTATGAGGGGAAAAAGTTGACAGGATGTGAGTGCAAATATAAGATTTTTAATTTATTACTCGCCAGTCTATCATGGCATGGCACATGGAGAGTCAAGACCAAATGTAATCTTCAGTTGAAGCAGGCCTAAAGAGAAGGCGATAATTGGACCAGGACACACAGACATAATTTAGTCCTCATTTTAAAATCATACATTTTGCCATTATTGTTATTTAACATTTGATTTGATATTAATATTGATTTGATAAGCAATGATTCTAATGCCTCAACAGGTGAGGAGGCTTTCTCCAATATAGCCCAGCAAGAGTGTGATGGGTTGTGCTGCATAACTGGAAGAGGACTTTCAGCCTTATGAGAGGGAGGATTCTAATGACATTGAGGAGGCTGTTCAACGGTTTCCTACTGCCAGAGCTATTCATCAGCAGCTGATTGAAGAGTATTTGAACAGATGAATCTCTGGCCCCCAGCAGTAACAATGTTTCCAAACATCTGCCTCAGCCTTTCCACACATACAAGCAACTACTGCCTAACTGCCAAAAGAGACATTCATATCCTGTCACATTCCAAAGTCCCAACTCATTACAGGAACACTCTCTACATACAATGCTGATGAATTGCCTCTTCGTTTATTGCCATATACACAAACTGGCAACTTATGCCATCCCATTGTTTGCTCACTGCAGTGCTATGCTACCTCCATTGGTAATTCTATGAGGTGCTTCCCCAGTGGTTGGAGCAAGGGAGGTGGTAGCTTTTGAATGTCTGTCAACGACTTCTGAGATGGCGGTGGCTGTAACCTCTGTGAGCATGGGCTTGCGTGTACCCAGTTGCAGACTGCTCCAATTCTGCGGTTGCCAGGGCTGATGGGCTCAGTACACATTCTGGCACCAGTGGGGGGTGGGCATGCATGACTACAGATGTGTTGTCATCCTGAAAGAGAGCAAATCTCCCATCCCCATTGCGTGACTGCCCCCTGCCCCTGGGCTTTGGTTCAACCTGCCCACTAATCACTAGGAGATCACAGAGCTAACTGAGGCCCCTCCCAGCCTGTTCAAGGTGGAGGAGATGGTCGAACTCCAGGCCTGCATAGCGCCAGTATGAACATCCCTGAAAGATTCTTTTACTTGCAAATCATATGAGATGTCTGCCTCTGAGTTGATGCTTGGCAGGATAATATTGAGTGACCATGAATCTTGATCAAGGCTTTCTGCTTCACTCTGTCTGGTACACACACCTCAGTCCTCTGTTGGAGCTAAGGAAAGCAGAACAGAACAAGAGTTAGGATGTAGTTTCAATGGCAAACATGTGCCAGATCACTATCAGTGTCAGGCCACAGCAAAGAAATGGGTCAGGGCAGGAGTGAAGCAGGAAAAGAGAAGTTGTCCATAAACTCTACTGTGGGACCAGGCCTCCTGCTTCACTGTCTCTCATTGTCGGGGTAGTGTCTCTGCTTCTTTGCAAGCTCTTCCAAAGGTGTGAGAGTCTGTAGCTTGGGAGGTTCTCCATGTATGGTTGACTCCCTCCTGTTATGTGCAAGCTTCCCCTGCAAAAAAAAGTAGAAAGGGGTAAATATTTGCCTCAGGGAAAAGGGCTTTCAGCATTGGTCCAAGTTAAGTATTGTTATGAAGAACTGGGAGACTTTTTTTGGTTTGTAACAATTTCTGTGAGATGAATAAAGTTTTGAAATCTGGTGTGTTTATGCTTGCTTATGTTTAATTATATTTTTAATAAAAAATTATTTGTAGTTTATAGCTTGAGATCTGTCAGTGTTATTTGTCCATCTATTGAAGAGATCCAGAAAGTACAAGAGAGCTCATGCTATATTTAGTGAGCGTATTAGCAAATAAGGGTTTTATTGTTTCCCAGGCATGCTACATTTGAGATTACTTTGCAAATTAGGTCACATTTCAGTTCATTAGAAGCGTGCACTTGTGTGTGAAAGTGGTCCTTTGCGCTGGATACAAAAACAAGTCTCTGATGGGACCTGTAGCAAATGAGTCATGCAATAAAAAAAGAAAGACTTGCATTTATATAGCGGCTTTCACGACCACCAGACGTCCCAAAGTGCTTTACAGCCAATGAAATATTTTTTTGAAGTGTAGGCACTGTTGTAATGTAGGAAACGTGGCAGCCAGTTTGCGCACAGCAAGCTCCCACAAACAGCAATGTGATAATGACCAGAGATATCTGTTTTTTTTAGTGATCTTGATTGAGGGATAAATATTGGCCAGGACACCGGGAATAACTCCCCTGCTCTTCTTTGAAATAGTGCCATGGGATCTTTTACGTCCACCTGACAGAGCAGACGGGGCCTCGGTTTAATGTCTCATCCAAAAGACGGCACCTCCGACAGTGCAGCACTCCCTCAGTACTTAAATAGTTTAATGCGACGACTTAAATAGCTTAAACAATTAGGCCGCGATTTCGCCAGCCGTGGTGAGTCCGGTGCGGCCGGAGTAGGCAGTGTTCTCAAATCCTGCTCCCATCTTCACCCCACCTCCTCCAAGTGATTTTGCCCTGATTGGGCTTGTTAAGCCTGCCGTGCGAGGTTCCCGGCCAATTAAAGGAAGTGGGTCTGATGATGTCATCTGATGACGCGTCATCAGCCGATTTCCTTAAAGGGGCCATGTCCAAATTGATTTTGACAGTTGTACTGTCAGTGTTCTACAGCATTGAGGTGCTGCAAACACTGACAAGCACTGCACAGAGGTGCACGGTTGTACCCAGGCTCTCCCATGACTCCCTCCATATGCTTATGGAGGGAGTCACAGCACGCAGGGTGGTTCACTTCCCTTCCAATGGGTGGAAAAGACCTCCCCAGGACACCAACGCAGCCTGGTTGCACATTGCACAGGAGGACACAAGCAGGGATGTTGTCAGGAGGACCAGGCTGCAGTGGCGCAAATCTTTCAATAATCACAGTAGATCACGAAACGTTACTGCAAAGCCACACTCAACCTCATCCTGCTGTGCCACTCATCACATCCCCATCACTCTGCCTTCCCTACCCTACTCCTGCACATCCTTACACCAACTTAACTTGCACCTCCACCCATCCCCCTCTATCTACATTATCACTTCCCCATCTCACTAGCCACCCTCATCCGAGTCCAATCATCATAACACACATCTTCACTTGGGTGTTTTAGCGAATGTTCATGTAAACTTTCTGTTAATGTGTTGTCAAGCATTGAAATCCTTATTTTCAACACTTTGCCTTCTTGGACAGATTTGTGTGCACCTTTGAACATGTCTTAGTGAGTTCCAGTGAATGGTGAGACATAACGTTCCCCCCCCACCCCCAATGGTGATGAGTGTGAAAGGAATGGCTTGGACATTGTAGGGATGCTTTATGGTGCTGGTGTGGAGTGGTGCCAACCTGGTGCATCATGTGGCAGCCAGGGTGTACAGTGTTAAGTGAAGCAAATCTGGACATGGTGAGGTCATCGCTGGCATCCCGGGCAGCAATGTGCATGGGTGATGATGCCCTGTGTCCAGTTCAGGGATGACAGACCCGACACTTGGGAAACTGACAAGGAGGTGGGTTTACAGCGGGATACCGACCCGCTGTCAATCTTTTTGATTTTGACAGCGAACCCGCCTCCAAACCCGCCCTCTGAGCGCCGGCAAAATTCCGGCCTTAGTGTAGCAGCGCAGATTTCCCACCCCAATGGGCAAGCTGCCTATTGGAAGTGCATGTTGTGCTTGCTGCTGGCCCATCCCATGCAAATGAGGAGGTACTTTGGAAACTAGGACAGATTCCCTTCTGACTTGGGTTGGCAGCTGGGAAACTCACCTCATCCACCTCCCACTGGTTAACAGTGTCAACTTGTGTGTCTTCGCACACGGAATGAAAACTTTGCAGCAACATGGAGCAAGCGGTCAGCTCTATGAACACTGCAATTAGGCTCACAGCGAAGGAGCATCTGGTGGCAGCTTTGACAGCCTCAATGGGAGCTCAGACTGTTTCCATCTTCTGTGCTTGAACACTTTCTCTGGCTTTCAGAGCATGATGTAGAGTGTAGATAGCTTCATTGAGATAACTGCATCACTCCTGCGCCCTGTTCTTGTGTAGAGCAATGAGAGTGCTGAGGCTCAGTGCAATGAGAGTGGCGGTGATGCCGTGGGAAAGGCACCCTATCCTCTGTCTGGATGACAGCACATCTGCTCCCCCAGCCTCTCAGATAGTGCCGTTGTTGGTACCAGACAGCTAGCTGGGCCAGACTACCCCAGCTGAAATTAATGAGATTTACAAGCTGGTAAAGAAGGATGGACCTCTTCACAGAATGGTGTAATCCTTAGGGATTCCCATGGTCTTGCCCAGATGCAGTTGTGTTGCCAGGAACAAGATTCTGAAGTCTAAAAGGCTGGTTCCAAACTTTCCAAAGGATTTGTACTACCTAATCAAGACAGTTACAACTGTCTACAAATATTTGAGAGGAACAGAATTGAGAGCAGAATGCAGAGAGTGGCTTGTTATTACAAGTCCAGGAGAGTAATTTCACCCAACTCGAAGTTTGAATTCTCCACAGCTTAAGTACTTGCAACCTAAGAAGTTTCCAAATTCATGAACTGAAACTGAAAATAAACTGCCTATATCTAAAAAAAAACTAGTAACAGAACTCTCCTGGGTCTCTTGTTCTGGTTGGAGAGAAGTGGGACCAACACTTAAAAAAATCTGAGCAGGCAGGTTTTTGACTGAGTGGGAGGTGGGACAAGGGAGCAAGGCCAACATGTAAGCTCAGAATTTAGCAGCTAGCACACAGAAGACAACTGCTATAATGCCAACATTGCTAGTAGACCTGGTTAATGGGGCAGAGACAT
This sequence comes from Squalus acanthias, assembly GCA_030390025.1. Classification (NCBI taxonomy): domain Eukaryota; kingdom Metazoa; phylum Chordata; class Chondrichthyes; order Squaliformes; family Squalidae; genus Squalus; species Squalus acanthias. The sequence continues at coordinate 46,243,987 of CM059429.1, forward strand.
GTTGCAGGCAGTAGCTACAGCATGACAAGCTTACATAGACAAAACTAATTATAAATGTGAAAATAGGAAATTATAATGGTTCAATGTTGTGACAAGAAATAGATGACAGGAAGTCAAGTGATACAAAGAGGAAGTGTGTGCAGGTTTTTAATATATTGGCCCGTATTTTCTGATGCCTATGGGTGTGTACGAGCTGTGTACTCTTAGGCAGTCCCTCGGAACCGAGGATGACTTGCTTCCACATTAAAAATGAGTTCGCAGGTGACTGATGAGTCCAATGCGGGACCTACAGTCTCTGTCACAGGTGGGGCAGACGGTGGTTGCAGGGGCAGGTGGGTGGGGTGCTTGGGTTGACGTGTGCTCCTTGCGCTGCCTGCGCTTGGCTTCCGCTTGCTCCCGGCGAAGAGACTTGAGGTGTTCGGTGCCTTCCCGGATGCTTCTCCTCCACTTTGTGCGGTCTTGGGCCAGGAATTCCCAGGTGTCGGTGGGGATGTTACACTTTTTCAAGGAGGCTTTGAGGGTGTCCTTGAAGCATTTCCTCTGCCCACCTGGGGCTTTCTTGCCGTGCTGGAGCTCCGAGTAGAGCGCTTGTTTTGGGAGTCTCGTATCGGGCATGCGAACAATGTGACCCGTCCATCGGAGCTGATCAAGCGTGGTCAAAGCTTCGATGCTGGGGATGCTGGCCTGAGCAAGAACATTGACGTTGGTGCGCCTATCCTGCCAATGGATTTGCAGGATCTTGCGGAGGCAGCGTTGGTGGTACCTCTCCAGTGCTTTGAGGTGCCTGCTGTACATGGTCCATGTCTCTGAGGCATACAGCAGGGCGGATATCACTGCTGCTCTGTAGACCATGAACTTGGTGCTGGGTTTGAGGTCCTGGTCTTCAAACACTCTCTTCCTCAGGCGACCGAAGGCTGCACTGGCACACTGAAGGCGGTGTTGGACTTCGTCGTCGACGTCTGCCCTTGTTGACAGTAGGCTCCCGAGGTATGGAAAGTGGTCCACGTTGTCCAAGGCCTTGTCGTGTATTTTGATAATCGGGGGGCAGTACTGTGTGGCGGGGGAAGGTTGGTAGAGGACCTTTGTCTTACGGATGTTTAGTGTAAGGCCCATGCTCTCGTATGCTTCGGTGAAGGTGTTGACGATGGTTTGGAGTTCGACCTCCGAGTGAGCGCAGACGCAAGCGTCGTCTGCATACTGTAATTCGACGACAGAGGATGGGACGACCTTGGATCTGGACTGGAGGCGACGGAGGTTGAACAGTTTCCCGTTTGTTCTGTAAATTAGCTCCACTCCAGTGGGGAGCTTACTGAGGGTGAGATGGAGCATTGCAGCAAGGAAGATCGAGAAGAGCGTTGGTGCGATGACACAGCCTTGCTTGACCCCGGTTCGTACGTGAATTGGGTCTGTGGTGGAACCGTTGGTCAGGATCACGGCTTGCATGTCGTCGTGAAGCAGGCTGGGGATGGTGACAAACTTTTGAGGGCAGCCGAATTTGCGGAGGACACTCCATAATCCCTCACGGTTGACAGTGTCGAAGGCCTTTGTGAGATCAAAGAAGGCCATGTACAGCGGTTGGTGCTGTTCCCTGCATTTCTCTTGTAGTTGACGTGCGGTGAAGATCATGTCCATTGTGCCCCTTAGTGGGCGGAATCCGCATTGCGACTCTGGGAGGAGCTCTTCGGCCACTGGGAGAAGGCGATTAAGGAGGATTCTTGCGATGACTTTCCCTGTGGCAGACAGCAGGGAAGCTCCTCTGTAATTACCGCAATCGGACTTGTCACCTTTCTTGAAGATGGTCACAATTACGGCGTCTCTGAGATCCCCTGGCATGCTCTCCTCCTTCCATATAAGAGAAATGAGTTCATGAATTCACGCCAGTAGTGCTTCTCCACCATGCTTTAGTGCCTCAGCGGGGATTCCATCTGCTCCTGAGGCCTTGTTGTTCTTCAGTTGTCGGATGGCCTTTTCAACCTCATGCCGGGCTGGGGTTGTGCTGAGATGGTGGCGGGTAGCATGCTGCGGGATGGAGTTGAGGACACTCGCGTCGAAGACAGAGTCGCGGTTAAGGAGATCTTCGAAGTGCTCCTTCCAGCGGGCACTGACTGCCTCTCTGTCCTTGATGAGTACGTCTCCGTTCTTGGCCCACAGTGGGGTAGGGCCTTGGGTGCTTGGGCTGTAGATGGTCTTGACTGCGCTAAAGAATCCACGCACGTCGTGGTTGTCGGCTAGCTGCTGGATCTCCTGCGCTTTCTCCACCCACCACCTGTTCTTTAGGTCACGAGTTTTTTGTTGGACCTCGGTCTTCAGGCGTCTGTAGAGCTGCTTTCTTGCTCTCGAGTTCTGTTGCTGTTTTCAGATCAGGAATGCCTTGCGCTTGCAGCTTATTAGCTCCTGGATCTCCTGGTCGTTCTCGTCGAACCAGTCTTGGTGTTTCCTGGTCGAGTGACTGAGCGTCTCTTCACAGGTGCTGATTATGGAGGCCTTGAGTGCAGACCAGGCGCTGTAGACACTGTGTCTCTGCATCACTGTGAGTTGTCAGGTTGTTTGTGAGGCGCAGGCTGAATAGGGCTTTCTTAGCGGGGTCTTTGAGTGCTCCAGCGTTAATTTTCCTGCGGCATTGTTTCTGTTGCTGCCGCTGTTTTGGGGCTACATTGATGGAGTGTACACACTGTGTACACACCCGTAGGGACCTCGCAAGTGCCGGTTTCAGGCATGCGAAGCGCATGCGCTGAAAACCGGCACTTCTGATCTGTCACGAATCCTCTTGACAGATCCTCCGCCTGCCCTGGAGAAGGGCCTCCGCGGGTGGAGAGTTCCGCTTTCTGCACAACCTCCGCCCGCTGAAAACCTTTAAAAATCTTACGCCTGGTAAATAAAATAATTTTTTTTCACTCATTTATAATGTAAAAATACTTTTAAAAAATATAAGTTTAATTTTAGCCCCGTAAAAAACTTTAATTATTTTTTTCAAAAAATTAAATTTTTGTTTAAAATATTTAATTTAATGTAATTTTAACTCATTTTAAAAACGTGATTTAAATTTTTTTTAAATTTAATGTTGTAGTGTGTTTTTTCAGTGATTCCCATTCATACTTTTGACAGGTCTACCTGTCAAAAGTATGAAGGGGGATTCCCTTCTCCCATTGGCTCGCCTGGCCCACGTGATCCCAGGGACGCTTGTGAACTGCCTGCACCCCTGCGATACCTGGGCCTTTGCGCACGTGCACCAGGAGAGGCCCAGGAGTGGAAGAGGCTGGACCTCAGGAGCCCTCAGGTAAGGGCGTAGATTTTTTCCTGATAGGAGGCATCTGCACGCAGGATGCCTCCTATCGGAAATTACGGGCCATTGTATGGATAGATATATAAATGTAAATATCATTTTACATGCACAGATTGACTTTTTTGTAACTGCAGTACATGGGGGATACAATATTATTTATTCATTGAACTGCAAAGTGTGAGGAGCGATCTATCTATTCATTTTGTTACTTTTATTGTTGAGCAACTCTACAGGAAATCTATGAGTTATAATTGTTTAAATAACATGCTATCTCATGTATCTACTAATGATTCTGGGTGAATTAAAGAAATCATTTAAAAATAAATAAATGTCAACGATAATGGCCCCGATATTTACGGGGAGGGAATGAGGGAGGGGTAGGAGGGGCGGCAGTTTTGTGTGGAAACCCCGAAGAACGGGTTTCCCTCAGGTCATGCCGAATTTAATGCAGGACCTGATTAGCATTTTTTGTCTCCATTTCCCGGCCGCAGACAGCCAGATTTGAAAGGCTGACTGACTGTCAGACGGGTAGGGGAGCGGAGTGGAGAGGAGGGAGGGAGCAATTGGAAAGGCTGGGGGAGGGGGAGATCAGAGGTTGGGGGGGAGTTCAGAGGCTTGTGTCGGGGTAGATCAGAAGGGTCGGGGAGATTGGAAGGGTCGGGGGGATCGGAAGGGTCGGGGGGATCGGAAGGGTTGTGGGGAGATCAGAAGGGTCGGTGGGAGATCGTGGCTCGGTGCGAGATACGATCGTGGGGTGAGGGGGAACGGCCGATCGCAGTGGGTGGGGAAGCAGGATCGCTTGGGGGGGTTAGGGGAAGCACTCCTGCTCCTCCTGGTTCACTACCAGTGCTGGAAAGGCACTTACCTGCTGGAACCAGCAGTCCTCGCCTCCCTTCAGCTCCCGGGATTCCCGAGGCCCTGGAAACCTGGCCAGCCAGGGTTAAATTTAAAATAGAGGTAAATTCTGAGGCATGCAGTTCCATTCAAATATTTAAATAAGCCACCCACCTCCTGGGAGCGGGTTTGTTGCCTGCCCCCCCCCCCATCCCGCCTTTATTAAAACCGCAAGTGGGCGGGTTCAAGGCGGGTTGGGTTCGTGTTTGAGATTTTTAACATTTTAACATCTCACCCGACCCAAACCCACCTGTTTTTGGGGGTTAAAATTCCCCCCAATGCTCCTGTCAGTTCATATGCTTACCGCCATAACTTAATTGATGGAAATAAAGACTACATAACTACAAACACTTCATGGGGAGCTGTGTACACCATGAGGAGGTATGTACCTCATGGCGAGTTGTGTACATGGTAGGGATCTTTATCTCCACTTTCAAATCCCTCGCTCCACCCTACCTCAGTGACCCACTTCAGCCACAGCTCTTCTGCATGCATCCTCTTCACCTCTGACACTAGTTTACACCTTGTTCCCTACTCCCTCCATTCCACCATCGATAGTTGTTCTTTTAACCACTGTGTCTCAGCTCTCTGGAACTCCCTTTCCAAATCATCCCATCTTGTCACCTTCCTCCTGCTATCAAATTCCTCCTAAAATCATTTTTTTTAATTCTGTTTTTGGTCCCCCACTTCTCTTTTCCCCTCCTGTTTGGATTCCACTGATTTCACCACTGTAATATCTGTATGCACACAAAGAGCACCATAGAAACGTAATTCACCCTCAGTTAGGAATAGCAAGTAAAAAAATGTGGACTCTTATCCTCCTGCAACTGTTTCTCCTTGTCCTGACAAGGGCAGTTGATAGGTCAAACTCATGTGCTTCAAAAAAGAGCTTGCAGTGGGTCAAGATGGAGTTGCCAGAATTGGCTTCAGCATCCCTGGACTGCCAAAGGAAAAATGAGTCAAGGTTCCCACGCCTGATATTTGTCCAGTGAACCCTGCTGGAGGTACATTTGTGTGTTGAAGTCAAAGTTGATGTGTGTTTAGGACAAAGTTCTTGGCTCTGATGGTTTCAAATAACCTGCCAATACTCATTGCCCAGGCTCACACATGAAGAATGGCCACTTGGATGCAAAATGCTGCTGGGAAACCTTCAGAAAAAGTGGAGTCAAGCAAAATAGCCCTGCAAGTCTTCCAACTATTAAATTATTATTTTTGACTCTGTATTGCAAACATCAGTAAATAGAAAAAGTACCATGGATTTTTTTCCATTCAGCTGCAGAACAAATTCATGTAAGTGGTAACAATGTTGAAACAAGGGTCAATTTGTAATATCTTTGCTATGACATCAACATTGCTACTGGGTGTATTTGCTTTGTATCATTAGCTTAGTAACTATACAGGCTTCACAATAGACAGATGTTAGTCTGGTTTGTTTTCATTGAACAGCCCCCTAAGGGCAGAAAAGCAGTTCTAATACCAACATGTAGGGAAGCCTGTATGGTTGCTAAACTAAAAAGATTTCTCAATTGGTAGGACCACTGCTTTTTAGTGACTGAACAGATCAAATTCTATTCTATTAGAAGGGGTTCCAGGATTTTTCCTGGCGCTTTAAAGATCACGTCCTGCAATTTCATCTATGTTTCTGAAAAATGAAAACCACCTTTTTGGCAGTTATTTTCTGCTGCTGAGCAAGAACACCCAGTTCAAATAATAGCACTGGTGAGATAATGATGCCCTTGTTGAATCATATAACTATTTGGTCAATGTGAGACAGGAAAACTGTCAATCATTTCCATTGTATGGCTGTCAATTATCCTTTTATTGTCCTAGAACATAACTGCAGTTCATGATTGTGGAGAACTTTAGTGTGCAGTACTATGAATGTAAAATACTTCCACTAGGTGAATCACACGTATATTTTTAGTTTGAAAGAAAAGCAATTAGGTTTCTAAATACAATCCCCACTACTTACACCGTCCAAATTTATTGCGTCCAAGTGGCAGCCGTTTGTATCGGGCAAATGGCACTAACCATTTGCCATGACCACTGAAGTCAATTACAAATGCGCCGCTTATAACACATTAAGCATGCCGGATATTTCAGGCAGCGGTGGATCAGACTTATTGGGCTGGATTTTGTGAATGGAGGCGAGTTGGAGGTGGGACTGCTGCTTGTCGTGTCAATGTCCCGCCTCTATCCTCGCCTGACCAACCAGAGGGATTTCCCCCTGATTGAGCTTGTTAAGCTCGCCCTGTGGGCTCAGCAGGCCAATTAGGGAGGAAGTCACTGACAGAGCACGTCAACGTCAGACATGCTATCTGTCAAGACTTCTTGAAAGAAGAAATGTCAGCGTTTGACAGCTCTGTGAAGCTGTCAAACACTGATATTCTCTTTAGTTCAGGACTCATCAAACCTTTCAAATTTGTAAATGGTTTGGAGGTTCCAACAGCCAGTCTGTGAAATTGACAAGGAGGATGCCGGCTCTCCCGATCCACCACGGCTGAAGGCTGTAGGAAGAAAACAAGGTAAGTGAACACTTTTTAAAACTTACCACTCCACACTTGCACCCATCACTCACCTCTACATCTTACTTCCAGGTGCCTCCGACCACCGCAGACCTCCTCCACGTCTCCTCCAACCCGGCGGGGTTCTCCGAGGTCGGGAAGCCTTCACCTGTGAAGGTAAAATGGCACTAATCCTTTTTTCTGCCTGTTAACTACCTGTTAACAGGCAATTAAAAGGATTAAATGCCTTTCCCGCCTCCAGGAGATGGGACCCGAAGCTGCACATCTTCCCGCCTCCTGGCAAAAGGGCACGGAGGCGGGATGGGGGCAGGTTTGCCATCCGCCCCCACTTTCTCCGAATTTACCGGCTGTCCCGCCTCCATGCCCGTCTCCTTGGGGCTTGGAAAATCCAGCCCTTTGACTTACATACATAAGTATCCCACATAACTCAGAATCATTGTTACGTTTGGAGATTCTACTATAGTTGAATAATATTGTCATGAAAGTTATTTCTAATTGTAAGCAGCAGAGGACCCGGGAGCATTGGATTTCTCTATTGGCCACAGCTGTCCAGCCAATTTCAAATCTGGATTAGTCCGAATTTAATGTTTTCCCCTCTTATTGGATTCAAGTCATTATTGTTACTATAACTCACAATACCAATAAGCTCATTGGAGACTTTAAACATTGTAAATATAAACACTACCAGTCTCTTCAAAATGTTGCTAATAGAAACAAAATTCGATTCAATTAACAAAAACAGTTTAACCATTAAGAAAACGGTTATTAACACTAAGGAAAATCTTGAATATTGAGCCAGTGGAATGATCTAAGAACAAAAATTCTGCTATCAAAGCTTTGACTTCTATCTCAAATACTCACACACAAGAATGCTAGATGCAGTTTTACTGTTCACTTCTTATGGCGGGCAAATGGTGTTAACACCAGAGCGCTTGCTATAAGCGGTGGGGACTGTACTCCCATTTACAGCATTGCTAATAGGAAGCCACATATTTTCTTCATTTCAGCAGTTAAATAGTGAATGGACATTCCTGTACGATATAGGCCATTGGGATTATATTGGAGCATGTCCACTTCACTGCTTAGTTAAGGGATTTATTGTATTGTATTATTTCAGATTCATCCTGGGCCAATCATTATTGTCTTTTCAATTTTCAACCAGTATTGCTTAACACAATTATGGGACTTTTTTTAATTCAATGATTGGCCACCATATATTCTATGGACTATAGTAGGCTTCTAATGCCATACTTACACTGAAAATTTGATGTTGGTGCTGCTAATTTCTCCCCTCTCCCTCCCCTCCTTTCTGCTACCTAAATCAAGTCGCCATTCTTAATATGTGAGCATTGACAAGAATGTCAACAGGCTGTTTGACTTTGGGATATCATGCTGAATCAACTCCTGTCCTCAGCCAGCATCCCCACACATGTACCTTTCAGCAGAGCAAGTGAAGATGGTGGTGGTGGGCGGGGTGGGGGGGGGGGGGGGCGGCGGGTGGTGGTGGGGGTTTCATTGGATAGTAATCTGGAGCGGGAAACTTGTTTCATTTTGCCCTTCCATCCTAAGAGGCACTGAAGCTTACTCAGTACCCCTACCAATGCTTTGGCTGAGATCTGCTAATTTAGGACAGTTTCCAGTCTGTATGGCTCAATATCAGGCTTGGTGGTGCATTTACTCGTTAAGCCATTGGGGAAAGGTACAATTTTTAAAAAGACTAAATGGATTACCTTAATCTGAAAACTCTGGTGTGTGTTTAATATCTGTTAATTTAAAAATGTTTTATAGCATAGCACAACAAAGAAATGGGTCAGGGCAGGAGTGAAGCAGGAAAAGAGAAGTTGTCCATAAACTCTACTGTCACACACCATACTTGGAAATATATCGCCGTTCCTTCATCGTCGCTGGGTCAAAATCCTGGAATTCCCTCCCTAACAGCACTGTAGGAGCACTATCACCACACAGACTGCAGCAGTTCAAGAAGGCGGCTCACCACCACCTTCTCAAGGGCAATTAGGAGTGGGCAATAAATGCTGGCCTTGCCAGTGACGCCCACATCCCATGAATAAATTTTTAAAAGCAGCAACTTTTACAGTACTTTTAGCACATTTGTAATGTTCATAGATTTTTGTATCTTCTATAAATTTGAAAGAAATTTGAAAAGAAAAGTGTTCATTAAAAAGTATATTATTTATTGGATGATGCTGCACACAAACATATTCATCAGTATGTAAGTTTTAAATTCAATGGAAAAGAAAAGCGAGCAAATTGCAAAACGGATTTACGATTTGCTATTGCTTGTTTTGCGCTGCCGCTGAGATGAATTTATACCCCACATTATCTCCCTTTTTCTGTGTGAGTCTGTTCCTTGGACTCAAATTGGAAACGGATTATTCAACAATAAACACTTGAGTAGAACAATGGCATTTGTTTAAATGGGTTCAGCTTTGAAGATAGTGGGGCTAATTTTAACTTTTATCGCCAGGTGAAAGCGAATCGGCAGCCTGATTTTCTTTTCCTATCAACCATTTTTTGTCAGGCGATAACAGTTAACCCAATGTAGTTCTTGAAAATCAGCTGGTTAATATTTTGATTTCTGATTGTAGCAAGAAATGCTACTCTGGATCTGGCGATATCTATAGAAGTTTCTCCTTTCCAGTTTATACAGTGCCTGTCGTCAGTGGTAGATACACATCTAACCATGGTTCAAGAGCTTCATTATTCACTTCACTCCTCGCTTTTGTCAGATGTGTAACTGCCCTAATACTAGGAAGATGGCTAGGTGTGCCCAGGTAAGGCAGGCACTGAGATTATGTTGCCAATTTAAAGTGTCGGTGGGTGTTCTAAAGTATCTCAAGCTTTGTTTGATTAGTGAGTGCTTTTGTGCTGGAGTGGTTGCATATATCTTGAATAATAATGAAAGGTGTGCCAGCGGGAATGTTCCACATTCTGCTTGTTCCATGGTGAATTTTCAATCTCATAAGTATCATTTTGGGGAGGCATGACACTGAGGCCAGATGGTTCCTCACAGTGGAGAAAAAATTTGAGTGATAGTCATCCCAGACTGCTGCTATGTCACTCCTAGAGGCAAACCACTGCACACTACATTGTACGGCAGGATATAATGTCTGGTGTGGGGACCTGGAGTGAGGAAAAAGAACAGCTACAAAATACTCCTAAGTTATGCTACATTGTAGCTTTAAAAAATAATTTAGTGTGTGAGTCTGCTGTCTGCATCTAATCTGGTGTTGAGTCAACATCACCCTCATGCATGCAATGTGGTGTAGTTAAATCTAACTTGATTTCCTTTTGTGTGGCACTTGATCAAATGCCATTTGGAAGTTAAAGTACACAACGTCATAGGGTTTACCGCAGTTGACTTGGATTGTCACTTCCTCAAAGAAATCAAGGAGGTTGGCCAGACAGTTATCTCGCTTGTCTAAAGTCACATTGATTGCTGTTTACGAGGTTGTTGTTGTACAGATAATCTTTAATAGCTCCCAGATATCCTGGCCAATATTTACCCCTCAATCAACATTACTAAAGCAGATTATCTGGTCATTATTTCATTGCTGCTTGTGGGACCTTGCAAATTGGCCGCCGCATTTCCTACAGTACTACAGTGACTACACTTCAAAGGTATTTCATTGGCTATAAAGTGCTTTGGGTTATCCTGAAGTCATAAAAGGTGCTATATAAATGAAAGATCTTTCTTTCTTTAACGTTTTCAGCGTCTAAGCACCTGGATGACTTTAGATTCTTTTGTATTTGTGAGAACTCTCCAGAGGAGCAGACACGCTGGCCAACCACTCTTATTGGGGGGAATTTTAACCCCAAAAAATGGGTGGGTGATTAACGTATTAAATAACTGAATCACAACCACAATCCCTCCTCCAACCCGCCCACTTCCAGTTGTAACGGAGGCGGGACAGGGGTCGGGCAGCTAAGCCACTCCCAGGAGGCGGGTCGTCCATTTAAATATTATAATGAGGCTGGCATGCCTCAGATTTAATCAGCATTACAAATTTAACCTGGCTGGTCAGCTTTCGAAGGCCTCGGGGAACCCGCCTGCTAAAGTAAGGCAAGGACTGCTGAATCCAGGAGATAAGTGCCTTTACACTTACCTCCTGGATCCAGCGTCCATGCCTCACCCACCCACCATGATCAGAGACCCCACATGAGGCCTCCGATCCCCCTTCCAGGTCTCTGATTCCCCCCCCCCCCCCCACCCCAGGCCTCTGATTCCCCCACGAGGCCTCCAGTTGCCTTCATGGACACCCCCCTCCCCCCACGATGATCCTCAGGCTGGCCCCATTCTCTCCCTTCCCCCGCCCGATGGTCCGGCCCCAATGTTCTCTCCCTCCCTCTCCCCCTGATGTCTCGAGGTTCCAGCCCCAATGTTCACTCCCTCCCCCTGATGCCTCGATGCTCCAGCCCCGATGTTCTCTCCCTCCCCTCCCGGATGTCCCGATGTTCTGGCCCAATGTTCTCTCCCTCCCCACCGATCCTCCTCTGGCCCTGACCATCCCTTGGCCCACACTCGATCCCTCCCTCCCTCCTCTCTGCGGCCTAGTGCCGCAGGCCTCTCCATCTGGCTGCGGGTGGAAAACAGAGGTTTGAAGTGCACATCAGGCCCTGCCGTTAAATTCGGTGATTAAAATTCCAGCCAGTATGTCTGCAAGGCTGGACTGGCCTCACCTTCCATAAGCATAGATACAAGAGTAAGGTATTAGCGGGGATATTCTGAGCAGGGAAAGAACCTGCAAGAGCCAGCACCATTTTAATCACAACAATGTCATGCATAAATGATGCAATCATATTTATTGTGACAGAGATTTGTTTGCGACATGAATTATAGCATTGTATCGCATGAACACTTTGGTTCAGGCTGATAGAGTGACCAGAACAAATGCAAGGCCCCCGCTCCCCCTCCCCCCACCCCCAAAAAGAAAGGCACCATAAATAAATAACAGCCTGTACAAACTAAAATTGCTTTTGAGTAAACTTAAATCATAATTTGGTTGTTACTGTCTGTTAAACAGGTGATACCCTGCAGTGATCACTGGTCACAGAAGACTTCAAGCAAACTGGTGGACATGGTGTGATTGTGCTTTATGGAAAACCAGGCACACTAGGGATTAAACCCTGGCTGCAAACTGGTCAAGAATGGAAAATAAACATATTGGCATATATAGGCCCGGAATTTGAGGTCCGGATGACAGTGAACTGGCAGCATTGCGCCTTTGAAACTGACTGCAACTTTGGGATTTGGAGCATGCGCAGGCGCATGTGGAACTCCTGAAGTTGTGGTCTGTGATTCACAGCTCCGACACAGACTGCGCTGTGCACTCCACCCCCACCCCCCCACCCGACAGAGCTGGCAATCAGTGTAATCTCTCAAATCGGTGAAACTGACAAAAACTTTGGCTCTTCCGCAGTAATTGCGTGGTTAAATTCCCCACTAAAAGTTAGACCCAAAGGGATTAGGTGTAACTGGGGTTTTAACAGTGTATTGACTGCTAAACAACAACAACAACAACTTATATTTATATTGCGCCTTTAACGTAGTAAAACGTCCCAAGGCGCTGCACAGGAGTATTTTAAGACAAAAAATTTGACACTGATCCACATAAGGATAAATTAGGGCAGATGACCAAAAGCTTGGTCAAAGAGATAGGTTTTAAGGAGCGTCTTAAAGGAGGAAAGAGAGGTAGCGAGGAGGACAGGTTTAGGCAGGGAATTCCAGAGCTTAGGGCCTAGGCAACAGAACGCACGGTCACCAAAGGTTGAGCGATTATAATTAAGGATCCTCAAGAGGGCAGAATTAGAGGAGCGCAGATATCTCGGGGTGCGGGGGGGGGTGGTTGTGTGACTGAAGGACATTATAGAGGTAGGAAGGGGCGAGGCCATGGAGGGATTTGAAAACAAGGATGAGAATTTTGAAATCGAGGCGCTGCTTAACAAAGGTTATGGGCCTGAAAAACTAATTTTAATTTTATGCACTGTGAAATTAATCCATTTTAATAACTTTTTTAAGAAACTTTTCAAAAAAGTTAAATTTTTTAAAAGTTTGTTCATCTTTATTTCAAGTTTTCCTTTTCCCCATGTGATAGCCCCAACCTTTGTTTTGCTCCCTCTAACATTTTTTAAACATTAGAATTTTAAGAGCTTACTCACTTCCTTGTTCGCTGTCTGAGAATTCTGCGTTTTGATTGGCTGCTTAGACAGCTGGTTGACGTCACAACAGTTTGCACACGGGGATCTCCACTATAGTTCGTTGATTTGAATTGAATGTCGGAAAACCCGAGTTCTCGACACAGGGATTACGAGATCCTTGTGCAAAGCTTAATTCGGGGCCAGCGGCGAACGCCTCCGCTTCGCCGCTGACCGCAGTTTCTGGGCCAATATATTTAGGAGGGATAGAGAAGATAAGAAAAGAGCCAGAGTGGCAATATTGGTAAAAGAGGGATTACACGCTGTAAAGAGAGTTGATACAGAGAGAGTCAATATGGTTCGAACTCAAACATAAAAAAGGGCTTGTTACCATAGTAGGTGTGTATTACAGACTTCCAAATTGTGGGAAGTAAATGGAAAGGAATTCTGCATTCAGATTAGAGAGATGAGTAAGAATAACAAAATGATTGCTCTGCAAGATTTTAATTAGTCACTTTTAAATTGGAACAGTGAGGGAGTAAATTGAGAAAGGGAATGGAATTCCTAAAATGTATGCATGCAGGACTCCTTACTCAAGCAGAATGTTAGTAGACCTACAGGGGCGTAGGTGTTTCTAGATTTGGTTATGAGTAATTAAATAGATCAGGTAGATGAGCTAATTGTGGGTGAGCACCTTGGGAGTAGTGGCAATATGATAAGATTTAAAATCCAACTGGAAAGCAAAAATGTCAGTACAAAAACTAGAACAGATTGAATTAAGGAAGATTTTAGAAAGATGAGGAGCGAGCTAGCTGTGCTGAGATGGAAGGAGAAATTGACACATAGGACTGTAGAGCAACAGTGGGATATTTAAAAAAAGAAATTGTAAAACTTTAATTAAGTATATTCCATTAAAAAAAGAAGGAAACTACTGGTAGTTTCAAGATGTCATGGATAAATAAAGAGGTTAGAAACCAATTAAAACTGAAAAAAGAGGGCCTAATAAAGACTATGGGGTAGAAATTCGTTATAGCCAAGGAATGGGCGGTGTCAGTAGAAAAGTTGGAGAATTAGCACCAGACGCTAATGCTTTAGACTGTACGCAAAATATGTACTCCCTGCCCAAAAAAATGATTGGAGTCCTAAATCAAGTCTTAAAGCCCAAGCTCATTGGCGTTAAACTTAAAGGGTGCACCAATATCAGGTGCAGTCTAATCACAAGTCATGATTGCCACAGGCTTTTTTCAGTACTTAAAGGGGAGGTTCATTGATGCTTCAGAACCTCATTCTCAGCATTTCTGGCTGTGCAGCTGCCTCAGCAAGCAGAAGCAAGACAAGGAGAAGGAGCCGGAGGACTGAACCAGGTGTGCTCATGGCAGGTCAACGCCCCAGGGAGAGAGCCTGCAGATTCTGCGATGAAGCACTGGAGGTGTTGGTTTTCACTGTGGAGAGACGGAGGGCGGTGCTCTACCCGACAAGTGGCAGGAGGCCCTCGCCACAAGTCTTCCGCACCATGTGGAGGGAGGTAGTGGAGCATGTTTCGGGTAGTACTGTGGTCCCCAGGACCCACACGCAGTGCAGGAAGAAATTTAACCACCTCACTCAGGTGGTCAGGGTGAGTGAATGCTTTAACAAATGCTACATAGCACCATCTGAACCACACTCTTCACACACTGCCCAAAGCACCACACCCCCAGCACTCACCCACCAACAATCTCTACCTACCAACACTCACTCCCACATCTCACACCTTGCACACAATGACAGCTATTCAACTATGGGAGGCACCTCACCCAAACACATTGCTCCACACTCACTCACACACTTTCCTTTCTCTTGCAGGCCAAGGTGGCTCACAATAGGAGGGAGCGGGAGCGCACAGGCCAGGGATAAGCCAACACCCAACCACTGTCTGCACTGGAGAATAGAGTGCTGCAGATTATTGGGCGCTAGGTGGTGGGCGCCATGGCCGCTGGCGACGTTGACCCCCTTGGGGACAACAACGGTATGTTCATCCCTACTCCTTCTTCTCACATCCCACTTCCCCCTCACCTGACAAACGTTTTGCAATTTCCAGCTAATCATGCTGTCTCCATGCATTTCTCCCTTCCTGCCCCCCTCCCTTCACCTTAACCCAACTCTTGTGCCTTTATGCTTTCAGATAATGAGCAAGCACCTGAGCAGCCTATCCCTGAGGGCACCGTAGAGAGGGAGGCAGGAGAAGAAGAGGAGGAAGAACACACCACGTCATTGCATGGCTCACCCGCAGGCACCAGCTCAGATACTGGCACTACATGTTCTTTAGAGGCTAGTACAGTAGCGGGATCTGTACAGGGTGAGGCACTGGTGACGAGTGGGCTGCAGCAAGGCCAGGGGGAAAGGGTAGCTCGGGGGCCAGCTCCCCGGAAGTCGAGTTTGCAAGCGAGTTCTGCTGCACAGGACTCAGATGAGGACCTCGATGGGGAGGTGTTTAGAAGAAGGGTGATGGGCATGCACACGGAGATGATAGGTGCAATGGCAAAGGTCCCCGAGAGCCTCTCGGCAATGGTAAGGAGCGTGGAGGAGTCCGCCTCCAACATTTCACAAGGCTCTGCGCACACCATGGAGCCCAGCATTTTCAGTCTGCAAAGGATGGTCGACTCCCAGAGAGACCGTGGCGACCCAGACCTGATGCCACGTGTGGTGGGCGATCTGGCAGCTTCCATTGCAACACAGGTGAAAGCGAAGCAACGTCTTAGTGCTGTAATGCAGTCTATGCTTGGTGGCATTCAATCTCAGACTGCTCTCATGCAGTCTCAGCTTGATACCACGCGAGCTCTGACTGCTGCCATTGTGGCTGGGTCTAGAACCATTGACCGGGGCTTTCACGGTGTCGCAGCAGGCCAGCAATCTGTGCTCCAATAGATTACTAGGGATGCTGAGGTGCTGCCCCGGGGGAGTGGCAGTGGGTCAGTGGAGCAGGAAACTGCTGTCCTCTCTCAGGATGACAGCATTCCTGCTCCCACCACTGCCACTCTGCCATTGCCCTTGTCGCTGCCTGTCATTCAGCCAACCCAGACTGCTGCCGCCCATGCTGAGGTGGTGCAGTCTACAGCCGGGCCTTCCAGGCCCAGAGCTGGTTGAGGGCGCCCTGCAAGGCCATCTGAAATCTCCCGCACAGACACTCAGCAGCCTTCCACCAGTCCTGCTACAACCACTGGGCCAACACTTCATAGGAGCACTAGAGTAGGCAAAGGCACAGTAACACGAGGCACTAAGGGATTGCACAATGGTGAATAGTTAGTATTTTTGTTGTAAATATGTGTTCACTGTATTTGCTAAATTTATTAATTCACTTACCATTCTTTTGCGGTGTCTGTCATTTCAGTTTTGTGGTGTGAAACGGCCTGCGAGAGGGATGGAATGATGGGGATGTGGTGAGCAAAGGGGATGTGGGCTTTAAGCCATCCTGGTGTGAGACTGGAGGTCTGTTTGGAGGAGGTGGCAGAGTTCTGTGACCACCTCCTTGGTGAGGCGGAGCCATCTAATATATTGCTCCTCACTTCATTGATGATAGGAGAAGTTCTTTCGGAATACCCTCGGAGGGTAAGGCCTCCTGGTGAGAGCCCTGATGTCTCTCCTCATCTCTCTGCGCACATGTTCCCGTATTTCTTGCTGCCTACACTCCCTCCACTGTAGATAATGGAGGGCGAGGTGGCATGCCAGTACAGCCCCCATTAATGTTACCAAGTGTAGCAGTTTGATTTTTTTAACAATAAATGTTGCTACATTTTAGTTGCCACAACACTCCTGATACAAAAGAACCTTGAAATTACTGAATGAATCTGTTGAGTGCGTGAAACTGACAAGAAACCACTGAAACTGTACTAACCTGACAGCTGCGAGTCAAAACTGATGATCCCTTTAAATAACGTCCCTGGAGCTGGCTTCCTGGTGCTTCACGCCAGCTCTCCTGCCGGTGTTTACTCCAGATGCTAAGGTCGGTGGTGACAATAAATTTTGCAGATTGGGCGGTCAGTGACGTCACGATCCACCTGGTGTTGACGTTCCTGGCGATAACTCTTACCGGCAGCGCTACAGGGAAGTGAGAGTTGGCTTGCGGCATTGGATTTGTCTCACCCTGGAGATACTGCTCTAGCTCCCCATTAGCGCCATCTGCTGGTGCTAATTGGGAGGTGCTAGGGGGACGAATTTTTCCCCCTATAAGAATAATAATTTAAAAATCTTTACGGAGAATATGTGAAAATAAGCAAACAGAGTTTAAACATAAGAAAAGATCAGAGGGACTAGGAGGAATAGAAAAAATTCAAAAAGGAACAGTAAAATATTTTGAAAGTAGATCAGTAAAGGGAGATTTTTTAACAGTGAGGTGAGACCCCTGAGAGATAATTGTCAATTTGTAGATGATGATTAAAGAATGGCTGAGGTATTTAATAAGTTCATTGCATGGGTCTTTATTGATGAGAATATTGGAGAGGAGGTGAATGCTGAAGTGGTTGAGAGTGAGAGGAACGATATTATGATGAGCATTATAGAAACATAGAAACATAGAAGATAGGAGCAGGAGTAGGCCATCGGCCCCTCGAGCCTGCTCCGCCATTTAATGAGATCATGGCTGATCATCCAAATTCAGTACCCTGTCCCTGTTTTCTCCCCACATCCCTTGATCCCTTTAGCCTTAAGAAATATATCTAACTCCTTCTTGAATATGTTTAATGAATTGGCCTCAACTGCCTTCTGTGGTAGAGAATTCCACAGGTTCACCACTCTCTGGGTGAAGAAATTCCTCCTCATCTCAGTCCTAAATGGCTTACCCCTTATCCTTAGACTGTGACCCCTGGTTCTGGACTCCCCCGCCATTGGGAACATCCTTCCTGCATCTAGTCTGTCTAGTCCTGTTAGAATTTTATAAGTTTCAATGAGATCCCCTCTCATTCTTCTAAACTCTAACGAATACAAGCCCAATCATCCCAATCTCTCTTCATACGTCATTCCTGCCATCCCAGGTATCAGTCTGGTGAATCTTCGCTGCACTCCCTCCATGGCAAGAACATCCTTCCTCAGATAAGGCGACCAAAACTGCACACAATACTCAAGGTGTGGTCTCACCAAAGCCCTGTACAACTGCAGCAAGACATCCTTGCTCCTGCACTCGAATCCTCTCGCTATGAAGGCCAACATACCATTTGCCTTCTTAACCGCCTGCTGCACCTGCATGCTTACCTTCAGCCACTGGTGCACAAGGACTCCCAGGTCTCGTTGCACTTCCCCTTTTCCCAATCTATTGCCATTCAGATAATAATCTGCCTTCCTGTTTTTGCAACCAAAGTGGATAACCTCGCATTTATCCACATTATACTGCATCTGCCATGCATCTGCCCAATCACCCAACCTGTCCAAATCATACTGGAGTTTCTCTGCATCCTCCTCACAACACACATGCCCACCCAACTTTGTGTCGTCTGCAAACTTGGAGATATTACATCTAGTTCCCTTGTCTAGATCATTAATATATATTGTGAATAACTGGGGTCCTAGCACCGATCCCTGCGGTACCCCACTAGTCACTGCCTGCCACTCGAAAAAAGACCCGTTTATTCCAACTCTTTGCTTCCTGTCTGCCAACCAGTTCTCTATCCAAATCAGTACCTTACCCCCAATCCCATGTGCTTTAACTTTGCACGCCAATCTCTTATGTGGGACCTTATCGAAAGCCTTCTGAAAGTCCAAATACACCACATCCACTGGTTCTCCCTTATCTATTCTACCAGTTACATCCTCAAAAAATTCCAGTAGATTAGTCAAGCATGATTTACCTTTTGTAAATCCATGTTGACTTTGTCCGATCCTGTCACTGTTTTCCAAGGAAAAACTTTTTTACCCAGAGGGTAATTTTGAAGGAAAATTTTAGGTAAGTTAGTTAGGCTAAAGGATGACAAAATGTCGGGGCCTGATGGGATACATCCTAGGATCCTGAGGAAGGTGAGGGAGAAAATTGTAGAGGGCCTAGATATTATGTTCCAGGACACTATTGAGTGTGGATATGTGCCAGGGTGCTGGAAAGTGGCCAACATAGTACCCATTTTTAAAAAGGGAGTCATAGAGTCATAGAGTTATACAGCACAGAAAGAGGCCCTTCAGCCCATCGTGTCCACGCTGGCCATCAAGCCCTATCTATTCTAATCCCATTTTCCAGCACTTGGTCCGTAGCCTTGTATGCTATGTCGTTTCAAGTGCTCATCTAAATGCTTCTTGAATGTTGTGAGGGTTCCTGCTTCTACCACCCTTTCAGGCAGTGAGTTCCAGATTCCAACCACCCTCTGGGTAAAAAAGTTTTTCCTCAAATCCCCTCTAAACCTCCTGCCCCTTACCTTGAAACTATGCCCCCTGGTTATTGAACCCTCTACTAAAGGGAAAAGTTCCTTTCTATCTACCCTATCTATGCCCCTCATAATTTTGTACACCTCAATCAGGTCCCCCCTCAGCCTTCTCTGCTCTAAGGAAAACAACCCCAGCCTGTCCAGTCTCTCTTCACAGCTGAAGCACTCCAGCCCAGGTAACATCCTGGTGAATCTCCTCTGCACCCTCTCCAATGCAATCACATCCTTCCTATAGTGTGGCGACCAGAACTGCACTCAGTATTCCAGCTGTGGCCTAACTAGCGTTTTGTACAGCTCCATCATAACCTCCCTGCTCTTATATTCTATGCCTCGGCTAATGAAGGCAAGTATCCCATATGCCTTTTTAACCACCTTATCTACCTGTCCTGCTGCCTTCAGGGATCTATGTACATGCACACCAATCCTCTGATCCTCTGTCCTTCCTAGGGTCCTACCATTCATTGTGTATTCCCTTGCCTTGTTAGTCCTCCCAAAATGCATCTCTTCACACTTTTCAGGGTTAAATTCCATTTGCCACTGTTCTGCTCATCTGACCAACCCGTCTATATCATCCTGTAGCCTGAGGCTTCCCTCCTCGCTCTTTACCACCCCACCAATTTTCGTGTCATCTGCAAACTTACTGATCATACCTCCTACATTCATATCTAAATCATTAATGTACACTACAAACAGCAAAGGACCCAGCACCGATCCCTGCGGTACACCACTGGACACAGGCTTCCAGTCACAAAAATAACCTTCGACCATCACCCTCTGCCTCCTGCCACTAAGCCAATTTTGGATCCAATGTGCCAAATTGCCCTGGATCCCATGGGCAATTACCTTCTTGACCAGTCTCACATGCGGGACTTTGTCAAAAGCCTTAATGAAGTCCATGTAGACTACATCAACTGCACTACCCTCATCCACACACCTAGTCACCCCCTCGAAAAATTCAATCAAATTGGTTAGACATGATCTCCCCCTGACAAAGCCATGCTGACTATCCTTGATTAATCCTTGCCTCTCCAAGTGGAGACTAATTCTGTCCCTCAGAAATGTTTCCAATAATTTCCCTACCACTGATGTTAGGCTCACTGGCCTGTAATTCCCTGGTTTATCCCTACTACCCTTCTTGAATAATGGTACTATGTTAGCTGTTCTCCAGTCCTCTTGCACCTCCCCTGTGGCCAGAGAGGTTCTGAAAATTTGTGTCAGAGCCCCTGCAATCTCCTCCCTTGCCTCACACAGCAGCCTGGGATACATCTCGTCTGGGGATTTATCCACTTTTAAGCCTGCTAAAACTGCTAGTACCTCCTCCCTCTCAATACTAATTTGTTCAAGTATATCACAATCTCCCTGCCTGATTTCTATGCCTACATCGTCCTTCTCCATAGTGAACACAGATGTAAAATATTCATTTAAAACCTTACCCACATCTTCCGGCTCTACACACAGATTGCCACTTAGGTCCCTAATGGGCCCTACTCTGTAATAACAACAGAAAACGCAGGAAAAACTCAGCAGGCCAGACAACATCCGTGGAGAGAGAAAGAGAGTTAACGTTTCAGGTCGAAACCCTTCGTCGGAACTGAAAGAGCAGGAAATAAACAGATAAAAATGCAAGGGGGAGGCTGGGAGGAATAAAAGAACAAAAGGGATGGTCTATAGTAAGTAGAGACATTAAGAGATGCTCAAGGCAAGACGAGATGGTAATGGGACAGGTTGAGAAACAAAAGGTAAGGTGTGAAATGCTGGCAGAATCAGAGACAGCTGCCATGGAGGGAGAGAGAGAAAAAAAAAGGAAAAAGGCACGGACCAAAAGAGTGGATAAAATGTATACATATGTGGTAGGGGCCGGGGTTATGATCTGAAATTGTTGAACTCGATATTGAGTCCGGAAGGCTGTAAAGTGCCTAAACGAAAGATGAGGTGCTGTTCCTGGAGCTTACGCTGCGCTTCCGTGGAACAATGCAAGAGGCCGAGGACGGTGAGATCTGAGTGAGCGTGGAGGGGTGAATTAAAATGACAAGCGACCGGAAGCTCGGGGTCACCCTTACGGACTGAACGGAGGTGTTCCGCAAAACGGTCACCCAATCTGCGTTTGGTCTCCCCAATGTAGAGGAGACCACATCGTGAGCAGCGGATACAGTATACTAGATTGCAAGAAGTACAAGTAAATCGCTGTTTCACCTGGAAGGGGTGTTTGGGGCCCTGGAGAGTGGGAAGGGGGGATGTATAAGGGCAGGTGTTGCATCTCCTGTGCTTGCACGGGAAGGTGCCGGGTGAAGGGGAAGGAGTGCTGGGGGTGATAGAGGAGTAGACTAGGGTGTCTCGGAGGGAGCGGTCCCTACGGAATGCTGAAAGGGGAGGTGAGGGGAAGATACGTTTGGTGGTTGGATCACGTTGGAGGTGGCGGAAATGGCGGAGGATGATCCGTTGAATGTGGAGGCTGGTGGGGTGAAAGGTGAGGACAAGGGGAACTCTATCGTGGTTCCGGGAGGGAGGGGCGGGGGTGAGGGCAGAAGTGCGGGAGATAGAACGGACACGGTCGAGGGCCGTGTCGACCACGGTAGAGGGGAATCCTTGGTTGAGGAAAAAGGAAGACATGTCGGAAGCACTGGTATGGAAGGTGGCATCGTCGGAGCAGATGCGGCGGAGACGGAGAAACTGGGAGAAGGGAATAGAGTCCTTACAGGAGGCGGGGTGGGAGGAAGTGTAGTCCAGGTAGCTGTGGGAGTCAGTGGGCTTGTAGTGAATGGCCCTACTCTGTCCCTGGTTATCCTCTTGCCCTTAATATACTTATAAAACACCTTGGGATTTTACTTTATTTTGCCCGCCAGTGTTTTTTCATGCCCCCTCTTCGCTCTCCTAATTTCTTTTTTAAGTACCCCCCTGCACTTTCTATACTCCTCTAGGGCATCCACTATTTTTAGTCCTTTGTATCTGCCAAAAGCCTCCCTTTTTTTCCTAATCCATTCTTGTATATCCCTTGACATCCAGGGTTCCCTGGGCTTGTTGGTCCCACCCTTGACCTTTACGGGAACATGTTGCCGTTGTACTCTTTCTATTTCCTTTCTGAAAGACTCCCACTGCTCTGATATGGATTTTCCTACAAGTAGCTGATCCCAATCCATTTTGGCCAGATCCTGCCTTATCATATTAAAATCGGCCTTCCCCCAATTTAGAACCTTTATTTCCGGTCCATCTTTGTCCTTTTCCATGACCACCTTAAATCTCACCTAATTATGGTCACCATCACCAAAATGCTCTCCTACTGACACTTCTACCACTTGCCCGGCTACATTCCCTCGAATTAGGTCCAGTACTGCCCCCTCTCTTGTAGGACTTTCTACATGCTGGCTCAAAAAGCTCTCCTGGATGCACTTTAAGAATTCCGCACCCTCTAAGCCTTTCAGACTCTGACTATCCCAGTTAATATTGGGGAAGTTGAACTCCCCTACTATTATTACCCTATTATTTCTACACTTCTCTGAGATTTGCCTACATATCTGTTCCTCTATCTCCCCCTGACTGTTTGGGGGCCTATAGTACACTCCCAGCAAAGTGCTTGCCCCCTTTTTGTTTTTAAGTTCTACCCATATGGCCTCATTAGAGGAACCTGCTAAGATATCATCCCTCCTTACAGCAGTAATTGACTCCTTGATTAATATTGCGACACCCCCTCCTCTTTTACACCCCCCTTCTGTCTCGCCTGAAGGTTCTATACCCCGGAATATTGAGCTGCCAGTCCTGCCCCCCCCTCAATCATGTCTCTGTGATAGCAACAATATCATACTCCCATGTGTTCATCAACACCTTCAATTCAACTGCCTTACTCGCAAGACTCCTTGCATTAAAATAAATGCCATCCAGCCTTGCCATACTCCCTTGTGCCATTACATATTTGCTCTGCCTTCCAGGCTGACTTGTTTTTTCCTCTATATTTGGCTGTGTATCACCCCCTACTATAGCTCCACTCCGTATCCCATCCTACTCTTTAGCCACGCATTCATCTGCTCTATCCTTCTATTCCTATACTCACTAGCACGTGGCACCGGGAGTAATCCAGAGATTACAACCTTTGAGTTCCTGCTTTTGAATCTGCTACCTAGCTCCCTAAATTCTTGTTGCTAGACAGAGTTTATCCGGGTAATTACAGGCCAGTTAGCTTAACATCTGCGATAGGGAAAATTTTTGAGTCTTTAATTAAAGTTTGAAATGACCACATATCTAGTAAAGAGAAGGTAGTAATAAGTAGCCAGCACAGATTTCAAAAGGGATGATGTGCTTGATAAGCTGCATAGAATTTGTTAGGCGGTAACAGACTTGGCAGATGGGGGAAATGAAGTGGATGTATTGTATATGGACTTTAGGAAAGTCTATGACAAAGTTCCACATGGGAGATAATTAGAGATGATTAAGGAATTTGGATATTAGGGGAAGGATAGCAAACTGCATTAAAAATTGGCTAGAAGGAGAAAATTGGTTAGAGTGAGAGTAGGAGTTAAAATGGGGGAATAGGCTAAAATTGGCAGATGGAATTCAAAGTCAGGATGTGTGAGGTGATACATTCTAGTTAAACAAATAACATCAGTAATTATATTCTGGATGGAAGTAGGCTCGTGATGTGGAAGAGCAGAGGGATTTGAGGGTATAGATTTACAGGACATTAAAGGCAGCACCTCAGGTTGATAGGGCCATAAAAAAGCTAATGGAATTCTAGGATTTATCACAAGAATATAAAAGCCAAGTCATAATGATGAGCCTGTATAAAACATTAATTAGTATTATGTGCAGTATTAGGTTCCGAACTAAAGGAAGGATATTGAGGCATTAGATAGGGTACAATGAAGACTCACTTGGATACTACATGGTATGAGGAAATACAAATAAGAAGAAAGACTTGAAAAATTGTTTTTTTTGTTAGAACAATGCAGATTATGGGGTGATATAATAGAAATGTTAAAAATTATGAAAGGATTGGACAGAGTGGATAGAAACAGACTGCTCCCAGTAATTGAGGGGTCTGGAATGAGGAGTCATAGATACAAGATTAAAATGAAAGAGATTTAGAACAGAAAGCAAGAAAAACATCTTTATACGAGAGTTCTGAGGTTGTGGAATTTACTTCCAGGGTTTGTGGTTGAGGTTACAAACTGTATCAACATTCAAGATCAGATTGGATATGTGAATGAAAGAAAAGGGAATAAAGGGACATGGGAACAAGGTGGGAAGACGTGATTAATACTATTTGCTCATGTGGAGTGTAAATGCCGACACGGACTGGTTGGGCCGAAAGTCCTGCTTCCATGTTGTAGTTTCTATGTATTTCTATGAAACAGTAAGCAGTCACAGAAACCCTGCCCTGTGATCCTGTGCATTCTGGACTTGTGGACTATGGATTTTACTGGGCTCAGGAAAAGACTCACCAAAAGGTCCTTTGATGCACTGGGTGATCAAAATAAAGAGCCTGAGGGAAAAATTAAGCCAGAAATTGAGGGGCAGCTTCTTCAGGTCATGTAGGAAGGGCTGCAACCACTGGCATTGTAAGTAGAACATGGTTTCCTCCCAGCTGCAGAATGGGCAGGTGGCCAAGACATCAGAAAAGAGGCTCAAATACTGATTCAAGGCCACTGTAATATGCAACACTTTCCATCCCAATCCCCAGTGGTAATGTATTGTGCTTAAACATTGCTGGAAATCAATGCTAGTAGCTTTCTGATGGAGGTTATTTCCCCATGAACCTGAAAGTGACAAGTTTATAATTATAGGGCCAGGCAGCAGACGAAGGGTAGAATTCAGTCCTTGCAGCCTTGAAATGCATTAGATAGACATAAAAGAAGAATCTTTGTATAGTAAATGATTCATTTGTGTTTTGCGTGGTCGGCTGGTTCAGTTCCCGTTTATTCTCTAAGCAAAGGCACAGTAAACTGTGCAGAAAAGGGTTTGCATGTATGCAACTTCCAGCTCATGTTATTGACAAGAAACGCCTTTGGCCAATTACATAAAGACACATCGACTCAGGAACTTATTGAAACTCCAAAGCTGTCTCTATAATAAAAAAGTAACTAGCCTGGTAACTGTAAAACTAGAGTGTAACTAATGAGAACCAACTGACTTGACTAAACTCCAGTCTCCTGTTAAATGATATGAGTCCACATGTAATTTAGGGGAGGCAGTACAGCACAGCCAATTAGCTCTATGAGAATTGAGTGGTGCTTTTTGACCTCTGACAAAAATACAATACTCCCATAATTTTCAAGGATAGCAAGGTGAGAAAAAAAGGCAAAAATAAAAGGTGGCGGGGAGGTCAGAAGAGTCAGCTTAGAATCAATTGAGAAAGATAATTATAACATAAGGATAAGAACAATCTAAAGTGCTGGAGAACTAAAAGGAGGATTGCATGCGAGTGAAATTTGAAGTGTAGCAGGAGGGAAAACAGACGCACATGATTTGTTATGAAAGGCCACGGGAAGCTGTTGATGACAGAAGAGGTAAAAAAAAAAGAGAAATAAGAAAAGATCACCTGAATGAGGCAACAACAAAAACTTGCATTTATAAAGCGCCTTTAACATAGTAAAACATCTCAAGGCCCTTCACAGGAGCATTATCAAACAAAATTTGACACCAAGCCATGTAACGAGATATTAGGACAGATGACCAAAAGCTTGGTCAAAGAGGTAGGTTTTAAGGAGCATCTTAAAGCAGGAGCAAGAGGTAGAGAGGTGGAGAGGTCTAGGGAGGGAATTCCAGAGCTTAGGGCCTAGCCAGCTGAAGGCACGGCTGCCAATGGTGGAGCAATGAAAATTGGGGATGCGCAAGAGGCCAGAATTGGAGAAGCGCAGAGATCTCGTTTATCCCAATTTTTTATTGGAGGAAATTTCTGCTCATCCAATACTGAATGTTGTACATGTGGAACCTGACGCTGTGTTTTCAGATGATGTCACCGAGGGGCAGCATGTAGATGAGAAATAGGAGTGGGCCAAGGATAGATCCTTGGCCCACACCAGAGGTAACGGTGCGGGAAGAGAAGCCATTTCAGGTCATTCTTTGGCTATGACTAGATAGGAATGGAACCAGGTGAGGGCAGTCCCACCCAGCTGGACAATGGAGGAGAAGTGTTGGATGAGCATGGTGTGGTCAACTGTGTCAAAGATTGCAGACAGGTCAAGAAGAATGAGAAGGGATAATTTACCACGGTCACAGTCACATAGTGACTTTGATAAGGACCGTTTCAGTGCTGTGGCAGGGGTGGAAACTTGATTGTAGGGATTCAAATATGGAGTCGCAGGAAAGATGGGCATGGATTTGGGAGGCGACAACATATTCAAGAGGAACATTTGGAGAGGAAAGGGAAGTTGGAGATGGGGCAGTAGTTTGCAAGGCCAGAGGGGTCAAGGGTGTTTTTTTTTTTTAGGAGGGTAGTAACGATGGCAGATTTGAAGGGGAGGGGCACAGTACCTGAGGAGGGGGAACCGTTAACAATATCAGCTAACATGGGGGCCAGGAAGGGAATTTTGAGTGGTCAGCAGTTTGGTGGGAATAGGGTCGAGGGAGCAGGAGGTGGGTCTCATGGATTAGATGAGCTTGGAGAGGGCATGAGGGGAGATAGGAGAGAAACTGGAGATACGAGTTTAGGACTAGGGCAGGGGGGGAACCTTAGAGGAAGTTTGGCTTGGTGGGCTAGGGGAAGGGAAAGAAGCGGCAGAGGCAGCTGAACGGATGGTCTCAATCTTAGTGACTAAGAAGTCCATGAGCTTGTTGCATTTATTGTTGGAGGTAAGGGTGGAGTGGGTTGGGGAGAGGGGTTTAAGAAGGCAGTTTGTAGTGGAGAAAAGAAGCCGTGAGTTTTCTTTGCATGCCAGGATAATCTTGGAATACTGATCAGTTTGGCAGAGGAGAGCAGGACCCGATAGTGCTTTTATGTGGTTCAGCCAGATCTGGCGATGAATGGCTAAACCAGTTGTCGACCATAAACATTCAAGTCTGCATCCCTTGGAGTGGAGATGGGGGTCGTAACAGGGGAACAACCAGGCTGAGACAGAGCAACAGCACAAACTCCTCCACCCCCCCAGTTCGGCCAACTTCAGTTGGATGCTTTCCTGGAGGTTTGATCACATGATCTCCCAACTCCAACTGCCCCACCCAGTCAAACACTTCTTCCCCCATCTCCAATATTTTTATAATTAATATATGAAATTGTTCAAAGAAAATGCCCGTATGATTTTTCTTTTTAGTTGCTTGCATCAATGTCCAGCTTAATCTTTAATTCCTGAAGAATCCAGGACAAGCCTGGAAGGTTGGTTCAGTCCTCCTTGTGGCTAATGCATCGGACAGGCCCTCTCCTTTTCGTGCTGCTTTTAGAGTTACTGGCTTTGTTATACTGAATGCATACACTCTGGTTACTAATAAAATCCGGAATTCCAATACAATAAATTTAGATTATTCAGTTCCCTTTAAACAGTGGCCTTGATCATAGACCTTTAATCGGGGCCTCTTTCAGTTGCACATCGTTTCTTGAGTTGTCAATTTTATTGGGCGTCAGCTTTTCAGAGTTTTGCAGGTTGCCATGTATTGTGACAATTTTTTTTACTGCTAAGCATAGTACTGTGGTTATTAAATAAAGCCTTAAAGCAGTTGGAGGTCAGAAGACAGAAGGGTTTCTCGCCCAAAAGAGCTTCACAGTGCAATCTCGAGTTAAGAAGAATGATTGACAGACGAGCCCTCGCTCCACACGTACGTACGTCCCCGGTGAAAACCTGACGTCCGCACCTCCCGCTGCGTGGTTTCCATGGTTCTCCCAAACGCGGCCTGGGCCGACAGGTTGAGCTGTTTCCGGGTGGACAACGGCTGCTTCCTTTCACCACGAGTAACAACTGAATGTTGTATCCGAGCTCCAGCACCGGGAATCCACTTCGTCTCTACTTTTCAGTGCGTTTGTTTAAAAATAGTTATTTTTTTTACCCCCAGGTGCGCTAAGTTAAGAGAGTGCGTGGAGTGCCCAAGAATGCGGCTGGCTGGAGGTTGCGCACTTGTAAGTTGAGAGACTCTCCACGCAGCTCCAGACAGGTCCTGTTAGTAAGAGCCAAGCTGCAGGCGTTCATTTAATAACTAGCGAGGTCTGTTGGTTATTCATGCTTTAAAAAAAATATATAAATCAGTCTATTTTTGAGTTCTGTTTTCGATACAGACAGCACTACCCCACAACCTTACATGTCTCATTCCGGGAAAATGGGGAGAGGAATTCTAATCACGGTGATCTGTAGGTTGATCATTTTCACTAGCTACAGTGCTTTGGTACAGATGGGTGGCAAAAAAGCCACAAGATGGAATGACCCTCATAAGAAGTGATTCCCTGGTCTGTAATAAGCGAGTGTTAACATTCAGTGACCATTTTTTTTAGTTTCCACTCTCTTGAATGGAACATCGTCTGAAGATGGTTTAAAACACCTTTTTACTTGGTTATTATATTACATTAATCTTCAGATACCTTGCCAACTGTAGCAACCTTGCGTCATTGTGCCCTGGAGTGCAAGTGACTGAATAATCTTGGCTTCACATATAATTTTGATGTAAATTGTGGTAATATATACTGAGCTGTCATGCTATTAATCTGGCTATCGATATTAATATATTAAAAGTATTCTATGATACCATTCCATTGTATAGAGTTTATATACTGACATGATTAGCATAACATCTACTATTCACTGGCTGACAAAATAAAATGTACTCTAGTTTGTAACAGTTGTGATTTTCTTAATGATTTCTGGGATGATCTCTCAGTAATTTTGGCTTCAGTCTGATTTCTCATTGATTTTTCAAAAATCTCTCATAAGCATCAGCTCTTGCAACAATTCATCATTGCCTTCCTGCTTCTTGCAAGCAATTACTACCTTTTTGTTGCATTTCTCATAGCAACTCACTGTGAAACACTTTCAGTATTTCTCTCAGTGATTCTTTGGTCTTGTTTACATGAAGCTCATTATGTTACTTTTCTTTTCCTAAATTAAATCTAGTTCAATAGAACAAATAAGAAATGGCATGTTTATAAATTGCCAGTCTTTTGTTGATTAGTTTTGTGGCAGAAATATATTTGTTGACATATTTTATGAAGTTCCAAGATTTGAAGATTCCCCAACTCCTAAAGTGAGCAAAATGCCAGAAAGAGTCATGACCGTTCTCTGCAATAAATAAAATTTGTCAATACATTTTCAGGATTTGTCAATAACATGTAAACTCAGCCACTTTTGTTGATAAACTTTCAAAGATTAGTTTAACAAGTAGATCAGGGAATTTGTTAAAAAACGTAAATAGATTTTTAATCTTGTTCTTAAGCTGCTGATTAATGTGCCAGTAGATCACCTAGTTCAGTGATCTAGCCATATATTCCTAGAGTTGTCAACAAATGTGTCTAATGTCTTGTGATTTGTCTCTAAACTGTTAAAGTCTGAGGTACACTGCAATCTTCAATTTTGGTGACTGATTTCTTGCAGGAATTTGATATGAGGCTGGAATATTTCACAGGGATGTGCCATGATACTGTTGTTTCTCACTGTACTGTAGAAGAATATTGTAACTTTTTTTCCAATTCACAACTGTACATAAACAGTTCATAAATATTAATTTGCTGCTATTTTCAAGCAACATTGCTGTCAAGCTTAAGGTGACACACATGACTTGCTTTTAAATTGCAATTTATTTTATGGTTTACATATTTTAGTTATATATACGTGCCAGTGTGGCTCAGTTGGTATCACTCTCGCCTCTGAGTCAGATGGTTGCAGGGTCAAGCACAAAAATCTAGGCTGACACTCCAGTGCAGTACTGAGGGAGTGCTCCACTGTTGGAGGTACTGTCTTTTGAGACATTAAACCGAGGCTCCGTCTGCTCTCTCAGGTGGACGTAAAAGATCCCGTGGCAATATTTTGAAGAAGAGCAGGGGAGTTATTCCCAGTGTCCTGGCCAATATTTATCTTTCAATCAACATCACTTAAAAAAAACAGATTATCTGTATCTAAGCCAGAGAAACGTACAGCACAGAAGGGGGCCGTTCAGCCCATCGTGCCTGTGCTGACTCTTTGAAAGAGAAGTTATGCTGAGTCACACATCCCTGCATTTTGTCCGTAACCTTGTAAGTTGCTCATCCTCAAGTACCTGTCCAACTCCCTTTTAAAATTATTTATGGAATCCGCTTCCACCACCTTTTCAGGTAGAGCATTCCAGATCCCAACAACTCTGAGTGAAAACATTTCTCCTCTTCTCCCCTCTAGATGTTTTTTCAATGATTTTGAATCTATGACCTCTAGTTATCTCTAAACCTAAACCTTTAACATCTAGTATTTTTTCCCTATTTACTCTATCAAAACCTCTCATCCTCTTGAAAACCTCTATTAGGTCACCTCTTAACCTTCTCTGTTCCAAGGAGAACAGTCCTAACTTTTCCAACCTCTCCTCACAACTGAAGTCCCTCATTCCTGGTAAATGAGCTCTGTACCCTTTCTAATGCCTTTAAATTTTTCCTGTCCAATATACTCCAGCTGAGGCCTAACCAGTGATTTATAAAGTTCTAGCATGATCTCTTTACTTTTATACTCTATTCCTCTATTTATAAAACCAAGTAACCCATATGCTTTTTTGACCACCTCATCAACTTGCCGTGCCACCTTTAAGGACACCAAGGTCTCTCTGCTCATCTACACTTTTCAAAAACATGCCATTTATAGTATACTGTCTTTCCATATTAGTCCTCCCAAAGTGCATCACTTCACACTTCTCCACATTGAACTCCATTTGCCATGCCATTTCACCATCCTGTCTATGTCAGCCTGAAGCCTATTACTATCCTCATCATGATGTACTACTCTGGTCATTATCACATTGTTGTTTGTGGGAGCTTGCTGTGTGCAAATTGACTGCCTCTTTCCTACATTACAATAGTGACTACACATCAAAAAGTACTTCATTGGCTGTAAAGCACTTTGGGATGTCCAGAGGTCATGAAAAGCGCTATATAAATACAAGTCTGTCTTTATTGCCGTAGGAACAGCACCAGTTTTATGGTTATGTTGGACAGTTTTGTGCTACAGCCTAAACAGATGACCATGGAACGCCATATCCCAGTTCACCCTTTACCTGAAGAGATCCAGCAGGTAAACAGACAATTTTCATATATATGATAGAAAAGGCCTGTAAATTCTATGAAAATATTTTGCCTCTTTACTCATACCTACTTGTTATCTGTATCAGATAAATGTATATCTCATTATATTTCTTGGGATACATCAAATGTCTAACTGGCCCTCAATGGGTTTAGGATAATCGGTGCATGTGAATGAAATATTTTCACAGTTAAGCCTGGGATTTTTGATAGCAGAGATGCGTTTCTAGTTTTAGTGCAGGGATTTATGTTTCAGTAGCCATTCCTATTTCAAACTTTATCTGCCTTAAATAAATATGAATGGTGCTGAACTGAATTGATTTATAATTATAAATGCTACCAAGGTAAATATTTATACTGATCTTTTGTTTCTATATTTCATGCTCAGAAGCTGACAATCAAAAGCACCCAATGAGTAGACATTTTGTTTAGAATCCTCTCTTCAGTTATCATCATAATGAATTTCTCTAGTGACATTACAAATGAAGCTGGAGAGCAGTAGTCAGCTCTCTGAATTCTTGATGCCACTAGAGAAAAACATCTAGCAAGATGACAGGGGGCTGATGTGGCACTTCAGTAGAATAGACTTCCCCTTTAACAACCTCAGATACTATAGCAATTAGAATACAATTTTGTGAGCAACAGATGAAGGCATAATTGTTTGCTGATATTAACTTTTTATTATTGTGATTAAGAATCATACTTGCTTTTGCATTAAGAAAACATAATCTCACTTTCATTTTGCACACAATCATTTATGACCTCTGCATTCTGAATGTTTTGCAGAGATGGTGTTATCATTTTGTTAAAAAGTGAAAGCAATACAGCATAGTGCCCGCGTTCTGAAAACAACTGGCTATTCAGCTTGTGGGATTGATTGATTCACATATTGTGTGAACATTCTCACTGCTCAGTGTAGCCAGGTTTTTCAGCAACTGAACGTACAGAACAAAACCTACAAATATGGTCTACACCAGATACCCCCAGTATAGGCCAACTCGGCTTATTTAAATCATTCAAAGTTTTAAATAGTGCAAAACTTTTTTCTCCCATTCTTATAAACAAATAAGGATAATTATTTTATTTAATCAAATTATTATACCAAGAGATAAAAATGAGCATCTTTATGGATTGCCTTTCTGGGACTATTGAATAACACTTGCTAGATATGACCATTCTTAGGGCTATTGCTCTAAGTCCCAGCATGAGCTTGCCCAACTTATGTTGCCTCTGTAGTAATTAATGCAACTGCAATGGCATAAAAGTGAGTCAATAGTATATATGAATCACAACTTGATTTCAGGCTTGTGAAAACAAGCTCTGGATTGTGCATACACCAAACCTGGCCCCACATTTAAAGTTTTTTGCTCCGCCTTCCGTAAATAAAAAGGAAGTCTTGGTCCTAGTTGTTATGCCAACCAACACTGGCCTAATACTTACCAGTATTCAACATTTAAACAAGCATATAATTGAAAGTAAGTTGCCATCTGAAAATCCTAATTACAGATAAAAAATTAACAAATATAACAAGCTATATAAGTGTGCTAGACAAAAAGACAAAACTGCCTGATTTCAGGAGTTACGGTCTCTCTACTTTTGTTCATGACCGCAGGCACTCCTTTGTAGATCCAAATGCACTGAAACATCTACCCATCTCTCTGTTGCAGAGCTCCTGCTTTTTACGTCCCATACAGCATTAGCTTCAATTCCAGTTTAGGCCTCATATAGCAGATAGCACTTCTTGCTTCTACACATTCTAAAGCAGCTTTCATTTTGTGATGTGTACCTAAAATAAAGACAGCTAACCTGCTAGAAACAGATGGGGCTAATTATAGCCTAGAAATTACTGTTGGTGATATTAGTGGATGCATGTTCAATGCATTCATATGTCCACTATTTTAGTGTCAACATTAACCCTTTTATAATAAATGGGTTAGCACATGTTAAAACAATGGTCCGAAGGGTATCATACAATGCATTAATATTCCATGAGTTTATAGGCTTACATTAGTGCAACTTACTGGACGGCATTCTACCATCCATAGTATGGATCAAAGAGGCCCATGAAGACAATGCTTGAACACTTCTGTGTCAGAAAGATGTTAGCTTATTAATGAATCGTTTCAGCTCTCACTAAGAAAAATAACAAATGAGAGCTTGATGGCTACAGAAAGGTTTAAATTTATCTGTGGCAGAACAGTTTGAATTTCCAGTTAGTTTGAATGGAGGAGACCCAAACTAAGCTAAATGGAACATCTGGATTTTGCCCACCCTTCTCATCCCTGTGCACACTATAATGCGCAGAACAAATGGAAGTTGGGGAATAATAATGGGTTCCTTTTAATGAGTCTTGTTAATGGTTTCCCTCAGGATAATTTTTCTTGTAAATGGTATCATCATAATCTCTTTCTGTCTTCAATGTAAAAGAAAGAAGAAAGAACTTGCATTTATATAGTGCCTTACGTGACCTCCGAACATCCCATAGCACATCACAGCCAATGTAGTACTTTTTGAAGTGTAGTCAATCATGTAATGTCGGGAAATGCGGTGGTGAATTTACACACAGCAATGTGCCACAAAACAGCATTGAGATAAATGGCCAGATAATCTGTGTTAGTGATGTTGGTTAGGGGACAAATATTGTCCAGGACATCAGAAAAACTCCCCTGCCCTTCCTAGAATAGTGCTATGGGCTCTTTTACATCCACCTGAGGAGGCAGACGGAGCCTTGGCTAGAACGTCTCATCTGAAAGACGTCACCTCTGACAGTGCAGCACTCCCTCAGTACTGTACTGAAGTATCAGTGCTGTCTTCTTGCTAGATTATTGCCACTCTCAGTTTGCTGTTTTGTATCTATTGATATAACCTAATTCTTATTTGGTGCACATGTGCTATGATGCAACACCACAATGCCTTGCTTAAAAATAACCAGAAAAAAGTACATAGTTATCTGAAAATAGTATTTGTGAGTTAAATTAATATTTCTCAAACTACCATACTTCCAGGCTACAAAATGTGAATTAATTCTGACCATTTGTTCAAACAGTATCATGTGAATGACAGCTAGGAGACACACACACACCTTTATTAATGAACCTTCATCACAGGAGGCTGACAGAAAATGAATAGGCATCAAGTGTGGACAGTCATGTTTCCTGGATACCAGCTTTTAATGATTGCACTTGATGTTCTGTTTATTCTATGAGGCATTGCTAAGTTTTTAAGAGCTTCGAAAATGGAGGGGTGGGGGAGGGGAGGTGGTGGTAATTTTCCAAATACGTGCAAATCACAAAAAGAGATGTAATCTGAAAAAAATTAAAACAGGAAGCTTCCCTGGCACCATTGAGCACTCGTGCAAAATATAAATTCCTTTAATGTTTCTGTGGGATTTTTAAAATTGTGATATGACTCATGACCATTAAGGAGAGGTTGCAAGAATGGACAATTCATACATAATCTAGAAGTTATATGTGTATGAGTCACCTCATGATCCTAGCTACTGAGCACCTTCACAAAACACTCATTCTTTGATGTCCTGAAGTATCATAAGTATTCAAAGCTGTCATAAAATTTATGTGCAACTTTCTTTCAGATAAAAAATTCAATTTGATTGTTTTCAGGATTAAATTTTATTCTGCGTAATGTCATATAAAGATACAATTTTATCAACTTCTCCTCTAAGTCTGTAGGGATCTGTTGAAGAAGTATATTATAATAAAGGGTGTGTTTTATATCATTTCTCTGAGGGAGCAGTAAACTATGTATATTTTATTAGAAGTTGTGGTATAGCCGGTAGTGTTATTGTCGGGCGCATAAAATAAGTCAAATTGGAACTCTGCGTTAATCTGAGGTTTGAGATCTAGCCTTTTCATGCCAAGAAAAGTATATCTGTAATTTTTGTTGCTTTTTTCCCCATCTGCAATACAGTTTTCTTTAAGGTATTTAACAGTTTACAACAATTGAGAAGGCAGAGAGGATACTGCCGTGTTAACTAGCAGATTTGTATATTTGGAATAGAAGTAAAAACAATTTTGGCTGGAAATACAGTATTGCAGTTGTGAAAGGTTGGTTGGTTGCTTCTAGACAGCAGTTTTTGGAGCCAGTATGTACAATATCTAAGCTTGTTTGTTCAGAAAGAAAAGAAGTGACAGCTTGTGAGAACATAGTGTTCTTTTCATCATCAGCTTAGTTTAAGTTGTCCCTTTGTACTTGATTTTTATTCACAGATTTTTATTCAAAGAATAAAATCACTTGACGTTCCCATTCTCTGTAATACTAAATTCTGTAATTTCAGAAAAATAACCTTTTGGAGGATGTAGGGCAAAATCTATCTAGATGCAGTAGGACTATGTTTCTGGCAAGGTTACATTTGTAACTTGGTCTGGAAGGTTGATGCATTCTACATTTAGAGATACTAGCATATCAATTCTCAAATGGAAGTGGATTAGATCAATGTTGCAACACCTTGCAGCACCAACGAAAACACAATGGCCCAGAAATTAAAGACGGAGCCTTCCTGCGGGGGTAAGGCTTCCCCGCGATATCTCACTGCGCGCCTGCCTTTTCCTTCCGAGCTCGCACGAACTTGAGTTTCTAGACAGCAGCTGTGCAGTGTGTGCGTATCCCACAGACGCAGTTAATTCGTGCGCGCTGTGGGATCACGTGATTAAGTTAGAGCCAATGGCAGCACACCATCTTTCATTCATAGTTTTCACAGCAAGGGCTGTGAAAGCTATGAATACTATACCCCCCCAAAAGAACAGCTAAACCTCAATTAAATTTAAAAAAAAACCATCACATTAATAAAATAAGTATAGTTAAATAAATTAACCACTTTAAACAAAAAATTAAATTTTTGAAAAAATGTAAAATCTTTTTAAAAGTTATAAAAATAAACTTACCTTTCTTTAAAGTCTCTAAAAAAGATATACCTGTTGAAAAAAATTCAAAATAATACTTAATTAACTACTTACCTTGTTAAAAGAGGGTCTTACGCCTCCTTTCTTTATGTGCAAAATCTTCCATGCTTACCTGCGCGTTCAAAGCACTAAGTGCACTGCGTGCGCGCAGCCTGTAGCGCGCACGCGGTTCACCTAGGAACCGCCCCCTTTTGAAATCACCAAGTGCCGGTTTTCAGCGCATGCGCAGTGCATGCAGAAAACCGGCAATTGGAGACAGAATACGCGAGAGTACACAGTGCGTACTCTCGCGTAGTGAGACTAATTTTTGGGCCATTATGGCAGTGTTGGATATAGTTTCAATTTCCCACACTGCTGATTTCCCAATCTCATCCGTGCTGCTGTAGGGAGGCACTAAGCAGAGACCAGATGTGAAAATCGGAAGAATTGTCCCGATGTCCCTGAATTCACGTTAGTTAGTAGTTGGCATTGCTGAGGGCTTGAGAGTGAGTTAAATGCTTCCCTTCTTGGAGGTAGGTGCTGTGTGATCTAGGGAGGAAAATAGAGAGATTTTATACTCTCACAAAAATTACATAGGAACAGGAGTAGGCTATTCAGCCCCTTGAGCCTGTTCTGCCATTCAATGAGATCATGGCTGATCTGTATCCTAACTCCATTTACCCGCCTTGGCTCCATATTCCTTGATATCTTAAGTTTTTTTTAATTCGTTCATTGGATGTGGGCATCGCTGGAAAGGCCACATTTATTGCCCATCCCTAATTGCCCTTGAGAAGGTGGTGGTGAGCCACCTTCTTGAACCGTTGCAGTCCGTGTGGTGAAAGTACTCCCACAGTGCTGTTAGGGAGGGAGTTCCAGGATTTTGACCCAGCAACAATGAAGGAACGGCGATATATTTCCAAATCAGGATGGTGTGTGACTTGGAGGAACTTGGAGGTGATGGTGTTCCCACATGCCTCCTGCCCTTGTCCTTCTAGGCAGGTTTGGGAGGTGCTGTCGAAGAAGCCTTGGCAAGTTGCTGCAATGCATCTTGTAGATGGTACACACTGCAGCCATGGTGCACCGGTGGTGGAGGGAGTGAATGTTTAAGGTGGTAGATGGGGTGCCAATCAAACGGGTTGCTTTGTCCTGGATGGTGTCAAGCTTTGTGAGTGTTATTGAAGCTGCACTCATCCAGACAATTAGGAGAGTATGCCATCACACTCCTGACTTGTGCACTGTAGATGGTGGAAAGGCTTTGGGGAGTCAGGAGGTGAGTCACTTGCCGCAAAATACCCAGCCTCTGACCTGTTCTTGAAACCACAGTAGTTATGTGGCTGGTCCAGTTAAGTTTCTGGTCAATGGTGACCCCCCAGGATGTTGATGGTGGGGAATTCGGTGATGTTAATGCCGTTGAATGTCAGGGGGTGGTGGTTAGATTCTCTCTTGTTGGAGATAGTCAATGCCTGGCACTTGTGTGATGTGAATGTTACTTGCCACTTATCAGCCCAAGCCTGAATGTCATCTAGGTCTTGCTGCATGCGAGCATGGACTGCTTCATTATTTGAGGAGTTGCAAATGGAATTGAACATTGTGCAATCATCAGCGAACATCCCCACTTCTGACCTTATGATGGAGGGAAGGTCATTGATGAAGCAGCTGAAGATGGTTGGGCCTAGGACACTGCCCTGAGGAACTCCTGTAGCGATGTCCTGGGGCTGAGATGATTGGCCTCCAACAACCAGAACCATCATCTTTTGTGCTAGGTATGACTCCAGCCAGTGGAGAGTTTCCCCCTGATTTCCATTGACTTCAATTTTACTATTGCTCCTTGATGCCACACTCGGTCAAATGCTACCTTGATGTCTCACCTCACTACTCACCTGGACCAAGGCTGTAATGAGGGCTGGAGCTGAGTGGTCCTGGCAGAACCCAAACTCAACATCAGTGAGCAGGTTATTGGTGAGTGAGTGCCGCTTGATAGCACTGTCGGCGACACCTTCCATCACTTTGCTGATGATTGAGAGTAGACTGATGGGGCGGTAATTGGCCGGGTTGGATTTGTCCTGCTTTTTGTGGACAGGACATACCTGGGCAGTTTTCCACATTGTCGGGTAGATGCCAATGCTGTAGCTGTACTGGAACAGCTTGGCTAGAGGCGCAGTTAGTTCTGGAACACAAGTCTTCAGCATGACAGCCGGGATGTTGTCGGGGCCCATAGGCTATGCTGTATCCAGTGCTCTCAGCCATTTCTTGATATCCCATGCAGTGAACTGAATTGACTGAAGACTAGCTTCTGTGATGTGGGGACATCAGGAGGAGGCCAAGATGGATCATCTACTCGGCACTTCTGGCTGAAGATGGTTGCAAACGCTTCAGCCTTGTCTTTTGCACTCACGTGGTGGGCTCTGCCATCATTGAGGATGGGGATGTTCATGAAGCCTCCTCCTCCCATTAGTTGTTTAATTGTCCACCACCATTCATGACTGGATATGGCAGGACTGCAGAGCTTGGATCTGATCCATTGGTTGTGGGATCGCTTAGCTCTTTCTATAGCATGCTGTTTCTGTTGTTTAGCATGCATGTAGTCCTGTGTTGTAGCTTCACCAGGTTGGCACTTCATTTTTAGGTACATCTGGTGCTGCTTCTGGCATGCTCTCCTACACTCTTCATTGAACCAGGGTTGGTCCCCTGACATGATGGCAATGGTAGAGTGAGGGACATGCTGGGCCATGAGGTTACAGATTGTGGTCGAGTACAATTCTGCTGCTGCTGATGGCCCACAGCAACTCATGGAAGCCCAGATCTGTTCTGAATCTATCTCATTTAGCATGGTAGTACCACACACAACACGATGGTTGTAATCTCTGGATTACTCCCGGTGCCACGTGCTAGTGAGTATAGGAATAGGAGGATAGAGTAGATGAATGCGTGGCTAAAGAGTTGGTGCAGGAGGGGGAGGGCTTTAGTTTCCTGCATCACTGGGTCTGCTTCTGGGGAAGGTGGGACCTGTACAAGTCGGACGGGTTGCACCTGAACCGGAACGGGACCAACATCCTTGCGGGGAGGTTTGCTAGTACTGTTGGGGGGGTTTAAACTAACTTGGCAGGGGGATGGGATACGGAGTGGAGCTATAGTAGGGGGTGATGCACAGCCAAATATAGAGGAAAAACAAGTCAGCCTGGAAGGCAGAGCAAATATGTAACGGCACAAGGGAGTATGGCAAGGCTGGATGGCATTTATTTTAATGCAAGGAGTCTTGCGAGTAAGGCAGATGAATTGAAGGTGTTGATGAACACATGGGAGTATGATATTGTTGCTATCACAGAGACATGGTTGAGGGAGGGGCAGGACTGGCAGCTCAATATTCCGGGGTATAGAATCTTCAGGCGAGACAGAGGGGGGTGTAAAAGAGGAGGGGGTGTCGCAATATTAATCAAGGAGTCAATTACTGCTGTAAGGAGGGATGATATCTTAGCAGGTTCCTCTAATGAGGCCATATGGGTAGAACTTAAAAACAAAAAGGGGGCAAGCACTTTGCTGGGAGTGTACTATAGGCCCCCAAACAGTCAGGGGGAGATAGAGGAACAGATATGTAGGCAAATCTCAGAGAAGTGTAGAAATAATAGGGTAATAATAGTAGGGGATTTCAACTTCCCCAATATTAACTGGGATAGTCAGAGTGTGAAAGGCTTAGAGGGTGCGGAATTCTTAAAGTGCATCCAGGAGAGCTTTTTGAGCCAGCATGTAGAAAGTCCTACAAGAGAGGGGGCAGTACTGGACCTAATTCGAGGGAATGTAGCCGGGCAAGTGGTAGAAGTGTCAGTAGGAGAGCATTTTGGTGATGGTGACCATAATTAGGTGAGATTTAAGGTGGTCATGGAAAAGGACAAAGATGGACCGGAAATAAAGGTTCTAAATTGGGGGAAGGCCGATTTTAATATGATAAGGCAGGATCTGGCCAAAATGGACTGGGATCAGCTACTTGTAGGAAAATCCACATCAGAGCAGTGGGAGTCTTTCAGAAAGGAAATAGAGAGAGTACAACGGCAACATGTTCCCGTAAAGGTCAAGGGTGGGACCAACAA
The DNA here is from genome assembly GCA_030390025.1 of Squalus acanthias. Classification (NCBI taxonomy): domain Eukaryota; kingdom Metazoa; phylum Chordata; class Chondrichthyes; order Squaliformes; family Squalidae; genus Squalus; species Squalus acanthias. The sequence goes on from CM059429.1 coordinate 46,284,368, forward strand.
GCCCAGGGAACCCTGGATGTCAAGGGATATATGAGAATGGATTAGGAAAAAAAGGGAGGCTTTTGGCAGATACAAAGGACTAAAAATAGTGGATGCCCTAGAGGAGTATAGAAAGTGCAGGGGGGTACTTAAGAAAGAAATTAGGAGAACGAAGAGGGGGCATGAAATAACACTGGCGGGCAAAATAAAGGAATATCCCAAGGTGTTTTATAAATATATTAAGGGCAAGAGGATAACCAGGGAAAGAGTAGGGCCCATTAGGGACCAAAGTGGCAATCTGTGTGTAGAGCCAGAAGATGTAGGTGGGGTTTTAAATGAATATTTTGCATCTGTGTTCACTATGGAGAAGGACGATGTAGGCATAGAAATCAGGCAGGGGGATTGTGATATACTTGAACAAATTAGTATTGAGAGGGAGGAGGTACTAGCGGCTTTAGCGAGCTTAAAAGTGGATAAATCCCCAGGCCCAGACGAGATGTATCCCAGGCTGCTGTGTGAGGCAAGGGAGGAGATTGCAGGGGCTCTGACACAAATTTTCAGAACCTCTCTGGCCACTGGGGAGGTGCCAGAGGACTGGAGAACAGCTAACGTAGTACCATTATTCAAGAAGGGTAGTAGGGATAAACCAGGGAATTACAGGCCAGTGAGCCTAACATCAGTGGTAGGGAAATTATTGGAAAAATTTCTGAGGGACAGAATTAGTCTCCACTTGGAGTGGCAAGGATTAATCAAGGATAGTCAGCATGGCTTTGTCAGGGGGAGATCATGTCTGACCAATTTGATTGAATTTTTCGAGGGGGTGACTAGGTGTGTGGATGAGGGTAGTGCAGTTGATGTGGTCTACATGGACTTCAGTAAGGCTTTTGACAAAGTCCCGCATGGGAGACTGGTCAAGAAGGTAAGAGCCCATGGGATCCAGGGCAATTTGGCACATTGGATCCAAAATTGGCTTAGTGGCAGGAGGCAAAGGGTGATGGTCGAAGGTTGTTTTTGTGACTGGAAGCCTGTGTCCAGTGGTGTACCGCAGGGATCGGTGCTGGGTCCTTTGCTGTTTGTAGTGTACATTAATGATTTAGATATGAATGTAGGAGGTATGATCAGTAAGTTCGCAGATGACATGAAAATTGGTGGGGTGGTAAATAGCGAGGAGGGAAGCCTCAGGCTACAGGACAATATAGACGGGTTGGTCAGATGGGCAGAACAGTGGCAAATGGAATTTAACCCTGAAAAGTTTGAGGTGATGCATTTTGGGAGGACTAACAAGGCAAGGGAATACACAATGAATGGTAGGACCCTAGGAAGGTCAGAGGATCAGAGGGACCTTGGTGTGCATGTACATAGATCCCTGAAGGCAGCAGGACAGGTAGATAAGGTGGTTAAGAAGGCATATGGGATACTTGCCTTCATTAGCCGAGGCATAGAATATAAGAGCAGGGAGGTTATGATGGAGCTGTACAAAACGCTAGTTAGGCCACAGCTGGAATACTGTGTGCAGTTCTGGTCGCCACACTATAGGAAGGATGTGATTGCATTGGAGAGGGTGCAGAGGAGATTCACCAGGATGTTACCTGGGCTGCAGCGCTTCAGCTATGAAGAGAGACTGGACAGGCTGGGGTTGTTTTCCTTAGAGCAGAGAAGGCTGAGGGGGGACCTGATTGAGGTGTACAAAATTATGAGGGGCATAGATAGGGTAGATAGAAAGGAACTTGTCCCCTTAGTAGAGGGGTCAATAACCAGGGGGCATAGTTTCAAGGTAAGGGGCAGGAGGTTTAGAGGGGATTTGAGGAAAAACTTTTTCACCCAGAGGGTGGTTGGAATCTGGAACTCACTGCCTGAAAGGGTGGTAGAGGCAGGAACCCTCACAACATTCAAGAAGCATTTAGATGAGCACTTGAAACGCCATAGCAAACAAGGTTACGGACCAAGTGATGGAAAATGGGATTAGAATAGACAGAGCTTGATGGCCGGTGCGGACATGATGGGCCTCTTTCTGTGCTGTATAACATGACGGAGAGTGTGAAGATGGACTTTGTCTTCACAAGGACTGTGCGGTGGTCACTCCTACCAATACTGTCATGGACAGATGCATCTGTGACGGCTAGATTGGTGAAGACAAGTTTAAGTAGGTTTTTCCCTCAGTTTGGTTCTCTTACCAGCTGCTGCTATGTCCTTCAGCCAGCCAGCTTGTTCAGTAGTGATACCTTCTGAGCCACTCTTGGTGATGGGCATTGAAGTCCTCCACCCAGAGCACCCTTGCTACTCACAGTGCTTCTTCCAAGTGGTGTTCAACATGGAGGCTTACTGATTCATCAGCAGAGGGAGGGTGGTAGGTAGCAATCAGCAGGAGGTTTCCTTGCCCATGTTTGACCTGGTGCCATGAGACATCATGCGGTCTGGAGTCAATGTTTAGGACTTACAGGAGCACTTCCTCCCACTGTGCCACCACCTAAAGTGTGTCTGTCCTACCAATGGGACAGGACATTCCCAGGGATGGTGATGGAGGAGTCTGGGACGTTGGCTGAAAGGTATGATTCTGTGAGTATGACTATGGCAGGCTGTTGCTTGACTAGTCTGTGGGACAGCTCTCCCAATTTTGGCACAAGTCCCCAGAGGAGGACTTTGCAGGATCAACTGTGTGCCTGTCATTTCCAGTGCCTTGGTCGATGCCGTGTGGTCTGTCCGGTTTTATTCTTAGCATACTTCTTTGTAGCGGTTTGGTACAATTGAGTGGCTTTTTAGGCCATTTCAGAGGGCAGTTAAGAGTCAACCATATTGCTATGGGTCTGGAGTCACATCGGCCAGACCAGGTAAGGACATTAGTGAACCAGATGGGTTTTTAACAACAATCCGGTACTTTCGTGGTCGGCGTTACTGATGCTAGCTTTTTATTTCAGATTAATTTAATTAACTTAATTTAAATTCCCCAGCTGCTGTAGTGGGATTTGAACTCATGGCCCCGGATCGTTCGTCCAGGTCTCTGGATTACTAGTCCAGCAACATAACCACTATGCTACCGTACCCTTACTAGCAAAAAATCTATCAATCTCAGATTTAAAATTATTGATTGAGCAAGCATCTACTGTGCTTTGTGGGGGAAGAGTCCTAACTTCTCTCCTGAATGTTCTGGCTTAGATTTTAAGGTTATTTCTCCTTGTACTAGATTTACCCACCAGCGGAAAAAGTTTCTCTCTATCTACCCTATTGATTCCTTTCGAAATCCTAAAAACCTCAATCAAATCACCCCTTGCCCTTCTATATTCCAGCGAATACAAGCCCAGTTTATGTAATCTCACCTCATAAATTCTGGTGAATCTGCACTGCACTCCTTCCAAGGCCAATGTACCCTATCTAAGGTGTGGTGCCCAGAACTGTACACCGTACTCCAGATGTGGTCTAACCAGGGCTTTGTATAGCTGTAACAAACTTCCTCCCCTTTATATTCTGGCCCTCTAGATGTAAAAGCTAAGGCCGCGAATTTAATAGCGCTGAGGGGCCGGGTTTGGAGGCAGGTCCGCTGTCAAAATAGCAAAGGTTGACAAGTCTGCCAAGGATGATGGATTCCCTGAGAGACCGTGGGGACCCAGACCTCATGTCGTGTGTCATGGGCGATGTGGCAGCATCCATTGTAGCACAGGCAGAAGTCACGCAACGTCTTAGTGCTGTAATGCAGTCAATGGTTGATGCCATCCAGTCTCAGACTGCTCTCGTGCAATCTCAGCTTGATGCCACGAAAGCTCTGACTGCTGCCATCGTCGCTGGGTCCACCACAGTCTACCGGGGATCTCAAGGTGTTGCAGCAGCCCAGCAATCTGTGCTGCATCAGATTGTTAGGAATGCTGAGGTGCTGCCCTGGGGGAGTGGCAGTGTGTCAATGGAGCAGGAACCTGCTGTCCTCTCTCAGGATGACAGCATTCTTGCTCCCACCACTGCCACTCCGCCATTGCCTTTGCCGCTGCCTGTCATCCAGCCAGCCCAGATTGCCGCTGCCTATTCTGAGGTGGTGCAGTGTACAGCCAGGCCTTCTAGGCACAGAGCTGGTCGAGGGCGTCCTGCAAGGCCATCTGTAGTTTCTGGCACCGACACTCAGCAGCCTTCCACCATCCCTGCTGCAGCCACTGGGAAGACACTACATAGGAGCACTAGATTAGGAAAAGGCACTGTAAAGAGGGCAAGTAAGGGTTTGCACAAGGGTCATTTGTTAATATTGTTGTTGTATACATGTGGTTACTGCTTGTGGATAAACTTATTATTGGAGTGTTGCAGAAATGGTGCTGTGTCTCATTTCAGCTTTGGGGTGTGGTATGGAATGAGAAATTGATGGAATGATGGGGACTGGATGAGCAACCGGGAAGTGGCCTCGAATTCATTGGAACCGCAGTCTGATCAGGCGGTCACGGGCTGCCCTTCCACAAGGCCGATGGAGTGGTTGGCTCCTCCGTCGCTGCTGTTAATGCTCCTGTTCCCCCTCCTCCTCCTCCTCTTCCTCGTCCTCTTCTTCCTCCTCCTGAGGTGGTACGGCTGTGCCTGGTGGCAATGGCTGTGCCCTCATGATGGCCAAGTTGTGCAGCATGCAGCAGACGACGACGAAAAGGGACACCCGCTCAGCTGAGTACTGGAGGACTCCTCCTGAACGGTCAAGGCAGCGGAACCGTTGCTTGAGCACTCTGATGGCCTTCTAAGACACTGCTCCTCAGTGAGATTGATGTAGGAGAAATGCTGCCAGAATACCCTGGAAGGGTAAAGCCTCCTGTTGAGAGCCCTGTTGACCCTCCTCCCTCTGGCCACATTTTGCAATCTTTCTCTCTGCCTCCGCTGCCTCAGACGTTGATGCTGGAGGGTGAGATCCAGTGCCACTACAGCCCCCATTAAATTATGGAAATATTGCACTATAACATCTAACCAAAATGAAAGTGATAAATTTTTCTGAGGCAGAAGACTCCTTCAAGTTGAAAACACTGAAATCGCTCAAAACGCCTGTTTGCCTATGTCAAACTGGCAAAGCAACATTCTTTGCCGACAAAAAAAACCCGGAAGTTGACACCTTTATATAGCGCTCCTCCAGCGCTCATCCGACTGCATGTCGCCTTCTCTACCTGTCGTTGCTAATGGCAGGTGCTCGGGCAGGGGGCGAGAGTGAATTTCAGAGCCGGGGCACTACTGGGCTGATGTGCACCCGGATGACGTCACGATCTCCGGGCGCAGGAGATCGTGACGTTAGTGCTTACCGCCGCCGCAAACCTCCACCTCAATTTTGTGGGCATCGGTACTATCGCCGCGCCCGGTCGCAAAGCCGTTAGCGCCCCCATGAGGCGCTAACAGGGGGTGCTAAGGTGCCCAATTTCTCCCCGAGAGAGTAGGGATAATCTGTATGTACTCAAATTGGCAGGACGTGACTAGAGGTGTCCCCCAGGGATCGGTAATGGGGCCTCAGCTTTTCACTATATTTATAAATGACTTGGATGAAGGAATAGGGAATATTTATGTTTGCTGACAACACTAAGTTAGGTGGCACAGTAACTAGTGTAGATGGGAGCAGAAAGTTGCAAAGGGACATTGCTAGATTAGGTGAGTGGACAGAACTGTTGAAGATGAAGTTTAATGTAGAAAAATGTGAGGTCATCCATTTTGGACCTAAGAAAGATAGATCAGAGTATTTTCTAAATGATGAGAAGCTGGGAACTGTGGATGAGCAGAGAGATTTAGGGGTCCAAGTACAGGATCACTAAAAGCTAGTAGACAGGTACAAAAATTATTTTAAAAGGCTAATGGAATGTTGACCTTTATCTCAAGAGGGCTGGAATATAAAGGGGTGGAATGATGTTACAGCTGTACAGTAGGCTGACCATACATCCCCGTATTAGGCACCTGGACAAAAAATGTCCCTGGAAAAGTCCCCGTTTCAGAAAACTCGACCCCATATAGAGTCTTTGGGGGTGATTTTGCCAATGGGGGCGCGTTGGAGGCGGGACTCCCACTTGTCGGGTTTTAGTCCCGCTTCCATCGACTTGTGGCCAACCCACGCTATTTTCCCTTGATTGACCTTGTTAAGCCCGCCCAGCAGGCCAATTAAGGGAAAGCCGGTTACTGGTGATGTCAGCGAGTGACGTTTCATCTGTCAAGAGCTTTTGACAGATGAATTGTCATCGTTTGATGGCTCTGTGAAGCTGTCAAACACTGACAATCTGTCTTCTAAGTTGAGTCTTTACTCAAGACTCAATTAGAAAGCCTTCCTGAGCAGAAAACAGAAGGCTGCTGCATTGGAGAATGCAGCTGCCATTCTGCTTTCTCTGCCAGTGAGCTGAGGGACTCCCGAGACCTGAACGGATGAAGCCTGGAGGAAGAAGCAAAGGTAAGTAAAACTTATTAAAACACTCTACACTCACCTCACACACTTACCTCTGCACACATGCACCCATCACTCACCTGCACACCAGACATCTCGGCCCCTCCGACCCCCGCAGACCGACGGCTCGCCTCGCTGACCCTGGCGAGGTTCGGCGCCATCGGGAAGCCCACACTTTAGGTGGCAAAATAGGGATTATCCAAAAAACTACCTGTTAACTACCTGTTAACAGGCAGTTAATTGGCACTAATCCCCCTCCCGCCTCGAGGAGGCGGCTCCCAGCGCGGGTCGGGTCGGGTACCCGCCTCTTGGGAAGATGGCTCGGGGGCGGGTTGGGCACCCGCCCCCAAATTCTGCCATTTTCCCGGCAATCCCGCCTCCATACCCGCTTCCCCAGGGCTGGCAAAATCGCCCCCTTTGTTTTAAGAACATAAGAAATAGGAGCAGGAATAGGCCACTTGGCCCCTCGAGCCTGCTCCGCTATCAATAAGATCATGGCTGATCTTGGGCTCAAAGCCACTTCCCCGCCCGCTCCCCATAACCCTTCACTCCCTTATCTTGCAAAAATTTGTCTATCTCCACCTTTTTAAACGTGAATGTACAGAAACCCCAGTTTGAGCTCAGGAATGGATTCCAGGGGCCGGTTGAATCAAAGCGACGAGCAGCCCCGCCTTCCCAAAATGCAGCACGGTGGAGAAAAAGCCCCATTGATAGCTCGGGCCACACTGCACTCTGGGGGATTAAGTCACCTGACCCTATCTTGCGGCCAGAGGGTGGAACCTTTAAAATGCGTGGGAGAAGCCGAGGGCACAGTGAGAGCTGGTAGATGAGTGGATTTACTTTACCTCAGATTAGTATGGTGCATCATGTTTTTTTTTTACTGAATAAGGCAAGTTCTAAATTCTCCCACCGGGAAGAGGTTTCTGAAACCTTCTGAGAGCATTTCACACCTTATATGGAAAATCTCAGTCTGTTTGGAACAAATTTAAAATTGAGAAATTAAAAGTTAGGGTATTAGAGGACGAGTATAGATGGTACAGCACTATTGCCAGAACACATGCAAGATTCGAGATTCGGTGTAAAGTGAAAATGGCGTTGTCTCTATGCGTATCCCACTAGCAGAAGCAACAAAGTCATCATGCCGGTTTTCTTGAAACGCGTCCTGACTACTTTGCTGTGCTCCCACCCTGTGTGTCCCCGGATTTGGTTTAGAAAATATGGTCATGCGACTGTACAGAGCTCTGGTTAGACCCCATCTAGAGTACTGCATTCTGTTCTGGGCACCGCATCTGAGGAAGGATATATTGGCCTTGGAGGGTGTGCAGCGCAGATTCATCAGAATGAAACTGGGGCTAAAAGGGTTAAATTATGAGGATAGGTTGCATAGACTAGGCTTGTATTCCCTTGAGTATAGAAGATTAAGCGGTGATCTAATGGAGGTGTTTGAGATGATTAAAGGATTGGATGGGGTAGATAGAGAGAAACTTTTTCTGCTGGTGGGTGAATCTAGTACAAGGGGAAATAACCTTAAAATTAGAGCTAAGCCATTCAGGGGTGATGTCAGAAAGCACTTCTTCACACAAATGGTAGTGGAAAACTGGAACTCTCTTCCCCCAAAAAGCTGTTGAGGCTAGGTCAATTGAAAATTTCAAAACTGAGATTGATAGATTTTTGCAAGGGTTACGGAACCAAGGCGGGTAGATGGAGTTAAGAATCAGATCAGATATGATCTAATTGAATGGCGGAGCAGGCTTGAGGGGCTGAATGACCTACTCCTGTTCCTATGTTCCTGAATTTGGTGTCCATGCGCACCTCAAACACATTTCCTTCACCCGCCCAAAGCACTATGGCGGGAACAGTCTGGAAGCAGCTTTCAGAAGCGGTATTGAAGGGGATTGTACAATTTTAAAGGGGGTGCAAGAACAAAGAGACCAGGTGATACTGGTGCACAAATCTTCGAAGGTGGCAGGACAGGTTAACAAAGCAGTTAATAAAGCAGATGGGATCCTGGGCTTTATGAATAAAGGCATAGAGTACAAAAGCCATAAAGTTATACTAAACCTATATAGAACACTGGTTCTGCCCCAGCTGGAGTATTGTGTCCAATTCTGGGCACCACACTTTAGGAAGGACATGAAGGCTTTGGAGAGGATACAGAAGAGATTTACTTGAATGGTTCCAGGGATGAGGGATTACTGGGGTCAGTAGTAGGACCATTGCTTTTCATGTTATATATAAATGACCTGGACTTGGATATAGAGAGTACAATTTCGAAGATTGCGGATGATACAAAACTTGGCGATGTAGTAAATAGTGAACAGGTTAGTAGCAGGCTTCCGGAGGACATAGACAGACTGGTGAAATGGGCAGACACATGGCAGATGCAATTTAATGCGAATAAGTGTGAAGTGATGCACTTTGGGAGCAACAACATGGCGAGGCAGTATAATCTATAAAAGGTACTAGTTTGAGGGGGTGCAAGAGCGGAGGGACCTGGGGGTGCATAGTCACAAATCTTTGAAGGTGGCAGGGCAAGTTGATAAGGCGGTTAAGAAAGCATATGGAATACTTGGCTTTGTAAAGAAGGGCATTGAATACAAAAACAAGGAAGTCATGCTAAACCTTTACAAATCTCTGGTTAGGCCTCAGTGTACAATTCTGGGCACCACACTTTAGGAAGATGTCAAGGCCTTGGAGAGGATACAGAGGAGGTTTACCAGGATGATACCAGGGGTGAGGGACTTCAGTTATGTGGAGAGATTGGAGAAACTGGGATTGTTCTCCTTAGAGCAGAGAAGGTTAAGGGGAGACCTAATAGAGGTTTTCAAAATAATGAGGGATTTTGATAGAGCAAGTAGGGAGAAACGGTTTCCTCTGGCAAATGGGTCATAGATATAAAATAATTGGCAAAAGAACTAGAGAGGAAATGAGGAGAATTTTTTTCACAAAGAGGGTCGTTGAGATCTGGAATGCATTACCTGAAAGGGTGGTGGAATCAGATTCCGTAGGAACCTTCCAAAGGCAATTGGACATGGACTTGAAGAGGACTAACTTGCAGGGTTAAGGGGAAAAAGCTGGGGTGTGGGACTAAATTGGACAGCTTTTTCAAAGAGCCATCACAGGCACGATGGGCCGAACGGGCTCCTTCTGTGCTGTAAGATTCTATGATTCCTCACTCACACCACTATCCGCAATAAATAAAATGTGATCAGTGGTAATCATGTAACATTTATAATTTGTGTCACTTTCTAGAAATCTCATTAAGCAGCAGTGATTATGTGCTGTTTCAAATGCTTTTCATGCATTAAGCATTTCATTGGCCAGCAGTAATCACTTAATTATTTTATTAGTGTTATTTTCTAGAAATCTTATTGGCTGCTGGTACGCAGAAGCGGATTTCTCGGTGTTTGAATAATAGGCCTCTCAGCTGATGCTGTTAAAACCAGTGCCAAGCAATGGTGGGAATTCAATGGGTTTCATTTTAGACAGTAATTGATCACTGATTCTCCAACAGCTTATGTCCATTTTAGTGGTGATCGCTATTGCGTAGTTTTGAGAGCTGTGATTGGTCCATGGGAGCAATATGACTGAAATATTTCATATGTCATTGATTTCTTTGAGCACCAAATAAATAGGTTCATACATGGAACAAAATTTGAGGGGGGGGGGGTGGAAATCAGCATGTCTTCTGATTTACTTTAAAACTAATAGAGATATATATATGTAGCACAGACAAATAAGCACTGAATCATAAGAAGTATATATATATATATATTGCAATACATACAACATAGTAAAGGTATATTAGATTTAGTGCGCATTTCATTGAAAACTCATAATTATCTGCAGTACCAGTTACTTTTGTAGTTGGTGCTGTGATAGATATTTTTAATGTTACTGTGCGACACACAATATCTGTTCTTTTATAGTTGAAATATATTACCCTGTGATTGACAAATCTGGCCACTGGGTATCCATAAGGTCTTCTTTCCAAGTTTTTTTTCCCAGCGGCCATTCCTTTCTTAGTAACTGAAATGTTTAACAATCAAAATAAGGGTTTAAACCAAATTTTAAAAACTCAACAAAAAAAATGACTAATTTCACAATAACATGACTAAATTTATCCATTGAATTGTCTTTTTGTGGTTTTTAATGCCTTCGTTAAAGTTTTTACTTGATGGCCACAGCGTCTCCAAAAAGCGCAAGCTTGAAGGTGCCATTTTTGCCGAGAGGTGTGACTGAGCTAAATTTGGATTGTGCATTCTGAGCACGTGCAGTGTACCTAATTTCTCAGGATGTATCTGTACTGTTCAGTCAGCTATACTGATGGGATATTTTTCTTTATCTCCTCGCACTTTTTACATAGCAGATTTTCTTCAAATAATTTTGAAAAGCAAGACAAATTTCAAAAGCTTTAATGAGGCAAAATTTGTATTGCTTGTTTTTTTTGTATTGCATGTGTGTGAGAGACAAAACAATGACAGTGCTCTGATTACACACCTGTTGTAGCTTTTGTTTTGTGTTCTATAAATGTGTATTCAGCTAAGGGAGGGAGTGAGACTTGGGTCAGAGAGAAAGAAAGTGAGAGTGGCTTTCTTCATTTTAATGTTAGTTCAATTTTCAAATAAAAAACACCAGTTGAATTTTGAAGCCAATATCTGTGTTTTGTTGACAGAAGAAGTCAATGTTAATTGCATACACCTGTGAGACAATGGGCTAGATCTTGGTCTGGGCCTGTTGGGCCTGCAACAAGCATCCACCCGAACCGAGAGGCCCAATAATTGATGGAAATTGGTCCTTGGGCCTTATCAGCAATGGTCCCTGTAATTTTTTTGGCGCCGCGCAGCCCCTTCAAGAGACTGCACGGCCCATTCAAAATACCGCACATGAGCAGTTTTTGCATTAAAAAGCCGGCTACGTGGGGCCCCTGAAGCATTGCTTATCAGCATACTCGGCATGGCACTGCCACAGGCAGTTCACTTGAGTGACGAGATTAGTGTTGGGCCACTTGCCTCAAATAAGTCTCGGGAGGGTGGATTGGAGTGGGCTACAGGGGAGGGCCAATCATGGCTCCTGTGAAGTTGTAGGAGTCTTCCTGACTCCACAGGATTATTTTTGTAAAAGAAAATGGACTTACTTTTTGTTGGTGGCTGCCAGAGCTGCTGAAGATTCCTAAGCAGCTACTCATCAGTCCTTAATTTCAGCAAAGGGCCATTCAACAGGCATTAGGCCCCTAATTTACATTTTTAAGGGGCAAAACACCTGTTTTTAGGCATCCACCCAAAATGCCTAAAAAGTGGGCCCCACAATTTTAGCAGGAGGACCAACACCTGCACAGACTGGGGCAGGCAATCCCACTGCTAAATTGATATGCTTTGCACCCTTTTTACACATGAAAAATGGGTGCATTGCATAACAGTTTTTACCCCAAAGATTCTAATACTCATGAGACAAAGGGGGAGCGTGAGTGAATGGGGCTATTCACCAAGCTTTTTTTAATTGCAAACCATTTATCAAAAAATCAGTTCTGCCCTGTTCTGATCCTATTATTTAAAATGTCTCAGCCCAGCTAATTTTTTCTAGCACAACATGGGTGTTTGCTGAAGAAAAAATATTATATAAACTAGGGAGCTCACTGCAGAAAATTAATTAAATGTACTTAGGAGTTCATTACAACTCCAGCTGAATTCCCAACTATTCAAACCATATGGTTGAAGTACCCAAATGGAGAGCAGAGCAGGACAATAACAAGGCCCGAGGTACAACAGGTCTTAATACAGCTGTGGTATGGAGAGGTGAAATTATAAACAAAAAGAATATTATGAGAGAGATACAGGCCTAGAAATTGGATAAGGCCCGAAAATGGATGCGGGCAGTGCGAAGCGCGATGTGCCCGTGTCCGTTCAAAGTGGTGCAGCTGCACGCAAAATTCATGCTGCCTGCTCATTATAATGATTGTAGCGCTGACCTCCGCACTAAACACGCTGCTGATTGGCTTAGCGCTGAATAGGGGGCCAATATCAGGTGCAGTCTACTGGCCAATAAAGTTCGGCCTAGGCTCTCTGCACTACTTAAAGAGGAGGTGCCTTGTTGAGAGAGAGAGGACGAGGAGATTTTCCGATGCGGCACTGGAGGCCTTGGTCCTGGGGGTTCAAGACGCCGTCAGGTCCTCTACCCGCAGAGGGGCAGGAGGCCTTCAAGGCAGAACAGCAGAAGGCTGTGGGAGGAGATAGCCGAAGCTGTCAGTGCGATGAGTGTTGTGCCCAGGACCTGCATCCAGTACCGCAAGAAGTTTAATGACCTCACACGAGTGGTCAAGGTGAGTGAATGCATCTTTAAATGCCATATCCCACCATCTCCACCACTAGCCTTGTACACTGCTCAATGCACCACACCCCCATCACTCACCTACCAACAATCTCTAGCAATCACCACTCATACCTCACAATCATAACTTCACCTCATCCTCACATACTTACCACTGCTGCAAGACTCACATCCACATCTCACACCTTTCACACACTGCCAGCTTTTCAACCATGGCAGGCACATCACCCAAACACACTGCAACACACTCACTGACACACTTCCCTTTCTCTTGCAGGCAGGTGGCTCATAACCGCCAGGAGCAGCAGCAGATGGGTGGAGGGGAAGCCCCACTGCAGAACCTCACAGAAATGGAGGGCGCAGTGCTGGAAATCATTGAAGGGGCCATCACTGAGTCCCTGTGAGCGACGAAGTTGAAATCATTGCTGATGATGACGGTATGCTCATACATAATCCTTCTCACATCCCATTTCCTCCTCATCTCACAATCTCTTCTCGCATACAAGCTGCTCATGGTGTATGCATGGATATCTTGCTTCGCAATTCCCCTCACCACAACCTGACCCTTGTGCCTTTCTCCTTTCAGATACCCAAGAAGTCCCACCAGCACAGCCAGTCTCCAAAGTCATGGAGGAGGAGATTTAAGGAGAAGAGACAACATCACTGCATCTGACACTCACAGGCACCAGCTCAGAAAATGTCACTGCGCAGACTTGAGGGTAGTATAGAGGTGGGATCTGCATGGTGAGTCCCCGGGCACGAGTGGACTGCAGCCAGGCCAGGGGGAAAGGGTAGCTTGGGTGCCAGCTCCCCGGAGGGCGAGTTCGCACATAAGTTCTGCTGCACAGGACTCAGATGATGCCCTTGATGGAGTGACCTTCAGAAAAAGGGTGATGGGCATGTACACAGAAATGCTTCGTGCAATGGCAAACCTGCCAGAGAGCCTCATGTCAGTGTCAAGGAGCATGGAGGAGTCAGCTCCAACATTTCACGGGGCTTTGCGCGGAGCTTAGAGCTTGTGATTTCCAGGATGGTAATATGGGCAACTCCATGAGAGACCTTGTGGACCCAACCATGATGATGCGTGTGACGGGCGATGTTGCAGCTTCCATTGCAGCACAGGCAGAAGCGACCCAACGTCTCAGTGCTGCAGTGGAAACTCAGATTGCTTCCATCGTGGCTGGGTTTATGAGTGTGGAAAGGGGCTTGCACAGTCTCACAGCACTCCAGCAATCTGTCCCCCAACAGATGGCTAGGAATGCTGAGGTGCCACCCCGGGGGAGTGGCAGTGGCAGTGGCTCTGTGGAGCAAGAACCTGCTGTCCTCTCTCGGGATGACAGCATTCCTACTTACGCCAGTGCCCCTTGCTGCTGCCTGTCATCCAGCCACCCCACACTGCTGCCGCCCATGCCAAGATGGTGCAGTCTACAGCCGAGCCTTCTAGGTCCAGAGCTGCTCGAGGTCGTCCTGCAAGTCCATCTGCAGTCTCGCCCACTGAAAGGCAGCAGCCTCCACCATCCATGTTGCAGCCACTGGGGGAGCACTTCATAGGAGCACTAGAGTAGGAAAAGGAACACGAAAGGAATGCATAAGGGTGATTAGTTGACGTCGTTGTTTTGATTTGGATTTGATAAATTTATAAATAATGTTTGGAATGTTTGTTTTGTGGTGGCTCTCATTTCAGCTTTGTGCCCAGGAGGACGCTGTGACGTTCCATGTCAGAGGGATGGTAAGATGGGGAAGTGGTGAGCAACAGGGATCTGGGGTTTCTTTCATTGGAACTGGAGTCTGATGAGGCGCTCACGGACAGCTGGCCCAGAATGGGGATCTGCTGCCTGCCTCCTCCCTTCCTTCCACCTCTCCTCTTCCTCTTCCTCTTCCTCTTCCTCATCCTCATCCTCCTCTTCCTTCTCATCCTGAGGTGGACCCAGAACCCGTGGTGGCAAGGGCTGCGCCCTCATGATGGCCAAGTTGTGGAGCATGCAACAGACCACCACGAAATGGGACACCCGCTCCGATGTGTACTGGAGGGCTCCTCCCAAGCGGTCAAGGAACCGTTGCTTGAGCACCCCGAGGTCTGCTCGATGAAGGTCCTCCTAACAGCATGGCTCTCATTATATGATTGCTGGCCACAAGTGGTGGGGTTGTGGAGGGGAGTTATCAGCCAGGTGCAGAGTGGCTAGTCCTTGAATTGAAGCAGCCACCCTCGGGCTTGATGTGGTGGCTGGAAGACTGCTGGCACACTGGACTGGCGCAGGATGAAGGCATCGTGACTGCTGCCAGGATACCGGGCATCACCACCATATGCACTCGGCGTGGTCGCACACCAACTGCACATTAAGTGAGTGATAGCCTTTACGGTTGCTGTACATCTCAGGATTGATATGTGGCGCCCCCAAAACCACGTGTGTGCACTCGATGGCGCCCTGCACCATGGGGATGCCTGATATCCTGGCAAAGCCACATGCGTGCTCCTCTTGCTTCTCTCTGTTCATAGCTAAGACAATGAAGTCCCTTCTCCTGGAGTACAGAGCCTCTGTGAGCTCCCGGATGCAGCGATGGAAGGATCCGGTGGTGATAAAATTCAGGGTTACAGTGACCTTGAGGGTCACTAGCAGCGCCATCGTCGCCCTGCTCTGAGGGTGCCGGCCTGGTTGTAGGAGGTGGCAGAGTTCTGTGACCACCTCCTTGGTGAAGCGGAGCCTCCTAATACACTACTCTTGGCTTAAGTGCAGGTAGGAGAAGTGCTCTCGGAAGACGCAAGGTGGGTAAGGCCTCCTGCTGAGAGCCCTCCTGCCGCTCTCATCCTCCCTCTGTAAGCATCTTGTCCTCCTCTTCATTGCCTCCACTCCATCTCCCTGTCATACAAGAGCATGAGGGGGACTGCAAGTAGAGCCCCCATGACTGGGAGCAAGTGGTGTGAGCAGAACCCTTTAAATGAGAAGCAAGGCGTTCTCCACTTGCAGCAACACTTCCTGTCACCTCACCAACTTTAAATAACTGTAGAAAGCTCCAAACAGTTGCACAAACTTACACAGAGCCAGTAGAAATCAAAAAGCAAGTCAGTTGCAAGTTGTTGATGATCCCTTTAAATAGCGCTGGTGGGGGCGTCCTTCCTGCTGCTGAATGCATGTTCAGGTGGTCGTGATTTGGAGAGGGCGTTAAAAGAAGCTGTGACGTCCAAAATGGCAGGTCATAAGAACATAAGAACATAAGAAATAGGAGCAGGAGTAGGCCAATCGGCCCCTCGAGCCTGCTCCGCCATTCAATAAGATCATGGCTGATCTGATCCTAACCGCCAATCTACTATCTATCACAGAACCATCTCCTGCATCTAACAGAATTGCACACACGAAATAGGAGCAGAATCAGGCTACACGGTCCCTGGGCCCGCTCCACTACCCACAGGGCCATGACCGATCCGAACCTAGACTCATGTCCAAATTCCTGCCCGCTCCCCGTAACCCTTAATGCCCTTTACTTCTAGGAAACTGTCTATTTCTGTTTTAAATTTATTTAATGATGTAGCTTCTACAGCTTTTTGTGGCAGCATATTCCATGGACCTACCACCCTCTGAGTGAAGTAGTTCCTCCTCATCTCAGTTTTGAAAGAGCAGCCCCTTATTCTAAGACTATGTCCCCTAGTTCTAGTCTCACCCGTCATCGGGAACATCCTCCCCGCATCCACCCGATCCAACCCCTGCACACTCATTGACGTCACGATCTGCCTCATTTCCATATCTGCAACGAATGCAGGCAATGGTAGCACTACCACCCTGCCCAAAATGGTGGCCGCCGCGGCACACGCCGGAAGTGGTAGTACAATCATTATTTGTGTATTTAACTTATTATTGGATAATTTTATAATTGGTATTTTATAATTTAGAATATGTATTGATCTTCTGAAGCATGCATAATAAAATATTAGAATAACTCATTTAATTGATATTGGTATAAGTTAAAAGATTTTGACCATGGTTACCTATTGTGTACTGTAGGTTGGCCCATGATAACCAGTTGTTCATTAACACAATTATCCAGGACCAATCCCTGTACTCTGGGCCCAATTATCACTTCAGCTAAATCCCTGCATTCTCCCAACCTCCCTGCTCCCTCTAGGACTGGGCTCTCAATCCCTCCTAATGAAAATTTGGCCACGCCAACCCCTCTCATAAATGCAACAAGAATGCGCATGTTCCAAAATGAAATGAGATAATTTCTGCATCTATCAGAGGTTGGGAGACCGAGAGTCTGCCTCTAGATCTCCATGTCCGTGAAAAGAAAAGGAAAAGAATGTGAGAAATACAGGAAAAGAGGAAGAGACATACCAAGAGAAAGTGTGACTTAAGTGCCAAACGTAAAGAGAGAAATACATAGAGAGAGAAAGATAGGAAATGTGTGAGAAATATAGCAAGAAAGTAAGAGACAGATGAAAGAGACAAAGGGAGAGATTGTGAGAAAAGAGTTGTAGGCAAAGAGATACAGCAATTACCCCAAAAGAAAGTGTGTGAAAGGCATAAGAGGGAAAGAGGGAAACAGAAAGAGTGGAAGACAGCGAGCAAGACAGAAAGAATTAGAAAATGGGACACAAGTAGAAAGACAGTTACAGGAGGCACCAGTTCTTCTATGTGGCATTGCTCGCAGGCAAAAATAAAAAATGGTTTGATATAAGAAAGTAACAATGCTGTCTTTGTCATGAGACTGCTGGAGCTTGTATCCAAAACTTTCTAGACGTCATTTAAACGTTTATTTTGTACGTGTTGACTTCAGGATTGTTGCTGTACTATCCACCAGTCTTTCCGACATCAAGTCATGGGTGATTTGTAACATTGTGCAACTTGAGTTGATATTTTTGTCTCTTGCCAGCACCTACATACATCTGGCACTGACTCCATCAACCTTCCTGCTGCTTGCTCAGGCTGAATCTGTTGGTGCATCACTCAGAGTTCTGTTCGACCCTCACTGAGCATTCAATACCACATCAGGTGCGTTGCTGTGACCACCTCCTTCCACCTTCAAAACTTTGCCCATTTATGCCACTATAGGAACATAGGAATTGCTAGACCCAAGGTCCATCTAGTTTGCCTTCTACCATCCTGGTAGTCTAGGGTGACCATATTTTCTCAACTGAATCCGGAGACACACAGGGTGGGAGCACAGCAAAGTAGCCAGGACGGAAAATGTAGGTGCGCAGCATCGCGAGGCACAATTTTTAGCAGCCTATATTTGCACATGTACACTACAAATGCAAAATAAATGTGCATATAATTACCACGGATGTGACGTCACACTCAGACACATTCAGACACCTGACCCCCTCCCCCCCCGGGTGATTGAGGTCACACCTGACCCCTAACCCCCCCCAACCTATGATTGAGGTCCAGTGAATGACGAGACATAATGGGCTGGATTTTGTCAATGGGGACGTGATGGAGGCGGGACTCCCACTTGTAGTCCCGCCTCCATCGACTTGTGGCCAACCCACTTGATTTTCCCTTGATTGACCTTGTTGAGCCCGCCCAGCGGGCTCAGCAGGCCAATTAAGGGCCACCCGGCAACAGGTGACGTCACAGATTGACATTTCATCTGTCAAGAGCTTTTGACAGATGAAATATCAGCGTTTGACAGCTCCTTGAAGCTGTCAAACACTGACAATCTGTCCTCTAAGTTAATTCCTTCCTATCAGGCTGATTTAGAGATCTCTGCAGAACAAAAAGCAGAGGCTGCAGCTTTTGACAGCTCAACGGCCATTCTGCTTTCTGTGCCGGTGAGATTTCTGACTCCTGAGACCTGAAGGGCTGACACCTGCAGGAGGAAGTTAAGGTAAGTAAAACTTTTTTCCACACTTCACACTTACCTTACACACTTTCCTCTGCACACATGGACCCATCACTCACCTGCCTACTGGACATATCGACCCCTCCAACCCCTGCAGACCCACGGTCTGCCTCGCTAAAACGGCGTGGTTCGGACCTGTCGGGAAGCCCACACTTCAGGGCTAAAAATAGGGATTAGGCAAAAAACTGCCTGTTAACTACCTGTTAACAGGCAGTTTATTGGCACTAATCCCCTTCCCGCCTCGGGGAGGCGGGTCCCAGCACAGGTCGGGTACCCGCCTCCTGTGAAACTGGCATGGAGGCGGGATGGGTTCGGGACCCCCGAATCTGCAATTTTAACCCCCCACACGCCTCCAAACCTGCCTCCACGGGTCAATGAAAATTCTGCCCAATGTCTCCCTCACCTCCCAATGGTGATGAGTGTGCAAGGAATGGCTTGGACATTGTAGGGATGCTTTATGGTGCTGGTGTGGAGTGGTGCCAACCTGGTGCATCATGTGGCAGCCGGGTGTACAATGTTAAGTGAAGCAAATCTGCACATGGTGAGGCCATGGCTGGCACCCCGGGCAGCAATGTACATGGATGATGATGCCTTGTGTGCGGAGAAGGTTGGTGTGGATGTTGGTGCTGCTGGTGTGCCCGGTGATGCTGGTGTTGAGGTTGATCGTGTTGGGATTCTGAGGACCAAGGTGAGATTTTTTCAAGGGCACCAATGCTGATGGAATAGATGGCAGGTGAGGTTGAGATGACAGAAGTAATCTGTCAGTATTGAGATAGGTTGTTCCAAGGAGGTGACAGTGGCTAGAGAGGTTACTCCAAACACTTCAAAAGTGCTTAAAGCTCAAAGGTGGGTTTCCATATCATTAATGCTCTAGCTTCTAAGATTGGGAAGTGAACAGCTGTGAAATGGTAGATTTTATACCACTTTTGTAGCTTTCACCTATTCACAGCAATCCAGTCATTGAGAACCCGACATACTTACCTGACGTCATAGCCACTCTCTGGGAACCTCGTTGAAAACCTGGTTAAATGGAAAATGGTTCTTAACTACCTTTTAATAAGCTTTTAACTATCTAAATTGGCTGACCCGCCGCTTGGTGTCGGGCTTGTTCTGGGATGACAGACCCGACACTTGGGAAACTGGCAAGGAGGCGGGTTTACAGCGGGATACCGACCCGCTGTCAATCTTTGCGATTTTGACAGTGGACCCGCCTCCAAACCAGCACTCTGAGCGCCAGCAAAATTCCGGCCATAGTGTCTAGGATTAATGTACTCACCAACCAGTTATCCGATCATAAATATTGCACAGATGACCAAAGCTATCCACAGTCTCCTTTCTTGCTTGATGTTGCTCTATTTGCTTCTGTTCATGAGCCTTTTTATTGTAGTGGCAATGGAAAATCCCACTGGATTCGCTGACAGTCTCAGGTGGGAGGTTTATCTCCAGTTCCAGATTTGGATGTTGAAAGGATGAGCTGTGGGATGGGATAGGTTGATAGTGGATTCGGTCAGAGCAGTCACCTTGTCAGTTTATTTCTAACACTTGAGCTCTGGGGGTCAACACAAGGATCAGAAACCAACCGCGAGGACTCGCTGGCGCTGCTGGGGCCGATTGTGCCTGCTGTGCTAATCGGGCTGGCGGCAGACCCTCTGGGTGGCCGGTCCTCATTAGCACGCAGCCGGCCAGCTGTGAGGATCAATTTGGCACTTGAATACAACTCGTCGGTCGGGGAAAGGGGGCGGATGCGAGGTGGGAGTGGCGAAAGCGGCCGAGTGTTCGATCCTGGGGTGTGGGAGATCGACGATTAGAGGGGAGGGGCCAATGAGGGGAGGGGAGGGGAGATCCTTAGAGCTGCTAACTGACAGCTCAAGTCAGGTGGGGTACACTCATTGCCCAGGGGTACACTTCGGGGACAAGTTTGGTGAACCGGGGACTTTTCCGGGGATATTGTTTACCTGGGGACACAGTACCTCCTCCGGAGACTGTCCCTGGAAAACGGGGACGTATTGTCACCCTATGGTAGTCGCATGATACAATGATAATGGAGTTGTTGACTTATCATAGCAATCGATCTCGATCAATTTGTCTACAACAGTCCCAAAAATGACACAAGGAAAACCCCAGTTCTTTTGCATGAAAAATGATATAGTAGATGTACCCTGTAACTTGCTTGCTGTTTATTCTTATTGTATTCATCTATTTAAAGTTGGTTAACATTTCTACAAATTTAATCCGAATCCAAGTGAGGGAAAATGAAATATTTGGCATTATTGGCTTAGTCTTTTGACCTGTAATAACAAGGTCTGTTTCATTTCTCAGCCCTAGTTCCTGTTCTGATCCCATCCCAATTTTTTTTTAAAACAGTCCCAGTTACTCCTGTCTTTTTCCAGTCCCCATGCCTGTTGCTACTCTCGCCCCTTTCTGCTTTCTTCTCTCAGGCCTGACTCTGGAACATGTTCACATTCCTTGCTACTCTCAACCCTAGATCCTGCTCTCCCCCTTTCCGGCTGACTTTTACCATTCCCAACCCCAGATCCTGCTTTCCATCCCTTGCTGATCTTTTCTAGTCTAAACTATACCTTTACTGCTCTTTTTTCCTTGTCCTTCCTTGTGTTTTGGCTTTGTACATCTACATGTTAGCCTTTGAAAACTCTTGCAATACTTGCTGATAGCAGAATTAGCTTTTCCTAAAATAGATGAAAATCGATGTTGTACAATCGATTTTTACAGACTTTTTTGCTCGTGCCATTTGTACTATGGGTCACTAGCAGTGAACAATACACCTTTTGAGGGCTGGAAGGGAAAACAAGTTTTCAAATATATTGTTTTGTGCACACTTTAAGATGCTTTAAATGCAGCCATGTAGGGTAGGGTGAGGCAAAAGCAGGCAAATAACCCAGAACTAATGTTATTTGGAGAGTTTACAAATGGATGTTACAGGCTTGTTCAGCTTGTACATTTTATATTGTGTCATAGGACATTTACTCTAATGCACACTTTGTTATAACATTAAAAATGTTTGGTTCCCAATGTTCATTTCCTAATGAGAATGGACTGTGTACACTGTCAATTTACCGAATGTGACCATTTTTTTCTTTCTATTTTGGCAGTGATTATTTTTCTGGCTCAATGGCATATTAGGACTAAGGGCAAATCCAGTGTGTAGTTACAATGTTCTCAATTTAAAACAGGAGTTCCATTTTGTAAGGTTATTAAATCAGTACATTTTGATCGTTCACGTCACCAGTCACATTTATGTATGAGGTCTTAGTTCTTATAATTGGTTGATAGCAGATCAGATGAAAGATATGAAGTTCTAGAAAACCCGCAAGAATTTTGACATTTAAAATCGTGAGATTTCAAACCTTGGCAGCTTGTGGAGCGACAATATTTTAAAATAAATAAATGAGACAAACAACGAAATTCAAAGGTTGTATTATAACTAGTATATTGATCAATGTGGGAACTGTTACTTGTGCCAAAACCATGATTTTCTTATTTTTCAGTCGCAATCTCTGTGCTGGTTGATAATGTATAACACAACACAATGAGATTCAATGACCCTGATATTTCCTGGATTTCTTGCTGCTCGGGCTGGAGATCATGAGGAGGTGGGGG
Source organism: Squalus acanthias (assembly GCA_030390025.1). Taxonomy (NCBI): domain Eukaryota; kingdom Metazoa; phylum Chordata; class Chondrichthyes; order Squaliformes; family Squalidae; genus Squalus; species Squalus acanthias. Next base: position 46,306,494 of record CM059429.1, read on the forward strand.
GTGGGTGGGTACAACGTGGTTGGGAGGGTCGAGAGAGATCGGGGGGGGCGGTCGGTGATCGCGGGGGAGGTTGCAATCGCGTGGAGAGAGAAACAGGTTTGCTTGGGGGACCGTGGGGAAGCACCCCTTCTCCTCCTGGCCCGAAAGCAGTGATGGAAAAGCATTTGCATCTTCCATGCAGCAGTCCTCGCCTCCCTTTAGCTGCCATTTTTTGGGGTTAAAATTACCCCCACGATCTCTAGTGTATCTTACAGTCGTCATTGATAGGATATCCCAGAAGTTCTGAATTTTGCTGTGTGGCAAATGCTCCCATCGCTTTAATGAGAGCAACCTTAATAGGCGAGTTCTTAACCAATCCAAAACAAACTTACTTGGACTAATTTTGCGAGGCTCTGCTCCAATTGTAGAGCTTCACTGGATGAAAATGAGGATTGCAGAATTGGCTTGATTCACTCTGTTTACGGTCTTGCGCTAAAAATTCTTGGAGGCCGGACTGCTGTCTAGCGCAAGCCTCATTACCTGCTTAAATACCATGTAAGTGCATGGTAATAGGTTCCTTGCCAAATCATGTTTTGGGAGAGGCCTCCTCTCTCACCGCTGCTTGCCGATATAAAACAAGAATGTAACTATCTGCATGGCCTGGCACTTAGAGATTGCTTATTAAAGGTATTTAGTACTTTGCAGAATTGGTTTGAGAGCTTGGATTTTTTTTTAGCTTTTGATTTTAATTTATCTGCATTTCACTTGCAGCAGGAAAAGAGATCAGGATGGGAATTCCTTTCGGGATTCCAGTAGGGCTCTTAGGAAGAGCAATTTTTGAGGGAACCACAAAGACTGGTGTGAATACCTCAAGTGTTATGTGCACACAGATCCTCATCCAAGATCGGCATTTACTGACTTGGGCAGTCTTTCCTCAGCATGTCTTTGCCACGTCCACTTCACAACGGAAGCTGTCACATAGCTATGCCATCTTCTGGCGAATGATCTGCAGATAACTTCTAAACAGACTCTGTGTCAGTGCTGTATTCAAGTTTAATGCTACTGGATTCTTCCAAGCCACCACCAAGTCAGTCACTTAGCTGTCCACAGATGCATCAAGCAAGTGACAAAGGCCTTGTTTGCAATGGACAACACATTTATCACTTTCTCTGTAGAAAGGAGGTATCAGTTTGACAGTACAAAGAACTATCCCTGTGTGGCAGGATTCCAAAGGGTGCAGAGCTTTGCAGATGACAACCATTCGGCCATCTGGCCAGCAGGTTGCTGTTGCTCTTTTGCCACTACCATTTGCTCCTCCACACTTCTGCACACTGCCTCAACTGTTGTGTTGTCCAGGATGTGTCTACAAGTGTTAGTACTTATAGACTTCAGTGAGAGGGAGCCAGGATGCTGTGCGATGCTGCTTTGCAACTGGCTTTGGTGATGAGCTGCTCTTTCAAGCTTACAATAACAGAAAAGGAAAAAAATATTCGAATGCTGATCCCTTAACACACATTCAAGCGGAGCTTGCATTATAAGATACTGAGAGTGATGTTTGTGTAGTTGTATGTATGCTTGTGTGGGAGTGAAAAAGATGGTATTTGTCTTGAACTTGAGAGAGGCCACCTTCCCTTATTCTCTCCATATTCTCGTATGCTAAGATGTGCAAGTCCTTTAAGGGAATCAAAGGCCTGTGATTTGTTAGCCTTTCTGTAGTTGTGACTTCGTCCCTTGAATTTTGTGCCATCTTGTCATGCAAGTAGAAAAGTAGTTTTGAGATGCATGTTGAATAAGCACATACACAGTGACAGACATATGCCCAACCTGCAGACCAAACTCTGTGTATATATCATGCAGCTAAGTTGTGTTACAATGATTTGATACGTTAAACCCTTGGAAGATGAGTGTGGCAAGACTATCAAATGATATGTTGTATCTTGAAAACGCATGATGTGCAATTAAACAATGCCATGTAAGGCTGTGTGAAAGTTTGACATGGGCGAGCAATAAATATGGAACAAATTGAAAGGCAGTACTTAGTGGTGCAATCACATGCCATTGACTGATAAATACCTTTCGGTAGTTTTACTTTGCTACATTCCTTAAAGTGTAGTGTCTTCTCCTGCTTCATTTCCGTGGTCCTGCAGGTAACTGTACAGATCATTAAGTCTGACCAAAACCCCCTGAATGGTGTGGTGCATGGCTATATTCTGGGGATGGTGCCATGGAATACTAAATAGGATAACCCTCCTCATGCAGCAACATATATACATCATTAGCCATCAAACAAGCAGTTGAGTGCTGCGCTGCTGTCACGTGCCCACATACTCTGTTTTGTGCCTCCATTTTGGGCTTCCTTTCACTTCATTTTTGCCTGCCACTTCTTTTCCCCCATCTGTTCCCAATAGCCTTGGTAAAAGGCTGACAAATATGTATCTTTAAGTGGCGCCATCCCTATAAATTTGAGCTGTAAGCCATATTTTCTGCATTCCACATTAGTTTAACGCCCATTAGAAAGCCAAAGCTGTGCAGGGAACTCATGCTAATTATTCAAATGAGCGGACTCTGGAAAATTGCTCTCAGGCAGCTTAATTTTTTTGGGAGCTCTGCACAAGCATTCCCAGCTCCTCTTCCAGGATTGCAAAATTAACCCTGTTACGCTTTTTTAAAAGTCTCAGCCTCATTGCTGAATCTACTGTCTCAGTACTTTATTATTACAAGTGGGAAAAGATCGCTTTGTGTCATGAGGTGACTAGTGGATGGACCACGCACCACGTCTGCTCTGTCCATTGGTACTTCAAAATTGCATTGAAGGCCTATAGATGTCACAGGATCTTGCTTGGCATGGGGTACTAAGGCTTTTGCCTGTTTCCAGCAGGAGCCTGGGCAGCAAAATGCTGGATACCTTGATGTCGGCAGGAACGGCGCCAAGTACTGTGCTACTATTTTGATTGTGCTACCACCTGTTCCTACCTGGCAGAGAGGATGAAATTGGCCCCATTGTTTGTAAAAATGGTGCTGGATAATTTTACAAATGATTGCCTCTGCGTTCAGAATATGGTCCGGAATGACCCATTGGCAGTACATTTTAAAAACCAAGGCCTAGAAATTGGATATGGCCCGAAAACGGGCGGTGTCAAGGGCCAGTGCTATTTGTCTGCGCCTGTTGAAAGTGGTCCAGGCAGCATGCAAAATTTGTGCTGCCTGCTCATTATATGATTGGAGCATTGATCTCAGCACTAAATGTGTTGCTGATTAGCTTAGCGCTCAACAGGTGGGCCAATATCGGGTGCAGTCTAATGGCCAGTAATGTTTGGCCTAGGCTCTCTCCACTACTTAAAGGGGAGGTGCTTTGATGCAGCAGCACCTCATTGTCATTGCAGACTGAAGCCATGGCACAGCAACAACAACACAAAGAGCCAGAAGGTTTTAGGATGCTGCTTTCGAGACCTTGGTCATGGCGGTGGAGAGAAGGCAGCGTGTCCTGTTCCCACAGGGTGGCAGGAAGCCATCAAAGCCCACTTGCAGAAGGATCTGGCAAGAGATAGCTGCCGACATCACGGCCAACAGTGTTGTGTCGAGGACCTGGATACAGTGCTGAAAGAAGTTTAATGACCTCACAAGGCAGGTCAAGGCTTCAGCAAATGCCATATCCCACCATCTACACCACAAGCCTCACGCACTGCTCAATGCACCACACCCCCATCACTCACCTACCAACAATCTCTACCGATCACCACTCATACCTCACAATTATAGCTTCACTTCACCCTCACAATCTTACCACTGCTGCAACACTACACCCACATCTCACACCTTGCACACACTGACAGCTATTCAACTATAGCAGGCACATCACCGAAACACATTGCACCACACTCACTGACACACTTCCCTTTCTCATGCAGGCCAAGGTGGCTCACAACCGCCGGGAGCAGCGGCAGACGGGAGGCGGCCAAGCCGCTTTGTAGACCTTGAGCCAACTGAAGGAGTCGGTGCTCGACATCATTGGACATCAATCTGTCCTCCAACAGATTGCAAGGAATGATGAGGCAACGTTCCGGGGAAGTGGCAGTGGGACTGTGGAGCAGGAACATGCTGTCCTCTTTCAGGATGACAGCATTCCTATTCCCACCACTGCCACTCTGCCAGTGCCCTTGCCGCTGCCTGTCAGCCAGCCAGCCCAGACTGCTGCCGCCCATGCCGAGGTGGTGCAGTCTACAGCTGGGCCTTCTAGGTCCACAGCTGGTTGAGGTCGTCCTGCAAGGCCATCTGAAGTCTCCCCCACGGAAACTCAGCAGCCTTCCACCAGCTATGCTGCAGCCACTGGGGGAGTACTGTGTAGGAGCACTGGAGTAGGAAAAGACACACAAACGAAAAGCACTAAGGAATTGCACAAGAGTGATTAGTGCATATTATAATGTTAATTGAATACTGATAAATGGAATAATTTTGTTTGAAATGTTTGTTTTGTGGTGGCTCTCATTTCAGCTTTGTGCCAGGAGGACACTGATGTTCCATGACAGAGGGTTGGTATGATGGGGATGTGGTGAGCAATGGGGATCTGGGGTTTCATTCACTCAAATCGGAGTCTGAGCAGGCATTCACGGACAGCCCATCTGGAACGGAAATTTGCTGCCTGCCTCCTTCCTTCCTCCGCTTCCTCTTCATCTTGCTCCTCTTCCTCCTCCTCTCCCTTGTCGTCCTCCTGAGGTGGTCCCATAATCCCTGCTGGCAAAGGCTGCGCCCTCATGATGGCCAAGTTGTGAAGCATGCAGCAGACCACCACACCGCTCTGGCGAGTACTGAAGGGCCCCTCCCGAGCGGTCAAGGCAGTGGAACCATTGCTTCAGCAGCCCAATGGTCTGCTCGATGATGTTCCTGGTGGCAGCATGGCTCTCATTATGAGTGCTGATAAGGGGTGGTGGGGTTGCAGAGGGGAGTTATGAGCCAGGTGGAGAGCGGATAGCCTTTGTCTTCGAGCAGCCACCCTCGGGTTTGACGTGATGGCTGGAAGATTGCTGGCACACCAGACTGACGCAGGATGAAGGCATCATGGCTGCTGCCAGGATAACGTGCATTAACCATAAGGATGCACTGGGCGTGATCGCACAACAAACTGCACATTAAGTGAATGGTAGCCTTTGTGCTTATGGAACATCTCAAGATTGGTATGCGGTGCCCACAAAGCCACATGTGTGCAGTCGATGGCACCCTGCACCGTGGGGAAGCCAGTTAGCCAGGCAAAGCCACATGCGCACTGCTCCTGCTTCTCTCTATTCAGAGAGAAGACAACGTAGTCCCTGCTCCTGGTGTAGAGAGCCTCTGTGACCTCCCGGATGCAGTGATGGACAGCGAACTGGACGGAGATATTAGCTATGTCTCCTGCTGCAGACTGGAAGGCTTTGCTGGTGAAGAAATTGAGGGCCATGGTGACCTTGAGGGCTACTGGGAGAGCCGTGGTCGCCCTGCTCTGAGGCTGCAGGTCTGGTTGCAGGAGGTGGCAGAGTTCTGTGACCTTGGTGAAGCAGAGCCTCCTAATACACTGCTCCTCGCTTAAGTGGAGATAAGAGAAGTGCTCTCGGAAGATGCTAGGTGAGTAAGGCCTACTGTTGAGAGCCTTCCTGACCCTCCTCCTCCCTCTGCGAGCATCTTCTCTTCTTTGTTGACTCTGCTCCCTTTCCCGAAGATACTTGAGCGCGAGGGGGTATGCAAGTAGAGCCCCATGACTGTGAGCAAGTGTTGTGAGCAGAAGCCTTTAAATAAGAAGGAAGACGTTCTCCCACTTGCACCAACACTCCCTGTCACTTTAGGAAGTTGAAACAAGTTTAGAAAGCTGCAAGAGTTGCAGAAAGTTACACAGATCCAGTCAAACTGAAAAACCATGTCAGCTGCAAGTTGTTGATGATGAACCCTTTAAATAGCACTGCTGGAGGCTCTTCCTGCTTGTGAACGCTTGGTCAGCTGGTCATGATTAACACAGGCTGGTAAGTGGAGCGGCAAACGCGAAAATGGCAGATCGTGCGTCAAGTGAGTGTTACAAAAAGATTCATAAGGATGATGCCAGAACTGAGAAGTTATAACTATCAGGAAAGACTGAACAGGCTGGGGCTCCTTTCTCTAGAAAAGAGAAGGCTGGGGGGTGACCTGATAGAGGTCTTTAAGATTATGAAAGGGTTTGATAGGGTCGATGTGGAGAAAATGTTTCCTCTTGTGGAGGTATCAAAAACTAGAGGTCATAAATATAAGATAGTTACTAATAAATCCAATAGGAATTCAGGAGAAACTTCTTTACCCAAAGAGTGGTGAGAATGTGGAACTCGTTAGAGTAGTTGAGGCAAATAGCATAGATGCATTTAAGGAGAAGCTAGATAAGTACATGAGGGAGAATGGAATCGAAGGGTATGCTGATAGGTGGATGAAGAGGGGTGGGAAGAAGCTTGTGGAGCATAAACGCCAGCATGAACCAGTTGGGCTGAATGGCCTGTTTCTGTGCTGTAGACTCGATGTAAAACAGGAAATCCCTCTTTTTTGGTATCCTAATTATAATTCAGATTTTCATAAGACTGTATTTGCATAACTGAAGAAATTAAGAAAATATGGAATGAAAAAAGGCCATTTGGCCTATCAAACCTGCTTGGTCTACAAACCGTGTACAATTTGCCTTACCATTGACTCTATCGTATCTATTTAATCTTCTGAGGGGAGAGTTCCACATAAATACACCCTGCCTACTAAAGGTAATCTGACAGCTCCAGAATATCTATCCATCCTCACATCTGCACTATTCAATCCTGGCTGCCTGCTTTCCACAGATGATGCCCTTGCCACCCCCACCCCTTGTCCTCTCTTCCACACAGTCTCTTTCCCCCATCTGAGCAGTGCATAGTATCCTGTGGAACATTTAATCATCTTGGTCTATGCTTATTGATAACCTTCAAAGCCATTACCAACTAGATTTAGTTCTTTTTTGGAAGGGTTCTCAAAAAGCTTTTAGTGTACTTTCTCGCATCTTAGAATTTAACACTTTACCTGTGTTACTGGTTCCTAATAGGCGCAAGATAACCGCATTTAAAAAAAAATCTGACATAATTTGACATAGAGTTAAACAGGGTTCTTCCTGTTCTACAGATTGGTGTATAAAATGTATATTTAATTTAATGATCGATAGTTTAAACAGGATAGAAATCAAACCCATATTAATGGGCTAATGTGTTTCTCTCTGACTGCTGTAAGGGTTCCAAGTGAAATGAGTTTGAGTGTTCTTGATCCGGTTCCTAATAGGGGCATTTTAAAATAATCTGACATAATTTGACATCAAATTGGCAGTCGTATTTAGGTTACAAAGGTGGCTGGTGTAGGAAATAGAAATGTCATGCAGGTATGTCATAGATTCCTGTTCTAAGCTTGGAGATTGAGGAATTTTATCATGCCTAACGGCCATACCAAGCCTATGAGTAATTGATGACACTGGGTGGAAAAGTGTTCCACTTCTTATGTTAATGATCACTCAATTCACATTAAAAAATCAGCATACTATTTCCTAAAGTTAGATCAAAACCTTATCTATTATATTCCCTCTAGGTTTTGTAAAGAGAAGATGTAACAACTGTTGAGTAACAGGGAAAAGTTTATTTTATAAGCAACTTTCATTACTTAGAATGAAAGTTAAACAGAATTAGCAAAACGTCTCGTTCTGTTATCCTTAATAATGTAGCAATCCTATTCTCCAAGTTCCATAACAGACTTGTAGATTTTGAAATTATGTAACTGTTTAAATGTCTCGTGGCACAAAACCTTGCAGCATCAACATGGAGCAGTAGGAATTCTGAGGTCCCAAGTTCAACCACACTCTTATGGGGCCCAGGTACCTGATGCGTGAGTAGCATTGGCAGGCTTCTGGGAGGGGATTGCTTGTCCTCTTGACTACCATGAGATGCAAGCCTAAGAAGACTGGAAAGAAAAAATGAGGTTAAAAAAATGGTTAGTTCTGGTGAGCCCTACAGTTTATTCCCACCTACAATTTGCCCTATTTAACCGACAGAATAAATGCTGTTTAATGCTATAAGACAGTAGCAAGCCTGTTAAGCTGGTTCTTACTTTAAAGCTAAGGTAACTAATCAAAAGATTGAATTTCTCCAAAGAATTTTACCTATGTGAAAATGCTGGAAAAGTCAAAAGACACTAACATTCATGCCAATAAAAGGATATGTTATTGTTGTCATTAATAATTAAGTATATGAGCAGGCATTAACTACAGCAGGAGCAAATTGTGAAAATATGGATGTGTCATTCCAAGTCTTGTTGAAAATATTTCCTTTACATTAATATCCAAGAGAGTTCCAATGGAAGCAGTGTGTTTGTTTACTGGTGCTCTATGACATAGTAGAAAGGGGTCCTACCACGATGATTTTCTACATGGTACGTTATGAATCTTGGGCTAACGGGAGGGGGACAAAATGAAAAACTCAAGCAAGCTAATTTGTGCTCCTGTCATGCACTTTCCGGTAGCAGGCTTTAGAACAGCATTAACAGAGGCCCATGTCCCCTGGCGTTATTCAGAAAATGATGAATGTCACTGCCAGCCTAAAAAGACCAAAAAAAAGGGGAGAAAGTATGAAAGAACAGTTTTCTGAGAATATGGCACTCGAAGAAATTATGCTGGGAAACAAAAATTAAAGAAAGTACAAGGAATAAATTGTGCAGAATGTGACACTATTTTTGAGAACAGGACTTCATGATGCTGACATCATTCTTAATGAATCTTCACTGTGATCTTAGTGCACTCTGTATGTTCTCCTAACTAGGTTTTAATTAAATCGTTATCTTGTAAAAATGGGTTTTCCGTTAGAAATTTGTTCTACAAAAAGAACTATTTGTACTTATGTTCTAAATATTTTGTCAAATAATACCAAGTATCCATTTCTTATCTCTTTAATAATACAAGTAATCAGTATTCCTTTTTTATAGTAAATTATTGTTTTATGGAAGTGCTATAAGCTAACCAATTTTGGATTTGTTTCAAAAGTTAATCAAATATCTACATCACAGACCTTTTTAAAATGACTTGGTTGTGAAGTAAAGTGTTTTATAATACATCCTACTTTATATACAACTTGCAATGCAATGCTATAATTGATCCTCCAATCCTGTCTGCTAGTAATTTTAATAAAGACTTCATTGTAAATTCACTCACAGTAGTGCAAGCTTACCATGATGGAAAATAATTTTCTGAAGCAAGTTGCTGCAGAAACAGAGCCATAATCTTCAGGAAAGATGGACCATGCACAAAATCTTTCTGCATCTTTCCCTTCGTGCTTGATTGTGTGGTTGTGGTCAAAATTAGATAGTTGTGTACGGGTGAGGCGGAAGAGCAGGTAGAAAATGGGTTCCTAAATTAAACTGTTTCAAGAGTGGAAGGGAGCCAACAACAACAACAACTTGCATTTATATAGCGCCTTTAACCTAGTCCCATTCTCCCATCGCCCCTGTGCTCACTGACCTACATTGGCTCGACAGTCCAGCAACACCTGAAATTTAAAATTTCTTATCCTTGTGTTCAAATCCCTCCAAGTGCTCGCCCTTCCCTATCTCTGTAACCTCCTTCAGTCCTACAACCCTCCAAGAACTCTGCGTTCCCCTAATTCTGACCTCTTGTGCATCCCTGATTTCCTTTGTCCCACCATTGATGGGCAGGCCTTCAGCTGTGTAGGCCCCAAGCACTGGAATTCCCTCCCTAAATCTCTCCGCCTCTCTACCTCTCTCTCCTCCTTTAAGACGCAACTTAAAACCTACCTCTTTAATCAAGCTTTTGGTCACCTGTCCGAATATCTCCTTACGTGTCAAATTTTGTCTGATAACGTTCCTGTGAAGCACCTTAGGACGTTTTACTACAGTAAAGGTGCTATATAAATAAAGTTGTTGTTGAGCAGGTAAGATACATAAGGCTATCTCATCCAAAACAAAGTGTGGTGCAGAACTGCTTTCTCGCCTCCTGTGTAGCTGGATCTCCCTGGATAAAGACCCTTTTAAAATTCAGTCTGTAAAGTGAGGTGTGAGCTTCCTCTGTGCTTTTCCCCAAACCCTCAGATGTGGTTGGCTAGTTACATATCCTCCAGTCCCCCTCAGTGCTAATACCTAGGCATCCCTGGACAGTAAACTCAACAAAATCCTTTGGCATGCAACTTACAGCCATCCCATGCACCTTCGCTGTGTTCTTTGCAAGCCTGACCAGTCCTCCCCTTGAACTCATGTTGCTTCTTCCCCTATTCCCAACTCTATTCAGGCGGGAGAAGCTGGACCTTGTGCTATTTGAAATGTGATAAGACCTGTTTAATGTTTTTCCAAATAACGAACCTCCTGGTTTGATGACTGGTGATTTTAAGCTGTTCCAAGCAGGAATGTTATGAAACAGACAAGCTCTCAGTGAGAGTTGATCTTCTTTTTATTCGTTCATGGATGTAGGTGTCACTGGCAAGGCCAACATTTATTGCCCATCCCTAATTACCCTTGAAATTCCAATGCCTGGAGCTTACTTAGAAAATTCTAACTGAGCTAACCCTGCAAACTAAGGTGGGGTCAATGCTAGTGCAGGCAGAACATCCTGCCACACTTTTGCTGGTAATTGTGATGCCAAGGAAAATGCAGGTTTTGATGTAAATGAAGCATTCGGTTACCATGATGATAATTGTGGAATCGACGGTGGTGGAGGAGAGGTGGAGTTGGAGGTCCTCACCATAACATGCGCTTTCATTGACCACGGGTTAATTTATAAACATCGGTCAAGCTTAGTCCTAATCCTCTTTGCCTTGTTGACAAGAGTAGAGTATTGGAGAAGCTGTCTTTGTCACTCTTTCTTACTTTCCCGTTTAGGAAATGTTGCTAATTTTTCTTAATACAGAACACAATGATGTAAATCACAGAAAAACATGTAATTGTATCACTTGCATGTGATATTATTTCGTTCAAAATGACTTGTGTTTTTTTTACTTTTCTCCTTCTCCAAACTTTTTTTCATGAAAACTAGTTAATCTGTACATAGTTTTCTCTCCTTGTCATCTCTATTTATCTGTCTCTTGCTTATTTATTCATTCTTTTTATCTCCCTCTTTCAGTGGAAAAATAAGCAAACATTCATTCTTAAATGAAATCTATGACCTTGTGTGATTTGCTTGGAGTTGCTGTAGTAATGGTTGTAAGTGCTGTTGTAAAGGTTGCTTTGGTGAATATGCATGTTTATCCATAAACATTACTTTATCTGATCTTGTTTCTGATTATTTTCCCTAATCTCAGGGAGGCTATAGTGCAATTTTCTGGCTTCATGCTCCTGATGGAGTTCATATTGGAAATTCAGGTTTACACTGTGCATAACTTTCTGACTATTCAGTTAAATGGTTGGAAAATTTTGCACAGTACTGCTCAAATTTCCCATATGTGCTCTTGGCAGATAAGATTCTCCACTGGGAGTGCAAAGTCAGAAAATTACTCCTTATATTTTAAATAGCAAAGTAATTTATGTGCTTTAAAGTATGCTAATCAAAGGTGACGTAACCAAATTACTAAATTATAACATCATTTAGCTCTCACCCTGAACTAGAAAATTTCATTCATTTTGCTCCCAATTTCCACCCTTCCCTCACCTTCACATGGTCCATCTCCGACTCTTCCCTTCCCTTCCTCGACTTCTCTGTCTCCATCTCTGGGGATAGGCTATTGACAAACATTCACTATAAGCCCACTGATTCCCACAGCTATCAGGACTACACTTCCTCCCACCCGCTTTCTGTAAGGACTCTATTCCATTCTCCCAGTTTCTCCGTCTCCGCCGCATCTGCTCTGACGCTGCCACCTTCCATACTAGTGCTTCCGACATGTCTTCCTTTTTCCTCAGCCGAGGATTCCCCTCTACCATGGTTGACACCGCCCTTGACCGTGTCCGTTCTATTTCCCGCACTTCTGCTCTCACCCCTTCCCCTCCCTCCCAGAACCACGATAGGGTTCCCCTTGTCCTCACCTTTCACCCCACCAGCCTCCACATTCAACGGATCATCCTCCGCCATTTCTGCCACCTCCAGCGTGATCCCACCACCAAACACATCTTCCCCTCACCTCCCCTTTCAGCATTCTGAAGGGACCGCTCCCTCCACGACACCCTGGTCCACTCCTCTATCACCCCCAACATCCCTTCCCTTCACCCGGCACCTCCCCGTGCAAGCGCAGGAGATGCAACACCTGCCCTTTTACCTCTTCCCTTCCCACTGTCCAGGGCCCCAAACACTCCTTCCAGGTGAATCAGCGATTTACTTGTACTTCTTACAATTTAGTATAATGTATTTGCTGCTCACGATGTGGTCTCCTCTACATTGGGGAGACCAAACGCAGATTGGGTGACCGCTTTGTGGAACACCTCCGTTCAGTCCGTAAGGGTGACCCCGAGCTTCTGGTCACCTGTCACTTTAATTCTCCGCTCCACTCCCACTCTGACCTCACTGTCCTCCATCTCTTACACTGTTCCAATGAAGCTCAACATAAGCTCGAGGAACAGCACCTCATCTTTCGATTAGGCACTTTACAGCCTTCTGGACTTAACATCGAGTTCAAGAATTTCAGACCATAACCTCTGCCCCTATCATTTTTATTCTCTCTCTCACATGGCAGCTGCCGCTGATTCTGCCAGTGCCATTTACACTTCATCTAGAGCCATCTTTTGTTTCTTAACTTGTCCCATTACCATCTCCTTTTGCCTTGCACCATCATCCCTTTTGTCTCTTAATCTCTCCTGCCTTCCATCCTATCACAGACCTTCCCTTTTGTTCTTTCCTCCCCTCCCCACTCTCCCTGCCCCTACACTTGCTTAAAAACCTGTTCCATCTCCAACTTTTTCTCGTTCTGACGAAGGGTCATCGACCTGAAACAGTAACTCTGTTTCTCTCTCCACAGATGCTGAGTATTTCCAGCATTTTCTGATTTTATTTTACATAATTTAGGTAATAGCTGTAAAATCTTGCATGTGTTGTGACATCATCCTGTCTATCAACTACAATCAGAAAGAAGACTGCAATGAATTTTAAGACCAACTCTCAACCAACTTATTTTTGCTATATTCTTACAAAGTATTTAAAGCAAAAAAAAGGCCATTCAGCCCAATAGATCAATGCCGGTGTTTATGCTCCACACGAGCCTCCTCCCACCTTTCTTTATCTAACCCCATCAACATATCCTTCAATTCCTTTCTCCCTCATGTGCTTATCTAGCTGCACCGATGCTCACTTTGTGTTCCGCAAGGACAACTCCGCCCCAGACCTCATTACAGCCTTGGTCCAAACATGGACAAAAGAGCTGAATTCCAGAGATGAAGTGAGAGTGACTGCCTTTGACATCAAGGCTGCATTTGACCGAGTGTGGCATCAAGGAGCCCTAGTAAAATTGAAGTCAATCGGAATCGGGGGGAAAGCTCTCCACTGGCTGGAGTCATACCTAGCACAAAGGAAGATGGTTGTGGTTGTTGGAGGCCAATCATCACAGCCCCAGGACATCGCTGCAGGAGTTCCTCAGGGCAGTATCCTAGGCCCAACCATCTTCAGCAGCTTCATCAATGACCTTCCTTCCATCATAAGGTCAGGCATGGGGATGTCTAATTTATCCTTATGTGGATCGGTGTCAAATTTATTTTTGTTTTAAAATACTCCTGTGCAGTACCTTGGGATATTTTACTACGTTAAAGGCGCTATATAAATACAATTTGTTGTTGTTAACTGATGATTGCACACCGTTCACTTCCATTCGCAACTCCTCAGATAATGAAGCAGTCCATGCCCGTATGCAGCAAGACCTGGATGACATGCAGGCTTGTGCTGATAAGTGGCAAGTAACATTCGCGTCACACAAGTGCCAGACAATGATCATCTCCAACAAGAGAGAGTACAACCAACACCTCGTGACATTCAATAGCAGTACCATCGCCGAATCCCACACCATTGGAATACCCTCCAATTGCCTGGATGAGTGCAGCTCCAACAACACTCAAGAAGCTCAACACCATCCAGGACAAAGCAGCCCACTTGATTGGCACCCCATCCACCACCTTAAACATTCACCCCCTCCACCACCGGCGTACCGTGGCTGCAGCGTGTACCATCTACAAGATGTACTGCAGCAACTCGCCAAGGCTTCTTCAACAGCACCTCCCAAACCCGCAACCTCTACCACCTAGAAGGACAAGGGCAGCAGGAGCATGGGAACGCCACCAGCTCCAAGTTCCCCTCCAAGTCACACACCATCCTGACTTGGAAATATATCGCTGTTCCTTCATCGTCGCTGGGTCAAAATCCTGGAACTCCCTCTCTAACAGCACTATGGGAGTACCATCACCACACGGACTGCAGCGGTTCAAGAAGGCGGATCACCGGCACTTTCTCAAGGGCAATTAGGGACGGGCAATAAATACTGGCCTTGCCAGTGACGCCCACATCCCAGGAACGAATATTAAAAAAAATTAAATGTTTTTATGCTATTCGCCTCAAATACTCCTGTGGTAGCGAATTCCACACTCTAACCACTCTCTGAGTAAAGAAGGTTCTCCTGAATTCCCTATTGGATTTATTAGTGACTATCTTATATTTATGGCCCCTAGTTCTGGTCTCACCTGCAATTGGAAACATTGGCTGCGATTTCACCATCGGAGGCGGGATGGCGGCGGGAGAGGTCATTGGCGGGTCCCGCTCCTGGCTCCAGCCGCTCTGTGATAAGGATTTTCCCCTGATTGGGCTTGTTAAGCCCGCCCTGTGAGGTTCCCAGCCAATTAAAAGGAAGCGGGTCTGATGACGTAATTTGATGACGCGTCATCAGCTGGTTTCCTTAAAGGGACCATGGCCACTTTCATTTGACAGTTATTCTGTCAGTGTTCTGCAGCATTGAGGTGCTGCAAACACTGACAAGCACTGCACAAAGGTGCACGGCTGCACCCAGGCTCCCACATGACTCCCTCCATATGCTTATGGAGAGAGTCACATCACGCAGGGAGGTTCTCTTCCCTTCGAAGGGCGGTAGAGACCTCCCCAGGACACCAACACAGCCTGGTTGCACATTGCACAGGAGGGCACAAGCAGGGATGTCGTCAGGAGGATCAGGCTGCAGTGGCACAAACCTTTCATTGATCTCAGTAGATCACGAAATGTTACTGCAAATCCACACCCAGCCTCATCCTGCTGTGCCACTCATCACATCCCCATCACTCTGCTTTCCCTACCTTACTCCTGCACATCCTTACTCACACCAACTTACCTTGCACCTCCACCCATCCCTCTCTATCTACATTATCACTTCCCCATCTCAGTAGCTACCCCTCACACTTACCCTCTTCCTAGTGCAATCATACCAACTAACAGCACACAAGGGTAGGCAACGTTTATGTAAATTTTCTGTTAATGTGTTGTCAAACATTGAAATCTATATTTTCAACACTTTACCTTATTGGACAGATCTGTACTCACTTTTGGAAGTGTCTTAGCGAGTTCCAGTGAATGTTGAGACAAAACTCCACACCGCCCCCCCACCCCGCAATTGTGAAAGGAATGGCTTGCACGTTGTAGGGATGCTTTATGGTGCTGGTGTGGGGTGGTGTCAACCTGGCGCATCATGTGGCAGCCAGGGTGTATAGCGTCAAGTGAAGTAAATCTGGCAATGGTGAGGCCATTGCTGGCCTCCCGGGCAGCAATGTTGTCAGGTGATTGCGGAGAAGGTTGGTGTTGTTGTTGGTGTGCCTGCTGATGTTGGTGTTGGGGCTGATCGTGAAGCGATTCAGAAGACCAAGGTGAGATTTTTTCAAGGGCACTGATGTTGCTGGAATAGATGGCAGCTGAAGTTGAGATGACAGAAGCGATCTGTCAATGGTGAGAGAGCTTGCTCCAAGGAGGTGACAGCAGATAGAGAGTTTACTCCAAATCAGCTCAAAAGTGTCTTCCAAGTCCTGAAGGCTCAAGCTTCTGACATTGGAAAGTGACCAGCTGTGAAATGGTAGCTTTCATACCACTTTTGCAGCTGTCACCTATTCACAGCAATGGGGAGACATAGAGAACCCGACCTACTTACCTGACGTGATCTCCGAACGACGTGAACCTCGTTAAAAAAGTGGTAAAATGGAAATAGGCTGGCAAAATAGTAGTTAACCAAGTGTTTAACAAGCATTTAACTATCTTAAATGCCTCTCCTTTCACTCCTTCCTCTCTTTTTCACTATGCCCTCCTATTTCCCCTCTCTATCCCCTCTCCCCTACATCCCATTCCCTCTCCATCCTCATTTTCCATTCCTCCATCAGACTGGCCAAAAGTCTGCGACCAAGTAGCAAAACCAGTACTAAGCTGAGAACTCAGCAATCTTTTTTAAAGTGCCTATGGAGCTATAAATAGAATGTAGCTTTTATTTAACACCCCCCCTCCCCCCCCACCACATCCCACCACTCACCTTCCAGTTACTAGCTTAGTGCTGAGAAACTGGCAAAGGTGAAGGACATGCTTGGGGGTGGATGACCAGGAGGCCAAAGAACTGATTTGGACCTCGCTGGCAGAAAAATAGCAGAGGGCGAGTATCGTTAATAAGTGGAGCAGGCCAGCAAGAGCATCCAGAAGTCCGATGAGGGTGTCCTGAGTTTGGAAGCACTGCCAGGCCCAGGAGCGAAACAAACAGGAAGAGGGGAAGAGAAGAAGCCTGAGAACTTAAATAATGTAAAATAAATAAAATTAAATACAAATACATTAAACTAAAGTGAGGTAGTGTGAAGCCTTAAATAAACTTAAATTTAAAAAGAAATAAATTTAAATAAACATAAGCCTACCTAAATGTACCTGCAGCACCACCTAGATAAAGTGACCTAGGGGACGGAGATGGAGCGTCAGTCATGTCACCTAGCACTGGGAGGATTGAAAGGTAAATATACATACCTTACAATTAAAATGTGGAGATGCCAGCGTTGGACTGGGGTGGACAAAAATGAGAAGTCGCACAACACCAGGTTATAGTCCAACAGATTTATTTAATTTTACAAGCTTTCGGAGCTGTTCGCTCCTTCTTCAGGTAAGGTAGCTGTGAGAGAATCTCCCAGAATTCACAATATAAACACAGAAAAAATCTATTCAAATCTTTCCCTACATCAAAGACACACTAAGAGCACAGCCAAGACAATGAGATGTGTCCCAGGGGGTCCAACGTGTCAAAACACCTGCTGGCTGCATATCCTCTCCATTTGTGTTTTTAAAACAAAACCTGGAAAGACCGGCCATGATGTCAAGTCACGTTCTGTATCGTGACATGAACCCGATATCGCGATTGAGGCCATCCTCATGAGTGCGGAACTTGGCTATCAGTTTCTGCTCTATGATTTTGCGCTGTCGTGTATCCCGAAGGCCGCCTTGGAGAACACTTACCCGCAGATCCGAGGCTGATTGCCCCTGACTTTACAATTAAAAGTAATACCCTCATGTTAAAGCTATGTATGACACCTAGGCGTGACAAAATTCTGACACAGGAAGTATGTGACAAAAGGGAAGTGCAGGCTAGACTGAATATTCTAGTAGATCTCCCATGGCATTGCACATGGGAGTTGGAAGGTACAGAGTTTTAAAGCAATATAAGTTTTATCACAATAGTTAATTTTAAAATCATCCCTTTCTGCTTCGCAAAAGAGAATGAGGTTTTCAAAACAGCAAAGAAAGTAATAAGTGCAGAATGGGGCCAACAAAAATAAATGATGGGAAAACAGAGGAGAATGGGACTTTTAAAAATTAGAGACAGAGGGGAAAAAGCAGAATGCCACTTATTAAAATAAAAGTTGGGGAAAAATAGAGGAGAATGAGATATTAAAAAAGAGTGTGAGTAAAAGAAAGAAGAATTGAGCCATTAAAAGAGAGAACCCAGGTAGAAAAAAAAAAAAAAAGAGAATTAAAAGAGAGAGAATGGTGTGAGGGTAGGGCCCAGATTTATAAAAAAATTAGTCATTGAAGTTATAGTTAGATTATTAATCTCGTAGGTGCTACATCACTTAACGTTTTTCCAGTCATCTGTACAGTAAGTAGGTGTTTCTGATAATGTTCTGCATATTTTGTTAATGATCTTCAACCTATTTTCTAAACTATTCAGTATAAACAGTTCAAAGCCCAATAGAGTTTGGTTTAATAGTAAACAGGAGTTTCATTAGATACTAGAGCACTCAGACTTCCAGTTGGTTCTGCACTGATCTCTCATGGTTTTTGGCATTACTTCAATACCCTTATCTGAATTGATTTTCCCTGCTGCCTCAAATGAAAGAAGCAAGGTACGGTTATTGGTTAATCAGAATTTAGGTTTGTTGTATCACTTTCAAATGAATTTGGTAAAATTCACCAGACCAGTAAGCTGTAGAGAGGATATTTCATACACAAAGTTGATTGCTGCTTACCCAGTACACTCATCCACTCCCAAATCACATAGGACCATCACATTGCTGACAGTTTCCTTTATCGGAAAAGGCTGATCCATCCTTCTTTTCCACTTTATTCATTACATGGTGGCCCAATTTATGATTCTGAGCCGGAAGCTTGACTCTAAAATAATTGTTTCTGGCTCCAGCCATAGCTGAATTGCTTCAGTTTTATGTAAATTTGTTGCATATTCCTATTCTTTTCTAACATTTTCTGCTGTTACCTAAGGAACACAATTCCAAGGGATCAGTTAGAAGTTATGAATAATTAACTTTGGTAACTCCATAAAGCAGTTACCTTTAAACAGTATAGTTTTAATAATTTGTGCCCTTTATGTCCTTTATTTATCTGCTCTGACACTTACACAAAAACAGTCAATAATCCATTTACACTTGCCTTCTTTGTTAACTGAGAAGATAAATGTTACAAACTAAACAATTTAATTTTTAATAAGTAATTTTCAAACCTGAATTGTACATTAGGTACATGTTTCGATTTGGCTAACAGTATTGTACTTGTGTTTAGCAGTAGATGCTTCAATACTCTGTGTTCTATATACTAAGTATTGTTTACTTGCTTATTGCTCAAGGCAACAGCAAGTGAGGACGACTGGGTGCTAAATGTTCCAGAAAAATACTGCAAACAGTTCCACATTAAATGGAAACCATTAGCTCCCCAGAAATGCTCCCTCCTTTGGCGACAAGTGTAGGAGTAATCACCGTAGCATTTGTTCTGCATGAGTAAATTACTTTAAATAAACATCTCGTTTTACTGGAAATAACTATACGTTTACCGTTTCTTTTTAATCAAGGTGAGGGTTGACAGTTGTCAAGAATTGAAAATTTTTTTCTTTTCTATACAGAATATAGTATGTATGGCAGATTGAAATAAGAGTTTGGATTTACATTTGTGAACTCCAGGGTGCTGGACATGATGTTGGTGGGGATTCACATTATATGGGCAGAATTTTGCCGGCGCTCAGAGGGCGGGTTTGGTGGCGGGTCCGCTGTCAAAATCACAAAGATTGACAGCGGGTCAGTATCCCGCTGTAAACCCACCTCCTTGTCAGTTTCCCACATGTCGGGTCTGTCATCCCTGAACAGACCCGACACCAAGCGGCGGGTCAGCCTATTTAGATACTTAAAAGCTTATTAAAAGGTAGTTAAGAACCATTTTCCCACGTACTTACCATTTTACCAGGTTTTCAACGAGGCTCCTGGAGAGCGGCTATCATGTCAGGTAAGTATGTCGGGTTCTCTTTCTTCTTTCTTTCTCAATGGCTGTGGATTGCTGTGAATAGGTGAAAGCTGCAAAAGTGTTTTAAAACCTACCATTTCACAGCTGTTCACGTCTCAATCTTAGAAGCTGGAGCATTAATGATTTGGAACCCACTTTTGAGCTTTATGCATTTTTGAAGTATTTGGAGTAATCTGTCTATCCACTGTCACCTCTTTGGAACAACCTATCTCAACATTGACAGATTACGTCTGTCATCTCAACCAGAACAGGTACGGTGGCATAGTGGTTATGTTACTGGACTAGTAATCCAGAGGCCTGGACTAATATCCAGAGACATGAGTTCAAATCCCACCGCGGCATTTAAATTCAGTTAATTAAATAAATCTGGAATTTTAAAAAACAGCTAGTATCACTAATGGTGACCATCGTAAAAACCCAGCTGGTTCACTAATGTCCTTTAGGGAAGGAAATCTGCTGACCTTACCCAGTCTGGGGACTCCAGACCCACAGAAACTCTTAACTGCCCTCTGAAATGGCCTAGCAAGCCAGTTGCACCATTTTCCCATGTACTTACCATTTTACCAGGTTTTCAACGAGACTCCTTGAGAGCGGCTATCATGTCAGGCAAGTATGTCAGGTTCTCTTCTTTTTTCTTTCTCAATGACTGTGGATTGCTGTGAAACCGCTACGACAAAGTCAGCATTGTGGGAGTACCTTCACCACAAGGACTGCAGCGGTTCAAGAAGGCAGCTCACCACCACCTTCTCGAGGACAATTAGGGATGGGCAATAAATGCCAGCGACGCCCACAAATGAACGAATAATTTAAAAAAAATTCTCAACCTTACCTGCCATCTATTCCATCAGCATTGATGCCCTTGAAAAAATCTCATCTTGGTCCTCAGAATCCCAACACGATCAGCCCCAACACCAGCATCACCAGGCACACCAGCAGCACCAGCATCCACACCAACCTTCTCTGCAATCAACTGATGCTGCACTGGACACAGGGCATCATCACCTGTGCACATTGCTGCCCAAGACGCCAGCAATGGCGTCACTATGTCCAGACTTGCTTTACTTAACACTCAACACCCTGGCTGCCACATGATGCACCAGGTTGGCACCACCCCACACCAGCACCATAAAGCATCCCTACAATATCCAAGCCATTCCTTTCACACTCATCACCATTGGGGAGGGGGGGGTAACGTTATGTCTCACCATTCACTGGAACTCACTAAGACACTTTCAAAGGTGCACACAAACCTGTCCAAGAAGGCAAAGTGGTGATAGTAAGGATTTCAATGCTTGACAACACAATAACAGAAAGTTTACACGAACATTGGCTAAAACACCCAAGTGCCTACCCTTGTGTGTTGTTAGTTGGTATGATTGGACTAGGTGAGTGAGGGGTGGCTAGTGAGATGGAGAAGTGATAATGTAGATAGAGAGGGATGGGTGGAGGTGCAAGGTAAGTTGGTGTGAGTAAGGATGTGCAGGAGTAGGGTAGGGAAGGCAAGGCAGAGTCATGGGGCTGTGATGAGTGGCACAGAAGGATGAGGTTGAGTGTGGCTTTGCAGTAATGTTTCGTGATCTACTGAGATCATTGCAAGGTTTGCGCCACTGCAGCGTGGTCCTCCTGATGACATCCCTGCTTGTGTCCTCCTGTGCAATGTGCAACCAGGCTGCGTTGGTGTCCTAGGGAGGTCTCTACCGCCCATTGGAAAGGAAAAGAACCTTCCTGCGTGCTGTCACTCTTTCCATAAGCATATGGAGGGAGTCATGGGAGAGCCTGGGTGCAGCCGTGCACCTTTGTGCAGTGCTTGTTAGTGTTTGCAGCGCCTCAAAACTGCAGAGCACTGACGGCAGAACTGTCCAAATCAATTTGGTCATGGCCCCTTTAAGGAAACCGGCTGATGACGCGTCATCAAATGATGTCATCAGACCCACTTCCTATTAATTGTCCGGGAACTTCGCAGGGCGGGCTTAACAAGCCCCATCAACGTAAAATCTTGTTGGAGGCTGGGATCAAGACCGATGCGAGGTCCCCACACGCCACGGATGTCGCCCACCACGAACCCACCGAGGTTGAAAATGTAACGCCCCTATTTAAGAAAGGAGGGAGACAGAAAGCAGGCAACTATAGACCAGTTAGCCTAACATCTGTCATTGGGAAAATGCTGGAGTCCATCATTAAGGAAGTGGTAGCAGGACATTTAGAAAATCATAATATAGTCAAGCAGACTCAGCATGGTTTTATGAAATCATGTTTGACAAATTTGCTGGAGTTCTTTGAGGATGTAACGAGCAGGGTGGATAAAGGGGAACCAGTAGATGTCGTGTATTCGGATTTCCAGAAGGTATTCGATAAGGTGCCACATAAAAGGTTACTACACAAGATAAGAGCTCACGGGGTTGGGGGTAATATATTAGCATGGATAGAGGATTGGGTAACTAACAGAAAACAGAGAGTCGGGATAAATGGGTCATTTTCAGGTTGGCAAACTATAACTAGTGGGGTGCCGCAGGGATCAGTGCTGGGGCCTCAACTATTTACAATCTATATTAATGACTTGGATGAAGAGACTGAGTGTAATGTAGCCAAATTTGCTGCTGATACGAAGATAGGTGGGAAAGCAAATTGTGTGGAGGACGCAAAGAATCTCCAAAGGGATATGGATAGGCTAAGTGAGTGGGCAAAAATCTGGCAGATGGAGTTTAATGTGGGAAAATGCGAGGTTATCCACTTTGGTAGGAAAAATAAAAAAGGAAATTATTATTTAAATGGGGAGAGATTACAAAATGCTGAGGTACAGCGGGATCTGGGGGTCCTTGTACATGAATCACAAAGTTAGCTTGCAGGTACAGCAAGTAATTAGGAAGGCAAATAGAATGTTGGCCTTTATTGCAAAGGGAATGGAGTATAAATGTAGGGAAGTCCTGTTACAACTGTACAGGGCGTTGGTGAGACCACACCTGGAGTACTGCGTACAGTTTGGTCTCCTTATTTAAGGAAGGATATACTTGCATTGGAGGCAGTTCAGAGAAGGTTCATGAGGTTGATTCCGGAGATGAAGGGGTTGTCTTCTGAAGAAAGGTTGAGCAGGTTGGGCCTATACTCACTGGAGTTTAGAAGAATGAGAGGGGATCTTATTGAAACATATAAGATTCTGAAGGGGCTTGACAGGGTAGATGCAGAGAGGATGTTTCCCTTCGTGGGGGAATCTAGAACTAGGGAGCATTATTTCAGAATAAGGGGAAACCCTTTTAAATCGGAAATGAGGAGGAATTTCTTCTCTCAGAGGGTCGTGAATCTTTGGAATTCTCTTCCCCAGAGAGCTGTGGAGGCTGGGTCATTGAATATATTTAAGGTGGAGATAGACAGATCTTTGAACGATAAGGGAGTGAAGGGTTATGGGGAGCGGGCAGAGAAGTGGAGTTGAGGCCAAGATCAGATCAGCCATGATCTTATTGAATGGCGGAGCAGGCTCGAGGGGCCAAATGACCTACTCCTGCTCCTATGTCTTATGTTCTTATGGAAAAATCCAGCCCTATGTCTCTGTCCTCCCCTTTCCATTCAATACATTATTTCAATGTAATTGATTTTCTTTTCTTTGAGGGGAAGGCTATACAGAAATGCACATCCTATTTTGGCAAATGGCACTCTTAGTGGCTGGAAAATTGCATGTTTTTTGTACGAACAGTAGTGTTAACTATCTTGGATAGAAGACTTTATTTCCACAATTTTATTGCATCAGCTGGTAGGTCAGCTGAAAATTAATGTAACCCACTCAAGTAATGAGTAGAATCAGGTCTCTAATCACAACTCTCTAGATGGGAAACAAGTATCATGTGACCAACACCAAATGGAGTACCTCTGAGAGTAATTCAAAAATAAGGGTAGAAGAGAGGGTGCTCCAATGGAAATGTTTTGTTGATCAATGGCAACAAATTGATGTGAAAAGGCTAATAAGGATAATATTTTCCTCTTTAAAAAGATCAGAATTGTGATCCTGAATTATATTGCTGTTGGCTCTTCTTTCTCCAGTTTTTTCTTCTCCCCTCCTGATATCATCGATTCATGCTTGGGCAGGGTTCTCTGAGTGCTGGCAGAACTGCATTACCTCGCCCAAGTGTGCCAGAGTGAATCCAGAAATTGATTATCAGCAGGCTATTCATCGTGGAAGGCATTATCACCAATCCCAATTATTTCCTCATCCAACACTTGACAGCAGCGATTACCACATGACAATCAGGAATGAGAGCTTTGACTGATTATTTTTCCCTCTTTCCTAACGCAAGGACACTCAGGCTAATTTTAGCCCCTAATTGCTATCAGTTGAGATCAGATAACTCAACACAGACCAGGAATTGAAACTGGTTTGTATGACTCAGTACCCCACAGGTACATTTACACACTAAGCCTTTGGGGAACTTGGCCTTGTTGGCATGACAAGTATAGTGAGAAAAAAATTATAAAGGTAGCAATTGATATCCTTCCAACAAGAGCAAAGGTGATCAATCCAAGTGGTGGGAAATGCAATTTGTGCCTGCCCAATGGAATTCCTGAAAGATTTAACCAAATTGGTAGATACTGTGCTTGATGTATATATTGCATTTAAGCAAACATTTGATACGGTTTATTACAAGAGATTTGTGACTGAAGTGAAGGAGGATATTGCCAAATTGTATAATGAATTGGTTGTATAATAAAAAAACACAATGGTTGTTCATGATAATGATTTTCATTGGGCAGTTATGATTACTGTTAAAGAAAAAAATAAAGAACTTCCATTTATATAGTGCCTTTCACATCCTTGGGATGTCCCAAAGTGCTTCACAGCCAATGATGTACTTTTGAATTATAAGCACTGTCATTATGTAGGTGAACACAGCAGTCAATTTGTGCACATTAAGGTCCCACAAACAGCAATGAAATAGATGACTAAATAGTCTGTTTTAGTGGTGTTGGTTGAGAGATATGTTTTGGCCAGGACACCAGGAACACTCCACTGCACTTCTTTGAATTGTGCCATAGGGTCTTTTACATCCATCTGAGTAGGTAGACGTGTCCTTGAACTGAGCCAAGGCTGACACTGTTCTTGAGGACTCCTGATTCAACAGGGAGTAGAGTAGATGGTCACAGTCAGATTACATGGTGCTAGGTAAGTGAAAAATTATATTCATCACGAAAAAAAACTTAAATGAGATTAATGAGCTGTATGTGCTGAATAGCCCTTTCTGATTTTTTACTTTGAGTTTACTAAACTACAAAACTATTTTGAACACATTTACAGCTTGGGTCTATTAATATTTAAACTGCCAGATAAAGTGTGTACAACATTATGGAGGTTTGTTTATAACATCTCCAACCTTTGAAGAGAAATTGTACTGCATGTGTCTCTTAGTTACAAGAGTGTTGCTTGAATCACAAATGTGGTGGGTGTGTCTTTGGCTGACCTCTATGTTGAGCAGATTGCAGCCTCCTTTGAAATTGAAGTTAATGCAAGCAGCTTTCTATTGTTTTGGGAGTTCGTGAAAGCCTCAGAAACCTGACCTAAATTCAGCTAATATTTGTAAGTAAACTAACATTTTTTAATTTGCAGCTATAATTTTCATCCACTGTTTCCTTGACTTGAAGGAGTGTGACATCCCACATATTACTTGTGCAGACTTAGCAGTTTAAAAAAAAAAGAATTGGAAGACCAAAGGGTGTGAGAGGGTCAGCAAACTTGCCGGAGGTTGCAGGGGTAGGGTGGGGCAATGCTATGAACGATTTTGAAGATGAGGACAATTAATTTAAATTTCATGTATCGGTGAAAAGGAGGTGCTGTAGGTCTACAAGAATGGTGATGAGGGTTGGGTGGGGGGGAGGGGGCGGGGGAGTTGTGGATGCTGGGCGAGTGGTGGAGAAGTAAAATTGGGTCTCATCAGCATACATATGGAAATAGACCCATTGCATGCAGACGATGTCACCAAGAGGCAATATATAGATAAGGAAAAGGAGGGGGCCATAGTTAGATCCTTGGGCAACACCAGAGGTGACTTTGCGTGGAAATGAAGAAAAGACATTGCTGGAAATGTGCTGGCTGCATCCATATGTAAGAGTAGAACCAGGCAGTCCCATAGAATTGGACATAGGAGGAGACGCAATGGAGGACAGTATGATCAACCATGCCAAATGCTATGGAAAGGTTGAGCAGGATAAGCTGAGATAACATACCATGGTCACAGTCACATAGGATATCATTCATGACTTTGGCTAGGGTGGTCTAAGTGCTGTGACATGAACAGAAGGCAGATGGGAGGGATTCAAACAGGGTGTTGCAGGAGAGATGGGCACAGAGCTGGAAGGTGACAACACACTCTAGGATCTTAGCGAGTAAAGGCAGGTTAGAGATGGGATAGTTAGAAAGGGTGGATGGATCAAGGGCAGCCAAGATTAGGTCCATCTTGCAGTTGCTCAAGACCCTTCAATCCAGCCCCCTCTCTCTCTCTCTCTCTCTCTCTTCAGGGGGTTGGGGGCGTTGTGCTGCAGTGATGAACACCCCAAAAATCTAGTAAATTATTACATTTTTGGTCTGTGGCTGAAGAGACTCACTGCTTCTACTTAAAACACTTAGGCCTAGAAATTGGGTGATTTATCACCACCCGTTACCGTCATAATCGGGTAAAAAAATGGCGGCTGCTGCTCTTCCACCAGCTGGCGGTGGGTCCCGCGGCGGCCGCCATTTTCGGGTGGCCGGCAGCACAGCTGATAGCAGCGATCACAAAAATCATTGAAATTAAGCAGATTGTGACGTCAGTGAGTGTGCAACGCTCACTTGACGACTGATCTGCGAGTTTGGACTTTGCTGCTCCACTTACCGGCATGCCTTAAGTACAACGAGCTGAGCAAGCATTGACAAGCAGGAAGGAGGCTCCAGTCATGGTATTTAAAGGGATCATCAGCAAACTCTTGCACCTGACATGTTTTTTCAGTTTGACTGGCTCTGTGCAACTTTCTGCAACTCCAGCAGCTTTATTAACAAGGTTCTAAGGTAACAGGGAGTGTTGTTGCAAGTGGAGAATGTCTTCATTCTTATTTCAAGGCTTCTGTTCTCAACACTTCCTCACAGTCATGGGGGCTGTACTGGCAGTCCACCTCGTGCTCGACTATCTTCGGGAGAGGGAGCAGAGGCAGTGAAGAAGGTGAGAAGATGCGTGCAGAGGGAGGAGGAGGAGGAGGGCTCAACAGGAGGCCTTAACCACCTAGGGTCTTCTGAGAACACTTCTCTTATATACATTTAAGTGAGGAGCTGTGTATTAGGAGGCTATGCTTCACCATAACTCTGCCACATCCTGCAACCAGACCTGCAGCCTGAGAGCAGGGCGAACACAGCTCTCCCAGTGGCGGTCAAGGTCACTGTGTCTCTCAACTTCTTCGCCAGCAGATACTTCCAGACTGCAGCAGGAGAAATAGCTAAGATCTCTCAGTTCGCTGTCCATCGCTGCATCCGGGAGGTCATTGAGGCGCTCTACACCAGGAGAAGGGACCACGTTGTCTTCTTTCTGAGCCGAGAGAAGCAGAACAAGCGTGCATGTGGCTTTGCCAGGATAGCGGGCTTCCTCATGGTGCAGGGGACCATCGACTGCACCCACGTGGCTTTGAGGGCGCCGTATAAAAATCCTGAGATCTTCCGTAACCGCAAAGGCTACCACTCACTTAATGTGCAGTTCGTGTGCAACCATGCCCAGCGATTCCTGATGGTCAATGCCCACTATCTTGATAGCAGTCATGATGCCTTCATCCTGTATCAGTCTGGTGTGCCAGCTATCTTCCAGCCACCACAGCAAACTCGAGGGTGGCTGCTTGGAGACAAAGGCTATCCGCTCTCCACCTGGCTCATAACTCCCCTCCACTCGTGCCCAGCACTCATATAATGAGAGCCATGCTTCCACCACAAACATCATCACGCAGACCATCGGGCTACTGAAGCAACGGTTCCACTGCCTTGACCGCTCGGGAGGAACCCTCCAGTACACGCCGGAGTGGATGTCCCATTTTGTGGTGGTCTGCTGCATGCTTCACAACTTGGCCATCATAAGGGCGTAGCCCTTGCCATCAGGGATTGCGAGATCACCTCAGGAGAAGGACAAGGGAGAGGAGGAGGAGGAAGAGAAAGAGGAGCAAGAGGATGAGGACGAGGAGGGAGGGAGGAGGCAGGCAGCCAATCCCCCCCCTTCCAGACGGGTTGTCCATGAACGGCTCATCAGACTCCGATTCCAATGACTGAAACCCCAGATCTCTGTTGCTCACCACATCCCCATCATACCATCCCTCTGTCACGGATTATCACAGCATCCTCCTGGGCACAAAGCGGAAATGAGAGACACCATAAAAGATTCCAAACAAAATTAATAAATTGATCAAAAATCACTTCTCACACATTTACAGTAATAATATGAACTAATCACCCTTGTGCAATTCCTTAGTGCCTGTCGTTCATGTGCCTTTTCCTACTCTGGTGCTCCTAAGAAGTGCTCCCTCTGTGGCTGCAGCATGACTGGTGGAAAGCTGCTGAGTTTGCATGGGGGAGACTTCAGATGGCCTCATTGGACGATCTCGAGCAGCTCTGGCCCTGGAAAGCCCGGCTGCAGACTGCACCAACTTGGTATTGCCGGCAGTAGTCTGGGCTGGCTGGCTGTCAGGCAGCCATCTTGAGAGAGGACAGTAGGGATGTGCTCCACTGACCCACTGCCACTCCCCCGGGGCGGCGCCTCAGCATTCCTAGCATTCTGTTGGAGCACAGATTGCTGGGCTGCTACGACATCCTGCAAGCCCTGGTCGACACTGGTAAACCCAGATACGATGGCAGCAGTCAGAGCTTGGGTGGCATCAAGCTGAGACTGCATGACAGCAGTCTGGGTTTGGGTGGCACCAAGCAGAGACTGCATGACAGCAGTCTGAGTTTGGGTGGCACCAAGCAGAGACTGCATGAGAGACGTTGAGTCACTTCCGCCTGTGCTGAAATGGCAACCGCGACATCGTGCATCACACGCACTGACACAGTCTCTTTGGGAGTCTTCCATCATTTCCAGACTGGAAATCCTGGGCTCCAAGCTCTGTGCAGAGCCCCGTGCAATGTTGAAGGCGGTCTCCTCCACGCTCCTTGTCTTTGCCACAAGGGTCTCTGGCAGGCTTGCCATTGCACCTATCAATTCGGTGTGCATGTCCATCACCATTCTTCTGAAGGCCGCCCCTTGAGGTCCTCATCTGAGTCCTGTGCAGCAGAACTCTCGCCCTCTGGGGAGCTGGCCCCTGAGCTACCCTTTCCACCCCGAGCTTTGCTGCAGCCCACTCGTGCCCGGTGCCTCACCCTGTGCAGATCATGCTACGACACTAGCCTCTAGGGGGTGATTTTCCCAACTCCGAGGAGGCGGGTTTGGAGGCGGGACAGTTGGCAAAATCGCAAAACGTGAGGGCGGGTTCAGAACCTGCCCCCAACCCGCCTCCGCGCAATTTTGCCGGAGACGGGTTTGATGGGTGCGATTCGGTCCCACCTCCATCAGTTGGGAGAGATAGTTAAGACCCTTAAATAGTCGTTAAGGGCCTCTATAATCCTATTTTGACAGGCCTTTGTTATTTTGCCACATTTTGTGCGTGTTGCACGACCCTCCTAAACCACGCTGGCTAATCCTGGCGGGTTGACAAGTGGGTGGCCTCCTCACAGCTGCAGTTCCATCATTAAAACGGAGTTTTCATCAGGGAGCAGTTGCAGGTGGCAGAACTTTTCTTCCACAGGTCTTTAGCAGGCCTACCGAAGTCAGAGGTGCTGCAGCTTCTATCTCTCAACTGTGGGACCTCCTTGGAAGACCCTCTCCCCGCTTGGACTGAGCGCTTCCCCAACAGCTGGTGTGTAACCACAAGAAGGAGCCAGCAGCATGGGAAACATTTATTTCCTTTCATCATGGACCTCAGATTCGGATGAGGAGCAGCCACGGCAGCAGCAGAACCAGGCAGCTCAGCAGCAACAGCAGCAGGAGCGCCAACCTCCTGTTCACCCACCTGATGCTGCACAGGGCAGAAGGCGCCAGCGCATGGAAGCACGTCGCCGCAGGAGATAGCCCCCTCTCAGGGTTTACGTACAGAGGATGAGCTACCTCAACATGACTGAGCAGCAGTGCCAAAGGAGGCTGAGACTTTCGCGAGAGGTTGTCTGAGACATCTGCGCACTGCTGCACCAACACCTGGAACCCAGAGGAGCGGGTGGATACCACTTACCAGTGGCTGTCAAAGTCGCCACCGCACTCAACTTTTTTGCCTCAGGCTCCTTCCAGGGATCATCAGCAGACATCAGCGGCATCTCCCAGTTGGCTGCCCACAGTTGCATCACGCAGGTTACCGATGCCCTTTTCGCAAAGGCGCACAATTACATCCACTTCTCAAGGGATCAAGCAAGTATAACCACGCGTTCAGTTGGCTTTGCAAATATGGCAGGCTTGCCAATGGTGCAGGGCGTCATAGACTGCACCCCATTAAAACCCAGCTATCTTTGTCAACCGCAAGGGCTTCCACTCCCTCAATGTACAGCTGGTGTGTAACCACAAGAAGGAGATTTTGCACGTTTGTGCCATGTTCTGTGGTAGTTGCCATGACTCGTTCATCCTGCGGAACTCTAGTGTTCCTCTGCTCTTCAATCCGCCAAACCAACTTAATCGATGGCTCCTTGGTGACAAGGACTACCCCCTAAAGAAGTGGCTAATGACGCCGATCGGGAGGCCAGCTAACGAGGCTGAGAAGCGCTACAGCGCCAGCCACATTTCGACCAGGTCCATCATCGAGCAAACCATTGGCTTGTTGAAGATGCAATTCCGATGCCTTGACAGATCAGGTGGAGCCCTGCAGTATTCAGCAGCCAGGGTCTCCAGAATGGTCGTGGTCTGCTGTGCACTGCACAACATGGCACAGCATCATGGCTTGCAGCTTGCTGATGAGCAAGTGTAGTTCATAGCCTCCTCAGATGAGGAGGAGGCGGAGGAGGAGGACCAAGCGGCGGCATATCTACCAGCAGCAGCGGCAGCACGCGAGCACATGGCTGCCCGTGATGCAAGGGATGCACTCATCCTGGCCAGATTTGCATAGGTTGCCCATTGTGGCACATGTGCTTGGCTCCTTCTTAACACATGATAGACAATGGACATGACTCTGTGGCTTACTTTCACTCTGACCACCAACCTGACCACGCAAGTGTCGCGGAGCCCGCAATGTGGAGCTGCCTAAGCTGAAATAACAGATGCCATCATGCCAATGGTTTGCCATCACCTAATTTTAGTACATTCACACAGGGATGGCATTTCATCAATAAACAGAAACAATCACCCAATCTGCACACAGATCTGGAGGATATATCTCTTGCCAGCTGAACCCACACAGCCTTGGTTTCTTTGGGAGGCCTCTTCCTCCCAGATGAGGGGAAGAGCACCTCCCTGCTACCTCTCGCCCCCTCAACCAGCATACCCAGCGCCTCATCCGAGAACCTCTGGGAGGCCCTTGCCTTGGAGCTGGCCATTCTTCAAGGAGATAAAAGTTTGGAGGCGGTGCACCATTGATCAAAAACCAGTGGAATGAGCTAAGGCCCCACCCCGCCTCTTACTACCTGCTTACTGTTTACATGCCGGTAGAAGATTTTTGGGTTCCCTTTTATGTTAACCGCCATTCTACTCTCATATTCTCTCTTTGCCAATCTTATTTTCATCTTCACTTCACTTCACTTCACCTCCGCTCTCAACTTTTTGGATTTGGTCTGGTTCTCCCTTAAAGAATTCACCTGACATGCATCATACACCCTCTTTTTTTGTTTCATCATCCTCTCTATCTCCCTCGTCATCCAAGGAGCCCTTGCTTTGGTTCCCTTACCTTTCCCTCTTGTTGGAATGTACCTAGCCTGTACTTGGAACATCTCCTCCTTAAAGATACCCATTGTTTCATTACAGTTTTTCCTGTCAGTCTTTGGTTCCATTTTACCCTGGCTAGATCCTTACGCATCCCATTGAAGTTAGCCCTATTCCAGTTTAGAAGTTCCACTCTAGATTGTTCCTTGCTCCTCTCCATTGCTAATCTAAATCTTATGATACGATGATCACTCGTACCCAAGTGTTGTCCCACAGACACTTGGTCGACCTGGCCCACCTCATTCCCCAGCACCAGATCCAGCAATGCCTCCTTCCTAGTTGGGCCAAGAACATATTAGTCAAGGAAATTCTCCTGAACACATTTCAGAAATTCCTCCCCCTCCTTTCCCTTTTCCCTAGCATTATCCCAATCGATATTTGGGTATTTAAAGTCCCCCAATATCACCACTCTATAACTCTTGCATATCTCTGCGATTTCCCTGCAGATTGCTCCTCTACCTCCCTCTCACTATTTGGAGGCCTATAGAATGCCCCCAATAGCGTGATCATACCCTTTTTGCTCCTCAACTCTAACCAAATGGATTCTGTCCTTGTCCCCTCAAGAACATCCTCCCTTTCCAACACTACAATGTCTTCCTTAATCAGCACTGCCACCCCACCTTCCTTTTTTCCTTCCCTATCATTTCTGAACACCTTGTACCCTTGAATATTAAGTGCCCAGTCCTCACCGTTTTAAGCCACGTTTCCGTTATTGCCACAACATTATATTGCCACACGGCTAATTGTGCTTGTAGCTCACCAACCTTATTCACCACTCTTTGTGCGTTTACGTAAATGCATTCTAAACCCATTTTTGAATTTTTCGTAGTCTTTCTTAGTCTGCTCCTCTCTAATATGGTACTACTACCACCTCTAGTACTATCCTCTCTAATACTATCCAACACACTCACTCTTTTATGCACCTTATTCTTCTTTTCTACTCCTATATGCTGAGGCTCAGACAGATTTAAGGTTTTGGGCAAGAGATACAGAGGGGATGTGAGGAAAAGCTTTTTTACACAGCGCGTGGTGATCACCTGGAATTCGCTGCCGATGGAAATAAACTTATAGAGCGGGGAAATGGGACTGACTGGATTGCTCTACAGAGAGCCGGCACGGACTCGATGAGCCGAATGACCTCCTTCTGTGCCGTTATGACTCTATGGTCTGGATTTTACCAGCCCTGAGGAGGCGGGTCTGGAGGTGGGACTGCTGGAAAAATACCCAAAAATGGGAGCGGGTCCCAAACCCACTCCCAACCCGCCTCCAGCCAATCTTCCCGGGAGTCGGGTCCCCGATTTGCACAGGGACCCGACTCCTAGAGGCAGGAAGAGGATTATAGCCACTTAACTGCCTGTTAACAGGTAGTTAACAGGCAGTTAAGAGGCTTTTTCCAATTTTTCGACTGCTGCTGTGGGCTTCCCGACGTCGGGGAACCCCGCCAGGGTAAGTGAGGCGTGCTGTGGGTCTGTTGTTATGTTGGTGTTTGGATGACAGCTGCAGAGGTGGTGTGAAGGATGCAGTGGGACACTGGTTAGTATCAGAGGTAAGGAAATGTTGTGAAAGTAATTTTTAATGTGGTTAGATGTTTTTGCAGGTGACAAGCTGTGAAGTATTTGTGTAACCCCATCTCATCGGGAGAAGTGACAGATGGCTTCTGCAATCTCAGCTGCAGCTGCCATCTGTTTTATCCTAAGGAGAGAGTAATTGGAGAGCCTGGGTGCAAGGGCTCACCTTTGGACAGTGATTGTCAGTGTTTGACAGCACCTCAATGTTGTCAAACTCTGTCAAATCATCTGTTAAACAAGTATGGTGCATATGCCTATAAGAAAACTGGCAGATGAAGCGTCATCAACTGACGTCATCTGACACCGGCTTTCCCTTAATTGGCAGGCAAGCCCGCAGTTGGAACTGGCTTGACAACGAGGTGCTGTAGCATCAATGTATTAAGTACTGAATAAAGCCTGTGCCACACATGACTGTGAATTAGACAGGCCCTGATATTGGTCTACCTATTGAACGTTTAACCAATGAGCAGCAGTATTCGTGCTGAAATCAGGACTATAATGTTCATGAGGAGTGGGAACGAATTTTGTGTGCTACCTAGACCATTTTGAGGTGGCGCAGCTTAATATTGTTAGGCCTTAACACTGCCTGTTTCATGGCTATATCCAATTTCTAAGCCTTAAACTTCAAGGCCAGTGAGCTCATACCACCATTGCAAAGAACAGGGTGGGGGAATTTTCCAAGCCCTGGGGAGGCAGGTATGGAGGCAGGACTGCCGGGAAAATGGCAGAAACTGGGAACGGGTACCGAACCCGATCCCAACCCGCCTCCATGTCATCTTCCCAGGAAGCGGGTCCCCGACTCGCGCAGGGACCCGTCTCCTCGAGGCGGGAAGGGGATTAGAGCCAATTAACTGACTGCTAACAGGCAGTTTTGAGGCTTAGCTCCATTTTACCCGTGCAAGTGCGGGCTTCCCAACGGCTGCGAACCTCGCCAGCTCAGCGAGGCGAGCAGTGGGCCTGCGGGGGTGAGAGGGATCGAAAAGTCTGCTGTAGAGGTGAGTGATGGGTGAAAGTGTGGAGAGGTAAGTATGAGAGGTGAGTGTAAAGTGTTGGAAAAAGTTTCCTTACTATTGCTTCTTCCTGCAGGCTTCAACCCTTGGGGATCCGGAGGTGCCTCATCTCAACGGCAGAGATGACAGAGGAAAGAGGTTTTGGTGAGCCTTCTGTGCAAGGGCTCACCTTAGAACAGAGATGGTCAGTGTTTGACAGCTTCCCAAAGCTGTCAAACACTGACAATTCATCTGTCAAAAAATTTTCGACAGGTGAAACGTCATACACTGATGTCCTCTGTCACTGGCTTTCCCTTAATTGGCCGGTAAGCCCGCAGGGCGGGCTTAACAAGGTCAATCAAGGGAAAATAGCGTGGGTTGGCCGGACGTCGTTAGGGGTGGGACTGAAAACCGAAAACCAGCAGATGCGCCCCCATTGACAAAATCCAGCCCTAGGTTCTCCAAGTTATTAAGCAGTGCAATCTCATGTAGTGGACCTTTTAATGTGAATCTATTTTCACTGTACAGCAAAAGGTATGCTCATGTCCATTTTTACAACTATGTTATAGCCCCAAAGTGGATTCTTTGAAGGTCTGAAAATGCACTAGAAAAAACATTGGCCCGGAATTTGCTGGAGACTCATGCCATTTTAATGGTGGATCTATGTTATATGGCGCAAAAGTCTGAGGAGATTATGGTGTAAGTGACTCACACCGCTATTTATGCCATACCATAATTCCCTGGAACTTTTGCGCCACTCCTTCATTTCCTGTTCAAAAAATAGTTGAACAGGTAATTTCCCTTTAAAATCAATGACGATCGTGAGGTTGCTGAAGTAATGCTACTGCGATCACCACTGCCACTTAAGCTGTCAAAGAATGGTGGTGGAAGGCTTTCTAATATAAATATCTGTTGCTATTTCATTTTTTAAAATTCCTTTCTATAATAGGACTACACATTATAGGAACGGAAACAAATTTTCCCGTCCAAGATTCACAAAGTACATGAATCGAGGCATCAAGCCAGGACTAAGTGGCATCAGATTGACTTTAGCACAAGAAAGAAAGAGATAGAGGGAAGAAAGAATTCTGCTGCCTAAGCTTCAACCTTTTATTCAGTTGTTAATTATAAAACCGAAAGGAAACTATAATTTCACTCTAAATATTCGCTATAAATATACATCTCACATTTTGTCAGTGTTGTTTTGCTAGCTTAGATAATTAAAAATTGATTCCTATTTATATCTTTCAGTAATTTGCTGCCAGATATATATAAATAGAAAAATTAATTAGGTTGAAATTCCTGCAAAAATCAACAAGCAAAATGGATGCTTAACTATCCATTGGTCCTGCCACTCCCAATCCGCCGCTATGGTCAATGTGGCATATTCTAATTAATTTTCCAGCAAATTGTGTTGTAGATTCACCACCGGAGCATTGGGAAGCACAACGATGTAACTTATGGTGTTCATCGCCAATATTGCTGTTGCAGCAAATTCCGGGCCAATTTAAATTGTACTGCATTAAAGTGTCTAATTATAATGTAGACATTACAGCAGCTTGTTTATTAACAGATGCACCAATATTTTATTTGGAAAAGTCATATGTAGAGTTTATATGATATGCAGCAATATACACTGATGTGGGAAACACATTGACAAACTCACTGCAGATATAATTTAGTTATGATGCA
The DNA here is from genome assembly GCA_030390025.1 of Squalus acanthias. Classification (NCBI taxonomy): domain Eukaryota; kingdom Metazoa; phylum Chordata; class Chondrichthyes; order Squaliformes; family Squalidae; genus Squalus; species Squalus acanthias. The sequence continues at coordinate 46,342,348 of CM059429.1, forward strand.
TTTTCTGATTAATTGTAGTTTCTGTGTCCCACTGTTCTTTGCTTGTTTTTAGATGCCCCAGGATGAGACAGTTTGTAAATATTGTGGAGTTAGTTATCTGATACATCGGGAATTCAAATTAATGGAAGAAAAAGTAAAAGCAATGGAAGCAGAAATGGAATTTTACCGTGAAAGTGTTGCACGTGAAAAAAAACTGCAAGGAGAGCTTTGTTCAATGAACCAACATATGGAACAGCTGAAAAGTGATAATCAACAGACGAAAGAAAGGTTAGTGTGAAATTTACCGCACCATATTTTGAATACACTTTTAGTAAGAACAAAATGTTGTTCTAGTCCAACATCCCACACATTAGATTTATATTGTTTTAGTTTTCCCCCTTTTACCAAAAGTGCTGATTGTTGTCCTTTAGCCAGGAGATGTATGGGCTGATCTGTACTCTTCTCCATGATTGTCATCAATACTGCTGTTTAGTTGGGTGACAGAAGGTGCTCTTCTACAGGATAAGGCTAGCCTTGCTTCTTCCTACCCTGAGATGGTACTCTTGTACCAAGCACACTATCTAGTAGCCCGAATACAAATTGGCAAACCTCACTGTCAGGTTTGCCAAATTTGAATGCTAGTTGAGGCTGGGTTTAAAAATAGGCACACTATTTGGGGAAAGGATGCTCAGCAAGGCAGTTACAAAGCCACAAAGGCAAAAACATTTCTAAAGGAGACAGAGATATGGTAAAAACACCATAAGAAGTCAATTAGTAGGATTTTACTCTTTTTAGAAAAATAAATCAAACTTGGTTATTTTCTGTGTACTGTTTACTATGTAATTATGTCTTCACTAAAATCTATTTTATGAGCCTGGCTATTGAATAGGGCTGGTTGATACCCTAAATGTTACTTTCTCATGTAATTCAGACGACCCTGGCTTCCAGTCAAAAGTTGTACAATAAATAGAAGTGATTTTTCTTGGAGTCTCAAGGAAAAGGCTTTAACCTGTCTGTTAAAGGCTGCCCATCAATAGACTTCCTCTATTTATCTTGCCCCGTGCACACACCCTATAATTTCCAACAGCCACACATCTATGAGCCACTATTCTGTTAATTTCATCTTGATTAGTCTGAACAAATTGAGTTTCTACTTCCACTGGCAGAGCTGATATTATCTTCTACAACATGCTAGCCAACTAAAATGTTTATCTTGTGAAAAATCACTTTTGGCAGATTGGATAAAGAAATAATAATCTTGTTTCCTTTTTTAAAGCATACCAAGCTTAAATAGTTAGTCTAGCATGTATAACTGAATTGCTTTATTAAATGTATTATCCCAACTCTCAGTGCCATGGAGTGGTAAGATGTGAGTTCACATGTACTGCTGTGTTCCCAGTCCCAGCCATGCTGCTGTGGAGCAGTGCCTAGTGGGAGGTGGGTGTCTCACCACAGGAAGTGAAACTGCTTTGGAACCTGCCCACAGCATCAAGTAAATGGTCTGATTGCCAGTTGGTTGCTGACTGTTGAAGAGTTCATGTTGGAAGTCTGAGGAACAGGTAGAAAACAAAGTTCTGTATAAGTGCTCATCAAAAATAAGTACAGTATAATTGAATTTAATCCACTCATAATGCGAAAGAGATTTTAATTCAAAGGGATTTTTGAACATTTGCAAAGTATTATCCACTACCTTATATTGAAGGCTTTTGAAGCAGATTTGGTAAATCCAAGAAAAAAGTCTCAGTCTCATTCTCTTGTCACTCTCTCAAGCTTTTTTTACTTGGTTGATCTCAGTCTGCTCTCTCAAATATTCGTCTCTGTATCTCGTGTTGGCCTGTGGTCTCTGTGTCTTCTGACCTCTCTTGTGTTGCCTATGGCTTCAGGATGTCTCTTACCTTTTGCTAGATATCTGTTATCCCTTACTTTTAGTGGCATCTACCTGTTTACTGCCCTTATTCTTTCTGTTTTACTTTTTCTATAGCCTCTTAATCTTCCTTACACTTAATATTCTGCAGCACAGTTCACTGTAACCAAATCATATCTCCAACTTGCTCCAAGGCTGCTCTCAGCTTCCTTCATTTCATTACTTATCCTTCCCTTGATCTAAACTCTACACATCCTCCATGCTCATGAGATGTTGCTGACACATAATTGCACCTGTCTCTGTGTGCCTTTGAAGTTGATCTGAAAGTAAGCCCACGAAGAAATTCTTTTATATGTGTGCGTAATGGCATTGAAAGCTTCCAAGGATCAAGAATGTTAAATTAGAGTATTCATGGATTTGCAATAGCTTTTTCTCTAACTAAAACAAGATTTTCTATTAAAACAAGATATCACTGCAATTGGAGCAATGCCAATTCTGGTGAAAATTGAATCAGTTCATCTATACCCACTGGCAGATTGCCATCTGCAGTCAAATGTCTGCTAATAAAGCTAGCAATTTCCATATGTGTACAACACAAAGTTTTCCCCCTCCTCTTTTCTGGTAGCAGGTTGATTAAAGATTGAGTGTCAAATCTTCTACTGCATTTGGAACAAATAGTTTTGTGCATGTGGCAGGATTTAACTTCTAAACGTTGATTAAATCATTGAGGAAATGTGCAGTGCTACACATGCTACAGGAATCCTAAAGACAAATATAGTTGAATGATCAAAGGAATGTGAAAGCTAAGTAAAAGTTTTGTGAAACCACACATTATGGGGGTGAAATTCCTCTTTTAATAAAAAAGAGCTATGTCTTTCTTTGTCCTTTAAATAAAAAGCTAATACTGAAATTGTAGGTATGCATGAATTTTGAGCATTACTGTTCTTAGTGTTTGAGAATGCATTGCAATTTTTACATTTGCTGAATGGACATTAGGAGGATGCCTTGGTAGCTGTTGGGAAGGGAAGAGAAAGACACTTGAATTGCAATTTGCATATGGCTGTTTTATTTCACCTGATACAAAAACGCTCATTGGTTAGATAAAACACCCCAGTGTAAATGCTTAAGTGACAATTTTGTGTGTATACGTGTGATACAGTAGCAAGGATGTCTTATATTTAAATAAAGGAAACTACGATGGTATGAGGCGCGAATTGGGTAGGATTGATTGGGGAATGTCACTCAAGGGGTTGACGGTGGATAGGCAATGCCAAACATTCAAAGACTGCATGGATGAACTACAGAATTTGTTCATCCCAGTGTGGCATAAGAATAAAACAAAAAGGGTGAGTCAACCGTGGCTAACGAGGGAAATTAGGGATAGCATAAGATCCAAGGAGAGGGCATATAAATTGGCCAGAAAAAGCGGTAGCCCTGAGGATTGGGAGCAGTTTAGGATTCAACAAAGGAGGACAAAGGGATTAATTAAGAAGGGGAAAATAGAATATGAAAGTAAGCTTGCTGGGAACATAAAAACTGACTGTAAGAGCTTTTATAGATATGTGAAGAGAAAAAGATTAGTGAAATCAAGTGTAGGTCCCTTGCAGTCAGAAGCGGGGGAAGTTATAATGGGGAACAAAGAAATGGCAGACCAATTAAATGCATATTTTGGTTCTGTCTTCACAAAGGAGGACACAAATAACCTCCCAGAGATGTTGGAGAACATACGGTCTGATGAAAGGGAGGAACTGAAAGAAATCAGTATTTGCAGGGAAATGGTGTTAGGGAAATTGACGGGATTGAAGGCCGATAAATCCCCAGGGCCTGATAATCTACATCCTAGGGTACTTAAGGAAGTGGCCCTAGGAATAGTATATGCATTGCTGGTCATCTTCCAAAATTCTATAGACTCTGGAACAGTTCCCATGGATTGGAGGGTAGCTAATGTTACCCCACTATTCAAAAAGGGTGGTAGAGAGAAAGCGGGGAATTACAGACCGGTAAGCCTGACATCGGTATTGGGGAAAATGCTAGAGTCCATTATAAAGGATGTAATAGCTGAGCACTTGAAAAACTGTGACAGGATCGGACAAAGTCAACATGGATTTACAAAAGGTAAATCGTGCTTGACTAATCTACTGGAATTTTTTGAGGATGTAACTGGGAAAATAGATAAGGGAGAACCAGTAGATGTGGTGTATTTGGACTTTCAGAAGGCTTTCGATAAGGTCCCGCGTAAGAGATTAGCGTGTAAAGTTAAGGCACATGGGATTGGGGGCAAGGTATTGACTTGGATAGAGAACTGGTTGGCGGACAGAAAGCAGAGAGTAGGAATTAATGGGTCTTTTTCCGAGTGGCAAGCAGTGACTAGTGGGGTACCGCAGGGATCGGTCCTTGGACCCCAGCTATTCACAATATACATTAATGATCTAGATAAGGGAACTAAATGTAATATCTCCAAGTTTGCAGATGACACAAAGCTGGGTGGGAGTGTGTGCTGCGAGGAGGATACTGAGAAACTCCAGGATGATTTGGACAGGTTGGGTGAGTGGGCAGAAGCGTGGCAGATGCAATATAACGTGGATAAGTGCGAGGTTATCCACTTTGGTGTCAAAAACAGAAAGGCAGACTATTATCTGAATGGCAATAGATTGGGAGAAGGGAAGTGCAACGAGACCTGGGTGTCCTTGTGCACCAGTCGCTGAAAGTAAGCATGCAGGTGCAGCAGGCGGTAAAGAAGGCAAATGGTATGTTGGCCTTCATAGCGAAAGGGTTTGAGTATAGGAACAGGGATGTCCTGCTGCAGTTGTACAGGGCCTTGGTGAGACCACACCTTGAGTACTGTGTGCAGTTTTGGTCGCCTTATCTGAGGAAGGATGTTCTTGCCATGGAAGGAGTTCAGCGAAGATTCACAAGGCTGATACCTGGGATGGCAGGAATGACATATGAGGAGAGATTGGGTCGATTGGGCTTATACTCGCTGGAGTATAGAAGAATGAGAGGGGATCTCATCGAAACATATAAAATTCTGACAGGTCTGGACAAACTAGATGCAGGAAGAATGTTCCCGATGGTCAGAGAGTCCAGAAACAGGGGTCATAATCTAAGGATAACGGGTAAGCCATTTAGGACAGAAATGAGGAAAAATTTCTTCACCCAGAGAGTGGTGAACCTGTGGAATTCTCTACCACAGAAGGTAGTTGAGGCCAAGTCATTAAATATATTCAAGAATGAGATAGATATATTTCTTAAAGCTAAAGGTATCAAGGGATATGGGGAGAAGGCAGGTACAGGGTACTGAGTTTGGATGATCAGCCATGATCTCATCGAATGGCGGAGCAGGCTCGAGGGGCCGAATGGCCTACTCCTGCTCCTATCTTCTATGTTTCTATGTAACATTTAGTATATACTGCACAATATGGCAAAAGAAAAAAAAAGTTTGAAATCACTAATTTTTGGGCTTGACCCACTGGGTTAGCATGTTTCCTTTCACTTCTTGACCTGATGGATGAAACTCTCTCTTTATTTTTAAGAGTCCAACAGGAAATGAGATTTGGCAGTTACAACCCCATAATTTGGAATAAATTTGACACCAAATTAACAGTGTTACTCAAATAGGCTACAATATGATTGGTGTGGGAAATGGAAAAACATCATATTTGTACAATATCAATTGCTCTTCTCAGTTTGGATAAGCTACATTATTGAGCAGAGCAGAGGGAACTTTACGTACTTCACTTGTGAGTGTTCTTTCCTGGCACTAGGAAAAGGCACCATTCCTTCTCTTGGGCAGTCCCTCAGAACCGAGGATGACTTGCTTCCACATTAAAAATGAGTTCTCAGGTGACTGATGAGTCCAATGCGGGACCTACAGTCTCTGTCACAGGTGGGGCAGACGGTGGTTGAAGGGGCGGGTGGGTGGGGTGCTTGGGCTGACGTGCGCTCCTTCCGCTGTTTGCGCTTGGCTTCCGCTTGCTCCTGGCGAAGAGACTCGAGGTGTTCGGCGCCTTCCCGGATGCTTCTCCTCCACTTTTTGCGGTCTTGGGCCAGGGATTCCCAGGTGTCAATGGGGATGTTGCACTTTTTTAAGGAGGCTTTGAGGGTGTCCTTGAAGCGTTTCCTCTGCCCACCTGGGGCTCTCTTGCCGTGCCGGAGCTCCGAGTAGAGCGCTTGTTTTGGGAGTCTCTTATCGGGCATGCGGACAATGTGACCCGTCCATCGGAGCTGATCGAGCATGGTCAAAGCTTCGATGCTGGGGATGTTGGCCTGAGCGAGAACACTGACGTTGGTGCGCCTATCCTGCCAATGGATTTGCAGGATCTTGCAGAGGCAGCGTTGGTGGTACCTCGCCAGTGCTTTGAGGTGCCTGCTGTAAATGGTCCATGTCTCTGAAGCATATAGCAGGGCGGGTATCACTGCTGCTCTGTAGGCCATGAGCTTAGTGCCGGGTTTGAGGTCCTGGTCTTCAAACACTCTCTTCCTCAGGCGACCGAAGGCTGCACTGGCACACTGAAGGCGGTGTTGGACTTCGTCATCGACGTCTGCCCTTGTTGACAGTAGGCTCCCGAGGTATGGAAAGTGGTCCACGTTGTCCAAGGCCTTGTCGTGGATTTTGATAATCGGGGGGAAGTACTGTGTGGCGGGGGCAGGTTGGTAGAGGACCTTTGTATTACAGATGTTTAGTGTAAGGCCCATGCTCTCGTATGTGAAAGAGAATATGTGAAGAGAAAAAGATTGGTGAAGTCAAACGTAGGTCCCTTGCAGTCAGAATCAGGGGAATTTATAATGGGGAACAAAGAAATGGCAGACCAATTAAATACATACTTTGGTTCTGTCTTCACAAAGGAGGACACAAATAACCTCCCAGAGATGTCGGGGAACATAGGGTCTAATGAGAGGGAGGAACTGAATGAAATCAGTATTTGTAGGGAAATGGTGTTCGGGAAATTGACGGCATTAAAGGCCGATAAATCCCCAGGGCCTGATAATCTACATCCTAGGGTACTTAAGGAAGTGGCCCTAGAAATAGTATATGCATTGCTGGTCATCTTCCAAAATTCTATAGACTCTGGAACAGTTCCCATGGATTGGAGGGTAGCTAATGTTACCCCACTGTTCAAAAAAGGTGGTAAAGAAAAAACGGGGAATTACAGACCGGTAAGCCTGACATCGGTTGTGGGGAAAATGCTAGAGTCCATTATAAAAGATATAATAGCAGAGCACTTGGAAAACAGTGACAGGATTGGACAAAGTCAACATGGATTTACAAAAGGTAAATCGTGCTTGACTAATCTACTGGAATTTTTTGAGGATGTAACTGCTAGAATAGATAAGGGAGAACCAGTGGATGTGGTGTATTTGGACTTTCAGAAGGCTTTCGATAAGGTCCCGCATAAGAGATTAGCGTGTAAAGTTAAGGCACATGGGATTGGGGGCAAGGTACTGACTTGGATAGAGAACTGGTTGGCAGACAGGAAGCAAAGAGTTGGAATAAATGGGTCTTTTTCCGAGTGGCAGGCAGTGACTAGTGGGGTTCCACAGGGATCTGTCCTAGGACCCCAGCTATTCACTATATATATTAATGATCTAGACGAGGGAACTAGATGTAATATCTCCAAGTTTGCAGATGACACAAAGCTGGGTGGGCGTGTGTGCTGCGATGGGAATGCCGAGAAACTCCAGTATGATTTGGACAGGTTGGGTGATTGGGCAGAAGCGTGGCAGATGCAGTATAATGTGGATAAATGCGAGTTTATCCACTTTGGTGGCAAAAACAGAAAGGCAGATTATTATCTGAACGGCAATAGATTGGGAGAAGGGGAAGTGCAACGAGACCTGGGTGTCCTTGTGCACCAGTCGCTGAAGGTAAGCATGCAGGTACAGCAGGCGGTTAAGAAGGCAAATGGTATGTTGGCCTTCGTAGAGAGAGGGTTTGAGTACAGGAACAAGGATGTTTTGCTGCAGCTGTACAGGGCCTTGGTGAGACCACACCTTGAGTATTGTGTGCAGTTTTGGTCGCCTTATCTGAGGAAGGATGTTCTTGCCATGGAGGGTGTGCAGCGAAGATTCACCAGACTGATACCTGGGATGGCAGGAATGACGTACGAGGAGAGATTGGGTCGATTGGGCTTATACTCGCTGGAGTTTAGAAGAATGAGAGGGGATCTCATTGAAACTTTAAAAATTCTAACAGGGCTAGACAGACTGGATGCAGGAAGGATGTTCCCGATGGCGGGTGAGTCCAGAACAAGAGGTCACCGTCTAAAGATAAGGGGTAAGCCATTTAGGACTGAGATGAGGAGGAATTTCTTCACCCAGAGAGTGGTGAACCTGTGGAATTCTCTACCACAGAAGGCAGTTGAGGCCAAGTCAGTAAATATATTCAAGAAGGAGTTAGATATATTTCTGAAGGCTAAAGGTATCAAGGGATATGGGGAGAAGGCAGGGACAGGGTACTGAGTTTGGATGATCAGCCATGATCTCATCGAATGGCGGAGCAGGCTCGAGGGGCCGAATGGCCTACTCCTGCTCCTATCTTCTATGTTTCTATGTACACTTCGGTGAAGGTGTTGACGATGGTTTGGAGTTAAACCTCCGAATGAGCGCAGACGCAAGCGTCGTCTGCACACTGTAATTCGATGACAAAGGATGGGAAGACCTTGGATCTGGACTGGAGGTGACGGAGGTTGAACAGTTTCCCGTTTGTTCTGTAAGTTAGCTCCACTCCAGCGGGGAGCTTACTGAGGGTGAGATGGAGCATTGCAGCAAGGAAGAGCGAGAAAAGTGTTGGTGCGATGACACAGCCTTGCTTGACCCCGGTCCATACGTGAATTGGGTCTGTAGTGGAACCGTTGGTCAGGATCACGGCTTGCATGTCATCGTGAAGCAGGCGGAGGATGGTGACAAACTTTTGAGGGCAGCCGAATTTGAGGAGGACACTCCATAATCCCTCATGGTTGACCGTGTCAAAGGCCTTTGTGAGATCAAAGAAGCCCATGTACAGCGGTTGGTGCTGTTCCCTGTATTTCTCTTGTAATTGACGTGCGGTGAAGATCGTGTCCATTGTGCCCCTTAGTGGGCGGAATCTGCATTGCGACTCTGGGAGGAGCTCTTCGGCCACTGGGAGAAGGCAATTGAGGAGGATCTTGCGATAGCACTCCACGGCATAACTCACCCAACCCAATGATCTGATGACATTGGAGAACCACTTTTTTATGGGTCTCTGGATCTCATGTCAGAACTACTTCCTTCATGAGCTGCAGGAGATCATTACAGACATCAAATGTTAAGTTTTTCAAGTAAAATGTGAATTTTGTGATAAGATGCCCACCCCTTATGAATATACAAAAAGAAAGGCGAGAAAAGACCAACAGGCCCATCCATGCTCACCCTATCCATTAGATGGTTCAACATTATGCACCACCCTTCCTAGCTACCAGTAATACTTTTGGAGGAAGGCAACAAAAAACAAAAAAATGAACCTGTGGCCAGACTCTGGAAAAATTCAAGGAAATTCCTCCCTGACTGCCTAAAGCAGTCAAGCTTGCTCCAGGAAACCATTGAATGTATTCTCATGTAGATCACATGACATGACATTTAGATTAACTACAGAAATGACTGTGCTTGGCTTTACCTTTTGGTCGGTTTGTGTAAAATCAATGGTTTCTAAATATCTATAATTATACCTTACCTCTTTACTATAGAATTTCATAAAAAACAATTTGAGTTTGAAAAGTGATATGATTATTAAAACCCAATGATTTCTGTCTAATCAAGTCTTATAGAAGCAAAATTCCAAAGAAAAATACATGATGAGGAAGCCAATTTGTGTGGATGCTGTAATTATGCTGTCATTCAACATGGTACAATGTAGCTCGAAGCAGTGCATTTAAACAGATTGTGTCACCAAATGCTTTCTCAAATTTGTAAGAACGTTTTAAAAAATCACAAAAATGAGTAAGTTTACTCTGATGATAAAAAGGATGTGCATTGCTTGAAGATAGGAACATTTGTTTCATTTTTAAGCTTTCATATCGGTTCAATATTTGTAATTGGCTTTGTATATATGTTGATTATGAAGAACCATATTGTTTCTAAGCTGAATCTATTTAATGCTTTATAACATTTGTTTTTCATGCATTTAAGGAGTTTGTGCTAGATATCTGCAGTTCATTCTTGCCCTCGTCCCATATGCAACAGATGCTGACAGATTTAGAGCTTGATTTGTGCCTGTGTAAAAGGCAGCAGTGTATAAGAAGGGTTACATTTCCATTTTTTCCTTTCAATGCTGTATTCTGCAGAATTTTTCTTAAGCTTTCTAACATCTGTACTTCTCCCCGTTGCCTATCCCAGTCATTATGCAAGCCACTGGACATCGACATCTGAGTAAATGTTCAAAATTTGTTGACTCTGTCAAGGACATCTTAATGTCTAATTTTAACTTATACCATTGTGCTTAACTATTTCAGCTTCTTATAATATTTCATAGGTGCTTTGGATCTGTCTCTTACTAAACGTTCTCAATTGATTTGATTATGCCCTGTTTATCCTTCACATGTAATGAGCAGATCCTGATATTAAGTTCCTATGTTCTCATGAAACATCCAATCTATCCTCTTATGTACAGGTCCAGTTTGTTTCCATCTGTGACAGATCTGCTTAAAATATTCCCATCTGCCATGTGTGCTCCACAGATAAATCTTTATATTGGTCACTCTAGTCCCTCCAAACATGATTAAAATGTTTCTTGTAATGTAGCTAAGCATTGCAACTGAACGCAGTCAACCCTCCTAGAGCATGAAAAAAGACAAGTGAAAACAAACAGAACTGGAAAAGAAGAAATATACTGGTGCAAAAAAATGCATGGGAAAGCCAAACTGGGAAGAGGGATTGTTGTTTTTTTTTTTAAAAAAAGGGCATTTCTGGAAATAAAATCTTCTAATTAAAGGTCTTGCCTCCAGTGTGCAACCATCATGTGACACCTCCAAAGCATCAATCATCCTTAGAGCAAAAAAACACGATTGGTCGAAATGATCACTTATCTGTTAAGTTTCCAATCGACTATCTGATTGACTAAATGTGATTGAATCAAAAAGTACCAATAAAGTTAGCAGAAAACTGAGCAATCAAAGCTGCTCTTCACTAACAAGCAAGTACGACAAAACAATCACAAAACATAATGGCCCGGATTTTCCGAGGCCGATTTGTGTGTACGCGGCCGTAAGTGCCCCGCAAGATCCGGGTTTCCGCATGCGATGCGCATGCGCGAAAACCCAGAACCTGCGATCTGTCAAGTTTCAGCTTGACAGAACCACCACATCTCCGGGAAATGGACATTTGCTGGTGCAGAGTTGGGTTATTTGCCCAGTGAATGCCCACAAAACCCTTACGCCTGGTAAAAGCAGGCATAAGGCCTCCTTTTACCAGCGTAAGGGTTTAAATAAATATTAAAATATATTTTTTTAAATGATTCAACAATACAAAAACCTTTAAAATTAGTTTAGGTTATTTTTGGCCCCTTGAAAAATGTTTACATTTATTTTTCAAAAAATTAAATTTTTGTTTTAAATGTTTAATTAAATTGTATTTAATTAATTTTGAACATGTGATGATTTATTTTTATTTCAGTGCTGCGAAATGTATTTTTTAGGGGATTCCTAATTATACTTGTGGGGATTCCGTATGTAAATGGTATCCCCATAAGCATAATGGGAATTGACGTAATAAAGACTCACTACGCACTTGAACATAAAGCAAGGCTTTAATCAACTTGTAACAAAACATGGAGGTCTAGTTAGCAGTCACTAGCTTCCTGTTTCCAGATTGTCTCTGCCCAAGGTGGGCCCATGCCTGAGTATTTATACTCCCTGGACGGCACCCCAGCTGGCCACCCAGTAGTACTTCCTGAGTTGTTACTTGCGATTTATGACATTCTTCCTCCCTAAAAGGTTTGGAAGTCCAGTCTTCCTTTAACGGACTAGGCGGACCAGAAATAGCCGCAGACGTTTAGCTCTCTGCTTGTGACTGGAAGGCACGTCTCCCCGGACCGTGTCCTGGGGACTGGGTCGCTTGGCCCGTACCGGTAAGTCAGTAGAGTCCGCGTCATCTTGATCATCCTGTGGAGGACTGGGAATATCATGACTCCGGGTGCGGGTCCCCACAGGTGCTGAGCTGGCCTCATCCCGGGTCGTGGCTGGAGATTGTCCGGCGTCCTGGTTTCGGGTGGCCATCCTACGGGGAGCGTCCAGCTCCCTGAGTTGATCCGGTAGCGTTGCCGGCAGATCCCCTGATGTCCCAGGCGGGGCGTCATTTTCATAGGGGTGCGGAGTGTTGATATCATTGTTGGGGGATCCTTCATCATTCGGGCCCGTGTGACCGGTTGGGCAGGGAGCCAGATCTCGGAGCGAGACGGTGGTCTCCCGGCCATCAGGGTACCGTACGTGCGCATACGTGGGGTTTACCTCCGTTAACTCCACCTCGTCAACGAGAGGGTCGTTTTTGGCAGACCGGACGAACCTCCGGAGTAGTACCGGGCCTGGAGCCACCAACCATGACGGTAGAGACGTCCCATGTGTAGAGCGACGCCGGAATTTGAAGAATCGCTCATGAGGCGTGACATTAGTAGATGTGGAGAGAAGAGACCTGATAGAGTGTAACGCGTCGGGGAGCACCGTTTCCCACTGCTGGTCCGGCAGGTTGCGTGACCTTAGTGCCAGACGGACAGCGTTCCAGATGATGGCATTGTATCGTTCAACCTGTCCGTTACCGATTGGGTGATATGGTGTCGTCCTACTTGAGGCGATTCCCCGTTGGGAGAGATAACTTTTAAGTTCACTCGACATAAAGGAGGGACCCCGATCAGTGTGGATAAAATTGGCCGTCCCGCAAAGGGAAAAGACCTGATCGAGGCATTTAATTACCGTAGAGGTAAGCATATTAGGGCAGGGGAAGGCGAAGGGAAAGCGTGAATACTCGTCCACCATCGTAAGTAGGTAGGTGTTCCTTGTCGACGAAGGCAATGGCCCTTTAAAGTCTATGCTGAGCCTCTGCATAGGCTGCATTGCATGTATGAGTAAGCCATCTGATGGGTGAAAGAATTGTGGTTTCAATTCTGCACAAATCCTACAGGAGGAGCATGTTTTCTTTACGTCCTCGGTTGAAAATGGTAGATTTTTGGAGCGCACAAAGTGCAACATGCGGGTCACACCAGGATGGCATAAGTCCATATGCAAATCCGCCAGAGTCGACGTTGACATTGAGGAGCAAAATGCCCGTGTGAAGGTATCTGGGGCCACGTTCTGTTTGCCGGGTCGGTAACAGATAGTATATCCAAAGGCAGCCAGCTCCATCCTCCAGAGTTGAATTTTATTATTTTTGATTTTCGTGCGCCTCCGGTTATCCAACATGAAGGCCACAGAGCGCTGGTCAGTTATAAGCGTAAAATGACGCCGAGCAAGAAAATGACCCCATTGGCGTACAGCCTCGATGATGGCCGTAGCCTCCTTCTCGACGGGGGGGTAATGGAGCTCGCTACCCTGCAAGGTTCTGGATAGGAATGCCACGGGTCGGCCACCTTGATTCAAGGTAGCGGAGATCGCCACCTCCGATGCATCGCATTCGACCACAAAAGGAAGATTTTCGTCAATGGAGCGAAGCGTGGCTTTCTCCAGCTGTCGTTTGAGGAGGTTGAAGGCAGAAATAGCTGTAGCTTCCAATGGAAAAGACTTCGCATGGAGCAGGGGCTGTATTTTATCGGAGAAGTGTGGTATCCATTTTGCGTAATAAGCAAACATGCCAAGTGCCCGACGAAGAGAGCCGAGGTTCGTCGGGGGAGGGAGCTCCTGAAGTGGACGAAGTCGCTCTGGGTCCGGTTTAATAACACCGTTGCCCACCCAGTAGCCAAGAATGTTCACCGATGGCACCGACTTCACCGATTTGGATTCGTTTAACGTTAAGTGGCGACGGCGGAGTACGTCAAAAAATCTCTGAAGATTGGCGTCATGCTCCTTTTGATCATGGCCGGCAATAGTGATATTGTCTAAATACGGAAAGGTATCCGTCAAGTTCTCTTGCCGGACTAGGCCATCCATGGCCCGTTGGAAGACGGCCACCCCATTGGTGACCCCGAATGGAAGGCGGCGAAACTGGAAAAGCCGACCATTGGCCTCAAAGGCCGTATACTTCTTGTCGGAGTCTTGCAGTGGCACCTGATGGTACGCGCTTTTTAAATCGAAGGTCGAGAATACCTTGTATTTGGCAAGGTTGTTGACCATGTCATCTATGCGTGGCAGCGGGTAGGCATCCAGATCGGTATATAGATTAATAGTCTGCGAATAATCGATACACAGACGTTTTTTATGTTGTTTTAAGGGATTCCTCACGATGACGACCTGAGCCCGCCAGGGAGATGAACATGGCTCGATAATACCGTCGACTAAAAGGCGAGAGATTTCCGCCTCAATAAACGCTCGATTATCTTGGCTAAAGCGCCGCGATTTGGTGGCTATGGGTTTACAGCGGGGGGGAAGATTGGCAAACAGGGAGGGTTCACCGAGTAAGGCCGCCGAGAGTGCACAAAACGGCACCTTAGAAATGGTAAGCTCCGGCCTTGGCCCTCCAAACTCAAAAGTGATCTTCTTGTGCTGCTTCTGGAAGTCCTGTCCCAGAAGCACATCGCTGCATAAGTTTGCGAGTACTCCGAGCCGGGTGGAGAGATACGTGCGGCCGTTGAGGATGAGGTTGACCAGACAGAAGCCAGAAGAATTGGTGGTCAGAGTCGTCAGAGCCATTGCAATCTCCCTGTCCGAGGGATAAATGTGCAGTTTTAACCTGTTGACAGCCCGCTTACTAATGAAGCTGTCAGAGCTGCAGGAGTCGATTAGCGCGCTTAGAGTGTGCCCATTTACTGAAACCTTCGTGGCTGCATGGGACAAACTTTGGGGAAAAACAGCCGTGATGGGAGGAGGGGCAATTTTCCCTTCGGCAACTGTAGCCTTAACAGTAGTTCTTGGGGGAGGAGCAGCTCCATAGATAGCAGCTGTGAAGCTAACAGGAGCTCTCGACCGGTATACTTTAGAGGAGCGGCCTTTCTTGTTAGCAAAGGCCCGTGACTGGCATACCTTGGGAAAGTGTCCTTTCTTGCTGCAATGATTGCAGGTCACATTACGAGCCGGGCAAAATTTTCTGTGATGGCACGCCCCTCCACAAAAGAAACACTTTCTTCCTGATTGCCAGGATGCTGCTAGGGCGGGGTCGTCATCAGCGAAGGCCTCTAGGGTAGGGTCGTCGTCTGTTAGAGTAGAGTCAACATCAGTGGGGGCATCCGCCCGAGACCTACCGAAAGACTCATTAAAGGAGATAGCCGCCGCCCGTGCACGTGGTGGGAGATAAGTGTCTGCATTTTTCTTGGCCAAGTCCAAGGAACACGCCTGGTCATAAGCAGCCCGTAAATTGAGGGTTTTATTTTCCAGCAGGCGCTGACGTATAAAAGGGGACGCGATTCCATTGATAAAGGAATCGCGGATTAGTTCCTCTTGATACTGTTCAGCTGAAACTGCTTTAAGGTTACAATCCTTGCTGAGCCTGCGAAGTTTCTGGAGAAATTCATCGAGTGATTTCCCAGGCTGCTGCCGAGTTGTGGCCAGTAGGTGTCGAGCAAAGATTTCATTTGGGGACTTGACATATAGCTGCTGTAAGATTTCGATAGCAGTGTCATAGTCTATACAGTCCTCAATATAATCATACACATGAGGAGACACGTAGTTGATAAGCATTCGTAACTTATTAGGGACATCCGCCCCACATTCTTCAAGAAAGTTGCTAAAGGTACGAAACCAATGCTTCCATACCTTTGCTGCCGCAGGCCCCTTTGTGATTGGTTGGGCTGGCCCATGTGATTCCCAGGGACGCTTGCGAACCACGTGCCCCTGGGATACGTGGGCCATTACACAGGCGTACACCTGCAGGCCCAGGAGCACGAGTCTTCGAAGATACGGAGGCACAAGGTAGGTGCGGAGTTTACTTGCGGTTCGGAGGCATTCGCCCGCGGGAAGCCTCCGACCGCAATTTCCAGCCCAATGTGTCCAAATTATTTTCGGCCACCATTTTTCTTCTCCACTGAGGCGAGTATATAGCTAAAATAGCTTTTAGAACCTAACAAAGAAAATGACACAATTCCGCAAAAACAAAATTATTAAACTTACACATAAAATTGGTTACTTTATGTTAGAAATGTCTGCAAGAACTTTTCTCACATAGACTTGCCTTTCTGTCTGGAGCCTGGGACTTGAATTGGAAATTTCATCTGGGCCTGAGTACTGGAATTTTCAGCTGCTATTGACAAATTCTATGTATATGTGAGAGAGATACATCATGGAAAATGTTTAAGTATGTTGTGGAATTACAATATGCAGAGTGCACCAGGAAAACCCATGTTATAGGAACATAGGAACAGGGTAGGCCATTCAGCCCTCGAGCCTCTTCCACTGTTTTATTAGATCATGGCTAATCTGTACCTCAATCCCATTTACCCGCCTTTGCTTCATATCCCATGAAACCCTTACCTAACAAAAATCTATCAATCTCAGTCTTGAAAGCTTCAATTGACTCAGCATCCACAGCCTTTTAGGGGAGAGAGTTCCAGATTTCTACTCCCCTCTGAGTGAAGAACTGCTTCCTGATTTCACTCCTGAATGGCCCGGCTCTAATTTTAAGATTATGCCCCCCTGTTTTGGAGACCCCCACCAGAGGAAATAGTTTCTCTCTATATACCCTATTGAATGCTTTTATCATTTTAAACACCTTGTTTAGATCACCCCTCAATACTCAAGGGAATAAAAGCCAGTATATGACAATCAGGTAGAAAAGTATCATGGGGTTTTATGTTCTGTGGTAAATTTTTATGGGTGTGAAAGAGATGCATCTTGACAGTTGCAATTTGTACCCTCTTCCTGTGAAACTACAATGCCTAGATGTCACTAGGCAAAACATTTACAAATAACAGCTGTGAGGCATGAGTGGTCGGGAAAAAAATAAATGAAAAGTGTACATCACACGTGCAACTGGTCGGCTCAAATACCATTTCCATAAATTAACGAATCGCAACTGAACAGATACAATGTGGGGAATTTTGCCAGCCCTGGGGAGGCGGGTATGGATGCAGGACTGCCGCGAAAATGGCAAAAACTGGGAGCGGGTATCAACCCCGCTCCCAACCCGCCTCCGTGCCATCTTCCCAGGAGGGGGGTCCCCAACTTGCGCAGGGACCCGTCTCCTTGAGGCGGGAAGGGGATTAGAGCCACTTAACTGCCTGTTAACAGGCAATTAAGAGGCTAATCCCCATTTTACCCACACAAGTGCGGACTTCCCGACGGCTGCGAACCTCGCCAGGGTCAGCGAGGCGAGCAGTGGGTTTGTGGGGGTGAGAGGGGTCGGAAAGTGCACTGTGGAGGTGAGTGATGGGTGCAAGTGTGGACAGGTAAGTATGAGAGGTGAGTGCAAAGTGTTAGAAAAAATGTACTTACCTTTGTTTCTTTCTGCAGGCTTCAACCCTTGGGGATCCGGAGTTGCTTCATCTCAATGGCAGAGATGACAGAATGGCTGCTGCATTCTCCGATGCAGGAGCCATCTGATTTCTGCTAAGGAGAGAGGTTTGGTAAGTCTTCAGTCCAAGGGCTTACCTTTGAACAGAGATTGTCAGTGTTTGACAGCTTCTCAAAGCTGTCAAACGATGACAATTCATCTGTCAATTTTTTGGCACGTCATACGCTGACGTCCTCTGTCACTGGCTTTCCCTTAATTGGCCTGCTAAGCCCGCAGGGCGGGCTTAACGAGGTCAATCAAGGGAAAATAGCGTGGGTTGGCCGGACGTCGTTGGGGGCGGGACTGAAACTCGACAAGCAGCAGTCTCGCCCCCAACGCGTCTCCATTGATAAAATCCAGCCCAATCAGTATCAATTAACAAGTAGCAAGAAGGTATAAAAACTACAAATAAAGAATCAGCAGCCTGCAAACAGCTGCCAATAAAAGAAATTAGAAAGATCCCAACAAAATCATTCCAAATATTTCTTGAAAATTGTTTCGATAACTATCTTGTTTCCCCACTAAATGTGCAAGAGTTTATGTCGACGTTAATATACATGGTAACTTTTTGATATTAATGTTCAGAGAATGGGCTGGGACTTCACTTTTTTGTCGATTATAAGCAGCATATCAATATAACCGATTTTGACATAAGTAGGTACAACTGTATACAGGAAACTTTCGTTTATCCGGCATCGACGGGACCGGCGTGGTGCCGGTTTATCGAAAGTACCGGATAACAGAGAGTTATATCTACCGAGGCTATTTTTAACAAAGAGACTCCAAGCAGCACGGGAGAATCTACTCATGCTACTGCAATGTTTCGGACTTGCGACAGCGCCAGGAGGCCGAGTAGTGGCACTTTTGAAAAGTACCCCTACTGACTAAATCGGCGTTCGCGGACTCAGACTCGGGATCGGCAACATTGCCGGTTATTTGAGAGGATTTTTCGGAGCACTCGGCGTTCGCGGAGACTCGACTGCGACTCGGCAACATTGCCGGTTATTTGAGAGGAGTTTTCGGAGGATGATTTTTGCCGGTTAAGCGAGAATTCCGGATATTTGGGTGCCGGATAAACGAAAGTTTCCTGTAATAAAGTAGTATTAAGACGAATTGATGAATTTTACAATCCAACTAGTAATTCCATGCACATCTATATATGTATGGCATACAAGTACTATGCATGTTTCTATATCAGTAAGTTTCAAAAACATTGGAAATTGATATAATGGCCCGGATTTTGTGGTCAGCAGCAACAGTTCCTGTTCATAAGAACATCAGAAATAGGAGCAGGAGTAGGCCACTTACCCACCCTATCCCCATATCCCTTGATTCCCTTAGTGCCCAAAAATCTATTGATTTCTGTCTTTAATATACTCAACCACTGAGCATCCACAGCTTTCTGGGGTAGAGAATTCCAAAGATTCACAACACTTTGAATGAAGAAATTTCTCCTCATCTCAGTCTCAAATGGCTGACCCTTTATCCTGACACTATGACCCCTAGTTCTAGACTCTCCAGCCAGGAGAACCAGCCTCTCAGCATCTACCCTGTTAAGCCCTCTAAGAATTTTATACATTACAATGAGACCTCTCATTCTTCTAAACTCCAGAGAATATAGGCCCATTCTGCTTATCTCTCCTCATAGGAGAGCCCTCTCATTCCAGGAATCAATCTAGTGAACCTTCATTGCACCGCCTCCAAGGCATGTATATCCGTCCTTAGGTAAGGAGTCCAAAACTGTACACAGTACTCCAGCTGTGGTCTTGTCAAAGCCCGACATTTTTTTTTTTATTCGCTTATGGGATGTGGTTGTCGCTGGCAAGGCCAGCATTTATTGCCCATCCCCAGTTGTCTTTGAGAAGGTGGTGGTGAACCACCTTCTTGAACCGCTGCAGTGCGTGTGGGGAAGGTACTCCTACTGTGCTGTTAGGTAGGGAGTTCCAGGATTTTGACCCAGCGACGATGAAGGAACGGCGATATACTTCTAAGTCAGGATGGTGTGTGGAGGGGAACGTGGAGGTGGTGGTGTTCCCATGCGCCTGCTGCCCTTGTCCTTCTAGGTGGAAGAGGTCGCGGGTCGCAGGTTTGGGAGGTGTTGCCGAAGAAGCCTTGGCGAGTTGCTGCAGTGCATCTTGTAGATGGTACACACTGCAGCCACGGTACGCTGGTGGTGGAGGGAGTGAATGTTTAAAGTGGTGGATGGGGTGCCAATCAAACGGGCTGCTTTGTCCTGGATGGTGTCGAGCTTCTTGAGTGTTGTTGGAGCTGCACTCGTCCAGGCAAGTGGAGAGTATTCCATCACACTCCTTACTTGTGCCTTGTAGACGGTGGAAAGGCTTTGGGGAGTCAGGAGGTGAGACACTCGCCGCAGAATACCTAGCCTCTGACCTGCTCTTGTAGCCACAGTATTTCTGTGGCTGGTCCAGTTAAGTTTCTGGTCAATGGTGACCCCCCAGGATGTTGATGGTGGGGGATTCGGCGATGGTAATGCCGTTGAATGTCAAGGGGAGGTGGTTAGACTCTCGCTTGTTGGAGATACTCATTGCCTGACACTTCTGTGGCGTGAATGTTACCTGCCACTTATCAGCCCAAGCCTGAACGTCGTCCAGGTCTTGTTGCATGCGGGCATGGACTGCTTCATTATTTGAGGAGATGTGAATGGCACTGAACATTGTGCAGTCATCAGCGAACATCCCCATTTCTGACCTTATGTTGGAGGGAAGATCATTGATGAAGCAGCTGAAGATGGTTGGGTCTTGGACACTGCCCTGAGGAACTCCTGCAGCGATGTCCTGGGGCTGTGATGATTGACCTTCAATCACCACAACCATCTTCATTTGTGCTAGGTATGACTCCAGCCAGTGGAGCATTTTTCCCCTGATTCCCATTGACTTCAGTTTTACTAGGGCTCCTTGATGCCACACTCGGTCAAATGCTGCCTTGATGTCAAGGGCAGTCACTCTCAGCTCACCTCTGGAATTCAGCTCCTTTAACCATGTTTGGACCAAGTCTGTAATGAGGTCGGGAGCCGAGTGGACTCGGCGGAACCCAAACTGGGCATCAGTGAGCAGGTTCTTGGTGAGTAAGTGCCGCTTGATAGCACTGTCGATGGCACCTTCCATCACTTTGCTGATGATTGAGAGTAGACTGATGGGGCGGTAATTGGCCGGGTTGGATTTGTCCTGCTTTTTGTGGACAGGACATACCTGGGCAGTTTTCCACATTGTCAGATAGATCCCAGTGTTGTAGCTGTACTGGAACAGCTTGGCTAGAGGCGCGGCTAGTTCTGGAGCACAAGTCTTCAGCACGATAGCCGAGATGTTGTCGGGGCCCATAGTCTTTGCTGTGTCCAGTGCGCTCAGCTGTTTCTTGATATCACCTGGAATGAATTGAATTGCAGCAAGACTTCCTTACTCTTGTACTCCAACCTCCTTGCAATAAAGGCTAACATACCATTTGGCTTCCTAATTGCTTGCTGTACCTACATGTTAACTTTCTGTGATACATGCACAAGGATCCCCAAATCCCTCTGAATACTAACATTTACTAGTCTCTCGCCTTCTAAAAAAATATTCTGCTGTTCCATTCTTTCTACCAAAGTGGATAATTTCACACTTTCCCACATTATACTTTATCTGCCACCTTCTTGCCCAATCACTTAACCAGTATATATCCCTTTGCAACCTCTTTGTGTCCTCCTCAGAGCTTACTTTCCCACCTAACTTTGTATCGTCAGCAAACTTGGATACATTACACTTAGTCTCCTCATCTAAGTCATTGATATAGATTGTAAATAGCTGAGGCCAAAGCACTGATCCTTGCGGCAGTCCACTAGTTACACTCTGCCATCCCGAAAATGACCTGTTTATTCCTACTCTCTGTTTTCTGTCCTTTTACCAATCCGCAATCCATGACAACATATTACCCCCAATCCCATGCATCCTACTCTGTGTAACGACCTCTTGTGTGGCACCTTATCGAATGCCTTCTGAAAATCCAAATATACTACATCCACTGGTTTCCCCTTATCTACGCTACTAGTTACACCCTCAAAAAACTCTAATAGATTTGTCAAACATGATTTCCCTTTCATAAAACCATGTTGACTCTGCCTAATCATATTGTGATTTTTCAAGTGCCCTGTTACCACACCCCTAATAATAGGTTCTAGCATTTTCCCTACTACTGATGTCAGGCTAACTGGCCTATAGTTCCCTGTTTTCTCTCTCCCTCCTTTCTTGAACATTACATTTGCTACCTTCCAATCCACGGGGACTGTTCTAGAATCTAGGGAAATCTGGAAGATCAAAACCAATGCATCCACTATCTCTGCAGCCACCTCTTTTAAAACCCGAAGGTGTAGGCCATCAGATTCAGGGGATTTGTCGGCTTTTAGTCCCATTAATTTCACCAGTATTTTTCTTTACTAATATTATTTACTTTAAGTCCCTCACTCTCATTAGACCCTTGGTTCCCCACAATTTCCAGTGTGTTCTTTGTGTCTTCTACTGTGAAGACAGATACAAAATATTTGTTTAACATCTTTGCCATTTCCTTATTCCCTATTATAATTTATCCTGTCTCTGCCTCTAAGGGACCCACATTTACTTTCATTAATCTCTTCCTTTTTACAATCTGTTTTCATATTTCTTGCTAGTTTACTCTCATTCTATTTTCTACCTCTTCATCAATCTCTTGGTCATCCTTTGCTGATTTCCCAATCCTCAGGCTTACTACTCTTTCTGGCAACATTGTAAGCTTTCTCTTTTAATCTAATACTATCCTTAACTTCTCTAGTTAGTCATGGCTGTACCACTTTTCCAGTGGCGTTTTTATTCCTCAAGGGAATGTATATTCATTGAGAATTATGAATAATGTTGTTAAATGTTTGCCATTGCTTAACTACTATCATATCTTTTAATCTAATTTCCCAATCTACCTCAGCCAACTCGCCCCTCATACCTCCGTAATTGGCTTTGTTTAAATTTAAGACCCTAGTTTCAGACTGTACCACATCACTCTCAAACTTAATGTGAAATTCTATCATATTATGAATACTCTTCCCCAGAGGATCCTTTACTATAAGATTACTAATTAGCCTTGTTACATTACACAATGCTAGATCTAAAATAGCCTGTTCCCTAGTTATTTCCTCAACATATTGTTCTAGAAAACTGTCTTGAATGCATTCCATGAACTCGTCCTCCAAACTACTTTTGCCAATTTGGTTTGCTCAGTCTATATGAAGATTAAAGTCCCCCACGATTATTGCATTACCCTTGTTACATGCTCCTCTAATGTCCTGATTTATACTCTGTCCAACACTATGATTACTATTAAGGGGCCTATAAATTACTCTCACCCGTGTTTTCTGCCCTTTGTTAGTTCGTAGCTCCACCCATACTGATTCTACATCCTGATTTTCTGGGCTAATATCCTTTCTCCCTACTGCCTTTATCTCATCCTTTATTATCAGGACTACCCCACCTCCTTTTCCATTTTGCCTATCTTTTCTAAAAGTCAAGCACCCTGGAATATTTCGGGCTCAATTTTAATAGCCCTGAGGAGGTGGGTTTGGAGGGGAGTCAGCTGCGAAAATCGGAAAAAATGGCTTCAGACACCCAACCCGCCTCCATCCCGCCCCCACGCGATTTTCGTGAGTGTCGGGTCAGCCGCTCCCAAACTGACCCGACTCCAACCGGTGGGACAGGTAGTTAAGAGCCTGTTAACTGCCTTGATAATCCTATTTTGATAGAGGTTTCCCATTTTCGTGCCTCTGGCTCCTGTTTCCTGTCTTGTCAGAAACAGTCCAGCTGCAAGGAGACGAGTTGGTGGAGGACATGATATGTAGTCATTATTGGTGCAGCACTTTAAAAGCACTCCTGTAATATGGCTGGCATTCAAATGCAACAACTTTGTTGTTGGAGGTTTGGGATAAGATTTTGCAAATCTAATGACCTTGTGACTGGTCAAGCTGACACACATCTGCTGTTTGAACTGATTGGAATAATTTCAGGCCACTCTGAGTGTACGCTTGCAAGCTTCTTGCCTCAACTGAAATCTAAAACAACGGGATGGGAACCATTTCCATCCTCTCATCCTGGTCGTCAGATTTGGAGGAAGAGCAGCGCGGCTTAGTGCTGCTGGATGAACAAGTGGCTCAGCACACAGCCTCCTTGGAGGAAGATGAAGAGGACGAGGAGGAGGATGAGTAGGAGGACGGGGAGTGATGTCTTCAAAGGCCGGATGTGGCCAATCCAGCAGCAGGCGACCGCACTGATGGTCGTCAGACAAGGGATGCACTCAGCCATGCCAGATTCGCGTATGCTAACGCTTCAACTACAGGTGGCTGGCACATGGAGATGAATATAAGTCCGACAGTCTCAAACCCCAGGCATCATCTGTCCAATAAATGGTGGTTTGCGCTCAGTGTCACCACCAACATTCTACATGGAAATCACCCTGAGCCCTCACTCTTGAACTTCCATTTCCCAGAACACAGAGGCCACATTTTAGGTGATCTCAGCAGATCATTAAACCTTTTTCGACACTAAACCCATGTGCGTCTGCACACAGATCTTGAGCTCACCTCCTCAGCAATTTGCAGCCAAGCTGCCTTGGTTTGTTGAGGAGGCTTCCTCCTTCCGTTTCCAGGGAAGAGGAGCTCCTGACGTCCTCTAACTCCCTCAACAAGAGCATGGAGAGAGCCCTCATTGAACCTGGGTGCAGCCTTAGTTTTTGGGGCTGCCATTCCTGCAGCTCCCAGCACCTTTAAGAGAAAAAAGTATTAATATTATTAAGCAAATCTTTGGAACACA
Source organism: Squalus acanthias (assembly GCA_030390025.1). Taxonomy (NCBI): domain Eukaryota; kingdom Metazoa; phylum Chordata; class Chondrichthyes; order Squaliformes; family Squalidae; genus Squalus; species Squalus acanthias. The sequence continues at coordinate 46,366,591 of CM059429.1, forward strand.
TCTGGCATCTTTTTCATTTCATAGTCAGATAATAAAGTCATATATCAAAAAATCATGAATCTCTTTCAGCAATATCATTCATTAAATTTTGTTCAGAACAGACGCTGTCAACTCCCCTTTCAAGATACTAAAGCACCAAGCCATCCCAATGACATTTGTATGCAAAGGGGACATGGCCCGTTTAAACTTTCAAACAAACAACGCGTCATCAGACGCGAGAAACTGACATCCTGCAAGCAATTGCCTGGAGGGACCCGCACGTCGGCTGTAACGAGGCCAATGAAGCCAAAATCGGAAGTGCTGGGAGGCGGCAGCTGGGTGTGGGTCTGAAAGCTGCCGAGCAGCGGGCCCGCTCTCAACCGGCATCCATTATTAAAATCGAGCCCTTAGTTCCCAACCTTGGTTACCCTGCAACCATGTTTCAGCGATGGCTACTAGATCAAATCCATTTATCTCTATTTGTGCCATTAATTCATCTATCTTGTTCAGCATGCTTTGTGCATTCAGATATAACACCTTTAATTTTAACTTTTTACTATTTTTCCCTGATGTGGCCTTAGTCACTAATTCCCTATTACCGTTATTAAACTCTCTGTCCATTCCTGACACAATCTGCTTGATTTTACCCATATCACTACTCTGCTCTACAGCCTTCACATTTCCCTTCAGACTTATAAATTTACCCTTATCTGAACCCACCCATAGACTTTTCATGGGCTTTTCGCAGCAACTAACGATTAAATTATAATTAGAGTAGCACTTCTGCAACTATTCCAGAGTCACCATTTTGCAAGTGAGCTCAATATTGCATCTGTGTCTCTGGGTAAAACAATTTGAAGTATTTAAAAAAAACAGTACCCTTATTAGAAATAAAAGCATGTTAACTTTGTTACATTCAAAACAAATAATGAATTTATTTCCTTCAATTATTGTGAATGTTTCCAGATGTATTTTATTCTGCTAGTTGCAGCTGTCTGTCCTCACTACATTTTCAAATGCCCAAATTCAAGTGGAATGTTTTTTTCTATTGTTATTTTTAGTCCAAATACCTATCGCTGCAGAGCCCTGTGGAAAGTGAACCATAAGCTATTTTAAATTTCTTTTTTTCAACCATAATTGTTATGGTTGTGTGAATTACCAACTAAAATGGTAAGAAAATAAGTAAAATTATTAAAGCTATCTAGGTTGTTGTGACATTTTGCCTGCTTGGAATTTTAAGTAAATGGACTCACTATTCTTATGCAATGCCTGTGAAATTATTTGAATTTAAATTGAAAAACTGATGTCACAGCAGGTGGACTTTATACAGGACCTCTGAATCAACAATTGAATCATTTATCCAGTAGAGGAAACAGTTATCATGGCCCCTCAGGACTGACCTAGTGACACAGAATACTCTGACCAGAGGAATAACAGAGAAACATTCATAGGAATTAATTAGATAGCGAAGTGAGTAAGTTGATGGAAAGAATAATTTGATTAGGAGTTTAGTTTTCATTAAAAAAATTTAAATGATACATGCTTGAGTAGTTTGTAGCAATTTAAAGTGCACAGCCAATTGTATAGCATGTATCTCCTTTTTGGATGAATATTTTTAAAGTTATTTAAAATAGCATTTTTCGCTGTTCTGCTAAAAGTTAATCATCTGGAATCATTGCTACTAGACTCTAGTTAATGGGCTGGATTTTGCTTAGAAATAGTAGTGAGGCTAACAGCACTCACCGTTATTAAAGTGTAAATTGGACAGCAACTTCCGGCGACTGCACGTGCAGTTAAACGCAGAAATCAGGAAGTTGCTGTCCGAGTTGCCCTGCTCCTCCAGAAGCTGCACTATAACGCCGAGAGACTCGGCATTGAAATACATGGAACAGCGTGAAGTTGTTGTACTTGCGTGATATATACCCACTAAACTCACCAGAAAAAGTTAGGGCATGTCTATTCCAGTGTGAGTAAATTATTAACGGCATGATAAGTCTTAATTGCTGCCAAACAACTTCTCTGGCACTGAAAATTAAGTTTTACAAGTGTGGAGCCTCATTCCTTCAAATTTTAATTATTGTTGGAGATTTTAAAACATAAAACACTTCAATAAATTTTTGTTTACTTTTTCTTTCTGTCTCTTTTATCGCTCTCTTAATCACATCTTTCTTTCCCTCTATTTATTTTGCTTTCTGTACCTGATTTGACATTGAATTAAATAATCTAACTGACAGTTCCTGATTCAGACTCTGTACTGCTCATTAACGATTGTTCAATCTGATTAGTTAAGGAGATATTGGCCCGTAATTTGCAGTTAGTAGTGAAGCAAAGGCATTCGCCGCTAGCCCCGAAGTAAGCTTCTCACAAAGATCTCGTGATCTCTGTGGCAAGAAGTTCGGCTTTTCCAACGTGCAGTTGAAATCAGCACAAGTTAATGGGAAATCCCTAACGTGAGCTGCTGTGACGTAAACAAGCTGTCTAAGCAGCCAATCACAATGCAGAATTCTCACAGACCGAGAACCAGGAAGTGAGTAAGCTCTTTTGATTCTAACTTTTAAAAATGTTATAGAGAGCAAAACAAAGATTGGGGCTCTCACATGGGGAAAAAGTAAACCTGAAATAAAGATGAACAAACTTTTTTAAAACATTTAAAGTTTCTTAATTTTAATTTTTATTAAAATAGATAAATTTGACACTGCACAAAACTAAAATTAGTTTTTCAGGGCCATAACGTTTGTTTAGAAATCAGTACGCTGTTAAAACCCCAGTTACATCTTATCCAAGAGGGTGTAACTTTTAATGGGGTATTTAACAGCGATATTACCACAGACGAGCCAAAGTTTTCGGCAGTTTCCCTGATTTCACAGATTGTCGACGGTGGGTTTGGCGGGGGGGGGCGGGGGGATGGAGGTGGGGGAATTGAATGACTGACTGCAACTTCAGGATTTCTGCATTAGGATGCGCATGCACTGCATCCTGAAGTTGCAATCAGTTTCAAAGGGGTAATAACAGCAAACGCTGTTCATTCGCTGTTATTACCCACTGCAGATTCCGGGCCGTACAGTTGCTTGCCCTGTTCGCACAGGTCCCAGATTCCCTGTGGAGGGCGCTGTGCTGAAATGTCTCTCTAATTACAGTAAGTTCCAGTGCAAAATCTCCTAGAAAGTCTGTGGACAAGTGCAAGTGTAATGAATGACTGGTGACGTTCGTTCACCACTGAGAGCAAAATCCAGCTCATTATTTTCACTGACTTTTGTGCCTTGATATTTTGAGGGCCTTGTTTAGGCCAACTTTTCCAAACTCTAATAAGCAATAGACTAATTAACAAAATTAATCATTTTCAGTTATGAAGGGTTGAAGATGGGAGGCCAGCCAGGAGAGCATTACGAACAGTCTGATTCAGAATGAGCCAGGGAGAGGGATGGAATTGGTGGTGAGAAAACTGAGTTTGTAGCAGGGAACCGAAGACAATGGCTTTGGTCTTCCCAATGTTTAATTGGAGGAAATTGCGGCTCATCCAGAACTGGATGTTAGACAAGCATTTTGACAATGCAGAAACAGTGAGGGGCCGAGAGAGGTGGTGGTGAGGTAGAGCTGGGTGTCGTCAGCATACATGTGGAACCTGACATCATGTCTTTTGATGGTGCTGCCGAGGGACAGCATATAGTTGAGAAATGGGAGGGCCAAGACTAGATCCTTGGGGTACTTCAGTGGTAATGGTGCAAAAGAAGCCATTGCAGGAGATTCTCTGGCTATGACTGGATAGCTACGAGGAAGTAGGGTTGAAAGGGGGATGTGAGTCGTAAGGGATACAAGGAAGAGATGGCCTTGTCTGTGATTGAGACTATGGTAATAGAGAGGCCCCATGAGATGGCAAGGTCGAGGGGGTGGTCGTCAATATGGGTAGGAGAATTTATATGGAGGGGAGAGGTTAAGGGAGGGCAATGAACACAGAGGAGCGAGAGCAAGGTAAGTTGAGATGGAGGTTGAAATAGCCAAGATAAGAAGTCGCTTCATGCAAAGGCCAAAGGTGGAAAGGAGTAAAAGGATATCTTGATGATAAAATTAGGGGTGGGGCTTCGGTGGGCGGTAGCAAACGAGGATTTTAAAGGAGGGGTGAGATGGGTGGAACAAGGTAAGGTGCTCGAAGGAAGAGAAGGTGCTGGAGGAATAGGGAGATAGACCAAGGTGAGATTTGGTGATAAGGGCCACACCAGTTTGGGCAAGGCAGACGGTGGAAGGTGTACCGAGGCATGGAGGCTTCAGTAAGGGGGAAGGTGTGATCACCCGTGAGCCAAATTTCTGTCAAGACCATGCTGTCAATGCAACCATCCACAATAAGGTAATTAAAGGCAAGGGCATTGTTCGCAAGTGAATGGATGTTCTGGAGGGAGATGCGGAGACGGGCGGTAATTGTTAATCCGCAGGCAGGATCTGACTTTTGTCTGTGAGGTGAGTGGTTTCATCAGTGCTCATAACAGGGGTGGAGCCAATAGATTGTTGGCCATATACAGTTTTAAGCATATTATAGAAGTTCTTCATGTCCTTCTGGTCAGCATAGGACTGCAGTTCATCTGCCTTTATGCTCCACCAGGTGTCACACATAATCCTTAGTTCGGTGTGGACTTGTTTACTAATGTTATCATAAGCTTGCTTCTTTTTGGTTGGTGACTTATCCTTTAGCTGTGATGAGTTCTGGTGGTGTTTCTCACCACGTATTCTTTTTATATCATCATCATTTTCATCAAACCAGTCCTGGTGTTTACAGCAGTTGGGCCCAAAACTTCCATAGCTGCATTGTGGGCTGCATTTCTAAAGCAGTTCCAGTCAGCTTCAGCATCACCAGAAGCTGTATTTACAGTAATCAAATGTTTTTGAATAGCTGTGCAGAGTTCTTGGCTTGAGCAAACAGTTATGAGTTTGCTCACATTAACTTATTGAGTGCTTCTTTTGCCCTGGGGCCTCCGAGGAGGTTTAATGTAAATGATGAGTTTTGAGTGAATAAGGCAATGGTCTGTCCAACATTCAGCACCTTTCATTGCCTTGGGGATCTTGACATCATTGATGACCTTTTTTCTGACTAAGATGTAATCAGTCAAATGTCAGTGTTTGGACTGAGGGTACCTCCAAGATGTCTTGATCTTGTTTGACAACCGGAAGATGGTGTTGGTGATAAGGCTTTGTTCAGCACATTGCCTTCGGAGCAGAAGGCTGTTGCTGTTGTAGTTTACAATGCCATGTTTGCCAACGATGCCCGCCAGGTTTTATGGTCTGACCCGACACGAGCGTTGAAGTTGTCCAGGGTGATGAGTTTGTCATTGAGTAGATTGGACCTATACTCTCTAGAGGTTAGAAGAATGAAAGGTGATCTCATTGAAACGTATAAGATTCTGAGGGGAATTGACAGGATAGATGCTGAGAGATTATTTCCCCTGGCTGGAGAGTCTAGAACTAGGGGGCATAGTCTCAGGATAAGGGGCGACCTTTTAAGACTGAGATGAGGAGGAATTTCTTCACTCAGAGGGTTGTGAATCTTTGGAATTCTCTACCCCAAAGGACTGTGGATGCTGAGTCCTTTTGTATATTCAAGGCTGAGATTGATAGATTTTTGGATTCTAGGAGAATCAAGGGATATGGGGATCGGGTGGTCGAAGATTAGCCATATTATTGAATGCCAGAGCAGGCTCGAGGGGCCATATGGTCTACTCCTGCTCCTAATTCTTATGTTCTTATGTCATTTTTAGGCATTCTGAGAGATAACGTGATAAAGATCTTTATAGAACTTGATTTTGATCTCATCTGGGTTTGCCATGGTTGGTGTATACGCACTGATGATGGTGGTATGACATTTCCCAGCAAGTGGCAATCTTCGTGTCATCAGGTGGTCATTGATACCTTTGGGAAAGTTCTCAAGTTTTTCTGTGATATTGGACTTGACAGAAAAGCCAACACTGGCCTCACGCCATTCCTCTTTGGGCCGGCCACTCCAGAAGAGGGTAAAACCAGCACCAGTTTCCTTAAGTTTGCCAACGAGTTTCGCTTACTGCTGCAATGTCGATTTTGTATCTGTTCAGTTCTCTGGCAATCAGTGCAGTCTGCATTCAGGTCTATCAATGGAATCACCATCCATTAGTGCTTGATAATTTCAGGCAGCAATGCTGAGAGGGAGATTTGGTTCTTGATTTTGGATGTTTAAGACCACAAAAATAGGTAGCCCGCCAGCTGCAACATGCTGACCAGGGAACAGAGAAGTAGGCATTTTTAGGGAACTTTTTCTAGCATCTTCCCCATGCCATGAAGGTGAGCAGTGCTATCCTAAAGAGGGCTGCTCAGTCATCCAGGAGGATGCTGAACTCCACTGGCGCTTCATTCAGTGAGGAACCACCCTATGTTCTGCGCGGCTCGTGTGCAGGTCTACAACTATAGCTTCCGGTGTAACCTCACCAACTGCTTTGCTGCTTGCCCATCACTACAGGGTTTGTGGAATGAAGATAATGATAAGAAAATAGATACAAGATAAATGGCACTTGTGCATGAGGTTGATTAAAGTGAGGGAAATTTTTGCAAATTTTGCCTCAATCTCTCTGTCCCCCACATCTGAATCCAGTGGCAAGATGAGGTTGAGATGTCTAGAGATGGGGAGGGCTGCAGTTGATGGCTTGCAGTATCTGATGTACCATACCAAAGACCTGAGCTTTCCACAAAGCTTTGCTACCATGCGCCTTAGCCAGAGAAGTTAACATGTTTGCTCAGTCCACCTACTTCACCGCAGCATTCCTCGTGCACTGAGGAGATGGATGTCTCTCTCACACTTGGGATACAAATCCACCTAGGGCTAACTTCATCTAGTTTAGCCTGCGAGCCGACACAGTTTCCCTAATGTGACTGCCATCGTGCACAAGCGCCTACCTGGAGTCATAGGTGAGAGTTGTGTAAGCAGAAATAACCAAAGATTGGGTAACATTCAAGGGATGCAGTATGTCCCTAGTCAGGGGTACTACCCTTTCTGATTAATGCTTTAAAGTGCATTAAAGTAGTCCGCGCAGCAGGTGGGGGATGGGTTGTCGGCAAGAAAAAGGTACCTTAAAACTTGAAGCGACTGAGTAGCAGAGCAGAGTCACAGCAGCTGAGTCCAACAGTGTAGTCCAGTAGAGCAGCGTATTCCTGATAGCAGAGGACTCCAGGAAGCCAAATTTCAGCAGAGTTCCAGCAGTTGAAAAGAGCTCAGTTGAAAACAAAGAACATACAGGATCGGGGGATGGGCAGTGGGCTCTGCACGGGTAGCTTTAAACTTGTAGTTTGGACTAAAATGCATCCACTATCAGAGCCAGAGTATCTTAAGCAATGGAAGAAAGGAGATTGGGGGAAGAAAGGGCAAAGTATGGCAATGGATGACCAAGGATACAGTTGCAGAGGAGAAGAGCTCAGTAAGGAGTTGGCAGCCCAGAAGCCATCTTGTGTATTACTTTACAATGCAGAAGCTTTGAAGCAGGGAAAGAAATGTATGCACTTCAAGATAATGCAATAGTATTAAAATAGCGCCAATACAATTTGCAATTGGAAGAATGTTTAAACATGTTTGCATTAATACTAACAATTTAGTTCCATTTGTTTAATAAGTTTATTAAAAAATGCACAGGCGTTTGTTTTGTCCAAAATGTTCCCTCATTCTCTGTCTTGCATGGTGTAAAATAATTACATTTCTCACATATTTTTCAGTTTGAATTTCTTGAGTACACAATTTGCAACTAAGCAGAAAGAACTGGAGAACACGTTTCTGAAAATGGACGGCATTTGGGATCAGCTAGTAGTAGCTCAGAGCCAATCAAAACTTTTCAGGTAAGGAAACCAGTAAAATCATACACAAACACTACTGAAAACTTGGGAAGGAAAAATCACTGAAACGCGTGCTGTCATTATGTTGCTTGGAGAATACATGGCATGTGAAATTTAAAGGTTTTGTTTTTAATAAGGAATCAGGATAGCATGACAGGAAAAAGGCAGCAGATGTTTAACAACTGTTTGGAACCTTTCAAACGATTCTTGTGTCCCAGCAGGCTTGCAGATTCTTTTGGTTTGCAATGGATAAAGGGGATCAAACAGAGCAGGTGACACGTTGCATGCTTCTAGCAGCAGTACAAATAATTAAAGACAGCAGTTTCCCATACCAAGTCAAAGTAATCGTCTAGGTTCATGGGTGCAGTTGGTCTTTTGTTATACTGATGCAGACAATATTTCTATTTTGTACACTCAGATTTAGGTTTCCTTGAGGTGAGAGTCTTGAATTCCTTCAGATTGACTGTTGGACTGCATTGAGGTTACATAATTGGGACTGAATTAGCACCACATTAAAATCTGGCCCAATGTAAATTAACAGAAGGGATTCAATCTTTGAACTGAATCAATATCATATTTCACAGGGAAAGAACAAAGCAGCAAGAACACATCGTGGAACAGGCAGCCGCTTTCCTTCAGGGAATAAAGATTGAACTGGCAGTGCTTAGGGAAGAAGTGAGGAGCAACTTGGTGATATGGGGCCCTTTCAGCAAAACATTGACACATTGCATGGAGGTCACCAGCAGTGCTGTACAGATGGGTGAGTTTAATCCTGTTACTGGTGCTGAAACATAAAATAGCTCATGGATTGCAGCTAAATACTAATAAATGATAGGGTTTTATACACACTGTATTTTATTAGCCGAATTAGATTTGCAAAGTTTTGACACAAACTGGTCATTTTACATTTCAAAATGCACCCTTAAAGTTCTTTGTGCACATAGAAGAGTTAGTTGTTTTTTGCCATCCAGAAAATTTGATTGTGTTTAATTATTAAAGTTGCAGATGTACCTAATACAGTGTAGGTTTCCAACCCGAGAATGAATTCAAGCTGACGTTTGCATTTGCTTTAGCAAAATTAATATCTAAGTCCATTCAGAGTGAAATCACCGTGGTTTTAGGAACATTTTCTTTTCTCATTCACTGTAAATTGACTTTTATTCCATTGATATTTTGCTTTTAAATTGGAATTGGTTATATATTGAGATTTTTAAGATACTGCACACCATAAGGGCAATTTCATGTCCATGCAGCCCTGTTAGCATCTAAAAACAAGGCAATAGTGGGACTAAAATCATGAGCAGAATTGAAGCGCTGACTTGCTGCTAGTTGTCTGCCCGTTCCAATTTTCAGATTGGACCTCAATCCTGGCGGCCAGAGCTCCAATGGGAAACCGACAGGAGCCTCATTAATAAATGCAAATCGGATCAGAAAACATGGTTATAATCCCAATGTCACTTTCATCAAATTGCTACTGAAGGTTCTTGCTCTTGCCCTATTGAAGTGGGTGGTAGAAGTTGTAAGGTGGCATAATTAAAAGAGATCCTTAGCTGCAATTAAGGAAAGCTGGAAACAGATTTGCCAGTCGTTTTTACTGCAGTCGCTTGTGGGTTTTGAGCATTAAAGGCTTCCAATATTTAATCTCCTTACTGCAAAAAGTTTGCCTGCCACTATAAACTCTGCTCCCTTTCACTCTTGATGCTTCCACCCCTCCTCTTTAAAGTGCTGCTGCATGTCCTTCAAAATCGGCCACCCTGCTGGATTTCCCACCCCAGATTGGCAAATGCCTATAGGGAGCGCATTTTCTGCTGGCAGCTCATTGGATTCATTTAAATTAGGCCCAGTCACAAAATTGGCATGGGCCCTATGCTGACACCTTCAGGTGGGCTCAGCGTGCATTCCATTCACCACCTGCCTGATTAATGCTGGATATGAAAATCGCCCTACAGATATTGATTCTGTTAAAAAAATAATCATGGGTCACATCTTACCTGCTTAACAGTAAAATTCTTTATAGTCGAAGTACAAAAAGACCTTAAGTACTGATACTCTTTCACCCAGAAAGACAAGTCTCATGTGGCTTCTGGGAGATCAGGCTATCCTCTGGAGTGATGGCTCATGACACCTGCACAGTATCCCAAGACATGAGCTGAGCACTGGTATGATGAAGTCCATGCACCATAGTAATAATTGCAAATATCGCTTGTATGTTGACTGTGCACTTCAGGTGCTTGGAAGGATCTGGGAGCATCCTTCAGTATAGTTCAGCTAGTATCTCTATAACCATGGTAGTATGCAGACTTCAAGCAGAACGTAACTTTAGCAGAGCATGAAGATCTCTTGCATTGAGAGTTAAGACTAAGGAGTGAAAGAGTCTTGTGGTTGTGGTTGTACCGCGTGTGTGAATGAGCTAAGTATTTGGATTGTATATCTGTAATTTGTGTATTATATTGTGTATCTGTATAAGGACATAGCAGGTGGGACAAATGCAGGCCGAAAGAGGTAAAGGCAGTCTCCTTCTCAGATCTTCCTCTTCCTCCTTTAAAACCAGCTAAAAGACGGGGATGCCCATCTTGAGAATTGTAGTTGTGCAACCCTAGTTGCAACTGCCAGATAGAAAAGTGCAAAATGTCAGCCACCGCTGAAACCAGCAACAATGCAACCAAAATCAATGGCAACAAAATGAACGAAAGAATACTGCAGCAAATGCCATTCCACTTTAAAGGATCATCAGTGCAATGCTGTTTTAAATGGGCACTAAATGACTTCAGCACATCCTACCACTGGAAAATGTAATGATATTTACTTTACATTCACTATGATAAATTTTAAAAGCTCAATAAGGGGATCACATGACAAGCCCTAGTCACAGAATGGAGCTTTAGCTGAGAAGTAGGCTTAAGGCCTGCTTGCCGAATAAGGCACTCCCCATTTGTCTGGTACCGATTGCATGTTTGGACCACTTATGTAAACTTTGGACATTAAAAGTGTTTCCCAACCCAGTTAATAACTCAGAAGGGACTGTATATTTGGACCTGTATTAAGCTAGTTTCATCCTTTACCTGAATTCTTGCTATGGAAGTTTTCAGTATGGTGAGGAAACAACTATGTTCCTGAGGGGAAGAGGTAAAAGTAGTCAAAGAGGTAAAAGCAATAAAGAAAAGCTATTTAGGGGCTGCAATTTCATTATGGGTGCATTGATACTGCTAGTGTGTTTATGACAGCGCATTTTGCACTTCTGGTACTCAACAACAACAACAACAACAACTTGTATTTATATAGTGCCTTTAACATAGTTAAACGTCCCAAGGCGCTTCACAGCGGTGTTATAAGACAGAAATTTGACACTGAGGGTACTTCCCCAGGTTTTTCACTGTTCCTTCATTACATAGTCTAGTGCACTCCCAGCAGAAATTACATCCTGTGCTGGTAGCGTGGAGGCCAGGAAAGATAGGGAAGGAAAGAAAGGAGGTGGGGTGGCAGCATTGATTAAGGAGAATATTACAGTGCTGGAGAGAGAGGATGTCCTGGAGGGGTCAAGGACAGAATCTATTTGTTTAGAGTTAAGAAACAATAGAAGTACCATTACACTACTAGGTGTATTCCATAGGCCATCAAGTAGTGGGAAGGATATAGAGGAGCAAATTTGCAGGGAAATTACAGAGAGGTGCAAAACTATAGAGTAGTGATAATGGGGGACTTCAACTATCCTAATATAGACTGGGATAGTAATAGTGTAATGGGCAGAGAGGGGGAAGAATTTCTAAAGTGTGTTCAGGAGAACTTTCTTGATCAGTATGTTTCCGGCCCAACGAGCAAAGAGGCATTGCTCGATTAGGGAACAGTGATCACAGTATTATAAGGTTTAGATTGACTATGGAAAAAGACAGGGAGCAATCTAGAGTAAAAATACTTAATTGGGAGAAAGGCCAATTTCAGTGGGTTGAGAATGGATCTGGCCCGGGTAAATTGGAATCAAAGATTGGCAGGCAAAACTGTAATCGAACAATGGGCTGCCTTTAAAGAGGAGATGGTTTGGGCACAGTCATGGTACATTCCCACGAGAGGGAAAGGCAACCAAAGTCAGAGATCCCTGAATGACGAAAGCGATAGAGAGTAAGATGAAGCAGAAAAAGGAGCCGTATGACAGATGTCAGGTTGATAATACAAGTGAGAACCAAGCTGAATATAGAAAGTTTAGAGGGGAAGTGAAAAAGGAAATAAGAGGGGCAAAGAGGGAGTATGAGAATAGATTGGCAGCTAACATAAAAGGGAATCCAAAAGTCTTCTATATGCATATAAATAGTAAAAGGAGGGGTGGGGCCAATTAGGGACCAAAAAGAAGACCTACGTATTGAGGCAGAGGGCATGGCGGAGGTACTAAATGAGTACTTTGCATCTGTCTTTACCAAGGAAGAAGATGCTGCCAAAGTAACGGTAGCGTAGTGGTAATGTCACTGGGCTAGTAATCCAGAGGGCTGGACTAATGATCCAGAGACGTGAGTTCAACTCCCATCACGGCAGCTGGGGAATAAAAAGCTAGTATCAGTAATGGTAACCATGAAACTATCGGATTGTCGTAAAAACCATCTGGTTCACTAATGTCCTTTATGGAAGGAAATCTGCTGTCCTTACCTGGTCTGGCCTGTATATGACTCCAGACCCACAGCAATGTGGTTGACTCTTAACTGCCCTCTGAAATGGCCTAGCAAGCCACTCAGTTGTAACAAACTGCTATGAAACACAATAATAGGAATGAAACCGGACAGACCACCCATCGATCTCAGCACAGGCTACGGACACGGCAACGCACACCCAGCCCAGTTGACCCTGCAAAGTCCTCCTCACCAACGTCTGGGGACATGTGGCAAAATTGAGAGAGCTGTCCCACAGACTAGTCAAGGAACAGCCTGACATAGTCATACTCACAGAATCATACCTTTTGACCAATGTCCCAAACTCCTCCATCACCATCCCTGGGTGGCATCACAGTGGTATACAATCGGGAAGGAGTGGGCCTGGGAGTCCTCAACATTGACTCCGGACCCCATGAAGTCTCATGGCTTCAGGTCAAGCATGGGCAAGGAAACCTCCTGCTGATTACCACCTACTGCCCTCCCTCAGCTGATGAATCAGTACTCCTCCATGTTGAACACCACTTGGAAGAAGCACTGAGAGTAGCAAGGGCACAGAATATACTCTGGGTGGGGGACTTCAATGTCCATCACCTAAGAGTGGCTCGGTAGCACCACTACTGACCGAGCTGGCCAGTCTGGGCCTGCGACAGGTGGTGAGAGAACCAACACGAGGGGAAAAACCTACTTGACCTCGTCCTCACCAATCTACCTGTCGCAGATGCATCTGTCCATGACAGTAATGGTAGCAGTGACCACCGCACAGTCCTGGTGGAGACGAAGTCCCGTCTTCACACTGAGGACACCCTCCATCGTGTTGTGTGGCACTACCACCATGCTAAATAGGATAGATTCAGAACAGATCTAGCAGCTCAAAATTGGGCATCCATGAGGCGCTGTGGGCCATCAGCAGCAGCAGAATTGTATTCCACCGCAATCTGTAACCTCATGGCCCAGCATATCCCTCACTCTACCATTAAAATCAAGCCAGGGGACCAACCCTGGTTCAATAAGGAGTGTAGAAGAGCATGCCAGGAGCAGCACCAGGCGTACCTAAAAATGAGGTGCCAACCTGGGGAAGCTGCAACACAGGACTACATGCATGCTAAAAAGCAGAAGCAGCATGCTATAGACAGGTCTAAACGATCCCACAATCAACAGATCAGATCAAAGCTCTGCAGTCCTGCCACATCCAGTCGTGAATGGTGGTGGACCATTAAACAACTAATGGCAGGAGGAGGCTCCATGAATATCCCCATGATGATTGTGGAGCCCAGCACGTGAGTGCAAAAGACAGGGTGAAGCGTTTGCAACCATCTTCAGCCAGAAGTGCCGAGTGGATGATCCATATTGGCCTACTCCTGAGGTCCCCACCATCACAGAAGCCAGTCTTCAGCCAATTCGATTCACTCCACGTGATATCAAGAAACGACTGAGCACACTGGATACAGCAAAGTCTATGGGCCCCGACAACATCCCGGCTATCATGCTGAAGACTTGTGCTCCAGAACTAGCCGCGCCTCTAGCCAAGCTGTTCCAGTACAGCTACAACACTGGGATCTATCCGACAATGTGGAAAACTGCCCAGGTATGTCCTGTCCACAAAAAGCAGGACAAATCCAACCCGGCCAATTACCGCCCCATCAGTCTACTCTCAATCATCAGCAAAGTGATGGAAGGTGTCATTGACAGTGCTATCAAGCGGCACTTACTCATCAATAACTTGCTCACTGATGCCCAGTTTGGGTTCCGCCAAGACCACTCGGCTCCCGACCTCATTACAGCCTTGGTCCAAACATGGACAAAGGAGCTGAATTCCAGAGGTGAGCTGAGATTGACTGCCCTTGACATCAAGGCAGCATTTCACCGAGTGTGGCATCAAGGAGCCATAGTAATACTGAAGTCAGTGGGAATCGGGGGGAAAATGCTCCACTGGCTGGAGTCACACCTAGCACAAAGGAAGATGGTTATGGTGGTTGAAGGTCAATCATCACAGCCCCAGGACATCGCTGCAGGAGTTCCTCAGGGCAGTGTCCAAGACCCAACCATCTTCAGCTGCTTCATCGATGACCTTCCCTCCAACATAAGGTCAGAAATAGGGATGTTCACTGATGACTGCACAGTGTTCAGTGTCATTCACAACTCCTCAGATAATGAAGCAGTCTATGCCCGCATGCAACAAGACCTGGACGACGTTCAGGCTTGGGCTGATAAGTGGCAGGTAACATTCGCACCACAGAAGTGCCAGGCAATGACTATCTCCAACAAGCGAACGTCTAACCACCACCTCTTGACATTCAATGGCATTACCATCACTGAATCACCCACCATCAACATCCTGGGAGTCACCATTGACCAGAAACTTAACTGGACCAGCCACATAAATACTATGGCAACAAGAGCAGGTCAGAGGCTAGGTATTGTGCGGCGAGTGTCTCACCTCCTGACTCCCCAAAGCCTTTCCACCATCTACAAGACACAAGTCAGGAGTGTGATGGAATACTCTCCACTTGCCTGGATGAGTGCAGCTCCAACAACACTCAAGAAGCTCGACACCATCCAGGACAAAGCAGCCCGTTTGATTGGCACCCCATCCACCACCTTAAACATTCACTCCCTCCACCACCGGCATACCGTGGCTGCAGTGTGTACCATCTACAAGATGCACTGCAGCAGCTCGCCAAGGCTTCTTCGGCAGTACCTCCCAAACCCGTGACCTCTTCCACCTAGAAGGACAAGGGCAGCAGGTGCATGGGAACACCACCACCTCCAAGTTCCCCTCCAAGTCACACACCATCCTGACTTAGAAGTATATCGCCGTTCTTCATCGTCGCTGGGTCAAAATCCTGGAACTCCCTACCTAACAGCACTGTTTGAGTACCTTCACCACACGGACTGCAGTGGTTCAAGAAGGCAGCTCACCACCACCTTCTCAAGGGCAATTAGGGATGGGCAATAAATGCTTCCCTTGCCAGCCACGCCCACATCCCATAAACAAATTTAAAAAAAAGTCATAGTGAAAGAGGAGGTAGTTGAGATACTGGATGGGATAAAAATGGATGATGAGGAAGTACTAGAAAGGCTGGTTATACTTAAAGTAGATAAGTCACCAGCACCGGATGGGATGCATCCTAGGTTGCTAAGGGATGTAAAGGTGGAAAATGCGGAGGTACTGGCCATAATCTTCCAATCCTCCTTAGATACGGGGCTGGTGCCAGAGGACTGGAGAATTGCAAATGTTACACCCAGCAACTACAGGCCAGTCAGTTTAACCTCGGTAGTGTGGAAGCTTTTAGAAATGATAATCCGGGACAAAATTGTGGATTAATTAAGGAAAGCCAGCAGGGATTTGTTAAAGGCAAATCGTGTTTAACGAACTTGATTGAGTTTTTTGATGAGGTAACAGAGAGGGTAATGCGGTTGATGTGGTGTACATGGACTTCCAAAAGGCGTTTGATAAAGTGCCACATAATAGGCTTGTCAGAAAAGTTGAAGCCCATGGAATAAAAGGGACAGTGGCAGCATGGATATGAAATTCGCTAAGTGACAGGAAACAGAGAGTAGTGCTGAATGGCTGTTTTTCGGACTGGAGGAAGGTACATAATGGTATTCCCCAGGGGTCAGTACTAGGACCGCTGCTTTTCTTTATATATATATTAATGACTTGGACTTGGGTGTACAGGGCACAATTTCAAAATTTGCAGATGACACAAAACTTGGAAGTATAGTGAACAGCAAGGAGGATAGTGATAGACTTCAAAAGGACATAGACAGGCTGGTGGAATGGGTGGACACGTGGCAGATGAAATTTAATGCAGAAAAGTGCGAAGTGATACATTTTGGTTGGACGAACGAGGAAAGGCAATATAAACTAAAGGGTACAATTCTAAAGGGGGTGCATGAACAGAGAGACCTGGGGGGTATATGTGCACAAATCGTTGAAGGTGGCAGGGCAGGTTGAGAAAGCGGTTAAAAAAGCATACGGGATCCTGGGCTTCAGAAATAGAGGCATGCGGGTGAAATTGGGTATCTTTGCGCCTCCCAAAGGGTCGCAAATGGCTTTGCGACCGGGCGCGGCACTGACATCGACTCCCGCCATATTCATCGGGAGCTTTGCGGCGGCGTTACGGCGCTGCGCCCCGATCTCCTCCTTCGCCGGGAGATCGTGACGTCATCACCGTGCACATCACCCCGGATCTGAAATTGACTTCCGCCCCCCGAAAGAGCGCCGGGCGAAAACACCGACAGCTGCAGGAGGCGTGCATCGGTTGGCCAGGTGCTTCGGTGGCAATGATTAAAGGCGAGGTGGCCGAGGTAAGTAAAAAAATAACTTACCTTTCTTGTTCCGCTTTGTTTCGCGGGTTTCTGCCTGCGATCGATCAGCCAGGCACTCTGTATGAATGCTGGGCTGATTGAGCTAAATTGCGGCCGCCTTGGTGGTCCAGGTAGGTAATTTTTCTCTTGCAGAGCCAGCAGCAATAGCCCTACCCTTTTAGGGAGGGAAGGAGCCTTTGAACACAGCAGTGCTGCACGGCCCAGTGTGCAGCGCTGCTGAAATCTCTGCCCCGCCTACTGCCGATTGCGCTCCAAGAAGGAAGTGGAGCGCTTGATTTAGTGCTCCACTTCCTTCTTGGAGCGCAAAACCAAATTTTTTTAAAGTTTGGAAACATTAACGCCTGCCGCTAATTTTCCAAACTTTTAAAATTTAGCACCCCAAACGGGGCTATAATGAATTTCTCCTCCATAGAGTACAAAAGCAAGGAAGTTATGATGAACCTTTATAAAACACTGGTTCGGCCTCAACTGGAGTAATGGCCCGTATTTTCCGATGCTTACGGGTGTGTACGGGCTGTGTACACACCCATAGGGACATCGGAAATGCCGGTTTCAGGCATATGAAGCGCATGCGCTGAAAACCGGCATTTCCGATCTGCCATGAATGCTCTTGACAGATCGCACGCCTGCCCTGGAGAAGGGCCTCTGCGGGGGGAGAGTTCCACTTTCTGGAGAACCTCCGCCCGCTGAAAACCCTTAGAAATCTTACGCCTGGTAAAAGCAGGTATAAGGCCTGCTTTTACCAGCATAAGAGTTGAAAAAAAGTAAAAAAAAAAAAAAAAACTTTTTTGCACTCATTTATCATTTAAAAATACTTTTAAAAAAGGTAAGTTTATTTTTAGCAACGTAAAAAAACTTTAATTATTTTTTTCAAAAATTTTATTTTTGTTTAAAATATTTAATTTAATGTAATTTCAACTCATTTTAAAAATGTGATTTAAAAAAAAAATGTATTTAATGTTTTAGTGTATTTTTGGGGTGATCTCCATTCATATATTTGACAGGTCTATCTGTCAAAAGTATGAAGGGAGATTCCCTTCTCCTATTGGCTGGCCTGGCCCACGTGATCCCAGGGACGCTTGCGAACTGCATGCGCTCCTGGGATACGTGGAGCCTGCGCATTTCGACTGTGGAGAGGCCCAGGAGTGGAAGTGTCCGGACCTCGGGAGCCCTCAGGTAAGTTCGTAGATTTTTTTCCGATAGGAGGCATCCGCATGCAGGAAGCCTCCTATCGGAAATTACGGGCCATTGTGTCCAATTCTGGGCACTGCACTTTAGGAAGGATGTGAAGGCCTTAGAGAGGGTGCAGAAAAGATTTACCAGAATGGTTCCAGGGATGAGGGACTTCAGTTACGTTGATAGACTGGAGAAGCTGGGGTTGTGGAACATTTTATTCTGTTTTGAGTTTATTTGTCCTCCCCACCATGGTGGACCGTAATGGCCAGGGCTCTCCGTACAGTTGCTGTGTGCAGATTTCCTCACATGAAAGATTAATGATGG
Organism: Squalus acanthias; assembly: GCA_030390025.1. NCBI lineage: Eukaryota > Metazoa > Chordata > Chondrichthyes > Squaliformes > Squalidae > Squalus > Squalus acanthias. The sequence goes on from CM059429.1 coordinate 46,384,875, forward strand.
TGATGTAATCACTACAACTTTACTGAGTGATGATCAACAATTAGTTGTTGGAAATTAATGTCTGCACATAAATATTTATAGGCAGTTTGCATTAATAATCACAAGTTATTACATTTTGAACCTGCTAATCCAGTTAGAATCTATCAGGCCCAGGTAAGCAGCCAAATATATTTTGGCCAGATGTCACTAAGTGAGATTAGAAAATAAATTACATCGGACAGAAAATGAACTGAAAATAAAATAAAAACAGAAAATAAAAAATACAGGTATTTTATGAGAGGATTAACCTACCCTGAAAGTTAAGTATAAAAGTGAGATAAATCCATTCACATTCCATCTTCTTAAATTTTATTTTTCCTCAGCTTTAAATTGGTTTACATATTGGTGAAGTCATTGTACATATTTGTGTGGTATTTGCGGGAACGTACATTTATAAGTCCATTGGCATAGTTGTATTGTACACTGTCGCCTCTCCACTTGTGTAGCTTGAGTCTTGGGAGAGTGACATATGTGCGCCAGCCCCCGCATTCATGTTGCTAAAACCAGCTTCCTTATGCTGATGGCAGAATCATCCCCTGCTATGCTGTGACCTCTGTTGAAAAGTGTGTATATGGCTATTCATGATTGCCGGGTTTTGTACCTCTGTGGTACTACTTGATTCGTGGTTTTCTTCCCTGTTTGTTACTACTTCATTGGTACGTTTCCTAATTTCTTTAACTGTGATTTGTTATTGCTTTATGAATCTGACATTTGAGACAATCAAGTGCAAGTGTGACACACTACGCGTGTGCAAATGTGATACCTCGGGTGTGATGCTTGAAGCTGGGCCTATATTTTCCTTGACAACTTGCATTAGTAATAGAAATAAAAATGGAAAATACTGGAAATACACAGCTGATCTTTCTGCATTCAAAAAGAGAAAAGATAGGGTAATATTTTGAATAGAAACTCTTTGTGAGCAATAGATATATCTTACTAAGGTTTACCTTTTAGGAAGGTTTAGCTTTAGACACCAGTCAAAGTTACCAGCTAATGTCATCACTAACAACTGCATTCTCATTAAAAATTACATTCCTGACATCCTGAGACTCAACTGTTTCATCCCAGGATATACTGATAAAATAATTTAAATTGTTCTATTTTGAGCACTGTAGTAATTCTGCAAAACCTAACATAAAAAGAATAATTTGAAGACTAAAGAAATGTCAATGTGACTTTGTTAATTATCCATTCTAGAAATAAAGGTGAATTTCATTATAATTTAATAAATGACAAACCAACAATGGGACACACAAAAAATACTCCTATTTTAATATATAGTTGTATAAAATCTACAAAACTGTAACATTCACAGTGTCATAGATTGTTTCTCCTGCAGTTCATATTTACACATTATAGAAATGCCCATTGAGAAATTGGGTGGGGGTTGGTAGTGGGGGGGGATGGAATTTCACCTAAGTGTAGCCACTTGCCTATTCTAACACTGAGTGGAAATGTTGTAAACAATCTCTGGGTCAGGCTGTCATTTTACTGGAGAAGAAACAGGAGCCATGATCTGTAAAGTAAGTGAAGTGATGTTAGCTTGTGCTACTGAAATTTACAGCGCCAGTTTAAAAAAAGGTCAGAAGCATAAGTCAATATGGGACTCCATAGAGCACAATATGTTGCCATAATATACGTAATGTGGTATGCAAGCATGAAATTGAATAGTGTGCCCAACACAGAATGCGTGAGAGTTGATGGTTTGATCACGCATTAATGCATTCATGGAGTTAATAACAAGACAATGAACACTTAAGGTGTTGTGTGTGTTTATGTTAAAATGTTAAATAAACACACAGAAAACAGTTTAAAAGATATTTACTTGTATTTCTGTACAATAGCTCTGTTGTGGTACCTCAAATTAAATTTCCCTGCCATAATGGCAAGTGTTCAGTGAAGAGTTCTGACCTATAAATAAAGAGCAGCAGCAAATATATTTTAATTTGTTAAATTTAAAAAGGAAAAAATAAATACTTGCTAGCTAGTTGTTGATGTGGTGGCTTGATACAACTAAGTGGCTTGCTAGGCCACTTCAGAGGACAGTTAAGAGTCAACCACATTGGTGTAGGACTGGACTCACATATAGTGAGTGCATATAGACCAGACCGAGTAAGGATGGCAGGTTTCCTTCCCTAAAGAACGTTTGTGAACCAGTTAGGTTTTTACCACAGTCCAACAACTTCATGGTCACTTTTACTGATACCAGCCTTTGTTTTATTTCCAGATTTTTTTTTAACTGAATTCAAATTCTCAAGCTGCCATAGTGGTATTTGAACTCTCGCTCTCATTAGTCCAGGCCTTGGGATTAAGTTCACATGATTCTTACTGTGATTTCAATGTGGGTGAATCTGACGCACTGGCAACATTTCATGGTGCCCCATTCACTAGCAGTTTGTATTCTGTATAGAAAGGCAAAGGCAGCATTGCTGTCTGAGGCACCAGCAGTTTTGTCTTTTCTTTTTGTACATAATCTTCAGTTTTCAGACCGGGGTGGTATGACATTGATAATTTGGTACCATTTGGTACAAGCATTTGATGGCTGTGTTTTTTTTATTTCACGCATTAGGCTCAAAGGTTCACACTGACCTTTGAGCCATTTTCAAACACTTCTTCCTGAGTCACAACTAAAGAGGCTGCTTTAAACTTGTTGAGTTGTACAAGGCCATTTCCTCCCTGGTACAGAAATGTATTTCATTCATACTAAAATAAAAATTAATATAGTAAATAATATCAACTTGATGTGAAGCTTTGTACTAAACTACGAACTAGAATCAGATTTTGTTTTCTTTGGCTATTTTTTCAGGCATAGAATTGCACTTTTCATCACATCAATGACGGTGAAATACACAAAAATAAAATCTTTTGTTATAAGGTTATATAGTAGTGCATTCTATGCAATAGACCATAAGTGCTGCCATTTTAGTTGTGTGTCGTGGTTTTAACATTGGGATATTGATTTGGATTCAGTTTTGTCAATTCCTATAGGTTAGACCTTCTAATGTCTCATTATTGCAGCAAAAAAAGCAGTGTACAGGAAACTTTCGTTTATCCGGCACCCTAATATCCGGAATTCTCGCTTAACCGGCAAAAATCAGGTAAGTTTTATTATACAGACAAGACCCCGATTCTGACCTTTCGCCCACGAAAGGGGGTCAACGTTCTTCCGACTCCGACCTGTCGCCGCCACGGAGGAAAAAGCCGGAGTCCCGTTTACCTTCCCTCTCCGGGTCCCAATTGTTCAGCCTGTGGCCGTGTACGGGGCTCTCGTACCTTGGTAAGTATACCTCTCTGTAATCCGGCACTTTCGATCAACCGGCACCACGCCGGTCCCGTCGGTGCCGGATAAACGAAAGTTTCCTGTATATCTCCTTCATGGGCGATTTGGAGACAGAGTTGCACCTCAAAGGTATTCAAATGAGTCTGCAAAAGGATTTCAGGGTCTCAAAGGTCATCACATTTCTGTCTCTCTGTAATTGAGCGCATCACACACCACTAGTGCAATGTCTAGAGAATATTCTGTATTTTTCTGTATTTTCCTGTACTCGTTGACTTGCTAGTTTATTATTTATGTTGGTGTGTACTAATAATGCACCATACTCTCCTGTTTCAGATCACGCAAATCTCTACATATTTTATTTGGAATTTATAGTTTGTCAGCATTGTAACAATTAAAAAATTGTTTTCTCTATCTTCTTCCTGAGAGGACTGTCTATGTTAATCTGTATATGGAGGAAGGTGGGAAATTCATAAACCCTTCTCATACGCAGGTGCCCACTTCAGAAGGAAATGACTCATTGATGTTTATGCTAATTGGCTACGGGTAATCTCTCATGAAGACCAACTGTTTTGATTGTTTAAGCAGATGCATACAGTCTACTCCTGATAATTAAAAGTTGTTTTATTGGACGAAACATATTTGAAATATCCAATAATGTGAAGTAAGCAATGTAAGTAGCACAGCAAGGTGGTAATTTAGTGCTCAATAAACCAAATTATCAACTAATTCAAATTAAGCAACTGTAGGAACAATGCCCAGTAAAATTGCCCAAATAGTCACCTTCAAGATTCGAAAGCGAAATACTCTGTAAACTGTCTGAGGATGCCCGTGCAATATAGAGTTCAGCTGTTGAACTGAGTGCTGGAAAGTGAATACAGGGTTCCAAACATTGAATACAGGCTTTTAAGCAATTAAGTTGTAAAGTCATTATCCCTGGCTCAGGTCCAAGGAAGAAGCACTCAGTGAGTTGTAATCAGGTCATGACCCCTCATATTTGTGTGGATACATGTATTAAAAATAAGGCTGTAAGGTAAGGAGGGTGGGGGTTGTAAATGTGGAGCCGACCTGTCCGGAGATCAATGCTTCAGCACCAACTTGTTGGGGATGATTGGTACAAAAAGGGCGAGCCCTTCTGACACATAGGTCACTCAGAAGCAGAAGTCTTTAGTAGAAGTAGCATTCTTTCTTAGTCCTTCTGTGTTAATCAGAAGACTTTTATTCCTCTATTCTTCTTCTGTAAGAACTTTTACCTAGCAGATGTAACAGGCATCCTTACCAGTACAAGGTACCTTTAAGGAGAGAATGTCAGAGGTTAGAAGCTAAATTGTGACTACACTAGCCCGTTACAGGCAGAGCTAAGTGAGCAATCTGAGATCGAGAAAAGTGAGAGGGGACCCAGCTCGGAGAGCATCAGGTGGGTTCAGTCGGAACCAATTTGCAAGTGAAACAGATAACCCTGCCGTGAAGGGCTTCTTTGACTCAACACTCCAGAAGCTAATGCCTGCGTGCCACGGAAGGAAGGAGATTGACCCAGCTACGCCTCTTGTGAGGATGAGGTTGTGTAAACTCTGAATGTTGTAAATCACACATGTACCCTTGAGTTATTTGATAGACTGGCTATTCAAAGCTGTCAACTTGTCAGATATCTAAGGATATGCTCTTAAAGTATTGTCACCAATTTATAACCTCAGACTCTGGTCACTAATATAGTTAATACTCAGCATTCGTTAGTGCTGATTTAGAGTAATACATTGATTTGCCTGTGTAACCTTTGCTACCCATTTTGTTAAGTAACTCTGCCCATTAATGATTTGTTATTCAACTGCTAGGTAACTCTGATTACATTTATGCATGTCTATTAAACATCCTTTAAGTTACTTTAAGTTATGATTTGTAACCAATAAAAAGGTTTTTAGTGCATGACTTATGGTCTGGCTTCCTTGTTGATGATTTGGCAAGAAAGAGTTAATTCACTCACTCAGCAGCTTGAGGGTAACCTGATTGAGGGTTAGTGAAGTAAATTAATTTTGATCCAAACTGGTTAGCGTAAGATAGTTCAGCGAGCCAAGTCAAGCATCATTCATCCCTAGACGTACGCTGGGAGGTAAAACCCCAGACAGTTCCGTCCTAAGAAGATAAAGGAGGGAATTAAGGTTCCTTCGCATATATTTGTCAGGATACCAACACCCAGCTTTTTTACACAACTTTGAATGAAGAGAAGTAGATTGTATGCCATTTAGGACCAAGCTAGTTGTATTGCCTAATAAATGGTAGTAAATGCCAAGATGATAAATGATGAATATTGATTGCCAGGCTGTTAACTATATTTACAGGTTATTAAATTTGCAACTTAAGGGCCACTAATTGTGATGTATTTCTCAACAGGCAAGTCCTGTTTAACGAGACTGGCAAGTTTACATCGTGTGAATTTCCTGAGTTAGGCATTTGCAAGGCCACCCTGGTATCGTTGATGCATGATGAATGACAAGTTTGTCTCTGTAAGAATTTTTCACTGGCTGAACTTTGATTCATTGTGAATGATGTCTATTTTCCTTTGTACCAGCTTGGATCAAAGGGAAAAGAAGTATATAACTGTTATTGGTGCCCTAGGTTCTCCAATTCCTGTCTCACTGTACCGCTACATGGGACCTGGCATCACAGGAATGTATAGGAACAGAAAAGGTCATTGTGATCCATCTGGCCTTTCCGAGATTCAGTGAGGTGTATTTCTCATGTAAAAGCTTTAATCAAAGAAACAGATAGCTGTTAAGAGTTCTGGGACTTTTATTATTTTGGAACAACTGTAAACCACTGGTGAGAAATCAAGTATTCTATTACTGCACTCATTCTGCTAATTGATCCAATTTCAGTTTTTAGTCTAATCCATTTGTTCTGTCAGTATGGTATTTTCCACTTGACATCAAGAGTATATGATTTGCAGTCTATACCATTTCCAATGCATAGCCCAAAAGTAAAAGGGTTTATTGCTCACTCAATCCCAGTTACTTCACACACAGATTTGTTACCGTAAGCATTTTTTTTATTCTCTAGAAAAGAGAAGGCTGAGAGGTGACCTGATAGAAGTCTTTAAAATTATGAATGGATTCTATAGGATAGATGTAGAGAAGATTTTTCCACATGTGGGATAGTCAAAAACTAGGGGTCATAAATATAAGATGGTCACTAATAAATCCAATCAGGAATTCAGGAGAAACTTCTTTACCCAGAGAGTGGTTAGAATGTGGAACTTGCTACCACATGGAGTAGTTGAGGTGAATAGCATAGATGCATTTCAGGGGAAGCTAGATAAGTACATGGGGGAGAAAGGATTAGAAGGATATGCTGATGGAGTTCGATGAAGTAGGGTGGGAGGAGGCTCATGTGGAGCATAGACATCGGCACTGACCAGTTGGGGTGAATGGCCTGTTTCTGTGCTGCAAATTCTATTTAAATTCATATTTAAAGTTCATATGCAGCGAGGACGTGGCTATAGAAATAGACATTTGCAGTGGGCATAAGTACAAAGTACTTCACTGTTTTAATAACTTACTTTGCTGTTTTGATCACTTACAAATCTGTTTCCAATCCTTTCAGTGGAAATATGAATCCTTCTCCACTCCCACATTCCAGCAACTCCCCCCTTGCAACAGCATAACCTCAGGCTGCGAGCAACATTACAAGAGATCTTGTAGTATTTTTTAGTCATGCAAACTGCATGCATATATGGCATGCATGATTATGTGCAGATTTTATTTTGCTTCTACTTTCTGCTTGCCAGTAGGAGAGGCAACAGACTTGGTTGGTATGAGAAATTTTACTGGATGGGATGTTTAACCAGCAGTGGAAGTGATTGGACCATGGGTGGTCATTTTATTGATGCTTTATGGTTCATGGAGTTGCTCCTTAATGTAAATGTAGTTTCTTGAACCAAAAAGCACCAACCTTCAACATAAAACTAGTACTGGAGATCCAAGGCTTATCTATAAACCATGTACAATGTATCCTGAACATATATTAAATCTGATGTTGGGCAAGTATGTAAATCATCACTACTGCTCGTTATCTATGTTCCAATGCAGTTTATAACGTGCAAAAATTGAAGTAGGAGAAATACTGCATTTATTTTGGTTTAGTCTATACAAGTAATATCAAAGACATTCAGCAAAGGATTGCTGCCAATCCCAGTGGAACTTACTGAAACATGCTTAGAATATGATCTGTAAATAAGGAAAGACAAATAAGGATTTTCAAAGATAATAATCTGAGGAAAGTTAAACTAAATTACATGCATGCAGCAAAACAAAATATCTAGCACAAAAAGCTGATCGCTTTTGTTTCTTACGCATTGTGTTCGTAAGAGAGACTACATTTGATGAAAATGCTGACAGAAGAATTCAGAAAGCCAGTCAGACAACATACCAGCTAAACAACATAATTTTGTTCAAAAATTGAGAAAAATACAAAGTGTGCCTGTGGCCTAGCCCTGTAGTGAAAGGTGGAAAGGAAAGGAAAATATGCCAAAGTTTAGAAACAGCTAAAATGGAGGTTATGATAGGAGAAAGCAAGAGATCTGAAACTTCAACTACCAATTTACAGCTGAGACTTGTGTATCCCACCTGATACCGTATGCTGCTTGCCACCCGCACTTCCAGTACCATTTAAAGTTATATTAAAGAAAAGTTTTCCTATATAGATCAAAGGGCAGCTGACACCACTGGCAATACATTAGTTTCCGATAGTGCCGCTGCTGTCGGTAGAGCAGATGTTCCCAAACTTTACTTATTGCGTAGCCCCTTCCAGATCTACCAGCTGCCCGCGTACCCCTACCAGCATTCAGGTTTAATATTTTAACCCCTTTAATGCCCAAGCATTGTACAAAATGTACAAATTATAATACACATATACAACTTAAACGATGGCTTAATAGTACTACTCACCATTAATGTGACAGATGAGGTTGTTTGTTCGAACATGGGCACATAATGTTTGGAGTGATTGGTGACAGTTTGAGTCATAAGTTGTTTTCTACACAGAGGCGCTGACGATACTTTGATTTCATTCCAGTGAGTGCTGAAAATCCGCTTTCATACAGGTAAGTTGTAGCAAATGGTATCAATACCTTGACAGCCTGTCTGACAATTTGGCGAACTTTGCTCGCATTTGGACCCAAAACTCAGCCAACTGTTTTTGTTGGAACACAATCTTGAGTCTGCCGTCAGTTGAGATATCCAGGAGGTCCTCTTGTTCTTTTATTGACAAGTCTTGCAGCATGGGTACTGCAGAAAAATTTGTGAAAGGGTAGCGGACACAGCTGTTTGCATTTCCCATTGAGGGAAAGTACTCACATAATTGCCTTGCCAGTTCAGTGAGATGTTGCTTGATGTCACCTTTAATACTATCCTGCCACTGTAGTTCATTCGTTGTCAGGCATTCATGCAAGTTTGGGGAAATTTCAGTGTTGTTTTCCTCCACAAAGCAAGCCCAGAATTCCAGCTTTATCATTGACTCAATTTTATCATGGACATGGAATATGGTTGCACTCAACCATCCTGCATTTAGCTCATTCAGGCGAGAGAATATATCTGACAAGTAGCCCAGCTGTGAGAGCCAGGCCGTGTCATGCAGAGGGTGAGAGAGTGGGAATTTTTAAAAATTCATTCATGTGATGTGGGCATCACTGGCAAGGCCAGCATTTATTGCCAAACCCTAATTGCCCTTGTGAAGGTGGTGGCAAGCGGCCTTCTTGAACCGTTACAGTCCGTGTGGTGAAGGTACTCCCATAGTGCTGTTAGGTAGGGAGATCCAGGATTTTGACCCAGCGACGACAATGGAATGGCAATATGTTTCCAAGTCAAGATGGTGTATGACTTGGAGGGGAACTTTGAGGTGGTGGTGTTCCCATGTGCCTGCTGCCCTTGTCCTTTTAGGTGGGAGAGGTCGCGGGTTTGGGAGGTGCTGTCGAAGAAACCTTGGCGAGTTGCTGCAGTGCATCTTGTCGATGGTACACACTGCAGACACGGTGCGCCGGTGGTAGAGGGAGTGAATGTTTTGGTGCTGGATGGGGTGCCAATCAGGTGGGCTAATTTGTCCTGAATGGTGTTGAGCTTCTTGAGTGTTGTTGAGCTACACTCATCTAGGCAAGTGGAGAGTATTCCATCACACTCCTTACTTGTGCCTTGTAGATGGTAGAAAGGCTTTGGGGAGTCAGGAGGTGAGTCACTCGCCGCAGACTACCCAGCCTCTGACCTGCTCTTGTAGCCACAGTATTTATGTGGCTGGTCCAGTTAAGTTGCTGGTCAATTGTGAGCCCCCAGGATGTTGATGGTGGGGGATTCGACGATGGTAATGTCATTGAATGCCAAGGAGAGGTGGTTAGACTTTCTCTTGTTGGGGATGGTCATTGCCTGGCACGTGTGGCGCAAATGCTACCTTCCACTCATCAGCCTAAGCCTGAATTTTATTCAGGGCTTGCTGCTTCCGGGCACGGACTGCTTCATTATCTGAGGAGTTGCAAATGGAACTGAACACTCTGCAATCATCAGTGAACATCCCCACTTCTGACCTGATAATGGTGGCAAGGTCAATAATGAAGCAGCTGAAGATAGTTGGGCCAGGACACTGCCCTGAGGAACTCCTGCAGTGATGTCCTGGGGCTGAGATGATTGGCCTCCAACATCCACAACCATCTTCCTTTGTGCTAGGTATGACTCCAGCCAGTGGAGAGTTTTCTCCCCGATTCCCATAGACTTCAATTTTACTAGGGTACCTTGATGCCACACTCAGTCAAATGGTGCCTTGATGTCAAGGGCAGTCACTCTCAATTCACCTCTGGAATTCATCTCTTTTTGCCATGTTTGGATCAAGGCTGTAATAATGTCTGGAGCCGAGTGGTCCTGGTGGAACCCAAACTGAGCATCGGTGAGCAGATTATTGATGAGTAAGTGCCGCGTGATAGCACTGTCGATGACCCCTTCCATCGCTTTGCTGATGATTGAGAGCAGACTGATGCGGTGGTAATTTGCCAGATTGGATTTGTCCTGCTTTTTGTGGACAGGACATAGGTGGGCAATTTTCCACATCGTCGGGTAGATGCCAGTGTTGTAGCTGTACTGGAACAGCTTGGCTAGAGACGCAGCTAGTCTGGAGCACAAGTCTTCGGCTGGGATATTGTCGGGGTCCATGGCCTTTGCTGTGTTCAGTGCGCTCAGCCGTTTCTTGATATCACGTGGAGTAAATTGAATTGGCTGAAGACTAGCTTCTGTGATGGTGGGGACCTCAGGAGGAGGCCAAGATGGATCATCCACTCGGCAGTTCTGGCTGAAGATGTTTGCAAATGCACGTGTTGGGCTCCGCTATCATTGAGGATGGGGATATTCATGGAGCCGCCTCCTCCTGTTAGTTGTTTAATTGTCCACCACCATTCACAACTGGATGTCGCTGGGCTTTGATCTGACCTGCTGGTTGTGAGATTGCTTAGCTCAGTCTATAGCATGCTGCTTCCACTGTTTAGCATGCATGTAGTCCTGTGTTGTAGCTTCACCAGGTTGGCACCTCATTTTCAGGTACGCCTGGTTCTGCACCTGGCAAGCTCTTCTACACTCTTCATTGAACCAGGGTTGGTCCCTTGGCTTGATAGTAATGGTAAAGTGAGGAATGTGCTGTGACATGAGGTTACAGATTGTGGTGGAATATAATTCTGCTGCTGCTGATGGCCCACAGCTCCTCCTGAGCTGAGCTGCTAGCTCTGTTCTGAATCTATCCCATTTAGCACAGTGGTACTGCCACATAACACAATGGAAGGTGTCCTCAGTGTGAAGATGGGACATCCGTCTCCACCAGGACTGTGCGGTGGTCACTCCTACCAATAATGTCATGGACAGATGCACCTGCGACAGGTAAATTGGTGAGGACGAGGTCAAGTAGGTTTTTCCTTCATGCTGATTCTCTCACCACCTGCCACAGGCCCACTCTGGCAGCTATGTCCTTCAGCACTCAGTCAGTAGTGGTGCTACCGAGCCAACTTGGTGATGGAAATTGAAGTCCCCCACCCAGAGTCCATTCTGTGCCCTTGCTACCCTCAGTGTTTCTTCCCAGTGGAGGAGTACTGATTCATCAGCTGAGGGAGGGCAGTTTCTTTTCAGGAGGTTTCATTGCCCATGTTTGACCTGATGCCATGAGATTTCATGGGGTTCGGAGTCAATGTTGAGGACTCCCAGGGCCACTAGTCTGTGGGACAGCTCTCTCAGTTTTGGCACAAGTTCCCAGAGGACTTTGCAGGGTCGACTGGACTGGGTGTGCCTTTGTCGTGTCCGAATCTGGTGCCTAGGTCGATGCCGGGTGGTCCATCCGATTTTATTCTTATTGTGGCTTGCTAGGCCATTTCAGAGGGCAGTTAAGAATCAACCACATTGCTGTGGATCTGGAGTCACATATAGGCAGATTTCCTTCCCTAAAGGACATTAGTGAACCAGATGGGTTTTTACAACAATCCAGTAGTTTCATGGTCACCATTACTGATACTAACTTTTTATTCAAGGGTCGAGCTTTTATAAAGTTTAACATCTTCACAGCATTTTCCAACATTTCCTTCAAGTTGGTTGGCAGCGAGTGCTTCCCTATGGATACTGCAATGAACCCACATCACATTGGGAGTGACTACTCTGATACACGTCACTACTCCACTATGCCTACCAGTCTTTGACTTTGCTCCATTGGTGCAGATGCCAATACATTTTTTTAAATTCATTTACAGGTTGTGGGCCTTGCTGGGAAGGCCGGCATTTATTGCCCATCCCTAATTGCCCTTGAGAAGGTGATGGTGAGCCACCTACTTGAACCACAGCTGTCCATGTGGTATGTCGTAGCGGTTTGGTACAACTGAGTGGCTTGCTAGGCCATTTTGGAGGGCAGTTAAGAGTCAACCACATTGCTGTGGGTCTGGAGTCACATATAGTCTTCCACAATGTCCACTGAAGCCAAACCCTGCCATTTAAATCCTTGTATAATGAATGTTCAATGTGCAACAATTTCCCTCCCTGCAGTGCTTGGGCTACTGCCCCCAAAAATTAACAGCACATACCAGTGTCATTTCAGGTTGCTAGAGGTACTAGCCAACTGGCAGTGCTGCTTGGTGGCTATTTTGGAGAGCTGGAGCATTATTTTTCTGATTGCTTTGGAAGTTATTGAAATTAGGATTGCAGAGCCTGGATTTTGCTGACTACAAGATTGTTGCTGGTGGTAACATCTGTGATATTGTCATCCTTGGCGTCTGGCAGCCGTTGCCCCACATCCAATGGTGCTCTTTCCCTAGGTGTCCATCTCTACCTGTGTTTTGAGGAGGAGGGTGATAAGGATGTGGAGGAAGCCCAGAGGGATGCAAGATTGGTAAGACACCATAGGCATAGGGTGGCATGAATCTGCAGAAAATTGCAGTATCACATCAGTAGAACAAGCTGTTCCTATCTAAACGTGTCCATACGCCAGTTCATTAGAAGGTAGTGGTTTCCCAAGGAGAGTGCAACAAAGTTGCGCTAACTACTTGCCCCTGACTTGTAGCCATCATCCAGCATTACCATGACATTAAGTGTGGCAGTTAAAATTACAGCGACACTCAATTTCTATGTCACAGGATATTTGCAGGCTTCTTTAGGGGTTATGTTCCATCTGCAAGTCAATCTGCAACCCAACGCCGCATTATGCAAATGACACAAGCCCTGTTTCAAAGAGTTGGGCAGTTTTTTTTGCTTTGATATGAAATTAAAAAAACAGCAGGAAAGAGCAATCCAGTTTTAGCAACTAGCAGGATTTCTCCAGGTCTGAGGCCATTGATGGGACCCATGCCACCATCCAAACTCCCTTGCAGAATCTGATCAACTTTGTGAAAAGAAAAAGGGGGCACTCACTAAATGTTTAGGTTGGTTGTGATGCCAAGCATACCATGATGAATGTAAACACCCGCTACTTGAGAAGTTGTCATGACTCTTTCACTTTAAGCAGTCATGCATCCCAGAACACTTCACCAAGCCAGACCAGGATTGAGAATTTGGGAACAAGGGCTATCTTTTACAGCAGTAGCTTATGATTGCACTGTGAAACTCCAGAACACCTGAGTAAGTGGGACACAATGAGATGCATAATGCCATAAGGATAGTAGTGAGCAAACCATCGACATCCTGAAGGCTTGATTCAGGTGTTTGGACAAATCAGTGCTACAGCACATTAGTATAGTCCTGCAAGGGTTTTCCGCAACATTATGGCTTGTTTACAATCTCTCTATTAAAAAAGATCTTTGTCTACAGAGGCAGAGGAAAATGGGTAGAAACAGCAAGACCAGCAGGCTCAGGAGCCTGAAGCTTCACAAAACGATTATGCTCAGAAGCTCAACTCCATATATCCACCCATTCTCCATATTTCTTAATACCCATACCTAACAAAAATCTCGCGATCTCGGTTGGAAAATTTCAAGTGACTCAACATCAGCCTATTGGGGGAGAAAGTGCCGGATTTTCACTACCCTTTGTGTGGAAAAAATGCTTGCTGATTTTACTCTTAAATTGCCTAGCTCTCCACGAGAGGAAATAGTTTCTCGGTATCTACCCCATTGAATCCTTTTATCATTTTAAAGACCTCGATTAGATCACCCCTCAACCGTGTAAACTCATGGGAATACAAACCAAGTTTATGCAACCTGTCCTCAAAATTTAGCCCTTTAAGCCCTGATATCATTCTGGTGAATCAGGCACTGCACCCGCTCCAAGACCAATTAATCTTTCCTGCGGTGCCCAAAACTGAACGCAGTACTCCAGATGGTTTCTGACCAAGGCTCTGTACAACTGAAGCATCCTCACTTTTGTATTCCAACCCCCTTGAGATAAAGCCTGACATTCCATTAACTTTATTGATTGCTTTTTGTACCTGTGCATTAGCTTTTAGTGATTTACGTACATGGACACCTAAATCGCTTTGCTCCTCCACAGTTCCTAAACTCTCCACATTAAGAAAATATTTACCTTTCTCTGATCCAAAGTGAATAATCTTACACTTCTCCCTATTGAACTCCATTTGCTGTGGTTTTGCCTACTCATTTTGTCTGTCTATGTCCTTTTGTAACTTCCTGCTCCCATCTACGCAACTTATTATGCCTTCTAACTTAGTATCATTTGTAAACTTGGATATACTACTCTCTATTACTTAATTCAAGTCATTAATATATAGTGAAAAGTTGAGGCCCCAGTACAGATCTTTGGGAATATCTTTATCAGCTCACGCTAATCAGAGAATGCCCTTTATTTCAACTCTCTTTACTCTCTTTATCCCTACTTTAAGCTTTAAGATCCAAGTGCTAGGGCTCTGTAGCCGAGGACAGAAGTCTTCTGTCCCTCCGGACAGTTACAGCAGACTCTTCATCCTGCTTTCCACTTGTGCCCTGTGCCCCACTAACCTTCACTAACACTAATTCCTTGCAGGTGGATGTCACTGGACTAATGCTTGGTAGAAGGGAAAGCAATGATGCAGTGGGTGAACTAATTATGGGGAAGAAAGGATGAGTACACCAGGTTCTGTGGCAATGGCTCTTATTGGTGTTGCTGAGGTTCATCTGAAAGGAAGTATAAAGAAGAGCGATTGGCATGGGTGATGTAAATGCAGATATTAATGCAGAAAGATTGCAATTAGGTGGCAGGAACTGATGCAAAGACTTTCCTGACCAACCTCCAGCTGCAGTGTACCTTAACTACTTCTCAGGATTTTTTTTTATTCATTCATGGGACGTGGGCGTCGCTGGCAAGGCCAGCATTTATTGCCCATCCCTAATTGCCCTGGAGAAGATGGTAGTGAGCTGCCTTCTTGAACCGCTGCAGTCCGTGTGGTGAAACTACTCCCATTGTGCTGTTATGGAGGCAGTTCCAGGATTTTGACAAAAGAATGGCAATATATTTCCAAGTCAGGATGGTGTGTGACTTGGAGGGCAACTTGGAGGTGATGGTGTTCCCATGCGCCTGCTGAACCTTGTCCTTCTAGGTGGTAGAGGTCACGGATTTTGGAGGTGTTGTTGAAGAAGCTTTGGCGAGTTTCTGCAATGCATCTTGTAGATGGTACACTCTGCAGCCACAGTGCGCCAGTGGTGGAGGGAGTGAATGTTTAAGGTGGTGGATGGGGTGCCAATCAAGTGGGCTGCTTTGTCCTGGATGGTGTCGAGCTTCTTGAGTGTTGTTGGAGCTGCACTCATCCAGGCAAGTGAAGAGTATTCCATCACACTCCTTACTTGTGCCTTGTAAATGGTGGAAAGGCTTTTGGGAGTCAAGAGGTGAGACACTCGCTGCAGACTACCCAGCCTCTGACCTGCTGTTGTAGCCACAGTATTTATGTGGCTGGTCCAGTTAATTTGCTGGTCTATGGTGACCCCCAGGATGTTGATTGGGGGGGGGGGATTTGGCGATGGTAATGCCATTGAATGTCAAGGGGCGGTGGTTAGACTCTTGTTGGAGATAGTCATTGCCTGGCACTTGCGTGCCGTGAATGTTACTTGCCACTTATCAGCCCAAGCCTGAATGTCATCCAGGTCTTGCTGTATGCGGGCACAGACTGCTTCATTATCTGAGGAATTGCGAATGGAACTGAACACTGCAATCATCTGCGAACATTCCCACTATGATGGAGCGAAGGTCTTTGATGAAGCAGCTGAAGATGGTTGGGCCTAGGACACTGCCCTGAGGAACTCCTGCAGTGATGTCCTGGGGCTGAGATGATTGGCCTCCAACAACCGAACCATCTTCCTTTGTGCTTGGTATGACTCCAGCCAGTGGAGAGTTTTGACCTGATTCCCATTGACTTCAATTTTACTAGGGCTCCTTGATGCCACACTCGATCAAATCGTGCCTTGATGTCAAGGGCAGTCACTCTCACCTCACCTCTGGAATTCATCTCTTTTGTCCATGTTTGGACCAAGGCTGTAATGAGGTCTGGAGCTGAGTGGTCCTGGCGGAACCCAAACTGAGCATCGGTGAGCAGGTTATTGGTGAATAAGTACCACTTGACAGCATTGTCGATGACACCTTCCATCACTTTACTGATGATTGAGAGTAGACTGATGGAGCGGTAATTGGCTGGATTGGATTTGTCCTTTTTGTGGACAGGACATACCTGGGCAGTTTTCCACATTGTTGGGTAGATGCCAGTGTTGTAGCTGTACTGGAACAGCTTAGCTCGAGGCGCGGCTAGTTCTGGAACGCAAGTGATGGTGGGGACCTCAGGAGGAGGTCGAGATGGATCATCCACTCTGCACTTCTGGCTGAAGATGGTTGCGATCACTTCAGTCTTGGCTTTTGCACTCACGTACTGGGCTCTGCCACCATTAAGGATGGGGATGTTCATGAAGCCTCCTCCCGTTAGTTGTTTTATTGTCCACCACACTTCACAACTGGATGTCGCAGGACTGCAGAGCTTTGATCTGATCCGTTGGTTGTGGGATCGCTTAGCTCTGTCTGTAGCATGCTGCTTACGCTGTTTAGCATGCATGTAGTCCTGTGTTGTAGCTTCACCAGGTTGGCACTTCATTTTTAGGTACACCTGGTGCTGCTCCTGGCATGCTCTTCTACACTCTTCATTGAACCAGGGTTGGTCCCCTGGCTTGATGATAACGGTAGAGTGAGGGATATGCCGGGCCATGAGGTTACAGATTGTGGTTGAATACATTTCTGCTGCTGATGGTGGCCCACAGCTCCTCATGGCTGCCCAGTTTTGAGCTGCTAGATCTGTTCTGAATCTATCCCATTTAGCACGGTGGTAGTGCCACACAACACGATAGAGAGTGTCCTTAGTGTGATGACGGGTCTTTGTCTCCAAAAGCACTGTGTGGTGGTCACTCCTACTAATACTGTCATGGACAGATGTATCTGCGACAGGTAGATTGGTGAGAACGAGTTCAAGTAGGTTTTTCCCTCGTATTGGTTCTCTTACCACCTGCCACAGACCCAGTCTGGCAGCTATGTCGTGCAGGACTCAGCCAGCTCGGTCAGTAGTGGTGCTACCGAGCCACTCTTGGTGATGGACATTGGTTGTGGATTTAATCCCCACACCAGGATTTGAGGACATAATCTAGGCTGACACCCCAGTGCCATAGTGAGGGAATGCTGCTTGGAATTGATTCAATATACAAGGTAAGGAAAGATAATAAGCGACATCTGAATCTAGTGTTTCTGTGCATGCAAGGATTGGAGATTCAAACTCATTTGTATGTACTCTTGTGTTTTGGTGAGGTGTAGAGAACTTCTATCCAATGCTAAATCTAGCTCTAAAGCTAAATTTGCACAGTGACTCCTAGAAATTACCATTCTGTGCGTTCATTCTCAGCATCTGAGGAGAGAGCCACCAGCATTCATTGTGGCCAAAAGGCATTACGCATTATCTATACTCTGCCCATATAATTTGATCTGCATGAGTAATTGAAATACGTTTAATGCAAATTAATTTTCAACAAACACAAATCTGGGTAGATTTTCAACTTGCCATCCAGGTGTAAAACTGGTGCTGCCTTTTCATTAACTTTGCACCTGGGAACTGAGTGTTCCCTACAATACAGGAATATCAGAGCTGTAATATTTTATAGATAATAAAGGTTTCCCCAGGTCACTGCTTTCAAGAAATCCCACCACCACCCGTCATGATTGACCCTCATTCCACCACAACTGGACCCCGAGCTGACCTTGAGAACAATGTCAGACCTTGAGGTCCAGTCATAGCAGTGGGGGACTCCAATTACAGAGAAGAGAGTATGGTTGCAGTGAGAAGGGTACAGGCTACAGAGTCGCTGGCTGTGGCCTGTTCTTCATCTTGTGCATAGCGCACAATGGGTTGAAGTCAAGGAGAATTTTTTTTTTTAATGGGAAACTGAGCAGGTGGATTAGAGCAATTTTTGACAGTATAACTGGCAAATCTTCATAAAATTGTCCATTTTCCAGATTTTATGCAACTTTAGCAGTGTAACCTTTTGAACAAGTTTGCATATAACAATTTGAATGCTACATTGGAATCTATCTTTCCCTGTTTCTCCTCGCTCAGATTACAGGAAATATGTGCAATTGAATATCCTGGTTACATGCAAACAACTTTCTTCTGTCCTCACTGTTTCCTTACTCTCTCAGTTTTGACAGCATATTAATATTGCCAGTTTTATAAGGCTTAGAATGTCACAGAATTTTGTCAGTATTGGAGCAACTTTGAGCATTTTATGATGAAATGTGTGCATGACTAGTGTACAGAAACCATTTGGCGCTGCTTAATAATCTGTCTTTAAATATGATACGAAATATAATTTAATATTTCTTTGTTTCCTTACAATGTGTGTACTGTTGGCTGGGAGAGGTAGTTAGTGCCCTGAATTGTGTTGGCTAGCAGAGACAGAGCATGTGGGAGATGGGATGGGAGGGGCAGCAGCATCGCTTGGTGTTGGGAAGCCTGCAAGGTAAGTAATGGTACGTATATCAGTTTAAAAGCACTTCTAGACATTTTAAAATTAAGGTGTTACTCCAGTTATGACACAAATTTTGGGAAAATCATGGCAGCAGACAAAATCATGACATAGGAAGTAAGTCTGTCAACAGGAAGTGTGTACAGTCACAATAAGGGCTCGATTTTAATGAAGGAGGCGGGTTGACGGTGGGCCCACTGCTCCGGACCCGCACCTGGTTGCCGCCGTCCCGCAGATCTGATTTTAGCTTGATTGGCTCGTTACGGCCGACGTGCGATTCCCTCCAGGCAATTGCTTGCAGAGTGTCAGATTCTCGCCTCTCATGACACGTTGTTTCAGTAAAGATTTAATGGGGCCATGTCGCCTTTGCAGAAGCATCAGCTTTTTTCTGTTAAAAGTGCTGGCTGCTGCAGAAATGGCAGCGCCAAAAACTAAGGCTACACCCAGGTTCAATGAGGGCTCCCTCCATGTTCTTGTGGGGGGAGTTATAGGACGTCAGGAGGTCCTCTTCCCTGGAAATGGAAGGAGGAGGCCTCCACAGCAAAGCAAGGCTGCAAATTGCTGAGGAAGTGAGTTTGAGGTCTGTGTGCAGACGCACATGGGTTCAGTGTCGAAAAAGGTTCAGTGATCTGCTGAGATCATCTAAAGTGTGGCCTCTGTGTTCTGGGAAATGGAAGTTCAAGAGTGAGGGCTCAGGGAGAATTCCATGTAGAATGCTGGTGGTGACACTGAGCGCAAACCACCGTTTATTGGACAGATGATGCCTGGGGTTTTGAGAATGTCGGACTTATATTCATCTCCATGTGCCAGCCACCTATGGTTGAAGCGTAAGCTTACTCGAATCTGGCATGGATGAGTGCTACCCTTGGCCAGCAATGTGGTCGCATGCTGCTGGATTGGCCACATCCAGCCCCGCAAGGCGTAGCTCCCCGTCCTTTTCCTCGTTCTGCTCCTCGCCCTCGTCCTCTTCCTCTTCTTCCGAGGATGCTGTGTGCTGAGCCACTTGTTCGTCCGGCAGCACTAAGCCACGCTGCTGTGCGATGTTGTGCAGAGCACAGCAGACCACGCCGATTCTGGACACCCTGGCTGGTGCATACTGCAAGGCTCCACCAGATCTGTCCAGGCATCAGAAGTGCATTTTGAGCAAACCGATGGTTTGCTTGATGATGCTTCTGGTAGAATTGTGGCTCCTCAGCTTCGTTTGATGGCCTCCTCATTGGTGTCATGAGCCACTTTTTCAGGGGATAGCCCTTGTCACCAAGAAGCCATCCAGAAAGTTGGTTTGGCAGATCGAAGAGCTGAGGCACAGTAGACTGGCGCAGTATGAAGGAGTCATGGCAACTGCCAGGGTACTTTGCGCAAACATGCATGATGATCTTCCTGTGGTTACACACCAGCTGGACGTTCAGGGAGTGGAATCCCTTGCGGTTGACAAATACAGCTGGGTTGTGATAGGGGGCCCTAATGGCTACATGTGTGCAATCTATGGCTCCCTGCACATTTTGCAAGCCTGCCATATTGGCAAAGCCAACTGCACGCGCGGTTACGCTTGGGCCATCCGTGGAGAAGTGGATGTAATTGTGCGTCTTTGCAAAGACGGCATTGGTGACCTGCGTGATGCAGGTGTGTGCGGCCAACTGGGAGATGCCGCTGATGTCTGCAGCTAATCCCTGGAAGGAGCCCGAAACAAAGAAGTTGAGTGCGGTGGTGACTTTGACAGCCACTGATAAGGAGCGTCCACACGCTCCTCGGGGCTCCAGGTGTTGGTGCAGCATTGTGCAGATGTCAGCGACTACCTCTCTCTCAAGTCTCAGCCACCTGTGGCACTGCTGCTCAGTGATGCTAAGGAAGCTGATCCTCTGCCTGTAAACCCTGTGTTGGGGGTATCTCCTGCGGTGAGGTGCAGCCCTGCGCTGAGGCCCTCCGCCCTGTGCAGCATCAGGAGGTTGAGGAGGAGGTTGGTGCTGCTGTTGTGGCTGGTTGTGGTGCTGCCGTGGCTGCTCTTCCTCCAAATCTGACGACCAGGATGAGAGGATGTAAATGGTTCCCATCCCGTTGCTGTAGATTTCAGTTGAGGCAAGAAGCTTGCAAGCGCACACTCAAAGTGGCCTGAAATTATTCCATTCAGGTCACACTGCAGATGGCTGTCAGCTTGAACAGTCACAAGGTCAGTAGATTTGCAAAATCTTATCCCAAACCTCCAACAACAAAGTTGTTGCATTTGAATGTCAGCCATGTTTCAGGGGCGCTTTTAAAGTGCTGCACCAATGACTACTAATCATGTCCTCAAGAAACTCATCTCCTTGCAGCTGACGTATTTCTGACAAAACGGAAAACAGGAGCCAGAAGCACGAAAATGCGAAACCCCTATTAAAAATAGGATTAGCAGGCTGTTAACTACCTGTCCCACCGGTTCCCGTCGGGTCAATTTGGGAGCGGCTGACCCAACACTCACGAAAATCGCGTGGGGGCGGGATGGAGGCGGGTTGGCAGTCTGAAGCCATTTTTTCCGATTTTCGCTGCCGACACGTCTCCAAACCTCTCCTCAGGGCTATTAAAATCGAGCGCTTAATACATTATAGATTGATAGACAAATGAAAATATTATCCTGTCAATGCGTTGCTAATCTTCTCTGTATCGTTCCAATTTTAGTAGATGTTGCTGATCCTTAGTGCAACCATTTGTTTTCTCATTGCAGCAAGGAAGTAAATCAAAAAACAGACAAAAAAGATTTGTTTGAACTTATTTGCAACAGGAATCTAATCATCACAATCCCAATATTATTTCAGATTAAAATCATGTCATTCACTAACTACAAAACAATGGTTTCTTTATAGCAATACAAAATATTTTACAGAACAATTACCCAGACCTATTGATGCCAAAGTATTATTAAAGAATAATATTTCTACTTTTTCTTTCAGACATTATGATGCTTTGACTGTGATTCAGCTTTTTTTGTTTGTGCTTATGTGGGAGGGGAGAGAAGGATGGCGGATTTTATTGCAAGTTGTCAACTTTTCCTTCATCCCAGTTAATTTTTTCAGCAGATTTGTTGTTCAGCACTTATCCTGTGAAAATCAAGCTCATTTCATGCTCAAAAACAGTCAGTATGCTGCAGCTTTCCATCCTGAAAAAAGTTTCTGTTTTGTTTTTGCAGTAAAACTTCTCATTCCACTGCATTTAAAATAAAGATTTTGTATCAGACAAGTCTCAGACGATATATCCCACATATGGAAAAGCAAAATACTGCGGATGCTGGAAATCTGAAATAAAAACAGAAAATGCTAGAAATACTCAGCAGGTCAGGCAGAATCTGTGAAGAGAGAAACAAAGTTAACGTTTCAGGTCGATAAGCCAAACATTTGTTGGTACTGAGTGCAAACCACCCCCTCTCGGGTCGCTCCTTGCGGAAGGACGTTCCGCACAGGAAGGGGCAAGGAAGGGAGGTGGACTGTAGAGCGCCATGCCTGAGGTCTCTGACACCTCCTCAGGACCACTCCACATCTTTCTTCGGAGGGCACATTCCATGTGAAATCCTCTGCTACTTCCTGTCATCGACCTGAAACGTTAACTCTGTTTCTCTCTTCACAGATGCTGCCTGACCTGCTGAGTATTTCCAGCATTTTCTGTTTGTATGCTGCATATAGCATGCATGCACACAGCTGCACTCTGCCCAATCAGCATGGAAACAATGGCCCTGATATTTACGGGGAGAAAGGGAGGGTGCGGAGTAGCGCGGGGAAAACCCATCAATGCGGGGATGCGGAGGTCCTGCCGAATTTAACAGTAGGACCTCATTATAATTTTTTTCTTCCGTTTCCCGCCTGGACATCGGCCAAAATGACAGGCTGGCCGGCTGGAAAACCAGTGGCAGGAAGCAGCAGCCGGGGACCAATCGGAAGGGAGAGAGGGAGTGAAAGATCCCGACTTAGTGTGGGGTGGGGGGCAAAGGGAGTGGCGAGAGGGAGGGAGCAAGAGATTGGGGCTTAGTGGGGTGGGGGTGAAGAGAGTGCAAACAGGAGGGAAGGAGCAAGAGATCAGGGCTTAGTGGGGGAAGAAGAGAACGGAAATTGGAAGGAAGGGAGCAAGAGATTGGGACTTGGTGGGGTGGGGGTGAAGAGAGTGCAATCAGGAGGGAAGGAGCGAGAGATCGGGGCTTGGTGGGGGAGAAGAGAGCTGGAATAGGGAGAGAGAGAATGAGAGATCGGGGCTTGATGGGTGGAGGTTGCCGATTGCGGCGAGTGGAGAGAGTGACCGCAATCGGCTAAGAGGAGGCCAAAGGCTTCTGAGGGCCGAGGGGAGCACTCCTACTCCTCCTGGCCCACAAGGATTGCTGTAAAAGGCACTTACCCTCTTCAGCTGGCAGCTTCCACCTCCCTTTCATTGCTGGGTTTCCCAAACCCTGGGAAAACCGGTTAGCGACTGTTAAATTTGAATCAGGCTCCCAATTGCACTGTCCAAGGTGCATATACGGCGGGTTGGGGACGCGTTCCCCATTTAAAAATTCTTAGCACTCTTCTGCCCGTCGTGGGGGGAGTGGGTAAGAGGTTGTTAATATCAAGGCCACTGTCATGTGCAGATGCAGTGGGCCAATGCAGAAAAATGCTTCAATCTTAAAGAAGTTACTACGCTGCATTTATGTGATTTTCTTTTAATAACAAAACCTTAGTGCTCATATGAGAAAGAATCATCAGTTTGAATTTGGGTCATGATTGCCTCTGTCTGTTTTGGTCATTATGTACAGCCCTCTCTTACAAAGCAGATGCCACAGTAGGGAATACTTGTTTATGTCTTGATTCATGAAAGGGGTTGGACAACAAGGCATGCTTAGAAACCTGTTTCTGCTGCTTGGGAGATAACCACTGTGAAGCTATAGCAAATAATGACTTCAGTTTCCTGCTATGGAAAACAGATATTCTAGGGACTTTTTTCTCAGCTAGAAATGTCAGTAAACTGCATGCCTTGGCAACTACCATGAAATGGGATCAGGACACTTCGTCCTGAATCATTCCTCCGATTTGAACAAGCAGGTTGATAAATTGAGATTTATATTTAATGCATAAAAGCAGGATTGAAAGAGAGCTACGATAATGAAATTAAAATTATTTTTTGTTTTCAGAAATTTTTGGATTGCAAGAAAGCCTTAAGAAATCCAATCAAGAGGTAGAGTTCCTTCAACAGCAAGTAAAAGAGCTACAGCTTTCATCAGACACAGTTGGATTACAAACCCATCAACTCCATGTTTTAGCACAGAAAGAAGCTGAACTTCAAATCAGATGTCATGAATTGCAGAAACAGACACTCGGTAAGTGAGACTTTTACTCAAGAACATTGATTAATTTATATATGATGTGACTGCCTTAAAAACCCAGCATGCCTAAGCCTAAGCCCCAGCACACTGAGGTCATAGTGACCAACAATTGTTTTGTGTAATTATGCATACAAAGAATCTCAATTTGATTTGCTGCGCCTACACTTGGAAAAAAAAGTCAGAATGACATTAAAACAGTGGTATCTTCTCAACTGCTGTACCACTAATTAAAATACAGTGCAGTTTCAAAGTTTAAAATCATACACATATTGTCAGCTGGAGATTTATAAAAATAGCATAATTTCACTTCAAACACGTGTCCGTGAAATTGCAATTGAAGATCCCAATCAAAGGACAAGATTAGTATTTTTGTGCACAATCAATGTATTTTCAAAAATACATTCAAATAGTGCTAAGATAGAAAAACTGTAATCTGTGCTATGTATGGATCTTGAACTGCTGATGTTGTGGTTCAAACTTCAAAAATAATTTTGTTCTCAAACATTAGATAAGCTATTTGTCAGTAAAACACTGTCGTGTTGGCAGCTGTTTAAAGAGGGAAATGATTTTCCAAGGTTATCGGTTTGGCTGGTCTTTATTGTGAAATTGATTTACTTCTCAGCCAGTCGTTGCAATAATAAAAATCACGTAACACTGCACTGTTGCTTCTGATCCTGAAACTAATCCAGTTACTCTGTCCTTACAGCTGTTTGGCATTTAGAGCAAGTAATGTCATATGCAAAATGTTATTGAAACCTCAGTCAGACCAGGGCAACTTGCCCTGCTACTAGAATCCAGTGCACAGAGTTTGCAAATAAGAATTTGATCCAAGTAATGGTTTTAGGGTCAAGGCCAACGTAGTCTTAGTAACAAGATTATATCATTTATGTGTTATCCAGACTGGTTGTAGTTATTTAGTATCTCACAAGATGTTCTGGTAGCTCATTTGAAAGTAAAAAATATTTTTCAAAGCAGAATAAACAAAACGTGCAAAAAAACTTGCACTGTATATATTGCAAGTATATTCATTTGCATACAAATTCAGCAACAGTCCTTAGAACAGGAAGTTACATCTTTAAAAAGTTTTACATATTCTTTGAGGGAAGTAAAGGTGGAAATAGTGGAGGCTCTGGCTTCAATCTTCCTTGGATTTGGGAGTGATGCCAGAGGACTAGAGGGTTGCAAATGTTACACCCCTGTTCATAAAAGGAAGAGGGATAAACCCAATAACTACAGCCCAGTCAGCCTACCATTGGTGGTGGGGAAACTTCTGGAGATCATAATCCAGGACAAAAATAATTTTCACTTGTAAAGACATGGGTTAATTAATGACAGCCAACACGGATTTATAAGGGCAAGTCATGTCTGACAAACTTGATTGAGTTCTTCAATGAAATAATGGAGAGGGTTGATGACATTAGTGCAGTTGATGTGTATATGTTGTGATGTGTCAAAGGGTATTTGAGTACCATATAATAGACTCGTTGGAAAATTGAAGCCCATGGGATTAAAGGGGCAGTGGAAGCATGGATACAAAATTGGCTATGAGACAGAAAGCAGAGAGTTGTGGTGAATGATCATTTTTCAGACTGGAGGGAAGTATACATTTGTGTCCCCCAAGGGTCGGTATTATTTTGATATGGCTGCATTTGCTAACCATGACATTACAACTAATGAGGAAGTGTAGTGACAGCACAGGGAAATGGGAGGTGTAATTGAAGAGCAATCAGCCAGCCCTCTGCCTGGAATGTGTAATTTGATCCAGTCATTGGCAGGCAGATTGCAGAGCGACTGTGCTGCGTTGAAGCTCTATACATTGTTCAGGACAGATAATGCACAGCACTAACCCCCCTTATACCAGTATCGTGCTCTCCTCTTTCCCCGCCCCCCCCCGCTTAGACCTGGATCGCGCTCTCCTTTCTCTTCCCCACTTCTTACTCCTGCATTGTGCTCTCTTCTTCCCCACCCCACCCCCGCCCATACCTGCGTCGTGCTCTCCTCTCCCCCTCCCCTTCCCCCTGACACCTGGATCACACTCTCCAACCCCACTTGTACCTGCATCATGCGCCCCTTTCCCCCTTCCCCTTAGACCTAGATCGTGCTCTCCTCTGCCCGCCCTTATATATGGATCATGCTCAACAGCAACGAGTTGAACCGTGCTTGAACGTCAGCGAGTTGATTTCAGAAGACCCAGTGCGCGGCAAGTGTTGTCATCGGACCAGAGGAGTCCTGCGCATTAGTGTTATCGGACAGCTTGAAAACCAGAAGTTAGGCTCCAACGTCACTGTTCACTTCGTTTTAATATTAATGACCTGGACGTGGGTACAATTTCAAAGATTGAAATTTAAGAGAAGTATGAAGTGATGCATTTTGGAAGGAAGAATGAGGAGAAACAATGGCCCAAAAATTCGTGAGGAAGCCTTCGTGCGAGGGTAAGGCTTCCCCGCGATCTCTCACTGCGCGTTGGCTTTTTCAGTTCCAGCTCGCACGAACTTGATGTTCTGGACAGCTGCTGTGCTGGGCTTGCGTATCCCACAGGCGTAGTTAATTCGTGCGAGCTGTGGGATCATGTGACTCAGTTAGAGCCAATGGCAGCACACCATCTTCCATTCATAACTTTCACATAAGTGCTGTGAAAGCTATGAATCTATACCCCCCAAAAGAACAGCTAAACCTCAATTAAATTTTTTAAAAAACCATCACATTAATAAAATAAGTATAGTTAAATAAATTAACCATTTTAAATAAAAAATTAAATTTTTGAAAAAATTTAAAATCTTTTAAAAAGTTATAAAAATAAACTTACCTGTCTTTAAAGTCTCTAAAAAAGATATACCTGTTAAAAAAAATTCTAAATAATACTTAATTCACTACTTACCTTGTTAAAAGTGGGTCTTACTCCTCCTTTTTTTATGTGTAAAATCTTCCGTACTTACCTGCGCGTTGAAACCACTAAGTGCACTGCATGCGCGCAGCCTGTAGCGCGCACGCGGTTCAGCTAGGAACCGCCCCCTTTTCCATTCACCAAGTGCCGGTTTTCAGCGCATGCGCAGTGCATGCAGAAAACCGGCAATTGGAGACAGAATACGCGAGAGTACGCAGTGCGTACTCTCGCGTAGCGGCACTAATTTTTGGGCCAATATAAACAAAATGGTACAATTTTAAATGGGGTGCAGGAACAGGGAGACCTGGGTGTTCACATACACAGTTATTTGAATGTGGCAGGACAAGTTGATGATCTGTTAAAAAAGCACTCGGGATCCTATTGGCACTGATAATAACTGGGAGGCGGGGGTGGGGGGGTGGGGGGGGGCGGGTGGTTTAGCAGCTGGGAAACCCGGAAGTATGGAGTCCGACATCGGGGAGTGGGGGGGGTGGTGGAGTCGGACATGGGGGCGTTCTGATCGCGGTGCTGGAAACAGGTAAGTTTGGTGGGTCAGGGGGAAGCACTCCTGCTCCTTCTAGCCCAGAAGCAGTGCTGGAAAGGAACTTACCTGCTCCATCCAGCCGTTCTTGCCTCCCTTCAGCTGCCTGGTTTTCCGAGGCCCGGGAAACCCGGCTGGTCAGCGTTAAATCTGGAACAGAGATAAAATCTTGGGCACGCAGCCTCTGTAAAATACCAAGCAACCTATGGAGAGCTTGTTAGTCGTCCACTTCCCAACCTGCCTCATTAAAAGCGGAAGTTGAAGGCAGTTTGGGGTCGGGTTTCCGATTTTTAAATTTTTAACGCCCCTCCTGCCTCCCCCCATGCCCATCCTTGGGGGTTAAAATTCAGCCCACAGAGTCCAAAAGGAAGGAAGTTATGCGGAACCTTTATAAATCACTGGCTAGCGTCAGCTAGAATATTGTATCGCATTCTGGACGCCACACTTTAGGAAGGATGTCAAGGCCGTGAAGAAGTTGCAGAGATTTACCAGAATGATACCAGGGATGAGGAACCTCAGTTATGTGGAGAGACTCAGAAGCTGCGATTGTTCTCCTTAGAGCAGAGAACGTTAAGGGGAGATTTAATAGAGGTGTTCAAAATCATGAGGGGTTTTGTAACTAAGGAGAAACTGTTCCCAATAGCAGGTGGGTCGGTAACCAGAGATCACAGATTTAAGATAATTGGCAAAAGAACCAAGGGAAGATGAGGAGAATTTTTTTACGCAGCGAGTTTCTATGATGTGAAATGCACTGCCTGAAAGGGAATTGGATAAATACTTGAAGGGGAAACATTTTCAGGGCTATGCGGAAACAGCAGGGGAGTGGAATTAATTGGATAGCTCTTTCAAAGAGCCGGCAGGGGCACGATGGGCTGCATGGCCTCCTTCTGTGCTGTAAGATTCTATGATGATTCTTTGTTGATGCTAATTTATTGATTTGTTACATTCTGTGCAGCATTTAGAACTAGAAAGCAGCATGCTCATACATGCCATTTTTGTTCATTGATGAATTGATGCTGCCAATGTCATAGTGAAAGAGGAAGTAGTTGAGATACTGGATGGGATAAAAATTGATAAGGAGGAGGTATTAGAAAGGCTGGCTGTACTTAAAGTAGATAAGTCACCAGGACAGGATGGGATGCATCCTAGGATGCTGAGGGAAGTAAAGGTGGAAATGGCGGAGGTACTGGCCATAATCTTCCAATCCTCCTTAGATACAGGGCTGGTGCCAGAGGACTGGAGAATTGTAAATGTTACACCCTTGTTCTAAAAAGGGTGTAAGGATAAACCCAGCAACTACAGGCCATTCAGTTTAACCTCGGTAGTGGGGAAGCTTTTAGAAACGATAATCCAGGACAAAATTAACAGTCACTTGGACAAGTGTGGATTAATTAAGGAAAGCAGGCACGGATTTGTTAAAGGCAAATCGTGTTTAACTAACTTGATTGAGTTTTTTGATGAGGTAACAGAGAGGGTTGCTGAGGGCAATGCAGTTGATGTGGTGTACATGGACTTCCAAAAGGCATTTGATAAAGTGCCACATAATAGGCTTGCCAGCAAAGTTGAAGCCCATGGAATAACAGGGACAGTGGCAGCATGGATACGAAATTGGCTAAGTGACAGGAAACAGAGAGTAGTGGTGAACAGTTGTTTTTTGGACTGGAGGAAGGTGGAGGAAGTGGTGTTCCCCAGGGGTCGATACTAGGACCACTGCTTTTCTTGATATATATTAATGACTTAGATTTGGTTGTACAGGGCATAATTTCAAAATTTGCAGATGACACAAAACTTGGAAGTATAGTGAATAGTGAGGGGGATAGTGATAGACTTCAAGAAGACATAGACAGGCCGGTGGAATGGGCGGACACGTGGCAGATGAAATTTAACGCAGAAAAGTGTGAAGTGATACATTTTGGTAGGAAGACCAAGGAGAGGCAATATAAACTAAAGGGTACAATTCTAAAGGGGGTGCATGAACAGAGAGACCTGGGGAGTATATGTGCACAAATCGTTGAAGGTGGCAAGGCAGGTTGAGAAAGCGGTTAAAAAAGCATACGGGATCCTGGGCTTCACAAATAGAGGCAGTGGCCGTGATTTTATTAATGGAGGCGGGTGAGGGCGGGCCCGCTGATCAGCAGCTTTCGGGCCCGCTCCCGGATGCCGCCGCTCAGCAGTTACGGTTTACCTTGATTGGCCTCATTATGGCCGACGTGTGGGACCCTCCAGGCATTTGCTTGGAGCTTGTCAGATTTGCGCCTCTGATGACGCGTTGTTTGAGTAAAAATTTAAAGGGGCCATGTCCCCTTTGCAAAAGCATTAGGTTTTTTCTCTTAAAGGTGCTGGCTGCTGCAGAAATGGCAGCCCCAAAAACTAAGGCTGCACCCAGGTTCAATGAGGGTTCCATCCATGCTCTTGTGGAGGGAGTTAGAGGACGTCAGGAGGTCCTCTTCCCTGGAAACGGAAGGAGGAGGCCTCCTCAGCAAAGCAAGGCAGCTTGGCTGCAAATTGCTGAGGAGGTGAATTCGAGGTCTGTGTGCAGACGCACATGGGTTCAGTGTCGAAAAAGGTTTAATAATCAGCTGAGATCACCTAAAGTGTGGCCTCTGTGTTCTGGGAAATGGAAGTTCAAGAGTGAGGGCTCAGGGAGAATTCCATGTAGAATGTTGGTGGTAACACTGAGTGCAAACCACCGTTTATTGGACAGATGATGCCTCGGATTTTGAGAATGTCGGACTTATATTCATCTCCATGTGCCAGCCACCTATGGTTGAAGTGTAAGCTTACTCGAATCTGGCATGGATGAGTGCATCCCTTTCCTGACGGTCAGCAATGTGGTCGCGTGCTGCTGGATTGGCCACATCCAGCCCCACAAGGCGTCGCTCCCCGTCCTCCTCCTCATTCTCCTCCGAGTCCTCCTCCTCGTCCTCTTCCTCGTCCTCTTCCTCTTTCTCCGAGGAGGCTGTGTGCTGAGCCACTTGTTCTTCCGGCAGCACTACGCCACGCTGCTGTGCGATGTTGTGCAGGGCACAGCAGACCACGACGATTCTGGACACCCTGACTGGTGCATACTGCAAGGCTCCTCCAAATCGATCTCGGCATCGGAAGTGCATTTTGATCAAGTCGATGGTTTGCTTGATGATGCTTCTGGTGGATATGTGACTCACATTGTACCGCTCATCAGCATCGTTTGATGGGCTCCTCATCAGTGTCATTGCCACTTTTTCAGGGGATAGTCCTTGTCACCAAGAAGCCATCCGGCAAGTTGGTTGGGCGGATGGAAGAGCTGAGGCTCAGTAGACCGCACAGGATGAAGGAGTCATGGCAACTGCCAGGGTACTTTGTGCAAACATGCATGATGATCTTCCTGTAGTTACACACCAACTGGACGTTTAGGGAGTGGAATCCCTTGAGGTTGACAAATACAGCTGGGTTGTGATAGGGGGCCCTAATGGTTACATGCGTGCAGTCTATGACACCCTGCACCATTGGCAAGCCTACCATATTGGCAAAGCCAACCGCACGCACGGTCATACTTGGGCCATCCGTGGAGAAGTGGATGTAATTGTGCGCCTTTACAAAGAGGGCATCGGTGACCTGCGTGATGCAGGTGTCTGCGGCCCACTGGGAGATGCCGCTGATGCCTGCAGCTGATCCCCGGATGGAGCCCGAAGCAAAGAAGTTGAGTGCGGTGGTGACTTTGACAGCCACTGATAAGGAGTGTCCACACGCTCCTCTGGGCTCCAGGTGTTCGTGCAGCATTGCGCAGATGTCAGCGACTACGTCTCTCGAAAGTCTCAGCCTCCTTTAGCACTGCTGCTCAGTCATGCTGAGGAAGCTGATCCTCTGCCTGTAAACCCTGTGTTGGGGGTATCTCCTGCGGCGAGGTGTAGCCCTGCACTGAGGCCCTCCGCCCTGTGCATCATCAGGAGGTTGAGGAGAATGTTGACGCTCCTGGTGCTGCTGTTGTGGCTGGTTGTGGTGCTGCTGCGGCTGCTCTTCCTCCGAATCTGACGACCAGGATGAGAGGATGTAAATGGTTCCCATCCCGTTGCTATAGTTTTCATTTGAGGCAAGAAACTTGCAAGCGCACACTCAAAGTGGCCTGAAATTATTCCAATGAGGTCACACTGCAGATGGCTGTCAGCTTGAACAGTCACAAGGCCAGTAGATTTGCAAAATCTTATCCCAAACCTCCAACAACAAAGTTATTGCATTTGAATGTCAGCGATGTTACAGGAGTGTTTTTAAAGTGCTGCACCAATGACTACAAATTATGTCCTCCAGCAACTCGACTCCTTGCAGCTGGCCTGTTTCTGGCAAGACGGGAAACAGGAGCCAGAAGCACGAAAATGGAAAACCACTATAAAAATAGGATTAGCAAGGCAGTTAACAGCCTGTTAACTGCCTTAACTGCCTGTCCCACCAGTTCCCGTCGGGTCAGTTTGGGACCGGCTGACCCGACACTCATGAAAATCGCGTGGGGGCGGGTTGGCCGTCTGAAGCCATTTTTTCCGATTTTTGCTGCCGACCTGCCTCCTCAGGGCTATTAAAATTGAGCCCATAGAGTACAAAAGCAAGGAAGTTATGATGAACCTTTATAAAACACTGGTTCGGCCTCAACTGGAGCATTGTGTCCAATTCTGGGCACCGCACTTTAGGAAGAATGTGAAGGCCTTAGAGAGGGTGCAGAAAAGATTTACAAGAATGGTTCCAGGGATGAGGGACTTCAGTTACGTGGATAGACTGGAGACGCTGGGGTTGTTCTTCTTAGAGTACAGAAGGTTGAGAGGAGATTTGATAGAGGTGTTTAAAATCATGAGAGGTCTGGACAGAGTAGATAGAGAGAAGCTGTTCCCATTAGCAGAAGGGTCAAGAGCCAGAGGACACAGATTGAAGGTGATTGGCGGAATAACCAAAGGAGACATGAGGGAAAACTTTTTTATGCAGCGAGTGGTCAGGATCTGAAATGCACTGCCTTAGAGGGTGGTAGAGGTAGATTCAATTGAGGCTTTTAAAAGGAAGTTGGATAAGTACCTGAAGGAAAAAAAATTGCAGGGCTACGGGGAAAGGGTGGGGGAGTGGGACTAGCTGAAGTGCTCTTGCAGAGAGCCGACACGGGCGTGATGGGCCGAATGGTCTTCTGTGCTGTAACCATTCTATGATTCTAAAAAGATTTCATACTGAATGCCCATGAAAATTCTCTGTTCTAGAGGGGTACTTGGAGAATATCCAGTTACACTAGCCAATTCACAGAATTATTTTACTGTAACTCCAAACCTAGTAGCTAAGAAAATACATGTAAGTTGCAATTGACAATTGTAATATGTGAAATGGCATTGCAACAGTTAGACAGACATATGTGCATGATCCTGGAATGAGCTGAATTCTGCCACATATACTTCTAGTTGTATTTATAATGGTGTTAATACTGCCATTTATTGATTCCAACAGATGTAGAAAATCGGCTTATGACTCAGCAGCATAGTTTCCAAAAGGTTACAGAAGAAATGGAACATTGCAAGGAGTTGTTACTGTGAGTGAAGTACTTGCATCTTAAACAATTTAGTCATACAGTAATAAGAAATTTATGGATAAAATCATGATATTTTAGAATTTCTTTCCCTGTCACAAGCATAGAAACATAGAAACATAGAAGATAGGAGCAGGAGTAGGCCATTCGGCCCCTCGAGCCTGCTCCGCCATTCGATGAGATCATGGCTGATCATCCAAACTCAGTATCCTTCTCCCCATATCCCTTCATACCTTTAGCTTTAAGAAATATATCTAACTCATTCTTGAATATATTTAATGACTTGGCCACAACTACCTTCTGTGGTAGAGAATTCCACAGGTTCACCACTCTCTGGGTGAAGAAATTCTTCCTCATTTCTGTCCTAAATGGCTTACCCGTTATCCTTAGATTATGACCCCTGGTTCTGGACTCTCCGACCATCAGGAACATTCTTCCTGCATCTAGTTTGTCCAGACCTGTCAGAATTTTATATGTTTCGATGAGATCCCCTCTCATTCTTCTATACTCCAGCGAGTATAAGCCCAATCGACCCAATCTCTCCTCATATGTCATTCCTGCCATCCCAGGTATCAGCCTTGTGAATCTTCGCTGAACTCCTTCCATGGCAAGAACATCCTTCCTCAGATAAGGCGACCAAAACTGCACACAGTACTCAAGGTGTGGTCTCACCAAGGCCCTGTACAACTGCAGCAGGACATCCCTGTTCCTATACTCAAACCCTTTCGCTATGAAGGCCAACATACCATTTGCCTTCTTCACCGCCTGCTGCACCTGCATGCTTACTTTCAGCGACTGGTGCACAAGGACACCTAGGTCTCGTTGCACTTCCCCTTCTCCCAATCTATTGCCATTCAGATAATAGTCTGCCTTTCTGTTTTTGACACCAAAGTGGATAACCTCGCACTTATCCACGTTATATTGCATCTGCCACACTTCTGCCCACTCACCCAACCTGTCCAAATCATACTGGAGTTTCTCGGTATCCTCCTCGCAGCACACACTCCCACCCAGCTTTGTGTCATCTGCAAACTTGGAGATATTACATTTAGTTCCCTTATCTAGATCATTAATGTATATTGTGAATAGCTGGGGTCCAAGGACCGATCTCTACGGTACCCCACTAGTCACTGCTTGCCACTCGGAAAAAGACTCATTAATTCCTACTCTCTGCTTTCTGTCCGCCAACCAGTTCTCTATCCAAGTCAATACCTTGCCCCCAATCCCATGTGCCTTAACTTTACACGCTAATCTCTTATGCGGGACCTTATCGAAAGCCTTTTGAAAGTCCAAATACACCACATCTACTGGTTCTCCCTTATCTATTTTCCCAGTTACATCCTCAAAAAATTCCAGTAGATTAGTCAAGCACGATTTACCTTTTGTAAATCCATGTTGACTTTGTCCGATCCTGTCACTGTTTTTCAAGTGCTCAGCTATTACATCCTTTATAATGGACTCTAGCATTTTCCCCAATACCGATGTCAGGCTTACCGGTCTGTAATTCCCCGCTTTCTCTCTACCACCCTTTTTGAATAGTGGGGTAACATTGGCTACCCTCCAATCCATGGGTACAGTTCCAGATTCCATCGAATGTTGGAAGATGATCAGCAATGCATCTACTATTTCTAGGGCCACTTCCTTAAGTACCCTAGGATGTAGATTATCAGGCCCTGGGGATTTATCGGCCTTCAATCCCGTCAATTTCCCTAACGCCATTTCCCTGCAAATACTGATTTCTTTCAGTTCCTCCCTTTCATCAGACCGTATGTTCTCCAACATCTCTGGGAGGTTATTTGTGTCCTCCTTTGTGAAGACAGAACCAAAATATGCATTTAATTGGTCTGCCATTTCTTTGTTCCCCATTGTAACTTCCCCCGCTTCTGACTGCAAGGGACCTACACTTGATTTCACTAATCTTTTTCTCTTCACATATCTATAAAAGCTCTTACAGTCAGTTTTTATGTTCCCAGCAAGCTTACTTTCATATTCTATTTTCCCCTTCTTAATTAATCCCTTTGTCCTCCTTTGTTGAATCCTAAACTGCTCCCAATCCTCAGGGCTACCGCTTTTTCTGGCCAATTTATATGCCCTCTCCTTGGATCTTATGCTATCCCTAATTTCCCTTGTTAGCCACGGTTGACTCACCCTTTTTGTTTTATTCTTATGCCACACTGGGATGAACAAATTCTGTAGTTCATCCATGCAGTCTTTGAATGTTTGTTATTGCCTATCCACCGTCAACCCCTTGAGTGACATTCCCCAATCAATCCTACCCAATTCGCGCCTCATACCATCGTAGTTTCCTTTATTTAAATTCAGGACCCTAGTCTCTGATTCAACTACTTCACTCTCCACCTTAATGAAGAATTCTATCATATTATGATCACTCTGACCCAAGGGGCCTCGTACAACAAGATTGCTAATTAATCCTTTCTTGTTACATAATACCCAGTCTAAGATGGCCTGATCTCTGGTTGGTTCCTCGACATATTGTTCCCATCTCGTAAACATTCTAGGAATTCCTCCTCCACAGTATTTTTACTAATTTGGTTAGCCCAATCTATATGTAAATTAAAGTCACCCATGATGACTGCTGTGCCCTTACTGCATGCTTCTCTAATTTCCCTTTTAATGCCATCCCCAACCTCCGTATTACTGTTTGGAGGTCTATATACCACTCCCACTAGCGTTTTCTGCCCCTTGTTATTTCTCAGTTCTACCCATACAGATTCCGCATCATCAGAGCTAATATCCTTCCTTTCAATTGTGTTAATCCCCTCTTTAACCAGCAATGCTACCCCACCTCCCTTTCTTTTTTGCCTATCTTTCCTAAATATTGAATAACCCTGGATGTTGAGTTCCCAGCCTTGGCCACCCTGGAGCCATGTTTCTGTAACCCCAATCAAATCGTATTCATTTACCTCTATTTGCGCAGCTAATTCATCCACCTTGTTCCGAATGCTCCCTGCATTAAGACACAAAGCCTTCAGGCTTGTTTTTTTAACGCTCTCAGACCTATATGAATTATTATTTACTGTGACCATGTTGATTTAAACCGTTGAGTTCTTTGCCTTCTACTTTTGTTTTTCTCCTTCCTGTCTTTAGCTTTTTTCCTTGTTTCCCTTTCCTCTGTCTCTCTGCTCAGGTTCCCAACCCCCTGCCACTTTAGTTTAAACCCTCCCCAACAGCACTAGCAAACACTCCCCCTAGGACATCGGTCCCGGCCCTGCCCAGGTGCAGACCGTCCCGTTTGTACTGGTCCCACCTCCCCCAGAACCGGTTCCAATGTCCAAGGAATTTGAATCCCTCCCCCTTGCACCATTCCTCTAGCCACGTATTCATTTGAAATATCCTCCTATTTCTACTCTGACTAGCACGTGGTACTGGTAGCAATCCTGAGATTACTACCTTTGAGGTCCTCTTTTTTAATTTACCTCCTAACTCCCTATATTCTGCTTTTAGGACCTCATCCCGTTTTTTACCTATATCGTTGATGCCTATGTGCACCACGACAACTGGCTGCTCACCCTCCCCCTCCAAAATGTTCTGTAGCCGCTCCGAGACGTCCTTGACCCTTGCACCAGGGAGGCAACACACCATCCTGGAGTCTCGATTGCGGCCGCAGAAACGCCTATCTATTCCCTTTACAATTGAATCCCCTATCACTATAGCTCTTCCACACTTTTTCCTCCCAGCCTGTGCAGCAGAGCTACCCATGGTGCCAGGAAGTTGGCTGCTGCCGCCTTCCCCTGATAAGTCATCCCCCCCAACAGCATCCAAAGAGGTATATCTGTTTGAGAGGGGGATGGCCACAGGGGACCCCTGCACTACCTGCCTGCACCTCTTACTCTGCCTGGTGGTCACCCATTCACTTCTGCCTGTACACCCTTTACCTGCGGTGTGACCAACTCGCTAAACGTGTTATTCACGACGTTCTCACCGTCGCGAATGCTCCAATATACATCCATCCGCAGCTCCAGCGCCGCAATGCGGTCCGTCAGTAGCTGCAGCTGGATACATTTCCCACACACATGGTCGTCAGGGACACAGGAAGTGTCCCTGATTTCCCACATATTGCAGGAGGAGCATATCACGGCGCCGAGATCTGCTGCCATGACTTACCCTTTAATTAATTAATTAAAATTAAACTAATTGAATCCCACCAATTTCACTTCAATTAAATGATATACTCAAGGGCCCTTGCTTAACAGCAGTCCCCGCTACACCACAGAGACTCTAGAAACTATAAATCACAGAATTTAAGTATGGGAAAAAGGAGAAAAAGCGAAATACTCACCAACCAATCACTTATCTGCTTTCTGGTGACGTCACACTTTGATTATTTTCTACTTCTCTCTCTCCCGCTCTCGGGGCTCAGATTGGTAAGCCTACCTGGTCGCTGCCGCCTTTTACAGCCGCCGCCTCGCCGCTGTCGCTCCACCCAGGTCCGCCGCCTCTGTGGGCCTACCTGGTTGCTGCCACCTTTTACAGCCGCCGCCTCGCCGCTGTCGCTCCACCCAGGTCCGCCGCCGCATGCAGTAGATTTATTATTTTTTGGTAAACAGAAAAGTTTGTTAGAAAGGGAGTGATTTAGATGTGTTCTATCCAAGGTTGTGGTACATCGGTAATGCTCTTTGTTTTTTAAATTTAATTATTTTTCATAAATAAATTCCCTGATTTTGTAATTATTCCTAGTTACCTTTTTTAATTGATTTTCACTCAGAAAGTTATAGTTCCCAGCCTGTCTGATTTCCCAAAAGATCACAATTTTGTGACTGTTACGAGGTTTCCTGTTGTCCACCTTGTCAGCTGCACATGGCGATCATAACTGGTCCATCTATAGTATGTTCGCTCTACTCACCTTTGGCTTATTGGTAGCATTTCCATCTCTGAGTCAGAAGGTCCAGGGTTCCAACCCCATTCCTGACAGTCTTGTGTCAATGTCACCAATACCTTTCGTACCTCCTGCTGGCACCTTGATGCAGCAGTAACCTGCTGGACTGTCACTCTCTCCTGGACATTATACATGCCAAGAGAAACTTTCTGCAGTGCGTTGCAGATTTATGTAGTGGCCTCTTCTACTTCGCCATCATTTCAATCATATGAATGGCAACTATCTCCACTGCCTGCACATGAAATCGATGCTTCCTAATCTTCATTCTTTGGAAGACTTTCACTGAGATCTAGGTCCCTAGGCTCCTCATCCTCTGATGACGAGCAATGTGACTTCAGAGTAGTTGTGACTGAGTTAACATGGTGCTTTACTGTTTTCAGAGGTTCCCATTTGTGTAAGTCAGTTTCCCTGACACCCAGGTGATGACACAAAGAACATAGGAGGTAAGGAGGTGAATGAAGCCTCTGTTTTTTGTACAGGAAATGCATTGGAAACAGTGCCTCGACTTACTTTGAGCACCCTTTATACTTTTGCAGTGTAGTCACTGTTTTGTTGGCAAATGTGGCAACCAATTTTCACACAGCAAAGTCCCACAAACAACAATGAGATGACCAGATAATCCATTTAGAGTAGTGTTGGAGGATTAAATGTTAGCCAGGAAATTGCAAAAACTCCCCTGCTCGTCTTGGAATAGTGCCATGGGATCTTCTAAGTCCATCTGAACAGGCAGATGGAGCCTCGGTTTAATGTCTCATCTGAAAGACTGCACCTCCGATAGTGCAACACCATTTCAGTGCTGCACTGAAGTGTTAGCTTAGATTATGTACTCAAGTCCTGGAGTGGAGCTTGAACCCATCTCCTTCTAACTCAGAGGTGAGAGTGCTAACACTGAACCAAGGCTGACACATTCCATTTAGCAATGCTGCGCAGTGCCTACCACCATGCTGCTTTCAATTTTATTATGTGGCACTACTTCACAAATGTAAGAGGAAATAATAGCAAGAGACAACCAAAACTCCTGGAATACTGCGTACAGTTTTGGTTTCCATATTTAAGAAAAGATATACTTGCTCTAGAGGCAGTTCAGAGAAGGTTCACTCGGTTGATTCCGGAGATGAGGGGGTTGACTTATGAGGAAAGGTTGAGTAGGTTGGGCCTCTACTCATTGGAATACAGAAGAATGAGAGGCGATCTTATCGAAACATATAAGATTGTGAGAGGGCTTGATCGGGTGGATGCGGGGAGGATGTTTCCACTGATGGGTGAGACTAGAACTAGGGGGCATAATCTTAGAATAAGGGGCTGCCGTTTCAAAACTAAG
This sequence comes from Squalus acanthias, assembly GCA_030390025.1. Lineage (NCBI taxonomy): Eukaryota > Metazoa > Chordata > Chondrichthyes > Squaliformes > Squalidae > Squalus > Squalus acanthias. The sequence goes on from CM059429.1 coordinate 46,424,147, forward strand.
ATGAGGAGAAACTTCTTCACTTAGAGGGTAGTAAATCTATGGAATTTGCTACCTCAGAGAGCTGTGGAAGCTGCAACATTAAATAAATTTAAAACGGAGATAGACAGTTTCCTAGCTGGTAAGGGAATTAAGGGTTATGGGGAGCGGGCAGGGAAATGGACGTGAGTCCAGGTTCGGATCAGCCATGATCCTATTGAATGGCAGAGCAGGCCCGAAGGGTCATATGGCCTACTCCTGCTCCTACTTCTTATGTTTATGTTTTGTTCTAATTATGCATCACTTTAGATAACAAAATAAAGAGTCAAGGAAAATTTCTGTTTCTTGTGGCATTTTCTGCAAAATATATGCAGAGTGTGTTGTTCAGTATGTTTGTTCCATCACATGCGGTAGTGACGTCAATCACAAAAATCCAACAAATATTGTGCCCATGTGATTGGAACAGCATAACCATTTGGAATTGGCAGCAGAGTTGAACTTAACTTTTCTTGTATCAGAGACTGTGCTTCACTTGAAGGTAGTACAGCTCTTGAGTTTTTCCTCCTCCCTGCTATCTATTCATAAGTACATTAAAAATATCAGGGATGGGAAAAGGCCATTCAACACATCAAAGTTCATCCCTGTAGCCAGTAAACCAACAGAAGTTGCTGCTGTATCTCATGTGGTCCAAAAACTGGCTAAGGCTGCAACATCTCCTAATTTCCCATGTTCAACTTACAATCCCATGTAATTACTTACCTTGTATATGAACAGCAAGAGGAAAAAAGTTCTTAAAAATGCCTGTAAATTTACAGAGTGTAGAAAGAGCTTAAAACCTACTTCTTTGACCAAGCTTTTGGTCACCTGTCCTAATAGCTCTTTATGTGGCTCGGTGTCAAATTTTGTCTGATAACGCACCTGTAAACCGCTTTAAGACGTTTTTATTACATTAAAGGCGCTATTTAAATGCAAGTTGTTTTTGTGAATCCACAAAACATATCATGTTATTTGCATGAATCTGATGCCCAGTGTGAATACAAAGATATTTAACAACATTCCTCAGCTTTCTTTAAGAACTTTTCAGCCAAGATCATGGGGTCTGAGGCAAGATACACTTCCACTGCCTTTTATTCCACTGTTATTTAAAGGATGTTTTTGTACATTTGTTATGCATAAAGAAAATGCATAAACCATCAAATGCTTCACAATCGGGTATCCTCCCTGATCTAGGAACAGTTGATGGGGAATTATAGAAAGAACTATATTATACCTGACCTGGGAGAACTACTGCCGACACTGGCTGCAAAAACTGCCAAAATATGTTCCGTTCCTCAGTACTGACTTCCCTCCCCTTATTAAATACAATATTTGCAAAATATTTTATGATAAATTCACTAACACATATGTCCAGCCAGGAGCAGTGCTCTCAGGGAGTATGAATTGAGATCAGGCTACAACAGTATAGAACTGGTTCCCCGACTTATGCTTCCTCACTGGGAGCACAGGATTGGTAAATATGCCCTTTTATTTCAAGCAGCTAATCATTACAAACAAATAAATTGCAAACTGAAACCGAAACACTGACAAACATTAAGGTGAAAAACAGTTAATAGTCAATGTATAAACATTTTTTAAAATTACAACATAGTACATACCAAAACAATTTTTCTTAAATATAACTATATATCTTGCCCTACAGCTAACTAATGCACACTGTCTCATCTCTTTTCCCTAGTGCCTAGTTAATTCTCATTGCTCCTAACTCCCTGTGGTTCACAGAATCTTTTCCGACTAACTATCGGGAGCATTCTATTATAAAGGGAGTGAACATGAGGAGTCAGAGTCAGAGGAGAAATTTTGGATTCTACAGTTTACTTTTGATCTGCTCCAGATATGAATTGTGATTGTTTTTGTTGAAATCGGACAGGGGGAGACTTGAAGCTGCAGCACTAAGAGCCGCATGGGTTTCAGGCAAAGACTTCTGTTTGACCTTTATATTTTCTCTCTCTATGTTGCAGGAGTGGCAACATTGATTTACTTTGAAACATGCTCTTGATCAACCCATTTATTCATAAATCACACACTGCATAGTATTTTCTAGGAAGATTGGCTGCCTAGTAACACAGTTGAGCCAGCAAGCTATTTCTCAGGAACAGATTTAACAGTGTGCTGCAACAATCATGCTAACCACTGCAACTTTAAACCATTAACTAACATGATTTAATCTAAATACAATAAAATGTTCTTGTTGCGTCCACCAATATATGTACAAACCTAGTTACCCATTCTCATTCTATGGATTTGATAAGGTGTGTAACTGGGAAATCACCATTTGTCCCTTTATAAGCTTGTTTTAGTCAGATACCATATGAGAATGTCCTTACATGGCTGTCTTACATTTCATTTGTTGTCCTGCTGACATCAGTTGCATAGGTTTCCTTAAAATGTACCGAAACAAGAAGAAAGCAAAGTGACAACATTTTTGCACAGCCTATTTGCAACAATGCTGCATCCACTTGGGAAGTTGTGGGCTGTTTGACATCAACTCATGGATGAGCCAGAACTTTCTGAAGCTCTACCTTAGCAAGACCAAAGTTCCCACCAGGAACTCCCATCCCCCTTCCTAGTATCCTGCTCAAATTGAACACAACAGCCCTAGGGGGAGAAAATCAGTATCGCCCCATTTGGGGCGCAATTATCAGCCGGGCGCAAAGATTAGCGCCTGGCGCTAATTATCGCCTCCGACTGCAAACTTGACTTTTATCGCCCCTGGAGGTGATTGGAGCGCTAAATCAGGCGCTTTACACCTGTCTTAAGGCGCAAAGGCCAAGGAGCGAGGTGCTACCGCAGAGCGCTGGCGAAGCTCATGTGATGTCAGTCAGCAATGGAACACACACACAATGGCGCGGGCCAGTTCTTAAAGGGGAGGGTTGATCTTGCTTTCCATCCACATCCTGCTCATTGCAGCCTTAAATCTCGGCCTGGAGAGACCTGTACATCAAATCTGCTGGAAAGAACAATGGAGAGTACCAGGGAAAGAGCTCAGAGTGCAGCCCCCACAGTCTCTTCTAAATCGATACAAGGAAGGGCAAATCAAAATGAACCTGCAAAGTGCTGCTCAGTACCCAAAACTCTCTCTCTCTCTCTCTCTCTCTCTCTCTCTCTCTCTCAGAATGCGTGGTTCAAAAATGTCACCAACAATAAAAGGCAGGAAGCAGTCGCCTTTAAATAGCGCTCCCCAGTCCCTTCCTGACTGCAAAACGCTCCCCTCAACCTGTCATTGCTAGCGGCAGGCGGTAAGGCAGGGGGCGCCACTCAATATCCGCTCCGGGGCGATACCGGGGCGTTGCGCACTCGACTGACGTCACGATCTGCCGGCGCAGGAGATCGTGGCGGTAGTGTTTAGCGCCGCCGCAAAATGTCTAATTAATTTCGCGAGCGGCGCAAACATTGCCGCGCCCGGACGCTAGCTGCTTTGCGCCCCCATTAGCGCCCTCTTAAGGCGCTAACAGGAGGCGCAACCAACTGAATTTTTCCCCCTTAGTCTCTTGCGAACCCTGAGCTGAGCTTCAAATCCCACGTCCAGTTTATCACCAATATTGCCTACCTACACCCCTAACTCATTCCAGTGCTGCTGGAATCCTCATTCATGCCTTTATCAACTCCAGATTTGACTTTTCCAGTGCCCTGCTTGCTGTCCTCCTGATCTTCAACTTACATCAACTCATCCGAAACCTATCCCGCATAACGTCCTGCTTGCCTAGCATCTTGTCATTGCCACCATCCATTGGCTTCCTGTTGCTCAGTGTATTTACTTCAAAATCTTTCTCCTTCTCTATAAATCTCTTCATGGTGCAATTCTCCCTATCTCTGGAACCTCCCCCAACCCTGCTTATACTCTCTGCTAATCCAACTCTGGTCTTCTGTGCATTTCCCCCTCCACTCTATCATCCACCTTGCTCCCACATCCTGGAATTCTCACTAAGCCCTCTTCAACCACACTTTTGGCATCTCCCCTAATTTCCTTCCAACTTCTGCTAAGGTCTTATTCCCAATTGTGAAACACCTTGGAATATTTTGCTGCATAAAAGAAATGTAAATTGCTGTGGTTGTTGTTATAGTGAACTACATAGGATCCCGCTATCATTCGTAGAGTTTACTCTGAGATCAGAACAACCCTCTGAAAGTTAACGAAAATTGCAATTTACATAATTTATAAAGATGATTAAACCATAGTTGCTGACAGGTTTCCATTACTGAAAATTAAATTTAATCTACTTACTGTCTAAAATCTGCATCACTTATCAGCAGCCTGTGCTAGTGGCTGGATTTCTTGGAGTTCTGCCCTGCATTCAAACATTGCTGTCATGATTTATGATGTAATCAACCCTCCTCCCCCCACCCAACTTAATTACAGTCTTGTAACCCGCTGCTTTTTGTTCTTCTGTAACATGAAGCGAAGTAAATCCCAAGATCACTGCTTGTCAGATCTTGTGGTACATATGTGGGAGTTTACTGTCTGTGTTTCAAGTCTAAGTATGAACAGCCTTATTTCTGCTTGCAGAATACTTATATAATAAGAAATTCTTAGATTTGTATATACATTAAAAAATAACAGGCCATAGATTATATTACAAAGCAATAAGACATACTGGGGTTAATATAACATTAGTAAATTGCTCAAGTTTCACTTTTTAGAAAGAAAGAAGAAAACGATGCACATGCTGGAAATCTGAAATTAAAACAGAAAATGCTAGAAACACGCAGTTCTGTCAACATTTGAAAAGAGAAAAGGCAAATTAACAGTTAGTTACTTCAGCTGCTTGATGAGATAAATAATGCGACCTTCGCCAGCTGTAGCAACACTGTCCATCAGGTGCCTGCTTCCCTCATTATGGGCACTTAAGCCTGAGGCCTACCAAGTGTCCCATGCAGATAGCCTGCAGAACATAACCCAGAAGTGCGCTGGGCTCATTAAAAGCCTGATTCCAGTGCAAAAGAGACATGGTACTCATAATTTACAGTCTGAACAGAACGCCGTAGGCTAAAATGGGTGCTGCAAGGGAGACCTCTTTCTTTCAGATGGGTCCTTGCTCTTAAAAGTGCTTTAGCATATCTGATTGCAAGCCACTGTTTCTCTACACCAGTCATACAGTCCCCGCCCAATTTTCCAAGTACAGGAAACTTTCGTTTATCCGGCATCGACGGGACCGGCGTGGTGCCGGTTTATCGAAAGTACCGGATAACGGAGTGTTATATCTACCGAGGCTATTTTTAACATTAAAAAATCAAGAAATGTGCAGTATACAGTATTTGGGTACTCACCTACAGAATGTTGTGTTAAATGGATAGTGGAAGATGCTTGATTAAGTACAGTACTGCCAGTTGAGGGTAATCCATAACTCTTTAATTACTTAACAGTAAAACAAAACTTATAAACGACTGTCTGCAGTACTGTAGTTGACTGTACACTTATTCCGAGTCATCTGGTTCATCAGAAATATCCGTATCCGTGCCAGCTGGGTCATCAGGATCACGCAGTTCCACCGATGCCACAGATTCTTCAGGCACTTCCGCTGCTTCGACTCTTTTGGAAGCTTTCTTAAACATGTTGCGGATGTTGGTTTGCTTAGTGGACTCTTGCCTTTTCTGTAGAAAGGTGGAATGCAGAATATGGAGTTGCATAACTTCTTGTGCAGAGTAGCAATTCTGCCTTTCAGCAAATTTGAGGACTGTAGAAAATCCTTCTGCAGCTTTAGCCCAAGAAATCTTCTCTTCTTCAGAAATCTCATCCTCTTCACTTTCCATCTCGCTTTCCTTTTCTTTCTTTGGATTCAAAACATTCTGAATTATTTCATCATCACTTAGCATATGCACAACACCAACTTCTCTATCTGCATCAACCCACTGCTCGATATCACTTTCACTGAGGTGACGTAGAGGGTTTGCTGGGCCTGCATTTTTCACCATTCCAGCCATTTCCATTATTGTACTCTTCTTGGGACGAACACTGAACCCATGAAATTCCTCCTCTGAAGAAGAACCTTCAGCAAACATTACAGAAGGCCACAATTTGCGCCAGGCTTGCCTCAGAGTGTGACCTTTCACCAATTTCCAGGAACATGCAACATTATAGATGGCATCTTTAATATTGTATTCCTTCTGCAAATCTTGAATATTCTCATCTTGGCTTAGCAGTTTACGTAGGAAGTCTTTCTTGTAATGACACTTCAGATTTTGGATAACGCCCTGGTCCATGGGTTGGATGAGAGAAGTTACATTTGGTGGCAAATAAATGGTGAAAATATTTCCCGAAACCAACTGGGATTCATGCGGATGGGCTCTGCAATTATCAAGCAATAAAATGCATTTGCTATCTTCAGGTTTCCCTATTCTGCGGAAATGTTCCTTCACAGATGGAACAAAAATATGATGGAACCAATCGGAGAAGATTTCCTTATCCATCCAAGCATTTTTTTGAGCTTTGTACTCAACAGGTAAGTGCCTCACATTTTTAAATGCACGGGGATTTTTATACTTCCCGATAACAAGAAGTTTAACCCGGTGTGATCCAGCGGCGTTCGCACATGTTAGCACGGTTACACGATCTTTATTTTTCTTGTAACCTGAAGCATTAGCCTCACTAGCCCCAGCAAGCGTTGATTCTGGCAAAAACCTCCAAAACAAGCCAGTTTCATCGGCATTGTAGATCTGTGCTGGCGACAAATCATGTTGCTGCACAATCCGATTGAAATAATCGCAGTATTCTTCTGCGGCTTCGTGATCAGCTGATTTCTTCTCCCCGGAAATATCGAGTCGTCGTATCCCGTGCCGTAACTTGAAGCACGTTAGCCATCCATCGGAGAAAGCACAATTGTCAGTGAGCTCCATCCTTTCGTAGAAATCCTTTGCTTTCTCGATTAGCATGGGTCCGGAAATTGGAACACCCTCTGAACGCTTAAGAGAAAACTATTCATAAAGCACGGTATCCAGCTCTTCAAGCTTAGGCTTACGAAGTGTACGCCGTTTCTCTACACTCTTGCATGTCTCTGAGCTTGAATAAAACTTGAGCAGCTTATCCTTCTGCGATTTGATGTCGTAGATTGTTGACGAACCGATTTTGAATTCATTCATAATGTTGATACGCTTCTCTCCCCTTTCTAGTCGTTGGCATATCTCGATTTTCTGTTTTAAAGTTAAGACCACTCTCTTCCTTTTGCTTGGACCAGCTTTTGGGAATTCCATAATGCAAGATGGAGGAGATAATTGCCGATGAAGATGGAAAGACACACAGAACAATGGTGGCTAGGAAGAGACTACCAGCAGCGTGGCAGACACACAGCAAAATGGTGTATCAGAAGAGACTACAGTACCAGCAGCATGGCAGACACACAGCAAAATGGTGCATCAGAAGAGACTACAGTACCAGCAGCGTGGCAGACACACAGTAAAATGGTGTATCAGAAGAGACTACAGTACCAGCAGCGTGGGAGACACACAACAAAATGGTGTATCAGAAGAGACTACAGTACCAGCAGCGTGGGAGACACACAGCAAAATGGTGGATCAGAAGAGACTACCAGCATCGTGGGAGACACCCAGCAAAATGGCCGATCAGAAGAGACTCCAGGCAGCGCGGGAGAATCTACTCATGCTACTGCAATGTTTCGGACTTGCGACGGCGCCAGGAGGCCGAGTAGTGGCACTTTTGAAAAGTACCCCTACTGACTAAATCGGCGTTCGCGGACTCGGACTCGGACTCGGGATCGGCAACATTGCCGGTTATTTGAGAGGAGTTTTCGGAGCACTCGGCGTTCGCGGAGACTCGACTGCGACTCGGCAACATTGCCGGTTATTTGAGAGGAGTTTTCGGAGGATGATTTTTGCCGGTTAAGCGAGAATTCCGGATATTTGGGTGCCGGATAAACGAAAGTTTCCTGTAACACCAGAAAATCAGTGTAACTCGGGCAGAAAATTCAGTCTTATTAAAAAGAATCGCCACAAAATGCTGGACGATTTGCACCTTTAGCTTTGCAAAAATGGCATCTCGCACTTAATGTCCCCATGATTTTCATGACGTTGCTACATTTGCACATTAATTGCATATTAAACTCGCCAGAGAAAGTTAAGTCTAGTAATTATCAGCATTTAACCCTTTCAACAACATGATCATTGTTAAAGACTACCAACAACCTTTTCATCCACTCTAATTCGCCCTCCTTCCTCTGTTTATTTCTCAATCCTTTGAGTAAAAAGATACACTGTTTGTCCTGTTGTTCACCAAGGTCCCAGATGCCCTGTTGCCCTTGCCGCACCATTATCAGCTCGCACTTCCAGCAACTTTATGGATAAAAAATTTTAAAACCTAAACATGCAATTCTAAGTCTAACTAATGGGCCATGCTGCGAGATACCACGCTCCAGCAAAATCTAGCCCATGATGTGTTCCATTGTTGATATACACTTTATTAATATAAATAGAATGCATGACAAACTGTGTTGGACATGAATACTTTTATTTACACATTCTGTTCTGAAAATAACATTATGCTGCCTCACTAATTGCTCTGCTGTGACTAGCTTCCTTGTGACATTTTAAAGGAGTTCAAGTGCCTTCAACTGATGCTGTTCCTATTAAAAGAAAATCAAGATTAATTTGTTTATATCGACAACCTATGACATTACCATTCAGTATTTGCCCAACGTTCTTCATGCTGTAATTCAACACTTTAGTTCTGTGCTGTTTGTTATCAGTTACAACTGTTCTGCAAGTATGGTGTAACAACAACAACTTGCATTTATATAGCATCTTTAACGTAGTAAAACATCCCAAGGTGCTTCACAGGAGCGTAATCAGACAAGAATGTACACCAAGCCACATAAGAAGACATTAGGACAGGTGGCCAAACATTTGGTTAAAGAGGTAAGTTTTAAGCAGCGTCTTAAAGGAGGAGAAAGAGGTAGAGAGGCAAAGAATTTTGAAAGTGAATTCCAGACCTTAGGGCCGAGACAGCTGAAGGCACAGCTGCCAATGGTGGGGCGAAGGAAGTGGGGGATGCACAGGAGGCCAGAATTGGAGGAAAGCAGAGTTCTCGGAGAGTTATGCCAGGTCTGCAACTCTCATTCCTGCATGGGATTGCCGTCTGCTCCCTCTGGCTTCCCGCTGGCAGTTAAAATCAGCCCTTCTAGTCTCTGATTTTGGGTTAGGTGCTTATTTAAAAAGAATGGATGATGCCAAATTTAATCATCATTGCTTTTATATCCACGCAGGAATAAATCAAAGGAAGCAGCAGATCTTCTCTCAAGGGTAACAAAACTGGAGTGTGAAGAATTGAAATCCAGGTAAGTGATAGGTTTCATTTGCTGTTGTGCAATACCAGTAATGTATCCAGAAGATAATTTCAACTACTGGTATTCTTTATATTATCACAGCAAAGAAATAAAAGAAAAAGAGGAAGAATGGCTGCGTTGTGAACAAAAGTGTAAAAGTTTAGAAGAACAGCTAGAAGCGAAAGTCCGTAAGGAGTCAGAAATACAAAACCGATCTTCACACTCACTAAATGAACTTCTGACTCTAAAAACTGCCCTAAGTCAAGCAGAAGAGAAGTTAGCAGCATTAAAACAGGAAAGGTAAAAATCAGGTGACGTTGCTGTTACATAAGAACATTTGAAATGAAAAAAGAACATTAAGACGATGGCAAGTCTCTCTTCCCATGCAAATCACCTCAACTGTGGTGTCACCCCATCTCCCTAGGATCTCTGTAATCTTGCCCATGGGATTCTAACATCTATCCATTTTTCTATCCATCCATCTATCTATGATAACTTGCAACGGTTGCATATATCGCATTCCATCATACATTTTCTTTAACACACTTTCTGTAACACATATCCTGTAACACAAGTCTTTTTATGCTTTTGTGTAACTCTCATGTGTTGCTCTTAATCAAAGTCAAATTTATTTAAATTGATTAATTTATAAATGTACACTACAAACCTCTCACAGTTGATTGGTTTATATATAAATGTGATCTACCTCAAACAAAATTCCTCTAACTGATTGGATGACATGCACATTTATTCTTTGGGATTCAATCACATATTAATGTGTTAGAAGAGCAGAAGACAGAAGCCAAGTGCACTAATCAATTGCTAAAAAAAAATCCAAATCCTTTTGTTTGCCATTTTTTTCTCAGAAACTATAATTTATAATGTTCAAATAAAGTATAAAACAAAATAAAAGAATGAACAAATTACAATGACATGATTAGGGAGCAAATGGAAGGAAATATGTCATATATTTTGCACTTGAAATCACTACTGGCGGGAATCCTTGGAAGTGGCATCAGTAGTAGGGAGCTCCCTGCCTGATTTCCTTTTACCTCTAACGCAGATTACATCAGTTGCCAGTTTAACATCAGTAGAAAATCAACCCTATAATGTTATGAGCCTTTCACAACCTCAGCATGTCCCAAAACACATTACAGCTAATGGAGTATTTTGAAATGTAGTCACTGTTGTAACGTAGGCAATGCGGCAGCCAATTTGCGCACAGCAAGGTCCCACAAACAGCAATGTGATAATGATTTTTTTTAATTCATTCATGGGATGTGGGCATCGCTGGCAACGCCTGCATTTATTGCCCATCCCTAATTGCCCTAGAGAAGGTGGTGATGAGCCGCCACCTTGAACTGCTGCAGTGCGTGAGGTGAAGGTACTCCCGCAGTGCTGTTAGGGAGGGAGTTCCAGGATTTTGACCCAGTGACGATGAAGGAACGGCGATATATTTCCAAGTCAGGAGGGTGTGTGACTTGGAGGGGAACTTGGAGCTGGTGGCGTTCCCATGCTCCTGCTGCCCTTGTCCTTCTAGGTGGTAGAGGTCGCAGGTTTAGGAGGTGCTGTCGAAGAAGCCTTGGTGAGTTGCTGCAGCCTTGTAGATGGTACACACTGCAGCCACGGTACGCCGGTGGTGGAGGGAGTGAATGTTTAAGGTGGTGGATGGGGTGTCAATCAAGTGAGCTGCTTTGTCCTGGATGGTGTTGAGCTTCTTTAGTATTGTTGGAGCTCCTCTCATCCAGGCAAGTGGAGAGTATTCCATCACTTGTAGATGGTGGAAAGGCTTTGGGGAGTCAGTAGGTGAGTCACTCACCACATTAGAGAGGGTACAGAGGAGATTTATGAGGATGTTGCCAGGACAGGACTAGCTATGAAGTAAGATTGGATAGGCTGGGGTTGTTTTCTTTGGAACAGAGGAGGCTGAGGGGAGATTTAATTGAGATGTATAAAATTATGAGGGGCCTAGATAGAGTGGCTAGGAAGGACTTATTCCCTTATCAGAGAGGTTAATAACCAGGAGGCATATATTTAAAGTAATTGGTAGAAGGATTAGAGGGGGTTGAGGAGAATTTTTCTCACCCAGTGGGTGGTGGGGGTCTGGAACTCACTGTCTGGTAGAGGCAGAAACCCTCATCGCATTTAAAAAGTACTTGGATATGCACTTGGCGTGCCGTAACCTACAAGGCTACGGACCAAGAGCTGGAAAGTGGGATTAGGCTGGATAGCTCTTTTTCAGCCGGCACAGAAACGAAGGGCCAAATGGCCTCGTTCTGTGCCGTAAACGTCTATGATTCTTCTATGAATACCCAGCCTCTGACCTGCTCTTGTAGCCACAGTATTTATGCGTCTGGTCCAGTTAAGTTTCTGGTCAATGGTGACCCCCCCCCGCCAGGATGTTGATGGTGGGGGATTCAGTAATGGTAATCCTGTTGAATGTCAAGGGGAGGAGGCTAGACTCTCTTTAATTGTAGATGGTCATTGCCTGGCACTTGTGTGGCACGAATGTTACTTGCCATTTATCAGCCCAAGCCTGAATGTTGTCTCGGTCTTACTACATGCAGGCATGGACTCTTCGTTATCTAAGGAGTTGCGAATGGAACTGAACACTGCAATCATAAATGAACATTCCCACTTCTGACGTTATGATGGAAGGAAGGTCATTGATGAAGCAGCTGAAGATGGTTGGGCCTAGGACACTGCCCTGAGAAACTCCTGCAGCGATGTCCTGGGACTGAGATGATTGGCCTCCAACAACCACAACCATCTTTCTGTGTGCTAGATATGACTCCAGCCAGTGGAGAGTTTTCCCCCTGATTCCCATTGACCTCAATTTTACTAGGGCTCCTTGATGCCACACTCAGTCAAATGCTGCCTTGATGTCAAGGGCAGTCACTCTCACTCTAGAATTCAGCTCTTTTGTCCATGTTTGGACCAAGGATGTAATGAAACCTGGAGCCGAGTGTTCCTGGCGGAACCCAAACTGAGCATCGTTAAGCAGGTTATTGGCGAGTAAGTGCTGCCTAATAGAACAGTTGACGACATCTTCTATCACTTTGCTGATGATTTGAGAGTAGGCTAATATGGGGCAGTAAATGTCCAGATTGGATTTGTCCTGCGTTTTGTGGACGGGATATACCTGGGCAATTTTCCACTTTGTTGGGTAGATGCCAGTGTTGTAGCTGTACTGGAACAGCTTGGCTAGAGGTGCGGCTAGTTCTGGAGCACAAGTCTAATAATGTATGATAACCTGCTTTTAGGTGTTGGTTGAGGGATAAATATTTACCAGGACAATGGGGAGAATTCCGTGTCTTCTTCGAAATAGCGCCATGGGATTTTTTTACACCCACCCGAGAGGGCAGACGGGGCCTTGATTTAACGTCTCATCCAAAAGATAGCACGCCAGACAGTGCAGTATTCCCTCAGTAGTCAGCACCCAAAAACAAAAAAGAAGCATCAGACATCAGCATTATCGATCAATTTTCAAACACTTCCTCCATATTTAATATTTAGTTTTAAAACCGAGCCAGAAGGTGTCAAACTCAGCAAACCAGCAGCAGCAGGAGACTTTTTAAAGTCATTTCCTCTTGTTAAATTTCAAGAAACACTTTTCTAGTGAAGGAAAATTAATTGAGAAATGCTCAAAATGAAAATCTTGCTAGCAAGCAGTGAGTATCTTAATGACAGCTAATTGCAAGGTGTGAACAGCTGCCTGGACTGCCCGAAATAGCCGGCCCACTCAATACTTTATATGCGCCGCCTTTATAATTGACGTCTATGGACCATTTGCCTGATATAGGTGGCTGTCTGGGATTACGGCACTGGAGCTGCGAATGGATGCATACTGGAGCATTTGCGATGCTGAAGACGTCGTGGATAACACGTTTAATGAGTTGGTCACACCACAGGTAAAGGCTGCACAGGCAGGAAGGAAATGGGTGACCGCCAGGCAGAGTAGTAGGCACAGGCAGGTAGTGCAGGGGTCCCCTGTGGCCATCCCCCTCTCAAACAGATATACCATTTTGGATATTGTTGAGGGGGATGGCTTATCGGGGGAAGGCAGCAGCAACCAACTTCCTGGCACCATGGGTGGTTCTGCTGCACAGGAGGGGAGGAAAAAGAGCGGGAGAGCTATAGTGATAGGGGATTCTATTGTAAGGGGACAAACGAGACTCCAGGATGGTATGTTGCCTCCCTGGTGCAAGGGTCAAGGATGTCTTGGAGCGGCTGCAGGGCATTCTGGAGGGGGAGGGTGAACAGCCAGTTGTCGTGGTACATATAGGTACCAACGATATAGGTATAAAACGGGATGAGGTCCTAATAGCTGAATATAGGGAGTTAGGAGGTAAATTAAAAAATAGGACCTCAAAGGTAGTAATCTCAGGACTGCTACCAGTGCCACGTACTAGTCAGAGTAGAAATAGAAGGATATTTCAGATGAATACGTGGCTAGAAGAATGCTGCAAGGGGGAGGGATTCAAATTACTGGGACATTGGAACCGGTTCTGGGGGAGGTGGGACCAGTACAAGCTGGATGGTTTGCACCTGGGCAGGGCCGGGACCGATGTCCTAGGGGGAGTGTTTGCTAGTGCTGTTGGGGAGGGTTTAAACTAAAATGGCAGGGGGTTGGGAACCTGTGCAGGGAGACAGAGGAAAGGGAAGCAAGGATAGAAGAAAAAGACAGGAAGGAGAAAAGCAAAAGTGGAAGTCAGAGAAACCAAATTAGTAACAATACTGTGGAGGAGGAATTCCTAGAGTGTATACGGGATGGTTTCCTGGACCAATATGTCGAGGAACCAACTAGAGATCAGGCCATCTTAGACTGGGTATTATGTAATGAGAAAGGATTAATTAGCAATCTTGTGCGAGGCCCCTTGGGGAGGAGCGATCATAATATGATAGAATTCTTCATTAAGGTGGAGAGTGAAGTCGTTGACTCAGAGACTAGGGTCCTGAATTTAAATAAAGGAAACTACGATGGTATGAGGCGCGAGTTGGCTAGGATGGATTGGGGAATGTTACTTAAAGGGTTGATAGTGGATAGGCAATGGCAAACATTTAAAGTACACATGGATGAACTACAGAATTTGTTCATCCCTGTTTGTCAAAAAATAAAACAAAAAAGATGACTCAACCGTGGCTAACAAGGGAAATTAGGGATAGCATAAGATCCAAGGAGAGGACATATAAATTGGCCAGAAAAAGCAGCAAACCTGAGGATTGGGAGCAGTTTAGGATTCAGCAAAGGAGGACAAAGGGATTAATTAAGAGGGGGGAAATAGAATATGAGAGTAAACTTTCAGGGAACATAAAAACTGACTGTAAAAGCTTCTATAGATATGTGAAGAGAAAAAGATTGGTAAAGTCAAGCGTAGGTCCCTTGCAGTCAGAATCAGGGGAATTTATAATGGGGAACAAAGAAATGGCTGACCAATTAAATACATACTTTGGTTCTGTCTTCACAAAGGAGGACACAAATAACCTCCCAGAGATGTCGGGGAACATAGGGTCTAATGAGAGGAAGGAACTGAATGAAATCAGTATTTGTAGGGAAATGGTGTTAGGGAAATTGACGGGATTGAAGGCCGATAAATCCCCAGGGCCTGATAATCTACATCCTAGGGTACTTAAAGAAGTGGCCCTAGAAATAGTAGATGCATTGCTGGTCATCTTCCAAAATTCTATAGACTCTGGAACAGTTCCCATGGATTGGAGGGTAGCTAATGTAACCCCGCTATTTAAAAAAGGTGGTAGAGAGAAAACGGGGCATTATAGACCGGTAAGCCTGACATCGGTAGTGGGGAAAATGCTAGAGTCTATTATAAAAGATGTAATAGCTGAGCACTTGGAAAACAGTGACAGGATCGGACAAAGTCAACATGGATTTACAAAAGGTAAATCATGCTTGACTAATCTACTGGAATTTTTTGAGAATGTAACTGGTAGAATAGATAAGGGCGAACCAGTGGATGTGGTGTATTTGGACTTTCAGAAGGCTTTCGATAAGGTCCCACATAAGAGATTAGCGTGCTAAGTTAAAGCACATGGGATTGGGGATAAGGTACTGACTTGGAAACAAAACTAGTTGGCAGACAGGAAGCAAAGAGTTGGAATAAATGGGTCTTTTTCCGAGTGGCAGGCAGTGACTAGTGGGGTACCGCAGGGATCGGTGCTAGGACCCCAGTTATTCACAATAAATATTAATGATCTAGACGAGGGAACTAGATGTAATATCTCCAAGTTTGCAGACGACACAAAGCTGGCTGGGCGTGTTTGCTGTGAGGAGGATGCAGAGAAACTCCAGTATGATTTGGACAGGTTGCGTGATTGGGCAGATGCATGGCAGATGCAGTATAATGTGGATAAATGCGAGGTTATCCACTTTGGTGGCAAAAACAGGAAGGCAGATTATTATCTGAACAGCAATAGATTGGGAAAAGGGGAAGTGCAACGAGACCTGGGTGTCCTTGTGCACCAGTCACTGAAGGTAAGCATGCAGGTGCAGCAGGCGGTTAAGAAGGCAAATGGTATGTTGGCCTTCATAGCGAGAGGATTCGAGTACAGGAGCAAGGATGTCTTGCTGCAGTTGTACAGGGCTTTGGTGAGACCACACCTTGAGTATTGTGTGCAGTTTTGGTCGCCTTATCTGAGGAAGGATGTTCTTGCCATGGAGGGAGTGCAGCGAAGATTCACCAGACTGATACCTGGGATGGCAGGAATGACGTATGAAGAGAGATTGGGTCGATTAGGCTTATATTCGCTAGAGTTTAGAAGAATGAGAGGGGATCTCATTGAAACTTTTAAAATTCTAACAGGACTAGACAGACTAGATGCAGGAAGGATGTTCCCGATGGCGGGGGAGTCCAGAACCAGAGGTCACTGTCTAAGGATAAGGGGTAAGCCATTTAGGACTGAGATGAGGAGGAATTTCTTCACCCAGAGAGTGGTGAACCTGTGGAATTCTCTACCACAGAAGACAGTTGAGTCCAATTCATTAAATATATTCAAGAAGGAGTTCGATATATTTCTTAAGGCTAAAGGAATCAAGGGATATGGGGAGAAAGCAGGGACAGGGTACTGAATTTGGATGATCAACCATGATCGCATTGAATGGCGGAGCAGGCTCGAGGGGCCGAATGGCCTACTCGTGCTCCGATCTTCTATGTTTCTATAAACGGGGACGCTGTAAGTGGTGGGGACTGTAGGGCGGGTCACATCACATTCTCTGTGGGCCGAGCTACTCCACATGCAGCCATCCCCATGCTCCCAGTGCTGAAAACCACCATCGATTGTTCTAGGACCGCGGAACTCATTGTGCTTACAGACCTTGGGACTCCACTCCTCCGATGCTCTCAGACCCTCAATCCCCTTTCCTAGTAGTCCAGACCCAACCCTCCGAGTACCAGACCCCCATGGACCTCTGCCGAATGCATGCATGGCCTAGGACCTGCTGCTTCTGGCTCATTGACCCCCCCCACCTTATGCTCCAGAGCTAGACAGTACCCCTCTCAGTGCTGTCACACCATATGATCCTTAGCCACCCCCCAGTTCTAACAGACCCCCCCATACCTCCCACTACTGTAGCTAGACCCAGGTGTTCCCCTTTGCAACCAGACCCCCCATCGCCCCTTCAATTCTGACACACCTGAGACTGAGGGCTGGATTTTCTGGGGGGTCAGTGGGCGCAATCGGTGGCCGGTCGGTTGGAAAAGTGTTTTTTTTCCCCAACGGGTCAGGACCCTGCTGTGAACCTGCCATCACGCACCTTTCCCCGATGTCGGGTCTGTCAACACTGAGCAGACCCGACACACAGCGGCGGGTTCACAGCGGGGGACCCAATTCAGGTAATTAGTGGCTTGGTTAGAGACACTTAAGAATGAATTTCAGCTTACCTTTGAAAGCTTGCCCACATCTGTCAAGCTGAGACGGAAGTTCAGTGGCCATTGCATCAGCTGTTGAGTTGGCAGCTTCAAGTGTACAGTAAAAGCTCCCACCTTACAAAGATATCTTCCCTCAGAAATCATTGAAACATTTGTGGCACTGCACCCAGTCCTGACCACATCCCTGCTTGTGCCATGCTTTGCAATGTGCAACCAGGCTGTGTTGATCTCCTGGGGAGGTCTCTTCTGCCCATGGGAAGGGAAGAGGACCTCCTGCATGCTGTGATTCCTTCCATAAAAGCCTGGGTACAGTCCTGCACCTCTGTGCCATGCTTGTCAGTGTTTGCAGCACCTCAATGCTGTAGAACACTGACAGCACAAATGTCAAAATAAAGTTGGCCATGATCCCTTTAAGGAAACCGGCTGATGACAC
Source organism: Squalus acanthias (assembly GCA_030390025.1). Lineage (NCBI taxonomy): Eukaryota > Metazoa > Chordata > Chondrichthyes > Squaliformes > Squalidae > Squalus > Squalus acanthias. The sequence continues at coordinate 46,441,768 of CM059429.1, forward strand.
GTCATCAAATGACGTCACCAGACCCGCTTCCTCTAATTGGCCACGAAACGCGCTGGATGGACTTATCAAGCCCCATCAAGGGAAATTCATTTCAGAGGCTGGGATGGAGACAGCAGCGGGGTCGGGACCCGCCACGGACCCGCTGAGGTCAGCAAAATCGCTGCCTGCGTGCTCCAAGCCTTAGAATCCTTCTTCCTAAATTTTAAATTGTTTCTCATTTCTTTATTTATTTGTGGCATTCTGAAGTAGTTCCCTTTTAATGACATATTTATTCTGCAACTTTACAATCTCCTTTATTTAAAAAATCCCATTGTTAATCGACAACCCTGTGTGCTAATTTCACTTTAAACCTCACCTCACCTTATCTTTCTAAAATCTGTCCTATTCCAGTCTGGTGCCCTTGTTTTACTATTACCTTCTTTATTTTTTTTATTTGGATCTTCAGCCTTATCATATTATGACCACTACTCCCATATTTAACTCATCTATCTGATCTATTTTGTTGCTCATAACTAGATCTAGCAGTGCCTCTACCCTTGTAGTCGTATGAACGTACTGCACGAGGAAGGAGTCCTGCACACGTTAGGAATTCCATTTTCTTTTCTCCATTTATTCCCTCCCTGTCCCAATCAATGTGTGAGTAATTAAAATTTTGTTCTTCCTATTCATATCCCTGATCTGTCTGTATATTTCCTCTTCTATTTCCTTCCCACAACTAGGGGGTGTGTAGTACAACCCTACTAATGTAACAATACCTTTTTAACATTTGATCTCTAACTATATTGGGGTCGATTCTGAGTGCTCTTGCCTGGCTTTAACGGGGCAGTAACGGCCTCAAAATGGACTGGGTAGGCTTACCATCCACTTAACACCAGCGATGCGGCTGGCCCCATTTTAAAAAGGCCCCTACCGCTGGATGTCCAAAGCGCTCACCTGTTTCAGGTAATAGGCCCCTTCTAATATGGAAACCAGGGTCCGATGGCATAAACAGGACCCCGATTGCCATTTTAGGTAGGAATTGGTCGGAGCCTGCACAGTGCAGGCTTCGATCAGTTCTACAGGCAATGGAAGAGAAGAGGCCCTCTGGTGGTAAATCTTGAATTATTTTTGTGGGCTGCTGCCGGCCCAGGACCCCCACCCCCTGCGGCCGCCACTCCCCCACCCCACCCCACCCCTTACCTTACTGGCGGCAGCTCCGGCCCGATTTCAAGTCTTCAATCTGGTGAGCTGTGTCGGGGCGACTGTTTTGCATCAGCTGCTCACCTGGTGAAGTTAAATGAGGCCGGAGCTTCAAAATCACAAGGGCCACTTTGCCGCTGGAATGGGCAGCTGACAAGTGCACTCTGCCGAAAAGTCAAAATCTATCTCATTGACTCTGTCTGAATCTCTTTTTTGTGTACATCAGTCCTCCCTACAGTATGTATTGCCTCCTTCACCAATATTGACAATCCTCCTCCTTTCTTAGCTATTCAGCCCCTCCCAAAAATATTATAAAGCCCATATGTTTATTTTCCACTCCTGTTCAGTTTGCAGCCAAGTTCTGTTGGTGCTATTAATTCTGTATCTATCTGTGACATAATTGTTTCTAATTCCCCCAGTTTATATCCCACACTCTAAGCATTCCAATACACGCCCTTTATCTATTTTTGTTCATATTTAACACTACTCCTTTTGCCATACTGAAAATCGCTAATTGGTGGCACATAACCAGCCACAATGACTGACACAAATAAGCTAACAGTCTGCAGTAAACTGTAGTAAAATTCTAAGAACGAAGTTATCAGTGTAATTGGTTTAAATTAAGTAAAGCTTATCACCAGTTCTATCCTACTCTTTGAACATAAGAACATAAGAAATAGGAGCAGGAGTAGGCCATTCGGCCTTTCGAGCCTGCTCCGCCATTCAATGAGATCATGGCTGATCTTCTGCCTCAACTCAATTCACCGGCCCTATCGCCATATCCCTTGATGCCCTTACTTGTCAGAAATCTATCAACTTCTGTTTTGAATATACCCAATGACTGAGCCTCCACAGCCCTCTGGGGTAGAGAATTCCAAAGATTCACCACCCTCTGTGTGAAGAAATTTCTTCTCATCTCAGCCCTGAATGGCCTACCCTTTATCCTGAGGCTGTGGCCCCTGGTTCTAGACACCCCAGCCAAGGGAAACATTCTCCCAGCATCCACCCTACCAAGCCCTGTAATAATTTTGTATGCTTCAATGAGATCCCCTCTCATTCTTCTGAATTCAAGAGAATACAGGCCTAGTTTACTCAATCTCTTCTCATTCGACAGTCCCGCCATCCCAGGAATCAATCTCATGAACCTTTGTTTCGCTCCCTCTATGGCAAGTATATCCTTCCTTAGATAAGGAGACCAAAATTGTACACAGTACTCCAGGTGTGGTCTCACCAAGGCCCTATATAATTGGAGTAAGACTTCTTTACTCCTGTACTCAAATCTTCTTGTAATGAAGGCCAGCATACCATTTGCCTTCCTAATGGCTTGCTGCACCTGCACATTCACTTTCAGTGACTCATGTATAAGGACACCCAGGTCTCTTTGAGCATCTGCATTCCCCAATCTTTCACCATTTAGGAAATACTCTGCCTTTCTGTTTTTTCTACCAAAGTGGATAACTTCACATTTATCCACATTATATTCCATCTGCCATGTTCTCGCCCACTCACTGAGCCTGTCGAGATCCCCTTGAAGCCTCTTCACATCCTCTTCACAACTGACACTGCCGCCTAGCTTTGAATCATCAGCAAATTTGGAAATGTTACATTTAGTCCCCTCATCCAAATCATTGATATAAATTGTGAATAGCTGAGGCCCAAGCACCGATCCTTGCGGTACCCCACTAGTCACAGCCTGCCATCCTGAAAAAGACCCGTTTACCCCTACTCTTCATTTTCTGTCTGTTAACCAATTCTCAATCCATGCTAGTATATTACCCCCAATTCCATGTGCCCTAATTTTGTTCACCAACCTCTTGTGTGGGACCTTATCGAAGGCCTTCTGAAAATCCAAATACACCACATCTACCGGTTCCCCTTTGTCTACTCCACTAGTTACATCCTCAAAGAACTCCAATAGGTTTGTTAAACAGGATTTCCCTTTCATAAATCCATGTTGACTCTGCCCAATCTTACTATTAGTTTCTAAGTGCCCAGTTATTGCATCCTTTATAATAGATTCCAGCATTTTCCCAACTACTGATGTGAGGCTAACAGGTCTGTAGTTCCCCGTTTTCTCTCTCCCTCCTTTCTTAAATAGCGGGGTTACATTTGCTATCCTCCAATCTGCAGGAACCGTTCCAGAATCTATAGAATTTTGGAAGATGACAACCAATGTGTCCACTATCCCAATGGCCACCTCTTTCAAAACCCTAGGATGTAGGTCATCCGGTCCTTGGGATTTATCGACTTTTAGTCCCATTAATTTTGGGCAGGATTTTAACTTGGAGGCGGGTAGGGAATGGGGAGGGGTGTTGGATTGCAGTTGGGAAACCCAGGAGAACGGGTTTCCCTCAGGCCCTGCCTGAATTTAACGGCAGGGCCTGATTAACATTTTTTTCTCTGTTTCCCACCCGCAGCCAGCCAGATTGAGAGGCTGGCTGGCTGTCGGGCGGGTAGGCCTGCGGCACCAGGTCGCAGTCAAAGAGCATAGGATAGGGACGGAGGGATCTGAGGCCGGGGAGGGGGTGGGGTGGGGCGTGGTCGGGGGCCGGGAATCGGAGGCCGGGGGTGGTGGGGAGGGTGGGTGGGGGCCGGGCGAGAGGGGTTGCATTGGAAGGCTGGGGATCGGAGGCCGGAGGGCTCAGAAGGCCGGATGGGGTCCAGGGTTCGGAGATCGGAGGCCTCGGGGGTGGAGATCGGAAGGGTCGGTGGGGGTTGTCTGATCGCAGGAGGTTGGTGAGGCAGGTACGCTGGATCCAGGAGGTAAGTGGAGAGCTACTTACCTCCTGGATCCAGCAGTCCTCACCTTCCTTTAGCTATTGGGTTCCCTGAGGCCTGGGAAACCCAGCCGCACAGAGTTAAATTTAAAATGGTGCTTCCAAATCCTGGTAATTCCACAAGTGCAGTGAAAGGAATGGTCAGTAAAAAAAACAATTAAAGCATTCACGCCAGGGAATATCCTCCTTATTTCAAAAAATGACTGCAATTAACCTTGAAGAAAATAAACCTTCATATAAGAGAACAGCCTGGCATGCTTCCAAACTTTGAGGAAAATGAAAAGCTTTTAACATCTACATTATTTACAACTACTTTAGGGATAAATACTAAATAAAAGTTCTATAATTGTAACTCTTGAAACCATCAGCTCATCTTAAGCCATTTTCTGCCTTATGTTTGTGCACAATCAATAGTGGCAGAAAAAAGTTATTCCAACAGCTTTCAATTCCACTCTCCATCTGATCTGATTGATTCATAGTGACAACCTCTAATTCAGTGAAAAAACCTGATTTTCCTTGTGAAATGTGGGCCCTGATATTAACTTCGAGATGCATTGGGAGTGGGAGGGGTCCGATATCACGTGGGAAACCCAGAAGTAATTTCAGCGTGTCTGTTTGTGGCATTTTAACGCAGCCACTGCATTATAATTTTACTTCTGGGTGTGGCAGCGGGCATGGTGCGCACCCAGATGACGCAAGTTCAACTCCAGTATTTAAAGGGCCAATCCAGAGATGGAATTTGGAGGAGTTGGAGGTTTAACACAGAGACAGCAACTGTAGAATATGAACTCAGGATGCTCAAAGGCTGCGCCCTGCCTTAATGACGCCTCGCTTGATGTACTGCTGGGGGCAGTGAGGAGATTGAGAGAGATACTGTTTCCCAGCAACGGGAGGAAGAAACCTGCTGCTGCTACAAAGAAGGCATGGCTGGAGGTGGCCCAGGAGGTCAGCAGCAGGAGCATTGTGCTACACTCCTGGATTCAGTGCAGAAAGTGCTTTAATGACCTAAGCAGGTCAGGAAAGGTGAGTACAGTTGCACATTTACCGACATCCTGCTGTGCGCGTCACCCCACCCCCTCACTCTGCCTTGTCAAGCCTACACCATCACATCACTCCTCACACCCACTTACCTTGCAAGCACACCCATCCTTCTCTTTGCATGCATTTCCTCACATCCCCATCTATCCATCCACCACTGCCACCTTATGCAATTTGATGGCTCTCCCAGATAGTCACCCTCACCAAATGCACTGCATCCATCAGGTGAACGGATGCCATTACCGTCACTCATAGGTCTGTTCTTTCACCTGTTGCAGGAGAAGAGAGCACAAAACACAAGGGGAGAGGGAGAGAACCACCGGTGGTCCTCCACAGATCTCACAACTGACAACTGCAGAGGAGGAAGCGCTGCAGATCAGTGGCATCTCTGCGCCCCTGGCCATTGGAGATAGGGACCTCCCAGCTACCTGGTGACAGAATTAAATATCATTGACCAACATGTCATACAACACTCAGTCATGTTGACTTGATTTCAGCAGCGAGTGAAATATGATCATCTTCATAATGATAAGTTGCAACATTCTTACTTAGCAGTACTAGTTCATATCTTTTCTCTCTGCCAGGGCCTTCACATGTACAGCAGCAGTCGATGGACCTTGCGATGGCAAATCCTCAGAGAAGCTGATTCCTTTTGAAGGTGTACCATCACAGGACTTATGCTTACCATGCACCAGCACAGATATTCACACTTCATTGGGTCCAATTAGACAGATTTTCACCTGGTGACTCGCAGTTCATAAGTAGATGGTGGTGCAGGGACAGAGTCCTCTCCAAGCTCTGCTCAGCTGGACACAGATGCTGTACCCTGGGAGCCATCAATGAAAAGGATAATCTTTGAGGGGCAGCAGAAAATCTGCGATGTACTGATAGGCCTTCCACAAGCACTGTCCACCTTTGTAGAGAGAATGGAGGAGTCAACCTCAAGCATGAGTGAGTTGATGTCACAGAGCATTGTGAGGATGTCTTCTTCCATGCATAGAGCAGCCAACTCTGTGGAACATTAATCGCAGCAATCAAATGAGTCCATGCAGGCCTTGACCATGGCCATGCAGACTCTGGATGCCAACATGTCTGGTGTCTTAAATAGGATGACAGACGCCTTAGCCTTGGCCTTACAGTGCGTCACTGATCGGCACCAAGCTGCTCTCCAGCAGAGCGGTAGGAGTGTAGTGCGGCTGGCCAATTAGAGGGATGCTGGTGAAAGGAGACATGGAAGTGGGGACTCCACTCAAAGTGCTCCCACTTCTCACCCATTGCCCGTCCCCCCCCTCCCCCCACCCCCGTCAGCACCCGACATGCTGCCTCCTCTCCTGATGGCCGAGTCTGTTCCTGCACAGGTGCAGGTGGAGCAGTCTTTGGCAGGGCCTTCACAGGCTCCAAAACCCAAAGGCCATAAGCCAAAAGCATCTCGGCAATTAGACAGGGATCTGAGTGGCCTGCCTCTACCTCTACTGAAGCCATAGGGGTTGCACAATGTAGGAGTGGTTGGAAAAGGAAGAGTAAAGCTTTGTAGTTGCACAAAGGTATGCACATGGGTGCTCGAGAAAATATTATGTGTTAAGTTTCCGTTCTTTAGTAGAATCACATAAAATTTATTACTTTGCACCACTTTCCCGTGTTGCCCATTCTTGGTTGATGAGTGGCAACTCGCCTTTTCAGTTGTTTGTTGATGAATGGAAAGACATGAATTGACGGGGACCAATGGGGGGATGTGGAATGGGTGGTTGGTTGGTAGCAGGACTGCTTTGTGTCAGTGGGATTGGGGGGTGGGGGAGGGTGAGGATGAGAGTGGCCATTGGATATGGTTATTACATGGGTCCAATGGTGGTAACTAACTGAACCTTACATCGGGAAGGAAATCCCTTGCATCCCTGGCAACAATGTGAGAGGTTGGTGCTACATTGGGGGCGCCCTCCTCCTCCTCGGATTCGTCCACAGACGATGTGTGCTCAGCACCTTGTTCCTCTTGCAGCTCCAATCCTCACTGCTGCAAACATCCCATCAGTGACCTGTCTCGTGCATTTGTGTGCAGCCGACTGGGAGATCCTGGATATGCCTCCGGCAGCGCCTTGGAAAAATCCAGAGGCAAAAAAGTTGAGGGCGGTGGTCACTTTACAGCCACTGGTAACGCGTGGCCACCAGGTCCAGGAGGGAGCAGGTCTTCTTCTAGAAGGCTGCAGATATCTGCCACCACCTGATGCAACAACCTCAGCCTCTGGAAGCACTGCTATTCCAAGAGGTCTAGGAACCTAAGTTTCTGCCTGTACACCCTGTTACATGGGTACTGCCTCCTGCAAGCTCAACTCCTTTGCTGCTCCCCTCTCTGCTTACCACCTGCAGGTCTCTCCACAGCAGGCTGTTGCTGCTGCTGATGGTCATCTTACTCCTCATCCGAGGTCCAATCTAAGGCAGCCAAGGTGCCACCCATCCTGATATGAGTCTTAAAACCTCCAAAGTGTGGAAACTAACCTCTCACCACAAGTAGTCTGAACAAACTCTTTCCCAGTGGTAGGTAAGAAAGCAGCTGTAAGCACTGAGTATTTATTGCAGTATTTGCCTGACTTTTAATGAGACCCATTAATTGCCGTTGTGTTCTCGCCTTGGTTTCAATGGTGAGCTTCAAGAAGCCCGGGAAGCCCATGGATGTGCTGTTAAATTCGAATGTAGGTTGAAATATCACTGCAATGGAATGATTAACATATTTAAATTGGTAAACCGCCTCTCCGGAGGGGGTTAATTGCAACCAGCAGAACGCGCCTGAGGTAAACCCAGAAGTCGGCGCGTTGGAGCCGGCTTCCAGACATGAATACATGTTCGCCCACTTTAACCCCCTCGGCTGCACCAAAACCCACACTCTGCTCCAGGTCAAAATCCCCCCCATAGGTTCAAAAGCTGACATTTTTATGCATCAATCAGATAATTTACACTCTACTTCCTGCACTTGCCTCTCTTTCTTACAGATACCCTGTCACCAAGAACAATGTATTCCAGCTTTTTAATTAAACTGTCAATCAAACAAAGCCAAGGTTCTGCTCTGCAGTCTGGCTTGTGACTGACTTCAGTATTCATTTCAAGAATCTATAGCAATTCCAACTTCCTTCTTCCTTCTTAGGCAGTCCCCTCGGAACCGAGGATGACTTGCTTCCACATTAAAAATGAGTTCTCAGGTGACTGATGAGTCCAATGCGGGACCTACAGTCTCTGTCACAGGTGGGGCAGACGGTGGTTGAAGGGGTGGGTGGGTGGGGTGCTTGGGTTGACGTGCGCTGCTTGCACTTAGCTTCCACTTGCTCCCGGCGAAGAGACTCGAGGTGTTCGGCGCCTTCCCGGATACTTCTCCTCCACTTTTTGCGGTCTTGGGCCAGGGATTCCCAGGTGTCGGTGGGGATGTTGCACTTTTTCAAGGAGGCTTTGAGGGTGTCCTTGAAGCGTTTCCTCTGCCCACCTGGGGCTCTCTTGCCGTGCCGGAGCTCCGAGTAGAGCGCTTGTTTTGGGAGTCTCGTATCGGGCATGCGGACGATGTGACCCGTCCATCGGAGCTGATCAAGCGTGGTCAAAGCTTCGATGCTGGAGCTGTTGGCCTGAGCGAGAACACTGACGTTGGTCAGTAGCAATCTATAGCAATTCCAACTTCCAGCCATAAAGGGACACACAATTTACATGGTATATTCCTGACAAAATAGCACATCCTTTGACTTACTGTGAGTAACACCACAGGAGATTCCCTAGAATTTATTAATATCGTCATAACCCTTAATTTCCTTTATCACTCGTAATTGATCTAGTTTCATTTTAAAGGTATCAGTTAACCTAGAATGTTCTAGTAGTCTGTACCACATATCCACAGTCTAGTGGGAAAAATTCTTCTATTTTCTAGTCTTGTTTGTGGCTTGTGATTTTTGACTTCACTACCCAAGCTAAATAGTCTGCTTACCTCAGCTTTATCTATACCTTTTATTATTCGGAACACCTATAACATTTTCTTCTCAGTCTTTTCTCGAGTGAAATAAGCTTACTTGTGCCTCTTTTTGCTACCAGTGCCACTTTTTTCTACCAGTGCCACAATGCTGTTCATTTCTTCTGTTTTTCCTTGCTGTTGCAGAGCTACTCAATATAAATAAATTGCAGTTATGCAAATAATCAGAATACCATAGCTCACACTATCATTGTGGCTGGTGGTAAACAAAACATCAGGGTTACTGAGCCAAAACTAGTAATAATTAAAGGCTTCTGATCATGACCTCAGTGTGTTATTCATATAATTACAGTATTGAAAATTTGCTTATGCTAAGCTTCAAATTCTGTGTAAAGTTCAGGGAAAAAATCCAAAGTCATAGAGTCACAGAGTCATAACGGCACAGAAGGAGGCCATTCGGCCCATCGTGTCCGTGCCGGTTCTCTGCAGAGCAATCGAGTCAGTCCCATTCCCCCGCTCTATCCCCGTAGCCCTGCAAGTTTATTTCCCTCAAGTGCCTATCCAGTCTCCCCTTGAAAACATTGAGTATCTCCGCTTCCACCACTTCCGTCAGCAGCGAGTTCCAGGTCCTCACCAATCGTTGCATAAAAAAGTTTTTCCCCCCTGTATCTCTTGCGCAAAACCTTAAATCTGTGTCCCCTAATCCTTGTACCATCAACTAGTGGGAACAGCCTTTCCCGTCTAGCCTATCCAAACCCGTCATAATCTTGTACACATCTATCAAATCACCCCTAAACCTCCTTTGCTCTAATGAAAACAAATCCAGCTTCTCCAACCTGTCCTTGTAACTAAGATTCCCCCATCCCTGGAACCATTCTGGTAAATCTCCCCTGCACCCTCTCAAGGGCCTTCACATCCTTCCTAAAGTGTGGTGACCAGAACTGGACGCAATACTCCAGTTGTGGCCTAACCAGCACTTTATAAAGATTCAGCATAACTTCTCTACTTTGATACTCAATACCTCTATTTATGAAGCCCAAGATCCCATATCCTTTGCTAACCACTCTCTCAATATGTCCTGCCACCTTCAGGGACCTATGCACATTAACTCCCAAGTCCCTCTGTCCCTGCACACTCTTTAAAACTGTGCCATTAAGTGTATATTGCCTCTCCCTGTTCCTTCTGCCAAAATACATCACCTCACATTTCTCTGTATTATATTCCATCTGCCACTTGTCTGCCCATTCTGCTAGCCTTTCTGTGTCCTCCAGTCGATTGGTATCATCCTCACTGTTTGCCACACCCCCAAGTTGGTGTTATCGGCAAATTTAGAGAAATTCTACTTTGTATTCCATATCCAGGTCATTTATTTATATATATATATATATATCAAAAAATGCAGTGGCCACAGCACTGACCCTTGGGGAACACCACTGTCTACCATCCTCCAGTCTGATAAACAGTCATTTACCACAACTCGCTGTTTTCTGTCCTTAAGCCAATTCTTTATCCAAGCTGCCACTGACCCACCTATTCCATGAGCCTCAATTTTGTTAACAAGCCTTCTATGTGGTACTTTGTCAAACGCTTTCCTAAAATCCATGTAGACAACAGCCATTGCATTCCCTTCATCGATCCTCCCTGTTACTTCATCAAAAAATTCAATTAGATTAGTCAAATATGATCTGCCTTTTACAAATCCATGTTGGCTCTCCTTAATTAGCTTAAACCTCTCCAAGTGCCCGTTAATTTTTTCCTTGATTATTGTTTCTAAAACTTTACCCACCACTGATGTTAAACTGACCGGCCTGTAGTTACTAGGATTGTCCTTACACCCTTTCTTGAACAATGGTTTCACATTTGCCACTTTCCAATCCTCAGGCACCTCCCCCGCATCTAGGGAAGATTGGAAAATTATGGCAAGTCCTTCCGCTATCTCCTCCCCCAATTCCCTTAGCAATCTGGGATGCAAGCCATCTGGACCAGGCGACTTATCCACTCTGAGCATACCCAGCCTTTCTAGTACATCCTGTCTATCAATTTTCACCCCTTCCATTGCTTCTACCTTTTCCACTTCTACCGATATTTTGTCAGCATCCACCTCCTTAGTAAACACCGATACAAAGTACTCATTGAGTATTCTAGCCTTGCCCTGCGCCTCTAAGCATATAACACCTTCTTTGTTGCTAATATGCCCCACCCCGCCTCTTACTACCCACTTACTGTTTACATGCTGGTAGAAGATTTTTGGGTTCCCTTTTATGTTAACCGCCATTCTACTCTCATATTCTCTCTTTGCCAATCTTATTTTCATCTTCACTTCACCTCCCCTCTCAACTTATTGTATTTGGTCTGGTTCTCCCTTGAAGAATTCACCTGACATGCATCATACACCCTCTTTTTTTGTTTCATCATCTTCTCTATCTCCCTCATCATCCAAGGAGCCCTGGCTTTGGTTCCCTTACCCTTCTCTCTTGTTGGAATGTACCTAGCCTGTACTTGGAACATTTCCTCCTGAAAGATCACCCATTGTTCCGTTACAGTTTTTCCTGTCAGTCTTTGGTTCCATTTTACCCTGGCTAGATCCTTTTGCATCCCATTGAAGTTGGGAGGGCGGGGGGGGGGCAGTGGGGTGTGGTGGGGGCAGTGGGGTGTGGTGGGGGGGGGGCAGTGGGGTGTGGTGGGGGGGAGAGGAAGGAATTGAAGGAACATACTGTGCTTATGTTTGAAATTGTTGAACTCAATGTTGAGTCCAGAAGGCTATAAAGTGCCTAATCGAAAGATGAGGTGCTGTTCCTCAAGCTTACGTTGAGCTTCATTGGAACAATGTAATAGGCCGAGGACAGAGAGATCAGAGTGGGAGTGAAGCAGAGAATTAAAGTGACAGGCTGCCCCCATTTTTCATGCTGTATGATTTTGCCATTCCCATTTGCAACATTTTATCTTTCCTGCCTCTTACATAAGCACAGTATGTTCCTTCAATTCCTTCCTCCCCTCCCACCCCTCGTCTCTGCATCTGCTTAATATCTGTTACATCTCCAGCTTTTTCCAGTTCTGATGAAGGGTCCCAGACCTGAAACGTTAACTCTGTTTCTCTCTCCATGGTTGCTGCCTGGCCTACTGACTGTTTCCAGCATTTTCTGTTGTTATTACAGAAAATGTCTTTTCAGCTTCTCAGTACTGGGCTAAGGTACTCAACATTAATGCATTCCACATGGGCCAGGATGTTGTTTCCACCAAAGCAGTAAATTCCCTAATCCTCATCTCTGATTGCCAAAATTATGATAGAGACGCCAGCAGCTCCTTAAAATGGTATCACTGGTAATCTTCATCCCAAATATTTGATTTTTTGATCCTCCTTGATAAAAAGCATGCAAACAACAACTTGCATTTATATAGCATCTTTAACGTAATAAAATGTCCCAAAGCACTTCAGGAGCGTTACTGAGTCACATAGGGAATATTAGGATAGGTGCTTGCTCAAAGAGTAGGTTTTAAGGAGTGTCTTAAAGGAAGAGCGAGAGGTAGAGGCAGAGAGGTTTAGGGAGGGAATTCCAGAGCTAAGGACCTAGGCAGCGGAATGCACGGCATCCAATGGTGGAGCGATGAAAATCAGAGATGCACAAGAGGGCAGAATTAGAGGAGCATAGAGATCTCGGAGGGTTGTAGGGTTGGAGTAGATTACAGATATAGGGAGGGGTGAGGCATGGAGGGATTTGAAAACAAGGATGAGAATTTTAAAATCGAGGCGTTACCAGCCAATGTAGGTCAGCAAGAACAGGGGTGATGGGTGAATGGGTCTTGGTGCGAGTTAGGATATGGGCAGCAGAGTTTTGGATGAGCTTAGGTTTACGGAGGGTGCAAGGTGGGAGGCCAGCCAGGGGAGCATTGGAATAGTCAAGTCTAGAGATAACAAAAGCATGGATGAGGGTTTCAGCAGCAGATGAGCTGAGGCAGGGATAGAGACTGCCGATGTTTCATGAATCATATTTTAAGAGCACTGTTGCAGGTCCCAGCAACAAATCCAACTTTGATGGTGGAATCAATATCCACCTGCTCTTCACCTATGTACCTGTAGATAATCTTCTGTACTTAAAGAGTATAAGGTCTACAGGGTTCCAAGTGATAAATTGGTTGTTTCCCAAACCTTCAGCAAAGTCCATACATTTCAGTAAGGAAATCTTTGCAGAAGGTTTCAGTTAAATCTGTTTGTCAGTGGACAATCACAATGCATGGATGCATCACTAAGTATTAGGCCAATTTTGTTAACTATCATATGAGGCAATGCTCTACTGGTCCCGATACACAAACAGCTGGCATATTTTGTAGATCTAATGTAAATCTACTAATGATCAGACTCCAGCTTCAAACATTGGCTGACAAATGCAAAGTTAGTGGTCTCAATCTCTTCAAGGCAATCTCTTTGTGCCCACTCAGGATGTTCAACAACAACTGGTACTTCAGGGATTGAAGTTTAAGGATTATCAACACTAAATGAAAGTAATTTTCAGCCTGGCAGCCAAACCAAAGACAGAGCATCAGTCTCAAAGTGACTGAGGTTTTAAAAACAGTGGGTTGGAAATTCTGTGGTGACTGCATCCTGGTATATATACCAGGATGTGCTAGCCAGGAACCTCTATTGCTGACCCCGGCAACTTTCCATGGTCAAGGGGAAGTTCCCTCCTTTTCAACCCAATGGCTGGTGCCCACTAGAAGCCCATCTGGGGCATCTGCCGCACAACCTGCGGTGCTGGTTGCTTTGTTTGAGGGGGCGCAGATTCCTTCCTCGAATAAAGAGAAAGGTGACTCCCTGGCCTCCTTACAAAAGGGGACAAAGTTACTGTTAATAAGTTGCCTTCTCTTCGGGGTCCAGGGCATAGCTCAGGCTTGGAACCCTCGGTATGGCTCTTGTATGCCATTTGGTAGCATAGAAACATAGAAGATAGGAGCAGGAGTAGGCCATTCGGCCCCTCGAGCCTGCTCCGCCATTCGATGAGATCATGGCTGATCATCCAAATTCAGTACCCTGTCCCTGCCTTCTCCCCATATCCCTTGATACCTTTAGCCTTAAGAAATATATCTAACTCCTTCTTGAATATATTTGCTGACTTGGCCTCAACTGCCTTCTGTGGTAGAGAATTCCACAGGTTCACCACTCTCTGGGTGAAGAAATTCCTCCTCATCTCTGTCCTAAATGGCTTACCCCTTATCTTTAGACTGTGACCTCTTGTTCTGGACTCACCCGCCATCAGGAACATCCTTCCTGCATCCAGTCTGTCTAGCCCTGTTAGAATTTTATAAGTTTCAATGGCATCTCCTCTCATTCTTCTAAACTCCAGCGAGTATAAGCCCAATCGACCCAATCTCTCCTCGTATGTCATTCCTGCCATCCCAGGTATCAGTCTGGTATGCCTGATTACTGGCTGCCATTGATCCGCCCACTTATTGAGAGGCAGGGGGTATAGGAACTTCCACCATTGAAGGGCTATGTATTTTCATCCCCAGTTAGTTTTGAAACAGTAGTGCATTTTCATTAGACCTGAGCTGTGTTCCTTGTGAATTTGGAGAAGACATATTTGCATTCCTCCCAAAGCATTACGTTCATACATAAAGGTCAAGTCCCAAACAATACAAAGCAAAATTTTCTTGCCCCTTAGATGCAAGTACCACCATGATCATCTTCAGATCTTTTGTAGAGGGTTGCAATTATTGCAAAGACCAATTTCAGAGATCTGGAACTGATATTGACATTTATTTTGGTTTATCCAATGATTTAAGGCTGTTTCTACAAAATCTTCAACTGAACTTTAGTTATCCATGTCCTGAATTATGTAAGTGAATTCAGAAGTGGAATATGAGAGAAATATCCTAAGAGGCATGCCTAGCTCTTACTACTGATACCTCTGCTTCATTTTTGTCTACTCTTAGCTTGGCAATGGTCCCTTTAACTCAGTAACAAGCCATAAGAAGCGAGAATTACTGAGAATGTGGTAGGGCGGGACTTCTATCCACCTGTCCTGCTGCTGACTCTGACCAATTTTCCATGGTTAGCCTTATTCAAATTGCTTTGATAGGCTCCCATAGATGTTTCTGCCTTTTCTGGGGGTCCACCACATAGTGATGGCAGCGGGCGAGGGGAACAGAAGATTTCTTCTGCTACAGGACTCTGCCATCTGCAGCAACTTAAAGGAGCTAGTTACCACCCACGTAATTAGAAGTGTTTGGTCTCTTTCTTTCCCAGTAAAATCTGATGGTGTTGGACTGTGCATTGATCGCCCCATAATTGATTGCACACATTGGGATGAGCGAGTTAAATTTTGGCCCTGAATTTGCGGTCAGCAGCGAAGCGAAGGCGGGTGCAGCACAGCCAATTTCAGAGCTGTCATTGACAGACCGCAACTTCAAGAGTTCTGCACCAAATCCCAAAGTTGCGGTCAGTTTCAAAGGCGGTATGACGGCATACTCTAACTGAATTATGATCACTCCCACCAAAATACTCTCCCACTGATGCACCTTCCACCTGCCCAGCTTCATTCCCCAAAACCAAGTCCAGAACCGCCCCCTCTCTTGTTGGGTTCGCTACACACTGGCTAAAAAAGTTCTCCTGAATGTATTTTAAGAATTCTGCACCTTCTATACCTTTTACACTGATTCTATCCCAATTAATATTAGGGTAGTTGAAATCCCCTACTATTACTGCCCTATTGTTTTTGCACTTCCCAGAAATTTGCCTACATATTTGCTCTTCTATCCCCCTCTGACTATTTGGGGATCTATAGTACACTCCCAGCAGTGTCATTGCCCCTTTTTTGTTTCTCTGTTCAACCCACATGGCCTCATTTGATGATCCGTCTAACATATCGGCCCAGAAATTGATCTCGCTCTGTTCCCGCGGGGGTAAGCCTTTCCCGCGATGTCTCACCTCGCTTATGCTTTTTCTGATCCAGCTCGCACGAAATTGATGTTCCAGACATCAGCTGTGCTGGGCTTGCGTATCCCAGCGGCGCAGTTAATTCGTGCGAGCTGTGGGATCACGTGACTCAGTTAGAGCCAATGGCAGCACACCATCTTCCATTCATAAGTCTCACAGCATGGCTGAGAGACTTATGAATCTTACACCCCCCCAAAATAACAGCTAAACCTCAATTAAATTTAAAAAAAAAACCATCACATTAATAAAATAAGTATAGTTAATTAAATTAACCATTTTAAATAAAAAATTAAATTTTTGAAAAAATTTAAAATCTTTTAAAAAGTTATAAAAATAAACTTACCTGTCTTTAAAGTCTATAAAAAAGATATACCTGTAAAAAAAAATTCAAAAAAATACTTAATTCACTACTTACCTTCTTAAAAGCGGGTCTTACTCCTCCTTTTTACATTTCCAAAATCTTCCCTACTTACCTGCGCGTCCAAAGCATGAAGTGCACAGCGTGCGCGCAGCCTGTAGCGTGCACGCGATGCACTCCGGCCCCGCCCCCTTTTCGGAAGAGCAATTGCCGGTTTTCAGCGCATGCGCAGGGCATGCAGAAAACCGGCAATTGGAGTGGGAATACGCGAGAGTATGCAGTGCGTACTCTCGCGTCCCGGGATCAATTTTCGGCCCATCATCTCTCCTCACAGCTGTAATTTTTCTTTAACCCATATTGTGACCCAGGGGTAAGGTATTACAGGAAACTCTTTATTAACGGGGACCGGCGTGATGCCAGTTTATCGAAAGTACCGGATAACGGAGAGTTATATCTACCGAGGCTATTTTTAACAAAGAAAAATAAATAAATCAAGAAATGTGCAGTATACTTCCGACAGCGCCAGGAGGCCGAGTAGTGGCACTTTTGAAAACTACCCCTACTGACTAAATCAGCGTTCGCGGACTTGGACTTGGACTCGGGATCGGCAACATTGCCGGTTATTTGGGAGGAGTTTTCGGAGTACTCGGCGTTCGCGGAGACTCGACTGCGACTCGGCAACATTGCCGGTTATTTGAGAGGAGTTTTCGGAGGATGATTTTTGCCGGTTAAGTGAGAATTCCGGATATTTGGGTGCCGGATAAACAAAAGTTTCCTGTAGCATCTTATTTCTTATGTTCTCTTATGTTCTTATAAAGGATTGGTTAACAGACAGAAAACAGAGAGTAGGGATAAACGGGTCATTTGGCAGACTGTAACTAGTGGTATGCCGCAAGGATCAGTGCTTGGGCCTCAGCTATTTACAATCTATATTAATGACTTAGTTGAAGGGACCAAGTGCAATGTATCCAAGTTTGTTGGCGATATAAAGCTAGGTGGAAAAGTAAGATGTGAGGAGGACGCAAAGAGCCTGCAAAGGGATATAGACAGGTTAAGTGAGTGGGCAATAAGGTGGCAGATGGAGTATAATGTGGGGAAATGTGAGGTTAGTCACTTTGGTAGGACGAATAGAAAAACAGAATATTTTTTAAATGGTGAGAAACTATTAATTGTTGGTGTTCAGAGAGATTTGGGTGTCCGAGTACAAGAAACACAGAGAGTTAGCATGCAAGTACAGCAAGCAATTAGGAAGGCAAATGGCATGTTGGCCTTTATTGCTAGAGGGTTGGAGTACAAGAGTAAGGAAGTCTTGCTACAATTGTACAGGGCTCTGGTGAGACCACACCTGGAGTACTGTTTTGGTCTCCTTATTTAAGGAAGGGTATACTTGCCGTGGAGGCAGTGCAATGAAGGTTCACTAGATTGATCTTTGGGATGAGAGAATTGTCCTCTGAGGAGAGATTGAGTAGATTGGGTTTATATTCTCTGGAGTTTAGAAGAATGAGAGGTGATCTCATTGAAACATATAAGATTCTGAGGGGGTTTGACAGGGCAGATGCTGAGAGATTGTTTCCCTGGCTGGAGAGTCTAGAACTAGGGAACATAGTCTCAGGATAAGGGGCCGGCCTTTTAAGACTGAGATGAACAGGAATTTCTTCACTCAGAGGGTTGTGAATCTTTGGAATTCTCTGCCCCAAAGTACTGTGGATGCTCAGTCATTGAGTATATTCAAGACTGAGATAGATAGATTTTTGGATTCCAGAGGAATTAAAGGATATGGGGATAGGGCAGGAAAGTGGAGTTGAGGTCAAAGATCAGCCATGATCTTATTGAATGGCGGAGTATGCTCGAGGGGCCGTATGGCCTACTCCTGCTCCTAATTCTTATGTTCTTATGATCCCTCCATCCTTTTTTAAGCCCCTCTCGAATCTCATCTGAAAACCCTGTAATTAGGAATGTTGAGCTGCCATTCCTGCCCTTCTTTCAGCCATGTTTCAGTAATAGCTATGATATCATATTTCCATATGTCTATCTGTGCCCTCAGCTCATCTGCCTTACTCACTAGACACATTGCATTGAAGTATATAACAATAAGCACTGCCAAACCCCTTTCGCAAGGCAGGGAAATCACCCGTCAGCTAGAAGGTAAGTGGTGGGGAGAAGGTTTCAGTAGGGTCTTGCAGGTGGGAAGTTGGAAGGGAACCAGGGGCAGCAGAGGTCAAGACTTTCCTTGTGGGGCACGGACAAGCACTCCTGCTCCTCCTGGCCCCATAAAGGAAAGTTTAACACTTTTTGTGGCCTCTTCAGTCTTCAGAGCAGCTGTCACTGAGCAGGGCGGCCACGTCAGGCCACGATTAAAAGGCGATTATTGACGTAATAGGACCTTGATTTACTGACATGTACAAGGCATCCAACTGATTTAGGCAAGCACCTCATCCGCTGTCTAAATCTTGGCAAAGCAGGAACAGGCGGGTAACTAACCTGCTCCATTTTAACTGCCCCTCTACCCAGTTTCCACTGGGTGGGGAGAGTTAAAATTCCTCCATTTGTGTTGATACTACTACTTAAACCAAAGCTAAATTTACAAACATGAAGATTTGATAGTGTGGGCATTGTCTGACTTGGCTGAATGTGCATGTTTCCATTTCTCAGGAGCAACTGTACTAGTGTTTTTCAAGACCATAAAGTACATATCTAGGTCATGACATCCTGAGTTTACTATGACAAAAAAGTAATCTCTTTGGCATTCTTGTTACATCCTGTAATATCAAATGATGCTAAGCAGATTAAACATTTACTGTGTGGACCTTTTCTATGCCACAATCTGTCATTAACTTTGGATAAAAACCTCACTGATGGCAACAGCCTCTGCTTAGGATTTGACTGCTATCTTATTCCTTGTTTGGGCATTTTGCAACAAATCCATCTGCTAGTCCTTCTTTGCTTTAGTGTAAATCTGTAAAAATATTTCTGTATTTTTTGAGAAAAAACATTAGTGTTCATGAACAGGTGAACGCAGGTTAGTTTCTAGCATGCACATTTTTGAAAGAAAAATGAGATTTGATGTCCTTCTTGGTGGTTAGCCACTGGTCTGGCATTAATGGAAAATCAGCTACTGCTCAAAATAGTTATTTCCTTTTGTGGCTGCAAACATTCAATTTTAAATTTGCTAATGTCTCCCTAGCAAAGTTCACATGTTATGGCAGTTGATTTACTTGGCCACCACTGGTGTGCAGTGAGGAGATTCTGGCCAGATGCCTAAGCAATAAGGGAGTTGTTAGTTGCTTTCTTTTAAAACATCACATAAAGAACAAAACTGCAGGCCATACTCGTAGAATTAAGTGCCCAGGATGAAGAGATTAGCTACCAAAATGAGGATGTCCAACTTCTAACTGGTTCTATCTATACTACTGGTAGCAATGTCGCATAAAAGATGAAAATGGTGGCTCAGGACTACCACATCCTAAAAATAATGGTATCTCCCTGCTGCTGTCACTCAAACAAGGGTGAAAATTAGGATTCTGGTGTTATGTTTTTACTACTACTGTAGGTGAAAATTTGGGTTACTGTTGATAATTGCACTTCTCTCAGTAATGTCAGTGGCAAAACTGCACTTCCAGGGTTTGATGAGCAATATTTTAGACCACTTAATATATGTGAACTTGTCAGTAATCATTTTAAATATTTCTTTGATTTCTTCCTTCAATTTTCTCCCCCCCCCCCCCCCCACCCCAAAGCATTGACTCACTTACAGTTTCATGAGTTGTGGTTGCCCTCTGATACCTCAACTTGTCAGATTATTTGCCAAACATCATGAGTGATTTTCTCCTCACTGATCCTCTCCATTACTTTCAAACATTGGTTAGTTTCAGTCTGGCCATATGTCCACCCTTTTGTTTCTGAATGTTCAAAGTTGCAATTAAAATATTTAATGTGATTATCAACAAACTCAATATCCTGTTGTATTCGGCTTGTAGTGGGTTGGTTTGCTATAATATCTTCCAAGCCATTTTAGGCATTTAATTTGTGGGGAAATGCAATTATGAATTATATAGGTTGTGAGTATTAACAAAAGAAGCAGTATTACTGGCAGCACAGGGCCTCGGTACTGATGGAATGGGTTGTAAATTCTGTGTGCTACATTTTGTGGTGAGCAATGTGAGGGGACAAAATAAAACCTTACAGGCATTCACAGGTCTATTAGAATATTTAAATTAATGAAACCAGGGCCCACCACAAATCTCATGCCTTCAGCCAAAGCTCTTGCTACATAAACTGGCCCTTGCCCATACAAACTGAGTTCATCAGGAGTCCTGGGAACTGGCCTGCTAAAGTAGGCTTCTTAAAAGGAACAGTTTCAGTTGGTGGAAGAAGTGTTTTTTTGAATTTTCAATTACATTTTGCTACATATTCCAGATAGGATCCATGTAGGCATCAGACTCCTCATATGGCCTACATGAACAGCAATGGTTTGCACTCTATGTGCAGGTGGTGTTTGATCACAAAAACATTATGATGTATGTCAATGGTCATTATCCAGGAAGAGGCCATGATGCCTTCATTATGCAGCACTTATCAGTGCCTGCATTTCACAAAAACTGGGGGATGCCTTTTAAGAAACCAGCGTTAACCTCTGCATCTGTGAGTACCAACCCCACTGAGAAACCTCCTAAGAGCAGAGGAGTGCTTTGGGCTGGAAGCCTTAGCATCTGTTTACTGTCTCATGTCTGTCACTTTTATCTGCAAGAAAACTGTTGTATCCTGCTTTGGACAATGAAAGAGTTTGTGCAAAATTACTGTAGTTGTGTACAGTGTTTGAAATGGTACCTCCCAGAGGGTAAAGGAGTTCCTAAGAGAAATGTGTGTGAAAGTGAGGAGCATTCACCTTCCTCTTGATGCCAGTAAACTACATCCTCATATGCAGCCAAGAAGAAAGAGTCCTAGGTGACTGTATTAACTCGATCAGAGACATCCCTCTGTGTGACTTAAATCTGTGCTTTTACTGGATGGTGGTCTTCAGCCCCAAATGTGGCCACCCTCCATTGGACCAGAACCTCCAATTCTTCAGCATAAAAAGGGGAGATTTTGCCCATATTTCAATTATTCCACTTTCTGCCACCAACACATCGTCCCCTTTAATGGTATGCTGCAGCCATTTGCAAGCTGCTACCTTGCCAGATTTTTAATGCTTCCCAGCCAAGTGTGCTACGAACCAAATTCTCTGGGCAAGCAGTTCATGTGCCAATAGCCTATTCGAATTAGGGAGAGAGATTCCCATTCAAAATTTGATACACCCACCCTCTGAGCTGTCAGCGCAGATGAGCCTATCTCATAGGCCAGCACAGTTCCATTTTTGCCAGACTGGGTTGTCCACAAGTAGTATCTGTCAACTAATTATTTGAAAATTAACTTATTTTGGAGTAACTCACACACTGATATTAAGAGGCTGCATCAATTCACTAATTCATCCACTTTTTTGTGTGAGGATATGCATCTCTTTTTCTAATTTGCCTGGATTACCCAATTATCATGGCTAAGGGACCTACGGAGAGTGGTAACATTCTGTTCAACACTTCCTCAGACCAACATGACTGAGAGATTGGCATGTCAGTGGTGTGCAGGATTATGGACACTGTAAAATTGTATGAATGGTAAATCATCAACATTATATAAAGAATATTAGTCAGAAGGTATTGAGAAATCTTTTCCCCTATTCTAACACATCTGATCATTGGGTTGCAACTTACCATTCATGTCTAAAGTTAATAAGATACCTAAACTAACACACTTCTGAACACTCTTACATAATCCAGTCCAAGGTACATTAACAGTTGCACAAGCCAAGCAAACCAACACAGGGCACAGTACGACACTGGCTGGAGTGTTCAATTCCTAATCACCAGAGTCAAAGATGACATTGGCCACCGAGATTCATTAACTATCACTACTTTATTTAACAACAACTATGATAACATAGTTAGCATCATCAGAAAATTAAGCGTTGAGGACAATGTGGTTTAAGTGCATTGTTGTATATAGCATCAGCTAGGTTTTGCTTTATAACTGTATAACAGAGTTATGTTAAATGTCCAAGAGTGCAGAATGGCTTCGCAAGGATGAATTTACACTCAACACATCACTGATAAACTTTCAGCTTATCCCTCTGGAATATAAGCACAGACATATACAACTATGTCCTTCTCAGGTCAGTTGTGATAGCACTGGGCACTGAGCACTGTCTTGGATGCTCAAAAATACCTTTAGGGACTGTTGTCATTTGTGGTCAGTGTCTTCCCTCTTCAGTCATTGCCTTCACATCCTAGCTTAACTAACCTGCCATATACATTATCTCTCTCTATTGTTATATTGTTACTTTAACCTCACACTGTGCTCAAATGCTTGAGTTATTGACAAACTATTGTGATACACTTAGTGAGTTTACAAATGTCAGATTAGACACTTAACCTTCCTACCTTTGACTCTTAGCACTTTCGACGCTTAGAAAATCTGCTTCTTAGCTCTTTACAACCTTCTACCACTCTCCTAAACCTTCTGATTTGGGTCTGTAAGTATGACTTTTTATACCTTTTAACTTAACAAAGAAAATCCCTTTTTAAGTTAACATAAGAACATAAGAAATAGGAGCAGGAGTAGGCCACACGGCCCCTCGAGCCTGCTCCGCCATTCAATAAGATCATGGCTGATCATCGACCTCAACTCCACTTTCCTGCCCAAACTCCATGTCCCTTGATTCCCCTAGAGTCCAAAAATCTATCTATCTCAGCCTTGAATATACTCAAAGACTCAGCATTCACAGCCCTCTGGGGCAGAGAATTCCAAAGATTCACAACCCTCTGAGTGAAGAAATTCCTCCTCATCTCGGTCTTAAATGGCCTACCCCTTATCCTGAGACTATGCCCCCTAGTTCTAGACACTCCAGCCAGGGGAAACAACCTCTCAGCATCTACCCTGTCAATCCCCTTCAGAATCTTGTATGTTTCAATGAGATCACCTCTCATTCTTCTAAACTTCAGAGAGTATGGGCTGGATTTTGTCTTGGGGTCGTGTCATCCGCATTTCGTGTTCCCCCCCCCCCCGACTCTAGATTAATGTGGATGAATGATGCAATTTTCACTTAATTGGGCAATTGAGTTCGAGCATGTGGGAACCCATGAACCAATTAGTGGTTTCAGTCTGAAAGTCGCCTCTGATGATGTAATCATTGCTGACTGTCTGGTCTCAGACTGTCTGGCTGTTGGTGAGAGAGGACCTGCCTGCGATGTGCGTGGACCTGGAGATTTTATATATATATATATATATATGAGAGAGAGAGAGACTCTTTGTGTTCTCCTCACAGCTTACTGTCCCACCTAGCTTTGTATCGTCAGCAAACACTCAGTCCCTTCATCTAGGTCATTAATATAGATTGTAAATAGCTGAGGCCCCAACACTGATCCTTGCGGCACCCCACTAGTTACAGCCTGCCAACTTGAAAAGATCCATTTATCCTTACTCTCTGTTTTCTGTCCATTAACCAATCCTCTACCCATGCTACTATATTACCTCCAACCCCATGAGCCCTAATCTTGTGTAATAACCTTTTATCGAATGCCTTTTTGAAATCCAAATATACTACATCTACTGGTTCCTCTTTACCTACCCTGTTACTTACATCCTCAAAAAACTCTAATAAATTTGTCAAACACGATTTCCCTTCACTTGATTATTAGTGATCAACCAAGGTGATTCATTCTGTCACCTGGATCCATTTTAAGATGCCATTCAATTAGACATGACACATGTCAGGAACTATTATGGTTACATTTTAATTAAATTTCCCAAGGCCAAACTTCTCATTAAATGCTAAACTCCCTTGCTTTTCCAAGTACCTATATTAAAACAAGAAGACACGCGGGGGTAGATTTATGTCTGGACCCTTGACCAGCACCCGCCCAAACTGATCCATCAATCCTCGGGCCTCATCTGTATACTTGGCCTGAGCTGCCGGTGTTGGTTGTGCCCCCACAGGCAGCTTGCCCGAGCAAAGAGATCAATGTCTGGCCACCTGCCTCACCAGCAGCGGCCCTTAGGTAAGTCCTGGAGGAGGGTTTGGAGCAGGCTACATGGGAAAGGGGGTGTCACAACTCCTGTGGAGTCGGAGGAGCACTCCTGCTCAGGACACTAAAAAAGCGCACCACAAATTTTGCAGTGGGACCTGCACCTGCGCAGATTAAGCACTAGCAGTCCCACTGCAAAATTGGTATGCTCTGTGCCCATTTTTACGCCTGAAAAACAGGCATAATGCATACCAATTTCTATCCCTCTGTCTGATAGCAACAGTCTTTCAAGAGCTCTGCTTCCTTGTTCTCTTATCTAATCAGCCAGTGTAACCATGTAAGCTTGTAATCTTGACAAACCTATGTTCTCCCAGCACCAGTCCTTTAATTAGAAACATCTGGTGATTCGCAATGAGTTTTTTCTTTGTTTTAACTCTGACTAAGTTCTTTAAAAAGAAATTAACCTCATTTTTCTCTGGAGTATTATGGGCTGAAATCACTTTTCTCTCACTTGTATTGTCATCCAAGATGTCTGAAAGGATGCTTAAAAGGTGGCCCTCCTTTCCCCACCCACGAACACATTCCTGCACCACTCCCACCCAACCTACCTCTTTTCATAGAATTACATGGAATGTAATAGAAACAGGCATTTGACCCAACTGGTCAAAGCCACCTCACACTTATCTACATTGAAATTCATTTGCCAATTACACACCATCTATTCCATCTATTGGGCAACAATTTCCACTAAACCATGAGCTTTTATTAACCTGAGTCCGGTACTTTTCTGTTCTTTGTAGTTAGTTTTCAACAGAATGTTTTGGTTAAATTAATGATTAATGCATTATTTATTGTGTGAAATAGTGTTTTGAATGTTTTGCTAATTGCTGTCTAGCTTTGAGCTTTACCAGTAAGTTAATTGGTCTCTTACAGGGAACAGATGATGATTTCCCATCAGAACAGGATTGAGCAGTTGCAAGAAGGCTTTAGGCAGAAGTTAGGCGATGAAAATAGCTGGAGAGCAAAAGTAAGGAACTTCCTACTGCTAGTTTTTCTCACATTTATATTGTCACAATGTACATGTTATTGTGTGATCATTTTTTTGGTTCATTTGTCAAATCAATGAACCATAGAGAGTAGAACATGTATGAGTCAACAAGTGAATCTGACATGCTGGATAAATAGTCTTGGCAAACCATCAGTGGGAAGACTGTCTTTTAAAATAAATCACACTATCCCAAGGTTATCTCTGTTGTTCTGAAACTCTCTTTTGTTTTGAAGAAAAACATCTGAGATTTTTCTGTACAAGAATTCTTGTGTTGATAGTAATCATGTCAAAGCTTGGGTAGTTCTGATTTCAAAAACAATCACAACTCCAGATTGGTGTAATTCTCATTCTGAATGCTAAACGTCACTTTCACTGGCAGACATTTTCACGAAGGACATCTGTGTCCGATGTCACACCTGCCCTGGAAGGGTCTCATGAAGCATGTAGGTCTACCCTTCACCAAAAGATTCATGTTTACAGGCAGAAGTCGGTGTTAAAATATTTTCAGAGAATGGGTCACATTGGTGCTCAATAACATCAGAAAATGTTACATTGGCAAATGTAAGAGTCTATGTCGTGCAAGACCCCTGCCTTGTCAGGAAATCTGAAGTGAACCACACGTGAAATCAAAAACTTGGCCTTGATCGTATCCATTATTAAATGTACTTTGCATCATAATGAAATGTTCAGCTCCCCGTCATGAAATGTTCAGCTCCTTTGAAACATGAATGTCCTATACTTACTTGCAGAGGGCAGTTATCAATTTGAAAGTGAGGTTCAGAATGTGCCTGATACATGCTGTCTCCTCTCTGCCAACCTTTTAATTGATATCTAATTTGTGGAATTTTCCACCAAATACAATAAATAACAAGTGTGGATATAAAATTTGGATTAAGATTTAAGAGAAAAATTAAGAACTACATTGATTAAAAACAAATGAATTTTCTTTGCAGTCCATTAAGTTGACAACATCTGTTGAACTTCAAATTTACTTTATTTCAGCCTTCGAAAAAATGTTTGCAATTTTTAATTGTAGCAGTGTTTCATAGAAAGACACAGAAACTTCATGTGACAATAAGTACCCTTTCAGCTCATTCACAAATCCAGCTACAGCTGCACTGATCTGGAACAACACATGCTCAGCTATTGAACAAAGTTCTGTTTTCCCCTATGTAGAAGGCAGTTTTACCTTTTTAACACTGTGATCCGCCATTGCCCATTGGAGGCTGGTTTGGAAGATCAGCTACCGCTCCACTACTCCCCTCGACCCCACAACCAACTCTGTGCAGCCAGACTGCCAATCTGACATGAAGTCATGGGTATGTCAAACATTTTGTAATTGAACATTCAGGATTGAGCCATCGTTTTTGACCTTCACCATAAACGCACTTTGTTGCAACTGACTCCATCCTTTCCCTGGCCAGTTACTGAACCAGACCATGCAAAACTTGAGCATCCTGCTGAGGTTCAGCCATTGTATCCATCACCAAGACAACTTATTTCCACCTCCACAACATCGCTCACTTCCATCCCTATCTCAACCCCAATGCCACTGAAAACTAAAATGAATATAATAAATGATGCATATTGAATTAATGTGCAAAGTGATCAACCAAGATGCATTACAAGTCGAAAGTAAATTTAATGTTGTGAAATATATGAATTAACAGTTAAATAATCATGGGTGATCTTTGATAGTGTTTGTGTCTCTGGGTTGCCTATATATCAGTTTAAAAAAAAAGGTCAGATGTAAAAAATAATAACTCTTCCCTTTCACTTCACCAGACAAGTGCTTTAACTGGAGTGATATATTGACTACTTTTAAGACGTCTGAATCTTAATGCATCCCAAACATTTGCATCACAATTGGATGGACTTTTTTGTTCTGCCTGCGTAATATTTTTTTTAATTTCACATGTGTGAAAGAGCATGGCCTGTCAGCACGGAGATTATCTTTCATGCCATATAATAAAATGTCATTCTGACCCAGACATTTTTTTATTTAATAGTTCACAAAGGTTTTAAGGCACTAGTGGATCACGTGGTATTACTCACAGATCTTTTTTTTAAATCGAGTGCATAGAAGGCTCCTCGCCAACGTAGTTTAAAGAAGAAATAAGTTTGTGCCCTCAAGCTGCAATTATGTAAACAAGTAATATCTGGGGCAGATTTTCCTGTTCTTGCATCTGAGCTATTGGATTGCCTGGGCACAGCCAATATGGGAAAATCATGCAGAGTGGACCATATATCCCTAGTGGAACCCGTCCGATTGTCCATCGGTTACTTTAAATGGATGAACAATTGGGCCGGCTGCCTTACTGAGGCACACTACTCCCCACCCAGTTTTCTTGTATTTGCTGCACTCAGGAAAATCCAAAATGCCAATACACAGGAGCAGGAAAATCTGACCCAATGTGTAGGTTTAACATACTGTAATTGCATAAATAAAGGAGTGTTGCATACACAAATAAATAAATCTGTGTGTCTCACCATTATACAATAATTAGAAACAGAATAGTTGAACATGAAAAACATGTAGAATATATCATTATAAATATTTACATTAACTGGAATATATATCCCCAGTACCCTACTCCTCAGTATAGCTTTTTCACTCTGTCTCCTTTCACACATTCTAGTTTTACTTTCACAACCAGTTCACACATTGATTTGTGATTAAATTACTGTTGTATATCAAAAAATGATTTCTTTTGCATCTTAATACATACAGAGTTGACTAATAAATAGATTAAATTGACTAAATTATTATAAACTGATTTCTTTTACACAAACAGTTTGAGGAATATCTGGGTATTTCATTAAAGGTTTGTATTTGAAGGTGACGCTAAGGAGCTGCACTCACATTCTGCAGAGTGCATGCTCCATGAGCGTGCTGTGTGCCCTGTCCCCTCTACTCTCTCCTACCTGCAGGCTCCAGGTGCAGCCATTCCTCAGGATGCTAGAATTACATAGAATTTTACAGCACAGAAGTAGGCCATTTGGCCCAACAGGTCTATGCTGGTGTATCTGCTCCATATGAGCTGTTATAGTTCAGATATCAGGAGATGGCAGTATGCTTTCTCTAAGTGCCTGCACATGTAATAATCTGTTTAAAAACTCAGTCTTGTGATTATCGTCTGGTTATTTCAGATCTTATTCTGTAGACAGCTGCTGTGATTGGCAAAAATTGCTACTTAGGTTTTATGTTTAGTTTACTGGCTAGCTAATCAAAGTACTGTTTTTCTTTATGTACCCTACATATATAGCAATATGCACATTCCTGGTGTAGCTTTGTTTAACTACGTGTTCAACATCTTGTAGCGATATCATAACACTCAACACAGAACCTAGGGAGAAGAAGTAGTAAACTAAAGCAGATAGAGTGCATTATGAATAATTGTTTAATTCTATATTGTTGAGGCTGCCGCGAAACACGAATTAAGACTGAATCCATGTGTGGAAAAACAGAGACTTTTTAATACAACTGCATGGTCCAAAATGGCTGAACAGACTGCTCCCAGAATTCTCTGGAAAAATCCTGAGGCCCCGCCCACTCCTTCTCGGGGTAATATTTGCTAAGGCAGTTCGGGAGGATTTAAACTAATATGGCAGGGGAATGGGAACCTATGTAGCGAAACAGGGGGAAGTAATATGCAGTCAGAAACAAATGTTAGAAGGGTGAGAAACAATAAGGGAAATCCGAGTAAACAAAGGCAAGAAACACAAAGGGCCATACTAAATCATAAGTCTAAAAGGACAAAGGGTGTTAATAAAACAAGCCTAAAGGCTCTGGGGTAAAAATTCACTTGGTTGCGCCACCCGTTAGCGCCTTAAGAGGGCGCTAATGGGGCGCAAAGCCGCTAACGCCCGGGCGCAGCGATGTTTGCGCCGCTCGAGAACTTAACTTGAGATTGTGCGGCGGCGCTAAAACTTACCGCTGCGACCACCTGCGCGCGCAGATTGTGACGTCATTCCATGGTGCAACGCCCTTGGGGCGCCCCGTAGCGGAAATTGAGTGGCGCCCCCTGCCTTACCGCCTGGCGCTTCCAACGACCAGAAGACTGGAACGCTATCAATCGCTGTGGGGCTGGGGGGGGCGCTATTTAAAGGGGGCCTCTTCCTGTCTTTTATTGTTGGTGGCATTTTTGAACTACGCATTCTGAGAGAGAGAGGGAGAGACTTCTGGAGAGATTCAACGTTGTGTGAAGGAGTTTTGGGTACTGAGCAGCACTTTGCAGGTTCATTTTGATTTGCCATTCCTTGTATCGATTTAGCAGAGACCGTGGGAGCTGCACTCTGAGCTCTTTGCCTGGTGCTCTCCATTGTTCTTTCCAGCACATTTGATGTGCAAGTCTCTCCAGGCCGAGATTCAAGGCAGCAATGAACAGGATGTGGATGGAAAGCAAGATTAACAATCCCCTTTAAGAACTGGCCCGTGCCATTGTGTGTGTGTTCCATTGCTGACTGACATTACATGAGCTTCGCCAGCGCTCCGAGTTAGCGCCTCACTGCTCGGCCTTTGCGCCTTAAGAGAGGTGTGCAGCGCCTGCTTTAGCGCTCCACTCACCTCCCGGGGCGGTAAAAGTGAAGTTTCCCGTCAGTGCCGATAATTAGCGCCAGGCGCTAATATTTGCGTCCGGACGATATTTGCGCCCCAAATGTGGCGCGACCTAATTTCTACCCCTCTGTGTCTTAATGCAAGGAGTATCCGTAATAAGGTGGATGAATTGACTGCAAATTGATGTTAACGGATATGATGTGATTGGGATCCAGGGGTATTCAACATTCAGGAAGGATAGAATAAAAGGAAAAGCGGGTGGGGTAGCATTGCTGGTTAAAAAGGAGATTAATGCAATAGCTAGGAAGGACATTAGCTTGGAGGATGTGGAATCAATATGGGTTGAGCTGCAGAACACCAAAGGGCAGAAAACGTTAGTGGGGGTTGTGTACAGACCTCCAAACAGTAGTAGTGAGGTGGGGGAGGGTATGAAACAGGAAATCAGAGGTGCGTGCAAAAAAGGCGCAGCAGTTATCATGGGTGACTTTAATATGCATATAGATTGGGCTACTCAAACTGGAAGCAATACGGTGGAGGAGGATTTCCTAGAGTGTTTAAGGGATGGTTTCCTAAACCAATATGTTGAGGAACCAACTAGAGGGGAGGCCATCCTGGACTGGGTGTTGTGTAATGAGGAAGGACTAATCAGCAATCTTGTGGTGCGAGGGCCCCTTGGGGAAGAGTGACCATAGTATGGTGGAGTTCTACATTAGGATGGAGAAGGAAACAGTTAATTCAGAGACCATGGTCCAGAACTTAAATAAGGGCAACTTTGAGGGTATGAGGCGTGAATTGGCGAGGTTAGATTGGCAAGCGATATTTAAGGGGTTATCAGTGGAAGGGCAATGGCAGACAATTAGAGATCGCATGGATGAACTACAGCAATTGTACATCCCTGTCTGGCGTAAAAATAAAAAAGGGAAGGTGGCTCAACCATGGCTAACGAGGGAAATCAGGGATAGTATTAAAAGCAAGGAAGTGGCATACAAATTGGCCAGAAGTAGCAGCAAACCCGGGGACTGGGAGAACTTTAAAACTCAGCAGAGGAGGACGAAGGGTTTGATTAGGGCAGGGAAAATAAAATATGAAAGGAAGCTTGCGGAGAACATTAAAACGGACTGCAAGAGCTTCTAGAAATATGTAAAAAGAAAGAGGTTAGTAAAAACAAACGTAGGTCCCCTGCAGTCAGAAACAGGGGAAGTCATAATGGGGAACAAAGAAATGGCAGATCAATTGAACAAGTACTTTGGTTCGGTGTTTACTGTGGAGGACACAAACAACCTTCCGGAAAAAAAAGAGATCAAAGGATCTGGTAAGAGGGAGGAGCTGAGGGAAATCCTTATCAGTCGGGAAAAGGTGTTGGAGAAATTGATGGGACTGAAGGCTGATAAATCCCCAGGGCCTGATGGTCTGCATCCCAGAGTACTGAAGGAGGTGGCCTTGGAAATAGTGGATGCATTGACGATCATTTTCCAACATTCCTTAGACTCTGGATCAGTTCCGAAGGAGTGGAGGGTGGCTAATGTAACCCCTCTTTTTAAAAAAGGAGGGAGGGAGAAAGCAGGAAATTATAGACCAGTCAGCCTGACATCGGTGGTGGGTAAAATGATGGAATCAATTATTAAAGATGTCATAACAGACCATTTGGAAAGTGGCGACATGATAGGTCCAAGTCAGCATGGATTTGTGAAAGGGAAATCATGCTTGACAAATCTTCTGGAATTTTTTGAGGATGTTTCCAATAGGGTGGACGGGGGGGAACCAGTAGATGTGGTGTATTTGGACTTTCAGAAGGCCTTCGACAAGGTCCCACACAAGAGATTGGTGTGCAATGTTAAAGCACATGGGATTGGGGGTAATGTGTTGACGTGGATTGAGAACTGGTTGGCACACAGGAAACAAAGAGTAGGAGTAAATGGGTACTTTTCAGAATGGCAGGCAGTGACCAGCGGGGTACCGCAGGGTTCGGTGCTGGGGCCCCAGCTGTTTACATTATATATTAATGATTTGGACGAAGGGATTAATTGTAATATCTCCAAATTTGCGGATGACACTAAATTGGGAGGCAGTGTGAACAATGAGGAGGATGCTAGGAGGCTACAGAGTGACTTGGACAGGTTGGGTGAATGGGCAAATGTATGGCAGATGAAGTACAATGTGGATAAATGTGAGGTTATCCACTTTGGTGGTAAAAATAGGGAGGCAGACTATTACCTGAATGGTGGCAGATTAGGGAAAGGGGAGGTGCAACGAGACCTGGGCGTCATGGTACATCAGTCACTGAAGGTGGGAAGGCAAGTGCAGCAGGCAGTCAAGAAAGCAAATGGCATGATGGCCTTCATAGCAAGGGGATTTGAGTACAGGAGTAGGGAGGTGATGCTACAGTTGTACAGGGCCTTGGTGAGGCCACACCTGGAGTATTGTGTGCAGTTTTGGTCTCCTAACTTGAGGAAGGACATTCTTGCTATTGAGGGAGTGCAACGAAGGTTCACTAGATTGATTCCTGGGATGGCCAGACTGACATATCAAGAAAGACTGGATCAACTGAACTTGTATCCTCTGGAGTTCAGAAGAATGAGGGGGGATCTTATAGAGACGTTTAAAATCCTGACTGGTTTAGACAAATTAGATGCGGGCAGAATGTTTCCAATGTTAGGGAAAACTAAAACCAGGGGTCACAGTCTAACGATAAAGGGGAAGCCATTTAAGACTGAGATGAGGAGGAACTTCTTCACTCAGAGAGTGGTGAATCTGTGGAATTCTCTACCACAGAAGGTTGTTGAGGCCAGTTCGCTAAATATATTCAAAAGGGAGTTAGATATAATACTCACAACTAGGGGGATCAAGGGGTATGGCGAGAAAGCAGGAATGGGGTACTGAGGTAGCATGTTCCGCCATGAACGCATTGAATGGCGGTGCAGGCTCGAAGGACCGAATGGTCTACTCCTGCACCTATTTTCTATGTTTCTATGTTTCTCTCCTGCCTTAAAGGCAAGGTGCTCGATATATTGTCCACGGACAGAAAAGTGGATTATGCCCGTTTAGGTGGCGATCCGCCACACAGCTCCCCCCAGAATCCGCTTAGGAGGTGTGGACGAGACGGTGTGGCGGTCTGATGGGCCGGCCGGAGCGGCTCTTGTAGGACGCCAGTGGACGTGGAACGGCCGGGCGTGGAGCCGCCAGGTGAACCGGCTTGAGGGCAGGTCGGCCGCGTGGTGGTGGACGAGCTACAGGGACCTGCTCACCGGGCTCCGAGTGTGCTGGCTTGAGTCGGTCAACCGACACTTTTTCGGTCCTGTCGCCCACTTGCAGGGTGAAAAATTTGGCCCCAGCCTGTAGCACCTTGTAGGGCCCGTCGTACGGGGGTTGAAGGGGTCTGCGGTGGGCGTCGTGCCGGACGAAAACGAACCGTGCCTGGTGCAGGCTTAGTGGGACGTGTGAGGTGGATTCGCCGTGTCGGGCAATGGGCACCGGGGCGAACTGCAGCGCCGGTGAGGCGAAGTCGTGGCGTTGCTGGTCGGCTGACCAGGGTGTCGTGGCGGTGGGCAGGAACTCGCCGGGTACGCGCAGCGGCTGACCGTACACGAGCTCTGCTGCCGATGCGTGGAGGTCTTCTTTAACCGCGGTGCGCAGGCCGAGGAGGACCCACGGAAGTCGGTCGGTCCAGGCGCCGTCCTGGAGGCTGGCTCGAAGAGATGCCTTCAAGGATCTGTGGAACCGCTCACACAGTCCGTTGGCTTGGGGGTGGTACGCTGTGGTGCGGTGAATGGTCACCCCGAGATTGCGTGCGACGGCGGTCCAGAGTTCAGAGGTAAATTGCAGACCTCTGTCCGACGTCATGTCGGAGGGGACGCCGAACCGTGCGACCCAGGTGCTGACGAAGGCTCTGGCGATGTCGGCGGTGGTGGTAGAGGTCAGTGGAATTGCCTCGGGCCAGCGCGTGGTGCGGTCAACGGTGGTCAGCAAGTGCGTGTGGCCTTGCGACGGCGGCAGGGGCCCGACGATGTCCACGTGGATGTGGTCGAATCTCCGCGAGGGGACGGTAAACTCCTTGAGAGGTGCTTTCGTGTGTTGCTGTACCTTGGCCCGTTGGCAGGCTAGGCAGGAGCTGGCCCAAGTACGCATATCCTTGCGAAGGCCGCGCCAGACAAAGCGGTTGGCTACCAATTTGATGGATGCACGGGCACCACGGGGTGGGAGAGGTTGTGGAGAATGTCGAATACCCGGCGGCGCCAGGACGCTGGGATGACGGGACGAGGTTGACAGAGGGATATGTCGCACTTGACCGTGACTGCGGTCGGGCCACAGGCGACGTCGGCCAGGCGTAGCCCTGGTAGGTTGGTAGGTGCGGAGAGCAGATCAGGGTCTGCTGCGAGTTGAGCATAGTCGACTGTCAGGTGTGCGGCGTGGATGGCGGGGTGGGAGAGGCAGTCGGCTACCACATTGTCTCGGCCGGAGACGTGTTGGATGTCCGTGGTAAACTCGGACACTGCCGCGAGCTGGCGTTGCTGCCTGGCGGACCAGGGGTCGGTTGTCTTTGCCATTGCGAATGTCAGGGGCTTGTGGTCGACAAACGCAGTGAAGGGGTGGCCCGCAAGCAAAAACCGAAAATGGCGGACTGCCAGGAACAGCGCGAGGAGCTCGTGGTCGAAGATGCTGTACTTGACCTCTGGGGGGCGTAGTTGGCGGCTGAAGAAGGCAAGTGGTTGCCAGGCGCCGTCGACCCACTGCTCATACACAGCGCCGACCGCGTGGTCGGAGGCGTCCGTGGTGAGCGCTACCCTGGCATTGGGCCATGGGTGCGCGAGTAGGGTGGTGTTGGCGAGCGCGGCCTTGGTGGAGTCGAAGGCGGCGGACGCGTCTGCCGTCCATTCGACCGCCATCTTGCCGCTCCTGTCCCGGAGGGCTTCATACAGGGGCCTCATGAGGGACGCTGCTTTGGGGATGAAGCGGTTATAGAAATTCACCATCCCGAGGAACTCCTGGAGGCCTTTGATGGTGGTGGGGCGGGGAAATTGTTGGACGGCCTGCACCTTGGTGGGCAGGGGAATGGCCCCGGCATGGGTGATGTGGTGGCCGAGGAAGTCGATCTTGTCCAGGCCGAACTGGCATTTGGCTGGGCTGAGGATGAGCCCGTGGTCGCTGAGGCGCCCGAACAGGATGCGAAGGTGTTCGAGGTGTTCCTGCTTGGAGGAACTGGCTACCAGGATGTCGTCCAGGTAGACGAACAGGAACTTCAGGTCCCGAAGGACCGAGTCCATGAGCCGTTGGAATGCCTGGGCCGCGTTTTTGAGGCCGAAGGGCATCCGCAGGAACTCGAACAGGCCGAAGGGGGTGATTACGGCCGTCTTGGGGATGTCCGCGGGGTGGACGGGGACTTGGTGGTAGCCGCGCACCAGGTCGACCTTGGAAAAGACTGAGCAGCCGGCCAGTCTAGCTGAGAAGTCCTGAATGTGCGGCACGGGGTACCGATCAGGGGTGGTGGCGTCGTTGAGGCGGCGGTAATCCCCGCAGGGGCGCCAACCTCCGCCTGGTTTGGGGGCGATGTGGAGTGGGGAGGCCCAGGGACTGTTGGAGCGGCGGATGATGCCGAGCTGTTCCATGGTGGCAAACTCGGTCCGCGCGATCTCCAGTTTGGCTGGGTCCAGCCTGCGGGTGTGGGCGTACACTGGGGGGCCTGTGGTGGGGATGAAGTGTTCCACACCGTGTTTGGCGGCTTCCGCGGAGAAGGTCGGATTGGTAAGGGCCGGGAATTCGGCCAGGAGTGCCGAGTAGTCATCCGTGGCCCGGGCGTGGCACTGTGTCGGCGGGTTGACGGGGGGCCATGGCGCCCAGGATGGGGGACATGGTGTTCATGTCCACGAGTCGGTGACGAGGGATGTCTACCAGTAGGCCGTGGGCGCACAGGAAATCTGCGCCGATGAGAGGGGAGAGCACCTTGGCAGTGATGAACTCCCATCAGTAGCGGCGACCAGCGAGGTCGAGGGTGACTGTCCGGGTGCCGTATGTCCGGATTTCCAAGCCGTTAGCAGCAGCCAGCGCCGGTCCTCGTTCGCCCTTTTGGATGTCGAGGGTGGAGGCCGGGATGATGCTGTGCTGAGCTCCAGTGTCGTACAGGAACCGGCGGCCTGTTTTGTCATCCGTGACGTACAGCAGGGAGCCCGCATGGCCCATGGCCATCGCAGGGGCTGGTGCGGGGGTGGACTTGAAAGAGCAGGGAGGTGTGCACCGTTGTGCCCTGGCGCTGAACCGTGCGTGGTAGTAACAGTGGCCCGGGTTAGTGGGGCGCGAAGGCCCCGTGGGCCTGGTGGCTGGTCCTTGTGGCCGCGTGGTGGCCGGTGAGGGGCGCGCCCAGGCATTGGCTGCCAGGTCCGGAGTGACGTTGCGGCTGGAGTGAGCGGACAGCAGCTTGTCGGCCTCATCGGCCAGGGCT
Organism: Squalus acanthias; assembly: GCA_030390025.1. Classification (NCBI taxonomy): domain Eukaryota; kingdom Metazoa; phylum Chordata; class Chondrichthyes; order Squaliformes; family Squalidae; genus Squalus; species Squalus acanthias. Next base: position 46,478,084 of record CM059429.1, read on the forward strand.
TCCAGGTTCGTGAGGCCGGATGCCACAATCGCTAGGGCGGATGCTGAGAGGGAGCTGGCGGATGAACAGCGTGTAGAAGAGGGATCCGGGTGGGCTCTCGTCGGTGAGGGAGAGCATGTGGGAGAGGAGGTCTGACGGTGAGGCATCACCGAGGCCTGGAAGGTCGAGGAGGTGGCAGTTTCGCTGATATGCTGAGGCCGTAAATTTTTTAAGGAGCGCTGCCTTGAGATGTGCGTACTTGCCTTCCTCTGGTGGGTTCTGCAGCGCTGTCCAAACCTTCGAAACTGTGGCGCTACCGAGTGATGTGACGAGGTAGTCGTACTGCGTCCCATCTGTGGTGATGTTTCGCAGCCGGAAGCGGGATTCAGCTTGGAGAAACCAGGCTTCGGGCTGGTTTTCCCAAAACTCCGGCAGTTTCACGGAAACTGCGTTCGTGTCCGCCATTGCAGTGCTCGGAATACGTTCTGAGCGTCGGGGTCACCAATGTTGAGGCTGCCGCGAAACATGAATTAAGACTGAATCCATGTGTGGAAAAGCAGAGACTTTTTAATACAACTGCATTGTCCAAAATGGCTGAACAGACTGCTCCCAGAATTCTCTGGAAAAACCCTGAGGCCCCGCGCACTCCTTCTCTCCTGCCTTAAAGGCAAGGTGCCTTAAAGGCAAGGTGCTCGATATATTGTCCACGGACAGAAAAGTGGATAATGCCCATTTAGGTGGCGATCCGCCACAATATATATTTTGAATTGCTGTAAGCATTTTACTTTCAAGGGATAACTTTCCGACATTACACTCTTGCCAGAGACCATTCCCGCCAGGAGTATATATTGGAAATCTGGGCACATGCTGCATACTGTCCCATCCTGTGCCATCCACTTTGTTTGGGGGGTTTGGAGGCTCTGCCCCTTAAACGATCCCCAGAAATGTGGGGATGGCTTAAGACCCAGTGTATCCGAGTCCCAGCATAATTCATGGTCCTTCTGCTGCACTCCCGCCCGCAAATCTTCAGTGGCTTAGTTTTTACATTTCAGTCCCTGAAAGTGAAAACAGGAAACCAAAAGCACCCCTGAGTATGCAGCCATTCCTGTGGCTAGCCGGCTGCTATTTGCTGATGCAGTGCTGGCAGTTATTGAGCACTCCAGCTCTATCTTTGTGAGGGGAGGAGGAAGCAGGCTCAGGTTTTAGCTCAGGCTGAATGATGAGCCCTCTTGATTTGATCATTGCTTGAAGCAGAAAGATGTGCTGCAGAGTTTGAAGCAGCTGCTGCCTGGATGTTGTTAACACTCAAATCAGGAACATAAGAATAGTTCAAGTCTTACCATAATTGCAGTGGTTATGGGAATTGTAGTCTTGTTCAGGGTTGTGCATCGGACTGCATTATAGGTCAGGCCTGGTGTTTGTTATATGATAACATTTTAATTTGGAGGTATATAATAGGTTGCGTGAGGAACTAGCACACCAGCTGTATTTTGGAGATATTTTTTTGCCAGAATTGTAATTGCATAGAATTTGTTTTGGTAGAATGTGATTTGAGTAAAATATTTTTAGTGTACTGTGACCAGGGCCAAGGGGTAATTGAGTTTTGGAGAAATGTTTTGCATGATATGATTAGTGAATAGAAAATAACCATTTAGAAAGGCAAAAAACATAGTGATTTAAAACACTTACTCAGTGAGGAAGAAAATTGACTGACGGCTCTACAATTACAAAAATGAGAAGTCGCACAACACCAGGTTATAGTCCAACAGTTTTATTTGAAATTACGAGCTTTCGGAGCTCTGCTCCTTCTTCAGGTACAGGTACAATGTACCTGAAGGACTGTACCTGTACCTGAAGAAGGAGCAGAGCTCCGAAAGCTCGTAATTTCAAATAAAACTGTTGGACTATAACCTGGTGTTGTGCGACTTCTCATTTTTGTCCACCCCAGTTCAACACCGGCATCTCCGCATCATGACTACAATTACAAGGTAGACAACAGACTTTATATACATGACGGAGCCAAGACATTTTATTATAAAGATGCACAAAATCAAAAAATCGCTAGCTGAAATGCATCACATTAAGAGCTAACCTTGTTAATGAGTCTCGCTACAGTGCATAGTGTGAAGACCTTTCTTCTGGGTGTTTTAACCCCTGCTATTCAAGCTGTTGAATTACATTCTGAGTGGTGGGCTATTGAAAATCTGTAGCTATTTGGAACCAATATGCTAACTAACAAAACTGCCTGTAAGCAGTTCAGCAACAGGTGTGTCACTTTGGAGTATCTAAGTAAAATTTTTATTCTAAAATCATTTAACACACACTAGCAAACCTAATAGATTAATACTTTCATTCATTTAAAACAAATGTAGTTATAGCCATAACAATGCTTTGTTAAAAAAATTGCTAAAGACTGCTCGTGCAACAGTAACAAAAATAAAATTCAAGAATGAAAAGAGGGTACGTGCTGATTTGAATTAACTTCTCCCCTGTTGAGTAAATGTTACATTGTTAGCACAAAAAATGCAGTGACTAGTATTTGTAAGGGGAAGTTTACATTGGCATGATGCTAAGCAGTAAGCATTGCACGTTCCTTTTTCTCCAGATAGATGTGGAGCTATCCAAGCAGCATGCCCATCACTCCACAGAGCTTAAGGAATTAGTGCTACGGATGAAGGAAGAAGCCAAGTTTGAAATGGATATTGAGAGACAAAAACAGCAAGAACTAATAAGTAAATACAAAGAAGATCACAAGATACTACAGGCAAAGGTTTCTAATAGATCTTGATCAAAATGGCTTCTAAAATTCTATGATCTCACAACTGTGTGCATTTGCATATGTAAATAACAGATCAATGAATATAAGCAGCCTAAGTATACAATGGCCCAGAAATTGATCTCGCTCTGTTCCCGCGGGGGTAAGGCTTCCCCGCGATCTCTCACCTCGCTTGTGCTTTTTCAGATCCAGCTCGCACGAACTTAATGTTCCAGACATCAGCTGGGCAGTGCTTGCGTATCCCAGCGGCGTAGTGAATTTGTGCGAGCTGTGGGATCACGTGACTCAGTTAGAGCCAATGGCAGCACACCATCTTCCATTCATAAGTTTCACAAACGTGCTGTGAAATCTATGAATCTTACACCCCCCCAAAATAACAGCTAAACCTCAATTAAATTTAAAAAAAAAACCATCACATTAATAAAATAAGTATAGTTAATTAAATTAACCATTTTAAATAAAAAATTTAATTTTTGAAAAAATTTAAAATCTTTTAAAAAGTTATAAAAATAAACTTACCTGTCTTTAAAGTCTCTAAAAAAGATATACCTGTTAAAAAAAATTCAAAAAAATACTTAATTCACTACTTACCTTCTTAAAAGTGGGTCTTACTCCTCCTTTTTACATTTCTAAAATCTTCAGTACTTACCTGCGCGTCCAAAGCATGAAGTGCACAGCGTGCGCGCAGCCTGTAGCGCGCACGCGATGCACCGAGGAACCGCCCCCTTTTCAAAAGAGCAATTGCCGGTTTTCAGCGCATGCGCAGGGCATGCAGAAAACCAGCAATTGGAGTGGGAATACGCGAGAGTACGCAGTGCGTACTCTCGCGTCGCGGGATCAATTTCTGGGCCAATATATGCAAAAAAAATATGCAGCCCGTAATAGTCCTAGTCTTATTATTCATATGGGTTGTTTTGAAAATAACATTTCAGCAAATGTTTTATTTTTCCTCCAATTTTTTTTGGCATCATGGGTACTAAATATCAAACAACTCAATATTTTCATGCATTCAGACTTTAAGACATATTTTGGATGTTAGGAACATAAGAAAGCATGGAATATGTAAAAGCCTTTAGCCCCATCAAGCTCATTCCCTCACAGTTCATGTACAATTTGTCTTATTGTGGACTCTATCCAACCCACTCTCTTAGCATAACTGCCATTTCCTGGTTTTCCCTGATATTCCAGGAAGAAAGGAAAGAAGGACTTCCATTTATGTCCACCTTTTATGTAGAGCTTTCATGTCTTCAGGACTTCCCAAAGCACTTTACAGCCTGTGAATTATTTTTTGAAGTGTCGGCCCTGTTGCTCTGGAGGGAAACATGGAAGCCAATTTGCAAACAGCAAGATCTTCCTAACAGCAGTAAGATAATCTGTTTCGGTGGTGTTGGTTAAGGCATAAACGTTGGCCAGGACACTGGGAGAAATCCCCTACTTTGCTTCGAATAGTGTCATGGGATCTTTTGGGCTCGATTTTAATGGAGGAGGCAGGATGGAGTCGGGTTGCCTGGTGGGTGGGCTTTGGACCCGCTGCCGGTTTCAGACGCTCCCAGTGCCCCATTTTGACTTAATTGGTCCAATTAGTCCCGTCATGCGCGCTACCTGCTGCAATGAGTTGGAGCAGGTCTGTTAGTCTGCACTGATGAGGTCTTTGCTGCACTTGTTTTTAAGGGCTCCATGTAGTCTCAGCCTCTCATCTCGTTGCTGCTGCTGCTGGAAAGGGCCAGGATCACCATGAGTGCTGCCATAGGCAAGAAGGCTGCTCTTAGATTCAATGACGACTCCCTGCAAGCTCTTGTAGAGGGAGTAAGAGGGCGCAGGGACATTCTGTTCCCTGCCGATGGCCGCAGGAAGCCTCCTCAACAGATGAAGGCAGCCTGGCTGGAGATAGCTGAGGAGGTCAGCGCAAGGTCGCTGTGTGGACGCACCTAGCTCCAGTGCCGCAAACGCTTCAATGATCTTGTCCAAACATCAAAAGTGAGTATCATATCACACTGACCTTCACTCTGCTTCCCTTCTCTTCTCATCACCAGCACTCTGCATTGTCAGCCTCCTCCTCCACATCCCACCTTACGCTTCCTTCCCTTACACCCTTACTTATCCCTCTCTCTCTCTGTACTGAATCACTTCACCATCCTGCTATGCAGGCCTCACACTCGCTCTCACTGTTATGCAATGACAACAACTGACAACGCACAGGGAGGCTCCTTCCTCTTGCCACCTCACTCCATCCTGGCCTCCCTCTAAGATTCTACCTTATGGATTCTTCACACTCACTCCATCACTCTCGCTGAAACTCCACTGTGTCCCTCCTTGCAGGAAAATATAGCCAACAATAAGAGGGAGAGAGCCAAGACAGGAGGAGGCACACCATCACTCGCCACATTAACTGACGCTGAGGAGGCTGCTCACGACATCATGGGAGGTGGCGAGGAGCTGGAAGTGGGGAACGGAGAGACGGGCGCACTAGAGGAAGCTGGTGACAGAATGCATTTTCATCCCTCGCTTTTACAATTCCTGATTGACTGCAATGGCATATGTTGCTCATAGAGATTGACATCTGATCATCTGCACAATAGGATGTGTCTACTACCTCCAAATCTGATGTCTAACTCATGCCTTTACTCTCCCACAGGATCATCGAGAGCCCCTCTCCCCACTGTCCAGGAGGAAGAGCCAGACGAATCCTCAGAGGAACCTGGAGCCTCTGAGGGAGCAGCATCAACAGGACTCAGCGCACCCAGCACCAGCGCAGATACGCACACCTTGGTGGGTCCTTTGCGACATAGAATAGTGTTGTCACCTGGTGTATCACAGCTAACAAGTGAGCATCAGCAGATGCTGGAGACAGTGACAACAGTGGAGACTCCTCGTCGGAGGTCGCAGGACACTCCTAGCTCAGCTCAGCTGCATGTAGACGCTGTGCCTCTGGGGCCATCCAGAAAGAGAGCGGTGCTGGAACTCCAGGAACAAGTGCAGGAGGCTCTGACAGGATTTTCATCCAGGGTCGCTGCGAGTGTGGAGAGAATGGAGGAGTCCATCTCTAACATGAGCTCTGCCTTTGTGGAGGCAATGGCGCATGAACGTGCCGCCATGGAGAGGGTGGCAACCTCCTTCGAGGACACAAGTCACCAGACACAACAGAGCATGGTGACTCTTCTAAATAGATGGTCTGCTATGGAGGATAGATGGGCATCTATTGAGGAGAGACACCAGAGGTACATGGACGTACCCATTATGAGGACTGTCAGTACTGAGACGGGTCCTCATGGCCCCACTGAGGTGCAGCAGGTTGCTCTCCAGCCACTTGCTAGCAGTGAAGTGCGGGTGACCCATGAGAGGGATGTTTGTGGCAGACAACAAGGAAGTGTGGGCTCCTCTCCAAGCGCTCACACTCCTATGCCACTGCGGAGCCCTCGGTCAGAGCCCCAGGTTCCTCACCCAACTGAGATGGCTGTCTCAGCCTCTGCACAGCCGCAGGAAGAGTAGACTGTGGAGGAGCCCTCATAGGCTCCCAAACCCAGAGGACGCCTGCCAAAGGCGTCTAAGCAGGCACAGCACTAAAGTGAACAAGGTGCCTCTACATCTGCTGAAGCCACAGGGGAAGCACCATGTAGGAGCACGCGTAAGAGGAAGTTAAAGCACTAATAGTCACAAGGTAGTCACTTGGGTGTTTTATAGTGTTGTTAAATATCGAGTGTCATCCTTTTGTGATGTAATTAAACAGAAGTGATGGCAAAGAGTTGCGGTTCTGGCCTATGTGTTCTGGAAATGGAAGTTCAAGAGTGAGGGCTCAAGGCTTATAATGATGGTGGTGAGAGTGAGTGGAAACCACCATTTATTAGACAGATGATGCATGAGGTTTTGAGAACGTTGGCCTTATATTCATCTCCATCTGCCAGCCACCTGTGTTTGAAGCGTAAGCTTACGCAAATCTGGCATGGATGAGTGCTTCCCTTGCCAGACGGCCAGCAATGTGGTCGCGGGCGGCTGCATTGGCCACATCCGGCCCCACAACGCATGACTCCCCGTCCTCCTCCTCATCCTCCTCCTCCTCGTCCTCTTCCTCTTCTTCCGAGGAGTGTGTGTGCTGAGCCACTTGTTCATCCGGCAACACTAAGCCGCACTGCTGTGCGATGTTGTGCAGGGCACAGCAGATCACGATGATTCTGGACACCCTGGCTGGTGCACACTGCAGGGCTCCACCAGATCTGTACAAGCACTGGAAGTGCATTTCGAGCAAGCCGATGGTTTGCTCGATGATACTTCTGGTGAATAAGTGACTCAGATTGTAGCGCTCCTCAACCTCGGTTGTTGGCCTCCTCATCGGTGTCATAAGCCACTTTTTCAGGGGATAGCCCTTGTCGCCAAATAGCCATCTGCAAAGTTGGGTTGGCGGATGGAAGAGCTGAGACACAGTAGACTGGCGCAGGATGAGGAGTCATGGCAACTGCCAGGGTACTTAGCACAAACATGCATGATGATCTTCCTGTGGTTACACGCCAGTTCAGGGAGTGGAATCCCTTGAGGCTGACAAATACAGCTGGGTTGTGATAGGGGGCCCTAATGGCTACTACATGTGTGCAGTCTATGACTCCCTGCACCATTGGCAAGCCTGCCATATTGGCAAAGCCAACCGCATGTGTGGTCACACCTGGGCCATCCGTGGAGAAGTGGATGTAATTGTGGGCCTTTGCAAAGAGGGCATCGGTGACCTGCGTGATGCAGGTGTGTGCGGCCAACTGGGAGATGCCGCTGATGTTTGCAGCTGATCCCTGGAAGGAGCCCGAAGCAAAGAAGTTGAGTGCGGTGGTGACTTTGACAGCCACTGATAAGGAGTGTCCACACGCTCCTCTTGGCTCCAGGTGTTGGTGCAGCATTGCGCAGATGTCAGTGACTACGTCTCTCTCAAGTCTCAGCCTCCTTTGGCACTGCTGCTCAGTCATGTCAAGGAAGCTGATCCTCTGCCTGTAAACCCTGTGTTGGGGGTACAGGAAACTCTCGTTTAAACGGCACCTAAATATCCGGAATTCTCTATTAACCGGCAAAATTCATACTCCGAAAACTCCTCTCAAATAACCGGCAATGTTTCCGAGTCAGAGTCCGAGTCTCCCGCGAACGCCGAGTTAGTCAGTGGGGGTAGTTCTCCAAAGTGCCACTACTCGGCTTCCTGGCGCTGTCGGAAGTCCGAACACTGCAATAACAGGAGTCTGATTCTCCCGCGCTGCCGGGAGTCTCTTCTGATCCGCCATTTTACTGTGTGTCTCCCGCGCTGCTGGTAGTCTCTTCTGATCCACCATTTTACTGTGTGTCTCCCGCGCTGCTGGTAGTCTCTTCCTAGCCACCATTGTTCTGTTTGTCTCTCCATCTTTATCGGGAATTATCTCCCCCATCTTGCATTATGGAATTCCCAAAAGCTGGTCCAAGCAAAAGGAAGAGAGTGGTCTTAACTTTAAAACAGAAAATCGAGATATGCCAACGACTAGAAAGGGGAGAGAAGCGTATCAACATTATGAATGAATTCAAAATCAGTTCGTCAACAATCTACGACATCAAATCGCAGAAGGATAAGCTGCTCAAGTTTTATTCAAGCTCGGAGACATCTAAGAGTGTAGCGAAACGGCGTACGCTTCGTAAGCCTAAGCTTGAAGAGCTGGATACCGTGCTTTATGAATGGTTTTCTCTTAAGCGTTCAGAGGGTGTTCCAATTTCTGGACCCATGCTAATCGAGAAAGCGAAGGATTTCTACGAAAGGATGGAGCTCACTGACAAGTGTGCTTTCTCCGAGGGATAGCTAACGTGCTTCAAGTTATGGCACGGGATACGACGACTCGATATTTCCGGGGAGAAGAAATCAGCTGATCACGACGCCGCAGAAGAATACTGCGATTATTTCAATTGGATTGTGCAGCAACATGATTTGTCGCCAGCACAGATATATAATGCCGATGAAACTGGCTTGTTTTGGAGGTTTTTGCCAGAATCAACACTTGCTGGGGCGAGTGAGGCTAATGCTTCAGGTTACAAGAAAAATAAAGATCGTGTAACCGTGCTAACATGTGCGAACGCTGCTGGATCACACCGGGTTAAACTTCTTGTTATCGGGAAGTATAAAAATCCCCGTGCATTTTAAAATGTGAGGCACTTACCTGTTGAGTACAAAGCTCAAAAAAATGCTTGGATGGATAAGGAAATCTTCTCCGATTGGTTCCATCATATTTTTGTTCCATCTGTGAGGGAACATTTCCGTAAAATAGGGAAACCTGAAGATAGCAAATGCATTTTATTGCTTGATAATTGTAGAGCCCATCCGCATGAATCCGAGTTGGTTTCGGGAAATATTTTCACCATTTATTTGCCACCAAATGTAACTTCTCTCATCCAACCCATGGACCAGGGCGTTATCCAAAATCTGAAGTGTCATTACAAGAAAGACTTCCTACGTAAACTGATAAGCCAAGATGACAATATTCACGCATTTCAGAAGGAATACAATATTAAAGATGCCATCTATAATGTTGCATGTTCCTGGAACTTTGTGAAAGGTCACACTCTGAGGCAAGCCTGGCGCAAATTGTGGCCTTCTGTAATGTTTGCTGAAGGTTCTTCTTCAGAGGAGGAATTTCATGGGTTCAATGTTCGTCCCAAGAAGAGTACAATAATGGAAATGGCTGGCATGGTGAAAAATGTAGGCCCAGCAAACCCTATACGTCACCTCAGTGAAAGTGATATCGAGCAGTGGGTTGATGCAGATAGAGAAGTTGGTGTTGTGCATATGCTAAGTGATGATGAAATAATTGAGAATGTTTTGAATCCAAAGAAAGAAAAGGAAAGTGAGATGGAAAGTGAAGGGGATGATATTTCTGAAGAGAACAAGATTTCTTGGGCTAAAGCTGCAGAAGGATTTTCTTCAATCCTCCACTTTGCTGAAAGGCAGACTTGCTACTCTGCCCAAGAAGTTATGCAACTCCATATTCTGCATTCCACGTTTCTACAGAAAAGGCAAGAGTCCACTAAGCAAACCGACATCCGCAACATGTTTAAGAAAGCTTCCAAAAGAGTCGAAGCAGCGGAAGTGCCTGAAGAATCTGTGGAAATGCATGATCCTGATGACCCAGCTGGCACGGATATTCCTGATGAACCAGCTGACTTGGAATAAGTGTACAGTCAACTACAGTACTGTATACAGTCGTTTATAAGTTTTGTTTTACTGTTAAGTAATTAAAGAGTTATGGTTTACCCTCAACTGGCAGTACTGTACTTAATCAAGCATCTTCCACCATCCATTTAACACAACATTCTATAAGTGAGTACCCAAATACTGTATACTGCACATTTCTTGATTTTTTTATTTTTGTTTGTTAAAAATAGCCTCGGTAGATATACCTCTCCGTTATCTGGAATTTTTATTCAACCGGCACCACCCCAGTCCCGTCGGTGCCGGATACCAAAGAGTTTCCTGTATTTCCTGCAGTGAGGTGCAGCCCTGCGCTGAGGCCCTCCGCCCTGTGCATCATCAGGTGGGTGAGGAGGAGGTTGGCGCTCCTGGTGCTGGTGTTGCTGTTGTGGCTGGTTGTGGTGCTGCCACGGCTGCTCTTCCTCCGAATCTGACGACCAGGATGAGAGGATGTAAATGGTTCCCATCCCATTGCTATAGATTTCAGTTGAAGCAAGAAGCTTGCAAGCGCACACTCAAAGTGGACTGAGATTATTCCAATCAGGTCACACTGCAGATGGCTGTCAGCTTGAACAGTCACAAGGTCAGTAGATTTGCAAAATCTTATCCCAAACCTCCAACAACAAAGTTGTTGCATTTGAATGTCAGTCATGTTACAGGAGCATTTTTAAAGTGCTGCACCAATGACTACAAATCATGTCCTCGAGAAACTTGTCTCCTTGCAGCTGGCCTGTTTCTGACAAGACGGGAAACAGAAGCCAGAGGCACAAAAATCAGAAACTACTATAAAAATAGGAATAGCAAGGCAGTTAACAGCCTGTTAACTGCCTTAACTACCTGTCCCACCATTTCCTGTCGACCAGTTTGGGAGCGGCTGACCCGACACTCACGAAAATCGCGTGGGGGCGGGATGGAGGCGGGTTCGCAGCCCGACGCCATTTTTTCCGATTTTCGCTGCCAACCCGCCTCCAAACCCGCCTCCTCAGGGCTATTAAAATCGAACCCTTTATATCCACCTGAACATGAAAACTGGGCTTCAGTTTAACATCTCTTCCAAAAGGATTTATCTAGTGTTTGACATTCCATCTAATTCTTACATAGGTTAAAAAATGTATTTAATCCATCCGCTGCCATCTGTAGTCCACCTTTCCATTATCCTCTTGCTCCCTCTACTATCCATTATTTCCCCCAGCTAACTTTTGTACAACTCCCACTTTTCAGAACTATTTCTTTCATTGTATATCTTTTGAAATAATTCTTCTCAGCCTTTAGGTTATTTTGTATCACTTTATTTATCACATTGTTCCAGATCTCAATGTTTTCTGTTTTTCTATATTCCATAAGCTGAAAAATAATGATGCAAATAGAGGAACACTCGAGCTACTGCATTCAGTATGAAGTTCCAATGCATCCCCCATACTAGAAAGAAAATGTAATATTGGTAACCTGCACTTGAACTTTTTCCCTCTTTGAATGATCGGTGCATAATGCAAAACAGATACAATTGAGGCAGAAATTCCGATCCCTACGGGTGTGTACGCGCTGTGTACCCACCCGCCGGGCCAACGGAAATGCTGGCTTCAGGCATGCACTGCGCATGTGCTGGAAACCGGTATTTCCAATCTGTCAAGAAAGCTCTTGACAGATCCTCCGGCTGCCCGGGAGAAGGGCCTCTGCGGGTGGAGAGTTCTGTTTTTTGGAGACCCTCCGCCCGCAGAAAACACTTCCAATTCGTAAGGCCTGCTTTTACCAGGATAAGAGTTGAAAAAAGTAAAAAAAAAAAAACATTTTTCCACTGATTTATATTTAAAAATACTTTAAAGAAAGGTAAGTTTATTTTTAGCCCCGTTAAAAACTTTAATTATTTTTTTCAAAAAATAAAATTTTTGTTTAAAATACTTAATTTATTTTAATTTAAAGTCATTTTAAAAATGTGATGTTTTTTTTAAATTTATTTAATGTTTTCCTATGTTTTGGGGGTGATCTCTATTCATATATTTGACAAGTCTTCCTGTCAAATGTATGAAGGGAGATTCCCTTCTCTGATTGGTTCCCCATGACCCACGTGATCCCAGGGATGCTACGAACCGCCTGCGCCTCTGGGATACGTGGGCCCTGCGCACTTGCAGTTTGGAGAGGCCCAGCAATGGAACTCTGCGCCTCCTGGGAGCCCTCCGGCCTTGGCGCAGATCTTTCTGGATCGCAGCCCTCCGCCCGCGGGAGGCCTGCGATTGGAATTTCTGGGCCAATACTCTTTGGCAGTGTTTGGATTGACAGCTGTATTTTTGTATGCAAATGTATCCCATAATCTACATCAAAAATTATCAGATCTAATTTTAGGATCTATTTAAATTTTCTTGAATAAATTGTTATTTTTCGTACTGTATGTGTTTTGGGGGGAAAACTTACAATACGTTAAAAACAACAAATAAATGACAAAATAATTTAAATAGTAAAATTCCAGCTTTTCTGTTACCATATAGTGTTTATTATCAAATAAAACTGAACACCGCTCTTATGAACACGGTGCCTTCCAGCAGAGAGAAACATAGAAACATAGAAGATAGGATCACGAGTAGGCCATTCGGTCCCTCGAGCGTGTTCGGCCATTTAATGAGATCATGGCTGATCTTCCAAATTCAGTACCCTGTCCCTGCTTTCTCCCCATATCCCTTGATCCCTTTAGCCTTAAGAAATATATCTAACTCCTTCTTGAATATATTTAATGAATTGGCCTCAACTGCCTTCTGTGGTGGAGAATTCCACAGGTTCACCACTCTCTGGGTGAAGAAATTCCTCCTCATCTCAGTCCTAAATGGCTTACCCCTTATCCTTAGACTGTGACCTCTGGTTCTGGACTCCCCCGCCATCGGGAACATCCTTCCTGCATCTAGTCTGTCTAGTCCTGTTAGAATTTTATAAGTTTCAATGAGATCCCCTCTCATTCTTCTAAACTCTAGTGAATATAAGCCTAATCGACCCAATCTCTCTTCATACGTCATTCCTGCCATCCCAGGTATCAGTCTGGTGAATCTTCGCTGCACTCCCTCCATGGCAAGAACATCCTTCCTCAGATAAGGTGACCAAAACTGCACACAATACTCAAGGTGTGGTCTCACCAAGGCCCTGTACAACTGCAGCAAGACATCCTTGCTCCTATACTCGAATCCTCTCGCTATGAAGGCCAACATACCATTTGCCTTCTTAACCTCCTGCTGCACCTGCATGCTTAACTTCAGCGACTGGTGCACAAGGACACCCAGGTCTCGTTGCATTTCCCCTTTTCTCAATCTATTGCCATTCAGATAATAATCTGTCTTCCTGTTTTTGCACCAAAGCTCGTAATTTTAAATAAAACTGTTGGACTATAACCTGGTGTTGTGCGACTTCTCATTTTTGTCCACCCCAGTCCAACACCGCCATCTCCGCAGCATGACCACTATTAACTGAAAAACACAGCTGTTGGATCATCAGTATTTCAGAATTCATTAAAATAATTGTAACTGTCTTTCTGATAATTTTGAAAATTGGAGGATAATAAGATCCAAGCATTGGGAAATCTAATATTTAAACTCACCTCGACTAGCTTTCTATGTGGATTAAGTTTTGGATACTTTTTGTTAGGTTTCTGGCTTAATCAGTGCTGCCGCCAAAGAATTACAGTTGGAAGTAAGCAGGATGAAGCAAAAGCTTCAAGAGACGATGGAGAGAGAGCGTTCCAAAGATGATGAAATCTGTAACCTGGTAAAGGTAATCTCTCAGCTGGAGACTCAGTTAAAACAAGAGCAGAGCAAAGGAGAGTCCATGACTGAGGAACTGAGGACTGAAATACAGCAGAAATCAATAGAGTTAAGAGAAACACGGCAGGAGGTACAGCAGCTAAAAGAGGAGCTGGGCCAGGCCGAGAAAGAGGTACGTATCCATATGCTTATTATGTTAATGTTTCAGGTCGATGACCTTTTGTCAGAACTCCATTAAGTAGTTGAGCTGTAGCCCAGGAAGGTCCCAAGTTTGATCTTGTGTGCTTGGTTCCCATTGCTAATCACTGGAAATCCCTATGTGTGGACATCAGATGAGGACAGCAATGGTGCCTCTTATTCATAACACACAGGTTCTTTACTCCTTGGTGTCTCTTTAGTTCTTAATAAGCCTTCACAAAATGCACAGGCATATATAATAAGCAATTGGTAATGCAGTAAAATAAATTGGCTCGAAATTGCTGAGGAAGGTGGTTTGATGGCACAATTGTCCATGACGGGGATGTTGGAATTTGAGGCAGCACCCAGATCTGGCAGGGTTACACCCCTCTCCAGTCCTATTGGAAATTCCAGCACTTTCAAGTACTGGCCTTTTAAACCAATGGGCGGGCATATTATTATCCATTGTAAATGAGAGAATTATGTCATATGGCAAATTTTCTTAATTTGTGCCCTTAACAACACTGGACAGCAGGTATGCCTGTAAGTCCTTTGTGACCGATATTGTGCGGATGGAATTTCTGCATTTAAAGGCTGGTTTCTAGAATGTAGTTGATTGCCGAGTGATCAGTTACATTGTCAAAACTAGCAGAAGAAAGCTCCAAGGAAGTTAAATATTTTTGGAGGCACCTAACCAGAGCCCCGCAGGGTGTCTAATGCTGCAATACCTTGCATTACCCCTTCCTCCCCCCCTGCCCCGCCCCATCAAGTAGCCATCCTAGATGCACTTGCCCAAAATATATAATGTAGCCTGATCCGAGGATTTTCGATAGGGTCAGGGCTACTGGCAGTGGACGCCCAGAAGTTCCAATTCACCCAAGGACTCCCCAGGAATGTTTGAGCCAATTTCTTTACATGATTTTACATAAGGGGGAAAATATAACCTACATCCTACGACACTGTTTGTGGAACTGATTTTAACCAGTTATGTAATTAACATAGGATCCAGCTGATTATGTTACATTTCAGCTACTTAACTCCAGCAGCCGCATAGTGTGATTACATAGTGTTCTCCAGGTGCTTTTCTGTCTGACTCTAATTGTACTATTATATTTACAAATCTAACTTGTTTTTAAGTATTTGATTGAGTTGCAATATAGCTAGTTTAATAACAGTAGTTGGCTGTTCTTCAACGCAATGGTATTCTTTTCTTTTACAGGTTTCACAACATACATATTTGCAGTTCAATTTATCCAGTTCTGTGTAATTTATAAGCATTTTCTGTAAATAAAACATGACTTCTATATGTTCCCACTTGCAGAATACCTTTCTTCAAGAAACTGTGCGCAGGGAATGCGAGGAACGCTATGAGCTCACTGAGGCTCTTAGTCAGGCCCGAGAACAGTTAATGGAATTAAAGAGGCTCAGTAGAGAACTTCCACATTCTCACCGTTCAGTTAGTCAAGGAAGTCTCAGCTCTTCCTCCTCAACTGCAAGCAGCCAGGCACATAAGGCCCAAAGAACCCTCTCTAACAGCAGCAGGACTAAACACAGTGGCTTGCATGGGCTCCCAGCAAATGCCAACCCCTCAAACAGTGCTAGATGCACAGCTTTACCGGTCATACCAGTACCACATCCATCAAAGGGGAGAGCGTCATCTGTCAGTGAAATCAAACAGAGGATTGCAGCTGCTGTAAGAAGAAAGTAGGTTGCTCTCAAATTCAGGAAGCTGGTGTTTTAGACAGAAATCAACCTGATTGGACTATTTATACTGTATATATATATATATTTCAACATATAATATTAGATTCTAGCAATGAACTTAAACCATGTGTTTTCTGCAAAGAATATATAATTGTTGTGTAGCTTTACAAAACCATTAACGGTTTTTAAATACAGCTAAATATGGTTTCACAACTAATGATTCTGACAAATTAGGAAATGTTTTCTGACAAATAAAATGACCTTCAGATCCACTTACATAGAATGTACAGCACAGAAACAGACTATTCGGCCCAACTGGCCTATGCCATTGCTTATGCTTTATGCAAGCCTCCTCCCACCCCTCTTCATCCAATCCTATCAGCATATCACAGAATCCCCACAGTACAGATAGAGGCCATTTCGGCCCATCGAGCTTGCACCAACACATATCCCACCCTATCCCCGTAACCCCATGTATTTAATCCCCCCTAACATATCCCACCCTATCCCCGTAACCCCACGTATTTAATCCCCCCTAACACTAAGGGTCAATTTATCATAGCCAAATCAACCTAACCCGCACATCTTTGGACTGTGGGAGGAAACCGGAGCACCCGGAGGAAACCCACGCAGACACGGGGAGAATGTGCAAACTCCACACAGACAGTCACCCGTGGCCGGATTCGAACCCAGGTCCCTGGCGCTGTGAGGCAACAGTGCTAACCACTATGCTACCGAATATCCTTCTATTCCTTTCTCCCTCATGTGTTTATCCAGCTTCCCCTAAAATGCATCTATGCTGTTTGCTTCAACTACTCCTTGTGGTAGCGAGTTCCACATTCTAACCAATCTGCGTAAAGAAGTTTCTCCTGAATTCCCTATTGGATTTATTAGTGACAGTCTTATATATGACCCCCAGTTTTGGTCTCTCCCTTAAGTGGGAATATCTTTTCTATGTCTACTCTCTCAAACCCTTTATAATCTTAAAGACCTCTATCAGGTCACCCCTCAACCTTCTCTTTTCTAGAGAAAAGTGCCCCTGCCTGTTCAATCTTTCCTGATAGGTATAACCTCTCTGTTCTGATATCATTCTTGTAAATATTTTTTGCACCTTCTCCAGTGCCTCTAATCCTTTTTATAATATGGAGACCTGTGCACAGCACTCCCAAGTGTGTTCTAACCAAAGATCTATACAGGTTGAGCGTCCAAAATCCGGAGTTCCGGAATCCGGACTCCAGAACGATTGGTTGCAGGGTCGTCCGGAATCTGTAAAATGTTCCAGAATCCGGACACCCTTAGGGAGGCTTACCAAAAACCGTAAATATCGCAACCTGGGCCCAGACATTTCCGGACTTCAGACATCAGAAACACGTTCCGAAGTCCAGAAAAACACGAAAACCGGCTCGGCCTCGGTCCCGAGGTTGCCGAATTCAGGACGCTCAACCTGTATAAGTTTAACATCATTTCTTTGCTTTTGAATTCTATCCCTCTAGAAATGAACTCCAATGCTTTGTTTACACTTTTTATGCCCTTATTAATATGTGTCACTACTTTTAGTGATTTGTGTATCTGTACCTCTAGATCCCCTTGCTCCTCTACCCCATTTAGACTTTTATTTTCCAAGGAGTATGTGGCTTCCTTATTCCTTCAACCAAAATGCACCACCTCACACTTATTTATATTGAAATCATTTGACAAATTCACGCCCCCATTCTGCAGCTTTATTATATTTTGTTGCAGTCCTCCTCAGTATACCCCCCAATTTGGCGTTGTCCACAAATTTTGAAATTGGATTTCCGATTCCCTAGTCCAAATCGTTAATGTAAATGGTGAACAGCAGTGGTCCAGCACCAATCCTTGTGGATCACCACTTCCCACCCTTTGCCAGCCTGGGTAACTACCCTTAACACCCCACTCTCTGTTTTCTGTGTTGTAGCCAGTTTGCTATCCATTCTGCTTCTTGTCCCCTGACTACATGCTCTGACCTTAGACATGAGTCTACTATGCGGTACCTTATCGAAGGCCTTTTAAAAATCCAAATATATTATTTCTACTCCATTACCCTCTTCTACTCTTTCTGTTACTGCTTCAATAATCTTCCCTTTTGAAATCCTTGCTGACTAATACTTATTATTTTTGGTTTCTAGATGTTTTTCTATTACATCTTTGCGTAAAGATTCCATTATCTTCACTACCACTGACATTAAGCTAACTGGTCTATAGTTCCCTGGACTTGTTCTATCTTCCTTTTTAAATATAGGAATCACATTAGTTGTCTGCCAGTTCTCTGGCACTATTCCCTTTTCTAATGATTTTTTATATATGTAATAGTGCCTCTGCTATCTCTTCCCTAACTTTTTTTAGTGTACACGGATGCAATCCATCCGGACCAGGGTTTTTATTCTCTCAGTTTGATTAGATTATCAATTATCTCCCCCTTTCTATCTTAAATCTCTTCATAATATTTTTGATCTCTTAAATGTCTTTATATCTTTTTTGATCTCTCACTTCAGAATTACTTGGGAGCTAGAATAAATCCAGTAATAAATGCTCATTTTTTCCTTGCCAAATTACATCAAAAATAAATAAATTGATCTTTCAAAATATTTCCTTGTAGCCATGAAAACTATATAGTGCCAGCATTCTGAAACATTAGTTAAAATGATTTACTATAAGTTTGTAATGATGAATATTATGACATTGAATCTGATGAATGGATAGAAGCAATGAGTTTTTTTATTAACAGTCTTTTAATAAAATGAAAATAAATGTAGTCTTGCTGGTTTTATTTTGGTGCAAAATTATCAACATAATTCTCAAATTACTGTAAAGTAATGTAATCCAAAAATCTATCGATCTCTGTCTTGAATATACTCGACGTCTGAGCATCCACAGTTCTCTGGGGTAGAGAATTCCAGAGATTCACAACCTTTTGAGTGAAGAAATTCTCCTCTTCTCAGTCCTAAATGGTCGACCCCTTATTCTGAGACTGTCTGTGACCCCTGGTTCTAGACTTGCCAGCCAGGGGAAACATCCTCCCAGCATCTACCCTGTCAAGCCCCTTAAGAATTTTATGTGTTTCAATGAGATCACCTCTCATTCTTCTAAACTCTAGGGAATATAGGCCTAGTCTACTCAATCTCTCCTCATAGGACAGTCCCCTCATCCCAGGAATCAGTCTCGTGAACCTTTGTTGCACTCCCTCTAAGGCAAGTATATCCTTCCTTAGGTAAGGAGACCAAAACTGAATACAGTACTCCAGGTGTGGTCTTACCAAGACCCAATATAATTATAGTAAGACTTCTTTACTCTTATACTCCAATCCCTTTCTAATTAAGGCTAACATACCATTTGCTTTCCTAATTGCTTGCTCTACCTGCATGTTAACTTTCTGTGATTTGTGTCCAAGGACATCCACGTCCCTCTGAATAACAACATGTCTCAGTCCCTCACCACTTAAAAAATATTCTGCTTTTCTATTTTTCCTACAAAAGTGGATAACTTTACATTTCTCCACATTATAGTCAATCTGCCATGTTCTTGCCCACTCACTTAACTTATTTATATCCCTTTGTAGCCTCTTTGCATCCTCCTCACAGCTTACTTTCCCATCTAACTTTGTATCCTCAGCAAACTTGGATACATTATACTCAGTCCCCTCATCTAAGTCATTGATATAGATTGTAAATAGCTGAGGCCCAAGCACTGATCCTTGTGGCACAGTACTAGTTACAGCCTGCCAACCTGAAAATGACCCGTTTATTCCTACTCTCTGTTTTCTGTACATTAACCAATCCTCAATCATGCTAATATATTACCCCCAATTCCATGAGCGCTATTTTAGTGTAATAAACTCTTGTGTGGCACCTTATATGCTTTTTGAAAATCCAAATCCACTGGTTCCCCCTTATCTACCCTGCTGGTTACAACCTCAGAAAACTCTAACAGATTTGTCAAACACGATTTCCCTTTCATAAATCCGTGTTGACTCTGCCCAATCATATTATGACTTTCTAAGTACCCTGTTACCACGTCATTAATAATAGATTCTAGCATTTTCCCTACTACTGATGTCAGGCTAACTAGCCTATAGTTCCCTGTTTTCTCTCTCCCTCCTTTCTTGAATAACGGGGTTACAATTACTACCTTTCAATCTGTGGGGACCGTTCTAGAATCTAGGGAATTCTGGAAGATCAAAACCAATGCATCCATTATCTCTGTCGCCATCTCTTTTAAAACCCTAGGATGTAGACCATCAAGTCCAGGGGATTTATCGACTTTTTGTCCTATTAATTTCTCCAGTACTATTTCTTTATTAATACTAACTTCTTCAAGTTCCTCATTCTTGCTAGACCCTTGGTTCTCTACTATTTCCAGAATGTTTTTTGTTACTTCTACCATGAAGACAGATACAAAGGGCTGGATTTTGCCAGCCGAGATGAGTTGGGGGCGGGACTGCTGGTTTCCGGGTTTTAGTCCCGCCCCCAGGGACGTCTGACGAACAGACGCTATTTTCCCTTGATTGGCCTTGTTAAGTCCGCCCTGCAGGCTTGCCGGCCAATTAAAGGAAAGCCGGTGTCAAATGACATCAGTGCATGGCGCTTCATCTGCCGGTTTTCTTAAAGGGACAGGTCCAATAATTTTTTGACAGATGAATTGTCATTGTTTGACAGCATTGAAGTGCTGTCAAACACTGACAATCACTGTCCAAAGGTGAGCCCATGCTCACCAATGACTCTCTCCTTAGGAGAAAATAGATGGCAGCTGCATGTGAGATTGCAGAAGCCATCTGTCACTTCTCCCGATAAGATGAGGCTTCACAGAAACATCAAATCTTGTCACCTGCAGATACATATAAACAGAATAAAAATATTTCTCACTACATTCTCTTACCTGTCATACTTACCTGTGCACAATTGCACCCATCACACTACCTCTGCAGCTGTCATTTGCACACTTACACTGCAGCACACCCACAGCTCGCCTCGCTGACCCTGGCGGGATTTCCTGCTGTTGGGAAGCCCACATAAGCAGGCTGAAAATGGGGAAAAGCCTCTTAACTGCCTGTTAACTGCCTGTTAACTACCTGTTACCAGACAGATAATTGGCTCTAATCCCCTTCCCGCTGCTAGGAGATGGGTCCCTGCGTGAGTCGGGGACCTGCCTCCCGGGAAGATGGTTCGGTGGCGGGTTGGGAGCGGGGTTGGAACCCGCTTCCAATTTTTCCCATTTTCCCAGCAGTCCCGCCTCCAAACTCGCCTCCTCAGGGCTGGTAAAATCCAGCCCAAAGTATTCATTTAAGGTCTCTGCCATTTCCTTATTCCCCATTATAATGTCTCCTGTCTCTGCCTCTAAGGGACCCACGTTTACTTTCCCTAATCTCTTTTTTACATCCCTATGGAAGCTTTTACAATCTGTTTTTATATCTCTTGCTAGTTTACTCTCATATTCTTTTTTCTCTTTATCAATTTTTTGGTCATCCTTTGCTGAATTCTAAAATCCTCCTAATCCTCAAGCTTACTACTCTTTTTGGCAACATTATAAGCCGCTTCCTTTAATCTAATACTATCTTTAACTTCTCTTGTTAGCCACGGTTGGACCACTTTTCCCATGGGGTTTCTATTCTTTAAGGGAATGTATATTTTTTGCAAATTATGAATTAATTCTTTGAATGTTTGCCATTGCTTATCTACCATCATATCTTTTAATCTAGTTTCATATTCTACCTTAGCCAACTCGCCCCTCATACCTACCTAGTTTGCTTTGTTCATATTTAAGACCCTAGTTTCATGCCTAACTAAATCACTCGTAAAATTCTATCACATTATGATCACTCTTCCCCAGCGGCTTCCTTACTACAACGTTAATAATTAACCCTTCCTCATTGCACAATACTAAATCTAAAATAGCCTGTTCCCTAGTTGGTTCCTCGATATACTGATCTAGAAAACGATCTTGAATACATTCCATGAACTCGTCCTCCACACTATTACTGCAAATTAAGTTTGCCTAGTCTACATGAAGATTAAAGTCCCCCATGATTACTATATTATTATGGGTAGTATAACTGGATTATTTACAAAGAATACATAACTGATCTCAGTTGGGGATGAGAAAACTTTATTTTTGAAGGAAGTATCTTTCATATGCTAGTCACTAGTCTCAAGCTAGTAACAATGGTATATAAACAGAAAATGCTAAAAATACTCAGCAGGTCAGGCAGCATCTGTGGAGAGAGAAAAACAGAGTTGACGTTTCAGGTCGATGACCTTTCATCAGAACTGAAAAATGTTACAGATGTAACAGGTTTTAAGCAAGTACAGAGGCAGGGAAAAGGCGAGGGGAGGAAAGGACAAAAGGGAAAGTCTGTGATAGAGTGGAAGGCAGGAGTGATTAAATGACAAAAGGAATGATGGTGCAAAAAGGAGAGGTAATGGGACAAGTAAAGAAACAAAAGATGAGTCTAGAGGAGGCGTAAATGGCAACAGCAGAATCCTTACCAGCACCTTCTGTCTGAAAAAATGGAAACAGTGGTTATGATCTGAAATTGTTGAACTCGGTGTTGAGTCCAGAAGGCTGTAAAATGACTAATGGAAAGATGAAGTGCTGTTCCTCAAGCTTCCGTTGAGCTTCATTAGAACAGTGTAAGAGGCCGAGGTCAGAGTGGGAGTGGGGCGGAGAATTAAAGTGACAAGCGACCAGAAGCTCAAGATCGCATTTGCGGACTGAATGGAGGTGTTCAGCAAAGCGTTTTGCGTTTGGTCTCCCTAATGTAGAGGAGACTGCATCGTAAGCATTAAATACAGTATACAAAATAGAAAGAAGTACAAGTAAATCGCTATTTCATCTGGAAGGAGTGTTTGGGGCCCTGAAGGGAGGAGGTGAAAGGGCAGGTGTTGCATCTCCTGCGCTTGAACAGGAAGGTGCTGTGGAAAGGGGAGTGGGTGCTGGAGGTGATGGAAGAATGGACCAGGGTGTCACGGAGGAAACGATCCCTTTGGGTTGCTGAAAGGGGAGGGAAGGGGAAGATGTGTTTGGTGGTGGCATCGCACTGGAGGTGGCGGAAATGACAGAGGATAATTCATTGAATGTGGAGGCTGGTGGGGTGGAGGGTGAGGACAAGGGGAACTCTATTGTTCTGGGAGGAAGGGAAGGGGTGAGGGCAGTAGTGCAGGAAATGGGACAGACACGGTCGAGGGCCCTATCACCCATGGTGGAGGGGAATTCCTCGGTTGAGAAAAAAGGAAGAAATATCGGAAACACTGGTATGGAAGGTGGCATCATGTAGGATCCGTTCCTCCCCCCCAACGGTAAAAATTGGACTTTGAAATATAAAAACCCAGAACTGCACAGCCCACAAAAAGAACTGGGCAATAATTGGATTAATTATTAAGGTTTTCTGTCTGGGGAAGATACAAGAACATTCACATATTCATTTACCTTAAGGGGTTACATTGTTAAAGAAGCACACCTTCTTGGACCATGGCTCCAGAAAAGCTGGTATCAGTGCAGGCCTAGACAATGGGCCAGGCCCTGAACCATTTGAATACGAATGCTAACAGAAACCAACAATTAGCATATGCAGTCACCTTGGGAAGGTTGCATTGTCAGAAAGGACCTCAATACAGACAGTCGGTACCCAAATAATCAATGGACAATATGAGGGACAATTAACCATCAATAGTTCTCTGCTAGAGACATTCAAACATTTTGATACGGCCATCGTGTGCACAGGAGGGGCCAGGAAATGTGTTTCAAGATATTGCAAGTTGGTTTGGTTTAAAGAAAAAGGCACTTAGAAGAGAGTCGGTGTGGGAAGCTAACGGAAGAACAGTGAGCAGAAAGATTCGGGCCTACAATCAACTCAAGGAGACAGCCGATCGGGAGTGATGATTGTATGTTTCAGTCAAATCATAGAGGGGGCTTTTGTGATTGAGTCTGGGCAACTTTATATGTAACAGTCAAATCTCGGACGGGTTTAACTGTGTCATATTGTGTCAATGCAAATGATCCTTGCGTAGGGGTTTGTATTTTGGGGTTGTTAGTCTAATATAAATCATAGGGATTTATACTGGGGAGGTAATTGTGTGTGTGTGTTCAATAAACGAACGAATCAAAGGTTGAGCCAAAACCCTGTGCCGTGTGTATTTTGTTCTTATAAATCCTGAAGTCCAAGAACTGTGTGTAACGGGGGATCAGTATCGGAGAAAACCCCTTACAATCATCATAATAGATGCGACGGAGATGGAGAAACTGGGAGAATGGAATAGAGTCCTTACAGGAAGTGGGGTGGGAGGAAGTGTAATCAAGGTAGTTGTGGGAGTCAGTGGCTTATAGTACCTATGGATTGGGATGCACAGTTGTCAGACCTTAGTTATACAACTAGCTATAGTTTTTACTTTACCCAGTAACAATGGAGCTGTGTGCATGAATTCAAGCATGCATGGGCAGAGCATCATTCACTTTTAATGTTAGGACAGAGATGACAAGAACCTTTATCCCCTTGAGGTGGTCAACTTTTCAAAGTTAGCTTTGCACCAAACTGCAGTTATATTGCCCCAGATGCAAAGCCCAAGAGGTGTGAGCCTATATCTTGCAGGTGGTTTCACATTTCTTGCCTTCAGTGCACTCCTCCCAGAACAATAGAGTTCCCCTTGTCCTCACCTTCCACCCCACCAGCCTCCACATTCAATGAATCAACCTCCGCCATTTTCGCCACCTCCAGTGCAACACCACCACCAAACACATCTTACCCTCCCCTCACCTTTCAGCAGTTACCTGATTCCCAAGTTATATTACTTGGTTTGGGTTGATGCAAAACTACTTTTCATTGATGGCAAAGCGGCAGTGTACCTGGCAAGTGACCAGAAGCTCAAGGTCATACTTGCGGACTGAACGGAGGCGTTCAGCAAAGCGTTTTGCATTTGATCTCCCCAATGTAGAGGAGACTGCATCGTAAGCAGTGGCCCATCAGATGTGTAAGGGATTCCTGACCCTGCGTGTCTCGTAGCCTGTGAGATTCACGCGGCTCTGTGCAGCCTGTATGTCAGTGCGGGTCTAGGCCTGGTTGCCTGTTCTGGTCTCCAGCCAGTCTGGGAACACTAGACACACCTGTGAGTGGTTCGAATCACTCTCCCTTACGGTTCTAGACACTGGACTTAGATGCGAGAGCAGTAATGGAGATAAAACTCATGTAGACTTGGTTTGAATGGTACGAAATGGAAAATCTTTATTGCATGATACTTAAAATTATGAAATACATGTCATAAGCACAGATTAATGACAGTACAATCTTACAAACGGTTATATAGTCGATCTTAGGGAAACGAGGAACGAACGGCACAACGTAAATAGGGGCACACATTACAAATATCCTTAATCTTTAAACCCTCCCCTATCAATATCTATCCTAAACTAGCTTCGTAGGATCTCGAGACTCATGCTCACCACTCGTGACAACTCGGAGAAATTCCGAATAGCTGATCGGATGTTTTTCACCGCAGCACCCACGTGTCGGTCAGGAGATCTCCTGGTCCCACTTGTTTACTTGCTTCTGCTGCTCCGGCTAGTAGGCTGGACCATCCGCTGTGGTGAAGACCTCTGTTGGTGGGCTTCACAGTTTAATCTTGGAGCACCGTTGTCAATATCATTGATACGATATGTTTGCACGTTCCAGTTGCTTTGGGCACAGTCCAGTTATCATTGATGCAATATGTTTCGTTATAAGTTCGAAAGAGAAATCTTCCTGGCGAGGAAAACTTGGCTAATCGACCTACAGGCGCGGTCGGGATTTACTGACCGTGGCGATGGATATGGTCTTCTTCTCTTCTCCTCTCATCTCATCTCATCTCATCTCATCTCGGGCCTTTGGTTCCGCTGCCAGTTACCAACATAGGTCTTCGTTACGCGACACGAGGTAGATCCGAACGGATCAGAAAGTTCAACAGTCTTTTCAGAAGAGGCAACAGGCACGCAGAAGCCCAACTACGATTACACAGGAGCAGCCACGAGGTTACGAATCGACCGGATAAAACACAGGAGCAATCGAGCGAACGCAGGAGCACGAACAAGAGCACGAGGCAAGAGGCAAGAGAGCGAGTGGACGGTTTGGGGCCTGCAGTTATAGTGCAAAAATCTTCCGTTTCCCGCCCAACTATAATGTCCATTCTTTTGTTTAGGGTTTGGCGCCCAAATGTCTTGTATGGGTGATCTCCGTCCTTAATGGGTTTCGGGGCTACTCATGAATGTTTGAGTACCTGTTAATATTTCTCCCATTGTTAAATCGGTCGGTGTTCTCCCTGGAGGGGTTTGGGGCTTCCAAGTGTCCTGTATAACTACCTGCTAACGGCTCTCTCATCGTAGAGTCGTTGGGAGTTTACATATTAATGTCCTTTGGATGGGCCCTTGATTACTCGG
Source organism: Squalus acanthias (assembly GCA_030390025.1). Classification (NCBI taxonomy): domain Eukaryota; kingdom Metazoa; phylum Chordata; class Chondrichthyes; order Squaliformes; family Squalidae; genus Squalus; species Squalus acanthias. Next base: position 46,504,053 of record CM059429.1, read on the forward strand.
TACAATGGCTTTCCTTTGTACCTGGGAGACCGATTTCAGTATCTATGTTTATACTGTAAACCCATAATGTCTCGTGTATTATCTTCACTGTGCTGAATCGTTATCGATCTTGAAAAAACGTTTAATGGAACGCCATCTTGTCTGCCTGTTGAAAAGTCTAGAATGTTCTGTCACGAGGTGCGGCGGCCATTTTACAGGCTGCTTGTGTCCAATTTAAACCTGTCAGCATTCTGCTGAAATAAAAGCTGTTTGAACGAAACTTTGTGTTTTCTCCTTATTAATCAAATCGCGATATATTGCGAATTCTACAGTCCCTCCTGTTGATGCGAATAACTCCGCTTATCGTATCAAAAATCACAGTGGTGAGCAATCTTATCTCGATTTCACTCCGAATCCAGTAAATTAATCCCATAAATTTTAACTTAACTAGGGTCTCTGTGTCGTCCTTATTTCCCAAGAAAATCACATTTTATATCACCGTAGGCATCATTTGCCCTTAAACTTACACCACTTGTTTTCCTTCCCGGCGTAACCAGGCCGATACCTCACGCATCACCTGTATATTTGTCTTTTATTCAGGGAAAGGAAAAACAAAACCCGAAACCAAACAATCAACACCATCACCAAAATAAACAAATCCCAACTCTTAAACATGTCGAGTTTCCAACGTATTTACAATGAGTACAAACTTCCGCGGCGAGCGGGAGTGACGCCATTTTCCTATTACACGGTGCTCTCATCGTGCACGCGCACGTAACGTTCTCGCCACTCTCCCGTGTTTTCATGCTTGGTGAGGCGCTTGTCTCTTTTACAATGTATGAACAATAGGTACACTACAATAAACACTTGACAGACGACTAAAATGTGGGAGGCTATTCTGATCCATGAAGGCACTTCAATATTGGTGAACAGATTCCACCACGGTGGAACCACTATGTCCAAAATGTCTGTTCCTATTTCGACAGTTTTCTGCTCTAACGTATAAAAATGCTTCTGTGATACCGCGACGGCTTTCAGAAGTTTGGTTAAATGCTCAGGGAGAGGGGGAATGAGGTATCCAAAATGCGCGACAAATCGCTGCAAGTCGGTGAAATTCTCTTTTACTGTGAGATGAACAGTGGATGGTTCAGGGATTGGGATAATTCGCTGTTGTGCTACTTGAACTTCAGCCCTGGGTTTAAAACAGAAACTGCTGTCACTCACCGGACACCGGCTACGGTTTCCATGCTGGTAGTGTTGCGCTGCAGTGGTAACACAATATGTTCCACCCCCGATGTATGCTACCTGCGGAGGCACATGATCTTGTGCCATTGCCTCCATGGTGCAATTCATGGACTTGGCGCCAGCCGTTCTGAACCCGCACTGTGGTGTTAAAAAGGCATTCAAGTGCTGGGGGCACAGTATTATGTGTGCTCCCCTGCCACGACAACCAGAGAGATCTGTACCTGTCATCGTTTGCTCCCAGCGGATGACGTAAGGTGGAACTGCTGCATAACGAATGTGGGCTCCCCCCTGAATGACACCAATGTTCTCTACCCGATACACCGGGGCGGGCTTTGCTGTGTTGCCCAAAACCGGCATGCGTAATACTATTCCCATAATAGTATGGTTTGAACGTCCGCAGTCCACGGGGACTGGGTAAGCTTCTGAAGCTAGCCTGAGCTGGCACGGGCTTAATGCGTTCTGAAAAGGGTGGAGCGCCCGCAGGTGTTTGTTACTTATCCAGGACGGAACCAAACCTTGTTTTAAATCCTCCAAATTACTGCGGCCCTCGCCCAGTAACCACGCCCCGTAAAGCACGCACACCTCGTTCTGCGCAGCTTGATCGGATGCATTCCGATCTTCCCTGATCAGGGCATTTACCGTACGCGCATGTTTCTCCAGCTCTGCTATAATTTCCTTTAAATGGAGAGTCATGGCTTGGTCCTCGTGTAGACCTGATCCTACCACTTTATTCTCATCTGTTAGAATGTCTTTTAACTGTGTTTTTAAACCATTAATCTGGGTCTGCAGCTCCACACTGTCTAGAGCGTTGACCACAGATGTCCCTGTGTTAAAAGCAGTGAACGCATCGTTCACCAAACCCCTTCTTTGCCTCCCTACTTGATCCAAAACTTCCTGCGGTGCGGTGTACAAACTTGTCTTATCAATTTCTGCAAAATCAAACTCGTAAAATTGTCTGAACATCTTGGTCAACAGGACCTGATACAACTGTTCCGTCTTTTTGGGGCACCACTCTGGTAACCGTACCTCAGTGAGATTTAAAATCACCGAGGCCACCGCGTAATGTACCCCCTGAAATAGTATCTGGTCTGTGGGGACCAGTACCAAACCGTTCCCGGGTCCCTTACTAGCCTTAGGGCACCCTTCTTCCTCAGCTAGAACCACCGGAATCGTGGGCGGGGCTTTGCGTGGGCGCGTAATGAGTTCAGTGGCATTTACTGGGATCGGGGAGAATGGGGCTCCGCACCCCCTGGTGCTCGCATCCCACCTCATCCCCTGTCCGTTATCCTGCCACTGATTAATAAAAAATATGGAGATGCCTTTGGGGCAAACGTACTTTGACCCCCACATACATACATAAATCCCCTCATCCGGTTCCCACCATTTGTCCCAACAGACTTTCACTTGTCCGTCTGTCCCCGTAATTGTCCGATGGGTATTATTACCCAGTCGTTCCCACTCGACCGAGGAGTTTCTCATAGTTTTGCTCAGCTTTCGCAGCCACCACCATCGGCTCAATGGGACATCCCCACTACAGGTCAAACAAATCCGTTTGCCGACGGTGACGCTGATCCTGGGTGCGATGATCCTTACTTTGGGGCACATTAAAGAAGTCTCTTTGTAGGCGAACCCCGATGTGCTGGAATACTCCGTTGAGTTCGTTCCCAGCCATCCTGGCCACCTTCCCTTGTGGAAATAGGTGCTGGTCCCTTCTGCCTTCCGTCTTCCGGTCCCATCCACCGCGATGGGGGCCGTGTCCCCGGAACATCCAAACACCACGACATCCTTGGTGTGGCCTCGATAGGCCAATCCACATCCGATTGCCACGAGCAATACTAGAATTCGTTCCATCCTTCCTTGGTTCCTGTGATCAGATAGAATGAGGTAGCCAGCCTCGCAAAAAGGTCTCTGGCTGTTGTGAAGGGTGAGCGGGTCCCCTGACCTCGCCTCACGTAAACTTCAACGTTTGCTGAATAGACTTCCTCTAAACCTAGCCTTAAAACTCCCATCATTTTCTCGTTTTCTGTTCAAAACACTACAAACTTAGCCTTATTAAAATTAAAACTTAACCTTGAACTATAAACTTAAAACTTAACCTTGAACTATAAACTTAAAACTTAAAACTAATAACTTTACAGTGCCGCCCGTTCTCAGGGCGGCCCCTTTAAATTCTGAGAAGGCTGCTGCGAGCTCTTCCCGACGGTGGGAGGGCACTGACCCTTCCCTCTGATCTGCCGCAGCCTGTTGCTGCGCTGACCCTTTCCTCTGATCTGCCGCAGCCTGTTACTGCTGCGATGTGGCCTGTCTCTACCCGGGTTATCTTAACCTGAATTTTACGCCTTGGGGCAGTCTGGGGACATGACCACATCCTCCTAGGCTGGGGTTCTCTACTTGACCTACGGGGAGTTGCTATGGGCGGGGGTTCCGTGACGGACGGACCGGGTTCCGAGACCTCCAACGGGATGACCTGGGGTTCCATCACAGTCGCCGGCTCCGCCTCCGCTGACTCCGCCTCCCTAACCTCGGGGCTGGCAGTTCGTGGCTCCGCCCTGCTCGGCCCAGCAGGCGGCCCTTCACTCGTGATCTCTGCCTCCCCTGAGGACTGGACGTTCAAAGCGGGCGGCCACATCTCTGGGAGCCACATCGGTACTCTCTGTGCTCCTATAGCGGCTGGCCCTGCCTCCTCTAGCTCCTCCCTCCTGTCCTCGGGACCTGCAGCTTGTGTGTCCACCCTGTGTGGATCTCTACCTATAGGCCCCATTCCCCCCAGACCGTTCCTCAGGAACCACCCGTCATCATCACTATCCTCATCTGCACTATCCTCATCTGACCCGGGTACCCTGAATTCTTCCTCATCTAACCCCCAATTCCAGAAAAACGCTGCATGATCGTCCGGGATGTCCCTTCCCCTGATGCAAGCTGCTATGCCTGCCTGTGTGCCTTGTGGTCCTACCTGGGGCTGTGCTTCCCCACTCGCAGGTCTGGCCCCTCCCTTAAGACAGGCCACCGCCCCTGCTTGTTTCTGTGAAATCTCACCTGCTGGAGGCTGCAGATTTCTATCCTGTTTTAAATCCTCATACTCCCTGCTCCTGGCTACCCTGTAGGCTGCTTTTATCTCTCTAAGCTGCCCTTCTAGCCTGAGCACGTCTAACTTTCCCATTGATCGGGCGTTCTCCTCCCGCAGGGTCTGCTCTCTAAGCTGCCCTTCCAGCCCATCTATTTTCCCTATTAAGCGGGCGTTCTCCTCCCGCAAGGCCTGCTCTTTTAACCTGGCCTCCTCACCGCAGACCCCCTCCTGTGCGTGTCTTTTAAAAGGACACAGGTAGGCAGGCTGCGTGGGCTCTAGTCATTGGGTACTATTAGACGGTCCTGCGGCACCTACGGGGCCGGTTGCGACCGCCACCTGTCCTCGCGCATTCAAAACCAGCTTGCGCATGGCTCCTAACACTGCTTCGAGGTCGTCGGGAGGGGTGGGTGCCTTGGCTTCCTTAGCCGGGACAGGCGCCTGGGCTCGGACCGCGGGATTTTTATCCTTGGAATCCTTCCAAGGGTTCCTGCAGTGCTTGCGCCAGTGCCCTGTCTTCCCACACCCGTAACATGCATTACTTGCCTGTGGGGCGCGATTACCCTCCTGATGCCACTCTCTTTGAGCCGGGGCTGCGGGTCGTACCTCATGTACTCTTCCCTTAAAGGGACGTGTCGTCATACCCCTTATGTTACGATAACCTAACGTGAGTCGATTCAAGACCGACTCTTCCGTAAGGTTGAGGTCATTGGGATCGAACCAGGCTTTTGCCTGCTCTCTAACGGCTGGTAAACTGTTGGCTATTATGCACCTAAGCCAATGAATTAGAGCGGCGCCTTCCACATCTTCGCGCTCGGGCGCACCTAGACAGCTGCGCTCATATACTGGCCACAGCCTGTCGGCAAAAACCTTCGGGGGTTCTCCCTCCATCTGCACTGTCTGTCCCACTCTAGCAAACGGACCTCCGTCGTTCGCCCCCACTACTTCTAGGACCTCATTTTTCAATTCCTCATAACTTTTGTTTCCCCTCTTGCTCTCGCCTGAGAGACACTGAAGGACCGAGCTGTCTAATGAGAACAGCAGCATTTTTGCTGTCTCCCCATCATCGCAGCCGTTAATGGCTGCGGCTTGCTCAACTTCCCTGAAATGTACGGAAGGGTCGTCTATCTCGGTCAGCTTCCGTACGTGATTTATCATAGCTCTCAGCTGATGTGAACTGTGAGGCAACACCAGCTGTCCGAGGAGATCCCCCGGTTCTTCCCCACCGTTTCTGCTTGGGCCCCTTTTAATCCCCGTTACTGGATACAACGATCCCTTTTCTACTTCCTTTTCAATGGGCTCTTTTGTTTCTTCCGTTGCTTCCTCCCTAACCCAGGTTTCTGAATAGCTGGGTGGCGCGGAGGGCGCAGTGGCTACTACTTCTTCTGCTTTACTTGGTGGGGAATTTCTAAATCTCTCATTTACTAGCGGCTGGTGCGCCGACGGATTGATAAGGCACACCATGCCGTTCGCATTATTCACGGCCTTTTTGAGGCTCTCTATCTCCCTTTGGCAGGCGCTATGGTCGGCTCCCTGAAACTTATCCTCAAGGGCCAACTTATACGCCGACCTAACCCCCATTAAGCTCTCTTCTTGAGTTCTTATCTGGGCAGCTTGGCGGTTACATCTTTCCTTTAACCTACTCTCGTTCAATTTTGCTTCAGTGACCTGGCACTCGAGATACTCTATCCTTGTTTTAAGGTAACTGGAGACTTCCTGGCTTTCCTGGTGTAACTCATTTAAATTCTTAATGAGCACCTCCCCTCCAGAAACCTTCTCCTCCATTTCTCCCTCTAAATGGCTGATACGAGCTGTTAGCGCTGTAATGGTCTGGTTTGAAATCTGAACCTGCCTTTTGTAGCACATAAGCCAGACTGCTTTCTCAACTGTCTTTTTATGTTCCTTACTATCTGTCCACCTTTCAGCTGCCTCTAGTGGGCTCTTATCCGCTAACAATTCACTTATCCACTTTTTAGTTAGATTAACCTTTCCAAACACATAATCCGCTATCTTTTCCTGCATAACATTTCGTACAGTCATTCCAAAATCTAACACACTACCCTCTCGCTGCCAGTGTCCTGCCGCGGTCGCCATTTTCTGTAAGGGATTCCTGACCCTGCGTGTCTCGTAGCCTGTGAGATTCACGCGGCTCTGTGCAGCCTGTATGTCAGTGCGGGTCTAGGCCTGGTTGCCTGTTCTGGTCTCCAGCCAGTCTGGGAACACTAGACACACCTGTGAGTGGTTCGAATCACTCTCCCTTACGGTTCTAGACACTGGACTTAGATGCGAGAGCAGTAATGGAGATAAAACTCATGTAGACTTGGTTTGAATGGTACGAAATGGAAAATCTTTATTGCATGATACTTAAAATTATGAAATACATGTCATAAGCACAGATTAATGACAGTACAATCTTACAAACGGTTATATAGTCGATCTTAGGGAAACGAGGAACGAACGGCACAACGTAAATAGGGGCACACATTACAAATATCCTTAATCTTTAAACCCTCCCCTATCAATATCTATCCTAAACTAGCTTCGTAGGATCTCGAGACTCATGCTCACCACTCGTGACAACTCGGAGAAATTCCGAATAGCTGATCGGATGTTTTTCACCGCAGCACCCACGTGTCGGTCAGGAGATCTCCTGGTCCCACTTGTTTACTTGCTTCTGCTGCTCCGGCTAGTAGGCTGGACCGTCCGCTGTGGTGAAGACCTCTGTTGGTGGGCTTCACAGTTTAATCTTGGAGCACCGTTGTCAATATCATTGATACGATATGTTTGCACGTTCCAGTTGCTTTGGGCACAGTCCAGTTATCATTGATGCAATATGTTTCGTTATAAGTTCGAAAGAGAAATCTTCCTGGCGAGGAAAACTTGGCTAATCGACCTACAGGCGCGGTCGGGATTTACTGACCGTGGCGATGGATATGGTCTTCTTCTCTTCTCCTCTCATCTCATCTCATCTCATCTCATCTCGGGCCTTTGGTTCCGCTGCCAGTTACCAACATAGGTCTTCGTTACGCGACACGAGGTAGATCCGAACGGATCAGAAAGTTCAACAGTCTTTTCAGAAGAGGCAACAGGCACGCAGAAGCCCAACTACGATTACACAGGAGCAGCCACGAGGTTACGAATCGACCGGATAAAACACAGGAGCAATCGAGCGAACGCAGGAGCACGAACAAGAGCACGAGGCAAGAGGCAAGAGAGCGAGTGGACGGTTTGGGGCCTGCAGTTATAGTGCAAAAATCTTCCGTTTCCCGCCCAACTATAATGTCCATTCTTTTGTTTAGGGTTTGGCGCCCAAATGTCTTGTATGGGTGATCTCCGTCCTTAATGGGTTTCGGGGCTACTCATGAATGTTTGAGTACCTGTTAATATTTCTCCCATTGTTAAATCGGTCGGTGTTCTCCCTGGAGGGGTTTGGGGCTTCCAAGTGTCCTGTATAACTACCTGCTAACGGCTCTCTCATCGTAGAGTCGTTGGGAGTTTACATATTAATGTCCTTTGGATGGGCCCTTGATTACTCGGTACAATGGCTTTCCTTTGTACCTGGGAGACCGATTTCAGTATCTATGTTTATACTGTAAACCCATAATGTCTCGTGTATTATCTTCACTGTGCTGAATCGTTATCGATCTTGAAAAAACGTTTAATGGAACGCCATCTTGTCTGCCTGTTGAAAAGTCTAGAATGTTCTGTCACGAGGTGCGGCGGCCATTTTACAGGCTGCTTGTGTCCAATTTAAACCTGTCAGCATTCTGCTGAAATAAAAGCTGTTTGAACGAAACTTTGTGTTTTCTCCTTATTAATCAAATCGCGATATATTGCGAATTCTACAGATGCATCCTCCAAATATAATGCAGATAGGATCCTCAACATAGGTCTGAGTATTTAAGTGCACAGAATCCTCTAGATTGTCTGAAACAAATAATCTGTCTTACATCTGGTCAGATATCCCTGTGGGAACTAGAATGTACCTGACAATTTTGCTTCTAATGGTTCTGTACTGCAAACCTCAGTAGTTCACTTACTGATTTTGCCAATTAATAGATAATTACGTAGAGAAGTGTATGTGATAGGGCCCATGGATGATGTTGTGCCATATTAACTATAAGTCCAAATGTATTTTTTAAGAGGATCACTTTGAGAATGAAATTAGCACCCATAGGTGTTAGTCTTGGCTAAGTAGTAACAGTCTCGCCTCTGAGTCAGAAGATGATGGCGGAATATTAATCTTGGAGTCAGGTCGGGTGTGTGCGGGCTGCGTTGCGGGTCGGGAACGCAATGTTCTGAGCAGCGCGTTGTTCAGAGCGACTTTAACTTAATAACCACAATTGAAAGACTCGTGTGTTTCCTGGCCCTATTAAATGGTGCAGGTCTGATGACATCATCGATGACTCAATTCCAGCGGCAATATTTAAAGCAGCCTTGCACTCAACTCATTTGAAGGTTGCTAGAGGAGGTGGAATCTGACAACAAAGGCCTGAGTACTGTTATAAAGTAGCAAGGATGGATAGCCAAATGCAGAGGGCCGCACCACGCTTTTCAGACTCATCCCTGCATACTCTGGTGGAGGCTGTCAGAGCACGCAGGGAGGTCCTCTTCCCTGCTAATAGATGAAGGAGTCCTCCACAAGAGACCAAAAGAGCCTGGCTGGATATAGCTGAGGAGGTCAGCAGTAGGGATGTGGTCAGGAGGACCTGGATACAGTGCAGGAAATGCTTCAATGATCTCATGAGGTCAGGAAATGTGAGTGCATTGCCACACTCACCCTCATCCTGAAGTGCCTGTCAACACATCCCCATCACTCTGCCTTCCCAAGCCTACTCCTGCGCATCATTCCTTACACCAACATACCTTGCACGTCCACCCATCCCTCTCTCTCTATGTACATACACACATCCCCATCTGACTAACCACTCCTCACACTCATCCTCATCCTAATGCAATCATAGCAAGTAACACCACAGAAAGAGGCCATTTGGCATTGGCATCCCACTCCCTCATAGTCACCCTCTACAGATGTAACCCATCCATTCCTTACACGCATTCCATCACTCTCACTCAAACTTCTCTTCTTTATCCCCTTGCAAGAGAAAAGAGCTCAGAACCAGAGGTGACCCTCCAGTCTTCACCCAACTAACAGCAGCAGAAGAGGAGGACTCTGGAGATCTCGGGAGTTGGAGATGGGGAGAGGGGGACATCCCAGCAACCTGGTGACAGAAGCACATCTCATACAGCCACATGACATACAACAGTCACTCATGGTGACTGATGTCAGCAGCCAGTGAAATATCATCATGTGCATAATGGTAACGTTATCCATTCTTATTATAACATTTCTAATTCATCTCTTTACTGTCTCACAGGTCCATGAACTGCCCCCCCCCACTGTCCAGCCGGAGGAGGAAGCCAACTCCTCAGAGGAGCCTCCAGTCTCTGAGGGTACAGCGTCAGCAGACCCAAGTGCAGCCAGCACCAGCGCAGATACACACACCTCGGTGGGTCCTTTACGCCATAGAGTAGAGTTGTCACCTGGTGTCTCACAATTCACAAGTGAGCAAGAGCAGGTGGTGTTGACAGGGACTGCAGTGGAGACTCCTCGCAGGACACTCCAAGCTCTGCTGAGCTGCATACAGACGCTGAGTCTCGGGGGCCATTGAGAAAGAGGGTGATCCTGGAGGGGCAGCAACAATTGCATGAGGCTCTGGCATCTTTTCCAGTCGCGATGTCTGCAAATATTCAGAGAATGGAGGAATCCATCTACAACATGAGCACCACCATGTCGCAGGTGATGGCGACGATGTGCTGGTCCATGGAAAGGATGGCCACCTGCATGGAGCAGCAAATGACCAGTCACATGAGCACATGCTAGCTGTGGACAACAGATGGCAGGTGCTAATTGATCTCATCTCTAGGAAGGATATAAACGTAGACTTGGGCATTCATCGCCCCACTGCTGTGCAGCAAGGTGCTCTCCAGCTCCTTGCTAGCAGGGAAGTACGGGTGGCCCATGAGAGGGATGATGGTGAGAGGGGACATGGAAGTGGGGGCTCTTCTCAAAGTGCTCCCATTTTTCCCCTGTTGCCTCCCCTCTCTCCTGTGGAGCATCAGATCATTAAGGAGAAGGCTGCTGTTGTGGCTGCTGCTGCTGGTGTGGCTGGTGTTGCTGGTGATGGGGCTCATCTTGATCCGATTCCAAGGAACAAGGTGAGACAGCATAAGCGGCACCCATGCTGACGTAGTAGATGGCAGGTAAAGTGGAGATCAGAGGGCCAATCCCTCAATGTTGTGATAGTGAGTAGCAATGTGGTGAGAGTGGTTTCCGAGGTTTCAAAAATGACCTGCAAGCTGCAGACACCCAAATCTGTGGACAAAATGGAGTGAGCAAGAGCTGTAGATTTCAAAAAAAAACCCTGTACAATAGCAAAATGCTGGAAGCCTGTTTGGCCCAGTGGTAAGGGCATGATACAGTTAAACCTAGAAGCACAGACACACCTGTGAGTTTTAATTTAACTTTGGAAAAGACATTTACTTTGGACAATGAGCGTCTCGATAGGTGATTTAACGGCGAATAGGTGATTTAACTTTGGACAATGAGACTTCGTGTTTTAATGGGTTTCGATGGATCTTCAATGGATAAGACAACGATACCAGTTTCGCTGGAACAATGGACTTCCTGGCCTCAATGGAAAACACTTTAACCTTGGGCAAAACACATCAGCAGTAAGACTAAATCACATCAAATATGAATCACGGGGGGGAGACAAGATAAGGAATTGTCTTCCATCCCTCAGCCCTGTACATATCCTGTGGTTTGGATTACTAGGTGTGTATTGGAAAACAAGAGTTGGGGGAAGGCCCAGACTCAAAAAGGCGTGACGGAAGAGCTGTAAGAAGGAACCACACCACAGCTCTCTCTCTCTCTCTCGGAAGCTCTCTCTCTCTCGGAAGCGAGCTCTGACTACAGCAACTGCCAGGTGTAAGAAGGAAGGGAAGACGGTCATCTCCAGCTCCCAGCCTGCAATCGACGTCGGCCACGACCAGCCGGACGGGTGATTGTAAGTATCAGTTGACTCTACAAGGGGTTTGCGCTGTGTAGGCAGCTGCAGTCAGATAAAGGAGGATGGGGACAGGTCATCTCCGATCCAGGCCTACAATCCACAACGGTAACGACCGGCCGGATGGGTGATTGTAAGTTTCAGCCAAATCGCAACAGGGTTTTTGTCCGTGTTTTGTTGGTTTTAATAAACTAACAGTTTTGGGTTGAACCTAAACCTTTGTGTCGTCTACCATTTTGTTCCTGTAAAACCCAGAGTCAAAGAACCCTTGTAAGGACAAGGAAACCAAACACCTTACAGAGCTTTTCCATGAGGCAAGTAATGAGGTGTAATGTTGCAGTATTTATGTGCTTTTCCCAGATGTCAATGAATGAACTCACCAATGGCCACTGAGCTTCCGCCTCCCCTTCACAGGTGAGGAATCCGACATCCATGAATCCCGTGCTCCTGCAGTTAAAGTCAAAAGCTGGTGTTAAAATCACTCTTAAGGGTCTCTCAACAAGCACTTAATGATTTCAATGAGGTTGTCCACCTCTGCTGATTGGGTCCGTGTCGCGCCTTCAAAGCCGCCCGAGTTAAATGCACGAGGCAGCGGGATGACGGTAGGTTCCCGACGCGCTCGCTATTTCCGGGTTTTTTACTGCCGACCCGCCCCCAAACCAGTACGCTCGGCAACGGGCAAATTCCAGCTGATGTGTTCCAACCCCACTCCAGAGACTTGAGCATATCATCTAGGCTGACACTTCCATGCAGTATTGAGGACGTGCAGCATTGTTGGAGGTGCCATCTTTCAGATGAGATGTTAAACCAAGGCTATCTCAGGTGGGCGTAAAGGATCCCATGGCACTAATCAAAGAAGAGTAGGGAGTTCTCCCAGTGTCCTAGCCAACAGATTATCTGGCCATTTATCTTACTGCTGTTTGTGAAACCTTGCTGTGTGCAAATTGGTTGCTGCATTTCCCCATATTACAACAGTGACCACACTTCTAAAGTATTGGTTGTGAAGCACTTTGGGATGTCCTAAGGTCATGAAAGGTGTAATATAAATACAAGTTTATTTTTAACTGGCTGGGGGCGCACAGCAGGCCTCCACAGCTCGCCAGTCTAATTTAAATGATAAAATTCAATTTCAATGGGGCATCAGGCTTACCTGTAGTGGTGCAGGGATCGTTTACTGTACTCAGTTTGTACTGCCAGGCTGGTGTTATGGAATTTCTACACCAGTATGTTTTGAGACACAATGGGGGCAATTTTCTTCCCTGTTTTCGAGCAGGAATAGGGCTGTAGGGGGCCAAAATTCATGTTGCATTACTTACTCGCTGGTGCCATTGGCCAGTCGTACAACTTGCCCACCTCCTGTTTATAAGTAACTCTTTATTCAGAACCTATCTATGGATAAATGGTAAAAAAAAACTAAGATGAAACATCCCCACCAAGCTATGTCTCACTAACCCTCCTTCTTGACCTCTCTGGTGTTATCTGCTTTGTGTTATTCTTGTCATTTGCTGCTCTGGAAGCCCCCTTTTTATATAGTTAACAACTTGGGAGCCTCATCACTCATCAACTTTCCCAGTTTTTGAGCTGACTTTCCGGAATCTCCCCATGCCGAAGAGGTAAAAATCCTGCCCTGCCATCCAATGAATTCTCTCCACAAGGACCATGGTGCCATTTTAATGCAGGTGAAGACAAATGCTCGTCGGTACATTTTCTGCCTTTTCTAACATTTGCCTCAATGTCCCAGAAATCTGAAATCCTTCCGTCTGCACCATTTCTCAAGCCATACATTGATGTCTGTAATCTTCCTGTCCTCAAGTAGCCCAGCGCATTGCACCAGCAGTAATTCTGAGATTACTACCCTTTATTACTCCTTTGCTAATACTTGTATGTTAGGATCTCTAAAGCTAGCCTCACTGCTCCCCAAAATAAATAAATGTCTGCTGTGCTCACCGGTTTAGTCTTATATGTACTTGAGTGGTTCCAAACTAACTAGGAAACTTGTTCTCTTTGCCAGGTTTCCCAGTCAGTGATAATTCTAAATATACTGGTTAAATATTACTTTGTATCATAGAAACATAGAAAAATAGGAGCAGGAGTAGGCCATTCGGCCCTTCGAGCCTGCTCCGCCATTCAATATGATCATGGCTGATCCTCTATCTCAATACCATATTCCCGCTCTCTCCCCATACCCCTTGATGCCTTTTGTGTCTAGAAATCTATCTATCTCATTCTTAAATATATTCAGTGACTTGGCCTTCACAGCCTTCTGTGGTAGAGAATTCCACAGGTTCACCACCCTCTGAGTGAAGAAATTTCTCCTCATCTCAGTCCTAAATGTCCTACCCCGTATCCTGAGACTGTGACCCCTTGTTCTAGACCCCCTAGCCCGAAAAAGACCCATTTATTCCTACTCCCTGTTTCCTGTCTGTTAACCAATTTTCAATCCATGCCAGTATATTACCCACAATCCCATGTGCTTTAATTTTGCACACTAACCTCTTATGTGGGACTTTATCAAAGGTCTTCTGAAAATCCAAATCATCACATCCACTGGCTCTCCCTTATCTATTCTACCAGTTACATCCTCAAAAAACTCCAGTAGGTTTGTCAAACATGATTTCTCTTTCATAAATCCATGTTGACTTTGTCTAACCCTGTTGATATTTTCTAAGGGGGTGATTTTGCCAATGGGGGCGCGTTGGAGGTGGGCCTGCTGCTTGGTGGGTCGATGTCCCGCCGCCATCGATTTGTGGCCAACCCACGCTATTTTCCCTTGATTGACCTTGTTAAGCCCGCCCAGCGGGTTTAGCAGGCCAATTAAGGGAAAACCGGTTACAGAGAACGTCAACATATGACGTTTCATCTGTCAAAACTTTTTGACAGATAAATTGTCATCGTTTGGCAACTCTGTGAAGCTGTCAAACAGTGACATTCTCTGTAGTTTGATGAGTTCTTGAGTTCAAGGCCTCATCAAACCTCTTTCTTTTGCAGAAATTAGATGGTTGTTGCATTGGAGAATGCAATGGCCATCTGTCATCTCTGCCGCAGAGGTGCGAGACTCTCCGCATACTCAGCGATTGAAGCCTGCAGGAAGAAACAAAGGTAAGTAAACTTTTTCTAACACTTTCCACTTACCTCAGATACTCACCTCTCCACACTTGCACCCATCACTCACCTCCACAGCACACTTCTGACCCCCGCAGACCCACTACTCACCTCGGTGACCCTGGCGGGGTTCGGAGCCTTCGGGAAACCTGCACTTTTGTGGGTAAAATGGGGATAATTCTCTTATCTGCCTGTTAACTACCTGTTAACAGGCAGATAAGTGGCACTAATCCCCTTCCCGTCTTCAAGGAGACGGGACCCGGCGTGGGACAGCTACCCGCCTCCTGGCAAGATGGCACGGAGGCGGGTTGGGCACCCGCCCCCAAATTCTGCCATTTTCCTGGCAGTCCCGCCTCCATACCCACCTCCCCAGGGCTGGCAAGATCGTGCCCAAAGTGTCCTGTTATCACATCCTTTATAATAGACTCTAGCATTTTCCCTACTACTGATGTTAGGCTAACCGGTCTGTAGTTCCTTGTTTTCTCTCTCCCTCCTTTTTTAAATAGTGGGGTTACATTTGCCACCCTCCAATCTGCAGGAACTGTTCCATAATCTATAGAATTTTGGAAGATGACAACCAATGCATCCACTATTTCCATGGCTACCTCTTTTAGTACTCTGGGTTGTAGATTATCAGGCCCTGGGGATTTATCGGCTTTCAGTCCCATTAATTTCACCAGCACTATTTTTTTACTAATACTAATTTCCTTTAATTCCTCCTTCTCACTAGACCCTTGGTTCCCTAGCATTTCTGGGAAGTTATTTGTGTCTTCTTCTGTGAAGACAGAACCAAAGTATTTGTTTAATTGCCCAGCCATTTCCTTGTTCCCCATTATAAATTCTCCCGTTTCTGACTGTAAGGGACCTATATTTGTCTTCACTAATCTTTTTCTTTTTACATACTTGTAGAAGCTTTTACAATCCGCTTTTATGTTCCTTGCAAATTTACTCTCATACTCTATTTTTCCCCTCTTAATCAATCTCTTGGTCCTTTTTTGCTGAATTCTAAACTGCTCCCAATCCTCAGGCTTGCTACTTTTTCTGGCAACTTTATATGACTCCTCTTTGGATCTACTACTATCATTAATTTCTGTTGTTAGCCATAGTTGGGCCGCTTTTCTTTTTGTGTTTTTGCGCCAGAAAGGAATGTATAACTTGCAATTCATGCATTCGTTCCTTAAATGTTAGCCATTGCCTATCCACCGTCATGCCTTTTAATGAAGCTCCCCAATCATTTAATCTTAGCAATTATTTCTATCTTATTAACTTTTCTGTTATCAGACTGTTTATTGTAATGAGAAGCTAAGTTCTAAAATTGGTCATGCACTTGGAATCCTTAAACCCACATATACTCACATCTTGTAGCTGATTATTGCAATGAGATTATTAGAGGTAGAAATTGGTCCTCGCTGCACCTGCATTGCAAGTGCCACCATATTGGTGTAGGCAGCTTTGCAGGTGTTCCATGTGGCTGACTAAAACAGGCATTAGGCCACCACTTCGCCACACCACCACATGTAGATGTCATAGGGGAATGGTGCTCAACATCCCATTACCTCATGCCCACCCAGTTCCCGCCTCTCCCAGAACCACCTGCTTGCTTGCAGTAAACTTGTTGTAGTGGCAGTAATGGCCCTAAAGTGATAAATGGAGGGAGAGGGCCTAGTAATGAGCTCTTATTTTCCATGCAGGCTCAAAAAGCATATTTTGTAGGCCTCATGCCCGGCTGAGGCCTAAAAACACATTTTTCCCCAATTCCTTTTCAGGGCTCTTCCATCCACTTCAATTTGTCTCCCCCTCTTCAGGTGCTGCAGCGCCACCAGAATTTCTTGGCCATGTAGCAGTGGGCTTCTGATTGCAAGCAGGGACCCCAGAAGGAACCTGTACCAAGGAAAATGGATCAGGGTTGCGGAATTCCCAGCCACCCACTTCCCCCCCACCCCCACCCCCGTACAAGGAAAATCCAGCCCTACGTCTGTCTCATAGAAATGGAAGCTGCATCTTTATTATCTGCCATTTATGGGTTAACATAACCAGGTTTAACAAATAACCTTGAATGATACTAACGTGCTTACTGGAGAATACGTGCACTGTTCTCCCATTAGCTCAGAAAGCAAAAAATATAGTTTAGCACCAGACTATCTAATTTATGTTTATTAATGATCTGATTCAGGGCACGATAGTACAGTTATTAAATTCATAGATGATACTAAATTGCATGGTAGAGTAAGGGCCTTAGTAAAAGGAAATAGATTATAACTGGATTTGGATAGACTGGAGAAGTAGAGCCAAGATTCGCAAATGTCTTTCAATAGGGATAATTGTGCAGTTATAGGAGCGCAGAATTCGGGTATTAAAGCATAACATGGATCATTACATAGAGTTACATAGAATTTACAGCACAGAAACAGGCCATTCATTGTAAGTTAAAGGTAACTGGAAGGGAGAGACTTGGGAGTGGTCATTGACTGTTCCCTAAAGGTTTAAGCGCAGTGTCAGCACGAAGCGAAAAGGATCCTGGGGTGTATTTCCTGGACTGTTCAGGGTAAAACTAGGACCACATTAATAGGATCATATAAAACCCGGTGAGACCTCATCGGCATACAATTTTGCTCCCCCCACCTCAAGTAGGACATTTTTGCTCCAGGGAAAGTAGAGAGAAGGGCAATGAGGATGATCCCCAGCCCACGTGCATTAAGCTATCAAGATAGATCTCATGCCTTGGGTTTGGATTCGCTGGAGAGGCCTAGACTTATAGGAGATCTGATTCGGGTATTTAAAATTACCATTAATAACATACAGGTGGATAGGGCTGGAGCCATCCATTTAAATTGAGAAAGTAGGAAGTGAGATTGGATGATCAGAGTTTTATTATTCAAAGAGGGTGATCAACCTGTGGAACAGCATTCTGGAGGTGATAGTGAGGATTGACTCCTTACAGCCCTTCTCGAAGGCAATAGACACATTTTTGAAAAACTGTGAGAACACAGCCAGGGAAGTTGTTTTCGGGTAATAACCAATGGGCTGGGACCTCATGATCATTTCTGAGCGGTCGAAGAGGAATTTTTGACAGAATTGACTATGAGTCCCTGTGTATTTCTGCCTCCTTCAGGAGGCGGTGGGGGGAATGGGGTGGTGGAAGGAAGGTTAGAATTATGGCGCTGAGTCCAGTAACAAGCGGGATGAGGGAGTATGAGCCTGATGACCTTTTCTCGTCTTGAGTGCATAAAGTAATATTAGAGCTCAAGACATTCAAATTAATTGTCTTTTTGATGATGCTTTACCTTGAGATGCCAGAAGTGTAAATAGGATTTTTGCATATACTATTATGTCCTAACCTGAGTGTTATATCAACTTTTATGGAATAGTGAAAGACAAAATATTCAACAGATGTCAATCATGGTTTGTATCCCCACGTTTGTAATTAATTATGAGAAGGGCCATGTTTTGTGTTACTAATAACACACTAAACTATAGAGCCTGTGCTCAGTACATTATATTCATAACACTGCTATAATGCAGCAATTTTACAGTTAAAACTTTTCACTATTTTTAATAGAACACATGTCAGACATCTGAGCAGTTGAACCTTGGCACAATAGTAAGACTGTAAAGAAAAAATTTACTCAGAAGGTGAATGCACTTCTGAGAATATCCTTAACTGGAGGAAGCTGTTTCATTTTTGCTAAGAATAATTGTTAACGCTCAAAATCCACAGATTGCTTTCTCAGGTTGTAACCCAGCTGCTGTAGTCTGTGACTGAGTTTGAGTGAGAGAAAAACATTTGTGGCGTTTGGTCCTGACCACATTGTATGACTTGACACTTCTGCTTCTCTCCTGAACTGCATGGTTTCTCTTCACAGTAATATTATTAAACTGCTTCATCTCAAGCAAATATCTAAACTCCAACAAAATGTTTTAAATACTGCCACAGACAAATATTTGAAAGGCCAGTTTTATTATGTGACTAATAAATAAGATAGAGTTGGAACTATGACTCATTTAATGAGTGGGCACAATTGACAAAGGATATTTTCTCTCTCATTTCTGGGTCTTTTGTTCTTCCCCTTCCTGTTTCCCTCTCATTTCTCTTATGTTTCTCATTTCCCTCCCTGATCCTAAACCCCCAATGCTGCATTGTGCACATTGCATGAATCTACATTTCATGCTGTGAAATGCTTTGTATTTCTTTTATTTTTCTGAAGCTTTTAAAGTGCTTGTTACGTCACTGGTAAGAAAATGTAATGTCACGTCCATGAGCAAATACTTTTACTGAAGTGAAACCGTCACAGGTATTTTACTCAGAAGAACCGCTACTTTCCAGATTTCACTCGCCTGGAAATTGTCCGAACACTGGGATCAATAACCAGACAAGAATATTTATCAAGCGCACCAGATGCATCCTTAACACTGCACCTTAACTCTTAGTCAGGGAACCTTCTGAATGATGCCCAAATTTGGCTTGCTGAGCTGTTTTACTCAATAGTTTGGATTGTATTAGCACTTACAATACTAAGCTCCCATCAGGACATGAACAAGGATCTGAGTGACTCAATTAACCCTTTCTTGCCAACTATCAAAGAAGAAGTCAGACAACAAAGTCATGAACGAGCTCTTGTTTATTAACCTTAGAATCATAGACCTGAACTTTCCACTTTGGTGGGGGTGTAAATCATGCGGTGGCAGATTGGGTGCCTGTTTTACCCTCGCTGAAGTTGTCAGCACTTAAACATGGAGGGGTAGAGGTTCTGCTTTGGGCACAATCGGCAGTCTGGGCGCAACTTGCACTCAAAATTGCTTTCGTTTTCAGAACTGATTTTTTTGCTCAAGATTCCATTCAAACTCATTTGCATATCGCCAAACGTGAAATCTGCCATGAACCAGCGCAATCAGGCAGTGTTTTAGAACATCAGTTTTTTTGCATTAAAAAAAATTCCTTGGTATATTTAAGAGTGGTGCAGTTTTATTAATACAGCTGAAAATGAGTTTATCACAAAAAATAAGCGTTTTTAACAAGCGTGTCTAGTCCACCACCTGCGAGTAACCTGATTTTAAATCACTGAAAATGACTTAAAAAACTATACAGAACCATTTATTAGTTTCATTTGTGTACAGTAGTCAGTTTCCCAGTAAATGAAAAAATATATATTTAAAAGCTTTTAAAAGGTGCCAATTAGTGTCCTTGTGCCCAAAAAACAGCTTCATTTTAAGAGCCTCCTCAAAGACCCGAATACCGACACAATTAACGGAAACTCGCAATGGTAATTAATTCAATCTGGGGGCGTGGCCAGTTTTGTGGGCAGGGTCGGCTTCTAGCGTGATGCTTTTAAAACGAGCACAAACAATCACGGAAACGTGATTGGCACTGAATGTAATTTGAGCTTGAAATTCCTCGATCTTTTGCGCTGGTTTGGCCAATTTCAGGCAAATCGCGCTGAAGAAACCATCTCAACCTAGCGGAAACTCCAGGCCGGAGTATATAAATAACGCGTAAATCGCGGTTAATTGACAGAATAAATAACAGAGGTTGCAAAGGCAGTTCAGTTATGTCACAGTAATTCAGCTGTAACTACTTGCTGATTATAAATTTACAGCTGAGATTAGTGTCTGAGATTGATATAAATTTGTGAGATTCATTTAGGATTAAACTCTTTAGATAGTTGATAAATTAACATCATTAGAGAGCCAGTCCAACGAATAGACTAAAGTCTATGTGCTTGTAGGTAGCAACGTTTCCAGAAGTTATGCGCCTTGGACTTATGAGCTGACATGGATGAACTGGTTGTCTTGCCTTCCTTTGGGAAGATGGCTCTGAGATGTCAAACTGATAAATTTCCATCTGTAGAGGTGTTATTCGTTTTCCCAGATCCTCTGATCCTGAGTAAATTCATATTCCACGCTGGTAGCTGGAATGTGAAGCTATCTGGACTAGTTATCTTAAATCTCAGCATCCTTGATATCTAAGAAACTTGTACATCTAAGTGACACATTTATATCTGCCTGTATCTGGCTGGTATAGCTATACAATCTTAACTTCTCTAACCATCTCTCTCTCTGTCGGAGATGCACTTTCCGATTTTACAGAGACACCCTTCTACATATACTGGACAAAGTACTACTAAAAGAACTAGAACTACACAAAGAACTAAGGATTGAAGACTGAAAACCAATGACTGAGAATTGAGACTGAACTTAAGGGGGTGATTTTCTGATGTTGGAGGAGGCGGGTTTGGAGGCGGGAAAGGCGGGAAAATCAGATTCAAAGAGGTCGGGTTCGGAACCCGCCTCCGTGGGATTTTGCCGGTGCCGGTTTTGGAGGTCGGGAAACGCTCCCGCCTCCAGCTGGCCATTGCGCTATTAAAGATCCTTAAATGCTCGTTAAGGGCCTCTCTAAGCCTATTTTGAGAGGCCCTCGTGATTTTTCCAGCTTTTCGGTGTGATCCACGCACCTCCTAAACCACGCCAGGTAAACCTGACGGGTTGACTCGTGGGTGGCCTCCTCACTGCTGCAGCTCTAACAAGACATCGTTTATTGCAGCAAGGATTACAAAGTCCCGTCTTCAGACTGAGGACACCCTCCATTGTGTTGTGTGGCATTACCACCGTGCTAAATAGGATAGATTCAGAACAGATCTAGCAGCTAAAAAATTGGGCATCCATGAGGCGCTGTGGGCCATCAGCAGCAGCAGAATTGTATTCCACCACAATCTGTAACCTCATGGCCTGGCATATCCCTCACTCTACCATTACCATCAAGCCAGGGGACCAACCCTGATTCAATAAGGAGTGTAGAAGAGCATGTCAGGAGCAGCACCAGGTGTACCTAAAAATGAGGTGCCAACCTGGGGAAGCTGCAACACAGGACTACATGCATGCTAAAAAGTGGAAGCAGTGTGCTGTAGACAGGGCAAAGTGATCCCACAATCAACAGATCAGATCAAAGCTCTGCAGTCCTGTGACATCCAGTCGTGAATGGTGGTGGACCATTAAACAACTAACGGGAGGAGGAGGCTCCATGAATATCCCCATCCTCAATGATGATGGTGGAGCCCAGCACGTGAGTGCAAAAGACAAAGCTGAAGCATTTGCAACCATCTTCAGCCAGAAATGCCGAGTGGATGATACATCTTGGCCTCCTCCTGAGGACCCACCATCACAGAAGCCAGTCTTCAGCCAATTCGATTCACTCCACGTGATATCAAGAAACGGCTGAGTGCACTGGATACAGCAAAGGCTGTGGGTCCTGACAACATCCCGGTTGTCGTGCTGAAGACTTGTGCTCCAGAACTAGCCGCACCTCTAGCCAAGCTGTTCCAGTACAGCTACACTAGCATCTATCCGACAATATAGAAAACTGCCCAGATATATCCTGTCCACAAAAAGCAGAACAAATCCAATCCGGCCAATTACCGCCCCATCAGTCTACTCTCAATCATCAGCAAAGTGATGGGATGTGTCATCAACAGTGCTATCAAGCAGCACTTACCAATAACCTGCTCACTGATGCTCAGTTTGGGTTCCGCCAAGACCACTCGGCTCCCGACCTCATTACAGCCTTGGTCCAAACATGGAAAAAAGGAGCTGAATTCCAGAGGTGAGGTGAAAGTGACTGCCCTTGACATCAAGGCAGCATTTGACCGAGTGTGGCATCAAGGAGCCCTAGTAAAACTGAAGTCAATGGGAATCGGGGGGAAAACTCTCCACTGGCTGGAGTCATACCTAGCACAAAGGAAGATGGTTGTAGTGATTGAAGGTCAATCATCACAGCCCTAGGACATCACTGCAGGAGTTCCTCAGGGCAGTGCCCTAGGCCCAACCATCTTCAGCTGCTTCATCAATGACCTTCCCTCCAACATAAGGTCAGAAATGGGGATGTTCGCTGATGACTGCACAGTGTTCAGTGCCATTCACAACTCCTCAGATAATGAAGCAGTCCATGCAACAAGACCTGGACGACGTTCAGGCTTGGGCTGATAAGTGGCAGGTAACATTCGCACCACAGAAGTGCCAGGCAATGACGATCTCCAACAAAAGAGAGTCTAACCACCGCCCCTTGACATTCAACGGCATTACAATCACCGAATCCCCCACCATCAACATCCTGGGGGGTCACCATTGACCAGAAACTTAACTGGACCAGCCACATAAATACTGTGGCAACAAGAGCAGGTCAGAGGCTAGGTATTCTGTGGCTAGTGTCTCACCTCCTGACTCCCCAAAGCCTTTCTACCATCTACAAGACACAAGTAAGGAGTGTGATGGAATACTCTCCACTTGCCTGGATGAGTGCAGCTCCAACAACACTCAAGAAGCTCGACACCATCCAAGACAAATCAGCCCGCTTGATTGGCACACCATCCCCCACCTTAAACGTTCAATCCCTCCACCACCAGTGTACCGTGTTTGCAGTGTGTACCATCTACAAGATGAACTGCAGCAACTCGCCAAGGTTTCTTCAGCAGCACCTCCCAAACCTGCGACCTCTTCCACCTAGAAGGACAAGGGCAGCAGGCGCATGGGAACACCACCACCTCCAAGTTCCCCTCCAAGTCACACACCATACTGACTTTGAAGTATATCGCCGATCCTTCATCGTCGCTGGGTCAAAATCCTGGAAATCCCTCCCTAACAGCACTGTGGGAGGACCTTCACCACACGGACTGCAGCAGTTCAAGGAGGCGGCTCCCCACCACCTTCTCAAGGGTAATTAGGGATGGGCAATAAATGCTGGTCTTGCCAGCAACGCCCACATCCCATAAACTATTTTTTTTTTAAAACAACAAATGAGTTACTTTTGAAGTGTATTTACTGTTCTGTCAAATTGCGCACAGCATGGTCCCACAAACAGCAAATGAATGGATGACCAGATAATCAGTTTTATAAATGGAATAATCTGTCAGTAGATTTTGCGTCACCAGAAACTCAGATTCCTTTCACTCATGTAGTAAATCATCACATGGTACTGAGTCTTTGATAGTGTTAGAACTTGCAGTCAGCCAGTATTGGTGAGATATCCTTTAATTAGTTGCAAATTGCAGGTGTCACTTTCCCCATAGTGTTGACCAGAGGATGGACTGAAATTAATCATTTCATTTTCAGTTTGTGAAATATCCATAACCATGGCCACAAACCAAAGCCACTGAGCTACTGTTGGATCATTATAAAGAGAGGCTAAAAGGAGAAGTCAACGAGCCAAACAGTATTATGACCCAGTATAATAGATTATGGACATTTGCATTACTGAATGATGGTCTTTTATTTCTGTGTGTATGTCAGTAATGCTTGAACCATTTGATATCTACTATCTGTTGCTTATTAAAATTCAATTAAAATGATTATTGCTAATCCACATTTTCTTTTCTTAATGTTATTTGTACCAAGAATGCAGTACACTGGAGTTTGTGGAAAGGGAAGAATTTTTTTCATGTTCTTTCAGTGAAGGTCAGTGCCTGCTCTTATGTGTGTAAATGTCAGTCCAGCTCACTGTTCCTACTTCTGCTCGTTTTTTTCTTAATTCTCGGGATGTAGGCACCACTGGCAAGGCCAGCATTTATTGCCCATCCCTAGATGCCTTTGAGAAAGTGGTGGTGAGCCTTCTTCTTGAACCGCTGCAGTCCGTGTGGTGAAAGTGCTCCCACAATGCTGTTAGGTAGGGAGTTCTAGGATTTTGACCCAGCAATGATAAAGGAACAGAAAACGCTGGAAAAACGATAAAGGAACAGCCATATGTCCAAGTAAGGATGGCGTGTGACTTGGAGGGGAACTTGGAGGTGATGGTGTTACCACGCACCTGCTGCCCTTGTCCTCCTAGACAGTGGAGGTTGCGGCTTTTGGAAGTGCTACCGAAGAAGGCTTGGCGACTTGCTGCAGTGCAGCCTGTAAATAGTACACTGCAGCCATGGTATGCCGATAGTGGAAGGGGTGGATGTTTAAGCCGATGGATGCGGTGCTGATCAAGCATTGTTAGAGATGCACCCATCCAAGCAAGTAGAGAATATTCCAGCATACTCCTGGCATGCCGTGTAGGTGGTAGAGAGGCTTTGGGGAGTCAAGAGTGAGCCACTCACCACGGAATACCCAGCCTCTGACCTGCTCTGGTAGCCACGGCATTTATGTGGCTGGTCCAGTTCAGTTTCTGGTCAATGGTGACCCCCAGGAGCTTGATGGTGGGGGACTTGTCGATGGTAATGGTATTGAATGTCGAGGGGGGCAGGTAATGTTCTTTCTTGTTGAAGATGGTCATTGCTCCACACTTCTTCAAGCATTGAGTGGAGAAACAGGTGAAACTATTTATTTCTGTGTGTGACTGACATAATGTGGCATCTATTACCAAAACTGGCTGAAATATCAAAGACCATCATATATCATATGCGTGTCACAAAGGGTTTGGGCTGATTGCCAGTTGTCAGGCATGCCATTTCTGGAATCTATTTGTGCTGTAATAGCCATGTGGAAATGCAGAAGAAATCTGACAATTGTATCCAGCCATTAACTAACCCTTCAGTTGTTTTCTCTCATGTATAGCGGCTTCCTAACTTTAAACTGGCTTGCATTGTAACATGGGCCCTGATTTTAACTCAGGGTGGGTTTTAGGTGAGTGATGGCAAAGTGAGTGTGAAACTTACCCGCCGCTCCAGAAATGACAGCTGGGTTATTTTAACTCCCAGGCCTGGGTTCAATACCACCAGCCGACTTCCCGCCTCTTCCAGTCTGCGTGCACAATACATTCAGGTAAAGTTGTGCTGGCGAAGTTGCTTTACAGTCGTGCCGTGTATACACTACATCTGCCAGTGCAGTACAAGAGTCTTTGTGATTCATTGAGCGCTCCTGGAACTCAGGTACACTGCCATTCATATTGCTGTAGACGAGAGATTGTCAGAACTCAGCACATACACACGCTTTTCATTCATAAAGACAGAACAATAGTACAGGAGAAAACTTAACTTTAATTTCTTAACAGTTTAATTAAAGAGATTAAAAAACTATGAATGCTGGAAATCTGAAATATAAGACAGAAGTCCTGGAATGTACATCAGCAACTGAAAAAGAGGATAGAGTAAGCTGCCTTTTGGTGTTCTAGGGCCAATTCTCCCAGTACCCACTCCCCATGATTTTCTGTCCATGAACAGGGGGAATTCATTCAGAGAATTTACCTTAGCAATTTTATGATACACATTTAAGAATGGAATTTGTTGCTGTTTGGTCTTGAATACCTTCCTGCACTCATGTTTTGTTAGAAAATAGTGAATAATATGGCAAGAGTCCATACAGTTCATTTGCTTTTGTTAAGCATTTCAGATTAGCTTGAATGGTTATGTAACTTTATTGCCTGAATGGTATCTCAAAGATTTTTCAGTGTTCATGCTGTTAGTTGCTGCTCTGCATTTGGACTGATGATGTTATTTACTCAGATACTGCTTGGATATAATGTCATAATGTGGTGTAAGAGTGTGGTAGAATTTGACTGATAATGGATAAAAGGACCAGGCTGTATCAGTAACGTAGGTTCATCACATTCCATGGAGGAGGGCGGCTTGGCACAGTGGTAGCATTCCCACCTCTGAGGCAGAAGCTTATCGAGTCCCACTCCAAACAGTCTCAATGAGCAAAGATGGGAGCTGGAATACTGGGTTGGCATCCAGTAGGATACTCATGTCGAATGGGAGAGGAGTGGCCACTCCCATCGTAGCCCCAGGGAGCAGGAGACCAGAGTGTTGGCCTCTGAATACTGGGTTGACATCCAGCGGGGTACCCGCGTCCGATGGAAATGGCGTGGTGACCAATGGTTCCGTTCATTTTTGTTGGCGCCACGTGGCCCCTTTAAGGGGCTGCACAGGCCATTCAAAATACCGTGTATGCGCGGTTTTTACATTGAAAAGCTGGGAAGACAGCTGCGCGGGATCCTTCTAGTGCTGTGCAGCCACGCAGCTTGAAGGGAGCGATGGTGGTGACCCCTATCATATCAAGCCACTTCTCCTAATAGCTAGCTGTGAGTCAGGCTAATGACCTGTAAAAAGGGACAAGCCAGAGCACGATCTGCTTGATGTAAAGAAATGGGTTTCCTCATGTGCCATTAAGCACAGAAGAGAAGAAGAGGAAGGAGACAATCCACTGATTCTGTACTGCAGCTGCCAGAAGATGGTAAATGAGTAAATAAATAAAGCAGGGTTTGACGTTATGAAATGACAGCTTTCTAAGAATAACTAGTTTTTAGGAAGACAATAAAAAGGTCACTGCAGTTTACTAATAAGTTAACCAAGTATAAAGGCGCTTGTCGATCTTGCAAATATCGATTTACTAAGTAACTACTCACACTACTAACCAAAAGGCTGTTCGTATGTTCTGTATTTATAGTCATGATTTAAAGAAAGAAAAACTTGCATTTCTATAAGTGCCTTTCATGATCTCAGGATGTCCAAAAGTGCTTTACAGCCAATTAATTACTTTTGAAGTGTAGTCACTGCTGTAATGCAGGAAACGTGGCAGTTAATTTGTGCACAGCAATGTCCCACACACAGCAGTGTGATAATGATCAGATAATCTGCTTTAGTGATGTTGGTTGAGGGATAAATATTGGCCAGGACACCGGTAGAACTCCGCTGCTCTTCTTCGAATAGTGTCATGGGATCTTTTATGTCCGCCTGAGAGGACAGACGGGGTCTCGGTTTAACGTCTCAACTGAAAGGTGCCTATTTTGTTGTGGCTGAAGAATCATGGGCGTTCATTTTAAAAAAATGCATTTTCATCAATAGTTGATCAGTGCTTTGTCGCAGAGTCCTAATTGCTTAACTTGTTAAAATGATGAGCCCCTTTAAGCAGTTCTTAGGCTTTAAACTATTATGAGTTCAAATTGGATTGTAGCTCAGCTTGCCAAGTGAAATAGGATCGTTACAAAACACTCCCTCACCTGTAACTCCCTTCTTACCTCCTACTGATTGTTAGCATGTCACCATAGCAACAAGATAACTTTGGTATGGGCTAACACCTGTATGCAGTTAGCAAAAATTGGTGTGTGCTGCTCGCTGGAATGCAGCCCTCTGGCAAGCATGCTAAACCAGGATTTATGAGAGGATATCGTGGAAGATGGTTATATGGAAACTGAAAAGCACTTTTTTTTTTTGTCATTCTAAAGGTCATCAAACTTGGGTGTAACTGATCTCACAATTAAAAAAAATTACTTGCATAAGAATATATTTTCTTATTGTTCTGTAATAGAACCACCCCACCCAAACTTGTTAGAATCCTTTCTAGTGAACCATAACAATGTGTGCAAAGCAAGAACATGCTTGTAAATTCAAAATTCCAGATGTCTTGTGAATATGAAGCAGTGCGTAACTCATGAGTGATATTACCCTTTACTGAGTGGGAGTTGCCGCTATAATGATCTTATTGCAGGTGGTGTATATACATAAGAGACAGCAGGGTAGAATTTCTGTGAGGCTTCTCCCAGTCTCCCGCTATAACTTTGGTGGAAACCTCGGTGAAATGGTGTAAAGAGTGGAAATTCTACCCCAACATGATTTATGCCGATGGTTATTATTTCCAGTGTGTGTGACATGACATGATATCACCTCAGTCCCCGGTGTCCTGGCCAATATTTATCCCTCAATCAACATATCAAAAACAGATTATCTGGTCATTTTCACATTGCTGTTTGTGGGAGCTTGCTGTGTGCAAATTGGCTGCCATGTTTCCCACATTACAACAGTGACTACACTCGAAAAGTACTTCATTGGCTGTAAAGCAGTTTGAGACGTCCGGTGGTCATGAAAGGCGCTATATAAATGCAAGTCTTTCTTTCTCAGTCAAAAGATATCCTAGTTCTGTGAAAGAATACTGGTCAAGCATTGCCTTTGTAGTACAGCTGTATTACAGAAAAGGGTTGAAAGGGGGAATGGGTAATGAGAACATTTTTACTAAGATAGCTAGCTCACTCTTTCACATGTCAGTGAAGCCACTTCAACTTTCTCTTGTCTGTTGCAATTCAGAAACCATTTTGTGATGGTGCCCAAATTTGGGGAATAGTGTATGTAAGGCTAAAATATTGATGTGCTGGTCCAGTTAGTGGCCAATTGCTGCACAGGATATTAATGACAGCTGTATGTACCTGTAACTAATAAGCAAATGTGTGCTTGACTAGATTCCAGTGCAAAACCACTGTTCCAAATAAAACATAATTCAAATAATAGTGTAAATTAGCATAGTCTCTTTTTAGGTTTATTAATTGGATATATATAGAACAAATGGAACATGGCACCAGTGACTTGTTGGTTTTGGGATGCATGAGCTTGGAGTCTTTCATGCTTTTTAATTATCTCCTGTATCTAAGTAAACCCCATGTGATCCTCTTCCTATTACACAAAGGAAGCATTTTCAAAACAGTTAAGGCAGATCACCAACATTATCCATCTGCTTGGTTCAAAACTAATTAAATGTAGCTAATGAATACCTGGGAGTAATTTACAAGGATGTAATCTAACTGAGGAATGTAAATGAAACCATAAGATCATTTGGATCCAGAGATCAGGTTACATCCTTTATCTCATGCTCCCAGATTTGTGTGTGTATTTGTATATACACACACAAATATATATATATCATATAGAAATGTTGGAAATACACAGCAGGTCCATTTAAAACTTCAGGTGGGATCTTCATATCGGGTTTTCAGAAGATATTTTAAAAAATGTGAAGAACTCCAGACTTATTCATTCCAAAGAGTCTCCACTCTTTCAGATGCCGATGGATCTACTGGGAGTGAAATTGATCTTTGCAATAGCGTGATACACGCTCATAGTGAATTGGCAACCAGTTTTACACCATGCTCAATTTCCTTTTCCATGACTTCAACGTAAAACGGACTTCCGATTCACTATGAGCGCATTTCGTATGATTGGCAAAGATCAATTTCACCCCCACTGTGTACTTCTAGCATTTTCTGTTTATCTTTCAAAAATCCTGTATTCACAATTTTCCTTTTATCTCTATTTAATAGAGCATACCTTGTGCATGGACTTTACAATGAACTCTTTTCTCATATTGGTAAGAGTTCCAGGGTTAATTTCCTGTGTCTAGGTGCAGTGCTGCAGAATGCTATTACATTCTTTTGTGACATCACTGCAGTAGGTTTACAGTCGACGACAATAAGCTGCACATTACAGGGAGATTTCATACACAGTGCCTATTACATTTGGCAGACTTAGCATGTGGGAGTTATACAGCAACCAGTAATGTCATATTATTCATCATATTATCTAACTGACATATGAATCCAATCATCAAAATGTGCAGAAGGTGGTTCACATTGCAAAGAAATCATATTTCACATGCATACTTAAAGATATTAAAGTAATATCTAATTCAACATGCAGTGGCGATTTCTTCCTCACATTATATAATTGCACCAAGCCTAGTGGGTTTTAAGGTAATTTTAATAATATATGACAATTATAATATATATGTAAATTCTATAGGGACAATAATCCAATGGCAGGATTGCTGTACGATCAGGCATAGCGGCCTGAGCCGTTCTAGCTTTGCAGAAGGCTCATTAGGTTCCTGAAAAATATAAAAATTAGGGCCACCCCATAGGTGGATAAGAGCACAGTGCCAGTTTCGAACAGATGCTGAAGAGAAGTACAGCATTTTTTTTAAAACCCTGGCACCCCTATTTCATGCTCAGAGGTGCTAAATACCCGAACAGCACATTGGTATAACTTTCTATCCACAGTCAAATACAGGAAGTTCCCTGATTGTTCCTCTGACCTGGAATGTTTGTATGATTGGCATCTGCTTATAATTAACAAAAAATGCTGATCAGAAGAACACCATTATAAGATCTAAAGTCTTTTCTTGTCTGTTACCAACTGAACTTAATAATAAATGCTACATACACCACCAGTCAGTTGGATTAGTACAGATATGAAGTGTACATGGGACTTTTAATTATGAATACTTTATACATGAGTAAGAGCTGGAAAATAAAAGGAGTCGCATACAAGTATTTTCACCAAATGATCTGAAACATAAGTGTCCAAAACAATGCGTGTCTCTCCACCCTGTGAACCCTGTGTATTGCTCCTTAAATGCGTGCCTGCATTTCCTGGGACACGTTCTCTCTTGTGCTCTGTGTCCCTCCCTGTTGATGTGGTGAGACTATCATTATGAATCAGGTGGTGTGCACATTTTCAAAGGAGAAAAGTGTGTGGTGGTACCAGCAGGAGTTTGGGGGAGAAGAGAGAGGGAGATTGAGCTGCACAGAAAGAGAAATCACAGAATGTAAGCGTTTCACCTTTAACCCTGCTATATGATGCCAAGGAACTTCTGGAAAGAGAGATGAAACATGGAAGCATAATCAAGGTAGAGGAGAAATACAATGTTTTTGAAGGGAAAAGGAGGTTAAAAAAAACGCTGAGCAGCTAGACTGGAATCTGAAGTACAGCAACATTTTTGCTTTTTGCTTCAAATCTGAAATGTCAATCGGTTCCTGTTTTATAGTAAAATAAATCACTGCTTTGGTCACATTTTGTTTTGGGCAAGTGAAGGCTGCTGTGAGACTACTTTTATTTGCACCAAAGCCTGATAGAAATGTTGTCCCATAAAAGCTGGAAGAGGAATCCCAAGAGACCAAAGACGAAGAGGATTCACCCCCTTATTACCACCATCTCACATTGTTCAAACAGGAACCTCCACTCCCTTTTTGCCGAACCTGCACAGGCACTGGTGTAAACCCTCTGTATGTTCTATTTTCTAACATAGCAATACATCAGCACAAGCACAGACAGAGTTTGTACTATCACATTGGGTAAGGAAACTGTGAGGGGGATTTTAACCCCCAAAAACAGGTGTGATAGGGTCGGATGGGATGTGAAAATTTAAAAAATCTCAAACTTGACCCCAACCGGCATCCAACCCACCAGCTTTCATAGAAACATAGAAGATAGGAGCAGGAGTAGGCCATTTGGCCCCTCGAGCCTGCTCCGCCATTCGATGAGATCATGGCTGATCATCCAAACTCAGTACCCTGTACCTGCCTTCTCCCCATATCCCTTGATACCTTTAGATTTAAGTTTTAACGAAGGCGGGACAAGGTACAGGCAACCAATCTGCTCCCAGGAGGCAGGTTGGTTATTTAAATATTATAATGAGGCTGTGTGCCTCATATTTAACCTATCTTACAGGTTTAACGCTGGCTGGCTGGGTTTCCCAGACCGGAATACCCAGAAGCTAAAGGAAGGAAAGGACTGCTGTGTGCAAGAAGTAAGTGCTTTCCAGCACTGCTTCTGGGCCAGTAGGAGCAAGAGTGATTTCCTCCGGTCCCCCAAAGCTAACCTGCTTCCCCCCCCCCCCCCGCCCCCCACCCCACCAAGATCGCCAACCTCCCCCCACTTCTAGGATCACCGACCTTCCCTCCAGGATCACCAACTTACTCCCCCAGGATCGGAACCACACGCCAGGATCGGACCCCCACCCCAGGATCGGACTCCCTAACCCAGCTGCTGGCTCCCTACCTGCTCCTGGCCTGTGGCCTCCTCCAGGGCGTTCCCCGCCTGACAGGGAGCCAGGCCTATCGACCAGACTGGCTTCCAGGTGGGGAACCTGCTGGAAAAAAAGACGCATGCTGTGGAGTCAAAACTCTCCAGCGTGCGGAGAAACCCAACCACAACACTTCCCCCCACTCAGAAATCCCACCCCAGTCAAGATCGGGGCCTGTATTTCAAAACTGTAGCATATAAAAATGAAACAGCTTCCATTTAGATAGCACCTTTCACATCCTCAGGACATCCCAGAGTGAGTTACTTTTTAAACATAGCCAATGAATTAATTTTGAAGTGTGGCTACTGTTGTTATGTTGGCAAAAGCAGCAGCCAGGTTGCATATACCAAGGTCCTACAAACCACGAATGAGACAAATGTTTTGGTGGTGTTGGTTGAAGGATGAATATTACCTATGGCACAGGAAGAACAATAGGGCCGTGAGATTTTTTTCCATCCACCTGAAAAGGCAGATTAGGGTATGGATTTAACATCCCATCCTAAAGACGGCATATTCAACAATGCAGCCCTTCCTCAGTACAGCACTTAAGTGCCATCAAGGTCATGTGCTTAGATCCTAGAGTAGGACTTGAAGTCATGACCTTCTGACTCGAGGTCAGAGTGCTATTACTGAGCCAAGCTGACACCTTGCTGCATATCTACGGCCCGGATTTTGTGGGGCTGATGACGGTATACACACAGTGTACGCCGTCGTAAGCCTTGTAAAAGGCCCTGCAAGTTCCAGGTTTCCACAAGCACTGCGCATGCGCGAAAATCCAAAACTTGCGATCTATCAAGGTTCGCCTTGACAGATCCTCCGGACTGAAAGAAAAATCACTTTCGCTGGCGCAGATTGGGGCTATTTGCCCAACTACTGCCCGGCAAATGTCCACAAAACCCTTACGCCTGGTAAAAGCAGGCATAGGGCCTGCTTTCACCAGCGTAAGGGTTAATACAAATGTTAAATTAAAAATTAAAAATCATCCACAAAGATTTAAAATTAGTTAATGTAAATTTTGACCCAGATTAAAAGATTTAAAATTATTTTTCAAAAAATAAATTTTTATTGTAAATGCATCATTAAAGGGATTTTTAATTAAATGTGAAAATGGGAACATTTATTTTTATTAGAATTGTGTAAATTCTTTAATTATTTGGGGATTCCATTGTTTGTCATTAGGGGATTCCGTTTGGAAATGACAGCAATGGAATCCTCCTTTCTGATAGGAGGACCGGGCCCACGTGACCCCAGGGACACTTCTGAACTGCCTGCGTCCCTGGGATCCGTGGGCCTTTATGCAGGCATACACATGGAGGCCCAGGACCCGAAGTCTCCGAAGCCTGGGCCCAGCAGGTAGGTTCGGATTTTTTTCGGGTCGGAGGCGTACTCTGGAGGTACACCTCCAACTGCAAATTCCGGCCCTATATAACACATTCAATTTTTAGAAACATTAATAATGTGGATAAAAAGTAAAAGATTTAATAATCAGGACTGAAACATCTTTTCCCTTTTCTCATGAACTCCACCTCTCCCTCTTGGGTCATACTGCATTTCAGAGCTCTGAGTCCTGGCATCTCTGTTATCTCTTCGACCAACTTCCACTATAAGCCACTGACTCCCACAGCTACCTGGACTACACTTCCTCCCACCCCGCTTCCTGTAAGGACTCTATTCCATTCTCCCATTTTATGTGTCTCTGTCGCATCTGCTCTGATGATGCCACTTTCCATACTAGTTCTTCCGATATGTCTTCCTTTTTCCTCAACCAAGGATTCCCCTCTACTGTGGTTGACCGTGTCCGTTCCATTTCCCGTACTTCTGCTCTCACCCCTTCCCCACCCTCCCAGAACCACCAGCCTCCACATTCAACAGATCATCCTCTGCCACCTCCAGCGTGATCCCACCATCAAACACATCTTCCCCTCCCCTCCCCTTTCAGCATTCCGACGGGACAGTTCCCTCCGCGGCACCCTGGTCCACTCTTCAATCACCCTTCACACTCCCTCCCCTTCCCACAGCACCTTCCCGTGCAAGCGCAGGAGATGCAACACCTGCCCTTTTACCTCCTCCCTTCCCACCATCCAGGGCCCCAAACATTCCCTTCCAGGTGAAACAGCGATTTACTTGTACTTCTTGCAATTTAGTATAGTGTATTCGCTGCTCACAATGCGGTCTCCTCTAGATTGGGGAAACCAAACGCAGATTGGGTGACCACTTTGTGGAACACCTCCGTTCAGTCCACAAGAGTGACCCCGAGCTTCTAGTCGCCTGTGACTTTAATTCTCCGCTCCACTCCCACTCTGACCTCTCTGTCCTCGGCCTCTTACACTGTTCCAATGAAGCTCAACGTAAGCTCGAGGAACAGTACCTCATCTTTCAATTAGGCACTTTACAGCCTTCTGGACTCAACATCGAGTTCAACAATTTCAGACCATAACCTCTGCCCCTATTTGTTCAGATAGCAGCTGTTGATGATTCTGCTATTCCCATTTACACCTCTTCTATACCCATCTTTTGTTTCTTTACTTGTCCCATTAGCATCTCATTTTGCTTTGTACAATCATGCCTTTTGTCATTGAATCTCTCTTGGTTTTCACCCATCACAGATTTTCCCTTTTGTTCTTTCTTCCCTCCTCCCTTTCCCTGCCCCTGCATTTGCTTAAAACCTACTATATCTCTAACTTTTTCCAGTTCTGATGAAAGATCATCGACCTGAAACATTAAGACTCCTCTCTCCACAGATGCTGCCTGACCTGCTGAGTATTTCCAGCATTTTCTGTTTTGATCTCTGTCGTGTGTTTGTCCTTAAGGCTGAAGACTCCCACTCCCTACACTTTGGACCAGAATCCCATTCCTAGCGGTGCCCCACGGTCCCACCCCTTGCTTGTTGGCTGCCAGATATGGCAGCTCTGAAGGAAAAGTTGTGCAATATATATAAATACGTTTTCTCCCCACCCACAAAACCATCAGTCTCATCTCCGTTGCTTGTTCTCTCTTCCCATTCACCCCCACTCAACAGGGTGTGTGTACTCTCTCCCCTTCTGAACAGTTTCTCTTTTTCTCTTCTCCAGTGTCACTTTTACTCTCTCTCTTTCCCTTCACAATAGGGTCTCTCTCTCTCTCTACATTTACTGATTATATAGAGATTTTCTTCCTTTGATTTTCCAACTTTGGTTTTCTCTCATGCTACACACCATTCTTTGGCTGAGTGGGCTGGCCAACGACACTTTAGAACACGTCACACAAAGTCCATAAGGGTGACGCAATGTGATGCATCCTATGAGTGGATAGAAAGTAATAATTCTAAAATCTATACTGTAATGTTGCAGCTTCCGCTGTTGGAAACTGTAAGTAAAACAGTCAAAGAAAATAAGTGTGTTATGTAGAATAGTGATTTTGTATACTGGTTACTTTAATTAATATAGTTGCTTGTCATAATCAAAATTGTTGATGGAAATTATGGAAAGCAAACACATTCCTTATCCACACTGGCAGTGAAACTGCAGTTGCTCATAATTATTGCAAATTATGGATACAATTTTCATCCACTGATCTGTCCTTTTCCTGAGTGTTCGCACATGTCTTTTCCTCTAATGCTAAGTTAGTTGCTCTCACAACTGAGAACAGTAGGAGCATTAGCAGCCAATGAGTGCAGGGCAGTGTTCAATTACAGTGTGCTGCCTTGTGCTGTCAATATCTTCAAATGCGAGAACACAAACAGATGTGTTAAACAGTAAAACACAATAACAGTGGGATGGCAGCAATAATAATCCCCAAAGCATTCAATACGCACTTTGTTCACTGTTAGGCTATTAAGCACTCACTGCCTTAGACTAAACGATGTAGGAGTCAAATACTGTTCCCATTTGTAATGTTACCAATTAAAAGTTTAAGCAAATTCAAATGCAGCAACCTTTCTACTGACGGCATAAGGGAATATGTATTAATCTTTAGGCAGACATTTGCTCATTCCTGTCACTATCACATAAGAACATAAGACGTAGGAGCAGGAGTAGGTCATTTGGCCCCTCGAGCCTGCTCTGCCATTCAATAAGATCATGGCTGATCTGATCTTGGCCTCAACTCCACTTCCCTGCCTGCTCCCCATAACCCTTGACTCCCTTACCATTCAAAAATCTGTCTATCTCCACCTTAAATATATTCAATGACCCAGCCTCCACAGCTCTCTGGGGAAGAGAATTCCAAAGATTCACGACCCTCTGAGAGAAGAAATTCCTCCTCATTTCCGTTTTAAATGGGTGCCCCCTTATTCTGAAATTATGCCCCCTAGTTCTAGATTCCCCCATGAGAGGAAACATCCTATCTACATCTACCCTGTCAAGCCCCCTCAGAATCTTATATGTTTCAATAAGATCCCCTCTCATTCTTCTAAACTCCAATGAGTATAGGCCCAATCTGCTCAACATTTCTTCATAAGACAACCCCTTCATCTCCAGAATCAACTTTGTGAACCTTCTCTGAACTGTCTCCAATGAAAGTATATCCTTCTTTAAATAAGGAGACCAAAACTGTACGCAGTACTCCAGGTGTGGTCTCACCAACGCCCTGTACAGTTGTAACAGGACTTCCCTACATTTATACTCCATTCCTTTTGCAATAAAGGCCAACACTCCATTTGCCTTCCTAATTACTTGCTGTACCTGCATGCTAACTTTTTGTGATTCATGTACAAGGACCCCCAGATCCCTCTGTACCTCAGCATTTTGTAATCTCTTCCCATTTAAATAATAATTTGCTTTTTTATTTTTCCTACCAAAGTGGATAACCTCACATTTTCCCACATTATACTCCATCTGCCAGATTCCTGCCCACTCACTTAGCCTATCTATATCCCTTTGGAGATTCTTTGCGTCCTCCTCACAATTTGCTTTCCCACCTATCTTTGTATCATCAGCAAATTTGGCTACATTACACTCGGTCCCTTCATCCAAGTCATTAATATAGATTGTAAATAGTTGAGGTCCCAGCACTGATCCCTGCGGCACCCTACTAGTTACAGTTTGCCAACCGAAAAATGACCCATTGATCCGAACTCTCTGTTTTCTGTTAGTTAGCCAATCCTCTATCCATGCTAATATATTACCCCCAACCCCGTGAGCTCTTATCTTGTGTAGTAACCTTTTATGTGGCACCTTATCGAATCCCTTCTGAAAATCCAAATACACTACATCTACTGGTTCCCCTTTATCCACCCTACTCGTTACATCCTCAAAGAACTCCAGCAAATTTGTCAAACATGATTTCCCTTTCATAAAACCATGCTGACTCTGCTTGACTATATTATGATTTTCTAAATGTCCTGCTACCACTTCCTTAATGATGGACTCCAGCATTTTCCCAATGACAGATGTTAAGCTAACTGGTCGATAGTTGCCTGGTTTCTGTCTCCTTCCTTTCTTAAATAGGGGCGTTACATTTGTGGTTTTCCAGTCCACCGGGACCTCTCCAGAATCCAGGGAATTTTGGTAGATTACAAGCAATGCATCCACTATCTCTGCAGCCACCTCTTTTAAGACCCGAGGATGCAGGCCATCGGGTCCAGGGGACTTGTCCACCTTTAGTCCCATTAGTTTGCCTAGTACTTTCTCTCTAGTGATGGTGATTGTTTTAATTCTCCCCCACCCCAATAGCCCCTTGATTATTCATTATTGGGATGCTTTTAGTGTCTTCTACCGTGAAGACCGATACAAAATATTTGTTCAAAGTCTCCGCCATTTTCCTGTTTCCCATTATTAATTCCCCAGACTCTTCCTCTAGGGGACCAAAGTTTACTTTAGCTCCTCTCTTCCTTTTTATATACCTGTAGAAGCTCTTACTGTCTGTTTTTATATTTCTTGCTAGCTTACTCTCATAAGCTATCTTCTCTCTCTCTGTCATTTTTTTAGTCATCCTTTGCTAGTTTTTAAAAATTTCCCAATCCCCTGGCCTTCCACTATTATTTGCAACATTGTATGCTTTTGTTTTCAATTTGATACCATCCTTTACTTCCTTAGTTAGCCACGGATGGTTCATCCTTCTCTTAGAGTCTTTCTTTCTGGAATATATCTTTGCTGAGAGTTATGAAATATCTCCTTAAATGTTTGCCACTGCTTTTCTACAGTCTTACCCTGTAATATATTTTCCCAGTCCACTTTAACCAAGTCTGCCTTCATACCTTTGT
Source organism: Squalus acanthias (assembly GCA_030390025.1). Lineage (NCBI taxonomy): Eukaryota > Metazoa > Chordata > Chondrichthyes > Squaliformes > Squalidae > Squalus > Squalus acanthias. The sequence continues at coordinate 46,542,229 of CM059429.1, forward strand.
AATTACCTTTATTTAAGTTCAGGACACTAATTTGAGACCTCGCTTTCTCACCCTCAAACTGAATTTGAAATCACGAGCTAGGAGTTTCTCTTGTGGTATATAGATTTCAAAATGTGGTCTGCAGACCCCTGAGAATCCATAAGGGGATCCGAAGGAGTCCGTGACATCATCAGATATCTGTCTATCTGCTCCCAGGCATATTGCAGCTTATGCTTTTGACTCACCACTACGGTATTTTTATTCCTGTATACTATAAAAATATTTTCTGCAATGATTGCCCTATTTTCCTTTAGGTCACTGGTGCTGTCTATTGAAGATTAGAGCAGGGTGTCATGGGGGTGTGTCAATACTTGCAGAGGGTCTCCCCGACAGAAAAGTTGGAAAACAATTGCTGCAGGAAATATGCAGCCCCTCCGCTGACCAGTGTGTTATTTCATCTGGTTTGTACTTGGGATGTAATATGTACTACGGATTTACAATGACATCACCAAGTAAGAAAAGTACATTGGTGATGGAGTCAGGCAGGCTATGAAGATCTCTTCTCAGCCCTAAATCAGAAGGTGGTGGATTCAAGTCCTACTCCAGAAACTGGAGCACATAATCCAGGTTGACACTCCAGTACAGTGCTGAGGGAGTGCTGCACTGTTGGAGGTGCCGTCTTTTGGATGAGACATTAAACCAAGGCTCCGTCTGCCCTCTCAGGTGGACGTAAAAGATCTCACGGCACTATTTGAAGAGGTGCAGGGGAGTTCTCCTGGTGTCCTGGTCAATGTTTATCCGTCAACCAACATCACTAAAACAGATTATCTGGTCATTTATCTCATTACTGTTTCTAGGACCTTGCTGTGCGCAAATTGGCTGCTGCATGTCCCTGCATTACTACTGTGACTATACTTCAAAAGTATATCATTGCCATTGAAGTGCTTTGGGATGTCCTGACGTCAAGAAAAGTGCTATATAAATGCAAATTCTTTCTTTCAAATAAGCCATTGATGACTACATTAATCTGATGCACACCCTGGGGCATTGAAACAATATTTGGTACTATGGACTGTTTTTATACGGGGAGTCGTTATGCTACAAGTACTACATTGATTCCAGTCCCTGTTTAGAGTGACGAGAGGCAGGCCATCCCAGGTTACACTGCCAGTTCCACATTGCTCTCTGGTCAGTGAAAATGGAGGTCTGTGCATGTGTCTTGTTCAGCTCACTGGTATCCAAACGTTAGTTAAATTTAAATGTTAAAAAAGAGTGGACAGGACTTTATTAATATTAAAATGAACAGCAATAACAATTATAAAATAAATCTTGGTCCAGTTACACTGTAGCCAGAGCACACTGGAAGCATTGTGAGAGCTCAGCTGCTTTTATAATGGTGTCAGTGGGCTGTTTGCACTGCCGGTTCCCAATTTCTTTACCAGGCCTTCCTGGATGGCAGCCTTAGTGAATGCAACAGGTTCACATTGGGATTGCTACTAGCTGCACAAGACCCATGCTTCAGAAAGTGGCGGTGCAAACACCTCGCTGACACCAATATAAAACAGATCACCATTGCTGCCCTAAATTCAGCTCAAGTAACTTCACATCCAGCGAACACTCCACGGTTTGTAAAGTAATTTTGGTTGCTCATTGATTTTCAATGATTGTTTCTCAAATTGTGTAGAATAGCTGTCTTTGTCCTGTATATTATGGCCCTGAAATTCTGCAGGCTCCTCCTGATGTCCTGCCATAACTCTGGTGGGAGACTCGTGGAACTCCTCGGGAAAGGGCTGTGAAAAGCCATTTCCACTCTCTTCCTCAAGGTTCCACTCGTCTCCCACCGGAGATATGGCAGGAGACAGGGAGAACCCCACAGAATCTCAGGGCCCATATCACTGACTCACTTCCATTTAGACTGCAACCAAACCTATTTTATGGGGAATGGTGGATGGCAGAGATTGATGAGTAGAAGCCTGCCTTAAACAATTTACCCATAACTGAATAATCAGACACATTATATGGCAGTTAAGGATTGAAAATCTGTATAGTGAAGCCTTTGTCTTATACAAAAAGCATTTCACCATATTCTGGTGAAGGAAACAAGTAATGTGGTTATTAGCTACATAAATTGGTGGTTTAAAGTCAGTGTGCATGCTGCATTAAGTGCTAAAGGTGCACAATTTCTCTTAAAAGGACATCTTAAACATCACACAAGAAACCAAGGGGTGGAATATGGTGAGAGAGGGAATCTTCAAAATCAACCAGAAAGTATTCAGCTTTTTCAGAAGCGTAACTGTCCTTTATCTTTTAAACAAATGTCAAACCTGTAAGTAATGCAAAAAACCAGCACCTTCAACTAAACTGTTGAATGATCGGGAGGTTGAGAACACAAACATTATAGATTCAATTTCCAACTGTATTTCTTACAGAACTCAGCACTGTTGTGAAGCTTCACTGTTGCTAAGATGACACAATAACTACTTATAAACAAAGATAGTGGTGGGGCATCATTAAATGGGCCCGGGAATAATTTATCAAAATAAAAAACACATGTGGGTAATATTTTTTGTTTGTTTCTTGGGATTTCCATGGCAGTACAGAGGTTGTGGTATTTATTATATGTGTTCAGCAATTCATAGAAAATTCATAACAATAAGTGTTAAACAGACTTAACCTCTAAAGTCCTGATCAACTTTGATGGATTTTATTTCTGTTTGCTAATTTTTCTGTCAATTCCATTTAATTAACTCCAAAATATGACCTGGCTTATTCTGCCTGTCTGTGTGTGGAGGAAAAGCAAGTTTTTCTGACCGCCACTGTAAGATGCAGGCCTGGGTCCAGATCAGAGTCTGCATCTGTGAGGAAGATGTGGAAACTGCTGCCTGGGCAATTACTGAGAGAATACACTAGCCTTGACACAAACAAGGTTAGGATCAGTCCAGGAGAGAGAGCATTAGCAGAATGACACCTGGACTGACGGCAAATGCTAAAAACTGCCTGTTTCTTCCATGGCATGTAATGTGATGGAAACTCTACATTCCTGAGGGCGGTGGGATACTGCAGTGATCTTGCCTGGTACTGGAATCTAACTTCTATTCCTCCTTAGTCTTTAATTACAGCATCTAGCACCTTTGTAGTTACGCTTTCTGGATATGATTTCACTAATATTTTTGGAGATGCGATGAAGATTATTACTACTTGTATTCACTGTTTCCCTGGCACAGGACACTCCATCCATCAACTAAAACAGGAAATCTGAGTCACAGGCATGGGAACTGAGTGATTGTCTCCAAAGAGGTTGCAGTTAGAATAGAATGTGACCTAAAATTGGACAAAGGAGACTGATTATTAATTGTTGATTGCTCTATTATAGGTCACAGGGGCTCCTTTGGTTGACTGCAAATGCTAGCTTTGGCTTTTCTTCCTCCATTATTGCTCAGTTTGGGTTCCGCCAAGACCACTCGGCTCCAGACCTCATTACAGCCTTGGTCCAAACATGGACAAAGGAGCTGAATTCCAGAGGTGAGGTGAGAGTGACTGCCCTTGACATCAAGGCAGCATTTGACCGAGTGTGGCATCAAGGTGCCCTAGTAAAACTGAAGTCAATGGGAATCAGGGGGAAAACTCTCCACTGGCTGGAATCATACCTAGCACAAAGAAAGGTGGTTGTGGCTGTTGGAGGTCAATCATCACAGCCCCAGGACATCGCTGCAGGAGCTCCTCAGGGCAGTGTGGCCGGGTAAACATATTATTATGGATAATAATAATAATTCAAGAATAATAAATATTAATGAATGAACAACACTTAAAAAAAAATTTCTATAAAATATTTAAAATCTTAACCGACGATTGGCACTAAAAATGTCAATGTGGCTATTATAATTTGATGTTTTGTAAAATAAGGCCAGGATTTTCCACCTCAGTGGTCCTGGTACACACCAGAAGCACATATCAAGAAATTTTACCTTGCCTGCCAGTTTTACCAGTGCAGTTGCTGAATTTCCCAATATGTGCTCCCTGTGTGCATCAGGATCACTGAAGCATAAAAGTTATCTACACAATGAAGAATATTTTTTAAGAAGTGATCTATTGGGCTCCTTGAAATATTTTTGCTACAAATTGGGAGAGGCTGTGCCCTAGAGTAAAAGTTGTTGATGAGGTGATTGAAAGGTGAGATAAACAAGTTTGTAGTTAAATTATGATTCTTTTTGTGAATTGATGATTTTTTATGCACTTATTATTTGATGACATTTATTTTGAGGAATATAGTGATGTGGGTGGAGAACACATGGCAGCTGTGTTAAATGTGACTTGAAAATGTGATTGGCAGTACTGTTGATTTTCTTTTGTAGTGTGGGATTGGTCATTTTTCATGCAATGAGATTGGTGTGATAACCAAAACAGAAAATAACTAATTTGAAAGCATAAAAACATAGACTACAGACACTTAACAACTCAGAAAGAAGAAAATTGCAGGCACTACAGACACACTATAGTCGATATATACACTGAGGCCCAGAATACATACACAAAGATCTCGCGATCTCTGTGGCAAACTTTAGGTTTCTCAATGTTAAATTGATTGTAGCACTGTCAAAAGGGTATCCCCAGCATGATGCAGCAGTGACATCATAAAGCTGTCTAAGCAGCTAATCACATTGAAGAATCCTCACAGACAGCAAACCAGGAAATAAAAAGCACTGCTTCAATTCATTTTTTAAATTTTTACAGAGAGCGAAATAAAGATTGGAACATATACATAGGGTTAAGGTAGAAGTTGAAATATCATAAACAAACTTATCTTTTTATTATTTAAAAAATGTAGTAATTTTCTATCATAATGGAAAAATTTGACATTCCACAAATCTAAAATTCATTTTAAGGGTCTGAATGGTTGTTCAGTGGTCAATACATCGTTAAAATCCCAGTTACACCAATTCCAACAAGGCTTAACTTTTAATGGGGTGTTTAACAGCACAATTAGATCGGAAAAGCTTAAACTTTTGTCAGTTCAACTGATTTCACTGATTGCCAGCTCTGGGGAGTTCCACAGTGCAGCCTGCGGCAGAGCAGTGAATGACTGACCGCAACTTCAGGATATCCGTATTTATCTGCACATGCACTAAATCCTGAAGTTACGGTCAGTTTCAGAGGGGTAATGACAGCTAACGCTGACAGTTTGTCATCATTACCAACCCAAATTCTGGGCCAAAGTGTTTTTATTATAAAGATTTATAAAAGGGAAGCATTCAAGGACAGTGAAGGGGTTATTACTATTGTTCACTGTAGCAGCCAAACCCATCAGGCCACTATTATACTTTTTCTAGATGTAGCCAAGACATTTACCAGGCTGTTTGACGATTTGAGTTTGCCATCCTCCATATACTGGAATTTAGAGAGGGAATTTTGAAAATGATCAGCATCGTTTGCTCAAATACAAAGGCAGTGGTGACGGAAGCACTCAGCCATTCATTCTGCATACGGAAACAGGACAAGGATGCCAACCATCTTCCTCCCCACAGCTTTTTGCTCAAATCCCCTAGTGCATTAAAGCAACAAAAAAAACCTGACATTAAAGAAATTGATGTCAAAGGATAAGAACACAAAATATCCTTATATTGTGAAAAGTTATTCCTCAGCTGTGTGAGCACACTCGTCTCTGAGTCAGAAGGTTGTGGCTTCAAGTCCCACTCCATGGACTTGAACACATAAAGCTAGGCTGACACTCCAGTGCAGTGCTGAGGGAGCGCTGCACTGTCGGAAGTGCCGTTAAACCGAGGCCCCATCTGCTCTCTCAAGTGGACGTAAAAGATCCCATGGCACTATTTCAAAAAAGAGTAAGAGAGTTATCCCCGGTGTCCTGGCTAATATTTATCCCTCAACCAACCTAACAAAAACAGATTATCTGGTCATTATCACATTGCTGTTTGTGGGACCTTGCTGTGCGCAAATTGGCTGCTGCATTTCCACATTACAACAGTGACTCCACTTCAAAAGTACTTCATTGTCTGTAAAGCGCTTTGAGACGTCCGGTGGTCGTGAAAGGCACTATATAAATGCAAGTCTTTCTTTCTTCTTATGTGATCAATCCACTGATCTAAACCTACTGCAAATGGTCTGTGTGATTAAGAAGATATAAGATCAACTCTTCTAACAGTTGAATCTACCTCGAATCAGAGTCCTACAAAATTGGGAACTTCCAGGATTCTGTGCATTTTATTGCTGGGAAGGGCCAACACATCAAAATGAGCATCTTGCCCCATATTTCCTATTTGTTTCACTTGCCGTGGCCCCCATCAAAGAATTCAAAGAACTAGACCATTGGGTTAGAATTTTCATCTGACAAAATAGGCAAGTTCCTGCTAAAGATCCTGCATCTCCCTCGAGTGCAGTGGAACTAAATTTGCTATGTTGAACTTTAAGTTGTATTATTGGATGTATTACATATACAATCCACAGAGAGTAGAACCACTTCTCTAAAACGTGGAAACACCCCACTAAGGTATTATCTCTGCCAATCCCAGCTCCAGGAATGGAGAACACATACTCAGAGGAATTCAACACTGATCTTCCTGTCTTACATTAGATTACCATAAAATGTTATCATCACAAAGTGCTTTTAGTTCTTTATGCTCATCTTTTCCTTTACTCCCACTTTACTGTTGCTTTCTTTGCACTGTCTCTTACTAAAATCACTTTGCTTTTTCTGCACAATGTAGGGTAGGTAGCGCCCTTAAGGGATGGAATAAACATCTGACATTTGCTGAGGAGAACTGCATGTTCTCTGATGATAACATTCTGTACAATGTTGTGACTTTTTGTTCTGCAATAATAAAATACAGTAAGTGTGATCTTTTAAAAAAAATCAAATGATTGAGCTGAAATTCAATTGCAGCATTAAGATTTATGTGCACTCTCTTGTTAAATTCTGAATAACCAGAAGTTAGCAGAAATGTATTCCAAACCAAAATGTAATAGTTTCAAAAATGAGGCTGAAAATGTATGTGCATATTTGAATCTAGAAATTAATTGGCTGATTTACAAATCTACTGATTTTTGTAAATTAAAAAAAATATTTAATTTATAGATTGATCAATTAAATTTGAATTAATTTAGAAATTAAAATTTCTCATCTAATAGATACAAGGATACAAGTTGATTATGAATCAATTTAGAAATGACATAATTTAGGTTTACATTTCAAGTGAACACATTTATTTTCAATTGTATTCACCACAAACTATCAATCACAAGTGAGGGTGTTAATTAATTCATTCACAATTTGCTGTGCAATGGCAATCACTCCTGCCAATTAGAGGCATATTAGGCACATAATTCAAAGTCAGTATATTTAATGCAGTTAAACCCCAGGCTACCTCACATACAAAATTGGATTACACTAGATCAGGATTAGAATGATAGATGGATGGAAATAGACCCCCCATCTGATACCTCTAAGCAGTTTAAAGTATTCCCACAGTTAGGCCTGAGTTTTCTCCCTCACTAATCTTGTACAGTTCAGTGCCTGTACTGGAGGAGAGCGAGAGAGGCAACTTGTAACTAGTTTTACAACCACCTGAGGTATTTGTGGGGCTAGGTGACTGGAGTGGCTTCTGTGTAGGTCAGGGTTGTCCAACCTATTGAGGAACTGCCATTGACATGCTCATAATTTAGGTTCTACTATCCTTAATTGGCTAATTAGGACATAGCACTTTGTCTCAAGTTCCATTTAAACTAAAACGCTTGGTTATCAAGGAGCATTTGTGAAGATAGTCCGCTACATACACATGCATCATACATAGGGTTTACATCTTATACCTGGTGAACAAGGCTATCTGGGGCAGAATCATGGCTTAAGTTCTAGAATTTAATTTCTATACTGGTTCTCATGACCTCCAGCAATAACTTCAGCAGAAGATTGGTGGAAACAGCTGTTGACACCATTTTTCCAGGGTTTCTGCCAAGGTTACGGCAGGAGTTTGGGGAAAGACCAGTAGAAATGATCAGCACCTGCTGCTGACGAAACTTCATGGAAATCCTTAATACGAAACACCATATAAGACACAGGTGTAAGCGAAAGAAACAGAATTTGATTTTATAAAACAGATCTGGGCTGAAATTGGTCTTTGGCAATAGTGCAAAACGGGCCAATAGCGAATCGGCAGCCTGTTTTACAACCAATGTTCCAGCTATTTTTTTGGGTGCGCAGCCCCTTTAACCCATTCAATTGTAAAGCCGGTGAGCCGGCTGTGCGGGAGCTCCGGAGCGCTGCATGGCCAAGCAGCTTAACAGAAACATTGGCCGGAATTTTCTCCAGGGAGGCGGGTTGGGGCAGGGGGCCTCTTAAGGCGGGCAGAAAACCCGGGAGGCCAGGTTTCCCACAGGCCCTGCCGACTTTAACGACAGGGCCTGATTTGCATGTGAGGCCTTGGATTCCCGCCCGCAGCCAACCAGATTGAGAGGCTGGCTGGCTGCACACGGGTAGGCCTGTAGATGCGAGGGGTCGGTCAGGGGCAGGGATGACGGGGTTGGAGAGGGGCGACAGTCGGGGATCGCATCATCGGTGAGATGGAGTGGGGGTGGAGGTGGCCTCATGGTGGGGATCGGAGGCCTGGGAAGGCGATCGGAGGCCTCGTACGGGGGTCTCCGATCACGGGGGGTGGGTTAGTTAGGGACTCTGGATCCAGGAGGTAGGTATAAAGCCACTCACCTCCTGGATGCAGCAGTCCCCGCCTCAGTTTAACTGCTGGGTTTCACAAATTGTGTGAAAACTGTCCACATGCAGTTAAGTTCAAAATGGAGGTGAAAAAAGAGGCTTCCAACCTCATTACAACCCTGGGAGCGGGTTGGTCACCCACTACCCATCCTGCCCCCGTTAAAACCGAAGGTAGACTGGTTGGAGGTGGGATCAGGTCGGGAATCCCATTTTTAACAATTTAACTGCCCCCACGCTCCAAACCCACCTATTTTTTTTAGGGGAAAATTCCAGCCATTGTTTTCAACCCAGCCAATTTTCCAATGGAATAGAAGATCTTGCAGGGTGTAAAATGGGTTGCCAATTTGCTATCTCCCATTTTGCACTATTGCCAAAGACCAGTTTCACCTCGTCAGTGTCTATTTTAACTTATTTGAAGTTTTCTGACCGTTCTCTCCAAAAAGAGAAACACATAAGAACATAAGAAATAGGAGCAGGAGTAGGCCATTCGGGCCTGCTCCGCCATTCAATAAGATCATGGCTGATCTTCTACCTCATCTCCACTTTCCTGCACTATCCCCATATCCCTTGATTCCCTTATATTCAAAAATCTATCGATCTCTATCTTGAATATACTCAAAAATGAGAAGTCGCACAACACCAGGTTATAGTCCAACAGTTTTATTTGAAATCACAAGCTTTCGGAGCGCTGCTCCTTCGTCAGGTGAAGTGTATACACTTGAATATACTCAACGACTGAGCCTCTACACCCCTCTGGGGTACAGAATTCCAAAGATTCACCTCCCTCTGCATGAAGAAATTTCTCCTCATCTCAGTCCTAAATAGTCGACCCCTTATTCTGAGACTGTGACCCCTGGTTCTAGACTCCCCATCCAGGGGAAACATCCTCCCTGCATCTACCCTGTCAAGCCCTGTAAGAATTTTGTATGTTTCAATGAGATCACCTCTCATTCTTCTAAACTCTAGAGAATATAGGCCTAGTCTACTCAATCTGTCCTCATAGGACAATCCCCCCATCCCAGGAACCAGTCTAGTGAACCTTTGTTGCACTCCCTCTGTGGCAAGTATATCCTTCCTTAGGTAAGGAGACCAAAACTGTACACAATACTCCAGGTGTGGTCTCACCAGGGCTCTATATAATTGCAGTAAGATGTCTTTACTCTTATACTCAAATCCTCTTGTAATAAAAGGTCAACATACCATTTCCTTTCCTAATTGCTTGCTCTACCTGCATGTTAACTTTCAGTGATTCGTGTACAAGGACATCCAGGTCCCTCTGAACACCAACATTTCCCAATCTCTCACCATTTAAAAAGTACTCTGCTTTTCTATTTTTCCTACCAAAGTGGATAACTTCACATTTCTCCACATTATATTCCATTTGCCATGTCACTTAGCCTGTCTATATCCCCTTGAAGCCTCCTTGCATCCTCCTCACAACTTACATTCCCACCTAGCTTTGTATCATCAGCAAACTTGGATATATTACATTTGATCCCCTCATCCAAATCATTGATGTAGATTGTGAGTAACTGAGGCCTAAGCACTGATCCTTGCGGTACCCCACTAGTTACAACCTGCCAACCCGAAAATGACCTGTTTATTCCTAATCTCTGTTTTCTGTCCATCAACCAATCCTCAGTCCATGCTAGTATATTACCCCCAATCCCAAGAACCCTAATTTTGTTTAATAACCTCTTGTGTGACACCTTATCAAATGCCTTCTGAAAATCCAAATAAACCACATCCACTGGTTCCCCCTTATCTATTCTGCTAGTTATAACCTCAAAAAACTCTAACAGATTTGTCAAACACGATTTCCCTTTCATAAATTCGTGTTGACTTTGCCCAATCCTAATATTATTTTCTAAGTGCCCTGTTACCACGTCCTTAATAATAGATTCTAGCATTTTCCCTACTACTTATATCAGGCTAACTGGTCTGTATCATATCATAGAATCATAGAAATGTACAGCACAGAAGGAGGCCATTCAGCCCATCTTGTCCGTGCCAGCCGACAAAGAGCTATCCACCCTAATCCCACTTTCCAGCACTTGGTCCGTAGCTTTGTAGGTTACGGCACTTCAAGTGCATATCCAAGTACTTTTTAAATGTGATGAGGGTATCTGCCTCTACCACCCTTTCAGGCAGTGAGTTGCAGACCCCCACCACCCTCTGGGTGAAAACATTTCTCCTGAAATCCCCTCTAAACCTCCGACCAATTACTTTAAATCTATGCCCCCTGGTTATTGACCCCTCTGCTAAGGGAAATAGGTCCTTCCTATCCACTCCATCTAGGCCCCTCATAACTTTATACACCTCAATTAGGTCTCCCCTCAGCCTCCTCTGTTCCAAAGAAAACAACCCCAGCCTATCCAATCTTTCCTTAAGCTAAAATTCCCCAGCCCAGGCAACATCCTCATAAATCTCCTCTGCACCCCCTCGAGTGCAATCACATCCTTCCTGTAATGTGGTGACCAGGACTGCACGCAGTATTCTAGCTGCGGCCTAACTAGTGTTTTATACAGTTCAAGCATAACCTCCCTGCTCTTATATTCTATGCCTCGGCAAATATCCCGTATGCCTTCTTAACCACCTTATCTACCTGTCCTGCTACCTTCAGGGATCTGTGGACGTGCACTCCAAGGTCCCTCTGATCTTCTGCACTTCTCAGTGTCCTACCATTTATAGTGTATTCCCTTGCCTTGTTAGCCCTCCCCAAATGCATTACCTCACACTTCTCCAGATTGAATTCCATTTGCCACTGTTCTGCCCACCTGACCAGTCCATTGATATCCTCCTGCATTCTGCAGCTTTCTTCTTCATTATCAACCACACGGCCAATTTTTGTACCATCTGCAAACTTCTTAATCATACTTCCTAATCATACTTCCTACATTCAAGTCCAAATCATTGATATATACCACAAAAAGCAGAGGACCGAGTACTGAGGCCTGCGGAACCCCACTGGAAACAGCCTTCCAGTCACAAAAACACCCTTCGACCATTACCCTTTGTTTCCTGCCTCTGAGCCAATTTTGGATCCAACCTGCCACTTTGCCTTGGATCCCATGGGTTTTTACTTTCGTGACCAGTCTGCCATGCGGGACCTTATCAAAAGCCTTGCTAAAATACATATAGACTATATCAAATGCACTACCCTCATCGACCCTCCTTGTTACATCCTCAAAAAATTCAATCAAGTTAGTCAGACACAACCTTCCCTTAATAAATCCATGCTGACTGTCCCTGATTAATCCGTGTCTTTCTAAATGAAGATTTATCCTATCCCTCAGAATTTTTTCCAATAATTTTCCCACCACCGAGGTTAGGCTGACTGGCCTGTAATTACTCGGTCTATCCCTTTCTCCCTTTTTAAACAAAGGTACCACATTAGCAGTCCTCCAGTCCTCTGGCACCACACCTGTAGCCAGAGAGGATTGGAAAATGATGGTCAGAGCCTCTGCTATTTCCTCTCTTACTTCTCTCAACAGTCTAGGATACATTTTTATCCGGGCCTGGGGATTTATCCACTTTCAAAGATGCTGAACCCCTTAATACTTCCTCTTTCACTCTGTTTATTTCATCTAATATTTCACACTCCTCCTCCCTGATTGCAATGTCTGCATCGTCCCTCTCCATTGTGAAAACAGACGCAAAGTATTCATTCAGAACCACGCCCATGTCTTCTGCTTCCACACACAGGTTACCTTTATGGTCCCTGTAGTTCCCCGTTTTCTTTCTCCCTCCTTTCTTAAATAGTGGGGTTACATTTGCTACCTTCCAATCCGCTCCTTTCACAACCTCCGGACCTCCCAAAGTGCTTAACAGCCAATGAAATACTTTTGAAATGTAGTCACTTTTGTAATGTAGGAAACGCAGCAGTCAATTTGTACACAGCAAGCTCCCATAAACAGCAACATGATAATGACTAGATAATCTGGGTTTTTTTGTGATGTTGATTGAGAGATAAATATTGGCCAGACACCAGGGATAACAACTCCCCTGCTCTTCTTCGAAATAGTGCCATGGGATCTTTTACATCCACCTGAGAGAGCAGATGGGGCCTTGGTTTAACATCACATCCAAAGAACAGCACCTCTGACAGTGCAGCACTCCTTCAGTACTGCACTGGAGTGTCAGCCTGGACTTTTTTTTTTACTCAAACCTCTGGAGCGGGATTTGAACCCACAACCTTCTGAGCCAGAGGCGAGGGTGCTACCAACTGAGCCACGGCTGACACTCTAAACAGAAATTTATAATGGGAAAAGATATATACGGGAAGTAAAGTTTTGTAGCTAGCAAGTCCATGCAGACATATAGGGGTAGAATTTCCACGAAAGCTCTCCAGATTTCCTGCTGTAACTTTAGCGGAAATCTGGGAGAAGCAGCATTATTATCTGCTTGTGCCGTTTTTCTGGGGTTTCTGCCCAAGTTACAGCATGAGGTTGGGAGAACCACTGCTGACGTTCTACCCCTAGATTTTTAATTTCTTATAGATGTGTTATTCCCGGCACCTAGCACAGAATATACTGGGAGCATCATGGGATCAAGAAATGGATTATCAGATGTTGAAAGCGCATAAAGGGCTGCAGGTTTCGCATAAAGCTGTCCTGTAACTGAGCGGGAAAATGCTGGAGGCAGGTAAGGGGGCACAACTATCCCATTTAGTGGCACAGTTGGAGGTCCTGCTGCATGTGGTCCTGAAGAGAAGGGTGGCTCTTTTTGAACGTGAAGGCTACCAGCAGTAAACAGTAGAGCAGCATGGATGGAGATGGAAGATCAGATGAATTCTACAGCATGGATAAAGACCATTCAGCCCATGCTGGTTCTCTGAAAGAGCTATCTGCTTAGTTCCGTCCCCTGCCCGTTCCCTTTCAATTATTTGTCCACTTGCCTTTTTAAAGATTTATAGATTCTGCTTTCACCGCTGTTTCTGGTAGAGTATTCTATGTCCTAACAACCCTCTGCATAAAAAAAATTCTCCCAACACTCCTAATTCTTTCAGTGATAATCTTATATTTATGCATTCTCCTAAATGATTCACCTACCAATGGAAATAGTTCTCTTCTCTATTTACCTCGAACAAAACCACCTCAGATCTCCTCTTAACATTCTTTGTTTTAAAGAAAAGAGCCACAGTTTTTCCTGTCTGTTCTCATAACTTAACTCTCACTACCCTGGTATCATCCTCGTGAATCTCTTCTGGACATCATTTTAAAATAAGGTGATCAAGCTAGACACAATATTCTAACAGCATCCTAAGCAATGATTTGTATCGGTTTAGCATCACCTCTTTGTATCGGTTTAGCATCACCTCTTTGCTTTTGCACTCGATGCCCTATTTTTTTTTAAAAACCTGTGTTTTTTTTAACAGCTTTATCAACTAGCCGTTTTGTTTTTAAAGATTTGTGTATCACAACCTATAAGTCTTTCTGCTCCTTTATTTCTTTTAAAACTTTACCCTTTAGTGTATATGGTCTCTTCTTATTTTTCCTCCCAAAATGTGTCACTTCAGTTTTCTCCACATTAAATTTCATCCGACATCATTCTGTCCAATCTGCTAACTTGTCTATGTCCCCCCTGAAGTCATTTACAGTCCTTTTTGCAGTTAACCATGCTCCCTGTTTTGTGTTGTGTTTAAATGTTAGTATTTTATCCCCTATACACAAGTACATTGAGAAGAGCAATGGTCCTAACCCGGGGGAACGCCGCTGTTTAAATCCCTGCAGTCTGAAAAACATCCATGAACTACTACTTTCTGTTTTCTATCCTTCAACCAGCTTCCTATTCATACTGTCACGTTCCTTTTAACAACGTGCGTCTTTAATGTTATCAACAAGTCTCCTTTTCAGCGCCTTATCAAACGCCTTTTGGAAATCCATATACACAATACCCACTGCATTTCTTTTATCAATATACTCCTCAAAGAACTCTATTAACTTTGTCAGACATGACTTACCTTTTACAAATTCATGTTGGCTGTCCTTAGTTAACCCATATCTTTCCAGGTAAATATTAATTTAATCTGTTATTATGGCCTCTAAAAGCTTACCAACTATGGATGTTAGACTAACTGGTCTATAGTTACCTGGTATATTTCTTTCTACCTTTTTAACAGCTGTTACATTGCCAACCGTCCAATCCTCTGGCATAACTTTCATATCCAAAGGATGTTTGCAAAATTGTGTTCAGAGTCTCTGATATTTCTAATAGCCTGAACCTAGGTGAGGAAGAAATTTGCTTTGATTTAATTTAACAATGTTGGCTTACATAGCACTTTAACTGTAATTCACTCCAAACTTGGTGCACCATCACAGATGGAGAATTCACTGCACTTTGCCAGCTGTTCATCTTTCTAAATGTAGAGCCATACTAATGTTATTCCTACCATATCAAACTTCTTACCAAGTGGCCCATTAAATATGGCAATCTACAAACACCGAGTGTGCTTCCAACACAAGGAATCTTAAAATAAAGTCTCTTCAAATACAGATGTATTATCGGATATATTTTCTTCTAGTCACTAATCTGAGCAAAAAAGTCAGTGCAAAAACAGAAATGCAAGGAAGTCATTTTGGGTTCCACCAGCACCACTCGGCTCATACCTCATTACAGCCTTGGTCCAAACATGGACACAAGACCTGAATTCCATAGGTGAGGAGAGAGTGACTGCCCTTGACATCAAGACAGTATTTGACCGACTGTAGCAATAAGCAGCCCTGGTAAAACTGAAGTCAATGGGGATCAGGAGCAAAATTCTCCAGTGGCTGGAGTCATATATGGCACAAAGGAAGATGGTTGTGGTTATTGGAGGCTAATCATCACAGCCCCAGAACATCACTGCTGGACTTACTCAGGGCAGAGCCCTAGGCCCATCTATCTTCCACTACTTCATAAATAATCTTCTCCATTATGTCTGAAGTGGGGATGTTCGCTGATGATTGCACAATGTTCAGCTCCATTCGCAACTCCTCAGATAATGAAGCAGTTTGTGCCTGCACGCAGCAAGACCTGGACAACATTCAGGCTTGAGCTGATAAGTGGCAAGTAACATTCGCGCCACACAAGTGCCAGGCAATTAGCATCTCCAGCAAGAGGGAGCCTAACCAACTCCCCATGACATTCAATGGCATTACCATCGCCGAATCCCCCACCATCAACATCTGGGGGGTCACCATTGACCAGAAACTGAACTGAACCAGCCAATTAAATGCCGTGGCTACTAGAGAAGGTCAGAGACTGGGTATTCTCCAGCAAATGGCTCACTTCCTGACTCCTCAAAGTCTCTCCACCACTTACAAGGCACAAGTCAGGTGTTTGATGGAATACAACAACACTCAAGAAGCTCGACACCATCCAGGACAAAGCAGTCTGCTTGATTGTCACTTCATCCACTAGCCTAAACATCCACCATTGGCCTACTGTGGCTACAGTTTGTACAACCTACAGTTTGCAGTGCAGCAACTCGTTAAGGATTCTTTGGCAGCAACTCCCAAAACCTCAACCTCCACTACCTGGAAGGACAAGGGCAGTAGGTGCATGGGAACACCATCACCTCCAAGTTCCCTCCAGGTCTCACACCATCCTGACTTGGACATATATCATCATCCCTTCATCATCACTGGGTCAAAATCCTGGAACTCCCTACCTAACAGCACTGTGAGAGTACCACACAGACTGCAGAGGTTCAAGCAGGTGGCTCACCACCACCTTTTCAAGGCCAACTAGGGATGGGCAATAAATGCTGGCCTTGCCAGTGACGCCCACATCTCAAAAATGCATTTTTTTTTTATTGCCTTTTTGACTTATATTAATGATCAGAAGAAAATATACTTACATAACAGTCATGCTTAATTAGAAACCACTCTGTTTTAAACACAGACATACAAAATGAATTGCTTTCCATGAGAAATATATTATCAGGGCAAAATAAATTAGAAAAAAAAGAGTAAGTATGCTTACAAAATACAAAATAAAGTCTGATCTGCAAATATTTTGTGAAAACTGCAGTCATTTTACTGTGTTAACTTAAATTAAATGATAAATGGCCTACATTTTTCAATTGCCATTATTTTAACACTGGGGCCAACACATTAAAATAATGGGCTACTGCGAGCATTAAAGTAACGTTGATTGAAAATTCCTTGTTAATATCACTTACTGAGCTATTCTGCAAACATTTTAATACACAAAGTAACATCACATTGAGTACAATGTGTGCACCTTCATATGGTAATCGCCCACATGCTGTTCCTTATTTGCATGCTTTCAATTGGGTGTGTTCTTCAGTCAGTCACGTATGGTTCCCCCTTAGCCCAGACTTGTTTTACTGCCTGTAGAGATTGTTTACCGAAAAAAATGTCAGTTCAACCTGAAGGATTAAAGTTTTGTTTTTGAATTGCAGAAATATTTCTTAACCCTTCTGCTACTGAACTTAAAAATATATATCCTACCACAGAATAGCCTTAATGGTCTGTAATGTAGCATAAAATAAAAACAGAAATGCTGGAAATACTCAGCAGGTCAGGCAGCATCTGTGGAGAGAGAAACAGAGTTAACGTTTCAGGTCGATGACCCTTCGTCAGAACTGGGTTCATGGTCATATCCATAAGCCCTGCCAATGATGCTCCATATTGGCTAATTGAAGGCACATTTAATGGCAGGCAAAGGTGGGACTCAAATCTTGGCCCTCAATGGCCTATCACTGGAACTAGTTCTGATGGTTACCTTAGAATGATTGTGTTTGTTTTATTAAGACAGTGGTCTAATGTAAATTATATTGTAAATTAAATAACCATAAAGATAGCAAGGTTCTAAATCATATGTTATTTATATTTTTTCCTGTTATTTCTTCATTGTAATGTAGTAATGCTCAGTGCAGCTAATAGAATTAGGGAAATGTTCAGCTCTCTAATGGCTCTCCCCCCTCCCCCACATTGATTGGCTTGGCTTGGCTTGGCTCTCCACTATAATTGATTTCTGTCAGATCGGCTCCACAGATGGGCTCCCCAGAACGGCAAGCTACGCATCAATGTTTGGATTGCAATGGCAGCTTGCCACTTCCATGGAAATGCGGCCCGACCATCAAAATGGTTCGGGCCTCTCGCTAGTTACATCAGACGTGCATTGCAATCAGTCCACCCTCCGCCTACCCAATGTACACTCCGCTTCAAAATGGCCCCTAGGACAGGAGAAAGTGAAGGCAACAAAATAGGGAAATGTTCACAACTGCAAACCTTGCTCCATTTACAAGATTATCTGAACAAACCAAATATCTTTTGAATTAGTTTTAGTGTAAAATATGACTATAATTTTCCAGAAGTCCCTAGAAACATCATTAAAGCACAAATCAAAACAACTTCTAGTACCAATTACACCAAAGTGCAATGAAGAAATAACTGGAAAAAATATAAATGACAGATATGATTTAGCACCTTGCTATCTTTATGGTTATTTAATTTACAATATAATTTACATTAGACCACTGTCTTAATAAAACAAACACAATCATTCTAAGGTAACCATCAGAACTAGTTCCAGTGATAGGCCATTGAGGACCAAGATTTGAGTCCCACCTTTGCCTGCCATTAAATGTGCCTTCAATTAGCCATTATGGAGCATCATTGGCAGGGCTATGGATACGACCATGAACCAGCCGGTTTGGACTTCCTGGCTAAAAGAAGGCACCATCTGGTGGAAAGACAGAAAAAGAGCATAAAATGGAGGAAAGGATAAATTGTCAGCATCCTGTGCGATGTGCAGAAGTTAAAGTTTCTAATAATAAAGATTTGTAAATTAGTGCAATAAACCATGGAACTGCACTTGTTCTTCAAACTGATTGAACAGACCTCTGTCAGTTGGATAGTTCCGAATTAGGTCCAGGCGTGTTTCATTAACCAATGAGTGAAGAAGCAAGGGTTTTATAATGTGCAACAGCAGAGAAAGACCAGTGCTGAATTTAACAATTCCACATGTGAAACACATGGAAATGACATCATTCACTGGTCCTAGTACATGCCACAGAATCCCAGATGTAAATTTCTTTGCATGACTAATAATGAAAATCAATGGGAGTTGCTGCCCATGAAAACATTTGCATAAGGGTTTCCAAAATACAAAGTTTGGTTTCAAATCGGATTATAAATACCCTTCAATTTTAATGAAGCAACCTAAGAATCAACAACCGTTGAGCTGTTCCCCACTGAGAGAATTATTCATTGTCTTGAACTCATATTGTTATGGAATTGTAGTAAAATATGGTACCTTATGCAAATCAAATGCAAAACTTGTCAGATTCTGCAGTTTAACTGTAATCAGTGATACGTGGTATTAATGTAAAATGTTATTTAAATTATATAATAACATTGCAAAGAATAATTTTCTTTTCCACTAAGGAGATGAGTAAGTAGCCTTTGTGCAAGTCTATACATTATACAGACACACTGGAATCATGTATACGAGCCTGACATTGCCTAAGTTTACTGTGTGAGCTCCCTCAATGTGCTCTGTGTTCATGGGTTAGTGTGCAATCCTGTTTATTCCGCAATAACTGTGGAGAAATGAAGATGTTTCTATGTTTTTTAAGATGTTCTCACCCATGTATACAGGAAAAATACAGGGAAAATATTATTCCAATGTTGCGACAAACAGCCTTTAGATTATTAATTGTTTGTTTGCTGTTCTCTTTGCTTTGCTGTTGGGTTTCTTTGTATATGTAACTGTAGATTTTCACAGCTCAGTGACAGAGTATATTTATACTGATCAATAAATGAATTGTAACAAAGTTTCACATTCAATTTTTATATCAAAAATATCAGTTTATGCAGTAACTTTGAGATTCAATTAATTCTCAAATGGCAGTTGGATTAAAGTCTTGAGTTAATTAATAAACATCTCAGTGATTTTTGAAATTCTTGCTACTCTCAGGCCCTTTCCCATATTAAACCTTCACTGTAATGAATTTCAATAAGTCTCTTTTTGGCCCCAAAACTAAAGTTATTTTTTTTCTGCATTTATCCGTTGGTGCCTCAAGTACAGATCAATTGTGGCCACTTCACGTTGCTTAGGGACAAGAGTCTCTATACCATCACTTCATTTAAACATGGGTTCATTTTCCAAGAAATCCAGTAGGGAATTCAGAAGAAACTTCTTTACCCAGAGAGTAGTGAGAATGTGGAACTCGCTACCACAGGGAGTGGTTGAAGCGAATAGTATAGATGCATTTAAGGGGAGGCTGGACAAGCATATGAGGGAGAAGGGAATAGAGGGTTACGCTGATAGATTTAGATGAGGAAAGTTGGGAGGAGGCTTGAGTGGAGCATAAACGCCGGCATGGACTGGTTGGGCCAAATGGCCTGTTTCTGTGCTGTATATCCTATGTAATCCTATGTAATCCCAGACCAGTTCCAATCATTTTGACATACTCTCCTTATTTTGTACTCTCATGGTTGGGAGTACCAACTTCATTGATAGAGGGAACAATACTGAAGAATCACCAAATAAGGGTTTCTGCCTCTTAAGCAGATGGTATTTATATACATACAAATAGTAAGCATGCAAGCATTACTTACACATGGAATAAAACGTATACAATTGGCCCTGGTGGTGGAGCTGTTTGTGTACCAGTGGAATATTAACATTAGGTAGGATGTTTGGTTACCCCCATGATACTTGGTGAGATCCCAGTGTTGCTCATATCGAGTGAAGTGGCAAGTGGAGGACAGGCATGTCCCCACAGGAGGGAGACAAAAATCAGAAGGCAATTCACCCAGCCTGCTCTTGGTTAGGCCTCACTCGCCAGTTATAGAGCAGCATTGGTAGAGATCTGGAAGCAGGTCACCTGCCCTTCCGGTCAGCTCCAGAGTTATACCTGACATAGAAAGAGATTAAAAGAACAGGAGGGAAAAATTATTTTTTTTGAGCATTCTGTGCAAGAGTTAAATATCAGAGTGGACAGTATCGAAAGAAAGACTCATGTATAAAAAGTACAGTGGAGCTGATCTATAACAGATAAAATGCAACTGAAATATCAACTAGAGAAACCTGTGACTAAGTAGCAGTGAAATGCTACACACATAGCCTCTATCCGAAGGAGATACATTAAACCTTTGTAGATGCTGAATCCATCGAGGGAAATTGATTTGTTCAAAACCTGCGCAACAGGATTCACAGAAATCTGAAGTGACACAATGATCATATTGCGTCATTAAAGAAAAAAGGATGGTCAGGACCTGGGTATATGAGCTATGCACAGAACAAGAAACGTTGCGCAAGCATTTGAAGAAGCTTAACTAATATTTAGGTGCCATTTTACAACTAGCTCAATTGCCAGTAACAAAATGAAGATAGATCAATTTAGAATAGAGTGTAAGAAACTATGGAATTAATGTACATATCAGAGGACAAGAACAATGAAGCATTGAATAAATTAAACTGATGAAGGAACTTAATCAACTTTTAAATGAGTGAATTCGCCATCCTTTTTAATAGTAATTAGGATTTGAGTGGATGCCATTAAAGTTTTCTGTCTTATTTGTCAGTGCATAAGGATGCAGGATTAAAATGTAAAAGGTGCTCCCCCAAGAAAATCTAAAGAGAAAAACAAGCCCAGGAACAGAACAGGACTCGGGCGGAGCTGGAGCTGGGCGAGCAGCAAACTGCCCCGACATTGCCAGCGTGAGGCCCGGGCGATTTTAACACCCGGGTCTCATTTGTACAAGATTGACGGGCTACCCACCCTATCACGTTGGGAAATGCTCAGCCATCCCATTTTCTCTGCGCAACTTCCAGCAGGCTGCCTGATGCCTATTTAAAGCAGCAATGTACCTGCTTTCACACTTTGCTGTCATACAGCTACAAGGAGGGGAATCTCAGAAATGAGTCAGAGAGCTGGTTTTCAGATATATCCCTGGAGGAGGAAGTCAGGGCAAAGAGGGAGGTCCTGTTCCCCAGCACCCCTGAGAGCATCTCCAGGGCCACTATGCAGCAGGTCTGGACAGAGGTGGCTGAGAGGGTCAATACCAGCAGCATCACCCCCAGGACCTGACTTCAGTATACAAAGAGGTTGAATGACCTCACAAGTGCACCACTCTCAACAATTCTCTCCTCACCATCACATCCTTCAGCATTCAATCACAAGGGCACACTGCAACACCTCTTTTTCTCATTCCAAACACATTCATCTCTTCCTTTGGTGTCGTCACACCAGACAATGACAGCATTCTCTTCTCATATCCTCGCATTTTCAGAACTAGCAACTCCTCCCAGGACTCCTTCCTCACTTCACATTCCACACACTTGGCTTTACACTCATCACCTCCCCATTCTCATTCCATCTTCTCAGTGCAATCCTAACTTTGTCCCTTTTTGTTTTCCTCTAGGTCCTTCTCAGCCCCTGCACCCTGATGAAGGAGACATCTTGGAGGAGGACAAGCCTCCTGAGGATGCACTGTAATGCGCTCCATCCTTCCCAAGCACCAGCACAGATAGTGGCCCTCTGCGTGGGTTAGACAGTGAGGTAGAGGGGTCTGCACGTGGTGAAACACCCAGCATGTGTGAGCAGTAGCAGGTTCTGGTGGCAGGGACAGCCCAGGAGAGAGCTCACTGGAGGGCGAGGCCCTCTCCCAGCTCTGTTCAGCAGGCCAGACATGAGGACTTCAAGGGCCCAGCCATCAAAAAAAAACGGGAGAGGCGCAACCTCCTGATACACCAGATTGATCCAAGAAACTGCCTCGGCCTGTATACCCTGTGTGCTGAGTATGGCCTCCTATGAGCAGCTCCCCTCATCTGCTGTCTTCTAATATGCCGAGCTGCTGCTCATGCTGGTTGCTGAGGCCGTTGTTCCTTTTGCACCACTCTTCCTCTATCCAAATCAAACTGGCTACAATAAGCAGATAAAGTTTACTGAGAGAAAGTAAGGCAAAAAACATCTGAGAAAGAAGTAACCTGGAAGCTGGAAACTCTCCTGGCAATCCAAACAGCACAATGACACACAAATCCTAGCATCCAATTACCTGCAGCTGGGTGCCTCTTTAAATACTGCTTCCACTGTCTCGGTGAGACCAATCCCACTAGGTTCTACTGATGGGTTGGGCGCTGGGCAGGACTTCCCGTAATTTCAAGTTAAAATGGCATTGGGGTCCTAGTAACGCCACAGCACCTCAATTTGCAGGTGTTCATCAGGCCCCTGCCTGTCTATGGTGGGCGCCACAGCTGACTAAAAAACATGCACAATTAAAATGGAGGCTGACAGGTATTCAGTGGTACATTCTCTGCGGCGATTTTAACTGCCACCCCACCACATGGTGGGTTAAAATCATCCATACAAAGTAAACAAACTTACAGGTTACGAATCAGAGGAACACAAAATAACTCAAAACATATCCGAAAACTATGACAAAAGCAAGTGAACGGGGATAGAAAATAGACTAAAAACTTTCCATCAAAGAATAAACTCGGCTAAGCCTTTTGAGAATTACAGTAGTACTATTGTACAACATTTAAAAACAGCATGATTGCTGCTATTTACCTTAGACTGGAGCAATACAGATTTTGTCAATCTGATCCTTGGAGTTCTTTAAATTTTGTTGTAGAGAACAGCAGCAAGTAACAAACATTATACAAAAAATGACAGAAAATGACAGGAAAAAATCAATTGGTCCGTCAATCTTAACTTGTCACTACATAGTGCAACCTACAAGCACTACAAATCTCATCCCACCCTCACAGTCACACATCTCTTGGGTGAGGCAAAAGAACAGAGAAAAAGCCTTCGGCCAATTTAGGAAAAAATATTGGGAAATTCATCTCTGATCCCCCAAGGCAATCAAGCAAGGTGCAGGTGACCATGGCAATTGGTATCACTAATCAACGTTAATCATCCTATCTTCCATAACTCAAGATGTCTTTCACTCGCAGGAACTTGTCCAGATCCCTTTGGAATACCTGCAGCAAATCCACTCTCACCGCATGTTCTGGTAAACTATTCTAGAGGTCAACAACTCCCTGAAAAAAAGTACTTCCTAACCTAAATCTATGGTTTTGTAACTTGAACTAATGCCCCCTATTCCTCCTTGCTGTCTGGCATTGTGCGCAGGCTCGCTGGCAGGCAGCCTAGTGCACTGTTTGTCACACCCAGCCATCAGTCTTCTTCTATATGCTGGGCCCTAGAAGTCAGTATCTGTGCCCTCTACAGCAGGGCCAGAATGCGAGTTGGTCCTCAAGTGAGCTGGTTCCTGGGCCATCATATCTCTCTGCCCTTGCTCCTATGCACTCTGGAGGCCTCAATGCAGATCCCTCTAGCTAACCCTCTACACTACACAGGGTGCCAGTTTCTGAGCTGCTGCCTGCAAGAGTAAGGTCGAGCAATGGTGTGCACTTTAGAAGGCTCTCCTCCTCTTCCTCTGCTCCACTGGACCTGAAAAGGGAAGAGAAGGACAGGGGTTAGCAGTTAGTGCCAAGGGTAAGCAGAGATAGATGAGCGTCAGCTCAAAGCAGCACCTCTTTGACATTAAGAATGTGTATAGGGAGGGATTTCAGTGAGAAGAGAGAGAGATAGGTGCAGAATGTGCCAGTAACAGCAGAAGAAGGTTAAGTAAAGTGCGCTATAATTGGAGGAGAGTGATAGGAAGCAGGGGAGGGAAGTCTTGTGAGTGCAGGGGCTACAGGTGCTGAATTGTGTTAAAAAAAAGCACTGGGAGATGGTGGTGACCTGTTGCAACCAAGTCCCTGCTGCTTTCTGGTGGGCTCCACCGAAGTTACAGCCCGAGTCTGGTGGAATCGCCGAGGAATTTCAGGGTCATTATATTGTAATAATGACCCTGTTAATTGTGTTATCTGGTTTGAGAGTGGAGCAGTTAAATGGTCCACATTATATTATACCAAGTGCAATCCTGAGTGTTGACGCTGTAATCCACAGGCAAGAACCTTCATCCTGTCGCACTGCTCATGAGCAAACATTCCTCATATCCCTGTTGGAGCACTAAATTTACACGAATATTACATAGAAATTGCACAGCACAGAAAACAGGCCATTCGGCCCAACTGGTCTGTGCCGGTGTTTCTGCTCCACACGAGCCTCCTCCCACCCTACTTCATCTCACCCTATCAGCATATCCTTCTATTCCTTTATCCCTCATGTACTTATCTAGCTTCCCCTTAAATGCATTTAGATCTTAAATTGTGCAATTAATCCAACATCAACTTATCCGCCCTTGCTTTCTTCTTACCACAGAAAAGTAATATTAGGAATATAGTTGTGAGGTAAAGCCTGTTATGTAAATACCAACTTAAAACAGAGTTTAAAGAACTAGCTCTGCAGGTTTAAAGCACTTACACAAGCAGTAATATAATTACTGCTGTAATCATCCTGTAATCATAAATCATGGAGGAAAATATCCAAAGTTAATGAAACTGGAAGACTAGTTTCAAGCTTTATAAATGTAAGAAAAATAGTTTAAGCATTGCTATAGCAGTGCATTGGCACACCAACACATTGGACCAGGGAGTGGTAGGGTATGGTTCTGTGTCCATGACTTTCAAACTCGTGAGCTCTGATCTCAGGACATTAGGACCAGATTCCAAACCTACAGTGGACAGGTCATCTCTTGGTGGACAATACATATCAGCATCATCAGAGACCTGGCATCAGGTGACCTGCATGCCCTGTCACTGGGGAATGGTACATGGCACTGGGAGCTGGGAAATAAGAGAAGGGAGAATATAACATTTAAAAGGGACAAAAGAACATTCTAAAACGTTATGCTTGCTCTTTGACATCACTGTCTTATAGCAGTGAAAAATTAAAAACATCTGACAGAATAAATCAAGCAGAAAGCAGCTGCTGGAACATTGTAATTGGTGGGATGTAGAACAGAGATATCCCCAATGACTACTACTACTGTCAAGTTTTTTTAATGTTTGTGGCTTGTAGTTGACACCAGTAGCCTGGGATAAAAATAATCCTTGCCGTATATTTCTAAAGTGTGCAATGGTAGATTTCTTTCCCTGATGGTTTTTACTCAAGTTAAATATCTCACCTTTAGTGATGTGGTGGCAGTGTGTCGGTGCTGCAACGAGCAGTGTCACAGGATGAAAGATCCTGTGCACCTCAAATTTCTGATCTATGCCAGAAGAAATACCAACTTTAGACTAAAGGGCTGATTCCTTGATCGGGTGCTCTCTGAGTAATGATGCTCACAAGGATTGCTGGTTGAGAAATCACAGGCCCACAACCCCTGATTTCCTACCATTACTTAAATTGACCAAAAATTAAGTGCTCCTGGCCGACGGTTTCCCGACCAATGCTCCCTGTAAATATTTCTTGCTGGGAGCACCTGATTTAGAAATCAGTTAATAACTGCTTCTCCACAGGGAAGGAGGAACATTGAAGATCATCCTGGGAGTCTTGTGCATCTCATTGTGCCTTACTGGCCAGATTCCATCCACTTTTCTTTAGGCTTCTCCTTCCTCCTGCACCTGAACTCCAACAACAAACGCTTTACCCTTATCCTATTCCTGCTCCATTGTGTATGCATAATGGCTACTGTCCTGGAATCGAATACCACTGCTCCCCTCCCCACCCTTTACCAGCCCTACCCTCTTCTCTTTCCTCCTGCTCCATTTGGCATTTCCTAAACTCCCCTAATTCTCCCCAACTTAGCTCCCCACATCCTCTTCTATTCCGTTAGACTCCACTCTCTCTGTTGACCCAGCCTATTGTTCCTCCTGAGCTGGTTTAGTATCATTCTGCCTCAAGATTGACTTCTTCTGCTGAGCCCACTCTACCCCAGTAGCGATCCTAACTGCCTATTTCCCTCCCAGCACCTCCCCCATCTATCTCACTTCCCTAGATCAATTCTCCTCTCCATACCACCCTTCACTGCCTTAACTCCTACTGAACTTCTCAGCAAATCTTCACTCATTCCTCTCATCCCGTCCAATGGTACTTTGGCCACCATTCCCCCCCACATCACCTTGCAAAATGTCCGCTCTCTTGTGAATAAGGCACTTCCCATCTACAACCTCATCCTGGAAGAATGTTGTAATATCCTGGCCTTTGCTGAAACCTGACTCACTACTGGTGACCCTTTAGCCCTCAGCCCAGCTCTTCATCACACCATGTCCCTTGCCCATACTGCCAGTGGTGGTGTGGCGTTCATATCGAGGCCATTGCAATGTGGCTTCTGCATGTACTTTCCAATCTGAGCCCTTCACGCCCAGCTTCCTCATTTCCCCTCCACCTAACTGTGCCCTCAGCTTTCCTGTTCTTTGCATTTCTCCTCCATCTTTTGTTCAGCCCTTCTCACTTACCTTATCCAGCAATTACTCTCTCAATCCCTCTCATCCCAGTTCCTGCCCTCTTCACTATGTACATGCTACTGCTGAACATGTATTCAGAAGCACATGGTCACCTTCCACATGTATGCTAATAGCATCAACTCTGCCTTGCTACATTCTCCATTGACCCAAAGGTTGCTGCCATGTGGTCTAATTGCCAGTCCAATATCAAAATATCAATGAACCAAAACTTCCTCATATTCTAATATTAGTAAAAACTGTAGCCATCTTCTTTGGCACCCAACAGCACCTATAAACCTCTGTCCTCACGGGCATCAAGTCCCCAGCTAGCATCTCAAGCTGAGTCAGGAAGCAAGGAACCTTGGTGTTGTACTCAATGTTAAGTTCAGCTTCCTCTACCATAGCTACCTCTACTACCTTCACATTATAGCCTGCTTCTGTCCTATTTATTCACTTCTGGTACTGAAACCCTGGTCCACACCTTTATCACTCAACCAAGTAAAAGAAAATTGGGTGGCATATAAAATGGATTACCAATTCACTATCGCTCATTTTGCACTACTGCCCAAGACTAATTTCACCCCCATATTTTGTTTAAAATTACTGGGCACTAAGCAATGGATGACAAAACATGCGCATTTTCTTATCAGACTACAAATGATTTGCTGATATTTTCTTTGACATATTTGTAAGTTATTACTATTGTGCTGTTTGCCCATTATATATCTGTAAAAGAAGCATAACTCCTGATCAATGTGGCAAAGTATTAAAAGAACATACTGCCACCTGCTGGAATACTGTGGTGATTCTCTGGCTGCTGTTGGCTTGGAATTTATAATCATTCTAAATCCCAGTTTGCAGTAAAGAGTATTAAGGATAGCTTTTACACAAACACACACGTGTAAAAGCTATCTTAATACTCCCTACTGCAAACTGTGATTTATATATGTAGTATTTTTGCTTTTAATTGGTGTGACGTAACTTTCAGGGCTGATGAGACATCAGCAGTATCCGTAGATCAAATAGGATAAAATAAATGAAACAATAGGACATTTCCTGCCTTAGTTTAGAAGAAAAAATTTCTTCTTGAGGGAGTTTTTCTTTTTCAGAAAAATGTAGTAAGCAAGGCCCTTCTTTGTTACAAAACCTTATTGTCACGACCTTACCTGTTATACATCAAGGGTGAATTTATACAATGTGTAGTCAGGGTGTGAATGAACAAGCCATTTAACAAAGAATTGATCTTTTGTTACCAATATGCCATATTGAATTAATGCTAGTACAGATCATTTCAGTTCTTCCAAACATATTTTACACTGTATATCAACTACTTGTCTATACATTTATAGACAGATGGATAGTGATAGGATAGAGAAGAAAACAAACTTACAATTTTATATTTTTATAATGTAATTTTCACAAAAATGTGTAACTACTATCCATATACAGAGACCACATTAATAGCATCTTCAATTGTAAGGTCACAATTACTTTGAAAGAAATTAGAGTGAAAGTAAAAATCCAGGCAAAGATAACCTGTTATGGTAATATTCACAAGATCGCAGCATAATTATGGATGAGGAAGGCCATTCGGCCATCTTAATTCATCTATCCAGAATAACCGTAGTCCCTGTATTGCAGCATCTAATTGTTTCTTAGATTCCACGTCCACTACTTTTATCTGGCAGTCCATTCCAAGTGATCACCGTTTGTGTGAAAAATTTCCTGATATCAGTGCTAAATTTACCTTTTACTTGTTTGAACTTGTGTCCCCATTTCTTAATTTAAACTTCAAATATTCCAGATTTACTTTCCCCATCATATATACCTCCACTTGGCCTCCCAATTGCCTTCTATTGAGGCTGAAAAGCCCACATTTCTACTCTTTACTCATTATGCTGAGCCTTGACACTAGGGATCAGCCTCATAGCTTTTCTCTGGACTGCTGCCACTGTCTATCACTCATGTTTCTCCATGACCAGAACTGTTGATTGTTGCACTAAATTGGTTGGACATGTTGAGCATTGAGTCAAAGATGCCTAGGTGTCTCATCCTGTTATTTTAACACTATTCATGGCGTGACATGCATCACCCATTTTCCCTTCCGATGTGTAGCTGTTCATTCTTAGCTGAATTAAATTTCATCTGCCATTGCCGTCACATACATACCTTGTCCAACTCATTCTGTAACTTGAGCTGCATCTTCTGATTGGTTCCAATCTACTAATACCTCCCCCAGTATCCAGTGACTCCCCCAAAATGATTGCCAGTGCTGTAAAAATATCCTCAGCATTCTAGGATAAATACCCATCCCTTTTTTAGGCCTTTTAGCCGGTCTAGTATCTTCCAGCTGATTTATTTATGAGTTATTGAGTTTACCTATTTTTGTTTGGTGAGGGTATATTGCTCATGCATGCCTAGAGGGAAAAATCATTGAGTATACCATCTTGTGCTCAATTCCACACAGATATCCATCTTTTATGGTTCTCACCTCTTCAGTACTGAAAGACTTTGTTATAATTTGCTGGTGCGGTTGTGCTTTTCTAGGTCTCCCTTTTAACACATTCCTATATTAATTCTAGTGAATTCCTCCCCTTTTCTTCATGCATTTTTTTCCTACAACACCATACATTCATATACCACCTTAACATACACTCCTTACTTGTGCCTTGTAGATGGTGGAAAGGCTTTGGGGATCAGAGGTGAGACACTCACCACAGAATACCTAGCCTCTGACCTGCTCGTTGCCACAGTATGTGTGGCTGGTCCAATTAAGTTTCTGGTCAATGGTGAGCCCCAGGGTGTTGGTGGGGGATTCAGCGATGGTAATGCTGTTGGATGTCATGGGGCAGTGGTTAGACTCTCGCTTGTTGGAGATAGTCATTGCCTGGCACTTGTGGCACGAATGTTACCTGCCACTTACCAGCCCAAGCCTGAACATCGTCCAGGTCTTGTTGCATGCGGGCATGGACTGCTTCATTAGCTGAAGAATTATGAATGGCACTGAACACTGTGCAGTCATCAGCAAACATCCCCATTTCTGACCTTATGTTGGAGGGAAGGTCATTGATGAAGCAGCTGAAGATGGTGGGGCCTAGGACACTGCCCTGAGGAACTCCTGCAGCGATGTCCTGGGGCGGTGATGATTGACCTCCAACCACCACAACCATCTTCCTTTATGCTAGGCAGGACTCCAGCCAGTGGAGAGTTCTCTTTTCCCCCCCTCCCCGATTCCCATTGACTTCTGTTGACTCAGGCTCCTTGATACCACTCGGTCAAATGCTGCCTTGATGTCAAGGGCCGTCACTCTCACCTCTGGAATTCAGCTCCTTTGGTGGGGAAGTAGAGAGGTTTAGGGAGGGAATACCAGCGTTTCAGGCGTAGATGGCTGAAGGCAAGGACAGTACTGGTGGTGTGAAGGGAGTGGGGTTAGGGATGCACAGGAGTCTATAGTTGGAGGAACGCCACATTTGAGGGCTGTAAGGCTGCAGATTAAGCTGTAAAAGACCGTCACCAAACCCTGTATAAGTAGTACTGATAGAACAAATGAGAAATTTTATGTTTCAAAATGCTAAAGCTGCAAAGTATTTAAATATGTTCACAAAAAGGCTGCTTTCTTAGAGACAAAGTTTATAATAGTCCAATTAGCAGGTACTCTGGACATGAGGAATGTTTGCAGCTATTAATGGAGGTGGGAAGTTGAATGAGTCATCCGAGGCTAAAATTACTTAGCCCATCAGCACCAGTGAAATGGATTAAAGTAACTAGAAATGGGGAAAATTGAATCTCTTGCTCTTTTGATGAGCTGGAGGAAATGGTCTTCTGTAGCTGTAAGGAGCATCAAACCCAGCAAAATGGCTGAACATATATCCAGGCTTTATGTAACGCAGGCAAGTAGAATGCACTGACTCCCTAATTGGTAGCAATATTCTCATCTACAAATCCCTCCATGGGCTTACCCGACCTACCTAATTTCTCTCACTTTCATTAAGAGGATTTCGCACTCCAGGCATTTTCGTGCAACCAAAGTGTTTGGTAAGACAACTGGTACAAGTTCTGACCGAAGAACATTGCCACAAAAATAAACTGCTCCAAATGGAAAATCCATTACAAAGCTGACAAAGCAATGAAAAGGACTGTAAAACTTAAAGGATTGGGGGGAAAGAATTATATGGCTTTCACATGGGAATAGAAAAGTTAAGTAATTTGCCTTGTGCCAATTGCAGTCTAACATTTCATATTTGAGATGGAACTACTTACTCCCACTGCTCAAAACACAACCAATATATTTGAACAAACGAGTTTTGACTTTCCCTACTCTTTACCTTCTTGCAAATATCACAAAATACAAGTTTTCTTTTTGTTTTTATTTTTCTGTAAAAATGTATGACCACATGCAGACTAAAAAACAGTCTAACAAAGTAATCACCACAGTTTTAACAAATGAACTCTTACTTAAATATACCCAGTGTCCATTTTCATTGTATAAAAATAAGGCATATTTCTACAGCAATCTCCTTTCAAATTCTGTAGAAGAGAAAAACTCTGCATACATAAATTTGTCCATGGTTAACTGTACACTGTCAAATAAAGTATTTCTATATTTCTGAAAGTGTGCAAATTCTTTTCCGTTAGTTTTTCCTTTGCATAAACCAAAGAACTTTGTTTTTAAACAAACCCCTTATAAAAAGCATCATTTACAAGTCAATACACTACACATTTAACGTAATTACATTTAGCATTAATTTTTAAATTAGCTCTTCAGTATTTACCGACGATGCCTGCTGTGTCCTGAGTGACTACTGCTGTGATGCTTGCTTTTATGGGATCTTTCATAAGATCGCGATCGCTCATGTCTATCCCTATGATGCTCTTTGTCATGCCGTCGTTTCTTCACAGGATCACAGCGGTCTCTGGATTTACTACGGGTGCGTGATCTACTGTGGGATTTCTTCCTCTTGTGACCATGCCTAACAGTAACCTTTGTTTCCTCACTGCGATGAGGTTTCGACTTGATGTGTGGCGATGTGTGATTGTGACGTCGACGAGGGGACATACTGCGACTATGGGATCTGCTCCTTGATCGGGAACTGTACGTCCCAGATCTGCTTCTTCTATTGTAACTAAAGGAAATAAAAAACAAATTAAAACACAAAACAGGCTTTTCCCACAGATACTTTAAAAATATTAACTTGGGCAAGGTACTGGAGGACAACCAGCACCAATTAAACTTTATCCCCAAGTTGGTTTTGTCAGGAGGGAAGAGAAAAAAAAACTTAGCAGAAATCCTTGGGATAGATAAGTGTAAAGACACAAGGACAGATTATGCTCGCCATAGCAACATAATTAGCCTCAATGTTCAGAATAGAGGATGAGGAGAGGGGAAAATTAGGTAGGGTTCCTGATCACTATCCATGCTCACTTTTCAGCAGGTGTCCCAGAGTGAATATTAGCCAAGTAAGGAGTCGGGCGCAGCTGTGATGCTCCTGCTACAGCACAGCACAGCACCCTACAGACACTTTCTCCCCATGTTCACATGAAAAATGGCCATTTGAGTAAAATACCCAAGACCAGTCAGTGCCTGTAGAAGATTACCCAAGCATGAGTCACTGCTTTCAAGAGAGAACAAGGTGAAAACTGGAAGGGGCCAGATGGGGAAAAAAGCTGGCCAAACTCACACATTTCAGAAGCTGTAATTATCTTAGCCAGAACAGAGTTAAAAAAGCAGGACCCAAAATCCATTAAGGCGCAGTATATTTGACTACTTGTGCTATCATTTGATTTTAGTGTTTATTATTTGAGCAAGGAAAAACATTAAGTAATCCAGTGTAAAGTATTGCTATTACAGCAAAATTTATACTTGGCTAATGGCATGATGGCAAATAAACTGATAAAATCTAGCAATGTCCTATGTTATTATTTTGATCAACAGATTAGGATGCCAGTGTACATCCCAAATATATTAAGAATCTTAAGTCTGTGGACATGTCCAATCACACTTTTGTCCCAACATTTTCCACCATTATAACTTATGTACACATTTATAATGAGGTTGACCTGTGTAATCTAGTCATTCCAATTATACAATCTGACCGTCATGTTGCACAAATTGCTCACTATCTTCTGAACTTTTCTTTACCTGTTCTCTTTGGTAACTGAAATTCCTATGCTCAAAACAAGATTTAAACATTTTTAAAATTAAAAATTCACATCATTTTTATCCAAATTGTCTTTTGATGCCTTCATTCATGTTTTTACTTTAAAGCTTCTGCATTTTGCACAATCCTGGGATTTATTTTTTAAACCTAAACCTGAATATGGATTATGCAGTTTATCTGGATACATCAGTACCAGTCAAATGTATTGATGCCATTTAAAAAAAGCTTTTAGCACTTTCTGCTCTAACTTTTCTTCAAATAATTTAAAAAAGCAAGGGGACACTCGAGGTAATATTTATATTTTATTTAAATAGAGGCTGTATGCTCATGTCATTTTGTCCACTTTCCTGCACAAGTGTTCTGATTACACAATCTTTTGTTTAGTGTCCTAGAAACCTGGGGGCAAGAGATGGGGAAAAAAAGAGAAAAGATGCAAATAGGAGAGAAAGGCCATGGGGAAAAAAAAATGGAACCAAAGCCTGAGGGAGCAGTAAGGGAGTTTAGAAAGAAGGGGATAAGGGAATTGGTTACGGCAGAGGGAGCCTCTTCCCTTTAACCCCCACCCAAATACAGATTGCTGTCATTGTTGTACTCTTCCCAGCCACACTACATTATACCACCTACCATCTCCATCTAAAAAAGACACAAATACAGCAAAAACATGAGACAGCAGAGATAGGCAAGTTATATTCTGACTGACAGTAATGTTACAGGAGATCAACTAGTAATGTTAGAAATCTTCTGTGCATATTTCTTGCCAACATTTTCCATTATAAATATGGGCATAGAAATTGCCCACATAAACTTCACATTGTAATTATACTATTTTGCCAGTGGAGGCGATGCAGCATTACCAGAGTCAGGAGGTTGCAATTGAGTGACAAGCTTACATTATTAATGGACATTAAAAATAGTGGCAGAACACATGACTTTAGAATAAGGACCAAATTACATCTGTGCATCTTGGTCCAATTATCCCCACTTCACCTGATGGCTCTACTTGGCCTTTGCTCAGTATACAATAGCAACAACCAGCACTGGGCTACTGAATAAATGTTTTTCTATAAAGCAGATATATTGCTAAAATCAAATTATAGTACATCCTGGAGTAACAAAATACAGTCAGGCATTTTGGGTCCCATTTCTTAACTTTGTCATGGACTTGCATTAACATAACTATACAAGTTGCAAAACACTAGACTAGGAGATAGACAAATACATTATAGGTTATAATCTTATACCCACTAATCAGACACTTGAATACTTACTGCCTTCGTGGAGAACGGGACCTTGATCTTGTTCGTGACCGCGAATGGCTAACGCTCCTACTGTTTCGGCTTTGTTTACTTTCTTTCCTCAGCCTATAGATATTAAACAAGATTTTTGAATTACTCTGCTGTACAAAACTACAATTGAGCACATAGTACCTCAATTACCACAATCAACAATTTACAGGTTCAAGGAAAAAATTTGCAGGACTATGGGAAAGAGTGGGGCAGTGGCACTAATTGGATAGCTCTTTCAAAGAGCCAGCACAGGCAGGAATGGCCTCCTTCTGTGCTGTAAGATTCTATGATTTATTTCCACTTTGGCCAATTTCTCATAACCTAAACTCCATACAGAGAGAACTGAACAGCCTCTAAATACATTGAAGTAGTTAATTACCAACCCATTGTAAGGGCTTTTAGAGTTCAACTGACGGTCTTCTGGCTCCTTTTTGATAGCTTTAGGGTTCTGAATTCCAGGTGTCTTGTCTTCTGCTTTAGCTTCTCTGGGTGAACCTACACAAAAAAAAAGTCCTATTTTAGAATATGAAATACAAAATATATTTTAGACAGTACTTTAACCAGCATTTAGCTATATACTTAATGGCTTCAAAGGCAAAAATTTAAGTATAACCTTATTTACAATTTATCAAATTTACTTTAATTTGTAACTTTCAGCCAAATGGACACCCACAATTTTAGGTCTCAAAGAGCTGCTCCACATCAGTCAGCAGATCCATGGACAATCCTGGGGACTGGTATACTGGCCTGCTAGTATTTATTTTGCCAAGCTTGGACATCTAACTGATATCTACAGTCTGAAGATAAATTACACTTTAAACACACCACAGCATTTTATATACTTACATGGTTTAGAACCCGGAGAGAAGCCTCCCAATGTGGAAAGAGCAGGTGTTCCATCAGGGTTCAGTCCTTTAGCTTTCAACTTTGCTTCCTGTAATGCAACTTTCCTCTTTTCTACTTCCTTCTCCACATGCTCATAGTTAGGCTGTTGAAACACACAGTTGTTCTTCAAATGTAGCAAAGCAAAAGAAGCTACCAGATACAGTACTATACAATGGATACCCAATGTTAAAATGTCATAATTGGTTAATCAACACGAAAAGAATATTTAAAAATTACTTTTGTCTAACTTACCTTCTTTCGAGTATAAAGTTTTAAAGTAGTGATGCAGATATCCTGGATTTCCTCTTCTGTTGCACCAAAAAGCACAAACCAATGAGGGCGATTCGGTAAAACAATCTGAAGATGTAATGAAAAAAATGAAGCTCAGCAATACAAAATACATCATTCCATGAAATACTAAATTACATAGTGTCTGCTAATTAATGAACAATACAGCTAGCTGAATTATTCATTGCCAGCCATGTGGATGCCTACCATCTTGGATCTTCCCTCACCCCAGGGAGCTGCTCCGTAGAGAATCATCTAGATCACATCTGGAAGGGATAAGGCCCAACAAGCAGGTACTACTTTGCCTCCCATTAGCATGCAGCAAAATATTAACGTACAGCATTTCAGCAGGCACTCATTAAATCAGGTGTTAAAATTAGAGAAGCAGCTCAAGATAAAGGAGATCCAAATTATCACAGGGCTGATAATAAAAGACTCAGAAGGAGAGTACATTACACACTGCAGGTACTTCCATATGCTTTTTCCTTTAATCAGTAGTTCCCCACTCACTTGTAAAGCTCTAGCTGCAAGGTAGATGCAAGCACAGGCTATAGTTTCTGGCTTAAACCGGACAAATACACTTGTGCGGAGACTGTCATTCATGTAATTCCTGAAAGACATTAGAGACAAGAGTTATTAGAAGTTACAATGGAGTTCAAGTTCATAGAACAAGAAAGGAGACTCGGGACGTTGTTCTTTTTTCTTAATTGAAACATTATGCCCTCTGACACCTTCAGCATAGACCTCCAAAATTTCTAATAAAGGCATTATTTGAAATGTGGAATGCACAATATAGACCAAGCTGCATTTCAAATTTGTATATACACTTGCACAAACAAAATTGTATGGAATGTTCCAAAACATCCAGCTGAAATTCTCTTGCAGCTTTCAGGGAAAAGCAACATCTAGAGTAAGCTAAACAGACATGATGGGTTCCCAAAGAGGATACATGCAGTCCCCGTTCTGGAAATTGAATTCATAGAATAAATCTCAAATCTAGAAAGTACATAATTTGTGCCCACTTTGGACACTCACTGGGCTTCCTAACAGAACTGAATTACATCTACAAAATGTCCCCAAGTCAAAAGGGACCAACTTACTGTAATCGACACTACATTCGTTACTTTATGTAGACAATATGGAACTACATCAACAACTCAGTTTTTCTCAAGTTTCCTCAATGGGAAATGCATCACGTGAGACAGCACAGCACCACACAGAGCACAAAGGTCATCATGGTCGGTCCTTGGTATGGGCCAGTCATTCTCAGTCAGAGGCAATGCAGGCACAGCAACCAGCCTCTCCAACGCAAAGAAAAAGATGCAGTGCATCTACTCAAGGCCCCTAATAGAAGGGCACAAAAAATGCCAAATGACAGTGGTAACCATGATCTGATTGGCTGACAAGACCATGGCTCTGAACATGCCAGCTCCATTAAGGGGTTATATCTGAAATAGTAATATCTCTTAAACAGTGACTGGAAATATTTCCGGAACTCTCAGATTTCATGCATTCATGGTTGTCTATTTTTAAATCTCTCAAAATTACATTGCCAGGTAAGGGATCAAAGTTTTTAAAAATTAAGTTGATAGTCTTTATTCTGTTTTAACTTTGCTACCCTCAATTTGTCAAAACCCATCACTTAAAAAGATGGAACATAGCCAAAGGGTTTTCACCTAATCATGAAGAATTTCATTTGTGGATAAAGCCCAGAAACGTTGCATATTGTACCAATCTAGAAAGAACTGCAGGGTTAGAAACGCCTCCAGTTTCCCGCCAAATAAAAACATGCTAGTATACAAGAAACAGATATTCCATTTAGAGATTTTACGGTCAGATCTTTTGCAACAGTTCAACAGAAACTCTGTGGTACAGGAACACATGTAAAGTGACAAGTTTTGCCTAATAGTTCAAACTACAATTTGAAACTAGGTTAATTTTAATGACAATGTTATTCACATTAAGTTCAGCTGGCAGCAAAAATTGTAAAGTTTAACTGAAGTAACTTAACTGCCAGTTCATTAATCCAGCTTCCAAAATATCTAGCTTTTTCTTTTCAGCAAGGAACAGAATTGCCAAGTCTAATTTGAATTACTTGTAGGCTCAGCTTCAACCACTATAATTGCTTTGGGAATACAATAAAAGTGGAATGGGTAGGGATGCTGAACATATTAGAGCCACTGAAGCAACATTTTCAAAGCCAGGAGATAATTGCCAGTCTTGGTCTGGCATTATAATACATATACAGAAGGGAGAGGCTGGTTGAACACGAAAGCTCTATCTGCTTCCAATGTATTCACAGCTTGCTTGCATCTGCATTTGGTCTGTGGGGCACATCACCATATATGGCACAAACATTATCTCAGCATGGGTTTTCACTTAAACCGTTCATTCCATTTGTTGTAATCTTCTCCACTCCACTGCAAGTAGACTTAACACCAACTTCCAGTATCCACCACCTGTCTCAAGATTCACAAGGAGCATTGATCACACCCAAGCTTAATTTGCATTACATTTTTAAAGGATGCTTGTTAAATTGATGCAACTTAAACTGGCTCCATGTAGCTTGGCTTGAGAAAGTCCAACTGGCCTTTGTTACCATTTCAATTATGAACTGAGATTAGGAAAGCAACTTTTAATTACCAACGATAATTTGTATTTTCAGCACTAGCCATAGCTGCAGCATTGGTAGCATATCACAACCAGAGTTAAAAACACAAGCAAGCCCCACCCTACAGGAGAGCACCTTTGATCAGTTGGAATCAGCCATATGTAGAAAAGGTTAGATCGCAACCAAATACCCACTTTTCTATTTCTATGCGATAGGGGAAATGGATTTACTAGTATACATACATGGAACGAGCTCACAGATGCAACTCCCCCAGCATACAAACTAAACAAAGTAAGTGACTTAAAGATGAAACTTGAATTAAAAGCTTGGGAGCAATTGTATTAGAATTATTCATTCTTCAGATTACTATAACCACACCTGCTTCCCATCCCCCCCACCCCCGACCAAGCTCAAGTAGAGAGCTGAAGTTACATCCCAACAGGAAACACCCAGAGAATTCTTGGCAGGAAGGTCTAGCCATGGTTTGATTGCAGTCTGTAAAACAGAGTCCAAGACTATCAGCAATAATGTGTATTGCAAAATCTTTCCATATGCACCAGTTATTTTAAATAGAGTATACTGTAGCAATTGATGTAATTTAGTCTTTCCTTCAACATGCTTTAAAAAAAAAAATCACATTCTAAAACTTAGCCAACTAGAAACTTTAAGACATATAATCTAAGTTACTGAAAGTATGCGTGTTGAACATCCATTGCAGAAGTCAGTACAAATCCTTCAAAACCCCGCCAGAACTAGATGATGTTGCCAGATGTTTTGTGACCACTTCAGTGAATAGCTGTCTCGGATGAGAGCTTGCACTGGATTGGCTGAAGGGGCAGCCAATCAAAGGCCATCCAGAGGTCATGTAGTTGAGAAGCAGAGTTCAGAGGGCAGAGTTCTTTGAGTTCTATGACTTACCATCATGGACTACCCTTTAATTAAAAAGAGTAGAAAAAAGAACAAAGTTAAATTGAGTTCTCCTTTATGGTAGCAAACAAACAGGCCATGAAAACAGTATGCAGAAATAATACCATGTTCAAAGGATTTGCAGCACAAATGTACATAATTTTTTTTTTTAAGTTGCTGTTATAGTGTGGAAATTTGCCTGTGTGCCACCATTTCTGTATGGATACAATTACAAATGTTAGTCAAGTCAATTTTTAGCTCTAACTTTTATATATAAAAATATATATTGTATATCTAAATTAAACATTTCAATTTCTGATACTGTTTCCATGGCTATACCAAGTCAAAGAAGAAACTTACCAGGCTGTTTGGACAAGTGTTTGGTTCCGTTCACACTCAAGCACTTGAAGATACATAAAAATTATCTGGCAGGGAGAGAAAAAAAATTACAGATTGCATTATTTTTAAAAAGTTTCCAGTTTTACACAAGTAAAATGCAACTGTCTAGACTTACCTTGTGTGGATGCTTTACATGAACGCAAAATCCTAATTCCTTCAGCACTCGTCTTTCTGCTTTGATCACTTGGTTTTTGGTGTTAATGTAGTTTTGATCAAGTATCAGTGGTGTTGGGGTCCTGGTTTAAAAAAATCAAAACTATTTGCAAGTCTAAAACACAAACTCTTGAAATTAGTTTCCATTTCTAATTCTCTACAAGGGACTTTTTTTTTCCCCTTCCAACCAACCATCGGAAGAAACTCCTGTAACTGCACCCAAAGCCTTGGTCTTGTGCTGTCCATTTCAAACTGAAAATTACAGTAAATACACTGAACAGCCTGTTTAGCAGTTATCACCAGTTATGAGGAAAATATTCTAGAATGGTAGAACCTATCCAAAAAATAAGGCCATTAAAATAGACAAGTTGTTAAAGCCATTTCTGCAAAAGTTTACTGAAAATTACGTAACAGATCTAAATAAATTCAAAAGCCAAATCATGTGCATTTTCTTAATATTCACATTTTAACCAACACCATACTCTTATGCTACAATTCACAAAGACCAAGTTTCTGAAATAAAACCTGGCACTTGGGATATAATTTAAATGCACAAAATGTACAGAACGTCATTCTAAATTGTAAGCTCTTCGCACGTGACAATTTTTTTTTTTAATTTGTTCATTCTTCTGATGCCAATCTGCTCATGAAACCACACAATTAAAAAATCCTACGTCTTTTTTCAATGTTGTCATCTTAAACCACACAGAAAATACAATTCTGCAATACAACACATTGAATTAAAGTTTACAATGTTCTCATAATACTGACTTGTTTGATCTGTAAATGGTTTACTGCATTATTTAAAACAAACATTTTAAAGCAGACACTCTGCTGCTCATTTTCAAGAAAATCACCGAGTATGTTTTGACTCAAGACCAAAAGTTTGCAACTCTTTATATAAAAAAAGGCATCCTCTAAAAAGTATGCAAGCATCTGTACAAAATTTAAGCTTCTACTCACCTACAATGAGCTACCATTGTCCTCCATATCCAAACCTGTGCTATATAGATTTCATTGTCATCATTTTCAGGACTGAATGCTATTACTGCCAAGTGTGGTTTTTAAACTTGAGTGTATTGATCTACTAAACTCAGCTACAGACTTATTGGAACAGTACAGTAGCCACAGGCCAAAATGGCTCACTATAGCCATTCCAATGGCAGTGTCCTCAAATCAATAGGGTTTGTAGACACTGATGATCAGATTTATTAAGTATACAGTAATTAGACATGCTTAAAAAGCAGTATATATGACAAAGCTTGCAGGTTTAGTTGGATGACTCAAACACATTACAGTTCTGAGCTCAGTATCTTAGGCCTTTACAAATCCCAAGCCTCTTCCACTTTTTTTTTTATAATACCTTTCTTACCCCTTCTACCAATCCACACATTTCTGCATTACATAATAGAACAGAATAGGTGAATTTTAATGAGCTTATCCGTTATCAATAACTTATTTCCCATAGACTGTTAAATTCCCCTACTTTGATAGCTTATTGGTAATTTCACTCATGTTCTATTCTACCAAGTAACTTCTAGTTATAAGTCTGTACCACTGCATACCAATCTCCTACTTCTAAAAAGGGATGATGTATTCGCAGACATTTTCTTCTGCAGAACTTAAATGTTCTCTGAAATATATGCATTGGTGTGCACTGGAATGTCTTTTAATTAGGTACTAAACCAGCTATTGCTTTAAGGTCAGTCTTAATTCAACAGTTCAATGGTCACTGCATCTAAATTGACTTGTACGTAACAGGCTAAAGATTACTACAATATATAGAGAAATCAATAGCAGTATAACATTAGCAGACTTCAGAACAGTCTTATTAACCCTTCCCTTACAGGCAACATCTTTTAAAGGGATTGTGAAACATTACACAGTTCACTCAAAATTACAGAAGTTATTTTATGCCCAAAACCTACATGCAAGAGTGAAGTTACAGTATCAAGACTTCACGTACAAAAGCACAAGAAAATTACTAAACAGGGAAAGCCACCAGAAAAGTTACGTACACTAGCAAATTAAAAATCTGGAAGAAATGTAAAGATGTGGCTTAGGGTCACAAGTTTGTGTTCCCTGGAATATTTGTGTTGTGCTATTAGCAAATTCCAATATCCACTTTATACCTTTTTCTTACCCCTTCTACATGACAATCCATACATTCCTGCTTTACATAATACAACTCCACAGAAGGTTTCTGGTGTCCCTGAATTGTAGACTCTGATCCTCTCCCAGTTGAAATTCTTTTGGCTGGGGTCAGCATTACTCATTTTAAAAATGGACCCAATTTACTACATACCAAGTTCAAAGGAAAGCAGAGGCTAATACTTGCAAGAACACTTGCCCAAAGTGTTTATAACTGCTAAAAAGGCCTACTCACCTATTAACTAGTATGAAGATGAATAATGTTCTATTTAATGAGATCAAATTCTAAACATTTGGACTCAGTCATTTGTAAGAATTACCATAATTCAGTGAAAAGCAATCTCAATTGATTCCACATTTAGTCACTCTTACGTTGACCATATTCTCTTTGGATTTCAGAAACTGACTAAATTCACTTTCCAACACTTATTTACCAAGTATTTTAAATTCATAGAATTTTAAAATTTTAACAGTTAAGGAAGTGGGCTAATGGTTTTCAGCTACATCATGGCGTCGATGCCCTTTAGATTTCTGTATCTTTTAAAACTAAATGCTTTAACTAGAAAATTATGTTTCAACAGTTGAGCATTAGCAATTTTCCAATTAGCATTTACTCTTTTGCATATTTAGCAATCACCCAACATGGAACAGATACTCAGATTCTCATTAGACACAATGGGCCAAATGGCCTCTTTCTGTGCTGTAAATTTCTATGATTACCAAACAGCTCCTCTAATTGACCAGCTTCCACTATTCTTTCTCCAAGATAAATTTAGTGTCATTTATTGAGACTTTATGAAATCTCTACCTGTGTGTAGTATTGAGAAATATAGACCAGCAGTTTCAGTTAATCCCCAACCTGTGTTAAAATTAACTGAGCTCAGCCAGGGCAGCATTTGGGATGCTGTAAGTGGCATTAGTGAACTCTGCAGGGAAGCAAGGATGAGGGAAAACAAAAGTATCAGCCTGGGTGGGTTACTGCTGCTGATTATTATACACTGCTGAAAAATGAATGTGGATGACAAGGAGAAAAGGATCTGGCTTAGCTGGCAGTGGTGTCCATGGCCAGCAATCTACCAAACTCATTACCTGGCCTCTCAGGAAACCTGGCTCATCAAGGAACCAGAGGGTTACTATCACCCATGGAATCACTCCCCAGCAAAAGCTGATGCTCTCAAGGGTGGAAAATGAGAGGGGAATTAGTGAAAAAAAAGTGCACTGAACTCATTGCAAGTATGTAGGATATGAATTTTAAAATCAAGGCCCCCCCTGCCCCCAATTTTTTTTAAATCTATTAGGCACTATAATAATCCAGGTTATCTTCCTAGAAAAATGTTTTAACAGCTTGTGTGTGCTGCCTGTGTGAACTCTTCCCATTATAAATAATTGTGCTGCCCATTTATAATGGAAACTGCCTAGAAAGTTGTTAAGCAGTAATTACACCCTCCCACCGGTCGGTGGTGGCACTTTTGCACTTCAGTTTTACATTTCCCTGTGCCTCTGCAAATAACCTCCAATGCTGCAACCAAGTCTATTTCTCCGCTTCCAAAACTGTTGCACATTCTGTCAAAGTATATTAAAAAAATAAAGACAGAATATAGGACACAAAATGGAGACTAAATTGCATCTATACACCCCAGTCCAATTATTCCTCACCCTCTAAACCCCTAACCTGAAGACTCCCCCCTGTGAAATGCCATGGGAGATCAAATATAACTTAAAAAATCCAATTTATACATTACTTTCTAAAATGCTTTCCTATTTATATACTTGTTAGATTAAAAGCATGAAATTGTTTTTCCTGATGCCATGCAGTAAATGTTATGCCCCTATGTACTGACATCATTAAAATCTTCAGCTATAAGCAACACATTTGAATAAAATTAATTTTAGTGCAGGATACTTTAGGTTCTGCTAATGAACAAACATTGTGAATTTTAGATTTTCTGGAAAATAATACTCCAAAATCTACTGTAATGTGATGCTAGCTTTCCAATTTTGAATTTGGCCTGAACTAACTTATTCAGAAATGTGTTTCACTTCTCATCCTAACTGCACATTTATTTCGAAACCATTACTTACCAACCGTTTCAAGATCACAGCTAAGCTTTTTCTACCCAAATACTGCCCTTGCTCTCCGGCTTGCTGCTCAATCTTCCAGGTGTTGGCTGCTTATATTTTATAAATGCTGCTGGTTCACCAATTTGAATTTTGTAGGGCTGGTCGTTTGGAAAGAACTGGTGCTAGCCCTGCTTCCTCATTGGTACATTTAAGATTTATCTACTATT
Source organism: Squalus acanthias (assembly GCA_030390025.1). Classification (NCBI taxonomy): domain Eukaryota; kingdom Metazoa; phylum Chordata; class Chondrichthyes; order Squaliformes; family Squalidae; genus Squalus; species Squalus acanthias. Next base: position 46,586,349 of record CM059429.1, read on the forward strand.
GAAGTTTCAGTATCAAGAACAAACTTTCCAAGACACTAGGCCATTGAAATTCAATAATAAAAGCACAAGTCATTAGGGCTTTATGGCTGAACAGTCAGAGCTTAGAGTGTAGTTTGGCCACTCCTTGAACATATGGGTGCATTTACATGACAAGTTTGGTGTCAGTGTAAAGTAGTTCCAGCTTTGAATTACATCAAACTCCTGCAGCATAAACTGGGCATTACAATCCAAACTGACTCTGGATTAAAGCAGCACGTGACACTCAAGAAATCCCACTCCATCTTACTCCGGTGTCAGTTCAAGTCCTCGCCCCAGACTCATACTGAATTTCAACTACAACTGCAGGATTGACGTGCAGTAAAACTACTTTGCACCAGCATAGTGCAAATGCACCCTAAAGACGCACATTTACATAGCATGTAACAATCTCAAGAGCACGTCAGACACGTCACATACAATGAATTATGAAGTGCAGGAACTATTAAGTGTGTAAATAGCAGCCACTTCAAACAGCAAATTTCAACAAACAGTGAGACGAACAGCCATATTTATCTGTTTTGTATGGTGTTGGTTGAAGGAGGAACATTGCTCAGGACAGAACTCCCTAAACAGAAAAGGGTTGGAGACATTAGGTGACTCATTAGGATCCCACTGCACTGTTAGAAGAACTGCCTATTGTTCTTTCGTGATGCGGAGATGCCGGTGTTGGACTGGGGTGGACAAAAATGAGAAGTCGCACAACACCAGGTTATAGTCCAACAGATTTATTTAAAATTACAAGCTTTCGGAGCTGTTGCCCCTTCGTCAGGTAGTTACAATGCTCTAGCATTGAGTTAGCATTGTAACTCTACCTGACGAAGGGGCAACAGCTCCGAAAGCTTGTAATTTTAAATAAATCTGTTGGACTATAACCTGGTGTTGTGCGACTTCTCATTATTGTTCTTTCAACAGTGCAATGAGATCCTGATCAGTTACCTGAACCAACAGGTGAACTTCAGTTTAACATCGCATCGAAAAGGCAACACCTGACAATGCAGCCCTCCCTCAATATTGCACTGGAGCATTAGCCTAGATTGCACGCTCAAGTCCTGTAGTGGAGCTTGAAACCACAGACTTATGACTCAAAGGCAAGGTGGCACAATAGAGTGTTAATTTGAAAAATTCTTATCTTGAGATTTCAAATCAGGTTTTCGATAACATCTTAATTATCCAAGCCATGCATAACAAGGGTGGCTACAGATTTTCTTTTTGCAAAGATGAACATTTCTACTTTCTAATAGAATTTCTGTCACCCTAAGCAAATCCATTTGTTATATTTTGGACAATTTTAGCCACTGTTTCTAAAAATAGTACCACTATCCTTTAATCATACAGCAAAATAAATCCATTTACAGAAGTGCAAGCTGGGGCACGTTTGTCATTAAGGGCAGAATTGGCAGTTCCTCACTACTACAAAATTGTATCTGTCAAAAACCAAGTTCTAAAACTTAAGCAAAATAATAGTGTATTTAAACTTCTAACATTTTGATCTCCATCAGTACTTCACTAACTCAGGCTTTCAAATGCCCTATTATAAATTGGGAAAAAACCAATTCTGATTCTTTACAATCTCCAAGTTTCTGAAGAAACATACTAACCTCCCTCTCTTTCAGAGTAGATAACTAAAGCCAAGGCAAAAATGTGATGGTACCACCTGGACAGCAAAGACAAAAAGCTGAGAACCAAGTACAGGAGTTCCTAGGTTTTAATAGTGCTGTGCCCAACCTTCCAAAGCCCCCGATTCCAGTGGCCCGTTCAAAGAGCACTGGTTCTCCATCGGGATCAAACGGCACTTCTTATTTTCACTGTTGCCATGTCGACAGCTTCATCTTTACGTACCATTCCACATCACCCAGTCTTTGGTAAATGTAGTTGGTCGCTGTTAGGTTGGTTGCAAGGGAAAAAAGAATAAAAGTCAATATTGCATTTTAACTTCATGCACAATAGTAAAAACGATCACATTAAGAAGCAACCCGAGAGCAATTGTCACATACAATCGTACTTATTCGCTAATCTAGACTAATTACTCTATCAATGTTTTTTTGAATCTATTGTAAATTCTTTGTGAAATTACATTTTGTCACATCTTTCCTTTTGACGAAAAAAGAAATGAAGGTCTTAATGCATCATCAGTAAGTCATTAAATGTGGGAAAAAAACAATTTAACCCCATTCCCTCCCTCCCCCACAGCAGAGATATAATGAGTGTTCTTAAAACTTAACATTCTGTAGATTAAATATGAACTGATTGGCCTTTCATTTTTAACTATGCAAGGAATCAGTCTTGCCCCATTATCTTATTTAAATAATTCTATTGCTCACCAATTAAGGAATTACAAAGATTTTACCAGCTTCAATTAAACAGTTGAAGGTATACAAATAATACAAATTCACACACATTACAGCATTAAAGAATGCAACTTCTCTTTTGATTTCTTACACAGCTCTTCAAACTTTAGAAAGTCACAACATTTGGAAACCATTTCTTGGTTTTCTGCTACATGTGCAGACTGGTGTATTGATGTGTTCAGAACAGCCTTAAATATTCAGATCGGAGACACTGCTACACCCAGATTCATACTGCCATTACACAACTAAACTGCACTTATCTAGTTATGTGTTGCCTCATGCTAGTGTTTCCAGGCTGGCTTCTTCCGAGATGGCAAATAGCATCACAATGCTGCATCATGACTCATGCACACTCCAGTGAGCTCCAGAATGCCATTAGTTCCTTTACATAGTTCTCATCCACTTGGCTTACTCACAAAATCCAAGACTCTGGTCAGCAGTTTTGCGAGCTAACTAAAGGCACTTTTATACTTGGTACTTCAGTTTGGGTTGCAAGAGACCCATGTCCGTGTGCTCCCTCCCTGCACTTACATTGCTACAACAAAATCCATTGTCCCAGTGGCAGAATTGCAGACCACATTTTAAGATTGGGAACTGTTTATACTATACAAGAGTGCAGTCAACAGAAGGAAACCCAGTCTCCCACCAACAGCCACACTCCTGTATAGTGCTAAAAGCATATTTAACCCTGATCATAACAGAATAGGCCAAGAAGAGTCTAAAAATGAAGTTCATTAATAACAGCGATGTCATTCTTACTTAGTTTATTTCACAGTATTAAGATAAAAGGAGAAATAATCTCACTTTAAATTGCTTATGTCTTAGTTATCCATTTAACATGCAGTATGACAAATATACTATGATTCACTAGCTTATCTTAATCTTTTCTATTTTAGTTTATTGCCTGTTTAAAATTAATTTGTTTTATTGCCAAGCTAAATTCAAAGTTATAAAATTCCCTCATCAGATCAACTGGTATGTGTTAACCGATTTTCTTGCTCATTCCCACCCCAATTTTTTGTTCTTAAAGATTACAACTCACCCTGGGGTACACTTTTGTACCACATAAAAGTGGCCATTCTTCACCCGCAAGCTTAGACAGTGAGCGTCAGCAGGCTACTTGGTCACAATCTTATCAGCCAACCCCTTTGCGCATATTCCGGCAGGGGTTACTGGGTAGTAATGGGTTCTTCCTGTTCATCCTTCCCAACACACTGGGTCACTGTAACCAAGTGTAGCACCTGTGGTACTAAGATCTGCTAGCTCAGTACAGGTCAGGGATTGAGCCTGGGACCGTCCTGGTCTGTACGGCTCATTACATCATTGTTTTCCCCACTGAGCCAACAGTGAAGATCAGATGCAACTGATTAATAAGACTCCTGAAAGTTTGGGCATGTTAAAGAATTTGTTTTGCATATTAATGAACACAAGTTGAAGAAATGGGCTTACCTTTTGCCTCTTAGCTGACGCAAATGGTGGAACACATTTATCACGTCTCTCACACGACGAGGCGCTTCTTCTATTTTTGATGCAAGATTGATACAAGCCATTGCAACAATCTGAAAAATAATCATTTTGATTACTAGCTGATCTCCTGTGGTAATACTCACAGTCAGCAGATACACTATTTTGTAACAGGAGCATTATACCATGCAACAGAAAATGCATTATTCGGTGTAAGCTAGTCTGATCCTTTAAGGCCACGAGTCCAAATGCTTTAACATCCTGAAGTTAAAGGCTAACTGGTCTTTGGGCATCCAGAGATCAATGAGTATTTTTTGTTGCTAGGAAAATTGCTCTGTAGATTAAGAGTTATTTTCTGAACATGACAAATTTTCCCAAGACCTGAAGTATGAGGCTCATCCCAAAACTTATATAGATCTACTAGCCAATCTCACATTGCATTGCACAGGAGTGAAGTTTGGCATTCAGCTGAAGCAGGGTTAGAGTCCAAGGGATAACTGGACCAGGAGTTTCCCAAATAACTATCACTCTACACCAAAAAGAGAATGTGTTTTGAAACATTTTCAGTGCGATAAAGCTACTATATATAAATACAAGCATTTAATAGGATCACAGTAAGATCACGGTCGATTGGGCTTGTATCCGCTAGAGTTTAGAAGAATGAGGGGGGATCTCACTGAAACTTATAAAATTCTAACAGGACTAGACAGACTAGATGCAGGAAGGATGTTCCCGATGGCGGGGGAGTCCAGAACCAGGGGTCACAGTCTAAGGATAAGGGGAAGCCATTTAGGACTGAGAGGAGGAGGAATTTCTTCACCCAGAGTGGCGAACCTGTGGAATTCTCTACCACAGAAGGTAGTTGAGGCCAATTCATTAAATATTTTCAAGGAGGAGTTAGATATATTTCTTAAGGCTAAAGGGATATGGGGAGAAAGCAGGGACAGAGTACTGAATTTGGATGATCAGCCATGATCTCATTAAATGGCGGAGCAGGCTCGAGGGGCCGAATGGCCTACTCCTGCTCCTATCTATGTTTCGATGTAAAGATTGCCTGATGGTAGAGGAACCCAACTACCAATAATTGGTTTCAAGGCTAAAGATGATCCAATTGAGGTATTTAAGACGATTAAAAGGAGTTGGATAGGGTAGATAGAGAAACTATTTCCTCTGGTGGGGGTGCCCAGAACAAGGAGGGCATAACCTTAAAATAACTAAGGCATTCAGGAGTGATGTCAGGAAGCACTTCACACAAAGGGTAGTGGAAATCTGGAACTTTCTCCCCCAAAAAGCTGTTAAGGCTAGGTCAATTGAATAGATTCAGGGAACCAAGGCAAGGAGGAGTTAAGAAACAGATCAGTCCTGGGGCCGAATGGCCTACTCCCGTTCTTATGTTCCTAAATCCGTGTCACGCACGTTTACCATTGGAATGATCCAGCCAGAAGCACTTAAACATATTCCACTGTATTAAAATTACCATGAAAATGCAACCTAACTCCAGAATTTCACAAATAGATTTTAAAAGTTCAAAGTGTGCAACTTTTTTTCCGCAAAGGACCGAGTTTAAAGTAGTGTGTCGTTTACCTAGACTGACAAACTGAACGCCCCACAGTTCTCACTGGTGGGGGGATCCCGGGCGGCGCCATTCATTTCCGCCCCACCTCTGAAAGCGGCGCCGGGCAGCCTTCAGCAGGAGGCCGCTTCCATTTTGTTTTGAGAATCCGCCGCCCGGCTTGGCCCCAATTTCCGCAAACGGCGGGAAGGCTCGGCCGGGCCCGAGACAAAAAAAGAGGGCCCGAGACAAAAGAAGCGAATTATAACCCCACCCCACCGCCCAACACAGCCAGGCCGAGCGGATCGGCAGAGATCCCCCCCCCCCCACACCGGCCAAAACCCCCGTCACTTCCGCGGGACTCACCTCGAAACTGTGTTTAACGAAGGACTTGGAGAAGAAGAAACGCTGGAACAGGACCTGCGCCGTCGCCATGGCCACCTGCGGGGCAAAGAAGAAGGGACAATGAGGGGACAGAGAAGACGGGGACAAGGCGCGGCCCGAATCCCAAACCCCAGGCCCGACACCCACCTGGGGTAATCGCAGCAGGATCCCGGCCGACTGGATCAGCTCGCAGCCCAGGATGCGCAGGTCGGTCTCCACCTCCAAGTCCAGGCCATCCTGCATGGACGGGGTGGGCGAGAGTTTCTCCTCGGGGATGAGCGAGTTGTCGATGGTGAGGAAGACCGCAGAGTAGACCTTGTCGCCGATCAGGATCCCTTCGCTCGCAGCCGACGTCGACGCCATTTTGTCTCAACAAAAAAAATAAAATGGGAAAAAAATGGTCCTGGAGCGGCGCAGGCGCACTACGCAGCGCCCGACTCCTCCCAAAATAGCGTGCCGTATCAGTGCCCGTCACAACAGAGAACCTCCCAAAAACACGCCAAACCGGTCATTAAAACACGTAAACATTGACCTCGAATGGTACCTAAATATCGAGGTCGCGATTTTAAATTTTCTGAAGCTTCGTGTGTGTGAAATGACAATGTGAGTTTCGCAATTACTATGGGGAAATGTTCTGACGTAATTTCTGGCAATACTTTGACCTCTTCACCCGCGGAGTGAGCAAAGCCCGGAACTCATTTCGTTGTCACGCGGCGAAAGCGCGCGCTCCGCATCCGCCACAGACGTCACCGCGAACCACTCCTTTGTGACGCAGGCGCTGATGTTTGACGCAAGGCGGCCAATGCCAATTGTGCAGCGAACAAACACTGCTTTCCTATTGGCTGATTTGCATTGAAATTACGCAAACCCGTGTTTTACTGGAATCCAGAGGCAGTTTCCCCGCGGTTAATGTTTGTCTCATTGGAACGTAATGTTCCCTTCATGCAGTGAGACACCAGCTCATGGACAGAGACAAGCGAAAGTCCAGTCACTAAAAAAGCATAACATCAGCAATATTTTAGTTCGTTTATTCTTGTAATAATCCTCAAGAATTAATATTTTGCAAACCAACGTTTCAGTCACGTAGAAATAAGGGGATATTGCAATTAATACTGGGGGTAATTGTTATTTTATTGGTAACTCACTAATTTTTCCACGGTAAAAGCAGAAAATGCTGGAAACACTCAGCAGGTTGGGCAGCATCAGTGGAGAGCCACGATCCTGATCATTTGCCTCCCGGTGCAGGGGGGGGGGGGCAAGTTGGAGGACGTCCTCGTGGGTCTGCTCCTGAGCCTGGCCATTCACAGCTCAAGGTTGGACATGGCCCGTGGGGGGTGTCACTCTGTCTGCCTGCTTCTCTTCCACGGCCTTGTCCTTGCCTGTGTCGGCCTGAAGAAGGAGCACGCGGTGTCCGCCAGTACGCTTGAGACCTTCCGCGACTGGCGGTCACCGCGTACTCCTTCTCCAAGGCCACCCGGGCGTGGACAAAGCCTATCAGTAGTGTCTCCAGATTGGGAAGTTGCTTGGCTGTTCTTAACAAGATAGTTGTGAACTTAGTTCACTGAGAAAGATCCTAAAGTACCTCCATTTCAGCATTGAAATGTTACTTAAAAGATTCCTTTCTATCTACCTTATCTATGCCCCTCATGACGCAACTGGAAGCAATAACATAAACTTGCATTCATATAGCGACTTTAACATTGAAAAACGTTCCAAGATGCTGCACAGGAGCGTAATCAGACAAAAAAATTGACACAGAGCCAAAAAGGAGACATTAGGACAGGTGACCCTAGGTTTTTAAGGAGCATCTTAAATGAGGAGTCGGAGTCATAGAGTTATACAGCACAGAAAGAGGCCCATCGTATCCGCGCCGGCCATCAAGCCCTCTCTGTTCTAATCCCATTTTCCAGCACTTGGTCCGTAGCCTTGTATGCTGTGGCGTTTCAAGTGCTCATCTAAATGCTTCTTGAATGTTTTGAGGGTACCTGCCTCTATCACCCTTTCAGGTAGTGAGTTCCAGATTCCAACCACCCTCTGGGTGAAAAAGTTTTTCCTCAAATCCCCTCTAAACCTCCTGCCCCTTACCTTGAAACTATGCCCCCTGGTTATTGACCCCTCTACTAAGGGGAAAAGTTCCTTTCTATCTACCCTATCTATGCCCCTCATAATTTTGTACACCTCAATCAGGTCCCCCCTCAGCCTTCTCTGCTCTAAGGAAAACAACCCCAGCCTGTCCAGTCTCTCTTCATAGCTGAAGCGCTCCAGCCCAGGTAACATCCTGGTGAATCTCCTCTGCACCCTCTCCAATGCAATCACATCCTTCCTATAGTGTGACTACCAGAACTGCACACAGTATTCCAGCTGTGGCCTAACTAGCGTTTTGTACAGCTCCATCATAACCTCCCTGCTCTTATATTCTATGCCTCGGCTAATGAAGGCAAGTATCCCATATGCCTTTTTAACCACCTTATCTATCTGTCCTGCTACCTTCAGGGATCTATGTACAGTACATGCACACCAGGTCCCTCTGATCCACTGTTTCCTAGGGTCCTACCATTCATTGTGTATTCCCTTGCCTTGTTAGTCCTCCCAAAATGCATCACCTCACACTTTTCAGGGTTAAATTCCATTTGCCACTGTTCTGCCCATCTGACCAACCCGTCTATATCGTCCTGTAGCCTGAGGCTTCCCTCCTCGCTATTTACCACTCCACCAATTTTCGTGTCATCTGTGAACTTACTGATCATACCTCCTACATTCATATCTAAATCATCAATGTACACTACAAACAGCAAGGGACCCAGCACCGATCCCTGCGGTACAGCACTGGAACAGGCTTCCAGTCACAAAAACAACCTTCGACCATCACCCTCTGCCTCCTGCCACTAAGCCAATTTTGGATCCAATGTGCCTAATTGCCCTGGATCCCATGGGCTCTTACCTTCTTGACCAGTCTCCCATGCGGGACTTTGTCAAAAACCTTACTGAAGTCCATGTAGACTACATCAACTGCACTACCCTCATCCACACACCTAGTCACCCCCTCGAAAAATTCAATCAAATTGGTTAGACATGATCTCCCCCTGACAAAGCCATGCTGACTATCCATGATTAATCCTTGCCTCTCCAAGTGGAGACTAATTCTGTCCCTCAGAATTTTTTCCAATAATTTCCCTACCACTGATGTTAGGCTCACTGGCCTGTAATTCCCTGGTTTATCCCTACTACCCTTCTTGAATAATGGTACTACGTTAGCTGTTCTCCTGTCCTCTGGCACCTCCCCTGTGCCAGAGAGGTTCTGAAAATTTGTGTCAGAGCCCCTGCAATCTCCTCCCTTGCCTCACACAGCAGCCTGGGATACATCTCATCTGGGCCTGGGGATTTATCCACTTTTAAGCCCGCTAAAACCGCTAGTACCTCCTCCCTCTCAATGCTAATTTGTTCAAGTATATCACAATCCCCCTGCCTGATTTCTATGCCTACATCGTCCTTCTCCATAGTGAACAGATGCAAAATATTCATTTAAAACCTCACCTACATCTTCCGGCTCTACACACAGATTGCCACTTTGGTCCCTAATGGGCCCTACTCTTTCGATAGCAAAATACTGCGGATGCTGGAAATCCGAAATAACAACAGAAAACGCTGGAAAAACTCAGCAGGCCAGGCAGCATCCGTGGAGAGAGAAAGAGAGTTAACGTTTCAGGTCGATGACCTTTCATCAGAACTGGGAAGAGCCGGAAATCAAATAGATTTAAGGCCAGGGTAAAGCTGGGAAAAGGGGGAGGGGATAAAGGAACAAAGGGGGAGATGAAGAGACATTAAGAGACATTGGGCTAAAAATTGAGTCGCGCCCCATTTGGGGCGCTAACCTCGCCGGGGCGCTACTTTTAGCGCCCCGAAAAAATTAGCGGCCCCGCACCGGAACTTCAGTGGTTGCGCCCCAAGAGGGAAGCGGGGCGCCACTGGAAGCACCCCGCATCCCTCTTGGGGCGCTGCGAGGGAATATCCTGGCGCTACGTGCCGCGGTATTGCAGGCCTTCCTCCCCTTCTTAAAGGGGAGGGACCCTGCGCAGCGCGAACCGGGGCCCAGCTGGGCCCCCAGGGATCGGGAGTGCCGGCAAAAGAGCCCGGCACTCAAGCGCAGCCGGCACTTCACGGTGGGGGGGCTTCACGGGGGCCGGGGACAGCAACGGGGGCAGGTGCTGGCAGGCGGCCAGCAACAAAAATGGCCGCCTGCCACCTCCCCTTTAAATATCGCCGCCCCGGCCGCACGTACGCCTCCCTGAACCCGTCGGACATAGCGTCTGGCGGTAAATCAGGGGGCGCGACTGAAGATCGCGGCTGGAGCGCGAGCGGGGTGCTGCGCACGGCGATGACGTCATCGCCGGCGGCGCAGCACCACAGGGCGCTACCGGCTGGCGCCGCCGCTAACCTCCCGCTGAATTTTGCGGGAGGCGTGGGCGGCGCTGCGCCCGGGCGTTAGCTGCTTTACGCACCATTAGCGCCCTCTTAAGGCGCTAACGGGAGGCGCAAGCAGCTGAATTTTTCCCCCATTAAGAGATATGCAAGGCTAGAGGTGGTGTTAATGTGACAGATTAAGGCTGAATGAAGTGTGAAATCCACTGGCAGAATGAAGGACAGCTGCCAGCTTCTAGGAGGAAAAAAAAGGTGGGGGGGGGGACAAATAAAAGGGTGGATAAAATAAAATATAAATGTGATTGGAGCTGAGGTTATGATCTAAAATTGTTGAACTCGATATTGAGTCCAGAGGGCTGTAGCGTGCCTAAACGAAAGATGAGGTGCTGTTCCTCGAGCTTACGCTGAGCTTCCGTGGAACAGTCTAATAGGCCGAGGACGGTGAGGTCAGAGTGGGAGTGAAGCGGTGAATTAAAGTGACAGGCCACCGGGAGCTCGGGGTCCCCCTTACAGACTGAACGGAGGTGTTCCGCAAAGCGGTCACCCAATCTGCGTTTGGTCTCCCCAATGTAGAGGAGTCCACATCGTGAGCAGCGAATACAGTATACTAAATTGCAGGAAGTACAAGTAAATCGCTGTTTCACCTGGAAGGGGTGTTTGGGGCCCTGGACAGTGGGAAGAGGGGAGGTATAAGGGCATGTGTTGCATCTCCTGCGCGTGCACGGGAAGGTGCCGGGCGAAGGGGAAGGGGTGTTGGGGGTGATAGAGGAGTGGACCAGGGTGTCGCGGAGGGAGCGGTCCCTACGGAATGCTGAAAGGGGAGGTGAGGGGAAGATGTGTTTGGTGGTGGGATCACGCTGGAGGTGGCGGAAATGGCGGAGGATGATCCGTTGAATGTGGAGGCTGGTGGGGTGAAAGGTGAGGACAAGGGGAACCCTATCGTGGTTCCGGGAGGGAGGGGCAGGGGTGAGGGCAGATGTGCGGGAGATAGAACGGACACGGTCGAGGGCCGTGTCGACCACGGTAGAGGGGAATCCTCGGTTGAGGAAAAAGGAAGACATGTCGGAAGCACTGGTATGGAAGGTGGCATCATCAGAGCAGATGCGGCGGAGACGGAGAAACTGGGAGAATGGAATAGAGTCCTTACAGGAGGCGGGGTGGGAGGAAGTGTAGTACAGGTAGCTGTGGGAGTCGGTGGGCTTGTAGTGAATGTTAGTCAATAACCTATCCCTGGAGATGGAGAAGTCGAGGAAGGGAAGGGAAGAGTCGGAGATGGACCATGTGAAGGTGAGGGAAGGGTGGAAATTGGAAGCATAGTGAATGAAATGTTCTAGTTCAGGGCGAGAGCAGGAGATGGCACCGATACAGTCATCAATGTACCGGAAAAAGAGGTGAGGGAGGGGACCCGAGTAGGACTGGAACAAAGAGTGTTCCACATATCCCACGAAAAGGCAGGCATAGCTAGGACCCATGCGGGTACCCATAGCAACACCTTTAATTTGGAGGAAATGGGTAGAGTCAAAGGAGAAGTTGTTCAATGTGAGAACAAGTTCAGCCAGGCGGAGGAGGGTGGTGGTGGATGGGGACTGGTTGGGCCTCTGTTCAAGGAAGAAGCGGAGCGCCCTCAGGCCATCCTGGTGGGGAATGGAGGTGTAGAGGGATTGTACGTCCATAGTGAAGAGGAGACGGTTGGGGCCGGGAAACTGGAAACTGTTAAAATGGCGGAGGGCATCGGAAGAGTCGCGGATGTAGGTGGGAAGAGACTGGACAAGGGGAGAAAAAATAGAGTCGAGATAGGAAGAGATAAGTTCCGTGGGGCAAGAACAGGCTGAAACGATGGGTCTACCGGGGCAATCCTGTTTGTGGATCTTGGGAAGGAGGTAGAAGCGGGCTGTGCGGGGTTGGGGAACTATGAGGTTGGCGGCCGTGGGGGGAAGATCTCCAGAGGAGATGAGGTCAGTGACAGTCTTGGACACGGTGCCCTACTCTTTCCCTGGTTATCCTCTTGCCCTTAATATACTTATAAAACACCTTGGGATTTTCCTTTATTTTGCCCGCCAGTGTTTTTTCATGCCCCTTCTTCACTCTCCTAATTTCTTTTTTAAGTAGCCCCCTGCACTTTCTATACTCCTCTAGGGCTTCCACTGTTTTTAGTCCTTTGGATCTGCCAAAAGCCTCCCTTTTTTTCCTAATCCATTCTTGTATATCCCTTGACATCCAGGGTTCCCTGGACTTGTTGGTCCCACCCTTAACCTTTACGGGAACATGTTGGGGCTGTACTCTCTCTATTTCCTTTCTGAATGACTCCCACTGCTCTGATGTGGATTTTCCTATAAGTAGCTGATCCCAGTCCACTTTGGCCAGATCCTGCCTTATCATATTAAAATCGGCCTTCCCCCAATTTAGAACCTTTATTTCCAGTCCATCTTTGTCCTTTTCCATGACTACCTTAAATCTCACCGAATTATGGTCACTGTCACCAAAATGCTCTCCTACTGACACTTCTACCACTTGCCCGGCTACATTCCCTAGAATTAGGTCCAGTACCGCCCCCTCTGATGTAGGACTTTCTACATGCTGGCTCAAAAAGCTCTCCTGGATGCACTTTAAGAATTCCGCACCCTCTAAGCCTTTCACACTCTGATTAACTCAGTTAATATTGGGGAAGTTGAAATCCCCTACTATTATCACCCTATAATTTCTACACTTCTCTGAGATTTGCCTACATATCTGTTCCTCTATCTCCCCCTGACTGTTTGGAGGCCTATAGTACACTCCCAGCAAAGTGCTTGCCCCCTTTTTGTTTTTAAGTTCTACCCATATGGCCTCATTAGAGGAACCTGCTAAGATATCATCCCTCCTTACTGCAGCAATTGACTCCTTGATTAATAATGCGACACCCCCCTCCTCTTTTACACCCCCCTCTGTCTCGCCTGAAGATTCTATACCCTGGAATATTGAGCTGCCAGTCCTGCCCCTCCCCCAACCATGTCTCTGTGATAGCAACAATCTCATACTCCCATGTGTTCATCAACACCTTCAATTCAACTGCCTTACTCACAAGACTCCTTGCATTAAAATAAATGCCATCCAGCCTTGCCATACTCCCTTGTGCCGTTACATATTTGCTCTGCCTTCCAGACTGACTTGTTTTTTCCTCTATATTTGGCTGTGCATCACCCCCTGCTATAGCTCCACTCCGTATCCCATCCCCCTGCCAAGTTAGTTTAAACCCCCCCCCAACAGTACTAGCAAACCTCCCTGCAAGGATGTTGGTCCCATTCCGGTTCAGGTGCAACCCGTCCGACTTGTACAGGTCCCACCTTCCCCAGAAACAGACCCAGTGATCCAGGAAACTAAAGCCCTCCCTCCTGCACCAACTCTTTAGCCACGCATTCATCTGCTCTATCCTCCTATTCCTATACATGGCACCGGGAGTAATCCAGAGATTACAACCTTTGAGGTCCTGCCTTTTAATCTGCTACCTAGCTCCCTAAATTCTTGTTACAGGACCTCATCCCTCTTTCTACCCATGTCGTTGGTACCAATGTGAACCACGACCTCTGACTGTTCGCCCGTCCCCCTTCAGAATGCCCTGCAGCCGTTCAGTGACATCCTTGACCCTGGCACCAGGGAGGCAACATACCATCCTGGAGTCACGTCTGCGGCCGCAGAAATGCCTGTCTGCACCCCTCACTATGGAGTCTCCTACCACTATTACCCTACCACTCTTACTCCTCCTCCCTTGTGCAGTTGAGCCACCCACAGTGCCATGAACTTGGCTCTGGCTGCACTCCCCAGAGGAACCGTCACTTTCACCGTTTTCCAACACAGAAAAACGGTTGTTGATTGAGATGCACTCTGGGGCTTTCCTGACTACCCGCCTGCCCCCTTTCTTCTGACTGGTGGTCACCCATTCCCTCTCTGACTGCACTTTCTTAAGCTGCGGGGTGACCACGTCTAAAAACGTGTTATCCACGTAACTCTCAGCCTCGCGGATACACCGCAGTGCCTCCAGCTGACGCTCGAGCTCCGAAAATCGGATCTCAAGTTGGCCAAACCGTTGGCACTTACGGCACGTGGTCATCCTGACTGCAAGAAGCATCTAGGAATTCCCACATGCTGCAGGTCGTGCAACGCACGGGACTGAGGTCCCCTGTCATACTTTTAATTAAAAAACTCTTACCTCAAATTTAAACGCTCAGATTCTTGCTCTCCCCAACTACCTTAACTATGAACTACCTTAAAAGAAATAGACTTTTTCTAGAGAGAGGTCGATTGGTTTAGTGAGAGAATTTCAGAGCTTAGGGTCTAGATAGCTGAAGGCCCGACCGCCAACACTGGGGCGAAGGAAGTTAGGGATGCACAAGAAACCAGAATTGGAGGAATGCAGAGATCTCAGAGGGTTGTAGAGTTGGAGGAGGTTGAAGTATTCATAGGTGCACTGTTGGAGTAGGTGCATGATCTCTCTGATGTATGCTACTGTTTTGGCTATGTGGTTCAAGATTCTGTTGGCTTCGTTGATTGCTGCTCTGCACTGGTTAGACATGTTTAGCACCAAGTGTACTAACATATCAAGATCTGTTTCATCTTTATCCTTACATTAAGTTTTTGTTCTGTCTATTTTTCCCACCTATTTGCAGTACTTTATACTTGTCTACATTAAATTTCATTTGCCGTTGGTCTGTCTATATATATATATATATATATATATATAATGTAATTAATTCTGTAATTTCTGAGCTGCCTGTTCCAATTGCCCTTTCAAGTTTGGTATCATTTTTAAATATGACCAATTTGCATTGAGTTTTTGCATCCAGGTCATTGATGTAAATTAGAAACAATAGTGGTCCCAACACCAATTCCTGTGGCACCCAACTCAGTACCCACCCCCTACCCCACCATTTACTCCTCATAATTGATTAGATTATTTCACATGTAATGGAAGTGAGACTACTGAGTCTGTAGCTGTTTGTCTACTTTGTTACTCTTTTTGAAATGGGCACCACGTTGGCCACTTCCCAAATCTACTGGTACCGCCCCAGTGTCCAATAACTTGCTCTTCAAAAGTGCCGGCGTAGACTCGATGGGCCGAATGGCCTCCTGTGCTGTACTAGTCTATGATTCTATAATAGTTGCTAATGGCTCATTAATCTCTTCACTGATCTCTGTAAGATTTCTGGGATAAATACCATCTATCGCTGGTGATTTATTTGTTTTTCTCCCTTTAGTCTGTCCAGGACTTCCATCTCATTTATATTAAAATCATTAATTATACTTTAGTTATTGTTGTTGTGGAGGGACTGTTGCTCACGTCTTTCTTTGTAATACTTGAAGAAAGTGATTATTCAGAATCTGTATATTACTGAGCACACTTTGTGTCTGCAAAACCTTACTTCCTGTTATCACTCTATTTGTCACACTTTTGTGTCAACTTTTTTACATTATAAATTCTCATGCCTACATTTATAATGGAAATTGTCCAAGTACAGTAGTCCAGTCACCCTGTAATTGCACAATCTGACCACCAGGGGACTTTTCCCACCAGTCACTGAAAATGCTTTCTGGAAATTTTTCCTCTGAAAAGTTTTGATTCATTTTTTTCCCTCAATAACTGAATTTTCTAATCTACAAAATAAGGGTTTAAAAAATTGCGAGTGTGTGCTGCAAATTACTGAATTGTTAGATTCTGAGGAACCTGCTTCTTGATCTTGCACCACATCTAGAGGAGACAGGAAGCAGGACATACCATAACATAAGAAATAGGAGCAGGAGTCGGCCATTCGGCCCCTCGAGCCTGCTCTGCCATTCAGTAAGATCATGGCTGATCTACCTCAGCTTCACTTTCCTGCACTAATCCCATATCCCTTGATTCCCTTAATATTCAAAAATCTATCGATCACTGTCTTAAATATACTCAACGACTGAGCCTCCACAGCCCTCTGGGGTAGAGAATTCCAAAGATTCACCACCCTCTGAGTGAAGAAATTTCTCCTCATCTCAGTCCTAAATGGCCAACCCCTTATTCTGAGACTGTGACCCCTGGTTCTAGACTCCCCAGCCAGGGGAAACATCTTCCCTGCATCTACCCTGTCAAGCCCTGTAAGAATTTTGTATGTTTCAATGAGATCACCTCTCATTCTTCTAAACTCCAGAGAATACAGGCCTAGTCTACGCAATCTCTCCTCATAGGACAATCCCCCCATCCCAGGAACCAGTCTGGTGAACCTTTGTTGCACTCCCTCTATGGCAAGTATATCCTTCCTTAGGTAAGGAGACCAAAACTGTACACAATACTCCAGGTGTGGTCTCACCAGGGCCCTATATAATTGCAGTAAGATGTCTTTACTCTCATACTCAAATCCTCTTGTAATAAAGGCCAACATACCATTTGCTTTCCTAATTGCTTGCTGTACCTGCATGTTAACTTTCAGTGATTTGTGTACAAGGACACCCAGATCTCTCTGAACACCAACATTTCCCAATCTCTCACCATTTAAAAAATACTCTGCTTTTCTATTTTTCCTACCAAAGTGGATAACTTCACATTTCTCCACATTATATTCCATTTGCCATATTCTTGCCCACTCACTTAGCCTGTCTATATCCCCTTGAAGCCTCCTTGCATCCTCCTCATAACTTACATTCCCACCTAGCTTTGTATCATCAGCAAACTTGGATATATTACATTTGGTCCCCTCATCTAAATCATTGATATAGATTGTGAATAGCTGAGGCTCAAGCACTGATCCTTGCGGTATCCCACCAGTTGCAGCCTGCCAACCCGAAAATGACACGTTTATTACCACTCTCTGTTTTCTGTCCGTTAACCAATCCTCAATCTATGCTAGTATATTACCCCCAAGCCCATGAGCCCTAATTTTGTTTAATAACTTCTTGTATGGCACCTTATCGAATGCCTTCTGAAAATTCAAATACACCCCATCCACTGGTTCCCCCTTATCTATTCTGCTAGTTACAACCTCAAAAAACTCTAACAGATTCGTCAAACACGATTTCCCTTTCATAAATCCATGTTGACTCTGACCAATCCTATTATTATTTTCTCAGTGCCCTGTTACCACGTCCTTAATAATAGATTCTAGCATTTTCCCTACTACTGCTGTCAGGCTAACTGGTCTGTAGTTCCCCGTTTTCTCTTTACCTCCTTTCTTAAATTGCGGGGTTACATTTGCTACCTTCCAATCCGCGTGAACCATTCTAGAATCAATGGAATTTTGGAAAATGACAACCAATGCATCCATTATCTCTATAGCCACCTCTTTCAAAACCCTAGGATGTTCAACCTCCGTCGCCTCCAGTCCAGATCCAAGGTCTTCCCATCCTCTGTCGTCGAATTACAGTATGCAGACGACGCTTGCGTCTGTGCTCACTCGGAGGTCGAACTCCAAACCATCGTCAACACCTTCACCGAAGCGTACGAGAGCATGGGCCTTACACTAAACATCCTTAAGACAAAGGTCCTCTACCAACCTGCCCCCGCCACACAGTACTGCCCCCCGATTATCAAAATCCACGATAAGGCCTTGGACAACGTGGACCACTTTCCATACCTCGGGAGCCTACTGTCAACAAGGGCAGATGTCGATGACGAAGTCCAACACCGCCTTCAGTGTGCCAGTGCAGCCTTCGGTCGCCTGAGGAAGAGAGTGTTTGAAGACCAGGACCTTAAACCCGGCACTAAGCTCATGGTCTACAGAGCAGCAGTGATACCCGACACAGGAGTAGGCCATTCGGCCCTTCGAGCCTGCTCCACCATTCAATATGATCATGGCTGATCCTCTATCTCAATACCATATTCCCTCTCTCTCCCCACACCCCCTGATGCCGTTTGTGTCTAGAAATCTATCTACTTCTTAAATATAATCAGTGACTTGGCCTCCACAGCCTTCTGTGGTAGAGAATTCCACAGGTTCACTACCCTCTGAGTGAAGAAATGTCTCCTCATCTCAGTCCTAAATGTCCTACCCCGTATCCTGAGACTGTGACCCCTCGTACTAGAGCCCCCAGCCAGGGGAAACATTCTCCCTGCATCCAGTCTGTCTAGCCCTGTCAGAATTTTATACGTTTCAATGAGATCCCCTCTCATTCTTCTAAACTCAAGTGAATACAGGCCTAGTTGACCCAATCTCTCCTCATACGACAGTCCTGCCATCCCAGGAATCAGTCTGGTGAACCTTCGCTGCACTCCCTCTATGGCAAGTATATCCTTTCTTAGGTAAGGAGACCAAAACTGCACACAGTACTCCAGGTGTGGTCTCACCAAGGCCCTGTATAACTGTAGTAAGACATCCTTGCTCCTGTACTCAAATTCTCTTGCAATGAAGGCCAACATACCATTTGCCTTCCTAACTGCTTGCTGCACCTGCATGTTTGCTTTCAGTGACTGGTATACAAGGACACCTGGGTCCCTTTGTACATCAACATTTCCCAATCTATCACCATTTAAATAATACTCTACCCTTCTGTTTTCCCTACCAAAGTGGATAACTTCACATTTATCCACGTTATACTGCATTTGCCAAGTATTTGTCCACTCACTCAACTTGTCTAAATCGCCTTGAAGCCTCTTTGCATCCTCCTCACAACTCACAAACCCACCTAGTTTTGTGTCGTCAGCAAACTTGGAAATATTACATCTGGTTCCCTCATCCAAATCATTGATATATATTGTGAATAGCTGGGGCCCAAGCACTGATCCCTGCGGTACCCCACTAGTCACTGCCTGCCACCCCGAAAAAGACCCATTTATTCCTACTCTCTGTTTCCTGTCTGTTAACCAATTTTCAATCCATGCCAGTATATTACCCCCAATCCCATTTGCTTTAATTTTGCACATTAACCTCTTACGTGGGACTTTATCAAAGGCCTTTTGAAAATCCAAATACACCACATCCACTGGTTCTCCCTTATCTATTCTACCAATTACATCCTCAAAAAACTCCTGTAGGTTTGTCAAACACGATTTCCCTTTCATAAATCCTAGTTGACTTTGTCTAATCCCATTGATATTTTCTAAGTATCCTGTTATCACATCCTTTATAATAGACTCTAGCATTTTCCCTACTACTGATGTTAGGCTAACCGGTATTTTTCCCCTCCTAATCAATCTCTTGGTCCTTTTTTGCTGAACTCTAAACTGCTCCCAATCCTCAGGCTTGCTTTTTCTGGCAACTTTATATGACTCCTCTTTGGATCTAATACTTTCCTTAATTTCTGTTGTTAGCCATGGTTGGGCCGCTTTTCCTTTTGTGTTTTTGCGCCAGAAAGGAATGTATAACTGTTGCAATTCATGGATTCATTCCTTAAATGTTAGCCATTGCCTATCCACCGTCATGCCTTTTAATGAAGCTCCCCAATCTATCATAGCCAACTCACTCCTCATACCTTCGTAGTTTCCTTTGTTTAGATTTAGGACCCTAGTTTCGGATTGGACTACTTCACTTTCCATCTTAATGAAGAATTCTATCATGTTCTGGTCATTCTTCCCTAAAGGAACCCGCACAACAAGATTATTAATTAACCCCTACAGCAACTCTGTAAGTGTTTATGTATATCATATATACATATGACATACATTTCTTTTTATGAAGAATAGTGCATTAAGTTTGTCTTGTCCTATCTGTACACATTGTCACTCATTGTTTTATACGTTGTCCTCTCAGTACATTAAGGACCTTTTCCTGTTTTCTTTCTAAGGCAAGATCAGCTGCTGTTTCATTCCACTTTGTTTTGGCTAGCAAATCAGCGCCATTGCTAATTAGTAGTTGTACAACATGACAGTGGCCCTTCTCTGCAGCCAGATGTAAAGGAGTTTTATCCATCCAGTTTCTGGCATGGATATCAGCACCATGCTGAATTAGAATCCTAGTCTCTGCCACGTGACCTTGGAAAGCAGCTTGATGCAGAGCCGTCATCTGCAGTGCATCTTTGCTGTCAATGGAAGCACCAAATTGCAACAACAAATGAACAGCAACAGTTCCACTAGCTGCAGCTCTGTGCAGAGGCGTGAGCTGGTTTCCATCTGAAGCATCCACTGTGGCATTTTCTTTTAGTAGCAGCTGCAAGATCTAAAGAAAGATAAGCAAGCAAATAAATATTGACTACGCATAATGTTACCCGCAGTCTCTCAGAAAACGTAGATAACAGATATTTTAACAGCTTACACTCAAGCTTTGCCTCCTTATTCTGATGACCGACCAAAAAGTTGAAAAACACTTTAGTATACACGGAACAGAGCACTGAACAGCCGAGATATTATTCTGGTATTTAAACTTATGTCTGAAATAAGACAGGGTGATTGAGGCAATGTTATTTTAGGGTGTCCTTTGTGTAGTAACTACTGCATGGCATTTGGGATGTTAGTTTTGAAAGGAATCGAAGATCTTCATCATCTTAAAGACTGCACCACATATTTTATGAGCCACCTAAGGCCATAATTTTCACACTTCACAAAAATATTTTTACATGTGTGCAAGTCTTCTCACAAAGTTTTCTTCATTTATCAAACTATCTAATTGGTATCCACAGTACAGTTTACACTAAAGTGAAAAAGATGGCAGCCAATTTTGCAGCACATTTTTAAGCATTAGTCTCACCTACCTACTTGCTCAAAACATCAACAGTTCTTTTGTAATGAAAATGCAACAATCAGAATGTAGAATTACAGCCCATGCAGCCACTTCTTTTTAGTCTTCAGGTAGCATTTCTGAAATAGCCTAGCAAGCCACTCAGTTGTAAAAAGCCGCTACAAGAAACAATAATAAGAATAAAACTGGACGGACCAACCGGCATCGACCTCGGCACCGGCTACGGACACGACAACGGCACACCCAGCCCAGTCGACCTCACCAATAACCTGCTCACTGATGCCCAGTTTGGGTTCCGCCAGGACCACTCGGCTCCAGACCTCATTACAGCCTTGGTTCAAACATGGACAAAGGAGCTGAATTCCAGAAGTGAGGTGAGAGTGACTGCCCTTGACATCAAGGCAGCTTTTGACCGAGTGTGGCATCAAGAAGCCCTAGTAAAACTGAAGTCAATGGGAATCAGGGGGAAAACTCTCCACTGGCTGGAGTCATACCTAGCACAAAGGAAGATGGTTGTGGTGGTTGAAGGTCAATCATCATAGCCCCAGGACATCGCTGCAGGAGTCCCTCAGGGCAGTGTCCTAGGCCCAACCATCTTCAGCTGCTTTATCAATGACCTTCCCTCCAACATAAGGTCAGAAATGGGGATGTTCGCTTATACCTGCACAGTGTTCAGTGCCATTCGTAATTCCTCAGATAATGAAGCAGTCCATGCTCGCAAGCAACAAGACCTGGACGACATTCAGGCTTGGGCTGATAAGTGACAGGTAATATTCGCACCACACAAGTACCAGGCAATGACTATCTCCAACAAGCGAGAGTCTAACTGCCGTCCCTTGACATTCAACGGCATTGCCATTGCCGAATCCCCCAACATCAACATCCTGGGGGTCAGCATTGACCAGAAACATAACTGAACCAGCCACATAAATACTGTGGCAACAAGAGCAGGTCAGAGGATAGGTATTCTGTGGGGAGTATCTCACCTCCTGACTCCCCAAAGCCTTTCCACCATCTACAAGGCACAAGTCAGGAGTTTGATGGAATACCCTCCACTTGCCTGGATGAGGGCAGCTCCAACAACACTCAAGAAGTTCGACACCATCCAGGACAAAGTAGCCCACTTGATTGGCACACCATCCCCCACCTTAAACATGCACTCACTTCACCACCGGCGTACCGTGGCTGCAGTGTGTACCATCTACAAGATGCACTGCAGCAACTCGCCAAGGCTTCTTCAGCAGCACCTCCCAAACCCGCAACCTCTACCACCTAGAAGGACAAGGGCAGCAGGCGCATGGGAACACCACCACCTCCAGGTTCCCCTCCAAGTCACACACCATCCTGACTTAGAAGTATATCGCCGTTCCTTCATCATCGCTGGGTCAAAATCCTCGAACTCCCTCCTTAACAGCACTGTGGGAGTACCTTCACCACACAGACTGCAGCGGTTCAAGAAGGCAGCTCACCACCACCTTCTCAAGGGCAATTAGGGATGGGCAATAAATGCTGCCCATGCCAGCAATGCCCAGATCCCATGAATGAATAAAAAAAATTGAAGTGATGTCACTGTTGAGAAGCACAATGTCTCATCCACTTGCTTGTGATGATTATGTATTTGAAGTGTCTGATCCCTGTAGAAAATAAAGATGGCACTGCAGCTATAGCCAGACACAGCAGGGAAATAAGGCAAGAAGCTCTTCTACAAGCATCTCAGCTCGTGAATGAAGTTCTGCCCTGTGTCCATATTCTATACACTAGACAATCTACTGAGGGTGGTTTACTGAAAAAACACACTGATTGATGTCAGACTGGGTTTCGGGTTTGCTGATAATGTTGCCATCTTCTATGAGGTTGGTTTAGATTTCAGAAAGTTCTGCAGCTTTCTGTTGCCAAGATGTTAGTTTTACTATTGCACAAGAAAGAGAAATGTAACAAAATATTTTATATTGCTGCACTGAGATGCATAGGTACAGGTTTGATGTGTGAATCAATGCACCCAACATGATGCCTCAGTTGTACACTGTGAAACTATTAAGTGATTAAAAGGAAAAAAATACAAATGCTGGAAATCTGAAATAAAAAAAAAAGTTGCAATTAGCAAGTGCATCAGCAGCTGTTCTTCCATAAGTGTTAGTCAGTGAAAATGAGGCGACAGTGTAAAATAGGCAGTAAATGAGGTAACTAGAGTGGACACCAAAAATAGAAAGAGCTCTTGAACAGGCAAGGGGTAACTTTGCTGGGCAGGCGCTGTTTAGTGGCACATTGGATGCAATGCACTAGAAGTGAGTTTGCCCCAGGTAAGTCATAGAGCACTAAGACTTCCTGGCAGCCTCGTTATAATGAAGAAAGCCAACTTTAGGCACTGCTGGAGGTGCTCATGCCTACATTTATAATGGAAATTGTCCAAGTACAGTAGTCCAGTCACACTGTAATTGCACAATCTGGCCACCAGGGGACTTTCCCCACCAGTCACTGAAAATGCTTTCTGGAAATTTTTCCTCTGAAAAGTTTTGATTCATTTTTTTCCCTCAATAACTGAATTTTCTAATCTACAAAATAAGGGTTTAAAAATTTGCGAGTGTGTGCTGCAAATTACTGAATTGTTAGATTCTGAGGAATCTGCTTCTTGATCTTGCACCACATCTAGAGGAGACAAGAAGCAGGACATACCATAACATAAGAAATAGGAGCAGGAGTCGGCCATTCGGCCCCTCGAGCCTGCTCTGCCATTCAATAAGATCATGGCTGATCCTCTACCTCAGCTTCACTTTCCTGCACTAATCCCATATCCCTTGATTCCCTTAATATTCAAAAATCTATCGATCACTGTCTTAAATATACTCAACGACTGAGCCTCCACATCCCTCTGGGGTAGAGAATTCCAAAGATTCACCACCCTCTGAGTGAAGAAATTTCTCCTCATCTCAGTCCTAAATGGCCAACCCCTTATTCTGAGACTGTGACCCCTGGTTCTAGACTCCCCAGCCAGGGGAAACATCTTCCCTGCATCTACCCTGTCAAGCCCTGTAAGAATTTTGTATCTTTCAATGAGATCACCTCTCATTCTTCTAAACTCCAGAGAATACAGGCCTAGTCTACTCAATCTCTCCTCATAGGACAATCCCCCCATCCCAGGAACCAGTCTGGTGAACCTTTGTTGCACTCCCTCTATGGCAAGTATATCCTTCCTTAGGTAAGGAGACCAAAACTGTACACAATACTCCAGGTGTGGTCTCACCAGGGCCCTATATAATTGCAGTAAGATGTCTTTACTCTCATACTCAAATCCTCTTGTAATAAAGGCCAACATACCATTTGCTTCCTAATTGCTTGCTGTACCTGCATGTTAACTTTCAGTGATTTGTGTACAAGGACACCCAGATCCCTCTGAACACCAACTTTTCCCAATCTCTCACCATTTAAAAAATACTCTGCTTTTCTATTTTTCCTACCAAAGTGGATAACTTCACATTTCTCCACATTATATTCCATTTGCTATGTTCTTGCCCACTCACTTAGCCTGTCTATATCCCCTTGAAGCCTCCTTGCATCCTCCTCATAACTTACATTCCCACTTAGCTTTGTATCATCAGCAAACTTGGATATATTACATTTGGTCCCCTCATCTAAATCATTGATATAGATTGTGAATAGCTGAGGCCCAAGCACTGATCCTTGCAGTACCCCACTAGTTGCAGCCTGCCAACCCGAAAATGACACGTTTATTACTACTCTCTGTTTTCTGTCCGTTAACCAATCCTCAATCTATGCTAGTATATTACCCCCAATCCCATGAGCCCTAATTTTGTTTAATAACTTCTTGTATGGCACCTTATCGAATGCCTTCTGAAAATCCAAATACACCACATCCACTGGTTCCCCCTTATCTATTCTGTTAGTTACAACCTCAAAAAACTCTAACAGATTCGTCAAACATGATTTCCCATTCATAAATCCATGTTGACTCTGACCAATCCTATTATTATTTTCTCAGTGCCCTGTTACCACATCCTTAATAATAGATTCTAGCATTTTCCCTACTACTGCTGTCAGGCTAACTGGTCTGTAGTTCCCCGTTTTCTCTTTCCCTCCTTTCTTAAATAGTGGGGTTACATTTGCTACCTTCCAATCCGCGGGAACCGTTCTAGAATCAATGGAATTTTGGAAAATGACAACCAATGCATCCATTATCTCTATAGCCACCTCTTTCAAAACCCTAGGATGTTCAACCTCCGTCGCCTCCAGTCCAGATCCAAGGTCGTCCCATCCTCTGTCGTCGAATTACAGTATGCAGACGACGCTTGCGTCTGCGCTTACTCGGAGGTCGAACTCCAAACCATCGTCAACACCTTCACCGAAGCGTACGAGAGCATGGGCCTTACACTAAACATCCGTAAGACAAAGGTCCTCTATCAACCTGCCCGCGCCACACAGTACTGCCCCCCGATTATCAAAATCCACGATAAGGCCTTGGACAACGTGGACCACTTTCCATACCTCGGGAGCCTACTGTCAACAAGGGCAGACGTCGATGACGAAGTCCAACACCGCCTTCAGTGTGCCAGTGCAGCCTTCGGTCGCCTGAGGAAGAGAGTGTTTGAAGACCAGGACCTCAAACCCGGCACTAAGCTCATGGTCTACAGAGCAGCAGTGATACCCGCCCTGCTGTATGCCTCAGAGACATGGACCATGTACAGCAGGCACCTCAAAGCACTGGAGAGGTACCACCAACACTGCCTCCGCAAGATCCTGCAAATCCATTGGCAGGATAGGCGCACCAACGTTAGTGTTCTTGCTCAGGTCAACAACCCCAGCATCGAAGCTTTGACCACGCTCGATCAGCTCCGATGGACGGGTCACATTGTCCGCATGCCCGATACGAGACTCCCAAAACAAGCGCTCTACTTGGAGCTCCGGCATGGCAAGAGAGCCCCAGGTGGGCAGAGGAAACGCTTCAAGGACATCCTCAAAGCTTCCTTGAAAAAGTGTAACATCCCCACCGACACCTGGGAATCCCTGGCCCAAGACCGCACAAAGTGGAGGAGAAGCATCCGGGAAGGCGCCGAACACCTCGAGTCTCTTCGCCGGGAGCAAGCGGAAGCCAAGCGCAGGCAGCACAAGGAGCGCACGTCAACCGAAGCACCCCACCCACCCGCCCCTTCAACCACCGTCTGCCCCACCTGTGACAGAGACTGTCGGTCCCGCATTGGACTCATCAGTCACCTGCAAACTCATTTTGAATGTGGAAGCAAGTCATCATCGGCTTCGAGGGACTGCCTAAGAAGAGAAGGAGCCACCTCTTTCAAAACCCTAGGATGTAGACCATCAGGTCCAGAGGATTTATCAGCGTTCAGTCCCATTAATTTCTCCAGTACTATTTTTTTACTAATACTAATTTCTTTCAGTTCCTCATGATCGCGGGGAGGCATATGTCAACTGAGGATTCATCATGGTATTCTGCTTCTCTTCCTATTGCACTCTTCATTAATTGTCAGTGAACCATATGTTGAAACCCTCAGGTCACTCCTTCTACTGAAAGTGATATGAAAATGACCCTCTGGTGTACAGTCCCACAGCACTAAATTCACAGATCCAATCTGCTTACAGACAAAAAATAATGGGCATGAAACACATATCCAACACTAAAGGTTTAATGCAGAAAATCGATAAAGGAAAAACACAGGTATGGAGAGCTACTATCTGTAACTGATACTCAAAATTTTAAAATTCTTTAGTACTTAAGTTATTATGCCGTAATCTTATCAGAGAATCATAGAATGGTTACAGCACAGAAGGAGGCCATTTGGCCCATCAAGTCAATGCCGGCTCTCTGCAAGAGCACTTCAGCTAGTCCCACTCCCCCGCCCTTTCCCCGTAGCCCTGCAAAAAATTTTCCTTCAGGTATTTAACCAATTCCAATTTTAAAAGCCACGATTGAATCTGCCTCTACCACCCTTTCAGACAGTGCATTGCAGATCATAACCACTCGCAGCATAAAAAAGTTTTTCCTCATGTCGCCTTTGGCTCTTCGGCCAATCACCTTAAATCTGTCCTCTAGTTCTCGACCCTTTTGTCAATGGGAACAGTTTCTCTCTATATACTCTGTCTAGACCCTTCAAGATTTTGAACACCTCTGTCAAATCTCCTCTAAACCTTCTCTGCTCTAAGGAGAACAACCCCAGCTTCTCCAGTCTATCCACGTAACTGAAGACCCTCATCCGTGGAATCATTCCTGTAAATCTTTTCTGCACCCTCTCTAAGGCCTTCACATCCTTCCTAAAATGCGGTGGCCAGAATTGGACACAATACTCCAGTTGAGGCCGAACCAGTGTTTTATAAAGGTTCATCATAACTTCCTTGCTTTTGTACTCTGTGCCTCTTTTTATGAAACCCAGGATCCCGTATGCTTTTTTAACCGCATTCTCAACCTGCCCTGCCACCTTCAATGATTTGTGCACATATACCCCCAGGTCTCTCTGTTCATGCACCCCTTTTAGAATTGTACCCTTCAGTTTATATTGCCTCTCCTCATTCTTCCTACCAAAATGTATCACTTCGCACTTTTCTGCGTTAAATTTCATCTGCCACATGTCAGCCCGTTCCATCATTTTGTCTATGTCCTCTTGAAGTCTATCATCACCTCCTCACTGTTCACTATACTTCCAAGTTTTGTGTCATCTACAAATTTTGAAATTGTAACCTGTACTCCCAAGCCTAAGTCATTAATATATATCAAGAAAAGCAGTAGTCCTAGTACACACCCCTGGGGAACACCACTGTATACCATCCTCCAGTCCAAAAAACACTACTCTCTGTTACCTGTCACTTAGCCAATTCCATATCCATGCTGCCACTGTCCCTTTTATTCCATGGGCTTCAACTTTGCTGGCAAGCCTATTATGTGGCACTTTATCAAACGACTTTTGGAAGTTCGTGTACACCACATCAACTGCATTGCCCTCATCAACCCTCTCTGTTACCTCATCAAAAAACTCAATCAAGTTAGTTAAACATGATCTGCCTTTGACAAATCCGTGCTGGCTTTCCTTAATTAATCCACACTTGTCCAAGTGACTGTTAATTTTGTACCGGATTATCATTTCTAAAAGCTTCCCCACTACCGAGGTTAAACTGACTGGCCTGTAGTTGCTGGGTTTATCCTTACACCCTTTATTGAACAAGGGTGTAACATTTGCAATTCTCCAGTCCTCTGGCACCACCCCTGTATCTAAGGAGGATTGGAAGATTATGGCCAGTACCTCCGCAATTTCCACCCTCACCTGCCTCAGCATCCTCGGATGCATCCCATCCGGTCCTGGTGATGTATCTACTTTAAGTACTGCCAGCCTTTCTAGTACCTCCTCTTTATCAATTTTTATCCCATCCAGTATCTCAACTACCTCCTCTTTCACTATGACTTTGGCAGCATCTTCTTCCTTGGTAAAGACAGATGCAAAGTACTCTTTTAGTACCTCAGGCATGCCCTCTGCTTCCATGCGAAGGTCTCCTTTTTGGTCCCTAATAGGCCCCACCCCTCCTCT
This sequence comes from Squalus acanthias, assembly GCA_030390025.1. Taxonomy (NCBI): domain Eukaryota; kingdom Metazoa; phylum Chordata; class Chondrichthyes; order Squaliformes; family Squalidae; genus Squalus; species Squalus acanthias. The sequence goes on from CM059429.1 coordinate 46,614,709, forward strand.
ACTACCCGTTTATTATTTATATGCCTTTAGAAGACTTTTGGATTTCCTTTTATGTTAGCTGCCAGTCTATTCTCATACTCTTTCTTTGCCCCTCTTATTTCCTTTTTCACTTCCCCTCTGAACTTTCTATATTCAGCCTGGTTGTCACTTGTATTCTCAACCTGACATGTGTCGTATGCCCCCTTTTTCTGCTTCATCTTACTCTCTATCACTTTTGTCATCCAGGCAGCTCTGGCTTTGGTTGCCCTACCTTTCCTCATCGTGGGAATGTACCTCAACTGTACCCAAACCATCTCTTCTTTAAAGGCAGCACATTTTCCGATTACAGTTTTGCCTGCCAATCTTTGATTTCAATTTACTCGGGCCAGATCTGTTTGCAACCTACTGAAATTGGCCCTCCTCCAATTAAGTATTTTTACTCTAGATTGCTCCTTGTGTGAATAATTGTGTGAATAATTGACATACTTCAACCATTTTACTACATGTCTGAGTAAGTTACTTTAAATAAGAGCGTGCATCTTTTCTATTAACTATGGTCTTCCACGCCACATCCTCCATCTCCTGTTCAGTTCCTGCCTCTGCTCCACAGAAAATCATCACCAGTGTCCAGATACCGATAGACACAATCTTTACCTGTACATCACTAAGTACAACTGATTACACTTATTAATTTGATGAGACGAGTATTGTATGAAACTCCTCATGAATACAGCTTCAGAAAGACAGATTCTGCATCTCACAGAAAAAGGCATCCAGGTTGAAAAAGGAAAGAAAAAACTGGTATTTATCTGTAACAAGGGAACAAGTAGATTGGAATGGGGATCAAGAAACAGACCATGGGGATAATTTTCACTTTGGCGGAGGGCAAAAAACTGGATCGGCCGCCTGTTATACACCCCTTCAATGGAAAGGAAAATCAGACGGAGTGCATAATGGATGGCCGATCCATAACCTCCAGTTCTCTGCCCAAATCCAAAGTGAAAATTACCCCAATGAATGGAGGGCACTAATCCTCCAACTCACCCTGAGCAATGAAACAGGAGATTTGCTAATACCTTTATCTATATTTATAAATCTATATTAGCACAGCTCCCGCGGCATTACCCACAATAAGCAAGAGGATATGAAAGTATCCATCCTAGAACATGGCAATACATCAGACATCTTTGCCCCTACATGACCATGACAATAATAATCACCAGATTGAATAAGACAGCACAACATGCAGGTACAGCAAGCAATTACAAGGCAAATGATATGTTAGCCTTTATTGCAAGGGTGTTGGAGTATAAGATAAGGAAATCTTGCTGCAATTATACAGGGCTTTGGTGAGACCACACCTGGAGTTTTTGTCTCCTTCCCTGCGTTAGAGAGGGTGCAACAAAGGTTCACTAGATTGATTCCTGGGATGAGAGGGTTGTCCTATGAGGAGAGATTGAGTAGAATGGGCCTATATTCTCTGAAGTTTAGAAGAATGAAAGTTAATCTCATTGAAACATATAAAATTCTGAGAGGGCTTGACAGGGTAAATGCTGGAAGGATGTTTCCCCTGGCTTGAGAGTCCAGAACTAGGGGGGTCACAGTCGCAGAATAGGGGTCAGCCATTTAGGACTGAGATGAGGAGAAATTTCTTCACTCAGAGGGTTGCGTATCTTTGGAATTCTCTATCCCAGAGGGCTGTGGAGGCTCAGTAGTTGAGTATATTTAAGGCTGAGATCGATAGATTTTCAAGCACTAAGGGAATCAAGGGTTAGGGCAGGAAAGTGGAGTTGATGTAGAAGATCAGCCATGATCTTATTGAATGGAGGAGCAGGCTCAAGGAGCCGCATGACCTACTCCGACTCCTATTTCTTATGTTCTTATGTTCTTGTTATTACAAAATAACTGTACCCTTTCCTGTATAACTCTAATCTCCATAAATAACAAAGCATGACATACGTGCACATTCGCTTTTAATACAATGTCCAAAGTGAGCACAAGACAACCTACTCTTTCTTGACACTGTGCTTACCTTGAGTGGTGAAACATGCCTTTCTTTCTCCTATTCTAATGCTTTTCCGAGGTGAAACCTGTGGGCTAGTCTCACAAGAGGTGTTCGGCTGCTCCTGTGCTGCAAACAGTTAATGAGGCTGAGGTAGTGCTCCTCTCATGGCAGCTGGCTCCTGGGAGGGAGCTACCGATGGCTGCATCTCTGGTACCTGTGCCTGGGAAGCCTGGTGATGCCTCCTATGTGCCACTGGCATGGTGCTCTGAGAGGGAAGGCTAGAGGCCTGGCATGGTCTGCTTTCCTGAGAAACCGCCTCAGGCAGGTCAATTCCAGCTGTCCCCAGTCCAATGGGCCTTGGATCTGTGTTTGCATTCATCAGTGGGATGGCTTGTCTAATGTTAGTTATCAGACCCTGAAAGCCTTGATCGACAGGAACCTGCATCCCAACTGCCAAGGCCTGCAAAATAGTACGCATGGCAATGTTTACTCTGTCCCCTATTGCCACCAGAACTGCAGTCTGAGCTTCCATGGAGGTGGAGCGCTGAGTGGTCCCTGGCTGCTTCTTCGGTGGGGGTCTGCTGCAGATTCCAATGAAGCTGCCACATACTTCATTGATATCTGTAGTGAAGAAAAAGCTTCCCTGATGCTGAAAATGAGAGCTGTAGACTTTAGAATCAAACTTGTCAGTTGCCACACATCCTTGAATACTGATCTCAGAGCAGGCGCATAGGTGTGATGTTCCTCGGACATGCTTCTTTTCAGGTGAGTACCCATGAGTTCTGGCCGCACTCATCTGAAGCCATGGGCAGCCTTCCTCATTGCCTCCATGGGAAGCTGGCACCTCCTCACCTACTCAACACTCCTCTGGCTCCCTTGTGCACTTAATCACTAATGCCACATCCTCACTAACATCATCTAATTCTCCTGATGAAAGTATCTGAGCAGGTGTGTGGGAAAAGCAAATGATATACATGATGAAGTTAGGGAGGTGATAGCAGAGGATCAAGGGGTAGGATGTCAGTACAGGAACTCAGGTTTGGGCTTTGCCTTGATTGCCTATCCATCTTCATCATCCTCATTGTCCATGAGGCAGAAGCTCCATGTCTCTTTCTCCTCATCATTTTTGTCCTTCTCTTCCACCTCCTGTTGCTGTGGATGGGTTTGCAGGAAAGGAGGGTACAAGTTAAGAATGGGTAAGTATTACCCTCTTGGGATCAAGGAGACAGAGAAGGGGTTGAAGATTGTGCTGTGTGCTGCTTCACAGGGATAGAAAAAAAGAAAAATAGGAGCAGGTGTAGGCCATTCGGCCCTTCGAGCCTGCTCCACCATTCAATATGATCATAGCTGATCCTCTATCTCAATACCATATTCCCTCTCTCTCCCCATACCCCCTGATGCCTTTTGTGTCTAGAAATCTATCTATCTCCTTCTTAAATATAATCAGTGACTTGGCCTCCACAGCCTTCTGTGGTAGAGAATTCCACAGGTTCACTACCCTCTGAGTGAAGAAATGTCTCCTCATCTCAGTCCTAAATGTCCTACCCCATATCCTGAGACTGTGACCCCTCGTACTAGAGCCCCCAGCCAGGGGAAACATTCTCCCTGCATCCAGTCTGTCTAGCCCTGTCAGAATTTTATACGTTTCAATGAGATCCCCTCTCATTCTTCTAAACTCAAGTGAATACAGGCCTAGTTGACCCAATCTCTCCTCATACGACAGTCCTGCCATCCCAGGAATCAGTCTGGTGAACCTTCGCTGCACTCCCTCTATGGCAAGTATATCCTTTCTTAGGTAAGGAGACCAAAACTGCGCACAGTACTCCCAGGTGTGGTCTCACCAAGGCCCTGTATAACTGTAGTAAGACATCCTTGCTCCTGTACTCAAATTCTCTTGCAATGAAGGCCAACATACCATTTGCCTTCCTAACTGCTTGCTGCACCTGCATGTTTGCTTTCAGTGACTGGTATACAAGGACACCCGGGTCCCTTTGTACATCAACATTTCCCAATCTATCACCATTTAAATAATACTCTACCTTTCTGTTTTCCCTACCAAAGTGGATAACTTCACAGTTATCCACGTTATACTGCATCTGCCAAGTATTTGTCCACTCACTCAACTTGTCTAAATCGCCTTGAAGCCTCTTTGCATCCTCCGCACAACTCACAATCCCACCTAGTTTTGTGTCGTCAGCAAACTTGGAAATATTACATCTGGTTCCCTCATCCAAATCATTGATATATATTGTGAATAGCTGGGGCCCAAGCACTGATCCCTGCGGTACCCCACTAGTCACTGCCTGCCACCCCGAAAAAGACCCATTTATTGCTACTCTCTGTTACCTGTCTGTTAACCAATTTTCAATCCATGCCAGTATATTACCCTCAATCCCATTTGCTTTAATTTTGCACATTAACCTCTTACATGGGACTTTATCAAAGGCCTTTTGAAAATCCAAATACACCACATCCACTGGTTCTCCCTTATCTATTCCACCAGTTACACCCTCAAAAAACTCCTGTAGGTTTGTCAAACACGATTTCCCTTTCATAAATCCATGTTGACTTTGTCTAATCCCGTTGATATTTTCTAAGTGTCCTGTTATCACATCCTTTATAATAGACTCTAGCATTTTCCCTACTACTGATGTTAGGCTAACCGGTATTTTTCCCCTCCTAATCAATCTCTTGGTCCTTTTTTGCTGAACTCTAAACTGCTCCCAATCCTCAGGCTTGCTTTTTCTGGCAACTTTATATGACTCCTCTTTGGATCTAATACTATCCTTAATTTCTGTTGTTAGCCATGGTTGGGCCACTTTTCCTTTTGTGTTTTTGCGCCAGAAAGGAATGTATAACTGTTGCAATTCATGGATTCATTCCTTAAATGTTAACCATTGCCTATCCACCGTCATGCCTTTTAATGAAGCTCCCCAATCTATCATAGCCAACTCACTCCTCATACCTTCGTAGTCTCCTTTGTTTAGATTTAGGACCCTAGTTTCGGATTGGACTACTTCACTTTCCATCTTAATGAAGAATTCTATCATGTTCTGGTCATTCTTCCCTAAAGGACCCCGCACAACAAGATTATTAATTAACCCCTACAGCAACTCTGTAAGTGTTTATGTATATCATATATACATATGACATACATTTCTTTTTATGAAGAATAGTGCATTAAGTTTGTATTGTCCTATCTGTACACATTGTCACTCATTGTTTTATACGTTGTCCTCTCAGTACATTAAGGACCTTTTCCTGTTTTCTTTCTAAGGCAAGATCAGCTGCTGTTTCATTCCACTTTGTTTTGGCTAGCAAATCAGCACCATTGCTAATTAGTAGTTGCACAACATGACAGTGGCCCTTCTCTGCAGCCAGATGTAAAGGAGTTTTATCCATCCAGTTTCTGGCATGGATATCAGCACCATGCTGAATTAGAATCCTAGTCTGTGTCACGTGACCTTGGAAAGCAGCTTGATGCAGAGCCGTCATCTGCAGTGCATCTTTGCTGTCAATGGAAGCACCAAATTGCAACAACAAATGAACAGCAACAGTTCCACTAGCTGCAGCTCTGTGCAGAGGCGTGAGCTGGTTTCCATCTGAAGCATCCACTGTGGCATTTTCTTTTAGTAGCAGCTGCAAGATCTAAAGAAAGATAAGCAAGCAAATAAATATTGACTACGCATAATGTTACCCGCAGTCTCTCAGAAAACGTAGATAACAGATATTTTAACAGCTTACACTCAAGCTTTGCCTCCTTATTCTGATGATCGACCAAAAAGTTGAAAAACACTTTAGTATACACGGAACAGAGCACTGAACAGCCGAGATATTATTCTGGTATTAAACTTATGTCTGAAATAAGACAGGGTGATTGAGGCAATGTTATTTTAGGGTGTCCTTTGTGTAGTAACTACTGCATGGCATTTGGGATGTTAGTTTTGAAAGGAATCGAAGATCTTCATCATATTAAAGGCTGCACCACATATTTATGAGCCACCTAAGGCCATAATTTTCACACTTCACAAAAATATTTTTACATGTGTGCAAGTCTTCTCACAAAGTTTTCTTCATTTATCAAAATATCTAATTGGTATCCACAGTACAATTTACACTAAAGTGAAAAAGATGGCAGCCAAGGCTTCTTCAGCAGCACCTCCCAAACCCGCGACCTCTACCACCTAGAAGGACAAGGGCAGCAGGCGCATGGGAACACCACCACCTCCAAGTTCCTCTCCAAGTCACACACCATCCTGACTTGGAAGTATATCGCCGTTCCTTCATCATCGCTGGGTCAAAATCCTAGAACTCCCTCCTTAACAGCACTGTGGGAGTACCTTCACCACACGGACTGCAGCGGTTCAAGAAGGCGGCTCACCACCACCTTCTCAAGGGCAATTAGGGATGGACAATAAATGCTGCCCATGCCAGCAATGCCCAGATCCCATGAATGAATAAAAAAAATTGAAGTGATGTCACTGTTGAGAAGCACAATGTCTCATCCACTTGCTTGCGATGATTATGTATTTGAAGTGTCTGATCCCTGTAGAAAATAAAGATGGCACTGCAGCTATAGCCAGACACAGCAGGGAAATAAGGCAAGAAGCTCTTCGACAAGCATCTCAGCTCGTGAATGAAGTTCTGCCCTGTGTCCATATTCTATACACTAGACAATCTACTGAGGGTGGTTTACTGAAAAAACACACTGATTGATGTCAGACTGGGTTTCGAGTTTGCTGATAATGTTGCCATCTTCTATGAGGTTGGTTTAGATTTCAGAAAGTTCTGCAGCTTTCTGTTGCCAAGATGTTAGTTTTACTATTGCACAAGAAAGAGAAATGTAACAAAATATTTTATATTGCTGCACTGAGATGCATAGGTACAGGTTTGATGTGTGAATCAATGCACCCAACATGATGCCTCAGTTGTACACTGAAACTATTAAGTGATTAAAAGGAAAAAAATACAAATGCTGGAAATCTGAAATAAAAAAAAAAGTTGCAATTAGCAAGTGCATCAGCAGCTGTTCTTCCATAAGTGTTAGTCAGTGAAAATGAGGCGACAGTGTAAAATAGGCAGTAAATGAGGTAACTAGAGTGGACACCAAAAATAGAAAGAGCTCTTGAACAGGCAAGGGGTAACTTTGCTGGACAGGCGCTGTTTAGTGGCACATTGGATGCAATGCACTAGAAGTGAGTTTGCCCCAGGTAAGTCATAGAGCACTAAGACTTCCTGGCAGCCTCGTTATAATGAAGAAAGCCAACTTTAGGCACTGCTGGAGGTGCTCTATTGGGTGCATGGTCAAGACGTTTGGGTGCAATTCGTGCCTTAAAGGGAGCAGCACCATTAAAGGAGCAGGCACAGACAAACCCCCATGGGCGAGCTAGAACATATTTGTTATTTGCAGTTAAGGGGCCAGGATCGGTGTGGTCAATGTAACGATGGGGCTGGGGAGGGAGGGGTGAGGGCGGGGGTGGGGTCAAGGTCATGATCAGGGGGGGCAGGTGGAGTGGTTATCGAGGTCACAAATGGGAGGGTGGATGTGATGCTTCCTGCCCGCCATATTGGAGGTTTAGGCACCTGTTTAGCACCTGCAAAATGGGTGTGGCACCTTCGAATTTCTAGACCTAAGTGTTAGTAGGCTACTTAACAAACTTTGTTCAGCTAACTCAGCATAGATGAGGGATTGAACCCGAGTCCTTACTCTCTTATATGGCTCAATATACAAGTATATTCACCCACTGTGCGATCAAAAAAGGCCAAAATTTAATTGATAATCTATGGTGTCTTCATGTGTATCGGACCATTATCAAATACTGTAAATTAAAATAATCATGATACATACAAATTAGAATCATCGGGGGAAAAATTCAGTTGGTTGTGCCTCCCGTTAGCGCCTTAAGAGGGCGCTAATGGGGCGCAAAGCATCTAGCGCCCAGGCGCAGCGAAGTTTGCGCCGCTCGCGAAATTAACTAGACATTTTGCGGCGGCGCTAAACACTACCGCCACGATCTCCTGCGCCATCAGATCATGACGTCACTCGAGTGCGCAACGCCCCGGTATCGCCCCGGAGCGGATATTGAGTGGCGCCCCCTGCCTTACCGCCTGACGCTAGCAACGACAGGTTGAGGGGAGCGTTCTGCAGTCATGAAGGGAAAGGGGGAGCGCTATTTAAAGGTGACCGCTTCCTGCCTTTTATTGTTGGTGCCATTTTTGAACTACGCATTCTGAGAGAGAGAGGGAGAGAGTTCTGGAGAGATTCAACGTTGTGTGAAGGAGTTTTGGGTACTGAGCAGCACTTTGCAGGTTCATTTTGATTTTCCATTCCTTGTATTGATTTAGCAGAGACTGTGGGGGCTGCACTCTGAGCTCTTTGCCTGGTACTCTCCATTGTTCTTTCCAGCACATTTGATGTGCAAGTCTCTCCAGGCCGAGATTCAAGGCTGCAATGAGCAGGATGTGGATGGAAAGCAAGATTAACCATCCCCTTTAAGAACTGGCCCGTGCCATTGTGTGTGTGTTCCATTGCTGACTGACATTACATGAGCTTCGCCAGCGCTCTGAGGTAGCGCCTCGCTCCTCGGCCTTTGCGCCTTAAGACAGGTGTGAAGCACCTGATATAGCGCTGCAATCACCTCCAGGGGCGATAAAAGTCAAGTTTGCAGTCGGTGGCGATAAATAGCACTAGGCACTAATCTTTGCGCCCGGCCGATAATTGCGCCCCAAATGGGGCGATACTGAATTTCTCCCCCATAGAATCATACAGCACAGAAAGAGACCATTTGTCCCATCGTGTCTGTGGTGGCTCTTTGAAAAAGCTATCCAATTTATCCCACTCCCCTGCTCTTTGCTCATAGCCCTGCAAATTTCTCCTTTTCAAGTATCTATCCAACTCCCTTTTGAAAGTTACCATTGAATCTGCTTCCACCACCTTTTCAGATAGTGCATTCCAGATGTATTTGTTAAATACATTTAACAAAAATTGCATCACCCAGACCAGTTTTTCTAGTTGTTTGCTTCTATACAACAGCACCATCTCCAGGCCAACTCTGCTCACAAGAACTCATCTAGATCCTTTTAGTCTGTGCTAACTGCATAGGAAGAGGAGTAGGCCATTCAATTATATCATGGTTGATCTGTACCTCAACTTCATTTACATGCCTTTGCTCTGTATCCCTTGATACCCTTACCTAACAAAATTCTATTGATCTCAGTTTTGAAAATTTCAATTGACCCAGCATCCAAACATTTGGGAGAGAGTTCCAGATTTCCATTACACTTCATGCAAAAAAGTGCTTCCTGATTTTACTCCTAAATGGCCTAGCTCTAATTTTAAGATTATGCACCCTTGTTCTGGATTCCTCCACCAGATAAAATAGTTTATCTGGGCTGGATTTTGATACTGGGGACGGGATGGAGGCGGGACTCCCACTTTTTGGGTTGTAGTCCCGCCTCCATCGACTTGTGGCCAACCCACTGTATTTTCACTTGATTGACCTTGTTGAGCCCGCCCAGCGGGCTCAGCAGGCCAATTAAGGGCCACCCGGCAACAGGTGACGTCACAGATTGACATTTCATCTGTCAAGAGCTTTTGACAGATGAAATATCAGCGTTTGACAGCTCCTTGAAGCTGTCAAACACTGGTAATCTGTCTTCTAACTTGAGTCCTTCCTCTCAGGCTGAGTTAGAAATCAATCCAGCACAGAAAACAGAGGCTGCAACTTTTGACAGCTCAACGGCCATTCTGCTTTCTGTGCCGGTGAGATTTCTGACTCCCGAGACCTGAAGGGCTGACACCTGCAGGAGGAAGTTAAGGTAAGTAAAACTTTTTCCCATACTTTACACTTACCTTACACACATGCACCCATCACTCAACTGCCCACCGGACATATCGACCCCTCCAACCCCTGCAGACCCATGGTCCGCCTCGCTGAAACGGCGTGGTTGGGACCTGTCGGGAAGCCCACATTTCAGCCATTAAAATAGGGATTAGGCAAAAAACTGCCTGTTAACTACCTGCACAGGTCGGGTACCCGCCTCCAGCGAAACTGGCATGGAGGCGGGTTGGGGGCGGGATGGGGTCGGGACCCCCGAATCTGCAACTTTAACCCCCCACACGTCTCCAAACCCGCCTCCACAGGTCAATGAAAATCCAGCTCTCTGTATCTACCCTATCAAGTCCTTTATCGTTTTAAAGAACTGGATTACATCACCCCTCAACCTTCTAACCTCAAAGGAATATAAACCAAGTGTATGTAACCTGTTCTCATAATTCAACTCTTTAAGACCTGGTATCAATCTGATTAATCTATGCTGTTCCCCATCCAAGGCCAATCTATCTTTCCTGAAGTTTAGTGCCCAAAATTGAATGCAGTACTCCAGATGGGTCTGACCAAGGCTCTGCACAACTGAAGCATCATTTCATCACTTTTGTATTCCAACCTTCGAGATAAAGGCCAACATTCCATTGGGCTTTTTGTACCTGTGCATTAGCTTTTAGTGATCTGTGCACATGAACACCCTTTGCACCTTCACTGCTCCTAGTCTCTCACCATTAGGAAAATACTCTGATTTTTCTTTCTTGGATTCAAAGTATATGACCTCACACTTGCCCACATTAAGTTCCATCCGCCACAGTTTTGCCCACTCACTTAGACTGCCTACGCCCCTTTGTAACTTTATGCTCCCATTAGGGTAATAATAGTAGGGGATTTCAACTTCCCCAATATTAACTGGGATAGTCAGAGTGTGAAAGGCTTAGAGGGTGCAGAATTCTTAAAGTGCATCCAGGAGAGCTTTTTGAGCCAGCATGTAGAAATTCCTACAAGAGAGGGGGCGGTACTGGACCTAATTCTAGGGAATGTAGCCGGGCAAGTGGTGGAAGTGTCAGTAGGAGAGCATTTTGGTGACAGTGACCATAATTCGGTGAGATTTAAGGTAGTCATGGAAAAGGACAAAGATGGACCGGAAATAAAGGTTCTAAATTGGGGGAAGGCCGATTTTAATATGATAAGGCAGGATCTGGCCAAAGTGGACTGGGATCAGCTACTTGTAGGAAAATCCACATCAGAGCAGTGGGAGTCATTCAGAAAGGAAATAGAGAGAGTACAGCCCCAACATGTTCCCGTAAAGGTTAAGGGTGGGGCCAACACGTCCAGGGAACCCTGGATGTCAAGGGATATACAAGAATGGATTAGGAAAAAAAGGGAGGCTTTTGGCAGATACAAAGGACTAAAAACAATGGAAGCCCTAGAGGAGTATAGAAAGTGCAGGGGGGTACTTAAAAAAGAAATTAGGAGAGTGAAGAGGGGGCATGAAAAAACATTGGCGGGCAAAATAAAGGAAAATCCCAAGGTGTTTTATAAGTATATTAAGGGCAAGAGGATAACCAGGGAAAGAGTAGGGCCCATTAGGGACCAAAGTGGCAATCTGTGTGCAGAGCCGGAAGATGTAGGTGAGGTTTTAAATGAATATTTTGCATCCATGTTCACTATGGAGAAGGACGATGTAGGCATAGAAATCAGGCAGGGGGATTGTGACATACTTGAACAAATTAGTATTGAGAGGGAGGAGGTACTAGTAGTTTTAGCAGGCTTAAAAGTGGATAAATCCCCAGGCCCAGACGAGATGTATCCCAGGCTACTGTGTGAGGCAAGGGAGGGGATTGCAGGGGCTCTGACACAAATTTTCAGAACCTCTCTGGCCACAGGGGAGGTGCCAGAGGACTGGAGAACAGCTAAAGTAGTACCATTATTCAAGAAGGGTAGTAGGGATAAACCAGGGAATTACAGGCCAGTGAGCCTAACATCAGTGGTAGGGAAATTATTGGAAAAAATTCTGAGGGACAGAATTAGTCTCCACTTGGAGAGGCAAGGACTAATCAAGGATAGTCAGCATGGCTTTGTCAGGGGGAGATCATGTCTAACCAATTTGTTTGAATTTTCCGAGGGGGTGACTAGGTGTGTGGATGAGGGTAGTGCAGTTGATGTGGTCTACATGGATTTCAGTAAGGCTTTTGACAAAGTCCCGCATGGGAGACTGGTCAAGAAGGTACGAGCCCATGGGACCCAGGGCAATTAGGCACATTGGATCCAAAATTGGCTTAGTGGCAGGAGGCAGAGGGTGATGGTCGAAGGTTGTTTTTGTGACTGGAAGCCTGTGTCCAGTGGTGTACCACAGGGATCGGTGCTGGGTCCCTTGCTGTTTGTAGTGTACATTAATGATTTAGATATGAATGTAGGAGGTATGATCAGTAAGTTCGCAGATGACACGAAAATTGGTGGAGTGGTAAATAGCGAGGAGGGAAGCCTCAGGCTACAGGACGATATAGATGGGTTGGTCAGATGGGATGAACAGTGGCAAATGGAATTTAACCCTGAAAAGTGTGAGGTGATGCATTTTGGGAGGACTAACAAAGCAAGGGAATACACAATGAATGGTAGGACCCTAGGAAGGACAGAGGATCAGAGGGACTTGTGTGCATGTACATAGACCCCTGAAGACAGCAGGACAGGTAGATAAGGTGGTTAAAAAGGTGGGATACTTGCCTTCATTAGCCGAGGCATAGAATATAAGAGCAGGGAGGTTATGATGGAGCTGTACAAAACACTAGTTAGGCCACAGCTGGAATACTGTGTGCAGTTCTGGTTGCCACACTATAGGAAGGATGTGATTGCATTGGAGAGGGTGCAGAGGAGATTCACCAGGATGTTACCTGGGCTGGAGCGCTTCAGCTATGAGGAGAGACTGGACAGGCTGGGGCTGTTTTCCTTGGAGCAGAGAAGGCTGAGGGGGGACCTGATTGAGGTGTACAAAATTATGAGGGGCATAGATAGGGTAGATAGAAAGGAACTTTTCCCCTTAGTAGAGGGGTCAATAACCAGGGGGCATAGTTTCAAGGTAAGGGGCAGGAGGTTTAGAGGAAAAACTTTTTCACCCAGAGGGTGGTTGGAATCTGGAACTCACTGCCTGAAAGGGTGGTAGAGGCAGGAACCCTCACAACATTCAAGAAGCATTTAGATGAGCACTTGAAACGCCATAGCATACAAGGCTACGGACCAAGTGCTGGAAAATGGGATTAGAATAGACAGGGCTTGATGGCCGGCGCGGACACGATGGGCCGAAGGGCCTCTTTCTGTGCTGTATAACTCTATGACTCTATGGGCTCGATTTTGTCATTGGGTCGGGCTGGGGGCGTGTCATCCGCTTTTCGTGTTAGCCCCCCGACTCCAATTTGATGTGGGAAAAATATGCGATTTTCCCCTAATTGGGCAAGTGATTTCCAGCGTGTGGGAACCCCTGGCCCAATTAATCTTTCCATTCTGAAACTCGCCTCCGATGACGTCATCAATGCTGCTGGATTTAAGGCCTGCAAGCAGCCTTGCTTCTTCTGCAGACTGCAAACCTTTTGGCCTTTGCTCTGATAGTTTCTTCCAGGCAAAATGTCCAGCAGTAGACCTAAGTCTGCACCGAGTTTTGATGACGCCGCCCTGCAAGCTCTGGTGGAGGGAGCAAGAGGGAATAAGGAGGTGCTCTTCCCTTCTTTAGGGAGGAAGAAGCCTGCTCAGCAGACGAAGGCTGTATGGATGCAAGTGGCCCAGGAGGTCAACTCCTTATCTATGTGCCACAGAACCTGGCTGCAGTGCAGGAAGAGGTTTCATGACCTTCTGCGCACTGGAAAAGTAAGTATGACTTTCCCATCACCCTCAATCTGATCCCCATTGCCTCTCCTCACCAGCACTCAGCTTTGACAACCTCTTCCTCCACATCCCACTTGACACTGACATCCCTGAACCCTTACCCATTCCCCCTCTCTGTATGTTCACATTCACTTAACTATTCGACTATGCAGCCCTCACACTCCCTATCGCTGTGATGCTATGAAAACAACTTATAACACACAGGGAGGGCCCTTGGTCTTGACACCTCACTGAATCTTTGTCTCCTTCTAGGCATCTATGCTATGGATTCTCTACACTCACTCCTTCATTCTCACTCAAACTCCACTTGTCTCCCTCATTGCAGGAAAAGAGAGCTCACAGTAAGAGGGAAAGAGCGAGGACAGGAGGAGGGCCACCCTCAGTAGCCCAGCTCACCCACTGGGAGGAGGCGGCCCTGGAGATCGTGGGAGTGGAGGACGATGCGCAAGTGGGGGACGGACAGACGGGTGTATCAGAGCAAGCTGGTGACAGAATAGTTTTTCATCTCTCTCATTGACATTGCATGAGTCGCTGATAATGATTCTGATGCTCTAACAGATTGACTTATGATCATCTGCAATATTCAATGTGCATGTAACCTTGGCCTCACATCTCTGACTCTTTCCTTTACTCCCCCACAGGACCATCGAAAGCCCCCGTCCCCACTATCCAGGAGGAACAGCCTGAGCCTCCAGACACCTCAGAGGAAGCTGCAACCTCTGAGGGCGCAGCGTCAGCAGAATTCAGCACACCCAGAACCAGCGCAGACACTCACACCTCGGTGGTACCTTCGCGAGATAGTGTAGTGTTGTCACCTGGTGTATGACAGCTCACAAGTGAGCATCAGCAGATGGTGGAGACAGGGACAGCAGTGGAGAGTCCTAGTCAGAGGGCGCAGGTCTCTGCCAGCTCGGCTCAGCTGCATGTCAACCCTCTACCTCCAGGTCCATCCAGAAGAAGAGCGGTGCTGGAATTCCAGCAAGAGGTGCAGGAGTCGCTGGCAGGTTTTGTCTCCAGGGTTGCTGCGAGTGTGGAGCGAATGGAGGAGTCCATCGCTAACATGAGCAGAGCCTTTGTGGAGGCATTGGCGCATGAACGCATCACCACGGAAAGGATGACAACCTCCGTGGAAAGCATGGCTACCTTCATGGTAAGGCTGGCTACCGTAGAGGAGAGGATGGCTATGTCCATCGAGGAGCTTAGTCGCCAGGGTATGGAAAACATGGTCATTGTTCAGAATAGACTGACATCTCTTGAGGAGCGATGGTTAGCTATTGAGCAAACAAACCAGACCTTCAGGCAAGTCCTCGGGAGTAGCACTTCCAGTACAGAAACGGGTCCTCATGGCCCCCCTGAAGTGCAGCAAGGTGCTGTCAAGCCACTTGCTAGCTCTGAAGTGGGGCTGACCCATGAGAGGGATGTTGGTGGCAGACAACAAGGAACTGGGGGCTCCTCTCCAAGCGCTCACATGACCATGCCACTGCAAAGTCCTCGGTCAGAGCCCCACCAGAGTCCCCACCCAACTGAGATCAACGTCTCAACCCCTGCACAGCCGCAGGAGCAGCAGACTGGTGCTGAGCCCTCACAGGCTCGCAACCCCAGAGGACGCCCGCCAAAGGTGTCGAGACAGGAGCAGCAAGAAAGTGAGCAAGGGGCCTCCACATCTGCTGAAGCCACAGGGGAAGCACCACGTAGGAGCACGCGTAAGTGGAAGAGAATGCACAAGTGTTCACAAGGGTAGTGACTTGGGTGAAATGTCATGTTTAATGTTGAAAAGCCATCAGTTGGTTATTGTAAATAAAAAATTCTGATGGCAACTGTTGCAGTTGTGGCGTCTGTCATATCGCTAATGGGACTTCCACACTGAGGGCTTAGGATGACTTGCAATTGTCAGTATGGTGGTCAGAGTGATAGGAATCCGCAGGTTCTTGGCCATTGTCGATGGTCTGATAAGAAGGTGCGAGGCAAAAGTGTTTGATTGTGCAGGCTAGGCAAATCTGGCCAAGAGGAGTGCATCCCTTGCATCCCGGGCAGCAATGTGGTCGCGCGCTGGCGCCTTCTGGCCTGTGCAGCTTCAGGTGGGTGAGCAGCAGCTTGGCGCTCCTATTGTTGCTGCTGCTGTTGGTGGTGCTGTTGTTCATGGATCTGTTGCTGCCACGGCTGGTCTTCGTCTGAATCTGATGTCCAGGAGGAAAGGAAATAAATTGTTCCCTTGCTTCTGGTATATGCCTCAGTTGAGGAAGCGCTCATTCAAGGTGGGGAGAGGGGTTTCCCAGGAGGTCACACTGGAGATGGGTGTCAGGCTCCAAACTTTCACAACAATGGGTATGCCTGCTAAAAGTTCCCCCAGACCTGAGACAACAAAGTTCTGCCACCTGCAAATGATGATTGCTGAAAACTCCTTTTTAATGGTGGCGCTGCAGCTGTTAGTAAGCAATCCACTTGTGCTGCCGCCAGGTTTCACTGGCGTGTTTCAGAGGAGACGTGAACCACGTGGGAAAAGTGTTAAAATCAGAAAGGCCTCTCAAAATGGGATTATAGAGGCACTTAACTGGTTGTTAAGGGCCTTAAGGGCCTATCCCACCTCTTGGAGGCGGGATGGAGACGGGGTCAGAAAACTCGCAATTGGGAAAATTGCTCGGAGGCGGGATGGAGGTGGGATCGGGCCCGCCCGCCATTTTTCGCGATTTTAACACCTCACATGCCTCCAATCCTGCCTCCTCAGGCCTGGCAAAATCGAGCCCTATGACTCTATCTACGCAACTTACTGTGTCTCCTAACTTAGTGTCATCTCCAAACTTGGATATACAAGTCTCTATTCCTTCATCCAAGTCATTGATATATATGGTGAAAAGATGAGGCAGCAGTACAGATACCTAGGGAGCGCCACTTGTCACATCCTGCTAATCAGAGAACAAACCCTTTATCCTTACCATCTGTCTCCTACCTCCGACCCATGCCACAAGGTTACCTCCAATTCCGTGCGCTTGCATTTTTCCTGATAATCTCTTGTGCAGAACTTTATCAAATGCCTCCTAGAAGTTCATACAGACAACATCCATAGAAACTCCTCTATCCATCATGCTCAGGACCTCCTCAAAATGTTCAACGGCAATGCAATTCCATAATACTTTCTACTCAAAATATTGAGCATAATTTCGTAAATATGGAAAATGTAGGGCACATGAAATTCATGGGCGCTACAGAGCAAGATTTATTTTACTGAGCATGAGATAAAAGTTTACCCTACAAGTAAATCTTCAAAAACATTTTCAACATGAAACTTGAGAATTTTTTCTTTCTTACTTGCTTATTTCCAGACCAGAATATGAAGGTCTTCCATTCTGGTATCATTTACTACACTGTAGTATTGTACTTAGGAACATTTAGAGGTACTCTTATACTTTAACAAAATAGACAGTGCAACATTAACATGACGTAGCTCTGTAAATAGGTAAATTTTCTCCCTCTCCGTTGTCTATCGTAAAGATGCTAATTCATGCTGCAGTATGGTTCCAGGGGCACAGGAGCTCGCTTCTCTGTTGCCCAACAACTCTCAGATTTTTCAGTTACATGCAATCTTACCTCTATGCTTCCATTTGCAGCAGCTTTGTGCAGAGCAGTTTGATTATTTTCATCCCTGGCATCTATGTCTGCTCCATTCTTCAATAAACAGTTGGTGGCCTTGACATTGCCAGCCTCAACCGCCAAATGCAGTGGAGTCATACCGTAGTCTGTCCTCTCATCCAGTGCAGATCCCCCCATTAGCAACAGTTCAATGACATCGATATGCCCATTCGCGCAGGCCAAGTGTAATGGAGTCCACCTATTGTTATCTTTAATGTCTGCAGAGGCCCCATATTTCAGTAGTAGCTGGGCAGTACTTAAATAACCATTAGCTGCAGTGCAGTGAAGTGGGCTTGCTCCACAGCGGGTTTGGGGCTCAAGCAGAGCTCCACGGTGTAAAAGGTAATCCACTGTATCAGTCTGTCCATTCCAAGCAGCTCTGTGCATTGCAGTGTAATGATACTTACTCCTGCTGTTGATAGCTGCACGCCTGTGAAGAAGATACTTGACCAAAGTATTATGTCCACAGAATGCAGCATGGTGGAGTGGAGTCCAGCCCAAATTATTCTTGCACTCATCATTCAAAACTGGAGCCCTGTGACAATGAAATGAATATCAGTATTTAATGTGACATTCATGATACACAAATAGTAGGTAAATTATATGTATGAAGATTAATTTGAATAGCCATTTAAGACTGAGATGAGGAGGAACTTCTTCACCCAGAGAGTGGTGAATCTGTGGAATTCTCTATCACAGAAGGTTGTTGAGGCCAGTTCGCTAAATATATTCAAAAGGGAGTTAGATATAATACTCACAACTAGGGGGATCAAGGGGTATGGCGAGAAAGCAGGAATGGGGTACTGAGGTAGCATGTTCAGCCATGAACGCATTGAATGGCGGTGCAGGCTCGAAGGACCGAATGGTCTACTCCTGCACCTATTTTCTATGTTTCTATGTTTCTATAATACATTAAAAATTCTACAATCTCTAGGCAAAGATACCAAGCACATTCCATAAACAATGGACCAGAATTTGCGGTGGGTAATAACGGCGAACTAACAGTGTTCGCCGTCATTACTCCTTTTGAAACTGACTGCAACTTCAGGATGTAGCGCATGCGCATCTAAACGCAGAAATCCTGACGTTGCGGTCAGTCATTCCCTGCTCTGACACTGGCTGCACTATGCCCCCCACCCACCACCCCCACCCCCCCCCCCCAAAAGTAGCCGGCAATCAGTGTAATCAGTGAAACTGACAAAAACTTGGGCTTTTCCGCAGTAATATCACTGTTAAATACCCCATTAAATGTTAGGCCTTGTTGGATTAGGTATAACTGGGGTTTTAACAATGTATCGACTGCTGAACAAATGTTATGGCCCTGAAAAACTAATTTTAATTTTGTGGAGTGTCAAATTTCTCCATTATGATAAAAATTACAATTTTTAAGAAAATGTAAAAAATATATATACATATTTTTTTAAAGTTTGTTCATGATACTTCAGGTTCTGCCTTATCCCCATGTGAGAGCCCCAATCTTTGTTTTGCTCTCTGTAACATATTTAAAAAGTTGGGATAAAAGCAGGTTCTCATTTCCTGGTTCCCTGTCTGTGAGAATTTGGCAATGTAATTGGCTGCTTGGACAGATTGTTGACATCACAGCAGATCGCATTAAGGAATCCCCACTATATTGCACTGAAATCACTTACGCGTCGAAAACGGCAAACTTCTCGGCACAGAGATCATGAGATCTCTGTGGGCAGCTTTCTTCAGGGCCAGCGGCGAACGCCTTTGCTTCACCACTGACCGCAAATTCCAGGTCAATAAATACTAACCTATGAAAGTAAGGCCAAGTAGTGCATACCTAAGTGGTTCAGTAACAATGAACTGCAATTAATATTCCCCAACATTAACAATAGCAATCTTATGTAGAATTAGAGAAGTGTGCTTGCTCATAGTCATAGCTTATTTATACAAATACAGAATCAAACTCTGGTGATGGTTTAAAGGGTAAATTCATTATTTGGCCTGTTGCCGAGCTATACTGAAGAGGAAAGTCTCAGGTACAATGCCTGGTTTACTTTGAGTTGGCTGAGAATGATGAATGGGAATTGAACTCAGTTATCCTATTTTGGAGTCTAACATCCTGAAATGTTTTTATTTAGAAATTCTGTTACTGTAGTTATTTTTCTTTTTTTATTTAATATGCTCTTTGAAATTATGTAGAATTCATGGCCAGTACTTCAGTAATATATTATTAGTTTGAAGAGAGTGCAACATACTTAGAATCTACAGATGTTTTTGCAGGCAATTGGCTTTGAACTGCTTCCAGATTTATTTCCTTGTTTGCAACAGGCAACATCTCTATTCTGTCCCCAGATATCTGTCCCAAGGAAGGGTATAAAGGGATGCATCTTCCCTGCTGAGGTTGATTCACATCTGCAGCCTTGATGTTCTTGCTTGTTCTCACAGCACTGGAGGAGGAAATTGAATCGTGTAACTCCATCCACTTCCACGTTATCTCTGAAAGGGCTGACATGGCAGATTCTGGAAAAGAAATATTATCTGACCAATGCAACTATTGAAAAAAAAAGTAAACAATAAAATGATCACATTAGAATCAGTTTAGTGCAGTGAGATTTAACAGAACTCTGGGCACCTTCATGGCCTGAAGTGAGAGGTTGATTAAATGGAGCAGGCAGTCTATTTCTGCCACTTCAATTCATCAAGTGTTAACGATGTAGACTACCAATGCTGCTGTGAGATGAAAACTTTACTGAACATTAGAGGATAGATTTATGGAAGATAGCTTAAAGATATACAATTACATTAGTCCATTCATGCCTACCAAGAATATACAAGCCTAGCAAGATAGCATCATAAAACAAAGGAAATCTTTAAGTTGCCACATTGGATGACCATGAACGATAATTGTTGTGATGTAATTGCCACTTGTTGCTGGAAGTAAAACACCTACCATGAGAAAAGTCAATAAATGAGTGCTTTGAAAATAAGATGAGACAAACCTTACCTCTTAACCAAGTGCCCCAGCATAAATTATGCAGTGCATGGTTTGAATGTGCGCGACTTGAAGTCTGCTGAACTGAGCTGTATTTCTGGGTTCAGTGCATCAACATCACGGGGCGGGTGCCGTACAGAATTATTGCTACCTATTTAATGCTTGCCTATTGAGAGCACTAATTTTTTTTTTAAGTGTTTGTTTCCGATGCAGCGGAGAAGCTGAGGAACATGTCTTGAAACAGTCTTGGCAGCAGCAGGGCATCTCGCTTTGAGGAGGAGGCTGTCGAAATCTTACTGCAGTAAGTGCAGCACAGGAAGTGACTCTAATATTTCCTCTGATGGCCATCAGGACAGCCAACGGGTGAGGCAGAAGGCTTGGTGGGAAGTGGTTGATCAAATCAATTCCACCAGCACTGGATTTGGTGCCTGAAAAAGTTCAATGACCCAGCATGAGTAGCAAGCTAGGGATTTCTGGCCTCCCATGATTGTCCATGCTGCACTGTTCATATTTCAGTACCTTTCTTTCCTATCACCACCTATTTCAGTAGGAACCTGAATAGTGAAACACCTTGCCAATTTCTTCCTTGTACATCACCTGCATAGTCCAGTACCTGTGGATAGCACCCTAATATATGAGTTTCAATGTATGTGATGCTGTGTAGGGGGTGGTGTGGTGGGGTCAGCTTCACCTCTGACTTCAGTGAGCGGTTCGAATCGCTCCCACGCCCTTGGTTCTAGACCTTGGACTTATTTGGGGGTCGTGAACAAAGGTGCAGTAGACAACAGGTTTTGATGAAAGAATTTTGACTTTTATTCAAGAAAAGGTAAATACAACACAAACAATCTTAACACTCTAAAGGTGGGGAACACTTCGGTACAAGTGAGGGAAATAACATTAGAAGAATACTTCACCCCTCCCAATCCCACTTCTCTAGCTAGGTTGGGCTCTGGAGAACCAGGGATAATGCTCACCAAACAAATCCTTGACAGTTGAGAGTTAGGGTTTAGAGTCTTTTGAGTAAAAAGTTTTGTAAGGCCCTTGTTGCCGCGAGGTGTCCAATGGTCACTGAGGCGGTCGCTCTAGTCTCTTCTTGCGTGTCAACCTACTTCTGGAGCTGTTGGCCTTCTTTGTTGAACTTCTTTCTGTTGAACTCTGCCTCTGTTTAAACTGTCTTCTTCCAAGCTGTGGAACTGCCTTCTTGCAGAACTGTGGAAACTGCCTTCTGCCTGCTTGTTGAACTCGTTGCTGGAGAACTCGAACTTGAACTGTTGTTACTGCTTTCTGTTGAACTGCTTGATGGGCCTTCAATTATACTAAACCTTATCAAAACCAAATCAAATCCCGGTCATTGTAAGACCTCGTTAACAGTAACGACTTTACTAGCGTGTTAACTGGTTTTGTAAATGTGTGAAGTGGTGTCAGGGTAGCTCCATCCTGTCGATCTGTTGTTTAATCAGAGTTTGAATTGTCCTCCTGTTTTGGGTTCCTAGGCTGATCTATAGCCTAGTCCTGGGTGCTCTGTATTATGCATATTTCTTGATGGGCCCTGTAATCGGTTTGATGGGGCCTGTTATTTTGGGTGGGGCTGTCTTCTCCTAGGGTCTATTGTCAAAATGTTAATGTGTGCTGGGGCTTTGAGTGAGGTCATCCCGATTCCCCAGACATTGCAATTAACTGCAATAACCAAAACTGCTTTTACAGAGGTCGAGCCCAACTTCCTTCAGAGCCTTTTCTCCCTTTACAGGCCCAGACATGTTTTTAAAATGCCAAAACTTGGTTTTTGGTCTTAAATTCCTTATGTTAGGCCCAAATGCATTTTCATCACTCTGAGATGGTTCCAAAGTCATTTTTCCTTAGGTTTTGGGGATCTGTAAATTTTGGAAACCTTACAGTTGCCAATGTCAACAAGAGGGAGAGAATGCGAACGAGAGGAGGACTGACCAAAGTACCTCCTTTTCCTATTTTTGAGGAGCAGCGTCTCCAAATGCAGAGAGACAGAACTTTGAAAAGGAAGCAGGAGATGAGGAAGTTGGAGACCTGACCCCAGCTCAGGGTTAGTACCGTACTTATCCTTCCTTTAGACTCCACCCTATTCAGTCACACATTCACTGACACTGAAGCATGCATTGTAAGGCTAGTATTGTAGGTGAAGGCTGCATGGCACCAAGTTACAATGTTAGTAGCACTTCTTCTCCTTCTGTTTTTGTAGATATGACAGAAGAAGCTGAAGCGGGCCAGTGGCCTGGAGCAACCATACACTTCACAGCACATCCCATCACTCAATCTCACCCTGGCAAGCAGCAGCATAGTTACATCCACCCTGGGGGGATTGAGATAGTGAGTTTGAGGAGAGAGTACTGGGTGAAATGCAGAGCAGGAGCAGGTGGAGATGGCATAGGTGGAGCAAAAAGCAGCTGGCTGGAAGGTCAGATTGCATCCATCAAAGCAAATCAGGGAAGGGATCCTGATCTCCAGGGCTCAGCTTTTAAAAGAAAAATGCTTGAAAGATTGTTGGAGTCATTTCAGAATGTGCTTAATGTCTTTTATCAGGGCATCTTGTGTGGAGGATTCTACAACCTGCTTACAGATACTTTTTATTTACTGTAGTTTCTGAGTCCATTTAGTACAGCCAGATAGTGGAAGCCAGTATTTGCATGATGTAGGAGTTCCTGGAAATCATCAGTGTCAGGACAATTGTAAGTGCAAGCAGTGTCTCTGGATGGACTGGCTTGAGCTCAAAATCACTTAGTTTGAGAACTAGTTGGAAACATCCTACAATATAAGGGGCCAAAAATTCGGCCTTCCCGGGTGAGTACGCGCTCTGTACTCACCCGTATTGCTTCCCGAAGTGCCAGTTTCCTGCATGCGCGGGAAACCAGAACTTCCGGTATGGTGAAGGGGGCGGTTCCTAGGTGAACCGTGTGCGCGGTAGAGGCTGCGCGCACGCAGCAAACTTAGATTTTTTTTCAGGTTTCTATGTGAGGGTAAGTATTGAAGATACTACGCTAATAAAAAGGAGGCGCAAGACCCGTTTTCAACAAGGTAAGTGGTTAATTAAGTATAATTTTAAATTTTTTTCAACAGGTTTATCTTTTTTAGATACTTTAAAGAAAGGTAAGTTTATTTTTATCACTTTTAAAAAGTATTTTAATTTTTTCAAAAATTTTAATTTTTGTTTAAAGTGGTTAATTTATTTAACTATAGTTATTTTATAAATGTGATGGTTTTAAAAAAAAAATATTTTAAGTTTAGCTGTTCTTTTGGGGCTGATTTCAATTCACAGATTTGACAGGTCTCCTGTCAAATCTATGAATGAAAGATGGTCTGCTGCCATTGGCTCTCCATGGCCCACGTGATCCCAGGGGACGCATCGCACTAACTACGCCCCTGGGGCACGCAAGCACTGCGCGCCGGCTCTTGGGAGAGGCCCAGGAGCTGAAGTTCCCGTGGGCCCAAAACACAATGGCAGGCGCGGTAGGTAAGAGCGCGCGCGATCCTTACCCCCGCGGCAAGCCGGAGAGGCAAATTTCTGGGCCAAGGAAGAGGAAAGGTTCCTAGAGTACACACTGTCAACCCAAACCTAGAGAAAAATAGGAAGAGGAAGGGAAATGGGTGACCTTTGCCAAGAGGAAAGGAGGACTCGAGTGTAGGGTGTGTAAGAAACTTCTGAGGGTCTGACGTTGTTTGATAGGTATACAGAACTTCAGAAAAGCAGACTTTGAGGGGGATGAGGAAGGAACTAAGAATGATGGTTTGGTGTGCTCTGTTAGAAGGGGAGGTACAGATAGAAAATAGTTAAGGGATTGCAGAACAAACACATTCCATCAGACATTAGAGGAGGTAGGAAATGAACGTGGGCAACAGGAAAGTAATGGGGGGGGATAGAGATAAAAAGGTCTTTCATTAAGTTTAAAACTACAGATATGATTAACAATAGGCATGAATACAAGAGAAGAGTAAAACAGGTGAAGAAATTGATTAGGAGATAATGGGATTAGGTTTGTAGTTGAGAAGATAGTAGAAAGTACACTGAAAGTAATGTAGAATGTTAAAAAGTAATTAACATAGCTTTACAGGTAGAGTTCTTTGAGAATGTAATAGACTTAGCTTGCCTACATAATTACAGTAGCTACACTTCAAAAAGGTAAGTCATTGCAGGTGAAAAACCTTGAGATGTCTTGAGAATATGGTAAGTACTAGATGACGCAAATTCTTGTTTTCTAATGAACAAGGGGAATACTGTAGATTTATAATACCCAGACTTTAGTAAAGTCTTTGATAGATTACTTTACAAAGTAGAAATCTAGGAACAGGAAGGAAGCTTTTGAAGTGGATAACTAAGTGGTTGAGTCACAGGATGCAAGGGATAATTTTCAAGGAAGCAGCACTACATGACTAGTAGGATACTGTAGGGATCAATACTGGGTCATTTGTTCCTTTCAATGCACGCTGATGATTTGGAGGAAGAGATGGTATCAAAACTCTCCAAATTGGCTAATGATACTACTTTGTGAATAGATTAATAATAACGAACAACTAGATTGGTTGCAGGGGGAACTGGGCAGGTTGATGGATTGGGCCAAAAAGTGGGAGCTGATTTTTAATGTAGCAGAACACAAAGTCATGAAGCTGGGGGTAGGGAAACTAACAGCGAGTACAAAATAAATGTCTGCAGGAAATAACATAGAAGGAGGATTGGGATGTTCGATTGAAAAAACACCCTTCAACCAAAGGCATAATCTTCAGTGGGGGTGGTAAAGGCAAAACAGGGTCTTAGGACATGTAGGGAGAAAAATTTGTGTGTGCCAACAGAATTGGGATGTCACCGGCAAATCGAGTTAACGGCCGCTGAAAATGGCCACAGCGCTACTGGTGAAAAATTCCCACTGGGGGTTGGTGATGTGGAGCGTAGCGCTAACTTAGCATGCAACGCCCTCCTGGTGGCGTTAATGGAGGCCTCCGACCCTAAGTTCCCGCCCACAGTCGGCGTTGCAGCTTCTTACAGCCTGTGGGATCGAGGCTGTGGAGTTTGCAAGGCATTGCGGGCAATTAAAGGGGCTATGAATTAAAGGGGCAATGCATTCAGAGCTAATAAAAATGATAATGCGGTGAAAAAATGCAACTTTCAACCCTTACTGCCTTTTAATAAAAAAATTACCAGTAAAAAGATGTCCCAAATGGGATTCTTCAGCACTTAGTCATAGTCATAGAGTCATACGGCACAGAAGGAGGCCATTTGGCCCATCGAGTTTGTGCACTTAAAGCTGAGTTCCCTTCCAAACCTCAAAAAATGGTAAAAGTGCTTCAGCACCAACACAAATTGGTCAGCAAGCCAGGGAAGGGGCACCCAGGATCTCACACGCAGCACTCCAGATTTGTGCAGGGGGTCAACACTGCAAGAGAGGTCCTCTACCCACAGGGGCCAGGAGGCCCTCCA
The DNA here is from genome assembly GCA_030390025.1 of Squalus acanthias. NCBI lineage: Eukaryota > Metazoa > Chordata > Chondrichthyes > Squaliformes > Squalidae > Squalus > Squalus acanthias. Next base: position 46,640,421 of record CM059429.1, read on the forward strand.
GAAAGAATGATAAGGGACCACATTACCAAGGCCATTACTGCCAGCAGTGTTGCCCCCACCACCTGGCTCCAGTGCCCAAAGAAGCTTCATGACCTCAGACCACTGTCAAGGTCAGTGAATGCATCTTCAAAAGCCATCTCCTACCAACTGCATCACTAACCTCACACACTTCTCAATACATGACCCCCGCAATCACTCACCTACCAACAATCTGTACCAATCACGAGGCACATCTCCCATTTCTAGCATCACCTCACTCCCTTGGAGGAGATGATGTTAGCCATTCTTGGCAGGGGCATGGCTGAGCCCTTGGACAGAGGCGGGGCTGAAAGGATACAAGGTGCTGGTATCCTCATACGTTATCCTCCTTCTCGCATGCACCTCTTGCTTTCCCGCCTTCCCCTCACCACAACTCCACCCTTGTGCCTTCCTCATTTCACACACCCAAGAAATGCAGCCTGCCCAGCCAATGGTTGACCAAGAAGAGGGAGAGGAGAGAGAAGAAGACGATTAATTTGACACTCCCAGCCACCAGCTCCTCAAGGTCGACCAGCAAGGCCATTTGCAGTGACCCCCACTGAAAGTCAGCAGCCTTTCACCAGCCATGCTGCAGCCACTGGGGTAGCACTGCATAGCATCAGTAGGATAGGCAAAGGCACACACAAGACAGTCACTAAGAGAATGCATAAGGGTGATGAGTTGATTTCTTGATGTCATATTGGATGGATAGATGTATAAAGTTGGAATGGAAAGTTTGCTTTGTGGCGGCTTTTATTTCAGCATTGTGGCCAAGAGGATGCTGTGAAAGTCAGTAACAGAGAGAAGGTAAGGTGTGGGACTAATGTTGAAAGGGGAATTGGGGTTGTGGTCACTGGGACCGCTGGCGGATGATTCCATCCCGGATATCCTGGCCACAAAGGGGCTGTCTGGGATGCATCCTTCTATCTGCTTCCTCCTCTTCTGCTTCTTCTTCTGTGTCTTCCTCTTCCCTTTGCAAGTGGACACTGTAAATCTGAAATGACAGCTTAAAATGCTGGAAATACTCAGCAGGTCAGGCAGCAGATCGACCCGAGACGTGAACTCTGTTTCTCTCTCCATGGATGCTGCCTGACCTGTTGAGTATTTGCGGCATATTCTGTTTTCTCAGAGGTCTTCCTTTTCCTTCTGAGGCCTTGCAAGCATCCAGCAGCACTCCCTACACACTTAAAAAAACTTTTAACATCTATTGCAGCAAGCCACTACTTCAATAAAATCAAAGAAACCCAGTCCAAAAGCTTAAATGCAAACTTACCTGAAAGTTATGTGTGTCCCTTTAAGAGGTGCTGATAGCGCCTCTGTCAGTCTCTTTGCACGCTGGGTTTCCCTGACGACGTTATGACCCAGCACTGAACTCAGCAGTAGGGTCGAAGTTGGCCGTGGTGACGTTAAGTTGACGTCACCAATCCGCCATTTTTTTTGCAGGGCGCTAATACTTACTGGCAGCGCTACCAAGACGACAAAATTGAAGGATGCCACGGGACCCGCCACCAGCTGATGGTAACGGGTGGCGTAAAGCCCCCGAATTTTTTGCCTGTAGTTTGAGGGAATAAGCACAAGTCCCAAGAAGAGATAATTTATAAAAAGCACCAGCCCATCCACCTTGACTATTGTGTACAATTCTGAGCACTGCACCAGAGAGGAAACATCCTGGCCTCGGAGGGACTTAATCCAAGTCCTTATGTGAAGGGATTTTTAAAAGAGACATGCCTGCTGTGATGCCGCTTCCATTTGCAGGGTACTCTGTGACAAATCAATGTAGACCAGAGCCCACCCTCCCTGCAATCATTTCTGCTTTTTGCCTCAAATCAACAGAGTTTGGTTCTGAATCTTCACATGGCCCTGGGGAGTTTCTTCCATTACTTGCCGAAGAGTTCTGAACCATGAGGGAGAACTGTTTGGACACACATCTTATACATTACAAGTTTAACCTGGATTAGGACTTTGTTGCATTGAAGGAGGATATTAAAATAGATGCATTTGGCAGATCCACCAGAATGATACTAGGAATGAGAAACTGTAGTTATCAGGAAAGCTTGAGATATGAGGACTGTTTCCATTGGTTCAGAGAAGGCTATGAAGAGTTTAATAGAGGTTTTTAAAATTATGAAGGGTTTTGATAGGGTCATAGGGAAAGGCTATTTCCTCTGATTGTGAAGTAAGTGATGATAAATTTAAAATTGTTATTAAAAATGTGAAGAGAGGTTAGCAGGAACTTGTTTATGCAGAGAGTTGTTAGAGCATGGAACTCTTTGCCATAGGCAGAAGTTGAGTCAGAGATCATTGCATCTTTTAACAGAAGAGCAGATAAACATTTAAAGCAGAGGACGATAACAGGGCTGTGGAGAGAGAGCAGGGCAGTGGGCTTAGTTCTAGATGGCTTTAACAAACAGCTGACACAGACATGATGGGTAAATGGCCTCCTTCTGTGGTGTAAACTTGCATGGTTCTACAATAGTATTAGCAGATGTTAATTTCTCGGAATGAAGCCCTAAATTGTGTGTAATCCCCATATTACGTAAATACCCTAGGGTGTAATGTATAACATTAGGAGTAGCACCTTTGACTAGGAGTCAGCCGCATCCACTGTGGATGGATTCCCATCTCTGGTTTTCAATGTTGCAAAAAACTCTCACCTATGGCTCCTAGTAGTCACTTGTGGATGGTGATGGCCACACCCTAGGCAACTGTGTCAGCTTGTAGGCTAAACTAGATACTTGGGCGGATATCCTTGAAAGGATATCTCCCTTTCTAGTGCACAAAGTCTACTGTGGTGGACCACACAGACTCAGTAGATATGCCAATTTTTCTAACTGGGAAGGTAGAGTAGCAAAGCTATGTGAATAGCGGAGGTCGCCAGGTACTGTAGGCCATCCACTACCTCTGACTTCATCTCCAGCCGTCTAGACTCTGTCTTGCCACTGGGTCTAGATTAAGGAAGCCGAGAGAGTGAGGCAGACTCTGCGCAAAACTTCCTCACTATAATCCAAATCAGCCATTGGTACTATTCTCATCTTCACAACTCCATACCATATCTTAAACATTATAGGATAACACAGCCAAACGTTTAACACATTTCAGGTAGAAGGAGACTTAAGTTAAAGGTCTGGAGTTTCTGCTAGGTTGCGCTGTTTTTTTCAGCGTGATTCACCCAAATAGGCCAATCCAGTGCAAAAAATCACGGAATTTCAAGCGCAAATTACGTCCAGCGCAAATCCAGTTTCCGCGATCTTTTGTTGGTAATATTTAACATTAAACCATCATCAGCCATGTCTATTATTAATTAAATTTAAAGCTCGGTGGATGCTGATTGTTGACAAACTCCAGGAGCTTTCGCTTCTCAAGCAAACCAGCTACACGTGAGGAACCCAGAGCCGAGCCGGACCCCACCATCAAATCACCACATCGGCGACCAGAAACGCGTTAGAAATTACTGGAAACCGCGAGTATCTTTACTTCTAATAATTTTTGATGATTTATTTCACGATCAAACCACATTAATATATTAGAGTGACTGCTGCCTACGAAGTCCAGCAAGAATAACCAACAAACCATTGGAACTGTCATTGGTAGCAGCCATGTCCTAATTTTATACACCTCAATTAAGTCTCCCCTCAGCTTCCTCTGTTCCAAAGAAAACAACCCCAGCCTATCCAATCTTTCCTCATAGCTAAAATTCTCTAGTCCTGGCAACATCCTCACAAATCTCCTCTGCACCCCCTCTAGTGCAATCACACCTTTCCTCTATAATAGTAAGGAAGGATATTAGCTCTGATGATGTGGAATCTGTATGGGTAGAGCTGAGAAATACCAAGGGGCAGAAAACGTTAGTGGGAGTTGTATACAGACTCCCAAACAGTAATGCTGAGGCTGGGGATGGCATTAAACGGGAAATTAGAGACACGTGCAATAAGGGCACAGCAGTTATCATGGGTGACTTTAATCTATATATAGATTGGGCTAACCAAATTAGTAACAATACTGTGGAGGAGGAATTCCTAGAGTGTATACGGGATGGTTTCCTAGATTGGGAGCAGTTTAGGATTCAGCAAAGGAGGACAAAGGGATTAATTAAGAGGGGGAAAATAGAATATGAGAGTAAGCTTGCAGGGAACATAAAAACTGACTGTAAAAGCTTCTCTAGATATGTGAAGAGAAAAAGATTGGTGAAGTTAAGCGTAGGTCCCTTGCAGTCAGAATCAGGGGAATTTATAATGGGGAATAAAGAAATGGCAGACCAATTAAATACATACTTTGGTTCTGTCTTCACAAAGGAGGACACAAATAAACTCCCAGAGATGTCGGGGAACATAGGGTCTAATGAGAGGGAGGAATTGAATGAAATCAGTATTTGTAGGGAAATGGTGTTAGGGAAATTGACGGGATTGAAGGCCGATAAATCCCCAGGGCCTGATAATCTACATCCTAGGGTACTTAAGGAAGTGGCCCTAGAAATAGTAGATGCATTGCTGGTCATCTTCCAAAATTCTATAGACTCTGGAACAGTTCCCATGGATTGGAGGGTAGCTAATGTAACCCCACTATTTAAAAAAGGTGGTAGAGAAAAAACGGGGAATTATAGACCGGTAAGCCTGACATCGGTAGTGGGCAAAATGCTAGAGTCCATTATAAAAGATGTAATAGCAGAGCACTTGGAAAACAGTGACAGGATCGGACAAAGTCAACATGGATTTACAAAAGGTAAATCACGCTTGACTAATCTACTGGAATTTTTTGAGGATGTAACTGGTAGAATAGATAAGGGAGAAACAGTGAATGTGGTGTATTTGGACTTTCAGAAGGCTTTCGATAAGGTCCCGCATAAGAGATTAGAATGCAAAGTTAAAGCACATGGGATTGGGGGTAAGGTACTGATTTGGATAGAGAACTGGTTGGCAGACAGGAAGCAAAGAGTTGGAATAAATGGGTCTTTTTCCGAGTGGCAGGCAGTGACCAGTGGGGTACCGCAGGGATCGGTGCCAGGACCCCAGCTATTCACAATATATATTAATGATCTAGACGAGGGAACTAGATGTAATATCTCCAAGTTTGCAGATGACACAAAGCTGGGTGGGCGTGTGTGCTGTGAGAAGGATGCAGAGAAACTCCAGTATGATTCGGACAGGTTGTGTGATTGGGCAGATGCATGGCAGATGCAGTATAATGTGGATAAATGCGAGATTATCCACTTTGGTGGCAAAAACAGGAAGGCAGATTATTATCTGAATGGCAATAGATTGGGAAAAGGGGAAGTGCAACGAGATCTGGGAGTCCTTGTGCACCAGTCGCTGAAGGTAAGCATGCAGGTGCAGCAGGTGGTTAAGAAGGCAAATGGTATGTTGGTCTTCATAGCGAGAGGATTCGAGTACAGGAGCAAGGATGTCTTGCTGCAGTTGTACAAGGCCTTGGTGAGACCACACCTTGAATATTGTGTGCAGTTTTGGTCGCCTTATCTGAGGAAGGATGTTCTTGCCATGGAGGGAGTGTAGCGAAGATTTACCAGACTGATACCTGGGATGGCAGGAATGACGTATGAAGAGAGATTGGGTCGATTAGGCTTATATTAACTAAAGTTTAGAAGAATGAGAGGGGATCTCATTGAAACTTATAAAATTCTAACAGGACTAGACAGACTAGATGCAGGAAGGATGTTCCCGATGGCGGGGGAGTCCAGAACCAGAGGTCACAGTCTAAGGATAAGGGGTAAGCCATTTAGGACTGAGATGAGGAGGAATTTCTTCACCCAGAGAGTGGTGAACCTGTGGAATTATCTACCACAGAAGGCAGTTGAGGCCAATTCATTAAATATATTCAAGAAGGAGATAGATATATTTCTTAAGGCTAAAGGGATCAAGGGATATGGGGAGAAAGCAGGGACAGGGTACTGAATTTGGATGATCAGCCATGATCTCATTAAATGGCGGAGCAGGCTCGAGGGGCCGAATGGCCTACTCCTGCTCCTATCTTCTATGCTTCTATGCTTCTATTGTGGTGACCAGAACTGCATGCTGTACTCTAGCTCTGGTCTAACTAGTGTTTTATACAGTTCTAGCATAACTTCTCTGCTCTTATATTCTATCCCTTGGCTAATAAAGGACAGTACCCGATGTACCTACTTAACCACCTTATCTACCTGTCCTGCTACCTTCAGGGATTTGTGGACATGCACTCCAAGGTCCCTCTGATACTCTACATTTTTCAGTATCCTACCATTTATTGTGTATTCCCTTGCCTTGTTAGCCCTCCCCAAATGCATGACCTCACACTTCTCTGGACTGAATTTCATTTGCCACTTTTCTGCCCACCTGACCAGTCCATTGATATCTTCCTGCAGTCTACAGCTATCTTCCTCACTATCAACCACACGGCTAATTTCTGTATCATCTGCAAACTTCTTAATCGTGCCCCGTACATCGAAGTCTAAATCATTGATATATACCACAAAAAGCAAGTGACCTAGTACTGAGCCCTGTGGAACGTCACTGGAAACAGCCTTCCAGTCACAAAAACACCTGTTGACCATTACCCTTTGCTTCCTGCCACTGAGCCAATTTTGGATCCAACTTGCCATTTTCCCTTGGATCCCATGGGCTTTTACTTTTTTGACCAACCTGCCATGTGAGACCTTGCTAAAATCCATGTAGACTACATCAAATGAACTACCTTCATCGACACTCCTTGTTACCTCCTCAAAAAATTCAATCAAGTTAGTCAGACACGACCTTCCCTTAACAAATCTATGCTGACTGTCCTTGATTAATCTGTGACATTCTAAATGACGATTTATACTGTCCCTCAGAATTTTTTCCAATAATTTTCTCACCACCGAGGTTAGGCTGACTGGCTTGTAATTACTTGGTCTGTCCCTTTCTCCCTTTTTAAACAATGGCACAACATCAACAGTCCTCTGGCACCACACCTGTAACCAGAGAGGATTGGAAAATGATGGTCAGAGCCTCCGCTATTTCCTCCCTTCTCTTAACAGCCTGGGATACATTTCATCCGGGCTTGGCAATTTATCTACTTGCAAAGATGCTAAAACTCTTAATTACTTCCTCTCTTTCTATGTGTATCCCATCTAATATTTCACTTTCCTCCTTAACTACAATGTCTGCATCGTCCCTCTCTTCTGTGAAGACAGATGCAAAGTATTCATTAAGAACCATACCCACATCTTCCGCCTCCACACATAGGCTACCTTTTTGATCTCTAACAGGCCCTACCCTTTCTTTAGTTATCCTCTTGCTCGTTATGTATTTATAAAACATCTTTGGGTTTTCCTTGATTTTACCTGCCAATATTTTTTCATGCCCTCTCTTTGCTTTCCTAATTTCCTATTAAATTTCACCCATGCACTTTCTATACTCCTCTAGGCTTTCTGTAGTATTGAGCTTTCGGTATCCGACAAAAGCTTCCCTTTTTTTGCCTTATCCTACCCTGTATGCTCCTTCACTTCCAGGGGGCTCTAGATTTGGGAGTCCCACCCTTTTTCTTTGTGGGAATGTATTTGCTCTGAACCCTCACTCTGAATCTCCTCCTTGAATGCCTCCCCTGCTCTGTCACTGATTTACCTTCAATTAGCTGCTTCCAGTCCACTTTTGCTAAATCATATCTCAGCTTACTAAAATTGGCCTTTCCCCAATCGAGAACTTTGATACCTGGTCTATCTTTGTCCTTTTCCATAACTAACCTAAATCTAAGTGAATTATGATCACTACCACCAAAATGCTCTCCCACTGATACCCCTTCCACCTGTCCAGCTTCATTCCCCAAAACTAAGTCCAGAACTGCCCTGTCTCTTGTTGGACTTGTTACGTACTGGCTAAAAAAGTTCTCCTGAATGCATTTTAAGAAATCTGTGCCCTCTATACCTTTTACACTAATTCTATCCCAGTATATATTAGGGTAGTTGAAATCCCCATCTATTACTGCCCTATTGTTTTTGCTCTTCTAGCCCCCTCTGACTGTTTGGGGCTCTATAGTACACTCCCAGCATTGTGATTGCCCCTCTTTTGTTCTTCAGTTCAACCCATATGGCCTCATTTGATGATCCTCCTAACACATCATCCCTCCTCACAGCTGTAATTGTTTCTTTAATCAATATTGCGACCCCCCTCCCTTTTTATTCCTCTCTCTATCTCGTCTGAAAACCCTGTAACCAGGATTGTTGAGCTGCCATTCCTGCCCTTCTTTAAGCCATATTTCAGTAACAGCTACAATGTCATACTTCCACATGTCTATCTGTGCCTTCAGCTCATCTGTCTTTTTCACTAGACTCCTTACATTGAAGTATATACCATTAAGCACTGCCAAACTCCTTCGTTGTCTATTTTCTAGCCTTTGCTTCCTCTGCCTTCCAAACTCACTTACAAAGTTACTGCCTTCCATTTCCAGCTTTGCTGCTCTCCCTACTAAATCTACACTCTGATTCCCATCCCTCTGCCAAGCTAGTTTAAACCTTCCCCAACAGCTCTAGCCAGTTACTTAAAATATAAACACATAAAAATCCCTTTGGACTCTGATTCTGAGAGAATCCAAATGTATTCAAATTAAGCACAGAGCCTTGATTCATAACAAACTCTGGACTTTTTATTTTGTCCTAGATATTCATACTGTGCAATGTGTTCATTTTGACTGCTTGAGCTAAATGTTCCAATTCGAGAGACCGGAAGTGGAATTCATTTTTTATGGTTGTTTTTGTCATTTTTTGCCATCTGCGGAAAAAATATCTTATTTTGTTAGCAATAGATTCATGCTTGGCTGTAGGTAATGAAACATCTGACCATAAATGGAACATTACAAGTTCACTTTTGAAACTTAAGGAAATAAAGTGTGCTTCCACCTGTATTTTATAAATCTACTGATTTTTAAACAACATATTTCTTTTCCATAAGATGTTTAAATTCAGTTAGAAATAATCAACATCATTTGTCCATATTTCAACATAATATATCAGATCTTAGCTGGTGACCACAATTACTGTTTTCTGCCATTTTGACTTCAACCTTACTTCCAGTTCTAACCTAATGGAGAAAAGAAGAAATAGTCTTGCAACTCTGGATATTAATCTATATTTATCCTTGATCCAGTTGTCCAAGTTATCAGATAGGGAAACAAGTCAAATTGTAATAATATTATTAGATCAACGGATATTTACTTACCAATATATTAAGCTTTTTGAAGTGTCAGGCTGTGCAATATTGCTCTAGCTTCCTGTTGCAAACACTTCCTTGTAAAAGGGAAGGGTAACGAAACCTCAAAGAAATAATTGCAACAGAGACGATCTGTCTAAATCTACACCAAATCAAAAGAAATTAGCTCAGTGCTGGAAGGGAGGCTGAAGAGCTTGGAGCAGGCTTTCATCTTCACCGCCTGGACAGTGATCTGGAATAGCGGATCACCTGTCCTTTATGATATCCGAAATCAATGGAACAATAATTGGCCAGGTTCTATAAAAAATGGGCGATCTGCTCCACCAGATTACAGCCCAGGTAGTAAAGACAGATATCTACCCTCTTAAATTGTCCAGTCCAGAAATCTGTAACAGAGAGATTTTTGCCATTATACCCAGTACAACATTTATTTTCTGTTGTTCCAAGACCATTAATTGTATCATAATGGATAAGATTCTGCTCTTAACATAGTAACCAATTATTGTTGGAAATACTCAGCAGGTCAGGCAACATTTGTGGCGAGAGAAACAGAGTTAACGTTTCAGGTCGATGACCCTTTGTCAGAACTGGAAAAAGCTGGAGATGGAACAGGTTTTTAAGGAAGTGCAGGGGCAGGGAAAGGGGGGAGGGGAGGAAAGAACAAAAGGGAAGGTCTGTGATAGGATGGAAGGCAGGAGAGATTAAGAGACATTAAGAGAGATTAAGAGATGGTTGTTTTGTTTCTTAACTTGTCCCATTACCATCTCCTTTTGCCTTGCACCATCTCTTAATCTCTCTTAATGTCTCTTAATCTCTCCTGCCTTCCATCCTATCACAGACCTTCCCTTTTGTTCTTTCCTCCCCTCCCCCCTTTCCCTGCCCCTGCACTTGCTTAAAAACCTGTTCCATCTCCAGCTTTTTCCAGTTCTGACGAAGGGTCATCGACCGGAAACGTTAACTCTGTTTCTCTCTCCACAGATGCTGCCTGACCTGCTGAGTATTTCCAGTATTTTCTGTTTTTATTTCAGATTTCCAGCATCCGCAGTATTTTGCTTTTGAGCCAATTATTGTTGCTGTCTTATTGTTTGAAGCACTTCTGTACAAAACAGCTCATCAGAGGTTGTGTTAGAAGTGAAGAAAGCTTTTACCTTCGCACTGCCTGATTTGTTTCAATTATGATTCCCTTTAACTTAAATTGTTCTTGCTGGGAAATGGCCAGGAAATTGAAATGAACTAAAACCACGAAGGTTTATTTAAACAAAACATTCCTTACCAGTCATGAGGAGGCCAGCACTTAGGACTGTGCTCAGGATTAGCTCATTAGTGGGACATAAATATGTCCTGCCTTATCTGGGGTCAGGAAACCCATCAGTGAAAGGGAGGTGGGAACAGCCGGCTCCACAAGTTTTTCAGTACTCCTTGTGGACCAGGAGGAGCAGGAGTGCTCCCTCCAGCCCCTCAAGGAAGCCTTTGACCTCCCCCAGCCCTAATCAGCAACCTCCCCCACAGCCGACCTCTCTCTCCTTCCCGATCGCTTGCTGACCTCTCTCCCCCTCACGATTTATTGCCGACCACTCACTCCTCTCCCGTCTGCTTGCCAACTTCTCACCCCCTCCTGATTGCTTGCCGACCTCTCTCCCGCCCCTCTCGATTGGCAATGTCCATCCACAAGGGTCCCCGGCTGTGGCCTCCTGCTGCTGGTGTTCCCTCCCAGCCGCAGGCCAGGCTGTCCATTTGGTTGGCTGCCGGCCAGGAAATGGAACTAAAAAATGTGACTGAGGTTCGGCTGTTCAGTTCGGCAGGACTTCCGCATCCCCAACCTTGCCGGGTTCTTCGGCGGTCTTCTGCCTCCCCGCACCCTTCCAGCCGGCCGGTAAATATCGAGGCACTATGTTTCCTCACATCATCGGCTCGTCTTGCTTGACTTAAACCAAATAACTTGTAACTACACTCCTGTATTCTCCATATGAGCCTGACTAAATCTTATCCCCACAGCTTTCTGTTTAAAACCTGACTGACTTTGCCGCCTTTAGTGGACCCGACTGATAGTGACTGTTTCTGTCTCTGTTTTTATCTCAGTGTTCACAGCCAGAATGGATTGCTTGCCAGACCACACTTTCCAAGTGCTCAGAGACTTCCCAATGGGTGTGAGGCGGTTACCAATTAATAAGACAGGCTAAAACATTACTAATTGTTTAAAATCTTTGGGGAAAACAACTTCAATGCCTATGCCATTAGTATGTTAATCGCCTTATGTCTTGATTTTTTTTTAATAAAAGCTTGTGTGATTACACTTTGCTTTTAAAAAAAATAACCATTTAAAAGCAACATTTTTCTCCAAATCCTTTCCATGGAAAAATAGTCAAAAAATTCTAAAATGTGATATCAGCTTTCTCCATTTCCCTAAGCCAGCATCTAATAATTGCTTTGGAAAGTTCATTTGTATATTTTTTAAGATATGTATTTTTCCCATAATTATGGTTAGTTTTCTCTTCATTCATAATGAACCATTCCTTCATCAATGATGATGTCGCCAAGGGGCAGCATGTAGATGAGAAATAGGAGGGGGCCAAGGATAGATCCTTGGGGGACACCAGAGGTAATGATGAGGGAGCGGGAAGAGAAGCCGTTGCAGGTGATTCTCTGGCTACGCTTGGATAGGTAACTACAGTTTAACATCAGTGGTGGGTAAAGTTTTAGAAACAATAATCAAGGAAAAAAGTAACGGACACTTGGAGAGGTTTAAGCTAATTAAGGAGAGCCAACACGGATTTGTAAAAGGCAGATCGTGTTTGACTAATCTAATTGAATTTTTTGATGAAGTAACAGGGAGGACTGATGAAGGGAAGGCAATGGATGTTGTCTACATGGATTTTAGGAAGGCATTTGACAAAGTACCACATAGAAGGCTGGTTAACAAAATTGAGGCTCATGGAATAGGTGGGTCAGTGGCAGCTTGGATAAGGAATTGGCTTAAGGACAGAAAACAGCGAGTTGTGGTAAATGGCTGTTTTTCAGATTGGAGGATGGTAGACAGTGGTGTTTCCCAAGGGTCAGTGCTGGAGCCACTGCTTTTTTTGATATATATAAATGACCTGGATATTGGAATGCAGAGTAGAATTTCTAAATTTGCCGATGATACCAAACTTGGGGGTGTGGCAAACAGTGATGATGATATCAATCGACTGCAACAGGACATAGAAAGGCTAACAGAATGGGCAGACAAGTGGCAGATGGAATTTAATACAGAGAAATGTGAGGGTGATGCATTTTGGCAGAGGAACAGGGAGAGGCAATATACACTTAATGGCACAGTTTTAAAGAGTGTGCAGGGACAGAGGAACCTGGGAGTTAATGTGCATAGGTCCCTGAAGGTGGCAGGACTCTATTGATAGAGTGGTTAACAAAGCATATGGGATCTTGGGCTTCATAAGTAGAGGTACTGAATACAAAAGTAGAGAAGTTATGCTGAACCTTTATAAAGCACTGGTTAGGCCACAACTGGAGTATTGCATCCAGTTCTGGTCACCACACTTTAGGAAGGATGTGAAGGCCCTTGAGAGGGTGCAGAGGAGATTTACCAGAATGGTTCCGGGGATGGGGGACCTTAGCTACAAGGACAGGTTGGAGAAGCTGGATTTGTTTTCATTAGAGCAAAGGAGGTTGAGGGGTGATTTGATAGAGGTGTATAAGATTATGACGGGTTTGGATAGGCTAGACGGGGAAAGGCTGTTTCCACTAGTTGATGGTACAAGGACTAGGGGACACAGATTTAAGGTTTTGGGCAAGAGATACAGGGGGAGATGTGAGAAAAATCTTTTTTACGCGGCGAGTGGTGATGACCTGGAATTTGCTGCCGACGGAAGTGGTGGAGGCGGAGACACTCAATGTTTTCAAGGGGAGACTGGATAGGCACTTGAGGGAAATAAACGAGCAGGGCTACGGGGCTAGAGCGGGGGAATGGGACTGACTGGATTGCTCTACAGAGAGCCGGCACGGACTCGATGGACTGAGTGGCCTCCTTCTGTGCCATTATGACTCTATGACTCTATGAGATAAGAATGGAACCAGGCGAGTGCAGACCCACCCAGCTAGACGACGGTGGAAAGGTGTTGGAGAAGGATGGAGTGGTCAACTGTGTCAAAGGCTGCAAACAAGTCAAACAGGACGAAGAGGAATAGTTTAGACTGCAGGAAGATATCAATGGATTGGTCAGGTGGGCAGAAAAGTGGCAAATGGAATTCAATCTGGAGAAGTGTGAGGTAATGCATTTGGGGAGGGCTAACAAGGCAAAGGAATACACAATAAATAGTAGGATACAGAGAGGTGTAGAGGAACAAAGGGACCTTGGAGTACATGTCCACAGATTCCTGAAGGTAGCAGGACAGGTAGATAAGGTGGTTAAGAAGGCATACGGGATACTTTCCTTAATTAGCGGAGGCATAGAATATAAGAGCAGGGAGGTTATGTTTGAACTGTATAAAACTCTAGTTGGGCCACAGGTAGATTACTGCATATAGTTCTGGTTACCACATTACAGGACAGATGTGATCACATTAGAGAGGGTTCAGAGGAGATTTACAAGGATGTTGCCAGGACTGGAGAATTTTAGCTATGACGAAAGATTGGATAGGCTGGGGTTGTTTTCATTGGAACAGAGGAGGCTGAGGGGAGATTTAATTGAGGTGTATAAAATTAGATAAAGTGGATAGGAAGGACTTATTTCCCTTAGCAGAGAGGTCAATAACTAGGGGGCATAGATTTAAAGTAATTGGTAGAAGGATTAGAGGGGAGTTGAGCTGAACTTTTTTCACCCAGAGGGTGGTGGGCGTCTGGAACTCACTGCCTGAAAGGATGGTAGTGGTAGAAACCCTCACCGCATTTAAGAAGTACTTGGATATGCACTTGAAGTACCATAACCTACAAGGCTACGGACCAAGAGCTGGAAAGTGGGATTCGGCTGAATAGCTCTTTTTCAGCCAGCACAGACGTGATGGGCTGAATGGCCTCCTTCTGTGCTGTAAATTTCTATGAAATATGGTTCTAGGTTAATGTTTGTACAGCAAAGTGTATCAAAATACTTTGCCAGGCTATGGTGGAACATAGGTTTGATTCTCTGCACAGCATTGTGTTTGTGATCTTAGTCGCACTGCTGCTGGGAGGAAAGTCTCATTGGGGAGTTTAACCTTGCATTGCTCTGACATATTTCCTGACAACTGGCTGGCTTAGAGCAGCTTTAGCAGAGGCTGGGACCAAGTGGCTAACTTATTCATAGGCGATCAGTCCAAAGGGAAGGGAACTGAGAAAACTCATGCCAAGAGTAATTACATGTCCTGTTGATTTTGGTCCCAAAAAACTAGCCTATGTTGGAATGGTTTCCTGAGAAAAGTTGGGAGGGCAGGAATGTTGCTGATAATATATGCAACATTGTTTGCTAAAATGTGGACACTAAGTCAACAAAATACTCATTATTAAATATTAAAACTGTTAGAAAGTGTACTTACAAAATTTACAGATAACGAACACATATCTAGTGCTGGACTCCTCATCCATGAAGTGCAGTGAAGGAGGGCTGTATAAGACAGGAAGGAAGCCTCATCACAGCAAGTGTGGGAGCAGGTTGCAGGACCCAGCATCCTGGTGCATATGACAATAGATGTGCCAGACAGTGGGCAGGACCAGCCAACCACTACAATAGCAGATGTGGCTGAATCACTTGCAGGACCATCTCATTAGTCAACATGAAGAGGTACAGGGTAGACACACACAACCACAACACAATAGCACTAAGGGAAAGCACTGCGGTTGGACTATATTTAAACTTCATCTAGAGATTTTCCCAATTTTAACCCTCTCCACACCGGATGAGAACGGGGCATTTAGGGGGTTAAAATCATGGCAGGGTGACACTCACTGTGCCCACACTCAGTTCACAACAGTTACCATTTTTACCGGTGCGATTCAGGCAGTGTTTCCATCCCTCACCCCAGGCAGATGAGGGCCGAATGGAAGTGTAAAAGTTGGGGGCTGATGATGTCATTCAGATCCCAATGCCATTTTAACATATTTTTAGGGGCTTCCCTCCTCGCGCCCGATCGCCTTTGGGAGCATCCCCTAGACATAACCTAACCGGGGACCCGTTCCATACATTCCCCGAGGTGGCCTCTCGTGAACTTTCTGCCTGCACTAACTGTGTGAACCTGCTGCAAATCCCTTCTGATTCATAAACCTGTTTTGGTTATAAGGCCCACTTCATATGGCCAGAATTAGGGCAGCATACATGCAATGTGTGAAGATTCGAATCTTTTTGGGTTACCTGCTTATCCTGCAATAATTCAAGAATTAGTGAGCATTAGCAAGGCTTTAGCACAGTACAGATGTTTTAGTGCACTGTAAGTTCAAAGGTGTTACTGGAATTTTCTGGCTGGCATATAACGAGGGGAATTTTGTGAAATAAGAGACTCTCCAAATTGCTGGCTAATAATGCTGAATTTTATATTGTCAGAAATTTCTAGGCTATGGTTAAGACATCTGCTCGGTTAATTTTTCTTTCTGGTATCATTTGTTGTGAAGACTGCAATCATTTTATAGCAAGAGGTCAGCTTGTGAACTACTATGCCCAAACAAATTTTTATAAATATTACAAACTTAAGAGGCTATAATTTTATCTGTACTGGGGTCCAAGTTTGACAGTATCATTTGATACAGCTTTTGACCTCTTTCCTTCAAGTGTAAGCAAATGAGTCTGTAATTGGTGAAGGGAAGTGCAGTGTAATGTGAAGACATAATGACAAATTATCATTTGTGCCTGCAATCATATGATGTTATTAACAAAATAACTGGCAATAAAGTCATCCAAGTTTAAAAAAGAGGCATGCCCAGCAGAGGCAGGAAATCACAGTAAGGTGAGAGGCAAAGAACCTCGGCTGAACCTAGTTAGTTTATTAGGGTGATATTTATAGACTTTCATGTGCAAATGACATTTGGTGTAATCGAGACAGCTGGCGCTGCACATCTGACATATTACTTTGTAAGAAGAACTCACGAGCAAAGACAAGTAGAATTCCTTTGAATTACAGTGCAATTACGAGGGCATGTGGAAAGGTTTTCTTCAGATCAGGGTCTGAAAATATACTCAGTGAATATATTGGATATTTCAAACAAAATAAAAACAAAAGCTTTACTTTTCTCACATTCCAACATGAAGTCGGTACAACAGGACCTCTCTGGAACTGAATGCTGATGCCCATTAACTCGCCGTACACAAAATTACCCCATGGTAACAGAAACCAGAGAACACAATGTGAAGGCCTTCATATTTACAAGGAAATGTCGAGGAAATAACTGCTTTAACAGAAGTAGACTTTAAAGTTGATTCATTGCAAAGGACTGAACTTCCTTCTGTGCATCCCACAGTAAATTTCCTTGGCTATAAAATACCGAGCTTAGTAATGGGATGAAGTTTTCATCAAATGTTTATTATACTGACCGCCAAGATTAGTTCATACAAACTGAAATGGATGGAAATCAAGAAAACTGGAAGCTTTCAAAAAGAAAGCAAACCACTAGCACTGCTAATAAAAGTAGCATTTAAATGAACATTCTTTGAAATATGTCTCTGTTGCTGGTGTAATAACTCAAACTACTGATGGATATCACTGCTCTCTATCATATTTTCAATAGGGTTATAATCAAATTGTAGGTTTTACTAGCAAACTGATTGTAAAAACAACATTCTCAATAGAAACGCAGTTTGAAAGGGCACTGTTCTGAAGCACTGTCCCTGCACCCTGAGACACCGTTTAGAATGCAACTCAAATAGTGAGGGTAACAAATTCCTCTGAAGGCTATAAAGAGTCAGAAGTTTCCAGACATCTCCATTTAGTTTTGACTTGGTGTGAGTTCATGCTCTATGGACGGTGCTAATTTTAATCGAAATTCACCATCCAAAATAATATGGTACTAATGAGCTGATAATCTGGTATGATGTCAGCACCTTATGTCCTGTGAGTATTCCTTCACAACCTGGCCATCATTAAAATCCTATCCTATACATTGGGTATAATTCCTTCTAGTCTTTAATGTGAGCAAAAATAATTCCCGCAAGTATGAAACAGGATTCCCCATTACTCACACTGACTTTTCTGTTTACATTAGGGATTGGAATACAATATACCCGCAGAGATGACAGCCTTAGGATCAGCTGTGATATTTCACACAATTGAGTAATTACTTGGCACTCGGGCCTGAAATTTCTTGGTTGAGAGAGGGCAGAAATTGGAAATTTCACACACAGATGTGGGTTAGGGTTATGCGGGGCCAGTATCTGGATCTGCCAGACTTCTGTCCCATTTACACTGTTGTAAATCCCAACTGGAGTGGTGGGGGTGGAGGGGGGCTGATGGGGGAGTGTAGCTGGGTGGGTGCATCTGAAGCTCTCCACTCATCCTGCACAGACACTGGAGGTGTTCCTGGGCTAGCCCAGGAATTCTACCCAGCATGCCACTGATAGGCCTAGTGGATTCCATGGCTGTTGAGAAGAAGCATGGATTCTGTGGTGGGCCTTGTAAAGGCCTCAAAGATGTTGAAGAGTACAGGTCATCGATATAAGTGGGGATCAATTGCTTCAGAATGCAGACTCTGGTTTCTTTGTGGAGAATTATTAATTTATTTTTCCCAACCTCTTCGGATTATTAAGTGCCTTGGGCAACTCCCATTGGAACAGCAGGGTGCCACACTCATTTTCTACTAGCAAGGATGCCTTTGTTGAATCTCTACAAGCGTGGACCACCTGTCCAGGCCATTGACCTCATCCTCGGGATTTGGAATGGGATCAATGGCTTGAAGAGCCAGCAGATGAAAGTTCTGCCCCGGTGCACTTACCCTCGGAGAGTGGAAACCCTCACTAAGATCACATTTCAATAATAGTTACTAGTGGGCTACTATCAGATGTGGAAGTGTCCACAACATGGGTCAACACCATAAAAAGAGATTGTTGAATAAAAAGGTAGGTAGGATTACCACTTTGCCATTCTAGCCAGTGTAAAGTTGCCATGGTGGGCTTGTGCCTAACCATCTGCTCTGCGGCTGATACCTGTGAATTTCCTAGGGTGAGCCATATGTACCTTTTTTGGGTGACCCCTCACCAGTGTTCCTGCCTGTGTTGGGGAGCCTGCCAAGAGAGGGAAGAGGACAATTGCTGCTGTTGCTGGACTATGTTGCCCGCAGCAGCTTAGAGGACAGTTGCCACCAAGCAGTAAGCAGTGTGGATCCTCAGAGCCAATCAGCCAAATCTATCAGTGGGGGAGAATACATTGATCATCCCATGATTGATTGCATTCAGAGAGTGGAAGTAAAGGGTAGCTATTCACAGTGGCAGAAGGTGGGTATTGGTGTTCCACAAGGATCAGTGCTGGGACCACTGCTGTTCACAATTTACATTAACGATTTAGACCTAGGAATCAAAACACAATTTCAAAATTTGTGGATGACACCAAATTGGGGGGGGGGGGGAGGAGAGTCAGTACTGAGGAGGACTGTAACAAGTTACAGGAGGACATTAATAAACTTGCAGAATGGGCATATAATTGGCAAATGAAGTTCAACACAGATAAATGTGAGGTATTACATTTTGGTAGGAAGAATAGGGAGGTCACTTATCACTTGGAGGGTGCGAGTCTAGGTGGGGTAAAGGAACCAAGGGATGTAGGAGTACAAATACACAAATCACTAAAAGTTGTGACACAGGTTAGCAAGGCCATAAAAAAAAGCAATCCAAGCACTAGGGTTTATTTCTAGAGGTATAGAATTGAAAGGTAGGGAAGTTATGCTCAACCTGTATCGAACCTTGGTTAGACCACACTTAGAGTACAGCGTACAGTTCTGGTTGCCATATTATAAAAAGGATATAGAGGCACTGGAGAGGGTGCAGAGAAGATTTACAAGGATGATACCAGAAATGCGAAGGTATACATATCAGAAAAGGATGAATAGGCTGGGTCTCTTTTCTCTTGAAAAAGAAGGCTGAGGGGTGACCTAATAGAGGTCTTTAAAATTATGAAAAATTTTGATAAAGTGGATAGAGAGGGCTGGATTTTCATTGACCCTTGGAGGCGTGTGGGGGGTTAAAATTGCGAAAACTGGTGGGCGGGCACAAGTCCACCTCCATCCCGCCTCCACGCAATTTTCATTAAATCGTGTCTGCTGGTCCCGACTCCGTCCTGCCTTTAAGAGGCGGGATAGGCTGTTAAGGCCCTTAACAAGCACTAAATTGGCTCTATAATGCCATTTTGAAAGGCTTTTGTGATTTTAACCCTTGTTCTACGTGAAGCACGCCTGTTCTGAACCACGATTGTGAAACCTGGTGGGAGCACATTTGGATATGGATAGTTGACGCTGGCTGGCTGGCTGTGGGGATGCATATATGGATGGCTATGGTTATGTGGATGTATGCATGTATATATGGATGGATAGAGAGGAGACATATCTGGGAGTGGTGGTGTAAAAATATCTGGGAGCAGACTTAGGGCTGCTGCTGCTTATTTTGCAGGTCCTCTCACAGCAAAGGCCAGGCAGTCTTTGAAGACCTTCAATGTAGCAGCAATGATGACATCATCAAAGGCGACTTTCAGACTGAAAACACTAATTGGTTCATGGGTTCCCACATGCTGGAACTCAATTGCCCAATTAGGTGAAAATCGCATCAATCTCCCACATCCAATTGCAGTCGGGTGGATAACACGAAAAGTGGATGACACGATCCCAACCCGCCCCAGTATCAAAATCCAGCCCAGAATGTTTCCACTTGTGGGGAAGAGCATAACTAGAGGCCATCAATATAAGATAGTCACCAAGAAATCCAAAAGGGAATTCAGAAGAAACATCTTTACCCAGTGAGTGGTGAGAATGTGGAACTTGCTGCCACAGGGAGTGGTTGAAGCGAATAGTATAGATGCATTTAAGGGGAAGCTAGACAAGCATATGAGGGAAAAGGGAATAAATGGTTATGCTGATAGATTTAGATGAGGAAAGATAGGAGGAGGCTCGTGTGTAGCATAAACGCTGGCATAGACTGGTTGGGCCGAATGGCCTGTTTCTGTGCCGTATATCCTATGTAATCCTATGCATTCATTGGGGAGGGACGTTTACATTTTAACTCCACAAGTTCCATCAACTCGGTGCCTGACTCCTTTCTTCTGTTTGTGTACTTGGGCACAACAAAGACTTCCCTGAGCAGTTCAAACTCCCTGGCCTTGAAAATTTGAAAACCTGCTTCCTAATTAGTTTAAAAATGCTGCTCCTTTACTGGTGCAAATGCACCAATCAGGAAACAGCTTCCACTTTGTGAACTGTGGGATAGCAGAAAGAGGTTCAGGGATGGTTTATAGTGGACCAAACTAGGCTGTAGAAGAGAGTGTGGGACTGCAGAGCAGGCCAGAAAGAGTAAAAAGGTCTGTGCAGTACAGAGTCTTTATGTAGATTTAAAAAAATCTTTAATACTATTGAGGTGGACTTTGATTTTTGCAAATGAGGAAGATTTCTGGCGTGGGAGGGCTTCAGATTTTAGTGTGGGGGTTGGGGTTGGACAAAAGAGGCACAATAGATCAGAGTCAAAAAATCAGAGGGTGTGAGGAGGAATTGCTTGAAATGGATTTTTTGCTCAAAAGAATAAACATCAGAACTGAAACACTAACAGCAATATAAATCTAAGATTTAGTTGGGCATTTTAATAGATGGATCTTTCCCTGATTGATGTCCTAGGGGTAATTTCATGTTGCTACTGCCCCATTTGTGCTTAAAAACAGGGTGGTAATATCAATTACTGTTGCGTTCAAGTCCATCCCAATATTCGGGTGGACCTCCATCCTGACGGCCGGAGCTCCCATTGGAAACAGATAGGAGCCTCATAAGTATATGCAAGTCAAGGTGAAATTGTGTCAACCACCTTGATGTTCTAGACATCCAAGTCCAACGTCCGATGTTTACTCATCACCAGCTACTAATCCAAGACCATACGTGAGGGGCTTTAGCAAAGAATTGTGGCCGCCTTGAAGATAACTCCCCTTCTAGCTTCCTCTTTGCAACCACAAATCTACCCCACAGCTTGGTTCTGGATCTTGCACATTGGTCAGAGGAAGCCCTTCTGTTACATGCCTAAGAGATCTGAACCATGAAGGAGAAATGTTTGGACATGTGTCTTTTATACCTCAAGCTTAACTGGTATTGGAGGATTTTGCTATAGTTGAAGAAAGATGAGAAAAACTCTTCTCAATGTAATCCTGGGGGATTGTATGCATACTGAAGTTGGAATTCACCAAGAGGATTAAATTGAATAACCCCCGAAAATGGTGTGGGGATTGCGGTACGCAATTAATCCACGCCTGTTCATTGCGTTGCAGATAGCATGTTAAACTCGTGCTGCCTGTTGTTTTACATGATTGCTGCATGCAGCCAGCGCTACCCATGCTGTTCATTGGCTGCACGCATCAGCAGGGGGCCTGATATTGTGGGTGGCTAGTGCTACTTAAAGGCAGCCTGCACTTCTTAAAGGGGAGGGGTATTGTGGCTGCAAGAAGCGGTGGGAGTCCTTTGTTAACTGAATTTGTGCTGTAATATATTGAAGAATCACTGAACATGCAAGGAAGCGTGCACCAAGGTTTCCTAATAATGCACTGGTGACCTTGGGTGCAAGACGTGGAGAGAAGGAGAGACATCCTGTATCCGCAGGGGTGCAGGGACCCTCAAGATATAAGCTCAGGAGGCAGTGGGAAGAAGTAACAGTGGAGGTCAATGCTAGGAATCTAGCTCCAAGAACATGGATGTAGTATAGGAAGAAGTTTAGTGATCTGACACTAGTTGTAAAGGTGAGTGAATTCAATCTTCAATGGCATATCCTACCAACTGCACCAATAGCCTCATTCACTGCTCAATTCACTACACCCCCATCAATCACCAACAATAATGTCTATCAATCAGTACTCAACCCTTCAATTCATATGGTTTACGTCACCTTAACACTGCTTCAAGCCTCACATCCACAACTCACAGCGTGCACACACTGACAGCTATTCAACCATGACAGTCACATCACCCAAACACATTGTAGGACATTCACTGACACACTTCCCGCTTTCTTGCAGGAGAACTTGGCACATAACAAGAGACAGCAGGAAAAAACTGGAGGACGACAAGCACGCCTGCACGTTTTAACTCCCATGGAGGAGTTATTGCTGGCCATCATGGGAAGGGGCATTGCTGAGGCCGTGGCCACTGGCAGCGCTGGAGGGATCGATAATGAGGGTCTCTGCATACTAAATCCTTCTTCTCTCTTCCCAATTCTCTCTCATCCCACAATCTCTTCTGACTCACAAGCTGCAGATGTCATAAGCACGTACTTCTTACTTTCTCCTCTTTCCTCACCACAAACCAACCCTTGACCCTCTTAACTTCAGATACCCAAGAACTGGAGCCTTCCCAGTCAGTGGAGGAAGAGGAAGAAGATAGTGAAGTCAAAGAGATACCGTCATTCGATCTTACAATCGCAGCCACCAGCACAGAGACTGACAGTGCACGTACTTTAGAGGCTGGGTAAAAGGAGGGATCTGCATGGGGTAAGATGCTGGGCACAAGTGCGCAAGAGCCAGGGCGGGGGAAAAGGATAGTGCAGGTGTCAGTTCGCCGGAGGACGAGGACACACACTAGTTGTGCTGCAGAGGAGTCAGATGAGGATTTTAATGGCCCAGGCTACAGAAGAAGGCTGGTGGGCATACACAACCAAATATTTGGTGCACTGGAAAGCCTGCCAGAAAGCCTGCGCACAATGTCAAGGAACATGGAGGAGTCCAGCACCAACTTGGCACAGGAGCCCATCTTTTCAAACATAGAATGAGTGGTCACCTCCATCAGCACACCTGTGGAACCCACCATGATGCAGCATCTGATGGCCAATGTCATAGCTTCCATTGCAATACAAACAATTTTTATCAAAGGTCTGACAGCTGCCATGGAAGCTCAGACTGCTGCCATCGTGGCTCTGGATACCACTGTTCAAAGGGTCTTCCAGGGCATCACAGCTGTCCAGCAATCTGTTCTCCAACAGATCACGAGGATTGCTGAGCCCCGTCCCCGCGCCCCCCCCCCCCCCCCCCGCCACCCACCCCGCCAGAAGAATGACAGCGGCTCCATGGATCAGCATTCCTGCTCCCACCCCTGCCACTCAGCCAGGTCCCTTGCTGTTGCCTGTCAGCCAGCCAGCAAAGACTTCTGCAGCCCAGGCCAAGATGGTGCAGTCTGAAGCCAGCTCCTCGAGGTCCAGAGCTGCTCGAGATCACCCTCCAAGGCCATCTGCAGCCTTCTGAATTGAAGGTCAGCAGCCTTCCACCTCCCATGCTGCAACCACTGGGGAAGCACCTCTAAGGAGCACTGGGAAAAGTAAAGAAGCACAGAAGACAGGCACTAAAGGATGCACAAGCATGGTTAGTTTCATTTTGTATGCATTATTTAATGAGTGAATTTCTAAAATTGAATTTGAATTTTTAATTTGCTGGTGGTTTTTATTTTTGTGTTGTCAGAAAGATGACAATGTGATTGTCAGTGATAGAGGAAAGGTAAGGAGTGTCGTACTGTTGGTGAATGGGGAGGTGTGGTTGAGGTTACTGATATCGCTCATGAATAATCTAATCACGAAGAAGCCAGGCAGAGAGTGGCTGTCTACTTTGTAGCCTGCCTTCTTCTTCCTCCACTTCCTCTTGCACTTCCTCCTCCTCCTCACCTAATAGGTGGTGGCTAGGGCTGTTCCATCACAATGGCCAGGTTGTGCAGCATGCGGCATACTACCACAAATCTAGATACCTGCTCAGCTGAGTACTGCAGGGCTCCTCCAGAGCGGTCCAGGCAGCAGAAGCGTTGCTTGAGGACACTGATGATATGCTCTATAATGTTCTTTTGGGGCAGCATGGCTTTGACTTGTCATTGTGGCTCAAATGCAGGCGAAACAGAGGACTGCTGCAGAATGGAAGAATCGCGACTGCTGCCAGGGCATTCATCTGCATGATGCACTGCCTGTGGTCACACACCAGCTGCACTTTGAGGGAATAGAATCCCTTTCTGTTCATGAATATGGCTGAGCTCAGATGAGGAGCACGCAAGGCAATATGCGTGCAGTCAATGACACCCTGCACCATGGGGGAGCCTGCAATCCAGGCAAAATCTTGTGCTCATTCCTCCTGCTTGTCTCCGGTAAGAGAAAATGAGATAAATGTGTTTCTCTTTGTACAGAGAGCCTCAGTGACCTCACTTATACAGCAGTACATTGAGATGTTGCTTATATCTCCAGTAGCAGCCTAAAATGAACCAAATGCATAAAAGTTAAGAGCCATGGTCACCTTGATGGTCATCTTATCTATCTAATCGTAGCTAGAGAATCACCTGCAATGGCTTCTCTTCCCGCTTCCGCATCCTTGGCCCCCTCCTATTTCTCATCTACATGCTGCCCCTTGGCGACGTCATCCGAAAACACAGCATCAGTTTCTACATGTACGCTGACGACACCCAGCTCTACCTCACTACCTCTTCTCTTGACCCCTCCATGGTCTCTAAATTGTCTGACTGCTTGTCTGACATCCAGTTCTGGATGAGCAGAAATT
This sequence comes from Squalus acanthias, assembly GCA_030390025.1. Lineage (NCBI taxonomy): Eukaryota > Metazoa > Chordata > Chondrichthyes > Squaliformes > Squalidae > Squalus > Squalus acanthias. Next base: position 46,665,253 of record CM059429.1, read on the forward strand.
TTCTCCAATTAAACATTGGGAAGACCGAAGCCATTGCTTTCGGTTCCCGCCACAAACTCCATTCCCTAGCCACTGACTCCATTCCTCTCCCTAACATCTGTCTGAGGCTGAACCACACTGTTCGCAACCTTGGTGTCATATTTGACCCTGAAATGAGCTTCTGACCAAATATCCGTGGCATAACTAAGTTCACCTATTTCCACTTCCATAACATCGCTCATCTTCGCTTTTGCCTCAGCTCATCCGCTGCTGAAATCCTCATCCATGCCTTTGTTACCTCTGGACTTGAATATTCCAACGCACTCCTGGCTGGCCTCCACATTCTACCCTACGTAAACTTGAGGTCATCCAAAACTCGGCTGCCCGTGTCCTAACTCGCACCAAGTCCCGTTCACTCATCACCCCTGTGCTCACTGACCTACATTGGCTCCCAGTTAAGCAACGTCTCGATTTCAATATTCTCATCCTTGTTTTCAAATCCCTCTATGGCCTCACTCCTCCCTATCTCTGTAATCTCCTCCAGCCAGCGCCCACCGCCCCCCCTCCCCCGCCCGCCCCTAGATATCTGCGCTCCTCTAATTCTGTCCTCTTGAGTATCCCTGATTATAATCGCTCAACCATTGGTGGCCATGCCTTCTGTCACCTAGGCCCTAAGCTCTGGAATTCCCTGCCTAAACCTCTCCGCCTCGCTACCTCTTTCCTCCTTTAAGACGCTCTTTAAAACCTACCTCTTTGACCAAGCTTTTGGTCATCTGCCCTAATTTCTCCTTATGTGGCTCGGTGTCAAATTATTTTGTCTTATAATACTGCTATAAAGTGCCTTGGGACGTTTTACTATGTTAAACGTGCTATATAAATATAAGTTGTTGTTGTTGTTGACAACCACAATCAATGCTGTCCTTGCCCTGCTTTGAGGCAGCGGTTGTGGCTGCAGCAGTTGATAGATTTCACTCACGACCTCTTTTGTGAACTGAAGATGTCTCATGTACTGGTTGTCACCAAAATTAAGGTCAGAGAATTGGTCTCTGAAGCCCTCCTTGGATATGGCCTCTTTCTGAGTGCCCTTCACCCCTCCTCCTCTTCCCTCTTCTAGCAGCTTGTCTTGCTCTTGGTGGCCTCTCTTCATTCTCCCAGTCATGTTCAATTCCCAGAGGAAGCCCTACCAGGCCACTCATGTCTGGAAGCAACTTCTTTCAGCATAATATTTTATATGACAAAAAACGTACTGCAAGACCAGTGAGAATATTCCCTGTAGAGTAATCAAACTATAGCCAAGTATAGGAAACCTCCAAAGGCGTGTACAATTGCACCAGCAGCCAGAAGATGTAATCCAGCAACTAACCTGTAAGTACTTCATGATCCCTTTAAACAGCGCTGGTGAGGAGTTCTTCATTCCGTTTAACGTTGTGTTCAGCTGTGTGAAGTTAAGACAGAATGTTGGCTGGAGTGTGGAGTTGCAAAATTGCAGTGGTGGCTTCAAATCAGCATTGCAAATAGATTTGCGTCATCATTTCACTGCACTACATGCGGCCAGCGGTCGTTAATGGCGTGCGTGAAAACCCCTTTACCAAGATGGCATACTGCGCACTTCCCATTGGAAGTGTGCGTGTGCATCTCAGACCCCATTTTCGAGTCGCAGATGGCCGCATAGCGCCTAAAAAAACGAGCGCTACATGGCCCAATTTAGACCCCCAAGTATCAATATGAATCAACAGCAGAGAGGAATAGGTGCCTCTCGTATTTTCCAATCAGTATCTTCAAACTCTCTTCCTGAGCAGTGCAAATCCATAAGAAAGCAGTGGGGAGCAGCCACTACAATACCCACCACTGCTGCAATGTTTAATAAAGTGAGTAGTGCGTATTCGAGCCCTAAGTGATTTTTCAAAAATAGAGCATCTAAGTCTCAGATCTGATTTTACATTAGTTAACAAACTTAATAAAGATTACTCCACAGTATGAACACTGGTTAATAGTTAAGTTAAACAAAATTATCTTATTCAAACTTTCATACAGCATAGTCTTTTAGTTCTTTATTTTATTTGCAATATTTGTATTTACCACTCTCTTCTGTGGAGCCGAGTATTTATTCATTTCCTTCAGTAAACAGCGGAGGATAATTAGCAGGAACTGAACTTAAGGGATCCATTTGGAATGTGCCCATTCTCCACAACTTTGGCCTCCATGGCATTGATATTTTTGGAGATCTATTGCAGTTGTCTGTTTTTCTCTTCAGCCAGCAGTGAATGTTAAAACAAATTCAGCAAAGACTGAAGAAACAGCCTACAACCGGCCAACAGGGAAAAGAGAAATCTTTTCCATTATATGGGATAGCAGAAACCAAAGGGCAATCTTCAGACCAAGGATTTAAGGGCCTCAAAAATCTTCAAAATTGCAGCCTTTCATGCTGCATTTTCTGTTCTATATATGCATTGACCAAATCCAGCAGGGGGAGGCATAACCTTACAAGATGCTTTCTGTAGTTTATCTTAATGTCAGAATGTTGGTATATTGGTAAATTAGTCAGGTAAAGTTTTTGGGGGGAATTTTAACCCCCAAAAACAGGTGGGTTTGGGTCAGGTGGGAAGTAAAAATGTAAAAAATCTAAAACCCGAACCCAACCCGTCTCGAACTCGCCCACTTCTGGTTTTAACGGAGGTGGGATGGGGAGCTGGTGACCAACCTGCTCCCAGGAGGTGGGCTGTTCATTTAAATATTTTAATGAGGCTGCGTGCCTCAGATTATTTTCGCTATTTCAGCTTTAATGCCGGCCGACCGGGTTTCCCGGGGCTCGCTAAAGCAGGCAGCTAAAGAGAGGTGAGAACTGCTGGATATAACAGGTAAGTGTTTTTCCAGCACTGTTGGTGGGCCAGGAGGAGCAGGTATGCTTCCTCTCCCAGCGCTCCAAACAAACCTGTTAACCTCCCCAGTGATTGGACACCCCCCTCCCCGCGACCTGATACCCTCCCAATGTCATTCACGGCCCGCGATCTCCTCTCAACTCCACCCCCGCCCCCGTCCCGTGTCCTCCATGAGCCACTCGCGATCTTCTCCCCCCTCCTCCGAACTATCCTGGCTCCCCCCCGCAATCGATGTCTCCCCCGACCTCTCCCTCCCTTCTCTCTGCTCCCCGGCTGTGGCCTGGTGCCGAATGCCTACCCGCCCGATAGCCAGCCAGCCTCTCTATCTGGCTGGCTGCGGCTGGGAAACAGTTTCCAAAAATGCTAATCGGGGCCTTTGGCCGTGATTTTCTTCCTGGAGGTGGGTTTGCGTCGGGAACGGTAGTGGGCGGGTTCCCGTCCCACTGCCGGCTTCTGCCGGCCTGCTGACACAATTTTTCATTGATTGGCCTAGTTAAGCCCGCCGTGTGGGCTACCCGCCCTGATCACAAGGTGCGGGTCTGTTCAGCTGAGATGCTGACGCGTTTGCAGCCGGTGTATTTAAAGGGGCCATTTCCCCATTAGATCTCAGGTCGTTTCCGGTGCTTCTGACTGCTGCTTCTCACCACGATGTCTGCAGAGAAACAAAAGGCAGCTCCCCGCTTCAACGAGGACTCCCTCCATGTTCTTGTGGAGATCTCCTGCATCTAACAGAATTGCACACACGAAATAGGAGCAGAATCAGGCTACACAGTCCCTGGGCCCGCTCCACTAACCACAGGGCCATGACCGATCCGAACCTAGACTCATGTCCAAATTCCTGCCCGCTCCCCGTAACCCTTAATGCCCTTTACTTCTAGGAAACTGTCTATTTCTGTTTTAAATTTAATTAATGTTGTAGCTTCTACAGCTTTTTGTGGCAGCATATTCCATGGACCTACCACCCTCTGAGTGAAGTAGTTCCTCCTCATCTCAGTTTTGAAAGAGCAGCCCCTTATTCTAAGACTATGTCCCCTAGTTCTCGTCTCACCCGTCATCGGGAACATCCTCCCCGCATCCACCCGATCCAACCCCTTCACAATCTTATATGTTTCAATAAGATCGCCTCTCATTCTTCTGAACTCCAATGAGTAGAGTCCCAATCTACCCAACCTCTCCTCATATGACCGCCCCCTCATCCCCGGGATTAACCAAGTGAACCTTTTTTGCACTGCCTCGAGAGCAAGGATGTCTTTCCTTAAGTAAGGACACCAAAACTGTATGCAGTATTCCAGGTGCGGTCTCACCAATACCTTGTACAACTGAAGCAATACCTCCCTATTTTTATATTCTATCCCCCTAGCAATGAAAGCCAACATTCCATTTGCCTTCTTAATCACTTGCTGCACCTGCATACTAACCTTTTGAGTTTCGTGCACCAGGACCCCCAGATCCCTTTGCACTTCAGTACTCTCCAGTTTCTTGCCATTAAGATAATAAATTGCTCTAGGATTTTTCCTGCCAAAGTGCATCACCTCACACTTTCCAGTGTTGTATTCCATCTGCCAAATCTCTGCCCACTTACTTAGCCTGTCTATGTCCCCTTGCAGGTTTTTTATGTCCTCCTCACTCACTACTTTCCCTCCCATCTTTGTATCATCTGCAAATTTTGAGGAAGTCAGAGGACGTCAGGAGGTCCTGTACCCAACTGATGGAAGAAGGAAACCTCCTCAGCAGACAAAGGCAGCCTGGCTGCGAATAGCTGAGGAGGTCAATGCCAGGTCTATGTACAGACGCACCTGGGTCCAATGCAGGTAAAGGTTCAATGATCTCCTGCGTTCTGGAAAAGTGAGTATAAAAGATCACTTACCTTAATACTGCTGTGCCTGTCATCACATCCCCATCACTCTGCATTGCTAACCCTACTCCTGCACATCCTGACTCAACCTAACATCCCTTGCACCGTCCCCCATCCCTCTCTCCCTATGCAGGTTCACTTACCCATCTTACTATGCACCCCTCACACCCACCCTCAGGGTTATGCACTGACAACAACTAACAACTCAAAAGAAGATAAATTCGTTATGGGAACCCACTAATTCACAGTCTCCCTTTAAACGTCTATCCTATCCATTCTTTCCACTCATTCCAGTGTAATGGACTGAATCCTCTGAGGGAGCAGCATCACCAGAAATGATCGCACCCAGCACCAGCGCAGTGACGCACACCTTGGTGGGTCGTTTGCGAGATAGAGTAGTGTTGTCAACTGGTGTATCACAGCTCACGAGTGAGCAAGAGCAGATGGTGGAGACAGGGACAGCAGTGGAGAGTCCTCGTCAGAGGCCGCAGGGTGCTCCTAGCTCTGCTCAGCTGCATGTAGACAGTGAGCCTTGGGGGCCATCCAGAAAGAGAGCGGTGGTGTTTCAGGAAAAAGTGCAGGAGGTTCTGACTGGGTTTGCAACCACGGTTACTGCGAGTGTGCAGAGAATGGAGGAGTCCATCTCAAACATAAGCAATGCCATGGTGCATGCAATGGCGAATGTAGGTCCCGCCATGGAAAGGTTGGCAACCTCCAAGGAGGACATAAATCGCCAGACTCAAATGAACATGACGACACTTCTAAATAGATGGTCAGCTATATAGGATGGATGGGCATCTATCGTGGAGAGGAACCAGAGGTCCATGGATGTCCCCCTTATAAGGACTGTCAGTACAGAGACGGGTCCTCATGACCCCACTGATGTGCAGCAAGATGCTCTCCAGCTACTTGCTAGCAGAGAACTGCGGGTGGCCCATGAGAGGGATGATGGTGGGAGGCGACATGCAGGTGGGGGCTCCTCTCCAAGCGCTCATACTTCCATCCCCTTGCCAATCCCTCGTTCAGAGCCCCCAGATGACTGCCGGAGCAGTGATGGCCGAGTCTGCCCCTGTGCAGCTGCAGGAGGAGCAGACTTAGGCGGGGACCTCACAGGTTCCAAAACCCACAGGACGACCGCCAAAGGCGTCTAAGCAGGTGCAGCAGGGAAGTGAGCAGGCTGTCTCTACATCTGCTAAAGCCACAGGGGTAGCACAACGTAGAAGCATGCATAAGAGAAAGCTGACACATAAATATCACAAGGGTACTCACTTGGGTGTTCTGATTGAATGCAATTTTAAGTTTTTGTTCTTTTATTATGTTGGAATAAATTAATCTTGTATGAACGTTTGACATCGTTGCCATTTGTGTGATCCCAATTTGAGGTGGCACAGTGAAGGGTGAGGGCGCCGATTGTGTCCAACAATGCAGGTGACAGTGAATATAGAATTAACAACAGACACTTACAGCCTCAAGACAGTCTCCCAAATCGTGAAATCAGCAACCTCTGACATCTGAAATTGAGCAGATTTGAGAGTGCAGCTTCTAGACTGCAGTTGTGAAGTTTCCAGCTCGTTGGTCCTCCCAACACATTTACCTGGCGTGATTTCCGAACGTTGTGAAACCCGAATCAAATGTTAGAAAATTGCAAAAGGCTCTTAAAATAGCAGTTAACATGCACTTAACAGGGAGTTAAGTGCCTTAAATCCCTAACCCGCCGCTTGGTGTCAGACCTGTTGTGAAATCACAGACCCAACACTCTTGAAACTCACATGGAGGCGGGTTTGTGGCGGGTTTCTGACCCATCAATCATTGCAACTTTAACACCTGACCCGCCTCCAAACCCGCCCTCTGAGCACCGGAAAAATCATGGCCTTGGATTCAGGTCAAGGTTAGTAAAGGCCTTCGAGAATGTTATAGCACAGAAAGAGGCCATGAGGCTCATGCATTTTTGCCTCCACAGCAGCTGTATTTTGCTCTGAATGAGCCACCTAATCTAATCCCCTCTCCTGCTCATTCCCCATACCGTTTCAATGTCTTTTCAAGCAAATAATCTAATTGCTTTCAAAAATAATTTATGGACTCTGCTTTAATTGTTTGTGAGAAGTCGCACAACACCAGGTTATAGTCCAACAGTTTTATTTGAAATCACAAGCTTTCGGAGCTGCTGCCCCTTCGTCAGGTGAAGTGAAGGAATACGAATCGGCAAAGCATATATAGACAGAGAACAATGCCTGTGTAGCGTACAATCTCAGACGACTACAGTTAATCTATCTAATTGTTTGTGGCAGAGAATGCTGCAATCTAACCACCCTCTGTGTAAGAAATTCCTTCTAACATCCCCTTTAATGCTTTTTGTGGTTATCTTAAATTTCTGCCTTGTTTGGTTTCACTAACTAAAGGAACAGTCTATCACATTTACCTTCACAAGCTTGAAGACCTCTTCAGGCCACCCTCAACCTTCTCAGATCTACTGCAAAAAGCTCTGAGGGGGAAAAATTCAGTATCGCCCCATTTGGGGCGCAATTATCGGCCGGGCGCAAAGATTAGCGCCTGGTGCTAATTATCGCATCCGACTGCAAACTTGGCTTTTATCGCCCCTGGAGGTGATTGGAGCGCTAAATCAAGCGCTTCACACCTGTCTTAAGGCGCAAAGGCTGAGGAGCGAGGCGCTACCTCAGAGCGCTGGCGAAGCTCATGTGATGTCAGTCAGCAATGGAACAGAGACACAATGGCGCCGGCCAGTTCTTAAAGGGGAGGGTTGATCTTGCTCTCCATCCACATCCTGCTCATTGCAGCCTTGAATCTCGGCCTGGAGAGACTTGTACATCAAATCTGCTGGAAAGAACAATGGAGAGGCCCAGGGAAAGAGCTCAGAGTGCAGCCCCCACAGTCTCTTCTAAATAGATGCAAGGAAGGGCAAATCAAAATGAACCTGCAAAGTGCTGCTCAGTACCAAAAACTCCTTCACACAGCGTTGAATCTCTCCAGAAGTCTCTCTTTCTCTCTCTCGGAATGCGAAGTGCAAAAATGTCACCAACAATAAAAGGCAGGAAGCGTTCGCCTTTAAATAGCGCTCCCCCATTCCCTTCCTGACTGCAAAACGCTCCCCTCAACCTGTCGTTGCTAGCGGCAGGCAGTAAGGCAGGGGGCACCACTCAATATCGGCTCCGGGGCGCTACCAGGGCATTGCGCACTCGACTGACGTCACGATCTGCCGGCGCAGGAGATCGTGGTGGTAGTGTTTAGCGCCGCCGCAAAATGTCTAGTTAATTTCGCGAGCGGCACAAACATCGCCGTGCCCGGGCGCTAGTTGCTTTGCGCCCCATTAGCGCCCTCTTAAGGCACTTACGGGAGGCGCAACCAACTGAATTTTTCCCCCAGAATCTAACTTCTAAATTCAGGTCATTACCCATGGCAGCAGGGGGTATACATCATCATCTGCCTGACCTGCTGAGTGTCTTCAGCATTTTCTTGTGGCTGTGTGCTGCATCAGACGGTGACTGTGTAGGTGTGCACCCACTAACCTGATACCTGCACTTCCCAACAATTTCACCATCTTCCACAACTAGAGCATAGTAACTCCCCAGTAGCTCCATGACCTGGTCCTCATTGGATTGTCAGGAATATCCCCTCTCTGTCGCCCTGCCTCTCTGTGTGCAAATTTTTCCTGTAACAAAATTGAGTAAATTAGGTAAAGGCTAGAATTTGAGGGATGTCTCCCAGGTTGGATGGACAACTGATGTGAGAAGTGATAATACCACCCTGTTAAAGCAGAGGAAAGGGGTTTAAGGCTCTTTATGCAAGTAATGTTGTTAGTGGAGAAGGTGACACATATTTTAAGATCCCAAGTTAGGGCACCCTTTAACTACAGAGTAGTGTGAAGCGTTACTTTTTGCAGTTATTAATTTTAGAGGGTGAACAGCTTTGGTGCTCATGGAAGAAAAGTGTGAGTTGGCATTCAGTGCCAGCGCCACCTTCCTCCACATGGCATGAGGCACACCTTTTTGCACCTTCCTCCCAGGGAGACCCAGCAGTCTCTCTCTCTTCTTTGCTGAATCTCACTCAGGAAGGTTTGTAGGTCAGTCTCTTAGAAATTCATGTGCTCATCTTTCTGCCTCCTTGCAATGCCTCCAGTGGACAACATTCTTATGACACAACATTCTTTATCACAAATGAGTCAACCAACCCAGCTACCTGACAGTCAATTCACTGAGCTAACCAGTTTCCTACTTACCTGCTGCTCCCCCAGCCTGCTGCTACACTTTTCAGCCAGGCTTGGCTTTTTAAATCCCGCACTCTAATTTCCAAACACCCCCAGCACAGTACTTCCATTTTACATGGGATTTGTGTGGCAAAATTGCCATGGATATTTAAATGAGTTGGCCCCATGAATTATGGTGCAGTCAGCACAGCAGGGGATTAGAAGGCACAACTCCTGGCTCAGGCGTGCAAATGGATATAATTGGCCTCATGGATTTTCAGGGCCTATCCCCCTAGATACAAAACTAAATATTCCACTTGTCTTTTTTTGTGGCCTTATCTACTTGCACTGCCATCCTTTAATGACCTGTGTATCAGCACACCAAGGTTCCTTTGCTTTGCTACTCCATTTAAAATCTTATTATTTAAGTGGCCTTTCCTATTCTTACTTCACATTTTTCTACATTAAACTGCATCTGCCACATATCTGCCCATCCTGCTAACCTATCTTCCTGCATTCTTTCAAAATACTCATCGTAATTTGCCATATTTGCCACCCTCCAGTTCTGGAAAATTTTATTCCGAGCCTCCATTTATTTCCTCTCCAGTTTCCCTCAAGATCCTTGGATTTAAACCATCAGGTCCCAGTGATTTGTCTGCTGTACGTTTGGGTGACACCTTTAGTACCATTTCTCCTTTCATAATAATTTCCAGTAACTGTTCTACACTCGCCTATGATGGTTCTAGAATCTCAATATCTACCTCCTCTATGAAAACTGAGGCAAAGCACTTATTTATCTGCAGCAGCACCACTGACAGGATTTTTCAGCGGCCTCTGCAGCTGCCAACTAAAGATAAGTTTTATTTAAAAAAAAACTTTCTGTGGAGCCAGGAGGAGCAGGAGTTCTCCTCGCGATGCCTGCGCCCCAGACCTTACCTGAGGGCCGCTGCCTACAAGGCAGGTAACCTGAAATTGATTTTGCTCATGCAGTGAGCTGCCTGTTGAAGTGTAACCAGCGCCAACACCCCGCCCCGAACATGTAGATGAGGCCCAAGGACCAATTCCCGGTGATCCTCAGGCCTCTTGCTTCAGGCGCGTACTCCCTCTGCAGTGCCCGAAAATGGGCCTAGACGAAAATCTGTCCCATTGAGTCACTAAGGTGGCGTTTATGCCTGTCCATTTAACCCATCGTTCAACCCGATGATTTTTTCTGGGGTCAGCCTTATTATAATAATTTGGGTAGGCTCACATTGGGTACTTGCCTTTGGGGAAGGTGGAAAATTGCTGCGGTGGATTTTGGTTGCCTGCAGCAATGATACGTGGCCAGCTGCCTCTGGAACAACTGAGGAAGAGGGCTCTCTTTTGAAAAAATAATTTAAATTCCTCGGTTGCAAGTGTGTAATTGATCTTTCTGTGATTTCCTTTGTGGGGAGATTTAAATTTTCAGTCCCCTGCTGCAACATTAGATGCCAGTAACATATGCTGAACAGAAGCGACTTCATCTGGTTTTTCTATAGAGGCAATGACAATTGTCTGATGTCATCCTGTCATTACGACCCATTTTGAATATGCCACCATTATTTGTGCAAATGCCTTCATCGGCCACCATCACTTCTGATAGAAAACCTCAGAAGGGCAGCAACCAGTTGCGAGCTGTTGGCTTGGCTCCCCAATAGATTGCCCACCAAGGTCCACTCGAAATCAAGCAACTTTGAATAGAAGATTGGGGCTCAAAAGAGCAGAATTTGAAGAAATGCAAATGGAGTTTTAAAATATTAATTAGAACACAATGATTATAGTAGAAAAGTGGGAACTATTTAAGGAAATATTCGTGAGACTACAATCAAAATTCATTCTGGCAAAATCAAAACCGTTTAAAAGGCAACAGAGTCAAATGTAATTAGGTCAGGATGTAAAGAGTAGTATTGGAGATAACCATAAAGCTTTCAAAATAAGCAAAACATCCAGTAAGCAGGAGGATCAGGCATGTGAAAAAATAAGAAAGGCCAAGAGACACATTACATGTAGGATTGGTGAGAATATCTCAGGTCAGAATAAAGGGATAAAAATTCGATACCCCTGAAAATGGCCACGGGGATCGCGATGTGCGATTAACCCGTACCTGTTTAAAGTAATGCAGGCAGCACGCAAACTTTGTGCTGCCTGCTAATTTAAATAATAGTGGCGTGCAGCCCAGCGCTATACACGCCGCTGCGTGGCTGCACACTCAGCAGGGGGCCCAAGATCGTGCGAGGCCAGGACCAATTAAAGCTGGCCTGCACTACTTAAAGCCAATGTGCACCTCTTAAAGGGGAAGTGATGTTTGACGAGAGCAAGTACTGGAAGTCGTTGTAGAGGAGAATGTAACCTACAGGAAAAGTGAAGATGGCGCAACATGGCAGAGAGAGGGCTCACAGATTTTCTGATGCAGCACTCCAGGCCCTGGTGCAGGAGGTGGACAGGAGGAGAGGTGTCCTCTATCCAGAGAGGGCCAGAAACCCTCCAGACAGATGCTGAGAAGGGAATGGGAGCAGATAGCCATTGCTGTGAATGCAAGCAGTGTAGCCCCAAGGAACTGGATGCAGTGCAGGAAGAAGTTTAATGACCTCACATGCGTAGTTAAGGTCAGTGAATTAATCTTCAAATGCCGTATTCCACAAATGGCACTACTAGCCTCACACACTGCTCAATTCACCACACCTCCATTACTGACCCACCAACAATCACGATTCATACCTCACATTCATATGCTCCATCTTACCCTCACAAACTTACCACTGCTGCAAGCCACACACCCACATCTCACAGCTTGCACACAGGCAGCTATTCAACCGTGACAGGCATATCACCCAAACACATTGCACCACACTCACTGACATCATTCCCTCTCTCTTGCAGGTCAAGGTGCAACAGAATTGTAGGCAGCAGCAGCTAACCGGAGGGGGCCAGGCACGCCTCCATATCCTGACCCTGCCCGAAGAGACGGTGCTCACCATAATTGGAGTGGCTGTGACTGAGGCTGTGGCCAGCGGCGGGGCTAAAGCCATTGAACATGATGGTATGTTCATACCTAATCCTCCTTCTCACATCCCACAATCTCTTCTGCAGATGGTGTAAGCATGCACCTCTTGCTTCCCGCCCCACTCCCTCCACCTCACCCCACCCCCTCACCACAACCTTACCCTTGTGCCTTTCTCATTTCAGAGACCCAAGAAATCCAACCTGGCCAGCCAGTGGCGCAAGAGAAAGAGGAAGAGGAGAGTGATGATGAAGAAGAAACACTGTCACTCGATCTGACACTTGCAGCCACCAGCTCAGATACAGGCACTGCGCGTAGTTTAGAGACAGGCTCCGCATGTGGTGAGTCACCGGGCAAGAGTGGGCTGCAGCCAGGGCAGGGGAAAAGGGTAGCACAGGTGCCAGCTCCCCGGAGGGTGATGTTGCACAAGAGTTCTGCTGCACAGGACTCAGATGATGACTTCGATGGGGCGGCCTACAGAACAAAGCTGATAGGTATGCAAAGCAAGATGCTGATGCATTGGCAGGCCCGCCAGATAACCTGAATGCAATATCAAGGAGCATGAAGGAGTTCAGCTCCAGCCTTGCACAGGGCTTTGGGCAGAGCTTGGAGCCCATCCTTTCCAGCGTGGAAGGGGTGGGCAGATCCATCAGCACAACTTGTGAACCCAACCATCATACAACGTCTGAAGGCCGATGTCTCAGTTTCGATTGCAGTGCAGTCTAAGTCCAATTGCTGCAATGGAAGCTCAGACTGAAGTCATGCAAGCTCAGCTTGCTGCCAGGCAAGCACAGACTGCTGCCATCATGGCTGGGTTTACCAGTGTTGAAAGGGGCTTGTAGGGTGTCACAGCAGTCCAGCAATCTGTCCTCCAGCAAATTAGTAGGATTGCTGAGACACCACCCCGGGGGAGTGGCAGTGGCTCCGTGGAGGATGAACCTGCTGTCCTCTCTCAGGATGACAACATTTGTCCTCCCACTCCTGCCACTCCACCAGTGCCCTTGCTGTTGCCTGTCAGCCAACCAGCCCAGACTGCTGCCGCCTATGCCGAGGTGGTGCAGTCTGAAACCGGGCCTACTAGGCCCAGAGCTGCTCGATGTCGTCCTGCAAGGCAATCTGCAGTCTCCGCCACTGAAAGTCAGCAGCCTTCCACCAACCATCCTGCAGCCACTGGGGTAGTACTGCGTAGGAGCACTAGGACAGGCAAAGGCACACGGAAGACAGGCACTAAGGGAATGCACTAGGGTGATTAGTTGACTTTTGAATGAAATATTGTAATGGTTTGATTTATAAAATTTGTCTGGAATGTTTGTTTTGTGGTGGCTTTTATTGTAGCATTGTGGCCAAAAGGACACTGTGATGGTCAGTAACAGAGGGAAGGTAAGGTGTGGGACTATTGTTGAATGGGGAATTGGGGTTGCATTCATTAGTACCGCAGCTGATGAGTCGATCATGAACAGCCCGGGCAGAAAGGGGCTGTCTGGGTTTACTTCCTCCCTTCCGCTTCCTCCTCTTCCACTTCCTCCTCCTCTTCCTCATCAGCTGGTCGCCGTGTGCCTGGTGGCAAGGGCTGCCCCTCATGATGGCGAAGTTGTGGAGCATGCAGCAGACCACGGTGAATCTTGAGACGTGCTCTGGTGAGCACTGCAGGTCTCCTCCAGAGCGGTACAGGCAGTGGAAGCGTTGTTTAAGGACGCCAATGGTCTGCTCTTTCAGATTTCGTGTGGCAGCATGGCTTTCATTATATCCATGCTGCCCAAGTGTGCATGGGTTATGCAGCAGAGTCATGAGCCAGGTGGTCAGTGGATAGTCCTCGTCACCCAGTGGCCACCCTCTGGTTTGTCGTGGTGGCTCAAATGCTGATGGTACAGCGGACTGCCGCAGAATGAAGGCATCGTGGCTTTTGCCAGCATACCGAGCACTGACTCGCACGATGCGCTGAGTATGGTCACACATCAGCTGGACACTGAGGGAGTGGAATCCCTTCCGTTGCAGTACATCTTCGAATTGAGATGCAACGCCCACAGAGCGGCATGTGTGCAGTCAATGGCACCCTGCATCATGGGGAAGCCTGCTATCCTGGCGAAGCCGCGTGCTCGCTCCACCTGCTTCTCTCTGGCAAGAGAGAATGAAATGCATTCAGCTCTCTTTGCATACAGAGCCTCAGTGACCTCCCTTATACAGGAGTGGATGGCGAACTGGGAGATGTTACAGATGTCGCCTGCTCCAGCCTGGAAGGAGCCCAAGGCAAAGAAGTTCAAGGCCACGGTCACCTTTACAGCCACTGGCAGTGCCGTCCTCACCCTGGACTGAGTCTGCAGGTCTGCCTGCAGCAAATGGCAGATTTCAGTGAGCACCTCCTTAGTAAAACGGAGACGTCACAATGCACTGTTCTTCGCTAAGGTTGAAGTAGGAGAATTGCTCCCTGAAGACCCTGGGTGGATATGACCTCCGGCTGAGAGCCCTTCTTCCTCTCCTCCTCCTGCCTTTTCGAGCAGCTTGTCCTGCTCTGTGTCGCCTCTGCTCATTCTCCCTGTCATGCTGCAGGCCAAGGGGGATACAAATTACTGCACCCATGTCTGGGAGCAACTGGTCTGAGCAGACCCCTTGCAAGTCAGTACGAAGTCCTTGAGCACGTGCCACACCACTCCTTGTAGACCTTTGGCAACTTTAAGAAAGTCTAGAAAGCACCAAACAGCCAGTAGAAATCAATCAGCAACTAACCTGTAAGTAGTGATGATCCCTTTAAATAGTGCTAGTGGGGGATCCTTGCTGCTGTTGAATGCATGTGCAGCTGTGCAACGTTAGCTCCAGCGCTGAAGTTGAAAATTGCAGCACTGTCGGTCACGATCTGTGTACTCTGCTACTTATGGCACACTCTCCCAGTGCAGACGCTAACGCCCTCATCAAAATGGTGTCCAGTGTGACCCACATCAGAAGTGTACACGCGCTGCTCAGACGCCATTTTCAAGCCAAGTTGGCACCCGTGGCGCCTAAACAACGGGCGCTACGCAACCACATTTTTAGCCCAAAGGAATGTTCCAATATATAGACAATGAACAAGGGGTGAAAGAATGTATTTTTCTACTTAAACAATAGTGGGAAGCTGGATACCAGTGAGAAAGAAATAGCAGTGTGGTTAAATAGTTACTTTGTGGCGGATCGCCACCTAAAACGGGCTTAATCCACTCTTCCGTCTGTGGACAAATTTCCAGCACCTTCCCCTTTAAGGCACATTACCTTTCAGGCAGAAGGGGGTGGGGCCTCAGGTTTTACCCAGGGAATTCTGGGAGTTTTTTCCAGAGAATTCTGGGAGCAGCTCTCTCAGCCATTTTGTGTGCTATGCTGTGATTAAAATGTCTCTTGTTTAACACAAATGGATTCAGCCATAATTCGTGTTTCGCGGCAGCCTCAACATTGGTGACCCTGACGCTCAGAACGTATTCCGAGCACTGCAATGGCGGACACGAACGCAGTTTCCGTGAAACTGCCGGAGTTTTGGGAAAACCAGCCCGAAGCCTGGTTTCTCCAAGCTGAATCTCGCTTCCGGCTGCGAAATATCACCACAGATGGGACGAAGTACGACTATCTCGTCACATCACTCAGTAGCGCCGCAGTTTCCAAGGTTTGGACAACGCTGCCGAACCCACCAGAGGAAGGCAAGTACGCACATCTCAGAACAACGCTCCTTAAAAAATTTACGGCCTTGGCATATCAGCGAAACTGCCACCTCCTCGACCTTCCAGGCCTCGGTGATGCCTCACCGTCAGACCTCCTCTCCCACATGCTCTCCCTCACCGACGAGAGCCCACCCGGATCCCTCTTCCGCACGCTGTTCATCCGCCAGCTCCCTCTCAGCATCCGCCCAGCGATCGTGGCGTCCGGCCTCACGAACCTGGAAGCCCTGGCCGATGAGGCCGACAAGCTGCTGTCCGCTCACTCCAGCCGCGACGTCACTCCGGACCTGGCAGCCAATGCCTGGGCGCGCCCCTCACCATCCAGCACACGGCCACAAGGGCCTGTCACCAGGCCCACGGGGCCTTCACGCCCCACTAACCCGGGCCACTGTTACTACCACGCACGGTTCGGCGCCAGGGCACAACGGTGCACACCTCCCTGCTCTTTCAAGTCCGCCCCCGTTCCAGCCCCCGCGATGGCCGTGGGCCACGCGGGCTCCCTGCTGTTCGTCACAGATGACAAAACCGGCCGCCGGTTCCTGTGCGACACTGGGGCTCAGCACAGCATCATCCTGGCCTCCTCCCTCGACATCCAAAAGGGCGAACGAGGACCGGCGCTGGCTGCTGCTAACGGCTCGGAAATCCAGACGTATGGCATCCGGACAGTCACCCTCGACCTCGCTGGTCACCGCTACCGATGGGAGTTCATCACTGCCAAGGTGCTCTCCCCCCTCATCGGCGCAGATTTCCTGTGTGCCTACGGCTTACTGGTAGACATCCCTCGTCACCGCCTCGTGGACATGAACACCATGTCCCCCATCCTGGGCACCATGGCCCCCCGTCAACCCGCCGACATGGCGTCACAGTGCCACGCCCGGGCCACGGATGACTACTCGGCACTCCTGGCTGAATTCCCGGCCCTTACCAATCCGACCTTCTCCGCGGAGGCCGCCAAACACGGGGTGGAACACTTCATCCCCACCACAGGCCCCCCAGTGTACGCCCACGCCCGCAGGCTGGACCCGGCCAAACTGGAGATCGCGCGGACCGAGTTTGCCACCATGGAACAGCTCGGCATCATCCGCCGCTCCAACAGTCCCTGGGCCTCCCCACTCCACATCGCCCCCAAACCAGGCGGAGGTTGGCGCCCCTGCGGCGATTACCGCCGCCTCAATGACGCCATCACCCCTGATCGGTACCCCGTGCCGCACATTCAGGACTTCTTGGCTAGACTGGCCGGCCGCTCAGTCTTTTCCAAGGTCGACCTGGTGTGCGGCTACCACCAAGTCCCCGTCCACCCCGCGGACGTCCCCAAGACGGCCGTAATCACCCCCTTCGGCCTGTTCGAGTTCCTGCGGATGCCCTTCGGCCTCAAAAACGCGGCCCAGGCATTCCAACGGCTCATGGACTCGGTCCTTCGGGACCTGAAGTTCCTGTTCGTCTACCTGGACGACATCCTGGTAGCCAGTTCCTCCAAGCAGGAACTCGAACACCTTCGCATCCTGTTCTGGCGCCTCAGCGACCACAGGCTCATCCTCAGCCCAGCCAAATGCCAGTTCGGCCTGGACAAGATCGACTTCCTCGGCCACCACATCACCCATGCCGGGGCCATTCCCCTGCCCACAAAGGTGCAGGCCGTCCAACAATTTCCCCGGCCCACCACCATCAAAGGCCTCCAGGAGTTCCTCGGGATGGTGAATTTCTATAACCGCTTCATCCCCAAAGCGGCGTCCCTCATGAGGCCCCTGTATGAAGCCCTCCGGGGCAGGAGCGGCAAGATGGCGGTCGAATGGACGGCAGACGCGTCCGCCGCCTTCGATTCCACCAAGACCGCGCTCGCCAACACCACCCTGCTCGCGCACCCACGGCCCAATGCCAGGGTAGCGCTCACCACGGACGCCTCCGACCACGCGGTCAGCGCCGTGTATGAACAGTGGGTCGACGGCGCCTGGCAACCACTTGCCTTCTTCAGCCACCAACTACGCCCCCCGGAGGTCAAGTACAGCACCTTCAACCGCGAGCTCCTCGCGCTGTTCCTGGCGGTCCGCCATTTCCGGTTTTTGCTTGAGGGCCACCCCTTCACTGCGTTTGTCGACCACAAGCCCCTGACATTCGCAATGGCAAAGACAACTGACCCCTGGTCCGCCAGGCAGCAGCGCCAGCTCGCGGCAGTGTCCGAGTTCACCACGGACATCCAACACGTCTCCGGCCGAGACAATATGGTAGCCGACTGCCTCTCCCGCCCCGCCATCCACGCCGCACACCTAGCAGTCGACTACGCTCAACTCGCAGCAGACCAGATCACCGACCCTGATCTGCTCTTCGCACCCACCAACCTACCAGGGCTACGCCTGGCCGACGTTGCCTGTGGCCCGACCGCAGTCACGGTCAAGTGCGACATATCCCTATGTCAACCTCGGCCCGTCGTCCCAGCGTCCTGGCGCTGCCGGGTATTCGACATTCTCCACAACCTCTCCCACCCCGGCGCCCGCGCATCCATCAAATTGTCTGGCGCGGCCTTCGCAAGGATGTGCGTACTTGGGCCAACTCCTGCCTAGCCTGCCAACGGGCCAAGGTACAGCAACACACGAAAGCACCCCTCGAGGAGTTTACCGTCCCCTCGCGGAGATTCGACCACATCCACATGGACATCGTCGGGCCCCTGCCGCCGTCGCAAGGCCACACGCACTTGCTGACCATCGTTGACCGCACCACACGCTGGCCTGAGGCAATTCCACTGACCTCTACCACCACCGCCGACATCGCCAGAGCCTTCGTCAGCACCTGGGTCGCACGGTTCGCCGTCCCCTCCGACATGACGTCGGACAGAGGTCCGCAATTTACCTCTGAACTCTGGACCGCCGTCGCACGCAATCTCGGGGTGACCATTCACCACACCACAGCGTACCACCCCCAAGCCAACGGACTGTGTGAGCGGTTCCACAGATCCTTAAAGGCATCTCTTCGAGCCAGCCTCCAAGACGGCGCCTGGACCGACCGACTTCCGTGGGTCCTCCTCGGCCTGCGCACCGCGGTTAAAGATCTCCACGCATCAGCAGCAGAGCTCGTGTACGGTCAGCCGCTGCGCGTACCCGGCGAGTTCCTGCCCACCGCCACGACACCCTGGTCAGCCGACCAGCAATGCCACGACTTCGCTGCAGTTCGCCCCGGTGCCCATTGCCCGACACGGCGAATCCACCTCACACGTCCCACTAAGCCTGCACCAGGCACGGTTTGTTTTCGTCCGGCACGACGCCCACCGTGGACCCCTTCAACCCCCGTACGACGGGCCCTACAAGGTGCTACAGGCTGGGGACAAATTTTTCACCCTGCAAGTGGGCGACAGGACCGAAAAAGTGTCGGTGGACCGACTCAAGCCAGCACACTCGGAGCCCGGGGAGCAGGTCCCTGTAGCTCGTCCACCTCCACGCGGCCGACCTGCCCTCAAGCCGGTTCACCCGGCTGCTCCATGCCCGGCCGTTCCACGTCCACCGGCGTCCTATAAGAGCCGCTCCGGCCGGCCCATCAGACCGCCGCACCATCTTGTCCACACCTCCTAAGCGGATTCTGGGGGGAGCTGTGTGGCGGATCGCTACCTAAAACGGGCATAATCCACTCTTCCGTCTGTGGACAAATTTCCAGCACCTTCCCCTTTAAGGCACATTACCTTTAAGGCAGAAGGGGGCGGGGCCTCAGGTTTTACCCAGGGAATTCTGGGAGTTTTTTTCAGAGAATTCTGGGAGCAGCTCTCTCAGCCATTTTGTGTGCTGTGCTGTGATTAAAATGTCTCTTGTTTAACACAAATGGATTCAGCCTTAATTCGTGTTTCGCGGCAGCCTCAACAACTTCACATTTGTCTTTATTCAGGGTGCTGGCCCTGTGCTGGTGTTAGCTCCACGTTGGAACTATCTGCTCTCATCCTATTTTCTGGCCTTTTCACTAGCCTTTAATATTTTTCTTCACCTGATTATCTAATTATCGTTAAATATTGTGATTAATTCAGCTTCAGCGGCCACTTGTGGCAATGAATTCCATATTTTAATGACCTTTTATATGGAAAAAATGTTCTTCTTTACACTTTTAGTACTAATCCTAAATTTATGTCCCTTGCCATCAATTTACCAACCAATTGAAGTAATCTTTCACAATTTACCCCTTTGTACTTTTTCAGAATTTTGAACACTAGAATTCGATATCCTTTAACTTATCCTACTCCAGTCCTAGATTTTCAAGTCTATTATTTAACTATATTCTTTCATCCCTTGTATCATCCCAGTGAATCTACGATCACCTTTTCAATAGGTCGAATATCCTTTCTACAATAGGGCGTACAAAACTGCAAATAGTATTCCAATTGTTACTTAACTAATGCCTTGTAGAGATTTATCACAACCCTCTTTTCTTTTGTATTCAAAGCCCCTGTGTATAAACCTCAGAATCCCATTTGCTTGTAATCCTACTATTAAACATTTACGTTCTTGCATTCCGAGATATCACTGTTGCTCTACACCATTGCGAATTTTACTATTTAGGATATATTTTCATTCTGGTATTTGACCCAAAACTTGCCTAAGTTGCTGTAAGACTTCAAAGAACAGCAGAGGAGGAGCTAGAGATTATGCAAATAAGGATATCTGGTTATAAAGGGTTAGAAGCTCTTAAAATCGATGAAGTCCAGAAGGATTGGAAAATGGCTGACATGCTTCATTATTTAAAAAAGCATCAAGAGACATACCTGGAAATCATAGACCTGTAGGGGGTGAAATTCATCTCGAGTGGTAGCGCAAAATGGACAATAGCATGTCGGCAACCCATTTTACACTCCGCCATCGCCCATTGTACACTACTGCCCAAGGCGAACTTTACTCCCATAATGTTAACATTTGTTGCAAGGAAAGTCTTTGAAATGATCTCGCGCAAAAATCCTTTTATTCCTTCACGGGATGTGGGCGTCGCTGGCAAGGCCAGTATTTATTGCCCATCCCTAATTGCCCTTGAGAAGGTGATGGTGAGCCGCCTTCTTGAACCGCTGCAGTCCGTGTGGTGATGGTACTCCCACAGTGCTGTTAGGGAGGGAGTTCCAAGATTTTGACCCAGCGACGATGAAGGATCGGTGATATATTTCCAAGTCAGGATGGTGTGTGACTTGGAGGGGAACTTGGAGGTGGTGGCGTTCCCATGCGCCTGCTGCCCTTGTCCTTCTAGGTGGAAGAGGTCGCGGGTTTGGGAGGTGCTGACGAAGATGCCTTGGCGAGTTGCTGCAGTGCATCTTGTAGATGGTACACACTGCAGCCACGGTATGCCGGTGGTGGAGGGAGTGAATGTTTAAGGTGGTGGATGGGGTGCCAATCAAGCGGGCTGATTTGTCTTGGATGGTGTCGAGCTTCTTGAGTGTTGTTGCATCTGCACTCATCCAGGCAAGTGGAGAGTATTCCATCACACTCCTGACTTGTGCCTTGTAAATGGTAGAAAGGCTTTGGGGAGTCAGGAGGTGAGACACTCGCCGCAGAATACCCAGCCTCTGACCTGCTCTTGTTGCCACAGTATTTATGTGGTTGGTCCAGTTAAGTTTCTGGTCAATGCTGACCCCCAGGATATTGATGGTGGGGGATTCAGCAATGATAATGCCGTTGAGTGTCAAGGGGCGGTGGTTAGACGCTCGCTTGTTGGAGATAGCCATTGCCTGGCACTTGTGTGGCGCGAATGTTACCTGCCACTTATCAGCCCAAGCCTGAATGGCGTCCAGGTCTTGTTGCATGCGGGCATGGACTGCTTCATTATCTGAGGAGTTGCGAATGGCGCTGAACACTGTGCAGTCATCAGCGAACATCCCCATTTCTGACCTTATGTTGGGGGGAAGGTCATTGATGAAGCAGCTGAAGATGGTTGGGCCTAGGACACTGCCCTGAGGAACTCCTGCAGCGATGTCCTGGGGCTGTGATGATTGACCTTCAACCACCACAAACCATCTTCCTTTGTCCTAGGTGTGACTCCAGCCAGTGGAGAGTTTTCCCCTCCGATTCCCATTGACTTCAGTTTTACTAGGGCTTCTTGATGCCAGACTCGGTCAAATGCTGCCTTGATGTCAAGGGCAGTCACTGTCACCTCACCTTTGGAATTCAGCTCCTTTGTCCATGTTTGGACCAAGGCTGTAATGAGGTCAGGAGCTGAGTGGTCTTGGCGGAACCCAAACTGGGCATCAGTGAGCAGGTTTTGGTGAGTAAGTGCCGCTTGATAGCACTGTCGATGACACCTTCCATCACTTTGCTGATGATTGAGAGTAGACTGATGGGGCGGTAATTGGCCAGGTTGGATTTGTCCTGCTTTTTGTGGACAGGATATATCTGGGCAGTTTTCCACATTGTCGGATAGATGCCAGTGTTGTAGCTGTACTGGAACAGCTTGGCTAGAGGTGCAGCTAGTTCTGGAGCACAAGTCTTCAGCACGACAGCCGGGATGTTGTCGGGGTCCATAGCCTTTGCTGTATCCAGTGCGCTCAGCTGTTTCTTCCAAGTGGTGTTCAACATGGAGGAGCACTGGTTCATCAGCTGAGGGAGGGCGGTAGGTGGTAACCAGCAGGAGGTTTCCTTGCCTCTGCTGGACCTGAAGCCATGAGTCCTCATGGGGTCTGGAGTCAATGTTGAGGACTCCTAGGGCCACTCCTTCCCGACTGTATACCACTGTGCCGCCATCCTTGGTGTGTCTGTCCTGCCGATGGGACAGGACGTACCCAGGGACGGTGATGGAGGAGTTTGGGTCATTGGCTGAAAGGTATGATTCTGTGAGTATGACAATGTCAGGCTGTTGCTTGACTAGTCTGTGAGACAGCTCTCCCAATTTTGGCACAGGTCCCCAGATGTTGGTGAGGAGGACTTTGCAGGGTCGAGTGGGCTGGATGTGCCGTTGTCATGTCTGTAGCCGGTGCTGAAGTCAATGCCAGGTGGTCTATCCGGTTTTATTCTTATTGTTTTTTGTAGCGGTTTTTTTTACAACTGAGTGGCTTGCTAGGCCATTTCAGAGGGCAGTTAAGAGTCAACCACTTTGCTGTGGGTCTGGAGTCACATATAAGCCAGACCTGGTAAGGATGGCAGATTTCCTCCCTAAAGGACATTAGTGAACTAGATGGGTTTTTACGACAATCTGATAGTTTCATGGTCACCATTACTAATTTTTATTCCAGATTTATTTAATTAACTGAATTTAAATTCCCCAGCTGCCATAGTGGGACCTGAACTCTTGTCTCCGGATCATTAATCCAGGCCTCTGGATTACTAGTCCAGTAACATAACCACTATGCTATAAAGCAGGTAAACACTTGGCAATGCATAACCTGTTAAAGAATAGTCAGCATGGATTCAAGAAGAGGAGGTCATGTTTAATTAGCTGGTGGAGTTGTTTTGAAGGTATTCCTGATGCTGTGGGCAGGGGAAGTGCAGTTATATTGGCCCAGAAATTTGACTCGGAGGATTGCCGCGGGGCTAAGGATCCCCCGCGATATCACACTCCGCGCCGGCCGTTGTGTTTCGGGCCCACACGAACTTCTGGTCCTGGGCCTCTCCCTGGTGCCGTCGCGCAGTGTGTGCGTGTCCCAGAGGCGCAGTTAGTTCGATGCGACCTCTGGGATCACGTGGGCCATGGAGAGCCAATGGCAGCACACCATCTTTCATTCATAGATTTGACAGGAGAACTGTCAAAACTATGAATACAAATTGCCCCCAAAAGAACAGCTAAACCTCAAATAAATTCAAAAAAAAACCCATCACATTAATAAAATAACTATAGTTAAATAAATTAACCACTTTAAACAAAAATTAAAATTTTTGAAATTTTTTTAATTCTTTTTAAAAAGTTATAAAAATAAACTTACCTTTCTTTAAAGTCTCTAAAAAAGATAAACCTGTTGAAATTTTTTTTAAATTATACTTAATTAACTACTTACCTTTCTTCATGTGTAAAATCTTCCATACTTACCTTCGCGTTGAAACCTGAAAAAAAACCTAAGTGCGCTGCGTGCGCACAGCCTGTAGTGCGCACGCGGTTCACTTAGGAACCGCCCCCTTCGCCATACCGGAAGTGCCGGTTTCCCGCGCATGCGCAGTGCATGCAGGAAACCGGCACTTCGGGACTGAATACGGGTGAGTACACAGTTTGTACTCTCCCGTATTCAGCCGAATTTTTGGGCCATATGTACTTAGATTTTCAGAAAGCTTTTGACAAAGTTAGTCATTAATCATTAATTTAGAAACGAAGCAAGTAAAAACAAATGGCCCTGGATGGAAAATTGTCTGAGAAACAGTGAGTAAGCATACTGCGTACTTTTTAGGCTGCAAAGATATTGCAATTGGAGTGCCCCAGGAGCCAGTCTTGGGATCTTGCTATTTTTAGGGTACATTTATACTACAACTTAACTGTCAGTGCAAGGTGGTATTGGCTTCTCAACAAAGCTCGTGTAAATTGGGAATTAAGATCCAAACTGTTGCTGAAGTGGAGTGAGATTCCCTCCTCCAGGAAGTTGGCAAGTTCAGTCTGCATTTACACTAACTGCAGCAATCAGTGTGAAGTGAAACCGTTTTATGCCAACGTTAAACTATATAAATATATATTAATAACTTGGACAAAGCAAAATTTCTAGCACTGCAAATGATATAAAAATAGCAGGCAAGGAAAATAAAGATTAACAATGCAACCAAATTCATAAAAATTTAGATCTTTTAGGTAATGGGGCCAATAGTTAACAGATGCATTTAATTGTGATAAATGTAAAATAATTGGAACCAAAAGAGGGAGTATGTGTTAAGTGGTACAACATGTTGATCTCAAAAGAGATCTTGGGGTTATGCGGGATAAATCTATGAAGCTGCCAGCATAATTCTTAGTTCAATTTTTTTTAAAAGCAACTAAGGTCTGGGTTGCATTCGCTGAAGGGTGGAGCACACATGCAAAGAGGCTGTACTGTTACTGTATATGGCATTGGCCAGACTCCATCTAAAATATTGTATAAGATTCTAGTCGTCTACTCATGGAAAGGATATTATTGCTTTTGAGAGCGCAAGCAACAAAGAATATTCAGGATATCAGTAATTTAAGTTATGAGGAAAACTTAAGGAAGTTGAGCTTGTGTTGTTTGGAAAAGAGACTCTGAGGTGAGCTAAATGAAGCTTAAGATAATAAAGGGAATGAACAAAATTGATCCAGTGAAATTGTTAACTAGTGAATAGTTCAAAAACCAGGAAGCAGGAGTTAAAATTGAGGAAGTTAGGAGTGATAAGGAAATCGAGCATAACCTTTTCACACAAAGGCAAATAAAATGGTATATTGACCAGGGAAGGACACTGAAGCAGTCAGTATAGATGGGCTCGAGAGACAATCGGATGAATGTGTGGAAGAGAAATCATTGACTAAGTGAATAGGTGCAGTTGATCGATGAAAAGGGTCCAGCTTATCTGGGTCTGCTGCCCTTCTATTCATGATGATTGTTATGTTCATAAGCTCTTATCTGGCAGTGTAGAATTAGACTGATCAAAAGATTTCAATGTATCAAGTACTGTTCAATCCAATACTTTAGCATCTAAGGACATATTTATCTTGCAACTTTAGCACTGATAACCAGTGACGGTATGAATGGAAGTGTCTGAGGCCCTGCACCACCAGCAGGGCTTTGAGGGCAACTTACCAGAAAATTGGAGTTTTTAAGGCCAATTTTCTCCCCAGTTTATTTCAGAAGGTTGGATGAAATTGCATTGGGTTAAATTCCTTGTGTGAACTGGGATGAAAATTTGCTATAAGCAGTTTTTCTCACCAGCAACCCTTTATTACCAATTAACCTTGTTCACCTTAGCCACTTAAACTGTGGAAATAAAAGCAAAAAAACTGGAAACCGGGAACAAAAACAGAAAATGCTGCCAACTCATTGATCAGTTAGCATCTGTGCAGAGATCAGATGAAGAGCTGTATTCCTGAAACGTTAATTTTTTCCACAGATGCTGACTGACCGGTTTCATGTGCAGCTCCTTCCCCAGCTCAGTTACTCACTCCATGATGTCATCTAAATTTGATCCTGCCTCTTAACCAGGCTGCAACACAATGGCCTAGCAATTCGGTTGTGTAGCGTCCGTTGTTTGAGCACTACAGGTGCTGAATTGGGTCCGAAATACTGTCCGGGCAGCGCGCACACACTTCTGGTGCGGGTTGCACCAGACGCCATCTTGGTGAGGGTGGTAGGGCAGTTGTTAGGAGCGTGCGCTGGAAGTAGGCAGATCGTGATGTCAATCAACGTGCAATGCTGATTTGACGGCAACGCTGATTTGACGCCAGCACTGCCATTTTCATCGTCATTGCTGGAACCAATGCCCTGTGTTAACCTCGCACAGCTGAACACGTGTTCAGCAGCAGGAAGGACCCCCCACCAGTGATATTTAAAGGGATCATCAACAACTTTCAGGTAACTTGCTTTTTGATTTCTACTGGCTCTGTGTAAGTTAGTAGAAGTGTTTGAAGCTTTCTCGTGTTGTTTAAAGTTGGTGAGGTGACAGGAAGTGGTGCTGCAAGTGGAGAAGGCCTTGTTTCTAACTTCAAGGGTTCTGGTCAGACCACTTGCTCGCAGACATGGGTGCTCTAGTTGTCATTCCCCTTGGCCTGCAGCATGACAGGGTGATGGAGCAGAGGCAGCAAAGAAGAGGACAAGCTTCTTGCAGAGGGAGGAGGAGGAGGGGGAGAAGGGCTCACAGCAGGAGGCCTTACCCACCTAGGATCTTGAGAGAGCAATTCTCTTACCTCAGCCTGAGCCAGGAGCAGTGTGTGAGGCGCCTGCGCTTTATGAAGGAGGTGTTCACAGAACTCTGCCACCTCTTGCAACCAGACCTGCAGCCTCACTCCAGGGCAAGGACAGTGCTGCCAGTGACTGTGAAGCTGACCATGGCCCTGAATTTCTTTGCGTCGAGATCCTTCCAGGCTGGAGCAGGCGACATCTGTAACATCTCCCAGTTCACCGTCCACTGCTGCATAAGAGAGGTGACAGAAGCTCTTTATGCCAGGTGAGGGGACTTCATTGTCTTCCCTCTGACCAGAGAGAAGCAGATGGAGCGTGCACGTGGCTTTGCCAGGATAGCGGGCTTCCCCATGGTGCAGGGCACCATCAACTGCACGCTCATGGCTTTGCGGGCACCCCTGTATATAAATGCTGAAATGTACCGTAACCACAAAGGTTACCACTTGCTGAATGTGCAGTTGGTGTGGAGGAGGAGGAAGCGGAAGTGGAAGGAAGGAGGCAACCCAGACAGCCCCTTTCCGGCTGGGATATCCAGGATCGAATCATTCGCCTGTGGTACCAGTGAACACAACTCCAATTCCCCATGCACATTAATCCCACACCTTACCTTCCCTCTGTTACTGACCATCACAGCATCCTCTTGACGACAATACTGAAATAAAAGCCAACACAATGCATACATTCCAATCCAACTTTATGTATCTATCCATCCAATATTAGATAACAAAGTCAACTAATCACCCGTGTGTATTCCCTTAGTGACTATCTTGCATGTGCCTTTGTCTATCCTGGTGCTCCTATGCAGTGTTACCCCAGTGGCTGCAGCATGACTGGTGGAAGGCTGCTGACTTTCAGTGGAGGAGACTGCAGATGGCCTTGCAGGACGACCTCGAGCAGCTCTAGGCCCGGCTTTGGACAGCACCGCCTCAGCAATCCCATTCATCTAAATGAGTAGAGATTGCTGGACTGCTGTGACACCCTGCAAGCCTCTTTCAACACTGGTAAACCCAGCCATGATGGCAGCAGTCTGAGCTTGTGTGGCAGCAAGCTGAGCCTGCATGAGAGTAGTCTAAGCTTGCATGACAGACGTCTGAGCTTCCACTGCAGCACTCAGATGTTGGGTGGCTTCTGCTTCTGCTGCAATGGAAGCTGAGACATCGGCCATCAAACGCAGCATGATGGTTGAGTTCACAAGTGCACGAATGGAGTTGCTGGAAATCATGGGCTCCAAGATCTGCGCAAAGCCCTGTGCAAGGTTGGAGCTAGTCTCCTTCATGCTCCTTGACATTGCACTCAGGCTTTCTGGCAGGCCTGTCAATGCACCAAGCATTTCATTGTGCATACCCATCAGTGTTCTTCTGTAGGCCGCCCCATCGAAGTCCTCAGTTGAATCTTCTGCAGCAGAACTCGTGTGCGTCCTCGCCCTCTGGGGAGCTGGATCTTACGCTACCCTTTCCCGCTGCCCAGGCTGCAGACCACTCGTGCCCTGTGTCTCACCACATGCAGATCCTGCGTCTAACCTATCCTCTAAACTACATGCAGTGTCAGTATCTGAGCTGGTGGCTCTGAGTGTGAAATCGAGTGATGGTGCTGTGTCTTCATCATCAGTGCCCTGGTGCTCTTCTATTTCTTGCTCCTCACAAGTGCCTGACCAGGTGGCAGGTTTTGGCTAACTGAAAGGTGAAAGGCCCAAGGGTAAGGCTGTGGTGAGGGAAGGGGGGGAAGCAAGAGATGCATGCTCACACCATGTGCAACTTGTAAATCAGAAGAGATTGTGGGATGAGGGGAAAGTGGAACGTGAAAAGGAGGATTACATATGAGGATACCATCATCTTGTACTCTTTCAGCTCCACCGCTGGCCATGGGCTCAGCGATGGCCCTTCCAATAATGGCCAGAACCGTCTCCTCCATCAGGGTCAGGATATGCAGGCGCACCTATCCTCCGACGGTTAGGTCCTGCTGCCTCCGGTTGTGAGCCACCTTGTCCTGCAAGAGAAAGGGAAGTGTGTCAGTGAGTGTGGTGCAATGTGTTTGGGTGATGTGCCTGTCATGGCTGAATAGCAGACAGTGTGTGCAAGCTGTGAGATGTGGGTGTGAGGCTTCCACATTGCTAAATGTGTGAGGGTGAGGTGAAGGTAAGAATGTGAGGTGTGAGTTGTGTTTGGTAGAGATTGTTGGTAAGTAAATGATGGGGTGTAGTGCGTTGAGCAGTGTGTGAGGCTAGTGGTGCAGATGATAGGATATGGCATTTAAAGATGAATTT
Organism: Squalus acanthias; assembly: GCA_030390025.1. NCBI lineage: Eukaryota > Metazoa > Chordata > Chondrichthyes > Squaliformes > Squalidae > Squalus > Squalus acanthias. The sequence goes on from CM059429.1 coordinate 46,693,894, forward strand.
ACTCACCTTGACCACTCGTGTGAGGTCATTAAACTTCTTCCTGCATGCATCCACTTCTTCCTTCTGGTGGCATTCTCCACGACGGCTATCTGCTCCCAATGCCTTTTGTGTATTTGCCTGGAGGGCCTCTTGGTCCCCTGTGGAAACAGGACCTCTTTACTCATGCTCACCTCCTGCACCAAGGCCTCCAGTGCTGCATCGGAGAACCGTGAAGCATACTCTCTCCCCTGTTGTGACACCAGTAGATTTTTTTGACTCTCTTCCCCAGCCAGTTCAATCACCTGCTGCAGGCAGAATGCACCTCCCCTTTAGGAGGTGCGGACTGCCTTTAAGAAGTGCAGGCTAGCTTTAATTGGTGCTAGCCTCACACGAACTTGGGCCCCCTGCTAGGCCTTCAGACGCTCAGCAGCACGTTCAGTGCTGGGTGAACACCACAATCATGTTATTCAGCAGGCAGAACGAAGTTAGCGCGCTGCCTGTATTAATTTGAACGGGCGCGGGTTGATCCCACATTGCGATCCCCGCGCCCATTTTCAGGTGCAAACCAATTTTTAACCAATTGCATTTTGGTTCCTAAAGTTTCAGAGAGCTTTAATCATTTGATAACAACGTGGGAAAACAGTTAGTTCGTAAAGGAAAACATCTGGGCACACATCATCCTTTTAAATTGGTACAATGACACAGAAACAAAGACAGACATATAATTAAAGATTTCACTTGGTAAAATAGGAATTATATGGAACAAGAGTGAAACTATCAATAAGATAACAAAGTAAGGGAGCTATTCCTACTCAATGGAAAAAAAGCTCATTAAGTAAGGAAAGCTGAAGTTATTGATGAGGGATAAGCCAATTAAAGTCTTCTTGTATGGAGTTGCATTGTAACTTTTATATAATTATGTAATGCAGAATTGAGTGGATTGTCATTTAGAGGGAGTAAGAAAAATGTATAAAAACTGGTTGTTTGTAACGAGTATGTGGATTCATAAAGACCTAAGATACTGAGCTCAGAATTGTAACACATATGAATCTGTGTGTAAAGATCTAAGCTACACAGTACAACACTGTGCTTTTCTTTATGCCGTGTATGTGAATTACTAAAATTGAAAACAGTTGTATAGAAGTTTATTTGTTCACATCAAATACATCTGGCAGTTTCCCAAATTGTACAAATCACAAAGGTTCATTTGTACGTAGTCATATTATTTGAAGCTTGGCCAAAAGCTGTGTTGACTGTGCCCCAAGGCATATAAAGGAGACATCCAAATGGGAAAGAATTGCATGCCTCTTGAGATTTGCCCTTTTTTGTTTTGTTAGTTTTATAGATGCCACGCCAGCAGTTGTCCCATAATTAGTTTTTTCCGTCGTGAAGGTAAGAGTTAAAGAAACTGATCTGTTTAAAGAAAAAGAAAACAGTCTGTGCAGCACCATCTGTTATGGAGACATTCGCTATTTCACAGTGGAGGTCAATTTCAGGAATGTGTGGTTTGTGGACTCCACTCTTCACCACTTGGTTCTGGCTCTTTGATTGGCAGAAGACAGGGCTGCAAAAAGGTCAGCGCTACTACTACACAAACTATGCATTTGTGAAATTTAACCTCTTGTCATAACTTGAATATCTTCAAAATTGATGTCACTGGGAAGAGCTCTTGAAGAATAGGCTTCCTTAGCTTCTACCTGGATGCCTGCCAGAAAAAATACTGAACAAACCTGGGGCAATTCAGCTTTAAGTTATTTGTTTGAAGTTAAAAAAGTTTGCATTTATATAGCATCTTTAGCATAGAAAAATATCCCAAGAAGACTGGGAGAGCTATAAAAAGCAACACAGCGATACAAATAAAATAATAAGCGGTGCAAAAAGGCAATATGAAAAAAACTTGCAAGGGATATAAAAGCTAACAGCAGAAGATTATATAAATATATCAAGAGAAAGAGAGTGGTGAAAGGGAATGTGTGCCCATTAAAGACAAATGTAGACGAGACTTTAATGGACAATAAGGAAATGGCAGATGTTAAATGAGTACTTTATATATGTTTTTACAGTAGAGGAAGAGGACAAAATACCAGCGCTACAAGAGAACTTAAAAATAAGTCAAGGAGAGGAACTCAGTAAGTTTAATATAAATTTTTTAAACGGTAATGGAGAAAATAATGGAACTTAAGATAGACCTGCTGGTTTCCACCCCAGGGTGTTAAAAGAAATAGGTGAGGAAATTGCAGATGTATTAGTCATAATTTTGTAAAGCTCTCTAGATTCAGGAATTGTGCCTTTGGATTGGAAAATTGCAAATGTCACTATATTATTTAAGAAGGGAAAAAGAAACCAGATAACTACAGACCTGTCAGTTTAACATCAATTGTGGGGAAGTTACTGGAATCTTTCATCAGAGACAGAGTGACTGAACACTTGGAGGAGTATCAGCTGATCAGAGAGCCCACATGATTTGTGAAGAGTAGGTCATGTTTGACTAATATAGTTAAATTTTAGGGGCGGTCACTAGTGTGGTGGAAAGGGGATTCTCTTAGATGTTCTCTTAATATGGACTACCAGAGGGCATTTGATAAAGTTCCACACAAGAGTTATTAGGAAAAATGGAAATGCATGGAATTGGAGGTAACCTTGTGACCTGGGTCAGTAATTGGTTGGAAGGTAGGAGACTGAGGATAAGGATAAAGGATTTGTTCTCCGATTGGTGGGATGTGACACGTGGTATTCCCCAGGGATCTGTACTTGCACCTTATCATTTCACCATATATATTAATGACTTGGATGAAGGAATAGAGACTTGTATATCCAAATTTGCAGAAGATACTAAGTTAGGAGGGCACAGTAAGTTGTGTGGATGGGAGCAGGAAGTTACAATGGGACATAGACAGGCCAAGTAGGTGAGCAAAACTTTGGTAAATGGAGTTCGATGTCGGGAAATGTGAGGTCATCCACTTTGGATCTGAGAAGATATTTCAGAATATTTTCTTAATGTCAAGAGACTAGGGGGGATAAATTCAATATTGACCATTTTGGGGCACTAACTTTAATGCCGGCGACTGCAAAATTGAGTTTTAGTGCCCCAAGTAATGTTGGATAGCAGGGTGCAGTCTTCAGCAGCGCTGCACACTGGGCCTTGCAGCGCTGCCGCGTTCAAAGGCTCCTTCCCTCCCTTAAAGGGAAGGACCATCGCTGGAGGCTGTGCAATTTTAAAAGTACCTATCTGGACCACCGAGACAGCCGCGATCCTGTGCGATCAGCCCGGCACTCAAGCAGAGAGCCGGGCTGATCGATCCCGGGCAGGAACCCGCAAAAAAAAAACTAGAACAGAAAGGTAAGTTTTTTTCCCCCACTTACCTCGGCCACCTCGCCATTAATCATCGCCCCTGAAGCGGCCAGCCGCCCGATGCACGCCTCCTGCAGCTGTCGGTGTTTTCGACCGGCGCTGCTGCAGGGGGCGGAAGTTGATTTCGGGTCCGGGGCGATGCGCACGGCGATGATGTCACGATCTCCAGGCGAAGGAGATCGGGGCGCAACAACGTAGCGCCACCGCAAACCTCCTGCCGAATATGGTGGGAGTCGATGTCAGCGCCGTGCCTGGTCGCAAAGCTATTTGCGTCTCGTTAGCGCCCCCCAAAGGCGCCCAATTTCACCCCCACGGAGCTGTGGAGGAGCAAAGGGATTCAGGTGTCCAATTCCACAGATCATTAAAAGCTAGTCCCCAGGTACAAAAAGTAATCAAAAAGGCTAATAGAATGTTGTCATTTATCTCAAGGAGGTTAGAATACAAAAGTGATGAAATAATGCTTCAGTTGTACAGAGCCTTGGTCAGACCCATCTGGAGTACTGCATTCAGTTTTGGGCACCAAACCTCAGGAAAGGTACATTAGCCTAGGATGGGGAACAGCGTAGATTCATGAGATTGATACCAGGGCTTAAAGGGTTGCATTATGAGAACAGGCTGCATAAACTTGGTTTATATTTCCTTGTGTTCAGCAGGTTGAGGCATGATCTAATCTAGTTCTTCAAAGTTATATGGTGATATGATAGGATAGATACAGAGAAACTATTTCATCTGGTGGAGGAATCCAGAACAAGAGGGCATAATCTTAAAATTAGAGCTAGGCCATTTAGGAGTGATATCGGGAAGCCCTTTTTCACACGAAGGGTAGTGGAAATCTGGAACTTGCTTCACCAGAAGGCTGTGGATGTTGGCTCAATTGAATTTTGAAGATTCAAATTGATAGATTTTTGTTACATAGTAGATATCAAGGAATAGTGAACAATGGCAGGTAAATGGAGTTGAGGTACAGATCAGCCACAACCTAACTGAATGGTGGAACAGGCTCGAGGGGCTGAATGGCTTACTCCTGTTCCTATGTTCTCATTGCAAAAGATCTGAACGTGCGTGAAACGTCAACAGTGGTGCTTCCCCACTGAGAGTTAATGGTATGAATTGGCCATCAATCAGATTCACTCATTTTCACCCTAAGCCCAAAGCTGACACCAAGGGGTAAAAATTCAGTTGGTTGCGCCTCCCGTTAGTGCCTTAAGAGGGCGCTAAGCCGCTAATGCCCGGGCGCAGCGATGTTTGCGCCGCTCGGGAACTTAACTAGAGATTGTGCGGCGGCGCTAAAACTTACCGCTGCGACCACCTGCGCGCGCAGATTATGACGTCATTCCATGGTGCAACACCCTTGTGGCGCCCCGGAGCGGAAATTGAGTGGCGCCCCCTGCCTTACCGCTTGGCGCATCCAACGACCAGAAGACTGGAGCGCTATCAATCGCTGTGGGGCTGGGGGGGGGCGCTATTTAAAGGGGGCCTCTTCCTGTCTTTTATTGTTGGTGGCATTTTTGAACTACGCATTCTGAGAGAGAGAGGGAGAGACTTCTGGAGAGATTCAACGTTGTGTGAAGGAGTTTTGGGTACTGAGCAGCACTTTGCAGGTTCATTTTGATTTGCCATTCCTTGTATCGATTTAGCAGAGACTGTGGGAGCTGCACTCTGAGCTCTTTGCCTGGTACTCTCCATTGTTCTTTCCAGCACATTTGATGTGCAAGTCTCTCCAGGCCGAGATTCAAGGCTGCAATGAACAGGATGTGGATGGAAAGCAAGATTAACCATCCCCTTTAAGAACTGGCCCGTGCCATTGTGTGTGTGTTCCATTGCTGACTGACATTGCATGAGCTTCGCCAGCGCTATGAGTTAGCGCCTCACTCCTTGGCCTTTGCGCGATAAGACAGGTGTGCAGCGCCTGATTTAGCGCTCCACTCACCTCCCGGGGCGGTAAAAGTGAAGTTTCTAGTCAGTGCCGATAATTAGCGCCAGGCGCTAATATTTGCGTCCAGACGATATTTGCGCCCCAAATGGGGCGCGACCTAATTTTTACCCCCAAGACTCCAGATAAACATGGCATTAGACTAGAAAGTGTATTTTCAAATTTTGACGATGCATTTTTCATACTTCTTGATTAATGAATATGCTAACTTATAGCAAGAGAGCTTTGGGTGCTCTCCAAATTACAACAATTAAGCCAAACATGCAAACTATCGTAGTTTACCCCTCCCCCAAACCTGCCCCACCATGAACAGGGAGAGACAATATTGCATTTTTTCAATTCCAACATACAAATATGATACTTGAGCGATGACTTTATTTGCAATTGAATGAAAAGACAGAGGGGTGAAATTCGATAACGCATAAAAACAGACGTGATACAAGCACCGCGATACGCGATCTACCTGTGCCTGTTGAAAGGAGCTCAGGCAGCACATCAAATTCATGCTGCCTGCTAATTATAATGATTGTAACGCACAGCCCAGTGTTGAATGTATTGCTGACAAGCTGTGCGCTCAGCAAGGGGCCCAAGTTCTCGATGTCCGTGCGAAGCTAGCTTTACTTAAAGCAAGCCTGCACCTCTTGAAGGCAGTCTGCACCTCTTAAAGGTGAGCTGCCTTCTGGTGATGAAAGATTTTAAAGTGCTTCAGCACTAACCCAAATGGCTCAACAGGCCAGGGAAAGGGCACCCAGGGTCTCGCACGCCGTACTCAAGGCCTTTATCTAGGACTTGGCTCCAGTGCCCAAAGAAGTTTCATGACCTCAGCGCTGGTGGGGAGTCCATCATACAGCTGAATGCATGGCAATGTCCAAAATAGTAGGTCGTGCGTCAATTCAGCGTTGCACGCTGATTGATGTCACAATCTGACTAATTACTATATTTGCAGTGAGCGCAGGCAATGGCAGCACTGCCGACCTGCCCAGAATGGTGGCTGCCGGGTTCCACACCAGAAGTGGGTGGAAGTGAGGGGGGCGCCATTGGTTCATCAAAACCAGCCTTATCAGCTGGCGCTAAGGGGCTGAATTTCACAGCCAGAATTACTTCTTTATTGGAGCTAGCCAGGATTTACTGAGTTCAGATTGAAGCAGTTAGTGATTCCAAGCTTTTAGAATAATCAACAGTTAATTACAAATGAGGAAGGCCATTCAGTCCATCTTAAATCATCTATCCAGAGAGATCCTAATGTCCTCTCCACCACACCTGCCCCCCACCCCCCCATCTGAATGTTTATTTCACATGTTGATCACTCTTTGTGTGAAAAAGAATTTACTGGCATCCCTTCTAAAACTACCCTTTACTAGTTTGAATCTCCGCCCTCTAGTTATACTCCTTCAGTTTCATTTAAAATAATATTCTGGGTTAAATTTTTCTATGTCTATATGAAAATCAGTCTACTCTCAATCATCAGCAAAGTGATGGCAGGTGTCATCGACAGTGCTATCAAGCGGCACTTACTCACCAATAACCTGCTCACTGATGCCCAGTTTGGGTTCCACCAAGACCACTCGGCTCCAGACCTCATTGCAGCCTTGATCCAAACATGGACAAAGGATTTGAATTCCCGAGATGAGGTGAGAGTGACTGCCCTTGACATCAAGGCAGCATTTGACCGAGTGTGGCATCAAGGAGCCCTAGTAAAACTGAAGTCAATGGGAATCGGGGGGAAAACTCTCGACTGGCTGCAATCATACCTAGCACAAAGGAAGATGGTTGTGGTGGTTGGAGACCAATCATCACAGCCCCAGGACATCGCTGCAGGAGTTCCTCAGGGCAGTGTCCTAGGCCCAACCATCTTCAGCTGCTTTATCAATGACCTTCCCTCCAACATGGGGATGTTCGCTGATGACTGCACAGTGTTCAGTGCCAGTCACAACTCCTCAGATAATGAAGCAGTCCATGCCCGCATGCAACAAGACCTGGATGATGTTCAGGCTTGGGCTGATAAGTGGCAGGTAACATTCACGCCACACAAGTTCCAGGCAATGACTATCTCCAACAAGCGAGAATCTAACCACCGCCTCGACATTCAATGTCATTAACATCGCCTAATCTCCCACTATCAACATCCTGGGGGTCACCATTAACCAGAAACTTAACTGGACCAGCCACATTAATACTGTGGCAACAAGAGCAGGTCAGAGGCTAGGTATTCTGTGGCGAGTATCTCACCCCCAAAGCCTTTCCACCATCTACAAGGCACAAGTAATGAGTGTGATGGAATACTGTCCACTTGCCTGGATGAGTGCATCTCCAACAACACTCAAGAAGCTTGACACCATTCAGGACAAAGCAGCCCACTTGATTGGCACCCCATCCACCACCTTAAACATTCACTCCCTCTACCACCGGCGTACCATGGCTGCAGTGTGTACCCTCTACAAGATGCACTGCAGCAACTCGCCAAGGCTTCTTCGGTAGCACCTCCCAAACCTGCGACCTCTTCCACTTAGAAGGACAAGGGCTGCAGGCGCATGGGAACACCACCACCTCCTCCAGGTTCCCCTACAAGTGACACACCATCCTGACTAGGAAGTATATCGCCGTTTCTTCATCGTCGCTGAGTCAAAATCCTGGAACTCCCTCCCTAACAGCACTGTGGGAGTACCTTCACTACAAGGACTGCAGCGGTTCAAGAAGGCGGCTCACTACCACCTTCTCAAAGGCAATTAGGGATGGGCAATAAATGCCGGCCTTGCCAGCGACGCCCTCATCCCACGAACGAATATAAAAAAAAACTCTGCTTTCTGTCTCGAAGCCAGCGAGCAATGCATTCTGCTACTTGTCCCCTGACTCCGCAATCTCTGACCTTATTCATTAGTCTAGTATGGGGTACCTTATTGAAGGCCTTTTGAAAATCTAGATAAATTTAATCTACTGCATTACCGTTGTCTACTCTCTCTTTTGCCTCTTCAAAAAATTCAATAATGTTGGTCAAGCAAGATTTTCCCTTTTGAAATCCATGTTGACTATTCATTTTTATACTTTTCATTGCTAGATGTTCTTCTATTTTCTCCTTTTTTGAGGATGTAACTGGGAAAATAGATAAGGGAAAACCAGTAGATGTGGTGTATTTGGACTTTCAAAAGGCTTTCGATAAGGTCCCGCATAAGAGATTAGCGTGTAAAGTTAAGGCACATGGGATTGGGGGCAAGGTATTGACTTGGATAGAGAACTGGTTGGCGGACAGAAAGCAGAGAGTAGGAATTAATGGGTCTTTTTCCGAGTGGCAGTCAATGACTAGTAGGGTACCGCAGGGTTCGGTCCTTGGACCCCAGCTATTCACAATATATATTAATGATCTAGATAAGGGAACTAAATGTAATATCTCCAAGTTTGCAGATGCCACAAAGCTGGGTGGGCGTGTGTGCTGCGAGGAGGATACTGAGAAAATCCAGGATGATTTGGACAGGTTGGGTGAGTGGGCAGAAGCGTGGCAGATGCAATATAATGTGGATAAATGCGAGGTTATCCACTTTGGTGTCAAAAACAGAAAGGCAGACTATTATCTGAATGGCAATAGATTGGGAGAAGGGGAAGTGCAACGAGACCTGGGTGTCCTTGTGCACCAGTCGCTGAAGGTAAGCATGCAGGTGCAGCAGGCGGTGAAGAAGGCAAATGGTATGTTGGCCTTCATAGTGAAAGTGTTTGAGCATAGGAACAGGGATGTCCTGCTGCAGGAGGAATTTCTTCACCCAGAGAGTGGTGAACCTGTGGAATTCTCTACCACAGAAGGTAGTTGAGGCCAAGTCATTAAATATATTCAAGAATGAGTTAGATATATTTCTTAAAGCTAAAGGTATCAAGGGATATGGGGAGAAGGCAGGTACAGGGTACTGAGATTGGATGATCAGCCATGATCTCATCGAATGGCGGAGCAGGCTCGAGGGGCCAAATGGCCTACTCCTGCTCCTATCTTCTATGTTTCTATGGTAGGGATTGCATTATTTTTCCTACCACCGATGTTAAGCTGACTGGTCTATAATTCCCTGGGCATGTTCTATCCCCCTTCTTAAATATAAGTATTACGTTAGCTATCCGCCAGTCCTCTGGCACTACATCTTTTTCTAACGAATTACTAAATATGTGTAGTAATGCCTCTGCTTTCTCTTCCCCAGATTCTTTTAGAATGCGTGGATGCAATCCAGGGGTTTTATCCTCTTTGAGTTTGATTAGTTTATTTAATACATCTCCTTTTTTATTTTAAATGCACTTATCTCATTACTAATCTCATCATCCAATGTCATGTCCACCTGTTCTATGTCTCTGGTAAATACCAAAGCAAAATAATGATTTAATATTTCTGCCATCTCCCTATCATTACCTGTGATATTGTCCTGACTATCCCTTAACAGCCCTATTCCCATCCCAACCTTCCTTTTTTTTATTGATGTGCCTGTAAAATATTTTACTATTTTGTTTTATGTTCCTTGATAATTTAATTTCATAGTTCCTCTTTACCTTCCTAATTGTTTTTTTGACTTCTCTCCTAATCCCTTCATATTGTCTCTTATTATGCACTCCTCTGCTGTCTATGTACTTAATGTGTGCCTCTTTCCTTACCCTCAGTTGTTCCCTTATGTCTTTATTCATCCATGGAGTCTCATTAGTGTTACTATCAGCTGTTCTGGCATAACTTATCCACCGCCTGTCCTGGTTCTCTCCCAATAGTTGCGAGCTGTCTTGGACTGTAAACAGAGCACATTTATGAAGGTATTAATAGGTGCCTTAGTGCCCTTGTGCCAGGCATTTTCAAATTAGCTTATTTGATGTTTTTGCAGCCAGTATTCTTTTGCAGATGAACTGTGAAGTGCAACATAAATGACATTGTCCTCCACTGAAATTGTGTCTTTCAGCTTCTGTTGAGTAAAGGACTGTTGCAAAAAGCTTAAATGTTCTGTGCATGCATTACGCTTAGCTGCCTCAGGGTGCAGCAGGTGAACTTTGATATTGGGTCCATGGCTTGTATGAAGGAATCATAATGCATTTACCTTGGCTATTCTCCTGATACCATTAAACAACTTCCTGATTTACCCTCAGCCACAGCAGACCTGGGAAAACGCATTTACTCAGTTGACTACCTCCAACCATGCAGCTTTCACTTGTGATTTAACAGTTTAATTCCATTCAGCACCAAGCAGGGCCATCCTCCTTCACTGCACTTCCTGCAGCAACACTTCCAATGACTCATTACTGAAGGAGGGTGTCTTTGGTGCTACCCTCATTGAACACTTGATGCTGTCAGTCTCCAGCAGATGAATTGTAAGCAGCTTCCCTGTATGGGTAAACAGCAGCTGTTTAACAATTGCTGGCTTTCCCAAATTTGTAGATTGAAACAACCATCTTTGAAGCCAAAGTCCTTGCAGATGGGGCGGTAATTGGTCGGATTGGATTTGTCTTGCTTTTTGTGGACAGGACATACCTGGGCAGTTTTCCACATTGTCAGATAAATGCCAGTGTTGTAGCTGTACTGGAACAGCTTGGCTAGAGGCGCGGCTAGTTCTGGAGCACAAGTCTTCAGCATGACAGATGGGATGTTGTCAGGGCCCATAGCCTTTGCTGTATCCAGTGCGCTCAGCCATCTCTTGATATCACGTGGAGTGAATCGAATTGGCTGAAGACTGGCTTCTGTGATGGTTGGGATCTCAGGAGAAGGCCGATATGGATCGTCCACTCGGCACTTCTGGCTGAAGATGGTTGCAAAGACTTCAGCCTTGTCTTTTGCACTCACATGCTGGGCTCCACCATCATTGATGATGGGGGTATTCATGGAGCCTCCTCCTCCCGTTAGTTGTTTAATTGTCCACCACCATTCACGACTAGATGTGGCAGGGCTGCAGAGCTTTGATCTGATCCGTTGATTCTGGGATCGCTTAGCCCTGTCTATAGCAAGCTGCTTCCGCTTTTTAGCATGCATGTAGTCCTGTGTTGCAGCTTCCCCAGGTTGGCACCTCATTTTTAGGTACACCTGGTGCTGCTCCTGGCATATACTTCTACACTCCTCATTGAACCAGGGTTGGTTCCCTGGCTTGATGGTAATGGTAGAGTGAGGGATATGCCGGGCCATGAGGTTACAGATTGTGGTGGAATACAATTCTGCTGCTACTGATGGCCCACAGTGCCTCATGGATGCCCAGTTTTGAGCTGCTAGATCTGTTCTGAATCTATCCCATTTAGCATGGTGGTAGTGCCACACAACATGATGGAGTGTGTCCTCAGTGTGAAGACGGGACTTCCTCTCCAAAATGACTGTGCGGTGGTCACTGCTACCAATACTGTCATGGACAGATGCATCTAGGACAGGTAGATTGGTGAGGATGAGGTCAAGTACGTTTTTCCCTCGTGTTGGTTCTCTCACCACCTGTCGCAGGACCATACTGGCAACTATGTCCTTCAGGACTCGGCCAGCTCGGTCAGTAGTGGTGCTACTGAGCCACTCTTGGTGATGGACATTGAAGTCCCCCACCCAGAGTACATTCTGTGCCCTTGCTACTCTCTGCTTCTTCATAGAAACATAGAAAAATAGGAGCAGGAGTAGGCCATTCGGCCCTTCGAGCCTGCTCCGCCATTCAATATGATCATGGCTGATCCTTTATCTCAATACCATATTCCCACTCTCTCCCCATACCCCTTGATGCCTTTTGCATCTAGAAATCTATCTATCTCCTTCTTAAATATATTCAGTGAATTGGCCTCCACAGCCTTCTGTGGCAGAGAATTCCATAGCTTCACCACCCTCTGAGTGAAGAAATTTCTCCTCATCTCAGTCCTAAATGTCCTACCCTGTATCCTGAGACTGTGACCCCCTCGTTCTAGACCCCCCAGCCAGGGGAAACATCCTCCCTGCATCCAGTCTGTCTAGCCCTGTCAGAATTTTATACGTTTCAATGAGAGCCCCTCTCATTCTTCTAAACTCTTGCGAATACAGGCCTAGTTGACCCAATCTCTCCTCATACGACAGTCCTGCCATCCCAGGAATCAGTCTGGTGAACCTTCGCTGCACTCCCTCTATGGCAAGTATATCCTTTCTTGGGTAAGGAGACCAAAACTGCACACAGTACTCCAGGTGTGGTCTCACCAAGGCCCTGTATAACTGTAGTAAGACATCCTTGCTCCTGTACTCAAATCCTCTTGCAATGAAGGCCAACATACCATTTGCCTTCCTAACTGCTTGCTGCACCTGCATGTTTGCTTTCAGTGACTGGTGTACAAGGACACCCAGGTCCCTTTGTACATCAACATTTCCCAATCTATCACCATTTAAATAATACTCTGCCTTTCTGTTTTTCCTACCGAAGTGGATAACTTCACATTTATCCACGTTATACTGCATCTGCCATGTATTTGCCCACTCACTCAACTTGTCTAAATCGCCTTAAAGCCTCTTTGCATCCTCCTCACAACTCACAATCCCACCTAGTTTTGTGTCGTCAGCAAACTTGGAAATATTACATTTGGTTCCCTCATCCAAATCATTTATATATATTGTGAATAGCTGGGGCCCAAGCACTGATCCCTGCTGTACCCCACTAGTCACCGCCTGCCACCCCGAAAAAGACCCATTTATTGCTACTCTCTGTTACCTGTCTGTTAACCAATTTTCAATCCATGCCAGTTTCTTACCCCCAATCCCATGTGCTTTAATTTTGCACACTAACCTCTTATGTGGGACTTTATCAAAGGCCTTCTGAAAATCCAAATACACCACATCTACTGGTTCTCCCTTATCTATTCTACCAGTTACATCATCAAAAATCTCCAGTAGGTTTGTCAAACATGATTTCCCTTTCATAAATCCATGTTGACTTTGTCTAATCCCGTTGATATTTTCTACGTGTACTGTTATCACATCCTTTATAATAGACTCTAGCATTTTCCCTACTACTGATGTTAGGCTAACTGGTCTGTAGTGGTGTTCAACATGGAGGAGTACTGATTCATCAGCTGAGGGAGAGCGGTAGGTGATAATCAGCAGAGGTTTCCTTGCCCATGCTTGACCTGAAGCCATGGGACTTCATGGGGTCCGGAGTCAATGTTGAGGACTCCCAGCGTCACTCTTTCCCGACTGTATGCTGCTGTGCTGCCACCCCGGTGGGCCTGTCCTGCCGTTGGGACAGGACATACCCAGGGATGGTGATTGAGGAGTTTGGGACATTGGCCGAAAGGTATGATTCTGTGAGTATGACTATGTCAGGCTGTTGCTTGACTAATCTGTTGGACAGCTCTCCCAATTTTGGCACAAGTCGCAAGATGTTGGTGAGGAGGACTTTGCAGGGTTGACTGGGCTGGCTGTGCCGTTGTCGTGTCCGTAGCCAGTGCCGAGGTCGATGCCAGGTGGTCCGTCCTGTTTTATTGTTATTATTGTGTTTCATCGCGGTTTGTTAAAGGGTAAATAAATTAAAGGGTAAGACACTTGAAATGCAGTGGTGGACATTTAAGGAGATATTTCATAACTCTCAACAAAAATATATTCCAGTGAGAAAGAAAGATTTTAAGAGAAGGGAGCACCATCTGTGGCTAACTAAGGAAGTAAAGGATGGTATCAAATTTAAAATGAAGGCATATAATGTTGCCAAGATTGGTGGGAGACCAGAGGATAGGGAAATGTTAAAAAACCAGCAAAGGATGACTAAAAAAATAATAGAGAAGATGAATTATGAGAGTAAACTGGTAAGAAACATTAAAACAGATAGTAAGAGCTTCTACAGGTATATAAAAAGGAAGAGGGTAGCTAAAGTAAACGTTGGTCCCTTAGATGTTGAGACTGGGGAATTAATAATGGGGAACGGGGAAATGGCAGAGACGCTGAACAAATATTTTGTATCTGTCTTCACGGTAGAAGACACTAACAACATCCCAATAATGGATAATCAAGGGGCCACAGGGAGGGAGGATCTAAAGACAATCACTGTCACTAAGGAAATAGTACTCGGTAAAATAATGGGACTAAAAGATGACAAGTCCCTGGACCAGATGGCCTGCATTCTAGGGTCTTAAAAGAAGTGGCTGCAGAGATAGTGGATACATTGGTGCAATATACCAAAATTCCCTGGACTCTGGAGAGGTCCCAGCGGATTGGAAAACCGCAAATGCAACACCCCTATTTAAGAAAGGAGGGAGACAAAAAGCAGGAAACTATAGACCAGTTAGCTTAACATCTGTCGTTGGGAAAATGCTGGAGTCCTTCATTAAGGAAGCAGTAGCAGGGCATTTGGAAAATCATAATGCAGTCAAGCAGAGTCAGCATGGTTTTATGAAAGGGAAATCATGTTTAACAAACTTGCTGGAGTTCTTTGAGGAGGTAACGAGCAGGGTGGACAAAGGTGAATCAGTGGATGTGGTGTATTTGGATTTCCAGAAGGCATTCGATAAGGTGCCACATAAAAGGTTACTGCATGAGATAAGAGCTCATGGAATTGGGAGTAATATATTAGCATGGATAGAGAATTGGCTAACTAACAGAAAGCAGAGAGTCGGGATAAATGGGTCATTTTCCGGTTGGCAAATGGTAACTAGTGGGGCGGGGGCCTCAACTATTTACAATCTACATTAATGACTTGGATGAAGGGACCAAGTGTAATGTAGCCAAGTTTGCAGATGATACAAAGATGGGTGGGAAAGCAAGTTGTGCAGAGGACTCAAAGAATCTGCAAAGGGATATAGACAGGCTAAGTGAGTGGGCAAACATTTGGCAGATGGAGTATAATGTGGGAAAGTGCGAGGTTGTACACTTTGGCAGGAAAAATAAAAAAAGCAAATTATTATTTAAATGGAGAGAGATTACAAAATGCTACAGTTCAGAGGGACCTGAGGGTCCTTGTGCATGAAACACAAAAAGTTAGCATGCAGGTACAGCAAGTAATCAAAAAGGCAAATGGAATGTTGGCCTTTATCTCAAAGGGGTTGGAGTATAAAAGCAGGGAAGTCCTGCTACAACTGTACAAGGTATTGGTCAGACCACACCTTGAGTACTGCGTACAGTTTTGGTCTCCTTATTTAAGGAAGGATATACTTGCATTGGAGGCAGTTCAGAGACGATTCACACGGTTGACTCCAGAGATGAGGGGGTTGACTTATGAGGAGAGGTTGAGCAGGCTGGGCCTATACTCATTGGAAATTAGAAGAATGAGAGGTGATCTTATTGAAACATATAAAATACTGAGGGGCACGACAAAGTAGATGCAGAGAGGATGTTTCCCTTCGTGGGGAAATCTAGAACGCGGGGGCACAGTCTCAGAATAAAGGGTCGCCCTTTCAGAACTGAGATGAGGAGGAATTTCTTCTCTCAGAGGGTCATAAATCTGTGGAATTCTCTGCCCCAGAGAGCTGTGGAGGCTGGGTCATTAAATACATTTAAGGTGGAGATAGACAAATTTTTGCAAGATAAGGGAGTGAAGGGTTATGGGGAGTGGGCAGGGAAGTGGCTTTGAGCCCAAGATCAGCCCTGATCTTATTGAATGGCGGAGCAGGCTCGAGGGGCCAAGTTGCCTATTCCTGCTCCTATTTCTTATGTTCTTATGTTACAACTGACTGGCTTGCTAGGTCATTTCAGAGGGCAGTTAAGAGTCAACCACATTGCTGTGGGTCTGGAGTCACATATAGGCCAGACCAGGTAAGGACGGCAAATTTCCTTTCCTAAAGGACAATAGTGAACCAGATGGGTTTTTACGACAATCCGATAGTTTCATGGTTACCATTACTGATTCGAACTTTTTATTCCAGATTTATTTAATTAACTGAATTTAAATTCCCCAGCCGCTATGGTGGAATTTTGAACTCACGTCTCTGGATCATTAGTCCAGGCCAGATTGGGAGTAAAGGGTAGCTATTCACAGTGGCAGAAGGTGGGTCGTGGTGTTCCACAAGGATCAGTGCTGGGACCATTGCTGTTCACAATTTACATTAACTATTTAGACTTTGGAATCAAAAACACAATTTCTAAATTTGTGGATTATACCAAATTGGGGGGGATAGTCAATACTGAGGAGGACTGCA
This sequence comes from Squalus acanthias, assembly GCA_030390025.1. Classification (NCBI taxonomy): domain Eukaryota; kingdom Metazoa; phylum Chordata; class Chondrichthyes; order Squaliformes; family Squalidae; genus Squalus; species Squalus acanthias. Next base: position 46,710,210 of record CM059429.1, read on the forward strand.
ACAAGTTACAGGAGGATATTAATAAACTTACAGAATGGGCAAATAATTGGCAAATGAAGTTCAACACAGATAAATGTGAGGTATTACATTTTGGTAGGAAGAATAGGGAGGTCACTTATCACTTGGAAGGTGTGAGTTTGGTGGGGTAGAGGAACAAAGGGATCTCGGAGTACAAATACACATCACTAAAAGTTGCAACACAGGTTAGCAAGGCCATAAAAAAAGCAAACCAAGCACTAGGGTTTATTTCTAGAGCGATAGAATTGAAAAGTAGGAAAGTTATGCTAAATCTGTATCGAACCTTGGTTAGACCACACTTAGAGTACTGCGTACAGTTCTGGTCGCCATATTATAAAAAGGATATAGAGGCACTGGAGAGGGTGCAGAGAAGATTTACAAGGATAATACCAGAAATGCGAGGGTATACATATCAGGAAAGGATGAACATGCTGGGTCTCTTTTCTCTTGAGAAAAGAAGGCTGAGGGGTGAACTAATAGAGGTCTTTAAAATTATGAAAGGTTTTGATAGAGTGGATACAGAGAGAATGTTTCCACTTGTGGGGAAGAGCATAACTAGAGGCCATCAATATAAGATAGTCACGAAGAAATCCAAAAGGGAATACAGAAAAAACTTCTTTACCCAAAGAGTGGTGAGAATGTGGAACTCGCTACCACAGGGAGTGGTTGAAGCGAATAGTATAGATGCATTTAAGGGGAGGCTAGAGAAGCATATGAGGGAGAAGGGAATAGAGGGTTATGCTGATAGATTTAGATGAGGAAAGACGGGAGGAGGCTCGAGTGGAGCATAAACGCCGGCATGGACTGGTTGGGCCGAATGGCCTGTTTCTGTGCCGTATATCCTATGTAATCCCAGGTAGTATTTCAGGAGAAGGTCCTCGCTCTTTTAGCCAGGAATTCATTGAGGGCATTGGTAGCAGTGAGTTAAGCTTTGATGCCACCACTCAGCAACTACCCTCCATTTATTAAGATCCTTTATAGACTGTCTACATTTGCAAAGCAACTACATGATGCACAAAATTCTTGTATCTACTCTTGTATAGATTGTCTGATGGATACATTTGTAAATCTTGCTCCTTTTCTCTTCCTTCAAGTTCTTCCAAAGATAGGTAAAAACTTACCTGACGAAGGAGCGAACTGCTCCGAAAGCTTGTAAAATTAAATAAATCTGTTGGACTATAACCTGGTGTTGTGCGACTTCTCATTTTTGTCCACCCCAGTCCAACGCCGGCATCTCCACATCAAAGATAGGTAGGGCAGCGGAAGTAGCATCGCTGATCCTGTCACTTCACAGCAGGTTATGTCAAGCACTCCAATTGCCTCAGCACAGATAATTGTACCCCAGTCTTTGAGTTGGTTTTTAATCCATGGTGTGGTACTGAACTGTACACAAGGTGCCTGGTCTATGAGTTGGCCACAGTTGGCCGGCGACCACAAGGAAAATGGAGGATGGGGAAGCCTACTCCTAACTGTAATGTTGTGCTTTTGGCTGGGAGTGCCAAGTGATACAGGATTGGGCACAACTGTGATGCACTCTTCCTGGTTCAATGCCCCACCAATACTTACAACTAAATTTCAGTCAAGGTTCAATACAAAAGCCCATAGTTCAAAGCAGCCAAGGAGAAAAAGGTGAAAAAAAATAGGATAGAAGTGCATTGCCATCACTTACCTCTTCTAAAAGCCTGAAGATTGTAGGAAGAAAGGAAGCCAGCACTCAATAGTTCCATGTTGAGGTCCTGGTGAAAAGAAAGAACTTGCATTTATATAGCACCTGTCATGACCTAGGACGTCCCAAAGCACTTCACAGTCAATGAAGTCGTTTTGAAGTGTAGTCACTGTTGTAATGTAGGAAATGCGGCAGCCAATTTGCACACAGCAAGGTCCCACAAACACCAATGAGATAACGACCAAATAATCTGTTGATGAGTTGGTTGAGGGATAAATATTGGTCAAGCCACTGGAGAGAACGCCCCTGCTCTTTTTCAAATTGCGTTATGGGATCTTTTACGTCCACCTGAGAGGGCAGTGAGGCCTCAGTTTAACATGTCATCCCAAAGACGGCACCTCTGACAGTGCAGCACTCCTTCAGTACTGCACTCAAGTGTCAGCCTACATTATGACCTCAAGTCTCTGGAGTAGGATTTGAACCCACAACCTTCTGACTTGGAGGCGAGAGTGCTACCACTGAGTCAAGGCTGAATGTAATCCAAAGATTCCCTGTGCACAAAATATGTTGGTTTGCTAATAAATATTTAAAGGAAATTCATGGGACTCCATATTTAAAGGTTAAACACTGCAGTGCAATGCAAAACAACTGTGATTATAATGCTGTATTATACTAATATTATACACATGGTTTAAATGAGCTAAATTGGAACATTTAGCAATAGAATTATTATATTATTTTATACAAATATATTGTACTTAGAATGAAAAATAATGTATCATATTTTGTTTTGAAATGAGATGTACAAAAACCTTGCTGAACAGAACGCAGTCAGATTAAGGTTTATATATAAATCCCATCTGGACAAAATGAAAACAGTTCTGAAGAAAATGCCATGTGGTGTCAATCCATTTAGAACTGTAAGAATGGACCCCTGTAAACATTGTCCCTTTGGAATACCCAGTCTATCCAAAAGCACAATTGCTGCTTTCCAAATGTTCTTTGCTTGTTACTGTTCTCCATAGAAAGCAGATCCTAAGGGGAAATATGTAACCCCAGGTTTCAGAGTTGTTTGGAAACTGCCTGGTCACCTGACACTTCACTATGAGATGCTTAGCTTCAGTTCAAACAAGATCTATTTTAAATCCAGCGTCACATTTGTTTTTTTTTTCCAATTGGATTATTTCTGAAGATAATGTATTGCACATTAGGGAAACATAACTTTGCAATCGACATAACTGTTAGTTAGCCTTACTGGAAATTAACCCGGCAACTGCAAGCCCTGCCTCATGGAAGTGTCATCATCTGTAGTGTTAGTGGGGAAAGACATCATAGAATCATAGAAAATTACAGCACGGAAGGAGGCCATTTCGGCCCATCGTGTCCGCGCCGGCCAACAAAGAGCTATCCAGCCTAATCCCACTTCCCAGCTCTTGGCCCTGCAGGTTAGAGCAGCCCAAGTGCACATCCAATTACTTTTTAAATGTGGTTAGGCTTCCTGCCTCTACCACCCTTTCAGGCAGTGAGTTCCAGACCCCCACAACCCTCTGGGTGAAGAAATTTCCCCTCAAATCCCCTCTAAACCTTCCACCAATTACTTTAAATCTGTGCCCCCTGGTTTTTGACCCCTCTGCTAAGGGAAATAGGTCCTTTCTATCCACTTTATCTATGCCCCTCATAATTTTATACACCTCAATAAGGTCTCCCCACAGCCTCCTCTGTTCCAAGGAAAACAGACCCAGCCTATCCAGTCTTTCCTCATAGCTAAGATTCTCTACTCCCGGCAACATCCTTGTAAATCTCCTCTGTACCCTCTCTAGTGCAATCACATCTTTCCTGTAATGTGGTGACCAGAACTGCACGCAGTACTCTAGCTGAGGCCTAACTAGCGTTTTATACAGTTGAAGCATAACCCCCTTGCTCTTGTATTCTATGCCACGGCTAATAAAGGCAAGCATTCTGTATGCCTTTTTAGCCACCTTATCTACCTGGCCTGCTACCTTCAGGGATCTGTGGACATGCACGCCAAGGTCCCTTTGTTCCTCTACACTACTCAGTATCCTACCATTTAATGTGTATTCCCTTTCCTTGTTAGCCCTCCCCAAATGCATTACCTCACGCTTCTTCGGATTGAATTCCATTTGCCACTGTTCTACCCACCTGACCAATTTATTGATATCTTCCTGCAGTCTACAGCTTCCTTCTTCAGTATCAACCACACAGCCGATTTTAGTATCATCATCTGCAAACTTCTTAATCATACCCCCTATATTCAAGTCTAGATCATTGATATATACAACAAAAAGCAAGGGACCTAGTACTGAGCCCTGCGGAGCCCCACTGGCAACAGCCTTCCAGTCACAAAAACACCCATCAACCATTACCCTCTGCTTCCTGTCTCCAAGCCAGTTTTGAATCCAACTTGACACTTTGCCCTGGATCCCATGGGCTTTTAACTTCGTGACCAGTCTGCCATGTGGAACTTTATCAAAAGCCTTGCTAAAGTCCATATAGACTACATCAAATGCACTACCCTCATCTACCCTCCTTGTTACCTCCTCAAAAAATTCAATCAAGTTTGTCAGACACGACATTCCCTTAACAAATCCGTGCTGACTATCCTTGATTAATCCGTGTCTTTCTAAATGATCTACATATAAGATGCAGTGTCGTACAAGGCTATACATACCAAAAGGAGGCTGTCTGTCTGTACTTCATTGATGTCAGAGGCTGTGAAAGGCATGATATAAATGCAAGTACTTCTTTCTTAAAGGCAGAAAGAGCAGGAGAGAGGCAGTGGGGTTGAGTTCCAGCTAGTAAAGTCAATGCGGCTGAAGGCTGGGGTGAAAGAGCAGGAGAGATGCAGAAAAGGCCAGAGTCTGAGGACTGATGGATGCAGCAGTGGACACGAGGTTGGAGGAGTTTGCAGAGATAGGGTGGTTGAAAGCCATGGAGGGATTTGAAGACAAGGATGAGGATGTTAAATTCAATGTATCAGGGGATAGGGGGCCAATATAGGTGGGGTTAGGATAAATATGGGCAGCTGAGTTTTGGACAAGTTGGAGTTTATGGATGGTGGAAATTGGTATGCTTGTGGGAGGATATTGGAGACATAAGGGCAGAAATTGAGCAATGTAAATAGTGCAGTTACAGAATAATTACAGTAAGGGGTTTGTTAGAATTTGGGGAAGAACCTGGATTTGCTGGATTTCTGCCTCATTCGTAGAAAACCAGGAAATTGGAAACCAGGCGGGGCAAGCACTTCTTCTGCCTACCCCAGTTACATTAAGCCAGCATTTTGAGGGGGCATCTGGGAGCATTCACGGGCTAACCTGGGAAACCTAGCAGATCCATCCCCGATAGGCGCAACAGATCTACATCTGCTAAGAGCAGGCAAAAGTTCAGTTCTGGGCATAGTGAAAGCCCCAACAGCTAAAAACCCCAACAGCAATCAATTCCAGAAGGGATTGTATACCATTCCAAACTGGGATTACTATGCTGAAAGTAAACATATGGGGCAAATAAAGGCATATGTTGTTCTTCAAGCTGATCCGCCCTCTGACACCCTCTCTCGGAGTGGCAAGGTGCTGGGATGGGGTCACTGTCTGTGCAAACACTTCTGGTGGTGCAATGGCACTACAGGATTTCTCCCTTATAGTGTCTAGAGGTGACAAATCTATGGAAAGGGATTTCAGTGGCAGAAGTGGGAAATGTTGTGGAGGCGGAAATAAGTGGTCTTGGTAATGGTTAAGCTGTGCAGTTTGAAGCTCAGCTCAGGGTCAAACAGGATGCATGGTCTGGTTCAGCCTGAGCAATTGGTTGGGAGGGGGATGGAGTCAGTAACAAGAGAATTAAGTTTATTGCAGTGGCCAAATAATATTTAGTTGGAGAAAATTTTGACTCATCCATAACTTGATGTTGGACAGGCAATCTGATGACATAGAGGGTTGTGAAGCTGAGGAAAATGGTGGAAAGTTAGAGCTAGAGTTAGAGCTCAGCATAAATGTGGAAGCTGACCTTATGCCTGCCGATGATGTCACTGAGGGGCAGCATATAGATGAGGAAGAGGAGAGGACCAAGGATAAATCTTGGGGACTCTGGAGGTGATTGTAGAGCTGGTAAGAGAAGTCATTGGTGGCGATGTGCTGGTTGCATTTGGTCAGATGAGCTGGAACCATGCAATGGCAGTCCCACGGAGCTGGACAATGGAAGAGAATGATTGAGGAGGATGGTGTGGTCAACTGTATAAAAAGCTGTGTCGATGCCAAAGAATACAAGGAGGGGTAAGACAATATGATGACAGTTACAGAGCATGTCATTCATGACTTTGGCCAATTTCAGTGATTTGAGCAAGGTAGAAGTCAGACTGAAATGATTGGAACAGGATCTTTTGGGAGAGATAGGCACAGAGCTGGGTGGTGATATGTTCAAATACCTCAGAAGAAACCTCAGATATGTAATTAACATTTTGCCAGACCTTATTCCAATCAGCAGTGTATACTGCATGCGCTTACCTAAATTGGATATAATTCAGTCTTGCGATTGATGTTTGAAATTTCTAGATGAGTATGAATAAAGTCTGCCCCTTATCTGCACAGATCCAACATTCCCTTTAAGAAATCCTGGTTGGGCAGCACAGGAGCGTGAGCATATCTGGAGCTGTGCACCACAGTATAGTGAGGACGCAAGTTTGTGCCACCGATTCCCATCTAGTCCTGGGGAGATCCTAATCTCAGTTATGCATTTCTGATGAGGCCAGGTAATGTATTTTGCAAGGAATGGGGAGATAAAGCTGACTGGAAAAAAAATAAGCTCATAAAAAGCCCAATTTCTGAAAACGAATTTAGTAGCAGTTATTTTTTTCATGTTGAACAAAAAACACTAATTTTCCCAATCATGTTTTAATGATGTTTCTTTCTGTTTCCTTCTGAAACTAGCCAGGAAGTGAAAGTTGCCAGCACAGTGTTGAGATAGTGGGAAAAGAACAAGCCACAGAGTTACTCTGACAAAGAAGTGATTGTTCTTTCTTTAAAGTAGGCCAACATTAAATATGCCTCATCACTGCAAATTTCATTTCACTCCAACTAAGAAATGTGCTTTTAATCTATATGGCAATAGTTTTAGATTTTTTTTACATAAAAACATTGCATCACAAAGGGGGACCTAAATCAATTATGTAAATAAGCTTACACCCTACTGTTTACCAGACGCAGCCACTGTAGTAAACTATTTTTTGGAATTTCATCGTGAAAATGGCAGCCTTTGGGGTATGTTTGACAGACCTAAAAACAATAGAGCTTTATAGTTTATACGTGCATACCAGAGTTGGTGCCACGCTGGGGGAGAGGAATCTCTCCAGGGGTCTGAAGTAACAAATAAACTAGAACATTGAAGGTTTATATTTTATTACTATACATCTCCAGAATTGCAAAACAAGGAGTGTTCACCCATTTCAAATGCAATTCATTACTGTAATATAATACCAAGGGGACACTATTCAAACCAATAAATAACTAAGTTGGCATTGATGTCAGGAAGTATAAAGAGTGAACAACACAGGGAAAGGACATTTGGGAGGCAAAGCCCCTTAAATCATTTATCAGTTGGATACAGTGATGGCAGGGGGATGTGGGCTGGAGGGCCTTTCTGGATGGATGAGCTACGATTAGACAAATAGCCTTCCTCATCTGTTTCTTTCTGGATATCTTGTGACTATATGAAATAGTACATTAGTACATATGGAGAATTTTATAAAAGGGCTTACACTTTTACACCAAACCACTTAATTGAGGATAAAAGGTTTTGGGTAGGCAGCTGGCAGTCGGGATCTAAATGAGGCCTGGGAGTTAAGTTAGCCCAGGTCTCAAACTGATGACGTTGGGTGGGTTTGATGCTCACTTTTTGACCACTATTCCACAAAGGATTTGGAGTGAGTTACTTTTAATGTTGTGTTTCAGAAGCATAGTATATTACTGCTAGTTTAACAAAAATGGGGGGTCGGGGACAGTAGGTAGTTAAAATGCTAATGAGCTAGTCTTGATGCTGTTTCCTGATAGACTGGAAATAATAAGCAATTTAGTGGCTTATCTTTGTAATAGATAAACAGCTCACAACCAGTGTGTTAAAAGGTATTCAATCGCTTTCTGATTGTGAACAGTCAGAAACTAACACTATGTCAGACACCTAAAAAGGCAGTTTAGCTTTTGCAACAGAAGCAGCAGCTTGAGACAGAGGAAGACAGGATCAAAAAAGTCAGGAGTTATCCTATTTAAGTTAGGAAGATGATCCACTGAGGGGCGGTAACATTTTTATATCGTTATACAGAGGTAAGTTTTTCTATTTTGAATTAAGGGAATCTAATCATAAATGCTACTCTGTACATGCAGCTTACCAATGGAATAAAGCAGCTTAACAATTTGAACCAAGCCTCATCTCATCTAGTGTTAATGTGATTTAGAGAGATTGAAAAAGTACATGTGCAAAAGATAGGGATATTTACATAATCACAAATGTAAAATCTTCAATGACCAGTGCAACGGGGCAGCGTAGTAGAATATAATCGTTTCTTCTTTTTCTTTCCATTAAAATGTATTCCTTGATGCATTTAAGAGTGATAACCTAGTGCAATTTTATTAATACAGCTGAAAATAGGTTTAAATGCTAAAAATAAGCATTTTAATAAGGATATCCAGTTCTCCACCTGTGAGTAACCCAATTCAAAATTCTAAATTACTTTAAAAAAACTATACTGAACCATTTAATAGTTTCTTTGGTGTACATGAATCAGTTTCTCAGTAAATTAAATATTTTTTGATATGAAAAAACTTTTAAAACATGCCTACTAGTGCCTGTGCACCAAATAAAATGAGCGCAATTTGAAGAGCCTTCCCGAGCCAGCACAGTTTTGTGGGCGGGGCTTGATTCAGGTGAACTGAATCTTGAACCAGCTTAATAGATTGCGGAAGTCACGTATGTAAGTGGTTTTGGGCATAACTTTAAAATTCCTTGATCTTTTGCGCTGCTTTGGCCGATTCCGTCAAGATTGCGCTGATATAACTAGCAGAAACTCGACCCCAAGATGTTTAGACTGCTTACAGGAGTGATTAATGCCATTGAGCCCAAGAAGGTATTTATAGCAGACGTGAGTTTGTAACTCCCCAACTAGTACAAATAATCCAATGACTTTATATGAACAATCGGTGGTCAGATTTAGTAATGCTGATTTTTCCTCCGCATCGATATTAAAGTATATTTTATATAAATGTATAATTTTTCCTTTTTTAAACTTGTAAAGTCAATGAAATAAATAATATGGTTCATATTAAAGTTGATGAAATTATTAATAAAGATCATTTTAGCAATAGTATAGCAGACTTTTTGGCCAAGAATAAGACTTTGGTATTCACCCCTACCTGAGGATGTTGTAATTCATGAATCTTTCACAGTCATGTAATAAACCCAGCAATGGACTGAATTTACTGCACAGTAGTGCAATATCCTACATTAATAAAATGTGAAATATATAAAAAATCCCTGGTGTACAATTACAGCATAATATTTTATACAGTAGCAACTTGCGAAATGTACTACTAACTTGCCAAGAAATGCTGTGGTTGAACTGGATTATGTTTCTATCAGGCTTTCTATAAACTCCAGATATAAATTATGAAATTCATAAATTTCTACATGACAGCCCATCTATAATACCCATCCAACATTCGACTCACAAGCTTCTACAAGTAGCATTGTGGTTTAAATCCTTACATTGTACTCATGACAGTAGTAAAATAGTATGGAATTTTAAAATCCTTAATTACTAATTTCAAAAAATACTAAATTCAGATTCCTTCAGTGGCAAAGTTATGATCCCAACATGTTCCGACTTACTGTGATATAGAGTATTCGATGCTGATTTTCTTAAGAGGTTGAGGGTGGTGGTTTTGAGAGGGAGGGGGACAGCGCTAGAGGGGAGAGAACCATTTAAAATCATCTTGCTAAGTATTTTTGCACACATGATCACAATATTGATAGAACTGTATGTCATGAGGGAAGGAATCACTATAGAACTGGCTATTTCCACACAAATATTCTGTGCTGCGTTTCTGCAGATATTTTATTGCCTTTCTTTTTAGTACACGGGCACATCTCTTTCTCTCGCACAGAAAATCAGACACGGAAGTTACCCAGGTGTGGTTAAAATGACTACTTTATTTAGCCTCAGACGTGGCTTCAAGGTCAGGCCAGCAATGGCAGCTACAATATTGAATAAGCAGACTGTTTAGAAAAATAGGCATTTATATATAAATAAAATAAAAATTTATGTTTACCTGATTTGTTTTACATAAACTAAAGCACGTGAACCTGGTTACATTCCGTTTAAACCAAGCTTACTGTTCGATTGCAGGCCCAGCTTTAAACATTAATATTCCATTTGCAGATCCTTCTGTTTCCTTCATGGTTAGAAATATAGAACACAGTGTTTGGAGCAAATTCCTGTGTTAACAACTTACATTTATATAACACCTTTTACAGTAGAAAAACATCCCAAGGTGTTTCACGGAGCCCTAAGGAAAAATATGCAACAAGCTAAAGGAAGAGATATTAGGACGCGTGACCAATGGAAAGTTTCTATCTTGGTGAAGAAGAAATTCATGAGCTCCTCACGCAGGTGTAGGAGACAGAAAAGAGGGGTTTAAGGTAGGGTGACCATACAGCCCCGTTTTCCGGGGACAGTCCCTGGATGAGGTACTGTGTCCCCAGGTAAACAATGTCCCCGAAGAGTCGCCGGTTCACAAAACTTGTCCCCGAATAAAATGTTCAGTGATTAAATGTAAAATCATTTCAGGCAATAAACAAGAACTCTGGCCTACAGATTTAGGAAAAAAAATTTAAAATTTCACCCCCATTAGTTACATCCAAAAACAGTACATTATAATTAGTTATCGTAGGTGCAGCTGAAGTTTCAACAACCTTGGTCGTCACGTGCTGGTGGCGCCGCCCACCATGTCGTCAAACCGGGGTGACTGATGATTGATGGCGGAACTGACCAATCAAAGCAGGGGGAAATTGAGCTGCATCTGCATCATAAATAAATTAGACGAATAAAGTGCAGGCAGAGGCGGGATTATTTGGTGAAAGACAGAGAGCTAGTGGGTGGTGTACGTGTGAAAGAATGGAGCAAAGAAAGTGCGCCAAATTGAAAGTAACTTTATTTAACTAGTATCTATTAAGTATTTGGATATCTTGTGCTCTTACTAATTGAGGTGCTTTATTTAACCCCTAGTTCTAAAGAACTCTGGTCCCCAAAAAAATATTTATTTTCATAGATGCAGATTGAACTGTTTGTTTTTGTTTCAAATTTCTAGCATATGTAGATTTTAAAAAATCTTATCTAATCAATCTTTACAGCCCACAGATTCACTTTTTAGGCCCTTTTGTCTTTGTTTTTAGCTTGTGTGCAATGATACTGAAATAACCACTAGTAGTACATTAGTGGCCAACAGTTTAGTGGGAATGGGGTCAGGGAGCCAGGAAGTGGATCTCAGTCACATAGAAAGAGCAGGAGGTAAGGGAGAAACTAGAGAAAGACATGGGTTCAGAGCTAGGGCACAGGGGAGCCTTGGGAGAGATTTGGCTTGGTGGACCAGGGGATTGGGGGGTGTGGCAGTCAAGTCTGTGAGCTCCTTCCACGTGTTGTTGGCAAGAACATTGGAATTTCCATAATACATACACTGGAGAAAATTCTGAAAGCTGAAAACCCTTGGTTATAGGAGGGAAGGTGGGCTGAAGCAAGAGCAGAGATGGGCAATGTTATGGAGGTGGAAGTGGGCGGTCTTTGTGATGGAGAGGATTATGGAGTTGGAAGTTCAGTTCAGGGATGCGGCGGTGGCAAACCATTTGGTTCAACCGGAGATAGTGGCCAAGGAACAGAGAAGGAATCGGTGGCCAAGGAACGGAGTTTGTGGTGGGGCTGAAAACAATGCTTAGGTGTTTCCATTGTTTAACTGGAAGAATTTTTGGCTCATCCAGGATTGGATGTCAGGCGAGCAATCTGACAACACAAAGGCAGTGGAAGTGTTGAGAAAGGCGATGAAGGGATAGAGGTGGGTGTCAGTCAGTGTACAAAAAGCTTGGAACAAACAGGTTTACGCTGCTTGGTTGTACTTTCTGGTCATCAGTGTGCAAACTAAAGATAGGAACATGTGCAAACCACGAGAGACTAGTGATGGTTGATGGAGGTTAATCTCTACGCGTATTCCACCAGCAGAAGCAACAAAGTTGTCATGCCGGTTTTCTTTAAGTGCGGCGATAACACAGCAATCATTGATAAATCTGTGAAAAATAAATGACATGGGCAGTGATATGAAGAAAGATTTTCTGAATGAGCCGGATAGACAGTGGGTATAAAAAACGGACATTCCTGAACAGTGCTATTGTATTATTTATAAACTGTGTCTGACTGTGCATCAATCGTGTGTCGTCACATCCGTGCATTATATGCACATTTGTTTTGCATTTGTAGTGTATATCTTTGACCAAGCTTTTGGTCATCTGCCCTAATTTATCCTTATGTGGCTCGGTGTCAATTTTTGTTGTCTTAAAATACTCCTGTGCAGCGCCTTGGGATGTTTTACTATGTTAAAGGCGCTATATAAATACAAGTTGTTGTTGTTGTTATATGTGCAACTTTTAAAATATAGGCTGCACTGCGCAACCTACATTTTCTGTCCTGGCTACTTTGCTGTGCTCCCACCCTGTGTGTCCCCGGATATGGCTTAGAAAATATGGTCACCCTAGTTCAAGGAGACAGTTCGTAGTAGAAAAATGGAGCATGTGGTTATATTTGTCTTCTAGAATTATCCTAGAGAAGTGGGTAGTTTTGGCAGAGGAGAGTGAGGACCATTAGAGATTGTTATCGTAGAATGATACAGCACAGATGGAGGCCATTCGGCCCATCATGCCTGTGCCGGTCAAGCTAGATCTGGTAATTGATGACTAAGCCAGTTAAGCACTTCCTACACTGTTGTCAGGCTGTCTATAGTAAATGCTTGTAGCATTACATTAGTATACCACAAAATTACATCAGTGAACAACATCACCTCACAAGAAATAGCTGGCAAGGATGCATGCTCGTTTATTTACCTACAATGTTATTTATATGCAGTTTTGATGCCAACAGCTTTGTAAAGCCAATATCAGAAATAGAATAGATGGTATGGATTCAACTTTTGACACTGCCATGATTAAACAAATAGGGACTGAAATTTTCAGCACAATCAACTATTTCAGGTTAAATTTCAGCAAAGTCTTATTTTACATAAAAGGGAAAGAAAGGATATACATCAAACCAAAACACAACAGAATGTCATCCACAGACACATATCCAAAGAAATGTTCACATTACCATCAATGAAGTGTATAAGAATATTTTGACCCTAGTTCTTGAAAATTGTTAACTGATGAAACCTTTTCAGCAGCTGTCAGTGTAGAGTTTCGCAATTATCGCGATTCAAAATAACATGAGAGAAGCAGATTCAATTGATCATTTTATTAAACAAAATGCTGTCCTGATAATAAAGGACACAGAAGCCTGTAAAATGGCCGCCGCGCATTGTGGCAGAAGCTTCCAGAGACACAGTGGGCAGACAAGATGGCGTTGAATATACATTCAGTATGAGATCGGATCATACTCGGTACACATTGTAAAGACAGGATGCAACCTGTTTGCATCTTGAACAATAGCAATGATATAAGTGCTGGAATCGTTTCCTACGCACAGTAAGGATCATTGAACGGGGCCATCGAGAACCCATCTAGACACATCAATACACAAATACCACCCCCCCCCCGCCCCCGGCTCAACAATGAGAGAGACATTGGCGGGTGATTAAGCCAGTATTCGGGGGGCCCCAAAACCAGTCAAGGAGACGATTCATACACATCCTGGCTGGCTCAACAATGGAGAAGGTATTAACAGATAGTTGGCCAGTTTCAGGTGCTACCGAAACCCGTTAAGAAGATAATCGCCCCATGCTGGGAGTTTTGGGCGCCAAAATCACACAAAGAATAAACGTTTAGATATGAGCGGGAGATAAGGCCGACAAAGCAGTATAACTATAGGGGACAAATGTCCATTCGCTCTCTCGCTTCCTGGCCTCTCTCTTGACTCTTAGCCGTGCTGGCTGGTTATTCGAGTGTTGGGTGGAGCTCAATCGGAATGAGCCGCCTCGACATGGCAAGTAACAGGGTACACCATCCCGAGGGTCGGTAAACGGTGTCCGGACCCAGAGGCCCGAGTGACGAGAAGAAAGACGAGAAGAAATTCCACGTGCCGCCACGGTCAGTAAACCCCGACCACGCCCGAAGATATAACGACAGAACCCATCTTTGAATTCTACCGACTACTACATGTACCGTTTTCTTTGAATCCATCGATTACTTCATGACATCAGGAAGCCTGGCTTGCCTTTCACGGCAGCGAGAGTAAACAAGTGGGGAACAGAAACCCTCACAACCACGTGACAGTCAGGCGCTGCAGCGAAACGAGCTGAGTGCCCCACTTTAAATTTCCGAAGTGAGCCGAGTGGTGAGCATGTTTTCTGATCCTACAAATCCAGACGTAGTTTAGGTATATTGAGGGAGGGTGGTTTTTCTAAGGTTAATGTATAATGTGTTCCCCCTTTTACGATGTGTCGTGTGTTCCCCATTTCCATAGACCAAGTTTTATGAACGTGTGTATACTTGTACTCTCTTTGATCTGCGCCTATGACATGTATCTCATGATTTTAGACGCCATGCAATAAAGATATTCATTTCTTGCTATTCAACCGGGTCTACTTGAGTCTTTCTCTGCATTACTGCTCCTTGCATCTAAGTCCAGGTGTCAGAACCGTAAGGGCGAGTGGGTCAAACCACTCACAGGTGCTTATTGCAAAAGTCTGGCCGGAGACCAGAGCAAGCAATAGTATAGGCAACGAAGGCCTCACCTCACACCAGTACCGTTGACCCCTTACAGTCAGCCATGGAGGAGAATATCTTTTTCCTGTTATACACATAGCCTAACCGTTGACTGAAATGTTATAATGCATGTACTTAATGCAAATTGGAAAATCATTAGATATGCCAAAGATATTCTTCCTCTTAATGAGGCATTTTCTGTGATTCTTTAAGTTCCCTACCAGATAAAGAATTGACAGCATTTCAAGTTAGTATTTTTATAATAATTGGTGCTTGGATCAACGGAATATATAGACATCACAAAGCTTTTCCAGTTAGCACAGTACATGCTATTATATTACAATTTAAAAATATCAAATATTGGCCGTTCATTCTCATGTTCCTTCCATGCAATAACAACCAACTCTGCTTTCATCATAGCCAAATGTAATTGGATTAAGATTGGTCCACTAATACTCAACACCTCTTTAAATCTTTGGACATGACTGACAAAATAATGCATTTTGTCACTTTCTTGCACTGCTGATGAGCTAACTCCTCAGGCTCTTTGCACTTCATCTGTTGCCCAATAGCAAGTTAGAAGTATAACCTGCCACTAATGACATAACCAGTTCAAACTTCAATGTTCTGTGTCCCAACTGGTAGAAAACAACAGTATCAGTTTTCAGCCAAAGCTGGATTTTTAACATGAGGATCCAAGCTTCAGTTGGTGAATGGAGATATCGGAAAAATGGCGAGTTTCCCATCCCCCATTTTCTTCTACTGTCTCTTGTAGGCACTACATCTTCTGGTCTATGTTTGCACAAGTGCCATATCTCAGCCAAGTGTCCATTCTTTATGCGTGAGTCTGGACAGACGGTACCAGCAGGGTATTGGACCATGTGGGGTATTATAACCAAACCTGATCCTGTCCTCGCTCACTGTCCACACAAAGGCACTTTTCAGCAGAAGCTGCTCGAGGGCAATTGCAAGTGGGAACTCGGCCTGATTTTTTACCCTCCTGAGCTCCAGGGTTCAGCTTCCTCAGCCAGATGTGGGATAGAATTTAGGACTTTCCAAGTCTGTATGGCTCAGTACTACGCCAGGTGATTCATTCAACTACTGAGCCATTGAGAGCTTGGAGAGTAAAATGGAGATTATAGATAAAAATAAACTAAGAAAGAAAAAAGAAAGACTTGCATTTATATAGTGCCTTTCACGACCATCGGACGTCTCAAAGCACTTTACAACTCTACTTTTTTTGAAGTGGAGTCACTGTTGTAATGTAGGAAATGCGGCAGCCAATTTGCACACAGCAAGCTCCCACGAACAGCAATGTGCTAATGACCAGATAATCTGTTTTTGTTATGTTGGTTGAAGGATAACTATTGGCAAGGACACCAGGGGATAACTCCCCTGCTCTTCTTCGAAATAGTGCCATGGGATCTATTACGTCCACCTGAGAGAGCAGACGGGGCCTCGGTTTAACGTCTCATCCGAAAGACGGCACCTCAGCACTGCACTGGAATGTCAGCCTAGATTTTTGTGCTCAAGTTCCTGGAGTGGGACTTAAACCCACAACCTTCTGACTCAGAGGCAAGTGTGCTACCCACTGAGCCACAGCTGACACTGCCAACTAGCATAAATATTAAGAGAAAGTGGAAGAAAAAAAAGAGGGCACCGGCAGTACAATCTATAACTTTTTCATTTTTTCCTCAGTATTTTCTAACTATATATTTTATGACAATAATATGACAATTGTAATGGTACTTGTGATATCGCTCTAGTCGAATATCAGGTGATTTTCAGCTTCACAGCTGAAATAATTCTTAAAAGATTGTTAGCACCTGGGGAGGATACAGTGTTCTCTGGAGACATCAGTGTTATTGCTGCTATTCAAACAAAACACAGAGCAGACACCAAAATGTAAGTTTATATCCTAACCCTGGTGTTGAACTCTCCTCTCCTCTTAAAGACTATTTTTTGCTGTCAGCTGGGCCTCTAGATCGAGTATTGGACAACTGCCAGAAAGAAGAAGAGATCACAGAGCAGCATTTACTGCAACCATGAAGTCTACATCCAACCCTCTTGACTGAAATATAATATGTACACAAGGAATAACAGTATACAACAATGTGTTGTCTCACTTTAAACTTTGACTGTTCTAAAAAAAAGTTATTGACGGGAAGACCATTTCAAATTGATAGTATTTAAACAGGGGAACTCTATTTGTAAGAATTGCTTCATTAATAATAACTTATCTAATGCCTCATCATATTCTCAGAATGTCCCAAAGTATTTTGTAATCATTGTATTACTTTTGAAGCGCACTCACTACTGGTATAGGCAAACATGGCAGCCAATTTGCACACAGAGAAACCTACAAACAATAAGTGAATGAATGTCTAGATTTGCCTGGACAGCTTCCCCTTTATGTACAAAACGCTATCACATTTCAGAACTCTCTGGTCTTCTTCAAATTGTGCTATGGGATGTTTTGTACCCACCTGAGCAGCGCACTTCAGTTTAACATCTGATCTGAAAGATGACAATTCAGTACTGATGTGTCAGCCTAGATTATGTGCTCAAATCTGTAGTGGGTCTTGTGTCCACAACCTTCTGAATCAGAGGCCATCAAATAAAACAAGCTGATACTGGCCAGGAATTTCCTTGGAGCTGCTCCAGCACCACCATGGTAACTTTAGAAGTGCGGCAGAACCCTGTTTATATGTGTAAACAGGGGGTTCACTGCACATCCGTTAAATTTACAGTGGTGGAGCAGGAGCAGCTCTAAGGCAATTCCTGGTTTGTATCTTTGAGATGTGGCAGATTCCCTTTGTTTTCTCAGGACCAGCATTCTTGAATACAATGAAAATAATGCAATCAAAAATGAAAATAACAAAAATGCAAATCAGGAATATTGACAGTAACAGGATAGAAATATTTAGTAGACATGCAAAGTTGGAAATGTTTGTAAAACAAAGAGGAACTTTCAGCTAATGCTAAATTTCTACAATGAAATTGAATAAGATCAGCTGACAAAATACATAAAAGATTTATACAACTTACACCTCCTTAATACTTCCAATTTTTCTGGAAACTTTATCTCAAGAATCTGTAGATTCCAATTATTTTCATGTAATTTTACACCTGTAACATTGGAAACTGTCCACGTCATGCCACATCCCAGCTGTTCTTCACCAAAGATGTCTTCAAATCGCCGCAAACCCATTATGAGAGGAAGCTATTCACATTTGATTAATGGAAGCAAAAAATAAAAAGGAACTTGTTTATATTATACAAAATTACAGATGAATGGGGGATGAATGCTAGATATGTATGAGGAGTCGTTTGCAGGTTTGTGGATCTATCAAATTAATTCTTAGACAGAGCCAAAACAAACTGAGTACCTCATCTGTAATTCACCACACAAAATTCATTGTATATATTATATCACGAACTGAAATGTTACACTGGATTAACTAAAATCTGTGAGAAAGTAGTTTTCACGTGATTCAATAACTCCACAAAGGGCCGAGGAAAGCTTTTTTTGTTATTAAAATAAACCTAAACGAAGGGTGAAAATAAATATTGGCTGCACTTTCTTTTCTTTTCCCTTTCCCTATGTTTTCTTCTACAATTGTTCCCCTTGCCTCCATCTCCTGAGGATTGCTTATTCTTCATGCATAAGTTCAGACAGTGAGCATCAGTGGTCTATGACCATGGGACCACCACAACTGAGGCTGAGCCTGATGCTGTCCTTGCACAACCCCCACATATATACACACACACTTTCCACCAGACTGGATAATGATGAAGTGTGGCAAAGCTGCTAATATCATGTCCTTATCCCGGAGATGGTGAGGGCACTTACAGTATCCCCATTATAGCCCTGGAAATAATCTGGGATTTTTCTGTTCCGTTTGTTCAGTACCACCTGAGATGGCACCATTGTTACTAAACTGCAGGGCAAGTTTTTGTTCCTCAATGGGTCAAAGAAGCTATTTTGACACTGCAATAATGAGCAAGTCAAAAACTTCAAGCATTAAAGCACACTCGCACATGATTATAGAATGCAAGAAATGTAATAATAGGCTTATTCTGAGTCATGTGTTGAACTTCATCAGTTTAGATAACAAAAACACGTATATAATGTGCTAACGCAATTCAAAGCAAGGCAATCGCTATTTTAGACCAATTTTCTTTTCAATTAAAGTGTTGAAACCAGAGTAGGAAGCAATGAGATGTTTGATGAGAACATCATGTACATTGTGCATGAAATGCATCTTAATTTTTTTTTAGAATTCTGAGTTCAGAAACATCGCAAATAAAGTCAAGCTGTTTTAAAGTCACATACTGTAATTATTGCTGTAATTTACTTAATCATTGCTAAACATTCCAGATTTTAATTTTTTCCAGACATTTAACATAATTCTTTGACTTCATATGGTAATGCTGATTTAACTTTGAGTCTCAACAGATCCTGTGTCGCTGATTTTTATCACTAAATGCTAATGTTTGTCTGATATCTTACTACTTTGTCACACTTACGCAGGGATACAGTTCCAGTTTTTCTCCCATACTTGCTATTGCTACCTCTCATTTTAAGATTTAGATGCTCTACATTGAAATGTATCTGTAAAATCTATGTAATGATTCATCTTGATAGTTGCTTCATTTCCAGTCTATCCATTTGTCCAATTTATCTCAAATTTATTCATAGGTATGTTGTTGCCTCTCTGCTTTCTCTTTCTTTTGCCTGAGCCACTGCAACATTGATACACTGTAACCACTCCTCTGCATTCTTCTCATCTTTTGCTTTGAAGACATATGTCTTACTGTCTGTGAAGATTTCAAAGCTCGAGGAAGACTACGGTCTCTCCGTTTTTTAGCGATGACCTTTACACTTTGTACCTTGCTCAGTTCAATTGGACAATCATCTGGATCATCTTTCTGAAAGGCAAAGGCAGAGCTGCATAAAAAGTGGCACAAAGGATTTGAAAATTTCAGAAGTTTGTTTCATTCAAATTTATATCCTTTCAACCAGCATTTGCCTGCATTTCAAATAATCCCAGTGTTTCAGTTTACATGTTTCAATATTCAATAATTCACTGGCAAAACAACATTATTTTTCTTGCTATTATTTTGAGGGATGCAAATTTGTTCAGTAAAATTTCACACATTGATTGTGTCCAGAACATGGAAAATGAACTGCCTACTTAAATTAAGTGGAGTCATCAATTGTGCCAGGTAAAATAAGAGTAAAGGCCAGGTAAGTCATATTTGTTTCTTCACCTTTTCCCAATTGACTTTGCCATCAGTGCCTTGTGCTTTCAGTTTTGAATGAACATAACTTTCTATAAGCATCTCCTTTCTCTTTTATTTTTGTCCTTTTATTTATTACTTGATTGTATTCTCTTTTCCGTACCTGTACCCTTTTTTCTTCAAATATTGATTACTTTTTATATTACTTTTATATATTTACATTATATCTACTTTTAATTCTACAGTCACATTGACTCATGCTAATTTTTTTTAACATCTTCTGTTTTGTTAACGGTTTCTTTTCTGTTTTCTCATTCTATTTTTAATTGTACTTTTTGTTCTGTTTTTTGTATTGTTTTTGCTTACTTCTAGATTTTGTTAGTGAAATGAAATTATATTACCCATAGAAATGACTAGAAGACATTTTAGTCTGGGATAGTTAGTAACTACATATATTCCAAATAGTCATTGGGTTTAAATTTTCCTGCATGTAGTGTAAATGTAGTTTTTCCACAGCAATACAATTCATACTATGGTAGTGTTGATGACGGAATGAATTGACGTCTCTGCTGTCAGCAGTGAGCCTGCCTCTCCTCCAAGAGCTCCCCATAAGTCCCATTTTCATTTGCCAATTTAAAACCTCATTTTTTTGTGTGTTTTTCAGCGTTATTTTTTAACATCAGAAGGGGAAAAACTAGACTAGAAATTGATAAAAGCTAACTTTAAATTACTAATATAAAAACAGAAAATGCTTGAAAGGTCATCGACCTGAAACGTTAACTCTGTTTCTCTCTCCACAGATGCTGCCTAACCTGCTGAGTATTTCCAGCATTTTCTGTTTTTATTTCAGATTTCCAGCATCTGCAGTATTTGGCTTTTGTTTTAAAGATGACTATACTTTTGTCAGCAAATGTTGTTGCATAAACTAAATCACTGCTCAGAACTTCACTAGCAATGATCAAAATACAAATCAATGCAGAACTGATTCACTGACTAGGATACTTGGTTCCAATGACTTAATCTAATGAATCCTACACATCTACCTACTGATTTTCCTTTACGAAAGAGAAGTTGATTCCCAGCCAATGTGAAATAGCGGGTCTTCCATCTCTTTATAAACTTCCATCTCACTTGTTTTTCTTTGAGTTTGCCTTCGATGAGTGGTTGACCATCCTGATTTACAACTGTTAAAGGAATATTAAACAAGATTGATCAATTACCAACGTACTAAAAAGCTAAAGTGGTTAAAATGCTAATTTGTATTACAAATACATTATTGGCCTGGATTTTGCAGTCAGCGGCGAACGAGTCTCACTAGCCGTTCATCACACTTACACTTACCACAGACTTTCTGTGGGCTTTTACACTGGAACTTGCAATTTTTTTTAAAAGAGAGCCAAAACAGCATGGCGCCCTCTACAGGGCATCTGAGACCTGTGAACATGACAAGCAACGGTGTGTCTCCTTAGCCAATCAGATTGAAGAAACCTTACTGAGACATACAGGGCTAGATTTTAAGACTCAAAAACGGGTGGGTCAGGGTTGGGTCAGAGGTTAACATTTTAAAATCTCAAACCCGACCCCAACCTCCCCATATCCGGTTTTAACGGAGGCGGGACAAGGGGCGGGCAGCCAACCGGCTCCCAGGAGGTGGGTTGGCAACTTAAATATTTTAATGAGGCTGGCAGCCTTTGACCTAACCTGTATTACAGGTTTAACCCCTGGTCGGCTAGGTTTCACGGGCTTCTGAAAATCCGGCAGCTCAAGGGAGGCGAGTACAGCTTTGGGTAGAAGGTAAGTGCCCTTGCAGCACTGCTTGTGGGCCAGGAGGGGCTGGAGTGCTTCCCCCAGCCCCCCAAGCTTACATTCTTCCCTTGGATTGGACCCCCCGCCCATCAGAACCCCCCCATACAAAGACCAGCCCCCCCCCCCCCAGGGTTGTGGATCGGACCCCCCCCCCCCAGGGTTGTGGATCGGACCCCCTCCCCCCCACCAGGGTTGTGGATCAGACCCCCCCTCCCACGCTTCCATTAGCAGCTGCAGGCTCCTTACCTGCTCCTGCAGCCTGCGCTGGAGTGCTCCCCGCCCGACTGGACGCCAAGCCTGTCAATCAGGCTGACCTCTGGGCGGGGAACCTGTCAAGTACACAAGATGCACGCTGTAGGGAAACCCAGACTTCTGGATTTCCTGTCAAAAACTTCGCCCCCCCACCCCGCCTATGTAACCCGCCGCAGTTAATATCCAGGCCACAGAGTCTAAACCCGGAAGTGTAAGTTAGAATGGTTAATTCAATGTCAAATCATGTACAGAAAGCGAAATAAAGAGAGAGAAAGAAAGATGGGATTAAGAGAGAAAGATAAAAGAAACAGAAAGGAAAAGTAAAAACAAAATTTATTTAAATTGTTAGAATTTTTAAAATCTCCAACAATAATTAAAATCTGAAGGAATGAGACTCCACACTTGTAAAAGTTAATTTTCAGTGCCAGAGAGGTTGTTTGGTAGTAAAGACGACTTATCACACCAGTACAAATTCACTTACACTTGAATGGACAAGCCCTAACATTTTCTGCCGTGTTTAGTGGATATCTACTGGGTAAGTTCCACAACTTCACACCCTTCCATAGTGAGTCTTTTGGTGAGATACTGTTATCGCGCAGCTTCTGGAGAGCAGAGCAACTCGAACAGCAACTTCCTGGTTTCTGCGTTTAATTGCACATGTGCGGCCACTGGAAGTTGCTGTCCAATTTACTTTTTAATAACGGTGACCAGTGATAACCTCAATGGGCCAGAAATTCGGGTCTCCACGGGTGAGTACGCGTTGGGTACTCACCTGTAGACCCAACAAAAGTGCCGGTTTCTTGCATGCACTGCGCATGCGCTGGAAACCGGAACTTCCGTTCCCCTGAAGGAAGGGGTCCAGAGGTCGAACGCGTGCGCCGGAGAGGCAGCGCGTAGACCTTGAACTTCGTTTTTTTTTCAGGTTTCTCCGTGAGGGTAAGTATGGAGAAGCTGCGCGGGGAAAAAGGAGGCGCAAGGCCTGCTTTTAACAAGGTAAGTGGTGAATTAAGTACAATTTAAACATTTTTTCAACAGGTTTATCTTTTTTACATACTTGAAAGGTAAGTTCATTTTTAGCACCGTTAAAAAGTGTAATTAATTTTTTCAAAAATTTAAATTTTTGTTTAAAGTAGTTAATTTATGTAATTTATAGTTATTTTAAAAATGTGATTTTAAATTTTTTTTTATTTGAAGTCTTAGTGAGGTTTTGGGGCCGATCTCTATTCATAGATTTGACAGGTCTTCCTGTCAAATCTATGAATGAAGATTCCCTGCTCCGATTGGCTCTCCATGGCCCACGTGATCCCAGGGGACACTTCGAACTAACTGTGCCCCTGGGATACGCAAGCACTGCACTGCAGGAGGCCCAGGAGCCGAATTCCACATGGGCCCAAAGCACAACGGCAGGCGCGGTATGTAAGTACGCGCGCGATTCTTGCACCCGCGGGAAGCCGGAGAGCCGAATTTATGGCCCATTGTTATTTCTACCGCAAAATCTGGGCCAATATGTGCCAGACCAGAAACAATTCTTTATAGCTGTTGGAATATGTTAGAATATGGATTTGATAAATTGGATATTTCAAACGTCATATGGAAATTGTAATTAATTCCCTTCATGGGAATTCATTTATCCTTAAGGAACTTAAAAAGAAGTTAACAATCAATTGGTCACAGATTCCACGATGATATAATACAATAGGGAGATTCTGATTCTCAGAAACATTCTGAACAATTTGGAATATATTTAATAAGCTAGAATAAATACAGATGCCATGGGGATTTTCCATCAGTGGAATAGATGTAAAATTTACTGTTAAATTAAAAGAATAATATGAGAAAAACAAGCAGTTCTACCATGAATAACCATTTATTTCTTTGGTCTGCCTCAAGGATCTATTGGTCACTTAGGTAATCTCAGGCCAATTTAAAACACTACATTTTTTTGTTTCTTATATCTCTGGCTTAAGCCTGATGCTTTCTTAAGCTGCTTTTAGAATATCTGAACGTTGAACCACAATATTATGTTACGCGACTGCGTAACAAAATACATAAACATATCTCAGTATAGCCAATTTCGAAACCTTTTAT
Source organism: Squalus acanthias (assembly GCA_030390025.1). Taxonomy (NCBI): domain Eukaryota; kingdom Metazoa; phylum Chordata; class Chondrichthyes; order Squaliformes; family Squalidae; genus Squalus; species Squalus acanthias. Next base: position 46,734,241 of record CM059429.1, read on the forward strand.
TAAAGAACTGGAAATATAAGTGCTAAAAAGTGGTAGTCTGGCAATTTGAGTACAATTGGCAAAGGAAAGACTGCTGTGCTAACGAGACTATTGAATGATTCAAGTTCAGATTCACAGATCTCGTTTGTTACAACTTGTAGATTCACAAATTGTCTTGTACAATCTATCTACATTCTATAAGACACATTATAAACCATTCAGAAAATACAATTTGTAATTGAGAAAAGAAGGCTTGTTCTAAAAACCTTTAAATATCCTTTATAATATTTGAATAAACTATATTGTGTACTTCAAATAAGTTGACTTAAGTTACCATACCACAGTTGAATCCCAATGAATGTATTAGTAATTTGACAAGAAATATTAAGCTTGGATATAGATTTCTATAAACCAGGAATAAATGGAGATGGAGCTTTACAATTCTATGCTTGGATTGGAATTATGATGCTTGGATTGAGGAAAATATGTATCTGAGCTACACTCTACCAGGAGAGCACGTCTCAAAATCTTGCCAGGGTTTTTTTTCGGTGTTTTCCCACGTTCCTGTTTGCATTATGTTTTATGCTTGGTGGGTATATTGTAAGTTCAGCTTGTTCCATTGTTGCTGGATTATATTACAAACCAATGCCAACAGCAAAGCAACCAGAAAGTGACAAAACTGTGTCAAATATAGAGTGTTCAACACACAAACATTTGTTGTAATGAGAGGTTTCTTGAGTGTCAGATATTGGGCCATTATGTTTCTTTTAAAAAAAATCTGAATATTCTCTGGACAATTTCAGACCATTAGTTTAAATTATTTTAATGCCTTTACATTTTGTGTGGTTTTTCTCTGAAATTTTCTTTAAAGTGCTTTGTGTCTGCTTCCATTTACTGGCTCAAATATGAATTTTGCTGACTGCTGAGGTATGTTATTAGTGGCATACAAACAATCCATTCACATAATTTACTTCATGTATAACTTGGCCATGTTGTGGAGATGAAACCACAGGAATCTGAGGCTAGGAATAGAGTTTTCTGCAACAATCAAATGTAAATTGAATTTGAAATAAAAAATGTTTGTGACTTAACTCAAGTTAAACTACATCATGCAAAAAAAATAATGAATTCAAGTTAAAGGGCCTCAGTGTCTGCTGTATGTACTTGACAACTCTGGACTAAATATTTTCTTCAAATTTTATTTTATTGATCATTTTAGTTATATGTATTAACCAGCACGTACTTTTTTTAATTTAAAAATATTATAATATAGAGCAAAGGAAGAAAATGGTGCAGTTTGGTTCTGCATACAGAACCATACATAAGTAATTCATATAAATTAGTCCATACATCTCTATTGCATTAAATATTCATCTTGGAAGCATTCAATACTGTGTCTACCACCTTCAAAAAATAACATTTATGGACTGTGGCATGTGATTAACTATATCACTGAAACTAGCACCAAATTTAGAAAGAAACAATGAAGACCACTCTTCTCCATTACTTAAGCATAGATAAATGTCTGAGTACAAACTCATAACTATACAAGTGCTAGGTAATTTTTCTGGGACAACACACTGGGGGCATTTTTTGTCTCTCTACTGCCCCATTTGTGCCTAAAACTAGGCTAGTAGGAGGGCTGAAATCATGTGGAAAATAACACCACCAACTCACCGCTGGTTGTTCGCCTGTTTCGATTTTAGAGAGGACCTTGATTTGGACGGCCAGGGCTGCTGCCAGAAACAGGTGGGGGCTTAATGAATAAATGCTAATTGGGATCAGATGATGTAGTCAGGACAGTCTATGTCATTACTATCTACCAGTGCTTACAGTGGCTGTAGAATGTTATAAACTCTCAAGGGGCTTCTGGCAATTCACATTTTCTTCATGGGGCCTTTCTGGCAATTCCACTCTGGCAAGAGGAGGGGGAGGAGCAGCAAAAGCAAGAGGAAGGGGCAGACAGAGCTGCAAATAGAGGAGGCGTGCTTGCAGGAATCATTACCCTCAAGACAAAGTTTAGAGGCCCAGACGACATACCTGTAGTTCTTTGAGGAGCAATGCATAAGGAGGCTGCAGTTCTCTAGGGAGGCTATCATGGAGTTGTCACTTCCTGCAACAAGACCTGCAACCAACTAGCACAGCATTGCCTGTTGCAGTCAAAGGCCGCGATTTTCTGCTTGGAGCGGGAACATTAGTGGGCGGGTTCTGGTCCCGCTGCCGGCACCAGCTGGCCTGCTGACACAATTTTAGGTTAATTGGGCTAGTTAAGCCCGCCGTGTGCGTTACCCAACCTGATCACAAGGTGCGGGTCTGCTGAGCTGCTCTGCTGACCCGTTTGCAGCTGGTGTATTTAAGGGGGCCATTTCACAATTAGATCTCAGGTCGTTTCTGATGCTTCTGACTGCTGCTCCTCACCACGATGTCTGCAGAGAAACAAAAGGCAGCTCCCCGCTTCAACGAGGAATCCCTTCATGTTCTTGTGGAGGGAGTCAGAGGACGTCGGAAAGTCCTATAACCAGGTGATGGAAAAAGAAAACCTTCTCAGCAGAAAGGCAGCCTGACTGCAAATAGCTGAGGAGGTTAATGCCAGGTCAATGGTCAGACGCACCTGGGTCCAATGCAGGAAAAGGTTCAATGATCTCTTGTGCTCTGGAAAAGTGAGTATAAAAGCACACTTACCCTAATTCTGCTGTGCCTGTCATCACATCCCCATCACTCTGCATTACTAACCCTACTCCTGCACATCCTAACTCAAGCCAACATCCCTTGCACCATCACCCATCCCTCGCTCCCTATGTACAGATTCACTTCTCCATCTAACTATGCACCCCTCACACCCACCCTCAAGGTTATGCATGGACAACAACTACCAACTCAAAAGGAGGGAACTCCGTAATGGGAACCCACTCCATCACAGTCTCCCTCTAAACATTTATCCTACCCATTCTTTACACTCATTCCATCACTCTCACTGAAACTCCACTTATTTCCCTCATTGCAAGAAAAGAGAGCCCACAATAAGAGGTAGCGGGAGAGATCAGGAGGAGGACCACCATCCTTCTCACAGCTGACCAAAGTTGAGGAGGCCGCTCTGGACATTGTGGGATCAAGGGAACAACTCGAAGTGGGGGACGAAGAGATGGGCTCAGCTAAACAACCTGGTGACAGAATGCTTCTCCATCCATCTTATTTGGCTTTCATGAGTGACACATATGGCATCTGATGTCATTAGAAATTGAATGCTCATCATGTGCACAATGGGATGTGTCTGCAATCTACATATCATATGTCTAACTCAAGTCTTTACTCTCCCACAGGACCATCAAGGGCCCCCTTCCTTACTGTCCAGGAAGAAGAGCAGGAGGACTCCTCAGAGGATGCTGCATCCTCTGAGGGAACAGCATCAGCAGAAATGATCGCACCCAGCACCAGCAGCAGAGACGCACACCTTGGTGGGTCATGTGCGAGATAGAGTAGTGTTGTCACCTGGTGTATCACAACACTTGAGTGAGCAAGAGCAGATGGTGGAGACAGGGACAGCAGTGGAGAGTCCTCGTCGGAGGCCGCAGGATGCTCCTAGCTCTGCTCAGCTGCATGTAGACGCTGAGCCTCGGGGGCCATCCAGAAAGAGAGCGGTGGAGTTTCAGGAACAAGTACAGGAGTCTCTCTGACAGGGTTTGCAACCACGGTGACTGCGAATGTGCAGAGAATGGAGGAGGAGTCCATCTCAAACATGAGCAATGCCGTGGTGCTCGCAATGGCGAATGTAGGTCCCGCCAGGGAAAGGATGGCAACCTCCATGGAGGGCCTAAATCGCCAGACTCAAAATAACATGGTGACTCTTCTAAATAGATGGTCAGCTATGGAGGATAGATTGGCATCTATCGTGGAGATGAACCAGAGGTCCATGGATATCGATGTTATGAGGACTGTCAGTACAGAGACGGGTCCTCATAGCCCCACTGATGTGCAGTGAGGTGCTCTCCAGCTACTTGCTAGCAAAGAAGTGTGGGTGGCCCATGAGAGGGATGACGGTGGGAGGCGACATGCAAGTGGGGGCTCCTCTCCAAGCGCTCATACTTTCATCCCCTTGCCAATCCCTCGGTCAGAGACCCAGATGACTGCCGGAGCAGTGATAGCCGAGTCTGCCCCTGTGCAGCCGCAGGAGGAGCAGACTTTGGCGGGGCCTTCACAGGCTCCAAACCCAGAGGACGACCGCCAAAAGCGTCTAAGCAGACGCAGCAGGGAAGTGAGCAGGCTGTCTCTACATCTGCTGAAGCCACAGGGGTAGCACAACGTAGAAGCACGCGTAAGAGAAAGCTGACACATAAATAATCACAAGGGTACTCACTTGGGTGTTCTGCTAGAATTCAATGTTAAGTTTTTGTTCTTTTATTATGTTGGAATAAATTAATGTTGTATGAATGTTTGACATCGTTGCCATATGTGTGCTCACAATTTGAGGTGGCACAGTGAAGGGTGAGGGCGCCTTTTATGTCCAGCAATGCAGGTGACAGTGGATTATAGAGTTAACACCAAACACTTACAGCCTCAAGACAGAATGTGTCTCCCAAATCATGAAATCAGCAACCTCTGACATTTGAAATTGAGCAGATGTGCTGGTGCAGCTTTTAGACTGCAGTTGCAGCTGTGAAGTATCCAGCTCGTTGGTCCTCCCGACACACTTACCTGGCGTGATCTCTGAACATCGTGAAACCCGATTAAAATATTGGAAAATAGGAAAAGGCTGACAAAATAGTAGTTAACAAGCACTTAACAAGGAGTTAAGTGCCTTAAATCCCTTACCTGCCGCTTGGTGTTGGGTCTGTTGTGAAATTGCAGACCCGACACTCTTGAAACTCACACGGAGGTGGGTTCGTGGCGGGTTTCCGACCCGCCGTCAATCATTGCGACTTTAACAGCTGACCCGCCTCCGAACCCACCCTCTGAGCGCTGGCAAAACCGCGGCCCAAGTCACTGCAGCCCTGAACTAATTTGCCTCCGGCTACTTCCAGGCTGCCACAGGGGATATCAGCAACATCAGTCAATCTGCAGTTCATTCTTGCGTTAAGCAGGCGGTTGATGCCATGTTTGCTAGACCAAACACCATCATCACTTTTCCCTGTAAAATTCGCAATTATCGCGATTCGAAATAACGAGATAAAGCAGATTCGTTTCATCAGTTTTATTTCAACGAAATGCTGTCATGATTAAACAGGACACAGAAGCCTGTAAAATGGCCGCCACGCCTCGTGGCAGAAGCTTCCAGAATTTTCAGTGGGCAGACAAGATGGCGTTCGAATAAACATTTCAGTATAAGATTGGTTCATACGCAGCAAACACTGATAACGACATGATGCAACCTGTCTGCATTCGACACAATAGCAAGAGATAAGTGCTGGAATCGTTTTCCATGCACAAGTAAGGACCATTGTACTGGGCAATCGAAGGCCCATCCAGATACATCAATACGCAAATTCCCCACGGCTCTACAATGAGAGAGCCATTCTCGGGTGATTAAGTCAGTATTCAAGGAGGCCCCAAAACCAGTCAGGGAGACTCCAAGCTGGTTCGACAATGGGGAAAACATTAACGGGTAGTTGGCCAGTTTAAGGTGCTACCGAAACCCATTAAAGGAAAGAATCACCCCATACTGGGAATTTTGAGCGCCAAGATTTTACAAAGGATGAACATTAAGATTTGGGCGGGAGATAAGGGAACACAGCACTATAACTATAGTGAACAAATGTCCATCGGTCTCTTATCTTGCTGCTGGCTGCTGAACTCTCTTATTCCTCTGATCCTCCCGAGGCTGATTCGTTTGAACTGACTCTTGACGCGGGCTGAACTTTTATTCTCCTATGTTGGGTGGAGCTCAATTTGGAGCGAGCCGCCTCAACGAAGGCCAGTGACCGGGTACACCATCCCGAGGGTCGGTAAACGGTGTTCTGGACCCGAAGGCCCGAAGAGATGAGACAAGACAAGATGAGAAGAGAAGAAGAAGAATCCACGTGCCGCCGCGGTCAGTAAACCCTGACCGCGCCCGAAAATATATAGACCATTTTTGAACTCTACAGGTTACTGCATGAACTGGTCAAAGACTCTTCTTTGAATTCTACCGGTTAACTGGTGTCGGTCCAGAAAGACTTTTCTTTGAGTTCTACAGCCGGGCCCGAGCACTGTCGAGTTCTTCATGACAACGGGGAGCCCAGCCTGCTCGCCGGAGCAGAGAAGATAAACAAGTGGGGTACAGAGACCCCTTCCAACACGTGACGGTCAGGTGTTGCAGCGAAACAAGCCGAGTGCCTTACTTTAAAATTCTCCGAAGTATCACGAGTGGTGAGCATGTTTCCTCGATCCTACAAATCTAGATTAGTGTAGGTATTGATAGGGGAGGGTGATTTTATTAAGGATAAACATAATGTGTTCCCCTTTTTACGATGTGCCGTGCGTTCCTCATTACCCTAGACCAAGCTTTATGAATGTATGTATACTTGTGTAAAATTCGCAATTATCGCGATTCGAAATAACGAGATAAAGCAGATTCGTTTCATCAGTTTTATTTCAACGAAATGCTGTCATGATTAAACAGGACACAGAAGCCTGTAAAATGGCCGCCGCGCCTCGTGGCAGAAGCTTCCAGAATTTTCAGTGGGCAGACAAGATGGCGTTCGAATAAACATTTCAGTATAAGATTGGTTAATACGCAGCAAACACTGATAAAGACAGGATGCAACCTGTCTGCATTCGACACAATAGCAAGAGATAAGTGCTGGAATAATTTTCCATGCACAAGTAAGGACCATTGTAATGGGCAATCGAAGGCCCATCCAGACACAGCAATACACATATCAGTATTCGAGGAGGCCCCAAAACCAGTCAGGGAGACTCCTAGCTGGTTCGACAATGGGGAAAACATTAACGGATAGTTGGCCAGTTTAAGGTGCTACCGAAACCCATTAAAGGAAAGAATCGCCCCATGCTGGGAGTTTTGTGCACCAGTATTACACAAAGGACAAACATCAAGATGTGAGCGGGAGATAAGGGAACACAGCACTATAACTATAGTGAACAAATGTCCATCAAAGGCTTATTCTCTGGATTCAACTCATATCTCTGCTGACGCTTGACTCGGGCTGAACTCTTGACTGTTTTATCTCGCTGATGACTGCTGAACTTTTATTCTCCTATTCTGATCCTTGGGTATCGCTCTGCTGGACGAGCAGCCTTCTGTTTTTCTCTGGACTCTGTTGACTACGAGATGAGACGAGAAGAAGAGGAGAAGAATCCACGTACCACCACGGTCAGTAAACCCCGACCGCGCCCGAAAATACAAGAAAGAACTGCAGCGAAACGAGCCGAGTGCCTTACTTTAAAATTCTCCGAAGTATCACGAGTGGTGAGCATGTTTCCCGATCCTACAAATCTAGATTAGTGTAGGTATTGATAGGGGAGGGTAGTTTTATTAAGGATAAATATAATGTGTTCCCCTTTTTACGATGTGCCGTGCGTTCCTCATTACCCTAGACCAAGTTTTATGAATGTATGTATACTTGTACTGTCGTTAATTTGTGCCTATGACACGTACTTCATGATTTTGGACGCTATGCAATAAAGATTTCCATTTCGTACTATTCAACCGCGTCTATTTGAGTTTTCTCTGCATTACTGCTCTCGCACCTAAGTCCAGTGTTAGAACCGTAAGGGCGAGTGGGTCGAACCACTCACAGGTGCTTATTGCAACAAGGCTGGCCGGAGACCAGGGCAAGCAATAGTATTAGGCAACGAAGGCCTAACCCCGCACAAGCACCTACGACCGAACCCCTTACATCCCTTGGAGTGAGCATTTGCCTTTGTGGTAGCATTTCTCCCTCTGAGTCAGGATCATTCAAATCCCGCTCCGGACAATCCCGGCAAGTGGGGACCGGACCTTCGGCTCTAAATTCTGGGTTGATATCTAGTGGGCTATGTGTCGTAAGAATGAGCCTTACGCGTGGTGAACTTAAAGTAAGCTTTAATCAACTAAAAAGGTGCTACATACAAAAGAGGTCTTACTCTATGCCTCTCCAGGATCCGACTGATCAGCCCAGTATTTATCCTGGACTAATCACAGGAAGTGATGTAATAAAGTTCAAGTCACAGGAAGCTGTATTGTGTTACCACATTCTCCCCCCCCAAAAGATTAGGAGGCCGGGATGAAGTTCGAGTCACAGGAAGCTGTATTGTGTTACCTCATTCTCCCTCCATTTTGTAGCCGCTGGACGAGGGAGAGCCGCACCCGTTTGGGTTCTCGTAGCGGTAGAGGGCCCCTAGCCCGTTTACCCGCCGCGGGCCGTGGACCAGAGTCCGAGTGATCCAGCCCGCTCTGTGAGGGGTCAGGATGATCCTGACTGTGTACTGGTGCCCGAACGGGTGTCGGGCAGGGCTGTGGCAGATCCGTTTCCGAGCGTATGGTACGGGGTGGATCGTGGCTGCGCGTGCGAGCCCCGACGGGCTCATAGTCAGTCTGCCCCAGGTCGGCACGCTGGAGTGAGGTACCAGCCGGCGTCAGATCCAGATCGTGATGAGAGGCACCTGGCGAGCCCAGAGATGTGCCTGGTACAATATCATCCCCTGGTGTCCCTCTATGTTTCGGCGGGCAGGGAGCCAGATCCCGCAAGGACACGGTAGATTCCCGACCATCAGGATACCGAATATAGGCGTAGGTAGGGTTGACGTCAGTGAGCTCAACCTCATCTACCAGGGGGTCATTCTTAGACGCCCGAACATATCTTCGGAGTAGCACTGGTCCCGGTGCAGTCAGCCACGATGGGAGAGATATCCCATAGGATGAGCGACGCTGAAATCGGAAGAACCGTTCATGAGGCGTCGTATTTGTGGCGGTCGAAAGGAGGGACCGTGTGGAGTGTAATGCGTCTGGAAGTACTGCTTCCCATTGCTGGTTGGGTAGGCCCCGAGATCTCAAAGCCAGACGTACCGCATTCCAGATGATAGCGTTAAAACGCTCGACTTGCCCATTCCCGACCGGATGATAAGGCGTCGTTCTGCTGGCAGCAATACCCCGTTCCGAGAGATAGGCCTTGAGTTCTCCTGACATAAAAGAAGGGCCCCGATCCGAATGAACATAGGATGCCATGCCACAGAAAGCAAATACCTGCTCAAGGCAGCTGATAACCGTGGTCGTCAGCATATTGGGGCAGGGAAAGGCAAACGGAAAACGGGAATACTCATCGACCATGGTCAATAGATAAGTGTTGCGAGTTGAAGAGGGCAACGGCCCCTTAAAATCGATGCTAAGCCGTTGCATTGGCTGGGTCGCATGTATGAGTATACCACCCGAGGGGCGGAAAAACTGAGGTTTCAATTCCGCACAGACTCTGCAGTCCGAGCACATCTTCTTTACATCCCCGGTAGAGAATGGGAGATTTCGGGACCGCACGAAGTGTAGCATGCGAGTAACGCCCGGATGACACAACCCATCATGGATGTCTACGAGCGTAGAGGGTGCCATGGCGGAGCAGAATGCTCGTGTGAGGGTATCCGGAGCCACATTCTCCTTGCCAGGTCGATAGTGGATGGTGTAACCAAAAGAGGCCAATTCCAGCCGCCAAAGCTGGATTTTATTATTTTTAATTTTGGTCCGTTTTCGATTATCGAGCATGAAGGCGACCGATCGCTGGTCCGTGATTAAGGTAAAGTGCTGGCGAGCTAGGAGATGAGTCCACTTCCGTACTGCCTCTATGATGGCTGTAGCTTCTTTCTCGACTGGAGGATAATGTAGCTCAGCCCCTTGAAAAGTCCTGGACAAAAATGCCACCGGACGACCTTCCTGATTCAGAGTGGCCGAGATCGCCACCTCCGAGGCATCACACTCAACGACAAAAGGAAGACTCTCATCGATGGAGTGAAGAGCCGCTTTCTCCAACTGTTTTTTCAGGAGGTTAAAGGCTGCAACAGCCGCTGTTTCTAGTGGGAATGTGCTGACCTTCAGTAGAGGTTGGATTCGGTCCGAGAAGTTAGGAATCCATTTAGCATAGTATGCAAACAGGCCGAGGGCCCGGCGCAAGGAGGCCGGATTCTTAGGTGGCGGGAGTTCTTGGAGTGGGCGAAGCCTTTCAGGGTCAGGTTTAATGATGCCATTGCCCACACAATAGCCAAGGATGTTGATGGTTGGTTGTGACTCAATGGATTTAGCCGCATTTAATGTCAAATTACGGTGCTGGAGTGCATCCCAAAATCGTTGGAGATTGGCGTCATGTTCCTGCTGATTGCGACCTGCGACAGTAATATTGTCCAGATAAGGAAACGTATCCTTTAAGTCTTCCTGTTTGACCAGGTCATCCATTGCTCGCTGGAAGACAGCCACTCCATTAGTGACCCCAAAGGGGAGGCGACGAAATTGATACAGCCGTCCATTGGCTTCAAAGGCCGTATACTGCTTGTCTGAGACCTTCAAGGGTACCTGATGATAGGCACTTTTCAGATCATATGTTGAGAACACCGTGTACTCAGCCAGTTTATTAACCATATCATCGATGCGCGGCAATGGGTATGCGTCCAAGTCCGTATATTGATTGATGGTCTGTGAATAGTCAATGCACAGCCGTTTCTTGTGAGGTTGTAGAGGGTTCTTAACAATAACGACCTGGGCGCGCCATGGCGACGAACAAGGCTCGATGATATCCTCTGCTAAAAGCCGAGAAATCTCAGCCGCAATAAAAGACTGGTCTTCCTGACTGAAACGTCGTGACTTTGTTATAATCGGTTTGCATCGAGGAGGGATACTGGTAAACAGTGAGGGTTCATCCAGTGAAGCTGCTGACAATGCACAGAACGGTAATCGAGGTCGTATATTAGAAATAGTGAGTTCAGGTTTGGATCCGCCGAACTCAATGGTGAGCTTCTTATGCTGCTTTTGAAAATCTAGCCCTAAGATAAGATCACTACATAAGTCCTTGAGCACTGAAAGCCGGGTGGAGGGATACCTGTGACCATTAAGTGTTATTTCAACCATACAAAAGCCAGAAATTCTGGTATTAAGTGATGACTGAGCCATCGCAATTGCCTGGTCCGATGGGAAAACATGTAGCTTTAACTCTGCAACAATCTGTTCCCTAATGAAACTATCAGTGCTACCTGAGTCAATTAAGGCATCTAAAGTATGTCCATTAATTGATGCTTTTGTAGCTGCATGGAATAGGTTCTGAGGACAAGCAGCTGTAATTGGTGTCGTTGCACAAAGAGTGGCTGAAACTCTAGGTGTGTTTCTTCGAGAGAAAACCCGAGAGGAAGCACGATAGATTTTAGCCGGAACATCTTGATAGGCCCTTACCGGGGCAGTTCGGTAGGACTTAGCTTGATAAGCCCTTGTAGAGGCTCTTGATAGGCAAACCTTTGCAAAATGACCCTTTTTGTTGCAATGACTGCAAAACGCATTGCGAGCAGGGCAGAATTTCCGAGGGTGAAACTCATCACCACAAAAGAAGCATTTCTTAGATTGCCAAGAGGCTGCCACAGTGGGGTCATCATCCTCTTCATCAGTGAAGTCATCAGATTGATCGTCAGGGATAAAGTCCTCCCTAATAGAGTTCACCTGTGGCCTCTTAAATTGCCTGACTGTAGTTAAGGCAGCAGACCGAGGTCTGGGCACTGTATAAAGGTCTGCATTTCTTTTTGCCAGATCTCGAGAGCAAGCCATGTCATAAGCTCTCTGAAGCTCAAGTGTCTTACTTTCCAGTAGACGCTGGCGTATAAATGGGGAGGCAAGCCCGCAGATGAAAGCATCACGGATCATTTCTTCACGGTACAGCTCAGCTGAGGCCGCCTGAAAGTTACAGTCCATACTAAGTCTGCGAAGCTCTTGGAGGAATTTATCAATGGATTCCTCCGGCCCTTGTTGGGCTGTAGCTAGATGATGTCTGGCATAGACCTCATTCGGTGTCTTAGTATATAGTCTTTTAAGCGTCCGAATTGCCTCCTCGTAACTGCCCCATTTCTCGACATACTGAAATACATTCGGGGTGACACAGTTGATGAGTATGCGCAATTTTGAGTCATCATCAGCCTTGCAATATTCGAGAAAATTGTCAAACGTGCGATACCAGTGTTTCCACACCTTACCGGCTGCTGGGGTGTTTGGGTCCAAGTCAAGACGTGATGGTTTAAGGATGTTTTCCATGATGGGTGATTCCCTGGATCCTTAGTTCCGAGTTCGTCCAAAAAGTTTGAGTGCGAAGTTTTTCAAAGTTGATTAAATTGTCGTAAGAATGAGCCTTACGCGTGGTGAACTTAAAGTAAGCTTTAATCAACTAAAAAGGTGCTACATACAAAAGAGGTCTTACTCTATGCCTCTCCAGGATCCGACTGATCAGCCCAGTATTTATCCTGGACTAATCACAGGAAGTGATGTAATAAAGTTCAAGTCACAGGAAGCTGTATTGTGTTACCACACTATGTACGTCCGGTGGGTGTGGATGGCCCACCCTCATCGTATGGATTGTGGGAGCACACACCACCCTCCCGCTGGATAGGACTAACCACCCAAGCTGCTGGTACAAGGATGGTTACATCCATGGAATGAACGATCAGATCACGGCCCATCAAACTGTTAATCAGCCTGAGAATCCTTTCACTACTTCACACTATTCGCCATAGGGGAATATTATTGTTTCACACTCTGATGATTTCTGTTTCGTTGGTCATTAAGTACAATTATACGACAGGAACCAGTTTGAAACTGGTACCTTCCTAGAGTGACAAAGGATCATCAGACCAGAGTAATACTGCTTAGTGCCTGCCACTTTCTAACTTAGGAAATGGAGCTCAGCTCACTCGTTGGAGGGGGTCGAGAACAAAGGGTCAAAGATACAAAATTAAACGTGAGAGATTTAGAACAGAGCACAGGAAAAAATGTTTGCACGGAGCTTTGAAGCTGTGGAATAATTACTGGAGTTAGTTGTCGACGGGTTTGAACAGTCAAGCTTTTGGGTGCTATTTTTCAATGGAAAATATCACAAATCCTACCAGCAAAGATCTAAAGTAAAACTAACATTGTACCGATGTTAAAAGGAAAAAAATCTTCTGGTTTCAGCAAAGGAGCTCAGTGACTCATCAAAATTGGCATAATCCTATTCACGATGACAAAGGGTGTTGACATATCTATTTTACCACATTAAAATCCTTCATCAAAGGAGAATGCATTAAATCCAGGGATGATAAAATTACCAGCAGGAGTGCTACAAAACCTCTTAGTGAACACCCACACAGAGGTAGGTATTCAGAATTTGACCCTTGGAGAAGAGCAGAAGTATTTCTGCATCACATCCAAAATATATGTGTTCCTCATCAAACTCTTTGGATTGAAGAATGTTCGATATCCATCCTTCCAACTTACTTAATTTCCTGAAATATAAATTGTCAATTTAATTCACAAGATCATAGAACTTTACAGCACAGGAGAAGGCACTTCAGCCCACTGAGCCTGTGCCAGCTCTCTGAGTTATGCACTCAGTCCCATTCCCTTTCCCTATACCCGTTCAATTTTTTCCTTTTCAAATAGTTATCTATTTCCCATTTAAAAGCTATTATGGATTCTGCTTCCATTACTGTTTTTGGTAGGTCATTCCATGGCCCAACAAACCTCAGCGTAAAAATTCTCTTAAAGTCTTTCTTTATTCTTTTGGTGATGATCTTACATTTATGGGGCTCCAGTTACTGGCTCATCGACCAGTGGAAACAGCTTTCCCCGACTTACTTGTTCATCCTTGAGCTAAGATGGTTTGGGTCATAAACTTCTCCATGGCAACAATTCATACTGCTCCACATCAGAGAACAGAAGATTAACTTTTATTGTTTAGGATTGATTCGCCTAACAGATAATCTTCACTATATCCCTGCTTCCCCAGCCACACGAGTGAAACAGCAGACTATGTAGCAAAACCCAATCAATAAGGGTAAACTTCTCATTTAATTCTGAGATTCAAACGCTCAATTTTCTTGTCCAACACTGACATACACAGCACTGTAGCAGCACATCTTTATACACAATGCTTTTAGAAGAAAAACAAATGATTGTGTGACTTTAGACTAACAAAACTAAAACATTATTCTAAAAGGGTGCTGTGCAAGCAAATGTAATAATGTACCAACTGAGTTTTACTTTGCAATTTATTGCAAATTTTAATCAAAGTTTCCTTTAAAACACTTCTGCATGAAATGACACCATGGAATAATATTGTATGCATGCTTAAAGTGTTTGTCTGAAGTTTCTCTCTCTGCTATTTTGGTGGCGGCATTAGCCATTTAAAATAAATAGCAAAGAGAGGAATTTCAGAATACATTTGTGGGGGTAATTTTCCCAGCCCTGGGGAGGTGGGAATGGAGGCAGGACTGCCGGGAAAATAGCTGAAACTGGGAGCGGGTACCGACCCCGCTCCCAACCAGCCTCCGTGCCATCTTCCCGGGAGGCGGGTCCCCAAGTCGCGCAGGGACCTGTCTCCTCGAGGCAGGAAGGGGATTAGAGCAAATTAACTGCCTGTTAACATGTAGTTAACAGGCAGTTTTGAGGCTTTTCCCCATTTTACACCTGCAATTGCGGGCTTCCCGATGGCTGCGAACCTCGCCAGGGTCAGCGAGGCGAGTAGTGGGTTTGCGGGGGTGAGATGGGTCGAAATGCAAGTTGTAGAGGTAAGTGATGGGTGCAAGTGTGGACAGGTAAGTATGAGAGGTGAGTGTAAAGTGATGGAAAAAGTTTCCTTACCTTTGCTTCTTTCTGCAGGCTTCAACCTTTGAGGATCCGGAGGTGCCTCATTCTCAGATGCAGCAGCCATCTGCTTTCTGCTGAGGAGAGAGGTCTTGGTGAGCCTGTGTGCAAGGGCTCACCTTAGAACAGAGATTGCCAGTGTTTGACAGCTTCTCAAAGCTGTCAAACACTGACAATTCATCTGTCAAAAAAATTTCAACAGATGAAGCGTCATATGCTGACGTCATCTGTCACCGGCTTTCCCTTAATTGGCCGGTAACAAGGCCAATCAAGGGAATATAGCGTGGGTTCATCAGACGTCGCTGGGGGCGGGACTGAAACTCGGAAACCAGAAGTCCCACCTCCAGCACGTCTCCATTGAGAAAATCCTAAGTGTTTGTACATTAAAATTACTAGGATCAAAATGTAACAACTTTTAAACTGTGTTTTTGCTTTTGAACAATGTTATTCTAATTCAAATTAAATGTCACACAAAAGCTATTTTTAAACTGTGAACTTTATTAAAAATAGAGAGCAAAAATCATTGAGGTACACAGTGAACAGAAGTAGTCCCGAACAGAACACTATGGGATACTGCTACCTACTTCCAACCACTCTGAAAAACTGCCCTTAACAAAATACTAATACAAAAGCAAAGTACTGCGGATGCTGGAAAACTAAAATAAAAACAGAAAATGCTGGAAATACTGGCAAAAGTTCATCAGCCTGAAACATTAACGCTGTTTCTCTCTCCACAGATGCTGCCTGCTGAGTATTTCCAGCATTTTCTGTTTTTATTCCACAAAATACTGATATTCTTACCTGTTGCCTTTTCAGGATTGTTGCACATGAAGCACTGCCAGACTCCTGCTTCCTCACTGTAGCCAAACAGGTCAAAAAACCTCACTTCTTCAAGATGCATCTGCAGACTGTTCAGATCCTGTTCAAATATTAATATTAAAGTTTATTATGCTTAAGTCCTTGTTCATAAAAAAAAACCCAAAGATATTGATAGTTTTGGTTTTGGCTCACTGAGAAACTCAGCTTGTTAGCTCAGGAATTACTTGAAGAATTCAGATTATTCTATTATTTTTCTTTTTGAGAAGGTAAGCATTCATTTTTTCTTGCCATATCCTGGTTTTCCCCAACAAGAGTTGACAAGATTGGCAAAATGCTCCAAGGTCTAAACTGATGCTGTGAATTGGCTGCTGGAAGATGTGCAACAATGGTCTAGGGAAAACACTCTGTCACCATAGATGTTTTTTGTTCCCTCTTGTTTTGCTTCCAAACACCATTACATCTTATTGTAAACATTGTTGCAACTCAAACAGCACTTAGAGGATCAATGAATTTTAAGAGTTGCTACCTCGATATAACATTAAACAACTCTCTTTAAAGGTAAGATACAGAAAATTAAAAACTGAAATTTAGGCCGTGAATTTAATTGAGGAGACGGGATGGGGGCGGGGCAGCTGGTTTCCGGGTTCTGGTCCCGCTCCCAGCTGCATCCGCTCTGCAGACATGATTTTCCCTTGATTGGCCTGGTTAAGCCTGCCCTGCGGGCTTACCGGCCAATTAACAGGAAAGGGTCTGATGACGTCATTTGATGACACATCATCAGCCGGTTTCCTTAAAGGGACCACGTACACATGGGGCTGGATTTTCATTGACCCGTGGAGGCGGGTTTGAAGGCGTGGGGGGAGGTTAAAATTGCAAAAACTGGCGGGCGGGCACAAGTCCGCCTCCACGCAATTTTCATTAAATCGTGTCTGCTGGTCCCGACTGCATCCCGCCTCTAAGAGGCGGGATAAGCTGTTAAGGCCCTTAACAAGCACTAAATTGCCTCTATAATGCCATTTTGAAAGGCCTTTGTGATTTTAACCCTTGTTTTACGTGAAGCACGCCTGTTCTGAACCACGATTGTGAAACCTGGTGGGGAGCATGGCTGGCTATGGGGATGCATATATGGATGGCTATGTGGATGGATGTATATAGATGGAGAGGAGACATATCTGGGAGCAGACTTAGGGCTGCTGCTGCTCATTTTGCAGGTCCTCTCACAGCAAAGGCCAGGCAGTCTTTGAAGACCTTCAATGCAACAGCAATGATGACATCATCAAAGGCAACTTTCAGACTGAAAACACTAATTGGTTCATGGGTTCCCACATGCTGGAACTCAATTGCCCAGTTAGGTGAAAATTGCATCAATCTTCCACACCCAATTGCAGTCGGGTGGATAACACGAAAAGTGTATGACACGACCCCAACCCGCCCCAGTATCAAAATCCAGCCCATGGAGTTTGACAGTTGTTCTGTCAGTGTTTGCAGCACCTCAATGCTGTCAGATTTTACACTTACATGTTAATCCATTCAAGAGATGGTTGGAGCTGGAAAAGTGTACTCTACTTTCCATTTGTTCCCATTTGTTTTACAGAACTAAGTTTTTACTTTGAATAATCTAAAGCTGCAATTCATTCCAATTATAAAAATTGGCATATCATCTTATTTTTGAATATACAACTATCAAATGTCTAATAAATCCCACTTTACTTTAAAAATATCCCATTGAGCTTTATAGGTTGTTCTTTGATGTAAGTGACTCAAGGACAATTTTGTGTTATTTTGGATCGAAATTTTGGATCAAAACAACAAAATACGAATTCAGGATAACAGCAATTTACTATTCTGTTCCTTGTCCAGTTTTATGGCAACATTTTCGCCTGACAATGTATACTACTCTTTACCTTAGTGGGTAGACAAGTCACTTACATCCTATCGAGTACCAATACCACCATGAAACTGGTGATAGAGATGCAAGAGAAAAACACATGTTGACTTGTCCACTAACATGCCATTTTCATCACTCAATTCTCTTCAGTTTTTTTAAGAAAGACTGGTGTGGTAACACAATACAGCTTCCTGTGACTCGAACTTTATTGCATCACTTCCTGTGATTAGTCCAGGATAAATACTGGACTGATCAGTTGGATCCTGGAGAGGCATAGAGTAAGACCTCTTTTGTATGTAGCACCTTTTTAGTTGATTAAAGCTTACTTTAAGTTCACCACGCATAAGGCTCATTCTTACGACAATTTAATCAACTTTGAAAAACTTCGCACTCAAACTTTTTGGACGAACTCGGAACTAAGGATCCAGGGAATCACCCATCATGGAAAACATCCTTAAACCATCGTGTCTTGACTTGGACCCAAACACCCCAGCAGCCGGTAAGGTGTGGAAACACTGGTATCGCACGTTTGACAATTTTCTTGAATATTGCAAGGCTGATGATGACTCAAAGTTGTGTCACCCCAAATGTATTTCAGTATGTGGAGGAATGGGGCAGTTACGAGGAGGCAATTCGGACGCTTAAGAGACTATATACTAAGACACCGAATGAGGTCTATGCCAGACATCTACTAGCTACAGCCCAACAAGGGCCGGAGGAATCCACTGATAAATTCCTCCAAGAGCTTCGCAGACTTAGTATGGACTGTAACTTTCAGGCGGCCTCAGCTGAGCTGTACCGTGAAGAAATGATCCGTGATGCTTTCATCTGCGGGCTTGCCTCCCATTTATACACCAGCGTCTACTGGAAAGTAAGACACTTGAGCTTCAGAAAGCTTATGACATGGCTTGCTCTCGAGATCTGGCAAAAAGAAATGCAGACCTTTATACAGTGCCCAGACCTCGGTCTGCTGCCTTAACTACAGTCAGGCAATTTAAGAGGCCACAGGTGAACTCTATTAGGGAGGCCTTTATCCCTGACGATCAATCTGATGACTTCACTGATGAAGAGGATGATGACCCCACTGTGGCAGCCTCTTGGCAATCTAAGAAATGCTTCTTTTGTGGTGATGAGTTTCACCCTCGGAAATTCTGCCCTGCTCGCAATGCGTTTTGCAGTCATTGCAACAAAAAGGGTCATTTTGCAAAGGTTTGCCTATCAAGAGCCTCTACGAGGGCTTATCAAGCTAAGTCCTACCGAACTGCCCCGGTAAGGGCCTATCAAGATGTTCCGGCTAAAATCTATCGTGCTTCCTCTTGGGTTTCCTCTCGAAGAAACACACCTAGAATTTCAGCCACTCTTTGTGCAACGACACCAATTACAGCTGCTTGTCCTCAGAACCTATTCCATGCAGCTACAAAAGCATCAATTAATGGACATACTTTAGATGCCTTAATTGACTCCGGTAGCACTGATAGTTTCATTAGGGAACAGATTGTTGCAGAGTTAAAGCTACATGTTTTCCCATCGGACCAGGCAATTGCGATGGCTTAGTCATCACTTAATACCAGAATTTCTGGCTTTTGTATGGTTGAAATAACACTTAATGGTCACAGGTATCCCTCCACCCGGCTTTCGGTGCTCAAGGACTTATGTAGTGATCTTATCTTAGGGCTGGATTTTCAAAAGCAGCATAAGAAGCTCACCATTGAGTTCGGCGGATCCAAACCTGAACTCACTATTTCTAATATACTACCTCGATTACCGTTCTGTGCATTGTCAGCAGCTTCACTGGATGAACCCTCACTGTTTACCAGTATCCCTCCTCGATGCAAACCGATTATAACAAAGTCACGACGTTTCAGTCAGGAAGACCAGTCTTTTATTGCGGCTGAGATTTCTCGGCTTTTAGCAGAGGATATCATCGAGCCTTGTTCGTCGCCATGGCGCGCCCAGGTCGTTCTTGTTAAGAACCCTCTACAACCTCACAAGAAACGGCTGTGCATTGACTATTCACAGACCATCAATCAATATACGGACTTGGACGCATACCCATTGCCGCGCATCAATGATATGGTTAATAAACTGGCTGAGTACACGGTGTTCTCAACATATGATCTGAAAAGTGCCTATCATCAGGTACCCTTGAAGGTCTCAGACAAGCAGTATACGGCCTTTGAAGCCAATGGACGGCTGTATCAATTTCGTCGCCTCCCCTTTGGGGTCACTAATGGAGTGGCTGTCTTCCAGCGAGCAATGGATGACCTGGTCAAACAGGAAGACTTGAAGGATACGTTTCCTTATCTGGACAATATTACTGTCGCAGGTCGCAATCAGCGGGAACATGACGCCAATCTCCAACGATTTTGGGATGCACTCCAGCACCGTAATTTGACATTAAATGTGGCTAAATCCATTGAGTCACAACCAACCATCAACATCCTTGGCTATTGTGTGGGCAATGGCATCATTAAACCTGACCCTGAAAGGCTTCGCCCACTCCAAGAACTCCCGCCACCTAAGAATCCGGCCTCCTTGCGCCGGGCCCTCGGCCTGTTTGCATACTATGCTAAATGGATTCCTAACTTTTCGGACCGAATCCAACCTCTACTGAAGGCCAGCACATTCCCACTAGACACAGCGGCTGTTGCAGCCTTTAACCTCCTGAAAAAACAGTTGGAGAAAGCGGCTCTTCACTCCATCGATGAGAGTCTTCCTTTTGTTGTTGAGTGTGATGCCTCGGAGGTGGCGATCTCGGCCACTCTGAATCAGGAAGGTCGTCCGGTGGCATTTTTGTCCAGGACTTTTCAAGGGGCTGAGCTACATTATCCTCCAGTCGAGAAAGAAGCTACAGCCATCATAGAGGCAGTACGGAAGTGGAGTCATCTCCTAGCTCGCCAGCACTTTACCTTAATCACGGACCAGCGATCGGTCGCCTTCATGCTCGATAATCGAAAACGGACCAAAATTAAAAATAACAAAATCCAGCTTTGGCGGCTGGAATTGGCCTCTTTTGGTTACACCATCCACTATCGACCTGGCAAGGAGAATGTGGCTCCGGATACCCTCACACGAGCATTCTGCTCCGCCATGGCACCCTCTACGCTCGTAGACATCCATGATGGGTTGTGTCATCCGGGCGTTACTCGCATGCTACACTTCGTGCGGTCCCGAAATCTCCCATTCTCTACCGGGGATGTAAAGAAGATGTGCTTGGACTGCAGAGTCTGTGCGGAATTGAAACCTCAGTTTTTCCGCCCCTCGGGTGGTATACTCATACATGCGACCCAGCCAATGCAACGGCTTAGCATCGATTTTAAGGGGCCATTGCCCTCTTCAACTCGCAACACTTATCTATTGACCATGGTCGATGAGTATTCCCGTTTTCCGTTTGCCTTTCCCTGCCCCAATATGCTGACGACCACGGTTATCAGCTGCCTTGAGCAGGTATTTGCTTTCTATGGCATGGCATCCTATGTTCATTCGGATCGGGGCCCTTCTTTTATGTCAGGAGAACTCAAGGCCTATCTCTCGGAACGGGGTATTGCTGCCAGCAAAACGACGCCTTATCATCCGGTCGGGAATGGGCAAGTCGAGCGTTATAACGCTATCATCTGGAATGCGGTACGTCTGGCTTTGAGATCTCGGGGCCTACCCAACCAGCAATGGGAAGCAGTACTTCAAGACGCATTACACTCCACACGGTCCCTCCTTTCGACCGCCACAAATACGACGCCTCATGAACGGTTCTTCCGATTTCAGCGTCGCTCATCCTATGGGATATCTCTCCCGTCGTGGCTGACTGCACCAGGACCAGTGCTACTCCGAAGATATGTCCGGGCGTCTAAGAATGACCCCCTGGTAGATGAGGTTGAGCTCACTGACGTCAACCCTACCTACGCCTATATTCGGTATCCTGACGGTCGGGAATCTACCGTGTCATTGCGGGATCTGGCTCCCTGCCCGCCGAAACATAGAGGGACACCAGGGGATGATATTGTACCAGGCACATCTCTGGGCTCACCAGGTGCCTCTCATCACGATCTGGATCTGACGCCGGCTGGTACCTCACTCCAGCGTGCCAACCTGGGGCAGACTGACTATGAGCCCGTCGGGGCTCGCACGCGCAGCCACGATCCACCCCGTACCGTACGCTCGGAAACGGATCTGCCACAGCCCTGCCCGACACCCGTTCGGGCACCAGTACACAGTCAGGATCGTCCTGACCCCTCACAGAGCGGGCTGGATCACTCGGACTCTGGTCCACGGCCCACGGCGGGTAAACGGGCTAGGGGCCCTCTACCGCTACGAGAACCCAAACGGGTGCGGCTCTCCCTCGTCCAGCGGCTACGAAATGGAGGGAGCATCCCGGCCTCCTAATCTTTTGGGGGGGGAGAATGTGGTAACACAATACAGCTTCCTGTGACTCGAACTTTATTGCATCACTTCCTGTGATTAGTCCAGGATAAATACTGGACTGATCAGTTGGA
Organism: Squalus acanthias; assembly: GCA_030390025.1. NCBI lineage: Eukaryota > Metazoa > Chordata > Chondrichthyes > Squaliformes > Squalidae > Squalus > Squalus acanthias. The sequence continues at coordinate 46,756,181 of CM059429.1, forward strand.
TCCTGGAGAGGCATAGAGTAAGACCTCTTTTGTATGTAGCACCTTTTTAGTTGATTAAAGCTTACTTTAAGTTCACCACGCGTAAGGCTCATTCTTACGACAACTGGCATTTATACAGCACCTTTCATGACCTCAGGACATCTCAAAGCACTTTACAGACAATGAAGTACTTTTATAAAGTGTAGTCACTGTTGTAATGTAGGAAACATGGAAGCCAATTTGCACACATCAAGGTCCCACAAACAGCAGTGTGATAATGACCAGACAATGGCCCGTAATTTGTGGTCAGCAGTGAAGCGAAGGTGCTCGGCGCTGACCTCACAGAAAGCTGCCCACAGAGATCTCGCGATCTCTGTGGCGAAAACTTGAGGTTTCTTGACGTGTAATTGATTGTAGCACAGTGAATAGGGGATTCCAAGTGAAATGCAGCAGTGACATCATCAAGCTGTCTAAGCAGCCAAACACACTGAAAAATTCTCAGACAGCAAACCAGGAAATAAAAATCAGCTTTTGTCCTTAATTTTTAAAAATGTTAAGGAGAGCGAAATAAAGATTGGGACTTTCACATGGGAATAAAATAGAAGCTAAAATACCATGAACAAATTAAAAAAAAAATTTTTATTGTAATTTTTATCATAATGGAGAAATGTGATACTTCACAAATATAAAAATTAGTTTTGCATGGCCAGAACTGTTGTTTAGCAGTCGATACACGTTAAAACCCCTGTTACACCTATTCCAACAAGGCTTAACATTTAATGGGCTATTTATCAGCGATATTAGCGTGGAAAAGCTCAAGTTTTCATCAGTTTCACTGATTTCATGGATTGCCAACATTTGGGAGGAGGGATCCACAATACAGCCAACAACAACAACAACTTGTATTTATATAGCGCCTTTAACATAGTAAAACATCCCAAGGTGCTTCACAGGAGTATTTTAAGACAAAAAATTTGACACCGAGCCACTTAAGGATAAATTAGGGCAGGTGACCAAAAGCTTGGTCAAAGAGGTAGGTTTTAAGGAGCGTCTTAAAGGAGCAAAGAGAGGTAGTGAGGCGGAGAGGTTTAGGCAGGGAATTCCAGAGCTTAGGGCCTAGGCAACAGAAGGCACGGCCACCAATGGTTGAGCGATTATAATCAGGGATGCTCAAGAGGGCAGAATTAGAGGAGCGCAGATATCTCGGGGGTTGTGGGGCTGAAGAAGATTACAGAGATAGGAAGGGGCAGTGTTGGAACAGTGAATGACTGACCGCAACTTCAGAATTTCCGCATTTAGATATGCATGCGCTACATCCTTAAGTTATGGTCAGTTTCAGAAGTGTAATAACAGCGAACGCTGATAGTTTGCTGTCATTACCCACCACAAAATCCGGGCCATTCTGTTTTAGTGAAGTTGGTTGAGGGATAAATATTGGCCAGGACACCAGGGAGAACTGGTGCTCTTCTTCGATTAGTGTCATGGGATCTTTTACATCCATCTAAGAGGTCAGACGGGGCCTCGGTTTAATCCGAAAGACAGCACTTCTGACAGTACATCACTCCCTCAGTACTGCACTGAGTGTCAGCCTAGATCTGTGTTCATGCCTCTGGAGTGGAACATGAACCTACAACCTTTTGATTCAGAGATGATATTGCTACCGCTGAGCCATGACACACTATCTATGTACCACCATTAGAGTAGAATTTGCAATGAAGCAGTAACCACATCAGCTTTAAAACTAATAAAATTTGTACTGAATTAATTTGTCTCAATCACTATAATTTGGATTCTATTTAGATTGGAGGTCAGCTTTGTTAATATCTGGAGCTCAGTTACTCCCTGGATTTCAGGTCATGTGCCCACCGCCATACATGCTAAACTGGTGGTGAATCCCAAAATGTGAGATGGCAGTGGCAATTGGCACCGCAGACAGAAGTTTGATTTCTCTATTGGCTCCAAATTGGAGTTATAATCTTCTGCAGGATTTTTTTTTTGGCAGTTTTAAGCTTGTTAAAGTGAATTAAGGTTGGTATGTTGTATTACTGGCAGTCTTCGCTGCTAAATTCCACTTAAATACTCCCATTGCGGTTTGCCATTAATTTGAATCGGAGTAAAAGTAATGGCAGTACAGCAAATGCTGAAAAGTTTACACAGTGAGCAGCATTGTCAGAGTTTGTATTTAGTGCAGAAGGCAAGGGACTAGGAGGGAGTGCAGACTCCACAGAGCTTTTATAGCCACTGGCATCAGATACCCACAGAAATGTATCTGCCAACTCAGGAGTAACTCCTGTATATGACTGCAGAACAGTGTATGCAAAATCTACAGTTACTCAAAACTTTATGGTCCTTTCAAGGTGCTCAAGCAAAATTGACAGGAATCAGCACTGATGCATGCAAAATGCCACCAAGACTCTCTAAGGCAAGCACCAAAGTATGTGCACTTTGGCACTGCGACATAGCAGCAATGATCCAGGCAGCAAGGCTTCTTTGATATTGACAGTTTCCCAAGGGAACAGATATCATTGATTGTGCACACGCACCTACTGAGGCTCCATCAGACGTAGCTGTCAATGCGTGGACAGTATGTGATGCCAACATGAGCATTCTCCACATTAATGCAGGTATCTTGGGAGCTGCCATGTCCTTTACATCCTGTGACAGCCCAATATTGAAGATCTGCTCCAGAGAGATAACAGGCTAGAAGGATATTGACTGGGGATTCTGGCTGCCCTCTTTGACCTTGCTCTGACAACCAATAGGACTGAGGAGCATTATAACGAGGCCCATGTCAAACCAGAGTGCTTATTAGTAGTGTTTTAGAAGTTTGAAATATGTAGCCTGAATCACTTGGGGTTGCCTTGCAGTACACCCCAGATCATAGAATCATAGAAACATAGAAAAATAGGAGCAGGAGTAGGCCATTCGGCCCTTCGAGCCTGCTCCGCCATTCAATATGATCATGGCTGATCCGCTATCTCAATACCATATTCCCGCTCTCTCCCCATACCCCTTGATGCCTTTTTTGTCCAGAGTAATAGAATCATAGAATGGTTACAGCACGGAAGAAGGCCATTCGGCCCATCGAGCCCGTGCCGGCTATCTGCAAGAGCACTTCAGCTAGTCCCATTCCCCGCCCTTTCCCCATAGCCCTGCAAATTTTTTTCCTTCAGGTACTTATCCAACTCCCTTTTGAAAGCCGGGATTGAGTCTGCCTCCACCACCCTTTCAGGCATTGCATTCCAGATCTTAATCACTCGCTGAGTAAAAATGTTTTTCCTCATGTCGCCTTTGGTTCTTCTGCCAATCACCTTAAATCTGTGTCCTCTGGTTCTTGACCCCTCTGCCAATGGGAACAGTTTCTCTCTATCTACTCTGTCCAGACCCCTCATGATTTTGAACACCTCTATCAAATCTCCTCTCAATCTTCTCTGCTCGAAGGAGAACAGCTTCTCCAGTCTATCCACGTAACTGAAGTCCCTCATCCCTGGAATCATTCTCGTAAATCTTTTCTGCACCATCTCTAAGGCTTTCACATCCTCCTAAAGTGCGATGCCCAGAATTGGACACAATACTACAGTTGAGGCCGAACTAGTGTTTTATAAAGGTTCATCATAATTTCCACACTCTTAATAACTTTCCTTTCTGTTAATCCTTTGAAATGCTGATGTTACCTTGCAGGAAAGCTCTGCATATAAATTTGCCTTGGGCAGTAGTGCAGAATGGGGGATAGCGAATCAGTAGCCCATTTTACATTCTGCCCGATATCCATTTCCATTGACCTCAATGGAAAAGAAAATTGGGCGCAGTGTAAAACAGGCTGTTAATTCACTCTTGTCCATTCTGCACTACCACCCAAGACAAATTTATACCCCTTACAGTCCATCGCTGGAGCTGATGGCTGATCTAATGATAAAAGTGAGATAACACTGGTCTCATGCCTGCTGGTAGGGAGCAATTAATCCTGGTGTCTGTGAGGGTGAACACGTCCATTTTTCTCACCCATGAAACCAGCATACAAGGCATCATAAATGGTGACATTAGAGAAGTGGAGGTATTGGTTTATGTTACAGGAAAATAGGAGAAACACAAAATGCTTGAAGTACAATGCTTTTCATGTAAAGCGTCACCCTGTACTCACCTTGTATGGTGTGTATTTCTTCTTGTGGGTGTTCTACCTCTCCCTCTCCATGTAACTATTTCTTCGCTCAAGATGTATCTGCAGACAATGCCACATTTGCTGCAGCCTCAGGGCTGCCAGATGGAGGCAGCTTGCTATATGCAAGTAATCTGAATAACCCTGTACCAATCTGGTGTGAAATGTTGTTTCCCTCCTTGCAAATATTTGGAGTTAAGTTAACTCTGTAGTTGCCCAGAGCACTCACCAACAGGAGTGCCAATTGTGGCATCCCATGTGCGCACACTGCTTTGCAAACCAAAGGACAGGATCTCAAACAATGCTTGGAGCTGCATTATAAGTGATGTTTGCAGTTGAACAATCATAGAATCATACAACCATAGAAATTTACAGCACAGAAGGAGGCCATTCGGCCCATCATGTCTGTGCTGGCCGAAAAAGAGCTATCCAGCCTAATCCCACTTTCCAGCTCTTGGTCTGTAGCCTTGTAGGTTACAGCACTTCAATTGCATATCCAAGTACTTTTTAAATGCAATGAGGGTTTCTGCCTCTACCACCCTTTCAGGCAGAGAGTTTCAGACCCCCACCACCCTCTGGGTGAAAAAAGTTCTCCTCAACTTCCCTCTAAACCTCCGACCAATTACTTTAAATTTATGCCCCCTGGTTATTGACTTCTCTGCTAGGGGAAATAGGTCCTTCCTATCCACTCTATCTAGGCTCCTCATAATTTTATACACCTCAATTAAGTCTCCCCATAGTTGCCACTGTTCCAAAGAAAACAACCCCAGCCTATCCAATCTTTCCTCATAGCTACAGTTCTCCAGCCCTGGCAACATCCTCATAAATCTCCTCTGTACCCCCTCTAGTGTAATCACATCTTTCCTGTAATGTGGTGACCAGAACTGTACACAGTACTCTAGCTGTGGCTTAACTAGTGCTTTATACAGTTCTAGCATAACCTCTCTGCTCTTATATTCTATGCCTCGGCTGATAAAGTGAAGTATCCCGTATGCCTTCTTAACCTGGACACTACCTTCAGGGATCTGTGGACATGCACTCCAAGGTCCCTCTGTTCCACTACATTTCTCAGTATCCTACCATTTATTGTGTATTCCCTTGCCTTGTTAGCCCTCCCCAAATGCATTACCTCACACTTCTCCAGAATGAATTCCATTTGCCACTTATTTGCCCACCTGACCAGTCCATTGATACCTACAGCCATCTTCCTCACTATAACCACATGGCCAATTTTTGTATCATCTACAAACTTCTTAATCATGCCCCCTACATTGAAGTCTAAATCATTGATATATACCACAAAAAGCAAGGGACCTAGTACTGAGCCCTGTGGAACCCCACTGGAAACAGCCTTCCAGTCACAAAAACACCTGTCGACCATTACCCTTTGCTTCTTGCCACTGAGCCAATTTTGGATCCAACTTGCCACTTTCCCTTGGATCCCATGGGCTTTTACTTTTTTGACCAACCTGCCACGTGGGACCTTGTCAAAGGCCTTGCTAAAATCCATGTAGACTACATCAAATGCACTACCCTCATCGATCCTTCTCGTTACCTCCTCAAAAAATGCAATCAAATTAGTCAGACACGACCTTCCCTTAACAAATCTATGCTGACTGTCCTTGATTAAGCTGTGACTTTCTAAATGAAGATTTATAATGTCCCTCAGAATTTTTTCCAATAATTTTCCCACTACCGAAGTTAGGTTGACTGGCCTGTAATGACTCGGTCTATTCCTTTCTCCCTTTTTAAACATTTGCACAATGTTAGCTGTCCTCCAGCCCGCTGGCACCACGCCTGTAGCTAGAGGGATTGGAAAATGATGTCAGAGCCTCCGCTATTTCCTCCCTTGCCGCTCTTAACAGCCTGGGATACATTTCACCCGGGCCTGGTGATTTATCTACTTGCAAAGATGCTAAACCTCTTAATACTTCCTCTCTCTCTATATTTATCCCATCTAATAGTTCACACTCCTCCTTCTTAACTACAATGTCTGCATCGTCCCTCTCTTCTGTGAAGACAGATGCAAAGTATTCATTAAGAACCATACCCACGTCTTCTGCCTCCACACATAGGCTACCTTTTTGGTCTCTAATAGGCCCTACTCTTCCCTTAGTTATTCTCTTGCTCTTTTATGTATTTATAAAATATCTTTGGGTTTTTCTTGCCCATATTTTTTATGCCCTCTCTTTGCTTTCCTAATTTCCTTTTTAATTTCACCCCTGCACTTTCTATACTCCTCTAGGCTTCTGAAGTAATTATCTCTCGGTTTCTGACAAAAGCTTCCCTTTTTTTTGCCTTATCCTACCCTGTATGCTCCTTGACATCCAGGGGGCTCTAGATTTGGGAGTCCCAACCTTTTTCTTCGTGGGAATGTATTTGCTCTGGACCCTCACCATCTCCTCCTTGAATGCCTCCCCCTGCTCTGACACTGATTTACCGTCAAGTAGCTGTTTGCAGACCACTTTTGCTAAATCGCATCTCAGCTTAGTAAAATTGGCCTTTCCCCAATCTTTGTTCTTTTCCATAACTGCTAAATCTAACTGAATTATGATCATTACCACCAAAATGCTCTCCCACTGATACCCCTTCCTCCTGCCCAGCTTCATTCCCTAAAGCTAAGTCCAGAACTGCTCCCTCTCTTGTTGGGCTTGTTACGTACTGGCTAAAAAAGTGTTCCTGAATGCATTTTTCCAAATTCTGTGCCCTCTATTCCTTTTACACTAATTCTATCCCAATTAATATTAGGGTAGTTGAAATCCCCTACTATTACTGCCCTATTGTTTTTGCACTTCAGAAATTTGCCTACATATTTGCTCTTCTATTTCCCTCTGACTGAAAATTATATTTACTTTTATTACCAGATTTCTTTTAAACTAAATTTGAATTCTCAATCTGCCATGGTGGGATTTGAAGTCACATTCTTCTGGGTTATTAGTCCAGGCCTCTGGATTACTAGTCCAGTAATATAACCATTACACTACTGTACCCTTGCATTACAAGGTCTTGCATTTCCTCCCTGAGGCCCTCCACTCTATCCTCCAAATAATTAAAGCTGGCCTTGACAGCTTCTTGCAATTTGGCACTCAAGGTATCCAGAATAACAGCATATGCAGGCATTACACTTGAACACACTGTAGCTATGCCCCAGAGGCTGTGGGTGCAATGTCCACCATGTCAACATGAATTTGGGAAAACTACTGCTTCATGATTCTAGTTAGTTGGCCTATATTAATGGATATCTGTACTTCTGCACAGCACCAAGGCTTGCATTTAAATTGTGCTCTTTGGAGCTGAGTGACCCTTTTGGAATCACATGTTACAGTATCCTCCGTTCCAAAGGGATCTGCACAGAGATCTCCAACCCTAAGCAACACAGGAGTGGCAAATGGCTTAAATCTCTGTAAAGAGCCTACTGCCCTCTCTACAAATTGCCCTGGGTCCAGCCCTGATCTTGTGGTGTTCTGCCATCGTTCAGTAAAGTGTGTTCTTACTGAGAAAGTGAGGTGATGGTGTTCCTAGCACTATGGGAAGTGCTCTGTGAAGCTGACTGAACATGTGTGGATGTGCTTGTATGGTCAGTCCCATCCTCCTATGTCACTGGGTGCTGCGTACATCTGTCAAAGAACAAAGGTGGAAAATAACCTGTGGCAATTATGGTCATGGCAATACCATTGATGCAGAAAGGAGGCCAGCTTCTGAAAGGCGAATACACCTACCATCCTTTTATCAGATACCATTGATGTACAAAAACACACATCTTTATGATTGCAGACCCTGCCACTCTGGAGGGCCAATTTCAGTGAGCATTGCAGGCCCAATAAAGTTGAACATGCACTCTTTCCAGAGCTACAGGGGTTTCACAAGGAAAGGCCACCACTAGTTTAGGGTGACCATATTTTCTAAAACCAAATTTGGGGGCACACAGGGTGGGAGCACAGCAAAGTAGCCAGGATGGAAAATGTAGGTTGCGCAGTGTAGCGAGGCAATTTTTTTTAGCAGCCTATCTTTTAACAGTTAGACTACAAATGCAAAACAAATGTGCATATAATTACTGCGGATGTGACGTCACACTATTCAGACACCGTTCATAAATAATACAGCAACACTGTTTGGTTTTGCAGGGCCTTTGATCTCCCTAAAGTTGCCCTTGACTCTCGGCTGCTAACACTGCTGCAGGCTCTTGCTGACACCTGTCCTTTTGTCTCTGCTGCGCTCGAGTGTTGCAAACTGATTTTTAAAAAAAACATCATATATTAATGGAATCATTGGGTGTAACCTTCACCAACGAACCAATCGGCTTCCGAATTGCGACCATTTTGAATTGTTTGGGGGGGGGGGGGGAGCAGGGGGGAAGGAGATGACGAAATCTAAATTATGTTATTGCACAACAAAACTCACTAAAATAAATTAACAATCTCATCTGTTTTGCAAAGATTCCTTCATAAGATAAAGGAAAAATCTATTTTTTTCTGGATCATAATTATATGATGCTGTTTGACAGAAAGCAATTCGCATGTGCATACTCTGGGGGAATTGCTATCTTATAAATTAATTAAGCTCAGTGACTCTGGTAATTATATCACACATGCCCGCCGGCCAATTGGCTTGTGACCGCCTGAGATTCAAACTGGTACATCCCATTGTGAAGGAAGAGGGGGGTAAAAAAGTGGGGGTGTGGTTGTCGAGTGAGGCTGGGTTGGGAGCGTAGCCGAACTCGCTGGCGGCGCGCACTTGCCTGCCCCTCGGCGCACAATTGACGTGAACGCTAACAAATAGATTAGCCCCTTACAAAGCTGAGCCCGCTTCAGGGCTGGCCTCACGTCCAGTCGGCGCTCACGGTGGGCATGATTGACAGGGGACACCCGGGATGGAAACGTATAACCGGGGATTCTCACTTAATGTTGGATGAAAATGACAAGTGCAGTACATGGAGACTCAGGGTTGATTCGCAGTAAAGGTTGCTGCATAGGCCAGGCATTTACAATAACCGGGGACTCTTCCAGGGATATCGTTTGCCCGGGGACACAGTACGGGCGACTGTCCCTGGAAAACAGGGACGTATGGACACCCTACACTAGTTCCTGTCTGTGCTCTAGCAATGTGTACAACCTTGGCCTACAACAAGCAGAATGATAGCAAGGTCACAAAAATGCATTATTATGGCACATAAGTTACACTTTTCATATATTCAGTGATGTGTCCTACAAAGCCTAACTATCCTGCAACAGCCCACATAGTTTCTTTTTGCCCCTTACAGTTGTATATGTCAGATAAAAATGCAACGCTGAACTGGTCTTGACTGATTTTACCATTACATTTTTTCCCAAATATGCAGCAAGTGCTCAGGATCCGATAACTAATTGGCTCATCCACTAATAATTGCTGAATCTAGCTCAATATATAGTATGTCTTTGAAATGAGAGTGTCACTTAATTTATCTTAAGGCAAGCAAGCTGTGACTGCAGCAACAGGACTCTTCTAAGACTATTGCCTGAATAAAACCGATACAGATTTCATTGCAATCACTTACCTTGCAGTTTTCTTGATGTCACCAAAATTCTTCTTCATTCCCAATATGCTTCTCCTTGTTGCAGACACAGAATTGACACACTAATCTGGATTTTCTGCTCCTGGCTGCTTGTTCTATCCAAGTAAATTGGTCAGCTGAGAGCAGAAAATGTCCGGGAGTTCTCTTCTGCCAGACTTCTGCCCAATTTCCATCACAGTGTAGCTTCTGGGAGACATTTCATAGCCATGTTTCTTTTTTTTTTCCTGCTGCCACTATGGATCAAATGACCCTTTGTGCCAATTGCTGTATTCCCCCCCACCCCCAAGAGGAGGACCAATGAAGGGATGTCAGGCTGCACAACTGCTCTGTGCTCACCTGCAGACCCACATCTGTAGATACAGGTGAACAGATAACTAGTGCATGCAGAGATTCCACATCCCAAAGAAGGCTGGGACAGCAGACCTAATGGCACCACTAAGCTACGTGAATGCCAGACCAACCGTGCTTTTGGATGCTTACTTAGAAGCACCCCAATCACAGTATCAGCCTTTCAGTGACACTGCATGAAAAAAGACATACTCGGGTGGATTAACATCCAAGATAGCCTGACCAGCCACACTTGTTAAAATGTCACCAACCATTTCATCAGGCCTTGGCTTAACTACTTGCAACTATTGTGGAGAACTGTCTTCACAGGGACCTGGGTCTTCAGAAAGCCAGATGCAGCACTGTGTCATTTGGTGCAAGGTCACCTGCAGCAACCATGCAGCATAGAGGAGGCACATCTAGTGACTGTGATGGACAGCTGCTGCCTAAAACATGCTTCCATCTCCTTGCAGGCAGGCTGCAATGTTGATTTCTGAGGATTGTGCCAAGGATCGACACTTATGGCAATCCTCCTTGCAACTATTTCTTAAAGCACCACTTGCACTTCAGCAGCCATTTATCATGGCGTTGGGTGTTGGGCTGCTCTGTCATTAGCCTGCAGATTTCTGCAAGCACTATAGGTTTCCTTTCACTTCATTTCTGCCTGCTACTTTCTAAATCCTCTCCCCTTTCAGCTTTGACAAAGGCTGCTCGTAGGTTGAGTTGCCTTCTGAGCTAACATCTTTTAGAATTTTCGCCCCATTGATTCTGGCACTCCCATTTAATTGTTCCCCTTCCAGTTAAATTTTACTTACATGAAATTTTCATCTCTCACTACTGGTGTGCTCCTTCCACATGTCTAAATATGCAAATAAAGCAATGCAGAAGCTAATCTTGGAAAACTGCATACAAACACTCCACTTGCATTGTAGACTGTCTAAAATCTGCCAATATCCATGCAGTCTAAACTGCATCAATATTAGAAAATCACGGCTGCTGTGCCATCTCCTCCCATGCAAAGTCAGCAGGTCTTAGTTGTTATGCAATCTGCCTACCTGAATATCTGCTGCAAGTACAGATAAAGCAGTTAATAAAATGTGCTTTCTTGGATATGGGTAGCAGTCCTAATCCCTCCTGTTCGTCCATTCTCCACAGCTGTTTTAGTGGCTACAGCCGCTCACTGTGACTGTGAAGGCACTTAATAGGTGCAGATTGGTGTTTTTTCTGCCATTAATGCAAGTGGTACAGCGTGGTAAATTCGGCACCAGCAGAGGGGATAGGCCACACCATGTTGCGCTGACAGTGATTATTATTTGCCTTAACAATAGCATTATTTGTAACAGCTCGAAAGTGGAGGAATTAGTTCACCACATAAACTTGAAACCACTTTTTTCTGAAGCATTATCTTAATTATCTGATTAACCCATATGGTTCAGCCTTAAGTATAATTTCTATCTGAACTATTTGATCCTAATAGATGAGCTGTGGAGTTTCAATGTAGAGAACATGTACAGACCCTTGTCTTGAGAAATTGTTAGATGTCTTTGTAACCTACACGTACTCAAAGAATATAAAATAATGCATATACGAGATGAATTTATTTTTGTGTTATTATGCAGTTTTCAAAGCTTTTTTGCAACACTGTATAAGTATGCCATGAAATATTTCAACTGTTTAGTTATTCATAATTAAAAAAATCAGTTTCCTGCACTGGGAAACCTGTTGGCACTTGATATTAAGGAGCTGGCTGCTAAAACACCCCTGGAGATAATACTGATGTAATCTAATATAAGCATTCACTGAATATCATCTGGAAATGTTCTATGTTCTGGCATAGATTCAAGAACATAACCAAATGTTGGAAAAGCATGTTGCAATATCAATAGTACCCAAAAGTTACCTTGTACTTAAAAAAGCATTTTATTTTATAAAATCACCACTTTTCAGGAAGAACAGTCCCATTGGCACAACAGCAATGTAAAAATTTATTACCAATGTTGTATTGCCCGTCTGCATGTAGCCCCCAGTAAGTTTGATGGCTATGTCTACAATGCAGTTTCTTTTGTTAATTGTTCACTGGAGAAATTATATTTTTGAGTGAATTAAGACCCTTTGTTACTTAATGCTTGCACTCAATACTTTTGAATATTGTGAGGCTTCAAAACCAATAAAAATAACTAAATCCCTTCAATCAGTTGAAGCAATGTCACAGATATTTGAATATAAGTTGCGCAAACTCTTGCAATTTTTAAAATTATCATTGTGAAAGTTATGCAGAAAAATACTTGTTTATCTACAATTTATTCAATTAGCTTTATATAAAGAAAGCCTCCTCTTTCTGTCCTTTGTGTGGACTTACTGAAATGCAAGCTTGAAGAGTCGCAATCCAGTTCCTGCTGGACAAGGGCCCAGAGCATAACACTGCATTTAACACTAATTTGGCAGTCTTATTCAGAGTGACCACAAAAATAGATAGAGTTCAAAATGGAAATTCAAACTGGCTTGATAGGGGGCACGCTCCTGAGGCTAGGGACAAGGCATTTTGGCACAGTAGAAAAATAATTACCCTGCATCCGACTGTGTTATTTCTGACTCAGGACTGCTCGACAATGACACTAGGTAACAAAAAGCAGAGAAGTTTTCTATTTCCCACTACTAATGCCCTCATGATTAATGTGCATAATTTGTTTTAAAAGACCAAACACAATACAATAGGGCTGAGCAATTATCTACATGTTTGCCTAAAAAAAGAGAAAGGACCATCTTTTGGTGAAACATTTTTTAAGAAACATAAAATGTATGTCATACTGGAATAATTAAACAAACATCAAGAAACTATCCATAAATATACATATTATTAAATTAGTATTAACAACTAATTTTGGAAAGAAAGAAATACTCAAGTAGATCACAGATTTTAGAAAACAGGTCAGGATTGTCTTGTTTTTAAAACTCTTTGGGGCTGAAATTCCTGGGTTGGTAGAAAAGGAGATTGCTGCCTGGGGGAACGAGGACTTTGGGGCAGATCTCAAATCCACCAGGATTCAGCCCCATCAAAAGTGCCATTTTACATTCCGGTAGTGGGGGGAGGGAGGCGAATCTTCCACTTGCCCCCTCCTAGATAAAGGGAGCATTTCTGGCGGGAGTTTATGGGTTACCCTGAGAATTTTACCAATAGGGCTGAGGAGCATTGTAATGAGACCCATGACAAACCAAGTGCTTACTGAGTAGTGTTTTGGAATTTTGAAATATGGAGTGGGATCTGGTATATAGGATAATTCCCACCCATCCCCCGCCCCAAATTTTCCAATCTGGGTCACTCAATTTGCACAATTCGGGCAATCTCGATTGGAAAAGTTAGGCGCTTGTGTCCAGTTCAGTTTAAATTGCAGTTTCGCACTAGAAACATAGAAACATAGAAAATAGGTACAGGAGTAGACCATTCGGACCTTCGAGCCTGCACCGCCATTCAATGCGTTCATGGCTGAACATGCTACCTCAGTACCCCATTCCTGCTTTCTCGCCATACCCCTTGATCCCCCTAGTTGTGAGTGTTATATCTAACTCCCTTTTGAATATATTTAGCGAACTGGCCTCAACAACCTTCTGTGGAAGAGAATTCCATAGATTCACCACTCTCTGGGTGAAGAAGTTCCTCCTCAGCTCAGTCTTAAATGGCTTCCCCTTAATCCTTAGACTGTGACCCCTGGTTCTAGTTTTCCCTAACATTGGGAACATTCTGCCCGCATCTAATTTGTCTAAACCAGTCAGGATTTTAAATGTCTCTATAAGATCCCCCCTCATTCTTCTGAACTCAAGAGGATGCAAGTTCAGTTGACCCAATCTTTCTTGATATGTCAGTCCGGCCATCCCAAGAATCAATCTAGTGAACCTTCGCTGCACTCCCTCATTAGCAAGAATGTCCTTCCTTAAGTTAGGAGACCAAAACTGCGCACAATACTCCAGGTGTGGCCTCACCAAGGCCCTGTACAACTGCAGCATCACCTCCCTACTCCTGTACTCAAATCCCCTTACTATGAAGGCCATCATTCCGTTTGCTTTCTTGACTGCCTGCTGCACTTGCATTCCCACCTTCAGTGACTGATGTACCATGATGCCCAGGTCTCGTTGCACCTCCCCTTTCCCTAATCTGCCACCATTCAGGTAATAGTCCGCCTCTCTATTTTTACCACCAAAGTGGATAACCTCACATTTATCCACATTGTACTTCATCTGCCATACATTTGCCCATTCACCCAACCTGTCCAAGTCACTCTGTAGCCTCCTAGCATCCTCCTCATTGTTCACACTGCCTCCCAATTTAGTGTCATCCGCAAATTTGGAGATATTACATTTAATCCCTTCGTCCAAATCATTAATATATAATGTTAGCAGCTGGAGTCCCAGCACCGAACCCTGCGGTACCCCGCTGGTCACTGCCTGCCATTCTGAAAAGTACCCATTTACTCCTACTCTTTGTTTCCTGTGTGCCAACCAGTTCTCAATCCACGTCAACACATTACCCCCAATCCCATGTGCTTTAACTTTGCTCACCAATCTCTTGTGTGGGACCTTGTCGAAGGCCTTCTGAAAGTCCAAATACACCACATCTACTGGTTCCCCCCTGTCCACCCTATTGGAAACATCCTCAAAAAATTCCAGAAGATTTGTCAAGCATGATTTCCCTTTCACAAATCCATGCTGACTTGGACCTATCATATCGCCACTTTCCAAATGGTCTGTTATGACATCTTTAATAATTGCTTCCATCATTTTACCCACGACCGATGTCAGGCTGACCGGTCTATAATTCCCTGCTTTCTCCCTCCCTCCTTTTTTAAAAAGAGTGGTTACATTGGCCACCCTCCACTCCATCGGAACTGATCCAGAGTCTAAGGAATGTTGGAAAATGATCGTCAATGCATCCACTATTTCCAAGGCCACCTCCTTAAGTACTCTGGGATGCAGACCATCAGGCCCCAGGGATTTTTCAGCCTTCAGTCCCATCAATTTCCCCAATACCTTTTCCCGACTAATAAGGATTTCCCTCAGCTCCTCCCTCTTACCAGATCCTCTGACCCCTTTTATTTCCAGCAGGTTGTGTGTGTCCTACAAATACAAATGCTTGTGATTTTCTATTTGCTGAGGAAAGACTGTTAAGACTGTAACTACTGGACTGTAAGTCTACAATGTGCCATTGTTTCTGCTCACATCTCTTTGCTGGTTAATGAATTTGTTTGGCAGATTATAGTCAAGTGTTTAATCCATCTGACAGTGTGGGGGCGATTTTCCCAATGGAGGCGGGTTTCGGTTTGGGTGGGTTCCAAACCCGCCTCCACTGTCAGGTGGGAAAAAGTTGTGATTTTCCCCTAATTGGCCAGTTAATTTCAGCGGTGTGGGTTCCCCTGGGCCAATTAGTCTTTTGGGACTGAAACTCGCCTCTGCTGACGTCACTTATACAGCTTCATTTAAGGGCAGCTTGCTGCCTTGGCTCATTCCACTGGTTTTTGGTCAATGCTGCACCACCTCCAAACTTTCATCACAGAGAAGAATGGCCAGCTCCAAGGCAAGGGCCTCCCCGACGTTCTCGGATGAGGCGCTGGGTATGCTGGTTGAGGGGGCGAGAGCTAGCAGGGAGGTGCTCTTCCCCTCATCTGGGAGGAAGAGGCCTCCCAAAGAAACCAAGGCTGTGTGGGTCCAGCTGGCAAGGGATATAACCTCCAGATCTGTGTGCAGCAGAACATGGCTGTAGTGACGCAAAAGGTTCAATGACCTTGTAAGATCAGGCAAAGTGAGTATACCATCAGCTTGACCCTCCTTCTGCTCCCCTTCTCTTATCACCAGCACTCTGCATTGTCAATCTCCTCCTACAAATCCCGCTTTACCCTTGCACCCGTCACCATCCCTCTCACTCTATGAACCCAATCACTTCACTATTCAACTATGCTGCCCTCACACTCCCTTTCAATGTTATGCAATGACAACAACTAACAATGCACTGGGAGGGCCCTTGGACATGGAACCTCACTCCATCTTTGTCTCCTTCTAAGCATCTATGCTCTGGACTCTCTACACTCACTCCAACTCCACGTGTCTCCCTCACTGCAGGAAAAGAGAGCCCACAATAGAAGGGAAAGGGCGAAGACAGGAGGAAGGCCACCTTCCCTTGCCCATCTCACCCAGGCTGAAGAGGCGGCCCTGGACATCGCCGGCGCAGAGGTGGATGTGGAAGTGGGGGACGGACAGACGGGCGATGCAGACTAAGCTGGTGACAGAATAGTTTTGCGTCTCTCTCATTTACATTGCTTGAGTGACTGAAATGGCTGCTGGTGTACATTATTAGAATGCCACTTGAGCATCTGCACTATTGCATGTGCATGTCACACTTCCGTGAAATGTCTAACCCATGCCTTTACTCCTCCACAGGACCATCCACAGAGCACCCTCCGCCCCGCCACCCACTGTCGACGAGGAAGAGGCTGAGCCGCCAGACTCCTCAGAGGAACCTGCAACCTCTGAGGACGCAGCATCAGCAGATGTAAGCGCACCCAGCACCAGCGCAGATACGCACACCTCGGTGGGACCCGGGACATAAGAGTAGTGGTGTCATCGTGTGTATCACAGCTCACAGGTGAGCATCAGCAGGTGGTGGAGACAGGGACAGCAGTGGAGAGTCCTCTTCGGAGGTCGCAGGATTCTCCTAGCTTTGCTCCACTTCATGTGGACCCTGTGCCTCTGGGTCCATTCAGAAGGAGAGCGGTGCTGGAACTCCAGGAGCAGGTGCAGGAATCTCTGGCAGGTTTTGTCTCCAGGGTCACTGCGGGTATGGAGAGGATGGAGGAGTCCAACTCTAACATGAGCAGTGCCTTTGTGGAGGCAATGACGCATGAATGCACCACCACGGAAAGGATGGCAACCTCCATGGAAAGGATGGCTACCTCCGTGGTAATGATGGCTACCTCTCTGGAAAGGGTGTCTAACTCTCTGGAAAGGGTGTCTACGGTAGAGGAGAGGATGGCTACAGCCATGGAGGACCTAAGTCGCCAGAGTCTGGAAAACATGGTGAATGTTCAGAATAGACCGACATCTCTGGAGGAGCGATGGCCAGCTATTGAGCAGAGAAACCAGAGCTTCATGGAAGTCCTTTTGAGTAGGACTGCCAGTGTAGATACGGGTCCCCATGGCCCCCCTAATGTGCAGCAAAATGCTCTCAAGCCACTTGCAAGCGCTGAGGTGGACCTGACCCATGAGAGGGAAGTTGGTGGCAGAGAACAAGGAAGTGGGGGCTCCTCTCCAAGTGCTCAAACCTATATGCCACTGCGTAGCCCTCGGTCAGAGCCCCACCAGAGTCCGCACCCAACATGAGATGGGCGTCTCAGCCCCTGCACTGCCGTAGGATGAGCAGACGTTTGGGCGAGCCCTCACAGGCTCGGAAACCCAGAGGACGACCGCCAAAGGTGCGAAGCAGGAGCAGCATGAAAGTGAGCAAGGGGCCTCTACTTCTGCTGAAGCCACAGGGGGAGCACCACGTAGGAGCATGTGTAAGCAAAAAATAAAGCACCATTAGTCACAGGGGTAGGCACTTGGGTGATTGTTTCTGTTTATTGATGAAATGCCATCCTTGTGTGAA
Source organism: Squalus acanthias (assembly GCA_030390025.1). Classification (NCBI taxonomy): domain Eukaryota; kingdom Metazoa; phylum Chordata; class Chondrichthyes; order Squaliformes; family Squalidae; genus Squalus; species Squalus acanthias. The sequence continues at coordinate 46,773,824 of CM059429.1, forward strand.
TGTATTAAAATTAGGTGATGGCAAATTGTTGGCATGATCATGATGCAGAGATGTCGGTGTTGGACTGGGGTGGACAAAAATGAGAAGTCGCACAACACCAGGTTATAGTTCAACAGTTTTATTTGAAATTACGAGCTTTCGGAGCTCTGCTCCTTCGTCAGGTACAGTGATGGCACTGTACCTGACGAAGGAGCAGCGCTCCGAAAGCTCGTAATTTCAAATAAAACTGTTGGACTATAACCTGGTGTTGTGCGACTTCTCATTTTTGTTGGCATGATGGCATCTGTTATTTCGGCTTAGGCAGCTCCACATTGCGGGCTCCGCGACACTTGCGTGGTCAGGTTGGTGGTCAGAGTGAAAGGAGGCCAGAGAGTCATGTCCATTGTCTATCATGTGTTAAGAAGGAGCCAAGCACATGTGCCACAATGGGCAACCTACGCAAATCTGGCCAGGATGAGTGCATCCCTTGCTTCACGGGCAGCCATGTGCTCATGTGCTGCCGCTGCTGCTGGTAGATGCGCTGCCGCTCAGTCCGCCTCCTCCTCCTCCTCCTCATCTGAGGAGGCTATGTACTGAGCCACTTGCTCATCAGGAAACTGCAAGCCACGATGCTGTGCCATGTTGTGTAGTGCACAACACACCATGACCATTCTGGAGACCCTGGCTGCTGAATACTGCAGGGCTCCACCTGATCTGTCGAGGCATCGGAATCGCATCTTCAGCAAGCCAATGTTTTGTTCGATGATGGACCTGGTCGAAATGTGGCTGGCGTTGTAGCGCTCCTCAGCCTCGTTAGCTGGCCTCCTGATTGGCATCATTAGCCACTTCTTCAGGGGTAGCCCTTGTCACCAAGGAGCCAACCGTTAATTTGGTTTGGCGGATTGAAGAGTGGAGGAACACTAGAGTGCCGCAGGATGAACGAATCATGGCAACTTCCAAAGAACTTGGCAACAGCTGTACATTGAGGGAGTGGAAGCCCTTGCGGTTGACAAAGATAGCTGGGTTGTGATGGGGTGCAGTCTGTGACATCCTGCACCATTGGCAAGCCTGCCATATTTGCAAAGCCAACCGAACGCACGGTTACACTTGCTTGATCCCTTGAGAAGTGGATGTAATTGTGCGCCTTTGCGAAAAGGGCATCGGTAACCTGCGTGATGCAACTGTGGGCGGCCGACTGGGAGATGCCGCTGATGTCTGCTGATGATCCCTGGAAGGAGCCTGAGGCAAAAAAGTGGAGTGTAGTGATGACTTTGACAGCCACTGGTAAGGGGTGTCCACCCGCTCCTCGGGGCTCCAGGTGTTGGTGCAGCAGTGCGCAGATGTCTCCGACAACCTCTCGTGAAACTCTCAGCCTCCTTTGGCACTGCTGCTCACTCATGTTGAGGTAGCTCATCCTCTGTCTGTAAACCCTGAGAGGGGGCTATCTCCTGCGGCGACGTGCTTTCATGCGCTGGCGCCTTCTGCCCTGTGCACCATCAGGTGGGTGAACAGGAGGTTGACGCTCCTGCTACTGTTGCTGCTGAGCTGCCTGGTTCTGCTGCTGCCGTGGCTGCTCCTCATCCAAATCTGAGGTCCATGATGAAAGGAAATGAATGGTTCCCATGCTGCTGGCAGATGCCTCCGTTGGGGAGGCGCTCAGTCCAAGCGGGGAAGAGTGTTTTCCAAGGAGGTCCCACAGTTGAGAGATAGAAGCTGCAGCACCTCCCACTTCGGTAGGCCTGCTAAAAGTGCTGAAAGACCTGTGGAACAAAAGTTCTGCCACCTGCAACTGATCCCTGTTGAAAGCTCCGTTTTAATGGTGGAACTGCAGCTGTGAGGAGGCCACCCACTTGTCAACCTGCCAGGAGTAGCTGGCGTGGTTTAGGAGGGCCGTGCAACACGTGGAAAATGTGGTAAAATAACAAAGGCCTGTCAAAATAGGATTATTGAGGCCCCTAACCACTATTTAAAGGTCTTAACTACCTCTCCCAGCTGATGGAGGCGGGACCGAATCGTACCCATCAAACCCGCCTCTGGCAAAATTGTGCGGAGGCGAGTTGAAGGCAGGTTCCGAACCCGCGCTCACTGTTTGCGATTTTCCCAACTGTCCCGCCTCCAAACCCGCCTCCTCGGGGCTGGGAAAATCGCGGCCTAAGTGTTTCAACCAAATGCAGGAACGTCAAAAGGAAGTAGTTGCAAATAAGCATGTTTAGTTGTGGTGGACAACACTCAGTTACAGTATCGGGGAGCACATGGATCGGTTAAATTCGGAGTTTGTGGCTTTCTCGGTGAACACTTGAGCTCATTATCACCTTCTGTTCTGTAATAGTGGTCATTCAAGAAGCTGCTGCTTCATCTGATCCAGCAAAAAAGGTAGGAAGCACAATTGTAACTTATTTTTTTTTTAGATTTGATGCAATCAGTAACACTTGAGCAGCAAAGGGAACAACAATGTAATTAAAAACAGTAATGTACTGGCGCATTCAATACACTATAGAGAAAGCATTCCATATGGACCAAAGATTTTGTAAATTGTTAGGGGATGTGGTGGTGAGGGAGGGGCTATTGAATGCCTGGGCAGGGTGGGAGAATGACTTTGTCTATGTGCAAGATCCACAGATTATTTCGTAGTCAGGAAATCTGCTGTGCTCCACAACATGCTTTCAGGGCAGAATTATGGACTATCTCTAATTCAGCTACGAATCAGCACCTTTGTCTTGCACACATTGAAAAGTACTGCATATCTCAATATGCTGAGAATCATGACCAGCTCAAGTTTGAGAAAATCAGACAGCTTTATTTATCTTATCTGGAGGAGTCTTTGGTGAAGGATAAAGCACAAATAATCTAGCTCATGCTTAAAACAGTTGGGGAGGGCAATGATGATGAAGTGAAATAAAGCAGATTCAGCACACTGACGCTCACACAAGTGGCATTCTCGATTGTGAAACTATGGGGGGCCAGCGGAGGCGTTTGGTGGTGGGTTGGCTGGGAAAACCGGGTAGGGAACCCGCTGTCAACCCGCCTCCACACTAGTTTCCCAGATGTCGGGTCGGTCATCGCTGAATAGACCCGACACCAAGCGGCGGGGAGGCAATTTACATCATTAGAGAGATTGTTGAGAGGCAATTGACTCGTATTTTATGCTCATTTTTAGATTTTTAGAGTTCGCCAACGGCTTCCCCGCTGCTCAGGGATCACGTCAGGTAAGAAGGTCGGGTGTTGTCAGCATGTGATGATTTTTAAACTTGACAGCTGCAAATGGTCTTTAAAAGCTCCCATTTTATAGGTCTTCACTTTCCAAGGTTAGAAGCTGTTGCTTACTGCATTTGGAAGACAGATTGAGCTTTATGCAGCTTGCAAGTGTTTGGAGCAAATCTCTATCCAGTGTCACCTCATTGGAACAACCTCTCTCACCATTGACAGATCACTTCTGTCATCTCAACCTCACCTGCCATCCATTCCATCAGCATTGGTGCCCTTGAAACTATCTCACCTTGGTCCTCAGAATCCCACCACGACCAGCACCAACACCAGCAGCACCAGGCACACCAGCAGCACCACCAACCTTCTCCGCAATCACCTGATGCTGCACAGGACAGAGGGCATCAGCACCCAACCACATTGCTGCCCGAGACGCCAGGGATGGCCTCACCATGGCCAGATTTACTTCACTTGACATTGTACACCCTGGCTGTCACATGATGCACCAGCCCACACCAAAACCATAAAGCATCCCTACAATGCCCAAGCCATTCCTTTCACACTCATCGCCATTGTGGGGGGTACCGTTATGTCTCACCATTCACTGCAACTCACTAAGCCACTTCCAAAGGTGCACACAAATCTGTCCAAGAACACAAAGTGTTGAAAATAAAGATTTCAATGTTTGACAATGTGCAGGAGTAGGGTAGGGAAGGCAGAGTGATGGGGATGTGATGGGTGGCACAGAAGGATGAGGTTGAGTGTAGCTTTGCAGTAACGTTTCGTAATCTACTGAGATCATCGAAAGGTTTGCACCACTGCAGCCTGGTCATCCTGACAACATCCCTGCTTGTGTCCTCCTGTGCAATGTGCAACCAGGCTGCGTTGACCTACTGGAGAGGTCTCTTCCGCCCATGGGAAGGGAAGAGGACCTCCCTGCATGCTGTGACTCCCTCCATAAGCATATGGAGGGAGTCATGGGAGAGCCTGGGTGCAGCCGTGCACCGCTTGTCAGTGTTTGCAGCACCTCAATGCTTTAGAACACTGACAGCACAGCTGTCAAACTAAATTTGGGCATGGTCCCTTTAAGGAAACCGGCTGATGACGCGTCATCAAGTGACATCATCAGACCCGCTTCCTTCAATTGGCCAGCAAACGCGCTGGGCGGGCTTAACAAACCCAATCAACGTAAAATTCTTTTCACAGAGCGGGCTGGAGCCAGCAGCTTCGATCTAGAGTCAGAAAGAGAACTCCTTCTCCTCCAGGTTCCACGTTCAATTGGTTTTAAAAACTTACCTTTGTGTTTCTTCTGCTGCCTCCAGTGATCCCTTAGGCTGCTGTAGATCTGTCAGGGCATCCGTAGCTCTGGTGAGTTTTTGCCCAATATGGCAGAAGGGTCCTACAACAGCCGGAGGAGCTTCATTGTATATTTAAATTGGGTCAACACTGCTTTCAGGCAGCGACCAGGGGCCAATATGATGTCAGCCGCGCTGCCACTTATCAGTCACAGGACCTCGTGTCCAGCAATTGGCATTTGTTGTGCTCTTTTTACTCCCGAAAAGCTGGCAATTTCTACCCCAAAGAGTTTCTTTGTGAGCATTGCTTTATTTCTGCCTACTTCCAAAGGTTTCAAAACAAACTTGGGACTGAATTGTTAAAAGTTTTATTTCAAGTAAGTTTCATATTTAAAATATTGGCAACTACTCCTTTTCTATTAGGGACAACTCAATTTTTATCTTACAGTTAGATAATATTTGTGGTTGACCGCACTTGACGATTTTGGTTTATTTTTCCAAGTGATTTAAACTAAGCTGGAAGAATAATATCAATGATGTGTTTTTGCCTGACTGGCCTCTGTCCATGTCAATACCGACAAGGTCACTGTGGTGCCAAATTCAGCTCAAAAAGTTTCTCTTCTGAGGGAGAAAGTGAACCATTTTTTGCCATTTAAGGTAACTTTTCAAACTTGGAAACTGTGTAATTGATGAAAGTTTGAATATTTTATGAGGTAATTTTTGTTTAAGGAAATTTTTGTTTCTTAACGACTATTGCTGGGAATTCCCGACTGGCCTCTAAGTGTGGTGGCAGATTGGCAGAAATCATGCAAAAGTTATGGTGGCCAATTGGTAGAACCCCCAAACAAATTCCTGGTGTATAAATTGGCAATCATTTTAAAGTAGGGGATGGCCGAGTGTCTCTGACCGAGTCCAATGTTGTACCATTAGAGCTGCTGAATAATCTATCACAAAGTACGCAGAATTAAACAAAGTTCCCCACAATATAATCAACAACAACTTGTATTTATATAGCGCCTTTAACGTAGTAAAACATCCCAAGGCGCTGCAGAGGAGTATTTTATAAGACAAAAAACTTGACACCGATCCACATAAGGATAAATTTGGGCAGGTGACCAAAAGATTGGTCAAAGAGGTCGGTTTTAAGGAGCGTCTTAAAGGAGGAAAGAGAGGTAGCGAGGCGGAGAGGTTTAGGCAGGGAACTCCAGAGCTTAGGGCCTAGGCAACAGAAGGCACGTCCATCAAAGGTTGAGCGATTATAATCAGGGATGCTCAAGAGGGCAGAATTAGAGGAGCGCAGATATCTCAGGGGGTTGTGGGGCTGGAGGAGGTTACAGAGATAGGAAGGAGCGAGGCCATGGAGGGATTTGAAAACAAGGATGAGAATTTTAAAATCGAGGCGCTGCTTAACTATTAAAGCACATGGGATTGGGGGTAATGTGTTGACGTGGATTGAGAACTGGTTGGCACACAGGAAACAAAGAGTAGGAGTAAATGGGTACTTTTCAGAATGGCAGGCAGTGACCAGCGGGGTACCGCAGGGTTCGGTGCTGGGACCCCAGCTGTTTACATTATATATTAATGATTTGGACGAAGGGATTAAATGTAATATCTCCAAATTTGCGGATGACACTAAATTGGGAGGCAGTGTGAACAATGAGGAGGATGCTAGGAGGCTACAGAGTGACTTGGACAGGTTGGGTGAATGGGCAAATGTATGGCAGATGAAGTACAATGTGGATAAATGTGAGGTTATCCACTTTGGTGGTAAAAATAGAGAGGCGGACTATTACCTGAATGGTGGCAGATTAGGGAAAGGGGAGGTGCAACGAGACCTGGGCGTCATGGTACATCAGTCACTGAAGGTGGGAATGCAAGTGCAGCAGGCAGTCAAGAAAGCAAACGGAATGATGGCCTTCATAGCAAGGGGATTTGAGTACAGGAGTAGGGAGGTGATGCTACAGTTGTACAGGGCCTTGGTGAGGCCACACCTGGAGTATTGTGCGCAGTTTTGGTCTCCTAACTTAAGGAAGGACATTCTTGCTAATGAGGGAGTGCAGCGAAGGTTCACTAGATTGATTCCTGGGATGGCCGGACTGACATATCAAGAAAGATTGGGTCAACTGAACTTGTATCCTCTGGAGTTCAGAAGAATGAGGGGGGATCTTATAGAGACATTTAAAATCCTGACTGGTTTAGACAAATTAGATGCAGGCAGAATGTTCCCAATGGTAGGGAAAACTAGAACCAGGGGTCACAGTCTAAGGATTAAGGGGAAGCCATTTAGGACTGAGCTGAGGAGGAACTTCTTCACCCAGAGAGTGGTGAATCTATGGAATTCTCTTCCACAGAAGGTTGTTGAGGCCAGTTCGCTAAATATATTCAAAAGGGAGTTAGATATAACACTCACAACTAAGGGGATCCAGGGGTATGGCGAGAAAGCAGGAATGGGGTACTGAGGTAGCATGTTCAGCCATGAACGCATTGAATGGCGGTGCAGGCTCGAAGGACCGAATGGTCTACTCCTGTACCTATTTTCTATGTTAACCGGGACCCAATGTAGGTCAGAAAGCACAGGGGTGATGGGTTAACGGGACTTGGTGTGAGTTAGGACATGGGCAGCCGAGTTTTGGATGACCTCAAGTTTACGTAGGGTCACATTTTAATCACATTTTAAATATAAAAATATATAACCATTATAACATATTCTTTTAAATCATTGCATATTGTAAAACATCCATATTCACCTTGTAATGAATTGTCTGGATCATTGCTGTTTCAAAGCTGTGTGTTCCCTTCAGCTGTGTCTTCTCCCATAGTGCTTTAAGAATTTGTACTGATGTATCTTGGGTAGACAAAGGACTTGCTGAACAGCTCTGCGAAAGACAAGAAACCACAGATATTGATGGATGATGTGAGAGGCTCATTCCATTCAAAATCCACTATCAGTCTCAGATAGATGTGTTGTCCTTATCAAAATGAATAGTCAGTTTTAAGCATGAAATATGAAGATAATGAAAGTTCTTTAGTAAATATTGTGCAAGGCTTGGAACAGCTATGACTAATGCTGGCAAAAGCAAATTCTAAACAAAGGCACATTATTGTCCATTGCGAGAAGTCTGTGCAGAGTTCAGTCATTTATACTGCTAATGGACATGGGCAGGCAATGCAAAGTAAATGTTCAAATTAATTATGTGGAGATTTCAAATACCATTCAAATTACTTTTCAGAGTAAAGTTAGAGCGAAAAAAGCTGAGAGTCCAAGAAACAAAATGAATAGGACAAAATATGGAAAAAGCAGAAAGGGACAAAAGGTAAACTTAAGGAGAAAAAGACTTAAGACATTAATTATAATTCTATCGTGCACATGTGCTGTAGAATGAAGTGGAAAGAACAACATGAAAGTTTTTTTTTTAAATCTGTCACCTTGTCATCATAGTTTTGCACTCAATTGACCTCAAACTGGTTGAATTTAAGGAATTGATACCTAGACACAATGGCCGCGATTTCCCCTACCTCGGTGCAGCCGGGATCGGTGGCGGGTTGCGACCCCACTGCTGGCTCCAGCCCGCTGTCCAAAGTGATTTTATGCTGATTGGACTTGTTAAGCCTGCCCAGCGCGTTTGCCAGCCAATTGAAGGAATCAGGTCTGATGACGTCACTTGATGACACGTCATCAGCCGGTTTCCTTAAAGGGACCATGCGTAAATTGATTTTGACAGTTGTGCTGAAGGCTGCAGTTTTTGACAGAACCACGGCTTTCCTGCTTTCTGTGCCGGTGAGATTTCTAACTCCCGAGAACTGAAGGGCTGACACCTGCAGGAGGAAGTTAAGGTAAGTAGAACTTTTTCCCACACTTAGCACTTACCTTACACACTTACCTCTGCACACATGCACCCATCACTCACCTGCCCACCGGACATATCGACCCCTCCAACCCCTGCAGACCCACGGTCCGCCCCGATAACTTGGCGTGGTAGCCACCTGTCGGGAAGCCCACATTTCACCTGTCAAAATAGGGATTATCCAAAAAACTGCCTGTTAACTACCTGTTAACAGGCAGTTAATTGTCACTAATCCCTTCCCGCCTCGGGGAGTCGGGTCTCAGCACAGGTCGGGTACCCGCCGCCAGCGAAACTGGCATGGAGGCGGGATGGGGTTGGGACCCCCGAATCTGCAACTTTAACACCCCCCCCCCGCCCCCGCCTCAAAACCTGACTCCACGGGTCATTGAAAATCCAGCCCAAAGATTTCAATGTTTGACAGCACATTAACAGAAACTTCATATGAACATTGGCTAAATCACACAAGTGCCTACCCTTGTGTGTTGTTAGTTGGTATGATTGGACTAGGATGAGGGTGAGTGTGAGGGGTGGCTAATGAGATGGGGAAGTGATGATGTAGATAGAGGGGGATGGGTGGAGGTGCAAGGTAAGTTGGGGTGAGTAAGGATGTGCAGGAGTAGGGTAGGGAAGGCAGAGTGAGGGGGATGTGATGAATGGCACAGCAGGATGAGGTTGAGTGTTGCTTTGCAGTAACGTTTCATGATCTACTGAGATGATTGAAAGGTTTGCGCCACTGCAGCCTGGTCCTCCGAACGACATCCCTGCTCGTGTCCTCCTATGCAATGTGCAACCAGGCTGTGATGATCTCCTGGGGAGGTCTCTTCTGTCCATGTGAAGGGAAGAGGACCTCCCTGCGCATTTTAAAATTTGTTTATGGGATGTGGGCGGCGCTGGCAAGGCCAGCATTTATTGCCCATCCCTAATTGCCCTTGAGACGGTGGTGGTGAGCCATCTTCTTGAACCGCTGCAGTCCGTGTGGTGAAGGTACTCCCACAGTGCTGTTCCAGGACTTTGACCCAGCGATGATGAAGGAGCGGCGATATACTTCTAGGTCAAGATGGTGTGTGACTTGGAGGGGAACTTGGAGGTGGTGGTGTTCCCATGCGCCTGCTGCCCTTGTCCTTCTAGGTGGAAGAGGTCGCAGGTTTGGGAAGTGCTGCCGAAGAAGCCTTGGTGAGTTGCTGCCGTGCATCTTGTAGATGGTACACACTACAGCCACGGTACGCCAGTGGTGGAGGGAGTGAATGTTTAAGGTGGTGGATGCTGTGACTCCCTCCATAAGCATATGGAGGGAGTCATGGGAGAGCCTGGGTGCAGCAGTGCACCTCTGTGCAGTGTTTACAGCACCTCAATGCTCAGGATGATGAAATGTAATGGCTTCCTTTCCCTTTTTTTTTTAAAGTGTGATTGCTAAGGTTATTTATTTCAAGTCATAGGTTAAATACATTATGATTCCTGTACACCAAGGTATTTTCTGTTGGTGGGGGCATTTCTATGAACATTCAAATGACTGGCTTTCTTTCTCTTTTCTTAAATAGTTAGAAGAAATTTTCAAATGGATTATCTAGCTGCAAGAAATGAGTCTGGAATAAATGTGACTATAATTAAATGTGACACAGCAATGTAACACAAGTTGTGGTGGACAGAAAATATGCTCACAAATTCAATTTTTATTATATTACTAGCAAATCTACTATTGTACTGCTCATGGTAAGTAAAAGAAATCAGTGTTTTACAAGGGCAGGAACATTATATCATGTAAAACACTATGTACTACAATTCCGCTAAAGTATAAGAATGTTCCCTTTACTGCCATAAAATAAGTAGTGTTAAGGAAACACTGGCTGATTTCATACAGGAGTCAATTGAAAGACTGCAAACATTCTGGCTCTGGTGTTTTGTGTTTCTGGAGAGTTCCTTGTAGAATACGATAGCAAAATACTGCGGATGCTGGAAATCCGAAATAACAACAGAAAACGCTGGAAAAACTCAGCAGGCCAGGCAGCATCCGTGGAGAGAGAAACAGAGTTAACGTTTCAGGTCAAAGACCTTTCGTCAGAACTGGCCAGTTCTGACGAAAGGTCTTCGACCCGAAACGTTAACTCTGTTTCTCTCTCCACGGTTGCTGCCTGGCCTGCTGAGTTTTTCCAGAGTTTTCTGTTGTTATTCCTTGTAGAATAGGTTGGGGTAGGTAAAAGACCGTCATGGGCTAGTTAGTATAGAAATATAGAAACACAGAAAAATAGGAGCAGGAGTAGGCCATTCGGCCCTTCGAACCTGCTCCGCCATTCAATATGATCATGGCTGATCCTCCATCTCAATACCATATTCCCGCTATCTCCCTTGATGCCTTTTGCGTCTAGAAATCTATCCATCTCCTTCTTAAATATATTCAGTGACTTGGTCTCCACAGCCTTCTGTGGTAGAGAATTCCACAGGTTCACCACCCTCTGAGTGAAGAAATTTCTCCTCATCTCAGTCCTAAATGTCCTACCCCGTATCCTGAGACTGTGACCCCTCGTTCTAGACCCCCAGCCAGGGGAAACATCCTCCCTGTCTAGCCCTGTCAGAATTTTATACATTTCAATGAGATCCCCTCTCATTCTTCTAAACTCTAGTGAATAAAGGCCTAGTCGACCCAATCTCTCCTCATACGACAGTCCTGCCATCCCAGGAATCAGTCTGGCGAACCTTCGCAGCACTCCCTCTCTATGGCAAGTATATCCTTTCTTAGGTAAGGAGACCAAAACTGCACACAGTACTCCAGGTGTGGTCTCACCAAGGCCCTGTACAACTGTAGTAAGACATCCTTGCTCCTGTACTCAAATCCTCTTGCAATGAAGGCCAACATACCATTTGCCTTCCCAACTGCTTGCTGCACCTGCATGTTTGCTTTCAGTGACTGGTGTACAAGGACACCCAGGTCCCTTTGTACATCAGCATTTCCCAATCTATCACCATTTAAATAATACTCTACCTTTCTGTTTTTCCAACCGAAGTGGACAACTTCACATTTATCCACGTTATACTGCATCTGCCATGTATTTGCCCACTCACTCAACTCGTCTAAATCACCTTGAAGCCTCTTTGCATCCTCCTCACAACTCACAATCCCACCTAGTTTTGTGTCGTCAGCAAACTTGGAAATATTACATTTGGTTCCCTCATTCAAATCATTGATATATATTTTGTGAATAGTTGGGGCCCAAGCCACTGATCCCTGCGGTACCCCACTAGTCACTGCCTGCCACCCCGAAAAAGACCCATTTATTCCTACTCTCTGTTTCCTGTCTGTTAACCAATTTTGAATCCATGCCAGTATATTACCCCCAATCCCACGTGCTTTAATTTTGCACACTAACCTCTTAGGTGGGACTTTATCAAAGGCCTTCTTAAAATCCAAATACACCACATCCACTGGTTCTCCCTTATCTATTCTACCACTTACATCCTCAAAAAACTCCAGTAGGTTTGTCAAACACGATTTCCCTTTCATAAATCCATGTTGACTTTGTCTAATCCTGTTGATATTTTCTAAGTGTCCTGTTATACATAGATACATAGAAGATAGGAGCAGGAGTAGGCCATCCGGCCCTTCGAGCCTGCTCCGCCATTTAATGAGATCATGGCTGATCCTCCAATTCAGTATCCCGTCCCCACCTTCTCTCCGTAACCCTTAACCCCTTTTGCCTGTAGAAATATATCTAATTCCCTCTTAAATATATTTAATGAGCTGGCGTACACTGCCCTCTGTGGCAATGAGTTCCACAGGTTCACCACCCTCTGAGTGAAGAAATTCCCCCTCATTTCTGTCCTAAATGGTTTAGCCCTTATCCTTAAATTATGTCCTCTAGTTCTGTTCTCACCCGCCAAGGGAAACATTCCTTCTGCATCTAGTCTGTCTAGACCTGTCAGAATTTTATACACTTCTATGAGGTCCCCTCTCAATCTTCTAAACTCCAGTGTGTACATCCCTAAACTACATAGTCTCTCCTCATAGGTCAATCCCGCCATTCCTGGTATCAGCCTGGTGAATCGCCGCTGCACCCCCTCCATGGCAAGAACATCCTTCCTCAGATGAGGCGACCAAAACTGTACACAGTACTCGAGGTGTGGTCTCACCAGTGCCCTGTACAGCTGCAGCAAGGTATCCCTGTTCCTGTATTCCAACCCTTTTGCTATGAAGGCCAGCATACCGTTTGCCTTCTTGATCGCCTGTTGCACCTGCATGCTCGCCTTCAGTGACTGGTGTACAAGAACACCCAGGTCTCTCTGTACTTCCCCCTCTCCCAATTTATTGCCATTTAAATAATAATTTGCCCTCCCGTTCCTGCACCCAAGGTGGATAACTTCGCACTTGTCCACATTATAGTGCATCTGCCATTTATCCGCCCAATCACCCAGTCTGTCCAAATCGCTCTGGAGCTTCCTGGTCTCCTCCTCTGAGCCCACCCCCCCTCCTAGTTTAGTGTCGTCTGCAAATTTGGAAATGCTGCATCCGACTCCCTGATCCAGGTCATTAATGTAAATTGTGAACAGCTGGGGACCCAGGACAGATCCCTGTGGTACCCCACTTGTTACTGCCTGCCATTCAGAAAATGAGCCGTTTATTCCAACTCTCTGTTTTCTATCTGACAGCCAGTTCTCTATCCACGTCAATACTTTCCCCTTTATCCCATGAGCTTCAATTTTCCCTGCTAATCTTTTATGTGGGACCTTATCGAAGGCCTTTTGGAAGTCCAGGTACACCACATCTACTGGCTCTCCCCCATCTATTTTACCAGTTACTCCCTCAAAAAATTCCAATAGATTAGTCAAGCACGATTTACCCTTTGTAAATCCATGTTGACTCTGTCCTATCCTGTCCCCATTTGCTAAGTGCTCCGCTATTTCATCCTTAATGATGGACTCCAGCATTTTGCCCACAACTGATGTAAGGCTTACAGGTCTGTAATTACCTGCTTTTTCCCTACCCCCCTTTTTGAATAGTGGGGTAACGTTAGCTACCCTCCAATCCATGGGCACTGTTCCCGAGTCTAATGAATTCTGAAAAATCATACTTAGTGCATCCGCTATCTCTAGGGCCACCTCCTTCAGCACCCTAGGATGCATGTTATCAGGCCCTGGGGATTTGTCCGCCTTCAATCCCTTTAGCTTCCTTAACACCATATCCTTAGAGATATTGACTTGCGTCAGTTCCTCCTTTGCAAATGTCCCTATTTTTCCCGATATCCCAGGGAGGTTTTTTGTGTCTTCCTTCGTAAAGACTGACCCAAAGTATGCATTTAGTTGGTCTGCCATTTCCTTATTTCCCGTTATATATTCCCCCGTATCTGACTGCAATGGACCAACTTTGGTTTTCACCAGTCTTTTCCTCTTGATATACTTATAAAAGCTTTTGGAGTTAGTTTTTATATTTTCCGCCAGCTTGCTTTCGTAAGCTATTTTGCCCCTCTTGATTAAGCCCTTTGTCCTCCTTTGCTCTATCTTAAACTGTTCCCAATCTTCCGCTCTGGCGCTTTTTTTGGCTATTTTATACGCCCTATCTTTGGATTTTATGCTGTCTCTAATTTCCCCTGTTATCCACGGTTGAGTCACCTTTTTAGATTTCCTTTTATGCCAGATTGGTATAAACAATTTTTGCAATTTTGTCATTCTATCTTTAAATGCTTGCCATTGTTTATCTACCTCCAGTCCTCCCAGGAACGTTGTCCAATCAGACCTACTCAGTTCCCGTCTAATGGCATCATAATTCCCCTTGTTTAAATTCAGGACCTTAGTCTCTGAGTCAATTTCTTCGCTCTCCATTTCGAGTGAGAAATCGATCATGTTATGATTGCTCTGACCCAAGGGTCCCCGTACAACAAGATTACTAATTAGTCCCTTCTCATTGCACAGTACCCAGTCCAATATAGCCTGTTCCCGAGTTGGTTCCTCGACATATTGATCCAGATAACCATCCCTTAAACACTCAAGGAATTCCTCCTCCTCATTATTTTTACTGATTAGGCTAGCCCAATCTATATGTAAGTTAAAGTCACCTATGATGACAGCTGTGCTCTTATTGCACGCTTCTCTAATTTCCCTCGTGATGCCCTCCCCAACCTCTATTTTACTATTTGGAGGCCTATATACCACTCCTATTAATGTTTTTCGCCCCTTGCTATTTCTTAGCTCCACCCATATAGATTCTGTATTAACTGAGTTAATATCCTTCCTTTCAATTGCATTTATCCCCTCTTTTACCAGCAATGCTACCCCTCCTCCCTTTCTTTTTTGTCGATCCTTCCTAAATACTGAATACCCCTGTATGTTAAGCTCCCAGCCCTGCTCACCCTGCAACCATGTTTCCGTAATCCCAATTAGATCATAATTATTAACCTCTATTTCCACAGCTAATTCATCTACCTTGTTCCTGATGCTTCTCGCATTAAGGTATAAAACCCTCAGGCTTTTTTTATGCTCACATTTTTTATGAATTAGTTTGGCCCTTTGTTTTTTGTTCCTCACCCTTTTACCATTTATTTCTGTCTGCCTTTCACTTTCCTCTATTTCACTACATAGGTTTCTAGCCCCCTGCCATACTAGTTTAAATGCTCCCGAACTGCTTTATCAAAAATTACCCCGAGAACATCAGTTCCATCTTTGCACAGGTGTAGACCGTCCCTTTTGTATAGGTCACACCTACCACAAAACTGGTTCCAATGCCTCAAAAATTTAAAACCCTCCCTCTTACACCACTGCCTTTATAATAGACTCTAGCATTTTCCCTACTACTGATGTTAGGCTAACCGGTCTGTAGTTCCCTCTTTTCTCTCTCCCTCCTTTTTTAAATAGTGGGGTTACATTTGCCACCCTCCAATCTGCAGGAACTGTTCCATAATCTATAGAATTTTGGAAGATGACAACCAATGCAGCCACTATTTCCATGGCTACCTCTTTTAGTACTCTGGGATGCAGATTATCAGGCCCTGGGGATTTATCAGCTTTCAGTCCCATTAATTTCTCCAGCACTAATTTTTTACTAATACTAATTTCCTTTAATTCCTCCTTCTCACTAGACCCTTGGTTCCCTCGCATTTCTGGGAAGTTATTTGTGTCCTCTTCCGTGAAGACAGAACCAAAGTATTTGTTTAATTGTTCTGCCATTTCCTTGTTCCCCATTATAAATTCTCACGTTTCTGACTGTAAGGGACCTACATTTGTCTTCACTAATCTTTTTCTTTTTACATATAGGGAGCAACAGTGAAAGCAGAGAGTGAGAGAGACTTACTGAATCCTGCTGTATACTCAAGACAGGCTGCCTGAGGAAGAATAAATACAAAACAAAACTGAAACAACTTGCATTGTTGTAACTAACCACAGTTCTGGTCAAAGCTAACTATGGGTGAGTTAGGATGCTTAGCTTAGATGGAATTTGAATCATATAACTATGACAGTGTAAGGGATAAAGTACTGTGGTGAATACAGAATCCAGGCCTGGCATAGCAAGTCACAGAAACAGTCTTATATTCAGCAGAAGGTCAGCAGGAGTTTGCATGGAAACAGATCATGTGAGGGGCTTCAGTTTCAAACAAAGGAAAGAACACATGGTGATATAGGTACTGCAGGTTAGAAATAGTTAATTATCAATTACAATAAAGATGAGCTCAGATCACGGGTGTGAGAGAGTTAAGAATATGATAGACAAGATAATGGAGCCTGGACCTAGAGGCCCAGGCCAGTAGAACTGGTTTAATCAGGTTTAGGCAAAGGAGGAGACCTAACATCCATGAGAAGCTATGATTTGTAATGCTAGTTAAAGTTAATGAAAAGACTAGTTTTTACTATAAGTCGGGGGTGGGGCGGGGTAAAATTGAGGCTTTGGAGTGGATGCAGGTTCCCTCCTGTGCATTGGACTGTCAGGGCAAACAGCAAGTGGAGGTGAGGTGTTTCTCTCCTGGAAGGGGGAGAATTGGTTGACAAGTCACTCCAGGCCAATTTCATACAACTTGGGAATTGTGTATAGCATGAGGAAATTGGGGAAAAAAGGAAGGTGAGAAAATTACATAGGATTATATAGAATTTACAGCACAGAAACATCAGAGTGGTGTTTATGCTCCACATGAGACTCCTCCCACCCTACTTCATCTGACCCTATCTGCATATTCTTCTATTCCTTTCTCCCTCATGTACTTATCTAGCTCCCCCTTAAAGGAATCTATGCTATTCGCTTCAATTACTCCATGTGGTAGCGAGTTCCACATTCTAACCACTCTCTGGGTAAAGATGGCTCTTCTGAATTCTTTATTGAATTTATTAGTGACTATCTTATACTTACAGCCCCTAGTTTTTGACTCCCCTACAAGTGGAAACATCTTTTCTATGTCTGCCCTATTAAACCCCTTCATAATTTTAAAGCCCTCTGTCAGGCCACCCCTCAACCTTCTCTTTTCTAGAGAAAACAGCCCCAGCCTATTCAGTCTTTCCTGATAGTTCTAACTGCTCAGTTCTGGTATCATCCTTCTAAATCTTTTGTGCACCTTCTCCAGTGCCTCTATATCCTTTTTGTAATAGGTGTGATCTGCAAATTTTGAAATTGTACTTCAGATTCCGGAGTTCAAATAGTTTATGTAAATGGTGAACAGCAGTGGTTCCAGCACTGATCTCTGTGGAATAGCACTTCCTACCTTCCACCAGTCTGAGTAGCTACCTTTAACCACTACTCTCCATTCTCTGTTTTATAGCCAGCTTACTATCCCTTCCACCACTTGTCCCCTAACTCCACATTCTCTGACCTTAGTCATGAGTCTACTATCCGGTACCTTATCAAAGGCCTTTTGAAACTCCATGTATATTACATCTACTGTGTTACCCTTGTCTACTCTTTCTGTTACTTCTTCAAAGAATTCAATAAGGTAAATTCAAATTAACTTATGAAAAAAAGGCATTTACCTGTTGGAAAAGAAACATGACGTAGATCCAGAGTTGGGGCTGGTCACTGTTGAGGGAGAAGCTGGATTTACTATACAGGCAGTAAAATCCTTTCTGTGGGCAGCTGAAGAGCAATTTAGCTACACATCTACTAATTGAATCTGTGTAGAAACAAGAAGAATGAGATATGGCTTTTCACTTGAATGTTTTGATTAGTTGAAAATTGTTAAAATACCACAAAATAAGCAATATCCAGAATAGAAAATAGTGGCATTTAGCATGGCTTCACTGCCTTGAATTACATAAGAACATAAGAAATAGGAGCAGGAGTGGGCCATTTGGCTCCTCGAGCCTGCTCCACCATTCAATAAGATCATGGCTGATCCTCTACCTCAACTCCACTTTCCTGCACTAATCCCCATATCCCTTGATTCCCTTAATATCCAAAAATCTATCGATCTCTGTCTTAAATATACTCAACGACTGAGTCTCCACAGCCCTCTGGGGGTAGAGAATTCCAAAGATTCACCACCCTCTGAGTGAAGAAATTTCACCTCATCTCAGTCCTAAATGGCTGGCCCCTTATTCTGAGACTGTGACCCCTGGTTCTAGACTCCCCATCCAGGGGAAACATCCTCCCAGCATCTACGTTGTCAAGCCCCTTAAGAATTTTGTATGTTTCAATGAGATCACCTTTCATTCTTCTAAACTCTAGAGAATATAGGCCTAGTCTACTCAATCTCTCCTCATAGGACAATGCCCCCATCCCAGGAATCAGTCTGGTGAACCTTCGTTGCACTCCCTCGATGACAAGGATATCCTTCCTTAGGTAAGGAGACCAAAACTGTACACAATACTCCAGGTGTGGTCTCACCAGGGCCCTATATAATTGCAGTAAGACATCTTTACTCTTATACTCAAATCCTCTTGTAATAAAGGCCAACATACCATTTGCTTTCCTAATTGCTTGCTGTACCTACATGTTAACTTTCAGTGATTTGTGTGCAAGGACACCCAGGTCCCTCTGAACACCAACATTACCCAATCTCTCACCATTTAAAAAATACTCTGCTTTTCTATTTTTCCATTTTTCCTACCAAAGTGGATAACTTCACATTTCTCCACATTATGTGCCATTTGCCATGTTCTTGCCTACTCACTTAGCCTGTCTATATCCCCTTGAAGCCTCCTTGCATCCTCCTCACAACTTACATTCCCACCTAGCTTTGTATCATCAGCAAACTTGGATATATTACAAATAACAACAGAAAACGCTGGAAAAACTCAGCAGGCCAGGCAGCATCCGTGGAGAGAGAAAGAGAGTTAACGTTTCAGGTCGATGACCTTTTGTCATCGACCTGAAACGTTAACTCTCTTTCTCTCTCCACGGATGCTGCCTGGCCTGCTGAGTTTTTCCAGCGTTTTCTGTTGTTATTTCAGATTTCCAGCATCCGCAGTATTTTGCTATTGGATATATTACATTTGGTCCCCTCATCCAAATCATTGATATAGATTGTAAATAGCTGAGGCCCAAGCACTGATCCTTGCGGTACCTCACTAGTTACAGCCTGCCAACCTGAAAATGACCCATTTATTCCTACTCTCTGTTTTCTGTCCGTTATCAATCCTCAATCCATTCTAGTATATTACCCCCAATCCCATGAGCCCTAATTTTGTTTAATAACCTCTTGTGTGGCACCTTATCAAATGTCTTCTGAAAACTGAAATGCAGTGTTTTAAAATCCAACATACTTCATTCAACCCCTTTTATCAAGATTGTTAACTTTACCTGACATTTTCTGATTGCAGTTAGATTTAACCTTCATGCCCAATTGCCTTTCTACTTTTGATTTCAAACATTTTCTATCCTCACAGGTCTGAGCATTTAGTTCTATGAGATCGTTTAAGTGTTTCCATACTGCTGAAAATTCAGTTCTGCAGTTTCTGAGCCTCTTTGCTCACAGCTATAAGCTCATAGGGGTCTGAATCATCATTAGTTCCTTTGAAACAAAAAAAGGTCTAGTGGATCAGTTATTTGTTCCACTATAGAATCTGTGCCAATGGTTGCTAAATAGCTACAGACACTAAAAGAATAGCTGGTAAAAAGCAACATGAATTTTGAGTTAAAAACATATTTTATCCAGAATTTTATTGGAGAATTACTGGAAAGAATTATAATTTATTTCCATTTTTTAAGAATATTTTGTGTCCCACAAAAAGTTTAGCTACCTAGGAAAGGAATTAAGAAAACTACAAATCATTTGAAATGCAGATTTATACACAAGAATTAAACTTAAAATGCCTTCAACCAGTCAGCCTGCCCAATTCTCCCAACTACAGCACAGTTACTTACAAGGCAGTGAGGTAGATTTTTGTCTTAACCGACTGCATGTTAAGCACTGCTGAAAGTCAATGGGTATAAAAATCGTGAGAGATGTAAAAAGGGCTGTCAATTCACTATCACCCGTTTTACACTATCACACAAAGTCAAAATTACCCCCATTGTATTTTGTACCTTGCAGGTAATATGGAAGGAATTTTAAGACAGATTATTAAATATCTGTAGGTTTTGGCCTATATTCTAAGTCTGTTTATTCAATAAATTTTAGTGTGGACAACTCGATTAAATCACTTTTTTGGCACATCAAAATTGTTTTTTCTTAAAATTACTCTTTGCTGATACCCAGCCTAATTGAGGTAGAGAGAAAGAGGAGGATAATGGCCCAAAAATTAGACCTAATATGGGAGAGTACGCACTGTGTACTCTCGCGTATTAGGTCCCGAAGTGCCGGTTTCCTGCATGCACTGCGCATGCGCGGGAAACCGGCACTTCGTGTATGGCAAAGGGGGCGGTTCCTAAGTGAACCGCGTGCGCGCTACAGGTTGTGCGCACGCAGCACACTTAGTTTTTTTTTCAGGTTTGAACGTGCAGGTAAGTGTTGAAGATTTTACACATAAAGAAAGCAGGCGTAAGACCCCCTTTTAACAAGGTAAGTAGTTAATTAAGTATTATTTAAAAAAAATTTCAACAGGTTTATCTTTTTTAGAGACTTTAAAGAAAGGTAAGTTTATTTTTATAACTTTTAAAAAGAATTAAAAAATTTTCAAAAATTAAAATTTTTGTTTAAAGTGGTTAATTTATTTAACTATAGTTATCTTATTAATGTGATGGCTTTTTAAAAAAATTTAATTGAGGTTTAGCTGTTCTTTTGGGGGTTTGTTGTATTCATAGTTTTGACAGCTCTTGCTGTCAAAACTATGAATGAAAGATGGTGTGCTGCCATTGGCTCTAACTGGCCCACGTGATCCCAGAGGTAGCATCGAACTAACTGCGCCTCTGGGACACGCACACACTGCGCGCCGGCACCAGGGAGAGGCCCAGGAACTGAAGTTCGTGTGGGCCAAAACCATAAAGGTAGGCGCGGAGTGCGATATCGCGGGGGATCCTTACCCCCGCGGCAACCATCGAACTCCAATTTCTGGGCCATATAATGGAAGTAGAATCACAATGCAGAGTAACTAGCTAGCGTCATAGCGGATGGGTTCCTAATCTCCCTGTGACACACTTGATGTGGACTAAGGCCTGACAGCACATCAGTGACTAATAGCCTTTGACATACATTGCGAATGCTGCCAATTCCTCATCAAAAGCAACACATCATAAATGTCATCCTCTCTCAATAGACTTACATTGATCCATTAACTGAAGCTAACTGATTGTTAAGGTGCAATGCTGCTCAACAATCCCCAGAAACGTCGGTTAAACAGATCATCTTTCCCAATCCATTGAAACCAGAATCAAATTTGATCACTTATTTGCTGAGCTGATCAACAATTCAAGATGGTCATAATTCATTGACTGGGCTTATTTTGCATGTCACCTGATCAAGATTGTATCGATTAGAATTGCCTAATTAGAATTGAGTCAGAAGGTTGTTGGTTCAAATCCCACTCCAGAGGACATAATCCACGCTGACACTCCAGTGCAGTACTGAGGGAGTGCTGCAATGTCGGAGGGGCAGTACTGAGGGAGTGCTGCAATGTCGGAGGGGCAGTACTGAGGGAGTGCTGCAATGTCGGAGGGGCAGTACTGAGGGAGTGCTGCAATGTCGGAGGGGCAGTACTGAGGGAGTGCTGCAATGTCGGAGGGGCAGTACTGAGGGAGTGCTGCAATGTCGGAAGTGTCGTATTTCAAATGAGACGTTGAACCGAGGTCAAGTCTGCCCTCTCAGGTGTACATAAAAGATCCCATGGCACTATTTTGAAGAGGAGCAGGGGAGCTTTCCAATATTTATCCCTCAACCAATATCACTAAAAACAGATTATCTGGTAATTATCAAATTGCTGTTTGTGGGAGCTTGCTCTGTGCAAATTGGCTGTCACGTTTCCTACATTACAACTTTGGAACGTTCTGAAGTCGTGAAAGGCACTATATAAAGGTACGTTCTTTCTTTTCTTGTCATCTTGCTTAGAAGACCACTATGACCATATAGGCTGTGTGGAATGACTGACTGACAGAAAACAATGCCATTTTAGACAAAGGAATCAACAAACTAGGGGAAGCAATACTTTAAAATATCATTCTTAGTCTAAAATAGCATTATGCTTCCTAGTATTGAAATAAACCAGTTTCTGACAAAAGGGGCTGGATTTTACCAGCCCTGAGGAGGCGGGTCTGGAGGCGGGACTGCTGGGAAAATCCCCCAAAATGGGAGCGGGTCCCAAACCCGCTCCCAACCCGCCTCCAACCAATCTTCCCGGGAGTCAGGTCCCAGATTTGCGCAGGGACCCGACTCCTAGCGGCGGGAAGAGGATTATAGCCACTTAACTGCCTGTTAACAGGTAGTTAACAGGCAGTTAAGAGGCTTTTTCCAAATTATCGACTGCTGCTGCGGGCTTCCCGACGTCAGGGAACCCCACCAGGGTAAGTGAGGCGTGCTGTGGGTCTGCTGTTATGTTGGTGTTCGGATGATAGCTGCAGAAGTGGTGTGAAGGATGCAATGGGACACTGGTTAGTATCAGAGGTAAGGAAATGTTGTGAAAGTAATTTTTAATGTGGTTTGATGTTTTTGCAGGTGACAAGCTGTGAAGTGTTTGTGCAGCCTCATCTCATCGGGAGAAATGACAGATGGCTTCTGCAATCTCAGCTGCAGCTGCCATCTGTTTTATCCTGAGGAAAGAGTAATTGGAGAGCCTGGATGCAAGGGCTCACCTTTGGACAGTGATCGTCAGTGTTTGATAGCACCTCAACGCTGTCAAACACTGACAATTCATCTGTCAAACAAGTGTGGTGCATATACCTTTAAGAAAACCAGCAGATGAAGCGTCATCAATTGACGTCACCTGATACCGGCTTTCCCTTAATTGGCCGGCAAGCCCGCAGGGCGGGCTTAACAAGGCAAATCAGGACAAAATAGCGTCAGTTCGTCAGACGTCGCTGGGGGCGGGACTGGAACCCGAAAACCAGTAGTCCAGCCTCCAACTCGGCCTGGAAGGTAAGATTCCGCCCAAGGTCTCCATTTGAAATGTTCAATTATCTTTTCTCTTTACAGCCCATGGACCTGCTCTGTTTTCCAACATTTCCAATTTGATCTGACATTCTAATTATTTTTTTTTTCTTTTTCACGACATTTTAAATAAGATGTATAATGGTTGATGGATTTAAAACCATTCTCTCAATTTACTATTTATTACAAGTATTTAGGGGGGAAAATTGAGTCGCGCCCCCTTTGAGGCGCTAACTTTGCCGGGGCCCTACTTTTAGCTCCCTGGAAAAATTAGCGCCCCCTGTAAGAAATAGCTGTTAGATTTAAAGATGGGTTTTAATTCTTAGAACAGAGACTGACAACATGCAGCCCAGAACAGATAGCAGAAATGTGAGCAAGGTCGAATATCAAGCATCAAAAGACAAACAGAAGTGATAAGGGAATCGTAAAATGCAAAACAATACAGGGTGGGGGATAATAGACAAAAATGGAGCTGAAAAGTCATAAAATGTCCTTAAAGAAACATAACAAAACATATCCCAGAAAGATAAGAGGGAGGCCTCGTCAGTCATGCAGAAAGGGACGGCGAGGGATGCCTTCTCGCTTCACAATTGGACAATAGGATGGGGAATCAAATGATTGACACCAGGTGATTACCAGCCCACCGAAATAACTATAAATATAGACGACTGAGAGAGGAAATCAGGCAGTTAGGGGCGAAGGCTTCCCTGAGGTGGCTACAGCCTAACACCTTGGTCAAGTTTAGCCTCTTAAGTGGCTGACAGCCTAACACCTCCAATAGCTTGAAAGATGACCTAACGGAATTGACCACTGCAGCAGACTGCAGGAATCCACCCAATCCGAGACCACCATACTGCCTCCCCGTCCGTCCGGTCGTGGCATTCTGCTCCGGGAGTCGTAGATCGCTCCTACTGTCACGGGTTGTATGTCTATTATACTCGGCTTAAACCGTATGTAATATGTGATTATGCTTTAAAACTGTAGCTCTTTAATAAAAACCTTACAACTTCTAAAACCCTTTTGGGTAATCTGTGTGTGGCCTGTGATCTGGCCAAAATTGAGTGGTAGTGCCCCAAGAGGGAAGCTGGGTGCACCCCGCCTCCCTCGTGGGGCACTGCGAGGGAATATCGCGGCACTACGTGCCGTGTTATTGCAGGCCTTCCTCCCCTTCTTAAAGGGGAGGGGACTTGCGCAGCGCGACCCGGGGCCCAGCTGGGCACTCCGTGGGGGGGGCGGGTCAGGAGGCCGGGGACGGCAGTGGAGGCAGGTGCTGGCAGGCGGCCAGCAACAAAAATGGCTGCCTGGCACCTCGCCTTTAAATAGCGCCGCCCCGGCCACAGGTAGGCCCCCCTGACCCCGTCAGACATTGCGTCTGGCGGTAACTCAGGGGGCGCTACCGAAGATCGCGGCCGGGGTGCTAATGGTCAGTGCCGCCGCTAACCTCCCGCTAAATTTCGCGGGAGGCGTTGGCGGCGCCGCGCCCGGGTGCTAGTTGCTTTGCGTCCCGTTAGCGCCCTCTTAGAGCGCTAACGGGAGGCGCAAATAATGTAAAATGAATGTGTCTGGGCAAGCAGAGCAATAGAGCCATTGAAATGTGACCCCATGTCTAAAACAGAACTTTAAAAAAAGATGAACCCGGTAACACAAATCTGCTCAAATAAGGTTTTAGATTGAATGAATGCATGTATTGTAACATTTTGGATTCTTGGAAATGATGCGTTGATGATCGAAGTTTCGAGCCAATATTAGTAATTTTCCCTCGAGTAGATCCATATTTGAATGTAGAGTCAGTGCCTCCCAAAAGTAAGTAGAAGTTTCCATGAAAACTAAAATGAAGTGTGTATTTCACATTTCTATTATTAGAATATGATTCAAAAATGGGCTAGAGGGACACATTTTTCAGAAGAGTAATTTTTGTAATGTTCCACAAAATACTTTACGGGAAACAATGCAGAATACAACCCAGCTCTACGTCAGTCTGTAGATGATCAGAATGTTTAAATTTGTATAAAGCAATTCCAGATTTACTTCATTCAAAAATAACTTTCTCACTCGGACAAATCAATTCTTAGGTTAGAACAAAATGTGTTGCTTATTTTCCTGCATTATTTTACCTATTTTTCCACATAAAAAGTAATTTTTTTAAAATATACTCAACCATGCCTTGTTTTCATATTTAAGCAATGAACTTTGTACCATTTTCAAGATCCACAAAGACATATGACATCTTAGCTCCCAGTCGTAAGCTCCCAGCACTCTCTTTCTTTCCTGGCTATTGCTTATTCCAGAGATGTAGCTTTTTTATTACAGAGACACACAACTATTTGTGCTTATAGTGTTTGTAAGTGAAAAGTAAGTTCATGAACTGTATTATGGAAATATAATTGTAGAAAAGAGATTATTGAGACAGAATCATTATATTTTCTTACTGTAGAGAATTCCTTCTGCAGTTTTCAAGAAGTCAAACTATCAAACTCCAGAAATCTCAGTTACTCTGATATCAGGTGACTTCGGGCCACATTGCACCTAAATACATGGGTGTGGATCTATGCTGCTGCATCTCTGCCATAAATGGCAGAAACTCGTGTGGGGCACAAAAGATCGAGGAAATTTGCACATAGAAATGTTTCAGCTGAAAAGTAGCGCAAGTCAGTTATGTGTGAGTTTCCTTGCTAAAATAAGACTTGCAAAGCTAACAGTAGTTACAGGCTGTCCCTTTAAATAAGTTTTCATCACTGGCTCGCAACCAAGGACGCCCAATTTATGAGGAAATAAAGATTATACTAGCTCCAAATTAAAGGCTAGAAAATTGCATTCTAATAATATCACTCCTGCCGCAATTATACATTGAAATAAAGTACCTCCCTATTTCTGGTGGGAGATTTCTGCTGCAGGTGTATATCCCTCAGGAATGTGTAAAGTGAGCAAACATCCAATGTAAGCTGGTTACACACTGATTACGCCACTTTATAGGGTGTAATTGACATGAAATCCACCTTTTCGCCTCCATGCAGGTTCTCCTCTCATGGCTCTTGCTGAGATGAGTTCCAAAGTTCTCTCGATTCAAGAACCGTTCCTTTAGATTGGAAAATTGCACAGGTCACACCGCTATTTAAAAAAAGGTGAGAGAGGAAAACCAGGGAATTATAGATCAGTTAGCCTAACATCTGCTGTCAGGAAATTACTAGGGTCTATAATTAAGGATAGAGTGACTGAACACCTTGAAAATTTTTAGCTGATCAGAGAGCCAGCGTGGATTTGTAAAGGGTAGGTCAGGCCTGACGAACCTGATTGAATTTTTTTAAAGAGGTGACTAAAGCAGTGGACAGGGGAATGTCTATGGATGCTATTTATATGGACTTCCAGAAGGCATTCGATAAAGTCCCTCATAAGAGACTGTTAGCTAAAGTTGAAGCTCAGGCAATTGAAGGTAAATTATTGACCTGGTTAAGAAATTGGCTGAGCGGCAGGAGGCAGGAATGTAGGGATAATGGGCAGGTACTCTAATTGGCAGGATGGGACTAGTGGTGTCCCACAGGGATCTGTGTTGAGGCCTCAATTATTCACCATATTTATTAAAGACTTAGATGATGGGATAGAGAGACACATGCAAGTTTGCCGATGACACAAAGATAGGCGGTCTTGTAAACAATGTAGATGGAAGCATAAAGTTACAAAAAGATATTAATAGATTAAGTGAATGGACAAAACTGTGGCAAATGGATTTCAATATAGGCAAATGTGAGGTAATTTACTTTGGACCTAAAAAGAATAGATCAGAGTACTTTCTAAATGGTGAAAAGCTAAAAACAGTGGAAGTCCAAAGAGACACAGGGGTCCATGTATATAGATCATTAAAATGTCATGAACAGGTACAGAAAATTGCCAAAAAGACTAATGAAATTCAAGTGGGGGGAGTAAAAAGAAATGTTGTAGTGGTAGGGGATAGTATCATTAGGGGGATAGATAGGGTTCTTTGCAGCCAAGAGCGAGAGTCCCGAAGGCTGTGTTGCCTGCCCGGTGCCAGGGTTAAGGACATCTCCTCTGGGCTGGAGAGAAACTTGGAGTGGGAGGGGGAGGATCCAGTTGTCGTGGTCCATGTTGGTACCAATGACATAGATAGGACAAGGAAAGAGGTTCTGCTGAGGGAGTTTGAGCAGCTAGGGGCCAAATTAAAAAGCAGAACCTCGAGGGTAATAATCTCTGGATTACTACCTGAGCCACGAGCAAATTTGGCTAGGGTAAATAAAATCAGGGAGTTGAATGCGTGGCTCAAAGACTGGTGTGGGAAAAATGGGTTTTGCTTCTTGGGACACTGGCACCAGTACTGGGGCAGGAGAGAGCTGTTCCGTTGGGACGGACTTCACTTGGCCAGTGCTGGGACTAGTGTCCTGGCGAATCGAATAACTAGGGCTGTGGAGAGGGCTTTAAACTAATTAGTGGGGGGGAGGTTTCAAGAGAGCAAAAAATAAAAATGACAACAGAGAGGGTCATAGACATAGGTAGCAGTAGGGGAATCACAAATCAGAGCGTGGCAGGAAGGGACAGAGTGTGTGGAGTAAAAGGTAAACTGGTAAAAAGTGAAAAAGCAGGAACTAAGTGCCACAAAGCATATTTGAAAGTTCTCTATCTGAATGCACGTAGCATTCGTAACAAAATAGACGAGTTAATGGCACAAATAACTACATATGGTTATGATATTGTGGCCATTACAGAAACATGGCTGCAGGGTGACAATGCCTGGGAATTAAACATACCAGGTTATTTAACGATCAGGAAGGACAGGCAGGAAGGAAGGGGAGGTGGGGTGGCTATGTTAATAAAGGAAGGAAACACTGTAATACAGAGTAATGATATTGGGTCAAAAAATCATGATAATGAAACAGTTTGGGTGGAGATAAGGAATAATAAGGGGAAAAAAACATTAGTGGGCGTAGTCTATAGGCCTCCGAACAGTTGCAACTCTATTGGACGGAGTATCAATCAGGAAATAGTTGAGGCATGTAATAAGGGAACATCTATAATTATGGGGGATTTTAACTATCATATTAATTGGACAAATCAAATGGGGCAGGGCTGCCTTGAGGATGAGTTCATTGAGTGTATTAGGGATGGGTTTCTTGAGCAGTATGTAACTGAACCGACCAGGGGGCAAGCAACCTTAGATCTGGTCCTGTGTAACGAGACAGGATTAATTAAAAATGTCCTAGTAAAGGATCCCCTTGGAATGAGTGACCATAACATGGTTGAATTCCATATTCAATTAGAGGGTGAGAAGGTTGGATCTCAAACAAGCGTGCTAAGCTTGAATAAAGGAGACTATGAAGGTATGCGAGCGGAATTGAGTAGAGTGGATTGGGAAAATAGATTAAAGGGTAAGACGACACATGATCAGTGGTGTACATTCAAGGAGTTATTTTACAACTTCCAAAAAAAATATATTCCACTGAAAAGAAAAGGGTGTAAAAGAAAGGACAGTCATCCGTGGCTAAGTAAAGAAATTAAGGATAGTATTCGACTAAAAACAAGGGCATATAAGGTAGCGAAATCTAGTGGGAGGACAGAGGATTGGGAAAACTTTAAAAGGCAGCAAAAAATAACAAAAAGATTGATTAAGAAAGGGAAGATAGATTATGAAAGTAAATTAGCAAAAAATATAAAAACAGATAGTAAGAGTTTTTATACTTATATAAAAGAAAAAGGGTGGCTAAAGTAAATGTTGGTCCCTTAGAGGATGAGACCGGGAAATTAATGGTGGGAAATATGGAGATGGCAAAAACACTGAATGAATATTTTGTATCAGTCTTTACAGTAGAGGACACTAAGAATATCCCAACACTGGACAAACAGGGGGCTATAGGGGGAGAGGAGCTAAACACGATCAAAATCACTAAGGAAGTGGTACTCGGTAAAATAATGGGACTCAAGGCGGATAAATCACCTGGACCTGATGGCTTACATCCTAGAGTCTTGAAGGAAGTGGCGGTAGGGATTGTAGATGCATTGGTAATAATTTTTCAAAACTCCCTGGATTCCGCTAAGGTCCCGGCAGACTGGAAAACTGCTAATGTAACACCCTTATTTAAAAAGGGCAGTAGACAGAAGGCTGGTAACTATAGACCGGTTAGCCTAACATCTGTGGTAGGTAAAATTTTGGAGTCCATTATTAAGGAAACAGTAACAGGACATTTGGATAATCATAATTTAATAGGACAAAGTCAGCATGGTTTTACGAAGGGGAAGTCATGTTTGTCAAATTTGCTGGAGTTCTTTGAGGAAGTAACATATAGAGTGGATAAAGGGGAACCAGTGGACGTAGTGTATTTAGACTTCCAAAAGGCATTTGACAAGGTGCCACACAAAAGATTATTGCTTAAGGTAAAAAATCACGGGATTGGGGGTAATATTCTGGCATGGATAGAGGATTGGCTATCTAACAGAAAGCAAAGAGTTGGGATAAATGGTTCATTCTCAGACTGGCAATCAGTAACTAGTGGTGTTCCACAGGGGTCAGTGCTGGGTCCCCAACTCTTCACAATCTATATTAACGATTTGGAGGAAGGGACCAAGTGTAACATATCAAAATTTGCAGATGATACAAAGATGGGAGGGAAAGTAGTGAGTGAGGAGGACATAAAAAACCTGCAAGGGGACATAGACAGGCTAAGTAAGTGGGCAGAGATTTGGCAGATGGAATACAACACTGGAAAGTGTGAGGTGATGCACTTTGGCAGGAAAAATCCTAGAGCAATTTATTATCTTAATGGCAAGAAACTGGAGAGTACTGAAGTGCAAAGGGATCTGGGGGTCCTGGTGCACGAAACTCAAAAGGTTAGTATGCAGGTGCAGCAAGTGATTAAGAAGGCAAATGGAATGTTGGCTTTCATTGCTAGGGGGATAGAATATAAAAATAGGGAGGTATTGCTTCAGTTGTACAAGGTATTGGTGAGACCGCACCTGGAATACTGCATACAGTTTTGGTGTCCTTACTTAAGGAAAGACATCCTTGCTCTCGAGGCAGTGCAAAAAAGGTTCACTCGGTTAATCCCGGGGATGAGGGGGTGGTCATATGAGGAGAGGTTGGGTAGATTGGGACTCTACTCATTGGAGTTCAGAAGAATGAGAGGCGATCTTATTGAAACATATAAGATTGTGAAGGGGTTGGATCGGGTGGATGCGGGGAGGATGTTCCCGATGACGGGTGAGACGAGAACTAGGGGACATAGTCTTAGAATAAGGGGCTGCTCTTTCAAAACTGAGATGAGGAGGAACTACTTCACTCAGAGGGTGGTAGGTCCATGGAATATGCTGCCACAAAAAGCTGTAGAAGCTACAACATTAATTAAATTTAAAACAGAAATAGACAGTTTCCTGGAAGTAAAGGGCATTAAGGGTTACGGGGAGCGGGCAGGAATTTGGACATGAGTCTAGGTTCGGATCGGTCATGGCCCTGTGGGTAGTGGAGCGGGCCCAGGGACTGTGTAGCCTGATTCTGCTCCTATTTCGTGTGTGCAATTCTGTTAGATGCAGGAGATGGTTCTGTGATAGATAGTAGATTGGCGGTTAGGATCAGATCAGCCATGATCTTATTGAATGGCGGAGCAGGCTCGAGGGGCCGATTGGCCTACTCCTGCTCCTATTTCTTATGTTCTTATGTTCTTATGTTCTTGCCTTTATATCCAGAGGACTAGAATACAAGGGGGTAGAAGTTACGCTGCAGTTATACAAAGCCCTAGTTAGACCATACTTGGAGTAGTATGTCCAGTTCTGGGCACCACACCTTAGGAAGGATATATTGGCCTTGGAGGAAGTGCAATGTAGATTTACCAGAAAGATATCTGGACTCCAAGGGTTAAATTACAAGGAGAGATTATACAAATTAGGGTTGTATTCCCTGGAACTTAGAAAGCGAAGGGGTGATTTGATTGAAGTTTTCAAGATATTAAGGGGAACTGATAGTGTAGATAAAATGAAACTAGGGGACATAGCCTAAAAGTTAGAGCCAGCCCTTTCATGAGTGAAGTTAGAAAACACTTCAATACGTAAAGGGTGGTAAAAGTTTGGCAGTTGATGCTAGATCAATTGTTAATTTTAAATCTGAGATTGATAGATTTTTGTTAACCAAAGGTAATAAGGGATATGGGGCAAAGGCAGGTATATGGAGTTAGATCACAGATCAGCCATGATCTCATTGAATGGCAGAACAGGCTCCAGGGGCTAAATAGCCCACTCCTGTTCCTATGTTCCTATCAAGTACTCCATGAAGAGTCCAAATTATATCTTTTCAAGGCAAACATTTTTTTTTGGCAAGAATCTGTTCCAACAGCAAATAACTCAATTAAAAAAGCTGTCAAGTATCATATGGTGCTTGTTTTGAGGTAGTGCATAGTTCATGCAGCACATCCAATTTATTTGACAGTTGCAGTTAATCAAACATAAACCATGTCCAGGCATACATCATTCACAGCCAAATGAAAAGACCTCCGAGATCACAAATTTCTGATCACGGACTAAACATGATCCTTCCCGAGGACCGAAAATGCAAAACTTGAGTCGACATTGGGAGAGGGAAGGGCAACTGGCAAACGGGCACTTTAACAAATCGCCCAGAATTGTTTGCTTTTAATTTTTAACACTATTTTCTCCTCTCTTTAAGCCTAGTGCTATACACCATTTTCTGATTGAAAGAGTGGACTGATAATTGACAGGCTAGGAGATCTAGAAGACTAAACAAGTGAACTATTTTTCTCTCCCTTCCTATGGAGAAATGTTAAGCCTGTGCCTGGCAAAATCAGGAACCTACCTGTGTGGAATAATAGGCGAACACTTGCGATCTACCACTACAATGGGCAGTGCGTGAAAGTTTGCAAATGAATCACATAACAGGTTTGTCAATAAAAATCTATTTCTTGCAACAGGTATGACCTTTAAAAGAAATAATCAAACCTGCTCTCTTTAAACTCTTACAATTCTACTATTAGTTTTTAAATCAACTCCATATTAACAGTCCGAATTAAATTGGCTACAATAAGAAGGGTTCCAACATAAACAGTTGGTATTTTGATTCTGAGCAAATAGATTGACATTGGGCGTGAGCCCAATACCACATTGACAAATACAACTGTAAGCGTTCTCCCCACCGAGAGGAAGGCACCACTAATAGAAAACAAGTGTCAGTTGGCGTTTCCTTGATTGAAATACATTAAGAATTAATCATCTTAGCTTGTCCTCTTACAAAGAAAGAACTTACATTTATATGGTGCCTTTCACATCCTCACAGTCACAAAATGCCTTAGTCAATTAATTCATTTTGAAGTGAAGTCACTGTCATTTTGTAGGCAAACATGGCAGCCAATTTGCACACAGCCAGGTCCCATACATAGCCATGAAATGAACATCCAATTAATCTGTTTTGGTGTTTTTTTTGTGTGGAATAAATGTTGGCCAGTATATTGGTAGAAATCACCTGATGTTCTTCAAATAGTACCATGGCATTTTCTTAGCCCAATTCAGAGGATAGATGGGAACAAGGCATCGTAGTGAACTATCAGCCTAGTCCTGGATGAGGTTTGAACTCTCAACTTTCTGACGTAGAACAAAAGTGCCATCACTGAGCCAAGACTGACACTTGGAGCATCATATACAATTTTGGGTCATTAATGAACAATAGGTGGAGCAGATTACAGGACAAATGAAAACAAAACTATCATAAATCACAGGGTCACTTAAACCAGAACCAAAAACAAACAAAATATTTGCAAATGAAACAGCCTGCAAAAAGCAAATGCTCCTCAAGTTAAAACTATGGGCTAATGTCGGCCCACACTCACACCCCTCTCGATTGCCTTGCCCCCACCCCCCCCACCACCGCATCTCCTGAACTTACCTGAGGCACTCAGCCGGCATTCCAGCTGGCCGATCTCACTACCCCTCGCGTGACTGGCCCCTGCAGTTTGCCGGTAACATACAAATAAGACCGGCGGAACAATTTTCCGTGGTCCTGTCGCTGGGCTCTTCAAGCGTGTGCAGCGCATGCTGCACCTGGATTGTGCCCCACTTTGGGTGTGATCCTATTTCTAGGCCACAATATCCAGTTCAGATCACAATGGTTTTGGTTTATACCATTGTATGATTAGATACTGGCAGCATGGACATCCTAAAGGCAAGATACAGGGACCATTTACAGGAGTAACCAGCAGCACTGAACCCAAGAGAATAGGAGCAGATACAAAATTTACCCACTTGTCTTGTTAATTATATGCTATGGCCCTCTCATTTTGTAATGAGCATAAATTAAATAGCCTGTCTGAAAAACATTATTGATGACTTTCATAATTTTAAGGACCAGAACCCTAGAGCCAATATCATTTTAAACAGATAAAGTTAGGTCATTAATATCGGCAAAAGGAACCATTAACGCACTATTGAAGTGTGTGTTATGTGTAAAGGAAGATAAATTGATGATTTGCATTTATATTATGTCTCAGAGCACTTACTCCAAAGGACAGCATCCCTGACAAT
The DNA here is from genome assembly GCA_030390025.1 of Squalus acanthias. Lineage (NCBI taxonomy): Eukaryota > Metazoa > Chordata > Chondrichthyes > Squaliformes > Squalidae > Squalus > Squalus acanthias. Next base: position 46,807,088 of record CM059429.1, read on the forward strand.
GCAGCATTCCTTCAGCATTGGAATGTCAGCTCAAGTCTTGGATTGGTGCTTGAACTGGCTACTGTCTAATCCAGATACAGGAATACTACCATCTGAGTCATGCTCACTTAAATATGATTAAAAGAGTTTATTATTTCATTGGCTTACCTTCAATAATACACTGATCTGGGACGGGGATTCTCTTCACCATTTCAGAAAAAAATGCCTTCACTTCATCAATATTTTCTTTCAAATGCAGATAGAGTTGATCCTGTGCTTCCATGTTACATGTCAGACTTTCTGTACTACTTTCCTGACAGTTATCGTTGATGATATCACAGGAATTTCTTGATTCTTTTGGAGTAATATCAAAGTGAGAAAGAGAAAGCAACTGATGTTCATGTTCATCAAGTTCTTGACCCAAAGGTTGTTTAACACTCCCTTCACTGAGTGATCTGTCTGAAAACGTGATATCTGTTGTAATGTCTCCATTTTCTCCCTCGTCGTTTTCAGAGCTTATTGACTTTGTATGCATTGCATGAAGAGCGAGACTTTTTGACCTGCCATTTTAAAGAGATTTTAAAAAGCATTTACCTTAACATGAAAACTTTACTAGTAAGATTTCAAAATATAAAAGACACAGAATTTCTGGTTAATCAATTACAGATTTCTCAATAAACTAACAGTAATGACAACATAATCACGGAAATCTGTGTCCCTTTTGGTGCACTCCTGCTGTAACTTCACAAAGGGGACTTGGATATGCAGAGCCCGGCCCAACGTCAGAATTTCCTTGACTGAGTGGATATTTTCTGTTGTTTGGTTCTAGAGAATTTGCAATGCAGCAATTTGCTAAGAAAAAATAAATGAGGAATGGGGAGGGGTCATGTCATTGTTGTGTTTTCTGTATTTTCTGCGATACAAAGGGATCTGGGGATCCTAGTACATGAAACACAAAAAGTTAGCATGCAGGTACAGCAAGTAATTAGGAAGGCTAATGGAATGTTGGCCTTTATTGCAAGGGGTATGGATTATAAAAGTAGGGAAGTTTTGATGCAACTTTACAGGGCGCTGGTGAGACCGCACCTGTAGTACTGCGTACAGTTTTGGTCTCCATATTTAAGGAAGGATATATTTGCATTGGAGGCAGTGCAGAGAAGGTTCACTAGGTTGATTCCTGGGATGAAGGGGTTGACGTATGACGAAAGATTGAGCAGGTTGGGCCTATACTCATTGGAGTTTAGAAGAATGAGAGGTGATCTTTTTGAAACATATAAGATTCTGAGGGGGACTGACAGGGTGGATGCTGAGAGGATGTTTCCCCTGGTGGGGGTATCTAGAACTAGGGGGCATAGTTTCAGAATAAGGGGTCGCCCATTTAAGACGGAGATGAGGAGGAATTTCTTCTCTCAGAGGGTTGTGAATCTTTGGAATTCTCTACCCCAGAGAGCTGTGGAGGCAGAGTCATTGAATATATTCAAGGCGGAGATTAACAGACATTTGAACTACAAGTGAGTCAAGGGGTATGGGGAGAGAGCGGGAAAGTGGTGTTGAGGCCAAGATTGGATCAGCCATGATCTTATTGAATGGCGGAGCAGGCTCGAGGGGCCTATTGGCCTACTCCTGCTCCTGTTTCTTATGTTCTTATTTGAATTGAACTCTACCCGTATTGCTCTTTCAGTGCTACCAAGTTGACATATACCACATTATGACCATATTCTGGAGCAATGTTCCCAATTCTTAGCTGAACACTAGTGATAGATTGTTTTCTTGTATTATATTCACACATAACTTCTACTTATTGTAAACAGTTTCATTAACATTCTGGTGGCCAGATAGAGGTGAACGATCCCATGGCACTTTTCAAAAAAAAAAGCAGGGGCTTCTTCCAGCGTCCTGACCAACATTTTTCCCTCAACTAATAGCACCAAAAGCAGATTTATTGGTTATTTGTTTCATTGCTATTTGCTTAGCACAAAATGGCTTTCACTATTGTTATCATGCGAACATAGGAATTGCTACACGAGAAAAGTTTAAGGTCTAATTCGCCTTCTACCATCCCGGTAGTCGCGTGATTCAACAATAATGGAATTGTTGACCAATAATGGCAATCATATCAACCAGCGCGCTATTTCAAAAGTAATTTGTTGTGTGAACTGCTTTGAACCATTCTGATAATGTGATAAGATGTTATATAAATCCAAGTATTATTTATTATCTGCAAAATTTGGGTTGATATTGCACATAGATTGAATACGTGGTCTGAAATGCACAGAGAGGCAAAGGTCTATGAAGCTGGTCAAATAACCTGAATGAAAGGGACAAAGAAAAGTTGGTTGACGTCAAAAGATACATGACCTCTTGTTTCAGGTAAGTGCTTTAAATAAAGTTTATAAACCTTATAGACTGAATTGTCCTGTGATTTACCATAAAAACTCTTAGCAGTCTTAACATGCAAATAATGCAGTTACAAATATTTTCATAAGGTAATTTAAATCTTTGATAGAAGTATATAAAACCATTTTAATAGCTAGAGATCAACCACTCGATCTAGGCTATCGAATGTAGCTTATTGCACACTGGTGTACAAACCCAAACTTAATCAACAACCATGTTTCCAAGGAAAAAGAACATTTTTATAAAAAGTCTTGATATATGTATATATATGTTCCCTGTTACTCACAACTAAAACAGCTCCAATAAAAAAATGTTAAACTCATCAGGGAAGCAGAGAAGTAAGAAAAGGACTTCATGATCTCAGAAAGGTAATGGATAATAAAGGGCAGAGAAGGCGGCGAGTGTGAGATGTGCCAGCCAAAGAGACTATCTGTCACTAAATGAAAAGTGGCCACAACTTTTAATATCATGAATGAAGGAGATAACCACATCTTGCAACTCTTCATATTCTGGTAACTTACTTATTATATTGCCATTTATTATATTAAAATATCAATCATGTGTCACAATATGATACCAAAAACATTTTCAGCCCACTTAGAATGCTCATCCCCTCATGTTGGCTCAAGGTGTCGGGTGGGAGTGTGAGTTGAGAGAAGTCTTGGGGGGAATTTTTGGGGGGGCTCAGCGGGCGCGTTCCGTGGCGGGTTGGGTGGGAACATTTTTTTTCCTGACAGCGGGTCGGGAACCCACTGTCATCCCGCCACCACACGCCTTTCCCAGACGTTGGGTCTGTCAGGGCTGAACAGGCCTGACACGCAGTGGCGGGGGAGGCAATTTAGGTCATTATGACCTTGTTAACAGCCCATTAAACAATATTTTGAGCTCACCTTACCATCTTATGAGGTTGCCCACGGGGACCAAGCTGCTTGGGGATCACGTCAGGTAAGGAGGTCGGGAGTTGAATCAGCATGGGAACATCTCATTACTTGACAGCTGCAAATGTGCTATAAAAGCTCCCATCTCACAGCTGTTCACTTTCCAAGCTCAGAAGCTGTTGCTCACTACATTTGGAAGACAGATTGAGCTTTACGCAGGTTGCAAGTGTTTGTAGTAAACTCAGTATCCAGTGTCACCTCAATGGAACAACCTCTCTCACCATTGACAGATCGCTTCTGTCATCTCACGTTCACCTGCCATCTATTACATCAGCATCGGTGCCCTTGAAACTATCTCGTCTTGGTCCTCAGAATCCCACCATGATCAGCCCCAACACCAGCAGCACCAACAACGCCAACCTTCTCTGCAATCAACTGGTGCTGCACAGGACACAGGGCATCAGCACCCGACCACATTGCTGCCCAGGACACCAGGGATGGCCTCACATTGGCCAGATTTATGTCACTTGACGCTGTACACCCTGAATGCCACATAATGCGCCAGGTTGGCACCACCCCACACCAACACCATAAAGCATCCCTACAATGCCCAAGCCATTCCTTTCACACTCATCACCATTGCAGGGGGTACCGTTATGTCTCACCATTCACTGCAACTCACTAAGCCACTTCCAAAGGTGCATACAAATCTGTTCAAGAACGCAAAGTGTTGAAAATAAAGGTTTCAATGTTTGACACTACATTAACAGAAACTTCACATGAACATCGGCTAAAACATCCAAGTGCCTACCCTTACATGTTGTTAGATGGTATGATTGGACTAGGATGAGGGTGAGTATGAGAGGTGGCTAGTGAGATGGGGAAGTGATAATGTAGATAGAGAGCGATGGGTGGAGGTGCAAGGTAAGTTGGTGTGAGTAAAGATGTGCAGGAGTAGGGTAGGGAAGGCAGAGTGAGGGGGATGTGATGAGTGGCACAGCAGGATGAGGTTGAGTGTGGCTTTGCAGTAATGTTTTGTGATCTACTGAGATCATTGAAAGATTTGCGGCACTGCACCCAGGTCCTCCTGATGGCATCCCTGCTTGTTCCCTCCTCTGCAATGTGCAACCAGGCTGCGTGGATCTCCTAGGGAGGTCCATGGGAAGGGAAGAGGGCTTCCCTGTGTGCTGTGACTTCATGGGAGAGCCTGGGAGCAGCCGTGCACCTCTGTGCAGTGCTTGTCAGTGTTTGCAGCACCTCAATGCTGTAGAACACGGACAGCACAAATGTCAAAATCAATGTGTGCATGGTCCCTTTAAGGAAAGCGGCTGATGACGCGTCATCAAATGACGTCATCAGACCCGCTTCCTTCAATTGGCCGGCAAACGCGCTGGGTGGGCTTAACAAGCCCAATCAACATAAAATCATTCTACAGAGCGGGCTGGAGCCAGCAGCGGGGTCGGGACCCGCCACCGACGTCGCCCGCCCCGGACCTGCTGAGGTAGGGGAAATCGCGGCCCTTGATTCCCATAGGTGATGAGAGTTTCGCTAAATGAAATGTTAGTTAGTTTCTGCATCCAATCCATTTTCTTTCAATGCTAAAACTAGTTACCATGTTATAATTAATGAAAATGAAAACCACATGCTACAAGATAACCCTGCTGCTTTATCTTTAGTTTATGAATCATGGCGAGCTCCTTTTTAGTCAGAGGCCTGACTTCATTAATGTACACCTGCAGAAAGTGACTTGCATTGATCCAATTAAACTGAAGAGCCGTACGAGCCGAATTGTACTATAACATAATCATAGCTGGTAGTTTTAAATGATTACATATTGCTTAGACTATGTAACATGCTTCATAGTGAGTGTGAGTGGCTCTCTATGGTGGCAAACATTACCAAAAAAAAACCATTTTGCGTAATATCTAGGTAATATAGGAAGTATTAAGTCATACTTCAAATGTGACTTAGTTTTTATGTTAAGTGTACACTCAAATGTGCAAAAAAAAAGTTACTTCATTTTAGTCAGGTTTGTTTAATTGTTGTTTTTGCAATCATTGTGTGCTGATGCATCACAGCTAGGTTCGATTCAGTACAGAAAATGTGGACTGGTGATATTTACATTAAAACACCATTGTTGGCAGACACTATGGGCTGGATTTTGATACTGGGGTGGGTTGGGGTCATGTCATCCACTTTTTGTGTGCCTGGCCTTTGCTGTGAGAGGACCTGGATGCAAAATGAGCAGCAGCAGTCCTAAGTCTGCTCCCAGATATTTTTGCACCACCACTCCCAGATATGTCTCCCATCCACCACCACTCCCAGATATGTCTCCCATCCACCACCACTCCCAGATATGTCTCCCATCCACCACCACTCCCAGATATGTCTCCCATCCATCCATCCATCCATCCAAATGTGCTCCCGCCAGGTTTCACATTCGTGGTTCAGAACAGGCGTGCTTCACGTAGAAAAAGGGTTAAAATCACAAAGGCCTTTCAAAATGGCATTATAGAGGCAATTTAGTGCTTGTTAAGGGCCTTAACAGCCTATCCCGCCTTTTAGAGGCGGGACCAGCAGACACGTTTTCATCAAAATTGCGTGGAGGCGGGATGGAGGCGGGCTTGTGTCTGCCCACCAGTTTTCGCAATTTTAACCCCACACACACCTCCAAACCCACCTCCACGGGTCAATGAAAATCCAGCCCTATGGGTTGGATTTTATGGGGGGGTCGGTGGCGGGTCAGGAGGGAACATTGCATAAAACACCCAAGTGCCTACCCTTGTGTGTTGTTAATTGGTATGAAACATCCGTAAGACAAAGGTCCTCTACCAACCTGCCCCCGCCACACAATACTGCTCCCCGATTATCAAAATCCATGACGAGGCCTTGGACAACGTGGACCACTTTCAATATCTTGGGAGCCTACTGTCAACAAGGGCAGATGTCGATGATGAAGTCCAACACCGCCTTCAGTGTGCCAGTGCAACCTTTGGTCGCCTGAGGAAGAGAGTATTTGAAGACCAGGACCTCAAACCCAGCACCAAGCTCATGGTCTACAGAGCAGTAGTGATACCCGCCCTCCTGTATGCTTCAGAGACATGGACCATGTACAGCAGGCACCTCAAAGCACTGGAGAGGTACCACCAACGCTGCCTCCGCAAGATCCTGCAAATCCATTGGCAGGATAGGCGCACCAACGTCAGTGTTCTCGCTCAGGCCAACATCCCCAGCATCGAAGCTTTGACCACGCTCGATCAGCTCCGATGGACGGGTCACATTATCCGCATGCCCAATACGAGACTCCCAAAACAAGCACTCTACTCGGAGCTGCGACACGGCAAGAGAGCCTCAGGTGGACAGAGGAAACGCTTCAAGGACACCCTCAAAGCCTCCTTGAAAAAGTGCAACATCCCCACCAACACTTGGGAATCCCTGGCCCAAGACCGCACAAAGTGGAGGAGAAGCATCCGGGAAGGCGCCGAACACCTTGAGTCTCTTCGCCGGGAGCAAGCGGAAGCCAAGCGTAAACAGCGGAAGGAGCGCACGTCAGCCCAAGCACCCCACCCACCCGCCCCTTCAATGACCGTCTGCCCCACCTGTGACAGAGACTGTAGGTCCAACATTGGACTCATTAGTCACCTGAGAACTCATTTTTAGTGTGGAAGCAAGTCATCCTGAGTTCCAAGGGACTGCATGAGAAGAGGAGATGATTGGACAAGGATGAGGGTGAGTGTGAGCGGTGGCTAGTGAGATGGGGATATGATAATGCAGATAGAGAGGATGGGTAGGGAAGGTAGAGTGATGGGGATTTGAGGAGATGCATGGCAGGATGAAGTTGAATGTGGCTTTGTACTAACGTTTTGTGATCTACTGAGATCATTGAAATGTTTGCGACACTGCACCCAGGTCCTCCTGACAGCATCTCTGCTTGTGCCCTCCTCTGCAATGTGCAACTAGGCTTTGTTGATCTCCTGGGGAAGTCTGTTCCGCCCGTGGGAAGGGAAGAGGACCTCCCTGCGTGCTGTGACTCCCTCCATAAGCATATGGAGGGAGTCGTGGGAGAGCCTGGGTGCAGCCTTGCACCTCTGTGCAGTGCTTGTCAGTGTTTGCAGCACCTCAATGCTGTCGAACACTGACAGCACAACTGTCAAAATCAATTTGGCCATGGTCCCTTGAAGGAAACTGGCTGATGACGCATCATTAAATAACGTCACCAGATCGCTTCCTCTAATAGGCCGGGAAACGCGCTGGGCGGGCTTAACAAGCACAATCAACAGGAATTCATTTCAGAGGCCAGGATGGAGCCAGCAGCAGGGTCAGGACCTGCCACCAACATCGGCCACCACGGACCCACTGAGGTTCGTAAAATTGCGGCCTATGAGACAGAAAGCTTGAGATAATGAATACTGCACACAGGACAGTTCTGGTTCGTTGGGACTTAATATTCTTTTATTTGTAGTCCACAGGAATGTATGTGTTGCCTTTTATCCAGGTGTTGACAACAAAACAATACTAACAATCCTCTCAATCTTCCTCACTAGGATTTCTCAGATGATGAACTCTTTACACCAATGCTATGGTCATCATCCTGGTGTTGCCACAAATTGCACTGGTGACCATCTTTGAGAGATTACCTGCACCTGTGGAAAAACATATTTTATATGCATCAGGTAACAGGCACTTGAGGGCTGCTTCAAAAGCCAAGAAAGAAATGAAAAAAACTTGCATTGATATCGGATGTCCCAAAGTGCTTCAATGAGTTACTTCTGAAGTGTAGTCACTGTATGAAAACATGGCAGCCAATTTGCATACTGCAAGGTCCCACAAACAGCAATGAGAAAAATGACCAATTAATCTGTTTGGGTGATGTTGCTCAAGCGATAAATTAACTCCCCTGCTCTTCTTCGTGGCCTTGAACCCACAACCTTTCGACGCAGAAGTGAGAGTACTTATGAGCCAACTTAAGGGGATAATTAATTGGTGGTATGGGAAATGTTAGGAAAGAGTTTGTAGAGCGAATAAAGGTGGTGTAGTAACAGCAGGCCATTTGTAACTGCTGTTAAACAACACCCAGACTCACTGACACTCTCCGTACTCCTGCCAGATCCTTACACTCACTTCAATGGAATCCAGTTGTTTTTAGTGCTCCAGAAGTAACATCGCAGCCACGGAGGCAGGGGGAGGAGTATTCATTGCTGTACATCTCCAGGAGTAATAAGCATTTAAAAGTGAATTGAAATGGGATTTGCAAATTTTCTGGCAAGTTATGAATGGCACGAAAATTGTTATTTACATAAACTGTAAAAACAATTGTTATAAAAAAATTTTGATGCTCATGTCTCAAAATACTAATTAAAAATGAATTAAGTATATGTAAATAAATACTTAAAATTGACGTACTTTTTTGTCAGCATAAGAAATCGAAAACTTAGAAACATAGAAGATAGGAGCAGGAGTAGGCCATTCGGCCCCTCGAGCCTGCTCCGCCATTCGATGAGATCATGGCTGATCATCCAAACTCAGTACCCTGTCCCTGCCTTCTCCCCATATCCCTTGATACCTTTAGCCTTAAGAAATATATCTAACTTCTTCTTGAATATATTTACTGACTTGGCCTCAACTGCTTTATGTGATAGAGAATTCCACAGGTTCACCACTCTCTGGGTGAAGAAATTCCTCCTCATCTCTGTCCTAAATGGCTTACCCCTTATCTTTAGACTGCTGGCCTCTTGTTCTGGACTCACCCGCCCTCGGGAACATCCTTCCTGCATCCAGTCTGTCTAGCCCTGTTAGAATTTTATAAGTTTCAATGAGATCTCCTCTCATTCTTCTAAACTCCAGCGAGTATAAGCCCAATCGACCCAATCTCTCCTCGTACGTCATTCCTGCCATCCCAGGTATCAGTCTGGTGAATCTTCGCTGCACACCCTCCATGGCAAGAACATCCTTCCTCAGATAAGGCGACCAAAACTGCACACAATACTCAAGGTGTGGTCTCACCAAGGCCCTGTACAGCTGCAGCAAGACATCCTTGTTCCTGTACTCAAACCCTCTCGCTACGAAGGCCAACATACCATTTGCCTTCTTAACCGCCTGCTGTACCTGCATGCTTACCTTCAGCGACTGGTGCACAAGGACACCCAGGTCTCGTTGCACTTCCCCTTCTCCCAATCTATTGCCGTTCAGATAATAATCTGCCTTCTGTTTTTGCCACCGAAGTGGATAACCTCGCATTTATCCACATTATACTGCATCTGCTATGCTGCTGCCCAATCACCCAGCCTGTCCAAATCATACTGGAGTTTCTCGGCATCCTCCTCGCAGCACACACGCCCACCCAGCTTTGTGTCATCTGCAAACTTGGAGATATTGGCCCAAAAATTAGTGAGGGAGCCTTCGTGCGGGGGTAAGGCTTCCCCGCGATATCTCACTGCGCGCCGGCTTTTTCATTCCCAGCTCGCACGAACTTGATTTTCTAGACAGCAGCTGGGCAGTGCTTGCGTATCCCACAGGCGCAGTTAATTCGTGCGAGCTGTGGGATCACGTGATTCAGTTAGAGCCAATGGCAGCACACCATCTTTCATTCATAGTTTTCACATCAAGTGCTGTGAAAGCTATGAATCTATACCCCCCAAAAGAACAGCTAAACCTCAATTAATTTTTTTTTAAAAACCATCACATTAATAAAATAAGTATAGTTAAATAAATTAACCACTTTAAACAAAAAATTAAATTTTTGAAAAAATTTCAAATCTTTTAAAAAGTTATAAAAATAAACTTACCTTTCTTTAAAGTCTCTAAAAAAGATATACCTATTGAAAAAAATTCAAAATAATACTTAATTAACTACTTACCTTGTTAAGGAAAGGAGGCGTAAGACCCTCTTATGTGCAAAATCTTCCATGCTTACCTGCGCGTTCAAAGCACTAAGTGCACTGCGTGCGCGCAGCCTGTAGCGCGCACGCGGTTCACCTAGGAACCGCCCCTTTTGAAATCACCAAGTGCCGGTTTTCAGCGCATGCGCAGTGCATGCAGAAAACCGGCAATTGGAGACAGAATACGCGAGAGTACACAGTGCGTACTCTCGCGTAGAGGCACTAATTTTTGGGCCATTACATCTAGTTCCCTCGTCTAGATCATTAATATATATAGTGAATAGCTGGGGTCCTAGGACCGATCCCTGCGGAACCCCACTAGTCACTGCCTGCCACTCGGAAAAAGACCCATTTATTCCAACTCTTTGCTTCCTGTCTGCCAACCAGTTCTCTATCCAAGTCAGTACCTTGCCCCCAATCCCATGTGCCTTAACTTTACATGCTAATCTCTTATGCAGGACCTTATCGAAAGCCTTCTGAAAGTCCAAATACACCACATCCACTGGTTCTCCCTTATCTATTCTACCAGTTACATCCTCAAAAAATTCCAGTAGATTAGTCAAGCACGATTTACCTTTTGTAAATCCATGTTGACTTTGTCCAATCATGTCACTGTTTTCCAAGTGCTCTGCTATTACATCTTTTAAAATGGACGCTAGCATTTTCCCCTGAAATGTAGTGCATCCTCAGCATATTTCTTTCTTAAGAGTGAGATTTTTCTTTGCAGTTGTCTTCTTAAACATTAATTTTAGATGACTTTTTCTGAACAGTCTCAATTTTTCAGTGATGATTTCCATGGGTAGTACTTGAGCCAGATAGAATGTACAGCAAAGTATGACCGTGCATAGATATATACTCATCACTCTTAATTGTTACAGTGCACTACATACAGGGATATCACAATGATACCCAAACACATTCAGGAGAAGCAACAATGGATGATGGTGTTTTGTATGTAGTTGGTGACTCCAAGATCTTTGTACTATGAAACTCCATCAGTCTGGAATTGCTGCCCTCCAGCAAGTCAACAGTCAATGCTAAGCCATGTTATCATATTGTACAAGATGCAACAAGCAACAAAATATCCACAGATCTTGTTGGATTGAATTGCGATATACCTCAGGCTTGATTTATTCTCCCCCTACCCTGGAACCTACATTCTGTAAACAACAATATTCTCTATTGATTTGATGGGGATTGTCCCAGTGATATTCTGGCACAAACAAAAGAATCTAGGAACATAGGAACAGGAGTAGGCCATTCAGCCCCTCGAGCCTGTTCCGCCATTCAATGAGATCATGGCTGACCTGTGATCTAACTCCATATTCCCGCCTTTGACCCATTATCGCTTAGTACCTTTGGTTAACAAAAAGCTATCAATCTCCGATTTAAAATTAACAATTGATCTAGCATCAATTGCCATTTGCGGAAGAGAGTTCCAAACTTCTACCACCCTTTGTGAGTCGAAGTGTTTCCTAATTTCACTCCTGAAAGGTCTGGCTCTAATTTTTAGACTATGCCCCCTAGTCCTAGAATCCCCAACCAGCGGAAATAGTTTCTCTCTATCTACCCTATCTGTTCTCCTTAATATCCTGAAAACTTCAATTTGATCACCCCTTAACCTTCTAAATTCTAGGGAATACAACCCTAATTTGTGTAATCTCTCATCGTAACTTAACTCTTGAAGTCCGGGTATCATTCTGGTAAACCTACGCTGCACTCCCTCCAAGGCCAATATATCCTTCCTAAGGTGTGGTGCCCAGAACTGCTCACAGTACTCCAGGTATGGTCTAACCAGGATTTTGTACAGCTGCAGCATAACTTCTACCCCCTTATACTCTAGATATAAAGGCCAGCATTCCATTGGCCTTTTTGATTATTTTCTGTACCTGTTCATGACATTTTAATGATCTATGTACCTGAACCCCCAAGTCTCTTTGGACATACATTGTTTTTAGATTTTTACCATTTAGAAAGTACCCTGTTCCATCCTTTTTAGGTCCAAAGTGGATGGCCTCACATTTGCTTACATTGAAATCCATTTGCCACAGTTTTGCCCATTCACTTAATCTATCAATATCCCCTTGTAATTTTATGCTTTCATCTACACTGCCTACAATGCCGCCCATCTTTGTGTCATTGGCAAATTTGGATATATGACTTTCTATGCCATCATCTAAGTCGTTAATAAATATTTTGAATAGTTGAGGCCCCAACACAGGTCCCTGCAGGACACCACTAGTCACATCCTGCCAATTTGAGTACCTACCCATTATCCCTTCTGTCTCCTGCCGCTCAGCCAATTTCCTAACTAGGTCAATAATTTGCCCTCAATTCCGTGGGCTTCTACCTTAGATAACAGTCTCTTATGTGAGACTTTATCAAATGCCTTCTGGAAGTCCATATAAATAACATCTATAGACATTCCCCTGTCCACTACTTTAGTCACCTCTTCAAAAAATTCAATCAGGTTCGTCAGGTTCATAAATCCATGATGGCTCTCTCTGATCAACTGAAAATTTTCGAGGTGTTCAGTCACCCTATCCTTAATTATAGACTCCAGCAATTTCCTGACAACAGATGCCATTTTCCCTATCTGTCCTGTAGACCTTATAACCTGGTATATTTAGTTCCCAGTCCTGACTGTCTTGCAGCCATGTCTCAGTCATGGCTGCAGTTCATTCAATTTATTCCTTATACTCCGTGCGCTTGTATAAAGAATGCTTATTTATACAAAGGTGGTACATCAATATAAAACAATATTTGTGTCTTTGAATATATTTTTATATATTTTGTGACTTTTTTGCATTCTAATTCATTTTCTTATTTGTAAATGGTTATTTCATTACACCTAAACAACCAATTACCTTGAGCAATAACAGTATTCTCCAAAATATAGCCATCAAGACAGACAAATTGAAGCCGGGATGAAAGAGAGAGAGCACATGCACGAGAGACAGAAAGAGAGAGAAATCAGCACCATCTGTTTGGTTTATTCCATGGAAGATCAGCTGTTTCTGTATTACATGTTACATACAGCACAGAAACAGGCCATTTGGCCCAACAGGTCCATGCTGGTGTTCATGCTCCACACGAGCCTCCTCCCACTCTTCTTCATCTCACCCCATCAGCATATCCTTCTATTCCTTTCTCCCTCATGTGTTTATCTAGCTTTCCCTTAAATGCATCTATGCTAGTCGCCTCAACTACTCCTTGTGGTAGCGAGTTCAACATTCTAACTGCTGTGTGGGTAAAGAAGTTTCTCCTGAATTCCCTATTAGATTTATTAGTGACGATCTTATATTTATGGCACCTAGTTCTGGTCTGGCCAGCAAGTAGAAACAGCTTCTCTACGTCTACCCTATCAAACCCTTTCATAATCTTAAAGACCTCTATCGGGTCCGCCCCTCAGTCTTCTCTCTTCTAGAGAAAAGAGCCCCAGCCTGTTCAATCTTTCCTGATAAGTATAACTTCTCAGTTCTGGTGTCAATCTAGTAAATATTCTTTGCACCTGCTCCAGTGACTATAACTTTTTTTAAATAATATGGAGACCAGAACAGTTCACAGTACGCCAAGTGTGGTCTAACCAAGGTTCTATACAAGTTTAACAGAACTTCTCTGCTTTTTAATTCTATCCCTCTAGAAATGAACCCCTGTGTTTGGTTTGCTTTTTTATGACCTTATTACCCTGCCTCGCTACTTTTAGTGATTTGTGTATCTGTACCCCCCGCCCCTGATCCTTCTCTTCCTCTACCCCATTTAGACTCTTATTTGCAAGGAGTATGTGGCCTCTTATTTTTCCTACCAAAATGTACCACCTCACACTTTTCTATATTGAAGTTCATTTGACAATTACATGCCCATTCTGCAACTTTATTAACGTCTTCCTGTATTTTGTCACAGTCCTCCTCTGTATAAACTACAGACCCAATTTGGTGTCGTCTGCAAATTTTGAAATGATACTACCGATTCCCGAGTCCAAATCATTTATGTAAATGGTGAACAGTGGTCCCAGCACCGATCCTTGGTGGATCACCACGTCCACCAAGCAGGAGGTACATATCAGCAATGTGTGCTTCCACTGAGAGTCCCTGCTGAGAAAGTCAGTGGTGTTTTATTTCTCTTCAACATCTCTGCATCCTTTGACATAGCTGATCACACCATTCTCCTCAAAAGCTTCTCTGTTGTTCAGCTTGGCGGGATTGCTCTCATATGGCTCTACTCTTATCTAGCTGATCGTAGCCACAGCATCTCCACCAATGGCTTCTCTTCCTATCCACATACTGTCAACTTCAGGGATCTCCCAAGGATCCATCCTTTGGCCACTCCTGTCCATTGGTGACATCATCTGTATGTATAGGGTTGACTTCCACATGTAGGTGTCAGCCTTGGCTCAGTGGTAGCACTCTCACCTCTGAGTCAGAGGTGGTGGGTTCAAGGCCCACTCCAGAGACTTAAGCACATAATCTAGGATGACACTCCAGTGCCGTACTGAGGGAGTGCTGCACTGTCAGGTGCTGTCTTTCAGGTGAGATATTTATCCCAGACCCAATATGCCCTCTCAGGTAGACATAAAAGATCATATGGCATTATTTGAAGAACAGGGGAGTTCTTCCCGTGTCCTGCCTAACAGTTATGCCTCAACCAACATCACTAAAACATTCATTCATCTCATTGCCGTTGATGGGACCTTGTGCAGATTGGCTGCTGTTTTCCATACATTGCAACAGTGACTACACTTCAAAAGCACTTCATTGGCTCTGAAGCACTTTGGGATGTCCTGAGCTCAAAAAGGCACTAAATAAATGCATGTTCTTCTATGCTGATCATATCAAACTCCAGCTCTCCACCACTTCTCTCGGCATCCAGTCATGGATGAATTGCAAGTTACTCCGGCTAAACAAAGAACATCAAAGGCATTATCTTCGGTCTCCAACATAAACTCTGTATCCTTGCCATTGACTATTAATGTTGGATTACCCCCTAGCCACTGTTACAGGCTAAACAACACTGTTTGCAACCTCAGTGTCCCATTTGGCCCTAAACTGAGTGTCTGACCCCATATCTACTCCATCAGAAAGACTGCTTACCTATCTCCTTAACATTGCCCACTTCCACCCCTACCTCAGCCCATTTGTGGTAAAACTGTAACCCTTACCTTTGTCACCTTTGGACTCCAAATTTTCAATGCTCTCCATGCCAACCTCCCATCCTCCACCCTCTGTAAACTTCAGCTCATCTAAAACTCTGCTGCCTGAATCCTATCTTGTACCAAGTCCCACTCATCCACCTCTGTTCTCACTGGCCTATATTGGCTGCTGGACCCCAACACCTTGCCCTTCCCTATCTCTGTGACTTCCTCCTGTGCTACAACAACACCCCCCCCACCAAACTTTCTATTCCTCAGACGTCAGGCTCTTGTACACAACGCATCCCCCATCATTGCCGGCTGTGCTTTCAGCCATCTTGGCTTCATTCTCTGGAAATCCTTTCTCTGCCTCTCCACCTCCCTCTCCACTTTTAAGATTAGTCTTAAAACTCACTTCTTTGACTAAGCTCTTGGCCACTTCTCCTAATATCTCCTTGTTCAATTCAGCATCCATTTTCTCTTTTTTCTACATTAAAGGCACTCTATACATGCAAGTTGCTGTTCGCTGGCCTGATCTTCACAGTAAGGAGGCTTATTAATCCCATTGATACATCCAATCACTATATTTAGAACACTGCACTAGTGTAAGGAAGGGAATGATCATCTTCCCTGCCTATGATAGCAAAATAGTGTCCACACAGGTACATATTTTTTCTGTTCTGCATATGCAATTAAATTTAGTAAAGTTTTATTTCAATTTGCATATGTTGTCATTTTTTTTAACGCTCTGTAGCCATAGCTACTTGGCCAACCAGATTTCAAAAGTAGATTTCTTTCATACCAGTTTGACCTCAACATGCCAGAGACACATGCAAAACCTTCTAAAGACTTCACTGTACTGCATCCTCAAACCAGTTGTGGCATCTAAAGTGTACTTTGTGTATGTGGAAACATTTCTCATGAACACTTTTGAGTAAAGCATTTTGCTTTACTTTTCTTTGGCGGACCCTCTGTGCATTTTGAATGGCAGTCAGTGGCCAGGGTTTCAAGCATAACCATTAGCTGCCACCACAGGATAGAATAAATGAGTTCAGTTGGGATACTGGGAAATTATCCAACATACAAATCATGTGCTGGCATCATATAGTATCTAAAATGGAATCTTTTCTGATTTTATATTCTGGAAACATTTCTATATGTCTAAAATTGATAGGACCACGGGAAACCCAAAGTGCTTTGAACATCTTGCTGCATTTTCGCAAGTTACTGGAAGGTAACACAGTGATTAACGTGAACAATACTTCTGAATATTGTAGATTGACTAATTCAAGATGAATCCCAAATATGCTTGGAGTTTTTGCGTTTTTTAACTATGTGGTTAAAATAGCAATTAAACTGCAATGGTATGTTACTATTCAGAGCATAAATAACATGTTGCATTGATCTGATACAGCGCTTCCAGGCAGGGATCTATGACATAAATGGATCAAAATCAATGATATTAAAGATACAGAAGTTGTACGACAAATAAGCAAGTTTTTATTCATTAGCATTAATCATAAATTAGTAAATAAATCATGAGTTTTTACAATCAATATTCAAGGATCGCTGTGTGGAAGTCCCTGGCCTCCTCTTCCTGCTTTCCACTGACTGAGACTTGGATCTCGTCATGTGGGCATCATTGGCACAAATCCACATTCTACTCGTCTCTGGTGCAGTAAGTTGCTACATCAATGCACTGCACTGTCACATCACCTTAGAACAAATGGTTATTAAAAGATTCTAAGTGGTCGCCAGCATGGTAATATTAGAATTCTATTTTTTTCCTTGAACACAGAGTAACACGTGTTACTGTGGCTTAGGTGAAACTTACCAGTTGTTATGGTATAACACACTGATGCTACATCCATGCCCTTAAAAGGGTAAGCTTCAAGCACTGTGCCAAGTGAGATGGGGAAACAGGCAAAAGATGCATTTTCATCTGCATACAACAAAAATATGCTTGTGTTGTGCAATGCTAATGAGCAAACACATTTTTCCAGTCATTTCCCCCTGTGATCCAGAGACATTGTTAGCTGATGATAAAAGTATGGAATTAAAAAAAAAACACTGTTCCTGACAAAAAAAATGTAAGAATCAATTCCTTAATCTTAATTGGCAGATAGAACTGTGATGCAATCTTAAAGTCCTGGAATTTTGTAATTTTTTTTCTAGCTGGTAGTCTTTATAACACTACAAATAAAATAAACACAAATGCTGGGATAAAAATCTGAAATAAACCAAAAAAGTAAAAATTCACAACAACTGATGAAGGATATACCGAAAACATTAACTTCAATGGATGTTGACTGATTTGGTGTTTATTTGCAGCACTTTGGTTTTTATTCCAGTCTTCTAAGTTTTACTGTACATATCATTCAAAATATATGTTACTATCAATGTTGGATTACAGGAAGTTACTTTATAGTTTATTTTATAATGAGACTTTCACCTGTTAAATCGCATTGCTTTCCATTCTTCCCTTGACGCTTGGCCTAGACTGTATCGACGGACACGACTGGGGGTACTGCTCTCGTTAGTCAGCTTTTTTTCAAATGCTCGCCTCTTCATCTGGAGTGTCTGAACTCCTGAATTTTCAGTGATCACAGCCTCATCATCGTAGGAGTCTGCAGCAAGTTCTCTCTCAGGACTATTCTCTGTTCTGGAGAAATACCAACAGTACTTTAAATGAACAGTTGTGAACATAATCTTTACGCTTTTACTTACTTTTCTGTGCAGGCAATTTTATGTTGCTTCAATAGTCAAAAAATATACATCAGAAAAATGGATTATTTGATTGTCTTTCAGCACTAAAATTTGAAGTAAAAATTCAGTGGGGGCTGCTATTTAGATAAAATGCAGCATGTGCTGATTAATGCCCTGTTTATCTTCACAAGTCTATGTCAGTTTGAAAGTAGTATTGAGTCCATACCAGTTTAAACAGTTGATGCCACAGGATGGCTTTAAGTCAGTTTACAGGAATACAAAGAATGGGAACTATGTAATGAGATAATCAGTGAAGTGCTTTTTTGAAGTCATTGTTGTAATGTAGGAAATGCGGCAGCCAAGTTGCACACAGCAAAGTCCCACAAACAGCAATGTGACAATGACCAGATAATCTTTTTTTCATATATTGGCCAGGACACCAGGGAGAACTCCCATGCTCTTCTTTGAATAGTGTCATGGGATCTTTTATGTCCTCCTGAGGTGGCAGACAGGGCCTCAGTTCAACGTCTCATCCGAAAGACGGTACTTCTGAGTGCAGCACTCCGTCAGAACTGAAGTGTTAGCTTAGATTATGTGCTCAAGTCCCTGGATTGGGATATGAACCTACAATCTTCTGACTCAGAGGTGAGAGTGCTACCACTGAGCCAAGGCTGACATCCATTAGATTTTCCCATAAAATAATTCTGTGCTTCAGCTGAGAATGTGCATGTGTACTTTGACAGGAAATACTGAACCACCGCAAATGTGTGTGCCAATTTCTAATGCAGCTTCTCCTGCTCTTGTATGTGCTGATTGTGAATTTACTCTCAGGTTTGTGGAAAGCAAAAGGTTATCCAACTGCAGTAAATGACTAACCTATATGATTTAGTCATAATGAAATTGTCTGCTTTTTGTATGATGCAAGCTGTTAATAATGTGGCATTAAGCTCTGCCAGTAAATCCCCAACAGAACAGGAGGCAAACCACTGCATGCATTGTCAGGGTGTGCTGATTGGGAATGTTGAAAATGAAATTCACTTGTTTAGAATTGACAGAAGGTGGTTACAGCAAAAACCCTTCATAAATAATGTGTTGTCTGTTGTCCTTCTTCTTAGGCAGTCCCTTGGAACCGAGGATGACTTGCTTCCACACTAAAAATGAGTTCTCAGGTGACTGATGAGTCCAATGCGGGACCGACAGTCTCTGTCACAGGTGGGGCAGACGGTGGTTGAAGGTGCGGGTGGGTGGGGTGCTTGGGTTGACGTGCGCTCCTTCCGCTGTTCGCGCTTGGCTTCCGCTTGCTCCCGGCGAAGAGACTCGAGGTGTTCGGCGCCTTCCCGAATGCTTCTCCTCCACTTTGAGTGGTCTTGGGCCAGAGATTCTCAGGTGTCGGAGGGGATGTTGCACTTTTTCAAGGAGGCTTTGAGGGCGCCCTTGAAGTGTTTCCTCTGCCCACCTGGGGCTCTCTTGCCGTGTCGGAGCTCCGAGTAGAGTGCTTGTTTTGGGAGTCTCGTATCGGGCATGCGGACGATGTAGCCCGTCCATCGGAGCTGATCGAGCGTGGTCAAAGCTTCGATGCTGGGGATGTTGGCCTGAGCGAGAACACTGACGGTGCGCCTATCTGCCAATGGATTTGCAGGATCTTGCGGAGGCAGCGTTGGTGGTACCTCTCCAGTGCTTTGAGGTGCCTGTTGTACATGGTCCATGTCTCTGAAGCATACAGCAGGGCGGGTATCACTGCTGCTCTGTAGACCATGAGCTTGGTGCCGGGTTTGAGGTCCTGGTCTTCAAACACTCTCTTCCTCAGGCGACCAAAGGCTGCACTGGCACACTGAAGGCGGTGTTGGACTTAGTCTTCGACGTCTGCCCTTTTTGACAGTAGGCTCCCGAGGTATGGAAAGTGGTCCACGTTGTCCAAGGCCTCAACGTGGATTTTGATAATCGGGGGGGGGGCAGTATTGTGTGGCGGGGGCAGGTTGGTAGAGGACCTTTGTCTTACAGATGTCTAGTGTAAGGCCCATGCTCTTGTACACTTCGGTGAAGGTGTTGACGATGGTTTGGAGTTCGACCTCCGAGTGTGCTCAGACGCAAGCGTCGTCTGCATAATGTAATTCGATGACAGAGGATGGGACGACCTTGGATCTGGATTGGAGGCGACGGAGATTGAACAGTTTCCCATTTGTTCTGTAGATTAGCTCCACTCGAGCGGGGAGCTTACTGAGGGTGAGATGGAGCATTGCAGCAAGGAAGATCGAGAAGAGCGTTGGTGCGATGACACAGCCTTGCTTGACCCTGGTCTGTACGTGAATTGAGTCTATGGTGGATCCGTTGGTCAGGATCACGGCTTGCATGTCATCGTGAAGCAGGCGGAGGATGGTGACAAACTTTTGAGGGCAGCCGAATTTGAGGAGGACACTCGATAATCCCTCACAGTTGACAGTGTTGAAGGCCTTTGTGAGGTCAAAGAAGGCCATGTACAGCGGATGGTGCTGTTCCCTGCATTTCTCTTGTATTTGACGCACGGTGAAGATCACGTCCATTGTGCCCCTTAGTGGACCTTAATGGACATGTCTGTTGTATCCTGCAGAACATATATGGGATCACATTGAATGGATACAACTTAAAATAACAGATATATTATGACACATAGGGAAATGTCTGTTTTTAGCTGCTTTTGTAGTGCTGGACAGGCCACAGGAACAAAGGAACACAGTTAGGCCATTCAGCCCCTTGAGCCTGCACAGCCACTCAATTAGATCATGGCTGATCTGTACCTCAACTCCATTTACTCGCCTTTGCTCCGTATCCATTAACAACCTTACCAAACAAAATCTATTCCAGTTTTGAATTTTTCCAATTGAGCTAACTTCAACATCTTTTGGAGGGAGAGAATTCCAGATTTCCACTACCCTTTGTATGAAGAAGTGCTTCCTGACATCACCCCTGAATGGCCTAGCTCGAATTTTAAGGCTATGCTCCCTTGTTCTGGACTCCCCCACCAGAGGAAATAGTTTCTCACTAATCGACCCTCTCAACTCCTTTAATCATCTTAAACACCTCAATTCGATCACCCCTCAACCTTCTGTACGCAAGGGAATACAAGCCTAGTCTATGCAACCTGTCCCCATAATGCACTGTCATGGCAGACAGTCCTAAACCGGAGAGATTACTCTCATGTTTATGCTTGAATAATGCAGCCGATCTTCATCTAAACTGACTATAAACTTGATTCTAGCATGTAGTGTATGGGAGTTACTGTTTGGCCAACCTGTGTATGTGAACTAGTCAATATGGCATCAACACAAAGCAATGGACAGGCCGATCAACGCAGTGCATCCAACCAGCTGTGTGCTTCTGCATGTTGGCACCAGAACTTTGCATTACGATGAAGGAATCATGCTGCACCCAGTACAGCATATTTACTGGATCCATGTAGGCTGGCCGCAGTCAGAAAGGCCCAGGAAAACAAATGCGGATTCCTGGCTACCAGTGTCAATAAATCAGGTAATTTATCATTTGGTTTGCCTGTTAGCTGGGAATCAGCAGCTATCCTTGTCCAGTGCCCACACATGAGCACTTACCAGCAGGAATCACTGTATTATGGGATATTGAAGCCAATTGTTGTACCCCCACCATCATGCCATCTCAGATCAGCTAAGAGCACAAAGCAGGGATCAACCCTGGGACCGGTCTGGTTTGTATGGTATTTAACCAATGAGGCATCTGGAGAGCTTTTTTTCTAACTTACGAAGGCCCAATGAAGACTGACATTTATATGTCCAAAAGAACTCATTATTTTTAAATAACTTTGCCATAATCACCTTTAAATCAGAATCACTGAAATCAACTTTTCCTCTTACCAGCAGCTATGTCTGCTTTTAGAAAGGTTAATTGTCATAATCTGAAAGTCTCAGAACAACTTTTGTAAGACTTGATTCACGTGAGAAACAAATCATACCTGTTACAGCAGATATTTTGTTTTGGAGGGAAATTATACCTGGCCATAAATGTAGGCACACATTTAAAATAAGCAGCAAAATATGTTCCCTCAACATGTTCACTATTTTGAATGCAGCAATTTGGAATTACATAGGATATACAGCACAGAAACAGGCCATTCGGCCCAACAAGTCCATGTTTATGCTCCACTCGAGCCTCTTCCCATTTTTGCTCATCTAACTATCAGCATAACCCTCTATTCCCTTCTCCCTCATATGCTTATCTAGCCTCCCCTTAAATGCATCTATATTACTCGCTTCAACCACTCAGGTAGCGAGTTCCACATTCTCACCAGTCTTTGGGTAAAGAAGTTTCTTCTGAATTCCCTATTTCATTTCTTGGTGACTATCTTATATTGATGGCCTCTAGTTTTACTCTTCCCCACAAGCGGAAAAATACTTTCTGTATCTACTCTATCAAAACCTTTCATCATTTTCACAGAATCACAGAATCCCCACAGTGCAGATAGAGGCCATTTCGGCCCATCGAGCCTGCACCGACACATATCCCACCCTATCCCCGTAACCCCACGTATTTAATCCCCCTAACACTAAGGGTCAATTTATCATAGCCAAATCAACCTAACCCGCACATCTTTGGACTGTGGGAGGAAACCGGAGCACCCGAAGGAAACCCACGCAGACACGAGGAGAATGTGCAAACTCCACACAGACAGTCACCCAAGGCCGGATTCGAACCCGGGTCCCTGGCGCTGTGAGGCAACAGTGCTAACCACTATGCCACCGTGTTGCCCCTACCTCTATTAAAGACCTCTATTAGGTCACCCCTCAGCATTTTCTTTTCAAGAGAAAAGAGACCCAGCCTGTTCATCCTTTGCTGATAGGTATAACCTTGCATTTCTGGTATCTTCCTCATCAATCTTTTTTGCACCCTCTCCAGTGCCTCTATATCCTTTTTATAATATGGCGACCAGAATTGTTCTCAGTACTCCAAAATGTGGTCTAACCAAGGTTTGATACAAGTTTAGCATAACTTCCCTACTTTTCAGTTCTATCCCTCTAGAAATAAACCCTAGTGCTTGGTTTACTTTTTTATGGCCTAATTAACCTGCGTCGCTACTTTTAGTGATTTGTGTATTTGTACTCCGAGATCCCTTTGCTCCTCTACCCCATTTAGATTCTTATTTTCCAAGTAATAAGTGACCTCCTTATTTTTCTTACCAAAATGTAATAGCTCACATTTATCTGTGTTGAACATCATTTGCCAATTATGCAAGTTTATTAATGTCTTCTTGTAATTTGTTGCAGTCCTCCTCAGTATTGACTATCCCCCCAATTTGGTGTCATCCGCAAATTTAGAAATTGTGTTTTTGATTCCTAATCTAAATCTTTAGTATAAATTGTGAACAACAGTGGTCCCAGCACTGATCTTTGTGGGACCTGACTTTCCAATTTCTGCCACTCTGAATAGCTACCCTTTACTCCTACTCTCTGCTTTCTGTCTTGAAGCCAGCCAGCAATCCATTCTGTTACTTGTCCCCTGGCTCCACATTCTCTTACCTTATTCATTAGTCTATTATGTGGTACCTTATCGAAGGCCTTTTGGAAATCTAGATACATTACTTCTACTACATTACCCTTGTCTACACTCTCTGTTACCACTTCAAAGAATTCAATGAGGTTGGTCAAGCAAGACTTTCCCTTTAGAAATCCATGCTGACTGTTCTTTATTAGATTTTTGCATCTCCATTCTTTTATTATGGCACATATCACAATTTATCTTTCACCACAATTACATGCCAAACAAAACTGGTGGGTATGTGTGTTGAAAAAAACAGCTAAAATACTAAAATGCACAAAGAAATATCAAAAATGCATGGTTGAACGTACTTACATAGCACGTAATAGAACACGTTAAGATGATTAGGAATTTAGGGGGAGAAATTCTGTATCGCTCCGTTTGGGGCACAATTATCGGCCAGGCGCAAAGTTTAGCGCCTGGCGCTAATTATCGCCTTCGACTGCAAACTTGGCTTTTATTGCCCCTGGAGGTGATTGGAGTGCTAAATCAGACGCTACACACCTGTCTTAAGGCGCAAAGGCCGAGGAGCGAGGCGCAGCTCAGGTGATGTCAGTTAGCAATGGAACACAGACACACTGGCACCGGCCAGTTCTTAAAGGGGAGGGTCGATCTTGCTCTCCAGCCACACCCTGCTCATTGCAGGCTTGAATCTCGTCATGGACAAACCTGTACCTAAATTTTCCAGCCAAGGACTATGGAGTCAGGGAAAAAGCTCAGCGCTTCAGCGACTGGGCCTTGGAGACTCTGCTTGGCGTGGTGGAGCGCCGTAGAGCTATATTGTACCCTGAGAGTGGCAGGAGGCCATTGCCGCGCGACTACAGAAGAGTGTGGAGGGAGGTGGCTCATCACGTCTCCTCCAGGAGCATGGTGCCCAGGACCCATACGTAATGTCGCAAAAAGTTCAACGACCTCACTCAGTTCGTCAGGGTGAGTGGCTGCTTTTCAATACCTCTCCATCCCTCCATCTCAAACTCACTCATCCAAGACCTCTGGCCATATCATAAAACACACACGCACATTCCACACCTTGCATACATTAAGGGCTATTCAACTATGGAAGGCACATCAGGCAAGACCATGGCTGCATATTTACTCAGATGCTGTCCTTTTTCTTGCAGGCCAAGCTATCTCACAATAGGCGGCAGCAGCAACAGACGGATGGAGAGCCACCTCAGCTGCAACCCCTCAGTGATCTTGAGGCGCGCGTCCACAGGATTGTGGCAAGCCAGGTGATCGGTCCCGTCGCCCCTGGAGAGGCCGACCCCGTTCGGGACAGCAATGGTAAGGTCATCAGCTTTCTCTCCTCTCTCATTCCACTTGTCCCTCACAATATCAGCCTTTTACACTTGCAATCTAACTTACAAAATCACTCCACTCCTTCCTCCATTACTGCCCCCCCTGTCCGCACGCTAAAGCCACTCTTGTACCTCCCTGCTTTCAGATGGTGATTCACCAGCTGAGGAGATGGGCCCTCAAGCTGCCAGTGGGAGCAAAGCCACAGGCGAGGAGGAAGAGGAAGCCGGAGCCTCAGCGCCACCCTCTCCCAAGGAAGCCTATGCCCACACTGGGACCACGTCTTCCCTGGAGGGGTGCAGGGGGGCAGGGTCTGATGAGAGTGAAGCTCTGGGACCCAGCGGGCTGCAGCAACGCGATGGGGATAGGGAAACTTGGGGGCCTTCGCCCCGGAGGGAGAGTAGGCCAGCAAGTCCTACTGCACTGGACGCAGAGGAGGAGCGGCTCATCGCTGAAATGAACACCCAGGCGGTGGACATGTACACTCAGCTCATGCGTGCAGTGGGAAGGGTGCCCGAAAGCATTGATGCACTGGCAAGGAGTGTAGAGCACTACACTGCAGCACAGGCGGATGCCACACAAATGCTTAGTGCTGCAATTCAGTCACTGGCTGCTGTGATCCAATCTCAGACTGCTCTCATGCAGTCTCAGATTGAGGCCACACAAGCACTGACTTCTGCCATCGTCGCTGGTTCGGCCACATTGCCCCGGGGCTCTCACCGTGCCGCAGCAGGCCAGCAGTCTGTGCTCCAGCAGATTGCTCCGGATGCTGAGGTGCTGCCCCATGGGAGTGGCAGTGTGTCGGTCGAGCAGGGAGGTGCTGTCCTCTCTCAAGATGACAGCATTCCTGCTCCCACCACTGTCACTTCCCCATTGCACTTGCCACCGCCTGTAGCCCAGACTGCTGCCGCCCATGCAGAATTGGTGCTGTCTGCAGCCGATCCCTCCAGGCCCAGAGCTGGTCGAGGGCATCCTTTAAGGGCATCTGTAGTCTCAGGATCTGACATTCAGCAGCCTTCCGCCAGCCTTGCTGCAGCCACTGGGGCCTCAATACAGAGGAGCAGCAGGATGGGAAGGGGGCAAGGGAAGAGATCACCCTCGAAGGGCAAAAAGTAGGAGGTCTGACGAAATGTTGGGAATGTTTTTATTAAAGGCCAAGGTTCATCTGATAACTTTTGTTTAGTGTTTTGGCCATTATCTCCAAGTTGTGAGAACCAGTTATGTTAATTAATGATTTTTTGTGTTGGTTTCTATTAGTTTGTCATGAATAAATGACACACACTGAGTTTGTAAAATAAAAAAGTTACTGTATTCAAAATGTACGTTTGGCCTTGCGAATCATTGCAGCTTTGGCCGGCTATAGGGGGTGCGGGTTGCTTTCCATGATGTTGTTCTCCATGCCAGAAGCCATTTCGTGAGTAGGGGCCTAAAAGCGGCTTGTTATCAGTCGTTGACGGACGGCCCTTGCAGTCTCAACATTGTGGGCCTCCCTCCTGCCTTGGTGCTGCTGCTGATCATCCTCCTCATCCTCCTCCTCCGGTGCACCAAGGCCTGGTGGCATTGGCTGGGTCCTGAAGATTGCAAGGTTATGAAGAATGCAGCAAACAACTATGAAGAGGGAAACTCGCTCAGGCGAGTATTGCAGAGCTCCTCCTGAGTGGTCCAGACAGCAGAACCGTTGCTTGAGCATGCCGATCGTCTGCTCAATGATGTTCCTGGTAGCGAGATGGCTCTCATTGTACTGCAGCTCAGCAGGGGTGTTGGGGTTACGGAGCGGTGTCATCAGCCAGGTGCAGAGTGGATAACCCTTGTCCCCGAGGAGCCAACCAATTGGCTGATGCGCTGCCTGGAAAAGCTCTGGCACACCAGTCTGGCGCAGGATGAAAGCATCATGGCTGCTGCCAGGATAGCGCACATTAACAGCGAGTATCAGCTGTCTGTGGTCACAGACCAACTGGACATTTAAGGAGTGAAACCCCTTGCGGTTTCGGAAAACCTCTGCATTCTCTTGCGGTGCCCGCAATGCCACATGCGTGCAGTCAATGGTGCCCTGCACCATGGGGAAGCCCGCTATCCTCACAAAGCCTAATGCATTTTCATGCTGTTTGGCCCGGGTCATCGGGAAAGAGATGTACTTGCGTCTCATAGAAACATAGAAAAATAGGAGGAGTAGGCCATTCAGCCCTTCGAGCCTGCTCTGTCATTCAATATGATCATGGCTGATCCTTTATCTCAATACCATATTCCCGCTCTCTCCCCATACCTCTTGATGCCTTTTGGGTCTCCTTTTATAGAGGGCAGTTGTGACGTCCCGGATACAGCAATTGACCGCGAACTGGGAGATATTGGCGATGTCCCCAGTAGCTGCTTGAAAGGAGCCGGTGGTATAAAAATTCAGAGCCACTGTGACCTTCATTGCCACCGACAGAGACGTCCTGGACCTCAGTTGAGGCTACAGATCTGGCTGCAGCAGGTGGCAGAGCTCAGTGACCACCTCCTTGCTGAAGTGCAGCCTTCGCAAACGCTGCTCCTCAGACAAATGAATGTAGGAGAATTGTTCCTGGAATACCCTGGAGGGTAAGGTCTCCTATGCACAGGCCTGTTGGCCCTCCTCCCTCTGGCCATGATTGCCATCTCTCTCTGCGTCTCTGATGCCTCCGATTCTGCAGGCGCAGGACGACGCCCCAAATCAGTGCAGCCCCCATAATCTCTTGACAATCGAATTAATGAAGGTCAAATCCAAAAGAAGCTGTAAAGTGCTGCTCAGTAGCCAAAACTACTTCACACAGCGTTGAGCTCTGCAGAAGTCTCTCTCTCTCTCTCTCAGAATCTCTCTCTCTCTGTCAGAATGAGTGGTGCAAAAATGTCTCCCACAAAAAAAGGCAGGAAGAGGGCGCCTTTAAATAGCGCTCCCCCAGCCTCTTACCGACTGGAAAACGTTCCACTCTCCCTGTCGTTGATTGCGGCAGGCGGAAAGGAAGGGGGCACCACTCAATATCCGGTCCGGGGTGCCACCGGGGCGTTGCACACTCGACTAACGTCACGATCTGCGGGCGCAGGAGATCGGGGTGGTAGAATTTAGCGCCGCCGCAAAAACTCTGGTCAATTTCGCAAGAGGCGCAAACATCGCCGCGCCCAGGTGCGAGTTGGATTGTGCCCCATTAGCGCCCTCTTAGGGGGAAAAATTTGGTTGCTTAGCGCCCTAAGTCTTCTGATTCCCCTTCATCTCCATGCAGTGGAGA
Organism: Squalus acanthias; assembly: GCA_030390025.1. Lineage (NCBI taxonomy): Eukaryota > Metazoa > Chordata > Chondrichthyes > Squaliformes > Squalidae > Squalus > Squalus acanthias. The sequence goes on from CM059429.1 coordinate 46,835,130, forward strand.
TTAGATTATATTTGAATCACCTTATAACAAACTTTTTAAATGATCAACCTCGTGTGACAAACTGTGGTTAATAATAATTCACTATACATACATTTAGTTTCTTTTAGCACATATGACAAATTATAGCCTAGCATAATTTTCTGAAAATCAAAATATCTGCTGCAACATCTATGTTTGTTTCTCATGTGAATCAAGTTTTATATTCTGGATTACTTTTCAAAAAGGAAGAAATACAAAAATCTGCTAAAGCAATGTAACTAGTAATAAACAAGAAGCTACACTAATCAAAATGGCAAAGTAGAAATATTTGTTTGTTATTTAGAATAGTCAGAGATTATTTCATAAAAACAAACCATAGTTGAGCCTGATAGGTCTGTGTATGACTTGTGTCAGTTGTTGGAAGATTTGAGTTATTAAATTAGGATTCTGCCAAATGTAACATAGCAGGAGCTGTTTCCATTACCTCCAAGAGCTCTTAATGTCAAAAAGGCAATGACGACTTTTTGGATGGTGAAAAATAACAGTTAATTACTTATACATTTCTCTATGCATTATGCGGGCAAAACTTTCCCTAAACTGCTCAGTAACTCCTCAATATGTATACATAAATATACTTGGGTATAGTGGAGACAATGGGCCAAAAATTGATCCCGCTGCGCGAGAGTACGCAGTGCGTACTCTCGCGTATTCTCTCTCCAATTGCCGGTTTTCTGCATGCCCTGCGCATGCGCTGAAAACCGGCACTTGGTCTTTGGAAAAGGGGGCGGTTCCTCGGTGCATCGCGTGCGCGCTACAGGCTGCGCGCACGCTGTGCACTTCGTGCTTTGGACGCGCAGGTAAGGACGGAAGATTTTAGAAATGGAAAAAGGAGTAAGACCCACTTTTAACAAGGTAAGTAGTGAATTAAGTATTTTTTTGAATTTTTTTTTAACAGGTATATTTTTTTTTAGAGACTTTAAAGACAGGTAAGTTTATTTTTATAACTTTTTAAAAGATTTTTAATTTTTTCAAAAATTTAATTTTTTATTTAAAATGGTTAATTTATTTAACTATACTTATTTTATTAATGTGATGGTTTTTTTTTTATTTAATTGAGGTTTAGCTGTTATTTTGGGGGGGTGTAAGATTCATAGCTTTCACAGCACGTATGTGAAACTTATGAATGGAAGATGGTGTGCTGCCATTGGCTCTAACTGAGTCACGTGATCCCACAGCTCGCACGAATTCACTACGCCGGTGGGATACGCAAGCACTGCCCAGCTGATGTCTGGAACATCAAGTTCGTGCAAGCTGGATCTGAAAAAGCCAACGCGGAGTGAGAGATCGCGCCTGCTCCTTACCCCCGCGGGAACAGAGCGAGATCAATTTCTGGGCCAATATCAAAATTTGCAAATAAGAAAGATAAAAATAAAGAGTGTGGTTAACTGTGAAAAGGACTGTAAGTAACTTCAGGAGCACAAAGACAGATTTAGCAGATTGGGCAAATAGATGTTAGGTGAAATTTAATGTGGAAAAATGGGACGATACATTTTGGGAGTGAGAAAAAGGAGAGGAAATATTCACTAAAATAGTTAAACTTTAAAAGTAGGGGAGCAGTGGGACTTTGGGCTAAATACTGGATAGCCCCCGAGAACAGGTGCGGGGATCGCGATGCATGATTAACCCATGCCCGTTTAAAGCAATGCAGGCAGCACGCAAACTTCGTGCTGCCTGCTAATTATAATGATAGTGATATGCAGCCCAGCGCTATACACGCGGAGTGGCTGCATGCTCAGCAGGGGGCCCAAGTTCATGCAAGGCTAGTAACAATTAAAGCGAGCCTGCACTTCTTAATGCCAGTCTACACCTCTTAAAGGGGAGGTGCATTCTGGCTGCAGCAAGTACGGGAAGTCATTGTAGAGGAGTATGTAACCAACAGGAAGAGTGAAGATGGCACAACATGGCAGAGAGAGGGCTCCCAGATTTTCTGATGCAGCACTCGAGGCCTGGTGCAGGAGGAGAGGTGTCCTCTATCCACAGAGGGCCAGGCAGACACTGAGAAGGGAATGGGAGCAGATAGCCGTCACTGTCAATGCAAGCAGTGTAGCCCCGAGAACTTGGATGCAGTGCCAGAAGAGGTTTATTGACCTCACACGAGTGGTCAAATTCAGTGAATTCATCTTCAAATGCCGTATCCCACAAACTGCACCATGAGACACTCTCACTGCTCAATTCATCACATCCCCATAACTCACCTAACAACAATCGCTATCACGACTCCTACCTCACATTGACATGCTCTATCTCACACTTACCAGAAAGCCACACACCCACATCTCAAAGCTTAGACTGCCAGCTATTCAACCATGACAGCCACATCAGCCAAACACAATGAACCACACTCACTGACACACTTCCCTCTCTCTTGCAGGACATGGTGGCGCACAATCGCAGGCAGCTGCAGCTAACTGGAGGGGGACAGGTGCGCCTCCATATCTTGACCCCACTTGAAGAGACAGTGCTCGCCATAACTGGAGCGGCTGCGACTGAGGCCGTGGCCAGCAGTGGTGCAAAAAGCATTGAAGATGACGGTATGCTCATATCTAATCGTCCTTCTCACATGTCACTTCCCCCCTCATCCCACAATCCTTTCTGACTTGCAAGCTGCAAATGGTGTAAGCATGCACCTCTTGCTTTCACCTGCCCCCACTCACCCTCATCACAACCCTACCTTTCTCATACCAGAGACCCAAGAAATCCAACCTGGCCAGCCAGTGGTCCAAGATTAAGAGGAAGAGGAGAGGAGAGTGATGATGAAGATGAAACATCGTCACTCAATCGGACACTCGCAGCCACCAGCTCAGATACTGGCACTGCGCGGACTTTAGAGGGTAGCTTAGAGGCGGGATCTGCATGTGGTGAGTCACCAGGCACGGGTGAGCTGCGGCCAGGGAGGGGAAAGGGCTAGCACAGGTGCCAGCTTCCCCGAGGGCGAGGTCGCACTCAGATCCTGCTGCAGAGGACTCAGATGAGGACTTCAATGGGGCGGCCTACAGAAGAATGCTGATGGGTATGCAAAATGAAATGCTTGGTGCATTGGCAGACCTGCCAGAAAGCCTCAATGCAATGGCAAGGAGCATGGAGGAGTCCAGCACCAACCTTGCACAGGGCTTTGCGCAGAGCCCATCCTTTCCAGCGTGGAAGAGGTGGGCAGATCCATTAGCACTCTTGTGGACCCAACCATCATACAACGTCGGATAACCGATGTTTCAGCTTCCGTTGCAGCACAAGCAGAAATCACCCAACGCCCAAGTGCTGCAATGGAAGCTCAGACGGAAGTCACATAAGCTCAGCTTGCTGCAACACAAGCACAGATTGCTGCCATCATGGCTGGGTTTACCAATGTTGAAAGGGGCTTGTAGGGTGTCACAGCAGTCCAGCAATCTGTCCTCTAACAAATTACAGGAAACTCTCTTTTAACCGGCACCCAAATAACCGGAAATCTCTCTTAACCGGCAAAATTCTTGAGTAGGTAACCGAGGTTTTCCTTCATCTCTCCTTTAAAAATAACTTTTTTTAAAACCCCGAGGCGTTTGCCTTGTATCGGAGCGTGTAGATTGGGAGGGGAATGTGCAGCCCGGGTAGGCAGCGGACACGACAGATGGTCAGCTGGCGGTCCCCGGGGAGACGGAGCTCTGAATGCAGGCGCATGTCAGTGTGTACGGGGCTCTCGTACGTTGGGAGATAGAACTCTCCATTATCCGGACTTTTTGATTAACCGGCACCACGCCAGTCCCGTCGGTGCCGGTTAATAAAGAATTTCCTGTACTAGGATTGGTGAGACACCACCCCGGGGGAGTGGCAGTGGCTCTGTGGAGCAAGAACCTGCTGTCCTCTCTCAGGATGACAGCATTCATCCTCCCACCACTGCCGCTCCAACAGTGCCCTTGATGCTGCCTGTCAGCCAGCCAGCCCAGACTGCTGCTGCCCATGCCGAGGTGGTGCAGTCCAAAGCCGGGCCTACTAGACCCAGAGCTGCTTCGAGGTCATCCTGCAAGGCAATCTGCAGTCTCCCCACTGAACGATAGCAGCCTTCCATCAGCCATGCTGAAGCCAATGGGATAGTACTACATAGGAGCACTAGGACAGGCAAAGGCACACGGAAGGCAGGCACTAAGGGAATGCAAAAGGGTGATTAGTTGACTTTTGAATGAAATATTGGAATGGTTTGATTCATAAAATTGGTCTGGAATGTTTGTTTTGTGCTGGCTTTTATTGTAGCATTGTGGTCAAAAGGACACTGTGATGGTCAGTAACAGAGGAAAGGCATGGTGTGGGACTACTGTTGAACGGGGAATTGGCATTGCGTTCACTAGTACCGCACTCGGATGATTCGATCGCTAGGCTGGCAGTTCTAAGGAGTTCAGGAGCTTTTCATCTCTATCCATGGGAATTCTCCTGCCATCCTTTGCCCTTTCTGTCCCAAATCTCCTCGCTTCCACTGTTCAAGTTCCCCTGGCTCCATCAGTTCGTGCTATTAAGCCCTAACTACAAGTTAACATTTTAAACTGCCATTACCCATCCCCCATCCCGCTCTCTGATTCTCACTGAGCTGCTGAATTCTCTTCTCAAATTTGTTTTCCAAATTCCCGGACTTCTCTGGACATCAAGACTACAGGCTGGATTTTGCCAGGCCCGAGGAGGCGGGTTTGAAGGCGGGTCAGGTGGGAAAGTTGCAAAAAATGACGTTGGGCTCCGATCCCGCCTCTGAGCAACTTTCCCAAAAGCGGGCTTTCAGACCCTGTTTCGGTCCTGCCTCCAAGAGGCGGGATAGGCCCTTAACCACTTAAGTGCCTCTATAATACCATTTTGAGAGGCCTTTCTGAGTTTAACACATTTCCCCCGTGCTGCACGTCTCCCCTGGAACACGCCAGTTAATCCTGGCGGGCTCACAAGTAGATGGCTTACTAACAGCTGCAGCTCCACCATTAAAAAGGAGTTTTCAACAATGATCATTTGCAGGTGCCAGAACTTTCTTCTCTCAGGTCTGGGAGAACTTTTAGCAGGTCTACTCATTCTGGAAGTGTTGAAGCTGAGATCCATCTCCACTGTGACCTCCTGGGAAACCCCTCTCCCCACCTTGACTGAGCGCTTCCTCAACTGAGGTATATACCTGCAGCATCGGAACCATTTATTTCCTTTCCTCCTGGACCTCAGGTTCGGACAAAGACCAGCCGCGGCAGCAGCAGAACCCGGAACAGCAGCACCAACAACAGGAGCAACAACAGGAGCGCCAACCTGCTGCTCACCCACCTGAAGCTGCACAGGCCAGAAGGCGCCAGCGCAGGGAAGGACGTCGCCGCAGGAAATACCCCCAAAACAGGGTTTACAGACAGAGGATGAGCTACCGCAACATGACTGAGCAGCAGTGCCAAAAGAGGCTCAGACTTTCGCGAGAGGTAGTGGGTGACATCTGCGCAATGCTGCAGCAAGACCTGGAGCCCAGAGGAGCGGGTGGACACCCCTTACCAGTGGCCATCAAAGTCACCACCGCACTCAACTTTTTTGCTTCAGGCTCATTCCAGGGATCAACAGTAGACATCAGCGGCATCTCCCAGGCGGCCGCACACACCTGCATCACGCAGGTAACTGATACCCTCTTTGTCAACACGCACAATTACATCAACTTCTCCAAGGACCAAGCAAGTATAACTGCGCGTGCGGTTGGATTTGCTAATCTGGCAGACTTTCCAAGGGTGCAGGGCGTCGTAGACTGCACACGTGGCCCTTAAGGCACCCCATCACAATCCAGGTATTTTTGTCAACCGCAAGGGCTTCCACTCCCTCAACGTGCAGCTGGTGTGTAACCACAATAAGGAAATTTTGCATGTTTGCGCAAAGTACCCTGGCAGTTGCCATGACTCCTTCATTCTGCGACAGTCTAGTGTGCCTCTGCTCTTCAGCCCGCCAGACCAACTTCACGGATGGCTACTTGGAGACAAGATTTATCCCCTGAAGACGTGGCCAATGACGCCGTTGAGGAGGCCATCCAACGAAGCTGAGGAGCGCTACAACTCCAACCACATTTCCACCAGATCCATAATCGAGCAAACCATCGGCTTGCTGAAGATGCGATTCAGATGCTTTGATAGATCAGGTGGAGCCCTGCAGTACTCATCAGCCAGGGTCTCCAGAATCGTCGTGGTCTGCTGTGCACTTCACAACATGGCAAAGCATCGTGGCTTGCAGCTGGCTGAGGTACAAGTGACTCATCACATCTCCTCCTCCTCCTCCTCCTCCTCCTCATCCTCCTCATCGGAGGAGGATGAGGAGGAGGAGGAGGAGAGCGACAACGAACAGCTTGCGGAGGCGGATCAACCAGCAGCAGCAGCACACGAGAACATTGCTGCCCGGATGCAAGGGATGCACTGATCTTGGCCAGATTTGCTTAGGCTGCCCAATCAAACACATTTGCCTTGCACCTTCTTACCACACTATCGACAATGGACAAGAACCTGTGGTTTCCTATCACTCTGACAATCCCAAGTTGCCCTGAGCCCTCAATGTGGAAGTCCCATTTGCGAAATGACACAGCCCACAACGTCAACAGTTTGCCATCAAGTAATTTTATCACATAAATTCACGGATGGCATTTCAGAATGAAACACAACAGAACACCCAAGTGACTACCCTTGTGACTACTTGTGCTTTATCTTCCTCTTACGCGTGCTCCTACGTGGTGCTTCCACTGTGGCTTCAGCAGATGTGGAGGCCCCTTGCTCACTTTCATGCTGCTCCTGCCTCGACAGCTTTGGCGGGCGTCCTCTGGGGTTGCGAGCCTGTGAGGGCTTGGCAACAGTCTGCTGCTCCTGCGGCTGTGCAGGGGCTGAGACGCCAATCTCAGTTGGGTGAGGACTCTGGTGGTGCTCTGACCGAGGGCTCTGCAGTGGCATGGAAGTGTGAGCGCTTGGAGAGGAGCCCCCACTTCCTTGTTGTCTGCCACCAACATCCCTCTCATGGGTCAGCCCTACTTCAGAGCTAGCAAGTGGCTTGACAGCACCTTGCTGCATTTCAGGGGGGCCATGAGGACTCGTTTCTGCACTGGAAGTCCTACTCCAGAGGACATCCATGAAGCTCTGGTTTCTCTGCTCAATAGCTGACCATCGCTCCTCAAGAGATGTCAGTCTATTCTGAACAATGACCATGTTTTCAAGACCCTGGCGACTTAGCTCCTCCATGGCCGTAGCCATCCTCTCCTCTACGGTAGCCAGCCTTACCACAGAGGTAGCTATCCTTTCCACGGAGGTTGCCATCCTTTCCGTGGTGATGCGTTCATGTGCCAATGCCTACAAAGTCTCTGCTCATGTTAGCGTTGGACTCCTCCATACGCTCCACACTCGCAGTGACCCTGGAGACAAAAGCTGCCAGAGACTCCTGCACCTGTTCCTAGAGTTCCAGCACCGCTCTCCTTCTGGATGGACCCGGAGGCACAGGGTCGACATGCAGCTGAGCCGAGCTGGGAGAGTCCTGGGCCCTCCGACGAGGACTCTTCACTGCTGTCCCTGTCTCCACCATCTGCTGATGCTCACTTGTGATCTGTGATACACCAGGTGACAACACTACTCTATCTCCCGAAGGTCCCACCGAGGTGAGTGTCTGCACTGGTGCTGGGTGCGCTTAATTCTGCTGAGGCTGCGCCCTCAGAGGTTGTAGCTTCCTCTGAGGAGTCTGGTGGCTCAGGCTGTTCCTCCTGGACAGTGGGGCTGTCGATGGTCCTGTGGGGGAGTAAAGGAAAGAGTTAGACATATGAGATAAACGTTGCATGCACATGGAATTGTGCAGATGCTCATAAGTCAATCTGTTAAGAGCATTAGAATCAAGATCAGTCACTCGTGCAATGTCAATGAGAGAGATGAAAAACTATTCTGTCACCAGCTTGCTCTGATGCGCCCGTCTGTCCATCCCCCACTTGCGCATCCTCGACTCCCACGATCTCCAGGGCCGCCTCCTCTGCACTGGTGAGCTGGCTATTGAGGGTGGTCCTCCTCCTGTCTTCGCCCTCTCCCTCTTATTGTGGGCTCTCTTTTCCTGCAATGAGGGACACAAGTGGAGTTTGAGTGAGAATGAAGGAGTGAGTGTAGAGAATCCATAGCATAGATGCTTAGAAGGACACAAAGATGGAGTGAGGTCCCAAGACCAAGGGCCCTCCCTGTGAGTTGTAAGTTGTTGTCATAGCATAACAGTGATGGGGAGTGTGAGGCCTGCATAGTCGAATAGTTAAGTGAATGTGTACATAGAGAGAGAGAGAGAGAGGGAATGGTTAAGGGTGCAGGGATGTAAGGGTCAAGTGGGATGTGGAGGAGGAGGTTGACAAAGCAGAGTGCTGGTGATGAGGCGCGATGGGGAGCAGATTGAGGGTCATGGTGATGTAATACTCACTTTTCCTGTGCGGAGGAAGGTCATGAAACCTCTTTCTGCACTGCAGCCAGGTTCTGCTGCACATTGAGATGGCATTGACCTCCTGTGCCACTTGCAGCCACACAGCTTTGGTCTGCTGGGGAGGTTTCTTCCTCCCAGAAGAAGGAAACAGCACTTCCTTATGCACTCTTGCTCCTCCACCAGAGCTTGGAGGGAGTCCTCATCAAAGCGGGGTGTGCACTTCGGCCTTGAGCTTGCCATGGTTGCATCAAAATCCTTCAGAAGTCTCAGCAACAAAGTAGTTAGGCAGAAAATGAACCAAGGCTGCTTGCAGGCCTTAAATGCAGCTGCATAGATGACGTCATCAGAGGCGAGTTTCAGGACCAAAAGACTCATTGGGCCAGGGGTTCCCACACGCTGGAAATCAAGTGCCCAATTAGGGCAAAATCGCTCAATTGTCCCGCCTCACATCGGAGGTGGGGGCGGGACCCACCGACCACTTGACCCGCCCCCAACGACAAAATCCTGCCCAACGTTTCTGCATTGAACTACACTGGATTCCACCGTAAAACTCATTTGCTGGGTCTCTGATTCTGCTGCTAAAAAATTATCTTCCCCACTGTGGCCGTATCTCTGCTGAGCTGGATGACTCGTTCGACTGGTTTTTCAGCTTTGTTGGTTGCTGGCTAGTGGTTTTTACATTTTCTTCGTCGTTTCTGATCTACGGTGACCTCCAACTTCGCGTCAACTTCGCAATCATCTTTCTGCACCGCAACCGATTCTCCTTCCCACGGCAATAAACTCCATCCTCCAATTGTCTACCCTTTAAACAGCTTCTAGATTTCACTCGCCCGTTACACCTGTCTCCAAACTTGCACAACAGTTCGTCGATGCTCCATGCCGACTCCATCCTACCTACGTCAACTTTATCCCTCCACGGGACCTCCGACTTTAACTCTGGACTCCCTACTATTATCACCAAACTATCCCCTGCTACTACCAGGAAATATGCATTCCTATAATTGCTACATACCTGGGCCTATGTAAATTGAGCTTTTCCCCCATGTCCATTCACATGTGCACTTTGGCTGCCACTCTGGACCAGAGCCGTTCACTTCTATTTCCACAGTTTTCTCCCCCTTTTTCTTTTCTCTCTATCCCACCCTCACTGCTCTCTCCTGTCGTCATGCCGCCTTTCATCTTTCCTCTCTCGGATATTATGCCCTCCCAAATCCCCACCCCAACCCTTCATTACTCTTTGACCTTCCTACTCTCCTGCCACCGTTTCAGGCTTGACTCCCGCTTAGATAAGCCTACAGCTTCCCTCTGTGCCTCTCTTGGCATCCAACAAAGGGCCCATCGAAGTACTCGTCACTGCCTCCTCACAAGTAGCAACCCCAACTGTCCCATCCTACTCTCACCAACCTTCCTGCCAAGTGCACCCGCTGGGGGCTAATCTGCCAGTCTCCTCCCCCTCCAACTCACCCCTCCAAGCACTGACCCTGTGGACGCTGGCAGTGGATCAGCCATCACCGACCCTCTCTGCATCTCCCTCCAGAATGTCCATTCACTTGCGAACAAGGCCCTTGCTATCCATGAGCTTATCGTGGATGATTGCATCGACATCATGGCCCTGACTGAGACTTGGCTAAGGGGTGATGACACCTTACTCTTAAATGAAGCCTCCCCGCCTGGCTATACCTTCCACCACTTGCCCAGCCCAGACCGCCGTGGTGGCGGTGTGGCTCTCATCACCAAATCACACCTTGGTCTGTCCCCCTACTCCTCTGGTACTTTCTCCTCCTTTGAGCATCTCACCTTGTTCCAGCCATCTCGCCTCATTTAAAATTCTCATTCTCTACCGCCCACCCAACTACCATAAAAATGTTATCACCGAGATATCTTCATTACGGGCAACACGGTGGCATAGTGGTTAGCACTGGTGCCTCACAGCGCCAGAGACCCGGGTTCGAATCTGACCTCGGGTGACTGTCTGTGTGGAGTTTGCACATTCTCCACGTGTCTGCGTGGGTTTCCTCCGGGTGCTCCGGTTTCCTCCCACAGTCCAAAAATGTGTGTGGGTTAGGTTGATTTGGCTATGATAAATTGACCCTTAGTGTTAGGGGGGATTAAATATGTGGGGTTATGGGGATAGGATGGGATATGTTAGGGGGAATTAAATACGTGGGGTTACGGGGGGTAGGATGGGATATGTGTACTGTGGGGATTAAAGCAGGGACAGGGTACTGGATTTGGATGATCAGCCATGATCATATTGAATGGCGGAGCAGGCTCGACGGGCCGAATGGCCTACTCCTGCTCCTAGATTCTATGTTTCTATTACTGTCCTCCCTCAGCCTCTGCACCGAGCGACTTCTCATCCTCGGTGATTTCAACCTCCATCTCAATTCATCATGCTCTCTCTCCTCGGAGTTCACTAGCCTCCTATCCTCCCTTAATCTCTCCCTCCATGTAAACTCCCCAACCCATATTCATGGCCACCCTCTCGATCTTGCCAGCTCTCGTGGTCTCGCTACTCCCATCGTGTCAATCGCAGATAAAGCCATCTCTAGCCACTTCCTTGTACCGCTCTCCACCCACAACCCCCGTTCGCCCCGCACCCCCCACTCTACTTCCTTCTGTATCTGCCCCCGTAAAAAAAACTCTCTCCCAACTCTCTTACAACTGCACTTATGAAATGCCAACTGTCCAGCCTTTGGCCCTCCATTCACCATGACATTTCTGCAGCTACCGATCTGCTCAACCACACCCTTTGATGCCCTAATCCCTATTAAAACTATTACTCTCTCTCACCTTGGCCACTCCCCCGGTACAGCTGCTCCCGTAAGTCAAAGGGATGCAGACTTGAATGGATATGGCGGGCAACTAGTATAGCCATTCACCGCCATATCTGGCTGGAACCCCATAAAGCATTATTGGGTCCTACTCTTGTCAGCCAAAACTGCTCACTATTCCAGGATCATTCTGGAATGCAAAGACAACCCCCGGCTTCTATTCTCTACTGCTAAGCGTCATCTTAAACCCCTCGCCCGTGCCTCCTCCACCCTCACCTCCAACAACAAATGTGAGGAGCTCAGTGACTACTTTGTCTCCAAGATTGAGACCATCTGATCAGCTGCCTCTGCCACTTCCCTTCCTTCCCCGAGCCCATCAGGCCAAACTTCCTCTAAAGTTCCCCCCTGCCCTAGCCCTGAACTCGCATCTTTCTCCAGTTTCTCTCCGATCTCCCCTCATGACCTCTCTGCGCTTATCCTGTCCATGAGGCCCACTTCCTGCTCCCTCGACCCTATTCCCACTAAACTGTTGACCACCCAACTTCCTTTTCTGGCTCCCATGTTAGCTGACATTGCTTACGGTACACTCTCCTCAGGTACTGTCCCCCTCTTCTTCAAATCTGCCATCATCATCCCCTCCTGAAAAAAACAACTTTTGACCCTACCGTCCTTACAAACTACCGCCCCATCTCCAAAGTCCTTCAACATGTTGTTGCCTACCAAATCCGTGCCCATCTTTCCCGGAAATCCATGCTTGAATCCCTCCAATCAGGTTTTTGCCCCTGCCACAGTATTGAAACGGCTCTCATTAAAGTCACAAATGACATCCTTTGTGACTGTGACAAAGGTAAACTATCCCTTCTCGAACTGTCTGTAGCCTTTGACATGGTTGACCACTCCATCCTCATCCAATGCCTCTCCACCAGCGTCCAGCTGGGTGGGACTGCACTTGCCTGGTTCCATTCTTATCTAATCGTAGCCAGAAAATCACGTGCAATGGCTTCTTTTCCGGCTCCCGCATCGTTACCTCTGGTGTCCTCCAAGGATCTATCCTTGGCCCCCTCATATTTCCCATCTACATAGAATAGTATGGTTACAGCACAGAAGGAGGCCATTCGGCCAGTCGAGCCTGTGCCAGCTCTCTGCAAGAACACTTCAGCTCGTCCCACTCCCCCGCCCTTTCCCCATAACCCTGCAAGTGTTTTTCCTTCAGGTACTTATCCAATTCCCTTTTGAAAGCCATGAATGAATCTGCCTCCACCACTCGCTGCGTAAAAAAGTTTTTCCTCATGTCGCCTTTGGTTCTCCTGCCAATCACCTTAAATCTGTGTCCTCTGGTTCTCGACCCTTCTGCTAATGGGAACAATTTCTCTCTATCTACTCTTTCTAGACCCCTCATAATTTTGAATACCTCTATCAAATCTCCTCTCAACCTTCTCTACTCTAAGGAGAACAACCCCAGCTTCTCCAGTCTATCCACGTAACTGAAGTCCCTCATCCCTGGAACCATTCTTATAAATCTTTTCTGCACCCTCTCTAAGGCCTTCACATCCTTCCAGAATTGGACACAATACTCCAGTTGAGACCGGATTAATGTTTTATAAAGGTTCATCATAACTTACTTGCTTTTGTACTATGACTCTATTTCTGAAGCCCAGAATCCCGTAAGCCTTTTTAACTGCTTTCTCAACCTGCCCTGCCACCTTCAACGATTTGTGCACACATACCCCCAGGTCTCTCTGTTCATGCACCCCCTTTAGGATTGTACCATTTAATTTATATTGCTTCTCCTTGTTCTTTCTACCAAAATATATCACTTCGCAATTAAATTTAATCTGCCACGTGTCCGCCCATTTCACCAGCCTGTCTCTGTCTTCCTAAAGTCTATCACTGTTCACTATACGTCCAAGTTTTGTGTCATCTGCAAATTTTGAAATTGTGCCCTGTACACCCACATCCAAGTCATTAATATATATCAAGAAAAGCAGTGGTCCTAGAACCGACCCCTGGGGAACACCACTGTATACCTTCATTGCCTCGCCCCTCCCTATCTCTGTAATCTTCTCCAGCCCCAAAACTTCTACCCCCACCACCAAGATATCTGCGCTCTTCAAATTCTGCCCTCTTGAACATCCGTGATGAAAATTGCTCAACCATCGGTGACCGTGCCTTCAGCTGCCTAGGCCCTAAGCTCTGGAATTCCCTGCCTAAATCTCTCCGCCATTCTGTGAAGGAATAAGCCATATAACCTATTCAGAAAAATACACCATTCTATGAAAGAATTCTGGCCTTATTAAAACATGACAAACTGAGTTTGGAAATCTGGAAGCCTCAACAATCTAAAGCTGTAACAGCATACAGGCTATTGAGATAAGATAGTTGTTGACACTGAATCAATAACCTTATTGAAGTGGAAGGTTGAAGGCTCCAGACGGTCTGAATCTTTGGGAGCAGACAATGGTTCACCCTGTATAAGGTGTTCTAATTTACACTTCGTAAAAAGGCACAAACAGAAGGCCTTAGTAAAGATGACATCGGGTGAAATGCACTATGGTAAGCTTCGAACACCTAGAGCAGAGACATGAGTCTGTATTGCTACCAGCTGAGGTGACTAAGAATTGCAGAAGTCAGCAGAAAAATGACTAGAGATAATTAGCTTACATCAGCAGAAAACCTTAAAGGGAATACCACTGGAAAAGGGTATAAATATTGAACTCTCAAATAGGATAATAGATTCGCTGTAAAGGAGCAAAGCGATTCTTAGGCTTCAGAGGCGGCTCTGTAAATCTACAACTCTTTGTATCTCGGGGATCAAGGTACTGTATTTGATTTTGGTGGATATCCTGAATAAGACTAAGAACTGTAAAACTGTAGCGAAGTTAAGATTTGAGAATAGGATCTCTGATAATAAGATTGTAAAGCTTTCTCTTTTTGGAACTGTTAATGTTGCGATTGAAACACCTACTGTAAATTACATGTCGGTTCTTTAATAAATCTATATATTTTTAGAATTGTCTCACATAATACTTCTGTATCAAACTCGCAAACTCAATCTCTGTACGCTCTTTGGTGAGGAGCTGCAGAATTCTGGGGTAGTTTTCCAGACCCTCATAATATCCGGAACGTTACAGTCTAGCTAAACTTATTAAAAGTGCTATCTGGAGGATGGTAACATTTTCAGGTTGTTCCTTATCTTTAGGGAGAGATTGTCCAGACCTTTAGACCCAATTAAGCATCTTTAGGATTCGGCTACCTCAAACTATAGTTGAAAGTGAACATCTGAGGAATACGCTTGATCCGGCGTAGCCCTAAAGGGGCTAGGACTAGTAATTATCCCTTCAGTTGGCGGCCCACATTGGCACCTTATCGAATGTTTTCTGAAAATCCAAATACACTACATCCACTTCCTCCTCCTCTTCCTCATCAGCTGGTCGGTGTATGCCTGGTGGCAAGGGCTGTGCGCTCATGATGGCGAAGTTGTGGAGCATGCAGCAGACCATGACGAATCTTGAGACGTGCTCTGGTGAGTACTGCAGTACTCCTCCAGAGCAGTCCCGGCAGTGGAAGCGTTGTTAAGTATGCCAATGGTCTGCTCTATCAGATTCCTTGTGGCAGCATGGCTTTCGCTATATGCATGCTGCCCACTTATTGCGCAGTGGATTCACGAGCCAGGTGGTCAGTGGATAGTCCTCATCACCCAGTAGCCATCCTCTGGCTTGTCGTGGTGGCTCAAATGCTGATGGTACAGCGGACTGCCGCAGAATGAAGGCATTGTGGCTGTTGCCAGCATACCGAGCACTGACTTGCACGATGCTCTGAGTATGGTCGCACATCAGCTGGACACTGAGGGAGTGGAATCCCTTCCGGTTGCAGTACATGTCCAAACTGAGATGCAGCGCCTGCAAAGTGACGTGTCTGCAGTCAATGGCACCCTGCATCATGGGGAAGCCTGCTATCCTCGCGAACCTGCGTGCTCACTTCGCCTGCTTCTCTCTGGCAAAGAGATTGAAACGTATTCAGCTCTCCTTGCAGAAAGAGCCTCACTTATCTCCCTTGTACAGGAGTGGACGGTAGACTGGGAGCGGTTACAGATGTCGCCTGCTCCAGCCTGGAACTAACCCGATGCGAAGAAGCTCAAGGCCATGGTGACCTTTACAATCATTAATAATGCCGTCCTTGCCCTGGTCTGAGGCTGCAGGTCTGCCTGCAGCAGGTGGTAGATTGAAGTGATCACCTCCTTAGTAAAACGGAGACATCTCATGCATTGTTCCTCGCTGAGGTTGAGATAGGAGAATTACTCCCTGAAGACCCTGGGTGGATATGGCCTCCGGCTGAGAGCCCTTCTCGCCCTCTTCCTCCTGCCTCTTTGAGCAGCTTGTCCTGCTCTGTGTCGCCTCCGCTCATTCTCCATCATGCTGCAGGCCAAGGAGGCAACAAACTACTGCACCCACATCTGCTAGCAACTGGTCTGAGCAGATGTTACCTTGCAAGTCAGTACCAAGTCCTTGAGCACGTGCCACACCACTCCTTGTAAACTTTAGGCAACTTTAAAGAAGTCTAGAAAGCACCAAACACTTGTACAAACAGAGCAACAGCTAGTAGAAATCAACGAACAACTAAGCTGTAATTAGGTGATGATCCCTTTAAATAGCCTGGTTGTGGGGGGGTGGGGTGGGGGGGGGTCCTTCCTGCTGCTGAACACATGTTCAGCTGTGTGAGGTTAAGAGAGGGCGGTAGTTCCAGCGTTGAGGTTGAAAATGGCAGCGCTGGCATCAAATCAGCATTGCATGCTGGTTGGCATCATGATCTGCCAACTCTGCATACTTATGATGCACGCTCCCAACGCCGATGCTAACACTGTCACCAAAATGGCGTCCGGCGCGGCCCGCAGCAGAAGTGTGTGCGCGCACTGCTTGGACGCCATTTTCGAGCCAATTCGGCACCCGTTACACCCGAACAACGGGCACTACACAACCAAATTTTTAGCCATTTGTGCTCAGAAACACAAATCTGTAAAAGTTAATAAGTTAAAATTTAAACTTTAAATTTTTAAGTTTCTTCAGGCTTAAGCAGAGACAAACAAGCAAGCTTTCCTGCTGGAGAGCTGCTGTAGTTAGTTAATTAGCTAACTGGATTAAACTGGTTCCTGAAACAGTAGCAGAGCAGTACTGACTCATCTGAGTCACAAACAGTATAAACACAGGGGCCTGTGAGTGCAGCCAGCACAGAGTGAACTACTGGGAGTTTGGTAAGTGTGAGAGTTTTGTGAAGTGGGGGAAGGAGGTGCTTGCTTTTCCTAACTTCCACCGCAGAGCGGCGGCGGACCTGAGCGGGAGCAGACCGAGGCCCGAGAGCGGGGATAAAAGCAGCAGCTGACCTGCATCAACAAGAGAAAACAGCAGTGTGACATCACAGGTAAGGCAGGTAAGTGATTGGTAGTGACTGTGGGCTAAGTTTTAAGTTAACATATAACATATAACTGAATTTTAAAAACTAAACTTAATTTAATAAACTAAACGAGGTAAATAATTTGATTAACACTAAACTAATTAATTAAATAAATAAAATAATGGGAGAACAAGAGATGTGTTGCTGCTGCAATATGTGGGAGCTTGTGGACATTTTTGTCCAGGGTGACTACATCTGCGGTAAGTGTCTGCGGCTCGAGGAACTTCGGCTCCGAGTTGAGGAGCTGGAGTCCGAGCTGCAGACATTGCGAGACATCAGGGAGGGAGAAAGTTACCTGGACCTTTTGCTCCAGGAGGCAGCCACACCCCTTAGGTTAAATACTTTAGAATTGACACGTGGTCAGGGACAGGAGGGTGTGACTGCGAGTGAGGCAGGTACGGGGATCCACGAGGTAGTATTGCAGGAGCCTCAGTCCCTGCACTTGTCCAATAGATTCGAGGTTCTTGCAACCCTTGTGGACAAGTGCGGGGACGACGAGCAAACTGACATGGCACCGTGGTACAGGAAGCCGTTCAAGTGGGGGGGAGTAAAAATGAAGGTGGTTGTAGTAGGCGACAGTATAGTTAGGGGGATAGACACTGTTCTCTGCAGCTAGGAGCGTGAGTCCCGAAGGCTATGTTGCCTACCCAGTGCCAGGGTAAAGGGCTGGAGAAGAACTTGGAGTGGGAGGGGGAGGATCCAGTTGTCGTGGTCCACGAAGGTACCAACGACATAGGTAGGACAAAGAAAGAGGTTCTGCTGAGAGAGTTTGAGCAGCTAGGGACTAAATTAAAAAGCAGAACCACAAAGGTCATATTCTCTGGATTATTACCGGAGCCACGAGCAAATTGGCATAGGGTCAATAGGATCAGGGAGATGAATGCGTGGCTCAAATATTGGCGTGGGAGAAGTGGGTTTCGATTCGTGGGGCACTGGCACCAGTACTGGGGAAAGAGAGCTGTTCTGTTGGGGCGGACTACACCCGAACCATGCTGGGACCAGAGTTCCAGCGAATCGAATAACTAGGGAGGTAGATAGGGCTTTAAACTAAATGAGAGAGAGGGGGTCCCGGTGGAGAGAAATCTAGAATGCTAAAGAGAAAAGACAAGGAAGCCGTGCAGGAAAGTGATTGGAGTAAAGATAACCAGATTGTGTCAGGAAGGGACAGAGCGTACAAACAAAGGAGTGCACTAACAAATAGGGTCCGGATAAGACAAATAGGGCCATAGTACAAAAAAATGTTAAGATGTCTAAAAATGTTAGAGACAAATCTAAAGGCACTGTATCTGAATGCACAAAGCATTCATAATAAGGTAGACGAATTAACAGCACAAATAGATGTAAATGGATACGATATAATTATGATTACGGAGACATGGCTGCAGGGTGACCAAGGCTGGGAGCTGAATATCCAAGGATATTCGATATTTAGGAAGGACAGGCAAAAAGGAAAAGGAGGTGGGGTAGCGTTGTTAGTAAAGGATGAAATCAGAACAGTAGTGAGAAAGGATATGGTCTCAGAAATCACGGTGTAGAATCAGTCTGGGTGGAGCTCAGAAGCACCAAGGGGCAGAAAACATTGGTGGGAGTTGTCTAAAGGCCACCAAACAGTAGTGGTAATGTAGGGGATGGCATCAAACAGGAAATTAGAGATGCATGTAACAAGGGTACTACAGTAATCATGGGTGACTTTAATCTACATATAGACTGGCCAAACCAAATTAGCAATAATACTGTGGAGGATGAATTCCTGGAGTGTGTACGAGATGGTTTTTTAGACCAGTACATTGAGGAGCCAACTAGGGAACAGGCTATCCTAGATTGGGTATTGTGCAATGAGAAGGGGTTAATTAATAATCTTGTTGTACGGGGCACTTTAGGGAAGAATGACCATAACATGATAGAATTCTTCTCAGTAAGCTCCCCGCTGGAGTAGAGCTAATCTACAGAACAAACGGGAAACTGTTCAACCTCCGTCGCCTGCAGTCCAGATCCAAGGTCGTCCCATCCTCCGTCATCAAATTACAGTATGCAGACGACGCTTGCGTCTGCGCAGACTCTGAGGCCGAACTCCAAAACATCGTCAACACCTTCACCGAAACGTACGAGAGCATGGGCCTTACACTAAACATCCGTAAGACAAAGGTCCTCTACCAACCTGCCCCCACCACACAGTACTACTCCCCGATTATCAAAATCCATGACGAGGCCTTGGACAACAAGGACCACTTTCCATACCTCGGGAGCCTACTGTCAACAAGGGCAGACGTCGATGACGAAGTCCAACACCGCCTTCAGTGTGCCAATGCAGCCTTCGGTCGTCTAAGGAAGAGAGTGTTTGAAGACCAAGACCTCAAACCCAGCACCTAGCTCATGGTCTACAGAGCAGTAGTGATACATGCTTCAGAGACATGGACCATGTACAGCAGGCACCTCAAAGCACTGGAGAGCTGCCATTGGCAGGATAGGCGCACCAACGTCAGTGTTCTCACTCAGGCCAACATCCCCAACATCGAAGTTTAGACCACGCTCGATCAGCTCTGATGGACGGGCCACATCTTCCGCATGCACGATACGAGACTCCCAAAACAAGCGCTCTACTCGGAGCTCCGACACGGCAAGAGAGCACCAGGTGGGCAGAGGAAACGCTTCAAGGACACCCTCAAAGCCTCCTTAAAAAAGTGCAACATCCCCACCGACACCTGGAAATCCCTGGCCCAAGACCGCACAAAGTGGAGGAGAAGCATCCGGGAAGACGCCGAACACCTTGAGTCTCTTCGCTGGGAGCAAGCGGAAATCAAGCGCAAACAGCGGAAGGAGCGCACGTCAACCCAAGCACCCCACCCACCCGCCCCTTCAACCACCGTCTGCCCCACCTGTGACAGAGGCTGTAGGTCCCGCATTGGACTCATTAGTCACCTGAGAACTCATTTTTAGTGTGGAAGCAAGTCATCCTCGGTTCCGAGGGACTGCCTAAGAAGAAGAGGAGAATTCTTCATTTAGATGGAAAGTGAAGAAGTCCAACCCGAAACTAGGTTCCTAAATCTAAACAAAGGAAACTACAAAGGTATGAGGAGTGAGTTGGCTATGATAGATTGGGGAGCTTCATTAAAAGGCATGACGGTGGATAGGCAATGGCTAACATTTAAGGAACGAATGCATGAATTGCAACAGTTATACATTCCTTTCTGGTGCAAAAACACAAAAGGAAAAGTGGCCCAACCATGGCTAACAAAAGAAATTAAGGATTGTATTAGATCCAAAGAGGAGTCATATAAAGTTGCCAGAAAATGTAGCAAGCCTGAGGATTGGGAGCAGTTTAGAGTTCAGCAAAAAAGGACCAAGAGATTGATTAAGAGGGGAAAAATGGAGTATGAGAGTAAACTTGCAAGGAACATAAAAGCGGACTGTAAAAGCTTCTACAAGTATGTAAAAAGAAAAAGATTAGTGAAGATAAATGTAGGTCCCTTAGTCAGAAACGGGAGAATTTATAATGGGGAACAAGGAAATGGCAGAACAATTAAACAAATACTGTGTGTCCTCTTCCATGAAGACAGAACCAAATAACTTCCCAGAAATGCTAGGGAGCCAAGGGTCTAGTGAGAAGGAGGAATTAAAGGAAATTTGTATTAGTAAAAAAATAGTGCTGGAGAAATTAATGTGACTGAAAGCCGATAAATCCCCAGGGCCTGATAATCTGCATCCCAGAGTACTAAAAGAGGTAGCCATGGAAATAGTGGATGCATTGGTTGTCATCTTCCAAAATTCTATAGATTATGGAACAGTTCCTGCAGATTGGAGGTGGGCAAATGTAACCCCACAATTAAAAAAAGTAGGGAGAGAGAAAACAGGGAACTACAGACCGGTTAGCCTAACATCAGTAGTAGGGAAAATGCTAGAGTCTATTATAAAGGATGTGATAACAGGACACTTAGAAAATATCAATGGGATTAGACAAAGTCAGCATGGATTTATGAAAGGGAAATCGTGTTTGACAAACCTACTGGAGTTTTTTGAGGATGTAACTGGTAGAATAGATAAGGGAGAACCAGTGGATGTGGTGTATTTGGATTTTCAGAAGGCCTTTGATAAAGTCCCACATAAGAGGTTAGTGTGCAAAATTAAAGCACATGGGATTGGGGGTAATATACTGGCATGGATTAAAAATTGGTTAACTGACAGGAAACAGAGAGTAGGAATAAATGGGTCTTTTTCGGTGTGGCAGGTGGTGACTAGTGGGGTACCGCAGGGATCAGTGCTTGGGCCCCAGCTATTCACAATATATATCAATGATTTGGATGAGGGAACCAAATGTAATCTTTCCAAGTTTGCTGATGACACAAAACTAGGTGGGATTGTGAGTTGTGAGGAGGATGCAGAGGCTTCAAGGCGATTTGGACAAGTTGAGTGAGTGGGCAAATACATGGCAGATGCAGTATAACATGGATAAATGTGAAGTTATCCACTTCGGTAGGAAAAACAGAAAGGCAGAGTATTATTTAAATGGTGATAGATTGGGAAATGTTGATGTACAAAGGGACCTGGGTGTCCTTGTACACCAGTCACTGAAAGCAAACATGCAGGTGCAGCAAGCAGTTGGGAAGGCAAATGGTATGTTGGCCGTCATTGCAAGAGGATTTGAGTACAGGAGCAAGGATGTCTTACTACAGTTGTACAGGGCCTTGGTGAGACCACACCTGGAGTACTGTGTGCAGTTTTGGTCTCCTTACCCAAGAAAGGATATACTTGCCTAGAGGGAGTGCAGCGAAGGTTCACCAGACTGATTCCTGGGATGGCAGGACTGTCGTATGAGGAGAGATTGAGTTGACTAGGCCTGTATTCACTAGAGTTTAGAAGAATGTGAGGGGATCTCATTGAAACATATAAAATTCTGACAGGGCTAGACAGACTGGATGCAGAGAGGATGTTTCCCCTGTCTGGGGGGTCTAGAACGAGGGGACACAGTCTCAGAATATGGGGTAGGACATTTAGGACTGAGTTGAGGAGAAATTTCTTCACTCAGAGGGTGGTGAACCTGTGGAATTCTCTGCCACAGAAGGCTGTGGAGGCCAATTCACTGAATATATTTAAGAAGGAGATAGATAGATTTCTAGACACAAAAAGCATCAGGGGGTATGGGGAGAGAGCGGGAATATGGTATTGAGATAGAGGATCAGCCGTGATCATATTGAATGGCGGAGCAGGCTCGAAGGGCCGAATGGCCTACTCCTGCTCCTATTTTTCTCTCTTTTTCTATGTTTCTAAGTGGTACGAGTTGATAAAGCTGTGATAAAAACATGCATGGATCCCAGGTTTTGTAAATAGGGGCACTGAGTGCAAAAGTAAATAGTTAATACTAAACTTGTATAAATCATTGGTTAGGCTTCAGTGAGAATACTCTTTCCAGTTTTGGGCATTGTCTTTAGGAAGGACGTCAAGACTGTGGCAAAGTTGCAAGAGAAATTCACAAAGATGGTACCAGAGATGAGATGAACTGGGTTTCTTTCCATTAGAACAGAGAAGATTAAGAGAAGATCTGACAGAAGAGTTTTAATAAGGTAATAAGTGAAAGATTTCTGTTGAGCAGTAAATTGGTACCTAGGGGGAAAAATTAAAAGTATGAAGAAGAGGTTAGAATTATTTTTTTTTTATTTTATTTTTTACACAGAGGGTTGTTAGTACATGGAATGCCCTGCTAGAACCGTGATGGGTGCAGAATCGATCATAGTTTTGAACAGGGGACTGGATAAAAATTTGACAAGGGAAAAATTAAGGGATACTGAAAAAGTACACAGGAATGAGACTAAGTGGATAGCTCTTTCAGAAAGCCGGCATAGGAATGATGGGCTAATCAGTCTCCTTCTGTGCTGTAAAACTCTATGATTCATGCTGGGGTGATAAACAAATGTGCAATTAATCAGCACCTGTTTTAAGTCACTCATTAGCCTATGATAAAATACAGTACTGCCAGGTGTGCTTGCGATAATCTCATATGGATGATTATAGTCTCTGTCTTTTGGCAAGCCTGTGGGAGTGAAAGCACTTCAATGACAAATTACTGTATCTCTAGACAAGGAACATTGCAGATGCTCTTAATTGCCTTCCAGACAGAGGAGAGGAATTGCCAACATAATAAGAACACATACACTGACAAATTTGCATTTAGGTTGCAGCTTATGTATGTCCAATGAAATGCTGAGTATATTCAGTGCCATTTTCAACAGGAATTTCATATACCACCACATATATGGTGTATCATTAAAAATAAAATTCAAGCTGCTTTCTATTTTGCTATTTATTTTCTGTACATCCAATTTCAGTGGTGCACCTTTTCTTAAGTGAGACCAACACAAGCGTGTGTGCCTTTCCACTGTGTCATAATGCACTACTGCTCATTTTCAGAGGTTCTGTCCAATTGGGACACTTCATTTTTGCACTGTTTATAGGAAGACTCAACATTCTGCTTTGGCTGTTCCTGACCAACCAAACATTGCCTATACCACCAGGTGGGATCTGTGCTAATACTGACATTTGCTGATCTCTTCTGGAGTATTAAAAGCTTCGAACAACATCATCGGATTTTCTCCATTAGCAATTAAGCAGGAAATTTGTGGAGTTCAATGATGCATACAAAGAAATTATGAATTATAGTAATAATCCAGAGCAGTTTAACTGACAAATAATGATACAATTGTGATTGCTACTTACAGCAGCATGTTGGCAGCAGAATAGCCAGGCTAAAATTCATACTTTTAGTACTTCAAGCTTTACTACAAAGATAATCAGCACAAAGTTAGGTACAGATCTTTTCTTTTTACTGGGTAAAACATTAATATAATTTATCATATTACTGAAGATTTCTTTTTAATATCAGACCATTTTTGCTGAATGCTAAAACCTTAAAAAAGCCTGAAATCACATCTGCCAAGTGGCTCTGTGTCCTATAATTTTATTTTGTGGACTTTGGCAAATCTGCCATATCCATGTCCTCTGGGTCTTTATTTCTTACTCCATATTCATAATTGATTTACCATAAGTCACATAATTCTTTAAAATAGTTGGGAAGAATCATATTTGGCTTAGCCTTCCCTTTTAAGTGAACTCTATAACTATACTGTAACCACTGTGGCTAGTTTGTAAAAATCACACAGATTGGTTAAAAATACTAAAGCTACTTTGTGATTGCATTGCTAATGATAAATTCAAACAATTATGTCAATCAAAGCAGAATTACGTTGGCAGAATATGATCAGAGTATTTATTTAGTAAGTAAGTTGTGTTAAACTCCATTTCAAATGTTCCTCACAGCAAACATGGTTAGTGCACAAAATAGTTCAGCAAAATTGCAGATGTCAGGTCCGCCCCTTCATAATAAGGTTAATTGGTGATTTAGTTATTGTGTTGAAATGCGAGTTTGCAATAATTATGCAAAAGAAATTGTATTAGATTGATTATGGCATTAACTTTCATGCTAAATGGGCTGCAATACTGCTATAACAAGTGGATCAAGTGGACATGACATTGGAAGATAAGATTATAAATGATATAACCATATTTAAAATAAAAACAGGAATATTGAATAAACTAATCAAACTCAGAGGATAAAACCCTGAGTCGGCCGGATTACATCCACACATTCTAAAAGAATCGAGGGAGATATCAAAGGCACTATTACACATATTTAATAATTCATTAGAAAAAGGTGTAGTGCCACAGGACTGGCGATAGTCAAAGTTATACCTTTTTTTAAGAAGGGAGATAGAACATATCCAGGGAACTATATAGACCAGTCAGCTTAACATCAGTAGTGGGAAAAATAAAGGAATACTGACTAAAGGAGAAAATAGAAAAACATCTAGAAACCAAAAATATAATGAATAGTCAACATGGATTTCAAAAGGAAAAGTCTTGCTTGACCAACCTCATTGAATTCTTTGAAGAGGTAACAGAGAGTAGACAAGGGTAATGTAGTAGATATAATATATCTAGATTTCCAAAAGGCCTTCGATAAGGTACCACATAATAGACTAATGAATAAGGTCAGAGCATGCAGAGTGAGGGGACAAGTAGCAGAATGGATAGCTGGCTGGCTGAGAGACAGAAAGCAGAGAGTAGGGGTAAAGTGTAGCTATTCAGAGTGGCAAAAGGTGGGAAGTGGCGTCCCACAAGGATCAATGCTGGGACCACTGTTGTTCACGATTTATATTAACGATTTAGATTAGGAATCAAAATCATAATTTCTAAATTTGCAGATGACACCAAATTGGGAGAGATAGTCAACACTGAGGAGGACTGCAACAAATTACAAGAAGACATTAATAAACTTGCAGAATGGGCATATAATTGGCAAATTAATTTCAACTTAAATAAGTGTGAGATATTATATTTTGTTAAGAAAAATAAGAATCTAAATCGGGTAGAGGAGCAAAGGGATCTCGAAATACAAATACACAAATCACTAAAAGTTGCAAAGCAGGTCAGAAAGGCCATAACAAAAGCAAACCAAGCACCAGGGTTTATTTCTACAGGGATGGAATTGAAAAGTAGAGAAGTTATGCTAAACTTAAATTGAAGCTTGGTTAGACTACACTTAGAGTACTTTGTACATTTCTGGTCACCATATTATGAGGATATAGAGGCACTGGAGAGGGTGCAAAAAAGATTTACAAGGTTATATCCATCAGGAAAGTATGAACAGGCTGGGTCTCTTTTCTCTTGAAAAGAGAAGGCTGAGGGGTGACCTAATAGAGATCTTTAAAATTATGAAAGGTTTTGATAAAGTAGATCTTGTGGCGAAGAACATAACTAGAGGCCATCAATATAAGTTAGTTGCCAAGAAATCAAAAAGGGAATTCAGAAGAAACTTCTTTACCTAGAGAGTGAGAGAGTGTGAAACTCGCTACCACAGGGAGTGGTTGAGGCGAATAGTATTGAGTACTGCCTCTCATTTGGCGCTCACCAATTTGTGGGCAGGAAATTGTGTGCATTGCTTTTTCGAGGCGTTATCAACTGATTGCAAATAATAGCACACCATAGGGATGTCAGTTTTCAGTTGTACTGACCATAAGACACCCCAATTATTAGTTAAGGCAATTAAAATCTTGCAAGAATTAAGTGTGCCAAAGAAAGAAGTTTGGGAGTGAGAGTCAGTTTGTGAGTGAGAGACAGGATCTCTAAAATTGAGCTACTCAAGATATAGGTTTGCCAACTCTGTATTTATCCATGTGAGTCAAATAATGGGGATACAGTGCAATTGCCTTAAAATAGAGGCATCTGACTGCTGCCTGGGAAGTGGACATTCACCTGCATGATCCTATGCAGATGGACACAAATGAGTTGCACATTGATGTACAGCATTCGTACACAGTAGCATACAGGGCCATATGGGAGCAATTAATGATATCCTGAACATTGGAAAATCCCACTAATTGAAAATAAAGTCAGTACTGTTTTTTGCACATTTGCCAGTTGTCCATGGAGAAATTATGAAGTTACGAGCTTTAACAACAAAGTATATTTATGCACTGTGGATTGGCCAATATCCTTGACATCCCATGTAGCAGCTTGCAATGGGTATGAGGAATAAAAGTCCAGGCAAGTGATCTAAAAGGACACTGCTGTGTCTGTCCTGGGCTTTGGCTGCAGGTCACATTTCAGCATGTGGCACAACTCTATCATGGGGGGAATTTTTCGGGGGGTCAGCGGGCGCTGTCAACCCACCGCCACTCGACTTTCCCAGATGTCGGCTCTGTCAACACTGAACAGACCTGACACGCAGTGGCGGGGGAGGCAATTTAGGTCATCTTGACCTTGTTAACAGCCACTTAAAAAGTATTTTGAGCTCACCTTTACATTTTACGAGGTCGCCCACCGGGTCCAAACTGCTCGGGGATCACGTGAGGTAAAGAGGTCGGGAGTTGTGCTACCATGAAATTATCTCTTTACTTGACAGCTTAAAATGTGCTATAAAAGCTCCCATCTCACAGGTGTTCACTTTCCAAGCTCAGAAGCTGTTGCTTACTGCATTTGGAAGACAAATTGAGCTTTATGCAGTTTGCAAGTGTTTGGAGCAAACTCTATATCCAGTTTCACCTCATTGGAATAACCTCTCTCACCATTGACAGATCGTTTCAGTCATCTCAACTTCACCTGCCAACTATTACATTAGCATCGGTGCCCTTGAAACTATCTCACCTTGGTCTTCAGAATCCCACCACGATCAGCCCCAACACCAGCAGCACCAGGCACACCAACAACAACACCAACCTTCTCCGCAATCACCTGATGCTGCACAGGACACAGGGCATCAGCACCCGAGCACATTGCTGCCCGGGATGCCAGGGATGACCTCACCATGGCCAGATTTACTTCACTTGACGCTGTACACCCTGGCTGCCACAAGATGTGCCAGGTTGGCACCACCCCACACCAACACCATAAAGCATCCCTACAATGCCCAAGCCATTCCTTTCACACTCATCATCATTGCTGGGGGGGGGGGGGGGGGGTACCGTTATGTCTCACATTCACTGCAACTCACTAAGCCACTTCCAAAGGTGCACACAAATCTGTCCAAGAACACAAAGTGTTGAAAATAAAGATTTCAATGTTTGACAGCACATTAACAGAAACTTTATATGAACATTGGCTAAAACACGCAAGTGCCTACCCTTGTGTGTTGTTAGTTGGTATGATTGGACTAGGATGAGGGTGATTGTGAGGGGTGGCTAGTGAGATAGGGATGTGATAATGTAGTTAGAGAGAGATGGGTGAAGGTGTAAAGTAAGTTGGTGTAAGTAAGGATGTGCAGGAGTATGGTAGGGAAGGCAGAGTGAGGGGGATGTGATGAGTGGCACAGCAGGATGAGGTTGAGTTTGGCTTTGCAGTAACATTTCGTGATCCACTGAGATCATTGAAAGGTTTGCCCCACTGCAGCCTGGTCCTCCTGATGACATCCCTGCTTGTGTCCTCCTGTGCAATGTGCAACCAGGCTGCGTTGCTCTCCTGGGGAAGTCTCTTCCACCCATGGGAAGGGAAGAGGACCTCCCTGTGTGCTGTGACTCCCTGCATAAGCATATGGAAGGAGTCATGGGAGAGCCTGGGTGCAGCCGTGCACCTCTGTGCAGTGCGTGTCAGTGTTTACAGTACCTCAATGCTGTAGAACACTGACAGCACAACTGTCAAAATAAATTTGTGCATGGTCCCTGTAAGGAAATCGGCTGATGATGTGTCATCAAATGACGTCATCAGACCCGCTTCCTTCAATTGGCCGGCAAACGCGCTGGGCGGGCTTAACAAGCCCAATCAGCGTAAAATCACTTTGGACAGCGGGCTGGAGCCAGCAGTGAGGTCAGGACCCGCCACAGACCCGGCCACACCGGACCCACCGAGGTTGGGGAAATCGCGGCCGTAGTCGCCTTTCTGGTAAGTCTTAGCCGATGCACACACTGATCCTCAGAAAAATGCAAGGAACTTTTGTTTGCCTATATATGCAGTTTGGAGGGTTACTGCAAGTGGGCACAGTCTGCCTCTGGCAATTTCACATGCCTGATATCCCTTAGTTCTTGCTCCTCCAAATGACAAATAGTGGGGTTCCCATAGAGAAAACCATTGTCCCAATTTGTAGGTGGAAAACAAGAAATGGGTGACCAAAAATCTGCAGTTCAAACCTGAATTGGACAAACAAAGCTGAAAAAATGCCAAAAACAGTTGAGAGAAAAAATGCAAACCGCACAATGCTACACCACAATTAAACATACAGTCTCGCTCTTTAAATAACTAATAGTGAAATGCACAGTCTAGCAACTAAAACATCTGATATATTCGGATGACATGAAGAAAGAATCTAAAGGAAGGAGAATAGCGTGAATGTTGAAATGACATCACTTCTGTCCTATTATGATACTCGAATGAAGCTCCCAACTTTTTCCTGACAGGAGCTTCCTGTACCTGTCATATTGCCTGCTGAAAATGGATGTCATATTTATTATGAGCAGAGATCGAACGTAAACTCTCTCCGCCCATATTTATGCTCCAATTGCACTCATTTATGGGAAGCATTAGAAAATTGGCACTACTAAGTACAAAATAGCATGTCAAATATTTATTTCAGTAATTAATACTTTTAAACCTTATAGCAAAATGATCTCACCTCCTAGGTAATTTTGTAGTTTAAACTTGTTACATTCCTGCAGTCAGTGTTGTCAAGTCGCTTACACGGAGTCAGAACATGGAGGGAGTCATATACTTCAGTACTATTGGAATTAACTTAAATAGGTTTACAGTTGCTCAAAAGATTATATTAGTCTCTAAACAGGACAATAATAAAAGCCATAATTACCAGTACTGACATACAGGGATTGTAGAATGCATCAATGTAAGTAAATATGAGCTGTTGAAAATAGTCTTTACATGAGCATGAAGGGGTAAAAATTTGACGTTGCGCAAGCATCACATGCCCAAACTAAAAGACGCGAGGATCGATGTAAATTGTTTTTTGGGCCTCCACAGGCAGCTCGACCGAGGGAAGACATTAATGTTGAGCCACATGCCCCGCCAGCAATAGCCCTCAAATAAGTTCCGGGATGGAGGTTGGAGCAGGCTATGGGGGAGGGGGCGATCATGATGCCTGTGGAGTCAGGGGAAGCATCACCTGCTCCTCCGACTTCCACAGGAAAGGTTTTTTAAAAAAAAAAATCAGACTTACCTTTTGTTGGCAGCTGCGGAGTCTGTTGGAGAATTCTGAGCGCAGCAGACCGGATGCCTGTCTGATCGCTGACTAAATTTAACAAGGGATCCTTCAACAGGCGTTAGGCCCCTAAGTAACATATTCAAGGGGCCCCGCAAATTTAGCAGTGGGACCAACACCTGCACAGATTGGCTGCAGGCCGTCCCACTGTTAAATTGGGATGCTTTGCGTCCGTTTTGTGCTCGAAAATCAGGTGTAACGCCTACCAATTTCTACCCAGAAATGCGCATAAACAGATGCGATGAAGAACAGGGAGCTTAAAGGAGAATCAGATTATTAAACAAAAATTAGGGAGGAATAAAAGTCCAATTTACACTGGGGAAAAAAAAAAAGAGAAAATAATTTCTGAAACTGGAAAAGGTAAAGTTTAGGTCTTGGAAGGTTGTTGTTTTCATATCTTCCCTTGGAGAAGAATGCGAAGTCGTGGGAGGATTCGCAGTCTGATTAAGTCTGACAGGCAGCGAAGTGAACACTCTAACCATGGCCGTAACCATCTTTATATCAGCCAATAGACTGGTTAGTGATTCGGGGGGAGAGTTTTATAGGCTCCCACAATCCATGCGATGATAGGGGCCACTCACAGCCTTCAGACGCAAGTATCCCACTGGATGTCAACCCAGCATTCAAAGCCAGTGCTCCAGTCTCCACTCACTGGGATTGTCTGGAGCAGAGTTCGAACTCTACACCTACTGGCTTACAGGCGAGAATGCTACTACTAAGCCAAAGGCTCACTCCAGTCTAGGAAGGTTTTAAAAACAAAAGAAAAATGATACTGAGGGAAAAGAGAAAAACAAGTCCAACATCGAGTACCATTGTGCAAGCAAAGGAATATCATCAATGGCCAGCACAGGGTAAAAACTGGATGTTAAATATTCCATAAGCAGAAACATGAACAGAGAGGGTGTAGGGAATAGGAATAATTATGGAATTTTGTATTTATTTAAGGTGAGGGATGTAACAAAGTTGATATCATCTTGAAAAGATTACGACAAAGTCTCTGATATTTGTCGAAGTTGACATTAGAAGTGAGCAGCTAATCAGTAGACTTTAAACAATGGATAAATACATGGGCCCGTAATTTCCGATAGGAGGCTTCCTGCGTGTGGATGCCTCCTATCGGAAAAAAATCTACGAACTTACCTGAGGGCTCCCGAGGTCCGGACACTTCCGCTCCTGGGCCTCTCCATAGTCGAAATGCGCAGGGCCCACGTATCCCGGGGCGAATGCAGTTCGCAAGTGTCCCTGGGATCATGTGGGCCAGGCCAGCCAATAGGAGAGGGGAATCTCCCTTCATACACTTGACAGATAGACCTGTCAAATATATGAATGGCGATCACCCCAAAAACATAGTAAAACATTAAATACATTTTTAAAAAACCATCACGTTTTTAAAATGAGTTAAAATTACATTAAATTAAATATTTTAAACAAAAATTTAATTTTTTGAAAAAAATAATTAAAGTTTTTTTTACAGGGCTAAAAATAAACTTACCTTTTTTTTAAAAAGTATTTTTAAATTATAAATGAGTGAAGAGATAATTTTTTTTTAAACTTTTTTCAACTCTTTTGTTGGTAAAAGCAGGCCTTATACCTGCTTTTACAAGGTGTAAGATTTCTAAGGGTTTTCAGCGGGCGGAGGTTCTGCAGAAAGCAGGAACTCTCCACCCGTAGAGGCCCTTCTCCAGGGCAGGCGTGCGATCTGTCAAGAGCATTCTTGATAGATCGGAAATGCTGGTTTTCAGCGCATGCGCTTCGCATGCCTGAAACCGGCATTTCCGATGTCCCTACGGGCGTGTACACAGCCCATACACACCCTTAGGCATCGGAAAATACGGGCCATGGTTCTGTGGTTACAAAATGAAAGTGCAGAACTAAGAATATCCTCCTGAGATGAAAAGCTGAGTGGAGGAAATTAATGAAACCATTGGTTGGCCAGATGGTAGCAAGATAAAATAGAACTGTTGGAAAATTAAAAAGAAAGTATGAACTGTTTGGAAGGTTCGACTACATCTGAATACACTGGGTAACTGTTTATGCCAGAAACTGTTTACTACAATTGGAACTATTTCAATATGTAATGTTATAATACACACAAAAATATATTTTTGGGAAAGAGAGCTGTTTGTGAGGGATGAACGGCAGCTGAACAGAATAAATAGGATTTAGAGATTTAGATAAATATTTGTGTGCTATAATTCAATGCATAATGCTATATTAATCAAGAAAAAATGAATTTAAAATGGAAGATTACAGTGCCACTGTTTAGGCTACACTGAAAGCCAAAGAAAGTCAGAGTATTAATGGCTCTCATTTTCAATTAGTTTAACAAATTTCACAATAGGTGGCACAACTGTATTCCTGCAGTAGTGCGATGAGATTTAAAATCTGGTCAGTAATAGAAAAGGATGTGGGAATAAAAAAAATCCATGGAGAGAAATCAGGGCCAAAGGATATCTGTGCTAACTACATCAAAAGGGGATCACAAGGAACTGCTGCTAGTTGGAGAAGGATAGAAACCAAAATCTGAGGTATATCACAAAATTATAAGTTTTACTAAGTTTGACTTGATACAAGAATTTTCAACATAAATTAATAAACAGTTGTTACAGGTGAAACTCAATCCAATCTTCATTTCAAGAAAAAAGCTGCCCCTTTTCAAATTGCATTATATATGAATGACATACCACTGCGACTAATGTGAAAACGGCCACAGGGTGATTGAAACAAACTAAAATCTTAAGAATGAGAAAAAGGCACAAAGGGTTTAAGCATACAGAAAGTATGTTAAGAATGTGGCTTATAATTTGCAAAAATCATTATTCCTCTTTGAAGCTAAAAAGTTAGAAACTCAACAAATACTATCTGTGCACCCAAAAACACATCACATCAAAATCCTGCGAAAGACCACAGAATGGGGCATTTGAATGTAATGTTCAAGAGGACTGGAAAGAATAAATACAGACTACATAAAGTAATAAGATAAGTCATTTTCAATACACCTGTACTTTGAATAGCTTCTCACAAAATAGCTGAATTCACACACAACAAAACAATTTAATACAGTAAAACTTGCTGAATTGCCTAGGAGATCTGTTCAGGATTATCTGGACAAATAGGAACACTTTTAAGATCAGTGTAGACAGCCAACCGGAGAGTCTGGCCACTGCTTTACCGCTTCAACTTAAACCATTCAATATTGCTACCTACCTACAGCTATAGTCTTCCCTAACCATTGTCATGTTGCTTGTTGTCCTGCTTCATGTCTTCCATTTTTTTTACTAGCTTCCTTACACTTTGAAACTAATCCTTCTCTAATTTTTATGTCAGAAAGAATCTCCTTTGCGCTATGCCTCAGCTCTCTATATGTTTATCAGCTATATTCCTCCTTAAATTCATATTTCCATTCATTCTTTCTTCCCAAATTTACCAGTCTACAATCTGTGCAGGAATTAAAGGGTAGAAGTGTGCGCCTCCCCATCTCGAGGGTTTGAATGTTTCTTTGCTTTTCCCAAAAGCCTTCGACAGAAACTGGGATTGAATTCTCAAAGAATCTATTTGAGCCAAGTGATGAATTTATATAACTATATTACAATTGTGCTTTTCTATTGTGAACTACCCACAGGAAAACAAAATCAAGACATGTCGAAACAAATAGCTGTCATCATGTGAGAGAGAGGAACAAATTTCACCGAGGAAATTATCACATGCTTGCATGGGCAGTATACACTGAGGCAGAGGGGTGGAAGAGGATCAGGTGCTTGAATAGAGAGCTAAGATAGAGAGAGACACTGACGGAGCTCAAGCCATTCTCATCAGAGGAAAGATTAAAGGGTGAACATGACCAAGTCTTTTAAATCATAAAGATACTTTTAGTTGATTTTAGAGCTCTTTGTGCCAAAGAAAATAAAACCAGGGGCAGAATTAGAAGATAAAGAAATTACAAGACACACATTACACAAAGAGCGGCTTCATTAGTTATGCAACAGATGGATGCCTAACAGTGAGTATTACGAGAGATGAGGATTTGTTAGAAAGGCACACGGAGGTGAAAATGGCCTGTGTGGGTCCCAAATGAGAATCTAAACAAGGACAGGTTGAATGATCTCTACATGTTCCTCTTTTTTTTTCAAAGTCCAATTTATTTTAGTGGAGCTAGTATACTATAGGTGACAATGC
Organism: Squalus acanthias; assembly: GCA_030390025.1. Lineage (NCBI taxonomy): Eukaryota > Metazoa > Chordata > Chondrichthyes > Squaliformes > Squalidae > Squalus > Squalus acanthias. The sequence goes on from CM059429.1 coordinate 46,868,694, forward strand.
TAGCATACTACTGCCGAGATTGTTTTGGGGATTTTGAGAAAATTCCTGATGAAACACTGAAAATATGCTGCAATAGAGTTTCCTGTTCTAATCCTATTGCTTGTAGGCACTCACAAAAATACTGTAAGTAAAACTGAATTTCTTGATGCAGTGTGAACAATTTTACTACAAGAAGAAAGTTTCCTTAAGGAAACCGGCACTGAGCTCGACCTCACCACATCTCTCTCGACCCCTCCACTGTCTCTAAATTGTCAGACTGCTTGTCTGACATCCAGTACTGGATGAGCAGAAATTTCCTCCAACTAAATATTAGGAAGACCAAAGCCATTGTCGTCGGTCCCCGCCACAAACTCCATTCCCTAGCCACCGACTCCATCCCTCTCCCTGGAACTGTCCGAGGCTGAACCAGACTGTTCGCAACCTTGATGTCATATATGACCCAGAGATGAGCTTCCAACCACATATTCACGCTATTAAGAATGCATATTTCACCTCCATAACATCACCCGTTTCTACCCCTGCCTCTGCTCAACTGCTGCTGAAACCCTCATCCATGCCTTTGTTACCTCTAGACTTGACTATTCCAAAGCAATCCTGGCCGACCGCCCATCTTCCACCATCCGTAAACTTGAGGTCATCCAAAACTCTGCTGCCCATATACTAAATTGCACCAAGTTCCGTTCACCCATCACCCCTGTGCTCACTGACCTACTTTGGGTCCCAGTTAAGCAACGCTCGATTTTAAAATTCTCATCCTTGTTTTCAAATTCCTCCATGGTCTCGCCCCTCTCTATTCTCCTACAAATCTCCAAATATCTGCGCTCCTTAAATTCTGGCCTCTTGAGCATCCCTGATTTTAATCGCTCCACCATTGACAGCCGTACTTTCAGCTGCCAAGGCACTAAGCTCCGGAATTCCCTCCCTAAACCTCTCCGCCTCTTTACCTCTCTTTTCTCCTTTAAGACACTCCTTAAAATCTACCTCTTTGACCAAGTCACCTGCCCAAATATCTCATGTGGCTCAGTGCCAAATTTTGTTTGATAACACTCCTATGAAGTGCCTTGGGACGTTTTACTACATTAAAGGTGCTATATAAATACAAGTTGTTGTTGTTGTTAAGAACTAATTACAGTATGCATGTGAGTGAAACATTAGGATTTATAATCTAGCTACAGCTGAATGCTTATTAAAATACCTTTTTGAAGAGATCAACTGACATGATCAACTTTTCATCCTGTATTGTGATACACCCAGTTACTCAACTGCTTTATTTATTATTTGATAAGCGTAACTGCCCATGGAACTGAAGGCAAATTATTGATCTGGTTAGGAAATTGGCTGAGCGGCAGGAGACAGAGAGTAGGGATAATGGGCATCAACTCTAATTGGCAGGATGTGACTAGTGGTGTCCCGCAGGGATCTGTGTTGGGGCCTCAACTATTCACCGTATTTATTAACAACTTAGATGATGGGATAGAAAGCCACATATTCAAATTTGCCGATGACACAAAGATAGGCAGCATTGTAGGCAGTGTAGATGAAAGCATAACATTTCAAAGGGATATTGATAGATTAAGTGAATGGGCAAAACTGTGGCAAATGGATTTCAATGTCGGCAAATGTGAGGTCGTCCACTTTGGACCTAAAAAGGATAGAACAGGGTACTTTCTAAATGATGAAAAGCTAAAAACAGTGGAGGTCCAAAGAGACGTGGGGTTCCACATACATAGATCATTAAAATGTTATGAACAGGTACAGAAAATAATCAAAAAGGCAAATGGAATGCTGGCCTTTATATCTAGAAGACTAGAGTACAACGGGGTAGAAGTTATGCTGCAGCTATACAAAGCCCTGGTTAGACCACACCTGGAGTACTGTGAGCAGTTCTGGACACCACACCTTAGGAAGGATATATTGTCGTTGGAGAGAATGCATAAGAACATAAGACATAGGAGCAGGAGTAGGTCATTTGGCCCCTTGAGCCTGCTCCAACATTCAAAAAGATCATGGCTGATCTGATCTTGCCCTCAACTCTACTTCCCTGCCTGCTCCCCATAACACTTCACTCCCTTACCATTCAAAAATCTGTCTATCTCCACCTTAAACACATTCAATGACCCAGCCTCCACAGCTCTCTGGGGAAGAGAATTCCAAAGATTCACAACCCTCAGAGAAGAAATTCCTCCTCATTTCCGTTTTAAAAGGGTGCCCCCTTATTCTGAAATTATGTCCCCTAGTTCTAGATTCCCCATGAGGGGAAACATCCTCTCAGCATCTACCCTGTCAAGCCCCTTCAGAATCTTATATGTTTCAGTAAGATCCCCTCTCATTCTTCTAAATTCCAATGAGTATAGGCCCAACCTGCTCAACCTTTCTTCATAAGACAACCCCTTCATCTCCAGAATCAACCTCGTGAACCTTCTCTGAACTGCCTCCAATGCAAGTATATCCTTCCTTAAATAAGGAGACCAAAACTGTACGCAGTACTCCAGATATGGTCTCACCAACGCCCTGTACAGTTGTAACAGGACTTCCCTACTTTTATACTCCATTCCCTTTGCAATAAACACCAACATTCCATTTGCCTTCCTAATTACTTGCTGTACCTGCATGCTAACTTTTTTTGATTCATGTACAAGGACCCCCAGATCCCTCTGTACCTCAGCATTTTGTAATCTCTCCCCATTTAAATAATAATTTCCTTTTTTATTTTTCCTACCAAAGTGGATAACCTCGCATTTTTCCACATTATACTCCATCTGCCAGATTTTTGCCCACTCACTTAGCTTTTCTATATCCCTTTGGAGATTCTTTGCGTCCTCCACACAATTTGCTTTCCCACCTATCTTTGTATCATCAGCAAATTTGGCTACATTACACTCGGTCCCTTCATCCAAGTCATTAATATAGATTGTAAATAGTTGAGGCCCCAGCACTGATCCCTGCGGCACCCCACTAGTTACAGTTTGTCAACCTGAAAATGACCCATTTATCCCAACTCTCTGTTTTCTGTTAGTTAGCCAATCCTCTATCCATGCTAATATATTACCCCCAACCCCGTGAGCTCTTATCTTGTGCAGTAACCTTTTATGTGGCACCTTATCGAATGCCTTCTGGAAATCCAAATACACGACATCTACTGGTTCCCCTTTATCCACCCTGCTCGTTACATCCTCAAAGAACTCCAGCAAATTTGTCAAACATGATTTCCCTTTCATAAAACCATGTTGACTCTGCTAGTCTATATTATGATTTTCTAAATGTCCTGCTACCACTTCCTTAATGATGGACTCCAGCATTTTCCCAATGACAGATGTTAGGCTAACTGGTTTATAGTTGCCTGCTTTCTGTCTCCCTCCTTTCTTAAATAGGGGCATTACATTTGCGGTTTTCCAGTCCGCTGGGACCTTTCCAGAATCCAGGGAAGTTTGGTAGATTACAACCAATGCATCCACGATCTCTGCAGCCACTTCTTTTAAGACCCTAGGATGCAGGCCATCGGGTCCAGGGGACTTGTCCACCTTTAGTCCCATTAATTTGCCTAGTACTTTTTCTCCAGTGATAATGATTGTTTTAAGTTCCCCCCGCCCACCCCAATAGCCCCTTGATTATCCATTATTGGAATGCTTTTAGTGTCTTCTACCGTGAAGACCGATATAAAATATTTGGTCAAAGCCTCCGCCATTTCCCCGTTTCCCATTATTAATTCCCCAAACTCATCTTCTAGGGGACCAACATTTACTTTAGCTACTCTATTCCTTTTTATATACCTGTAGAAGTTCTTATTATCTGTTTTTACATTTCTTGCTAGCTTACTCTCATAAGCGATCTTCTCTCTCTATCATTTTTTTAGTCTTCCTTTGCTGGTTTTTAAAAAATTTCCCAATCCTCTGGCCTTCCACTATTGTTCGCAACATTGTATGCCTTAGTTTTCAATTTGATACCATCCTTTACTTCCTTAGTTAGCCATGGATGGTTCATCCTTCTCTTAGAGTCTTTCTTTCTCACTGGAATATATCTTTGCTGAGAGTTATGAAATAGCTCCTTAAATGTTTGCCACTGCTTTTCTACAGTCTTACCCTGTAATATATTTTCCCAGTCCACTTTAACCAAGTCTGCCTTCATACATTTATAATTTCCTTTATTTAAGTTCAGGACACTAGTTTGAGACCTAGCTTTCTCACCCTCAAACTGAATTTGAAATTCTACCATGCTATGATCACTCTTCCCAAGAGGATCCTTCACTTCGAGATTAATTAATCCAGCCTCGTTACACATTACCAGGTCTAAAATAGTTTGCTCCCTGGTTGGTTCCACAATGTATTGTTCCAAGAAACCATCCCGCATACACTCTAAGAACTCTTCTTCAAGGAGGTTATTTGTCCAATCAATATGAAGGTTAAAATCTCCCCTGATTATAGCCGTACCTTTCTTACAAGCCTTTATTATTTCTTGATTTATACTCTGTCCTACAGTGTGGCTACTGTTTGGCGGCCTGTAGACCACTCCCAGCAGTGACTTCTTACCCATATTATTTCTTATCTCCACCCAAACTGATTCTATGTCTTGATCTTCTAAGCCAATATAATTTCTCACTACTGCACTGATCTCATCCCTTATTAACAGAGCTACACCACCTCCTTTTCCTTTCTGCCTATCCTTACGAAATGGCAAATACCCCTGAATATTCAGTTCCCAGCTTTGGTCACCTTACAACCACGTCTCTGTAATGGCTAACAGATCATACCCATTTATTTCGATTTGTGCTGTCAACTCATCTATCTTGTTATGAATGCTGCGTGCATTCAGATAATTTTGTCTTTTTACCATTTTTCCCTACTCTGACCCCTCTTTCTGATGCACTCTTGTGTGTATACGCTCTGTCCCTTCCTGTCACACTCTGGTTATCATTACCCCTATCGCTACCCTGCACTTTTGCCTTCTCAGTTTTCTTTGACTTTTTTAATTTCTGCTCAGCGGATCCCTCCCCACCACTATTTAGTTTAAAGCCCTATCTACAGCCCTAGTTATTCGATTCACCAGGATACTGGTCCCAGCCTGGTTCAAATGAAGCCCGTCCCGACGGAACAGCTCCCTCTTACTCCAGTACTGGTGCCAGTGCCCCAAGAATCAAAACCCATTTCTCCCACACCAATCTTTGAGCCACTCATTCATCTCTCTGATCTTATTTACCCTATGCCAATTTGCAGCGTAGGTTTACCAGAATGATACCCGGACTTCAAGGGTTAAGTTACGAGGAGATTTTACACAAATTAGGGTTGTATTCCCCAGAATTTAGAAGGTTAAGGGGTAATCTAATCAAAGTTTTCAGGATATTAAGGGGAACAGATAGGGTAGATAGAGAGAAACTATTTCTACTAGTTGGGGAGTCTAGGACTAGGGGGATAGTCTAAAAATTAGAGTCAGACCTTTCAGCAGTGAAATTAGGAAACACTTCTACACACAGAGAAATTTGGAACTCTCTTCCGCAAATGGCAATTGATGCTAGATCAATTGTTAATTTTAAATCGGAGATTGATAGCTTTTTGTTAACCAAAGGTACTAAGGGATAATGGGCCAAAGGCGGGAATATGGAGTTAGATCACAGGTCACCCATGATCTCATTGAATGGCAGAACAGGCTCGAGGGGCTAAATGGCCTACTCCTGCTCCTATGTTCTACAGTTACTCAAGTATTGCTTGCATTTCATTCTATTAGGACATGTTTGCATCAATCATTTCTTCAGATGCAGAAAATTGAATCATGTAGGTGAGATTTATGACTACTATGCTGCTTGGATTGTTACTCATGCAGATATCAAATTCTGCAAATATAGGCAATATTTTTTTTTTTTTAATTTCTCCCCTCCCCCTATTACATTTACAAATGGGCCAGGTCTGCACGGAGGAGCCAAAGTTTTCAAAATGATGTCACAATACTGTCTACATATGCAGCTGTGGTCAGCTGTTGCAGTTTTTTTCAAGGTCAGGACATATCTGAAGTGTAAGGCACCAGAGCAGCAACTTCAGAAATGCATGTGGACCTTTTCCATAACTTGTATTATGGTGTGGCTGAGGAGGAATGGACATCCGATTGCACTTCCATAAGGCAACAAATTCAACAGTATTTTGAAACAAATGATTATTATATTTACCAATGTATTATTCTCAGACAGCGATGAAAGAATACTTTGAACAGAAAGTACCATCTTTGCCTTACCTCCAAGTAAAAACTTTCAAATTTTAAGTCCATTAATCTACCATAAATCAACTCCATAACCTATCTAAATCTCATTTAGTATCGGATCAAGAGAGTTTCTGAAAAAAAATTCTAACCATCTCCAAAATCCAATTATTTAACATTAATAATTGGTACATAAATATCAATTTGCAAAAAAAAAGTTGCAAATTGCAAAAATAAATCAGCAGCTGAAATCAGTTGATTATATAGTAGTGAGTATTGGTTTATTGCTGAATAGTGATTTTTAGGATATGATCCATCTTTCTACAATTTATTGAATTCAGTTTTTTTTTTAAATGAGATGCTGCAATGAGGAGAATGTAGGGTCTATCTTTTTTTTTTAAATTCGCTTTTATGGGATGTGGGCGTCGCTGGCAAGGCCAGCATTTATTGCCCATCCCTAATTGCCCTTGAGAAGGTGGTGGTGAGCCACCTTCTTGAACCGCTGCAGTCCTTCTGGTGAAGGTACTCCCACAGTGCTGTTAGGTAGGGAGTTCCAGGATTTTGACCTAGCAACGATGAAGGATCAGCGATATACTTCTAACTCAGGATGATGTATGACTTGGAGGGGAACTTGGAGGTGGTGGTGTTCCCATGCGCCTGCTGACCTTGTCCTTCTAGGTGGAAGAGGTCGTGGGTTTTGGAGGTGCTGCCGACGAAGCCTTGGCAAGTTGCTGCAGTGCATCTTGTAGATGGTACACACTGCAGCCACGGTACGCCAGTGTTGGAGGGAGTGAATGTTTAAGGTGGTAGATGGGGTGACAATCAAACGGGCTGCTTTGTCCTGTATGGTGTCAAGCTTCTTGAGTGTTGGAGCTGCACTCATCCAGGCAAGTGGAGAGTATTCCAGCACACTCCTTACTTGTGCCTTGTAGATGGCAGAAAGACTTTGGGGAGTCAGGAGGTGAGACACTCGCCGCAGAATATCTAGCCTCTGACCTGCTCTTGTTGCCACAGTATTTATGTGGCTGGTCCAGTTAAGTTTCTGGTCAATGGTGACCCCCCCAGGGTGTTGATGGTGGGGGATTCAGCGATGGTTATGCCATTGAATGTCAAGGGGCGGTGGTTTAATCTGCTATAATTTGTTTAAATTACACGAAACCATGTAAATAGGAATTGATCATTATGTAGTTCATAATTTGAACCGTCTCCAGAATGAGCTGCCAAATTTGGTGAACACATAAATTAAGTTTAGAATAATAAAGAAAATAGTCTTTGGTCATGGTCATATTTATAGATTCTTATCAAAAGAAAATACTTAGAAAAATACTCTCCAAACAGAACTATTCATTCATTCATTGCATTTAGCTTTTTCACAGTTCGTGCAATTAATTTCAGCCTGTCCTTGTTGGCTAACTGAACCACTGTATAACTGCATAATGCACAGCGTGCTGCTATGCCACTTTTTTTTTTGCTTTTTGATGTTTAACATAGGATGAGCAAGTAAGGTGAGGATTGTCCATAATTATGGGCTGTTTGCTTCTGTACAATGGATAGATAACACAAAGCTCATACTTACATTCTCTGAACCATGCATTAAAAATGTTTCCAATAGATTAATCAAAAACAATGCTTCAATTCCAGTTAGCTTAGTAAATCCGATTTAATATTTAGTTGCTTAAAAACCAGAAAACCAATAATCAGTACACTTGTCTGACTACTGTGGATCAAAAAAAAACATTATTGAAGTTAACCAGCCCATTACATCAATCAATCTACTAGACATTCCTAACACTTCTGCACCTTGAAGATTACTGTGCATACTAGACCATAAACAAAAGGGCAACTGTTTCTTAATCCTTTGATGTAAACATCAAAGATTTGCTGAACAAAAGCCAGCGGAACATTCAGAAAATATATAACAGGGCCTGCAAGTTCCTGATAAACAAAGCGTGCCACAGCTCAAGAGTTGAGGTCCAATTCACAAGTCATTTATTTTTTAGCATCCCCACCAGGCATGAGTCATGCATCTGTTACATACAAAAGCTGCTTTTTTTAAAAACGAAAACAATGCAGAAGTTGTTATTTTTTAAATTAGATTTCCTGTTGTGTAGACTGAAATGTTGGTGAAACGTTACATTCAACGGTCCTGTGATTCATTACTCTGCTGACCTGAATATGGAAGCTGTCAATTCAGACACTGAGATGTGCAGTTGACACATAGTACAAATTTGTGCTTCAAACTGAAGTTTTTATTTAAGTATAGAAGGAGGAATATTTTGGGTATGTCTGAGAGTGACACATTTTGCTGTGGAGCTTGTTTTACTGTGTTTGATGTTAAATGTATATATGACATCAGTACTATAAATTTTAATTATTTGACGGCATGGAGCTGTGAAGTACAATGGCAGATTTTCTAAAATGAGTTTACTCAGTTTGTGATTCTGCATGTTATACATCAAGCTATGAAATAAGCTTATTTCTACTAAAACCTTATAGTTCCATACTGCTTGTGAGGCTCAATACCTCCACCTCTGAACAAGATTCTCTAAATGTTTTACTCCCTCTGGAAGGAGTATGACAACGTTAATAAGGTCATCATTTAAATCTTACTTATGTTCGGGTAAAAAGAACGAAGATCAGTCAACTGGAAACAGTTTAAAATCATACTTATTCTCTCAGGTTCCTCTTTATCCATGCAAAGTCCTACTGGGATTTTTCCCATTTAAAATGGGAACATCCCCATCCATCTGAAACCCTAGTGTTTATAATGGCATAAAAAGTAGCAGAAAAATGGTACTGCAGCTGAATATATTTCCCCCTAAGAAATAGATAGTGATCTTAACTGGGCTTTATTGTGCTGTGCAACTAGAATTTATCATATATCTTTATGAATTAATAATGATACAAAATGAGTAAAGTTTTTATTTTATGTTCTATCAGTATTGCTTTCTGACTAGATTTTCAACTGCTTGCACGTAAAACTGTTGTAGAATGGATGGCCAATCCGCAGCAAGTCATCCGATTTTTATTTCCACTGATTTCAGAAGGCAAGTTGAAAATCTACCCCATAGTATTTTTTGGGTGGAATTAGAATTCCACCATTGCTGCATTAACACATTAAACAAGTTATTTCCTATTTGTAATTTAATGAAAAAGCTTGATCAATTATCTTCAAATGAAAACTTTCTTCACTTGAACATTTGCATATCATGGCAAATAACTCACATGGATTTTCTTTTCAATACACTAAAACTGATGCTAGAGTTATTTTCAAATAGAAATCCCATTGAGGGGGGCTCAAATAATGCAATAGATCCTCAAGAGCAAAGCCAAAGTGGTTTATAATTGCCTTCTGAACCTTAATGAAATTATTGTTCTGCAATCACCCTCATGGGGCTATGCATTTTTTTGTCTGCATTGGTTGTCGCAACAGACATCAATGGCTGGGATACTTCATACAGATGATGCACAATAAAGGCTTAATAACTTAAGTAATCACTGCAAATTTACTGGCTTATAATCTGTCGTGACTACCAGAAACAATCTGTACATAAAACCAAAATCATTTTGAATAATAAATTGGGCCATAATTTGCTGTAGCAGGGCATCTAACGGCATCTGCGGTTAGTTAGATTTGCACATTTCGGCTTGTAAATTTTTTGTGTGGCAAGTTGTTAAAAGTGTGAGCTGATAACGGTGCAGCGAGGGAAACAGGGCATCTGGGACCTGAGTGAACAGGGCAAGCAACTGTGTATCACCTTAACCAATCAAATTGAAAGATTGTGAAATTAACAGTACAAAGACTGAGAAGGAAGTGCAAAATAGAGTGGGTGAATTCAATGTCAAATCACAGAAATAAAGAGAGGGAAAGAAAGATTGGATTAAGAGAAGGAGAAAAATGAGACAAAAGTAAAAGTGAAAAAAAATGCTTTCATTTAAATCCAACAACAATTGAAGGAATGAGACTCCACGCTTTTAATAGTTAATTTTCAGTGCCAGCAAGGTTGACGGTCAGTAACGAACACTTATCATGTCGTTAAAAGTGTACTTCAACTGAAATGGACAAGACTTAACTTTGTGTTGAGGTTAGTTCGTATCTACCGCGCAAATACAGCAACTTCACGCCATTCAATACATTTCAATGATGAGGCAGACAGCAAGATGCCGTTTTCGCGAAGCTAATGGCGGAGTGGCACAACTCGGACAGCAACTGTTGGATTTCCGTGTTTAACTGCGCATCTGCTCCTCGCCTGAAGTTGCTATATCATTTGCACAAAAATAACAGTGAACGCCATTAGGCTCACTGTTATTTCGACAGCAAGTTATGGCCCATTGTTATACAACCTTATTCTCTAGAACACACACATTATTTATAGGACAACAAATTACCTCATGGCTGCAGTAACGTCTTTCTCAAGATGTTTGACAAGAAGTTTGGCAATTGCAGTGAAGCTGTTGCTCATGCAATATATGTCTTTGCTCTGAGCTCCTAGAATGTTGCCAAATGTGTCAGTGATGCTTTTAATCTCTAGTAGCAGAATATGATGAAAACAGTGCTCCATATTTGCCAGCTGAGTCACCAGATAAACCAGGCAGCGTCTTGCCTTTTCCTAAGGAAAATCATAGGTATGATTGATCATTAGAGCAGGTAAAACAGCTCTTACAACAGCTGTTATAACTAAATAAGCATTTCCAAAAATCAAACAAAGAAAATGGTGAAGGTCTGGTTAATATTTTCTGGAATTCCATATATAGGTTACAGCAGAGGAAGAGAGATGGAGTTATGTAAACCTTCTAGCTGAACCTCCGGCTTCAGTTCATGGTCGGTGCTGGGTTAACCTACCTCAGCGAAAGCACCACAATTGGCTTCAACAATACACGGTTGAGGAGGGGAAAAGGAAATCGGCTCGGGTTGATTACTATACAATCACCTAGAAGAACTTGATGATATTCAATAGGACCTGGATAATTTTAAAGAAGTACAAAGGAATGTCAGATTGAATTTAACATGGTTACATCCAAGATAACACACAGTAGCATTGGAATAAAAAAATAGGTGTACATAATAGATTAATGCTTTTAGAAAAGGTTAAATGAAAAAGATTTTTATATCATTGCTTAATGCTCATGAAGCAGTTGTTAAGAAAGCCTTTCACGTCTCAGAATGCATCTCAAGGAAATTGAATACAGTTTGAAATAGACTATTTTAACTGCTACAAACTCTTTTGCCAGCCAACACTTGAAATACTGGGTTCAGTTTTAGGGACATAGGAATTGCTAGACAAAAAAAGACCAAGGTCCATTTAGTTCGCCTTCTACTATCCTGGTAGCCGCGTGATACAATGATAATGGAGTTGTTGACTAATCATAGCAATCAATCTCTATTAATTAGTCTACAATAGACCCAGAAATGACACGAGGAAAACCCCAGATGTGGAGTGTTTTGGGAACCATAGGTCCAAAGTCACCTTTTTCCTCCCAAGCATGCTACACTTACCACGTCATGTCTCAAATTACTCATATGCTGCATCCCAAAATGTTATTTTCTGAAAAATAATCTAGCTAATTTGCATTTGAATGAACCAATACTAACTGCTTCCACCGTCTCCCTTGAAAGTCTGTTCCATAGATTATTGACCCCGATATTTACGAGGAGGCGGGGAGGGTGCGGGGGGTGCATGTTTGTGGCAGGGAAACCCGGAAATGCCAGGAACGCAGAGGTCCTGCTGAATTTAATGGCAGGAACTCATTAGCATTTTATTACTGTTTCCTGCCTGGTAGCCGACCAGATTGAGAGGCTGGCTGGCTGCCGGGTGGGAAAGCCAATGGTAGAAGGCTGCAGCCGGGGACAACTGGGGACAGTCCCCAGCAATCGGAAATGATCGGGGCATGGTGGGTGGCGGGGGCGGTCTGAGTGCAGCAGCGAGGAGGAAGGGAATGATCGGAGTATGATGGGGTGAGTTGTTGGATTGCGGGGTTCGTTAGATCGCGGGGGTTGTTAGATCACAGGGAAGGAGACAGATCGCGGCAGCTGGTTTTCTTGAGGGGTGGAGGAAGCATTCCTGTTCCTGCTGGCCCACAAGCACTTGCCTGCTGCAGCTGGTAAGCCGGTAACTCCCACCCCCCTTTAGCTGCCGGGTTTCCTGAGCCCTGGGAAACCCGGCCCGCAGCCGTTAAATTCAAATGGCTCCCAAAAATCAGAGGGACAGAGCCTCATTTAAATATTATAATTACAGACCTGCCTTTCCAGAGCTTGTTACTCGGACGTCTCCAAACCCACCGCAGTTAAACCAGAATTAGGCACGTTCACAGAGGATTGGGGTCGGGTTTCACATATTTAACATTCCCCATCTCCCCCACATCTTGGAGGTTTAAAATTACCCCCATTATTTCCAGAGATTAGTTTTGAATTTACCCCTTCAAATGCAGGTTGTGTCCTCTGGTTCTACTGTTCTGGACAAGGTGAAATAGCTCTTCATGGTCGATATTATCTAGTCCCTTTAGAATCCTGACAACAGCAATTATATCACCACCCAACCTTCTCTTTTCCAATGAGGACACCTCACTTTTCAAGGGGACAGAGATGGGTAAGGGAGGGTTATGGGAAGATGCAAATATTATAAAGAGATTCGAAGGGCTAAAATTTTAGGACAGGCTGACTGAAGTCGAGTTGCTGTCCTTAGAGAAGATTGAGAGGCAACAGTCTTTATAATACTGAAAGGAATGGATAATGCAGGCACAGCTTGAGTTGGGGCTGGAGGAATAGAGGACATCAATACAAAATTTGGTCAACCTTGAGAGAACTAAATATGCTATCAAAGTAATTAATGTTACATCTATCTATGAAGAGTTGGACCAAAATCTGGTTACGAAATGGATTGATTATAGGGATAAATACAGACATAGATAATCAAATCCAACATGGAACAATAACATTTGGTCCTGTTAAGCGCAACCAGTCAGGATTTAAAAATAACAGAAAAGCAAAATACTGCGGATGCTGGAAATCTGAAATAAAAACAGAAAATGCTGGAAATATTCAGCAGGTCAGGCAGCATCTGTGGAGAGAGAAACAGAGTTAACGTTTCAGGTCAATGACCTTTCATCAGAACTGGAAAAAGTTAGAGATATAACAGATTTAAAGCAAGTGCAGGGGCAGGGAAAGGGGGGAGGAGAGGAAAGAACAAAAGGGATGGTTTTTGATAGGGTGGAAGGCAGGAGAGATTAAATGACAAATGATATGATTGTACAAAGCAAAAGATGGTGGTAATGGGACAGATAAAGAAACAAAAGATGAGTCTAGAAGAGGTGTAAATGGGAATGGCGGAATCATCAACAGCTGCCATCTGAAAAAATAGGGGCAGAGGTTATGGTCTGAAATTGTTGAACTCAAGTTGAGTCCAGAAGGCTGTAAAGTGCCTAATCGAAAGATGAGGTACTGTTCCTCAAGTTTAAGTTGAGCTTCATTGGAACAGTGGTCAGAGTGGGAGTGGAGCGGAGAATTAAAGTGACAGACGACCAGAAGCTCGGGGTTACGCTTACGGACTCTGCAAAGTGGTCACCCAATCTGCGTTTGGTCTCCCCAATGTAGAGACCACCACATCGTGAGCAGTGAATACAGTATACTAAATTGCAAGAAGTACAAGTAAATCGCTGTTTCACCTGGAAGGAGTGTTTGGGACCCTGGACAGTGGGAAGGGTGGAGTGGGAAGGGTGGAGGTAAAAGGGCAGGTGTTGCGTCTCCTGTGCTTGCACGGGAAGGTGCTGTGGGAAGGGGAGGGGTTGTTGGGGGTAATTGAGGAGTGGACCAGGGTGTCGCGGAGGGAATGGTCCCTTTGGAATGCTGAAAGGGGAGGTGAGGGGAAGATGCGTTTGGTGGTGGGATCACACTGGAGGTGGCAGAAATGGCGGAAGATGATCCGTTCAATGTGGAGGCTGGTGGGGTGAAAGGTGAGGACAAGGGGAACCCTATCGTGGTTCTGGGAGGGAGGGGGAAGAGGAGAGAGCAGATGTGCGGGAAATGGAATAGACACGGTCGAGGGCGGTGTCAACCACAGTAGAGGGGAATCCTAGGTTGAGGAAAAAAGCCATATCGGAAGCACTAGTATGGAAGGTGGCGTTGTCAGAACAGATGCGACGGAGACAGAGAAACTAGGAGAATGGGATAGAGTTCTTACAGGGAGCGGGGTGGGAGGAAGTGTAGTCCAGGTAGCTGTGGGAGTCAGTGGGCTTATAGTGGATGTTTGTCAATAGCCTATCCCCAGAGATGGTGACAGAGAAGTCGAGGAAGAGAAGTCGAGGAAGGGAAGGGAAGAGTCGGAGATGGACCATGTGAAGGTGAGGGAAGGGTGGAAATTGGAATCAAAGTGAATGCAATTTTCTATTTCAGGGCGAGAGCAGGAACAGCACCGATACAGTCATCAATGTACCGGAAAAAGAGGTGAGGGAGGGGACCTGAGTAGGACTGGAACAAAGAATGTTTCTCATAGCCCACGAAAAGGCAGGCATAGCTAGGACCCATGCGGGTTCCCATAGCAACACCTTTAATTTGGAGGAAGTGAGTAGAGTCAAAGGAGAAGTTGTTCAATGTGAGAACAAGTTCAGCCAGGCGGAGGAGGGTGCTGGTGGATGGGGACTGGTTGGGCCTCTGTTCAAGGAAGAAGCAGAGCGCCCTCAGGCCATCCTGGTGGGGGATGGAGGTGTAGAGGGATTGTACGTCCATAGTGAAAAGGAGACTGTTGGAGCCAGAAAACTGGAAACTGTTAAAGTGGCGGAGGGCGTCGGAAGTGTTGCGGATGTAGGTGGGAAGAGTCTGGACAAGGGGAGAAAAAAAAAGAGTTGAGATAGGAAGAAATCAGTTCCGTGGGGCAAGCACAGGCTGAAACGATGGGTCTACCAGGGCAGTCCTGTTTGTGGATCTTGGGAAAGAGGTTGAAGCAGGCTGTGTGAGGTTGGGGAACTATGAGGTTGGCGACCGTGCAGGGGAAGATCTCTAGAGGAGATGAGGTCAGTGACAGTCTTGGAAACGATGGCTTGATGTTCGGTAGTGGGGTCATGGTCCAGGGGGAGGTGGGAGGTGGTGTCGGAGAGTTGGCGTTCAGTCTCCGCAAGGTAGAGGTCGGTTCGCCAAACAACAACCGTGCCACCCTTGTCAGCAGGTTTAATGACAATGTTGGGGTTGGATCTGAGAGAACGGAGTGCTGCAAGTTCAGAGGGGGGTAGGTTGGAGTGAGTGAGGGGAGCAGGGAAATTGAGATGGCTGATGTCACGCCGGCAATTCACAAAGAAAAGATCTAGAGAGGGTAAGAGGCCAGAGGGAGGGGTCCAGGTAGAACTAGAACTAAAAATAATAGACCGATATATTGCATTTTCCCCCACTGGAGCACTGGTACTATAAGCCTGCAATCGTCCTCGGATGTATGGACGAGTTGCTGAGGAAAGATCATCGAATAAGTGTAAGGCATGTCTTATAAAAATGGCATGTATTTGAAATTTTCATTAGGAGGTTAATCAAAGTCTGCAGCAGTTAAGCTGTCATTTTGATTGGATGCATCTTTATTCTACCTGGAAGGGTTCTGGCAATTCCCAGCATGACTAGCTCTCTGATGAAATGTCAATGACCTGAAACGTTAACTCGGTTTCCCTCGCCACAGATGCTGCCTGCCCTGCTGTGCGGTTCCAGCATTTTCTGTTTTTATTTCAAATTTCCAGCATCTACAGTATTTTGCTTTTGTTTTGGACTCGTTGCTTACTGTGTAAACCACTGAGCCATCAGGTAAGCAGACACTAACTTTGGAGTAACATAATTAGGCTGGCATCATACCGGAGGAAAATAAACATGAGCTTCATGACAAATTTAGCAAATATTTAAATGGAAGACAAACAAAATTAAAATAATTTTAAAAATTATGTAACTCAATTCTTGCTTGAAATATAGTGCTTGAACCAAGTGCCAGTCTTTCTGCTTGAGTTCACCACTTCACTGTTGAGGAATTAACTTTAAAATCCTTAGTCTGCTAACTACAGATTTCCTCCTAATTTGCTCTGCTACACATTCTGTCTAATATTTAATTAGATCATGCTGGGAATTGCCAGAATCCTTCCAAGTGGAATAATAATGCATACAATCAAAATGACAGCTTGAACTGCACTCAATTTTGATTAACCTCCTACTGAAAATTTCAAATAGATGCTATTTTTATGGGACACAAATGCACGCTGTACACTTATTTGGATTAATGTTCAGCTGAAAATACTCAAAAATGTTCATGAAAAATTGATTTAAAAGCTTTTTTTCAGCTGATACTGTGTTCCAGTAAAATTACTTGGTTGCTGCTTGAATAAGAACATAAAACCAAATAATATGCAAGGGGAAAAAGTTAAACATTCAAACAAAGCAAAAAAAAATACAATAATCAACTGCATATTATTTCTTGATGAACCTGCTTTAATAATGTTTTAATCATTAGGCATAGGCATGAACAACAGCAGTTGTGTATACATTGACAGCTACTGTCATAAATCTGACAAGAAACAAATTTACCAGACATAAAATTGAAAAAAATGTTTTAAGTACCAACAGAGGCTACAGAGTAATAATTTCAAGGCTGTAACCTAAGCTTGAGGTTTAGGGGACCTTTTTAACAACAGCAACTTGCATTTATATAGCAGCAAGACACTTCACAGGAGGTGTAATCAGACAAAAAATGGTCGCCAAGACAAAGGAGGAGATATTAGGAGGGATGACCAAATACTTTGTCTAAGAAATAGGTTTTAAGGAGGGCCTTAAAGGAGGAGAGGGAAGTGGAGAGGCAGAGGGGTTTAGGGAGGGAAGTCCAGAGTGTAGAGCCTAGATGGCTGAAGACATGGCTGCCAATGGGAAGGGAGAGGGGGTGAAGATGAGAGGGACATAGAAAAGGCCAGAGTCAGAGGAATGGATAATTTGAGGGGGGAGGGGGGGGGGTGGTGCATGTAGGCAGGAGGACGTTAGAGATAGGGAGCGGGGTAAGGCCATAAAGAGATTTAAACACAAGGAAGAACATTTTCAATTGGAGGCAGTGGGGAACCAAGAGTCAATATAGGTCAGCAAGGGCGGGGTGATAGTTAAGCGGCACCTGGGGTTGGATAGGATATGAGCAGCAGCGTGTTGAATGAGATGACATTTACAGAGGGTGGAGGACTGGAGGCAGGCCCGGAAAACATCTGGGAGATCACAAGGCATAGGTGAGGGTTTCAGTGAAAGATGGGCTGAGGCAGGTGGTGTTTCAGAGGTGGAAGTAGGTGACCTTTCTAATGGAGACTATGTGGGGTTGGAAGCTCAGCTCGGGGTCACATAGGATGTCAAGACTGCAAACAGTTTGGTTCAGCCTGAGATAGTGGCCGGGGAGGAGGGGTGGCATCAGTGGCAAGAGTACAGAATTTGTGCCAGGAGCTGAAGACGATGGCTTTGATTAAGGCCGCTTCAGTGATGTGGCAGGAACAGAAACCCGATTAGAAAGGTTCAAGCATGGAGTTGTCAGAAAGATGGACAAGGTTTTGGAAGGCGACAGCGTGTTCAAGATGGAATCTTTCACCTTTGGAAATGAAAAGGATGTTTGAGATGGAGCAGTAGTTTACAAGGGCAGAGAGTTCGAGAATTGATTTTTCAAGGAGGGCATGATGATGGCAGGTTGGAAAGCAAGAGGGGCAGTACTCAAAAGAGAGGGAACCACTTACTATGTCAGCTAACATGGGGGCCAGGAAGGGAATTTGGGTGGTTAGCAGTTTAGTGGGAAAGAGGTTAAGGAAGCAGGACGTGTGTTTCAAGGACAAGACGAGCTTAGAGAGGGCATGAGGGGAGGTAGGAGAGAAACTGGAGAGACACGCAAATTCAGGGCTAGGGTAGGGGGGAATCTGGGGGGAGGTTTGGCTTGGTAGGCAAGGAGAAAGAGGGGAAGCAGCATAGGCAACTGAATGGATGGCCTCAATTTTAGTGATAAAGAAGTTCATGCTCTCTTCACACTTGTTAGAAGTGAGGTTGGAGGATGTATGCAAGAGGGATTTAAGGAGACGGTTGGTAGTGGAGAAAAGCACCTCCTTGAGTTTTACTCTTGCTGGTTTTAGACATCTTCTGAAATCCTTGGATTCTGTACACCTATTTTCCCCTTTGTCTAATCTCTTGCATTTGCCTCCAGTGTATATGTGTTGCTATCAACCATATTCCTTTATTGGTGTACTCAATATCCAACTCATCTTTTTAAAAGGTCTAAGGTATGCATGAAGTTGGGAGGCAACATAGACTGAGTTGAAGTGGGGGTGAGAAGACGGTGTTGGAGAGGTGCCACAACAAGGACAATTGAGAATGAAGAATCGACTGAGGAACAGGTGGGAATGGTCTGGGGTAGCAAGGAATTGCGGTGCCGTTCAGAGCAAATGGGCGGAGGGTTTTTGACCTGGGAGTGAGCTGGAGGAGGAAGGTTGAACCTGTGAGTAATTGTCGGGGTTGGAGTGTGAAACCATTGTGGTGTAGGGAATGCTATGTGAGATGGGATAGAAAACATAGAAAACAGAAAAATAGAAGCAGGAGTAGGCCATTCGGCCCTTCGAGCCTGCTCCGCCATTCAATATGATCATGGCTGATCCTTTATCTCAATACCATATTCCAGCTCTCTCTCCATACCCCTTGTCAATCAGCCCCTTAATGATCCTCTGGGCGACCATTCCTAGCGCGTGCTTCAACTCTTGCGCTAAACGCGTACTAAACCGGCGTTTAATTTTAAGACTCCATCTTGAGCCACCTTGGAGGCTCTTTAGCACCTCAAGTATTTGGTGAAAATCACGCCCTAGATGTTTATCTCTCTGTAGATGGCCTGGGGCATGGGAGTACTCATGGGCTGTGGGCCGAAACCTGCGAGCACTATTATATCTGAATGTACATTTGGGGTTGGCCGAATTCAGCATACCAGAGATTTTTTTTTTAATAGAGTGAAACAACAAAATTACTCAACAAGGCAATATATTCTTTATATAATAGTTCCAAAATGGAGCAGCAAAGCAGTGCAAACAGATAAAATGAGCAAATAGCATAAGTGGCTGCCTGTGTACCTTCATTCCAAAGCAGCAAATTATTCCCCCAATTGAGTACTACGCTTAACTTTATACAAATCATATCTGGAAGCAGCACATGAACCCACATGCTCAAAATAAATAAAGCCTCAAGCCAGCCCCTTAACCCACTTTTCCACAGGTCCCGAAAATGCAGAAAAGCAGCAATATGTAGCACGAAGTAGTGCATGCATCAAGAAATGCGTAGTTTTTATTGAAGAATGTACAATTTTTCCAACTGAATTAAGCACTTTAAGGATTAATTTATGCTGTAACTTTAGAATTGCTAAAGAGTTTCTGCTGTGCACCAATGCTACAATTACACTGCAACTCAAAGTTAGGATCTAATCTGACTCTGGAGAGAAGGGCAGTGAGAATTTTTGGACGAGGTAGTTTCCCAGCTCTTGGGTTTCACATCACATGGAGTCGAACTTCAGTGCAGCATCAAACCAGCTTTCAAAAGTGCTCAGCTGGCCCTTTGAAATCCCTGAACACTTAAACCTATCTGGAGTTGATTTAAATGTTGAGATTGTGGATGTTCCCATTTGCACTCTAAATATTTCACGAAGATCAAAAACATAAGTGCAGATTAGGGAAGCCATTTGACTCATCTAACTCATTCTTTCGCAGAAACCTGCAGTCCCACCGTTACAGTATCCATCTGCCTCTTAAATGATTCCAGAGTTTTTGCCTCCACTACCGTACCCTGGAGACCATTCCAGGCATTAATCATTCTTTGTATGAGGAAGTCTTTCATTACATTAGTCTTGAATTTGCCTTTTACTAGTTTGTATTTATAAGCCCTCATCCTACAGTCTTGGCTTAATTTGAAATAGTGCTCCACATGAATCTTTTTTCCCCCCATTTAGTATCTTAAATATCTCATGGGAACATCTCTTAAATATCTCCGTAAGGTCCCCTCTCATTCACCTTCTTTCAAGCTGAAGTGTCCGAGTTTTTCTACTTTTCTTTGTAATGCTGTAACTGACACTAGTTTTATCTGTCAAAAGAGGAACGCAGAATGTTTGTAATCTCTCTCCTCACCAGGAATACTGCAGTTTGAATCAATATTATAAAAGAAGTACCACAAGAGCTGAGACAAAAAGTGAAAGCTTTTTAACACATAAGTAACCAAATAATTATAAATTTTACCAATGGTTAATTAATGTAAGCAAGAACAGTAATTTGTTGGATATACGTACAGTTAGAACTTTTTATTTTTGCTACACATGATCTATTATTATCTTCAAAAGAGTTAAAGGGAGTTAGGAGCTAATTTGTTACAGGACAATTTACATAAGTGAATAATGGTGACCTGGAAATAGATACAAGGCAAACGTCTAATGAGGGATTCAGAGTTATATCGATTACAACCTAAGATTACTTAACAATTTTGCATTCAGCTCTCCCAACAGCTCAGTGAGTTCATCCAACAAGTAGCTGAGCCATATAGACATGGAAAGTCCCAGCTTTGATTCCCAGTTCAGATAGGTAAACTGTGCCTGCCACAGGTATTTTACCTCCATGTTTCTAAACCTGCATACCATAGGGATAGAGGGGGGTCTTGTTTCTCCAGTGACTCAGTGGGCATTGGCTTGGGTCTGGGGAGAATTACAAGGCTAGTCACAGGCTTTCTGGTTGCCTAACAAAATCAACGTATCAACATAAGCTTCTATAAGTACCCTATGACCAAAATATGTAATTACTTAATACATAAATATACCTAAAATCAAGATTTAATAAATTACCTCCACAAGGAATGTTATATCTGTAAAAATTTTAATGTTTTTATATTAGAAAGAAAGACTTGCATTTATACAGCGGCTTTCATGACTTCAGGAAGTCAAAGCGCTTTACAGATAATTAAGTACTTTAGAAGTGTAGTCACTGACTATTGTAATGTAGGAAACGCAACAGCCAATTTGCGCACAGCAAAGTCCCACAAACAGCAATGAGATAATGACCAGATAATCTGATTTAGGCATTGGTTCGCAACTGTCTGAGGCTGAACCAGACTGTTCGCAACCTCGGTGTCACATTTGACCCGGAGATGAGCTCCCGACCACATACCTGCACCATCACTAAGGCCGTCTATTTCCACCTCTGTAACATTGCCCGACTCCACCCCTGCATACATAGGATTACATACATAGGATATAAGGCACAGAAACAGGCCATTCGGCCCAACCAGTCCATGGCAGTGTTTATGTTCCATTTGAGCCTCCTCAGCGTAACTCTCTATTCCCTACTCCCTCATATGTTTGTCTAGCCTCCCCTTAAATGCATCTATACTTTTTGTTCAACCACTCCCTGTGGGAGCGAGTTCCACATTCTCACCACTCTCTGGGTAAAGAAGTGTCTTCTGAATTCCCTTTTGGATTTATTGGTGACTATCTTATATTGATGGCCTCTAGTTATGCTCTTCCCCACAAGTGGAAACATTCTCTCTGTATCCACTCTATCAAAACCTTTCATAATTTTAAAGACCTCTATTAGGTCACCCCTCAGCCTTCTTTTTCAAGAGAAAAGAGACCCAGCCTATTCATCCTTTCCTGATATGTATACCCTCGCATTTCTGGTATCATCCTTGTAAATCTTCTCTGCACCCTCTGCAGTGCCTCGATATCCTTTTTATAATATGGCGACCAGAACTGTATGCAGTACGCTAAGTATGGTCTAACCAAGGTTCGATACAGGTTTAGCATAACTTCCCTACATTTCAATTCTATACCTCTAGAAATAAACCCTGGTGCTTGGTTTACTTTTTTTATGGCCTTGCTAACCTGTGTTGCAGCTTTTAGTGATGTGTATTTGTACTCTGAGATCCCTTTGTTCCTCTACCCCACCTAGACTCGCACCCTCCAAGTAATAAGTGACCTCCCTATTCTTCCTACTAAAATGTAATACCTCACATTTATCTGTGTTGAACTTCATTTGCCAATTATATGCCCATTCTGCAAGTTTATTAATGTCCTCCTGTAATTTGCTGTGGTTCTCCTCAGTATTGACTACCCCCCCCCAATTTGGTGTCATCTGCAAATTTAGAAATTGTGTTTTTGATTCCAAAGTCTAAATCGTTAATATAAATTGTGAACAGCAGTGGTCCCAGCACTGAATCTTGTGGAACACCACTACCCACATTCTGCCACTGTGAATAGCTACCTTTTACCCCTACTCTCTGCTTTCTGTCTTGAAGCCAGCTAGCTATCCATTCTGCTACTTGTCCCCTGACTCCACATTCTCTGACCTTGTTCATCAGTCTATTATGGGGTATCTTATCGAAAGCCTTTTGAAAATCTAGATAAATTACATCTACTGCATTACCATTGTCTACTCTCTCTGTTACCTCTTCAAAAAATTCAATGAGGTTGGTCAAGCAATACTTTCCCTTTTGAAATCCATGTTGACTATTCATTACTATGCTTTTGGTTTCTAGATGTTTTCTCCATAGTAGGGATTCCGTTATTTTTCCTACCACCAATATTAAGCTGACTGGTCTATAATTCCCTGGACATGTTCTATCCCCCTTCTTAAATATAGGCATTATGTTAGCTATTCGCCAGTCCTCTGGCACTACACCTTTCTCTAATGAATTATTAAATATGTGTATTAATGCCTAGGGGACATGGGGTTTTATCCTCTTTGAGTTTGATTAGTTTAATATATCCCCTCTTTATTTTAAATGCACTTATCTCATTACTAATCTCATCATCCAATGTCATGTCCACCTGTTCTATCTCCCTAGTAAATATGGAAGCAAAATAATTATTTAATATTTCTGCCATCTCCCTATTGTTACCTGTGGTATTATCCTGTCTATCTCTTAATGGCCCTATTCCCATCTCAACCTTCCTTTTTTATTGATTTGCCTGTAAAATATTTTACTCTTTTGTTTTATCTTCCTTGATAATTGAATTTCATAGTTCCTCTTTGCCATCCTAATTGTTTTTTTGACTTATCTCCTAATCTCTCCGTACTCTCCCTTATCATGCACTCCCCTGCTGTCTATGTACTTAATGCCTCTTTCCTTACCCTCAATTGCTCCCTTATGGCTTTATTCATCCATGGAGTCTCATTAGTGTCTAGTTTGTTCTTTCCTTTTAGCGGAATATATTGTTCCTGCACTCTGTTGAACACCGTTTTAAATGTTTCCCATTGCTGTTCTACATCGTTGTTTGCCAATATTGTTGCCCATTTTATTTTCCCAAGTTCTATTCTCAGCCCCTCAAAATCAGCTTTTCTCCAATCTATTACCCTGGTTTTCATCATACTTTTGTCCTTCTCAATTACCATCTTAAAGCGTATTATATTATGATCATTATTGCCTAGATATTCCTCTACTTTTGCTTCTCTTATCTGCTCTGGTTCATTCCCCATTACTAGAACCAATAGCGAATCCTCCCTTGTTGGGCTTTTTACATATTGGGTTAGAAAGGAGTCCTGTGCACATTGTAGGAACTCCATTCCCTTATCCCCTTTACCTACCTCTTCTGTCCAATTAATATTGGGGTAGTTAAAATCCCCCATGATTATTATTCTATGTTTTTTACTCATTTCCCTAATTTGTCTCCATATTTCTTCCTCCACCTCCCTTCTCTATTAGGTTGTCTGTAGACTACACCTATTAGTGTGATTGATCCTTTATTATCTTTTATCTCTATCCATATGGATTCTATTTTTGTCTTGCTGATAGCTGCCACACTTTTTTCTACTGCCATTATGTTATCCTTAATAGGTGCAGCTACTCCACCTCCCCTTTTTCCCTCTCTATCTTTTCTAAATATATTAGACCCTGCAATGTTTAATCTCCAGTCCTGATTTTTCTGTAGCCATGTCTCAGTAATCCCTACTATGTCTGGTTCCTCGCAAAGCATGATTGCCTCCAGCTCCCCTCTTTTATAACGGACACTGTGTGCATTGCTGTACAGGCAGTTTAACTCATTAATAGGATTTCCTCTCACTTTATGTTTAACCATCTTTTTAGACTCCTGTTCTATAACTCTATTTATTCCCTTGCCATGAATGTCCTCCCTTACTTTATTCTTTCCTATGCTCTCTTTTCCTGTTTTGTTTATAATTAGGCTGGTTACATTTCTTGTAGATCCCTCCCCCCATCTTACCAGTTTAAAGCCTTTGTCACCTCCCTATTTACCCTTTCCGCTAGGACACGTGTCCCATCCCGGTTCAGGTGGAGCCCGCCCCATTGGGTACAGCTCCTTCCTGTCCCAGAACTGGTGCCAGTGTCCAATGAAAAGGAACCCCTCTTTCCCACACCAGCCCTTTAGCCATGTGTTAATTCTCCTGATCTGTCTGCTTCTATGCCAATTTGCACGTGACTCGGGCAATAATCCAGAGATTACCACCCTCGAGGTCCTGCTTTTTAATTTAGAGCCTAACTCCTGATACTCTTTCAGCAGGACCTCCTCCCTGTTACGACCTAGGTCGTTTGTTCCAACATGGACCACAACAACTGGATTTACCCCCTCCCTTTCCAAGTTCCCCTGCCTGGTAGGCAACACACCCTTCGGGATTCTCATTCTTGGCTGCAGAGGACGCTATCTATCCCCCTAATTATATAGAGTCCCCTATTACTACCACATTTTTATTCTGCACTTCTCCCCCTCTTGGACAGCGTTCTGAGCCACGGTGCCTTGGTCTGCATTGTGGCTGTCCTCCCTGCAGTCTTTCTCCTTGTCCTCACAGGTAGCGAGTACTTCGTACCTGTTGGACAAAACCAGTGTCTGCGGGACCTCCTTCTCAACCTCTCCTAAATCCCCGCTACCCGGCTCCCTAGCAGTCACACCCTCCCCTTCCTGAACCTGTGCTTTCCTCTGGGGTGTAACTGCATTCTGGATAAAACGATCCAGAAATTCCTCCCCCTCTGTTATGTGTCGGAATGTCTCTAACTCGCACTCCAGCTCAATGACTCTGAGCCGGGAGATGCAAGATGGAGACATGACATCATCTGCTGTGTTCGCTCGGGTCAGTCTCGCTGTCTACAAACTCCCACACACTGCAGTCCAGACACACAACCTGCCCTGCCATATCGTAGTCTAGCCTTACTTTATTTAATTAGTTAAAGTCATTATTCAACAATTATTTATAGTTATATTAATTAGTTTAACTAGTTAAGCTATAAATTTAATACAGTACTTTGTAGTTTCCCGCACCTAGTTTAAACCATTGTCCTAGGTTAGAGAGAAAAGAGAGGAAAAAAAACCTGAATACTCACCAACCAATCACCTACCTGCTGTCCTGTGACGTCACTCCTTGTTTTTTTGGAAATTGTCGAAGATTCCGCCGCCGCTGTTACTGCCTCCAATTAGGTCCGCGCTGCCTGGTCTCTTGCTGTTTTAAGTACTGCCGCTGCTACCGCCTCCAATTAGGTCCGCGCTGCCTGGTCTCCCACTGGTTTAAGTACTGCCGCCGCTGATACTGCCTCCAATTAGCTGCCTCAGCTCATCTGCTGCTGAAACCCTCATCCATGCCTTTGTTATCTCTGGACTTGACTATTCCAATGCACTCCTGGCCGGCCTCCCATCTTACACCCTTCATAAACTTGAGGCCATCCAAAGCTCTGCTGCCAGTGTCCTAACGCGCACCAAGCAGAGGGAAAGGAGGTGCTGCCTTTTGGCTCCAATACTCAGTGGTTCTTGTTACAGGTAAATATTCAATTTAATCTACCTATAACTTAAACTAGATCAAGTAATTAGTTACACTAAAAACTATAAGCTTAGTTGATTAAATGCATAAACTTCAATGAATTAAATAAAACAATGTTATATAGGGATGGCAGTGCAGGAGGTGTGCCACAACTGCAGCAATGTGGGAGTTTGTAGAGAACATCGCGAGCCCAGGTTGATGATGAGCTGGAGTCCGAGGTGTAGACATTGCAGGGCATCAGGGAGGGGGAGTGTTACCGGGACACAGTCAGTGACTGCATTGAATGTAAGTGTGAGTGTTGCTGACATTATTCAGATTGCAGCCACATAAGTAATACACAGCAATCAAAAATGATGTCTTATGTCTGTTGTTGCTAAAAGGGATCGCCCTGGTCCTATCAGCCATCCCTTTATTTAAAGCAAACGAGCTGCAGATATTTATTTTGTTTCCTTTTTTAGGAATTTTTTTCCAAAAATAAATTGTGCATCCGAGGTCATCATCTCAACAACTGTGCAGTTGCAAAGCCATCAGGAGTTTCTCAGTTATCGCTGTGTTTGAGACCTAGTCTTGGAGGAAATAGACGGCACGGTGGGAACACGATACAATTGATCTCATTTGTCCTTGACTGTTATATATATATATATATATAGCTGCTCACCAATATCAGAAAGTACTCGTCAGTCAAAGGGGTAAAAATTGGGTAGTTGGGGTGCTACCTTCACCGGGGCACTAAGTTAACACCCCCATGGCCGATTTTTCCAGGTAGCGCCCCGAGAGGGAGGAGGGGCACTACTGGAAGCACCCCGCGTCCCTCTTGGGGCGCTGCGAGCCAATATCACGGCACTACGTGCAGCAGCGCCATGTCGCGCCGCGGTACTGCAGGCCTTCCTCCCCTTATTAAAGGGGAGAGGCCTGCGCAGCGCGTCCCAGCGCCCAGCTGGGCCACCAGGGATCGGGAGTGCCAGCAAACAAGGTGGTGGGGGTAGCCCTGATGGTAAACAATGGGATAAAGACAGTAGAGAGAGAAAGGAACTTAGCTCAAAAATCAAGATGTAGAATAAGTTTGGGTGGAGCTAAAAAACAACAAGGGGCAGAAAACACTGGCTGGAATAGTTTATAGGCCCCCTAACAGTAGTTGTAGAGTCGGGCACAGTATAAATCAGGAAATTAAAGGTGCATGTAACAAGGGTAATACGGAATTACGGGGGACTTTAATTTTCATATAGACTGAGCAAACCAAATTTACAATAATAGTGTGGTGGATGAGTTCATGGAATGTATTCAAGATAGATTTTTCTAGATCAGTATGTCGAGGAACCAACCAGGGAACCGGTTATTTTAGATCTAGTATTGTGCAATGAGACAGGTTTAATTAAGAACCATGTAGTAAAGAAGCATCTGGGATTGGGAAACTAGAGTGAAAGATATGACGATAGATAAGCAATGGCAAACATTTAAAGAAATAATTCATAATTTGCAACAAATATACATTCCGATAAGCAATAAAAACTCCACGGGAAAAATGGTCCAACCGTGGCTAACAAGAGAAGTTAGAGATAGTATTAGATTAAAGGAAGTGACTTACAATGTTGCCAAAAAGACTAGTAAGCCTGAAGATTGGGAGGATTTTAGAATTCAGCAAAGGATGACCAAGAAATTGATAGAGAGAAAATAGAATGAGAGTAAACTAGCGAGACATAAAACAGATTGTAAAAACTTCTACAGGTATGTAAAAAGGAAAAGATTAGCAGAAGTAAATGTTGGTCCCTTACAGGCAGAGACAGGAGAAATTTTAATGGGGAATAAGGAAATGGCAGAGACATTAAATAAATACTTGGTATCTGTCTTCACGGAAATAGTGGAGAACCAAGGGTCTAGAGAGAATGAGGAACATAAAGAAATTAGTATTAGTAAAGAAATAGTACTGGAGAAATTAATGGGACTAAAAGCTGACAAATCCCCTGGACCTAATGGCCTACATCCTGGGTTTTAAAAGAGGTGGCTACAGAGATAGTGGATGCATTGGTTTGATCTTCCAGAATTCCCATGATTCTAGAACGGTCCCTGCGGATTAGAAGGTAGCAAATGTAACCCCGCTATTCAAGAAAGGAAGGAGAGAGAAAACAGGAAACTCCAGGCCAGTTAGCCTGGCATCAGTAGCAGGGAAATGCTGGAATCTATTATTAGGGACGTGGTAATGGGGCACTTAGAAAATCATAATATGATTGAGCAGAGTCAACATGGATTTATGAAAAGGTAATCATATTTGACAAATCTGTTAAGAGTTTTTGAGGTTGTAACTAGCAGGGCAGATAAGGGGAAACCAGTGGATGTAGTGTATTTGGATTTTCAAAAAACATTCGATAAAGGTGCCACACAAGACGTTAGAACAGAAAAATAGGGCTCATGGGATTGGGGGTAATATATTAGCATGGATTGAGGATTGGTTAATTTACAGAAGACAGAGAGTAGGATTAAACGGGTCATTTTCGGGTTGGCAGGCTGTAACTAGTGGGGTACTGCAAGGAGCAGTGCTTGGACCTCAGCTAGTCACAATCTACATCAATAACTTAGATGAGGGAACTGAGTATAATGTATCCAAGTTTGCTGACGATACAAAGCTAGGTGCGAAAGTGAGTTGTGAGGAGGACGCAAAGAGGCTGCAAAGTGATATAGACAGGTTAAGTAAGTGGGCAAGAACATGACAGATGAAATTGAATGTGGAGAAGTGTGAAGTTATCTAAAACAACAACAGAAAACGCTGGAAAAACTCAGCAGGCCAGGCAGCATCCGTGGAGAGAGAAACAGAGTTAACGTTTCAGGTCGAAGACCTTTCGTCAGAACTGGAAAAAAGCAGGAAATGAAATAGATTTTAAAGCAGGTTTAGGGCTGGGAAAAGGGGGGAGGGGATGAAAGAACAAAAGGGAAGGTCAGTGATAGGATAGAAAGCAGGAGAGATTAAGAGACATTGAGAGATATTCAAGGCAAGAGGAGGTGGAAATGGGACAGGTTAAGGAACAAAGGATGGCTCTAGATGAAGTGTGAATTGTGCTGGCAGAATGAAGGACAGCTGCCATGTGGGAGGGGAGAAAAAAAGGCCAAACAAAAAAGTGTGGATAAAAAAATTAAAAAATATATATATAATGTGATAGGGGCCGAGATTATGATCTGAAATTGTTGAACTCTATGTTGAGTCCAGAGGGCTGTAGAGTGCCTAATCAAAAGATGAGGTGCTGTTCCTCGAGCTTACGCTGAGCTTCCGTGGAACAATGCAAGAGGCCGAGGACGGTGAGGTCTGAGTGGGAATGGAGCGGTGAATTAAAGTGACAGGCGACCGGGAGCTCGGGGTCCCCCTTACGGACTGAACGGAGGTGTTCCGCAAAGCGATCACCCAATCTGCGTTTGATCTCCCCAATGTAGAGGAGACCACATTGTGAGCAGCGAATACAGTATACTAAATTGCAGGAAGTACAAGTAAATCGCTGTTTCACCTGGAAGGGGTGTTTGGGGCCCTGGACAGTGGGAAGGGGGGAGGTATAAGGGCATGTGTTGCATCTCCTGCACTTGCACGGGAAGGTGCCGGGCGAAGGGGTGCTGGGGGTGGTAGAGGAGTGGACTAGGGTGTCGCGGAGGGAGCAGTCCCTGCGGAATGCTGAAAGGGGAGGTGAGGGGAAGATGCGTTTGGTAGTGGGATCACGCTGGAGGTGGCGGAAATGGCGGAGGATGATCCGTTGAATGTGGAGGCTGGTGGGGTGAAAGGTGAGGACAAGGGGAACTCTATCGTGGTTCCGGGAGGGCGGGGCAGGGGTGAGGGCAGAAGTGCGGGACATAGAACGGACATGGTCGAGGGCCGTGTCAACCACAGTAGAGGGGAATCCTCGGTTGAGGAAAAAGTAAGACATGTCGGAAGCACTGGTATGGAAGGTGGCATCGTCAGAGCAGATGCGGCGGAGACAGAGAAACTGGGAGAATAGAATAGAGTCCTTACAGGAGGCGGGGTGGGAGGAAGTGTAGTCCAGGTAGCTGTGGAAGTCAGTGGGCTTGTAGTGAATGTTAGTCAATAACCTATCCCCAGAGATGGAGACAGAGAAGTCGAGGAAGGGAAGGGAAGAGTCGGAGATGGACCATGTGAAGGTGAGGGAAGGGTGGAAATTGGAAGCATAGTGAATGAAATTATCTAGTTCAGGGCAAAAGCAGGAGACGGCACCAATACAGTCATCAATGTACCGGAAAAAGAGGTGAGGGAGGGGACCTGAGTAGGACTGGAACAAAGAGTGTTCCACATATCCCACGAAAAGGCAGGCATAGCTAGGACCCATGCAGGTACCCATAGCAACACCTTTGATTTGGAGGAAGTGAGTGGAGTTAAAGGAGAAGTTGTTCAATGTGAGAACAAGTTCAGCCAGGCGGAGTGGTGGATGGGGACTGGTTGGGCCTCTATTCAAGGAAGAAGCGGAGCGCCCTCAGGCCATCCTGGTGGGGGATGGAGGTGTAGAGGGATTGTATGTCCATAGTGAAAAGGAGGCGGTTGGGGCCGGGAAACTGGAAACTGTTAAAGTGGCGGAGGGCATCGGAAGAGTCACGGATGTAGGTGGGAAGAGAATGGACAAGGGAGAAAAAAGAGTTGAGATAGGAAGAGATAAGGTCCGTGGGGTAAGAACAGGCTGAAACGATGGGTCCACCAGGGCAGTCCAGTTTGTGGATCTACTTTGGTAGAATAGAAAAGCAGAATTTTTTTTGTTGAAAAGGTGAGAGAATGGGAAATGCTGGTGTTCAGAGGGACCTGGGTGTCCTTGTACACGAATCACTGAAAGTTAACTTGCAGGTACAGCAAGCAATTAGGAAAGCAAATGGCATGTTCGCCTTTATTGCAAAAGGATTGGAGTATAAGAGTAAAGAAGTCTTACTTCAATTATATAGGGCCCTGGTGAGACCACACCTGGAATACTGTGTACAGTTTTGATCTCCTTACCTAAAAAGTGATATACTTGCCTTGGATGGAGTGCAACAAAGGTTCACTAGACTGATTACTGGGATGAGGGGATTGTCCTATGAGGAGAGATTGAATAGACTAGGCCTATATTCCCTAGAGTTCAGAAGACTAAGGTGTGATCTCATTGCACCGTATAAAATTCTTAAGCGGCTTGACAGGGTAGTTGCCGGGAGGATGCTTCCTCTTGATGGGGTGTCTAGAACATCTGTGGAATTCTCTGCCCCAGAGGGCTGTGGATGCTCAGTCGTTGAGTATATTCAAGACAGAGATCGATAGATTTTTGGATATTAAGGGAAACAAGGGATATGGGGATAGTGCAGGAAGGTGAAGTTGAGGTAGAAGATCAGCCATGATCTTATTGAATGGCGGAGCAGGCTCAAAGGGCCGAATGGCCTACTCCTGCTCCTATTCTTATGTTCTTATGTTCACCCATCACCCCTGTGCTCGCTGACCTACCTTGGGTCCCGGTTAAGCAAAGCCTCGATTTTAAAATTCTCATCCTTATTTTCAAATTCCTCTAAGGCCTTGCCCCTCCCTCTCTCTGTAACCTCCTCCAACCCTACAACCCTCCAAGATCTCTGCGCTCCTCCAATTCTGGCCTTTTGGGCATTCCCGATTTTAATCGCTACACCATTGGCGGCCGTGCCTTCAGCTGCCTAGGCCCTAAGATTTGGAATTCCCTCCCTAAACCTCTCCACCTCTCTTCCCTCCTTTAAGAACTCCTTAAAACCTTTGACCAAGCTTTTGGTCATCTGCCCCAATATCTCATGTTTTGTTGGATAACACTCCAGTGTAGCGTCTTGGGACATTTTACTATATTACAGGCGCTATAGAAATACAAGTTGTTGTTGTCGTTGAGGGATAAATGTTGGCCAGGACACCGGGAGAATTCCCCTGCTCTTGGGTGCATAAAAACAGGACGTAGCCAAAGGCAATGAGGTCAAGAATCTCATGAATTTGACCAGAAAATGGTGAAAAAGATCTTAATATATTGGATTGCAGTCTTTCAGTTCATTCTATTGTTTATACCGAATATACAAAAACTAAACCTTAAAAATGATCAATTGTAACATTATTTGCCATAAAAGTATAATTGGTTCACTTTTAATAACAGAAAAATTATAGAGCCAATGGCAGCACACCATCTTCCATTCATAAGTTTCACAGACGTGCTGTGAAATCTATGAATCTTACACCCCCCCAAAATAACAGCTAAACCTCAATTAAATTAAAAAAAAAACACATCACATTAATAAAATAAGTATAGTTAAATAAATTAACCATTTTAAATAAAAAATTAAATTTTTGAAAAAATTTAAAATCTTTTAAAAAGTTATAAAAATAAACTTACCTGTCTTTAAAGTCTCTAAAAAAAGATATACCTGTAAAAAAAAATTCAAAAAAATACTTAATTCACTACTTACCTTGTTAAAAGTGGGTCTTACTCCTCCTTTTTACATTTCTAAAATCTTCAGTACTTACCTGCGCGTCCAAAGCATGAAGTGCACAGCGTGCGCGCAGCCTGTAGCGCGCACGCGATGCACCGAGGAACCGCCCCCTTTTCAAAAGAGCAATTGCCGGTTTTCAGCGCATGCGCAGGGCATGCAGAAAACCGGCAATTGCAGAGGGAATACGCGAAGTGCGTACTCTCGCGTCGCGGGATGAATTTTTGGGCCTATATGTTTTTCTTGTGCAAAGTGAGAAAACTGTATGAAAAAGTGCAGCAAATTCTCTACAAAAATCTTACACTCGTTCTCTACCACCCTTCCCCCACTAACCATGAACATCAGGTTAAATATTTACTACATTAAATTTGACAGGACGCTGTGTTGAGGCTAAACAGCAGTCCATCACTGCGCACAAAGTATGGTGTTCTTTATTGTTAGACTGTGGTCACCATCTGTTTCTAATATAACCAGAAAATTGTGAGGGAAGGTTGCAATCATTGCTGAGTGATTTTGATGGTACGGGGAAAATGATTTTAATAAAACTGTATGGCATGAACTGTGTGGCAAGAAACATCTGACTGGTGATGATTTGAATCGATGATAATAATGCAGCAACATACTGTACTTCATTTTATAATTTACATAATTATGCCAAACTTCTGTTTGTGTCAATAGCTTCTAATCCAGCTGAAGATCATTTAAAGCAAGATCTCTGAATTGAAGAAGGAATTCAGACTAAGTGGCATTTATAGGAAAAAAGAATCTGTCCTTGACTGTACTGTTCTAGTGAACATACTGTATATTTGCTAAAACATTAGTGAACTCTAATTATAGCTTTGGACATCAGGATCATACATTAATTAATAGCTCTCTTTTTAATAGCTCTCTATATAATAAGCAACTAGGTTGTATAAGTCTCCATATTAATTATTTTGTTGACTTTAGCTTTCAGGTACATTGGTTTTTCATATCAATGAATGATCAGACTAAAGGACAAACCAGTGGGGGGTATATGATGACTATCTGTGCTGCGGGATGGCCAGTATGCAGAATTTGCAGGATCAAGACTAGAAAGAGGTAGCATGGAAGAAATACCAACAGGAACTGTCTCGCAAGCAGCTGACAGCATAAGAAAACTGCAAATGGAGAGAGAAGCTGCTGATCAAAAGCATACAGGTATTGAGGCATTCAGCGCCTCTCTCAACCTTCTATTAATATTTAGTGCCACCATAATGCCACCACTTTAAAGCATCCTACGCACTCTCATCCCGCGTGGGAGACTTCTACTGCCTCCCAAAGATACACAAAGCCAACACACCCGGACGTCCTATCGTATCAGGCAACGGAACCCTGTGTGAGAACCTCTCTGGGTACGTCGAGGGCATCCTGAAACCCATCGTACAGGGAACCCCCAGCTTCTGTCGCGACACTACAGACTTCTTACAGAAACTCAGCACCCATGGACCAGTTGAACCAGGAACACTCCTCGCCACGATGGACGTATCGGCACTCTACACCAGTATCCCCCACGATGACGGCATCGCTGCGACAGCCTCAGTACTCAACACCAACAACAGCCAATCTCCAGACGCCATCCTACAACTCATCCGCTTCATCCTTGACCACAATGTCTTCCCCTTCGACAACCAGTTTTTTACCCAAACACACGGAACAGCCATGGGGACCAAATTCGCACCCCAATACGCCAACATCTTCATGCACAAGTTCGAGCAAGACTTCTTTGCTGCACAGGACCTCCAACCAACGCTGTACACCAGATACATCGACAACATCTTCTTCCTTTGGACCCACGGCGAAGGATCACTGAAAGGACTACACGATAACATCAACAGGTTCCATCCCACCATCAAACTCACCATGGACTACTCCTCAGAATCGGTTTCATTCTTGGACACACGAATCTCCATCAAAGACGGACACCTCAGCACTTCACTCTACCGCAAGCCCACGGACAACTTCACGATGCTCCACTTCTCCAGCTTCCACCCTAACCACGTTAAAGAAGCCATCCCCTATGGACAAGCCCTGCGAATACACAGGATCTGCTCAGATGAGGAGGAACGCGATGGGCACCTATGGATGCTGAAAGACGCCCTCATAAGAATGGGATATGATGCTCGACTCGTCGATCGACAGTTCCGATGGGCCACAGCGAAAAATCGCATAGACCTCCTCAGAAGGCGAACACGGGACACAACCAACAGAGTACCCTACGTCGTCCAGTACTTCCCCGGAGCGGAGAAACTACGCCATGTTCTTCGCAGCCTTCAACATGTCATCGATGACGACGAACACCTTGCTAAGGCCATCCCCACGCCTCCACTACTCGCCTTCAAGCAGCCGCCTAACCTCAAAAGTACCATCGTTCGCAGCAAATTACCCAGCTGTCAGGAGAACAGCGACCACGACACCACACAACCCTGCCACGGCAACCTCTGCAAGACATGCCAGATCATCAACACAGATACCATCATCACACGTGAGGACACTACCCACCAGGTACATGGTACATACTCATGTGACTCGGCCAACGTTGTCTACCTCATACGTTGCAGGAAAGAATGCACCGCGGCATGGTACATCGGCGAGACCATGCAGACACTGAGACAACGTATGAACGGACACCGCGCAACAATCGCCAGGCAGGATTGTTACCTCCCAGTCGGGGAACACTTCAGCAGTCAAGGACATTCAGCCTCGGATCTGCGGGTTAGCGTTCTCCAAGGCGGCCTTCGAGGCACACGACAACGCAAAATCATCGAGCAGAAACTGATAGCCAAGTTCCGCACCCATGAGGACGGCCTCAACCGGGATCTCGGTTTCATGTCACGCTACAGGACGTGACTCGACATCGTTGTCTGGTTCACAGATGTGATTTCCAGTTTTTTTTTAAAAAGTAAAAAGCTTAACTGCAGACTGCAGCATTTGACACATTGGACCCCCTGTGACCCACCTCATTGTCTTAGCTGTACTCTGCTGTGTCTTTGATGTAATGTCTCCCTGACGGATTGCATCTCTGCAGACACATTGTTCTCTGTCTATATATACTTTGTAACCGATTTGTATTCTCTCACTGTACCTGACGAAGGAGCAGAGCTCCGAAAACTCGTAATTTCAAATAAAACTGTTGGACTATAACCTGGTGTTGTGCGACTTCTCATTTTTGTCCACCCCAGTCCATCTCCGCATCATGACCATAATGAGGCACTACTGGAAGCGACTGTACCCTGTGTGAATGCTTCATAAAGCTGATCCCCACTGATTAGACAGAAAGGGTGAGAGAGATTAAAGTGAAAGATAAGTTGGCTCAGAGAGGTGCAGTGATGGTGAGAAATAAGTTATTTTACACTCTCTGCCCTAAGCTGATCCTTCTCTTGGCTTGTGTGTCTCTCTCAATATGGAGGTGTTGCATTCCTGACACTCAGTGTTAATTGAAAAACTTAGTGTGAAAGCACGACTGTACCAGTGCTGTTATCTCTCCTGCTTTCAATTCCAACAGATCTCCCCCCTTCCTGCCCCTGTAACCTGGGGCACCTCAACCGCCCACATCTCCTCCCCCTCCCCCTATATCGCTTCCAGTAGTGCCTCATTATGGTGGCACTAAATATTCTATATTGCAAATGATTGGCTGTTGATGGCAGCTGCAGGCAGGTAGCTAGGTTCAACTGCTTGGCTATGAAGTGGTTGGGGATAGACAGCTATGGGTCAACCACGGGTGCTTGGCTGTAGCTGGAACAGTCTTTCAACCGTCAGTCAAAATACTGTATAGGGATGCGTTTCTTTTCAATGCTTGTTCTTCCAAGCTGGCTATGTATTGTGCTTGCTCACTCCAATTTGTTCACACTGGGCTGCATACTGGGCAAAAACGAGATTAATGAAAATTTAAAGGGCATGTGTGGATGGGGTACGAGTATGGTGGGGCATGTGGTGCCTCTGCCATGGTGGTTGCCCTTACGTTATTCATATTAACCATATCAATCTGTGAGCACTGTCAAAATAATGCTTTTCCTGAAAGGAAGAAATTATTGTCGATCACAGCGACAAGCAATGAAACAGTGCACTGCTTAAAGCCTTTAAACTTCCGAATGCCCTGTTTAAATGTCCAACCATCTGGAGAACAGTCTTGAGTTTATAGCAGCATAACTCAAGAGCACTTTTAAAATTTAAACTCCTTTCCCATGCCATTCCCAATGCTGAATGCCAGGAACATGCTGGCATTCCCGGTCATTATCGTGCTACTTGAATATGCCAACCCACAGCTGGGTGAACATATTCAACAGCCACAGTTGTTTCCAGTGGAAAATCACGGATGTGGTTGCGATTGGCGGGGAGCCAGCGGACCCAGGATCTGCCCAATAATTGGGTGGAATCCCAGCAGTAATCAGGGTCTTGATTCGCATCGGAAGTTAGGCAATTTGCATCCGGTATTTAACCAATCTGTTCTGATGTGAATTAGTAGCTTTACAGGTGTTGAAAAGTAAGAATTGCCTTTAGTTCTTGAGGGCCAATTAATTCAACGTACGCAGGCAGGACTTTCCACTGCCTGATCTGCTGGTTTTCTGAGGATACTGGGGTGGGTGGAAAATCCGGCAAAGACCGCCCTGCCAAAAATGCATCAGGTGTGTGTCCAGACACATTTTTCAGGAAGTGGGACAAGCAATGTTGGAAATGCACAAATCAAATGATGGACACTTCATCTGAGTGCAAATTTGGGAGCCTATCAGGCCAGCATGCCAGTTTCCACTATTTTGGAGTGCAGCATGTCTGCTGTGAAGAGCACCCATTGTCAATTGTTATTCAGGATTGCTAGACAGTCATAAACAATCAAGAGGTCATAGAAAAGACACAAATATAAAAGAGAACAATATTTGGTATTTCTTCATTAATTTCCTTAGTTATTTTGCTTTTTTCATCTTGCTGGTTGATGTACATTATTATTTTCCCTCAGCACCACTAGTGGCACCAATGGGTTTGCCAATGGGAATGACCCTATTTGGCAGGGCTGAAAGAGGGGAAGTACCTATGGAGGGATGCCAGACAGGTCAGGCTGCATGACAAATGCTCTGTGCCTACCTGCTGGTACCCTCACAGCCACTTTTGCAGTAGTGCCCAATCACAGTATGACATGCCTCCAGTGACACTTTACGAAAGAAGGCATGACAGGAGGATCATGAGCTAGTGTTACTTGATTGATCACACCTACCAAAACGTCACCAACCATTTCTGCAGACCCTGACACACCTATTGTCAATGACTATGGAGACCTGTCTTTGCAGGGTCAGCAGAGAGGCAGATGCAGATTGTGCCATCCTGGTGCAAGGATACCTGCAGCTCAGTTATTGTTTGCAGACTTATGCCTTCGACTAAGGTTCTCTTCACCCCTCTGTGTTTTTGCCCCTCTCATTTTAATCCCCTCTCCCATCAGCCTTGGCAAAGGCTGCTAATGGGTTGTGATGTCTTCTGAGCCTCTCCAAAGGTTTTCTTAATATTTTCCCCTATTGTGATACTCGCTTTTAATTATCCCTATTCCTTTAACTTTGACTTACATATAACTTTTTCCTATCCCACCACTAGTTGATCTTTAGATTTATGCAAGCTTCCACTTAAAGTTATTCTAATGAGTTGAGAGAGGAAAATTACATGTAAACAGCCTACTTCCATTTCAAATAAAAAGAGAAAGTGCTGGA
This sequence comes from Squalus acanthias, assembly GCA_030390025.1. Lineage (NCBI taxonomy): Eukaryota > Metazoa > Chordata > Chondrichthyes > Squaliformes > Squalidae > Squalus > Squalus acanthias. Next base: position 46,906,772 of record CM059429.1, read on the forward strand.
AATACTCAGCAGGTCAGGCAGCATCTGTGGAGAGAGAAACAGAGTTAACGATTCAGGTCGATTACCTTTCATCATCGTTCTGACGAAGGGTCATCGTCCTGAAACGTTAACTCTGTTTCTCTCTCTCTCTCTCCAGATGCTGCCTGACCTGCTGAGTATTTCCAGCATTTTCTGTTTTTATTTCAGATTTCCAGCATCCGCAATATTTTGCTTTTATACTTCCATTTCAGTCTGTCTAAAACCGACCAATAATCACACCAAAAGAAGAAAAACCTAGCCTAATAGCTCTCCAAAATTTGCATTTGACCAGATGGTGTGACTACTCCACAAAGATGCATAAAATGAAAACCTTCAGCACAAGAATTTTGACAAGTCAAACAAAGTTAAATCGGATCATTTGTATTTTACTTTTTCTACGGACTGGGTTACTTTCCGAGAAGCGGTGGTTTTCACTGCTAAGGACACACATCAGCTATCATATAAAAGCACTCGCTGCCACGCTCACCAAGACTTATACACCCTAGTTGATGATTATATTAAAAAAGCACCCCATTACCGCTATAAAGCTTTTCCTGACTAAATACAACAGGCCAAAGCCAACCAACCAACTGGCTAAAAAACATGATCACTTATCTGGAAACTGGAGATTTGGAAGCAGCACATTATGGTTATGCGAGTATGTATTCACAGAGCTCGGTCTTACCCAGCTTCACAGTGATGGAAGATGGCAGTGCAAAATGGCTTCTTGCTCTCACATTTCTGCTGAGAACGGCCTCAATACTGCACTCCATGTTATTTTGATCTGTACTCGGAAATAACCTTCAGCCAATATGTTAGAATGTCTTATGAACACCAGCCTGTATTTAATTTACAAACATTTGTAGCATAAATAAAGGCAAAAATAAAAAGGAACAACCAGCAAATGTGGAATGTCAATGGGAATCTGTTCAGAGTGCTTATGGATGAACTAAACAGAGAGCTTAGTAGTTTATTAAAAGTTATATATAGTGCCTGGAGTCACAAAACTCCCAAACGTGAAGATCTTCAGAATGGAGTACTAATAACATATGAACTTTCTTTATTATAACATTAACCTTCAAGAAATTAGAATTGTAGCAAAAAGGTAAGAACTTTAGCAAAGGAAGAAAACTAATCCAAAAAAGTTGGCTTAATGAAGGATTGTTTAAAAAAGTGGCCTCCTTTTGGTGTGTACATGCTGACATCATGGGATGTGTTCTGCAATTTTAAGAATCAAAGAAAAGAATATGTTTCACAAATAATCCACTGTAAATAAATCAATATTCAGCCCATATGTGCAATATAATCAATCTCCCTTATTCATGTTGGTAAATGACCCAGTGCAGGTGAAAATTTACCTCAATTGCAAAATGAATGAGGAACACAAATAAAATGGCAACAACAGGAAAATGGCAGCGAGAAACTGTTGATTATTCTATATCTATAGAGAAAAATCAGTGATCTTAAAAACTGCTCCCAAAGTGAAAATGTCCTGACTGCTCATTTGTCCAAGGCTACGAATGCAATAAAATCAAGTATTTTCCCCCTGGGGATTCTTCCACTGCAATTTTAAGAACACAAAAAGGTTAAAGCTGGAGAGGGCACACATTGCATTAATGCTTTGCCCAGAACCCAGTGATATTGATGCTTTGGAAAGGGTGCAGAGGAGGGCCACTCATGTTCTCTGATCTTTTGCATGGGGCGTTAATGAGCTCAATGGTGTTTTGGCGGACGTAACTCTGCAGCGGCGCAATGATCGAGACAATTAGCGAGGTTTCAGTGTAAAACTGGTGTAAATCACTTGCATGCAAATTTCCTCGGAAGAAACAGGTGCAACTTGGCACTTGCGCCATTGTTGTGCCAAAGAAATTCCATATCTTCGTTTTTGCAAAGAAATGTCTTGAATTCCCAAGGAGCAAATCTCCATGTTTGCTCCTTTAAACTGTTGCAGGTCTTTAAATCTATTAGGTTACCAGTTTTCCTGCCAACCAACAAGAGTATGCCCAGTTGCAAGCATTTTCAACAATGGGAGTGCGCCCATGCTATGTTAATGAGGGTGACCCCAGAAACACATGGACTGCAAAATTGGGAGGTTCAGCGCCGGCCATCAAGGCTGGTTTTGCTGAAAAAATGGCGGCTGCCTCGCTTCTGCCCGCTTCCGGCGTGGACATGGCGGCTGTCATTTTGGGGAGGGCGGCAGCGCTGCCGTTGCCTGCACTCGCCGTCCACATTTAAATGAAGCAGATCGTGACGTCAATCCACGTGTAACGCCTGAATCGATGCACGACTGTGATTTTAGACTTTACCGCTCTTGATACCGTCTTCCCCAAATCACACACGAAAGAGCATGCTTGCAGCAGTACTACAGATGCTGGCAGCACTTCTTAAGGGACACACACATCTTTCAGGTAAGTTTAGATTTTTGCTTTTGGACTTTTTTTTTTACATTTTATTGGAGCAGTGGCTTGGTGCAATAAATTGAAAAGTTGTTAGTGTGCAGGGAGTCCTGCTGGACATTCGCAAGGCTTTGGCAGTTAAAGGAAGGCCTCTGAGAACACTACATGCTCTCAGTCCTGGGGGCTCTAGTTGCAGTCCCCCCTTGGGCCTTCACCTGTTCTATCCTTTTTAGGCCCAAAGTGGATGACCTCACATTTGCTTACATTGAATCCATTTGCCACGGTTTTGCCCATTCAATCAATCTATCGATATCCTTTGTAATGTTATGCTTTCATCTACACTGCCTACAACTTCAAATGAGTTAAACTTATTTCACCCAGGTTGACCAATTTTCATGAACATTCTTTGAATTTGGTAGATACATCAACACAATTGAAAACAAATGACAATGTGAAAAATGCTGTTTGTGGTATTGCCAGAATTAATATTCAATCCACATGTGGATATAAATTCCATTTAAACTATTTGCATCTAACAGTTATTTTAATTACTTCAGGCAAGTGTTCAGTCTTCATATGCAGGCCTAAAAATCCTGAGGTAGTTTCCGCTTTAGGTGCAATCAGTCAATTGCACCCAAAATGCACTCAGAATTGTGCTGGTTAGGTTACAATGCAAATTTCTGATAAAAATAATTTGCCTAATCACAAACGTAAAATCTTCCGGCGCAATTGGACAGTGTAATTCAATATAATCGAGTTTTTCCTTTGCATTAAAAAGTATTCCTTGATATATTAGAGTGGTAACCTGGTGCAGTTTTAGTAATACAGCTGAAAATGGGTTTATCACAAAAAAGTTACATTTTTAATAAGAGTGTCTAGTCCCCCACCAGTGAGCAATCTGAAAATGACTTAAATAAAACTATACTGAACCATTTACTACTTTCATTGGTGTACACTAGTCAGTTTCTTAGTAAATTAAATATTTTTTGACATGCAAAATCTTTAAAAACGTGCCTACTAGTACCTGTGCGCCTAAGAAAATTAGCGCAATTTGAAAAGCCTTCCCTAACCAGCGAAATCGGCGGAAACTCGCGTGGTCAGTTTTGTGGGCAGGGCCTGATCTGGCGAATTTAATCTTAAACCAGCGTAAAAGATCGCAGGAAGTATAAAAGATCGCAGGAAGTATAAAAGATCGCAGGAAGTATAAAAGATCGCAGGAAGTATAAAAGATCGCAGGAAGTATAAAAGATCGCAGGAAGTATAAATGTAAGTCGTTTTCTGGGTGTAACTCACTTAGGTTTAAAAGTCCCTGATCTTTTGCGCTGGTTCGGCTGATTCTGCCTGGATTGCGTTGATAATACTGCCGTAAAGGAACGGAACTCTACCCCTCTGTGTGAGGCCAAACATTAAAATCATGTGTTTTTTAAGTAACAATTACGAATCAAAATTAAAATTTAATACAAGGGCTGACTTTGAATTCCGGACACCATGCATTCTGTATTTGGACTGACTAGTTTTCTTGCCAACTGTACAGAAGCACTTAGCTTCCTGTCCAAAATTCTGCCTTTCAGTTTAGATCTGGTCAGCCTGAGCTTTGAAAACACCTGCTCACACAATACATGCTGCCAAACATGTTAAACTATCTACAAGTTGTGTTTTCTGAAATTGCAGTAATTACCAACAGGAATTCTGTGGAACTCCAGAATAGTAGCTTTGGTAAATTTCAACTTTATAATGTTATAATTAACAGATGATGTTTCAGACACTAGCCTCTTTTAAAATAGTTTGCTAGAAATGCATCAAGGGTTTAGTTTGGTATTTACATTATTACTAAGTTACTGTACCACTGCAATCATATCCCCCACACCAGCACTGTGATCATAGCATATTCCATTACAATCAAGTTCTACAACTGTTTGATAATTGATTGACTGTAATGGAGTATCCCGTATCCTCCAAATTGCCTTGCTCTTGTTAATTCGCTTAATGTTACAAAAAGCAATTTCTATGGAAAACTTAATTGGTAATGTGTCACTAAAGCTTATAAGAGAATGGGAGGCCAGGGGAGAAGTGCTTGGAGGTTAGCTACAATTCAGATTTCTTCTCTTTCACTGGTTGATTGTGCCATACTCCCTGCAAGCAAGCCGTGCCCCGTGGTGATCAAGTGTGTCTTAGGATCTGTGGCTGATGGCTAACAATCACTATTTCGCAGTAGCACTGCACATTGCAATTTATGTACAGTATGGCTCCCTCCCCATATCTTCTATTAATTTGAATATGGAAATATTACAATCAGGACTGGACAACATATGCTCAAATCAGGAATTATCCTTCCTTTTTAAAACTCTTCCTTCAGTTGGACTTCAGTAATCTGGAATGGCCTTTTGATGAAGATACGGAAACACAAGACTTTCTGCTCAATAAAGTTCCTAGAACATATTGCAAAGCAAAACTTCAATTTCTACATCATGTACAATACTTTGAAAACAGCCCCCTTCAATTAAAGATCTTGACAAATGAAGTTCCAGCGATGACTCAAAAGTGCCATCTGCAATGCAGAATCTTAGTTTAAATATACAAACCTTTGATGTTCTTTGATGTAGTGTTTCAGCTGCCAACCTTGAGTAGATTACAGATTCTGCACAATTGACAAGATCATTGGGTAGTTCGTCTCCGATCACAGGAACATACTTAACATACCATACTGATCATAGGAACACCTATTTACCCTAAATCTTAGTTTCCTACCCACCAACCAACTTTTTATCCATGCTGTTATATTCCCTCCAATGCCAGACACCTGAATTTTTGTAACAAATTTCCTGTGAGACACCTTGTCAAACGCCTTCTTAAAATTCAGATGCACCACATCTGCCGTATTACCTTTTATCTATCCAATTGGCCACTTACTCAAAAAACCCTCAAGTTTGTCAAACACGACCTCTCCTGGCCGGAATTCTCTTCCTGGAACAATTACCTTGTGCCGAGGACCTGATCTCAACGACTGGGCAGCCGCTTCCCACTGACTTCTTCCCCTTTAGGATGGGAAGTCGGCAAGCGTCAGGTTAACGAGGCCCAGCCTGCCTGCTGCTGCTCCCAGATGGGCACACGGCTCACTTTGCTGCAACCCTGCCTGGGAGTTCAAATCAAGCCCGGCCTCAAACTTCCATCAATAGCCTAAGATATATGGCATCAGGGCCTGGAGATTTATCCACCTCGAGCTCTGCTCATTTCTTTTCAGAACCAACTCCTTTTCTATAGTTATTTCCATCAGTTGTTCCATATCTTCCTCTGCATTACTACTTCCACTATCATTTATAAAAACTGATGTGAAGCAGTTAATATTTCCACCATACATTCATCCGCCACAACTAGATTTCATCCTTCAGTCCCGAGGAGTCATACTCCCTCGCTCTCTCTGTAGCTATTCCATTATTTGTAATATGCTTATAAAAGTCCTTTCTGTTTCCTTTTCCATGATCTGCTAGATTTTTCAGGTTCATTTTTAATCTTCCTTTTAAATTCCCCACTACACTTTCCAGATTCCTCAAGATTTTGTTTGGTATTACTAGTCCTATGTTTATAAATTCCTTTTCTTTTAGCTTCAGTTTTATTTTAATTTCTTTATTAATCTTTCATGTGCTAGTGTTTAAATCAGAGATGATTCAGAGGCTACTATTAAAAAAGTGACATGGATTTAAACATTTATTTAATACTAACTGCAGTTGAATCTCACTGGATTTGCAAGGAGGGAGCAGAGAATTGATTGAGCTCTGCTTAACTCTTCAAGTTATTTTTTAACATTCATTATTTTGTGAAATCTGAGTGCTTCCTCCCTCCCCCGCCCCCAAATGGAGATAATACGCAAAGATTTAATTATTACTTGTTCTTTTAAAATTAATAATCACAAAATAAATCAATCAACACTGCAGGATCATTGCTGAATACAGCTAAAAACTATTGCGTCTGTGCTCACTCGGAGGTCAAACTCCAAATCATTGTCAACACCTTCACCGAAGCGTACGAGAGCATGGGCCTTACACTAAACATCCGTAAGACAAAGATCCTCTACCAACCTGCCCCCACCACACAGTACTGCCCCCCGATTATCAAAATCCACGACAAGGCCTTGGACAACGTGGACCATTTTCCATACCTCGGGAGCCTACTGTCAACAAGGGCAGACGTCAACGACGAAGTCCAACACCACCTTCAGTGTGCCAGTGCAGCCGTCGGTCGCCTGAGGAAGAGTGTGTTTGAAGACCAGGACCTCAAACCCGGCTCTAAGCTCATGGTCTACAGAGCAGCAGTGATACCCGCCCTGCTGTATGCCTCAGAGACATGGACCATGTACAGCAGGCACCTCAAAGCACTGGAGAGGTACCACCAACGCTGCCTCCACAAGATCCTGCAAATCCACTGGCAGGATAGGCGCACCAACGTCAGTGTTCTCGCTCAGGCCAACATCCCCAGCATCGAAGCTTTGACCACGTTCGATCAGCTCCGATGGACGGGTCACATCATCCGCATGCCCGATACGAGACTCCCAAAACAAGCGCTCTACTCGGAGCTCCGACACGGCAAGAGAGCACCAGGTGGGCAGAGGAAACGCTTCAAGGACACCCTCAAAGCCTCCTTGAAAAAGTGCAACATCCCCACCAACACCTGGGAATCCCTGGCCCAAGACCGCACAAAGTGGAGGAGAAGCATCCGGGAAGGCGCCGAACACCTCGAGTCTCTTCGCCAGGAGCAAGCGGAAGCCAAGCACAGGCAGCGCACGTCAACCCAAGCACCCCACCCACCCGCCCCTTCAACCACCGTCTGCCCCACCTGTGACAGAGACTGTAGATCCTGCACTGGACTCATCAGTCACCTGCGAACTCATTTTTAATGTGGAAGCAAGTCATCCTCGGTTCCGAGGGACTACCTAAGAGAAGAAGATTGGGTTAGCTTTCAAATGTATGTTAATGACAGCCAGATCGACCTCTGCCCAGTACACATCTACTTATTAAAATCAACATTTTTGGATGTGTGATTCAATATAAGACTATATACAAGAAATGGTTTGGAAACACTCGGACAAGTCCCAGATATCTAGAATCCATTTGAAAATAAGGTATGGGCTTCCTACCCATTCCCCATAGAAAAAAATCCCCTCAAGTTCTACAAATTAATGTAAGGTCTGATGTGTATGTTGACAGAAGTATGCTCGAGAGAGATGAACATTTGGCTGTGCCAGACATGCTATTTTCCACATTATGTATTTCTGCAGAGCAATGAAACAGCAGCTGTTGAGTGGGGCAAGGGAGGCATTACTTCTGCACCCGACCTAAAAATTTGCATCAGAAACAGCACTCATGAAATAAAAGGGAAGAAAAAGAAAAGTCTAGTTCTTGATTTCAGTTGAACAGGAAAACTTAGAATGGTTGTTCACAAACTAATATTTTCATTTGTAAAAATGGTTTCTATAAATATTTACTGAGTTAGTTATCGACAAACAAGAAACAGTGCCCAGCAATCCAGCTTGGAAACAAACCAGTTTGTTAGTACAACCCAACAAATCCAGTGGACCAAGGGGGGGGGTCCAGATGTTTGGCAAGGAACATAACTGCAAGAAACAAAATACTTGTTTCCAAACAATCTATCGGGATTTTAATTAAAAAGAACATTGGAAAAATGATCAATTTTGCTCAAAACCTAAAGTTAAATCTTTGAAAAGAGAGAGTATAAAACAAAAGCTTCCTGAATTTGTTTAAAGGCACATTCCAGTAACAGATACGTTTTTTTTAATCAAAATAAATTCCAGACAACATATGTATAAAACCATATATTTTTTTCCCCAGAGCTTACTTTTTGTTTATTTTCATAAGATACAAGAGAATTGCTAAAATAAAAAAAAATCAACCAAGAGCAAAAAGGAACAAAAGTTATTATTTGTTCTCTTGCCAGGTCCAATCTACAGCACCTAAACATTAGGCTTCAGTCTTGTTTGGCATAAGAAAACATACATCAATAAAGGGCCATTTGGCTATGTGACAAACAACTATCACAAACAACTATTTAATCTCTTAAAAATCATTAATGGACCTATCCCCAAATTTACGTCCAACACAAAAATGCTCACAGGAGTTAGGAATTTAGAGTAAATAGGTTGCAGGTTGATTTGGATAAGTTAGGGGAATGGCAGTGCGGTTAATGTTAATTCAGTACCCATCTTAAAATCATATATTCTTTCATTATTTTTATATATAATACTTTGATTTCAAATTATAATATTTGTAGTTAAATAACAAAATTTAATAATAGTGCGTTTAATGTTAATGCGGTTAAGTGCAATATCAGTTTGGGACTCTCTAGACATGTGCAGGAGTATTGCTAAAGTTCATATTTCATATGGCACTGAAGGTTCATAAGCAGTGTGAAGAGGCCATTAAGCTAATAGGGTTTTGGGTTATATTGCTACAAGAACACTATACTTAGGCTGTGCAAGACCCCAGTATGGCTATACTTGGAGCACTATGAGCATTTTTGGTCCCCACATATGGCAGGGGTAGAGACCCTGGAGAAGGTACACAGCAGGGTAACTAAAATGATACCCAATCTTAGCGACTTAGTTATCAGGAGAGGCTCAAGGTTATTTTCACTGGAGGAACGTAGGTTTAGCGGAGATATGATTGAGGTTTTTTAAATATGGAGTAGATTAGATTCTGTCCAATTGGGCAGGTTATTTGAGATGGATAGGGATGGGAGAACTTGGTGCTATATGTATAAAATAAGTAGATAAAGAGTTCGGTAAGATGTTGTTCAGAGAGTCAGTATTTCTTTTCACAGAAAGTCATTGCCCTCTGGAATAGATTGCCGTACAAGCAGATTCCCTGCAGTCCTTCAAAAGGGAGCTGGATACGTTTGAGATAGGAAAACCGTTTCAGTTATAGAGGACAAGTTTTTGGGATAGCTGGGATTAATGGGATTTATGGATTACAGTGGTCTCCTGGTGTTTTGCTTGATTCCCTTAAGAAGTCAGAGAGGAATTTCCCTAAATTAATTTTTTTTTTCCTCTCCCGGGAAATTGCATGACTAGGAGGTCAACAAATGTTGTATTGGGCTGTACCGTGTCTAGAGGGAATGAGCCAGATGATCTTTACCCACCCTTTTTGAATGTACCAAAGTTAACATTTTCAAGAATATAAAAGCCTGAAATATTTTCCTGATTAGAGGTAATAAAGTGAAAACTCCACAAATGTATTATTTAATTTCAAATTAGCTGCATTCTACAGATGCCATACTTTGATCTCCAACAGATATGCTATTGTACTAGTGTCTCAGAAATGTTTTGACTTTTATGTCAATATCTTTCTGTAAAAGCCATAATCAACTTTTTAACCATATATTCAGCTAGCCACTTTTTAAAGGAAGTGGCCAACATATCATTGACTACCTTTGATCCAATTCTATTACACATATCTACTACTCTCTGTGGGAAAAATAATTTTCAGTCCGGCTTGAAGCTTGGAATCGTGTCCTCTAATTCTGAGGGGACATCAATTGTACGGCAGTGTAGTGTTTATGTTGCTGGACTGGACTAATAATCCAGGGAACTGAGTTCACATCCCACCATGGCAGTTTGAGAATTTGAATTCAGTTTAAAAGATCTGGAAATAATTTTTTAAAAAGCTGATATCAGTAAAAGTAACCATGAAGTAGACTGTTGTATAAACACAACGAGTTCACTAATGTTCTTTATGGAAGGGCTTGCTGTTGTTATGTGGTCTGGCTCATATGTGACTCGAGTTCCATGTGGTTAATTAAATAATTAAAAAGGCTAATGGAATGTTGGCTTTTATCTCATGGGGGCTGGAATAAAAGAGCATGGCAGTTAAGTTACAGCTGTACAGAGCTCTGGTTAGACCTCATCTGGAGTACTGCATTCAGTTCTAGGCACGCACCTCAGGAAGGATATATTGGCGTGCAATGCAGATTCACCAGAATGATACTGGGGCTAAAAGGGTTAAATTATGAGGACAGGTTGCATAGACTAGGTTTGTAATCCCTTGTATATAGAAGATACTGTGATCTAATTGAGATGCTTAGGACGATTAAAGGATTTGAAAGGATAGATAGAGAGAAACTATGGGGGAAAAATTGGGTTGCTTTGCGCCTCCCATTTGCACCGTAAGAGGGCGCTAACGGGGCACAAAGCAACTAGCGCCCAGGCGCGCCGCTGCCCTGCCTCTTGCGAAATTCAGCGGGAGGTTAACGGTGCTAACCGGTAGCGTCCCGCGGCACTGCGCCGCCGGCGATGAAGTCCTTGCCGTGCGCAGCTCCTCGCTCGCGATCTTCGGGAGCTATGTCCGACGGGGTCAGGGGGGCGTACCTGCGGCCGGCGAGGCGCTATTTAAAGGCGAGGTGTGGGGCGGCCATTTTTGTTACTGGCCACCTGCCAGCACCTGCCTGCGTCCCAACCCTGGACTCCTGAACGGCCCCCCCGCGGAGCGCCAGCTGCACTCCAAGAGCCCGGCACTTCTCGAGTGCCAGGCTCTTTTGCTGACACTCCCGATCCACGGGGACCTAGCTGGGCCCGGGTCGTGCTGTGCAAGGCCCCTCCCCTTTAAGAAGGGGAGGAAGGTCTGCAATGCGGCACATAGCGCCGCAATATTGACTCGCAGCGCCCCAAGAGGGATGCGGGACGCTTCCAGTAGTGCCCCGCTTCCCTCTTGGGGCGCAACCACTGCTAAATGCAGCGCCCCGGCGAAGTTAGCACCCCAAATGGGGAGCTACTCAATTTTTAGCCCTATTCTTTTGGTGGGAGAGTTCAGAACAAGGGGGGCATTGTGAAGGAATAGCCAGGATTCAGAAAAAACACACGATACTAAAAACAGATTTCTGAAATTATTAATAAATGACATACTGGGTTTAAAAGTCTGATAGCCTCAGCGACACAGGCTGTAGGCACAATACAGGCTTCGGAGATAAAGATCAGTTATTCACAAGTTGTAAAACACAGGCTTTGAAATGGGAATGGGTTATTGACCAAGAAACAAGCCCTATTGATAAAGCAAAGGTTTGCTTCCAGAGTGTCTAGAGTTTGGGAGAAAAACAATGGAATCACCCAGTTTAAAGTGTCAAAAGCTAACACTGATGCAAACAGAAACTTAGGGGTAAAAATTCAGTTGGTTGCGCCTCCCGTTAGCGCCTTAAGAGGGCGCTAATGGGGCGCAAAGCCGCTAACGCCCGGGCGCAGCGATGTTTGCGCCGCTCGGGAACTTAACTTGACATTGTGCGGCGGCGCTAAAACTTACCGCTGCGACCACCTGCGCGCGCAGATTGTGACGTCATTCCATGGTGCAACGCCCTTGTGGCGCCCCGGAGTGGAAATTGAGTGGCGCCCCCTGCCTTACCGCCTGGCGCTTCCAACGACCAGAAGACTGGAACGCTATCAATCGCTGTGGGGCTGGGGGGGGCGCTATTTAAAGGGGGCCTCTTCCTGTCTTTTATTGTTGGTGGCATTTTTGAACTACGCATTCTGAGAGAGAGAGGGAGAGACTTCTGCAGAGATTCAACGTTGTGTGAAGGAGTTTTGGGTACTGAGCAGCACTTTGCAGGTTCATTTTGATTTGCCATTCCTTGTATCGATTTAGCAGAGACTGTGGGAGCTGCACTCTGAGCTCTTTGCCTGGTACTCTCCATTGTTCTTTCCAGCACATTTGATGTGCAAGTCTCTCCAGGCCGAGATTCAAGGCTGCAATGAACAGGATGTGGATGGAAAGCAAGATTAACCATCCCCTTTAAGAACTGGCCCGTTCCATTGTGTGTGTGTTCCATTGCTGACTGACATTACATGAGCTTCGCCAGTGCTCTGAGTTAGCGCCTCACTCCTTGGCCTTTGCGCCTTAAGACAGGTGTGCAGCGCCTGCTTTAGCGCTCCACTCACCTCCCGGGGCGGTAAAAGTGAAGTTTCCAGTCAGTGCCGATAATTAGTGCCAGGCGCTAATATTTGCGTCCAGACGATATTTGCGCCCCAAATGGGGCGCGACCTAATTTCTACCCCTTAGAATATTAAACAACCATAAGCCTTCATAATGTAACATCAAATAAGACAGGAAACACGATTAAATATGCAACCAATTGAGATAGCTAGAAAACAAGTAAACACTGAGTTAAAGTGTTTTCAATTTACATATTGTAAATATGATACCTACAGAAGCCTTTGAAGAAATGACATCAAGTAAAAGAAATGCCTGCTGAACAAATAGTTTTAATGTTAAGCTTGAAATATGGAGTCCCGAGGTCTGATAAAAACCAATTGAAGTAAATAAGAAATGTATGGAACACCCTAGATGAAGTATTTACAAGTTGTAAAAGGTACACAAACAAGACGACTTTGAAAATATTACTTCAATGGATGCACCAAGCAATTACATAGTTCTTGTATTGAACTTGGAATACCACAGAGTCACAACGTCTGATAATAACCAGTTAAAGTAGTATTAGAAATTCAATAGAAAGACTTCGATAAGAATTGCATCAAACAGAAACCATTGCTGTCATTGTGTTTATGATGGTTTTTGAAACATCTAAGGTAGAGACATAATTATGCATACAATGGCTAAATTGACAGTAAAGACAGAAAGCATTCAACAAAGATATCAATAAAGACAATTAGCTTACATCAGGAAAACTTCAAAGGATAAACCACCCAAAAAAGATATAAAAATGGACCTTTTCAAACAGAAAAGCAGAAGTCGCTGAGAAGACAAGCGTTTCTCAACTTTACAGATATGCTCTGTAAGTTTTTAACTTTGAGTCTCGGGAGATCAAGGTACTCTTATTTGATTTTGGTGGATATTCTGGATTAAGAAATAAGTAGAAGTGTGGAAATGTAACGAAGTTAAAATTTGAGAATAAGGATCTCATAAGAAATGTAAGCTATTTGTATTTTGAACGGTTAAAGTTGCGATTGCCATAATAAATGTTATCTAAATGTCGGTTCTTTAATAAATCTATATATTTTTAGAATTATCTTAAAAAGTATTTCTGTATCATCTTGCGAACTCAATTTCTGTACACTCAAAGGAGTTGCAGAATTCTGGGGGTATTCCGGACCCTCATAATATCTGGAAGGTTACAATCTAGTTAAACTTATTAAAAGTACTATCCGGAGGACGGTAACATCTTTAGACTGTTTCTTTCCTTTAGGGAGAGGTAGTCTGACCGTTAGACCCAATTAAGCATCTTATGAGATCCGGCTACCGCTAACTTTAGTTGAAGGTAAACATCTGGGGAATACGCCTGATCTGGGGTAGTCCGAAAGAGCTAGGACTTGTAATTATCCCTTCAGCATAACCTTAAAATTAGAGCTCGGCCGTTCAGGGCTGATGTCAGAAAGCACTTCTTCAGACAAAGGGTAGCGGAAATCTGGAACTCTCTCCCCCCAAAAAGCTCTTGCTGTTAGGTCAATTAAAAATGTAAAAACTGAGATTAATAGATTTTTGTTAGGCGAGGGTATTAAGGGTTACGGATTAAGGCGGGTGGATGGAGTTAAGATACAGATCAGCCATAATCTAATTGAATGGCGGAACAGGCTCAAGGGATAGAATGGCCTACCCAAGTTCCTAACTACCCTCTTATAAAGGAATAGCCATATTTCAGAAAAATACACCATCCTATGAACAGAATTCTAGCTTTATTAAAATATGACATACTGGGTTTAAAAATCTAAAAGCCTCAACGACACAAAGCTGTAAATATAGGCTTCTGAGATAAGATGAGTCACAAAGCTGTAAACAACATACAAGCTTTTGAAATGGGAATTGGTTGTTGACACTGAGACAATGGCCCTATTGAAGAAGCAAAGAGTTTCTTCCAAGAGGTCTGCAGTTTGGAACCAACACAATAGCTATACCCAGTTTAAAGTGTTAAAAACTAACACTTCGAACAGAAACACATAACATTAAAAAACCATGTGTCTTTGTAAAAGTAACATCAAATGAAAGACAGGAAACATAAGTTTGTAATACAACCAATTGAAGTAGCTAGGAAAACAATTATGAACTCGGTTGAAGTAGGTTTAAATTTACATGTTGTAAAAGGTACAAACAGAAGACTTTGTAAATATTACATCAATAGATGCACCAAGCAATCACATTGTGTTTGTGTTGAAAATGGAACAACTAGGAGACACGACGTCTGCTTTCAACCAGTTCAAGTGATTTAAGAATTCAATAGAAGACCTTCGTAAGAATGGCATCAAATAGATAAATCTGTTATAACCATTTTTTTATGATAAGTTTTGAAACACCTACACAGCAGATATAATTATGCATGCAGCAGCTGAATTGACAGTAAGAATAGAAAGAAGTCAACAGAAATATGACTAGAGATAATTAGCTTACATCAGCAGAAAACTTCAAAGGATATGCCACTGCAAAAAGAGTATAAGATATGGAACTTTCAGATAGGAAGTCAAAAGTCGCTGGAAGGGGCAAGAGATTCTCAACTTCAGAGGCAGGCTCTGTAAGTTTTTAATTGAGTCTCGGGGATCAAAGGGTACTTTTATTTGATTTTGGTGGATATCCTGGATTATAAATAAGTACGAAGTGGGGAAATGGAACGAAGTTAAGATTTGAGAATAAGGATCTCTGATAAGAAATGTAAGCTATTTGTATTTTAAACTGTTAAAGTTGCGATTGAATCACCAGCTGTTAGCTGCAAGTCGGTTCTTTAATAAATCTATATATTTTTTAGAATAGTCTCACATAGTATTTCTGTATCAAACCCGTGAACTCAATTTCTGTACACTCTTATGAGGAGTTGCAGAATTCTGGGGGGTTTTCCAGACCCTCATAATATCCGGAAGGTTACAGTCTAGTTAAACTTATTAAAAGTGCTATCTGGAGGATGGTAACATCTTCAAGTCGTTCCTTGCTTTAGGGAAAGATAGTCTGACCTTTAGACCCAATTAAGCGTCTCTAGGATTCTGCTATCTCTAACTTTAGTTGAAGGTGAACCTCTGGGGAATACGCCTGATCTGGGGTAGCCCGAAAAGGGCTAGGACTAGTAATTATCCCTTCACTCTGAAGTGGCCCACCATTTCTCAGGGCAAATAAAGATGGGCAATAAATGCCAGCCTTTCCATCAACGCCCACTTCCCGAGAATGAATAAAAAAATGATTCAGGCCTTTCAGTATTTTGAAGATGTGGATCATTCGGCAAAGTCACTGGCAAAGGAGAAAACACTTCACTACTATTTGTACCAAGGAACAGGGGTATTCTCAACTCAACTAGTCAGTTTCTCCATGTTTTATTTAAAGAATCATATTTCTGTCTACATACAAAACTGCTTCAAGAGCACATGATACACAAGTATAAATGCCAATTCACATTTTAGTATTCCAAACAGGTGTTGGATTTGCATATGAATTTCGATGATACTGATATTAATTTGGAGTCAAATGTCCTGAATAAACTTCAATTGAACTGCAAGTTGGCTAAGACCCATACTTCCACTCCAGTTTACTAAACCGGTGCATAGAATTGCTGCATCACCGCCACCTGAAAGTAACCCCCAACTCACATGCCAAATCTTGCCTTCCATAACCAGTTTAGCCTTCTGAACAGTACTTTTTCTCCTCATCTTAGCTACATAGGGGCTGATGAAAGAAATGTGCAGTTTCAAAACAAAGCAAGTAGAAAAAAATTAACTGCACAATGGTGACAATCTAGAGGGAGACATAGTCATCAGTATGCATGGTTAAAAGTAAGAAAAAATCTCAATTCAAGATTGTTCACAGATCAGATTGAATAGCAGCACATCTTAAAACAGCTCACATCTCCGCCAATTGGACTGGAGGTGTAAGCAAATTAAAACTACCCTCTCACTACCCTTATATATAGAGCCTACTGGCAGAATATGGGAGGCTGGCCAGGAGAGTGTTGGAATAGTCAAGACTGGAGGAGACAAAGGCATGGATGAGGGTTTCAACAGTAGATAAGTTGAGGTAGGTGTGGGGATGCGCAATGTTACGAATGGAAGTAGGTAGTCTTGGTGCTGGAGAGGGTATGGGGTCAAAAGTTCAGCTCAGGATTGAATAGGACATCGAGGTTGCGAACAGTCTGGTTCAGCTCGAGACAGTTGCCAGGGAGGGGGATGGAATCAATGGCAAGGATACTACGTTTGCAGCGGGGGCCAAAGACGGTGGCTTCAGTCTTCGCAATGTTTAACTGGAGGACATTGCAGCTCATCCAAGGTTTGATGTCGGACAAACAGTTTAACAACACAGAGGCAGTTGAGAGAGCAAGAGCGATGGTGGAGTGGTAGAGCTGAGTGTTGTCAGTTTAAACGTGGAAGCTGACTCCATGTCTGCCGATAATTTCGCCAAGGGGCAACATGTAGATGAGCAAGAGGAAGGGGCCAAGGTTAGATCCCTGGGGGAAACTTGAGCTAAGCGTACAGGGGCAGGAAGATAACCCATTGCTGGAAATTAACTCTGGAAATCCTGAGAATGCAGAGGTATACAATAACATAATAGTAACAGTATATTCCTCAGTATACTTTTTGTGATTACATAAAAGCAATCAGATTTTAGATTTCCTTCATCTTCCGTTGTACCAGAGTAAAGGGGGTGGGGGAGATAAAAGATCCTACATCTTATTTGTGCCTTGAAGTAACATAGGTTGTGTTATCAACACTTCAGTACCAATAGTTATAAAGCACATACAAGATGATGATACTTCAGCCTCAATTAGAACATTACTCATAGAAATCTTAAGACGGACTACAAATGCTGAGATTTGGAAACATTAACCTCATCACCAAAAACACTTCCGACATGGAAATAGATCAGATCTCGGTGTGTAACAGGAGGCTGAATAACAAACTACCCAAAGCTGCATGAGCTTCCAGCACATAAAATACCCTTAAATGGTATGAGTCACGATCCGAAGACACTGCAGCATTTTATATTCGAGAGAGGAAAATGAAAACACCACAGGCTGGATAGAGGCCAGGTGGCCCCAACGAAGTTCCTGTGTTAAATCCGAGAAAGATTGTGTTTCATCTACAGAATTCTGAGAAACCATTTACATACAACAAACTGTTTTTATGTGTTTTGGAAATTTTTCTGAGCTGATTACTCATCAGTATGAAATAACCATCATAAATGATTTATGGTTTTAAAACTTTTAATATCCTAAAACATTTCTTTTATTCTAGGTTTATGCAAAATAGCTATGATTATATCATGAAAGATTTAAATTAAATCTATATACAGGTAACTAAAAGTATAGAATTTAACAAAAAAATATGCTAATCATTACTTTTCATGTAAAGTATGAAAAATAAATGGCTTAACACATAGATCTATGAATTTTTGTTGCTCCTTAATTTTGTTCGAACAAAACTTTTATATCTAGAAGATAAATCTCCTAATCCATCAAAATTCTAATGATTTAAGTGTCGACTATTTATTTACAGAACAAAACAATGCAGAACCCATCTGGTCACAAATTATAAAATTTGTGCTGCCATATTTGTATATGATAATGTTAAGAATTTATTTTACTGTTCTGCTTAGCCTCTGCTGCTATGCTGTTTTCTAGTTCTTTGTTCCTCTGATCACTCTTATGTTTCTGCATTTTCATGCATCTATCCCAGTAAGCCTCTTCTCCTCTCTCACGGCAAGATTGGTTTTTTTTTTTTTAAACAGGTTGTTCTTCCTCTCTAGTTCACTTTTAATTTGCTTGTTAATCCATTTAGGGTCACATTTGTTTAGTCTCAGCTTGTTGGTTTTGAGGACGCATTTATCCTGCATGCTCAGCATTATAGCGATAAACGTGCTCCACTTGCCTTCTACTGAAGCGTTGTTGAACAACCACCATCAATCTATTTCATTGAATTTAATTAAATTCATCCCTTTTAATGTTATGCACCTAGCTCCTTGTCTTAGGCGTTTTTCACTCTCAGATCATGCTAAACTTTATCATTCTATGGTTGCCATCCCCCAAGGGCACGATGACTTCCATTTTATGTACATTTGTTGGGTCTTTTACTATTGCCAGGTCAAGATATGCATTGCCTCTTTTGGCTGGGTTAAGAGGTCACGCATTACCATTTACCAACTCTGACTCTAAACCACTGAGGTTTTACCATTTTATATTAGGTTGATTTAAGTCGCCCATTAAAATAATTTTCCTGTTCGCACATAACCTTTCTATTTCTCCATTTGGCAAACTGTCTTCCTTCATTATGCTGACCTGGTGCTTTATAGCATATCCCTCTTTTCCCTAACTAATTGTATTAGGTTTGCTTCCTCTTTATTATTTGAACTTCCCTCCCCAACTTAGTTTAATTTACAAACTCAGCTTTGCTTTTGTTTGCAGCTCCAAATGATTGATACACGCTATAAGCAGCAATGGCTCCAGCACCTGTGGCACTACGCCATGTCAATGCAGCTCCACATTCACAACCAGATCTTGTTTTCTCTACTTCAACCAATTTTCAATTGACCGCAAGAAACTTGCTTCCTATTCCATGCCCTCACAACTTGTGGACTATTGCTTGTGTGTCAAAATATGAAAAGCCCTGCTGAAATTTAAATATATAACATCCACAGAATTTCTTTTGTCAACCAGGGTCCATCATTTCTCTGCATTGATCTACATCTACCATATGTACTCAATACCAACACCGAATGATAAAAGTCGGAAGCAAGCATTCGATTCCCCTGTATAGATATCCTTCAGATTGATTAGCGCATAAATTTGACAAAAAATGGAAAATAAAAATGTTTTTTGATTCCTACAAAACAGAAATTAAATCTACAAAAGACCATGCTTCGGTTCTGATTTCTGGATCTGTTGGAAAGCTGACTGCATAAACAGCTAATGGTCCTGATTTTTCTGCCCCCATGCAATACAAATATGCTATTTTTCCATGCTGCCATTACTCAAAGGTTTGATTTGTACCAACAAACTACATGTGGGAAATACTACAAGTAAGCAGCTGATTAGAATACTCTTCCACAAACTTGTTCCCAAGACACATCAGCACCACTGATGATACATACTTTCCCATTTTCAGAAGCACAGATCTTTGTTTCATATTTCAAGTTGGATTTTCCCAAATGTATAAAATTATGGATATAAATCTTAAAAAACTGAGTACTGGCTTAAGATCATAATCAGATTTCATAACTTTCGAGAACTGCACAGAAATGGTTCCAACCATAGCTAGCAGGCACTCACCCACCATTTGCCATGACAGTAAAAAACTAATGATAGGGTATTTACCTAATTCTACTGTACTAACTTAAGTGACATTTTATGAAAGGGCAGGCTTACCTCAAATAGTCCAAATCAGGAATCAGTTTCGATGTTGAATTTGGTTTAATTAGTATCTTTCATAGTTACTAAATTTAAAATAGAAAGATGCAGAGAACATGGAAAGTGTTTAAAGCTTTAGTTGTGCTGACCCACCTAGTGTCTGCCCTATTTCCAAGATTGTTCAGTCATCTTCCATTTTTTAAATAAAAAGAAAATTCTTTACATCCTGCAGGTAAATTTTCCCTAAATGTGGTACTTCACAATTTAGGTTCTCAAATGTTAATTATGCCATCCCAAGCGTCAGCACTAGAAGATGACTTAAAATACACAAGCCTTCACTGCTGACTGCTTTAGAATCAAACTGCACACTACAAAAGCAAAAAGACCCAAACTTCTTTATAATACTCAAGAATTTCTGCGTGGACTTACCTCATTAATACAGCCAATGACTCCAAAAATCTTGGCAATTTGTCCTAACAGAGTTGGGTAATTCTCAGCAATTTCCTTCAGATTTTCAATGGAATTATCTTGGACACATTGATTGGAAGCCACGAGATCCACCAACATATTTAGGATGAAGTCACTATAGCTGGGCTCTTTCAGCTGGATAATCAAAGATGGAATGGATTCATTTAAGACCTAAGGGGAGGAAGAAAATAAAGTAATATTTCACCAATGTTTACTAATGTATCATTATTAAAGAAAGTAACTGATTCCATACACAACTATACAAGAGACGACTTCAGGCAAGTGTTTAGGGTTTACGATCCTGGTAACTGAAGTTTCACTGATATTGGTAAAGTCCACAAGAAATTATTGAAGTCTCTGTCTGGCAGAAAGATTGGGTGGGGTAGATAGTCCAGCAGTTAAGTGCAGGGTAGAGGGAGGACAAATACTTATGTCTCCACCACAAAGGCCATTTAAATACAAGGCTAGATTATTGGCCCACCAAGGACTGGACTCCAGTTTTGTCTAGTTGAAAACAAGATGTACAAAATAATCACTATGACGACTATTTTACAGAAACTAGTTGAAGATTGGGAGGGAAACAGTAATTGCACCCATCCAAACTAAACATCTTAATCTGATTGAACTGCTAGGAACTCATCTATACTGGTGTGAATGCCACATGGAAAATGGTTTAAATCTGGTGTACTACTACTACTACTACTACTACTACTACTACTACTACTACTACTACTACTACTACTACTACTACTACTACTACTACAAACAGATACAAAAGAAAAACAATTTATGGTATACTTATGAGCCACTGGCAGATCTAAACCACAGTAGGCAATGTTTCAATTAAAACACCCAACATTGAATTACAGGTGAACTTTAGGAGTTTTCGGTTTCATTTTTGGAGGCCCCAAAAAACAGGTGTTCACAAAGTCAAGACTAAATACCAATATTGCAGACTAGTGTATAAGCCTTCCTTGAACCTAAGGGACATTAATATATTCCTCTAAGTGGACAACCATAGATTAAATAGATACTTACAACCCATTCTATGTCTGGCTAGATCACAAGAAAGCACAATGTGTACCCACAGTAGAAATAGTAAATGGAACCATACTCATTCCAGCAGGGTTTAAAAAATACACTGTTCACTTAATTTGCCAATGAACTATCAGGAATCAGATGCACTTCCTTAAATTGCCAGGAATTAAATTTGAAGAAAATTTAATTTTAAAATAAACAACTTTTAAAACTACGTACTGTTGTAAAGTGGCTATATGTACCAAAACTTCACAATGGAAGGGAAAATTTAGGCAAGTACAGTACATGTATAAAGGACTATTTTGTCATTCCGTAGCAATGCATCCCAACAATTGGACATGGAAAAGGGCTTTGGACTTCTCACTTTTGAAAAGGAACAGGTTTATCAAATGTGAGGTGGTACCAATTTTGCCAAATTTAGATTTTTATGGATAAACATGTAAAAGGGAAAATTTGGACAATTCTCTCATTTTATGTAGTATATTCTAGGACCAAAATAAATATATATATATATATATGGTAGACATAAATCACTAGATAGGAGAGAAATATGCTCATTTTAAATGACCAGTTCTTAGCAATAATTTTTCTTGGGCTCTTCAGAAATTGTTTCTAATCCATAGAAGTCAACACCACAGCAGAAAAATCTGTCCCCATACTGGTATGTGCAATTTTGCAGTGCCAAATTGTCTTAAATCGTAGGACACCATCCAGGACAAAGCAGCCTGCTTGATTGGCACCCCATCCACCACCTTAAACATTCAGTCCCTCCACCACCGGCGTACCATGGCTGCAGTGTGTACCATCTACAACGTGCACTGCAGCAACTCGCCAAGGATTCTGTGGCAGCACCTCCCAAACCCGCGACCTCTTCCACCTAGAAGGACAAGGGCAGCAGACGCATGGGAACACCACCACCTCCAAGTTCCCCTCCAAGTCACACACCATCCTGACTTGGAAATATATCGCCGATCCTTCATCGTCGCTGGGTCAAAATCCTGGAACTCCCTACCTAACAGCACTATGGGAGTACCTTCACCACATGGACTGCAGCGGTTCAAGAAGGCGACTCACCACCACCTTCTCAAGGGCAATTAGGGATGGGCAATAAATGCTGGCCTTGCCAGTGACGCCCACATCCCATAAACGAATAAAAAAAACACTTAAATTTGAATCAGAAGGTTGTAGATGCAAGTCTATAACCTATAATAGGTTCAAGCCCCATTTCAGCACTTGAGCATATAATCTAGGCTGATGTCTAGTGCAGTACTGAGTATATAAAGGATCCCAAAACATGATCTCCCAGTGTCATCGCCAACATTCCTCCCTCAACCAATATCACTAATTTATTGATTTTTGTGAGATCCTGCTGTATGCAAAATAGGTGCCAGAGTACTGAATTTCAAAATAATTTGTTGTATGCGAAGTGCTGAGAGATGTTTGAGAAATAGGATAAGGAACTCTCTTTTATAGGTGTTCCTTACTTTATATGCTAATACAAGTGCTCATTATTGTACATGTGTTTACCACATAACATTAGCCAAAAGCAGAAAACATTACCAGACAACTTTGGTGAATATCTGACCTGAAATTTATGAATGTTATATGCAAGTGGTGTGAATGAAAATGTAACTATTGTCCTAATTAAGGAAATGAGTTTGAAACATAGGATGCAAATAATGGAATGAAAATTAAGCTGCAAAACTGATATGGGACAATGTTCTGAATTTATTTGGGCAATTATTTTGAGATCGAAAACAACTGCATTATGAAATCTATACGAAATCTATCTTAGCAGACGTGCTCCTTTCAGCTCCATATTAAAACCACACAGGCCGCTGTAAGCCAAAGATCTGTCTCACCCCTCCCCTGATCAAGACCTTGACCTTTGCTCCCCCGATCATGGCTCCATCCTCCTCGTCATTGGCCACCGCTATCCTTCCCTCCTTCCCGGTCGGCCCACCCCCCACAAATCACCTCTACCGGTCGCTCCCCCCCTGCCCCCCTTCACCTCACCTGTCCCGATCGAAGCCCACCTCCCCTCTCCCGATCGAAGCCCACCTCCCCTCTCCCGATCGAAGCCCACCTCCCCTCTCCCCGATCGAAGCCAACCTCCCCTCTCCCCGATCGAAGCCCACCTCCCCTCTCCCCGATCGAAGCCCACCTCCCCTCTCCCGATCGAAGCCCACCTCCCCTCTCCCCGATCGAAGCCCACCTCCCCTCTCCCCGATCGAAGCCCACCTCCCCTCTCCCCGATCGAAGCCCACCTCCCCTCTCCCCGATCGAAGCCCACCTCCCCTCTCCCCGATCGAAGCCCACCTCCCCTCTCCCCGATCGAAGCCCACCTCCCCTCTCCCGATCGAAGCCCACCTCCCCTCTCCCGATCGAAGCCCACCTCCCCTCTCCCGATCGAAGCCCACCTCCCCTTTCCCGATCGAAGCCCACCTCCCCTCTCCCGATCGAAGCCCACCTCCCCTCTCCCGATCGAAGCCCACCTCCCCTCTCCCGATCGAAGCCCACCTCCCCTCTCCCGATCGAAGCCCACCTCCCCTCTCCCCGATCGAAGCCCACCTCCCCTCTCCCGATCGAAGCCCACCTCACCTCTCCCCGATCGAAGCCCACCTCCCCTCTCCCGATCGAAGCCCACCTCCCCTCTCCCGATCGAAGCCCACCTCCCCTCTCCCGATCGAAGCCCACCTCCCCTCTCCCGATCGAAGCCCACCTCCCCTCTCCCGATCGAAGCCCACCTCCCCTCTCCCGATCGAAGCCCACCTCCCCTCTCCCGATCGAAGCCCACCTCCCCTCTCCCCGATCGAAGCCCACCTCACCTTTCCCGGTCGCGCCCCCCCCCCCCCCAATCTCTCCGCAGCTCATTGATTCGATGTTAAATGAGGCACAGTGATCGTTTTGTGGCACGAAGGTATTTTGCCTCCATAGTGTTCCTATATGCTGAAGCAACTGTCAATGGCTTTATCAACACTGGAGTGAGCAGAATATTTTTTTAAATTCCTGGCATTACAGTATTAAAAGTTTCGCTAAATTTATCTCTCAAATTTATCTGTTTTTGGGACTCCCTGCAAATACTAATGTCCTTCCAGGGGCGTTCTGCAACTATTGACACCCTGGGGATGCAGTCTTTAATCTCAAAAGACAGCATAAGCTACCCAAATAAAATCAGTGCTATCCTTGCATAAAATGTATCTTAAGAACATAAGAATTAGGAGCAGGAGTGGGCCAATCGGCCCTTTGAGCCTGCTCCACCATTCAATAAGATGATGGCTGATCTTCTACCTCAACTCCACCTTCCCGCACTATCCCCATATCCCTCGATTCCCTTAGTATCCAAAAATCTATCGATCTCTGTCTTGAATATACTCAACAACTGAGCATCTACAGCTCTCTGAGGTAGAGAATTCCAAAGATTCACAACCCTCTGAGTAAAGAAATTTCTCATCTCAGTCCTAAATAGCTGACCCATTATTCTGATGCAAAGATGTCGGTGTTGGACTGGGGTGGACAAAAGTGAGAAGTCGCACAATACCAGGTTATAGTCCAACAGCTTTATTTGAAATCACAAGCTTTCGGAGTGGCTGCTCCTTCGTCAGGTGAAGAAAGTATTTCTTCACTTCACCTGACGAAGGAGCAGCCGCTCCGAAAGCTTGTGATTTCAAATAAAGCTGTTGGACTATAACCTGGTGTTGTGCGACTTCTCACTTTTGTCCATTATTCTGAGACTGTGACCCCCTAACTGGCTGATCCATTATTCTGAGACTGTGACTTCTAGTTCTAGACTCGTCAGCCAGGAGAAACATCTTCGCAGCATCTACTCTGTCAAGCCCTTTAAGAATTGTATATGTTTCAATGAGATCACCGCTCATTCTTCTAAGCTCTGGGGAATATAGGCCTAGTCTACTCAATCTCTCCTCAGAAGACAATCCCCTCATCCCAAGAATCAGTCCAGTGAACCTTCGCCGCACTCCCTCTAAGGCAAGTATATCCTTCCTTAGGTAAGGAGACCAAAACTGTACACAGTTCTTCTTCTTAGGCAGTCCCTCGGAACCGAGGATGACTTGCTTCCACATTAAAAATTAGTTCTCAGGTGACTGATGAGTCCAATGCAGAACCTACAGTCTCCGTCACAGGTGGGGCAGACGATGGTTGAAGGGGCGGGTGGGTGGGGCGCTTGGGTTGACGTGCGCTCCTTGTGCTTGGCTTCTGCTTGCTCCTGGCGAAGAGACTCGAGGTGTTCGGCGCCTTCCCAGATGCTTCTCCTCCACATTGTGCGGTCTTGGGCCAGGGTACACAGTACTCCAGGTGTGGTCTCCAATCCCTTTGTAATAAAGGCGAACATACCATTTGCTTTCCTAATTGCTTGCTGTACCTACATGCTAACTTTCTGTAATTAGTGTACAAGGATACCCCGATCCTTCTGAATACCATCATTTCCCAGTCTCTCACCTTTCAAAAATATATTCTGATTTTCTATTTTTCCTACCAAAGTGGATGACTTCACACTTCACCACATTATATTCTATCTACCATGTTCTTGCCCACTCACTTCGACTGTCTATATCCCTTTGTAGCCTCTTTGCATCCTCCTCACAGCTTACTTTCCCACCTAGCTTTGTATCGTCAGCAAACTTGGATACATTACACTCGGTCCCCTCGTCTAAGTCATTAATATAGATTGTAAACAGCTGAGGCCCAAGCACTGATCCTTGTGGTACCCTGCTAGTTATTAGTATACAGCAACATAAATCACGAGACATAGCAAACAATAAAATAATACAGAATTCATTTGTCAGACACAGAAACGTGATGTATTCAGGGACCCCAGTTTGAAAATCTATGCTTCAAAAATCCAATTTTCTCCCCCTAGGTTTATATTAACTTCCTCGGTCACTTCCATTGATATTAGAACATAAGAACATAAGAAATAGGAGCAGGAATAGACCACTTGGCCCCTCGAACCTGCTCCGCCATTCAATAAGATCATGGCTGATCTTGGGCTCAAAGCCACTTCCCTGCCCGCTCCCCATAACCCTTCACTCCCTTATCTTGCAATAATCTGTCTATCTCCACCTTAAATGTATTTAATGACCCAGCCTCCACAGCTCTCTGGGGCAGAGAGTTCCACAGATTTACGACCCTCAGAAGAAATTCCTCCTCATCTCAGTTCTAAAAGGGCGAACTTTATTCTGAAACTATGCCTCAGAGTTCTAGATTTCCCCACGAGGGGAAACATCCTCTCTGCATCAACCTTGTCGAGCCCCCTCAATTTCTCATATGTTTCAATAAGATCACCTCTCATTCTTCTAAATTCCAATGAGTATAGGCCCAACCTGCTCAACCTTTCTTCAAAAGTCAACCCCCTCATCTCAGGAATCAACCTAGTGAATCGTCTCTGAACTGCCTCCAATGCAAGTATATCCTTCCTTAAATATGGAGACCAAAACTGTCCGCAGTACTCAAGGTGTGGTCTCACCAATACCCTGTACAGTTGTAGCAGGACTTTCCTGCTTTTATACTCCAACCCCCTTGAAATAAAGGCCAACATTCCATTTGCCTTTTTGATTACTTGCTGTATCTGCATGCTAACTTTTTGTGTTTCATGCACAAGGACCCCCAGATCCCTCTGTACCTCAGCATTTTGTAATCTCTCGCCATTTAAATGATAATTTCCTTTTTTATTTTTCCTGCCAAAGTGGATAACCTCGCACTTTCCCACATTATACTCCATCTGCCAAATGTTTGCCCACTCACTTAGCCTGTCTATATCCCTTTGCAGGTTCTTTGAGTCCTCTGCACAACTTGCTTTCCCACCCATCTTTGCATCATCAGCAAACTTGGTTACATTACACTCAGTCCCTTCATCCAAGTCATTAATGTAGATTGTAAATAGTTGAGGCCCCAGCACCATTCCCTGTGGCATCCCACTAGTTACCGTTTGCCAACCGGAAAATGACCCATTTATCCCGACTCTCTGCTTTCTGTTAGTTAGCCAATTCTCTATCCATGCTAATATATTACCCCCAACTCCGTGAGCTCTTATCTTATGCAGTAACCTTTTATGTGGCACCTTATCGAATGCCTTCTGGAAATCCAAATACACCACATCCACTGGCTCACCCTGCTCGTTACATCCTCAAAGAACTCTAGCAAATTTGTTAAACATGATTTCCCTTTCATAAAACCATGCTGACTCTGCTTGACTGCATTATGATTTTCCAAATGCCCTGCTACTGCTTCCTTAATGAAGGACTCCAGCATGTTCCCAATGACAGATGTTAGGCTAACTGGTCTATAGTTTCCTGCTTTCTGTCTACCTCCTTTCTTAAATAGGGGTGTTACATTTGCGGTTTTCCAATCCACTGGGACCTCTCCAGAGTCCAGGGAATTTTGGTATATTGCAACCAATGCATCCACTATCTCTGCAGCCACTTCTTTTAAGACCCTGGGATGCAGGCCATCTGGTCCAGGGGACTGGTCGTCTTTAGTCCCATTATTTTACCAAGTACTTTTTCCTTAGTGATAGTGATTGTCTTCAGATCCCCCCTCCCTGTGGCCCCTTGATTATCCATTATTGGGATGTTGTTAGTGTCTTCCACCGTGAAGACAGATACAAAATATTTGTTCAGAGTCTCTGCCATTTCCCCATTATTAATTCCCCATTCTCATCCTCGAAGGGACCAACGTTTACTTTAGCTACTCTCTTCCTTTTTATATACCTGTAGAAGCTCTTACTTTCTGTTTTAATATTTCTTGCCAGTTTACTCTCATAATTCATCTTCTCTCTCTATTATTTTTTTAGTCATCCATTGCTGGTTTTTAAAAATTTCCCAATCGTCTGGCCTCCCACCAATCTTGGCAACATTGTATGCCTTCGTTTTCAACTGCAACAACTGAGGGGGCTGAAAAATTGACAGGCAACAAGAGACCTCACACCTGCTTCCTTGCCTAAGTGAAAGGCTTTTGCTCACAGCACTTGTTCTCAGTACTTTGCAGGTGATTTCTACTAATTTGGAGGTGACTTTCACGACATTGGAGGTCACTCTCACTACTTTGGAGATTTTCTTTTTAGAATTGTACAGCTATAACAATAATGAAGCTATGAATTACAAAATACTCAATGATCAACCAATTATTTCAAATTTGGACAACTTAAATCATGAGAATCAATGATAAAGTAATGACTGCACAAAATATTTTGGCAATCATGGAAAAAATATTTCAGAATATCAAGGAAAGGGTCAGGTTTCTGAAGTTCAAACTGATTGAAATACATCCGAACATGAGTTAACTATTATTTCTCTTAGTCAATGTGATGACTAATAAAATTCCGGGATGAAGAATTGGATTACATCTTTCTGTTTTTACTTTTACAATAGCCTGTTTTCTGGAATAGAAACAGTACATACCAAAACAATGACTAAAAATGCAACCTCATCTGGAATGTACAGACTAGTGTACTAGTAGGATATAAAATCAATCAATCAAAATGCTACGCCAACATGTGGATTTCACATCCTGTTTTAGAGATTAAAGAGATAGGTTGCAGTTTGTTCAGGACAGATTAAATAATTTTTTTTTTCCTTTCATATTTTGCCACTTTAAAGAAATGAATAAGCTGTAGGATACCAATCTGGCATAAAAGGAAATCTAAAAAGGTGACTCAACCGTGGATAACAGGGGAAATTAGAGACAGCATAAAATCCAAAGATAGGGCGTATAAAATAGCCAAAAAAAGCGCCAGAGCAGAAGATTGGGAACAGTTTAAGATAGAGCAAAGGAGGACAAAGGGCTTAATCAAGAGGGGCAAAATAGCTTACGAAAGCAAGCTGGCGGAAAATATAAAAACTAACTCCAAAAGCTTTTATAAGTATATCAAGAGGAAAAGACTGGTGAAAACCAAAGTTGGTCCATTGCTGTCAGATACGGGGGAATATATAACGGGAAATAAGGAAATGGCAGACCAACTAAATGCATACTTTGGGTCAGTCTTTATGAAGGAAGACACAAAAAACCTCCCTGGGATATCGGGAAAAATAGGGACATTGGCAAAGGAGGAACTGACGCAAATCAATATCTCTAAGGATATGGTGTTAAGGAAGCTAAAGGGATTGAAGGCGGACAAATCCCCAGGGCCTGATAACATGCATCCTAGGGTACTGAAGGAGGTGGCCCTAGAGATAGCGGATGCACTAAGTATGATTTTTCAGAATTCATTAGACTCGGGAACAGTGCCCATGGATTGGAGGGTAGCTAACGTTACCCCACTATTCAAAAAGGGGGGTAGGGAAAAAGCAGGTAATTACAGACCTGTAAGCCTTACATCAGTTGTGGGCAAAATGCTGGAGTCCATCATTAAGGATGAAATAGCGGAGCACTTAGCAAATGGGGACAGGATAGGACAGAGTCAACATGGATTTACAAAGGGTAAATCGTGCTTGACTAATCTATTGGAATTTTTTGAGGGAGTAACTGGTAAAATAGATGGGGGAGAGCCAGTAGATGTGGTGTACCTGGACTTCCAAAAGGCCTTCGACAAGGTCCCACATAAAAGATTAGCATGGAAAATTGAAGCTCATGGGATAAAGGGGAAAGTATTGACGTGGATAGAGAACTGGCTGTCAGATAGAAAACAGAGAGTTGGAATAAACGACTCATTTTCTGAATGGCAGGCAGTAACAAGTGGGGTACCACAGGGATCTGTCCTGGGTCCCCAGCTGTTCACAATTTACATTAATGACCTGGATCAGGGAGTCGGATGCAGCATTTCCAAATTTGCAGACGACACTAAACTAGGAGGGGGGGTGGGCTCAGAGGAGGAGACCAGGAAGCTCCAGAGCGATTTGGACAGACTGGGTGATTGGGCGGATAAATGGCAGATGCACTATAATGTGGACAAGTGCGAAGTTATCCACCTTGGGTGCAGGAACGGGAGGGCAAATTATTATTTAAATGGCAATAAATTGGGAGAGGGGGAAGTACAGAGAGACCTGGGTGTTCTTGTACACCAGTCACTGAAGGCGAGCATGCAGGTGCAACAGGCGGTCAAGAAGGCAAATGGTATGCTGGCCTTCATAGCAAAAGGGTTGGAATACAGGAACAGGGATACCTTGCTGCAGCTGTACAGGGCACTGGTGAGACCACACCTCGAGTACTGTGTACAGTTTTGGTCGCCTCATCTGAGGAAAGATGTTCTTGCCATGGAGGGGGTGCAGCGGCGATTCACCAGGCTGATACCAGGAATGGCGGGATTGACCTATGAGGAGAGACTATGTAGTTTAGGGATGTACACACTGGAGTTTAGAAGATTGAGAGGGGACCTCATAGAAGTGTATAAAATTCTGACAGGTCTAGACAGACTAGATGCAGAAGGAATGTTTCCCTTGGCGGGTGAGAACAGAACTAGAGGACATAATTTAAGGATAAGGGCTAAACCATTTAGGACAGAAATGAGGGGGAATTTCTTCACTCAGAGGGTGGTGAACCTGTGGAACTCATTGCCACAGAGGGCAGTGTACGCCAGCTCATTAAATATATTTAAGAGGGAATTAGATATATTTCTACAGGCAAAAGGGGTTAAGGGTTACGGAGAGAAGGCGGGGACGGGATACTGAATTGGAGGATCAGCCATGATCTCATTAAATGGCGGAGCAGGCTCGAAGGGCCGGATGGCCTACTCCTGCTCCTATCTTCTATGTATCTATGTATCTATAGGATCTACTGTCTCAATTTTGAACTATGGTATTCTGACCCAGACATCTGTGGGTGATTATGTTCTACTGGCCTGGTGAATCTGATGTAGTATCCTCCCCTGGACTTTTCACTGCAGCCTATGTCTGGCCTTCAAACCGATAAGAAATGCTTCCCGAAAAGAGCCTAGTTCGCTCTGGCCACTGACTGCAATTTGAGCAGCTCTGAGATGACGAAATCCAGCCCAACATGCCTGATGACAGGCCATACATACTGGAGGCTTTCTTGCAGATCAGCCTGTACCCTAGAATGTACATTTATTCCGACTTTCATTCAGGTAGTTCATTGTGAACCCCTTGTGTAAGTGAATTTTTGTAACAAGAAAGGATTTGGAGAATGATTGTCAAGCACAGAATTTAATCTGGGAGGTCCACTGAACCACGATGTGTCCTATCTAACTATTCTAAGGGTGGAACATACACAACATTCCTGTAGCATTCACCCAAAGAGTCAAAAGCATAGAAAAAAAAATGCAATAGGCTGTGCCCAGTGAAATATATGAAGATATAGCTCTACTCAAATTACATGAAATATGAACGAAACAGCATCTAACCCCCGAGTTACCCTGTGTAAAATGGCTCAGCATAATTCAGCTCTAGTTTTTAAATACTATTTCCAGCTGCACCATCATCCTCCTCCATGTCTTCCCCCTGGTTTCTTTCCATTTTTTCCCCTTTTCATTCAGCTTATCTTAATATGGGAAAAATGGATGCAATAGAATCAGCCAAATTAATAAGAGAGCGACTAATGACAAGAATGCACTAGTCATTCAGTGCTGCCAAAACCGAATAACCTTACCACCATATAACAGGCCTGTCCAAAGGGATGGAATCACCTGCAGTTCAGTGCCACTCAGCATCTGAGGAGAGTGAAGAGCTGGAGAGTGCAGTGAAGAACAAAGTGAAACAGTGCAACACAATGGCCGGAATTTTTACTAGCAGCAGCGAGTGAGTTTGGGAGCAGGTGTGTAGTAAAAAGCGCTGAAATTGACAGCACGCCGGAAGCCGGCTCCAACCCGCCAACTTCCGCATTTCACTGGAGCGTGTTCGGCCGTGTGCGAGAAACCCCCTTGGGAGAGGTGGGTTAGCATTGAAAGCGGTTAAGAGGTGGTTAAGAGGTTTGTTAACAGGGGTTTTCAACTTTCACTGTGGGTCCACGGGTTTCTTAAGCTTCCTGGACCCTCGCCAGTGAAAAGAAAGCGAGAGCAAAGCAACAACTGAGGGGGCTGAAAAATTGACAGGCAAAAAGAGACCTCACACCTGCTTCCTTGCCTAAAGTGAAAGGCTTTTGCTCACAGCACTTGCTCTCAGTACTTTGCAGGTGATTTCTACTAATTTGGAGGTGACTTTCACGACGTTGGAGGTCAGTCTCACTACTTTGGAGGTTTGTGCATCTGATCTCCACTTTAAATCAGTCATATATCAGATCAGCATGGGTGCCGCTTATGCAGTTTCACCTTGGACCTCAGATAAGGACCAAGATGAGCAGCAGCATCAACAGCACCAACGCACATTTAGTTAGGTTGCACCGCTGTACCCATCTGGCAGCCACATGCTGAACATACTTGACGCCCCTCCCCCGCCCGAACACAAAGCAGTCCTGCAATTAACAAAGCAGCCCTTTCACGACACCCATTGCTCAGATTTAATTCTTGTCTTACCACTCATCAGAACTGAGAAGGCCAGTTGGCAGGCTGTAGGCAACAATGGACAAGACTGGAAAGTGGTGCAAAGAAATAATTTTATACATGCATCAAAACTTACAATAACTTATTATTGTGACATGTCTAAAACACTGATGTGTATACCCTTGTGCAAATAATCATCTTTCATCTTCCTTTTCCGATAACTCCTACGATGTGCAACCCCTGCGGCTTCAGCAGAGGTTTGAGGTAGGCTGCTCACCTCCCTGCTTTGACTGCTCAGATGCTCTTGGCCGACGTCCTCTGGGTTTTGGAGTCCATGAGGACCCCTCCAAAGACTGCTCCACCTGCACCTGTGCAGGGGCAGACTCAGCCATTGGGACAGGAGGCAGCGTGTGGGGCACTGACTGGGGGCCAGGGGGAGGGGGTGCAATGGGTGAGAAGTGGACACGCTTTGAGGAGAGTCCCCACTTCAATGTCCCCTTTCGCCATCATCCCTCATGGCCCACACGCACTTCCCTGCTAGCAATGAGCTGGAGAGCATATTGCTGCAGATCAGTGGGGCGTTGAACGGCCAAGGCTAGGTTTTGATCCATCGTAGTTAAGGTGGCATTCAGAGTGTGCAAGCTGTTGATGAGAGCAAGCATGCACTCGTTTGACTGCCACATTTGATGCTCCATGCAGGTGGGCACCCTTTCCGTGGACGAACACACCACAGCTAAGGCCTGCGACATCATGCCAGTCATGCTTGAGATGGACTCCTCCATTCTCTCTGCAACCGTGCATATCACGGCTGGAAACCCTGCCAAAGCCCCCCAATTTTTTGCTGCTCCTCAAGAATCAACCTTTGTCGATGGCCCCCGAGGTTAGCATCTGCATCCAGCTGAGCAGAGCTTGGAGCGTCCTGCACCCTCTGGCGAGGACTCTCCACTGCTGTCTCTGTTTCCACCATCTGCTCTTGCTCACATGTGATCTGTGAGACACCAGGTGACAACACAACTATCTGTCTTGATGGTTCCACCGACGTGTGTGTATCTGTGCTGGTGCATGGTGTGCTTGCGTCCTGTGACGGTGCACCCTCAGATTTAGCGACCTCCTGTGAGGAGTCTCCTTCCTCCTCCGGCACCACTGCCTGTTGGACACTTGATGGGCCTGTGGGAGATTAAAGACATGAATTAGAGCGGTCATGGTAAGAATGTTTTCAGTGAACATTTTGCACATGATCATATTTCACTGACTGCTGACATCAAGTCAACATGAGTGACTGTTGTATGCCATGTGTCTGTGAGATATTTAATTCTGTCACCAGGTAGCTGAGAGCTCCCCGTCTCTCCATCTCCCACCGCCATGCACGCCTTCACTCCACTTATTTCAAGTCCGTTGCTATGATTGGAGGGCCATCTCCTGTTCGCTACCTCTCTCTGGTGTTCTGTGCTCTCTTCTCCTGCAAGGAGGGAAACAAGAGACCTTTGAATGAGAGTCATGGAAAGAGTGGAACGGATAGACAGACAACATCTGTAGAGGGTGACTATGAGAGAGAGACTTGACATTGCATTAAGATGTCAGTGAGTGTTAGTGGTGGATGGTCAGATGGGGATGTGAGGAACTGCACAGACAGAGAGGGATGGGTGCATCTGCAAGGTAGGTTGGTGTGAGGAGTGATGTGCAGGAGTAGGTTTGGGAAGGCAGAGTGAAGGGGTTGGGGTGACAGGCACATCAGGATGTAGCTAATGTGGCATGGTACTCACCTTTCCTGCCCTCATGAGGTCATTAAATCTCTTCCTGCATTGTATCCAGGAGCATGGCACCAAACTCCTGCTGCTCACCTCCTCTGCCATCTCCAGCCATGCCTTCTTTGTAATTGAGGCTTGCTTCTTCCTCCCGTCAGTAGGGAATAAAACCTCCCTGTGGGCCCCAACATCTCGCAGCAGGAGGTCCAGGAAGGCAGCACTAAAGCGAGGGGCAGCTTTGGTATGTTGAGAATCCATTTCTTTCTGCAACCAATCATTCTCCCACCTCCACAAACCTTCAACTGCCATCTTTAAACATAGAAACATAGAAGATAGGAGCAGGAGTAGGCCATTCGGCTCCTCTAGCCTGCTCCGCCATTCAATGCGATCATGGCTGATCATCCAAATTCAGAACCCTGTCCCTGCTTTCTCCCCATATCCCTTGATCCCTTTAGCCTTAAGAAATATATCTAACTCCTTCTTGAATATATTTAATGAATTGGCCTCTACTGCCTTCTGTGGTAGAGAATTCCACAGGTTCACCACCCTCTGGGTGAAGAAATTCCTCCTCATTTCTGTCCTAAATGGCTTACCCCTTATCCTTAGACTGTGACCCCTGGTTCTGGACTCCCCGACCATCGGGAACATCCTTCCTGCATCTAGTCTGTCCAGTCCTTTCAGAATTTTATAAGTTTCCATGAGATCCCCTCTCATTCTTCTAAACTCCAGCGAGTATAAG
Source organism: Squalus acanthias (assembly GCA_030390025.1). NCBI lineage: Eukaryota > Metazoa > Chordata > Chondrichthyes > Squaliformes > Squalidae > Squalus > Squalus acanthias. The sequence goes on from CM059429.1 coordinate 46,941,881, forward strand.
CCCAATCGACCCAATCTCTCCTCATACGTCATTCCTGCCATCCCAGGTATCAGCCTGGTGAATCTTCGCTGAACTCCTTCCATGGCAAGAACCTCCTTCCTCAGATAAGGCGACCAAAACTGCACACAATACTCAAGGTGTGGTCTCACCAAGGCCCTGTACAACTGCAGCAAGACATCCTTGTTCCTGTACTCAAACCCTCTCACTACGAAGGCCAACATACCATTTGCCTTCTTAACCGCCTGCTCCACCTGCATGCTTACCTTCAGCTACTGGTGCACAAGGACACCAAGTCTCCTTGCACTTCCCCTTCTCCCAATCTATTGCCATTCAGATAATAATCTGCCTTCCTGTTTTTGACACCAAAGTGGATAACCTCGCATTTATCCACGTTATATTGCATCTGCCATGCTTCTGCCCAATCACCCAACCTGTCCAAATCATCCTGGAGTTTCTCGGCATCCTCCTCACAGCACACACGCCCACCCAGCTTTGTGTCATCTGCAAACTTGGAGATATTACATCTAGTTCCCTTGTCTAGATCATTAATATATATTGTGAATAGCTGGGGTCCAAGGACGATCCCTGCGGTACCCCACTAGTCACTGTCTGCCACTCGGAAAAAGACCCGTTTATTCGAACTCTTTGCTTTCTGTCTGCCAACCAGTTCTCTATCCAAGTCAATACCTTGCCCCCAATCCCATGTGCCTTAACTTTACATGCTAATCTCTTATGCGGGACCTTATCGAAAGCCTTTTGAAAGTTCAAATACACCACATCCACTGGTTCTCCCTTATCTATTTTACCAGTTACATCCTCAAAAAATTCCAGTAGATTAGTGAAGCATGATTTACCTTTTGTAAATCCATGTTGACTTTGTCCAATCCTGTCACTGTTTTCCAAGTGCTCTGCTATTACATCTTTTATAATGGACTCTAGCATTTTTCCCACTACCGATGTCAGGCTTACCAGTCTGTAATTCCCCGTTTTCTCTCGACCACCTTTTTTGAATAGTGGGGTAACATTAGCTACCCTCCAATCCATGGGTATTGTTCCAGATTCCATCGAATGTTGGAAGATGATCAGCAATGCATCTACTATTTCCAGGGCCACTTCCTTAAGTACCCGAGGATGTAGATTATCAGGCCCTGGGGATTTATCGGCCTTCAATCCCATCAATTTCCCTAACACCATTTCCCTACAAATACTGATTTCTTTCAGTTCCTCCCTTTCATCAGACCCTATGTATCCCGACATCTCTGGGATGTTATTTGTGTCCTCCTTTGTGAAGACAGAACCAAAATATGTATTTAATTGGTCTGCCATTTCTTTGTTCCCCATTATAAGTTCCCCTGATTCTGACTGCAAGGGACCTACGCTTGACTTCACCAACCTTTTTTCTCTTCACAGATCTATAAAAGCTTTTAAGTCAGTTTTTATGTTCCCTGCAAGCTTACTCTCATATTCTATTTTCCCCTTCTTAATTAATCCCTTTGTCCTCCTTTGTTGGGCTAACCAAATTAGTAAAAATACTGTGGAGGAGGAATTCCTAGAATGTTTACGGGATGGTTTTCTGGAACAATATGTCGAGGAACCAACCAGAGATCAGGCCATCTTAGACTGGGTATTATGTAACGAGAAAGGATTAATTAGCAATCTTGTTGTACGAGGCCCCTTGGGTCAGAGTGATCATAATATGATAGAATTCTTCATTAGGATGGAGAGTGAAGTAGTTGAATCAGAGCCTAGGGTCCTGAATTTAAATAAAGGAAACTACGATGGTATGAGGTGCGAATTGGGTAGGATTGATTGGGGAATGTCACTCAAGGGGTTGACGGTGGATAGGCAATGGCAAACATTCAAAGACTGCATGGATGAACTACAGAATTTGTTCATCCCAGTGTGGCATAAGAATAAAACAAAAAGGGTGACTCAACCGTCATTAAACTCACCTACGTGGCCTTTTTCCCCAGCGGGGAAAGAGCTTCGCGGGCTTTTTCAAAGGCAGGGGGCGGGGCCAATTCATTGGTACCCGTATATAGGTGGAGCGGTTGCTAAACCCGAGACACTACACTAGTAGTGACTCCCACCCTCCCACCTCCTCTAACCTTTAGGGGTAGAGGGAATTTAAAAGGTAGGTTCGATTTTATATTTTGTTTTCAGGGACTTAACTCCTGGACCTAAGTTAAATAAGTTTAAATTTTAGTAATAAAGTAACATAAGGGTTAAGTCATGACAGGAAGTCTCGGACCCGTTTCATGCTCCTCCTGTGCCATGTGGGAAACCAGGGACACTTCCAGTGTCCCTGACAACTACGTGTGCGGGAAGTGTGTCCAGCTGCAGCTCCTGACAGCCCGCATGGCGGTGCTGGAGCTGCGGGTGGACTCACTCTGGAGCATGCACGATGCCGAGAACTCGGTGAATCGCTCATTTAGTGAGTTGTCCACACCGCAGGTAAAGGCTAGGACAGACAGTGAATGGGTGACCAAGAAGCAGGGCAATATCAGGAAGGTAGTGCAGGAGTCCCCTGTGGTCATCTCCCTCCAAAACAGGTATGCCGCTTTGGATACTGTTGGGGGAGATGGCCTACCAGGGGAAGGCACTAGCAGCCAGGTTCATGGCACCATGGCTGGCTCTGCTGCACAGCAGGGCGGGAAAAAGAGTGGTAGGGCTATAGTGATAGGGGACTCAATTGTAAGGGGAATAGACAGGAGTTTCTGTGGCCGCAACCGAGATTCCAGGATGGTATGTTGCCTCCCTGGTGCAAGGGTCAAGGATGTCTCGGAGCGGCTGCAGAACATTCTGAAGAGGGAGGGTGAACAGCCAGCTGTCGTGGTGCATGTAGGTACCAACGATATAGGTAAAAAGCGGGAAGAGGTCCTACAAGCAGAATTTAGGGAGCTAGGAGCTAAATTAAAAAGTAGGACCTCTAAGGTAGTAATCTCTGGATTGCTACCAGGGCCACGTGCTAATCAGAATAGAGAGAACATGATAGTGAGATTGAATACGTGGCTTGAGCAGTGGTGCAGGAGGGAGGGATTCAAATTCCTGAGGCATTGGAACCAGTTCTGGGGGAAGTGGGACCTGTACAAAAGGGACGGTCTGCACTTGGGCAGGACTGGAACCGATGTCCTCGGGGTAATATTTGCTAAAGCAGTTCGGGGGGATTTAAACTAATATGGCAGGGGAATGGGAACCTATGTAGCAAAACAGGGGGAAGTAAAATGCAGTCAGAAACAAATGTTAGAAGGGTGAGAAACAATAGGGGAAGGCCGAGTAAACAAAGGCAAGAAACACAAAGGGCCATACTAAATCATAAGTCTAAAAGGACAAAGGATGTTAATAAAACAAGCCTAAAGGCTCTGTGTCTTAATGCAAGGAGTATCCGTAATAAGGTGGATGAATTGACTGTGCAAATAGATGTTAACGGATACGATGTGATTGGGATTACAGAGACGTGGCTCCAGAACAATCAAGGCTGGGAACTGAACATCCAGGGGTATTCAACATTCAGAAAGGATAGAATAAAAGGAAAAGGGGGTGGGGTAGCATTGCTGGTTAAAGAGGAGATTAATGCAATAGCTAGGAAGGACATCAGCTTGGAGGATGTGGAATCAATATGGGTTGAGCTGCAGAACACCAAAGGGCAGAAAACGTTAGTGGGAGTTGTGTACAGACCTCCAAACAGCAGTAGTGAGGTGGGGGAGGGTATGAAACAGGAAATCAGAGGTGCGTGCAAAAAAGGCACGGCAGTTATCATGGGTGACTTTAATATGCATATAGATTGGGCTACTCAAACTGGAAGCAATACGGTGGAGGAGGATTTCCTGGAGTGTTTAAGGGATGGTTTCCTAAACCAATATGTTGAGGAACCAACTCGAGGGGAGGCCATCCTGGACTGGGTGTTGTGTAATGAGGAGGGACTAATCAGCAATCTTGTGGTACGAGGCCCCCTGGGGAAGAGTGACCATAGTATGGTGGAGTTCTACATTAGGATGGAGAAGGAAACAGTTAAGTCAGAGACCATGGTCCAGAACTTAAATAAGGGCAACTTTGAGGGTATGAGGCGTGAATTGGCGAGGTTAAATTGGCAAGCGATATTTAAGGGGCTATCAGTGGAAGGGCAATGGCAGACATTTAGAGATCGCATGGATGAACTACAACAATTGTACATCCCGGTCTGGCGTAAAAATAAAAAAGGGAAGGTGGCTCAACCATGGCTAACAAGGGAAATCAGGGATAGTATTAAAACCAAGGAAGTTGCATACAAATTGGCCAGAAGTAGCAGCAAACCCGGTGACTGGGAGAACTTCAAAACTCAGCAGAGGAGGACGAAGGGTTTGATTAGGGCAGGGAAAATAAAATATGAAAGGAAGCTTGCAGAGAACATTAAAATGGACTGCAAAAGCTTCTATAAATATGTAAAAAGAAAGAGGTTAGTAAAAACAAACGTAGGTCCCCTGCAGTCGGAAACAGGGGAAGTCGTAATGGGGAACAAGGAAATGGCTGATCAATTGAACAAGTACTTTGGTTCGGTGTTTACTGTGGAGGACACACACAACCTGCCGGAAATAAAAGGGGTCAGAGGATCTGGTAAGAGGGAGGAGCTGAGGGAAATCCTTATTAGTCGGGAAAAGGTATTGGGGAAATTGATGGGACTGAAGGCTGAAAAATCCCCGGGGCCTGATGGTCTGCATCCCAGAGTACTTAAGGAGGTGGCCTTGGAAATAGTGGATGCATTGACGATCATTTTCCAACATTCCTTAGACTCTGGATCAGTTCCGATGGAGTGGAGGGTGGCCAATGTAACCCCTCTTTTTAAAAAAGGAGGGAGGGAGAAAGCAGGGAATTATAGACCGGTCAGCCTGACATCGGTCGTGGGTAAAATGATGGAAGCAATTATTAAAGATGTCATAACAGACCATTTGGAAAGTGGCGACATGATAGGTCCAAGTCAGCATGGATTTGTGAAAGGGAAATCATGCTTGACAAATCTTCTGGAATTTTTTGAGGATGTTTCCAATAGGGTGGACAGGGGGGAACCAGTAGATGTGGTGTACTTGGACTTTCAGAAGGCCTTCGACAAGGTCCCACACAAGAGATTGGTGAGCAAAGTTAAAGCACATGGGATTGGGGGTAATGTGTTGACGTGGATTGAGAACTGGTTGGCACACAGGAAACAAAGAGTAGGAGTAAATGGGTACTTTTCAGAATGGCAGGCAGTGACCAGCGGGGTACCGCAGGGTTCGGTGCTGGGACCCCAGCTGTTTACATTATATATTAATGATTTGGACGAAGGGATTAAATGTAATATCTCCAAATTTGCGGATGACACTAAATTGGGAGGCAGTGTGAACAATGAGGAGGATGCTAGGAGGCTACAGAGTGACTTGGACAGGTTGGGTGAATGGGCAAATGTATGGCAGATGAAGTACAATGTGGATAAATGTGAGGTTATCCACTTTGGTGGTAAAAATAGAGAGGCGGACTATTACCTGAATGGTGGCAGATTAGGGAAAGGGGACGTGCAACGAGACCTGGGCGTCATGGTACATCAGTCACTGAAGGTGGGAATGCAAGTGCAGCAGGCAGTCAAGAAAGCAAACGGAATGATGGCCTTCATAGCAAGGGGATTTGAGTACAGGAGTAGGGAGGTGATGCTACAGTTGTACAGGGCCTTGGTGAGGCCACACCTGGAGTATTGTGCGCAGTTTTGGTCTCCTAACTTAAGGAAGGACATTCTTGCTATTGAGGGAGTGCAGCGAAGGTTCACTAGATTGATTCCTGGGATGGCCGGACTGACATATCAAGAAAGATTGGGTCAACTGAACTTGTATCCTCTGGAGTTCAGAAGAATGAGGGGGGATCTTATAGAGACATTTAAAATCCTGACTGGTTTAGACAAATTAGATGCAGGCAGAATGTTCCCAATGGTAGGGAAAACTAGAACCAGGGGTCACAGTCTAAGGATTAAGGGGAAGCCATTTAGGACTGAGCTGAGGAGGAACTTCTTCACCCAGAGAGTGGTGAATCTATGGAATTCTCTTCCACAGAAGGTTGTTGAGGCCAGTTCGCTAAATATATTCAAAAGGGAGTTAGATATAACACTCACAACTAAGGGGATCAAGGGGTATGGCGAGAAAGCAGGAATGGGGTACTGAGGTAGCATGTTCAGCCATGAACGCATTGAATGGCGGTGCAGGCTCGAAGGACCGAATGGTCTACTCCTGTACCTATTTTCTATGTTTCTATGTTTCTATGTTTAACAAGGGAAATTAGGGATAGCATAAGATTCAAGGAGAGGGCATATAAATTGACCAGAAAAATCGGTAACCCTGAGGATTGGGAGCAGTTTAGGATTCAACAAAGGAGGACAAAGGGATTAATTAAGAAGGGGAATATAGAATATGAAAGTAAGCTTGCTGGGAACATAAAAACTGACAGTAAGAGCTTTTATAGATATGTGAAGAGAAAAAGATTAGTGAAATCAAGTGTAGGTCCCTTGCAGTGAGAAGCGGGGGAAGTTATAATGGGGAACAAAGAAATGGCAGACCAATTAAATGCATATTTTGGTTCTGTCTTCACAAAGGAGGACACAAATAACCTCCCAGAGATATTGGAGAACATACGGTCTGATGAAAGGGAGGAACTGACAGAAATCAGTTTTTGCAGGGAAATGGTGTTAGGGAAATTGACGGGATTGAAGGCCGATAAATCCCCAGGGCCTGATAATCTACATCCTAGGGTACTTAAGGAAGTGGCCCTAGAAATAATAGATGCATTGCTGATCATCTTCCAACATTCGATGGAATCTGGAACTGTACCCATGGATTGGAGGGTAGCTAATGTTAACCCACTATTCAAAAAGGGTGGTAGAGAGAAAGCGGGGAATTACAGACCAGTAAGCCTGACATCGGTATTGGGGAAAATGCTAGAGTCCATTATAAAGGATGTAATAGCTGAGCACTTGAAAAACAGTGACAGGATCGGACAAAGTCAACATGGATTTACAAAAGGTGCTTGACTAATCTACTGGAATTTTTTGAGGATGTAACTGGGAAAATAGATAAGGGAGAACCAGTAGATGTGGTGTATTTGTACTTTCAAAAGGCTTTCGATAAGGTCCCGCGTAAGAGATTAGCGTGTAAAGTTAAGGCACATGGGATTGGGGGCAAGGTATTGACTTGGATAGAGAACTGGTTGGCGGACAGAAAGCAGAGAGTAGGAATTAATGAGTCTTTTTCCGAGTGGCAAGCAGTGACTAGTGGGGTACCGCAGGGATCGGTCCTTGGACCCCAGCTATTCACAATATACATTAATTATCTAGATAAGGGAACTAAATGTAATATCTCCAAGTTTGCAGATGACACAAAGCTGGGTGGGAGTGTGTGCTGTGAGGAGGATACCGAGAAACTCCAGGATGATTTGGACAGGTTGGATGAGTGGGCAGAAGCGTGGCAGATGCAATATAACGTGGATAAGTGCGAGGTTATCCACTTTGGGGTCAAAAACAGAAAGGCAGACTATTATCTGAATGGCAATAGATTGGGAGAAGGGGAAGTGCAACGAGACCTGGGTGTCCTTGTGCACCAGTCGCTGAAAGTAAGCATGCAGGTGCAGCAGGCGGTGAAGGCGGCAAATGGTATGTTGGCCTTCGTAGCGAAAGGGTTTGAGTATAGGAACAGGGATGTCCTGCTGCAGTTGTACAGGGCCTTGGTGAGACAACACCTTGAGTACTGTGTGCAGTTTTGGTCGCCTTATCTGAGGAAGGATGTTCTTGCCATGGAAGGAGTTCAGCGAAGATTCACAAGGCTGATACCTGGGATGGCAGGAATGACATATGAGGAGAGATTGGGTCGATTGGGCTTATACTCGCTGGAGTATAGAAGAATGAGAGGGGATCTCATCGAAACATATAAAATTCTGACAGGTCTGGACAAACTAGATGCAGGAAGAATGTTCCCGATGGTCGGAGAGTCCAGAACCAGGAGTCATAATTTAAGGATAATGGGTAAGCCATTTAGGACAGAAATGAGGAAGAATTTCTTCACCCAGAGAGTGATGAACCTGTGGAATTCTCTACCACAGAAGGTAGTTGAGGCCAAGTCATTAAATATATTCAAGAATGAGTTAGATATATTTCTTAAAGCTAAAGGTATCAAGGGATATGGGGAGAAGGCAGGTACAGGGTACTGAGTTTGGATGATCAGCCATGATCTCATTGAATGGCGGAGCAGACTCGAGGGGCCGAATGGCCTACTCCTGCTCCTATCGTCTATGTTTCTATGTTTCTAACCTGCTCCCAATCCTCAGGTTTACTGCTTTTTCTGGCCAATTTATATGTCCTCTCCTTGGATCTTATGCTATCCCTAATTTTCCTTGTTAGCCACGGTTGACTCACCTTTTTGTTTTATTCTTATGCCAAACTGGCATGAACAAATTCTGTAGTTCATCCATGCGGTCTTTGAATGTTTGCCATTGCCTATCCACCGTCAACCCTCTGAGTGACATTCCCCAATCAATCCTACCCAACTCGCGCCTCATACCATCGTAGTTTCCTTTATTTAAATTCAGGACCCTAGTCTCTGATTCAACTACTTCACTCTCCATCCTAATGAAGAATTCTATCATATTATGATCGCTCCGACCCAAGGGGCCTCATACAACAAGATTGCTAATTAATCCTTTCTCATTACATAATACCCAGTCTAAGATGGCCTGATCTCTGGTTGGTTCCTCGACATATTGGTCCAGGAAACCATCCCGTAAACACTCCAGGAATTCCTCCTCCACAGTATTGTTACTAATTTGGTTAGCCCAATCTATATGTAGATTAAAGTCACCCATGATGACTGCTGTGCCCTTATTGCACGCTTCTCTAATTTCCCTTTTAATGCCATCCCCAACCTCCGCATTACTGTTTGGAGGTTTGTACATCACTCCCACTAACGGTTTCTGCCGCTTGATATTTCTCAGTTCTACCCATACAGATTCCACATCATCAGAGTTAATATCCTTCCTTACAATTGTGTTAATCCCCTCTTTAACCAGCAATGCTACCCCACCTCCCTTTCTTTTTTGCCTATCTTTCCTGAATATTGAATACCCCTTGATGTTGAGTTCCCAGCCTTGGCCACCCTGGAGCCATGTTTCCATAATCCCAATCAAATCACATTCGTTTACCTCTATTTGCGCAGCTAATTCATCCACCTTATTCCGAATGCTCCTCGCATTAAGACACAAAGCCTTCAGGCTTGTTTTTTTAACGCTCTTAGACCTATTGGAATTATTTACTGTGGCCATGTTTGATTTAAACCGTTGATTTCTCTGACTGCCACTTTTGTTTTTCTCCTTCCTATCTTTTGCTTTTATCCTCGTTTCCCTTTCCTCTGTCTCCCTGCTCAGGTTCCCAACCCCCTGCCATTTTAGTTTAAACCCTCCCCCAGAGCACTAGCAAACACTCCCCCTCGGACATCGGTCTCGGCCCTGCCCAGGTGCAAACCGTCCGGTTTGTACTGGTCCCACCTCCCCCAGAACCAGTTCCAATGTCCCAGGAATTTGAATCCCTCCCCCTTGCACCATTCCTCTAGCCACGTATTCATCTGAAATATCCTTCTATTTCTACTCTGACTAGCACGTGGCACTGGTAGCAATCCTGAGATTACTACCTTTGAGGTCCTATTTTTTAATTTACCTCCTAACTCCCTATATTCATCTTTTAGGACCTCATCCCCTTTTTTACCTATATCGTTGGTACCTATATGCACCACGACAACTGGCTGTTCACCCTCCCCTTCCAAAATGTTCTGCAGCCGCTCTGAGACATCCTTGACCCTTGCACCAGGGAGGCAACACACCACCCTGGAGTCTCATTTGCGGCCGCAGAAACGCCTATCTATTCCCCTTACAATAGAATCCCCTATCACTATAGCTCTACCCCTCTTTTTCCTCCCGTCCTGTGCAGCAGAGCCACCCCTGGTGCCAGGAAGTTGGCTGCTGCTGCCTTCCTCTGATAAGCCATCCCCCCCAACAGTATTCAAAGTGGTATATCTGTTTGAGAGGGGGATGTCCACAGGAGACTCCTGCACTACCTGCCTGCGCCTACTACTCTGCCTGGTGATCACCCATTCTCTTTCTGCCTGTGCAGCCTTTACCTTGCGGTGTGACGAACTGCTTAAACGTGATATCCACGACGTCCTCAGCATCGCGAATGGTCCAGTATGTGTCCAATCGCAGCTCCAGCGCCGCAATGCGGTCTGCCAGTAGCTGCAGCTGGATACACTTCCTGCACACATGGTTGTCAGGGGCACAGGAAGTGTCCCTGAGTTCCCACATAGCACAGGAGGAGCATGCCACGGGGCCGAGCTGTGCTGCCATGACTTACCCTTTAATTAATTCAAATTAAATTAAATCAAATCAATCCCACCAATTACACTACAGTTAAATGATATACTTAAGGGCCCTGGTTTACCAACAGTCCCTGCTACACCACAGAGAGCTTAGAAACTATAAACCACAGAGTTTAAATTTTAAAAGAGAGAAATACTCACCAACCAATCACTTACCTGCTTTCTGGTGACGTCACACTTCGATTACTTTTTACTTCTCTCCCTCCCTCTGAGCTCAGAGATTGGTAAGCCTACCTGGTCTCTGCCGCCTCTTTTAAACCTCGCCACCGCCACCTCGTTTCCCACAGGTCCGCCGCCGCTCTGAGGCCTACCTGGTCTCTGCCGCCTCTTTTAAACCTCGCCGTCGCCGCCTCGTTTCCCGCAGTGTTCCTTTAAATAACTCAGCTGAAATAGACCCATGCGTGACGTCATCATGCCTGCTCGCGTTAATTGGTCGGGAAACCCGGAAGTCAGATGCAAATGTAGTGGCTTCACTAAAAAGCCACTGAAAAGCGCAGCTGAAACTTCCGGGTTCCCCATGCGCTCCACGGCTCCCCAGCTGCCAGCTCGTTGGACAGTGTAAATTCCGGTCAATATGAACAATTCTTATGTCCATCTGCAACAGTTAAAATGGGCGAGTACATTTCTACTGTTTCCAGCTTTTAGATTCAAAGGGTCCAGCTAATTCTTCCCACTTCAAACTACTGGATTAGGTATAAGCACTCTGTATCCTCGTTAAGTAGAAATCAACCATTCCACCACTCGTTCTTAATCATCAGTTAATATTGGAATTGCTAGCATTCGCAGCCTTTGTGTAATGTGTTCTTATTCATTTAATTTATTTATTTGCTCACTTGGCAATTCAAATGTGGCTGGGTGAAAGGTCTTGTCCACCCCTAAAAGCCAAAATGAGCAGAGTGCAAGAGAACTCCATTCTTAGCAGGCTGTAGAAAAGTTACTTACTGGTTCTGTGTCCAAATCATAGAAGCATACTTCACTTAGATTGCTTTTTAAAAAATATTTTAGGCACAATAGAAGAAAGGACCAAAGAAGTATGTCCAGTGTCAGTTATTCTAAGTATGTCATGTTCTTCTGCTAGGGACTGGGTCCCTGTTTGAAGCCAGAGTACCAAACTCTAAATTTTATATATGACTATGAGGCATAGTCCAAGAGTTTAGGATGAGGGGGATTAATCTCTGCCACACTTTTTTCACAAAAGGACAGCCTCACAGTACATGTATTCAGTTCTGCACCCTTCGTAGATACATATTGTATCATGTCCAAGAAAAGGCTTATAATGTTGCCAAAAAGAGTCGTAAGCCTGAGGATTGGGAGGATTTTAGAATTAAGCAAAGGATGACCAAGAAATTGATAAAGAAAGAGAAAAAAGAATGAGAGTAAAACTAGCAAGTGACATAAAAAGATTGTAAAAGCTTCTATAGATACGTAAAAAGGAACAGATTGGCGAAAGTAAACATGGGTCCCTTCGAGACACGAGAAATTATAATGGAGAATAAGGAAATGGCAGAGACATTAAACAAATACTTTGTATCTGTCTTCACAATGGAAGACACCAATAACATTCTGGAAATCGTGGGGAACCAAGGGTCTAGTGAGAATGAGGAACTTAAAGAAATTAGTATTAGTAAAGAAATTGTACTGGAGAAATTAATGGGACTAAAAGTGGACAAATCTCCTGGACCTGATGGCCTACATGGGTTTTAAAAGAGGTAGCTACAGAGATAGTGGATGCATTAGTTTTGATCTTCCAGAATTCCCATGATTCTAGAATGGTCCCTGTGGATTGGAAGGTGGCAAACGTAACCCCACTACTCAAGAAAGGAAGGAGAGAGAAAACAGGGAACTATAGACCAGTTAGCCTGACACCAGTAGTAGGGAAAATGCTAGAATCTATTATTAGGGATGTGGTAACAGGGCACTTAGAGAATCATAATATGATTGGGCAGAGTCAACATGGATTTATGAAAGGGAAATTGTGTTTGATAAATCTGTTGAGTTTTTTGAGGTTATAACTAGCAGGGTAGATAAGGGGGAACTTGTGGATGTAGTGTATTTGGATTTTCAGAAGGCACTTGATAAGGTGCCACACAAAAGGTTATTAAACAAAATTAGCACTCATGGAATTGGGGGAAATATATTAGCAAAGATTGAGGATTGGTTAACGGACAGAAAATAAGGAGAAACGGGTCATTTTCGGGTTGGCATGCTGTAACTGGTGGGGTACCGCAAGGATCAGTGCTTGGGCCTCAGCTATTCACAATCTACATCAATGACTTAGATGAGGAGACCGAGTATAATGTATCCAAGTTTGCTGACAATACAAAGTTAGGTGGGAAAGTAAGTTGTGAGGAGGACACAAAGAGGCTGCAAAGGGATATAGACAGGTTAAGTGAGTGGGCAAGAACATGGCAGATGGAATATAATGTGGAGAAATGTAAAGGTATCCACTTTGGTAGGAAAAATAGAAAAGCAGAATATTTTTTAAATGGCGAGAGACTGGGAAATGTTGGCATTCCTTGTATATGAATCACAGGAAGTTAACATGCAGGTACAGCAAGCAATTAGAAAAACAAATGGTATGTTGGCCTTTATTACAAAGGGGTTGGAGTATAAGAGTAAAGAAGTCTTACTACAAATATATAGGTCCTTGGTGAGACCACACCTGGAGTACTGTGTACAGTTTTGGTCTCCTTACCTGAGGAAGGATATGCTTGCCTTAGAGGGAGTGCAACGAAGTTTCACTAGACTGATTCCTGGGATGAGGGGATTGTCCTATGAGGAGAGATTGAGTAGACTCAGTCTATATTCCCCAGAGTTTAGACGAATGAGAGGTGATCTCATTGAAACATATAAAATTCTTGAAGGGCTTGACAGAGTAGATGCTGGGAGGATGTTTCCCCTGGCTGAGGAGTCCAGAACTAGGGGACACAGTCTCAGAATAATGGTTCGACCATTTAGGACTGAGATGAGGAGAAACTACTTCACTCAGGGAGTTGTGAATCTTTGGAATTCTCTACCCAGAGAACTGTGGATGCTTAGTCGTTGAGTATATTCAAGACAGAGATCGATAGATTTTTGGATACTAAGGGAATCAAGGAATATGGGGTAGTGTGGGAAGGTGGTGTCGATGTAGAAGATCAGGAACTAAAGTGTCCCTTCATACGATTTCCAATTTCTCCTCCCAAATCAAAATCAAACACAAAATTCCTTTTGAGGTTTTCTTCTGACATCTGCTTAAAATTGAACATACAATAGCAGTGAACAACTAAATCACATTGGGAACCCTTTTGTCTCTGTCCTCTGCTTTCCTGTACATAATTTCATTCTTCACTCTTTCTATTTTAATTCCCGATAAGCACTGAGAAACCATTTTATTTATTACTTTCACTATAATTATTAGGTGTGCAAACCCTTACAATATACATTAAAGAGGTGATCACAGCTTTGATGATTAAAATCCTTCCATTCTTAAACAGGTAGCCCTCCATCCATGCATTAACTTTTCCTCTCAGGTTGGTTATTACTTCTGCCTATTTTTCTGCAGTACTAGAAACATCTCCTACCACACACCAAAGGATTTTGGCCATATCCAATTTCAGTGTAAAAGACCTTTCTAAATTGCATGGTTCGATCATTTCCCTAAAAACAATGACACGCTCAAACATTAATTTTGGAACTAGTGCCATTTCAAAGGTAAAATTGTCTGGACCACAGCATGGACTGATTGATTATCTCTACATAGTTGCTAGATCTGGGGTAGATTTTCAACTGGTTGCTGGGAGGTAAAACCAGCGTTGTGGATCAGACACCAATTATAGAAATGCTTGATTTTCATTTCCATTGATTTCAACTCGTCAACTGGACATAAAATACTAGTTTACACCTGGTCGACAACTTGTAATCCTACCCGAATATCTTTCAACCAGATTTCGATGTCATAAATGCATGACACTTCATTATACAGTCATACCGTTAGAACTTCTCTCTTTCCAATAAAGTTTCCACATGAAACTCACTCAATGACTCTTCCTTCTTTCTTCATTATACTGGCCCTGAAAGACTAGCAGTAGCCGAGCATTTAAAAAATGTCATCCAAAGATATTCTCATCATCCAGGAGTTTAATTGCACAGTTTCAATCACGTGGACTAAATCTGAGGCTTTCTGCAGAAGCTGCCTACCAAAATCAAATCCGGTAAGGTTCTCATTCTCTACTTTCTTTCTCAATACCATTGCTACCTTATTAATGTGCCAGTTTCCTGTTTTTTTCCTCAGTTCTTCGGATCCCTTATATGAATGCTCCAAAATACTGGAAGTAACCGACCCTTATGGATCTTCTGAGGAAAGATTATCCCAGTCCCCAGTAGAATTGTTGAGTTTTATATAGCAAGACCCAAAACACGATGAACTTTGACAACCTTCTTAACATTGGAACAAAAAGAGCTGAGCTATAGTAGTGGTCTGGTCTTTCATACTGATTAGGATTTTCTGCATATGCTGCCTTATCAATGCTGGATGATAGTCATGCCAGTAACATGCTGGTGTCCAGCATTGCTAGGTGTTTTAATTTTAAATGGCCCACTCCAGTGAGGTCAATCAATCACATGGAGATTAACGCACTCTTCCAGGAAAAGAAAGAGGTGTAGCAGTCGGCACAGACTCCATGGATTTTTAGATTATGAACATATACCCTTATTAAAAACTGGACAGGCTGTTTGGGGGGGAAGCTGTGGAAAAACACTCAAGCTGAAGGTGGCTGACGTAACCAGGTTGCATTCGTATGGTAACGGCCTGTCCTTGGGAACAATGGCCTGAGAGGCCCACTCCCAAGTCATGAATAATGAGGCTGGCGACTCATTGTTTCTGAAGATGAGCTCGTTAAGTTAAATCGGCTGGGAGATTGAAACGAGATCCAAACCTGAGAGGAGGCCTGGAAACCATTTACCTGAGGCCATGTGTCCATTAAAACCACAGACAGCGGTCTGTGTATTGAAGGGGTATATCAGAGAGCCGTTTTGGATAGCTCTCTCTCTCTGCCCTCCACACAACGGAACGTCAAGAGGAGCTGAGCCTTGCTCTTCCAACCGAGATGGACTTCGACTCAGATTGGGACTCGCATGCCGCAAGGCCGGTACGGAACCAGGTAGCTGCAAGCCACAAGGCCAGTATAGAACCAGGTAGCTGCAAGCAAGATCAAGGGCAATCTAGGTGAGCATTGCCAAGCCTGCACACCCACAAGATCACTTAGCTGTGTATGAGGGGGTGCCTGTATGTTCCTATCAAACCAGAGGGGGTTTAGCGTTGGAAGGGTCCTGTGATAGTTTAGTTCACAGGAGGGTGTTTTTAGGCCGTGGTAAGTCAGCATGGCAGGGGCTTGTTGGACAAGTCAGGGTTGTACTATTTTAAACTGTACTGTTGTGTTCACACCGCTCGTACTGTATGCGAGTGGAGTGGTTTTGTCAACCTTAATAAACACTGTACGGGTGAGCCCGAAAACGCTGTCCGTGTTCCAATCTGTCCTCAGTAATCCCTATCGTCCAGAACTTGTAGTAAGGGGGTTTGCGTGCTCGCTACGGGCGAGGCAAAACCACTTACAATAATTGGTGATTGCGGCAGGGCCTATACGAAATTGGCCACTGCAAAAACCGATTAGAGGTGCTACACCTCTGCCCAGGTGGTGGCCAGCTCCTTTAAGCTGCTGCAGGCACTAGAGTCCTGGGACAACACTGATTTTCCGTCCTGCTCTCCCCATGGTGGCCTTCCAGGAATCATTTACATAAGGCCAACCCCCAAAAATTCGCCAAGGTCAGTGGTAGGACAGATGAACGGGAAGGAGCCGTGCCCCACTACACTTTCAGCGGCATTTCTGCCAGAGCTTAAATTCTAGTCTACTGCCTGGGAATATGCAAGGTGATTTCTCAGAGCTGCTACAGCCCAATCAAATGTAGCAGTGTTGCAAATAGAAAGCTCGGCTCTAGGGAGTGTCCCTGGATTATAAAAGTTTCTCGTCCTTTCAAAATTAAACGCTACCTTTGACGCCAGCTTTAATTGAATTAACCATCAAAAGAATAGTACCTGACCCTGTGACAATAACACCAATCTTGAATTACACTTTACAACGGATTCTCTGTTTAGTAATTATGGAAGAAAGAACCACCTGCTAGCCAATGGTTTACTCACAACCACTGAAGTACCATGGAAAGCGCATGTCTGGTCATTCAAGAGACAGAGGTGTTAACACCTTTAAAACTTCTTGTCCCAGTCACCAAAAGGAAATCGTGTTTTCCTGCAGACTGAGTACTTGTCCTCAATTTCGTAACTGACTGGAGTAAAAGCAACTTCCAAAACTTTAAAAATGAGCAAAGCTGGATCCTTCTGCCTACTCACCTGATCGCTAAACTCATCTCTATTACAGCTCATATTACACAATGTTGTCACTAATAAGACAATAGAACTGAAAACTGCACTGAGGCTAAAGCTCAAATAAAGAACGTGTTTCTAGTTTCCAGCATTATTATATAATATGGTGGTTAGTCTTCTGCTGCAATTTAAAGAAAGAGAAGAAGAATGAAGCATTCATAAAGCACCTTTCATGACATCAGGATGTCCCAAAGCACTTCATAGCCAATGAAGTATTTTTGAAGTGTAGTCATTTGTTTTTTCATTCCTGGAATGTGGGCGTCGCTGGCAAGGCCAGCATTTATTGCCCATCCCAAATTGCCCTTGAGAAGGTGGTGGTGAGCCGCTTTCGTGAACCGCTGCAGTCCTTGTGGTGAAGGTACTCCCACAGTGCTGTTAGGGAGGGAGTGATAGGATTTTGACCCAGCGACGATGAAGGAACGGTGATATATTTCCAAGTCAGGATGGTGTGTAACTTGGAGGGGAACTTGCAGGTGATGGTGTTCCCATGCACCTGCTGCCCTTGTCCTTCTAGGTGGTAGGGGCCGCGGGTTTGGGAAGTGTTGCCGAAGGAGCCTTGGCAAGTTGCTGCAGTGCATCTTGTAGATGGTACACACTGCAGCCAAATTGCGTCAGTGGTGCAGGGAGTGAATGTTTAAGGTGGTGGATGGGGTGCCAATCAAGCGGGCTGCTTTGTCCTGGATGGTGTTGAGCTTATTCAGTGTTGTTGGAGCTGCACTCATCCAAGCAAGTGGAATGTATTCCATCACACTCCTGACTTGTGCCTTGTAGATGGTGGAAATGCTTTGAGGAGTCAGGAGGTGAGACACACGCCGCAGAATACCCAGCCTCTGACCTGCTCTTGTTGCCACAGTATTTATGTGGCTGGTCCAGTTAAGTTTCTGGTCAATGGTGACCCCCAGGATGTTGATGGTGGGGAATTCAGCGATGGTAATGCCGTTGAAGGTTCAAGGGGCGGTGGTTAGACTCTCGCTTGTTGGAGATAGTCATTGCCTGGCACTTAAGTGGCAAGTAACATTCACGTCACACACAGCCCAAGCCTGAATGGTATCCAGGTCTTGCTGCATTCAGGCATGGACTGCTTCATTATCTGAGGAGTTGCGAATGGAACTGAACACTGTGCAATCAGTGAACATCCCCACTTCTGACCTTATGATGGAGAGAAGGTCATCGATGAAGCAGCTGAAGATGGTTGGGCCTAGGACACTGCGCTGAGGAACTCCTGCAGCGATGTTCTGGGGCTGTGATGATTGGCCTCCAACAACCACAACCATCTTCCTTTGTGCTAGGTATGACTCCAGCCAGTGGAGAGTTTTCTGCCTGATTCCCATTGACTTCAGTTTTACTAGGGTTCCTTGATGCCACACTTGGTCAAATGCTGCCTTGATGTCAAGGGCAGTCACTCTCACCTCACCTCTGGAATTCAGCTCTTTTGTCCATGTTTGGACCAAGGCTGTAATGAGTTCTGGAGCAGAGTGGTCTTGGCAGAACCCAAACTGGGCATCAGTGAGCAGATTATTGGTGAGTAAGTGCTGCTTGATAGCACTGTAGATGACACCTTCCATCACTTTGCTGATGATTGAGAGTAGACTGATGGGGCGGTAATTGCCTGGATTGGATTTGTCCTGCTTTTTATGGACAGGACATGCCTGGGCAGTTTTCCATATTGTCGGATAGATGCCAGTGTTGTAGCTGTACTGGAACAGCTTGGCTAGAGGCGTGGCTAGTTCTGGAGCACAAGTCTTTAGCATAACA
Organism: Squalus acanthias; assembly: GCA_030390025.1. NCBI lineage: Eukaryota > Metazoa > Chordata > Chondrichthyes > Squaliformes > Squalidae > Squalus > Squalus acanthias. The sequence goes on from CM059429.1 coordinate 46,960,463, forward strand.
GCCGGGATATTGACGGGGCCATAGCCTTTGCTGTATCCAATGCGTTCAGCCATTTCTTGATATCACGTGGAGTGAATCAAATTGGCTGAAGACTAGCTTCTGTGATGGTGGGGACCTCAGGAGGAGGCTGATATGGGTCATCACTCAGCAATTCTGGCTGAAGCTCGTTGCAAACGCTTCAGCCTTGTGTTTTGCACTCGTGTACTGGGTACGCCTGGTGCTGCTCCTGGCATGCTCTTCTGCACTCCTCATTGAACCAGGGTTGGTCCCCTGGCTTGATGGTAATGGTAGAGTGAGGGATATGCCGGGCCACGAGGTTACAGATTGTGGTGGAATACAATTCTGCTGCTGCTGATGGCCCACAGCGCCTCATAGATGCCCAGTTTTGAGCTGCTAGATCTGTTCTAAATCTATCTCAATTAGCACGGTGATAGTGCAACACAACACGATGGAGGGTGTTCTCAGTGTGAAGACGGGACTTCGTCTCCACAAGGACTGTGCGGTGGTCACTGCTACTAATACTGTCATGGACAGATGCATCTGCGACAGGTCGATTGGTGAGGATGAGGTCAAGTAGGTTTTTCCTTCGTGTTGGTTCTCCCACTACCGGCCACAGGCTCAGTCTGGCAGCTATGTCCTTCAGGACTCAGCCAGCTCAGTCAGTAATGGTGCTACTGAGCCACTCTTGGTGATGGACATTGAAGTCCCCCACCCAGAGTACATTCTGTGCCCTTGCTACCCTCAGTGCTTCTTCCAAGTGGTGTTCAACATGGAGGAGTACTGATTCTTTAGCTGAGGGTGGGCGGTAGGTGGTAATCTGCAGGAGATTTCCTTGCCCATGCTTGACCTGAAGCCACAAGACTTCATGGGGTCCGGAGTCAATGTTGAGGACTCCCAGGGCACTCCCTCCTGACTGTATACCACTGCGCCGCCACCTCTGGTGGGACTGTCCTGCCGGTGGGACAGGCCACTGTAAGGTTCCATAAACAGCAATGAGATAAAAGACCAGATAATCTGTTTGGAAGGATAAAAGTCAAGAAATGATTGAGCAGTTAAAAAGTGTTTTACCTCAGGACATTGCTTAGTTATTATCTGTAGAAGACGGAGAAGATGCTGCTGCTCAGATGGCTCCAGTCGTGACATCAGTTGGACTAGTTCCGTCATGTGGCAGTTAATAGGTTCAGGCTGCTTCTCATACACTGAAGGTAAAACACGCAGCAACATAGAATTCCCTGTGAGCACAGCAAGAAAATAAAGTTGAAGGTTTTGGATTCAACAGTTTGTAAATCATCTGAAAACCATTCCTCAGTGTGCTTAAAGGAATCTGTTATAATTAAACAAAAGGTGATACTACGAAAAGTATGTAAGGTATCACAGCCATATTTAAGGAAACAAGCAACAGTTAATTTAGTTCTTCCTTTACTGAAAATAAATGTTTGAAAATGCTGAATGGGGTAGGAATAATTTACAGCACAACAGGTGACCTCAACGTTATTACAACCTACATACCATTCATAAATTTAAACCATAACATAAGGAAGTTATTAGTGAACTGAACAGTGGGGCAAGCTTTAAAACTATTTAACCTTTTCATGACATGCGGAATACAATTCTGTGTTTGTTATGAGGAATTTTTTTAATGTGTCTGCTATTTGACAGAATTTTACATGGTTCAAAGTAGTCAATTTTGAATTCGGAGAATGATGAACTTGGCAATTTTATCAGCTGATCAAAATGTAACAGTCCATATTAAAATACAAGTCTAACCTTATACAATCAAACAAACATTTTATTTTCCTTGCTAAATCTTTCCTTATCTTCAAAAGCTTCCTAAAAACTTTTTTTTCTGACTGTGCCTTTGGTCTCCAATCCCCTCCCCCCTAAGTTCCTTACTTCGGACTCGGTATGCAACTGCCCCCTCCCCCCTTGTAAAACAGAGAGAGAGATTTCTTTAACATGAGGAGATTTAAATAAATGCAGGTGGTGTACCTCAGCTCAAATAGGTTGCATTCATGGAAAGATTAGTACACAAAACTTTTTTGGGGACTTAAAAAAATCTCTTCTCTTAATTTGGTATCCTTACACTACACAACCTTAACTAGCAGAAAAAAATAGCAAACAATCTCCTCTCAGGACTCAGTCAATTCCACTCTCGGACATTTGTTAGTCCTCACTGTTGAGAAATCTCTGACTGCCACTCAATTCTTCCCTATGATGACACATCAGGGATCAGGCCTTGTGGTGAATCAAACGTGCAAATTCACATGTTGCTATCAATTCATGCAGCACCCAGAAATAGAAAGTACAAACTCAATGACTAATGAAAAAAAAAGATTTTGTTGCTATTTACCTATTTATAGATATTTTAAAACGATGACTATCTGAGATCAACGACTAAACATATTTGAGGAGTTTTTTTTCATTAAACTTTTCAAAGCTACCTAAAAAAAATTGTACCTAACTACTTTCACATGGAAAAACTGTAAAAATCCTAATGAAATGCAGAAATAAATGCCCTTGCATACTTTCACAATCCCTTGGGACTTGCCCTGCTCTGCCTTCCTACACACTCGTCACTTATTACTACCACTTTATATTACAAAAATGTATTCCCCAGTGGTAGATCATTACATCTGGCTTGCAATCCAAGCTTACCCCAGTGCTGGGCCCTTTCTTATGTACACTTACCCACATGTGCCCTTAAACCTCAAGTTTCAAGATTGTGTAATTCAACCTCTTTGTTGCGAAAGCAGAACTCTAGCTCATTGCTGCACGTACTTTTTACCAATGACAAAGTTCTTGCATCATTCCTCACTCACTATTTATTAAGAGGTTTTGGAGGCTTGTAGTCAGTCTCCTTTAGAGATCATACTGAAGGAGCCAAAGCAACAGAACAGTGCCCTCATACTACATACTGAAAAAGAACACAACTCGGAAGAAATGGCTGCATTTGCAATAGTACTATGGATTCTTCTCAACCTGTCCTATATTTTGGCAGAGGATTATGAAGAGATACAATATATTAATGGGATGGAAAATAAAATCTCTGTTTTACCAGGTAAGGTATTTTCATAAGTTAATTTTAGAATTAGATAAACTAATTTTTTTCAATATTGTTTATGATATTATACTTATGTTTTATAATGTTCTCTGCAGTTTTTCAGCATTATCTTTACTGGAGAAACCGGCAGTTTGAAGTTCTATAAGTTTTAATTTATATAACAATAGTATTTCACAAATAAAATTGCTTTAAAGACAAGGAAAGAATTTAACCATAAAGAAGGAAATTTGCACTGATTACTCGTAAAATACGTCACATAGCACACACTCTTAATTCCATTAACTCCTACATGTTTGGCAATTTGCTGCTAATCGCAGGGAAAGACTTATTACATAAAGGCTCGTCAATTTCTTTGACAAAATGTTAATACACTAAATTTATTCTAACATGCAGCATTATTGTGTGATGTGTGCTAAAATAATTTAAAAATGAATTACTATCCAAGTGAATGCAACTACATAGAGTCTGTGCATTTAGATTTGCACAAAATCTAGGCTGACACTCCAGTGCAGTACTGAGGGTGTACTGCACTGTCGGAGATGTCGTCTTTCGGATGAGACATTAAACCGAGGCCCCGTCTGCTCTCAGGTGGACGTAAAAGATCCCATAGCACTATTTCAAAGAAGAGCAGGGGAGTCCAATACTTATCCCTCAACCAACATTACTAAAAAAAAAGATTCTGGTTATTATCACATTGCTGTTTTGTGGGAGCTTGCTGTGTGCAAATTGGCTGTTACATTACCTACATTACAACAGTGAATACACTTCAAAAGTACTTAGTTGGCTGTGAAGCGCTTTGAGATGTCCTGAGGCCATGTAAGGCGCTATATAAATGCAACTCTTTCTTTCTAAAGTTGATTAAAATATAAGCAGATTAATTTTATTTAATATTTATTTAGCTTTTAGGTAAAGCTACAAAGTGATTCTGCTACCAATTAGCAACATTTAAACAAAAAGTTACAGTATCTGATACAGCTATGTATATAGCGATATGAAACCTTCTGTACTTAACTACTGAGTACTCACTTAATCTAAAATTATCTTCCCCAGATGGTTCCTGTAAATGCCAAAAAGAACTCACTAAATGGGATAAGCTATTTGTAATGCTGGAGGATTCCCAAATGAAACAGAACATCCTACAGCAATCCGTTGACGAAGTGTGTAAAGTAGAATTGCAAAGTATACGCTCTGAAATGCTCCAGTTTGTAGCCAACTTTGCAGGCACTTGCACAAATGCCATAGAGAGTGCAACTTTGCGTATCACAGCACAAGTGGACAAGAAATTAGCGTACAAACTGGAAGAAGTCAGCAAAACCCAAGTAGAGAATGAATCGGAACAGAAAAATATACTTCAGCAGCTTCTTTTGGTGAGCCAGGATCTGTCCAACAGACTCAGAAAACTTGAGATGACATGGCAAAAGGCAGTGGATATGAAGGATCAGAGGCTATCTCTTGACATTCAGAAAATAATTCCTATAAATTTGCAAACAACTCTGAATTCCTTGGCAGCTGAACTGCAACAATCTAAAACTGAACTGACAGCATCTCAGAAGTGGTCAGCTAAACACATCTTACCATCAGGTACTCTAGCTCACTATTCTTTTGTGATTTTCTGTATTTCCATCCTCTTAATACCATCCATTATTGAGCCATTGGCAGATTTTAATAGCTGAGAGACTGAAGCAATGAGGTTCAGACCTCTCCCTAGCTTCTAATATCAATGGCATGATGTGGAAAAAACAAAAAATAGCCCTATCCATGCATTAATAAATGCTTCAGAAACACATCTGCATGGTAGAAAACCCCACCTAGTGTGCTGGGTGAGTACTGGAAATTTAAAATAAATTATAAAGAAAAAATTGAAAGACCAAATTTATACCATTAAAGACTGCAATTGGTTTTTTTTGCCAATGTTTTGCACTGCACTTGAAAATTTGAAATAAAACAATCAGAACATTATTTTGAACAGATATACAGAATGAGCAGTTTTTGCAGCTACTGTGTGTGATAGGGAACATTTTTTTTAATGAAATACATAATGCTTGCTACATTTAAGATTTGGAAAAATTTCATAAAAATCAGAATTTGTAATCCTCATGTTAAGAAATGTTTTCTCCCCAAAGTAATTCTTCTTTTGGTGGCAACTCTGCCTTTCATCCTGATAATTTGCTGTATTTTTTCAATAATCACCCACAAGCTCCCCGTAACACCACGAACCAGATCATCCACTCCTGGAGAATAATTTCTTCCAGCTCCCAAACAAATGCATTCTCAAAACTCCCAACTCCCTCAGCCCCTTAACTCATCACAACACCTCTGCTGCTGTTACCTGATTCTTTGCTTCTGATGCCTCATTCACACCAAATCAATCACTATCCCTGGAGCAAGCCTTTGGCTTAGTGGTAGCATTTTCGCCTCTGAGTCAGAAGGTGCAGGGTTCAAACTCCACTCTGGGTTGACGTGGGGGTGTGTCCCCCCTCTCTCTCTCCCCCCATCCTATGGGTTGCAAGAGCACATAAACCCTACCTGTATAGGACTAATCACCCTATTGGCTGGTACAAAGACGGTTATACTCACGGAAGGAGGGTTCACGTTACGGCCGGTCAGTCTGTTAATCAGCCTGTGAATCCTTCCACTACTTCACACTTTTCTCCAACGGAAGTATGTGAAGATATGAAAAGCAAACAGATCCAATTTTAACCCTGCCTGCCTTGTGGGAACAGGGCGGGAAAGTGGAGTTGAGGTTGAAGATCAGCCACGATCTTATTGAACGGCGGAGCAGGCTTGAGGCGCTGGGTGGCCTACTCCTGCTCCTATTTCTTATGCTCACTATAAAGTCTCAACATTAATTTTTCATCTTTTAAATATAATTTCTGAACATTTGTCCTAAAATTTGGTTTTTGGTCTTTCTTAAAAAAAGAATTCAGTCAATCGTTGTACAAAAAAGCCACCCTGTAGAATGGTACATAGACAGACATTGAACGTATATAATATTTTCTTCTATTGTCCCTCAGATTGTGATATGGCACTGATCTTTCCTATGCGCTCAAAGAAGATTTTTGCAAGTGTTCACGCTGGTGACATGACTCTTAGCTCACTTACAGCTTGCATATGGGTAAAAGCCACTGATCTGCTGGAAAAAACCATTGTGTTCTCCTACGGAACAAAGAGAAATCCTTATCAAATTCAGCTTTACTTCAATCAGTCCTCTGCTGTGCTTTCTGTGAGTAGTGACACAAGCAAAATTGTTGCTGAAAATGTAGTCTCCCTCGGTCACTGGGCACACTTCTGTGGAACATGGAGTGCTGAAGATGGAAATACAACACTTTGGGCGAATGGAAAACTTGCCGCTGCTTCTTCAGGAGTGGCTGTTGGCCACAATATCCCAGATGGAGGAATACTGCAACTGGGTCAAGAAAAGAATGGCTGCTGCACTGGAGGCAGCTTTGATAAAAACTTGGCCTTTTCAGGAAAGTTGACTGGGTTCAATATATGGGACAGAGTCATTTCTGAATATGAAATACAAGACTTGGCTAGTAGGAAAGATTCCTGCAGCATTAGAGGGAATGTTGTTGGCTGGAGTGTCACAGAGATCTTGCCACAGGGAGGAGCTGAATTTATTTACTATTAAATACATTTGATTTTTTCCCAAATTAACATGCACAAATAATGGATCTCAAATTGTTATTATATCTATGATGTTTAATCATAAGAAAAAATAATCCTATTTATATTAAAAAGTCCTCTAGATTCAACTCCAGAGTGAACTTTATAGTATAAATCTCTCATAGCATTATGCCTGTACAGAAATTCTCTTCTCTAGTAACAGATTTATACTGGTATTAAGACATACATGCCAGACTGGTACTACATGGATTCCATTTGGTCCATGATTTTTGTTTGCCAGCAACAACAGAAGTCATGTTACCACATTGTCATCCCTGAAGGCTGGGCATCTGGATTTTAAGATCCAATATCTACAACACTGTAAAAATTGTACATCTTGTACTTTTCTCTTTGACTCCTAGAGTGGTCTGACTAGACTAACTTGAGGAACAAGGGCAAATGCAGCTTTAATGTAAATTCAAATGAAAAATATTTCATAGAATCATAGAATGGTTACAGCACGGAAGGCGGCCATTCAGCTCATCGAGCCCGTGCCGATTCTCAGCTAGTCCCACTCCCCTGCCCTTTCCCCGTAGCCCTGCAAATTTTTTTCCTTCAGATACTTATCCAATTCCCTTTTAAAAGATAAGATCGAATCTGCCTCCACCACCCTTTCAGGCAGTTCTTTCCAGATCTTAGCCACTCAAAAACAGTTAATGTTCTTAAATACTATTACTTTTACTTTACTATTTTGATTTAACTGTAATACAAAAAAGTGCATGGTTACTTTTATTTAATGACAAATTACTGATTAGCAAGAAATGTTAAAGGAAGGCACTTAACCTCACCATTCTACAAATGAAAAATGTCATTGCTCAACACATGCTGAAGATGTAAGCAAAATAGTAGCTTTGTAATCTGATTTACGTTGCTTTACGATACTATACGTACAAAGTCTGTATTATACTGTTAAAGTGCTCTAATATCAGTCATCTAATTATTCGATCATAAAGAGTCTAATTTTATAATAAACTGCTGTTAAACAATCTATCGGAATCTGTGTTGTGGAATTTGTGTATTTTTAGTGAAAGCCATGTTGATCACAATGGTTGAAGAACAATTTAATTGGACCATTTGAAAGGGAAACTTCTGTGGTACTATGTAATTTGGAAGTTTGTAAACTCAAGCTGATCAAGCTGGGAGGTGAATGCGATTCGAGAGGAAAAAAAAAATGAACCAGAGTTTAAAACTAAGGTTCATTCAGGGACCACATATCCGCACCATCACTAAGACCACCTATTTCCACCTCTGTAACATCGCCCGACTCCGCCCTGCCTCAGCTCATCTGCTGCTGAAATCCTTGTCTATGCCTTTGTTACCTCTAGACTTGATTATTCCAATGCACTCCTGGCTGGCCTCCCACGTTCTGCCCTCCGTAATCTTGAGGTCATCCAAAACTCGGCTGCCTGTGTCCTAACTCGCACCAAGTCCCTTTCACCCATCACCCCTGTGCTCGCTCACCTACATTAGCTGCCGGCTAAGCAACGCCTCAATTTTAAAATTCTCATCTTGTTTTCAAATCTCTGCATGGCCTTGCCCCATCCTATCTCTGCAATCTCCTCCGGGTCTACAACCCTCGGAGATATCTGCGTTCCTCCAATTCTAGTCTCTTGAGCATCCCCGATTTTAATTGCTCCACCATTGGTGGCCATGCCTTCAGCTGCCAAAGCCCCAGGCTCTGGAATTCCCTCCCTAAACCTCTTTGCCTCTCTACCTCTCTTTGCTCCTTAAAACCCACCTCTTTGACCAAGCATTTAGTCATATACCCTAATATCTCCTATGTGGCTCGCTGTCAAATGTTGTTTGATAACGCTCCTGTGAAGCGCCTTGAGACGTTTTACTACGTTAAAGGTGCTGCATAAATACAAGTGGTTATTGTAAGCTGTGTGGCAGCACATAGAATCATACAGCACAGAAGCATCCCATTCGGCCCATCGTGCTGTGCTGGCTCTTTGAAAGAGCTATCCAATTAGACCCACTCACCTGCTCTTTCCCCATAGCCCAGCAAATTTTTCCTTTTCAAATATTTATCCAATTCCCTTTTAAAAGTTATTATTGAATCTGCTTCCACCACCCTTGCAGACAGTGAATTCCAAATCAGAATAACTTGCTGCATAAAAATGTTTCCGCATGCTGCCTCTGATTCTTTAGCCAATCACCTTAAATCTGTGTCCACCGGAAACTGATCTTGCCACTGGAAACAGTTTCACCTGATTTACTCCATCAAAGCCATTCATGATTTTGAAGACTTCTATCAAATCTCCCCTTTATCCTTCTCTGCTCGAAGGAGAACAACCCCCATTTCTCCAGTAACTCCACGTAACTGAAGTCTTTCACCAGAGTGTGGTGGGGGCCTGGAACTCACTGCCTGAAAGGGTGGGAGAGACAGAAAGTCTCATTGCATTTAGAAAGTACTTGGATATGCACCTGAAATGCCGTAACCTACAGGGCTACGGACCAAAAGCTGGAAAGTGGAATTAGGCTGGATAGGTCTTTTTCGGTCGGCACAGACACGATGGGCCAAATGGCCTCCTTCTGTGCCGTAAATTTCTAGGATTCTATCTCTAGTACCATGCTAGTAAATCTCCTCTGCACACTCTCTAAGGCCTTGACATCCTTCCTAAAGTCTGGTGCCCAGAATTGGCCACAATACTCCAGCTGGGGCCTAACCAGTGTTTTATACAGGTTTCGCATAACTTCCTTGCTTTTGTACTCTCTGCCTCTATTTAGAAAGCCAAGGATCCCGTATGTCTTAACAGCCTTTGCAACTTGTCCTGCCACCTTCAAAGATTTGTGCACTTACACCCCCAGGTCTCTCTGTTACAGCACCCCATTTAAAATTTTACCATTTAGTTTATATTCCCTCTCTTATTCTTCCTATCAAAATGAATCACTTCACACTTCTGTGTTAAATTTCATCTGCCATATGTCTGCCTATTTCACCAGTCTGTCTATGTCCTCGAAGTCTGTTACTATTCTCCTCACTGTTTACTACATTTCCGAGTTTCGTGTCATCTGCGAGCTTTGAAATTATGCCCTGTATCCCCAAGTCCAGGTCATTTATATATAATTGGGCCAGTATTTACTGTCAAAATAACAGTGAAGCGAACGACACTCACCGTTACTTATGCGCAAATCGCACAGCAACTTCAGGCAAGGGCAGATACGTGGTTCAACGTGAAAATCCGGAAGCTTCCCGAAAACAGCATCTCACTGTCTGACTCACCATTCTAATGCATTGAACAGTGTGAAGTTCCTGTATTTGCATGATAGATACAAACTAAACTCTCCACAGAAAGCTAGGGCTTGTCTAGTTCAGTCTAAGTACCCATTTTAACAGCGTGATTAGTCTTAATTACAACCTCTCTGGCACTGAAAATTTACTTTTACAAGCGTGAAGTCTCATTCCTTCAGATTTTAATTGTTGTTGGAGATTTTTTTTTAAATGTAGGTACTTTTTTGTTATTTGTTCTTTCGATCTCTTTTTTTCTCTCTCCTAATCCAATCTTTCTTTCGCTTTATGTTCCTGGTTTGACATTGAATTCACTATTCTAACTTACACTTACTTCCTGGTTCAGACTCTGTGCTTCATTAACAATTCTTCAATCTGATTGGTCATTAGAAATTAGGGATGCCCAAAAATATATATGGTTCTGTGAATGAAACTGTAACACGAATAATAGTGTTTAAATTATTGTATTAGTGCTCGAGACAAGTAAGGGGTTAATGTATAAATTGTGTTTTACTGGAACTGTAAGGTTCATTTTGCTGGAGGCTTGTATTAGACTTTGAGATAAAATGTCTTCAGTTAGTTAGATTAGATGAGGCATAACATTCCACACAGGGGCCCACAGTATGGCCTTGTCAGCTAACAACAGGATAGCTGTCTGTTGTTTGTAAGTTTAGGATTTTGACTCTGTTGTTGTGTCTTTAATTTGGCCAATGAAGGCCCAACCTATGTATCTTCCATTATTACTAATAACCATATTATAATACTAAGGTAGGAATTGGAGTTTGTTTAACAGATCTGCTTGCAAATATAATTAAAAGTTAAATAGTATAAAGGACATAGAATAGAAGGAATTTATGAGAGTTAAGGTACCATCTCAGGATGAAATAGTCTGTTAGATTAAGGGGACATAGTTTGGATAGTGGCTGGTTGAGTAAGACAGCTCTGGCTTGGGCCTCTGATTTAATCACCCAAAGCTGTGCCTGGTACACGCACTGGCTGCACCAGGGGGGACAAGACCGGATGAGATAAGAGACTATTGCTTTGGAAGGAAAGGGCCAGATGAAATAAGGGAAGACAGTCCTCAACATGCTGTAAGGCCATCATTGGTCAAGTACAGAAGCATGTGTAATGGTTGTGAAGACCCCTTGAGGGAGGGTCTTCATCGGTAAGTTTAGACAAAGAACTTGACATGCCATTGGGCACCTTGTTTTTAAGGGGAACTTCGATAGGTTAAATGGTCTTGTCCATTATCCTACCTCAGGCCCACCCCTAAAAAGAGAATAAAAGGAAGAGCTAAAGAACTCTTAGCTCAGACCATGGAGCGAGGGGCTCCCAAGAGTGGAAACGGTGGTCTAACACTCTTCAGAGGGTAGACCAATGCTGACCCTAGTCTAACACTCTTGGGTAGTTCAGAGAAAGAGAGAGAGAGAGACGCATGAGACAAGAAGGAGAATGAATAAGAGTTGTTCGTGCACGCCAGCCGTCTGTCCAATCGGATCCGGTACCAGCTATTTGTCACAGTCGTATGTTTTTGCTGTATAACTAGCGTGTTATATTCCGTCCTAAACTCCAATCAAACCCAATATACCCACCATATTGGTTTGCACTCGATCCTGTTTACCAGAGATACGCAAATCTCTACATGGTTAAGGAGACACACAGTTGCTTGCCCTGTTCACACAGATCCCAGAGCCCCTGTAGCAGGCACTGTGCCATTTTGATCTCCCACTTACAGCAACTTCCTGTGCAAAAGCTCATGTCAATGTAACAGGCAAGGACAAGTCTAATGAACGATGGGTGCCATTCATTCGTCGGCTACAGTAAATTCTGGCCCATTATGTTGAAGTCCAAAGTGCTGCACAGTGGAGTGGATGGATGAAAGTTTATGCCCATGAATTTTAACACACTAAGTTCTCAATTTTAACTGTGCAACTATGGGAAAGCACCAAGTGTAAGCCATAAACCTCTTCACAGGGACATGTGCCAAAACCCGGAAATTGCGATCGGTCAAGAATTCAGATCATCCGCATCCCTGGGAAAAGGGCATCCGCGGGTGGAGAGTTGGGCTATCTGCCCAACTCCTGCCCAGCGAATGCTCCTGAAACTCTTATGCCTGGTAAAAGCAAGCGTAAGGCCTGCTTTTACCAGTGTAAGAGTTTTAAAAAACAGAAAAATAAAATTTTATCAATAATTTATACATTTAAAAACTTGTTAAATAAGGTAAGTTTATTTTTAGCCCCTTTAAAACATGTAAAATTTATTTTTCAAAAATTAAATTTTTGTTTTAAATATTTAATTAAATGCCATCTTAATTAATTTTAAATGTGATTTTTTTTTAATTTATTTGGTGTGTATATGTATTTTTTGGGGTATTCCCATTCATGTTTATGGGGTTTCAGTACATACGGAATTCCCATAAGCATGAATGGGGATCCCCTTCTGTTATTCGTTGGGCCGACCCACATGATCCCCGGGGTGCTCGCGAACCGCCCCTGGGATACGTGGGCCTCTTCCTGTGGGTACCCGGAGAGCCCCAGGACCGCGAGTCTCCATGGATCCCGAGGCGCCAGGTACGTGGACATTGGCAAGTGGAGGAAAAAGAACTGAGAATCCAGTCAGACGAAGGCAGATGAGTCAGCAGGACAGAGCAAGATCATCACTGGATTGAAAGTGTAAATATTTAATGGGGTAGTGTTACCGAGAGTGATTCTCAGTATACAGATATCTTTTCCCAAATGTATGACAAGAACAAACAAATGAGCAAGAACTACAATACTCTTAGCTCTTCCAGTATTACAGTTCTTGCTCTTGCTTGGAAGACAGTGACAGGATCGGACAAAGTCAACATGGATTTACAAAAGGTAAATCGTGCTTGACTAATCTACTGGAATTTTTTGAGGATGTAACTGGTAAAATAGATAAGGGAGAACCAGTGGATGTGGTGTATTTGGACTTTCAGAAGGCTTTTGATAAGGTCCCGCATAAGAGATTAGCGTGTAAAGTTAAGGCACATGGGATTGGGGGCAAGGTATTGACTTGGATAGAGAACTGGTTGGCAGACAGAAAACAAAGAGTTGGAATAAACGGGTCTTTTTCCGAGTGGCAGGCAGTGACTAGTGGGGTACCGCAGGGATCGGTCCTAGGACCCCAGCTATTCACAATATATATTAATGATCTAGACGAGGGAATTGGATGTAATATCTCCAAGTTTGCAGACGACACAAAGCTGGGTGGGAGTGTGTGCCGTGAGGAGGATGCCGAGAAACTCCAGTATGATTTGGACAGGTTGGGGGATTGGGCAGAAGCATGGCAGATGCAATATAATGTGGATAAATGCGAGGTTATCCACTTTGGTGTCAAAAACAGGAAGGCAGGTTATTATCTGAATGGCAATAGATTGGGAGAAGGGGAAGTACAACGAGACCTGGGTGTCCTTGTGCACCAGTCGCTGAAGGTAAGCATGCAGGTGCAGCAGGCGGTTAAGAAGGCAAATGGTATGTTGGCCTTCGTAGCGAAAGGGTTCGAGTACAGGAACAAGGATGTCTTGCTGCAGTTGTACAGGGCCTTGGTGAGACCACACCTTGAGTATTGTGTGCTGTTTTGGTCACCTTATCTGAGGAAGGAGGTTCTTGCCATGGAGGGAGTGCAGCGAAGATTCACCAGGCTGATACCTGGGATGGCAGGAATGACATATGAGGAGAGATTGGGTCGATTGGGCTTATACTCGCTGGAGTTTAGAAGGAGGAGAGGGGATCTCATTGAAACTTATAAAATTCTAAAAAGGACTAGACAGACTAGATGCAGGAAGGATGTTGCCGATGGCCGGGGAGTCCAGAACCAGGGGTCACAGTCTAAGGATAAGTGGTAAGCCATTTAGGACTGAGATGAGGAGGAATTTCTTCACCCAGAGAGTGGTGAACCTGTGGAATTCTCTACCACAGAAGGCAGTAGAGGCCAATTCATTAAATATATTCAAGAAGGAGTTAGATATATTTCTTAAAGCTAAAGGGATCAAGGGATATGGAGAGAAGGCAGGGACAGGGTACTGAATTTGGATGATCAGCCATGATCTCATGGAATGGCCTACTCCTGCTCCTATCTTCTGTGTGTTTGTCTCAGAGATCATATGACATTCAGGAATGCTAATTATTGTTTTTTTCTTCTACAGAACCAAAAGTCACTCCTACCTGACAAAGTCCTCAGATTTTACCACTCTTGGTGTTGAATTACCATAATCACCTTTCAGGAAACACAAAGGGAAAAAAATATCTTTCTAGCTTAACTTGGCTTTTTATCACCTCATTATTCTTCACAACTTTCCAATCTGCTGATAAAGTTCCAGGGTTTTTCTTTTACCTAGTCATTCAAAAATGTTGACTGCCTCCACTGAAGCAATACATCTGTCATATCCCTAACTGGCTGCATTTACTTTTCAAGTTGGCAGACACCATCCTTTAAAAGCAACTTATTGTGATCCCTGAACTGCTGATCTACATCAAAATTTAGTTTTGCCAACTGTGAACCTAAGCAATACATTAACTTTGCTGACTGCTAATTAATGTATTGCATTCAATGCTGCTGATCACTGTATTGCTTGAACTCTAGTTTTTGTCTTAAATTAATGCAGTTCCTTTTAGGCTGATTGCCAATTTATATTAGCTACCATTCATTGAATCAGCTGGAGCATCACATAGTTCATTTCAGGTTATGGGACATATCATAGGCTATTGCAAATGCAGAAACAGCAAGTAGTATTAGCGTGTCAATTATTGCTTTACACTTTTCTTAAAAAACAGAACCTATTTTTACGTGTGTCACTTAAAAAAAAAGAGTTTGATAGGGCAGATTCAGTGTTCTGACAAAATGGAATCAGATCATTGCTCTCCCATGAATCACTGTGCAACTGGAAAGGGGAAATGAGGACCCTGAATTCAGAGGTCAGTTGATTATAATAATTTGAATGTGCTCTCTGCATATTTTCCGTAAGCATCATTAATGGAAGGGGGTGAGAAATCCTGAGCAGCAGCAATTCTTGCAGGACTACTGCTTCATTTCAACACAGTTGTTTGCTTTGGATGCACTGAAGAACAGCTATGCAAAATTGACGAGGGAATACGAGCAGAACGGTGTCCTTTGATGATGACAGTTTGAAAGTTCTGCTGGAAGAGGTGCAGCAGAGGAGGGCAGCCATATCTGGGGAGAAGGGGAGCCATGAACTGCACCATAATTTGCAGGAAGAATGACAGAAGGTGGTTAATAAAGTGAATATTGTCTTCCATGCCCATAGTTCACAGGAGGAAATAAGTAGAAAATTCTACGGCCTGAGGAAATGTACCAAAGTAAAGCGGCCCACATATTAATGCTCAAATTAAGTCTATGCCCTTATTATCAATGCCACAAATAGTGTGCGCCCCAAACATCATGACATCTGAAGGATGGAAATCACTGACACAGCCTCGATAATCTTTCACATCTGCACTTCATGCCCACAATGTTTCAGGTTGAACTTTGTAGCTTGCACTTAACAATGCTCTTCTCTCACAAAAATTGTTGTATGTTGTGGCACCACGTGAATATTGCCATCTGAAATGAATTTCGTGATGCTGAAGTCATCCATCCACCCAAGACCAATGTAGGTTGGGCACTGGGGTACCAGATTCTTGCAACTGACAACTGGTGCCATTTTGCCACATTAGCCAATCTTCCTTCCTCTGATGCACAAAGCAAGTGAATAGAAGGCAACAGCACAAGAAGCCACAACACTTTTACTAGGTTGCAGGCTTTCTGAAAGTACAGGGCCTCACTAAAGGTACATTGAGTCAAGCCACAGGAGATTCACTTGTAAATTATTAAAAATCTTACATACTCTATATAAACTTCAGAAAGCATATTAAGAGAAAGAGACAGACATATGAATACATATGTGCCAGATTTAAATTTAATGCTGGCCAGCCGGGATTCCCAGGGATTGGGAAACCCAGCAGATAAAGGGAGGCAGGATCAGCCGGATTAAGCAGGTGTGCTTTTTATAGCACTGCTTGTGAGCCAGGAAGAGGCGTGCTCCCTGGCCTCTCAAGCAAATCTTCTGCTGTGATCAGCTGACTGCCCCCCTCCAAACCACTCAAAGCTTTATGCCCCCCAATCTTTCCCTCCCTCCCAATTGCTGGACTGACCTTCCCCTTTATGTTCCACGAACTTTGTCGACCCCCCCATACCCCGCAAACTATGCTGACCACCAGCCCCCCACCATCTTTGCCGATTGCTGGGGACCATCCCCAATGGTCCATGGGTGAGGCCTTCTACTGCAGGCTTTCCCGCCCAGCAGCTGGCCTTCCTGTCAATCGGTCAGGCTGCCGGACGGGAACTGAAATTTAAAAAAAAATGATAACGAGGTCCTGCCGTTAAATTTGTCAGGACCTCCAGGTCCCCAGAATTTCTGGAAACCCCCCCCCCCCCCCTGCCCACACACTCCCCCACTGTCTCCCTGTAAATATTGGGGCCATTGCATGCCATATTTGTATCCTCATCTTCAAAACTAAGGGTTAAAACCTAAATGCATAGGTGATTGAATATATATATGCAGAAAAAAAATAGAAGCCACTCATTTCTGGTCTTCACAGAATAATGGACTTGTCATGGAATTTAGTCAAAGCATTAATAAACATCTCAGAATGCCAATTAATAAAAAAAGGAATTTGACTTGTTCAGTAGTGAGACAAACCACATGGGGTAGATTTTTGTCCTCACCACTTGGTGGTAATGTGGCAGAGCAGATCACCCACCTTTTGTAAACTTTGCGTTCAGATATCATGAAAAATGGAATGGTTTTCGATTGAACGTTAAAAATAAAGGTGAAATTACATTGAATAAATAAAAAGAAAACCTTTTGTAATGTCATCATGGGAAAATAATACTTGTATGATTTACAGAAGAGGAACTCTAAAGTTAATTTATACTGGAATTAAAAGCCTTGTATAGATTATTGTACAGAAAAGAATACACACGGGAATGAATACAAAGCAGTAATTTAATCAAATGGTTCGGATGACAAACTCCCAGGTATGAAACTTAATCAGTTCATAGATATAATTTGAGACTAAAATTCTGTCTTGAAATCACTCCCAGGTGGTAAAATTGGTCTTCAGCAGTAGTGCAAAGGGCAATAGCGAATCAGCAATCCGTTTCACACCCTACCCGATTTTCTTTTCCATCAAAGACAATGGAAAATCGAGTGAGGTATAAAAGGGGCTGCCATTTTTCATTACCAGCCAAGTGCACTTGCACCCCCAAGATGTTTCAATCAAACATAGAGTTTATTTTATGGGATCATCTTGTTGCCATGGAACATTTTCTTGGCACTGACAGCTTTTCGTTGTTACACAATTGCTGGCCTACTTCTTGACTATGTTGGTGATGATCACATGGAACAACTAAAATGTTTGCATCAGTCAAACAAGTCTAAATCAAACTATTATTTTCAGTAGATTACCAAGAAATTCTATTGCCTGCACAATGTAAACTTGGGATAATCCCGTGCTATAGGTTGCAAAGCACCCTTCCTTCCTCAGGAGAGAATATGAAGATGGGTAGTGTGGGAAATGATTCAGATGCAATAAAGAAATTAAAAATACATTGCTGAAACCGGAACAGAAGGCACTCTCTATTCAGCTTGTGGTAGACTTGACCTGAGCACTTGATGTGACAGAGCCAAATGTAGAAACTGATCCATTCCACAACACCATACATGCCAATCTAGAAAGCTGATGTCAGCTACAAAAAAGCTGAAACTCAAGAACGGCCCTGACCTATAAAAACAAGCAGTTACATGGGCTTTGTAACTTAAGTGGTAGGTATACACAACATTCCTTCACTTGTATCAGAGCTAAAAGAAACATAAGAATGTGAAAACCTGAAGCGGAAATCATAATGTTCAAAACACAAAATTGGTAATGCATTTCCAGGGGATTATTTTATGCGCTTTTATACTTTTAAATTAAAAGATCTTTAAAATTACAAAAAGGAAAAAATAAAGTGACATTTGGATTTTCAACAGGCCAACCAGACCATCATTTATCCAAATGTTCTCTCAATGATCCCTCTCCCACATCCAATTCACAAAGGCACTCTAGTCTGTGGAGCCAGATTCAAAACACACTGTAGCCCATCCTGCTCCCCACTCTTTCACAGAGACACTGTTCGTGACCTCTCAGTTCACACAAAGGCTCTTTGGTCTCTCCCTTGTCAATGTAACCCGGCACTCTCCTCCCCTTCAACTTAATTTAGTTGGTACTCTTCTTACACTTCCTCCATTGAGGCTAGTATTCTTGCCCACCCCCACCTTAGAGTTCATGCTGACACTCTTTGTACATGGTGGCACTCTCTCTTCCCACTCTCTGTTTCTGCTGGCACTATACTTCCTCCCCTCCTGAAAGTACTGCTCCCAGCTTCTGCCCCTTTCCCTCTCTCCTTCATTGCTGTACATTTCCCCTTTCCCTCTATTGCCAACCAAAACGTCTCCTTCATTACCATCCACTCACCCTTTTCACTACCACTCACTTCCCCCTTTTTCATTATTATGCACTTCCCTCTCTCTGCCATCCATTCTGCCCCCACCCATCACCATCAATTTTGCTCACTCCCTTCCCCTTGCCATCTACTTTTCCCTTTCCCCCTCAGTTTGCCACCAATTTGCCAACACCCCTCTCCTTGCTATCTATTTGTCTTCTTTTGCCATCAATTTTGCTGTGTCGCCTATCCTTAACGTCCATTTGTCCCCCTCCTCTTGACATCCACTCCCTGCCTTGCCATCTAATCTCATCCTATCCCAGTTCAGTAGCTAACGTAACAGACAGGCCCTGCTCCTCCTCTCAGTGTCCTTCCAGCTCTAATGGCCTGGATTATAGCCTCGGTATATTTTATGTGGAAATGATCATGAGAATGGGAAAAACTCGCGTAAAGTACACAGAGGCTTCACTCCTAGCCATTAGCTCTGGGAGCTTGCCGAGAGGACCAACAGGCTTGTTTGGGGCATTAGCTAGTCATACTCAGGAGAAGTGTGACATGGGAGGTGGGGGCTCAGTGCCTATTTGAATAGACCCGAAAACACTGATTCTGATGTGAAATGTTGATGATTGGGACTTATGTACTGGAACATCACTAAGAGCAGCACAAAAATAATTCACCTAAAAAAATTAACAGAATATTTACTCAATTAGTGTCTGTCAGCTTTTATAAAATCAAATTACTGCAGCATTTAATTTTTACATGCAACGCGCCTCATGTTTTCAACTTTAATTTTCCCGAGCTCTAAGTGATTTGTCCCACAAGCCAAGCTCACAGCTCACCAACCTGCCTCAGCAAATAATCCTTTTTCAGTTCATCTGATCACAGCTTCCTGCTGCCACAGTCCAATGCACAATACAATTTTGAAGCTGAAAATATTTGACCTAACTCCCAGACAAAGAACTGGGGTAGAATGCTGCATGGAAGAGAGCGATAGAAAGCAAGTAACGAAAGATACCAAAAAATAAATTAATTTCGGGGATAAAACACATGGAAGTAGCGAAGTGAAGTAGAAGCAAGGGTGAACGACGTGTTACACTACTGAAGACTCAAGGTAAAAAAGAGAATCGCCACAAATAAACCATAATTGGTGTCAATTTTATAGCATTAATTATAGGGTATATAAATATGAGTAATCAGAACTGCTTATCCAGTGTTTCACCTATGATTGCTTCAATCACTTGCAAAGGGGCATAGATAAAATTATACTGGTTGCCTAGGTTACAGAACACATTCTAGTTGCAAGTAGGGTTTCCAGACATCGTTAAGCACTGAGGATTTCTGGCACCACTCAAATTACTGATTCCTCTGAAAGGATCTAATAATTATTCATAAACTTGTTCTCAAGACTGACTCATTTGTGTATATGATGCAAATCTATTAGAGATGTTATATGATACAAATCACACTGGGCCGGATTTTGTTGTAGAAATAATGCTGAGGCTAACAGCATTCACCATTATTTACGTGAAATCAGACAGCAACTTCCGGCGACCACACAACACAGAAATCAGGATGTTGCTGTCCGAGATGCCCTGCTCCTCCAAAAACTGTGCGATAATAGTATCTCACTGAGAGACTCGCCATTCAAATACATTGAACAGTGTGAAGTTGCTGTACTTACCTCATAGATAGGGACGAAACTCGCCAGCAAAAGTTAGGGCTTGTCCATTCCAGTTTAAGAACCCTTTTAACAGTGTGATAAGTCTTAGTTTCTGCCAAACAACCTCTCTGGCACTGAAAATTTAATTTTACAAGTGTGGAGTCTCATTCCTTCAGATTGTAATTATTGTTGGAGATTGAAAAAAATAAAAAATGTTTTTCTTCTGTCACTTTTATCTCTCTCTCTCTTAAATCTTTCTTTCCCTCTATTTTGCTTTCTGCACTTGATTTGACATTGAATTCAATATTCTAACTGACACTTCCTGGTTCAGACTGCGTTGCTCATTAACGATTCTTCAATCAGGTTGGTTAAGGAGCTATACAGTTGCTTGCCTTGTTCACAGAGGTCCCAGATGCCCTGTAGAGAGCGCAGCACTTTTTCAATAGTTGGCTGACAGGAACTTCCAGTGCAAAAGTCCATAGAAAGTCTATGGGCAAGTGCAAGTGAAATGAACAACTAGCACTGTTAGTTCACCACTGAAGCAAAATCCAGCCCATTGGCTTAATAGATATGAATAGCTTAGGACCAAATTCTTTCAAGCTTTGTTAGAGCATAGGACACAACAGACAGTTCAACACTGTTCTTTACTGAATGCAATTTTCTATAACTACTATACCTCTGCAGTACTAAACTTAATCCAAAGTGTAGAGATTCACGTATCTCTGGTAAACAGGATCGAGTGCAAACCAATATGGTGGGCATATTGTGTTTAATCAGAGTTTAGGACGGAATATAACACACTAGTAATACAGCAAAACATACGACCATGACAAGCAGCCGATCGGACAGACGGCTGGCATGCGCGAACAGTTCTCTGGCTTGCGTCCTCTCTTCCTATCATCTAGAACCTCCAAGTTGGTGAGCATGAGATCACTCTCGAAAGAGCGCTTGATGAGCCCAACTTTTGTTTAGCTCTCCCCTCCACCATCTGTGTGGGCAAGCACTTAGGGTGTTACTTTTGTTCTTTTTTTAGGGGTGGGCCTGAGGCCAAATTATTGACAAGACCATTTAACCTATAGAGGTTCCCCTAAAAACTCAGTACCCAATGGAGCGTCGAGTTCTTTGTTTCAATTCTTGGATGAAAGCCCTCCCTCAAAAGGGGTCTCATGATCTCAGCCAATTTATCTTTCTTGTTTTTACATTTTGAAGGTTCCTCCATTGGAATTCGTCCCATCTCCCTGGTCCCTATCCTCCCTGGTACAATTGGTACTAGGCCTGGCCTTGTACCCTTTCAATCATGAGGCCCAAGCAGAGCTGTCCCACTTCAGCCGGTCATTATCTCACTTTCATCTAGCAAACCACTCCATCCTGAGACGGATACCTTAACTCCCCTAAATTCCTTTTATTCTATGTCTTTCTATACTAATTAACTTTTAATTATCTTCACAAGTAGTTCTGCTAAACAAACTCCAAATTCTACCTGTAGAGATTATAATATGGTTATTAGTAATAATGGAAGAAACATCGGTTGGGTCTTCATTGGTTAAATTAAAGATACATAAACAAAGTCAAAACCCTAACTTACAAACAACAGATGTAACAGGCAAGGCCATCCTGTGGGCCCCTGTGTGGAATGTTTATGCCTCATCTAATCTAACTAACTGAAGACATTTTGTCTCAAATTCTAATATGAGCTTTCAGGAAAATGAAACTTATACATTAACCCCTTACTTGTCTCCAGCAGAAACATACAAACATTTAAACACAGTATTATTTGCGCAGCCATATACATTTTTAGGCACCCCTAGTTTCTAACAAAAGATGCTGAGAAATGTCGAATGCATAGTTTAAGGATAAGTAAAAGAATAACTTTCATTTAAATCACATCTTTCACATTCCCAGGATGTCCCAAAGTGCTCTTGGCTAATGAATTACTTTTGAAATCTAGGCACTGCTGTTATATAGGCAAACACAGCAGCCAGCTTGCTACGGTCCCACAAACAGCTAGGAGATAAATAACTAGTTAATCTGTTTGGGTGGTGTTGGTTGAGGAATAAATGTTGTCTAGAACACCGAGAACTCCCTTGCTCTTCTTCAAATAGTGCCATAGGGTCTTTTATGCCCACCTGGGCAGGCAGAATAGGCCTCAGTTTAACGCCTCATCCGAAAGCCGACACTTCCAATTATACAGCACTCCCTCAGTATTGCATAAGTGTCAGTCTAGATTATATGCTCAAATCCTGAAGTGGAGCTTGAGCTGTGACGCAGAGGACATTCTAGTAACACACATTATTTTATCTTACCTTGAAGTATACTGTTTACGATCGTTGCTGTGTGCTTTGCAAGGATTTCTGGTTTGCCAATAGCTGCAAGTGATAGGTAGCTAGACATGTTCCGGGAGATTTCTTTGTTGCCCATCTGCAGGAACTTTACTGCTACTGGAACAGCAAGAGCCATGACAGCTGGATTACTGTAATTCTGCTAAAACAAACAAAATAACTGTGAGTGGGAAATGGTACAATGATTACAATTTAAATATTTTTACAGGTTACAAAACAAGGAGCACATACTTAGTAAATGTCTCATGAAACAGTATAAATTGGAATTTGGGAACCAGATAGCATCTACATTTTCATAAAATGGCGCACTTGGTTATATTGCATCGTGTCTGTTAGGTTGAACAATTCAAAACAATCATTTTGGATTACCTCAAACCAATTTATTCATAAATACTAAATTGTGTGGACTAAACAGAGTTTTCATACAGTTAGGAAGGGCAACAATTAGTTTCTTACAATAGGAATGCAAGCTAAAAAAAACTCTGAAATATTAAACATTTTTATGACATCCTCTTCAATACGAGCTTCAAGAATTACTCTGAAGCTTGCAGAAGCTTCAGTAAAGAACAGTGTTGAACTGTCTATGTTGTATCCTATGTTCTAACAAAGCTTGCAAAAAGAATAAAGTTCTATAAAGTATGTGGTATTAATAAATTTTAAAAGATCACGACAATTTCTTCAGATTTTCTCGGGGGCAGAGAATCTAGCAGAAATTGTTTAAAGCAACAGCTACATTTTGATTTTTTGAAACAAAAACAATATTGACAATGATCATTTTCTGTGGCATTCATTTTTTCTGAGCCGAGTATGATCATTTCTTTTTTAATTGGCTAGTTTGCTCATTACTAAAAAAAAGAGACACTTATTTTGTTTGTGTTTCAGATTTACAGTATCAGCAGCATTTTTATTTTTACTTGCATTGTTCAATTAACTGACTTGTCTCTCTCAGATAATGGCAGCATTATTTTGCCATGATTTCGGTTTGTCTCTTTCCCTGTTCACCTTCATGTTCTGTTTTTGATTACGTACTTGCCATGAGCCACATCGCTCTTCTCAGCATGCAGTCTCCAGCTCATTCCACATGGATTCCAACTCAAATTTCACCTTTCCTGTTTCAGATCTATCCAAGATCACTGATATTTCCTCTAAACTACTACTCTCATCGCTTCATGTAGTTCACCCTCTCTACCATGTGCCGCTGAATGCATACTCACAACCTTTCTTAGCAGCACGGACTCATTTTATTTCAGAGCTGCCTGGTCCTCAGTTCCATGTCATTCTTTATCTCATTTTTAACAAAAAACCTTTCTTTCCTCCTTTCAAATAGCAAGGACCAGAAACTCAATTCTTGTGCGCCAGCCTACCTGCCAATCGCTCTACCCCTTCATTTTCTTCTGACCCCATTTTTCATTTTAACTTACACCTTACCAGATTTTCACTATTCTCTCTGACCTCCACCTCGCTGACCCCCAATGATTTGTCCTCAGCACGGGAGACATCTTCATTCTTACATACTCCTATGAATTCTGAGCCCTTCCTTGGTCACCTTCACCTCTATGCATTCTTTTTCAACCATAACCCCACTACCAAACATCAACCAATTATTTCCGACACTATTATTGATCGCACCTCTTCTAGTGATCTTTCCTCCACTGCCTCAAACCTTAGTTCTTCAATCCTGTGCAGCCTGTTTCTAACTTCGCAAATAGATAGGACTGCTGCAGCTTGCCCCGTCTGACTGAACTTAATGTCCTCTTGATGCGCTTCTTTCCCCCTTGTCAGTGTCTACCTATCTACATCTATGACTCCACTGATGTCCTCTTTCACTTTAACTATGTCAGATTCTCTAGCCCCAATCATCATCTTTTCACCATGGATGTACAGTCCCTCTATACAACCATCTCTCACCAGGGTCTGTGGGTCATCCAATTCTTCCTTGAACAGTGGCTCAACCAGTCTCCATCTATCGCCACCTTCCCCCACCTGACTTGTTCTCACCTTGAACAACTTCTCTTTGAACTCCACTCATTTCCTCCAAATAAAAGGTTATGGGAACCCAGATGGGTGGCAGCTCCAACAAGCGAGAGTCTAACCACCGCCACTTGACATTCAATGGCATTACCATTGTCGAATCCCCCACCATCAACATCCTGGGGGGTCACCATTGACCAGAAACTTAACTGGACCAGCCACATAAATACTGTGGCAACAAGAGCAGGTCAGAGGCTAGGTATTCTGTGGTGAGTGTCTCACCTCCTGACTCCCCAAAGCCTTTCCACCATCTACAAGACACAAGTCAGGAGTATGATGGAATACTCTCCACTTGCCTGGATGAGTGCAGCTCCAACAACACTCAAGAAGCTCGACATCATCCAGGATAAAGCAGCCTGCTTGATTGGCACCCCATCCACCACCTTAAACATTCACTCCCTCTATCACTGGCGTACCGTGGCTGCAGTGTGTACCATCTACAAGAAGCACTGCAACAACTTGCCAAGGCCCCTTCAGCAGCACGTACCAAACCCGTGACCTCTACCACCTAGAAGGACAAGGGCAACAGGCGCATGGGAACACCACCACCTCCAAGTTCCCCTCCAAGTCACACACCATCCTGACTTGGAAATATATCGCCGTTCCTTCATCGTCGCTGGGTCAAAATCCTGGAACTCCCTACCTAACAGCACTGTGGGAGTACCTTCACCGCACGGACTGCAGCTGTTCAAGAAGGCGACTCACCACCACCTTCTCAAGGGCAATTAGAGATGGGCAATAAATGCTGGCCAGATCCCATGAATGAATAAAAAAAAAGCTATGCTTGTCTTTATGCAGAATATATTGAACACTCTTTGTTCCAGTCCTACTCAGGCCCCCTACCGGACGTTTTTTTTCTACTACATTGAGAATTGTTTTGCTCAACATGTCATTAACTGTGCAATCAATTTCCACCCATCTCTCACCTTCATTATCTCGGACTCCTTTCTTCCCTTTTCTATATCTGGTGAAGCATTTTCCACAGGCATTTATTACAAAGCCACTGACTCTCTCAACCACCTGAAATATGCTCCTTCCTCCACCCACCCCAAAAATCGATCCCCAGTTTCTCGGTCTGTCGCATCTAAGATAACAAATCAACTCTTGTCAGGAAGCTCTTCTTTACAGTGAAGAATGATGAATGCCTGGGATTGACTTTCAAGAAAGTAGTTCAAATCTATAGTGGGCTTGAACCCACAACCTTCGGATGCAGATGCTAGAATGTAACCAACTGAGGCAAGATGACACCTGGATCAGAAAGATTATAAAAGGATACAGAGAGCAAGGTTTAGGGTGGGTGGCTCTAGTTAAAGAGCTAGCACCAGAACAGCCTCCTCCTGTACTATAAATTTGAAGTCAAAAATCCAGGTTTTGAATACCCCTTCTCAGTCAAGCTTCAGATATTGATAAGAAACTGTGCTCTTGCTCAATGATTTTATACAACAGATTGTCCTACTTGGGGAAGCGGCGGCTTCTGAAAAGCTGCTGGAACAAGCACTTGCTATTTTATTTAAATGTATTTTTGGACAGATTAAGCCAAAAAATGCCTTTTCTAGACTCTCAACTTTCACAAGTTCTATTCCTCACCCTTCTATATTCAAGATTGGGGTGGACAAAAGTGAGAAGTCGCACAACACCAGGTTATAGTCCGACAGCTTTATTTGAAATCACAAGCTTCAGAGCGCTGCTCCTTCGTCAGGTGAAGTGAAGAAATACATATGGGCACAGCATAAATAGTCAGAGAGAATGCCAGATGACTACAGTTAATCTTTCTAACTGCCCTTTATCACACCTCGGCAGAGAGATAATCACGGCAATCAAAGGTGTGGATGGTGTCCAACCAGGTCAGTCAGGAAGACATTACTTCAAAGACGATAGCAAAATACAACAAAGACAATGAGGTGGGGTCACAATGGGTCAAATGTGGCAGCTGCTGGAGTCTGTATGGAAAACAAATTTTTTTTTAAACTTTTTTTGCTGGAAATTACAGCAGGCCGCATCTGTGTAGAGAGAACAAGCCAGCGACGACTCGAGTCTGGATGACTCTACGTCAGGTGGGGTTACATGTAGCGTGACATGAACCCAAGATCCCGGTTGAGGCCGTCCTCATGGGTGCGGAACTTGGCTATCAGTTTCTGCTCGATGATTTTGCGTTGTCGTGTGTCTCGAAGGCCGCCTTGGAGAACGCTTACCCGAAGATCGGAGGCTGAATGTCCTTGACTGCTGAAGTGTTCCCCGACTGGGATGGAACACTCCTGCCTGGCGATTGTTGCGCGGTGTCCGTTCATACGCTGTCGCAGTGTCTGCATGGTCTCGTCGATGTACCATGCTCCGGGGCATCCTTTCCTGCAACGTATGAGGTAGACGTCTACCTCATACGTTGCAGGAAAGGATGCCCCGGAGCATGGTACATCGGCGAGACCATGCAGACACTGCGACAGCGTATGAACGGACACCGTGCAACAATCGCCAGGCAGGAGTGTTTCCTCCCAGTCGGGGAACACTTCAGCAGTCAAGGACATTCAGCCTCCGATCTTCGGGTAAGCGTTCTCCAAGGCGGCCTTCGAGACACACGACAACGCAAAATCATCGAGCAGAAACTGATAGCCAAGTTCCGCACCCATGAGGACGGCCTCAACCGGGATCTTGGGTTCATGTCACGCTACATGTAACCCCACCTAACGTAGAGTCATGCAGACTCGAGTCGTCGCTGGCTTGTTCACAGATGTGGCCTGCTGTAATTTCCAGCAAAAAAAATAAATTTTTGTTTTCCATACAGACTCCAGCAGCTGCCACATTTGACCCACTGTGACTCCACCTCATTGTCTTTGTTGTATTTTGCTATCATCTTTGATGTAATGTCTTCCTGACTGACCTGGTTGGACACCATCCACACCTTTGATTGCCGTGATTATCTCTCTGCTGAGGTGTGATAAAAGGCAGTTAGAAAGATTAACTGTAGTCATCTGGCATTGTTCTCTGACTATTTATGCTGTGCCCATATGTATTTCTTCACTTCACCTGACGAAGGAGCAGCGCTCCGAAAGCTTGTGATTTCAAATAAAGCTGTTGGACTATAACCTGGTGTTGTGCGACTTCTCACTTCTATATTCAATACAGTTGTCAAATTGATCATATGATGGGTAATCTAATAGTTGAAATTTTCTACAAGTCATATTGCATGAAGAGAGAAATTGAATTTACCGATGTATGAACTGATAAATATTTTTTCTATGGAGAAATTGGCAAGCATTTCCACCAATTTGGCCATAGTCAACTTTAGGATCTTTCTGCATTTGCAAGATGGTAGTATATCTTCATGTTCATTTCCTTTGTGCAGGATCATGCTTTGCTTCCTGTCCATGATCTTTTTCATACCTCTCAGTTTGCCAAGGAACTTATCCAATTACTATATCAAGGACAGAAAGTTTGATAAAGGAAAACATCTTCAGTGAAACCTTTTTCGACAGCAAGAGTACCATGTTATACCGGCCATCTCGCATAACGAGCAAAGCGCGTTCATATGAACGCTATAAGCGGTGGGGACTGTACTACATAGATAGACCAGATAAATACTTGCCCATTGTCTTCTGTAGAAGCAGAGATACTCTCTCCTTTATTTCCTTATCTACAATACGTACACATATGACCCCCTTTTCAGTGACAGAATACAAAGTAGTAAGCCATGAGCAACATCATCTTTTGTACAGGGTTTGGATTTAAAGTAGAGAGAGAAACAGGGTTAATGTTTCAGATCAATGACCTTTTGCCAGTTCTGACGAAAGGTCATCGACCTGAAAAGTTAACTTTGTTTCTCTCTCCACAGATGCTGCCTGACCTGCTGAGTATTTCCAGCATTTTCTGTTTTTATTTCAGATTTCCAGCATCCGCAGTGTTGTGCTTTTGGATTTAAATTGCTTCATCTGATGACAGTCTTTGTTTTTAAATTGTGCATTTTTCATTTACTACAGGTAAACTTGCATACTTTCAGCTACAATGAGTCTCTGTTAGGTGCACAGTATCTTGATATCCATGCTGTTGGTCTTAAAATTATTTGCAAACTAAATATACATAATTGACTAACTTCAGAGTAGTATTTCAGGTGTAAAGCTTAACCACAAAGTCATTACTAATAGAGGAACAGATTGAAGTACAGAGTGTACCATTCTAAAATTAGTATGTTGCTGAAAGATCTACATTAAGTCACTGTATCTACTTTACTGTTCAGTCTGGAGCCTTTTTAAATTCTGAATATAGAGCGAATTCTGTATTACTTTATAGTCCTAATAAACTGCTGTAAAAGTATTGATCATAATGACAAAAAACCTTCAAAAGATACGAAAAAGATACTAAAACAGCATAAAGTTCTGGCTCCACTCAAGATATTAATTTCTCTGTTTTCAAATGCTAATGAACCATTTTGTATTTCTTGCATTTTCTGTTTTTATTTCAAATTTCCAGTACTTTCAGGCCTAGAAATTTCATCATGCAGTGCCTATTTTTTGGGCGCTGGGTGGGCACCCATGGCTCAAACTGGCGGGTAGGAAACACGTGCGCACTTCTGGCCGGAAGTGCGCCTTCTGTCATATTGGGCAAGGACAACCAAGAGACGTCCTTGACACACACCCGAAGCAGACGTTAGGCCCTTTGCATGTGCAATTAACGGGCCGAATGCTTGTATGAGGTCCCTCAAGATTGGTTTGCCCTGAGGCAGCCAGCGCCATCGCGGGTAACCCCGCCCCCCAACCATTTCTCAGTCCATGGCATGTGAGCAACAACAACAATGTATTTATATAGCACCTTTAACATGTGAAACGTCCCGAGGCGCTTGACAGGGGCGTTATAAAACAAAACTGGACCGAGCCACAAAAGGAGATATTAGGGCAGATGACCAAAAGCTTGGTGAAAGAGGTAGGTTTTAAGGAGTGTCTTAAAGGAGGAAAGAGAGGTAGAGAGGCAGAGAGGTTTAGGGAGGGAATTCCAGAGCTTAGGACCTAAGCAGCTGAAGGCACAGCTACCAAGGGTGGAGCGATTAAAATTGGGGAAGCTCAAGAGGTCATAATTGGTGGAACACAGAGATCTCGGAGGGCTCCTGGGCTGGAAGAGATTCCAGAGATAGGGAGGGGCAAGGCCGTGGAAGGATTTGAAAACAAGGATGAGAATTTTAAAATCGAGGCGTTGCTTAACTGGCAGACAATGTAGGTCAGCGAGCACAGGGGTAATGGGTGAACGGGACTTGGTGCGAGTTAGGACACGGGTTTTGGATGACCTAACATTTATGGAGGGTAGAACTAGGGAGGTCGGCCAGGAGTGAGTTGAAATAGTCAAGTCTAGAGGTAACAAAGGCATGGACGAGGGTTTCAGCAGCAGATAAGCTGAGGCAAGGGCGGAGATGGACGATGTTACGGAGGTGGCTATAGGCGGTCTTAGTGATGGCGTGGATATGTGGTAGGAAGCTCATTTTGGGGTCAAATACAATACCAAGGTTGTGAACAGTCTGGTTCAGCCTCAGACAGTTGCCAGGGAGAGGGATGGAGTTGGTGATAAGGGAACGGAGTTTGTGGCGTGGACAATGGCTTCGGTCTTCCCTGTATTTAGTTGGAGGAAATTTCTGCTCAGCCAGTACTGGATGTCGGACAAGTAGTCTGACAATTTAGAGACAGTGGAGGAGAGGTAGAGCTGGCTAACGTCAGCGTACATGTGGAAATGAAGTGCTAACCTTGCAGCAAACATTCCACCTTCTGTTACTAAAATGTTAAATTGGCTTCCCAGAGGCTGACTCAAGTGCTCTGGCTTCACTTCTGATGTAGATGAGCTCCTAGCTAATGATCACCCAGAATGCTCTCGCTCTGTTCCCAGCTCTTACACCTAATAAGTCCTCCTGGTCGAGGATTGCCCTACCCATCTTTGGCAGAGTCTTTTGCTCTGCTTTTGGCTCAGGTAGGCCTACCCCAGGTCCCCTGGATGGTGCTCATGAACAAGGTCACAGGGAACCACCTCGTGTATGTTTTTAAAATGGTGTCAAATCACTTGCATCTGCTTAACATTAGAGTCCAATTAATACTAAATAATAGAGATTGTTTATATTTTTCGTACAGAATTAAACCCAGTGAAGTATTTGTTTGAATTTTTATGCAGACTGCTTACTTTTTTTTTAAATCGCATTCTAACACACACGTTACATCCCAGAATTTTTAAATTAAGTTTTTCTTACCAAAGTAACTAGTGGAAAATACAGTTCAGACCTACATTGACCAACACAATTGAAACTACCAGAAATGATCATTTTTATTTTTGCTTGCTGTCAGTGTTAGTGCAAAGGGAAAAGCACCACAATAAGGTAGAGAAAACAAATTACAAACAGGCATTCAAATTATTTCTGTTGTATTGGCACCATTTCAGAAGCTAACTGGAGATAAAATAGGCAATAGCGCCCTCAAGGGGGAATGTTAGAATAATCCACTTAGAGATGAATTGGCTTTTTATGAATGCATAATGGTAGGAATGTGAAACAAACAGACCCATGAATTCCATGACAATTCAAAGAATGTGCAGGGAGAAAAGTTAAAAAGAACACAACTGTAGAAAGTCACCAGCTATATTAGGATGCGAGGGCCCATGACTGATTTTAGCCAGTATCTTCCCACAGACTGCTATACACACAGAAGACAGCAGGCTGCAACTAAAGAAAGAGTACCCCCATGGAAGGTCATGATTGTATAATAGTATTCTCTTCCGAGATAGATAGAAAAGCGCTCAGGGTACATCTTCACACCATCTCAGCTTCCCCCTGCACCAGCACCTACTGATTCATTACTAAGAATGTACCCAACCTTAACTACTAAAAGCATATTAATAAAAGTCAGCAACAACTTCAAACCTTCCCTCCAAGAAAATTACTCTCAATGCAACCAGATTAAGCACAAAGAATCAAGCACCTTTTTTGACCAACTTCCATCCAGACCTCAAATCGAGCAGACTAGGCCCAGCACATAATCCACCTGGAAATGCTCCTCTAAAAACAGCATCACCAGCAGCATCTGTAGAACAATCCTCCCACCAAATGGCACAGGCTCAATCAAGCTCCCAGTTAGTCCGTCGTGCAAGGACTCAATGCTCACAGAACACTGCCAGGTCCAACATGACTCACAGAGCAGCCAACACTAATGCCATTAACCTCCTCAGCAACCACAGCACGAGCCTTCCCACAGTAACAATTCCAGCCTGGCAACTAATTGCCCACCTGATGTCAAAGCATGCCCTCAGCTGAAGTCCCCGTGGTCTGCCAATTACAGTATGATGTAACCTTCTCCCCACAATGGGCTACACTGACTTGCTGGCTGAACTGCACCGCCCTCTCAGAAGAATGTTAGAAGACCAAAGGCAACCTCAGAAATAATGTGCTAAGCAGGCGTACTGATATCTCCAAATTCCATAAAATGACCGCTCAAGTAAATGCTGAATAGATGACCTGGAGTTGCATTTCAGTGAAGGTGATGCAACCATTGCAGAACTCTAAGCACAAGTGTAAAAAGAGTGAAAAAGAGAGAATGAATGAGAGAGAGTGAAAAAGAGTGAAGGAGAAAGAGAGTGAGCTAGAAAGAGAGTGAGAAACACAGTAAGAGAGAGAAAGATAGAATGAGAGAGAGTAAGAAAGAGTGCGATAGGGTATATATAGGACCGTATGCAAAGGGTCTAATGCTGGTTTTCAGGCGCGTACCCTGGACATCTCTTTTTCTGCCTTTACCAATATGGCGGGCGGAGCACTTTCTCCATGTAATGAATTCATGCCCCACCTGCCATATTGGATGCTTAGACACCCATTTTGCACCTTAAAAACAGATGAGGCACCATCGAATTTCTAGGCCCTTATGTCTATAGGATAATAAATTATGACTGGCTCACATTACCACGATGTGGCAAGTGAACCATGCTGATTCAATCTACTCTCCTGACTAAATGCAAAGCAATCAAAAAACAATTTCATTCACCAGACAGGAAAGTTTTCATCTGCAATGAACAAGCATCACAATCCATCCAAATTATTATTTTTCCAAATCTTGGCACCAGGAATTGTCACAAAAGGAATTGCCCAAATAATTTCTTCATAGTGTTCTGGGTTGCCATTTTTCTAATTCATTCAGTCCAGTGTTTATAACTAAAAACAAAATTTCTAACAGAACACACAAAAAATGTCCAAAACTGTAAAAAAAAAATTAGACTTAGTGATAAAATTGACCATTTAATGCAAGAAATACCTGCAAGAAGTCCCCTCCCCCACACCTGCCTGCCTTCTGTCTCGGTCCTGGGAAAGCCTTGTTAGTGATTGAGACCTACAAAGGTGAGAGGCCATCATAAATGGATATAGTCATGGAAAAGGGTGGGTGAGATTGTGAGAAAGGTGGGATTGAGTGATGATAGGAACGTAGGGGTAGAGTAGTTTAAATGTAAATTAAAGTTACAGAGCATGAGGATTCACTTGGTGCAGAGGTGAACGGAAGACATCTGAGTGAAAAACTTGCCGTGAGTGGGACTTGGGAGGGTGGTACATGGCAAAGATTTTGAATGAGGGGTGGGAGGGTGAAAGATGGCTAGAAGGAAGAGTAGGTGGCAGAGAAGCATGGGGAAAAGTCAAGCTATGACTTGGCAATCGCAGTATGCCACTGCAAGCTCACCCACATTATTCTGGCTTATCCACCACAGATTATTCTCTTTTGAGCTCATAACATATTCGGCACATAAGCATATTATATACTTTTTTGTGTTATCGCCATTATGAATGCAAATGTTAACAGTTATATTAATCCAAATTTTGTTCTAATTCTGTTTCTTAATTTCTTTCTGCCAAGCTAAATATAGTACTAAAGAAAAATATTTCTATTCCTAAAGACACGTGTTCAAATAGCTAAAGAGAATGTAGATCAGGTTACCAAATCTTCAAATGTCCTTAGAACAAATGAAGAATTAAAATACAAAAAGGAAAAATAAGGAAGTATATTAAGGGATAACGTACACTATATTAAAAGCTTTCTTAGATTACCCATGTCTAAATGCACCCATTACTGCTAGGCAACAAGGGATTAGCATAATACCTTGTTTTTGGGATAAACATTCAGAGCAATTAACACTTGGGTTTTGGAAGTTTTGAATAACAAGGTCAGTGTGAAAGTAGGGAGACGCCAACAAACTGAGAAACTCAAAAATATTACCTCATTAGACCATCATGAACTAAAGACAGAAAATGCTGGAAATACTCAGCAGGTCAGGCAGCATCTGCGGCGAGAGAAACAGAGTTAATGTTTCAGGTCAATGACCCTTCGTCAGAACCTGAAACGTTAACTCTGTTTCTCTCTCCACAGATGCTGCCTGACCGGCTGAGTATTTCCAGCATTTTCTGTTTTTATTTCAGATTTCCAGCATCCGCAGTATTTTGCTTTTGTATGAATTAAATACATCTCCTTCCCCACCACTGGGGTGGCAAGAACAAGATGTATAACCCACAGGAAAAACAAATCTATCGAAGCTAAACCAAAAACCAACTTATGGTGCTGTTATACCACAGGCACTGACTCCGGCACCAGTACCTGCTTAAAGCAATGCAGAATTAGTAGCGCTGGATTAAACTGCATTGCTCCACATTGCTCTCTACTCAGGCAAGTGGAGCTATGCTCATACCTACGTACATGCATTTACAGAACTCTACTCAATGGGATCAACCTCTCAAGTTATGTTTTTAACATTAAACAAAAGTGAACCAGTTGCATTTGTTATCAAGATGGTGTTATATTGTTTGCCAAAGTTTGATATGACATCAATTAGCAACAATACTCTTAAGTTATACTGCATTATGATAAACAATATGCAAAAACTGCAGTTACGTCAAAATGCTGCCACCTACCTTAATGCAACTTTCTGCCATGATTGAGAAAATACATTTTTTATTTTGGTTCTGTATGGTCAGTTAATAAATCTTTCCCTTTTGAACCATTTTTAAGGCTTAGAGAATATTTTTATATAGCTTGGAAACCATGTAAGGAATGAATGTTTATGCATTGTATGAGGTAATTTTTGTTTATTGAAATTTATGCAAAACAGTAAACTCATTAACACATACAAGCGTAGAATTTGCACTTCTGTGCTTTTGGTACAGACTGGGAGGGCGTGTGATTGTTCTGTCCATTAATTTACCCGTAAATGCTTTAAGGCAGAAACATAAATACAGGAACTGGCTGATAATGGGCAAGGAAGTGGGAGTACCTGAGGGAGCAAGAGAGACTGTGGATGAGTGTTGGGAGGAGCCTGATGGGTGGGAACGCGATGGGGAGGGTTGGAGCCTGATGGTTCAAGAGAGGCTAAAGGCAGATTGTGTCCCCTTCTCCTGGGTTCCCCTCCCTCACAAGGCTGCTGGACCTTGCTCTTCCCCATTACTGCCAGATCCCAATAACCCCCTCCCCCCCAGTACTGCCAGACCCTGGCTCCCCAATCGGGCAAAACCTGCTCCACAGTCCTGCTGGACCGCAGGAACCCCCAGCCCATACTTCCAACCCCTCCACCCAGGTCCCAGGACCCAGACCAGGAGACATGCTAGTTATAAAAAGATCCTACTATGCTAGCATGGAATGTAATTATTTTCAATCAGAGGCATCTAGTATTCAATACTGTTGTCAGAAAAATTTGCATCGAACATCAGTGTATTTACCACCTTATCAAATTACACTTACTTAAACATTTTCATACCATTTGGAAATACTTTCACAACGTTCTAGAGTCAAGACAAATTTATAAAGGTAAACCTAACTTGATTTTTTTTTTACACACACTATTAAGTGCTGTTGCTCATAACTTACTTGAAAGATGCAACTCATTATATCAGAAACGATTTTAGCATGTGGAGTGTCTTCATCCTTGCTGACTGGTTTCAGATTATGCTCCAAGCATGATTCCCACAATGTTACTAGAGCCTTTCCATGCTTCTCAATAGATTTTGTCTTCCTAATGGCAGTAGTGATTCGAGTAATGCAGATTTCTACCACTGCCTGATCATTGTCATTCGTCAGATAGTCCTAACAAAGCAAAAAAAAAATTCATTGCATTACTTACCTAACCTGCTAAAGTTTAAAAAATATATTTTTATTCTTTGCCTGGCCACTGAACAACACTGCAACTAAATCTGATTTCTTTTGTCATTTTATTGCAAATCCCCAAGTGGGGATTTAGGTTAAAGCAATGTAGGTTGTTACAGCTTCTGACAAATAATGTTATTGTCACAGGCAGAGCTATGGCTTACATAGAATTACATAGAAATGACAAGAAACGAGCACTTTGGCCTAACCAGTCCACGTTAGTGTTTATACTTGATGTGAATGGTAGTCCTAATCCCATGTACTCTCCCCGTTTCCATATCCCATTCCTTCAACCATCTATCTAAACTATTCTTAAACGTCAACATAGTCTCTACTTCAGTCATTTCAAAGTAGCATATTGTTAAATGAATTCATAATCTAAAATAATTAAAATTACGGATATTTTACATACGCACACTGGTACAAATATAATAGTTATTTAACACTTAGCCCCCAATAGTTTGCTGCAGATTAAGTTCTCACAATCTTGCAGCCATTAAATCATGAATTCACTCCTTCAATGAGGACACCATTAAACAACTAAGTAGTTGATGTTCATCAGTCATCTAACCCATTGACAAAAAATACTTCCATATACCAACATATAAGATTGATATTGAAAAGAGAACAAGTATATATGGTTACATAGGAGTGAATGGGTGTGCTAGGGTCTGAACATTTGTTTTTCTCTCTCTCTATCCACACACACATCATGCTATACACACGTAAACGGATGGGGGTAGATTTTCAACTCGCCGCCTGGGTGTACAACTAGCGTTATGGATCAGCCACCCATTATAGAAAATGCACAACTTTAATTTCCACTGAGTTCAATGAAAATCGGGCGTTTACAACACCAGTTTCACACCAATTGTGGCAAGTTGAAAATCTACCCCAATATTTCCCAGTAAAACCTGATACTTACGACCAATTCAGTGAATATATCGATTGCAAATAGAGCTTTTTTGGAGCTGAAGCGATCTCATATGTTGTAAGGAAAGTGTGAGGGATGATGGGTTTTATTTATAAAAAGCCCAGCAAGGTGCTCACTATCTGCCTGGGTGAGATCGACAGCGAAAGTGAGAGAGTGCTATCTAAAATCCATGAGGAAATTACCAACAACAACTTGTATTTATATGGTGCTTTTAACGTAGTAAAATGTCCCAAGGCACTTCACAGGAGCGTTACAAAACAAAATTTGACACCAAGCCACATAAGGAGATATTAGGGCAGATGACCAAAAGCTTGGTCAAAGAGGTATGTTTTAAGGAGCATCTTAAAGGAAGAAAGAGAGGTAGAGAGGTGGAGAGGCTTAGAGAGGGAATTTCAGAGCTTCGGACCTTGGCAGCTGAAGGCACGGAAACCAATGGTTGAGTGATTAAAATCAGAGATGCTCAAGAGTCCAGAATTGGAGGAGCGCAGATATCGCGGAGAGTTGTGGGGCTGGAGGAGATTACAGAGATAGGATGGGGTAAGGCCATGGAGGGATTTGAAAACAAGGATGAGAATTTTAAAATCAAGGTGCTGCTTAACCGGGAGCCAATGTAGGTCAGCGTGCACTAGGGTGATGGGTGAACAGGACTTTGTGCGAGTTAGGACACGGGCAGCCGAGCTTTGCATGACCTCAAGTTTACGGAGGGTGGAAGGTGGGAGGTCGGCCGGGAGTGCGTTGGAATAGTCAAGTCTAAAGGTAACAAAGGCCTGGATGAGGGTTTCACCAGCAGATGAGCTGAGGCAGGGGCAGAGTCGGGCGATGTTACAGAGGTAGAAATAGGTGGTCTTATTAACGGGGAGGATATGTGGTCGGATGCTCATTTCGGGGTCAAATATGACACCAAGGTTGCGAACAGACTGGTTCAGCCTCTGACAGATGCCAGCGAGAGGATGGAGTTGGTGGCTAGGGAACAGAGTTTGTGGCGAGGACTAAAGACCATGGCTTCGGTCTTCCCAATATTTAGTTGTGGGAAATTTCTGCTCATCCAGTACTGGATGTCGGTCAAGCAGTCTGACAATTTAGAGACAGCGGAGGGGTCGAGAGAAGTGGTGGTGAGGTAGAGAGTCAGCGTACATGTGGAAACTGATGCTGTGTTTTCGGATGATGTCGCCGAGGGGCAGCATGTCGATGAGAAATAGGAGGGGGCCAATAATATATCCTTGGGGGACACCAGAGGTAACAGTGCGGGAGCAGGAAGAGAAGCCATTGCAGGTGATTCTCTGGCTACGATTAGATAAATAAGAATGGAACCAGGCGAGTGCAGTCCCGCCCAGCTGGACGATGGTGGAGAGGTGTTGGAGGATGGTGTGGTCAACCGTGTCAAAGGCTGCAGACAGGTCGAAAAGGATGAGGAGGGATAGGTTATCTTTGTCACACAGTTACATACGATGCCATTTGTGACTTTGATAAGGGTCATTTCGGTACTGCGGCAGGGTCAGAAACCTGATTGGAGTGATTCAAACATGGAGTTCTGGGAAAGATGGGCACGGATTTGGGAGGCAACAACACGTTCAAGGACTTGGAGAAGAAAGGGAGGTTGGAGATGAGGCGATAGTTTGCAAGGACGGAGGGGTCAAGGGTTGGTTTTTTGAGAGGGGTGATAATGGAAGATTTGAAGGAGAGGGGGGCAGTACCTGAGGAGAGAGAACTGTTAACAATATCAACTAACATGGGAGCCAGGAAAGGAAGTTGGGTGGTCAGTAGTTTAGTGGGAATAGGTTTGAGGGAGCAGGAAGTGGGTCGCATGGAGAAGATGAGCTCAGAGAGGGCACGAGGGGAGATTGGAGTGAAACTGGAGAAAGAGGTGAGTTCAGGGCTAGGGCAGGGGGGAACCACAGCCCCAGGACATCACTGCAGGAGTTCCTCAGGGCAGTGTCCTAGGCCCAACCATCTTCAGCTGCTTCATCAAATGACCTTCCCTCCAGCATAAGGTCAGAAATGGGGATGTTTGCTGATGACTGCACAGTGTTCAGTGCCATTCACAACTCCTCAGATAATGAAGCAGTCCATGCCCACATGCAACAAGACCTGGATGACGTTCAGGCTTGGGCTGATAAGTGGCAGGTAACATTCGCGCCACAGAAGTGCCAGGCAATGACTATCTTCAACAAGCGAGAGTCTAACCATCACCCCTTGACATTCAACGGCATTACCATCGCCAAATCCCCCACCATCAACATCCTGGGGGGGGTCACCATTGACCAGAAACTTAATTGGACCAGCCACATAAATACTGTGGCAACAAGAGCAGGTCAGAGGCTGGGTTTTTGCAGCGAATGTCTCACTTCCTGATTCCCCAAAGCCTTTCCACCATCTACAAGGCACAAGTAAGGAGTGTGATGGAATACTCGCCACTTGCCTGGATGAGTGCAGCTCCAACAACACTCAAGAAGCTCAACACCATCCAGGACAAAGCAGCCCGCTTGATTGGCACACCACCTTAAACATTCACTCCCTCCACCACCGGTGCACCGTGGCTGCAGTGTGTACCATCTACAAGATGCACTGCAGCAACTCGCCAAGGCTTCTTCGGCAGCACCTCCTAAACCCGCGATCTCTTCCACCTAGAAGGACAAGGGCAACAGGCGCATGGGAACACCACCACCTCCAAGTTCCCCTCCAAGTCATACACCATCCTGACTTAGAAGTATATCACCGATCCTTCATCGTCACTGGGTCAAAATCCTGGAACTCCCTACCTAACAGCACTGTGGGAGTACCTTCACCACATGGACTGCAGTGGTTCAAGGCGGCGGCTCACCACAACCTTCTCAAGGGCAATTAGGGATGGGCAATAAATGCTGGCCTTGCCAGCAACGCCCACATCCCATAAACAAATTTAAAAAAACCTGAGAGGAAGTTTGGCTCGGTGGGCTAGGGGAAGGAAGGAAAGTGGCAGAGGCAGCTGATCGGATGGTCTCGACAAAAGAAGTCTGTGATCTCCTCGCACTTGTTGTTGGAGGTGCGGGTGGAGGAGGCAGGTGAGAAGGGTTTAAGAAGATGGTTTGCAGTAGAGAAAAGAAGCTGGGGGTTACCTTTGCATTCCAGAATGATTCTGGAATAGTGAGCAGTTTTGGCAGACGAGAGCAGGACCCGATAATGTTTTTTGTGGTCCAGCCAGATCTGGAGGTGAATGACTAAACCAGTTGTGGTATCTGTTGCCATATCTGTTCAATTCTGCGTCCCTTGGACTTAAGGGAGTGAAGATGAGGGCCGTACCAGGGGAACGATCAAGGTGAGAGTGTGTAATGGTTTTAATGGGGACTAGGGCATCAAAAACCCATTACAAAAAGAGATTTATTTTGTTTAAAATAATACTTAAGGAAAATAATAGATAGTTGACCATAAAGAAACAAACTTAAGATCCTAACATGAAATGTAACAGTTGCAACTGATTTCTTTTTCATTTCAAACCAAGTCCTGACTGTCAATTAGCAACATCAAGATGCCAGACATTGATGAATTCGTTACAGATCTGTGTCTATTATTATTGTCATATTACTAATTATACTCAGTGTTATTAAATCAATGCATACAATTGAAGTATTACAGCTTGCTTAAGTATCAACTTTTAATCTATTGCAAACATCTGAATCACAGAAAAACAGCCACATTAGTTGCAATTTTTAAAAATTCTCAATGTAATCTGAATACAGCACTCAAAAGGTTGAATCAGTTTATTGTACTAAATTAGATCAGTATAAAAACACTTTTTTAGGAAAGTTTCTAATATTGAATTTATGGTACTGTTTACTGACACTTACTGGTGAGGAAGATATTTCTTTTATTTGCTCAAGAGCTGCTGATAGACAATCTTCAATTTCAGTATCCTCCAAGGAGAAGAGATCTCCTGCACGAGACAGATCCCTCTGCCCTAGCACCACACTGAAAAGTTGATGCATAATGGACAATTCCAATTCAGTGCAAAAGCGACATTCGCACGTATTCGAGTGTTCAATTAAATCGACAGCATGGACAAGTTCTTCAAGTTTAAGAATGTGGACCAAATGTTTAAATCACTTGATGTTCATATCTGCAAAGGTGATGTCACTCCATCGTCTCATCGCTCATCTGAAAAAAATGGATTACAGAATAAGACATCTGTTTTAATGCGCAATGCATCATTAATCTAAATGTGATCTGTGAAAAGTACAGTGGAACCCGGATAATTTCAGAGTCAATTAAACAATTTTGAAGCGTAGTTATTGTTGTAATGTAGGGAGATACGTTCTCCAAATTGCGTGCAGCAAGTCCCACAAACAGCAATGAGATAAGTGACCAGATAATCTGTTTGAGTTGTTGGTTGGGAGATAAATATTGGACAGGGAGATTGGGAGAAGTTCCCTGTTCTTGTTCGAA
This sequence comes from Squalus acanthias, assembly GCA_030390025.1. Taxonomy (NCBI): domain Eukaryota; kingdom Metazoa; phylum Chordata; class Chondrichthyes; order Squaliformes; family Squalidae; genus Squalus; species Squalus acanthias. Next base: position 47,001,433 of record CM059429.1, read on the forward strand.
GTGACATGGGATCTTTTACATGCCTCTGAGAAGGCAGATGGGGGCTCGGTTTAATGTCCCATCTGAATATTCAAATCCTTGACAGAAGCAGCCGGTGAATGAAAAGTTTAACTTGGCTTTCGTTTCCAATCAAATCAAATGTCATAGGTGAGTGGCAAAGTTCATGTGGGAATCTTTTCAGTTGAATGATTTAAGGATGAGACTTGATTAAGCAGCATCTATAAAACGTCAGGAAGGCTGGAATGTTACATTAGAAGGAAGCATATTTGTGGTCTGAATTCCAACATACAAATCTCATCCATTTAGCACTGTAAACCTTTTACTGAAAGAGCAAACAAACTGTTTGGTCAGGTTGGCACTTGAAAGAGCCAATCAGTCCAAACAAAAGCTCTGCAAGACATTACTTCAGATTTGACCCTCCATTTTTGTCAGTATCTGCTGTCTAAAGGTCCAGACAGACTGGTTGCTGCTCAGAATTGAAAGGTTCAAAAAAAATTCCTCAGCCACTGAGGATGTGGTTGTAATACAGTCTTTGATTGTTATTTGTTGAGCGCAATCTGCACCAACAAACTGCCAACTGCACCTCCCACTGAGCTTAGTGATAAAGAAGGTCCATGCATACATACATGTAGACAACTGGTACAGGAATATAGGCAAATTCACAGCAACTAAAGCAATTATGTAATAAAAACAGAAAATGCTGGAAATACTCAGCATGTCAGGCAGCATCTGTGGAAAGAGAAACAGAGTTAACGTTTCCGGTCGATGACCTTTTGTCAGAACTGGAAAGAGTTAGAGTATAATGGGTTTTAAACAAGTGCAGAGGCAGGGAAAGGGGGAGGGGAGGAAAGAACAAAAGGGAAGGTCTGTGATAGGGTGGAAGGCAGGAGAGATTAAATGACAAAAGGGATGATGGCGCAAGGCAAAAGGAGATGGTAATGGGACAAGTAAAGAAACAAAAGCTGAGTCTAGAAGAGGTGTAAATGGGAACAGCAGAATCATCAACAGCTGTTGTCTGGAAAAAAATGGGAGCACTGGTTATGATCTGAAATTGTTGAACTCAAAGTTGAGTCCGGAAGGCTGTAAAGTGCCTTATCGAAAGATGAGGTGCTGTTCCTTGAGCTTACATTGAGCTTCATTGGAACATCTTTCGACTAGGCACTTTACAGCCTTCCGATACTATATAAAGGATTTGTAAAGCTTTAAATTACATATAATGTTCATTTATACTCAAAGTAGATTTCAAAGGGTTTCCAAACAGTGAAGTCTGTTTTGTTTCTGTGAAGAACATGTTAAGAGAAAGAAGAAATGCAGATAATAAGTTATAAAGCCTTCACCATCTTTCATCACATTCGATGGTAACTCAAACACTGTTTCGGTTACCTCTTCTGCTCTGCTGGAGTCCATTATGGGAATTCTAATACAAGGGCCTAGGCCACTGGATTCCCAGGACTATTACAATAGATCCGACACTATAGTTACTATTTGTTTCACCGGGCATTAAATTGGCAAACTCAGCATGTAGGCATTAGAAAGTTTCCTTCTCTATGCGCACTAGTTTTACTGATATTGTACCATTCACCTCTGAGCTTGATCTTCATAATCATTAACTATATTTAACAGAGTTAGAACAAAAAGGCTAGTGTTAGTCATACTACGAGAGCAGTAAAGTATTTAAGTAACAGAAAAGACTAGAAGATGCACCAATCAACAAAAAGAGACATGGAACAGTGAAAACAGCCGTGGTATATAATACAGAATTACTATTCAATATTCACTCCAAATGTCATATTATAAAGCAATACATAAAAGTAAATTGTAACCTGTTGTTTGCTTTCCTGCTGAATTCTGTGAAGTAGCTGCACCTTAATGAAAAATAAATCAAAAACTTTTGATGGAGACAAGTAGAGAAGACTCTAATTTTTGACACAATGATGCAGAGTTTGTCATGGGTTTGGAAAGAAAATGGAAAGTTTTAAAAAGGAGAAGCCTTGCCAAATAATTTTTCACAAAAATAGAGCTCTTTTAAATTTTCATTGGAGACACTATTAGTCAGGATATTTTTCCTAATTATTAACTAAGATTTATGAATATTATCTTTTTAATCTGTGAAGTAATAAATAAGGATGCTGAACTGAATAATAATACAGCAGGGAAGAATGCCTACTCTGTTGGTAGGCTGCATGATTTCAGCTGGTTAAACTCCAGCAGTACTCATGCACATACTTGGGAGTTGCTGGCGGTGAAATTCATCTTCGGCAGTTGCGCAAAATGGGCAAAGCACATCAGCAGCCCATTTTACATTTGGTCCGATATTCTATTCCATTGACTTTACATCTTGGATATACCAACTTGTGTCCCGATTCTATGTACTTGGCTAAGCAGGTTTTGCCCCAATGGAGAGAGTGTGCACTCCATAACAGCAAACAAAGCTTCTACCTATGTGGATATCTCAGTAACTTCTTTTGGCGTCTCAAACATGGTGCATGTCAGACACCTGGCTCACCAAAAAGATAAATAATCGAGACTGTCAAATAAAGATGCAACACTTTTCCCGTTTGTACCTTCTAATGTGAAAACTATTTTAATATTTATTGGTCCTAGAAACAATTCGCAGGTCTTTTCCATTTCGGAAGTATAGATTTTTTAAACAACCTATTTTCACTGTTTTGGTGTATGTCACAGTAAAACAGAAATTATGTACTGCAATTTTGAAACATTTATACATATGTGTACTCGATTTAAAAAAGAATGCAATAGTATAGTTGCAGACAGATGCACCACATTGGTCTTAATTTGTTCAGAGCCAAAAACAAGTTAAATCAGGCAGCCTCCTAGTGAATCTATGCTGTAACCGCTCTATTGCCTTTACATCCTTCCTAATGGTATAGAGTCCAAAATTGCACACAGTACTCCAACTGTGGTCTTACTGAGGTTTTATGCAGATTCACCATTACATCTCAACTTTTATATGCTATACCTCTTTCCGCAAAACCCAGCTTTCTTTCTGACTTTATCCATTTGAGGTGTTGCTATTAATGTTTTATGAACTTGAACCCCCAAAGCTCTCTGCTCCTCCACATCACCTCGTTTTTCCACACTCAAAAGTCTAATTATTCACCCCTCCCTATCTCTGTAATATCATCCAGCACTGCAGTCCTCCTCAAACTCTCCATTCCTCTGACTTCACCCTTGAGCATTCCCCCTTCCTTTGCCCTAGCATTGGTGGCTATGCCCCACGCGCTGGAATTCCCTCTTTAAACCTCTCTGCCTCTCCACCTCAAAGACCCTACTTAAAACTCACTTCTTTGACCCACCCCTTGTAATATCTCCTCTGGCTTGGTGTCCATTTTTTAAACTTACATTAAAGGCAGCATTTAAGTGCAAGTTGCTGTTGTTACTATTTCAAATTCAATAAAGATATATGGCAATAGCTATGCTAATTCATGTTGCGATTGCGTTAATTATAAATAGGATTGAAAAAAAAATTGAAATCTAAGCAAATCAAACTAATAAGCAGGTTAAACTAAAGTACAACTATGTACAATTAAGATGTCTATGTGCTCCCTGTAAAACCAGGTTGAGAACATATATTACGACTATATCAATATGAAAAACAGCACGCAATTTTTTCTCGACAACATTCTTCTTTTAAATGTTTATACCTCGACCATTAATTGTCAATTGCCCATTTTCCTGTTTCAATTTGTAATCTGGTTTATTTGTAATGATTGGTTTCTTGAAATAATTTTTGAAAACATTATACAATTTAAGAAAGTGTATTATCATCAAGCATGAAACATGCAGTAAGTACACACACACACAAAGTCTGCTGTGATCAGCACCAACTTGGAACTGGTCCTCAATTTATAAAAGATACTTTGTGTGACCCAAAGGATTGTTTATTGTTATGCTAAATTTCACGTGAGCTTGCTTTGGTCAGCTAACATTCTTACTTTATTTTACGGAAACAAAAACAAGTAACATTTTGGTTGCAAAATTCAAATGATAGCAGAATCATTCAGGCCAAACCTCACTGAAAGTTACAAGCAGTATCTAAATAGTATGAAACAAATTACCGTTTAGAACTACTGGAAAGCCTATTTCTCCATTACTATTCCTTGCACCGAAAGAAATATGAGCAAGTTAGAGATATTGTTTTACTTGCATGCTAGTCCCAGTAGGCACACTTGTGATCAACTTACTCTGAAGGTTCCTGCTGTCTTTGTATTGTAACACACAGTACACTGTAGTCATGGTTATGAGAAGTAAAAGGCAATGGAAACTTTCTGTTGAAACCATGCACTTCCAGCAATCTATTTAACCGTTGTGGGCTAGGAATGCAAAGAATGCAGGCTGTAAAATCTGTCTAAAATTGAGTCTTAAGTGGCACAGTCAGCTGGTGAGGCTTGATCTGAACAAAAACAGCAATTGATTAGAATGAAGTTCTGTCAAGGTTTTTGCGCAAAGCAGAGGCACAGTTTAGTTATCTGTGATACCAACAGTCCCTGTACTGTGTATGGCACTCCCCCTTTAAAATGAGGCCAGTGAAAGAAACAGGACTCTTTTGTATCACTGCTGAGCTATCAATTCCCTGGGACGGAGACAGATGAAGGAAAAGACATTTATCAGAGAATTTGCATTTGCAATCATTTTGCAATTACTTCCATAAACTCTGAACGGTGTTAAACATATTTTTATGATCAATATTTACATTTTTTCTTATCGATAAGAAGCCTGTTGCTGAATTTCTGTCAACTTAGTGCACTATTCATGGAATCCAATGATAATCAACATCATAAAGAGGTTTACAAGAAAACATTTAATTTTATACAACGACCAACATGAGAACTCTGCAGTCATGGAAGCTGATGCTACTTTATGTTGACTATTTTTTGTTGACTATTTTTTTAAAATCAAATTCACTATATTCAGTAATTTTGAGAATGTATCTCTTTCAAAGTTTGCAAAAGCCAAGACCATAATTATTTGTGTCAACTGATGCAATTTTGTTTTCCCCCAGGATCATTAGTTATCTATGGGGATCCCCCTTTTTGACATGCATGGAAGAGGAGCACTGGCATGGGGATGCCAGGCAGGTCAGGCTGCATGATAGGGACTCACCCCCTGTTACCCACCCATAGTTATACACAAGAGCAACCTCTTTAAATATTAACACAATATATGTTGGGCTCTGTGGTCAATGGCCTCTTCCTCACTCATTTAACATAGGCAGGAAACTTAGATCATGTATAGCTCTGACAAATGGCTCTTTTTGACGACAGACACATTCTACATTTCAGCATCCCAGGTCTGCAACTAACAAACAACTTCTCAGTACCAGCAGCATCTATGCAAGCGGTCATCACACGGATTCCTCCCCTGCTCACTCATCAGTGCCGACTTAACTTGCTGTAGCAGTGAAGCCACCAGCCACACTCCCCGCCCCCCCCAACCCACCCACCCTCCGTCAGCTTTCTGGCACTTAATTGTGTCCTATCTGACCACATCACAGGAACCTACTCCATCCTCCCAGCTCCGTCTTTTAAAAATATTTTGTCTTTTTTCTTGCTCTACTGAAGATTCTTCTCCTCTCGTTTCTCTTGTTCCTTTTCCTTTCCCCCGGCTTCTCTCCTCTTTCTTCAATCTCCCATACTTTCGCTCTTCCTTTTGTTTCAGCTCGCTTGCGAAACCATTTTTCATGCACGGTCTCCTCTCCTTTTCTTGGCCTTGGGCTCAGTGGATTTGTTAAACTAATTTTTTTCTCAACATTTGCCCCTGCACATCCATAACTCCCTGCCCCCATACCATTTGGTACTGTCAATTTATAATATTTTGGCTCCAATGTTTATTCAATAAATTTAATCACTAGGTGATTCATTTTTACCTAAAATAACAATTAATTCAGTAAACTTCATCATGGTTATTTTAAAGGAATGGAAAGGTAGAGCTTCAATAGACTTCTTCAGTGTGGAGAAGTAACAGATAAAGCAGAGATGCCAATTCATAGAAATCAGTACTGAAAAATGTAATTTACAATTATAAATGCACAGTAAAACAAGTTCATCCTCCTATTATGACATGCAATTTCAATATCAATCTATCTCTATAATGTTTTAACACTGCAATTCACATACCTTTCCAAATCATTCAGTTAAAATTTATTTGAAACATTCGTTATCCCCTGTGGCACTCAGAGTGCTTACAAATGGACCTGTTGCAAAAATGCTTATGATAACTGAGACAATATAGTTTGTGAGAGGCGGATGTTGAGTTTGCAAGGAATTGGGTCGGGGGGGAGAATAGTTAAGTGGGTTGGGGAAATGAGATGATGTGGGAGTTGCAAGTAGTTTGGAGAGATTTATGGTGAGTAGTTGATGCTTGGGATAAAGTAGTGAAGGGAAAGTGAGAGTGAGTAACTTAAAATTCATTTCAAAGATGCGGGCCTCGCTGGCAAGGCCTGCATTTGTTGCCTATCCCTGGCTGCACTGAGAAAGCAGTGGTGGGCCTTCTTCTTGAACTGTGGCAGTCTGTGTGGTGTAGCAGTTTGATCCAACTGAGTGGCTTGCTAGGCCACTTCAAAGGACAATTAAGAGTCAACCATGTTACTGTGGGACTGGAGTCACATATAGGCCAGGCCGGGCAAGGACAGCAGGTTTCCTTCCCTAAAAGGACATTAGTGAACCAATTTTGTGACTACTCGCTCTCCTTTTCCCTTCACTACTCTATCTCAAGCATCAACTATGCACCATAAAAGAAAAGAAAAAGACTTGCATTTATAGAGCACCTTTCACGACCACCGGATGTCCTAAAGTGCCTTTACAGCCAATGAAGTACTTTTGAAGTGTAATCACTGTTGTAATGTAGGAAAAATCCTCAGTACTTGCTTTCCCAACATTGTAATGAAAAGTATAGCAAGGTGGGGAGACTTCAATTGGGGCAAGGGGTCACCACTTGTGAGCCAAGTTTCTCTCAAAGCCAAGATGTCAATGCAATCATTCACAATAAGATTATGGATGGCAAGGACCTTGTTCATGAGTGAATGTACATTCTAGAGGGGTGCAGAGAGGCACAGTGATTGATCCACTGGCAAAGTCGAACAGAGTGATAGTGGGTACAGTGAGTGAGATAGGAAGGGGTTAGCAAGGTTAGCCCCTATCAGGCACACTGGGTGAGAAGGTCAGCGAGAGAGGTTGATGGGACAGTTGGAGTTGCTGCTTGTAAGGAGGCTGCGATTGGTGCCTCGAGAATACTGAGAGGCATAGAAGGCAGCTGTGGACATTTAAGTGGGATTCAAGCCTGGAACAATAGCAGGAGCATAGGAAGGCAGAAGAGTAGTGATGGTTTGGGGTAGGGATTAGGGGCGGCAAAGTACCCAAAAGGGAAGAAATGAAAAGTAGCATGTCTTCGTGACAGGAAGGGAGGAGACAGCAGAGAAGGGACTTCATGCACATGCAGCTAGCAGATTTTGTTCTTACATCAAGTACAACTCTCTGATATATCCCTTTAATAAGACTGTAATGAAAGCATTCTAAATTGTAGAAGCTATTCATAGGTCAGTGCATATAATATCTATGAATGTGACTGGGATCTATACAAGGACACTGAACATTGCGGCCTTGAGGTTTCTCCAAGGGCACCATTCAGCAAATGGCGCCCAAAATGCCTCCGACACTGCACCCATCCAGCCGAGATAAAACTGCGCCCAAGTTTCCATGCAAACTTACTAACATAAGCTCGAACATGAAATCTCCCATAAATCAGCCCAAGCAAGAAAAATAATCGATTCATGATTAGAACAGGGGCAATGGGGCAGTATTTAGAATTTACAGCACAGAAAACGGCCATGTGGCCCCGCAGGTCCATGCCAGTGTTTATGTTCCACATGAACATCCTCCCACCCCTCTTCACCTCACCCTATCAGTAAATCCTCCTATTCTTTTCTCCCTCATGTGTTTATCTAGCTTCCCCTTAAATGCATCTATGCTAGTCGCCTCAACTACTCCTGTGGCAGCGAGTTCCACATTCTAACCACTCTCTGGGTAAAGAAGCTTCTCCTGAATTTCCTATTGGATTTATTAGTGACTACCTTATATTTATGGTTCCTAGTTTTGGACTCCCCCACAAATGGAAACATCTTCTCTACGTCTACCCTATCAAACCCCTTCATAATCTTAAAGACTTCCATCAGTTCACCGCTCAATCTTATCTTTTCCAGAGAAAAGAGCCCCAGCCTGTTCAGTCTTCCCTGATAGGTATAACCTCTCTGTTCTGGTATCATCCTTGTAAGTCTTCTTTGCGCCTTTTGTTGCAGTAAAGATAAAGAAAAAAAATCCCCCTTCAGAGTGAGACTGGAGACCACAAGGTAAGTAGCACTTATCTCTCCCTGTCCTGAAAACATTAAAACTTTACACAGTAATGAATTGAAATTGCTCTGCAGAGTCTGAAAGTATTTGCAACTTTTCCCTTCCTGCAGATGACAGATATTGAAAAGAAAGAAACGAAAGATGCCCGCAAGAGAGCCTTCAATTTTGCAGAGGAGGACCTTCAGGCCCTCCTCAATGAGGTCAAGGCACGTCAGGGGAGGCTGGTCACCTCATCAGAGGTGCAGCCCTCACGGGTGGCGAGAAAGCATGCCTGGGCCGAGGCACTCAGTTCCTCATCCATAGCCCCCAGGGTGGCGGAGCAGTGCCATAAGAGGTTCAGTGACCTGAAAAGGTCAGGGAAGGTAAGACATTTATTTCCAATACTTTCTGCCATGCCCAATCTGTCAGACTCAGGCAAAGCAACTGAAGCAGTGACCTGTTGGAGAGGCCTGAACCCCACCCACCCCCCTCCCGAAAGATGCACGTCTCTGGAACTTTCCCTTCTCTCCTTCCTCTTCCTCCTCCTCCTCCAGCATCACAAAGATGAGTGGAATGGCCAGGAAATTATCCAGTCTTCAAGTTTTTTTTTTACTAATTGATTATTTCTACAGCAGCAGGACAGGCCTAGTAGCTTCAATTAATTGCTGGTCACCTGATTAATCCTGGATTCATACGACCACAGGTGCCTGTGCAGCCGAGAATCTGGGCACAATTCAATGAAACCCTCAAACAAGCGCAATTGGAGGAAACTCACCTTTCGGGCCTGGGGGTGTGACCAGTTTTGTGGGCCGGGACTCGCTCGGGTGCAAGGTTCAATGGACGGACTTAAAAGATAATGGATATGTGAGCGTATTGTATTTACAGCCGTGACTCATTTATGCCTAAAGTTCCACGATCTTTTACGCTATTTGACTTGGTTCCACCCAAATTAAGCCATTATCTGGGCGAAAATCAGGAGGAAACCGAGGGCCTGTGTCTGAAATAGGAGACAGAAATCTAACAATCCACAGAGAAAAATTAAACAAAATCAACTAGAGTTCTACTGATATGGTCACAAAATCTTTTAAACAACATTACAATCACACAGAATTTGTTCCCTCATGCAACTCGTCCCTATTTATTTCCTAGAGCAAAACATTTTATATAAATATGAAAGAGGCATGGGCAAAATAAGACACAAGAGTTATTACAGAGGGCATTATACAAAAGCAAATGCCAAAAACTATATCTGGATGCTTATCAGGCCTATATGTACTTATCCCTGACTTTCAAAACACCTTGTTTTGTTTCTGCAGCTCCGATAAATATCATGGCACGTTATAAAAGTAAAAGCCCTGGGATATTATTGACTTCTACAGTCACTCCATAGTAACTGAATTAATTGTTGCAAAATACAAGAGGAAACAAGTGTTTAAAATGTTTGTACTATATAACTCTTGTTACACAAGGTTTAGAACATCAGCAACTTACAGTTAAGCATTCGAATATTCTTTCACTTATTCAGAAGTATTTTATTTTGCGCTTATTCTAAAATATGCTAACAGACTGCGCTGTAGTAGTTTAGGATTGAAAGTAGATTGTGGACTCAAGGTCCCAAAATGGTCTAAGTTCTAATGCTATATTTTTAAAAACACCACAATTACATTAAGGCTTGTTTTGTATGGAGACAATGTACTCAATATTTAGACAACCACTTTGTCAAACAAAATACTGCCAAACAGTACTTGTTCCAAGCATGCATGAAAAGTTTTCTTGCTTGGGCAAAGATACATTTTTGTATCAAATTCCTGTGTGCACTTATTGCTGAACAATGAGAACACGAGAGGGCAGTAAAAATAAACCTTCCCTTAGACTTTTGGATTCATAATCATTTTTTTTTTCCAGAAGTACTGGCAGAAGCCCTTAACTTTACTAACTGGCAACATATAGTACATCAATTTTATGCAAGTGTGATAGAATTGCATATTAAACAAAAGCACCTGATGAATTATACCACTGAGACATCAAACTTTATACCACTGAGACATCAAACTTTATACCACTGATATATCAAATGTTTTTTCAATGATCTAAAACCATGATGTATCTTCTGCAGCAAGCCACTGTACATTACAATAATTGATTATTCCTGCAAAAATTCTTTACCAGTAAATATGAAAGCTCCATAAGATTTCCAATGGAATATTTTGAGGATACTTCATTTTAGGTTGCCCCAAACATTCTTCTTGCTATTGAAAATATGTCATCTCTCTGTGTTCAATAGCTCAAAGAAAAGGTATACAAAGTAGCTTCATGCTACCACAGGCAACATTCCTAGGAAATGTCACCCTTAGTAAGAATATACACGTTGAATTTCCCAGTGCGTGAAATTAGTAAACCCCCAAAAATATCTTGGCCTATCTACACTAAAAACAAATGTATTAAAACTGCAAATTTGCTGTAATACTCTTCGCTTCAGTAAATGCTGTCAGTCAACAATAAATCCAAAATTACTGTCCACTAACAGGGAGCAAAACTACATTCATCAACAAGTCAGCTTTTTCACAAAATTAGGAAGAGTACTGTCCCAGGTGTCCCTCGAGAGGGAGCACGTGGTGTTTGCCAGTACGCTTGAGGCCGACCGGTGGGCCAGTACCGGAGGGACTGGAGTGCATGGTAGACATGGGCAACCACATTTTGATTTAATTTGATAAGTTTCCTTTTGTTTTACTTATGATTTGGATTTATTGTTTCAGCCCCTTTAAAAGGGAGGCACTTTTGATTTAACGGATTTCTGATTGATGACAATGTCATCCTAATTGGCAATTAAGACTACTGTTTTTGTTTATTTTCCCCCTTTTCAAAAGCATACCATTTAAAATATATTGATATTAAACATACATAATAGAACAGTAACACACACTTTTCCCCAGCCCACCCCGTATTTTTGTGATCTCCATATTCTTGGTAAATGCTGTCAATGATATGATGGCCCTTTCTCCAAACCAAATACCTGCTCCCATTCGCCAATTATTACAACAGAGGTGGTTAGAGTGACTTTAAGTTTCAAGCACTGTCATGTAATGTTGTCAGTTCAGTAAGTCTCTCACGTTAATATAGAACCACATACAGAAAAAATAATAATTTAACAAAATGACAATTACCATATTGGAGAATTCTACGAGAAGTCCCGGGAACGGCCAGAAATTACTCCCCATGAACATTACAGGAGTCACTCCATCCAGCGGGAAAGGCATCCTCGGGAAGACCATTAGACACAGAGACCAGGAGACTCTCTTGTGATCCTACAGTTAGCATTTTCTGAAAATAAATGAAAGCAAAACTATTTGTACAGTCCATATCCTTAATCTGTCCGTTAGATTTGGCCATGACAGTTCAGTGAGGTGGCAAGACAGGTAAAATGCTCCAGCAAGTTATTTGACTTTAATAACTTACTTTTTCTCCAGGTTGTAGCTTTCCCAACAAACGAAAACGAAAACAAAAACGCATCGAGGTTTCGTGTATTTTTTTTTCTTCGCAGCAACAAATTGTTGACCAGTCAAACTCGGTGTTTATTCCCGTCTCAATGGTGAAAGGTCCGGCCGGCTTGGGACTGGACCCAGCAAAAGCAGCAGCGCCCCCGAGCGCCAGCGATTACACCTCACAACTGAACGCCGCTGTTAGACCAGGGAATAAACTCAGAACATGCTGGGGATACTCAACAGGTCAGGCAGCATCTGTGGAGAGAGAAACCGAGTTAACGTTTCAGGGCGATGACCCTTCGTCAGAACTCAATCATTAACTCTGTTTCTCTCTGCACAGATGCTGCCTGACCTACTGAGCATTTCCAGCATTTTCTGTTTTTCTTTCAGATTTCCAGCATCCGCAGTATTCTGCTTTTCTATTATACCATGGATTGCTTTACCAGCTGGCTATTGAGGCAAACTAGACCGTCATTTAAGAAGGAATGGGATTAATGTTTAAAAAGGAGGAATAGAAAGTGAATAGGTCTACTCTTTCTGGTGGGGGTGATTGAACAAATCGACTGTAAATTAATAAAACATTAAATAAAACTTAACAAATTAAATTAGAATTTGATTGGCCGGGGTGATTCTGCACTCCAGGGAATGGGTTTAACGTGAGAGCTCCTGCACTGGGGACTGAATGGCCACCTCCTGTGCTGCAATTTCTATCATTCTATGAAAACTCTCCGAGCTTAGGGAGTGGCTTAGAAATGTTGGTGCTTCGAGTTTAGAACAATGTGCCCTGTGATGAGTGCCGCAAACACCAAGCCCACTTCCCTTTGTGGAATCTCTCGGTTTGGTTCAGGTCAGTCTGTGCAGGCCGGTATTGAAAGTCCAAACACAGATCGGCTCTGACTCAGCCTTCCAATTCAGAGTTCTCACCTTCACACAGAACTCAAGTTCAAACCAGAGTCCAAGGAGATAGCGAGAGAGGTCGGGCCTATTAAAAGTGGCATCGACTGGGGTGCCTGACTGGACCTTGTGCAGTGCACGGGATTCTGGCCGTAGATTATGGGTGACTATCAGTGGGTTATAGGATTACTACTAGGATATTGGGGTGTTACATCTATTACTATCAGTTACATATAGACTATCAATGAGTTATTGTATTTCTGTTGGTTGAGAGAGGAATCTGAGTGTTACCAGTATTGTTATCAGTGCAATTTCAGTGAGTTACTATTAGTCATTGGTGGAATCAAAGTTCCTCCCACCTCTGGTTCCTCCCTGCAAATCGCTGCCCCGCCCCTGGTTTCCCTTCTTCACCTGTGGTCTCTTGCTTCTCCGAACCTGAGACCATGAGCAACCATACTCAACTATAGGGAACCTAACCTCTATAAGGTAAATGAAGTAACATTTGCAGATGTCATGTGATCAGATGTCATACGTTATGCTGTCAGAACATCACATGATCAAACGTCCAGGAATGCCTCTAACCAGAGTTGGTAACCCTAACAAGGATTGAAAGGCACAATGAAGTAAATGATGTAGTTAGGACACCCAATCAATCGTGCATGTGCCAGATCTAAATGTGAATATGCCAAAACCTTACCTCACCTGTAAGGAAGTGGGATCATGGCCATCCCAGAGGAGGGTGAGGAAGGCGATATTATAGACCCCTTATCTGAGAGTGAAATAGGCTCCTCGAGTGGACAAGATTACTTTATCACCTCAGTTAACTCCCACACAGAAGCCAAAAGCTAGCCTATGGAAAGCCGGCTATGCCAATTATAAACAAAGGCACTTCAAATTCAATGGCCCATAATTTGTAGTCAGCGGCGAAGCAAAGGCATTCACCACTGGCCCCAAAGTAAACTTCCTACAAAGATCTCACGATCTCTGTGGCGAGAAGTTCAGCTTTTCCGACGTGCAATTAAAATCAATGGAGTTTAGTGGGAATCCCATAGCGCGAGCAGCTGTGACATCAACAAGCTATCTAAGCAGCCAATCATAATGTAGAATTCTCACAGACCAAGAACCAGGAAGTGAGTAAGCTCCTTTGATTCTAACTTTAAAAAAATGTTATAGAGAGCAAAACAAAGGTTAGGGCTCTCACATGGGGAAAGGTAAACCTGAAATAAAGATGAACAAACTTTAAAAAAAATTAAAGTTTCTTAATTTTAATTTTTATTAAAATGGATAAATTTGACAAACCACAAATTAAAATTAGTTTTTCAGGGCCATAACATTTGTTTAGAAATCAGTACACTGTTAAAACCCCAGTTACACCTGATCCAAAAGGGTCTAACTTTTAATAGGGTATTTAAGAGCCAAAGTTTTCGTCAGTTTCCCTGATTTCGCTGATAACACTGATTGCCCGCTGTGGGGGGTGGGGTGCAGCCAGTGTTGGAGCAGTGAATGATTGACCACAACTTCAGGATTTCTGTGTTAGGATACGCATGTGCTACATCCTGAAGTTGCGGTCAGTTTCAAAGGGATAATAACAGCGAATGCTGTTTGTTCACTGTTATTACCCACTGCAGATTCCGGGCCAATGTGTTTACTTCATTTCTGCAGGGTTTCCCTGGATCTTCCCCCAAAGTTATGGCGGATGAATGGGAAATTAAAACAGTTTGATTTTATCAACTACAAACATTTTGAGGATTATCGTGAATGTTACAATTTGTGTTTTCTTCCAACACTCTTTATTCATTTTCACATCAAAGGGCAGCTTCCTTAAGCAAACCCAAGTCCGAAACTTAGATGCTTATATGGAGTGAATGGGTTAGTGTGCTGCAGGGTTAACAATTACTCTTTTACCAAATAATTTTACTCTGGAGTTCCATTTAGGCTGTTCACCACATGCTCCTGTCCACTAAAATAGGTGGAATAACCCAGGCTGTTAAGACATATAGTTGAGGCTAAATCATCAGTCTAATTTATTACAGGAAAAAAAATCACACTGAAGCAAACATAAGGCAGGGGCTAAATGGCAATACATTCCTTAACTTACGCTGATAGTTAAACTTGATGACTTCACTCAAAAGCAGATGCATCACAGTAGGCAAATACTTTACAAGAAATTTAAAATCCTTTCTCAACAGCCTAGTAATCACTATGAATTATTTTTATTACCTGGGTGAATAGGATATAGAAGCTGCATGTGTTGTTCACTAGTTCAGGGATTAAACAAAGCCTACTGCAATTCCACTTCACAGCTGATAATCTTGAGGCAACAACCACCTTTCCAACAGGATACCCCAATGGAACAGCCGTTACAGACTGCTCAGAGCAGCTCTGCAATCTTTTCACAATGGCAAACTAGCATGTATTATCTGAGTTATTAGACAAATATTTTTTGAGTTGATGAGAGCCGTACCATAAATGGAGATTGGTATTCTCTTTAAATCTCAATATTCACTCCAGACAGTAGATATGGATTGCGTACACCCACTCCCTCCATCAAGAGAAAGGAAATTATTTTAGAAACAGCAGGTATAGCTCTATTTTTAAAATCTCAGTGAATTGGTTTAGCTACAGTTTCACATAATGAGAGACAACTGAAATATTTCATATTTTATATTGGGGTTTAGGTTTAAGTAGAACAATAAAAAACTATTACAAAAGCAAAATACTGCGGATGCTGGAAATCTGAAATAAAAACAGAAAATGCTGGAAATACTCAGCAGGTCAGGCAGCATCTGTAGAGAGAGAAACAGAGTTAATGTTTCAGGTCAATGACCCTTCATCAGAACTGGAAAAAGTTGGTGCTGTACTGTAAGGGGTTACGGTTCGGGGTGCTTGTGCGGGGTTAGGCCTTCGTTGCCTAATACTATTGCTTGCTCTGGTCTCCGGCCAGCCTTGTTGCAATAAGCACCCG
This sequence comes from Squalus acanthias, assembly GCA_030390025.1. Classification (NCBI taxonomy): domain Eukaryota; kingdom Metazoa; phylum Chordata; class Chondrichthyes; order Squaliformes; family Squalidae; genus Squalus; species Squalus acanthias. Next base: position 47,017,119 of record CM059429.1, read on the forward strand.
TGAGTGGTTCGACCCACTCGCCCTTACGGTTCTAACACTGGACTTAGGTGCGAGAGCAGTAATGCAGAGAAAAACTCAAATAGACTCGGTTGAATAGTACGAAATGGAAATCTTTATTGCATAACGTCCAAAACCATGAAGTACATGTCATAGGCACAAATTAATGACAGTACAATTATACATACATTCATAAAACTTGGTCTAGGGTAATGAGGAACGCACGGCACATCGTAAAAAGGAGAACACATTATATTTATCCTTAATAAAAACCACCCTCCCCTATTAATACCTACACTAATCTAGATTTGTAGGATCGAGGAAACATGCTCACCACTCGTGATACTTCGGAGAATTTTAAACGAGGCACTCGGCTTGTTTTGCTGCAACACCTGACTGTCACGTGTTGGAAGGGGTCTCTGTACCCCACTTGTTTATCTTCTCTGCTGCTGCAAGCAGGCTGGGCTCCCCGTTGTCATGAAGAACTCGACAGTGCTCGGGCCTGGCTGTAGAACTCAAAGAAAAGTCTTTCTGGACCGACACCAGTTAGCCGGTAGAATTCAAAAAAGAGTCTTTGACCAGTTCATGCAGTAACCTGTAGAGTTCAAAAATGGTCTTTATATTTACGGGCGCGGTCGGGGTTTACTGACCACGGCGGCACGTGGATTCTTCTTCTTCTCTTCTCATCTCGTCTCGTCTCGTCTCTTCGGGCCTTCGGGTCCAGAACACCGTTTACCGACCCTCGGGATGGTGCACCTGGTTACTGGCCTCCGTCGAGGTGACTTGTTCCAAAGTTCAAACGAATCAGCCCCGGGAGGATCAGAGGAATAAGAGCGTTCAGCAGCCAGCAGCAAGATAAGAGTCAAGAGTCAAGAGAATAAGAGACCGATGGACATTTGTTCACTATAGTTATAGTGCTGTGTTCCCTTATCTCCCGCCCAAATCTTAATGTTCATCCTTTGTAAAATCTTGGCGCTCAAAATTCCCAGTATGGGGTGATTCTTTCCTTTAATGGGTTTCGGTAGCACCTTAAACTGGCCAACTACCCGTTAATGTTTTCCCCATTGTCGAACCGGCTAGGAGTCTCCCTGACTGGTTTTGGGGCCTCCTCGAATACTGACTTAATCACCCGAGAATGGCTCTCTCATTGTAGAGCCGTGGGGAATTTGCATTTTGATGTATCTGGATGGGCCTTCGATTGCCCAGTACAATGGTCCTTACTTGCGCATGGAAAATGATTCCAGCACTTATATCTCTTGCTATTGTGTCGAATGCAGACAGGTTGCATCCTGTCTTTATCAGTGTTTGCTGAGTATTATCCAATCTTATACTGAAATGTATATTCTAACGCCATCTTGTCTGCCCACTGAAAATCCTGGAAGCTTCTGCCACGAGGCGCGGCAGCCATTTTACAGGCTTCTGTGTCCTGTTTAATCATGACAGCATTTCGTTGAAATAAAACTGATGAAACAAATCTGCTTTATCTCGTTATTTCGAATCGCGATAATTGCGAATTTTACAGTACCTCGAGCTTACATTGAGCTTCATTGGAACAGTGTAAGAGGCCGAGGACGGAGAGGTCAGAGTGGGAGTGGAGCGGAGAATTAAAGCGACAGGCGAACAGAAGCTCGGGGTCACCCTTACGGACTGAACGGAGGTGTTCCGCAAAGCGGTCACCCAATCTGCATTTGGTCTCCCCAATGTAGATTGGGGAGACCAAACGCAGATTGGGTGACCGCTTTGCGGAACACCTCCATTCAGTCCGTAAGGGTGACCCCGAGCTGTTCCAATGAAGCTAGAGGAACAGCACCTCATCTTTTGATTAGACACTTTACAGCCTTCTGGACTCAACATCGAGCTCAACAATTTCAGACCATAACCTCTGCCCCTATCATTTTTTTCCCTCTCTCACATGGCAGCTGTTGATCATCCTGCCATTGCCATTTACACTTCATCTAGAGTCATCTTTTGTTTCTTAACTTGTCCCATTACCATCTCCTTTTGCCTTGCACCATCATCCCTTTTGTCTTTTAATCTCTCCTGTCTTCCATCCTATCATAGACCTTCCCTTTTGTTCTTTCCTCTCCTCCCCCCTCTCCCTGCCCCTACACTTGCTTAAAAACCTGTTACATCGCCAACTTTTTCCAGTTCTGACAAAGGGTCATCGACCTGAAACGTTAACTCTGTTTCTCTCTCTACAGATGCTGCCTGACCTGCTGAGTATTTCCAGCGTTTTCTGTTTTTATTTAATAAAAAAAAAACTATTATCAGAGTTAGACCCAGGTCCCCTTATGATATTCAGAATTTTATCAGCTTTATAGATAAGTAAAGAAATTACCAATACTGTATTACGTTAGATCCGGATCTTCAACAGATATTCAGAACCCTATCAGTAGAGATGGGCCTCACAGGAAGAGGGACTAATGTTGTAGTTATTGTGGGACAGTGTGATACTGGAAACCCAATCGATAAAATGCAGCTTAATGTTCTTAGGGCAACGAAAGAATTCACCAAAGTACACAGCGCCAGTGTAGATGGCTGTCAAACTCGCATGAATTACAAAGGTTGACGGATCTTTCAGTTTAAAAACACTATGTAATGTGAGAAAAAATATTTTGTGCATGAAGTTCGATTCACAAAGTCTTCCAAGAATAATAAGTAGAAATACTAAATTCCTGTGAAATGTTGTCCCGTTTTTCAGCCTGTAGTTATTTCCTTCCTTTTAATGTTTAAAATGGTTAGTTTTGTGTCTTAGTAAAAAGCACCAGATGCAGCTTGAAGATCCCAGTCCGCCGATGCAGAGGCGCTGTTGATGGAGCGAGTGTGGCCCCAGGTTTGAACTGCAGCTTGGCGGCTCACTGCTTCCGCTGCCGATTAAAAAAAAAATGTTCGCAGTGTCAAATTAAATGGCGATTTTAGAGAAATAACGTTGGGGGAAAGTATACCATCTTCAGCAGGGACGAGGATGGACATTTCGAGAGGCTAAAAGGTGAGTACAAGGTGTACTGTCCGGAGCGACAGTAGTTCGATCTTCTCCATCAGATTCTGAACAAGTGCAGGATCGATGGTCAAATACGTGTCACCGATGGAAATAGATAAAACATTTCCCGATGAATAAGCATATGCAGAGATTATCTCATTGAATTATTAAACACAAATACAATATAGATTCAGGAACCATTTTTATAATGAAATGAATTATGAAAAGCAGTCGATGTTTGTGTAGTTAGGATTTTTAATTGTTTAATTCATGCTAGTTTTCTGAGTGGTCGTGGGAAGCTGAGTTCTGTGCTACAAGGTTTGCATACAGCTTCACAAAGTGTTTGGCAAACTTTTCAAGCAGAAGTTACCATTTTTTACATAGGATTACATAGGATATAGGGCAGAGAAACAGGCCATTCGGCCCAACCAATCCATGCCAGCGTTTATGCTCTACTCGAGCCTCCTCCCATTCTTTCCTCATATCAATCTATCAACATAACTCTCTATTCCCATCTCCTTCATATGCTTGTCCAGCCTCCCCTTAAATGCATCTGTACTACTCGCTTTAACCACTCCCTGTGGTAGCGAGTTCCACATTCTCACCACTCTCTGGGTAAAGAAGTTTCTTCTGAATTCCCTATTGGATTTCTTGGTAACTATCTTGTATTGATGGCCTCTAGTTATGCTCTTCCCCACAAGTGGAAACATTCTCTCTGTATCCACTCTATCAAAACCTTTCATAATTTTAAAGACCTCTATTAGGTCACCCCTCAGCCTTTTTTCAAGCGAAAAGAGACCCAGCCTGTTCATCCTTTCCTGATTTGTATATCCTCGCATTTCTGGCGTCATCCTTGTAAATCTTCTCTGCACCCTCTCCAGTGCCTCTATATCCTTTTTATAATACGGCGATCAAAATTGTACGCAGTACTCTAAGTGTGGTCTAACCATGGTTCGATACAAGTTTTGCGTGACTTCACTACTTTTCAATTCTATCCCTCTAGAAATAAACCCTAGTGCCTGGTTTGTTTTTTTATGGCCTTGTTAACCTGTGTTGCTACTTTTAGTGATTTGTGTATTTGTACTCCGAGATCCCTTTGCTCCTCTACCCCACCCAGACTCACACCCTCCAAGTAATAATAAGTGACCTTCCTATTCTCCCTACCAAAATGTAATACCTCACATTTATCCGTGTTGAATTTCATTTGCCAATTATATGCCCATTCTGCAAGTTTATTAATATCTTCCTGTAATTTGTTGCAGTCCTCCTCAGTATTAACTATCCCCCCCAATTTGGTGTCATCTGCAAATTTAGAAATTCTGCACTAATGGAAGATCTAACCGAGTTATTTATGCTGTGTACAAGTTGTAAAGCACAGTTGTGAACCCATTTTACTGCCTTTCTTCAGTGCGAGATAGTATAGGATAGAGCAATCGTACAACAGGGAATACAATGAAAGTAGTGCCAATAATTGATCCCAGCTACAAGCAGCCACTTAAAGCATAGAAATAGTTCAATTCAGGCCTGTCCAGGTATTTCCTGAGGAATTACATTAGGAAACGAAGTGTAGCACTGCCGCCCCCTCCCTCCCTCTTGAAAAGTATGGGCTAATAAATGAAAGTCTGCATGGATTTGTTAAATGCAAATCATGTTTGACTACTGAGTCAGCTGTGGCTCAATGGTAGCACCCTCGCCTCTGAGTCAGAAGGTTGTGGGTTCAAGTCCCACTCCAGAGACTTGTGCACAAAATCTAGGCTGACACTCTAGTGCAGTACTGAGGGAGTGCTGCACTGTCGGAGGTGCCGTCTTTTGGATGAGACGTTAAACCGAGGCCCTGTCTGCGCTCTCAGGTGGACGTAAAAGATCCTATGGCACTATTTCGAAGAAGAGCAGGGCAGTTATCCCCAGTGTTCTAGCCAATATTTATCCATCAATCAACATCTAAAAACAGATTATCTGGTCATTATCACATTGCTGTTTGTGGGAGCTTGCTGTGCACAAATTGGCTGCTGCATTTCCTAAATTACAACAGTGACTGCACTTCAAAAAAAGTACTTAATTGGCTGTAAAGTGCTTTGGGACATCCGGTGGTCATGAAAGGTGCTATATAAATGCAAGTCTTTCTTTAACTTGATCGAGTTCTTTGATGATGTAAGGGAGAGGGTTGATGAGGGTTGTGTCGTTGCTGTTGTGTATATGGACTTTCAAAAGGTGTTTGACAAAGTACCACATAATAGACTTGTTAGCAAAATTAAAGCCCACGGGATTAAAGGGACAGTGGCAGCATGGATACAAAATTGGCTATGGGACAGAAAACAAAGAGTAGTGGTGAATGCTTGCTTTTTCAGACTGGAGGGAAGTATACAGTGGTGTTATACAGTGGTGTTCCCCAGGGGGTCGATGTTAGGATCACTTTTATCTATTTCTATCTTTTTGATATACTCTATATTAATGACCTGGACATGGGTATACAGGGTATCATTTCAAAGTTTGCAGATGATATGAAACTCAGAAATGTATTAAACAATGAGGCGGATAGTAACAGAGTAGAGGAGGACATAAACAGACTGGTGAAATGGGCAGACACATGGCAGATGAAATTTAACGCAGAGAAATGTGAAGCGATACATTTTGGTAGGAAGAATGAGGAGAGGCAATATAAACTAAATGGTACAATTTTAAAGTGGGTGCAGGAACAGAGAGACCTGGGGGTGCATATACACAAATCTTTGAAGGTGGCAGGACAAGTTGAGAAGGCTGTTTAAAAAAGCATATGGGATCCTTGGCTTTACTAATAGAGGCATAGAGCACAAAAGCAAGGAAGTTATGCTAAACCATTATAAAACACTGGTTAGGCTCAGGTGGAGTATTGTGGCCAATTCTGGGCTAAATTTCTGGATAAATACTTGAAGGGGAAAAATTTACAGGACTATGGGGAAAGAGCGGGGGAGTGGGATTCATTGGATAGCTCTACCAACGAGCCGGCACAGGCACGAATGGCCTCTTGTGCTGTATGATTCTATGATTTAATAACATCAGGAAGACCAACGGCATAATTTTCAGTCCCAACCCCAACTTCCTTGCCACTGATTCCACCTTTTTCCATGGCCACACTCAGGCTGAATCAGACCATTTGTAAACTTGATCCTCTGTTCAGCCCTGAGTTGAGCTGTAAACTCCATATCCTATCCATCGCCAAGATTGCTTATTTTTACCTCTGCAACTTTGCCCCTTTTGCCTTTATCTCAGCCGCTCTGCCAACAAATCCCTTCTACATACCGTTGCCTATGACCATACCATACCACTGACTATTCTAATACTTTCCTTGCTGGCTTCCCATCCTCCACAATCTTCAATTTGTCCAAAACTCCGCTACATGTATACTGTCCTGCATTAAATTCCACTCGTCCATTATCCTTGTCCTTGCTGACCTACACAGGCTCCTGATTTCCCAAAATAATAAATTCAAAACCCTTATCCTCATCTATAAATTTCTATGTGCCACACCCTATCTTTGTAATCTCCTCCAGCCCTATAACCCCTCCTAAATGCTCTGTTCCTCTGACCAAGGTCTTTTGTTGCCCGTCACAACCCTTCACCTCCCCATTGATGACAGAGCCCTTAGCTGCCTCAATCCTACTCTTTGGAACTCCCTCTCTCAATTTCTTCACTTCCCAACCTCTCTTTCCATCTTTATAAACCTCCTCAAGACCCTTTTCTTTGACCAAGCTTTCGAGTGCCCTTTTCTTGCTCATTGCCCATTTTCCTTGTGCCTATTTGTGAAGCACCTCCGGACATTTCTTTACATTAGGTGTCAGATGTGGCTCAGTTGGTAGCACTCTCTCCTCCTGTTACAAGGTTGTGGGTTCAAGTCCTACACCAGAGACTGGAGCACAAAATCTAGGCTGACACTTCCAGTGCCATACTGAGGGACTGCTGCACTGTCAGAGGTGTCATTTTTCAGATGAGGTATTAAACTGAGGCCCCATCTGTCCTCTCAGGTGGACCTAATAGATCTCATGGCATTATTCGTAGAAGAGCAGGGGAGTTCTGCCTGGTCTCCTGGACAATATTTATCCCTCAACCAACATCACTAATACAGATTATCTGGTGATTTATCCTATTGCTGTTTGCGGGGCCTTGCTGTGTGTAAATTGGTGTCGTGTTTCCTACATTACAACAGTGACTGCACTTCAAAAGTACTTCATTGGCTGTAAAGTGCTTTGGGATGCCCTAAGGCCGTGAAAGGCTCTATATAAATCCAAGTTTGTTTTTCCTTATTAAAGGTGCTATATCAAGTCAAAACGTTGTAGTGGTCACAGGGAGCCCTGTTCTGGAGATTAGTTGTTTGATGCATTCATTGAAGAAGTGAGAGAAAGGAAGGAGGCAATCTATGAGACACAGCATCTTTACCCCCACCTTCACAAAGCACATAGTTCAGCAGACATTGGTGAAAAATGCTGATTGTGTGAATGGTTACTCAAGAAGTCATGGGACCTGGCAGGATGTCAGGAAGACTTTGTTGCAAGCCCGCATGCATTGTCATTCCAAACTGTGGCCTTCCTGGTCAGTCTAGACATCTAAAATGCTGTGTCATGACCTCAATGTTGTATTTTGTTATTGTCCTCTTTGTAGCCAACTCCTCATTGTACCTGCACTCTGTGTTTCTTTGAGTAGCTGGCAAAGTTATTACGAGCTATGGCTGCAGAGGGACCTCTTGGTCTTTCAACCTTCCACTCTTGCTCCTCCATCAGATAACAATGACATAGATGTTTGCTTCAAAAAGAAAGATGGAAAGAACTTGCATTTATGTAAAGCCTTTCATGACCTCGGGACATTCTAAAGCGCTTTACTGTCAATGAAGTACTTTTGAAATGTAGTTACTGTTGTAATGTAGGAAACGTGACAGCCAATTTGCACACAGCGGGGTTCCACAAACAGCAATGAGATAATGATCAGATAATTTGTTTTAGTGATGCTGGTCGAGGGAGAAATATTGGCCAGGACACCAGGGAGAACTCTCCTGCTTTTCTTCAATATTGCCATGGGATCTTTTACGTCCACCTGAGAAGGCAGACGTGACCTCTGTTTAATGTCTCATCCAAGCGATGGCACCTCTGACAGTGCAGCGCTTCCTCAGTGCTGCACTGAAGTGTCAGCCTAGATTATGTGTTCAAGTCTCGAATGGGACTTGAACTCCCAAACTTCTGACTCAGAGGCGAGAGTGCTACCACTGAGGCAAGGCTGACACCTATGAAGTAATTGTGCAGACTCCTGAAGATCAGGCCTTCACCTATATTATCCTGTGGTAGTGGTCATGTACCAGCTACACACTGTTTGAATAAAAGCCATACAGTTCTTTCAGTCTATTGTATTGTGGAAAAGTCCCCAAATAGCAACATGCATATATTTATTGACTCACTGTATTCTTGGAAAGGCAACAATGTGTTGTTGATTTGGAAAAGCAAAGGAATAGTTGGTTTTGCAAAATAAGTTATCGCTTGCTTGTCTGAGAGACACCAGTGACATATGTCACCAGTGCGAGCTTGGAAAGACCCAATGGATAGAAATATAGGCCCGTAGAGACATCGGAAATGCCGGTTTCAGGCATGCGAAGCGCATGTGCTGAAAACCGCCATTTCTGATCTGTCAGGAATGCTCTTGACAGATCGGACGCCTGCCCTGGAGAAGGGCCTCTGCGGGCAGATAGTTCCGCTTTCTGCAGAACCTCCGCCCGCTGAAAACCCTTAGAAATCTTACGCCTGGTAAAAGCAGGCGTAAGGCCTGCTTTTACCAGCATAAGAGTTCAAAAAAGTAAAAAAAAAATATTTTTTTTCACTCATTTATAATTTAAAAATACTTTTAAAAAAGGTAAGTTTATTTTTAGCCCCGTAAAAAACTTTTATTTTTTTTCAAAAAATTACATTTTTGTTTAAAATGTTTCATTTCATGTAATTTTAACTCATTTTAAAAACGTGATGGTTTTTTAAAAATTTATTTAATGTTTTACAGTCTTTTTGGGGTGATCTCCATTCATATATTTGACAGGTCTATCTGTCAAGTGTATGAAGGGAGATTCCCTTCTCCTATTGGCTGGCCTGGCCCACGTGATCCCAGGGACGCTTGCGAACTGCCTGCGCCCCTGGGATACGTGGGCCCTGCGCATTTCGACTTTGGAGAGGCCCAGGAGCAGAAGTGTCCGGACCTCGGGAGCCCTCAGGTAAGTTCGTAGATTTTTTTCCGATAGGAGGTATCTGCACGCAGGAAGCCTCCTATCGGAAATTACGAGCTATAAAGCAATGCTGACTTTCAGGGCCATTGGCAGTGCCTTCCAGACCGTGTCTGCAGGTCCTCATTGAGTAGGTTACATTGTTTTGTCACAGCCTCCTAATTTAACTTCAGTCTAAAAAAGTTACTGCTGATCTCACATTCCCAGATAGCTGTGCCTCGGACATTAGACTTGATGAGTTGGGTGCCAATGGGACCTTCCACTGACTATGCTTGATGTAAGGTGGCACACTACTGAATCTACTGTTAAGATTAGGGCCTGCCGTAGATATTCTCTTGAGTACAGCAGCGCTTGTCATTCCTGTCAGCGGTCTGAGTGTCTTGTATTTAAGAGTGTGCCCATACAGCCCAACATTTAATTAGAAGTGTCGCAATAGGACTCCTTTGTGAGTTGAACTGGATATCGTGCTTTTCGCACATGCCCTGACTTGTGCCTCTCCAATTATCTCGAGGCAGACTGAGAAATACTTGGTGAAACATGTTCAGGTACAAATTGTTAAGTTGCTTTAATTCACAGACAGCAAGCGAGCATGCAGAGTAATAGTCACAGTAAATTCCACTCACTTCACTCCATTTTACTACTCAAAAAATGGGGGGAATAGTAAACCACACATCTTGCCCCCCTAGTGTCAGCTGTGGCTCAGTGGGTAGCACTCTTGCCTCTGAGTCAGAAGGTTGTGGGTTCAAGTCCCACTCCAGGGACTTGAGCACAAAAATCTAGGCTGACACTCAGTGCAGTACTGAAGGCGTGCTGCAGTGTCAGAGATGCCATCTTTAGGATGAGACATTAAACCGTCTGCTCTCTTTCATGGCACTATTTTGAAGAAGAGCAGGGGAGTTATCCCTGGTGTCCTGGCCAATATTTATCCCTCAATCAACATCACTAAAACAGATTATCTGGTCATTATCACATTGCTGTTGTGGGAGCTTGCTGTGCTCAAATTGGCTGCCGCATTTCCTATATTACAACAGTGACTACACTCCAAAAGTACTTCATTGGCTGTAAAGTACTTTGAGATGTCCGGTGGTCGTGAAAGGCGCTATAGAAATACAAGTCATCCGTCCTGTCCTTCCTTTATTTGAAATTTGATTGGCTCCCAAGTATGGGTTTTCCTCTCTTTCCTCTTATTCCTGGAAGCAGAGCACTAGTGTGTCTGACATCTTCTCAAGCAGCGATTTGAGAGCAGGCCAGTCAACCACACCAACTAACCCCTCCCTTAGAAGTTTATTCTCTGCAGACAAGTCATGCCATGTCCACAAGAATTGTCCTCACCACATGTTAATATTAGTTGGCTGCCTGTGACAAGATGATGAATTGCTTAACGTCCCTGATCGTCCTGGATAATAAGCCTGGGATGAGACAATAGAGCCTCGTTGTATCAGTTTGAAATAGACTTTGAATTGTGACAGCCCACATATTAGCTCATCTGGCTTTAATACACATTCTTAAATGCCTATGGCCTTTCTTTTTAAACCTGTGCAAATTTATTTTGTTCTAAATCGCACATTGTAAACATAGCTCAATCCAAGCAATCGAGGAAACAGCTCTGATCAGTACCACGTCAGCACTCAATAAATCAAAGCAATCTGCAGCTGTTGGTGCAATGCAGCTTTTAAATAAGGTTGGACACGCACTGAGCATATAAACCACAAACATTGCAATATGTGCGGGTTTCATTTAAATACCAATTATGCTGGTAATAACAAGCTATAACTATTTAGTCACTTCATTCTGGCATTTAAGTTATATTATGTGGTAAAGATGGCAAACTGTGTACTGTCTGGCACACTGGTAATTACTGAGAGCTAACACCCCAATGGCGCAGGCTGTAATCTTAATGGCTACTTAATTTTCCAGGATTCTATTGTTTGAGATGGGAAAGAGAAATGCCTCATTTTTGTCATCATGATATCCTATGCAGGAAACATGAATTTTATTGAAGTTTATTATATGACTTTGTTGCCACCAAATGGGAGAAAAGTTTCTAATTTTTTTGTTATGAAATCAATCATGCTTTTGAATAAAACAAATCAATAAATAGAGATCTGGCACGATATTGATGTCTTCTGGGTGAGTTGACGGCTCAGCAGTATCTTTCTCTTGATAGATGTTGCACATAGATCCTTCCACTTAACCTATATATCATTTGAAAAATGATTTGTGTTTGTATTAAAATTGCCATGCGGACAAACTATTGAAAGCATCCTTCATGTCAGATAATTAATGCACGTATTGTACAAGAAGGCAAGATTGAAGAAATTGGTTTTCGAAGCAGCTAAACGTTTAACAATGGTGCTGGAGCTTTCATCAGTCACCCATGTTGAAACCAAACAAATTATTCATTATATTGAGTTACCGGTTGAAACTGTTGTAGAAAAACTGTTTTAAACTGCACACACAAGTTCAAAAATCAGATGCCTCTAAGATACAGTTACTGTTAACAGATCCAGGCCAAAACCTCTCTAACAGTGTGAAACTCCACTATTTAGCACTTGTGTCGCTGTGAGAAACTTCACAGAATTTTAACTAATTCATGGAAAATATATAAGTAGTACATCAAAGTGTCTAAAGTTTTTTTTGAAAAAAGAATGACAATTATTTCATGCTGGATTCAGCTCAAAAAATTTTAAGCATCTGCAAACTTCACTTGTCTCTGAATCTCAGCACTGAAACTCTGACCTCAGAATCTGTTATTTTGAGCATTTGGACTTGCTTAACAGGAAAAGCTTAGTTAAATCAGTGTTCATCTTACCAATAGAATAATTTATTGTGTATTACATGAGTATAATGCTCCTGTTGGTTATTAAACAGGCTTACCGTGCAAAATGCCATGGGAGATTAGTACACAAAATGAGAATGTATTAACTGTGTTAATAAAGAAAATCAGGATTTATGATTTTCATAACAGGGTCAACTCCTTAACAAGGGCTAGATTATGCCTTTTTAATATTTAGCTGACAAATTTCTCCCATTCAGCATTCTTTCTAAAGCTATTTCAAAATTAGCTACAACCTCCAAAATCCAACAATACTCCATAAATCCAACCAGAGCTGTCCCCCCCCCCCCCAGAACTTCTGCTCCCCAACAGATCTTTGCAAACAGTTCTCCACCCTGTACACCTTGATGATAAAAGACAACATAGAAAACGTGAAGAGTATCCTGAAATGATGCCTAGTCTGGCAGATAATGGAGGAAGAATGGTAAAAGGTATGAAAATGGATCATTGTAACCATTACGTGTATTAAAATGCATCAGCACCATCACAAGATCATACGTCAAGCATATAGCACCCCACACAAACTCCTCAGATTGTCTCCTTTGTCTTCCTTGCTGGATGACTGCTGGAGTGGTTGCGGCTAGTAAGGCACACTTTTTTACATTTTGGTCATGCCTTCACATTCAGCCATTTTTGCTGCACACATAGCCTTGTGCCAACTCAGCCAATTCCCTATCGGAATTCTCATTGCTCATGGTAAGAGAGTGCATATCTTTGTGGCAACGTGTAGCCCTGAATCACCGATGGTACATATGCCGACAGAGCAAGTTGTGTTTGGCCTCTTCCTGGAACTGGGCAAATATCAGGGTGTCTGAAGCCACAAGGCTCACTTAGCACAAAGCCCTCTCCTGAACACCCAAACAACCTCTTAGGAGGTGAAAGAAGGCCAACACAGGTAAGGAAATAAGCCAAGTAGAAAAAACCCTACTTGAAGCCAGGTAAGGGCAGAGACATCTAACTAGTAGGGCCACCAGGCAGTAGCTCTGTTTTTACAACAACAGCAACAACAACTTGCATTTATATAAATATAAATTTATATTTACCACCCCCAATCCAACCGACAAGCAATATGCTATCAAAACATGTAATGCCTTCACAAAATATATCTGTAAACACTTGAAAAGTTAGCAGAAAGCACACAAAATACAAAAATCCTAATTAAGTATGCTGTCACAATTTAACAAACATGCTTTTGTTTGAAAGTCACAAAGTTGCCAGGATATTTGCATTCAGTGATCCTTTAGGATAGAGTAACTTGGCTGTTGGCCAACAACATTTTCAAAGACAAGCTTCCCCAAAGGCAGGTATAAGTAGTTTTGAATTTCATATCTTTGGAAGAAAACCCTGACCTTGCCTATTGCCAGCCCAGATGTCACACTTCACTTTATCTGGACCTATTCCATCAGTTATTTTTTGAGTCCATCATTTCCCATGAATATTTAAATCCTCACTTAGGGGTGAAGATTTTCAAAAAGGCAGCCAAAGAGCTAATCTGGGGATGAAAAATAACCGCAGTGTGCTGTTGCTATAGAAAAACACATTTTCTAACATTTAGTTTCATGGGGTTAAAATGCTATGTGCGATTTTGTAAAACTGGTATATAAACCAAGAAATTCTATGGGCAGCAATTAACTCCAAATCATTTTTCAACTAAACTTTTGGCAATGATATTATTAATTCAGCATTGTGAACAAATTCACACATCAGTGATATGGATTGTACAGGAATCACAATTAGCAATGACAACTAAAGGAAAAGGATCCAAAACTGAGCAAAATCACCCCATCAAATCAATTTATAAGTTTGGCAAAAATACGCTGGAATCATTAAAAGGCCATAATCTATCATCAGACCTCAAATGACTTTAAAAATCACTTTTTTTCCTTTTATAATATTGTATCCCTTGATGTAATTCCTGCCATGTAATCATTTTGGGTACTTTTTAAATTTAAAAAACAAAAATGACAGAGCAAGGCTCATAGTACAGGACACCAGCAAGATGGAGAAGAGATGAGGCGAGTCATGTGGTACTGTTTAGGCAACACCGAGCTTGGAGTTTAAAAACCTGAAGACTACGGGAGGATGGAAACACTGAGGGAGGTGAAGAGTTCCTCAGTTTTGAGGACCTGGGAAAGTATGAAGAGCGTGCATGATGAGTCTTGATTTCAACACAGTGAGAATGTAATGAGGAGGAACAATGTATAGCTTGGAAGGAACAAGAGAAGAAAGATCAGAGGAACACTGGTAATAGTACTATGGATACAAATTTAGAGGGGCATTGTCTTCATAGGAATACCGCCAGCAAACAAGTTTTTTGAGGAAGGAGAAAATCCTGAAGGCTGTATCATTTTTACCATGATTACATAATGTGCAAGTGAAATATTTCAACGCAACATATTTCTTGTTTTGTGTATTCATAAAGAAATGAAAAAAGATTTGCAAACATCATTTTATGGCAATATGTGAGGCAATTTTCTCTTTGACATATTTTAGTGTGTTGCATTGGCATGCAACTAATGTCCCCAGGCTTCATTTCCAACTGTTTGATTGACGCAGAATTTTTCCAACTTTTCCTTTTCTCTGTGTGGGCATGTACTAACCTCTCCCCTTTTGAATGCCTTCTCCCTCTCTGAACAGACTAGCACCAGCCGCCAACAGGAGAAAGATATAACATTTCAGGTGTCTAAAATCCAGCTGCTTCCCTCCCCAGAGTTCATGCGAGTCGTGTTACTGCCAGAGTTTCCACAGCTGCAGATCTTGCTAGCCATGCAGCTCTCCCTGCTCTCACTGTTGCCAGTGTGACAAAATGTATCTGCTCCCTCTTCCCAGTGAAATAGGTACAGAATCTCCTCCTCAAAATAAACTCTATTCTTCGCTCCCTCCTGAAATAGTTATCCTGACCTTAATCCTGCTCCTTAACCTAACCCCAACCTGTGTGATTTTATTCTGAATTAAAATCACAGTGGAGCTGCTGTTTAGGGAGCTGGTAGAGTGGCGATCAGAGGAATTTGAGCTCTGTCACAAAAATGCTGAAAGAAAACACAATATAATTTAAGTTTGAAAGGGAAACTGTGAAACAGATATACTAATGAGGATTTGTTGCTTTAAACTAGTATTTTTGAAAAATATTGCATAATTTTGTTACATACAGGGCTCAAAAT
This sequence comes from Squalus acanthias, assembly GCA_030390025.1. Lineage (NCBI taxonomy): Eukaryota > Metazoa > Chordata > Chondrichthyes > Squaliformes > Squalidae > Squalus > Squalus acanthias. Next base: position 47,032,322 of record CM059429.1, read on the forward strand.
AAACACATTTGTGGGGATTGATGGTATTTACTAAGACAGACTAAGGCTGTGAGTTGTGAGGTGCTTGAGAATCATCAGAACGGAGTCTGTGACCTTTCCTCCATCATAAGGTTCATTCTACAGTGTTCAGCTCCATTCACAGCTCCTCCAATTATGAAGTAGCCTCTGCCAGTCCACAGCAGGACACAGACAACATCCCGGCTTGGGCTCATATTTGAAAGTTAATTTTCCACCACATAAGCGTTAAGCAAAGATCTTCTCTAACAAGTAAAGGCCCAGCCACAATGGGGATGATAGTAGACTCCGTGCTAAACATACAGATTGACAATAAACAAAATGACTAAAAATACCAAATTATATAAAGCACAGGGTGCAATTTGGCCCATCAAGTCTGTGGTTACTCTTTGCTCGAGCAATTGCAAACTAATCCCACTGTCCTGTTTTCTCCCCATTGCTCTGTGCCTTCATTTGTTTCAAATATTTATACAATTTTCCCTTAAAAGATGCAATTGTCTCGACCTAAACCACTCCCTGTGACAAAGCTCCAACAAACCTCTCTATAAAATAATGTCTCGTAACCTTTATCCTTACCTCTTAGTGATAATTTAAAATTGATGATCTCTTCTCATGGACTCCCCAACCAGAGTAAATAGTCTTTCCCTTTTCACACTATGAAAACACTTCGGAATTTACAAACCAGTATTAAATCTAATTCTAGATTGTTAGATCAGTCTCCTATAAGCCAGAGATGTTATGCTGGAACTGTAGAATGCCTGATTAGACTGCACCATGAGCACTGTGTTGGGTTTTGGTCACCAAAACATAAGGGAAACTTTCAGGTCTTGGAGGTGGTGCAAGGAAGAACCACGAGGCTAACCACAGGCATCGGAGCATTGAGTTATGAGGGGAAAAAATGGATAATCTGGGACTTTTTATCCTTGAAAGACTGAAAAGGGATCCTTTAGAATTATACAAGGTATTACATTTTACAGATGAAGTAAATCCACAGCATTACTTCAGATAAGTCAAAATATTCATTGAAAAAAAACTTAATGAAACGAGTGATCGGCACTTGAAATGGTTTTCTGTGTAGAGTATTGAAGATGGAAACCTTGAATCCAATCAAGATACAGTTAATGATGTGATGGGGTGACTTAAGTTTTTCATGCCTGGATAGTTGAGCTTAGAAAGGCCAAATGGCTTCTTTCATCTGTATTTATGTTGCCTTTTTTTTTTAGAAGAATAACTGCTTCATTTCCCTGATGTTTTAGAGGATGGACGCTGGCATACAATAGGTCATCCTTATCCTGTCGACGGGCCTGCATGTCTTTAGCCCAGAACCGAGAAATAGTTTTTTTCCAGTGCCAAACATTGCTACAATATCTCATTACTAAGCAGATCTAAGCGTTGTAGAACAACAACAACAACATGTATTTATATAGCACCTTTAACATGCTTTAAGAGGCCGGTGTCGGGAGCAACAGGAGAGAACAGTAAGTATTTAAACTCACTTTCGCGGGCTTTTTTACAGAGGTCGGTGTCGGGAGCAACAGGAGAGAACAGTGAGTATTTAAATTCACTTTCACGGGCTTTTTTACAGAGGCTTACCAATCTCGCAGACCAGCGGTGGCGTTCCAGAGCCACGTCACGATTCAAAAAGTGACGCGGGCAAGAGGAAGCAGCTGATTGGGTGAGTACGGCCAGGTGAGTATTTATACTACTCTATAGTTTGACAGTTAAAGTTAATAGTTTATAAAGTTTAGAAGGTCATAATTTTTGTGGTTATAGTTTCTAAGGTCTCTGTTGTGTAGCGGGGATTGCTAGTAAACAAGGGCCCTTGAGTAGATCATTTAATTGTAGTGTAATTAGTGGTATTGATTTATTTTAATTCATTAAAGGGTAAGTCATGGCAGCACAGCTCGGCCCCGTGGCATGCTCCTCCTGCACTATGTGGGAAATCAGGGACACTTCCTGTGTCCCTGACCACCATTTGTGCGGGAAGTGTATCCAGCTGCAGCTACTGGCAGACCGCATTGCGGTGCTGGAGCTGCGAATGGATACATACTGGAGCATTCGCGATGCTGAGGACATCGTGGATAGCACGTTTAATGAGTTGGTCACTGATGTAAGAAAACTACTAGGCACTTGGTCGAAGCGTTAAACAAAGCTTTAATCAACTGTTTACCAACATGGAGATCTAGTTGTGTCCTTCACTAGTTCCTGTTGAGGAATGTCCAAAGCAAGCTGGGTCTATGCCCGAGTATTTATACTCTCCCTGGACAGCGCCACCAGCAGGCTGCCCAGTATTACTTCATACAAGATTCATGTCAGTCACACCGCAGGTAAAGGCTGCACAGGCAGGAAGGGAATGGGTGACCGCCAGGCAGAGTAGTAGGCACAGGCAGGTAGTGCAGGGGGTCCCCTGTGGCCATCCCCCTCTCAAACAGATATACCACTTTGGATATTGTTGAGGGAGATGGCTTATCGGGGGAAGGCAGGAGCAGCCAACTTCCTGGCACCATGGGTGGTTCTGCTGCACAGGACGGGAGGGAAAAGAGCGGGAGAGCTATAGTGATAGGGGATTCTATTGTAAGGAGAATAGATAGGCGTTTCTGCAGCCGCAAACGAGACTCCAGGATGGTGTGTTGACTCCCTGGTGCAAGGGTCAAGGATGTCTCGGGGTGGCTGCAGGGCAGACTGGAGGGGGAGGGTGAACAGCCAGCTGTCGTGGTGCATATAGGTACCAACGATATAGGTAAAAAATGGGATGAGGTCCTAAAAGCTGAATATAGGGAGTTAGGAGGTAAATTAAAAAATAGGACCTCAAAGGTAGTAATCTCAGGATTGCTACCAGTGCCACATGCTAGTCAGAGTAGAAATAGAAGGCTATTTCAGATGAATACATGGCTAGAGGAATGGTGCAAGGGGGAGGGATTCAAATTCCTGGGACATTGGAACCGGTTCTGGGGGAGGTGGGACCAGTACAAACTGGACGGTTTGCACCTGGGCGGGACCGGGACCGATGTCCTAGGGGGAGTGTTTGCTAGTGCTGTTGGGGAGGGTTTAAACTAAAATAGCAGGGGGTTGGGAACCTGTGCAGGGAGATAGAGGAAAGAGAAGCAAGGATAGAAACAAAAGACAGGAAGGAGAAAAGCAAAAGTGGAAGGCAGAGAAATCAAGGGTGTAAATCAAACAGGGCTACAGTAAATAATAATTCTAAAAGGACTAAGAGTGTTAAAAAAATAAGCCTGAAGGCTTTGTGTCTTAATGCGAGGAGTAATAAGGTGGATGAATTAGCTGCGCAAATAGATGTAAATGGATATGATATAATTGGGATTACGGAGATATGGCTCCAGGGTGACCAAGGCTGGGAATTCAACATCCAGGGGTATTCAATATTCAGGAAGGACAGGCAAAAAGGAAAAGGAGGCGGGGTAGCATTGCTGGTTAAAGAGGAGATTAACACAATAGTAAGGAAGGATATTAGCTCTGATGATGTGGAATCTGTATGGGTAGAGCTGAGAAATACCAAGGGGCTGAAAACGTTAGTGGCAGTTGTATACAGACCCCCAAACAGTAATCCTGAGGTTGGGGATGGCATTAAAAGGGAAATTAGAGACGCGTGCAATAAGTGCACAGCAGTTATCATGGGTGACTTTAATCTACATATAGATTGGGCTAACCAAATTAGTAACAATACTGTGGAGGAGGAATTCCTAGAGTGTATACGGGATGGTTTCCTGGACCAATATGTCGAGGAACCAACTAGAGATCAGGCCATCTTAGACTGGGTATTATGTAATGAGAAAGGATTAATTAGCAATCTTGTTGTGCGAGGCCCCTTGGGGAGGAGCGATCATAATATGATAGAATTCTTCATTAAGATGGAGACTGAAGTAATTGACTCAGAGGCTGGGGTCCTGAATTTAAATACAGGAAACTACGATGGTATGAGGCGCGAGTTGGCTCGGGTGGATTGGGGAGCGTTACTTAAAGGGTTGACGGTGGATAGGCAATGGCAAACATTTAAAGATCGCATGGATGAACTACAGAATTTGTTCATCCCTGTTTGGCATAAAAATAAAACAAAAAAGTTGACTCAACCGTGGCTAACAAGGGAAATTAGGGATAGCATAAGATCCAAGGAGAGTACATATAAATTGGCCAGAAAAAGCAGCAAACCTGAGGATTGGGAGCAGTTTAGGATTCAGCAAAGGAGGACAAAGGGATTAATTAAGAGGGGGAAAATAGAATATGAGAGTAAGCTTGCAGGGAACATAAAAACTGACTGTAAAAGCTTCTATAGATATGTGAAGACAAAAAGATTGGTGAAGTCAAGCGTAGGTCCCTTGCCGTCAGAATCAGGGGAATTTATAATGGGGAACAAAGAAATGGCAGGCCAATTAAATACATACTTTGGTTCTGTCTTCACAAAGGAGGGCACAAATAACCTCCCAGAGATGTCGGGGAACATAGGGCCTAATGAGAGGGAGGAACTGAATGAAATCAGTATTTGTAGGGAAATGGTGTTAGGGAAATTGACGGGATTGAAGGCCGATAAATCCCCAGGGCCTGATAATCTACATCCTAGGGTACTTAAGGAAGTGGCCCTAGAAATAGTAGATGCATTGCTGGTCATCTTCCAACATTCTATAGACTCTGGAACAGTTCCCATGGATTGGAGGGTAGCTAATGTAACCTCACTATTTAAAAAAGGTGGTAGAGAGAAAACGGGGAATTATAGACCGGTAAGCCTGACATCGGTAGTGGGGCAAATGCTAGAGTCCATTATAAAAGATGTAATAGCAGAGCACTTGGAAAACAGTGACAGGATCGGACAAAGTCAACATGGATTTACAAAAGGTAAATCATGCTTGACTAATCTACTGGAATTTTTTGAGGATGTAACTGGTAGAATAGATAAAGGAGAACCAGTGGATGTGGTGTATTTGGACTTTCAGAAGGCTTTCGATAAGGTCCCGCATAAGAGATTAGCGTGCAAAATTAAAGCACATGGGATTGGGAGTAAGGTACTGACTTGGATAGAGAATTGGTTGGCAGACAGGAAGCAAAGAGTTGGAATAAATGGGTCTTTTTCCGAGTGGCAGGCAGTGACTAGTAGGGTACCGCCGGGATTGGTGCTAGGACCCCAGCTATTCACAATATATATTAATGATCTAGACGAGGCAACTAGATGTAATATCTCCAAGTTTGCAGATGATACAAAGCTGGGTGGGCGTGTGTGCTGTGAGGAGGATGCAGAGAAACTCCAGTATGATTTGGACAGGTTGGGTGATTGAGCAGATGCATGGCAGATGCAGTATAATGTGGATAAATGCGAGGTTATCCACTTTGGTGGCAAAAACAAGAAGACAGATTATTATCTGAATGGCAATAGATTGGGAAAAGGGGAAGTGCAACGAGACCTGGGTGTCCTTGTGCACCAGTCGCTGAAGGTAAGCATGCAGGTGCAGCAGGCGGTTAAGAAAGCAAATGGTATGTTGGCCTTCATAGCGAGAGGATTAGAGTACAGGAGCAAGGATGTCTTGCTGCAGTTGTACAGGGCCTTGGTGAGAACACACCTTGAGTATTGTGTGCAGTTTTGGTCGCCTTATCTGAGGAAGGATGTTCTTGCCATGGAGGGAGTGCAGCGAAGATTCACCAGACTGATAACTGGGATGGCAGGAATGACGTATGAAGAGAGATTGGGTCAATTAGGCTTCTATTCGCTGGAGTTTAGAAGAATGAGAGGGGATCTCATTGAAACTTATAAAATTCTAACAGGACTAGACAGACTAGATGCAGGAAGGATGTTCCCGATGGCGGCGGAGTCCAGAACCAGGGGTCACAGTCTAAGGATAAGGAGTAAGCCATTTAGGACTGAGATGAGGAGGAATTTCTTCACCCAGAGAGTGGTGAACCTGTGGAATTCTCTACCACAGAAGGCAGTTGAGGCCAATTCATTAAATATATTCAAGAAGGAGTTAGATATATTTCTTAAGGCTAAAGGAATCAAGGAATATGGGGAGAAAGCAGCGATAGGGTACTGAATTTGGATGACCCGCCATGATCTCATTAAATGGCGGAACAGACTCGAGGAGCCGAATGGCCTACTCCTGCTCCTATCTTCTATGTTTCTATGTTTCTTCTATGTAAAACATCCCAAGGTGCTTCACAAGAGCGTTATGAAACAAAATTTGACACCGAGCCACATAAAAAGATATTAGGGCATAAAGCTTGGTCAAAGAGGTAGGTTTTAAGGAGCATCTTAAAGGAGGAAAGAGAGTTAGAGAGAAGGAGCGATTTAGGGGGAGAATTCCAGAGCTTAAGGCCTTGGCAACTGAAACCACGGTCGCCAATGGTGGAGCGAATAAAATCAGGGGGAAACGAGGCCAGAATTGGAGGAGCGCAGATATTGTGGAGGGTTGTAGGACCGGAGGAGGTTACAGAGATAGAGAGTGGCGAGGTCATGCAAGGATTTGAAAACAAGGATGAGAATTTTAAAATTGAGGCGTTGCTTAACCAGGAGCCAATGTAGGTCAGCGAGCACAGGGGTGATGGGTGAACGGGACTTGGTGCGAGTTAGGACACGGGCAGCAGAGTTTTGGATGACCTCTGGTTTACGGAGGGTGGAATGTGGGAGGTTGGCCAGGAGTGCGTTGGAATAGTCAAGTCTGGAGGTAACAAAGGCATGAATGAGGGTTTCAGCAGCAGACGAGCTGAGGCAGGGGTGGAGTCGGACGATATTACGGAGGCGGAAATAGGCCATCTTAGTAATGTGCCTTGTCTTGAGAATTACTACTTGTTTGTTCCAATATAGATTGGATGTAATTAGCATAAGGAGCTAATACTTCTAACTGAAGACTTTGCAGCCCTTAAAAAAAAAAGAGGTGGATAATGTTCATCTTTTCGCAGCAATTTTCTTCTCAATACTAAAGGTGATACATTATTTTCCACCCACTGTCTAATTCAGTCATCACTTGCTTTTCAAATAAACTTGGATTCAACGGCATGCAACATAATTAAATGCTCAACAAATTAAGCATTTGAAACACTGAAGACCTGGGTAGATTTAATTGTCCACAGGACAATGTGGATTGATACTGTTACACAGTTAGCATCTTGTGAAATTTTCTGTGCCAGTATATTAGTTTGTGAATTGAAATCTATTTTCATCGCCAGCATGTCGGCTCATTCTCCACATTCAGTGTTCTTCAAAGAAAGGATTGTTTGAAATGAAAATGATAACAACAGCTTAAAATCGCAGAAAATATCAAGTCAAGTTTTAATATATAGTGCTAAAAATGAAGGTGTCAAAGTATACAAAAGTATTTTTTTCTTTGCTCAGATTTACAGTTTAAATTGTTAGGAGCCCCTATCAGGTCTTTGAAAATGGTAAATGCAATCTCTCCGTTCAGAATTTTGCAGGCTGCAATTATTATCATCATATCTAGAACATTTCAATACTTTTCAGATCACTTATCTCTGATAATTCCATGTGAAGTTTAAGGTAAAATTGTTGAACACTGCCATTTATTGAGAGTAAAATACATGATAGTTGATTTAATGTCTAATTAATCCCATATTCTGCAGACTCAAATGCACTTGCTGACTTATTAATTTTGAGATCACTTTCAGGGCATTTCAAATTGTTATATTTTTGATATCTATTCTAATCTGCATAATAGTAATTAGGCTAACTAATGTAAATGCTGGGTTTTAAAAAATTATGATAGCTGTGTACATATCTAAGGTGCATGAAACTCTCTCAAGAACAATGCAACACAAGATGAACAATAGGGTTTTATGAGCATATTTGAAGAACTCTTGCATTCTGTAGGCTGTGCAAGAGTTCTTGTTCCAAGGAAAGAAAGAGGTGAAGTGTTTGCAGTTTAAAATTGAAGGATTTAAAGGGGGCAGTACTGTGCCATAGAATGGTGGGATATGGATTTGCGCCCGGGCGATATAGGATCGGCTGCCCGTTATACACTTTTCCCAATTTTCCTTTCCATTGACTTCAATGAAAAGGAAAATCGTGAGAGATGTATAACGGGCGGCCGATCGCTATCTCCTAAAGTTACCTCCACGGTGTGTAAATGATCCTATTTGTGTTGGTGTGGGAGGGAGCAACTGCAGGCCAAGTACATCTTCACAGGGAAGTAAAATTGCTCAATCTGCTTTTGAGCACTTCCTGGTGGCCAGTTATAGAGCAGTATTAGCATTAGTTTGTGAGCATGGGTGATGTATGATGGAGGGAGATCCATCGAGGGGAAAGCAAAAGTTAGGATCTTATTTCTCCTTCACAATAGATAAGACTTTAGTTTTAAGTTAAAATGAATCTCATAAAGCATTGAATAAGCCACTCAAGTAAATATTTTCTATCTTCCTTTAATTTCCTCCTGTATTATTGAAAATATCCTGCACTTTTCAGAACTCAACAGATTTCAGTTCCCCTGATGGCTCAGCCAGTTATGTCAACAAGTGAGTAGTGAACCTACAGACTAGAATCCCCAAGGAAAGTGAGGGATCAAGCTCAGCTTGTTCTCCTGTAATTGAATAGCCTGCCCACACTCACTATCTTGGCACACACATGAAGAATGAAAGATGACCACACACTTGGAACTGTATCCCAGTAAGGAGTCAACAACTTCAGGAGAGATGGAGGAGAGGAGAAAAATAGCATAAAAAGAAATCAGCATGCTTCATATCGCTTGTTTTATTTCCAGCAATTTTTTGGCAGCTGTAAACTTGCTGTTGACCTCATTGTGTCACCAGAAATCTGTGTGCATGCAGTAATTACTGTTGCATATTGACCTCAGACATAATGGCCCTGATTGTTGTTTACTGGTATTAAGCAGTATGAAGAAGAAAGCTTAAAGGCCCAGAAAAAAATCAACAGCTTTCTGGACATTTCTTGCCCACTTTTCAGAATTTAATTTTCAGAATGAATGAATGAGCATATAATATTGCATCCTTCAAAAATCTGAAAGGATAAATTGCATTTACCATTTTCAAAGACCTGGTAGTATCTCCAAATAGTTTAACTGCAAATCAGAGCAAAGAAAAAATACTTTTGTATTCTTTGAAACTATCATTTAATTCTTTTAAAAAGAAAAGGTGCTAATGTCATTCACATTTCCTGAGTCATCATTTGCATAATTATTTACCTGGATGGGTGAAGAGAGCACACTCGTGGTAGGAGCAGAGAATTATGTGCAAGTGGAATTCAAAGGTATGTGGGTAATTGAAGTAAAGTGGTATAATAAGGTGCCAAAAATTCTGAAAATCTTTAAGAAGCATCTCAACCATTTGTAGCCTTTGACAGGGCTGAAGGGGCAGGAGATTTTTTTTTAAATTTGCTTTTGTTTATGGGATGTGAGCGTCGCTGGCAAGGCCAGCATTTATTGCCCATCCCTAATCGCCCTTGAGAAGGTGGTGGTGAGCTGCCTTCTTGAACCGCTGCAGTACGTGTGGTTAAGGTACTCCCACAGTGCTGTTAGGTAGGGAGTTCCAGGATTTTGACCCAGCGACGATGAAGGATTGGTGATATACTTCTAAGTCAGGATGGTGTGTGACTTGGAGGGGAACTTGGAGGTGGTGGTGTTCCCATGCATCTGCTGCCCTTGTCCTTCTAGGTGGAAGAGGTTGCGGGTTTGGGAGGTGCTGCCGAAGAAGCCTTGGCGAGTTGCTGCAGTACATCTTCTAGATGGTACACACTGCAGCCACGGTACGCCGGTGGTGGAGAGAGTGAATGATTAAGAAGCAGCAGAAAAAATGAAGAAACAAAACCCAATATACATGCATGATTCTGCAGGTAAATAATGGAGCAGCCCAGCACCTGCTTGATACTGAAGTGGAGGCAGTGCTGCATGAGGTGGTTGCAAAGAGGGTCACCCTCTGTGCTACTATCCCCATAAGGAATGCAGCATGCCTGGACGGAGGTGTTGGCAGGCTTGAGGCTGCAGCTGACCAGTATTGCCACTGGCTGTTAGCAGTAGGTATCAGCTCTGCTTCTAGAATCATAGAATGATACAGCACAGAAGGAGGCCATTCGGCCTGTCGAGCCCATGCCGGCTCTCTGCAAGAGCACTTCAGCGAGTCCCACTCCCCCGCCCTTTCCCCGAAGCCATGCAAATTTGTTTCCTTCAAGTACTTATCCAACTCCATTTGAAAGCCGTGATTGAATCTGCCTCCACCACCCTTTCAGGCAGTGCATTCCAGATCCTAACCACTCGCTGAGTAAAAAAGTTTTTCGTCATGTCACCTTTGGTTCTTCTGCCAATCACCTTAAATTTGTCTCCTCTGGTTCTTGACCCTTCTGCCAATGGGAACAGTTTCTCTCTATCTACTCTGTCCAGACCCCTCATGATTTTGAACACCTCTATCAAATCTCCTCTCAATCTTCTCTGCTCCAAGGAGAACAACCCCAGCTTCTCTAGTCTATCCACGTAACTGAAGTCCCTCAACCCTGGAATCATTCTCGCAAATCTCTTCTGCACCCTCTCAAAGGCCTTCACATCCTTCCTTAAGTGCAGTGCCCAGAATTGGACACAATACTCCAGTTGAGGCCAAACCAGTGTTTTATACAGGTTCATCATAATTTCCACGCTTTTGTACTCTATACTTCATGAAGCCCAGGATCCTGTAAGCTTTTTTAACTGCTTTCATGGGTGATCTTTAAGGAGGAAATGTTCCAAGTACAGGCTAGGTACATTCCAACAAGAGGAGGGAAGGGTAAGGGAACCAAAGCAAGGGCTCCTTAGATGACAAGGGAGATAGCGACGATGATGAAACAAAAAAAGAGGCTGTATGATGCATGTCAGGTGAATTCTTCAAGGGAGAACCAGATCAAATACAATAAATTGAGAGGGGAAGTGAAGATGAAAATAAGATTGGCAAAGAGAGAATATGAGAGTAGAATGGTGGTTAACATAAAAGGGAACTCAAAAATCTTCTACCGGCATGTTAATAGTAAGCAGGTAGTAAGAGGTGGAGTGGGGCCTATTAGCGACAAAGGTGTTATATACCTAGAAGCGAAGGGCAAGGATAGATTACTCAATGAGTACTTTGTTTTGGTGCTAACTAAGGAGGTGGATGCTGACAAAATATCGGTAGAAGTGGAAAAGGTAGAAGCAATGGAAGGGGTGAAAATTGATACAGGATGTATTAGAAAGGCTGGGTATGCTTAGAGTGGATAAGTTGCCTGGTCCAGATGGCTTGCATCCCAGATTGCTAAGGGAATTAGGGGAGGAGATAGCAGAAGGGCTTGCCATAATTTTCCAATCTTCCCTCGATGTGGGGGAGGTGCCCGAGGATTAGAAAGTGTCAAATGTGACACCATTGTTCAAGAAAGTGTGTAAGGACAATCCTAATAACTACAGGATGGTCAGTTTAACATCAGTGGTGGGTAATCAGTAAAGTTTTAGAAACAATAATTAAGGAAAAAATTAACAGGCACTTGGAGAGGTTTAAGCTAATTAAGGAGAGCCAACACAGATTGGTTAAAGGCAGATCATGTTTGACTAATCTAATTGAATATTTTGATGAAGTAACAGGGAGGATCGATGAAGGGAATGCAATGGATGTTGTCTACATGGATTTTAGAAAGGCATTTGACAAAGTACCACATAGAAGGCTGGTTAACAAAATTGAGACTCATGGAATAGGTGGGTCAGTGACAGCTTGGATAAGGAATTGGCTTAAGGACAGAAAACAGCGAGTTGTGGTAAATGGCTGTTTTTCAGACTGAAGGATGGTAGACAGTGGTGTTCCCCAAGGGTCAGTGCTGGGGCCACTGCTTTTTTTGATAAATATATAAATGACCTGGATATTGGAATACAAAGTAGAATTTCTAAATTTGCCGATGACACCAAACTTGGGGGTGTGGCAAACAGTGAGGATGATACCAATCGACTGCAACAGGACATAGAAAGGCTAGCAGAATGGGCAGACAAGTGGCAGATGGAATTTAATACAGAGAAGTGTGAGGTGATGCATTTTGGCAGAAGGAACAGGGAGAGGCAATATACACTTAATGGCACAGTTTTAAAGAGTGTGCAGGGACAGAGGAACCTGGGAGTTAATGTGCATAGGACCCTGAAGGTGGCAGGACATACTGAGAGAGTGGTTAGCAAAGCATATGGGATCTTGGGTTTCATAAATAGAGGTATTGAGTACAAAAGTAGAGAAGTTATGCTGAATCTTTATAAAGCGCTGGTTAGGCCACAACTGGAGTATTGCGTTCAGTTCTGGTCACCACACTTTAGGAAGGATGTGAAGGCCCTTGAGAGGGTGCAGAGGAGATTTACCAGAATGGTTCCGGGGATGGGGGATCTTAGCGACAAGGACAGGTTGGAGAAGCTGGATTTGTTTTCATTAGAGCAAAGGAGGTTGAGGGGTGATTTGATAGAGGTGTACAAGAGTATGATGGGTTTGGATAGGCTAGACAGGGAAAGGCTGTTCCCACTAGTTGATGGTACAAGGCCTAGGGGACGCAGATTTAAGGCTTTGGGCAAGAGATCCAGGGGGGATGTGAGGAAAAACTTTTACGCAGCAATTGTTGAGGACCTGGAACTCGCTGCCGATGGAAGTTGTGGAAGCGGAGACACTTAATGTTTTCAAGTGCAGATTGGATAGGCACTTGAGGGAAATAAACTTGCGGGGAAATGGGACTGACTGGATTGCTCTGCAGAGAGCCGGCACGGACTCGATGGGCCAAATGGCGGCCTCCTGTGCCGTTATGACTCTATGTTATGACTCTATGACTCAACCTGCCCTGCCACTTGCAACAATTTGTGCACATATACCCCTAGCTCTCTCTGTTCATGCACCCCCTTTAGGATTGTACCCTTTAGTTTATATTTCCTCTCTTCATTGTTTATACCAAAATGTATCACTTTGCACTTTTTCTGCGTTAAATTTCATTTGCCACGTGTCCACCCATTTCACCAGCCTGTCTATGTCTTCTTGAAGTCTATCACTATCCTCCTCACTGTTCGTTATACTTCCAAGCTTTGTGTCATCTGCAGATTTTGAAATTGTGCCCTGTACACCCACATCCAAGTCATTAATATATATCAAGAAAATCAGTGGTCCTAGAACCGACCCCTGGGGAACACCACCGTATACCTTCCTCCAGTCCGAAAAACAATCGTTCACCACTACTCTCTGTTTCCTGTCACTTAGCCAATTTCGTATCCATGCTGCCAGTGTCCCTTTTATTCCATGGGCTTCAACTTTGCTGGCTAGCCTATTATGTGGCACTTTGTCGAACCCTTTTTGGAAATCCATGTACACCACATCAACCGCATTGCCCTCATCAACCCTCTCTGTTACCTCATTAAAAAAAACTCGATCAAGTTGGTTAAACACGAATTGCCTTTAACAATCTGTGCTAGCTTTCCTTAATTAATCCACACTTGTCCAAGTGACTGTTAATTTTGTCCCAGATTATTGTTTCTAAAAGCTTCCCCACTACCGAGGTTAAATTGACTGGCCTGTAGTTGCTGGGTTTATCTTTACGCTCTTTTTTGAACAAGGGTGTAACATTTGCAATTCTCCAGACCTCTGGCACCACCCCCGTTTCTAAGGAGGATTGGAAGATTATGGCCAGTACATCCGCGATTTCTTCCTTCACTTCCCTCAGCGTCCTAGGATGCATCCCATCTGGTCCTGGTGACTTATCTACTTTAAGTACAGCAAGCCTTTCTAGTACCTCCTCTTTATCAATTTTTATCTCATCCAGTATCTCCTCTACCTCCTCCATCACTATGTCTATGGCAGCATCTTCTTCCTTGGTGTAGACCGATGCAAAGTACTCATTTAGCACCTTAGCCATACCCTCTGCCTCCATGCATAGGTCTCCTTTTTAGTCTCTATCGGCCCCACCCCTCCTCTTACTACCCGTTTACTATTTATATGCCTATAGAAGACTTTTGGATTGTTAGCTGCCATTTTATTCTCATACCCTCTCTTTGCCCCTCTTATTTTCTTTTTCACTTCTCTGAACTTTCTATATTTAGCCTGATTCTCAGATGTATTCTCGACCTGACATCTGTCATACACGCTCTTTTTCTGCTTCATCTTACTCTCTGTCTCTTTCGTAATCCAGGGAGCTCTGACTTTAGTTGTCCTAACTTTCCCCCTAGTGGGAATGTACCTTGACTGTACCCAAAATATTTCTTCTTTAACGGTAGCCCATTGTTCCATTGCAGTTTTGCCTGCCAACCTTTGATCTGTTCTCATCCCACTGAAATTGGCCTTCTTCCAATTAAGTATTTTTACTCTAGATTGCTCCCTGTCCTTTTCCATAGCTAATCTAAATCTTATGATACTATGATCATTGTTCCCTAAATGTTCACCTGCTGACACTTGCTCCACTTGATCTACCTCATTCCCCAGAACCAGATCCAGTAATGCCTCCTTCCTCCTTGGGCCGGAAACATACTGATCAATAAAGTTCTCCTGAACACACTTCAGAAATTCTTCCTCCCCTCTGCCCTTTACACTATTACTATCCCAGTCTATATTAGGATAGTTGAAGTCCCCCATTATCACTGCTCTATAGTTCTTGCATCTCTCTGTAATTTCTCTGCAAATTTGCTTCTCCATATTTTTCCCACTAGTTGGTGGCCTATAGAATACACCTAGTAGTGTAATCACAGAATCCCCACAGTGCAGATATAGCCATTTCGGCCCATCGAGCCTGCACTGACACATATCCCACCCTATCCCCGTAACCCCACGTATTTAATCCCCCTAACACTAAGGGTCAATTTATCATAGCCAAATCAACCTAACCCGCACATCTTTGGACTGTGGGAGGAAACCGGAGCACCCGGAGGAAACCCACGCAGACACGGGGAGAATGTGCAAACTCCACACAGACAGTCACCCGAGGTCAGATTCGAACCCGGGTCCCTGGCGCTGTGAGGCAACAGTGCTAACCACTATGCCACCGTGTTGCCCTAATGGCACCTCTATTATTTCTTAACTCTAGCCATATAGATTCTGTCCTTGACCCCTCCAGGACATCCTCTCTCTCCAGCACTGTAACATTCTCCTTGACAAATACTGCCACACCACCTCCTATCTTTCCTGAAAACCTTATAGCCAGGAATATTTAATACCCAATCCTGCCCTTTTATGAGCCAGGTCTCCGTTATTGCCACGACTTCATATTCCCATGTGACTACTTGCGCCTGCAGCTCACCAACCTTGTTTACTATGCTTCGTGCGTTCACATACATACACTGTAAACCTATCTTAGATCATCCTGTGTTCTCTCTTAGTCTGACCCCACCTAATACCTCACTATTTCTTGCTTTAGTGCTATCCGTCTCTCCCAATCCTTTGTGCCCTTTGTTTCTCCTTTTGAATGCGACATCCTGGTGCCCATCCCCCTGCCAACAGAAAGGTTCATGGGAACCTAAGTGCCAGCAGGAAAAAAGAAAGATTTTTTGGGGCCTTTTAAGCTTCCTTTTTACTACTCAACACCTAGCAAACTCAGGACGTCTATTTAAATGGGCAATTATGACAAGTGGTCTGTGCCTTAAATCCAGTCAAGATAGGCCAGAAAATGATGCCGAAGATGCTATTGCATCACTTCTGTGTTATTGTCATATAATTTGCAAACACTTGTCTGTTTCAACTTGGAGCTTTCCAGCTTTGCCTGTTCATCCACCAGAATTGTGCATCATGTGCGAAATGGTGAAGGCCCAGTCTTATGGAGCCTTGTTCTGTGCTGTTATGGCCAGTGCATGCTGAGCAGTAACCTGAAAGCATTTAGTCTCACTGGCATTTACCTTGGAATGATGGCAAATGTCATACAAGAAATATTCTGTGAAGCACAAAGTACACTCTACCTCTGTTAAATTCGAGCTGCTTATCAGTGACCTAAGCAAAAAATGTAATTTCCTATAAGCATCCAAGGAGGAAACAAGGAGACGTTTTATGCAATATTTATTTATACATCGTTCAAATAATCCATTTTCATCGTCGTCAGTAACTAAGAAGCAGGTGCACATGGTGTGGTTTTATTAAATATCAATTAAAATGAGATTTATCCCCATATTTTATGTGCTTTTATTGTCTTTGTGGTAATCTTTCATTAGATGTGATGTTCTATAAATAAAGATTTAATATATTTAGCTGGAACAGCTACTTATCATGATAAACGTCCCTGAAAAAGAGTCCAGATCAGTGACAGTTTAAATAAATGGTTGCCTTTAAATTTGTTTTTGATTGCAGTGTTCTTAAATAAAATAAAACTAATGTGAGTAGTGGGTCCCTTAGAATCATAAGGCCACATAGGAGAACGTAAACATTGTGCACAATTGAACAGCTGGTGAAGACCGTATTTTAATTACTGCTGTATTTTTGGGATTACTCATGAAATGGTGATGTTTACCAATATGGATTCATGCTTTTTTAGTGTCCTTTTGCTGCAAAAAAAGATCTCGAGTCCTTTTGTAAATAATCTTTGGACCAAAAATACTAACATACAACTTTCAAACAATTGCAGTTGACAGTTGTGAAGCAACTGCTGGAATTTAGTAATATTCTGCTGATTTAAAGTAATTGAAACAGCCACAATAGAGTGCTGGGAATATTCTGGTTGAATGAATTAATGAGAATACAAATAGAATATTTTTAAAAGTAATTTTGGCTTGTATTCATTCACCGACTGTTAAACTTTTTTCCACCAATTTTCTCCCCTCCCCTCATTCTCTCCTGAAGGCATCGATCGATTCCTTGCTGGAATACCGTTCCCTGGGTGCTAGGCAGCCTCTGGGACCTTACGCAAGTGGTCTCCTTTCAGGCGTGAGTTTAGCCAGTGAATGCTAGTGGACCACAACTGAGGTCAATCCTGTCCTCAACCATACTTTGCTGAATAGTGCTGGCTGATTTGTTTTCCCCCTCCTGGACCATGGTACTAAGGCCAGTTGAACTTCTGTCACCATCTGGTTGAGATCAATTAACTCAATACAGCATTTCCAGCAAAATAAAAACTACTGGTTCTGGAAATCTGAAACAAAAACCGAACATGTTGGAAGCGTTGATCAAGTCAGGCAGCATCCGTAAGGAAAGGAAGAATGTTAACCTTTCAGGCAGAGTCCTTGGTCATAACGCTCCTACGGGAACTACAATATTTTATCATTAGGCAGCTACAAGCTTTCCAGCAAACTGCTTCATGGATGGTGATGAGGGCTGAATTTCCTTGATCATTCAGATCGTTGGAGATGGGGGGCTGTGAAGCGATTTTTAAATATGAGAATGAAAATTTTAAATTGGAGTTGTTGGGGGGCTGGGAGCCACTGTAGGTCATCAAAGACCGGGGAAGTAGGGAGGGGGGCCTGATACGGAATAGGATACGGGCAGCCGAGTTTTGGATGACCTGAAGTTTACAGAGGTTGGAGGATGGGAGGCTGGCAGAAGAGCATTGGAATAGTCAAGTATGGAGGTGACACAGGCAAATGGGCTGAGGCACGTGTGGAGGTTCCCAATGTTCTAGAGGTTGAAATAGATTGTCTTTGTAATGGAGAGTAGCCTTAATCCCATGTGCCTCCTCTGTTCTCACAGAAGCTCACCTCGGAGTCGACTAGGATGCTGAGACTGCAAACAGTAATTTCAGCCTGAGGCAATGACTGAGGAGAGGGATGAAATTGGGAGGTATGGAATCGGTGGTAAGGATACGGAGTTTATGACGGTGGTCAAAGATGATGGCTTCAGTCTTTTCATCCATGACTGGATATTAGACAAGCAACATGACAATACAAAGACATTAAGGGGCCAAAAGAGGTGGTTGGAGCGGTAGAGCTGGATATGGTTAGTGCACATATGGAAGCTGACCCCATGTCAACAGATGATGTTGCAGAAGGGCAGCATGTAGATGAGGAAGAGGAGGGGGACCAAGGACAGATCTCGAGGGACTCCGGAGGTAACAGCGGTAAGAAATGGCATTGCTAGAAATGCTGTGGTAAGTAGGAGTAGAACCAAGTGAGGGCAATCCCACTGAGCTGTACAACAGAGGAAAGGTGTTGGAGGAGGACGGTGTGGTCCACCACGTCAAAGGCTGCATCAAGGAGGAGGGAAAATGCACCATGGTCACAGTCACAGGATGTAATTTGTGACTTTGATTAGGGCCGTTTCAGTGTCCCTGTACTAGTGGCCGTTCGTCATCTAGTAGCTCAGACACTGGGCATTGGTGTCACAGTTGAGCCCAGTTCTGCCCAACTACTAGCATTTTCAAACAGGATTTACCTGATTGCAATCGGGAGCAGGAACTTTGGTTCTTTGGTTTTTATTCAACTTCTCCCTAGCCCAGGGGTGCCTGCCTGAGATTGAGCATGGAACATGATTTGCAGGGCTTAATGCTGCCTTATATTCAGGAATACAAATAAGAAGAAAAACTTTTAAAGATTGGTGTTGCTTTTGGTAGAACAGAGGATATTCTGGGGTGAGTTGTTAGAGATGTTTAAAATTATGAAGGGATGGGACAGGGTAGATAGAATCATACCGTTTCCAGTGATTGAGGAGTCTTGCACGCGAGGGGGCATAGATATAAGATTAAATGTAAGAGATTTAGGAAAGAGAGCTTGAGAAACATTTTTACACAGAGCATTGAGGCACTCTGGAATGCACTACCAGAGTTAGTGATTGAACCTGATACCATGTCGACGTTTAATAATGGGTTAGATAGGTGGTTTGAAGGAAAGGAAGTTAAAGGGATATGAGAACAGAGCAGGCACATGGGATTAAGGCTACTGGGAGTGAAAGGTAAACATAAAAACAGACTGGTTGGACCGAATAGCCTGTTTCTGTGTAATAGTTTCTATGTAATTCTATGCAAGATATTTTAAGCAGGCTTTTTATATATTCTTGTTCATATCTATGAGGGAAAACAGCCCTTTCTACATTTATGGTGACTTTTCATTCAGGTCAAGTCAAATTTTAGATTGAACTAACCCGGATATTTTTTTTTACCAGGGTGACTCATGTTGAAACTGCAGTAGGATGTGTCCAGCTGATAAGATCTTGATGGCTAAATATAAAAAGACGAATTCCTGTAGCAAGTTCCACTACTTGAAATATTAGATCTCCAAGCCCAGGATACTACAGCCACTTATCTCCAGTTTCCCCGTGTTTGTATCATGGGTGCTTTACTACAGTTTGCCAGGAACCACCATGAATCCAATGTCACTGTGGGCAGGAATGGACTGTTGTGTGGAAATGAAACCTGGATATCCTCTGTGTTGGAAGAATGTGTACAGAATCTGTGGGAATTTTGGAGTGCGGTTCTAGGACTTGCCTCGATTTGCTGTTTTCTTTTTGCTTCTCTACCGTAAGTTTTTTCCAGAAGTATAAATCCACAGTTTATTCTATCCCTGCTGCGCATTTTATTAATCTCATGATTTTTATTGTACTGATTCATTTTCTAATATATTCTAAAAGCACACGAGATCTATTGTAGGCTGTGATTTGATTGCAAAAGTTGAAACATACTCATTACAGAAAAGCTATTTGTTACTGTAGTACCATTTGCTAGTGTAAAATAATGGATAGCTCCCAAAACACAGAAAAGTACTATAAATCTTCGGTGTGCTTTGTTAATGCTGAATGATTTTTGAAGGAACTGAAAGATTACTTACAAATTTACCTTTATATCAATATCTGTAATTGTTATTGTGCAAGTTAAGTATTTTTAATGGTAATAATTTAATGTTTATTATATAATTAGTCAGGTAAGTATTATTTATACAGTGTGTGTATATAGTAATTGATCTTGTGTTGCTGGTCATTAGAAGGTGACAAATACATAGTAAGAAAGAACTGTGTCTTTTCTGAGCTGAGTATCCATCTGGCCATGTAATTTGAAATACTGGGGTTTCACCCAGTTGCTCATGGATAGCTGAGCTGTGGGGGTGTATGCTCCAAACAGCTTCTTTAAGCCAGATTCCATTTCAAGTCTATAGAAGATTCCCCACTCAGCCTTTTCTCCTACACTTGAGAATGTGGCAGCAGTGTTTAATCTTACAATAGAGGTATTTCAAAACTAGGTTTGGTGTAAAATCCCTGGCAGAATTCCCTTTGTGAGCTCCCAGCAGTCGGGGGATTGAGGCTCTAAATTTGGCCCGGATTGAACAATGCTCAGGCCAGTAGTTGAATATCCCTGCGTGTCCACCTGCCTGTTTATACTAATACAAAAGGCAAAATACTGCAGGTGCTGGAAATCTGAAATATAGACAGAAAACGCTGGAAACACTCAGCAGGTCAGGCAGCATCTGTGGAGAGAGAAACAGAGTTTACATTTCAGGTCTGTGACCTTTCATCAGAACTGGAAAATATTACAGATGTAACAGGTTTAAAGCAAGCACAGAGGCAGGGAAAAGTGGGGGGATGGGAGGAAAGAACAAGAGGGAAGGTTTGTGATCGGGTGGAAGGCAGGAGTGATTTGAAAGATAAATGGGATGATGGTGGAAGGCAAAAGGAGGTGATAGTGGGACAAGTAAAGAAACAAAAGATGGGTGCTAAAAGAGGAGCTAGAAATGGCAACAGCAGGATCATTACCAGCGCCTGCTATCAACCAATATCTACTATAAGCCCACTGACCCCCACAGCTACCTTGATTACACTTCCACCCTGCTTCCTGTAATTTGCGGAGTCCCCTACCTGCAGGCTACATGGTTCCCTTGGACCAATCCGGTCACTGGAGGGGTATTAGGAGCACTGTTATGTGAATTCTACAGACAGATCAGATCTCCAGAATCGTATCGGATCACGTGATTCCCAGGGGTCACGCAATCACAAGAACACAACACAGACAGAACAGGTCAATCAGATTTGTGTGAATGCAAGTGGCAATGGTTGGTGGGGGGGCGCCGGTGGGAAGTTGAGCTGCCTCTTACAGTCGCTCAATGGATAAATATGACATGAAACCAGTCAGTCAAGCAAGATCTGTTCTGAGTTAGTCTATTTAATCTGGGCCAATGGTGGGGGTACTATAACTAGTGACTTAGGGGTAAAAATTGAGTCGCGCCCCATTTGGGGCGCTAACCTCGCCGGGGCGCGACTTTTCGCGCCCCGAAAAAATTAGCGGCCCCGCGCCGGAACTTCAGTGGTTGCGCCCCAAGAGGGAAGCGGGGCGCAACTGGAAGCACCCCGCATCCCTCTTGGGGCGCTGCGAGTGAATATCCTGGCGCTACGTGCCGCAGCGCCACGCGCTGCGGCACGTCGCGCCGCGGTATTGCAGGCCTTCCTCCCCTTCTTAAAGGGGAGGGGCCTTGCGCAGCGCGAACCGGGGCCCAGCTGGGCTCCCAGGGATCGGGAGTGCCGGCAAAAGAGCCCGGCACTCAAGAGAAGTGCCGGGCTCTTGGAGCGCAGCCGGCACTTCACGGTGGGGGGGCTTCACGGGGGCCGGGGACAGCAACGGGGGCAGGTGCTGGCAGGCGGCCAGCAACAAAAATGGCCGCCTGCCACCTCCCCTTTAAATATCGCCGCCCCGGCCGCACGTACGCCCCCCTGAACCCGTCGGACATAGCGTCTGGCGGTAAATCAGGGGGCGCGACTGAAGATCACGGCCGGGGCGCGAGCGGGGCGCTGCGCACGGCGATGACGTCATCGCCGGCGGCGCAGCGCCACAGGGCGCTACCGGCTGCCGCCGCCGCTGTCCTGACTAGGAAAGGAAAACAAAGTCAGAAAGGGATTTCACTTCTGATTTTCACTGAGCCTTTACTGACATGTACTTGTGTACATTGGGCGAGGACACAATTGGGTTTGGTTGTAATGGGCCCTATGATTTTAATGGCTTCCTGACCTTCACTGTGCAGGCTGGCGTAGGAAGAGCAATCACATGGGCGAAGTATGAGGACACCATTGAATGTGGAGCTGTACTGTGACATGAATTGTGACCTTAAGGAGAGGAGGGGGTAAAAAGGAAGAGAAACAAAAGAGAGGGAGAAAGATCAAACCTTTGGCTTAAGGAAATTCATGTTTCAGATCTCTCGAGTGTATGAAAAACAAGTGATATTATGAAATAACAACAGAAAACGCTGGAAAAACTCAGCAGGCCAGGCAGCATCCGTGGAGAGAGAAAGAGAGTTAACGTTTCAGGTCGATGAACTTTCATCATATGAAAGGCAGCTTTTAGAATTACATTGAATATAGTTCTTTAATATAGGGCTTACTGACAAGATTATCACAAAAACATTACTTTGCTTAATTTGTTTCACATACAGATGGATATGCCATCATCCAAGCAGAGAAAAGTATTTAGAGTTTAGTACCACACAGGAGTCATGGCAGTAAAGTAAATCCCTCCCTGCCCCCATTCTGTGGCCTTGTTTTGGGAAATGTAACTGGCGTCCTTTACCCCCATTCTCAGCAGTCATTCACACTATTGTTAATACATCACACAAAGGTCATAATGACTGTTTAATTGTTCACTTCACATTATGTTGCAGTCATGTTATTATTATATAAAGCTATTTTCATGTTTAATGTAAGTTTAGATGTCAAAGTTTTTATTTTTCAGTAATTTTGTAACCTTGCAAAATCATCACTCTCAACTTCGAGTCTTGGGACATGTTTTATTGTTTGCGTGTTCCACTTTAGTCATTATCACATTGCTATTTGTGGGAGCTTGCTGTGTGCAAATTGACTGCCATGTTTCCTACATTACAACAGTGAGTACACTTCAAAAGTCCTTCATTGGCTGTAATGCGCTTTGAGACGTCCTGACATTGTGAAAGGCGCTATATAAATGCAAGCCTGTCTTTCTTTCCTCCTTTCAGGGTTTGTGGTACCTTATTCCAGGTGATTCGTCCTCAACTTTGGTTGATGCTGGTATCTGGTTTCAAGATGTGCACATCCTATTGTAGATCCTTCTCAGTGACTAAAAGAAATGAGTACCGTAGTTTCCAGAGGTTACCGTCTGTGATAAGTTTCCTTCGTCATGCCTGTCATGAACATTAAGTTTTCTGAAATAAATCTCTCATCCATATCATTTACTTTGCTCCTCAGTGCAATGCAACCTTGAGACAAACTCAGTGAAGCAGCCAACTCCAGGTCAGGCATGAGTGGTTCAATGATGTTGTAAAAGAACTGTCCAGACAACAGTGCCATTTTTTGCATTCTGAAAGAAAGAACTTGCATTTATATAGCGCCTTTCACAACCTCCGGACGACTCAAAGTGCTTTATAGCCAATGAAGCACTTTTGAAGTGTAGTCACTGTTGTAAGGTAAGGGAGAGGTGTTGGGTTTTCTGGGCTTACACAGCATCCTTTACTTATATTGTATGACTACTCAAACTCATTGTTCTGCAGTTGTTCCACAGGATCTCAACAACAGAGAAAGCTCTCTTTATTCCACTTATCATGGATTTCTCAGTAGTGTTCCAAGTAGAAACTAAATACAGTAAATTGCCAATACTGGACAGAGCATTGTTACTCTGAGAAAAAACATTAGAAAAGCTGAATAATTAGGGTAAATGCTCAAGACATTTGTTCGATGAAGATTGCATCTCATCCAAGGCATTGGGTGAAATCTGTGATAGACCTAGGATCTATCCCATCACAGTTCATAGGAAATCTTTTTATATGAATTTGTAGCTGGGCCAAGTAGTGCGACAAATTTAAAACTGAGTTTCTATTGGCAGTAATTTGAACATTATTTGTTTGTCTTTTTGTGCAGGGGAGGTGAGAGATATACAAACCTTAAGTGGCAGCTTTGACGGGAGATGACTCACCTCTGTTTATATTGATTGTTCCTTCGGCTGATTTACGAGTTCCCCATCACAAGAAAGAGTCAGAACCATTAACTATAATGGCTGTTCTGGACATCAGTAGCATTTTTTAGTAATAGTTTAGCAGTCATCTTGTATTGTCCACTTCACTAGAAGAACTGTTCCTGATCACATCAGGGACTGGCATAGCTGTCACTCTGATTTATCTGATTTAATCTGACCGTATTGATTTGATTGCGGACAAATCTGACATTATTGCCAGAGTGTGTCGCACTAGGAAGTCTCTTGCCTTCTGAAGCAGATTTGCTTCATCCTGGAGTTGTAGGAGTCTGCATGAAATCAGGCAGCCCTTGTGTATTAGAAGTCTAATTTGATTCAAGCTTTGCTTCTGGAAGCAACGCAGGCTGAGAATAAATATACCTGCTGATGATTGCTTTAGTGTCAGGTGATTCATCCATTTAGTTACATGTTAGAACAATGAGCCAGAACTCCATGTTACTTAAAGACCATTTCTGGCATTTTACCCGAGTTAAAGAATTCTGATAAAAGAACTTCTTGGCATGTGGGTGTTGCTGGCAAGGCCGTGTATATTGCCCATCGGTAGTCTCCCTGAGAAGGTGCTGGTGGGCCTTCTCCTTGAACTGCTGCAGTTCTTCTGGTGATGGTGCTCCCACAATGACATTAGGTAGGGGCTTCCAGGTTATTGATATCACAATGAAGTAACAGCAATATATTGAGTCAAATCTGTTCACAACCAAATCATAATGATCAGATAAATCTGTATGGCAGTTATGACAGCCCCTGGTGCAATCAGGAACAGTTCTCCTGGTAGTGTGGACAATATAAGATGACCACACCACTCTTATTGAAAAATACCATTAATGACCTAAAATAGGGGTACAAACAGTGCCCTGGTAAATTCCATTTTACAGTTATGGCAACCTGAGAATTTCAGCTTTCTCCTTAGAGGTGAAGATAAAATAACTTTAAATTTCTTTCTCAAGGAAGTATTTTGTTGGGAGACAGGTAGAGACTAAGCTGGAATATTTCATGAAACTCCAGAGTTTAAATGCAATCTCTAATGGGGCATCAAAAGTGGTCTGTTGTACTGTTTCTTACATTTAGATGGTTTAATTTTCAAGGGAGGTAGACCTTCCTTTGAGGAAATAGGGTTTGCTCATTTATGTTTAGTGGAACAAAGCAGATTGAACAGTTTGGGCTCAAAATAATAGTGCTTCTTTTAATTGCTTCCATGCTATCATTACATCCCCTGATAGAAGATTCTCAGTGGGACATTATTTTGTCACATGAATGGGTGAAAGTTTCGTGAGGGGGAGGTTAATCCCTTAATTCATGTTGTTGTTTCCAAGGTTTGATGGAATACTTTTCTTGGGTGAAGGGAATACTTTTCTAAGGTGAATGTTTCTACCAAGGAAATGTTGGTCCATCTATTTGTCCAAAAGTTTTATTTAGGTGAAAACTGAAACACTGAATCATTATTACATAGAATATATACAGCACAGAACGAGGCCATTCCATTCCATCTGCTTCAATTCAGCTTTTCAGCATATCTTTCTATTTCCAATTTTCTCATGTACTCGTCTTGTTTCCTTTTGAAAGCATCTAAGCTATTTGCCTCAACCACTTCCTGTGGTAGCGGGTTCCACATTGTAACCACTCTTTGAGTAAATAATTTCTCCTTATTTCCCTATTAGATTTATTAGTACAGGAAACTTTCGTTTATCCGGCACCCAAATATCCGGAATTCTCACTTAACCGGCAAAAATCATCCTCCGAAAACTCCTCTCAAATAACCGGCAATGTTGCCGAGTCGCAGTCGAGTCTCCGCGAACGCCGAGTGCTCCGAAAAGTCCTCTCAAATAACCGGCAATGTTGCCGATCCCGAGTCTGAGTCCGAGTCCGCGAACGCCGATTTAGTCAGTAGGGGTACTTTTCAAAAGTGCCACTACTCGGCCTCCTGGCGCTGTCGCAAGTCCGAAACATTGCAGTAGCATGAGTAGATTCTCCCGTGCTGCTTGGAGTCTCTTTGTTAAAAATAGCCTCGGTAGATATAACTCTCTGTTATCCGGTACTTTCGATAAACCGGCACCACGCCGGTCCCGTCGATGCCGGATAAACGAAAGTTTCCTGTAACTATTTTGTATTTATGACCCCTAGTTTTGGATTCTCCCACAAGTGGAAACATTCTCTCCACATCTACCCTGTCCAACCCATTCATAATGTTAAAGACCTCCATCAGGTTTCCTCAGTCTTCTCTTTTCTAAAGAAAAAGTCCAACTTGTTCAATCTTTCCCGATACCTGTAACCTCTCAGTTTTGGTATCATCCTTGTAAATCTTTTTTGCACTTTCTTCAGTGCTTCTATGTCCTTTATATAGTATGGAGATCAGAACTGTGCACTGTACTCTCAAGTGTGGCTTGACCAAGGTCCTATACAAGTTTAACATAAGTTCACTACTTTTGAATTCCATACACCTAGAAATAAATCCCAGGGCTTTGTTAACATTCTTAATTGCTTTGCTGACCAGCGATGCTGCTTTTAATGATTTGTTCACCTGTATCCCTAGATCCCTTTGCTCTTCTACCCCATTCAGTTTTTTTTATTTTCTAGGGTGTAGGTGATGTTTCTATTTTTCCTACAAAAGTGCATCCCCTCATATTTATCTATGTTAAAGTTCATTTGCCACTTAACTGCCCAGTCTGCAAGTGTTCTAATGACTTCTTGTATTATGTTTCATTCTTCCTCAGTGTTAGCTATACCCCCCAGTTTGGTGTCATCTGCTAATTTTGATATTGAGTTACTTGTTCCCAAGTCTAAATCATTAATCTAAATTATGGATAACAGTGGTCCCAGCACTGATCCTTGTGGAACACCACTTTCTACCTTCCTCCAATCTGAATAACTACCCTTTACCCCTACTCTCTGCTTTCTATTTTTAGCCAATTTGCTATCCATTCAGCCATCTTCCCCTGACTCCACATGCCCTAACCTTTGTCATGAGCCTGCTGTCGTACCTTATCGAAAGCCTTTTGATTCTTTTCTTGTTGGACTTCTTGCATACGGAGAGAAAATTTATAGTGAATCATTACAGTCCTTGCCCCAGTGGATCATTGAATAGGCAAATTCACTGCATGGTGGAGTTTTCAGCTATACAACCCAAGAGCTCTCAATCAATTCTTTGTGTGTGCAAAATTTGATTTTAGCAGGGATGATGATGGCTGCACAATTGGCCTCCGTGTTCTGGCTGGTCAGTCAGGGTTCCCGCTCCTGATTGTCTTCTAGCAGACCCTGCTGGAAATGCAAACGTGTGGACATCTGGTGAAGACTGGATTGAGCTTGGCGTTGATGGCTCCCATATTGGAAAAAATACCTGCAGATATTTATTGGTTTACACACTGTACCCCCAAGCACAAGTTACTGTTTTCAGGAGAGATGAGATCAAGAAAATTAGAGGAGAAAAATAAATAATTATTAAGTATTGCTTTATGTACAAACTTAGTAAGTATGTGTGCAAAACCCATTGTACTACTCTTGTTCACTTCTTTAACCTTCCATTCACCTGCTTATTGGGGTAAAATTTGGAACCAGTACTGATTACAGATTAAAAGATGGTCAGAAATGATCAAATCTAGAGCGATTTAGAAATTGAGATTACTTCTACAAGGTTAGAGCAAACTTGCTACTGAAATAATTATTGTATTAAGAAATTTGGACAAATGTTCTATTGAACAGGTAGACATTGTACAGGTTTTTTTTAAAGAAGCACCTCGAGTCTGTTTATGGGTACTGTTAACAATTGAACAATAATTTTTTTTAAAGTCACAAAATTAAAATTGCATTAATCTAATTTGATTTTTTTTTTTAAAGTCAAATGTACGTGGCGTATAAGAATGGGAAGGTTGACCAGGCGCTGTCGGTGGGGTTTCTGCTTTGTTGGGTGTGCGGTGACATCACCAATTTTATTGGTTGCTACTTGACCAATCAGCTGGTTATTCAGGTAAAGCAAACATTTTGTATGTTATATTTACTACACATACACAGTGATGCAACATTCAGCATAGATTTTACATTTCCTATTACAAATTTTTAAAATGCAACTAGCTGAAGAATGTTCAAGAAGGAGCCTATTAACGTACTTTATGATGATTTCAGTTTTTCTGTTTTCTTTAAATTGTGAGCATTCAGCAAAATGAACTACAAAGTGCTAATGAGCCTAACCTTGTGATGGAACTGATTCAATCTACCTGAGCTAAAAGATTACTCCAGGGTGCTTCAGTAATTTTGTCAGAACAGCTGAACACTAATTTATCTCTAACTTTTCCAAATAAGTACCCAGATGAGGTCTTCCACCATCAATGCTAAATGACAGGATTCAAAAATCAGCAAGAATAGACTAAGAAGAATGTTTAACTACAAAAGAGTGTTTTTAAATATTCTTTTGTTACAATCTGAACTTTCCCATTCCCCCTGACCTTTCCATTCTCACAGGGCTGCACACCTCTTGCTGATCAACAGGAAGACAACCCTGTTCTCAAGTGTTCCTCCAAAGCCACTTTTTAGCCACTGCTCAGAACCGCCT
This sequence comes from Squalus acanthias, assembly GCA_030390025.1. NCBI lineage: Eukaryota > Metazoa > Chordata > Chondrichthyes > Squaliformes > Squalidae > Squalus > Squalus acanthias. The sequence continues at coordinate 47,060,662 of CM059429.1, forward strand.
AAGAGCAGCCAAGTGAAGACACTTCTGTCTTGTGTTTTTTTTTCTATTCTCTCTCTTGGGAGAGGCACCTGGCCTCCATTTTGTGCCTATCCATAGCAACACAGCTGAGAAGACTTGGTACTTAGTAGAGAGAAGGAATCGAATCTCCATGGTGTTGCTCATGGGTACTGCAACATGCTGCATCCTTGTGTTAACTGATTTTTTTTTGATGGGGATTACAGTGTAATCACAATATAATATTGAATTCTGAAATAGATATAAGGTGATTTTTACATTTTTTGTACTTAATGCAGTATTTTTATCGATAACCTTTCAATGCTGTTAACAAACACATCTTCAATTATTAGAACTTCTAAATGGACAACTATAATGAGAAAAGTAACATTGGTGATTTGTACTGCTGCAGTGAAATTTCTTGCTGCCTTGTAATGTTCTTGGAGGCATAATTTGTCCGATTTTACTTCAGGGAGGCTCTATGGTTGCAAATGCAAAATTTTTAAACTGTTAAAAAATAGTTAGATTGCTAAAGGTTTCTGAGCTGTTTAAATTGATCAGTGCAACTTGTAATTCCATACTCGGCAGAACTCTTCCCCTGCTTGTTCAGCATTAATGACATTAGCGCAAAGAACATATTCCTCAAATTGTAGCTTGCTAGTAGTTGCAGGTGTAATGAATCCTAATTAAGGATTTTTTTAATTATGTAATTCCCATAACAAAATTGCATGAGCATTTGATTTCATATGGAACAAAGTACAAATTTTCTTTCAGTATCCTTTCTGAGCCTTTTTTGAGTTTGAAAATGGAATATTAACAAGTTAGGTGTCCAGCACATGAACTTTTGAATTTGATAGAAACCTTTCTGTGTCTCATCATACAGATTTCAACTTTTTAATATTAAACAATTAGTTTGAAAGAATGCATGTCATCAGTGAACAGTACAAGTGGACTCTTAACAACCAAGAACAATTGTTAAGTGGAAGACATAATGGGCCAAAAATTCATCCCGCGACGCGAGAGTACGCACTGCGTACTCTCGCGTATTCTCTCTCCAATTGCCGGTTTTCTGCATGCCCTGCGCATGCGCTGAAAACCGGCACTTGGTCTTTTGAAAAGGGGGCGGTTCCTCGGTGCATCGCGTGCGCGCTACAGGCTGCGCGCACGCTGTGCACTTCATGCTTTGGACACGCAGGTAAGTACGGAAAATTTTAGAAATGGAAAAAGGTGGAGTAAGACCCACTTTTAACAAGGTAAGTAGTGAATTAAGTATTTTTTTGAATTTTTTTTAACAGGTATATCTTTTTTAGAGACTTTAAAGACAGGTAAGTTTATTTTTATAACTTTTTAAAAGATTTTAAATTTTTTCAAAAATTTAATTTTTTATTTAAAATGGTTAATTTATTTAACTATACTTATTTTATTAATGTGATGGTTTTTTTTTAATTTAATTGAGGTTTAGCTGTTATTTTGGGGGGGTGTAAGATTCATAGATTTCACAGCACGTATGTGAAACTTATGAATGGAAGATGGTGTGCTGCCATTGGCTCTAACTGAGTCACGTGATCCCACAGCTCGCACGAATTCACTACGCCGGTGGGATACGCAAGCACTGCCCAGCTGATGTCTGGAACATCAAGTTCGTGCGAGCTGGATCTGAAAAAGCACAAGTGGAGTGAGAGATCGCGGGGAAGCCTTACCCCCGCGGGAACAGAGCGAGATCAATTTCTGGGCCAATAAAAAACTAACTGAAAATGGGTCTTTTACTTTGATCATAATTTATAGGTACTGCGCTGTTAGACTGCTACCTCAGCGGCAGGTTTTCAGTGGAGTTGCTAAGGATCATATTTCAGATCGCAGTGACCTCTTTTCATTGCTTAGTTAATACAGTTTCAAAAATAATTAAATGCACAATTTTTTAAAATTTGTATGTTAAGCGTAACAGTGTGATATCAGAGGAATATTCTGGGTGCAACTAGACAACTGTGGTTTAAGCTGAAATCAGCTGAGTCAGTATTTTTTTAAAAAAATTGTAGCTTGGCAGCTAAGATCTAAATGTCTGGCCCAGATTTAGACCATGTATGGCAGAATATCCCTGTTTACCCTACAAGTGTGAGAGACCAATTCTAAAGATTTGGATAAACTGGGTATTCACATTGTGTGCTTCACTGTTCCAGATTATTTGCTTTGTTAATGAAATAGACCTGGAGATTAATTTAAATGGTGATTTTTGTGTTTAATTGAGATTACAAAGTACCCATCATTATACCATGGGATCTCACTCCATCTCTTACACCTAGCTGTCACTGACTTCACTAATTCCATGATTCATTTACAAATGAGGCATGGAACTGGTATGAATATTTATCTCTAAATCTGTATATAGTTTGAATATATTACCAAAGTTATTTCTGCAACAATTCTGAACAGCTAGCTGTACTTGTATGTATGTGCTACTTCTGTAAAGTGCCCTAATATGGTAAACTTCTAATATCTATTGGAAGAGAGCTCATTCTAGTCTCTGTAATTACAGCAGCAACAACAACTTGTATTTGCATAGCGCCTTTAACGTAGTAAAACGTCCCAAGGCGCTTCACAGGAGTGTTATAAGACACAAAATTTGACATCTTAAATTTCATATCCAATTGGAATTTGGTGTGGTCAGTCCCATTAAGTAAAAGTTTATTACATTTCCTATTCCACTTAATCCTCACTAAACAGTGTTTCATTTAGAACAAAAATACTTCACAGCTCAATAATCTCATATTGTTCCAATATTTTTAAACACATTAAATTAAGCTCTGACAAGTTACCTCTAACTTTCAGCAAACTAAGTCTAGCCATAAATTTGAAATAAAATCATTTTTGTCAATTGATAAGTACTTTTTCTTTAAAGAAATCTGATTTTTAACACGTATTTTCAAACTTCCCTGGTTTTAACTATTTTGTCACTGGCAAAATGTTCAGACAAGTTTTTATAGATGTAGTAATTGACCAATTTCCTTTGTGCCAAAAGAATCCAGGGACTTGTTCTTAGTAACTGTTTGTTTGGTCACTGCTCACTAGCAATGGCAGAACATCTTATCTGACCATTGCAACGAATGAGCTGGTTGCGGTTAAGTCTTATGGCTATATGAGCAATTAATTAACCATTTTTGTTGCTATGCAGTTAAGAGGTCCAGTAGTAAAAAAAAATGCGGATTATATTAAAAATAGAATACCTCAATACATCGATCCTTGACATACAGTAGATCCTTGATACCTGCAAAGAATGATGAGATTGCATAAAATAGTGTTCTAACTACAGTATTATGTTCAAGTTATTATATAGCAAGATAAAACCACAAACTTATCTTGTTGCAGTAATGCTTAGTTACATTACCTGGGTAACATAGTGAGTTACATTGGGTGTTAAGTTACAGAACATGAAGTTAGGATGTATATTATTTGTATCTGGAACCTTCTACTGGGAATTTGTGACAATGAAACTAATGTTTTGTTTTCTCTCTAGACTGTTACAGCTAATTTTTACGTTATCCTTGACAGTATGATGATCTCACAATTTGTCTATTATAAGCTGAAGAATAGGAAAGGCCGATGTAAGCAGTATTTTATTCGGTGTAAGTATTGCTATTTGGATTCATGTTGTTTGATTTACTAAATCATTTTTTGTTGTATATTTTTTAAATAATCTTGGTAGTTCCAGTAAAGATACTGGGATAGAGTTTCCGCTCTGGACACAATTGCCAATTCCGGCACAAATTGCGCCCATTTTGAGAAGTGTTTTTCTCCCCGCCTCCCCCCCCCGTGTGTCCACTCAAATACATTTGCATATTACCGAACACAGAATCTGCCATGAACCACCGCAATTCGGCAGCATTTTAAAATGTAATTTTTAAAAAATGTTGCTTTAAAAAATTTTCCTTCATATATTTAAAAGTGGTAACTTGGTGAAGTTTGATTAATGCAGCTGAAAATAGATTTATCACAAAAAATAAGCATTTTTAATCACTGTGTCAATCCACCACCTGAGTAACCCGATTTTAAATTACAGAAATTCATTTAAAAAAAATATATAAAACTATTTTCTAGTTATATTGGGGTACATTAATCAGTTTCTTAGTAAATTAAAACAAAAATCACATTTAAAAGCTTTTAAAATGTACCTTTTAGTGGCCTTGCACCCAAAAGAATCAGCTTAATTTTTAAAGGCTCCCTGAAGGCCTGCAAACGAGCGCAATTAGTGGAAACTCCCAGTGGTAATTAGTTCACCCTGGGGGCATGGCCAATTTTGTGGGCGGGGCCTGCTTCCAGTGCGATGACTTTAAAACTAATGCAAAAGATCACGGAAACCCGAGTTGCGCTGAACGCAAATTGTGCTTGGAATTCCGCGATCTTTTACGTCGATTTAGGCCGAATTGCGTCGTGAAAACCAGCGCAATCGAGCGGAAACTCCAGGCCACTGGATATATTTAGCCAATTTGATTTGATCAAATGCCAAGCCAAATTTAAACCTACTTCTTCCACCTCTTTATACAATACAAATCAATTTTTACACAATTTAGAAAAATAGGATCTTTTGGTTACAAAATGTATTGTTAAACTTTGCTTAAATTGACTTTTCAGATTAGTATTTATACAAAGCCTCTGAAGCAGCAATAATAAGTTTTTTAGAAACAGATTTTGAGGGCACATTGGATTAGCACTGTTCTTTTGCTACTGGTACATTGGTTTGTGCCTAGCTGAGACTGGTGGGATGGTTGTAAAGGTCCTAAGTAAAAGGAGCTTACGTGATCCAAATCCAGTTCATTGATGGATGAGTCTATAATATTAAGCTGCTGATAATACAGTACAAATTTCAGTCTTGAAGAGGATGTAGAAAGGTAGCTACAATAAATGAAAATGTCATATTACTGCAGTGGGAGATGGTCTTATATTAAGGGTGCATTTACACACTAATGCAGAAACCATTTCCCTATAATGCTGAAGTTGAGTGAGGCCAGTGATCTCCAAGTGGGTTGCATTGCAGCTGCTGAATTTAAACTTCCAGGAGCTTGTAGTTTGATACCCTTCTTCTTAGGCAGTGTAAACATGAACATTTTTGGAAACAGCTTTAGAAAAAAAAATTGGTTGTCCTGCCTGTTGATACTGTAGGAAAGGTTTTTGGTTGCGAGTAAATTTAACGTGTGTGTGTGTGTGTGAGCTCTTTGAAACAGCTATCCAATTAGTCCCACTCCCCCATTCTTTCCCCATAGCCCTGCAAATGTTTCCTTTTCAATTATTTATCCAATTCCCTTTTGAAAGTTACTATTGAATCTGCTCCCACCACCCTTTCAGGCAGTGCATTCCAGATCATAACCTTTGATCCTCTGGAAATGTTGAACTAAAATGTAACACTTGAGCAGTTATCATTTAGTGCGATCACCAATGCACTTTTTATAAACCAAGCAAGCTAGACACCTTTATTGTTACTAAAAAGCTACTGTTCCATTGTCTCGACAGATTTATCTCTCATTAAATGGGGTAGAGGTGCAAAGACATCTGTGTATACAGATACATAAGTCGCCAAAAGTAGCAACACAAGTTTATAAGGCCATAGAGAGCGCAAATAGTACTGGGGTTCATTCCTATACAAAAGCAGGGAGGTAATAAATTTATTTAGAACCTTGGTTATACTACACGGAGTACTGTGCACAGTTCTGGTCATACTACAATAAGAATATTGAAGCACTGGAGGAAGTAAAGATTTACAAGGATGTTATCAGAATTGAGAGGATGCAACTATCAGGAGGTATTGAGCATAGAATCTTACATAAGAATATAAGAAATAGGAGCACAGAAAGATGCTTTTTGGTCCATCGTTACTGTGCCGGCTCTTTGAAAGAGCTATCCAATTAATCCCACTTCCCCACTCTTTCCCCATAGCCCTGCAAAATATTCCTTTTCAAGTATATTTCCAATTCCCTTCTGAAAATGACTATTGAATCTGTTTCCACCACCCTTTCAGGCAGTGCATTCCAGATCATTACTTGCTGCATAAATGGGGAATTTTTTTTTCCAGTGGGTGGGTCAAATGTTTTCCAAGTTAAGTATCATGTTGTGTAGCAATGTACTGAATGTTAGCAGCATGATCTGCCAAAGAACACCATCTGGGGCTGTGTTAAATGGAGGCCAGGCACTTTCGGACTGTGATTTCAAAATCCGAGTGTAATGATTATGTGCACTTCTTAGTGACTGGTTCAAACCTTTGGTGCAGTACAGATGGGAAATTTGTGGGTGGGATGGCTTTTTGGTTGGAAGCATAGTTAAGCATTTTGCAATTGGAAATGATTACAGAAGAGGTCACGTTCATCAAAATTATATGCAGTGTGTTTTGTGTTAAAACTTTGCTGACTAAGAAGGTTTGAAATCAGATTATGCAAATATGTTCTGTGCTGATAGAACCATGGACCAATCGAACTACTTAATAGCATCTAAGCACAAGTACAATATTGCTGAAGTAAGCTAAGTCGTTCCTCGCATTAGTTATATCTCACTATTAAGTCTTCCTTATTCACTACTCCACATTGGTTGTCAGGAGAGTACGACTTTGTAAGGGGGTTTCTTCACTGCTGGGTTAAACTGCTTGGCTGGAATTGCTAAAACAAATTAAATTATAAAAGTAAACTACTGATAGAAACAATATATACATTGCAGCAATGGGCTGTTCATATCAGAGCAGAAGTTGCATTCCCAAGCATGTACATCATAACCTGTGTGAAATAACCTGTATACTTTGTGCAATATAATTAATGATGCTTTGCAATTACTCAAAGGAAGTAACAACCCAAGCATATTATTTCAATCATCAACGGCAACAGTTTTCTGTACATTTGGAATACTCAATCTTGTATTTCTGTAATCATACATTGTACCCGACATCAGACAATTTATTAATTCAGTTTCTTTTAAATAAACTAAAAACAAATTGTGATGTTAGCGGTTGGCCCAGAAATGCATTTTTCAAAAGTTTCTATTGGGGTGACGTTCAACCTTGGCGGGGGTGCAAAGCTGGTGGTATTGGATCAGAGTGTAATGGGCAGCTGATCATCTACCGTTTGCTTTGTGCCCTCGCCGAAGTTGAATTTCACCCTCGTTGTTTCAGGTCCTGTTTAATCTTGTATACTATTATTTTGGAGAGAGGGATGCAAAGAGAAAGAGAGGTGAATTATAGTTTTCAGTGTTGCAGGATATTTGACCGAATACAAAGTTGAAGCAGAGCAACAAATAAGAGAAATGGGGGTCGATTTAAATTTTTTGGCGCAAAACAGCTGCTCGCTGCCTGCATGTTGTTGTTACTGTAAGGCCTGAGCTATTTTGAGACCCGGTCCTCATTTACATTGATCCAACGAGCTACGCATGCCAAACCGACATTCCAATGCAACTTGCTGGTTGAGGAGGGTGGGAAATTGGCTGTCCCCCTCATGCGGAGGCAGCATACATTCCAGGCCAGCAGCGTACTGGAGTCATTTTGGTGTGCCAGGAGGTGCAGTCCTCCTGAAATAGGTGCGTGCTCCGGCCACACATCTAATGCCTATACCAAGATGGCGGTGACTGGGGCACCAACATAGAGGGCAACAGGTGACCTGATGCTGCTACCGCCCCATTTACACCGGCCGGCAGCAATTAAAATCGGCTCCGGGGTACCATGCACTGTAAACAGTTGTTATCCCACAGGACCAAAAGAGAACATTACTTATTGCAACTGTCTGTCATTGGATCATAATCTGTAGACTTTCCCTGCCATTAAGATGGTCATCCTTGGTAGCAGTGCCATAATAATCTAAAGATAGTCTTGTGGAAAAGCTTCTATTTCGGCACAGCAATGCATTAGCATTGATCAATGGCGCTTGTCGTTCTTTTGGATGGCCATCAAGATCTGCAGCTCCTAGATTCCATATGAGTAGCTTATAATTTTTTCCCACAATGGAGTAACAATGCCACATTCATTTTTTCTATGTGTATTTATTTTAAATCTACTTGACTGCTACGTGTGATGGCGATCTAATTTTCAACTGTAGTAAACCCTGTTCTATTTTTGCATTTCAGCAAATTCCCTCTTGAAGTGGCTGTGCGTTGCCTGGGTTCTAATATGTGTGATAACAATGATGACTATATTACGTTTATTGAGAATATCTCATCCCAGTAGGAGTTCTCCAGGACAACCGGTTTGTGATGGTGTTGGCTTTGTTTTAGTTCTATTGATTTATTTTTAATGTGCTCGTGGTGTAAATTGGTAGTTTATAGAAACTCTGAAGCAAGTCTTTTAACATGTTAAATTCTGGCATGTCATCTGAATATTTTAGTTTTGCTGCTTTTCAGGGTACTTTTGACACTGTTGAATTCGTGGGATACATCTGTGGCTATATGTCCTGCATATTTTATCTTGGCTCTCGTTTTCCTCAGCTGTACAAGAACGTAAGAAATTTATTAAGTCTTTGCTTTCTGTTTTGTAAAATTTAGATGAATTCTGATCAGTGCCAGGGGAAAAAAAAGATTTCCTCCAGGCACCAGCTCGTTTTTGTTTTATGCTTTCAGTACTTACGGTGGTGGTGTTGCAGGAGAATGCAGCGAGTGTTTATTCATTTTCTCCTCGCATGAGAAGCACAAGAGCTCAGCCTGCACCGTAGAATTCTCTTAACACAAAAATAACAGCTCCGTTGTCCATATGGTCAACACGTTGCGGATTACAAAGATTCCCATTTATAGACTGAGCACTTCACTGAAGTTGTTGAAACCCTTGTTACTCTCATCGGTCAAAGGTCACTTGGTCTAATGGTTTTATTATACAACAACACTGTTATTCGCTGAATGTAAATTTGGATTGTCGGAGGTATTGGATATTTACACAATCAGTTTAAAAGGGAACCCTTAAATCCTTGTAAATGGCCAGACCACTCGGGAGTTGCATGAAACCAAAGTTTAGTTTATATAATCTGATTGTTGCAGTTCCAAAGGAAATCCACAGAGGGTACATCCTATTTGCTGTTTGCACTAGCAATGCTGGGCAATACTACCTATGGACTGAGTGTGGTCGTAAAAGTGCCTGAAAATAAAGCATCTGCCAAAAAATACATCCTCCATCATCTGGCCTGGTTAATCGGTAGTTTTGGAGTACTGTTGGTGGATTTCTTTGTATCCTTTTCAGTTTTACTATTGCAGCATTCAAGCAACTTTTTTTAAATTGTGAGATTGTCATTAGGGGCTAGCTGGAAAGTTATTTGAGAGAGAAAATCAATTTTCCAAAAGTGTTATTAATTTTGACCGCCAGATGTTCAGATTGTTATGGGACATGAAAGTTTTTGAAGTTTCCAGAGCTTTTTAATTTTATGAGTCGTCTGCAACTGAAATAAATTGGGAATTTGCACTGAGGTGAAGGGCATGGCAAAAAATAGGGGGGAAGTGGCGCGGCAGGTTTAAAACAGCACCGTGGTGGAGAATGTTAGAACCCATAGTGCCAAGTAGCAGGCGCCGGTTTCTGATCACGTGCCTTATTCCTCAGTATGCCTCACTCAACTGCTATGTACAAAAGTATCAACTTCCCAGTCTGTTTCTGTTTTCACATTTTTAGTTGGTTGAGGTCCAGAATATAAAACTCATTTTGATTGGCTTCTTGCTCTTGCCGTTTTTAGCTGATATCAGCACCCATGTCATAGATCCTTCCCAGTTATTATCAGCCTTGGCAGGAAGTATCACTTTATTCAACCTACAAATGACCTAAATCCACAGAAATCACTCCTGTTGTCTTTTTTTAAAGAAAATAAATTTAAGTGGAGATTTTACTGACTTAAAAAAATGTATTTTTAGGATATGGGTGACATTGGCAAAACTGCATTTCTTGTCCATCCCTAGTTGCCCGGGGAAGGTGGTGGTGAATTTTCTCAATGAACCACTGCAGTCCCTGTGCTGATGGTGCTCTCACAATGGTATTGGGTAGGAAATACTAGGATATTGACCCAGCAACAATGAAGGAATGGTGATATATGTCCAAGTCAGGATAGTTTGTGACTTCGAGGGGAATTTTGAGGTGATGGTGTTCCCATGACGTTGCTGCACTTGACCTTCTCAGTGGTCCATGTTGCAGGAAAGGGAACTGCAGTTGAAGTAAACTTGGTGAGTTGCTGCAGTGCATCCTGTGGATAGTGCATCCTGTGGATAGTGCATTATGCACTCAGTGTGCCAGTGATGACAGGGGTGGATATTGTCCTGGATGGTGTTGAGCTTTGAGCGTTGTTGCATCTGCATGCATCCAAGCGAGTGATGAGTAATCCATCACCCTCCTTACTTGAGCCTTGTAACTGGTGGAGTGGCTTTGAGGGGTCATGAGATGGGACACTTAACACAGTGTACCCAGCTTCTGCCCTGTTCTTGTAGCTACAGTGTTGATATGGCCAGTCCAGTTAAGCTTCTGGCCAATGGTAACCTCTAAGATGTTGATGGTGGGGGATTCGGTGGAGGTGGTCCCGTTGACGGTCAAGGGGAGTAAACTGGACTTACTTTCTTTTCGTCATGTTCATGGCTTGGCACTTGTGTGCAGCAATATGTTACCTGTCACTCGTCAGCCCAAGCCTGAATATTGCCCGGGTCCTGCTGTAGGTTGGCAGGGGCTGCTTCGTTATTGGAGGAGTTGTGAATGGAAGGTAATACTGTGAATTCATCAGCAAACAGCCCCACTCCTGATGACAGCAAGAAATTCATTAATGAACAAGCTAAAGATGGTTGGTCCAAGGAGGCTTCCATAAGGCATCCCTGCAGCAATGCCCTGAGGCAGTGATGGCAAACCTCCAACAACGACAGATCACCTTCCTTTGTATCAGGTATGACTCCAGCCACTGGAGGGTTTTTCCTTTGGCCTCCATTAACCTCAGTTTTGCTGAGGCTCCTTGATGCCATGCTCAGTCAAATGCTACCTTGATGTCGATGGCAGCTATTGTCACATCTCCTGGCATTCAGCTCTTGTGTCCATGCCTTAATCAAGACTATGAGGAAGTCTGGTGAGACCTGAACTGAGCATCAGTGAGCAGGTTACAGGTGAGTAGATGTTGCTTGGTGGCACTACTGATAACTCTCTTCATCACTTAACTGCTGATTGGGAGGAATCAGATAGAGAGTAATTGGCCAGGTTAGATTTATCCTGTTTTTGTGTAAAGAACAAACTGTACCTATGCAATCTTCCACATTCTTGGATCGATGCCAGTGTCATAACTGTACTGGAACTGCTTGGCAGTATGTGTACACCATGTAGTTGATATGTAATGTTAATCATTACTGGCTTAACGAGGGAAAATGTAGAATCAAAGTGCAGTCACTGATGAAAACAGTACATTGTTTTAATAAGTGTTTCCTAACACTATTTCATTTTCGTCACATTACCACTGTCTTCAATGTGTTAATTTCTACAAACTTGTTTGCTTTATATCCTTCTGCATGGAGTCAAGGTTTTTTTTATATATATATATATATGAAAATATTCACATAGTTCCAATCATATCTCCATATCATCTGTTTCCCAAATTTGTAGACAAGTTTGTGGGTTACTTAATCACAGATTTTCTCAATTGTATCCTTAATAAACCTCTGCAGATTACTGCACAGTTCATTAGATACCGCAAACGAAGCAAATTCTCTCCCCGTTCCGTTCCAGAGGTGGCACCGCTCCTTGATGAAGAGGACTAGCTGAACAACGTTGCACATTTGCACCAGTTTTAAAAATAAAAGTAGTTTCTAAAAGCTTAATGAAATCTAAAATCGCACTATAAATTCTTGCTGTTATAATTTTTTGACTAAAGTCTAAAAGCTAATTTGTTTTAATGCTATTTACTATCATCTTGCAATGGTCATCCTTATCCGGTTCATTTAGTTTCATATCTGTATTATTAAAAATATTAAATTTTTGAAGTTGTGACTGCATCTAATGATCTACTTGGTTTTGTGTGCACCATGTGATGAAGTCAAGTCTCATTCTAATGATCTGATTGATCAGGCATAGATTACTTGTCTGGCAAGACCCTACTGGTCAGTTGCTCGTACAAGGCCATACTCTTTGATGATTGTCACCTCTTATTCTCGTTACCACCCCCCCCCCACAAAAAGAAAGAGGCCAGGCCCAAAACCCTGGCCTTGTGCCAAGACCAGGCCCTGAGTCCCTGCTACTGCCCGAGTCTGGGCCCAGAGTCCCTTCCACTGCCCCACCTGTGATCCACAGAGCAACTACCTGCATCAGTGTCCATCCATCAGGTGTCTCACTTTTCATTGCAGTATCTGCTATCCGCACAAATCATTATTAAATGCCTTATCCTTCTTGCCGATCTAAAAAGCCATGTGATCCAGAAAAATATTGCTGGTATTCAGGCACAAACTGTAAGGTTAAAACATCCATCAGTTTAACACTTAAAGCATTGTCACAAGAGTTTTACAACTTGCTGTTTAAAATAGTTAATGTCATTTCTGCAATGATGGTGAGTAGAGAGAGGATGTTTTGTATGTTCTTGGAGAAATGAGGAGAAAAAAAGAACCTGGTAGAAAATGCGTCAGCCTTGAGTACTAGATGGTTAATATTTTATCGACAAGTAATGCCAAGGGACATTCTTGGGTCCCACAAACTATAGCATTGAAAATAGCAGCATGACCGCTCTGATATGACTTTTAAATGATTTGTGTTTACAGATTTGTCATTTTCATTCAGGAGTTTGTTTTTTTAATTGTGTCTACTGTATTTATTTTATATGCTCAAGTACCCCCCATATTTATGGATTATAAAACTGTACAAGAACATAGTGAAAGTGGAGTAATAGGAATATTTCATGAAGCATACCGCAACTATTAAATCTGCATAAGTAGAGGAAATCTTGAGGCAAGGTTGCAATGCAGTTAAGTCATTGATACATTCTGATAAAGTTTTAATCTGTTACATAACACGCCAGCTGGTTATTAGATGGAAAGAAATATTTCTAAATGCTCATTAGGTTTGATAGTAAATGTCCTCAGCCATTTGCTTTCTGTAGCCTGCCTGTCACATTTTATTTGCTGTTTGTATTTATATTTTGGCACAGCACTTCTGACTAATTGGGAATCCATTTTTCTATTTCCAGAGAACACTTTTCAGCAGGCTTAGACTTGCCTGTAATATATGCTCTGCCACAGGGTCATCCATAATATTAACTGTCCATCTTTACGCCCACTCTTAAATCTTTATTCAACTCATTCCAATACAGTGTTCCAGAATCCAAATCAAACAAGTCATAAACACTGCATTCTAAACAAAACTTCTATGTTTAATATAAAGCAAGTGGAAATTAAAAATGCCAATGGCTCTATACCATGATGGTTAAACATCAAAATATGTATTGCAAAACTCACTCATGTTATATTGAGATGTTTAACTTCATGTTGAGACTGCCTACTTGACTGGGATGTCTGAAAGGCAGTCTGAACAATGAGTTAAACATCTCCCTGAAACACAACAAAAATTTACAGTTTAGGTCAATTTGTATGTTGCATGTGCCTGATATATGCGATGTATATAAGTTTATTATTTATTTGCAGGATTGTCTACCTTATTGAAATTGAACCATAGAAATTTACAGCATGTAAGAAGGCCATTCAGCCCTTTGTGTCTGTACCAGCTCTTTGCTAGAGCAAACCAGAACTAATCCCACTGATGTTCTCTCTCCCTGTGTCTTCCTCTGCTTCAAATATTTATCTAGTTTTCTGATAAAAGATGCAATGGGCACTGCCTCAACTAGTCCTTGTGACAAAACATTCTATGTTCTAACAGCTCTCTGCATGAAGAAATTTCTCCCAACCTCTCTCCTTACTCTCTTAGTGACAATTTTGAATTGATGACTTCTCATCACTGACTCCCCAACCAGAGGTAATAGTTGTGCCTTATTCACCCTATCAAAACTCTTCATAATTTAAAAAAAAACTCTTGTTAAATCTCTTCTTTATCTTCTCTGTTCCAATGAAAGTAGTCCCAATATTTCAAGTCTCTCCTCTTAACTATAGTTTCTCATTCTTGGTATCTCCTTTTGCTGTATAATGTTGGTTCCTTTGGTTTTCTGTTAAGATTATTTATCCAAATATAATATGGAAGTACGGTCAGGGAAACAATAACTTTTTCCTTTTTAATATTAAAGAACTATTTAATTTGTAATTGTCATTGCCACCTTTTTATTATTTCATTTTGGTTTCTTATTAAAAGGAGAAAAGTGCTGGAAAATGGAAAATTGGTTCATGAAGTATTCACAAAGCATTAGCCTTTTCTCTCCTTTACTCACCCACCTTTCTTGGCTTAGCTTAGTTGATGGTCAACAACAGTGTTGAACTTGCCTGGATAACTTTCATAAGGCAGCTGTTGTGTCACTTCCATCGACCAACCCCGTACGAAATCCTATAGACTTTAGACTTCCATAGCTATGACTGCTCAGGTTGCCATTTGTTTGCTATGTGGATTTTTTTGTGGGAGCTGTTGCATTTTTCTTTAAGTTGGGTCTCTTGGATACCAAAGTAGTGATGGGGACAAAAAAAACTGAATTCTAGAACTATTGCATAAATCTAGAAAATACTGGAAATGCATAGCAGGTTTATCAGCAAATTGAAGAGAAATCAGGTTAACATGGGGGGAGGGGTAAATTTTTATCAGAACCTCAGCAGCAAACAGATCTAAGTTCCATTTCATCCTGCACTTCATCCATCCCTTTAATGGATGACTTTACTCCTATCTGGTACCAAGGACTGGAAGCGCAAGCAACTCTTGGGTGAAAGCTGATCTTCTGCCTCCTATCTTCTTTCATTTTCTTTTGATCTTCAAGTTGATTGCTGTCAAGGCACAAGTCACCTCCAACCTGACTCTAAATGATCTGTCCTCAGCACGGCCTTCGCTTCAACCCCTACTCTCTTGCCTCAATAAATTGAAAGCTCGGCATGGTGTTGAGCTCTTCTCTTGCCATCTTTGTCACCATGCTGTCATCTCTAGCCAGTTGGTTCACCCTCATTATTCCAATCTCTTTTTCTATCTCCCACCTTTCAGCTCCATTTTGAACCTCTTTCTGTGGCCTCTTGCCTTCGCTCAAAATGTTCTTTTAAGGACTGATACTACAACATTAGCTGACCAGGTTCCTCTGTTGCCCTTACTCTGTCTCCCTTTGAACTCTCGGTTCTCTTTCATTCCAAACCTGCCATTCTCCTAAAATTGGTGCTGCTTTTCTGTGCCATAAGAATTTCTATTTGGTTAAGGCCAAATATCAACTTTGTGACCGCTCGTCCTATCTTTCCCTTGATTTTAACTCTCAAAATCAAATACCAAACCATCTCTGGCTGTTGCTGCCTCCCATCTCATCTCACAAACCCACATTGTCCAATCCTGCATTCTCTCCAAGATACACAAGCAGAACTGCAATGGCAGTCTCATTGGTCGTGATTTCGCCGACTGAGGCGGGTCTGGGGGGATCGGTGTCGCGGTCCCAGCCCGATGCCTAATGCAGCTCGCACTCTCCAAGTTATTTTACGTTAATAGGGCTTGTTAAGCCCGCCCAGCAAGGTTCCCGGTCAATTAATAGGAAGCGGGTCTGATGATGGCATTTGATGAATACAGGATCGGACAATGTGGGTTTGTGAGATGAGATGGGAGGCAGTGACAGCCAGAGATGGTTTGGTATTTGATTTTGAGAGTTAAAATCAAGAGAAAGATAGGAAGAGCAGTCATTTGATGATGCATCATCAGCCGGTTTCCTTAAAGGGGCCATGTTCAAATTGATTTTGACAGTTGTGCTGTCAGTGTTCTACAGCATTGAGGTGCTGCAAACACTGACGAGCACTGCACAAGGGTGCATGGCTGCACCCAGGCTCTCCCATGACTCCCTCCATATGCTATGGAGGGAGTCACAGCACGCAGGGAGGTTCTCTTCCCTTCCTATGGGCGGAAGAGACCTCCCCAGGAGATCAACGCAGCCTGGTTGCACATTGCACAGGAGGACACAAGCAGGGATGTCATCAGGAGGACCAGGCTGCAGTGGCGCAAGCCTTTCAATGATTTCAGTAGATCACGAAACATTACTGCCAAGCCACATTCAACCTCATCCTGCTGTGCCACTCATCGCATCCACATCACTCTGCCTTCCCTACTCTACTCCTGCACATCCTTACTCACACTAACTTACTTTGCACCTCCACCCATCCCTCTCTATCTACATTATCACTTCCCCATCTCACTAGCCACCCCTCACACTCACCCTCATCCTAGTCCAATCATACCAACTAACAACACACAAGGGTAGGTTCTTGGGTGTTTTATGCAATGTTCATGTAAATTTTCTGTTAATGTGTTGTCAAACATTGAAATCTATATTTTCAACACTTTACCTTATTTGACAGATCTGTGCTCACCTTTGGAAGTGTCTTCGTGAGTTCCAGTGAATGTTGAGACATAACTTCCCACCCCTGCCAATGGTGATGAGTGTGAAAGGAATGGCTTGGACATTATAGGGATGCTTTATGGTGTTGGTGTGGGGTTGTGTCAACCTGGTGTATCATGTGGCAGTCAGGGTGTACAGCGTCAAGTGAAGAAAATCAGGCCATGATGATGCTATCGCTGGCCTCCCGGGCAGCAATGTGGTCGGCTGCTGATGCCCTGTGTCCTGTGCAGCATCAGGTGATTACAGAGAAGGTTGGTGTTGTTGTTGGTGCGCCTGGTGATGTTGGTGTTGGGGCTGATCGTGGAGGGATTCGGAGAACCAAGGTGAGATTTTTTCAAGGGCACCGATGTTGCTGGAATAGATGGCAGCTGAAGTTGAGATGACAGAAGTGATCTGTCAGTGGTGAGAGAGCTTGCTCCAAGGAGGTGACAGTGGATAGAGAGTTTACTCCAAACACTTCCAAACTGTGAAATGGTAGCTTTCATACTACCTTTGCAGCTGTCACCTATTCACAGCAATGGGGAGACATAGAGAACCCGACCTACTTACCTGATGTGATCTCCGAATGACGTGAACCTCGTAAAAAAGTGGTAAAATAGAAATAGGCTGGCAAAATAGTAGTTAACAAGCATTTAACTGTCTTAAATGCCTCCCCCGCCGCTTGGTGTCGGGTCTGTTCTGAAATTGCAGACCCAACACTTTGGAAACTTGCGGGTTCCCAACTGCTGACAATCATTCCGATTTTGACAGTGGACCCGCCTTCCGCGTTCTGGCAAAATCGCGGCCGTTGTTTCAGCTTGAGCCTGCTCAGCCAAACTATTCCATTTACCTTGACTCCAGCTGTGGCTCAGTTGGTAGCACTCTCACCGCTGAGTCAGAAGTGATCTGTCAATGCAGTCAGAAGGTTGTGGGTTCAATTCCCACTCCAGAGACTTGAGCACAAAAATCTACTGAGGGAGTGCTGTACTGTCGGAGGTGCCATATTTCAGAAACGTTAACCTGAGGGCCCCGTCTGCCCTCTCAATGGACGTAAAAGATCCCGTGTCACTATTCGAAGAAGAGCAGGGGAATTATTCCCGTTGTCCTGGCCAACATTTATCCCTCAACCAACATCACTAAAAACAGATTATTATCTGGAGCATGATGTGCGCAAATTGGCTGCCGTGTTTCCTACATTACAGTGACTACACTTCAAAAGTACTTCATTGGCTGTAAAGCGCTTTGGGACGCCCTTAGGTCATGAAAGGCTCTACATAAATGCAAGGCTTTCTTTAATCAAGAGTCGTATTAAAAACGTTAACCTATTTTTTGCTTTCAGATGCTGATTAACCTGCTGCACATTCCAGAATTTACTGATTTTACTATGTTAATACTTGAAACTAACCTTGTGAGAATGTCTTGAATGTACATAGCTGAGATACAGTTGTTTAAAATGTAGTCAAAATTAAAACATTCTTCTATTCGGTTTTGGCAACCAGTTATAGTGACCAGATGTAGAATTTAAACATACAGAATTAATAGTATGGCAATTCCAAGTTGTAATCATTCTTCTAGTGTGCATAGAGAAAAATGAAATTGATCACATTTACAAATAAATATTTTTTTTATAAACCACAGATTAAATGTCTTTTACAAAATACATATTTTGTTTACTGGAATGCTCTGATATATACAGAATCTAGTTAGGAATAAATTAGAATGTTGACTCTTTGATTTAATATCATGGCCAGTAGTTGGAAATACATAGTGTTAAATTATTTATTCTTCCTTAAATCATGATTTCAAAACTACTAATTATATGCTGTCCTAAGTCCAGCATCTAATCTAAGTAATTTTAGATTACCTTCTGCGGTATCACTGTTACTTATCAGGGAACAGATAAATCAAGTTTGGGCATTTATTAACCTTAATGACCTGCATTTTTGAAAATCAATAGTTCATATTAAATTCAAGAACAAAAACTGTATAACCTATATTAAAATATTAATGATGCAAAAATAGGAAACTTGCCATTTGATCTCTAAGCTTCTATCAACTAATGTAATTAATTGATCCAGTGAAGATATCCCATCCTAAATGGAAGGAAAGGCCTTTGATAAATTATAGAACATAAGGCTCAAATCTCCCAGTTTTGAACATCATAAAGTGTATTAATATCCATGCTATGGCAAAAAAACTTTCATATGCAATGTTTTCTTTTAAATTATAGTAAGTCTCTTTCTACCACTCATACTGTAAGTGTTGTTATAGACCGCAAAGAAAAACTGTAGGCTGATTTTTATAGTATTGCAGAGTCACCTAAAATGTTATCAATTTAGATATATTCCACCTATGTTTGATAGGAGATGGTTATCTGTCCAGTGCAAAAGAAATGTTTACATATAATATGAAGCCAGTAACAGCAAAATGGCATTTGCTGTATAGAAGATAAAGTACACTTAACAGTGCAATCTGTTCTTTTTTTGAGTGAGGAAAAACAACTTTCAAATACTGAAGATACAAGTGGCTTTCCAAATTTTTCTTACAAATAAAACATTATGCTGCCTAGGCATGCATAGCTTTTTAAATTGTATGTAGCAATGTGTTACTGGGATTCATTTCTGTTTTGTCGGCAATATTTTGCAACTATGATTGGCTCCTGTATTGATTCATTTCCGGAAACTAAATTATTTGGTTCAAGTGCAGGTCACATTTGTTTTCTTCAAACACTCCTACTGTACAAGTTTTCCTTATTTTAGCATATCATATTTTAAAAATTAGTTTTTATAATGTCTGAAATAATCTTTAAATTGGACTAGTAATTGCAGTACCATAATGGTGGTTGTGGTGATTAAAGCAGTAGTCTTGCTGAATGGATTATGATGTAATGTGACACCAATATACTGAATGAAATTTGCTACTGGTAAACAATAGTACCAGTTGATCATGGCCTGTACTTGTGGTATGAACATATCAGCATCGCACTTTACAATGAGCAATATGGCCTAATGTATCAGTATCTTTATTCCAGGAAATACAGAAAAAGCTCTACAGTGTGAAGATATGTCTATACAGACATTGCTGGGATACTAATATAATACATTTTTGTAACATATCTTATTTGTATAAACTTCATGGGCATTCCACAGGAAAGAACTTGTAATCTCAGTTGATAAAATGATAATATGTATTTCTTTACAAAAATGCATTAAAGTTAATTAAACATTTTGCATAAATGAATATTTCTTGATTAACTTTTTAAAATACTTTTTGCAACTATATGGTGGATGCATTCTGAACTCCTTTGGTAGAACAGATCTTAAATATTAATCCATTCAACATTCAATTTATGTTTCAAGGCTAGCACATGTACAACTTGGGCTTTTGAAAACTGTCAAAAGTGTGTTTTAATGTTACCAAACAAATTTTACTCAAATTTCAGATATTTGGCCTTATTGCTGACCTTCAAGAAAAGTTTGATATGATCCAGTAGCGTTTGACACTGCATGATCTCTGAAGAATTAATTCTGGCCATACCTCTAGCACGTACTGGTGCCAATTCCTAGCACAGAATCCTGTTGTCTTAGACTGGAACAGGAGCATCAAAGAAGTGGGACCTCATTCCTAATCAAGGATTATTTACCCTTCTCTATCTTTCCCTAAATGCTGAGCTGACCTTTGAGCATTTCTGTACTCCTTTTTGAGTTGGTGGTCATCCTTAAGACAAACACCATAACTTGAAAGATTGAAAGGGGAAGAGAACACCTTGGCTCTGTCTCCTAACATCTACTGAATACTGGTAGTTGCCTACAATCAGTTTATTTTCTCTGCATATTAGTTGATTCATGAGTTAAATTGAAACATTACTCCTCAACTGTAACCTATCCTACACTCAATAATCAGGCTTTGATTACAGCCATCTACATCTCAAATTGCATTTATTGCTATCTTGCAAGGTATTTACATCTATTTATTTTTACATGTGGCCCTCCAGGGGGCAACTTGTACTGTTTTTTTTTCCCTGATAAAGGGAGAATTGGGGTAGGTAATGATGGGTCATAACATATTTAAAGGTCATTAATATATGTGTTATGAAGAAGGTTCAAGCACAAAAAGAATTTTCAGCCTGTGAGGAAATTAAGTCAAATTGTTTATTAACTAAACTAGCAATTAGTGTTAACTAGCAATTCTGAGAACAGTGTTTACATTGGGTGCATAATTTCCTCATCTTCGGTGAGTACAATTATATTACTCTGAGCATAGTACTCTGGTTTTCATTTGCAATACAAAATGTTTACTGTGGAGCTTTAGTATTAGTGGAGAAGATATTTCTGTGAGGTGCAGTACACTTTAATTCCATAAAATTACTGGAAGTTGACTATGTGAGTCTTGATCTTGACATCCTTTGTTGGCTTTCATAGCATATCAGTTAGGTATTCTGTTATACATTGTAGCAGCATCTATGAACTAGACTAGTGTTGTCCAACAGAAATTGCTGACTAGCCACAGGTCTGGCTACGATAACATCGTTTTAGCAAATGCACTAATTTTGGTAGAAAATACCATACATACACTCTCAAAATACAGATAAATGTACTTCACATGTGTATATTTACTTCACAAACATCTACCACCATTTGGTAACCAAGGAAATAGCGCACTCAACAATGATCATAAAACTCTTGCACAATGCTTTTCGTCTTACCATTTTACCAACAAACACACAAAAAGGCTTAAACTACACATGCATATGCCAAATGAATGAGTATTTAGATCACATGCCCAACGACTAATCACAAATCCAATTATGCACATCTGGATTCCCAACCAGCAATTTCCATATCCCACAAACCTCATGTTGATAGTGGGTAATGTATTGGACCATGCTGGACTGGACCTTTTATCATGAGATTTGTAGGATACTGAAATAGCTAGTTAGGTACATGTTTACCTCTCAATCCTCATTTTTAGATGGCAACTCAGTATTCACTTTTACCATATGTGCTTCTTCAGAGATATCCAGTTCAGTACTCCAATTAAACATTGGGAAAACTGAATCCATTGTCTTCGTCGCCCACCATAAACTTTGTTCCCTTGCTAACGATTCCATCCCTCTCCCTCGGCCACTGTCTCAGGCTGAACCAGACTGTTCACAACCTCGGTGTCCTAGTTGACTCCATAAACTCTCCATCACAAAGGTCGCCAACTTCCACCTCCGTAGCATCGCCTGTCTCCACCACTGCCTCAGCCCATCTGCTGCTGAAACCTTAATCCATGCTTTTGTTACCTCCAAACTCAACTATGTCAATGCTCTCCTAGCTGACCTTCGATCTTCCACCCTCCATACACTTGAGCTCATCTAAAACTCTACTGCCCATATTCTAGCCTGCTCACCTATCCCCACTCCACCCCCGCCCCCCCCCCCCCCCCCCACTATGCTTGTCTCACTCTCCCTATCTCTGTAACCTCTTCCAGCCCTACAACAGTCCAAGAACTCTGCGTTCCTCCAACTCTGGCCTCTTGTGCATCCTCCACTCCCTTCGCCCCAGCATTGGCAACCATGCCTTCAGTTATATAGGCCCTAAGCTCTGGACGACTTTCCCTAAACCGCTCCGTCTCTCATAAGAACAAGGAGCAGGAGTAGGCCATTCGGGCCTCTCGCGCCCGCTCAATTCAGTAAGATAATGACTAATCTTCGATCTCAACTCCACTTTCCCGCCCGATCCACGTATCTCTCGATTCCCATGGAGTCCAAAAATCTATTGATCTCGGCCTTGAATATACTCAACGACTGAGCATCCACAGTCCTTTGGGGCAGAGAATTTCTAAGATTCACATCCCTCTGAGTGAAGAAATTTCTCCTCATCTCAGTCCTAAATGGCTGACCCCCTTATCCTGAGACTATGCCCCCTAATTCTAGACTCTCCAGCCAGGGGAAACAGCCCCTTGGCATCTACCCTGTCAAGCCCTCTCAGAATCTTATGTTTCAATGGGATCACCTCTCATTCTTCTAAACTCCAGAGAGTATAGGCCCATTCTACTCGATCTCTCCTCATAGAACAACCCTCTCTTCCCAGGAATCAATCCAGTGAACCTTCGTTGCACCCCCTCTGAGGCAAGTATATCCTTCCTTAGATATGGAGAGCAAAACTCTACGTAGTACTCCAGGGTGGTCTCACCAAAGCCCTCTCACTTCTGTTTCCTCCTTTAAGACCCTCCTTAAAACCTACCTCTTTAACCAAGCTGTTAGTCACCCATTCTAATAGCTCCTCCTACGGCTTGGTGTCAGTTTTTGTCTGATTATGCCCCTGTGAAGCGCCTTGGGACGTTTTCCTACGTTAAAGGCTCTATATTTTGTTTTTGTTGTTGTACCTTGCTGCAAATTTCACTTCCCTAGCTTCCTGGATATTTGTTAAGCTGGCCAGTTCCTTACTGAAACATTTTTTTTGAGATTTGTAGCTAGTTTTCCATAGAAAATATATGGAAAAGTTACATTTACATGTTAGGTTTTTAAAGCAAAGTGCAGTCATATATTTTTTTAAATGCTGAAATGAAAGGTGGTTAAAATGCTAATGGTCTAGCCATTGAAGTAGTTTTCCCCAAACCTGCGAACAATAATCAAATGTTAGCCTGTATCAGTAATCTATAGACACCTTGCAACCACTTTGTTGTGATCCCAGATACAAAACGGGGGGTTGCCTGGCTTAGACTTTCCCCTCAAATTGTGAGCATGGGGAGATAAAAACAAGACAAAAACACTCACTGACAGGATTTTAAAGTGAAAGTTGCGAGAGCAAACTTTTACCTAGACTCAGTAGATTAGGATATAGGAGTGTAGTTAGAAGTTACTTTCTTTAAGTCAAGCAAGATGATCTATTGATGTGGCGAAGTGTAGCGTGTTCATAATTTCTGTATTATTATGCAAAAACAATTTGTATTAATTGAACTGAGTCTGATTACAACTATCTTTGTGTGTTCATTTGCTGTGAAATAAAGCAACTTAATTACTTGTTTCTGGTCTTGTGTTGCCAAGTGTTTTCTCTGTCTGCCTTTGAAAAGTTTGGAGAGGGGCACGTAGGGGCGTTTACGAAAGACACAAATATCTAGTTCAGAGCACAAGGGTTTACCAATGTTACATACGGATTACACTATCATATAGTTAGCTTTAGGGCAATGTGGGCACATCCCCAATGTAAGACACTCGTACCACTATAAGGAGTGATTAATACTACCATATCCGAGGGAATATCTCAGGCTAGATCCAAACTTGTAATGGTCCCCCAGCTCTGCCTTAACTCATCTTGGATATAGTGTGGTCATCTGCTTTTTTAATTTTCTGTGAAGAAAGTATAGATACTCTGTCCCCATAGTATTACTAATGCTGGTTCTCTCATGGGATACACAAATTCCTCTAGTTCTCAATTGTTGTTCTGTGTACTGTAAAACATCTGTTTTGAATATATAAAAGAATTCTCATACTCTTGTTTCCATTGCTCCCTTTTTCTCTTAATTAAAGGCTCTATTTTCATCAGTCTCAGCTCCTCTTACACCTGGCCATTGTAAATCCTGATATTAATTACCTTTTTTGCTGATCTGTGTAAAACAATCTGACACTGTAATGTTGGAACAACATTAATCAACTAATGTCCTTGTTTTAGTAGAATGGTTTATAATTCTGGCCATAGGCAAAGGATACTGCCAGCTGCCTCATTGTACTCTAAGATTATATTCTCCTAAAGAAGGGATAATTCTCACCCAATCCAATTGTTCTTTTCTCCTGCTAGATTGTAGTTGGTGAGTTTTGCTTTTGGCTGAATCTTTCCCTGAAATGAACTTTTGGTTCACTCTTTTATAGTCCATTATTCTTCTTACAATCATAGAAATTTATATGATAGAAGGAAGCTATTCAACTCATCATGACTATGCCAGCTCTCTGATAGTTTTTCACTTAGTCTCAATCTTCTGTCCTTTCCCTATACCCTTTTTTATTTTTTCTTAAATATTTATCAACTTCCCTCTAGGGATTCTGGTTTCACTACTGTTTTGGGTAGGGCACTTGACATCCTCACAACCCTCTGTATAAAGAAAATCTCCTAACCTCTCCCTTTGGTCTTTCAATAATCTTAAATTTAAGCCCTTTAATTATCAACTCACTAACCAGTGGAAATAATTTTTCTTGATTTTATAAAAACTTTTTGTAATATTTAACATTTTAAAAATCTCTCTTTAACCTTTTTCTAATGAAAAGAGCCCCAGTTTCTCTAGTCTCTCCTAACTAAAGGCTCTTATGCCTGGTATTATCTTAGTGAATCCCTTCTGCACCCTCTCACGAGCCTTAACATCCTTCCTGAAGTAAGGAGCCAAAACTGAACACCATATTCTAACTGGCCTAACCAATGATTTGTACAGGTTTACTATTACTGCTTCGCTTTGTACTTGATGTCCCTATTTATAAAACCTAGGCCTTTTTACAGCTTTATCAACTTGTCCTCGCACATTTAAAGATTTGTGTATCTGAATCTTTAAGTCTCTCTGCTCCTCTACTCCTTTTAAAGTTTTAGCACCATTTAGTGTATATGTCCTCTATTTAATCTTCCTCACATTTATCTGCATTAAATTTATTCTGAAATCTCTCTTCCCAATGTATTAACTTGTCTATGTCTCCAGAAGTTGCTTACAGACAGTCCTCTTACCAATTCACCATGTTTCTATTTTTATGTCATCTGCAAATTCTCATATACCCAATTCCAGACCCTTCATATATACCATGAGTTACTGTGGTATATAATCTTTGACTTTATTCTAGATGTATAACCACATAGCAGAGATACTTGGGTTGATAGTCATCCTATTTTCATCCTAGTTCTTCCTCTCGACATGTGGTCATCAGGGTCATTTCTTCCCTCCATCATTGATAGTTGTGACTTGCTAAAGGTATCAATTCCTTAACATAATATCATTTTGACCCAGTCAGGGATATAATATATGTAATCAATAATGCAGCAGAAATACTATGTCATACTGTTCTACCTGTCCTATGATAAAGTAACAATAGATTTACTTGCACTAGGATTGCTTGTAATAACCAGGCCTGTGTAACTTGAGTTTCCCTGTGTCCATTTGCGTGCGTATTTTGGCTGCCACTCTGGACCCAAGCCCATCACTTCTATTCCCACTTTTTTCTCCAACATTTTTACTTTATTCTCTACCCCTCCTAGACCCCTCTCTCCTGTCGTTATGCCTCCTTTCATTTCTTCCCTCTCGGGTACTCTGCCCTCCCAAATCCTTACCCCAGCCCTTTAGTACTTCTTGACTTTCCTACTCTTCTGCTGCCATCCCAGGCTTGACTCCCTCTTAGATAAGCCTACAGATTCCCTCTGTGCCTCTCTTGGCATCCTCTGATGGGCCCATTGAGACACTCGTCGCTGCCTCCTTCAGAGCAGCAACCCCAACTGCCCCATCCTACTCTCTCGCTGGACGCCTTATCCAGCATGCCTGCTAGGGGCTAATCTTGCCAATCTCCTCCTCATCCCACTCACCCATCCCAATCCTGACCCTGTGAACTCTGCCAGCAGATCAGGTATCACCTCCCCTTTCCGCATCTCCCTCCAGAATCTCTCTTCATTTGTGAACAAGGCCCTTGCCATCCATGAGCTTATTGTGGATGATTGCATCAACATCATGGCATTGATGGAAACCTGGCTGAGGGGTGATGACACTTTCCCCCTAAATGCAGTCTCCCCACCTGGCTATACCTTCCAGCACTTGCCTCGCCCAGAACGTCACAGTAGCGGTGTGGCTCTTATCACCAAAACGCACGTTGGTCTGTCCCCCTACTCCTCTGGCACTTTCTCCTCCTTTGAGCATCTCACCTTGTTCCACCCATCTCGCCTCATTTAAAATTGTCGTTCTCTGCCGCCCACCCAACAACCTTAAAAATGTTCTCGCCAAGATATCTCCACTGCTTTTCTCCCTCAGCCTCTGCATCAAGCGACTTCTCATCCTCGGTGATTTCAACCTCCATCTCAACTCATCATGCTCTCTCTCCTCCGAGTTCACTGGCCTCCTATCCTCCCTTAATCTCTCCCTCCATGTAAACTCCCCAATGCAATATCACGGCTACCACCTTGACCTTAGCATCTCACGTGGCCTCGCTACACCCATTGTGTCAATCACAGATAAGACCATCTCTGATCATTTCCTAGTATCGCATCCCACCCTCATCCCCCTTCTCCCTCCCAACCCTACTTCTGTGTCCGCACCTGGAAAAAAAACTCTCACAATTCACTTACAACTGTATTTTAAAAATCCAAACTGTAGCCTTTGGCCCTCCATTCACCACAATATTTTTGCAGCTATTGATCTGCTCAAGCACATGCTCACCTCCACCTTTGATGCCCTAGTCCACAGTAAAACCATTTCTCTCACCCTGGCCATTCCTCTGGTACGGCCCTCATCTCTGCTTCCTTAAGTCCAAGGGACCCAGACTTGAACGGATATGGCGGACAACCGGTTTAACCATTCACCACCAGATCTGGCTGGACCACATAAAGCACTATCAGGTCCTTTCTGTCAAAACTGCTCACTATTCCAGGATCATTCTGGAATGCAAAGATAACCCCCGGCTTCCTTTCTCTACTGCAAACCATCTTCTTAAACCCTCTCCCCTGTCTCCTCCACCCTCACCTCCAACAACAAGTGCAAGGAGTTCATGGACGACTTTCTCACTAAGACTGAGACCATCCGATCTGCCACTTCCCTCCCTTCCACTAGCCCACCGGGCCAAACTTCCTCTCAGGTTCCCCCTTGCCCTAGCCCTAGCCCTGAACTCTCATCTTTCTCCAGTTTCTCTCCGATCTCCCTTTGTGCCTTCTCTGAGCTCATCTTGTCCATGAGACCCACTTCCTGCTCCCTCGACCCTATTCCCACTAAACTTCTGACCACCCAACTTCCCTTACTGGCTCCCATGTTAGCTGGCATTTTTAACTGTTCTCTCTCCTCAGGTACTGTCCCCCTCTCCTTCAAATCTGCTGTTATCACCCCTCTCAAAAAACCAACCCTTGACCCCTTCATCCTTGCAAATTACCGCCCCATCTCCAACCTTCCTTTCCTCTCAAGTCCTTGAACATGTTGTCGCCTCCCAAATCCATGTCCATCTTTCCTGGAACTCCATGTTTGAATTCCTCCAATCAGGTTTCCGCCCTTGCCACAGTACCGAAATGGCTCTTAACAAAGTCACAAATGACATCCTATGTGACTGTGGCAAAGGTAAACTATCCCGCCTCTTCCTTCTTGACTGATCAGCAGCCTTTGACACAGTTGACCACACCATCCTCCAACCTCTCTCCACCATCGTCCAGCTGGGCAGGACTGCACTCACCTGGTTCCATTCTTATCTCTAATCGTAGACAGAGAATCACCTGCAATGACTTCTCTTCCCGCTCCCACACCATTACCTCTGGTGTCCTCCAAGGATCTATCCTTGGCCCCCTCATATTTCTCAACTACATGCTGCCCCTCCACGACATCATCCGAAAACATAGCATCAGTTGCCATATGTATGCTGACGACACCCAGTTCTACCTCGCCACCACCTCCACCTCTCTCGACCCCTCCACTGTCTCTAAATTTCAGACTGCTTGTCCGACATCCAGTACTGGATGAACAGAAATTTCCTCCAACTAAATATTGGGAAGAACGAAGTCATTATCTTCGGTCCCCGCCACTAACTCTATTCCCTAGCCACTGACTCCATCCTTCTCCCTGGCAACTGTCTGAGACTGAACCAGACTGTTCACAATCTTGGTGTTTTATTTGACCCTGAAATGAGCTTCCAACCACAAAGACCGCCTATTTCCACCTCCGTAACATCACCCGTCTCCGCCCTTGCCTCAGCTCATCCGCTGCTGAAACCCTCATCCATGCCTTTGCTACCTCGACTTGAATATTCCAACACACTCCTGGCTGGCCTCCCACATTCCACCCTACGTAAACTTGAGGTCATCCAAAACTCCGCTGCCCGTGTCCTAACTCGCACCATGTCCCGTTCACCCATCACCCCTGTGCTCGCTGACCTACATTGGCTCCCAGTTAAGCAATGCCTCAATTTAAAAATTCTCATCCTTGTTTTCAAATCCCTCCATGGCCTTGCCACTTGCTATCTCTCCAGCCCCACAACCCTCCGAGATATCTGTGCTCCTCTAATTCTGACCTCTTGAGCATCCCCGATTTTAATCCCTCCACTATTGACAGCCATGCCTTCAGCTGCCAAGGCCCTAAGCTCTGGAATTCCCTCCCTAAACCTCTCTACCTCTCTTTCCTCCTTTCTTCTTCTTAGGCAGTCCCTCGGAACCGAGGATGACTTGCTTCCGCACTAAAAATGAGTTCTCAGGTGGCTGATGAGTCCAATGCGGGACCTACAGTCTCCTCCTTTAAGATGCTTCTTAAAACCTACCTCCTTGACCAAGCATCTGCCCTAATATCTCCTTATATGGCTTGGTGTCACGTTTTGTTTTATGACGTTCCTCTGAAGAGCCTTGGGACATTTTGCTATGTTAAAGGCACTATATAATTACAATGTATTGTTGTAATACTCATTTTATTTTTAAAATGCAGTGGCATAAATAAATTACATTTTCCAAGGTGAAAATGCAGATCAGGGTTCAGCACTTTTCTAAATCACTTGACCAGTTGGTAGAGGTAATTTGGCAAAGGCCTATATGGCAGCAGTAATAGTGAAGAATTTGTCCAGTTGTTTCACAGGACCTGTAGTAAGAGTAAATTCTTATGAGTGATCTACCCAAGCAACCCTTGGGTAAAAGAAACTGCAAAACCTTGTAATGTATTGCTGTCCATCCTATTAAAAAAAAACTAGGCATGTATATAAGATCAGTCATCAAATTAAGAAAGAAGCAACATTTCCACACATCAGGGATACACATGGAGAGCCAATCTGATAAATTCCTCCTTTCTTAAAAAATTGCATTTTCTTTGTGAACTTCATTCAAATGTTGAGTTTTTCATCATGGATATTTATCTTCTGCAGCATCATATCCTGGTCATTCACCGAAGTCAATTTATGGAGTCAGACTTTCATTTTCAACAAGGTGTAAGAACAGGGACCTGGCACCAATGCCAGAAGCTATTTCAGCTTCTCAACTCTGGCATGTGGTAAATAATAGGAAGTAGAGTTTCCAAATGTCACGTAGGATTAGTTTTGGTCTTTCTCTTTTTTTGCAACACTAATCTGTTCAGCTTTCTGCCTTTAAAAAAAAAATCTGTGTATTTTTCGGTTGTTTTTCTTCATCTTGCCAATATTTAGGCTAACACTACAATAATGGAGCTTTTATCATAGAACTGGAAAGCAAAATAAATAAAAATTGTACGTGCTGTTATATGAAATATAAAGTAATGCGAAATTAGAACACTTTCTGCTGGGAACAACATCAAACATTTGCCCTATCTTTGTGAAGACAAATGCAAGTCCCAGTTTCCATTACGCTCCAGCACACCAGTGTGTCTTTTCCTTTTTGTGCTCTCCGGCGTGAGAATAACACTTCCGAAATCCACGTTGTGGACACTATTCTGTCCATCGATGTGCTCATTGGAGCAGCCAGGTTTCATCATCTTCAACGACTTGTAGAAAGAAGACTATTTCTTCAAACTCTCCCCCCCCCCCCCCCACCCCCCATTATATCGTGTAAAACAGGACTTTTTGTTTTGCACACACGGCACCACGTAGTCCTTTAAATAAGATGTGTTAGGTACGAAACATAAGCTGCTTGCGAAGACTTCTAACGTTTTGGGATGCTAATGTTCATCGAACGTCTGCAATGTACTCGTACTGTTACCGTGAGATTGCTGCCTGATATTAACCATCTATCCAGGAGAGGGTGCGGGACGTGGAATCCTCCAATAGTAATGGGAAGGGTGGGAATGCTACCAATCCGTGTGGGAGGGGGTGGGATTTCCTGTCTGATGTGAGGCTGTCGCGGAGTGGAGGTGACACGTAAGAGAGATTGGGGAAAAAGGCCTGGAAGTTTTCTGTCGTGTGGAGTTAAACGCAAATACTACTTTGTTGTTACAAAGCTGCATTTCAGTATACGGGGTCCGGCAGCCAGACAGGTTATAAAGCGGTGCACGGTTTATGGCAACATTTTACTTCATTCCTAAAATTGGATCGGAGACTTTTTTGTTGTTGGGCTTTGCAACTTGTAACCTGGAAAGGATTTTCAGCGTCAGAAACAGCTCAAGTTGCAGGAATGTCTCTCTGCAACTGAGTGCTGCGCCCTAATATGCTCTTGTTTCATTGAAAATAAACATTGGACTGAATTGTGGGGGGGGGAAAAAAACCTGACTTCTTCGATTTGGAGCCGCAAAGTTCACGTTTTGGAGGGAAAAAGAGGGAATATGGGAAATAATATGTGTTCCAGGAGACAGAAAAAGATTTTTCAAACTTTGTTCTTTCTTACAATAGTTTTTGGGTTTCTTTATGGGTTGTTGCTATACTATGAGATGCATAATCAGTTAAAGAAGGCTGAAACTCTGGCGTTGAAGTACCAACAGCACCAGGAGGCTTTATCTGCACAGTTGCAAGGTAAAGTGTTAAAGCTCCAGCATCTTTCGTGTGTGTGTGTGGTTTGTGTGTGTGTGATGTCTACACGCCTCCGTCCTCCCAAACTTACACTCCAGCTGCTTTGTTGCTTAATCGTGTCTATTTTAGCTAAAATTAGTAAATATTTAAGGCCAAGACAATAAATTGCACAAACTTTTTAAATGAAAAAAGGCTGCTGTTGCTGCAAGCAGTATTAACACTTGGTTGGCGGTGTCTGTGTAATCTCCACACTCTGGGTGCGCGGCCGGCATTCCTCAGGTTCCCAGGACAGTTGCAAGCAGATTTTCTTTTCCTGCCTGTGGCGGCGGCGGTATGTTGTGTGGGATTCATTTGCAGTGTCATCTTGATCTGTACGGCGGGGGGGGTCCTGAATCTCCTGTTTCATTTCAAGCTGTGTTTAAGTTCGGCTGAGCAACAACAAAATAAATCTGAAGAAAAAAACTCGGCGCAGAGTTTGTGTTTGGGGGAGAGTAAATATTTGGCGGTGCGAAGAGGCGTGACTGAAGTGAGCAGTCGGCTGGCGTGTTGCTGAACCGTTCAGTTACATTTCTGTCAATGGCACCAGATCAGAGCGGGGGATAGTAGGAAACCTGACATTAGTGCCAGTGCACGCAGTTTATAGGAATTCCTTTCTCTGCTGCTGGTTGTACGTTGACACGTTTGATCAGTTTTCTGACCTATGATCTTACTGTTTTAAAATGATCGGGACGCCTGGAGTTGCCGTCACTGCAAAATGAAACGATTCTAACTGCGGCTGGAGAAAGCGCTCCCGGGGCTCGGATATCTCTCCTCAGTTTCCCTTCATCCCCCCCCCCCCCCTCCAAAAAAAAACTATCCTGGTTTTAAAATAACCCCTTCGTCCGGCAGCCTCGGTGAACAGTTTTCTACTGAAGCCTCCCCAGCAGCAATGTTTCTGTCGTGCTATAGACTAATGCATTCAGGCACAAGGGTTTTGGGGGAGCTTTGAGTTAAAAGTGGGAGTGTAACTCGAGATCGCCCTGCAGTGCGAGGCCCTCATCGGGAGGCTGTTTCACACTGGCTTGAGTTTGTACCGAATGCACCGGAACTCCTCAGGGACTGTAACGTCCTGATTTATAAAATCAGTTCATAGAATTCAAAGTCCTGGAGATCTCAGAAGTCCCCCGGGTGGGTGCCAATTCTTTTCAATGCAGGAATCTCAGTGCTCGGAAGTGGGATTCTCCCGTTTGGTTCTGCACCAAGTTACAGAGAAAATGAGTAATTTTCACTCGATGATTTAAAACTGTAATATCCCGTTTGGACTATGGAGGTTCACCTTTTGGTCGAGCTTTCGCTGATAGTTTGCCAAACCACAAGCTCATTTCCATTCTGTGGGCATTGTTGATCTGTTCACAGTCTCGACCAGTGCTTTTCACACCCATAAAAGTAGTTACATGAAGTGAAAAACATCACTTAACTGTTCATAAATGTTTCTGAAAATAGGTTAAACCAGATGATGACATGAGTTCAAATCCCATCATGGCAAATTGAAAATTGAATTTAGTTTTAAAATATCTGCAATTAAAAATACTGTATCAGTAAAAACATGACCATGCAGCTATTGGATTGTTGTAAAACCCCAATTGGTTCACGATTGTCCTTTAGGGAGGGAAACCTGCTGTTCTTAGCCACTTTGGCCTATATGGGAATTCAGTCCTACATCAGTGTGGTTGACCCTTAACTGCCCTCTGAAGTGGCCACTCAGTTTTATCAAATCATACGGACTGCAGCGGTTCAAGAAGGTGGCTCACCACTGCCTTCTCAAGGCAACTAGGGAAGGGCAATAATTACCAGCCTTGCCAGCATCTGAGAATTAAAATACAAATGATGCATTCTGACTTTTTCCTCTTGGTAATAAACAGTGGAGCTGATGAGTTTTGAATACTCTTAAAGAATGTACACCAGCTATCACAATGCATGTTTTATTATTGCTTGGTTATAACAGTTTTTTTTTTCAATACTTCAAAAACAGTAGATTAAAACATTCTAGTTTTCACCGACAATTTGCCAAACTAGCAAATAGACTGCTTATTTTCATTGTCAAAGATCAAAACATTTTACAAGTTATGATACATTGTATCTTTTGATCTTGAAAATGAAATGCTGGACTACCATGACTTTGACTTTTGTTCCCTCAAAAACTGAAAAATATCAGGTGATTGATATTTACACTTTAATGAAAATCCACCATTGGTCCATTGAACTGTGAAAGCTGATGTATTTACAGAAGGAAAATAAGACAATGTAATTTTATTTGGGAGAATATAACAGATTAAAACTAAATAATGATAGAGCCAAAACTTTGACCATTAAAGAATCTGTGAATCATGTTGGTGTTTGTTTAAGGATTTTAGGCCTAGAAATTTGAGATCACTAAAAACTTGCTGGTGTCACCGCGAGCGGGAGTTAACGGCCGGCGAAATTGATGGTGCTGGCAGGACCGGGATATTTGTGCTGGTTGCTAATTAACATTAGCCCAGCGCTAACTCACCGTGCAAGGCTGTTTTTGTGGCGTTGACCCTGGCAGGAGGCCCAATGTAGCATGGCCATAGCGCCATTGCAGCAAGAACAGCCTTCTCAGAAAGCAATGCTGTCATTTTAGAAAGCAGTGTTGGTCCCGTAAAGGGGAACTGCCTTCTAAAATGAAAAAAATAAACATCATTTAAAAATAGGCAGTTTTTAGCCCTTACAGTTCAACTGCCTTCTGAAAAAAAGTTAACATTAAAAAGAATTCCCAAATGGGAGTCTTCAGCTCTTAAAGCTGAATTGCCTTCCGCACCTAAAAATCCAGTCCAAAAGCTTAAATACATACTTACCTGAAAGATGTGTGTGTCCCATCAAGAATTGCTGACAGCGTCTCTGTCAGTCTGCTGCACGGCTTATGACGCAGTGCTAAACTCAGCGCTAAGGTCCAAATTTGCAGAGCGTGGCATTAAGTCAGCATTGCAGGTCGACTGACGTCATGCTCTCCATATTTGCATCTCCAGGGCCAGTGCTGCTATCGGCAGTGCTAAGGCCCTCACCTAAATGATGGCCGCCAAGTCCCGCACCAGAGAAGGGCATTAGAGTGGCGGCTGCCGTTTTTTCAAGATTGTGGTGGTAACTCATGCCGGTAAGTAGCCCAATTTCTGGGCCATAGTGTCTGCGCCAGTTAATTCCTATTAATGAAAGTCTGAGCTTTAAATGATTTTACTGAACACCCTGGCAGTATCTTGTACTTGGCAGGAATTCACTGTTATCACTTAATCTAAACTGTAAAATGAACTTGAAAGTATACATTTACTACTTAACTCTTAGTAGGCACCAGCTGTATTGGCGAAGACCTTGTTTCATCTTGATAGGATCTGCTGTTAACAGCACCAGCTACTGAAAACATTGGGGAATTGGAGCTCTGTGAATTTGATGTGTTTTTATTTTACTCAAGACTATTGCAGGATGGTTGTTGACATAATATTCTCTGTTTTAACCAGTTGCAGAAAAGAGTTTTTATTATTTCCTACTTTGCACATTTTTGGTACATTTTGGATCTCTTTTATTGTAAAGTAAAATCTTAAGAAATCTTTGCAAATCCCATTAAGCCTGCATCTCCCGCAGATTGTGCACATTCTGTCAATTTTTTTGGTAACGGTCAAGGTGCAGTTTCCTTTTGCACACTGCACATGCCACCACAACACACATAATGGCTTGATAGAGGACTGGATCAGGCAATGCTGGATATATCCCATCGAACTAGTTAAGTTGTGGGAAGATCAAGATCTGTGTTTTGTCTGGAAAATGTCCATTTGCTAACTAGCCAAAGGTAAGTTAGCTTGTTGCTTTTGAGAGTTGAAAATAAAACATCGCATTACTTTGCAAATTACAACGTTTTATTTATCCCTGTCTCTGCAGTTCTGCAATGCTACTGAATGGGCCAGAATTTGTTGGCAAAATAACTGTGACTTTAATGCGCACACCATTATTAGTGTGTAAGTCGCCCAGCAATTTGTGGCGAGGAAGAGATACCCCTTGAGTTGTAAATCGCCACAAATTGCTGGATGATTTGTGCTGCTCCGCTGTTAGCCTCTCAAGAACAGCAGCTCGCTGTCAGCCTCCTTGGGTGTTTCAAGAAATTGCTGCATTTGAGCATTAATTAAGAATTAAACTTGCTGCAGAAAGTTAGGGCTGGTACTTAACAGTGTAAGAACCATTTGATTGATGAGCTTTTATGTTCCTGCAATGCCACTCAAACTCCCCAGCCCAGAAAGGGAACAGTTGAAACTATGGAGTCTCATTCCTGCATGTAGTAAATTGTTCTTTGAGATTTTTAAAATTTAAAAGTTAAATTTTAAAATGTGTTTTCTTACTTTTTTGTCATTTTCTCTCTCTCTCTCTCTTAATCCAATCTTTCTTTTCCTCATTATTTCTCTTCCTGTACCTGATTTGACGCTAATTCACCCTATTTCTTTCTCTGTTGTTTCTCTGTTTCTTTCTCAAACCTTAAATATCATTGGCTAAGGAGATAGACTGTTGGTCCCATCGTTCACAAAGGTCCCAGATGTCCCGTTGCCCTCGCTGCGTCATTATCAGTTCGCACTTCCAGCAATTTGCGACGCGAAGATTTATCGAGCTGAAGGGTGAGGAAAAAATCTAATGGGGCACACCATGAGATGCTCTTCTCCAGCAAATTCTGGGCCATTGTTTCTCCTGCATTTGGACCTTTATATCATGTTGCATTTCTTCCAAATTACCCTCACTGCTCTGTGTGGAAACGAAAGACAGTGGCCTAGATTTTCTGCAAGAGCTGAATTGGAGCGCATTTTCAAACTTGCGGTACATAACACCAGCGAATCTTCTGGTCTTAGATCAGTACCATATTTTAGAAGGGGTTCCTGGCCTACAGTGATGAGTGTGCTAGGAGTAGGGTTATTGTTCTGTTGTGTATGTCCTTTGGTTGAGGCCAGCAGCATTGTTGTGGTGCTGGCGGCCTCAACCAAAAATTTTTTGTGAAAATTTAAAACCTGTGCCATCCATGGATCTGCAAGAATTTGCACAGGCATTGTCAATGGTTTAAAAATTAAAAGGCCTCCCTCCACCCCCATAGCAATACTGGACACTATGGACCAGTGAGCATATCTTGCATCCTAAGGTGCAAATTACATAAAAATAAAGAGTTAGAAATTTGTCCTTTTCAAATAATTTTGAAAAATTTTGAGCAGAAATTGCTAGAATATTCCAGCAGTGCAGCTGACTGAATGGTACTGATGTATCCTGGGAAAGTAGGTACACTGCACATGCACAGATGACACAAACCAAATGCGGTTCACAAAATAACAGCGCTAATCCTGTCCTAGACCCTTGGGACAGGCCAAGGTCTTCACATAGTACTTTAATGAAAGCATTATAAGATTCCAAAGACAATTCAATGAATAAATATAATCATGCTATTGTGAAATAATACTTTCTGATTTTTTAAATTTTGCTTAAACCCAAATTTTAGACCTTTGAAATTTCAGTTACTGAGAAAAAATTGTTGGATGCAAAAAGCATTTCAGAAAGGATTTTGAGCAATTTGTGAGAACCTGGTGGCCGTAGAAGTTATAATCTCCCCAGAAAATAGTAGCTATTGTCTGTGTCACAGGCCGTGACAGGAAAGCACAACACCTTTAACATTGAGAATACCTAACACAGCACCACCTACTGGAGTAATAGGTACTGTAGATACTTACAATGAGAATTCAATGAAATGTGTGCCCACATACTGAATCTAATATATAATGGCCTAGAAATTCGGGTGGCCGGCTTGCCGCCGGGGGTAAGGATCGCGCGCGCTCTTACCTACCGCGCCTGCTGTTGTGTTTCAGGCCCACAGGAACTTCGGGTCCTGGGCCTCTCCCTGGTGCTGGCGCGCAGTGCTTGCGTGTCCCAGGGGCGCAGTTAGTGCGATGCGACTCCTGGGATCACGTGGGCCATGGAGAGCCAATGGCAGCGGACCATCTTTCATTCATAGATTTGACAGGAGACCTGTCAAATCTATGAATACAAATCGCCCCCAAAAGAACAGCTAAACCTCAAATAAATTTTTTTTAAAAACCATCACATTAATAAAATAAGTATAGTTAAATAAATTAACTACTTTAAACAAAAATTTAAATTTTTGAAAAAATTTAAATTCTTTTTAAAAGTTATAAAAATAAACTTACCTTTCTTTAAAGTCTCTAAAAAAGATAAACCTGTTGAAAAAAATTTAAAATTATACTTAATTAACTACTTACCTTGTTCGCCTCCTTTTTACTTGTGTAAAATCTTCAATACTTACCCTCGCGTTGAAACCTGAAAAAAAACCTAAGTGTGCTGCGTGCGCGCAGCCTCTAGTGCGCACGCGGTTCACCTAGGAACCGCCCCCTTTGCCATACCGGAAGTGCCGGTTTCCCGCGCATGCGCAGTGCATGCAGGAAACCGGCACTTCGGGAACGAATATGGGTGAGTACGCAGCGGGTACTCTCCTGTATTCGGCCGAATTTTTGGGCCAATAGATATGCAACTGTGCAGCAATGTAAGTCATCTCCCTTCTTCTCTCTTCACCCCCCTCCCCAAACCAAGCTTTTTTTGGCAGTTGATCTGCCTTAGAATTTTGGAATTTGTCAAAATGAATGACATTAACAAAATGACAGTTGTGGAGATTGTTCATTGCTTACATAGCATCAACTATTGAACTCAAAATTGAGCTATTTTTAATTTAAACTTTATAAAAATGTTAATAAATGCAGTTCCCTCACAAAGCACAGTCTGACCATTTAATGGACTTGTGATTTAAAGGAGCTGTTTGTCTTTATGTATCATTAGCTGTAGGATTACAGATGTTGTGATTCTTCGGCCAACAGCCTGAAAGAAAGAACTTGTGTTTATATAGTACCGTTCACATTCTCAGAATGTCCTAAAGCACTTCAAAGGCCAATGAAGTACTTTTGAAATGTTGTCACTGTAATGTAGGCAAATGCAACAGTCAATTTGCAGATTACAAAGTCCCACTAACAGCAATGAGACAAATGACCAGATAATTTATTTTTAGTGGCATTAGTTGAGGATAAATGTTGGCTAGGACACGAGGAGAACTCACGCTGCTCTTTGAATAGTGCCATGGAATTTTTTTTATGCCCACCTGAGAGGATTCAGTTTAATATCTCATCTGAAAGATGGCACCTGTGATAATGCAGCACTCCCTCAGTACTGTACTTAGTTTTAGCCTAAATTATGTACTCAAGTCTCTGGAGCGGGGCTTGAACCTACAGCCTTCTGGCTTAGAGGCGACAGTCTTACTACTGAGCCAAAGCTGACACTCTATGTACACAAATCTATATCTGCCATAAGCTCAGAGTTGCCCATAACTGTGAGTCTGCAATACAAATACCAATTAATTTAGAAATAAATAGTAGCTTTCATGAAAGAATTTGCAAGAATGGGTCGTGAGGGATATCAAAATGTTTTGGCAGTCTAGTAGAGGGTGCTTTTTTGAAGTTGACGTTGCAAATTGCGGGTGTTTTGCTTTTCATCCAACACCACTGATACTGAACCTGTGAGTGCTTGATGTTGACACTAGGTGCAAAAGATTGTAAAGTTTTCTTTTCTCTTTTACTGATCTTATTTACCTTAATAAATACGGAACTCATAAAAATCTTACATTATTTTTTAAATCAGATCAACATTCCCGCTACTCCTCTAGAGCAAGGACTTTGCATATGGGTTACATAAGAACATAAGAAATAGGAGCAGGAGTAGGCCAATCGGCCCCTCGAGCCTGCTCCGCCATTCAATAAGATCATGGCTGATCTGATCCTAACCGCCAATCTACTATCTACTATCACAGAACCATCTCCTGCATCTAACAGAATTGCACACACGAAATAGGAGCAGAATCAGGCTACACGGTCCCTGGGCCCGCTCCACTACCCACAGGGCCATGACCGATCCGAACCTCGACTCATGTCCAAATTCCTGCCCGCTCCCCGTAACCCTTAATGCCCTTTACTTCTAGGAAACTGTCTATTTCTGTTTTAAATTTATTTAATGATGTAGCTTCTACAGCTTTTTGTGGCAGCATATTCCATGGACCTACCACCCTCTGAGTGAAGTAGTTCCTCCTCATCTCAGTTTTGAAAGAGCAGCCCCTTATTCTAAGACTATGTCCCCTAGTTCTAGTCTCACCCGTCATCGGGAACATCCTCCCCGCATCCACCCGATCCAACCCCTTCACAATCTTATATGTTTCAATAAGATCGCCTCTCATTCTTCTGAACTCCAATGAGTAGAGTCCCAATCTACACAACCTCTCCTCATATGACCACCCCCTCATCCCCGATGATTGCAGTTGTATAGTTCTGCTCAGTTGTATGCATCCTGGTGGATAATCACATTTACTGTAAACTTTCCTTGTTTCTGCTACTCTCATAGACTTAGAGTTAAGTTGGAGGGAGGTGGCAGTTTCTCAATTAATTTCTTAATTATTTAAATGTACATTAAAAAATAAACCTAGTCACATAAAAGAAACAAGGGTTCATTAAGTTTACAATTTTAATTTTGCTGAACTTAAAATCTTCATTTCTATTAGATAGGAAAAGTCAAAAATGATTTTATTTAGAGATTTATTATTAGTTTAAAAAAGTAGGCAGATTGTTAGTAGTCAAAATATAAATTATTACTCTGCCACTAATACGTTATGCCTGAGACAAGCTGCAGCATTAAAATGTTGTTTATTTGCTTTAGACATTGACTAATGATAAGACGTGTATGTATTTTGTATGTATGCTGCAAATTATAATTCAGAGTTTTGTGATCAGCATTAACCTTTATGCAAGTTTTATCAAAGTATTGGATTGCTTATAAAGATACATCAGGATAACATAATTGATGAAAAACTATGGAAAAATATTTTTTAATAAATTGGGGTAAGTGTTCCAGGGAATAATTTCAGTGCCAAAATTAATTATTAATTAAAAACTAAACAAATCTGCTTTTGTGCTAACCTGCCAACTTACATTTTTCAAATACCAGCCTTATTTTTCTTTAATTATCTGTTCAGCTTGAAATTTGTTAGGAAGGGAAGAGGGAGAGCAGTAGTTATTCTATTGTTTGTGTCCAAACACTAACTTATCATCTCAATAATTTAAAAACACTTGGTAACTTTAATCAAATGTGAAGGGCCTGGATTTTGTGATAGGAATAACGGTGAGGCTATTAGCGCTAAGGGGAACAACCCTAGCTTCTCCAGTCAATCCACGTAATTGAAGAATACTGTGAGTTAAGAAATATGCTGTAGTGCAATGTATTTATTTAGGATTAAGTACATTTAAAAAAATATAGTTTGTTTCTTACCTTCACTCTTGCCAGTTGTAGTTTGTTCTTTTGTATAAAGGGATAGCAACAGGAATAAAAACAAAAATTATTCTGACTTATCAGCAGAATGTACATTAATGAGACATATTGCAAATCACATATATCATCTTTTCAACGAATCACAATATTTGCAACTATGCCAAAATGATAATAAGAGCCCCCCTTTTTCTTTACAAAAACATAAAATGAATGAATAAACTATTTCATGGTCATACATGTAGAATTATAAAGGAGCTCAAGATGAGTAAAATCTCACCTGGTATGCGATTTGATATCATGCTTGCAAATATTCTCCATCATTTATTGATGCCGGACAATTCATTTCATGATTCCTACCCAGATGTGTAATGCATGAAAATTAGCATCCACTCTCAACTCCAATCCATTTCTTTCTCTGTGCCTTTCAAATTTACAGTCACCTTACCAGACACTATAGGGTAGATTTTCAACTAGCCGCCAGCGTGTAAAACTGCCATTGTGGATCGGCCTCCCGTTGTACAAACTGCTCGATTTTCATTTCCATTGATTTCAGTGCAAATTGGGTGGCATCTTGGAAGCCAATATTAGGAGGATCTTGACTCAAAGGAGGTTACTGTCTTAGGCGCCAGGGAAATACGTTAGCAGATTATTAGTCAGACATTCTCATTAGATTAAAATCATTCCACCTGACTACACACCCATCACAGCATCTCCCCAGCATTCATGGCTACTCAAATCCTTTCTCATTCGTCCCATTGTGTCTGTGCTGGCTGAAAAAGAACACATCTGTCTTTGGGTCTCGTAAACCAACCGTGCC
Source organism: Squalus acanthias (assembly GCA_030390025.1). NCBI lineage: Eukaryota > Metazoa > Chordata > Chondrichthyes > Squaliformes > Squalidae > Squalus > Squalus acanthias. Next base: position 47,101,886 of record CM059429.1, read on the forward strand.
ACTTCACCCCAACAAGACCTTGCTGACTTCTATTGGCTCTCCATCCCTTAAAGCACTGAATTCAAATTGTTACTGAGGGATAGCATATCAGTGAGGAATAGAAGGTAATGGAAGAAAGAACCTTTGGCCACTCCTGTGGTGAGCTTGTGGGGGTGGGAGAAAAAGTCAATGCAGATGATGTGTTAGTTACATTGGAAAAAAATAGGATAGGGAGGTGCCATTGAGTTGGATCGTGGAGGAGATACGGTTGAAAAGGATAGAATGGGTTGATCATGTCTCATACTGTGGAGAGATCAAAGAGTGATAGCGCATTATAATCACAGTCACAAAGAATGTCCATGCTATGATGTACATCCATATTTAGAAATCTGGTGTCTTTCAGAAATTTTTTTTAGAGAATAGTTCACTTTTAACTCTATATCATACAAATATTTGTAGGCTATGGCAGCAAGGGGGTAGCCCGGAGGTGGTCATTGTTACAATTTGGGCTCTCTTCCAAATATTTTTATTTCTGTTTGCTGCAAATGGACTTGACACATCCACATGGAGCTCAGAAATTGACTTTAGACATATCTGAAAATGAACTAAAAATGTGGTGAAGAGCCCACAGCATATAGCTCAGTCTAAGAAGCCTCGATCACAGAACTGTCAATCAAGGCAGATCAAAGACACAGTGGAACAGCTTGAATAAAGAACCACTTGATGAGAACAGTTCACAACTCATCCAAGGCTTGCATAACTAATTGGTGCTTTGATGAGGCATTGGGGGTAATTTTCGACTTCAGCAGTGACTTCAATAGAAAGGAAAATTGTGTGGCATGTATAACGGGCGCCGATTCACTATCGACAGTTTCCCGCCCCCACTGCAGTTGTAAAGTGGCTTTAGGATGAGCTTTCTGCATCCTGTCTGATTTACAAATGAAAGCAACTGTTCTGCAGCACAAAGATTACTTCATGGTTTTAGCTGGCACCTGTCCGATTGCAATATACAAATACAATATCCATCGTCCTTCAAAAGATTCAGAATTTGGTTAGCTGTAGTTTAAATGCTACTGGGGCTGTGACCCAAACAACCCAAGTGTTTCCCAAACTACTGCAATAATATTTCTCATATTCTCTAAACCAAACCCGGGGACATACAGGGTGGGAACACGGCAAAGTAGCCAGGACGGAAAATGTAGGTTGCGCAGTGTAGCGAGGCAAATTTTTTTAGCAGCCTATATTTTAACAGTTGCACATATACACTACAAATGCAAAATGGGATACTTTCCTTTATTAGCGGAGGTATAGAACATAAGAGCAGGGAAGTTGTAAAACACTAGTTAGGCCACAGCTAGAGTATTGCATACAGTTCTGGTCACCACATTACAGGAAAGATGTGATTGCACTGGAGAGGGTGCAGAGGAGATTTACGAGGATGTTGCCAGGGCTGGAGAATTTTAGCTATGAGGAAAGTTTGGATAGGCTGGGGTTGTTTTCTTGGGAGCAGAGGAGGCTGAGGGGAGACTTGATTGAGGCGTATAAAATTATGAGAGGCCTAGATAGAGTGGATAGGAAGGACCTGTTTCCCTTAGCAGAGAGATCAATAACCAGGGGGCATAGATTTAAAGTAATTGGTAAAAGGATTAAAAGGTATTTGAGGAGAACTTTTTTCACCCAGAGGGTGGTGGGGGTCTGGAACCCATTGCCTGAAAGGGTGGTAGAGGCAGAGACCCTCCTCACATTTAAAAAGTACTTGGATACACACTTGAAGTGCTGTAACCTACAAGACTACAGACCAAGAGCTGGAAAGTGGGTTTAGGCTGGATAGCTCTTTTTCAGCCAGCACAGACACAATGGGACAAATGGCCTCCTTCTGTATTGTAAATTTCTATGATTCTAAGTGTGCATATAATTACTGTGGAAGTGACGTCACACTATTGAAGTGCATTCAGACATCGTTTATAAATAACAGAATAACACTGTTCAGTCCATTGACCTGAAACATAGGGGGGAATTTTCCCAGCCCTGAGGAGGCGGGTTTGGAGGCAGGACTGCCGGGAAAATGGCAGAAACTGGAAGATGGTACCGACCCCGCTCCCAACCCGCCTCCGTGCCATCTTCCCGGGAGGTGGGTCCCCGAGTCGCCCAGGGACCCGTCTCCTCGTGGCGGGAAGGTGATTAGAGCCAATTAACTGCCTGTCAGCGAGGCGAGCAGTGGGTCTGCGGGGGTGAGAGGGGTCGAAATGTCAGTTGCAGAGGTGAGTGATGGGTGCAAGTGTGGACAGGTAAGTATGAGAGGTGAGTGTAAAGTGTTGGAAAAAGTTTCCTTACCTTTACTTCTTTCTGCAGGCTTCAACTGTTGAGGATCCGGGGGTGCCTCATCTCAACGGCAGAGATGACAAAATGGCTGCTGCATTCTCAGATGCGGCAGCTTTCTGCTGAGGAGTGAGGTCTTGGTGAGCCTTTGTGCAAGGGCTCACCTTAGAACAGAGATTGTCAGTGTTTGACAGCTTCTCAAAGCTGTCAAACACTGACAGTTCATCTGCCAAAAATTTTCGACAGATGAAGCGTCATACGCTGATGTAATCTATCACCGGCTTTCCCTTAATTGGCTGGTAAGCCAACAAGGCAAATCAAGGGAAAATAGCGTGTGTTGGTCAGACGTCGCTGGGGGCGGGACTGAAACCCGGAAACCAGAAGTCCCGCCTCCAGCACGTCTCCATTGACAAAATCCAGCCCTGTGATTCTGTCTAATATATGCATATATTCCAATGAATATTGCTCTAGTGTATTCGGGATCGAGTTTTGTGAACCAGGGACTCTCCCGGGGACATTGTTTGCCCGGGGACACAGTACCTCATCCGGGGACTGTCCCCAGAAAACGGGGATGTATGGTTACCATCTAAAGATTTCTTTGGTTGAAGTCTGTTTTAAACTCATAGGGCTAGAAATTCATTATAGCCCAGGAATGGGCAGTATCTTTAGAAAAGTTTGAGAATTAGTGCCAGGCGCTAATGCTTTAGATTGCATGCAAAATTCATTCTCACTGCTCAAAGAAATGATTTTGGCGCTAAATCATGTCTTAAAGGTCTAGCTCAGTGGCGTTACACTCAAAGGGTGGACCAATATCGGGTGCAGTCTAATCTCAACTCATCAGTGCCACAGGCTTTTCCCAGTACTTAAAGGGGAGGTTCATTGATACTGCAGCACCTCATTCTCAGCATTGCTGATTGTGCAGCTGCCTCATCAAGGAGAAGCACAACAAGGAGAAGGAGCCGGAGGACTGAAGCAGGTGTGCTCATGGCAGATCCACCTCAGTCGGGTGGTCCGGGTGATTGAATGCTTCAGACAAATGCTACATACCACCATCTGTACCACAAGCTTCACACACTGCCCAAAGCACCAGACCCCCAGTGCTCACCCACCAACAATCTCTACCTACCAACACTCACACCCACATCTCACGCCTTGCACACAATGACAGCTATTCAACTAAGCCAGGCACAAGGGTCATTAGTTATTAGAATGATTGTGATATGTGTGATCTGTTTATGTATACATTTATTCATGGAGTTTGCAATATTTTGTGGTCTCTCTCATTTCACCTTTGCCCCCAGGAGGACGCTGTAATATGGCATGATACAGGGATGGCATGATGGGCATGTGGTGTGCAAAAGGGATCTGGGGTTTAAGTCATCCTGCTGTGAGGCTGGAGGTCTGTTTGGAGGAGGTGGCAGAGTTCTGTGACCACCACGTTGGTGATGCGGAGCCATCTAATACACTGCTCCTCACTTAATTGAAGGTAAGAGAAGTGCTGTCGGAATAACCTCGGAGGGTAAGGCCTCCTGGTGAGAGCCCCGATGGCCCTCCTCATCCCTCTGCGCACATGCTCCCGTATTTCTGGCTGCCTACTCTCCATCCGCCATAGATCCTGGAGAGCGAGGTGGCATGCCAATACAGCCCCCGTTAATGTTGCCAAGTGTAGCAGTTTGAATCTTTGAACAATAAATGTAGCCACTTAGCACTTGCCAGAAGACTGCTGATAAAAAAAGCTTGAAATTACTCATACAAACTGCTCCACTGGCTGAAACTGTCAAGAAGCCATTGAAACTAACCTGCCCTGACAGCTGCGAGAGATTAATGCTGATGCCTTTAAATAACGTCGCTGGTGCCAGCTTCCGTCAGCTGTGTGCCAGCTCTCCCTGTCGCTGTCTGGTTGAGGCGCAAAGGTAAGTGGCGACAATGAATTTTGCATATCAGGCTCCCGGTGAGCGTTGTACGCTCACTGATGTCACCATCTGCCTCGCATTGAAATCCCCGGCAGTAATTGCCGTGCGGCGCTGGATATGCCTCGCCCCGGCGCTACTGCATCAGCGTCCCGTTACCGCCCTCTGCAGGTGCTAATGGGAGGCGCTAACCTACCGAATTTTTCCCCCATAGGCCCCAAACTTACTGGGGCCTGCTCCGCCAGTGTACATGTGACAGAACAGATCTCCTGTCCACCTTAGGCTGGACGCCCAGTCTGAAATCCTGGTGACAGGGTTATTTGTATACTCAGTGGGCTACTAGTGCCTGTAAGGTCACATCAGCAGTAATCATCCCAGCCCAACCTGATCTGCCCTTATAAGTTTCAGTAGCACCTTACCACTCCATTTGATGTCACCCAAGGCCTAACTGGGCCAAAGAAAAACATTCCTTTTTCATTCTTTGGCTCCGACTGGCACCATTCTGCCACTAGAGAAGGTCATCGACCCCCTCTAGGTGCTGAGCTCTACTTGTTATGTTGCCATAATTGTGAGCCCTGATATTTTTACCTGTCTTAAGATGATCACCATTACAAAGATTAAGGTGAACATTGGATCATACTGTGCAGCAAGTATTCAGAAATCATGGAATATTTGTTTATAGTATTTATAGTTAAAAATAGTTTTTAAATCACTTATTTAAATGCTGAAATCTGATTACTTAAGAATGGCTTCAGGTTTTTTATTATTTAGAACGGCCAAGCTTGATTGAAGAGACATTGATCTCCTGATTATTAGATTGGAGAAGTGACCTTTGTTCAATACTTTTTACTGTTACAAGCTTCATAATCAAAATATCCTTAATATTTTTACTCTGTATTTTCGATATTAGACAGTATATTTGCAGAGCTTTTTATAAAGTGGCAGGCTAATGCTGCACAGGAGCAAATGATTAAATGAATATTAATGTATCCAAGTCCAGTATGTGTCAAGTAAAGCCACACTCAACACATGAGGGGCGATTAATCAGCATCTTTTTGTTTGGTAGACAATCACTTAACAAATGTATGGCAGTATAGTGCTATTAGCATGAGTCCTATACATAAAATCCTTTTAGGTATAAGCAATTACTATGCCATCAAAAAATTCCTGTGGAAAACTGTCATTTAGATAGATGTATAGATATGGGATGTTGGCTTAGAGAATGGATATTACAACCTGGTTATTTTGTTGCAGAGGCTCTGGAGACATGGTTTTATTATGACTGATGTCTTTGGATCTACTAGATAAATAGCACCTCAAAGATTGATGGCAAGAATTGATTAGTAATCCGGCTTCAGCACTATATGACAAATCTACGTAGATAAATCATACATTGGGGAGTGGGGTGGGGGGCGGGTGGTGGGGGGGGGTGGGAAGAATGATATACCCAATGGGATTAAACCTAATCATTATAGTGATCATTTCCAAAGGTTATTTATCTGGGGTTTGTTGACCTGCTGCATTGGAGTCTGAATTCACTGTCTTAGTGAAGTGATGCTATGTTGACGTCCATAAGCACCCTCTATAAATTTATTGCTATATAAAACTAGAAGCAGTATAATTGCTGCAAATTGTCTCTGAAGGAAGTTACTGTGCTCATCGATATTATTGTGCACCTCTGCAAAAGTTTTCATTGACTAACCATGTGTAAGGGCAGAAAAAATGCCTCTTGCTGTGTGAGTCAAAAAGAACACCCTTGTTATTGTAATTGGCTGGAAATGACATAAGACCGCTCATGTCATCCGAGTTCTTCAGATAATGGACAAAATACGACTCCAGCATACCATGCGATATAGGCCCTAATCTACAAATTGGGTTTAGCAAATGTATAAATTAAGCAATAGCAAAATATCAACGCATTAGATTCTACTAGATTATAATATTTAACATTAACTCCTTGCAAAATAGCAAAATGTGACTCTTCACTAATCACCCTAGTAATTCTGAGCTTGGATCAGAATCTGTAATGTAAACTTTCAATGCAAGTTTGAACCCCTCAATGAGGCTTTGCATGCTCAGCCTTATACAGGCTGCAGTACAGTAGAACAGGAAGAATTGCTGAACTGGCAAAAATGTCTGCACGGAGCTGTTAATTACCCATTTCCCTCAGCGATACCCTTTGGAACAACCCCAGCGTTAAAAAGCAGGCTACTGAGTTCATGTTTATGGCAATTTGCGAACCTGATTGCTGTGATCTCTGCATATAAAATCCAAACTTGTAATATCTCAGTATAACAACAGAAAACGCTGGAAAAACTCAGCAGGCCAGGCAGCATCCGTGGAGAGAGAAACAGAGTTAACATTTCAGGTCGAAGACCTTTCGTCAGAACTGGAAAAAAGCAGGAAATGGAACAGATTTTAAAGCAAGTTTAGGGGCTGGGAAATAGGGGAGGGGATGAAAGAACAAAAGGGAAGGTCAGTGATAGGATGGAAGGCAGGAGAAGTAAAGAGGCATTAAGAGATATTCAAGGCAAAAGGAGATGGTAATGTGACAGGTTAAGGAACAAAGGATGGCTCTAGATGAAGTGTGAATTGCGCTGGCAGAATGAAGGACAGCTGCCATGTGGGAGAGAAGAACAAAAGGCACAAACAAAAAGTGTGGATAAAAAATATATATATGTGATAGGGGCCGGGGTTATGATCTGAAATTGTTGAACTCTATGTTGAGTCCAGAGGGCTGTAGAGTGCCTAATTGAAAGATGAGGTGCTGTTCCTCGAGCTTACGCTGAGCTTCCGTGGAACAATGCAAGAGGCCGAGGATGGTGAGGTCTGAGTGGGAATGGAGCGGTGAATTAAAGTTGACAGGCGACCGGAAGCTCGGGGTCCCCCTTACGGACTGAACGGAGGTTTTCCGCAAAGCGGTCACCCAATCTGCGTTTGGTCTCCCCAATGTAGAGGAGACCACATCGTGAGCAGCTAATACAGTATACTAAATCGCAAGAAGTACAAGTAAATCGCTGTTTCACCTGGAAGGGGTGTTTGGGGCCCCGGACAGTGGGAAGGGGGGAGGTATAAGGGCATGTGTTGCATCTCCTGCGCTTACACGGGAAGGTGCCAGGGGAAGGGGTGCTGGGGGTGGTAGAGGAGTGGACTAGGGTGTCGCGGAGGGAGCGGTCCCTACGGAATGCTGAAAGGGGAGGTGAGGGGAAGATGCGTTTGGTGGTGGGATCACGCTGGAGGTGGCGGAAATGGCGGAGGATGATCCGTTGAATATGGAGGCTGGTGGGGTGAAAGGTGAGGACAACATAAGAACATAAGAAATAGGAGCAGGAGTAGGCCAATCGGCCCCTCGAGCCTGCTCCGCCATTCAATAAGATCATGGCTGATCTGATCCTAACCTCAAATCTAAAGAACACAAGAAGTAGGAGCAGGACCCGGCCACTCAGCCCCTGGGCCCGCTCCGCCACCCACAGGGCCTTGACCGATCCGAACTCAGCCTCATGTCCAATTTCCTGCCCGCTCCCCGTAACCCCTAATTCCCTTTACTTCTAGGAAACTGTCTATTTCTGTTTTAAATTTATTTAATGATGTAGCTTCCACAGCTTCCTGGGGCAGCAAATTCCACAGACCTACTACCCTCTGAGTGAAGAAGTTTCTCCTCATCTCAGTTTTGAAGGAGCAGCCCCTTATTCTAAGATTATGCCCCCTAGTTCTAGTTTCACCCATCCTTGGGAACATCCTTACCGCATCCACCCGATCAAGCCCCTTCACAATCTTATATGTTTCAATAAGATCGCCTCTCATTCTTCTGAACTCCAATGAGTAGCGTCCCAATCTACTCAACCTCTCCTCATATGTCCACCCCCTCATCCCCGGGATTAACCGAGTGAACCTTCTTTGTACTGCCTCGAGAGCAAGTATGTCTTTTCTTAAGTATGGACACCAAAACTATGCAGTATTCCAGGTGCGGTCTCACCAATACCCTATATAACTGCAGCAATACCTCCCTGTTTTTATAATCTAAACCCCTAGCAATAAAAGCCAACATTCCGTTGGCCTTCTTGATCACCTGCTGCACCTGCATACTAACTTTTTGATTTTCTTGCACTAGGACCCCCAGATCCCTTTGTACTGCAGTACTTTCCAGTTTCTCGCCATTAAGATAATAACTTGCTCTCTGATTTTTCCTGCCAAAGTGCATAACCTCACATTTTCCAATATTGTATTGCATCTGCCAAATCTCCGCCCACTCACCCAGCCTGCCTATATCCCCTTGTAGGTTTTTTATGTCCTCATCACTTTCTACTTTCCCTCCCATCTTTGTATCATCTGCAAACTTTGATATGTTACACTCGGTCCCCTCCTCCAAATCGTTAATATAGATTGTAAAGAGTTGGGGACGCAGCACCGACCCCTGCGGAACACCACTGGCTACTGGTTGCCAGTCCGAGAATGAACCATTTATCCCAACTCTCTGCTTCCTGTTAGATATCCAATCCTCCACCCATGCCAGAATATTACCCCCAATCCAGTGATTTCTTATCTTGAGCAATAATCTTTTATGTGGCACCTTGTCGAATGCCTTCTGGAAGTCTAAATACACTACGTCCACTGGTTCCCCTTTATCCACCCTGTATGTTATGTCCTCAAAGAACTCAAGCAAATTTGTCAGACATGACTTCCCCTTCATAAAGCCATGCTGACTTTGTCCTATTAAATTATGTTTATCTAAATGTTCCGTTACTGTCTCCTTAATAATAGACTCCAAAATTTTACCCACCACAGATGTTAGGCTAACTGGTCTATAATTTCCAGCCTTCTGCCTACTACCCTTTTTAAATAAGGGTGTTACATTAGCAGTTTTCCAATCTGCCAGGACCTTTGCTGAGTCCAGGGAATTTTGGAAAATTATTACCAAAGCATCCACAATCCCTACTGCCACTTCCCTCAAGACCCTAGGATGTAAGCCATCAGGTCCAGGGGATTTATCCGCCTTGAGTCCCATTATTTTACTGAGTACCAATTCCTTAGTGATTTTAATCGTATTTAGCTCCTTCCCCCCCTAGAGCCCCCTGTTTGTCCAGTGTTGGGATATTCTTAGTGTCCTCTACTGTAAAGACTGAAACAAAATATTTGTTCAGCATTTTTGCCATCTCCATGTTTCCCACCATTAATTTCCCAGTCCCATCCTCTAAGGGACCTACGTTTGCCTTAACCACCCTTTTTCTTTTTATATAACTATAGAAACTCTTGCTATCTGTTTTTATATTTTTTGCTAATTTATTTTCATAATCTATCTTCCCTTTCTTAATCAATCCTTTAGTTACTTTTTGCTGTCTTTTGAAGACTTCCCAATCTTCTATCCTCCCACTAAGTTTGGCTACCTTATACGTCCTTGTTTTTAGTCGGATACCATCCTTAATTTCTTTACTTAGCCATGGATGGCTGTCATTTCTTTTACACCCTTTTTTCCTCAGTGGAATATATATTTTTTGAAAGTTGTAAAATAACTCCTTAAATGAACACCACTGCTCATGTACCGTCTTACCCTTTAATCTATTTTCCCAGTCCACAAGGGGAACTCTATCGTGGTTCCGGGAGGGAGGGGCAGGGGTGAGGGCAGAAGTGTGGGAGATAGAACGGACACGGTCGAGGGCCGTGTCAACCAAAGTAGAGGGGAATCCTCGGTTGAGGAAAAAGGAAGACATGTCGGAAGCACTGGTATGGAAGGTGGCATCGTCAGAGCAGATGTGGCGGAGACGGAGAAACTGGGAGAATGGAATAGAGTCCTTACAGGATGCGGGGTGGGAGGAAGTGTAGTCCAGGTAGCTGTGGGAGTCAGTGGGCTTGTAGTGAATGTTTGTCAATAACCTATCCCCAGAGATGGAGACGGAGAAGTTGAGGAAGGGAAGGGAAGAGTCGGAGATGGACCATGTGAAGGTGAGGGAAGGGTGGAAATTGGAAGCAAAGTGAATGAAATTTTCTAGTTCAGGACGAGAGCAGGAGACGGCACCGATACAGCCATCAATGTACTGGAAAAAGAGGTGAGGGAGGGGACCCGAGTAGGACTGGAACAAAGAGTGTTCCACAAATCCCACGAAAAGGCAGGCATAGCTAGGACCCATGCGGGTACCCATAGCAACACCTTTGATTTGGAGGAAATGAGTGGAGTCAAAGGAGAAGTTGTTCAATGTGAGAACAAGTTCAGCCAGGAGGAGGAGGGTGGTGGTGGATGGGGACTGGTTGGGCCTCTGTTCAAGGAAGAAGCGGAGCACCCTCAGGCCATCCTGGTGGGGGATGGAGGTGTAGAGAGATTGTACGTCCATAGTGAAAAGGAGGCAGGTTGGGGTCGGGAAACTGGAAACTGTTAAAGTGGCGGAGGGCGTTGGAAGAGTTGCGGATGTCAGTGGGAAGAGACTGGACAAGGGGAGAAAAAATAGAGTTGAGATAGGAAGAGATAAGTTCGATGGGGCAAGAACAGGCTGAAACGATGGGTCTACCAGGGCAGTCCTGTTTGTGGATCTTGGGAAGGAGGTAGAAGCGGGCTGTGCGGGGTTGGGGAACTATGAGGTTGGCGGCCGTGGGGTGAAGATCTCCAGAGGAGATGAGGTCAGTGACAGTCTTGGAAACGGTGGCTTAATGTTCGGTAGTGGGGTCATGGTCCAAGTGAGGTAGCAGGAGGTGTTGGAGAGTTGGCGTTCAGCTTCCGCTAGGTAGAGGTCGGTTCGCCAAACAACAACAGCACCACCCTTGTCAGCAGGTTTAATGACAATGTCGGGGTTGGATCTGAGAGAATGGAGTGCTGCAAGTTCAGAGGGAGGTAGGTTGGAGTGAGTGAGGGGAGCAGAGAAATGGAGACGGCGGATGTAACGGCGTCAGACCTCACCGTCCTCACCTCAGACCTATCCGTCCTCGGCCTCTTGCATTGTTCCACGTAAGCTCAGCGTAAGCTCGAGGAACAGCACTTTATCTTTCGATTAGGCACTCTACAGCCCTCTGGACTCAACATAGAGTTCAACAATTTCAGATGATAACCTCGGCCCCTATCACTTATATATATTTTTTAGCCACACTTTTTGTTTGTGCCTTTTTTTCTTCCCTCTCACATGGCAGCTGTCCTTCATTCTGCCAGCGCAATTCACACTTCATCTAGAGCCATCCTTTGTTCCTTAACCTGTCACATTACCATCTCCTCTTGCCTTGAATATCTCCTAATGCCTCTTTACTTCTCCTGCCTTCCATCCTATCACTGACCTTCCCTTTTGTTCTTTCATCCCCTCCCCCTATTTCCCAGCCCCTAAACTTGCTTTAAAATCTGTTCCATTTCCTGCTTTTTTCCAGTTCTGACAAAAGGTCTTCGACCTGAAATGTTAACTCTGTTTCTCTCTCCATGGATGCTGCCTGGCCTGCTGAGTTTTTCCAGTGTTTTCTGTTGTTATTTCGGATTTCCAGCATCTGCAGTATTTTGCTATAATATCTCAGTATATGTCTGTTTATTGATATCAAGTTGAAGGGATTGCTTATAGGCATCAGGGGTAAGGAAAGCAAACCAATCCCAGTAGCACTTTGATGTGGATTCCCTTACAACTCGGGAAACTGTTTCTTTTAAGAAAGCAGTTCCAGATAACTCAGTTAACAACAACAATAACTTGCATTTATATAGCGGCTTTAACATAAAACATCCCAAGGTGCTTCACAGGAGGGTTATCAGAAAAAATTTGACACCAAGCCACATAAGGACGGGTGAGGTAGGTTTTAAGGAGCGTCATAAAGGAGGAGAGTAAGTGGTTGACGCAGAAAGGTTGAGGGAGGAAATTCCATAGTTTAGGGCCTAAACTTCTGAAGGCACGGCCACCAGTGGTGGAGCGAAGGAAATCAGGGTGCACAAGTGGCCAGAACTGGAGAAATGCAGAGTTCGCGGAGGGTTGTAGAGCTGGAGGAGGTTACAGAGATAGGGAGTGGTGAGTCCATGGAGGGATTTGAACATACGGATGAGAATTTTAAAGTTGAGGCATTTCTGGACTGGGAACCAATGTAGGTCAGCGAGCACAGGGTGAACGGGACTTGGTCCGAGTTAGGATACGGGCAGCAGAGTTCTGGCTGAGCTCAAGTTTACGGAAGGTGGAAGATGGGAGGCCCGCCAGGAGAGCAGTAGAATAGTCAAGTCTGGAGGTAACAAATATATGGATGAGGATTTCAGCAGCAGATGGGCTGAGGAAGGGGCAGATATTGGTGATATTATGGAGGTGGAAATAGGCAGTCTTGGTGATGGAGAGGATATGTGTTCAGAAGCTCAGATCAGGGTCAAATTGGATGCCGAGGTTGTGAACAGTCTGATTCAGCCTCAGACAGCAACAGTCAAATGAAGGAATAAAGGGCTAGAAAATTGTTATAGCCAAGAAATGGGCGGTGTTAGGACAAAAGATGGTGAATTAGCGCCAGGTGAAAATGCTCTAGACTGCATGCAAAATTCGACCTCACTGCTCAATAAAATGATTGGAGTCTTAAATCAAATCTGAAAACCCAAGCTCATTGGCGTTACAGTTAAAGGCTAGACCAATATCGGGTGCAGTCTAATCACAACTCATGATTGCCATGGGCTTTTTTCACAACTTAAAGGGGAGGTTCATTGATGCTGCAGCACCTCATTCTCAGCATTGTTGGCTGTGCAGCTGTCTCAACAACCATAAGAAGAAGGACAAGGAGAAGTAGCACTTATTTTACAAATCCTCATGGCAGATCGCCGCCCCAGGGAGAGAGCACGCAGGTTTTCCCGTGAAGCTTTGGAGGCATTGGTTTTAGCGCTGGAGAGAAGGCGGGCAATCCTGTACCCACCAACTAGCAGGAGGCCCTCGCCACAAGTCTGCCGCACTATGTGGAGGGAGGTGGCATAACACATCATGGACCACCCATCCGGAAGCCCGATTATTTGGCTGCCTCCTCCCTCCCTCCTGTTCCTTGTCTTCTTCCTCCTTGTCCTCATCCTCCTCCCTCTGTGCACATGTTCCCGTCATTCTCGCTGTCTACGCTCCCTCCGCCGTAGATCCTGGAAGGCGAGGTGGCATGCCAGTACAGCCCCCATTAATCTTATCAAGTGTTGCAGTTTGAATCTTTGAAGAATACATGTAGCTACTTTGTACTTGCCACAAGACTCCTGATATAAAAGAACCCTGAAATTACTCAATGAAACTGTTGCAGTAGCTGAAACTAACAAAAAGCCACTGAAACTGCACTAACCTGTAAGGTGCGAGTGATTACTGATGATCCCTTTAAATAATGTCCCTGCAGCCGGTTTCCTGGTGCTGCATGCCAGCTCTCTCTGTCGGTGTTTTCTCCAGGCGGTGAGGTAAGTGGCTAAAAGCAATTTGGGAAATCAGGCGTTCAGTGAGCGTTGCACACTCACTGGATTCTGGATTTCTTGCAGGCATAAGAACATAAAGGGCAAAACAAGAAAACCCCATTCAGCCCATTGCCTGCTTCTTCCACATAGCACATACAATCTACCCTATGGTGGACTCTAACTCTCGCCCACCCATTCCTGAGGGAAAGTTCAATGTGTAAATACTCCCTAATCCCAAAGGTTATTGAGCAAAATGCCAATACATTCATCCATCCTCACATTTTCATTATCCACCTGGCAAGCTTCTCTCCACAGAGATGTCCCATAGCTACAGAAAGGCATCATGTCCTGTGACACACTCGATCCCAGAGAGATCGATTACCATTTGAGCAAGGGCCTAGTAGCAAGGAAGTATCCAGTAGGAAGATGTGGGCCTGCAAATCAATGGCAGACTGGCTTGTTTCTCCCCCCTCCCCCACAAAGCGCTACTCAGAAGTCCTGTCAGATCCACGAGGTGGGCACCCAGAATATTTTAATATCCTATTCCTAGGATTTGGAACCGTATTATACCAAGGTCAGACTGGTGGGCAGAATTTCGAGGCTGTAGTCCCCAAATATGCACACAGAATCCAAATGTGCTTCACCAGTGATGAGAATAACCTATTTAGATTTAGTCAAATGCTCTCATATATGGTTGAGAAAGTTGCTTGATTTTGTGAGTTGAAATTGCTTTTCGTTAATTGCTTGATGTGGTTGATGTAATTACTGTTATTAATGTGCTATTGCGGTACAAAAATTTTAATCAGAAATTGCTGCACCTGTTAACTTGATGGCCCTGAATTGGCAAATAAAATCCCTGCCCATCTGGTGATCTGGGAGGTACGGAGACTCGCGATCCCGGGCCTCTCCGGGTACCCGCGGGTAGAGGCCCACGTATCCCAGGGGCGCAGGCGGTTTGCGAGCGCCCCTGGGATCAAGTGGGCCGGACCAACGAATGACAGAAGGGGATCCCCATTCATGCTTATTGGGATTCCGTATGTACGGAAACCCCATAAGCATGAATGGGAATACCCCAAAAAATACACCTAGACATCAAATAAATTAAAAAAATCACATATTTAAAATTAATTAAAATGGCATTTAATTTAAAACAAAAATTTAATTTTTGAAAAATAAATTTACATGTTTTAAGGGGGCTAAAAATAAACTTACTTTATTTAACAAGTTTGTAAATGTATAAATTATTGATAACATTTTATTTTTCTGTTTTTTAAAACTCTTACGCTGGTAAAAGCAGGCCTTACGCCTGCTTTTACCAGGCGTAAAAATTTCACGGGCATTCGCTGGGCAGAAGTTGGGCAGATAGCCCAACTCTCCACCTGTGGAGGCCCTTTTCCCGGGGATGCGGATGATCTGTCAAGAAAATTCTTGACAGATCGTAAGCTCTGGGTTTCAGCACATGCCTAAACCCGGAACTTGCGCAGCCCTTATGGGCGCTTACACACCTCGTACGCGCCCGTAGGGGCCGCAAATTACGGCCCGATATTTATTGCATATGTGTAGTGGAGAATATTTGCCAAAATGATTGAACACTATTGAAATTCACGACACTTTTGTATTGTACACAGTAGCCTTTGACATCATCATGTTAATAAAATCAATTAAATCTGTTACATCAGTAAATACATACAGGGAAAAGATCTCCTGTAATTGCTGTACAGTTGTAATATACAGTTGCCAATAGCGTAATAAATGAAAAAGTGAAATGGAATTAATTTTTCTTTAAAGTAAGTACAGGAAACTCTTTGGTATCCGGCACCGACGGGACCGGCGTGGTACCGGTTGATCAAAAGTTCCGGATAACGGAGAGTTATATCTACCGAGGCTATTTTTAACAAACAAAAATAAAAAAATCAAGAAATGTGCAGTATACAGTATTTGGGTACTCACCTACAGAATGTTGTGTTAAATGGATGGTGGAAGATGCTTGATTAAGTACAGTACTGCCAGTTGAGGGTAATCCATAACTCTTTAATTACTTAACAGTAAGTGAGACTCCCGGCAGTGCGGGAGAATCAGACTCCTGTTACTGCAGTGTTCGGACTTCCGACAGCGCCAGGAGGCCGAGTAGTGGCACTTTGGAGAACTACCCCCACTGACTAACTCGGCGTTCGCGGGAGACTCAGACTCGACAACATTGCCGGTTATTTGAGAGGAGTTTTCGGAGTATGATTTTTGCCGGTTAAGAGAGAATTCCGGATATTTAGGTGCCGGTTAAACAAGAGTTTCCTGTAATATAAAGATTATGACAAATTTGTGATATTTTGCATTTGCAAGCAAATACAATAATGTGCTTTCCAAAATGTGTAATGGTTGGTAAGACATAATTAATGTTATTTTCACCATTCGTAGATTCCGATATTTGTTATAGAGATGAGCATTTTGGTCAGCAGTAGGAAGTAGTAATGTCTGAATAGATCCAAGTGCAAAATTCAAATATAAGATGTATACTGAACCAGATCAGCCAACTTTCAACTGCTGATTATTTCTTGCAGTTGTTTATGAACATAGATCAAGATTAGAAAAATCACTACAAAAAGAAAGAAATGAACACAAAAAAGCTAAAGAAGGTAAGGAAACATTGAGTCACATTGACATTTTATAAATGTGTTCATTCATTTTTACTTGTTCATTTACAAATGGCATAGACCCTCATCAAAAGCAAGGATTTTTTTCCTGGTGCGGTCTTGCAAGCTTTTAATACTCCATTCCTCTGACCCTGGCGTTTTGTGTGTCCCTCATCTCTTAATCTCATTATTGGTGGCAGCCAATTGTGAAGTGCTTTAGGATTTTTTTTTACTTTATAGACAATGCAAGTTGTTGATGTCATCGTCATCACCGTCAGTGGCCAAAATTCAGGAACTGTTGTAGGATTATGCAGTTGTAAAAATACATTGAAAGATTAATATTTTACAGAAATTCATTCCTGACATATGTGATGATTATATATGTAAAAGGTAGGTAGTAGGAGAACAGAGATTAGTACTAAAATCTTCTGACCACAAGAAAGTTTGTAATGGCCATGCCTGGGTAAATTATGGTCGTGACTATGGTGGTAGTGGAGAAGGAGAGGGAGATCTGGGAGTATAAATGCAGCAGGTCTACAAAAGAAAGCCTACATGGCAAAGATTGAGAAGATTCAGGCTGACCAGGGAGGTTGTAACTTTTATAATAAATAAAAACAGAAAATGCTGGAAATACTCAGCAGGTCAGGCAGCATCTGTGGAGAGAGAAACAGAGTTAACGTTTCCGGTCGATGACCTTTCGTCAGAACTGGAAAAAGTTAGAGATGTAACAGATTTTTAAGCAAGTGCAGGGGCAGGGAAAGGGGGGAGGGGAGGAAAGAACAAAAGGGAAGGTCTGTGATAGGGTGGAAGGCAGGAGAGATTAAAAGACAAAAGGGATGGTGGTGCAAGGCAAAAGGAGATGGTAATGGAACAAGTTAAGAAACAAAAGATGAGTCTAGATGAGGTGTAAATGGGAATGGCAGAATCATCAACAGCTGTCATGTGGAAAAAAAATAGGGGCAGAGGTTATAGTCTGAAATTGTTGAACTCGATGTTGAGTCCAGAAGGCTGTAAAGTACCTCATCGAAAGATGAGGTGCTGTTCCACAATAACCTGCAGGGACAATCAACCATCTATTATGTGGAGTAATTTCAAATCACTCAACACAAGTCCAAGATCGAGGGTCCAAACAACCTTTATTCTCAGCGGTGGGGCGGCCACCAGTGGGGAGACAGCCTGCTTCCGCCTTCGTCAAGCTTCTCCGAATTGTTACAGCAGTTAGTAGATATTTATACATACAGTTTGATGTGCTATACATTGTTCCCGCCTACCTTCTAGAATGTTCGGTGTTATAACATCAGTTTTATCTCTTATCAGCATTTGTTTACTGGCCCTTTGTCCTAGTCCCAAGAATTGTTGACTTTGTGTCTGCTTCCTGATCTACTTACTGTCCTTGGGATATTGTTAGGCCGTCTGGTTTCTAGGGCGGCTACACATCTTGAGCATCCCCTTTGTCTTGCAACATTTGCATTTCTATGTTCTTGATTGTACCTTGTAGCCAGCCCAGTCACGTGATTATGTGAGGTAATGCTGTGCACTGCCTCCCCAGACCATTTTTATATAGAACCAAATCCCCATCATACACCAGCACTCCACACCAACTTCTTTCCCCCTTTCAATCTGCAATAGACTAATAGCAATGCTGGTCACCGTTGCCCTCAATTTTAATGTTGCAAGGATCTCTCGGGATAATTGATGAATGAGCTGCTTTGGCGTGTACTGCTCCATTAAGGAGGTAACTGAAGCCCTGTAATGCCATTCACCTAACTACATGCAACTTACTAAGAACCACAGAAAACAAGCTGCATTGGTAGGGAAATGGAAGCATAAGGTTCTCAATGCCAAGTCCTCCACTCTGCTCTGTAACTGGGCACTATTTTCTTTTTGGATACATTTTCAGTGACCAAACTGTTATTTGCCAGCCGTGTTCAGTTTTTACTGTTTACTGCCTATATTTTACTTGCGAGAAGTTGCACAACACCAGGTTATAGTTCAACAGCTTTATTTGAAATCACAAGCTTTCGGAGCGCTGCTCCTTCGTCACCTGACGAAGGAGCAGCGCTCCGAAAGCTTGTGATTTCAAATAAAGCTGTTGGACTATAACCTGGTGTTGTGCAACTTCTCACTTTTGTCCACCCCAGTCCAACACCAGCATCTCCGCATCATATATTTTACTTGGCCTCTGAAAACTAATAGACTATTTTTTGTGGAATGAAAGAACCACAGATTGCAAGTGGATTCATTTTAGTAAGTTGCACTGCTTGTAGTGTACGTGTTTAATGTGTTTTGAGATTGTGTTTGCCCTTGTGTGCCGTGAACTTCTCCATGCTTGTTATGGATGCGACCTACTATTACACAAAGCTCATTGGTTTCAGCCAGTACATAAGGAAATCCACAGGTATTGGCGTCGAACAAAACTTTTAATTTATTCAGCATTCAAACTGCTTTCTGGTGAAAATGTTTAAAATCCTGATGTAACAGATTTTGTTCGGCTCTGAGATCCCTAGGTGAAAAAGATAAGGATTTTCAAGTCCTCACTTTAACCCACAGTAAGCATATTTACTTCTGTTAGAACCACTTGGCTAGTCACTGAGGGGTTACCATTAAATCCATTACCCTTGCTACAATCAAATTGGTTTTGAGAGTCAATTAAGGCGTTGTGTTTTGGAAATGCGATGGTCGTGCTGAAACCTTATCTTGGTGCATCACTTTAATTGCAGACAAGTTTTTTTTACGTTCATTGTAATTTAACCTCCCTAACAACTGTCATGTTGAATTCCAATTGCTTCACAATGTTTCCGTTTTTTACTGAATAATTTAAAGCAAAGTCTTAAAAATTCATATTCATACTGAAGTAAACCCTTGATTAACCAGCAGAGCTATTTAATGTTGAATTGCCTTTTTATTTGAACTTTTCCTTGCAGGTGTATCTTGTGTTGTGGCAGTGATATGATTCCATGCTCATGGTTTTATCGTCTACTCTTACTTCAAAGTTGTTTGTGTGAAAAAAACACTCAAAGGGGGAAAATTTCAGATGGTTAGCGCCTCCCGTTAGCGCCTGGTGAGGGCCCTAATGGGGCGCTGATGCAGTAGCGCCGGGGCGAGGCGAAGCCAGTGCCGCACAGCAAATCTGTCCCCCCCCCCATTGTGCCGCCGCTACCAGTTACCGCCAGGGACCTCACCAGCAGGCAGATCGTGACGTCAGTGAGTGTGCAACGCTCACTGGGCGCCCGATCTGCCAAATTCATTTTCGCCCCCTGCCTTAACGCCGCGCCCCGACAGCGACATGGAGAGGAGGCGTCAAGCAGGCGGATGCCGGCTCCAGGGCCGGTATTTAAAGGGATCATGAGTAACGAGTCGCAGCTGTCAGGTTTGTGCTGTTTCACTGCTTCCTTGTCAGTTTGACATTGTGCAACAGTTTAATTCAGTCATTGTAAGGTTGTTTAGTATCGGGAGTGTTGTGGCTACTAACAATTAGTTACATTTATTCTCACAACATATCAAAGTGCTACACTTGGTTATATTAATGGGGGCTGTACTGGCTGTCGACCTCGCCCTCCAGGATCTACGGCGGAGGGAATGGAGGCAGCGAGAAAGATTGGAACATATGGCCAGACGGAGAGGAGAAGGGCCATGAGAGCTCGCAACAGGAGGCCTTAGTCTCCGAGGGTATTCCGAGAGCACTTCTCCTACCTCCAATTAAGCAAGGAGCAGTGTATTAGAAGGCTCCGCTTCAGCAAGGAGGTGGTCACAGAACTCTGCCACCTCCTGCAACCAGACCTTGAGCCTCAGATCAGGGCGACCACAGCTCTCCCAGTGACAGTCAAGGTCACAGTCGTCCTCAATTTCTTCAGCAGCGGATCCTTCCAGTCTGAAACAGGAGATATAGCTAACATCTCACAGTTCGCCGTCCATCACTGCATCCGGGAGGTCACAGAGGCTCTCTACAGTAGAAGAAGGGATTACATTTCCTGCCCCATCACCAGAGAGAAGCAGGGCAAATGTGCATATGGCTTTGCCAGGAAAGCGGGCTTCCCCGTGGTGCACGGCGCCATTGACTGCACCCAAGTGGTTTTGCAGGCACCGCATAACAATCCTGAGATCTTCCGCAACCGCATAGGCTACCACTCACTTAACGTGCAGTTGGTGTGCGACCACACACAGCGAATCCTCACCATCAATGCCCGCTATCCTGGTAGCAGCGACGATGCCTTCATCCTGCATCAGACCGGTGTGCCAGCACTCTTCCAGCCACCACATCAAGCTTGCGGCTGGCTGCTCGGAGACAAGGGTTATCTACTCTCCACCTGGCTCATGACTCCCCTCCACAACCCCAACACTCCGGCCCAACACTCATATAATGAGAGCCATGCTGCCACCAGGAACATCATCGAGCAGACCATCAGTGGGCTCAAGCAACGGTCCCGCTGCCTTGACCGCTCAGGAGGAGCCCTCCAATACTCGGCGGAGCGGGTGTCCCATTTCGTGGTGGTCTGCTGCATGCTCCACAACTTGGCCATCATGAGGGCCCAGCTCTTGCCACCAGGGATTGTGGGACCACCTCAGAAGGAGGAAGAGGGAGAGGAGGATGAGGAGGAGGAGGAACAGGAGTGAGGGAGGAGGCAGCCACTCAATCGGCCTTCTGGAAGGTTGGTCCATGACCGGCTCATCAGACTGCGGTTTGAATAAATTAAACCCCAGATCCCCGTTGCTCACCACATCCCCATCATTCCATCCCTATCGCATGCCATATCACAGCGCTAAGCTGAAATGAGAGAGACCACAAAATAATCCAAACTTAATTAAGAAATTTATCAATAATCAGTGAACACTATTTACAACAACAATATTAACCATTCACCCTTATGCAATCCCTTGGTACCTGTCGTTACTGTGCCTTTGCCTACTCTAGTGCTCCTACGAAGTGTTGGCCCAGTGGTTGCAGCAGGGCGGGTGGAAGGCTGCTGAGTGTCCATGCTGGAGACTTCACATGGCCTTGCAGGATGCCCTCGACCAGCTCTGGGCCTGGAAGGGCCAGCTGTAGACTGTACCACCTCAGCATGGGCGGCAGCAGTCTGGGCTGGCTGGATGACAGGCAGCGACAAGGGTAATGGCAGAGTGCCAGTGGTGGGAGCAGGAATGCTGTCATCCTGAGAGAGGACAGCAGGTTCCTGCTCCACTGACCCACTGCCACTCCCCCGGGACAGCACCTCAACATCCTTAGCAGTCTATTGGAGCACAGATTGTTGGCCTGCTGCGACACCATGAAAGTCCCGGTCGATGGTGGTAGATCCAGCCACGATGGCAGCAGTCAGAGCTTGCATGGCATCAAGCTGAGACTGCATGAGAGCAGTCTGAGACTGGATGCCACCAAGCATAGACTGCATTACAGCTTCCACCTGTGCTGCAATGGAAGCTGCCAGATCGCAATTCACACACGGCATCAGGTCTGGGTCATCACGGTCTCTCTGGGAGTCAACCATCCTTTGCAGACTGGAAATGATGGGCTCCATGGTGTGCGCAGAACCTTGTGCATTGTTGCCGACAGGCTCTCAGGCACACTTGCCATTGTACCTATCATCTCTGTATGCATGCCCATCATCCTTCTTCTAAACGCCTCCCCATCGAGGTCATCGTCTGAGTCCTGTGCAGCAGAACTCGCGTGCGAACTCGCCCTCCGGGGAGCTGGCCCCCCAGCCTACCCTTCCCTCCGGCCTTGCTGCAGCCCACTTGTCCCCAGTGCATCACCCTGTGCAGATCCCGCTACTATACTAGCCTCTAATTAATGCTTGGTGCCAGTATCTGAGCTGGTGCCTGCGGGTGAGACATGCAGTGACGCGGTGTGTTCTTCCTCCTCCTCTTCTCCTGCCTCGCTCTCAATGGTGCTCTCGGGGACAGGCTGCTCAGGCTTGCTGATTATCTGAAAGTATAAAGGCACAAGAGTCAGGTTAAGGTGAGGGGAGGGGGGCAGGAAGGTAGAAATGCATGGAGACAGCATGATTAGCTGGAAAGTGCAAAACGCTTGTGGGGTGAGGGAGAAGTGGGATATGAGATGAAGGAGTAGGGATGAACATACCATTGTTGTCCCCAAGGGGGTCAACTTCGCCAGTGGCCATGGAGCCCACCACCTGGCACCCAATAATCTGCAGTACTGGAGTCTCCAGCTTAGACAGTGGTTGGGTGTCGGTTTGTCCCCCGCCTGTATGCTCCTGCTCCCTCCTGCTGTGCGTCACCTTGGCCTGTGAGTGAGTGTGGAGCAATGTGTTTGGGTGATGTGCCTGCCATAGTTGAATAGTTGTCATTGTGTGCAAGGTGTGAGATGTGGGTGTGAGTGTTGTTAGGTAAAGATAGTTGGTGGGTGAGTGCTAGGGGTCTGGTGCTTTGGACACTGTGTGAAGACTGGTTCTTTTGGTGGTATGTAGCATTTGTTGAAGGATTGACTCACCCTGACCACCCAAGTAAGGTTGTTAAATTTGTTCCTGCCCTGTGTGTGGGTCCTGGGGACCACAGTGCAGCCCGAGACGTGCTGGGCTACCTCCCTCTACATGGAGCAGAAGACTTGTGGCAAGGGCCTCCTGCCACTTGCTGGGTACAGCACCGCCCTCCGTCTCTCCACAACGAAGAACATCGCCTCCAATGCCTCATCGCTGAATCTGCGGGCTCTCTCCCTGGGCCGTGGGTGTGCAGCTTCTTGAGTCGTCCGGCTCCTTCTACTTGGCCTGCTTGTGCTTGCTGAGGCTGCTGCACAGCCAGCAATGATGAGAATGAGGTTCTGTAGCATCAATGAACCACCCTTTAAGAACTGGAAAGAGCCTGTGGCAATGATGACTTGTGATTAGACTGCACCTGATATTGGTCAGCGCTTCGAGTTTAATGCCACTGAGCTAGGCCATTAGTGCTTGATTTAGCGCTCCAATCCTTTCTTTGTGCAATGAGACTGAATTTTGCGTGCAGTCTGAAGCAGTAGCGCCTGGCGCTAATTCTCAAACTTTTCTAAAGTTACCTCCCATTCCTGGGCTATAATGAATTTCTCCCCCAAAGTGTTTTGGTTAAAAAATTTGAATTATCCTGTAGTGCAAATTAAGCAATTTTAGTGAAATACCACACCAAAACACTATAGGAACACTAAAAAATGCAACAAAACAGCAAAGCAACTATTGTAATACATGTGATCAAAACTTGAGCACTGTACTCATCGTATTAGATGAGTAACACGAAGGTAAGTCATTTATTGAAATACTTTATGATTATGGCTAGCTTCCTGCAGACAACACATTAGTTCACAACATTCTCAATTCTGTTTAATTCAGAGAAAAGTTCCATTGGGACATCAGTGGTGGGGACTGGTTCCTTTACCTCGCATTAGCTCACTGAATGTAGTCATTGGGCCTCTCTCTCTCTCACGCCCACTGGCAGCAGCATTCTCCCACACAGCATCAACAATTTCCATATCTCTCAGCAATCTGAATGTTAAGAGATCCTTATCGATACTAACAATGGATTCAAATCTCATGGCAGTCACAGCAGGGAACGGATGCGCTCAAATAGGTTTACTGCTCCAGAGTTGGCTGTCATATGTCTGTGTGGGTTGTTCGCCTGTGTCAGGTTCAGCTGCTTCCTCTGCTGGTGCGATGAATTTACAGTGCTGAAAGCAGTTAGCAATAGATTGTGCTTTCAGCACCTTCCATGATGAATGGATCATGTGGATTGCCACCGGAACATCAGATGAAAATGTCAATGCCAGTTTCATGTGCAGCAATTACTTTTCAATCCAAACATTTCTTGTAGTGCTGTTTCAAAATATAAATCACATCCGCATCCATTGACTGATTCATGGATGTTATGTTTGGCAGGTAAAAATATTACCTGCATCGCATTTAGTCACAGGCACTTCATACGAGCCCCACAGATCTCAACTATGGAGGTGACTTTTCTGCCTTACAATGTCATAGTGATGTCAGTCAAAGTGAAGGAGTTACTCCTCACAAAGAGCACCAGTCATCCATGCCTTTACAGGCAGAGTAACAATGATAAAAAAACATTGGGGGTTTTGGAATTTCCAATCACCAGCAGTTTTTTTTACCCAGTCATGCTGTTACGGTAATTAGCTACTTCGTTTTTTTCCCCCACCTGAGCATTTCTCGCGTGCTGCAGCTTATAAAATGGCCAGTGTCATCAGCATTAAAGATATCTTCAGGTTTGAGTTAAAATTTCAGGAATTTTGTTACACGCACAGCTGTCAACGGTTTCTGTAAAAGTGTAATTGTCCACCATATGTGGACCTGGACTTGATTGCATGGCAGTTTTTGACGTGGCTGATGTATGATGTAGAAATAGGATTGGTTTCCAATTCACTGTCCTTTTCCAGCATGACGAGTTTGGATAATTCATGAAGATTGGGCTAGTAATTGGTATGTGTTGCGCCTATTTTTGGGGCGTAAAACGTGCGCAAAATATATCAATTTACCAGCAGGGCGGCCTGCGGCTAATCTGCGCAGGTGACCCACTACTAAATTCATGGGGCCCATTTTTTAGGTGTCCCGGGTGGAAGTCAAAAACAGGCATTCGGCCCCTTGAATATATTAACGAGTAGCCTAATGCCTGTTGAAGGACCCCCTTTTCAAAATTAGTTTCCAATGAGTGGAGCAGGCCGGCCGTGCTCAGGATTCTTCAGCGGCCACCAACAAAAGATAGGTTTAAAACAATCTTTTTAAAAAAACGTTCCCAGTGGAGCCAGGAGTCTGCCGCCTCATCCCGTTCTCAGGACTTAACTTAGGGATGCTGCCGGCGTCCCGAAATTGGTTGTCCCTGTCGGGCAAGCTGCCTGTGGAGGCACGACCAGTGGCAACAGCTCGCCCCAGTTATTCAGAAGAGGCCCGAGGACCAATTTCTAGCGATCATCGGGCCTCTTGGTGCAGGTGCATACTGCCTTCTATTCTGATTCTATTCTTGTTTTTGAGATGGGGAGAGAGGGTAGAGGGTGGGATGTTATATTTCTGTACTGCAACTATCTTCATTTCTCCAGTGTGCACCCTTACGTATTTGGCGATCTTGTATTTTTCTTCAGTGGTAAAAGTCCTCCACGTCTGACAAGCCATGCTCTTAAAGTGCTCTCTATTTCCACCTGCTGATGCACTGCACTCAGGTGGGGGAGGGTTGCCACACCTAGGTTGATCATGGGGGTAAATTCAAATTAAACAGTGGATCTCACTGGTCAGAACACGTTTGTGATGGGAATTTGAATTCAAATTAACCAGTAATTTGAATTGAGATACAAAATAAGTAATGCATTTTTAATGGGAGGTCTTTGTTGTGCAATTTCAAATTAATTAACAGACAATCAACAGATGACTAAAGTAGTGGACAGGGGAATGTCTATGGATGTAATTTATCTGGACTTCCAGAAGGCATTTGATAAAGTCCCTCATAAGAGACTGTTAACTAAAGTTGAAGCCCATGGAATTGTAGGCAAATTATTGACCTGGTTAAGAAATTGGCTGAGCGGCAGGAGACAGAGAGTAGGGATAATGGGCAGGTACTCTAATTGGCAGGATGTGACTCGTGGCATCCCGCAGGGATCTGTGTTGGGGCCTCAACTATTCACAGTATTTATTAACGACTTAGAGGATGGCATAGAAAGTCACATCCAAATTTGCCGATGATGCAAAGATAGGCGGCATTGTAGGCAGTGTAGATGAAAGCATAACATTACAAAGGGATATTGATAGATTAAGTGAATGGGCAAAACTGTGGTAAATGGATTTCAATGTAGGCAAATGTGAGGTAATCCACTTTGGAACTAAAAAGGACAGAGCAGGGTACTTTCTAAATGGTGAAAAACTAAAAACAGTGGAGCTCCAAAGAGATTTGGGGGCCCAGGTACATAGATCATTAAAATATCATGAACAGGTACAGAAAGTAATCAAAAAGGCTAATGGAATGGTGGCCTTTATATCTAGAGGACTAGAATACAAGGGGGTAGAAGTTATGCTGCAGCTGTACAAAGCCCAGGTTAGACCACACCTGGAGTACTGTGAGCAATTCTGGGCACCACACCTTAGGAAGGATATATTGGCCTTGGAGCGAGTGCGGCGTAGGTTTACCAGAATGACACCCGGACTTCAAGGGTTAAATTACGAGGAGAAATTACACAAATTAGGGTTGTATTCCCTAGAATTTAGAAGGTAAAGGGGTGATTTGATCAAAGTTTTCAAGATATTAAAGGGAGCAGATAGGGTAGATAGAGAGAAACTATTTTCGTTGGTTGGGGAGTTGAGGAATAGGGGTCATAGTCTAAAAATTAGAGCCAGACCTTTCAGGAGTGAAATTAGGAAACACTTCTACACACAAAGGGTGGTAGAAGTTTGGAA
This sequence comes from Squalus acanthias, assembly GCA_030390025.1. Taxonomy (NCBI): domain Eukaryota; kingdom Metazoa; phylum Chordata; class Chondrichthyes; order Squaliformes; family Squalidae; genus Squalus; species Squalus acanthias. Next base: position 47,128,431 of record CM059429.1, read on the forward strand.
CTCTCTTCTGCAAATGGCATTTGATGCTAGATCAATTGTTAATTTTAAATCGGAGATTGATAGATTTTTGTTAACCGAAGGTATTAATGGATATGGGCCAAAGGCGGGTATATGGGCTGCAATTTCGCCTACCAAGGCGGGTCCGGGGCGGGGTGTGACCCCGTTGCTGGCTCCAGCCCACTCTGAAATAATTTTATGCTGATTGGGCTTGTTAAGCCCGCCCAGCGCGTTTCCCAGCCAATTGAAGGAAGTGGGTCTGATGACGTCATTTGATGACACGTCATCAACCAGTTTCCTTAAAGGGACCATGCGCAAATTTACTTTGACAGTTGTGCTGACAGTGTTCTATAGCATTGAGGCGCTGCAAACACTGCACAGAGGCGCATGGCTGCACACAGGCATATGCTTATGGAGGGAGCCACAGCATGCAGGGAGGTCCTCTTCCCTTCCCATAGGCAGAAGAGACCTCCCCAGGAGATCAACACAGCCTGGTTGCACATTGCACAGGAGGACACACGCAGGGATGTCGTTAGGAGGACCAGGCTGCAGTGGCGCAAACCTTTCAATGATCTTAGTAGATCACGAAACGTTACTGCAAAGCCACACTCAACCTCATCCTGCTGTGCCACTCATCACATCCCCATCACTCTGCCTTCCCTACCATACTCCTGCACATCCTTACTCACACCAACTTACCTTGCACCTCCACCTATCCCTCTCCATCTACATTGTCACTTCCCCATCTCACTAGTCACCCCTAACACTCACCCTCATCCTATTCCAATCATACCAAGTAACAAAACAGAAGGGTAGGTTCTTGGGTGTTTTAGCCAATGTTCATGTGAAGTTTCTGTTAATATGCTGTCAAACATTGAAATCTTTATGTTCAACACTTTGTGTTCTTGGACAGATTTGTGTGCACGTTTGGAAGTGGCTTAGTGAGTTGCAGTGAATGGTGAGACTTAACGGTACCCCCCGCAATGGTGATGAGTGTGAAAGGAATGGCTTGGGCATTGTAGGGATGCTTTATGGTGTTGGTGTGGGGTGGTGCCAACCCAGGCGCATCATGTCGCAGCCATGGTGTACAGCATCAAGTGAAGTAAATCTGGCTACGGTGAGGTCATCCCTGGCATCCCGGGCAGCAATGTGGTCGGGTGCTGATGCCGTGTCCTGTGCAGCACTAGTTGATTGCGGAGAAGGTTGGTGTTGTTGTTGGTGCTGCTGGTGTTGGGGCTGATTGTGGTGGGATTCTGAGGATCAAGGTGAGATATTTTCAAGGGCCCTGATGCTGATGGAATAGATGGCAGGTGAAGTTGAGATGACAGAAGTGATCTGTCAATGGTGAGAGAGGTTGTTCCAATGAGGTGACACTGGATAGAGATTTTGCTCCAAACACTTGCAAGCTGCATAAAGCTCAATCTGTCTTCCAAATGCAGTAAGCAACAGCTTCTAACCTTGGAAAGTGAACAGCTGTGAAATGGGAGCTTTGACAGACCATTTGCAGCTGTCAAGTTAAGAAATTATCCCATGCTGACACATCTCCCGACCTCCTTACCTGACGTGATCCCCGAGCAGCGGGGAAGCCATGGAGGAAGTTGTAAAATTGAAAGGTTAGCTTAAAATACGACTTAAGTGCCTCTTAACAATCTTTTAATGATGTAAATTGCCTCCCCTGCCACTTGGTGTCGGGTCTGTTCAGCGATGACAGACCCGACATCTGGGAAACTAGCATGGAGGCGGCGTGACAGCGGGTTCCCTACCTGCAAGCCATGATCCTGACCAACGGATCCACCACAGACCGAATTCACGTACAGACCGGGGTCAAGCAAGGCTGTGTCATCGCACCAACGCTCTTCTTGATCTTCCTTGCTGCAATGCTCCATCTCACCCTCAGTAAGCTCCCCGCTGGCGTGGAGCTAATCTACAGAACAAACGGGAAACTGTTCAACCTCTGTCGCCTCCAGTCCAGATCCAAGGTTGTCCCATCCTCTGTCATCGAATTACAGTATGCAGACGACGCTTGCGTCTGCGCACACTTGGAGGTCAAACTCCAAACCATCGTCAACACCTTCACCGAAGCGTACAAGAGCATTGGCCTTACACTAAACATCCGTAAGACAAAGGTCCTCAACCAACCTGCCCCCGCCACACAGTACTGCCCCCCAATTATCAAAATCCACGACGAGGCCTTGGACAACGTGGACCACTTTCCATACCTCGGGATCCTACTGTCAAAAAGGGCAGACGTCGATGATGAAGTCCAACACCGCCTTCAGTGTGCCAGTGCAGCCTTCGGTCGCCTGAGGAAGAGAGTGTTTGAAGACCAGGACCTCAAACCCGGCACCAAGCTCATGGTCTACATAGCAGTAGTGATTCCCGCCCTCCTGTATGCTTCAGAGACATGGACCAGGCACTTCAAAGCACTGGAGAGGTACCACCAAAACTACCTCCGCAAGATCCTGCCAATCCATTGGCAGGATAGGCGCACCAACGTCAGTGTTTTCGCTCAGGCCAACATCCCCAGCATCGAAGCTTTGACCACGCTCGATCAGCTCCGATGGACGGGCCGCATGTCCGATACGAGACTCCCAAAACACCCTCAAAGCCTCCTTGAAAAAGTGCAACATCCCCTCCGACACCTGAGAATCCCTGGCCCAAGACCGCTCAAAGTGGAGGAGAAGCATCCGGGAAGGCGCCGAATACCTCTAGTCTCTTCGCCGGGAGCAAGCGGAAGCCAAGTGCAAACAGCGGAAGGAGCGCACGTCAACCCAAGCACCCCACCCACCCGCCCCTCCAACCACCGTCTGCCCCACCTGTGACAAAGACTATAGGTCCCGCATTGGCCTCATCAGCCACCTGAGAACTCATTTTTAGTGTGGAAGCAAGTCATCCTCGGTTCCGAGGGACTGCCTAAGAGAGAGAGATTTACAGCAGGAAGCTGCATGCTTGCATTTTAATGACCGTATTAGTGTTGAAAGGTTTCATAAGTAGCAAAGCGCTTCTGAAAATTCGAAGTAGCTTGACAGTTTAATGGAAAATCCAATTATCAGTTTTGTGAAGTGACCTTTTAAACTATGTCGTTGATTCCTTTCTTAAATAAGTACTGTAGAAATAATACGTGTATCTATCTGTTCACAGAAGTGAAATGTCACCTTGGACCTTTTTTTTATTCATTCATGGGATGTGGGCGTCGCTGGCAAGGCCAGCATTTATTGCCCATCCCTAATTGCTCTTGAGAAGGTGGTGGTGAGCCACCTTCTTGAACCGCTGCAGTCCGTGCTAGGGAGGATGTTCCAGGATTTTGAGCCAGTGACCTGGAGAAGTATTAACAAATGAAGTTCAATAGATCATTGCTCCTAGTCAACTTGTTTTGCAAGTAGAAATAGGATATAAATAAGGTGATTTTATTAAAAAATTCAGACTTTTTAGGAATCATTAAGCCAGCTTTCTCTCCTCTTCCACTCATGAAGTGAGTTATATCTTGTGATACTAATGCACAAATGCTTAGTACATTCATTCAAGATTTCTCTCTCAGCGATTTAGTGCAGGAATTAACCGATTTGTTTTAACCAGGTTAGTACCTCTGCTAAAATATATAAAATGATAGAACAGAACCTGATCCTGTCCTCACTCAGTGTGCACCTCCATCAGGGTTGCAGCCAGGAGTGGGACCCTGGCTGGTTGTCACCTACCTGGACCAGCAGTGTCAAGGCTAATTCTAGCACTCTCATTGCCACCCAACTCAGATCAGCTAACTCAGGCAAGAGTGGGAATAAAACTTGGAACTTTCTCGTCTGTATAGCTTCGTTACAGGCTGAGCCTTGGATGTCTCATTTTTGGTGAGTTCCTGGTATCACCATTGTTTACAGTACAGGAAAGAGCAGGCTCAGAAACATGGCTGTTGTTACTCAGAATTGTTTGAAACTACTCCATGAAAAATAGTGCAGCAATTTTACACCATCCTGCTGACAACCAGCTGTTAAAGTGCTTTAAAAAGAAGCAGCAGAGACTGTTTACTGTCATAATTTTAATGCATTGCAAAAAAAGTCACACTCGCTTCTCCATAATAGACATCAGTATCATTAAATGTCAGACATCCAGGGACCTGCATCTGGCAAAAATAAATAAATTCTTATTAATATAAATATTTCTAATTTTGTTTGGGCATTGACACATACAATAATGTGGGATAGTTCTTGTCTTCTGCACTGTCCCTCTCCATTGAAGAATGGAGTTGACTAGCTCAAATGCTTTTAGGTTTGTACCATTTTATTTTTCCTTCCCTTTACAAATCTTTTCGGAGGATGATTTCTCATTACTCAGTGTTTGGCATGGTTGGCCAGTTCTAATTCCACTATTGCATGATGCATAGGGTTGGTTTGGTGAAAACTCCCTAAAAGTACTTTTTTTTCTTCTTGTCACTTGGAGATTCCTGGCCCCCACATACCCAAGTGACTGAATCAGAACTTCAGTGAAGGATCAAACCTATCCCCCACTATTCTGTGCTACAGTGTGTTGATTTACCAATATGCTGCCTGATGGATTAGAATTTTTCTCTTTCAATTCAGTCTGAACATTGACTTTTTTTTAATTTCTACTTTAGATTATTTGGTTTATAAGTTAGAAGCACAGGAAGCCTTGAACAAAGAAAAGGTGAGTAATTTGTTGCTAAGGAATGCTATCTATAACATTGTCTTAAAGGTTTTTTCTTTAGAGCAAAATGCACATGCTTTGAGCATTACTGAAACATTTCAGTGCATGCCTTTAGTTATCGTTAATTGAATAACTTTTTCATGGCATTATTTAAATACATGTACAAACTTATTTATGTTCAGTTGGTTGAACCTAATACAAGCTGAAATGTCTAAGATTGGTTTTTGCCATATAAGGCACATAGTATTTGTTTTACCTATGTTATCTGCACAGAATATTTTCTTGTAATTTGCAGCTGGAGAAAAACAGTATTAGTATAATATTAGTTACAAGTATATAAAAATAACGGACAGGAAAAGACCTACTAGTCCATCTAGCTTGTCCCACACAGTTGTGATGCCTTATGCATTGCCATACATACACTCCCAGCTCCACCCAAAGCCATACAACCTCCTGGAAGAGGGGGGAAAAATAATGGTTTTTAAAACACAGGCCCATTACGGTTGTGGGTGGGGACCGGAAAATTCCTCTCCAGCCTCCTTAAGCGATCAAACCTAGACCAGGAGATCACATTAGCCCTAGTTTCTGGTTTACGTTATAGGATACCTACCTCTTGTACAAGGTGATCTCCACCCCAGCCAGAAACAGGTCCAGCTTTCACTTGAGGGAATCAGCGTCTACCACACGAGCCGGCAACCTGTTCCACAGGTCCACTTAACTCTAGGAAAAGAGGAACCACCTAACATCCAACCTAGTTCTGCCCTTTCATAACTTGTAAACGTGACCCCTGGTCCTCCCTAACCTATTCAGTTGAAATAATTGGTCTATATGAACACAATCTAATCCCTTCATTATTTTAAAATTCTCAATCAAATTACCCCTAAGTCTACGCTTCTGCAAAGTATATAGAGCCAAGCTCGTTGAGCCTACCTGGGTAACTAAAGTGTTTCAGACTGGGATTTAATCTTGTGGCCATCAGTTCTGTGATGCCTGCTGACTTTCCCAGGTCTTGTTCCCTTCCCCTTTCACCTATGTGGTGCTATATCAGTTGTGGCTAACAAATCAAAAATAGAGCTATTTGATATTTTCTCATGAATTAACAGAATAATGTTTAGCAGCAAGTAGGAATGTTAAATTGTTTGCTTATGAAATGATCCAAAACTAACTGGCCAATGCTGTATGATAATTAAAGAAATTACTGACATTCTTCAGGAGTAGCGTTCTAAATTTACAGAACCAGGGCTTCATGCTCTGATCTGCATTTCATTTTCAACTCGCCTGTATAACTTGTCACAGTTTGTCTTTTCTTGTCAGTGTAGTAAATTGTTTTACCTAGATTCAGTTCCCTGTCAGATTAGTTACCTGAGGTTCCAATGATCTACAGTAGCCCGGAGAAATTCACATCACTCTTGTCATCGTTCAAGGTCAAAGGCTACCACTGCATCAATAAATATCTGCATTTGACACCCTATTAATAAAAATAAGCCGACCTTTGACTATTTTCCTGCCACTTTCCTTTGATTTTGGTCTTTTGTTCTGTTTTCTGATGTAATCTCACTATGAATATGTATTAAAATGCCAACAAAATGACAAGTTGGCCTTCTCCTTATTAATTTCTGTTTTGCAGCAAGATTCCAGTAACCGATACAGTGCACTTAGCGTACAACACAAAATGCTGAAGGTAGGTGCACTGACTTTTTATGACAACAATTGGATATACAGTATTCGTGAGCAAATGTTATCAAATCACTTTACTTTTGCCAGTGAAGGGTTAATAAATAACAGTATATTAAAAGCATAATTGCCCAAGTTTAAGGTAAATTTGCTACCTTAAATAGGCACTGCTACGTTTCATGTACAGAGCATTTTAGAGGACCTTTTGTGCACTTGTAGCTTCATTGTGGACTTGAACTAACTGTTCAGTATTACAAATAGGAATATTCAGAATTAGTCTTTTAGATAACCTCTAACTATGGAACCTGTATTAATGGCTACTATTATGAATAAACAACAAATTTATATGGTTAACACCACAAATTCAGTAGCTAGCATGTCTAATGTTAATCGTGGGAGAGTAGGTTTCTTGTAAATGAAACAAAGGAACCTTTTCATATTCTTCCTCTTGAACATTATGATTCATACCCCATACGGTAAATGCATTATTTTGAAATATATCAGCTTTCTAGCTCTGAGTACGATCATTTTTCATATGTAACACTCACAGATTTACAATGAAAAATGGGCCTGAAACCATAATGTGCATGAAATATTTCACACTATAGCAAATGAAGGAAACCTTGTACAGTGGTCCCTGTTTGTAGTGAGCTTCCATTTTATACAGAAAATATTCTAGTGTGTTACTTCACGTACTATGGGATGGATTTTCTGAATGGAGACGTGTTGGAGGCGGGACTGTTGCTTGCCGGGTCTCTGTCCCGCCTCCATCATCATCTGGCCAACCAGCGGGATTTTCCCCTGATTGACCTTGTTAAGCCTGCCCTGCGGGCTCAGCAGGCCAATTAGGGGGAAGTCACTGACAGAGCACGTCAACGCCTGATGTGCCATCTGTCAAGATTTCTTGAAAGAAGAAATGTCAGCATTTGACAGCTCTGTGAAGCTGTCAAACACTGACATTCTGTGTAGTTTGATGAGTTCTTGTGTTCAGGACTCATCAAACCTTTCTACTTTGTAGAAATCAGATGACTGTTGGTTCGGAGGATCCAACAGCCAGTCTGTGAAATCTACAATGGAGATGTCGGGGACTCCGGCTCCACAGCGGCTGAAGGCTGTCGGCAGAAACAAAGGTAAGTGAACATTTTCTAACACTTTACATTCACCTCACATACTTACCATTCCACACTTGCACCCATCACTTTCCTCTACATTGCACTTTCAGACCCCTCTGACCCCCGCAGACCTCCTACTCAACTCCTCCACCCCGGCGGGGTTCTCCGAGGTCAGGAAGCCTGCACTTGAAAAGGTAAAATGGGACTGATCCTTTTTTCTGCCTGTTAACTACCTGTTAACAGGCAGTTAAAAGGATTTAATCCCTTTCCCGTTTTGACGAGACGGGACCCGGGCCAGGACGGCTTCCCGCCTCCTGGCAAAAGGGCACGGAGGCGGGATGGGGGCGGGTTTGCCAGCTGCCCCCACTTTCTGCAACTTTACCGGCAGTCCCGCCTCCATACCCACCTCCTCGGGGCTGGCAAAATCCAGCCATATGTGTCTGAGTAGCATAACATATTTATATTGAGGCCGTAACCTGCATTGTTTAAATCTGAACACTACTTTTATTATTTTGCCTATTTAGGACAAAGTAGTATGCCTATAGACCCTTAATGATGTTTTATTTCTATAACCTTCATTGAAATTATGGTTGTACACATGCATGAGATTCCACTCATATTGAAGCTGCTATTTTAGTTCCAAGTTCCTGCTATAGCATCGTAGGTGTTGCCTTCTTGCTGAAAGATTTATGGGGTGATTTTAACCCTACCCTCCGGCAGAAATCTGACAGGCCTATAGTTAAAACCAGCCGGGTGATTTACCTGCCGACGTCCTGTACAGATCCCGCCATGTTCAGTTTGAACCTGCTCTTCTGAGCAGGCAGCAAGAGAACCCACCTGAAGTCAGCGGCGTCCTTCTTTAAATATGCAGCTCAGGGGCTGAAGAAGTCATCAGGCCCCGACTGCAATTTTACCTGAACAGGGAAACCGTTATGGCTTTTCCGCCACGTGAAGACAGCTGGAAGAGGATCCGGAACCAGAAGATGTCATTTAAGGTAAGTAATTTTTTACTTTTCTTATGGGGCCAGGAGGAGTAGGAGTGCCCCTCTGGGCTCCACAAGGAAAGTTTAGGCCTCTACTAACCTGACCTCCCTCGCATTCATGCTCGTGAGGTCCTCCTGAAAACCCCTCTTTGGAGCTGGCTGGCGGCCTCCTGCTGCCCGAAATTCTGCTCCTGCCTGCGGGCAACTGCCACTTTCTGACCGTTTCAGGCAGATAGCTGACCAGTCATGCTGCTGAGGTCGGGGAGGCGGGGGTGGGGTTTAGCACTCACTTTGCCTTGCCGCCACACTCGCCTGAATCCCGCTCCAGGTTAAAATAGAGGTTTTGTTGTTTGCATAGCCTTCGACAAGAAATCTTAGAGGAATTGACTGGAGAATCTGTAGTGAACGTTCCTTTGAATTAACCATTTCTACTGAAGTTCTATACTTAGAAACTACAAGTTTGCTAGATCCGCATTGGGAGTCCCTTGTGAAGTTCTGGTCCTCTAATCATATGAAGGATATTATTGCCTTTGTAAGGATGCAATCAAGATGATTCTGGGTGTCAGGAATCTAAGTTAGGAAGGAAGGTTAAGGAAGTTAGGCTTATCCTCTTTGGAAAAGGGGACAATTCTAATTGACCTAAAAAGTTTTGAAGATTATGAAAAACATTAACACAATTGATCCAAACAAATTGATCAATGTGGTAGGGGAATTTAAAGATTAGGGGGCACAAATTGGAAGTTATTAGCTAATTTTAAAATTTATTCTCAGGATGTTGCCACTGCGAGGAACGCTGCATTTACTGCTGATCTGTATTTGCTCTGAGAAGGAGTTGGTGGACCATCTTTTTGAACCACTGCAGTCCTTATGGTGATGTTCCCACAATACTGTTAACCAGGGAATGTTAAGTAGGGAATTTCAGGATTTTGACCCAGTGATGATGTATGTCCAAGTCAAGATAGTGCTAGGGGAAAAGAGGAGAATTCCTTTTGTTCAGCGAGTTATTATGATCTGGAATGCACTGCCTCAAACGATGGTTGAAGCAGATTCAATAGTAACTTTCAAAAAGGAATTGTATATATACTTAAAAAGGAAAAGTATGCAGGGCTATAAGGAAAAAGCAGGGGAGTGGGACTAATCGGATAGCTCTTGCAAAGAGTCAGCACAAACACGATGGGCCAAATGACCTCCTTCTGTGCTGTATGATTTTATGGGCGCGAAATTCGGTTACGCCCCGGAGAGGAAGTGGAGCGTTGTCTCGGACGCTCCACTTCCTCTCGGGGCGGTGTCGGGGGCACAAAGTGCTAGAACGCCGGAGTGCTACGCAGCCGCTCCGCGTAGCGCTGATGCGTATTGCCGCCCCTCCCCTTCCGCTAAAGGGGAGGGATGCTGTGAGCTCTGCAGGGTCTCCGATGACCCACACTAGGCCACCAGGGCGGCGTGGTGCCGTGGCCACAGCCTGGCACCGAGATGCGGTGCCGGGCTGTGTGATGGCGGCCACGGACCACACCAAGGGTCGGCCAAAAGAAGAAAAAGGCGTCGCGGGTCGCAGCTGCACCTCCCTTTTAAATACCGCCCCGCGAGCAGAGGTCGGCCAAGTTCGCAACCCACGAGGCTGGCGCCGACATTGCCTGTGGCAGTCCTGCAGGGCGCAGCTGAATTTCTGCCGCAAGGCAGTAAAGTGCCGTGACGGGGCGCTAAAGGGTTGTGTTGCTCGGCGGCACTATCAGCTCGCGCCTCAGCAGCGCCCAGCCCAATTTCTCGGGAGGCACTGTTATCGCCACCCCCCCCACCCGAGCGATAACCCCCTTTGCACCCCGTTAGCGCCCCCCGGAGGCGCTAACGGCAGGCGCAAAGGAACCGAATTTCACCCTGTATGATTCTACTTGAAAGGGACCTTGGAGGTGATGGTTTTCCCATGCTATTGCTTCTTGAGGTACCTCAATTATCTGACTTCTGTCATAATTCTGTACCACTATCTAAATCACTAAGGAGCCTTCTTTCTCCTAATTTTATTTTGAAAGAGCTCCAACTTTACTGCAACCTTGTGCAGCAGAGCTTCTTGTATCCCACATATCCCACACCACTGATATATTGTTCTCCATTAGCCCAGAGCTATCCTACAAAACTCTTGTCTCTGCCAGCTGTTTGTTGGGAGGATTCCTATTGTTCTTAAAAGGTTTGCTACAACAGGAATTTCTTTAGGCGCACAAGGTCATTTAGGATGTCCATTTCCAAACATTTTCAGCCTTGCCAGACACATTGGAGCTTATTTTTAGCTTTTGCTTAATTTTATTTTCAGTAATTTCCTCATTACCTACATAACAACACTGACTGTACTTCAAAAGTAATCCATTGGCTGTGAAGTGCTTTGCGATGGCCTGAGGACAAGACAAGGCACTGTATAAATTCTTTATTATGTTGCAGAACCCTTCCCCTTTCATATCACATTTCCCCTTTTTAACCTTTAGTTTATAAAAACTGAGAGCATGGTTTGAGACCTAGCTATTCCTTGCCTGTTACTTTGATGGGAATATAGAGCTAGTAAACCTCATTGCCTCTCAGCTGAGCACTTCATGTGTTTTTCAGTATATAATTGGTTTTTTAAATCACCATTTTTGTGTACTGTGTATCCTAAGGCACTGATGCACAATAGGATGTCTGCAGGCCTCCCACCCGAAATGATGCAGCAAATATATTCGCTAAACCAATGCTACGTATTCTGCACTCTAAACTTCAGATTGGTAAGTGTGAAGTTTAAAGGATATGCCATTTTAGAGACTAACAAGATACCACAGTTAAGACTTGAGGAAGAGATTGCTTCAAAGATCAACCCAACTCCAGAGATTCGATCCATATTATTTCTTTGAAATTTCAAAATACTCTTAACATTGCAAGGTGTAACCCATTCTTTCTCAGAGCATGGAAACCATGGTAGTCCTTACCTTCCTCAGTCTTCCCTTCATCCAATAATCTTTTAAAACTTAAGCTTGGCTTTACCTAATTATTACTTCTTGATTTTCCTTTCTCTCCCATACGTTTTAATCTTTGTGGTGCCCTGCACTATACCACCTACATTTCTCAATAATCTATCTATATCTTATTAAAAATCTTGTATCTGAACGCAGTTCTTGTTTGCACAACTTGACTTTCTTTTATATTTTTGTCACATTAATGATTCTCATAACCACGTTTATAATGGGTTTTGCACAATTTGGACACCAGAATCGCTCAAAATGCAGAATTCCAGAATTTTTTTTTCATCTGCCATTTTCTTTTCTGTAACTGAAACTAAGGGCTGGATTTTGAATGACCCGTGGAGTCGGGTTTGTAGGCATGTGGGGGGTTAAATTTGCGGGGTCGGGGGTCCCGACCCCATCCTGACTCCATCCCGCCTCCACGAAATTTTGACAAAATCAGTCGCGGGGTTCCCGACTCCAAGAGGCGGGAGAGGCCATTAAAGCCCTTAACAAGCCCTAAATTGGCTCTGTAATGCCATTTTGAAACGTTTTAGCTAGTTTAACCCTTTTCCGACGTGAAGTACGCCTGGTGTGAAACACTCCAGTGAAACCTGGCGGGAGCACAAGTGGATAGCTGACTATCAGCTGCAGGTCCACTATTACAACGGAGATGTGATGAAGGTAGTATTAGGTATGAAAGTCGCCTCTGATGCTGCTGCATTGAATGTCTTCAGAGACTGTATGGCCTTTGCTGTGAGAGGACTTGGATTCTTTCTCTCTCTCTCTCTGTCTCTCTCTCTCTCTCTCTCTCTCCTCACAGCAACAGCCAGACAGATTCTCTCTCACCAACAGCCAAGCAGTCTCTGAAACCAGACAGTCAGCAATGATGACATCAGAGGCGACTTTCAGACTCAAACCACTAATTAGTTCATGGGTTCCCACATGCTGGAACTCAATTGCCCAATTAAGTGAAAATTGCATCATTCATCCACATTAATCTGGAGTCGGGGGGGGGGGCAACACGAAATGCGGATGACACGACCCCAACCCGACCCCAAGCCAAAATCCAGCCCTTAATGTCCAAAGTAAAGATTTAAATAAAATTTTAAAAATAACATATTTTATAATAACATGATTAAATTTATCATTTTAATTGAATTGTGTTTTGTAGCTCTTCAAGCCTTCATCAACATTTTTACTTGAAGGAATCAGCCTCTAATTTTTATATCTTAAAACAACTAGTCTAAACAAGTTCAAATTGTTGTTTTATCTTCAGTACACACCTTAGCTTCTCCTGTGCACATCATTCTTTAAAATAACATGAAAATGTAATTTTACAGCATTTTTGTGTGGGTGTATAACCAGCTATGGTCAGGATTAACATTAACAGCAATTTGTATCCCTAGTTGATATCTTTCATTCTTCATTCTCTTTAATTCTTCCCAGATGGTTAGGAAGATGTAGACAGAAAATTTTGTGGAATTAATTGTTTTAGATGATTTCTACATACATATGATTACATGTATATAATTTAGTGTGATCCGCAGATCTTTGAAGTGTGTGGCCATCTGATATTTGTACTTAGATCTGATTTTTCAATTGTGCTTATTTATTAGAATGCTCAGTTTGATCTATTTAGTTCCTAGTTGTCTCTGTCTACCCATGAAACAACGAAGGAATGAAAACTAAAAGAATGGTCAGTTACAAATGAAGAAATTGAACAATACAATGATTCATGTTAAATAATGATATTTCATCTTTAATTTACATTTCAATATGTGTGAAATTAACACCTTTCATTTATAAACCATTGTTAATTTAGACAAACTGTCTCAAGCCACTTTGCAGAGGGAACAGAAAGCAATAGATGCTGAACCATGGTGGGAGACTGTAGGAGAGGTGACTGAAAGTCTGGTCAAGAAGATGAGTTTTTAATGGGTTTAAGAATGAAAGAACGTGTGTTTGTATAGCACATCCTCGTTACGCTTCACAACCAATGATTTGCTTTCATACTACAGTCACTGTTGTTATGAAGCCATTTAAAGGCAGAGAGAGTAGAGACAGAGAGTGTTAACAATGGGTTTTTAGAGTAGTGCCAGTGTGCCAAAGGTTTTGCCACCTATGGTGTGGAAAACGGGGAGGAAGATGCACCTAATGCCATAGCAAGAGGACCAAAGGGTGTAGGAGGGAAGGTAGGGCTGGAGGAAGTTGCAGAGGGAGAGTGTGATGAAGCCATTTGCAGAATTAAAGATGAGGATGAATATTTTAAATTCAACATTTTGGAGAACAAGGAGTTAGTGCAGGTTAGAGATGACCACACCATCACTAAGGCTGCCTATTTCCACCTCCGGAACACCGCCCGACTCCGCCCTGCCTCAGCTCATCTGCTGTTGAAACCCTCATCCAGGCCTTTGTTACCTCTAGACTTGACTATTCCAACGCACTCCTGGCCAACCGCCCACGTTCTACCCTCCGTAAACTTGAGGTCTTCCAAAACTCTGCTGCCCGTGTCCTAACCCGCACCAAATCCCGTTCACCCATCACTTCTGTGCTCGCTGACCTACATTGGCCCCCGGTTAAGCAATGCCTCAATTTAAAAATTATCCTTGTTTTCAAATCCCTTCATGACCTCGCCCCTCCCTATCTCTGTAATCTCCTCCAGCCCCACAACCCTCCAAGATATCTACGCTACTCTAATTCTAACCTCTTGAGCATCCCCGCTTTTAATCGCTCCACCATTGGTGGCCGTGTCATCAGCTACCAAGGCCCTAAACTCTGGAATTCCCTCCCTAAACCTCTCCACCTCTCTACCTCTCTTTCCTCCTTTAAGACGCTCCTTAAAATCTACCTCTTTGATCAGGCTTTTGGTTATCTGCCCTTATATCTCCTATGTGGCTCAGTGTCAAATTTTGTTTTATAACGCTCCTGTGAAACACCTTGGGGCATTTTACTACTTTAAAGGCTCTATATAAATACAAGTTGTTGTTATTGTAGTAGGATGGGTGAGTGGGATCTTTTATGTTCACTGGCAAGGACTTGGTTTAACATATCATCTGAAAGATAGCCTCCAACTGGAAGCATCAATCTTAATTATGTGCTCAAGTTTCTGTAGTGGGGCTTGAACCCACGACCTACTCACATATAGGCAAGGCTGCTACCACTGAGCTAAGGCTAACAACAGTAATGTTTATTGAATTTTAATTGTATATATTCAGCTCTTGTTATACTGAGAATGCCCTCTATTCAGAGATTAAAATTATGCCGTACTGCTATGAGATATCAGGACAAGCTGTTAAAAACAGTTAATAAATAATCTCGTGATAGCTATAACAAAAGCATTGCCAATCAACACTTACATTTGAATCCAGAAGCACAATACTGCGGATGCTGGAAATCTGAAATCAAAACAGAAAGTACTGGAAATACTCAACCGGTCAGGCAGCCTCTGCGGAGAGAGAAACAGAGTTAACGTTTCAGGTCGATGACCTTTCGTCAGAACTCACGAAATGACGAAAGATCATCAAGCTGAAACGTTAACTCTGTTTCTCTCTCTGCAGCTGCTGCCTGTCCTGCTGAGTGTTTCCAGCATTTTCTGTTTTTATCTCAAATTTTAATCGCTAGATTTGTACTTAAGTAAAATACCAATTTCAAATGGATATGAAGCAACACATTTAAGAGTTTTACAGTTGCAGAAAATGAATCAAGCAGAGGATTTCATCTGTGAAGGGGAGTATATGATAAAGAAAATCTTTTTATGCATTTGTAACCTAGCATTGACTTCTCTCGCACTTTTTTTGTAATTATTTGCAAATCTTTTAAAACTGAATGAAGAATGTCTAAAGCTCCAGTGCTATTTTCAAACAAACCTTACTACGCTGTATTAGTTTTATAGATCCTGGTTCCAGGTTTTCCATTAATTAATATTTCTCCCATAGTACATGAACCTCCAGCTTTTCTGCATGGCAGACTCCTCATAGTATGCCAAAAATTCTCATGCTTGACTGCAATGATGGAGAATTAACTTGGCAAAGAGCATGGTGGAGCAGCTTGAGGAGTTTTTTTTTAGCACAGGTACAAACTGCACTGTAGTAAGGAACATAGAGAGGAGGTGCCTGGGCATGTGGTAAAATGTAGAAAACAGAAGGAAAGGAGAGTGGGCCTCTGCATTTGTATTGTCAAAACTTGACTTTTATATGCACAGTGTAAAATGTTGAACAAATAACTACAGTAGCACCTCAATTATCGACCAGAATGGAGAGGACCCTATCCCACCCTGTCGAGAATGGAAATTGGCGGATAACTCACTTACACCTCTGTGCTGATAAAAGAACCAACTCAAATCTTTGACCTAACCCAAAGTGGCAGCCCTGCAGCTAAAATAACCCCAACAAAAGACACAGTACAACCCGACCTGAATTCCTTACGCACAGTAAGTACTAGACTCAACCCAAAGCAGCAGCTCAGTAATCGAAAGACGCATCCCAACCCAGCCCAAAAGCCCCGACTCTCACCGATCAGTTTAACGGATAACAGGAAGGTGGATAAACAATTTGTGTAATTAGTTTATTTAATTTATTTAATGACCGTAATTTTATTAATAGGTTTGTCCTGTCTATTTTAATACATAGACCAATAAACAGCTTCACATGCTAAACCTATTTTTCATACTCCAGTCAAAATTGGAAAAGCTCTTCGAACTATGGGCGGCGCTTCCAACTTCAGCTGGGATTTAAAACGGGTGCTACCAGATCGGCCACCCGTTATGCACCCCCGCCCGATTTACCTTTCCTTTGAAGTGTATTACAGGCAGCCAATTCGCTATTTCTGGAGGGCAGGCAAGCACAAGTGCCACTGCAAGCGCATCTCCAGTAGCCTACCTGCCATGGGGGTTGTCCAGCCCGCCCAAAAACAGAGCCACCTCCCTCTTGGCCCCCTGTGTGAAGAGGTCAGTTAGTGCTTTCTTCAGGGATCTGGGCCACTTGCCTGGCCTAGACCTTGTAGATTTTAGGAGTAATAGTAAGAAAATGATACAGTTCGGATAGCTTGACATGAGCAGAAGGGTTAAGTAGTATAGGGGGTACAGCATGTGTCTAAAACATCTCTTTGCAGAATTAATAGCCCGAGCAAGATAAATGCAGCTGTGTAGATGTAATTAACTGTATTCCTATAGACAGTAGACCCTTAGATGAGAATTGTATCACATGACTTTAGGAGTGTATTGCCGCTAAATTCGGCTCCGTAGCACCCGTTTTTTCGGTGCTACAGTTCCATCTTGGGTCCAGAATGGTGTCTGCACCACGTGCGTACACTTCTGGTGTGGGCCACACCGGACGCCATTTTGGGTAGGTTGTTAGCACCGGCACTGGGACCATGTGCCAGAAGTATGCAGAGTACGCAGATCATGATGTCAGTCAGCATGCAACGCTGATTTGACGCCAGTGCTGCCATTTTCGACATCAACGCTCCAGCTAATCCCCTCTCTTAAACACGCACAGCTGAACATGCGTTAAGCAGCAGGAAGGACCTCCCCTCCCTGCCAGGTTAGTTGCTGATTGATTCCTACTGGCTCTTGGTAAGTTTGTAGAAGTGTTTGGTGTTATGTTATCTTATTTGAAGTTGCTGACGTGTCCAGGGAGTGGTGTGGCAGGTTACTTAAAGGCTTCTGCTCAGACCAGTTGCTCCCAGACATGGCTGCTGTAGTTTGTGTCCTCCTTGGCCTGCAGCATGACGGGGAGAATGAGCAGAGGCGACACAGAGGAGGACAAGCTGCTCGAAGAGGGAGGAGGAGGACGGGGAGAAGGGCGCTCAACAAGAGGCCATATCCACCAAGTGTCTTCAGGGAGCAATTCTTCTACCTCAACCTCAGTGAGGAACAGTGTATGCGACATCTCCACTTCACTAAAGAGGTGCTCACTGAAATCTGCCACCTATTACAGGCAGAACTGCAGCCTCAGAGCAGGGCGAGAACGGCATTGCTAGTGGCTGTTAAGGTGAGTTTGGCCATGAATTTTTATGCGTCAGGCCCCTTCCAGGCTGGAGCAGACGATATTTCCAACGTCTCCCAGTTCACCGTGCATTGTTGCATAAGGAAGGTCACTGAGGCACTGTATGCAAAGAGAGCTGAATACATTTCATTCGCTCTTGCCAGAGAGAAGCAGGGGGGAGCGAGCATGCGGCTTCCCCAGGATAGTAGGCTTCCCCATGATGCAGGGTGCCATTGACTGTACAAACATCGCTTTGCGGGTGCCTCATGTGAATTCGGAGATAGAACCATAGAATGGTTACAGCACGGAAGAAGGCATTCGGCCCATCGAGCCCGTGCTGGCTCTCTGCAAGAGCACTTCAGCTAATCCCCCCCCCCACCGCCCTTTCCCCGTAGCCCTGCAAATTTCTTTCCTTCAGGTACTTATTCAATTCCCTTTTGAAAGCCATGATTGAATCTGCCTCCACCACCCTTTTAGGCAGTGCATTCCAGATCATAACCACTCACTGCGTAAAAAAGATTTTTCTTAAGCCGTCTTTGGTTCTTCTGTCAATTACCTTAAATCTCTGTTCTCTGGTTCTCGACCGTTCTGCTAATGGGAACAGTTTCTCTCTATCTACTCTGTCCAGACCCCTCATGATTTTGAACACCTCTATTAAATCTCCTCTGAATCTTCTCTGCTCCAAGGAGAACAACCCCAGCTTCTCCAGTCTATCAACGTAACTGAAGTCCCTCATTCCTGGAATCATTCTCGTAAATCTTTACTGCACCCTCTCTGAGGCCTTCAAATCCTTTCTAAAGTATGGTGGCCATAATTGGACACAGTATCCAGTTGGGGCCGAACCAGTGTTTTATACAGGTTCATCATAATTTCCACACTTTTATACTCTATACCTCTATTTCTGAAGCCCAGGAACCCATAAGCCTTTTTAACTGCTTTCTCAACCTGCCCTGCCACCTTCAACGATTTGTGCACATATACCCCCAGGTCTCTCTGTTCATGCACCCCCTTCAGGATTGTACCATTTAGTTTATATGTCCTCTCCCCATTCTTTCTACCAAAATGTATCACTTCATACTTTTCTGCGTTAAATTTCATCTGCCACGTTTCCGCCCATTTCATCAGCCTGTCTATGTCATCTTGAAATCTATCACTCTCCTCCTCACTGTTCACTATACTTCCAAGTTTTGTGTCATCTGCAAATTTTGAAATTGTGCCCTGTACACCCACGTCCAAGTCATTAATATATATCAAGATAGTTAGATAGATTTCTAGACACAAAAGGCATCAAGGGGTATGGGGAGAGAGCGGGAATGTGGTGTTGAGATAGAGGATCAGCCATGATCATATTGAATGACAGAGCAGGCGCGAAGGGCCGAATGGCCTACTCCTGCTCCTATTTTTCTATATTTCAATGTTCTAACAGCAGTGGTCCTAGAACCGACCCCTGGGGAACACCACTGTATACCTTCATCCAGTCTGAAAAACAACCGTTCACCACTACTCTCTGTTTCCTATCACTTAGCCAATTCCGTATCCATGCTGCCACTGTCCCTTTTATTCCATGGGCTTCAACTTTGCTGGCAAGCCTATTATGTGGCACTTTGTCAAACGCCTTTTGGAAATCCATATACACTACGTCAACTGCATTACCCTCATCAACCCTCTCTGTTACCTCATCAAAGAACTCAATCACGATTAAAACACGATTTGTCTTTAACAAATCTGTGCTGGCTTTCCTTAATTAATCCACACTTGTCCAAGTGACTGTTAATTTTGTCCCTGATTACTGTTTCTAAAGGCTTCCCCACTACCGAGGTCAAAGTGGCTGGCCTGTAGTTGCTGGGCTTATCTTTACACCCTTGTCTGAACAATGGGGTAACATTTGCAATTCTCCAGTCCTCTGGCACCACCCCCCATATCTAAGGAGGATTGGAATATTATGGCCAGTACCTCCGCGATTTCCTTCCTCAATTCCCTCAGCATCCTAGGATGCATCCAATCCGCTCCTGGGGATTTATCTACTTTGGAAGGGATTCCACTCCCTCAATGTCCAGCTGGTGTGCTACTATACTCAGCACACCACGCTCAGTATCCTGGCAGCAGTCATGATGCCTTCATTCTGCGGCAGTCCACTGTACGTTCCGCATTTGAGCCACCATCACAAACCAGAGGGAGGCTGCCAATGTTTCCTGTAATTTTTTGGGGGGCCACGCAGCCCCTTCAAAATACCGCACATGCGCGGTTTTTCTATTTAAAAACCGGCAAGCCGGCTGCGCGGGACCTTCGGAGAGCTGCACGGCCACGCAGCTTAAAGGGATCATTGGTGGCTACTGGGCGACAAGGGCTATCCACTAACCATCTGGCTCAGGACACTGGTGTACAACCCAAGTACAGGTGGGAAAAGCCATGCTGCCACACGGAATCTGATAGAGCAGACCATTGGCGTGCTTAAACAACGCTTCCGCTGCCTGGACCACTCTGGAGGAACCCAGCAGTACTTGCCAGAGCGCGTCTCAAGATTCTTCGTGGTCTGCTGCATGCTCCACAACCTCGCCATCATGAGGACACAGCCCTTGCCACCACATATACAACAAAGAGCTGAGGAGGAGGGGAAGAGGCAACCAACACAGCCACCTTCTGGCCGTGCTGTCCATGATCGACTCATTTGACTGCGGTACTAGTGAATGCAACCCCAATTTCCTATTCGCCAACAGTCCGACACATTACCTTCCCTCTGTTACTGACCATCACAGCGTCCTCTTGGTCACAATGCTACAATAAAAGCCACCACAAAACAAACATTCCTATCCTAATTTATAAATCAAACCATCGAATATTACATATCAAAGTCAACTAATCACGCTTGTGCATTCCCTTATTGCCTATCTTCCGTGTGCCTTTGCCTGTCCTAGTGCTCCTACGCAATGCTACCCCAGTGGCTGCAGCATGCCTGGTGGAAGGCTGTTGACTTTTAGTGGAGGAGACTGCAGATGGCCTTGGAGGACGACGTCGAGCAGCTCTGGGCCTTGAAAGCTCGGCTTCAGACTGCACCATCTCGGCATGGGCGGCAGCAGTCCGAGCTGGATGGCTGACAGGCAAAAGCAAGGGCACAGGCGGAGTGGCAGTGGTGGGAGGATGAATGCTGCCATCCTGAGAGAGGAGAGCAGGTAAGTGCTCCATGGAGCCTCTGCCACTCCCCCAGGGCAGCACCTCAGCAATCCTAGTATCGATTGGAGGACAGATTGTTGGACTGCTGTGACACCCTGCAAGCCCCTTTCAACACTGGTAACTGCAGCCATGATGGCATCACTCTGTGCTTGCATGGCAACAATCTAAGCTTGCATGACTTCAGTCTGAGCTTCCACTGCAGCACTCAGACATTAGGTGGCTTCTGCTTGTGCTGCAATGGAAGCTGAGACATCGGCCATCAGATGCTGCATCATGCTTAGGTCCACAAATGCGCTAATGGAGTTGCCCACCACTTCCACGCTGGAAAGGATGGGCTCCAAGCACTGTGCAAAGCCCTGTGCAAGGTTTGTGCCAGACTCCTCCATGCTCCTTGACATTGCACGCAGGCTTTATGGCAGGCCTGCCAACACACCAAGCATTTCATTGTACATACCCATCAGCGTTCTTCTGTAGGCTGCCGTATCAAAGTCCTCATCTGAGTCCTCTGTAGCAGAACTCGTGTGGGACCTCGCCCTCTGGCGAGCTGGCACCTGCGCTACCCTTTCCCCCTGCCCTGGCTAGAGGCCATTCATGTCCAGTGACTCACAAAGTGCAGATCCTGCCTCTAAGCTACCCTCTAAATTACGCGCAGTGTCAGTATCTGAGCTGGTGGCTGCGAGTGTGAAATTGAGTGGCGGTGCTTTGTCTTCAGCATCACTGCTTTCTTCCTCTTGCAGTTCCTGCTCTTCCAGCACTGCCTGACCAGGTGTCTGTTCTTGGCTACCTGAAAGGAGAAAGGCACAAGGGTAAGGTTGTGGTGAGGGGAGGGGGGACTGCAAGAGGTGCATGCTCACACCATCTACAGCTTGTAAATCAGAAGAGATTGTGGGATGAGGGGGCAGTGGGATGTGAGAAGGAGGATTAGGTATGAGGATACTGTCATCTTGGATTGTTTCAGACCCGCCGCTGGCCATAGGCTCAGCAATGGCCGCTCGAATTATCTCCAGCACCATCTCCTCCAGGGGGGTAAGGCCATGCAGGCACACCTGTCTCCCTACAGGTAGACCCTGCTGCCTCCGGTTATGCACCACCTTGTCCTGCAATAGAGTGGGAAGTGTGTCAGTGAGTGTGGTGGAAGGTGTTTGGGTGATGTGCCTGTCATGGTTGAATAGCTGGCAGTGTGCGCATGCTGTAAGATGTGGGTGTGAGGCTTGCAGCTGTGCTAAGTGTGTGAGGATGAAGTGAAACTATGAATGTGAGATATGAGTCGTGATTGATAGAGATTGTTGGTAAGTGAGTGAAGGGGAGGTGGGGTGATGAATTGAGCAGTGTCTGAGCCTAGTGCTTCAGTTGTAAGGATATGGCATTTGAAGATGAATTCACTGACCTTGACCACTCGTGTGAGGTCATTAAACTTCTTGCAGCACTGCATCCAGGTCCTTGGGGCTATACTGCTGCCATTGACCGCGACGGCTATCTGCTCCCATTGCCTTCTCAGAGTTTGTCTGGAGGGCCTCCTGGCTCCCTGTGGTTACAGGACCTCTCATCTCCTGTCCACCTCCCACACCAAGGCCTCCAGTGCTGCATCAGAGAACCTTGGAACACGCTCTCTGCCCTGTTGCACCATTACTCAGTGTTGTTCCTGCTCCGACTCTGTTCCCCAGCCACTACCAGCACCAGCTGCAGCCAGAATGCACCTTCCTTTTAAGAGGTGCAGGCTGCCTTTAAGCAGTGCAGGCTCGCTTTAAGTGGTGCCAGCCTTGCACAAACTTGGGGCCCCTGCTGAGATGTGCAGCCACTCAGCAGTGCGTTCAGCACTGGGCTGCACACTACTATTATTTAAATTAGCAGGCAGCACGAAGTTTGCGTGCTGCCTGTATTGGAAGGAATGAGTGTGGTTTGATCCACGCGCCTGTTTTTGGGCCGTGTCCAATATCTAGGCCTAAAAGTTTTAAATAGTTAAGCAAGGTTACCATGGATACAGAAGTATAACGGAGAAAGTGCTGACATGGTACAGATAGGAGACATATTCTTGAACAATACCAGTTAGAAAAGGGATGAACTCAGTTGAACAAACTTGTCAAGCACAAATAAGAACGGGGCCCAGTTGCAGTTGTAGTTTCTCACTGAAGTCAAGCATGAATTCAGAGGTCCGTCAGGTGACATGGATTGTTCACTAAAAAGTATAAAAGTGAGAGTATACTGATGTAAGGGGGCATCTTGAATTTAAGACACCATGGTTTCATCCAGCAGGCTAGTTGATGTAAGTTACTGTGGATGCGCAGGACTTGCATGTTTACTTTGATTTATGTACCAATATAAGATACGGTAGAGGACAGAAAATCTGCTAATGTTATATTTCTTAATAAAGTATTAAAGTTGCTGACACTCGACTCTCAGACCTATTAATTAGTATGACACAAGGCGTTAGCTAGATTCTTACAGACCCCTCAATGGGACCCACTTCTGGTACCATCTGGAGCCCAGTACCCCTCATTTCATTTGGTGTAATGGCCTCCAGTACTACGCCAGGTCCCAACTGAGCCAATGAAATGTTGATATAGGAAGTTTGCCTTGTAAGGGAAAGGCAGAGGTTCCTCCCCTTTCTAGGCATATTGGAAACTCCCAGAAATGGTGGAGACTCAGCGCAACCAGGTCACTGCCATTTTCCAGTGGATGTTATGGCTGGAGACTGGCAGAACCCGAGTGGATTTCCAGGGTCCTTGTGCTTATGTTTCTCAACCAGCCCTGTGATTTGTGTGTACAGAATCAACATGAAGATCTGAGAAAACAATATACTGACCTACACGGGGAACATCAGAGACTTGGAGAGGACCACAATAGAGCAATGAATGAGCACAGCCGGCGATACCTGAGCCTACAGCAAGAGAAGGAACAGGAGATTGCTAAACTGAAGGGTACTGATGAGAATTTAGTCACTATGGAGCAACTTTTGTCTTCACTGCATGGGTGGTCATCTGGTGGAACAAATTTTTGGCCCATTATAGAAGCCATTAATTTTCATTCCTATAACGGGCAGATGCTCTGTTCCACCAGATTACCACCCATGCAGTGACAACGGAAATTTCACAAAATAGTTTAATTTTCATTTCTAATGTTTTTAATGTACGTTTCATTTAAAAGCAAACAACTGTGTGATTGCAGTGTCTGTTGTTTGTTTCTGTTTTCCTTCCTCCCCTTTTCCACCCCCTTCTTTTCTGATTCTATCAAAATGCTTGTTCATCGCTCAGACTTCAGTTCTGAAGAATGATACTGCCATAAATGTTAACCTGCCTTCTTCTCTTTGGAGATGCTGACTGAACTGCTATGTATTTCTAATGTTTTCTGTTACTGTTTCAGATGTAGGAACATAGGAACAGGAGTAGGCCATTTAGCCCCTCGAGCCTGTTCCGCCATTCATTGAGAGCATGGCTGATCTGTGACCTAACTCCATAGACACAACTTTGCCCCATATCCCTTAATACCTTTGGTTAACAAAAATCTATCAATCTCAGATTTAAAATTAACAATTGACCTCTCATCAATTGCCGTTTGTGGAAGAGAGTTCCAAACTTCTACCCCTCTTTGTGTGTAGAAGTGTTTCCTATCTTCACTCCTGAAAGGCCTGGCTCTAATTTTAAGACTATTCCCCCTAGTCCTAAACTCCCCATCCAGTGGAAATAGTTTCTCTCTATCTATCCTATCAGTTCCCCTTAATATCTTGAAAACTTTGATCAAATCACCCCTTAACCTTCTAAATTCTAGGAATACAACCCTAATTTGTGTAATCTCTCCTCGTAATTTGACCCTTCGAGTCCGGGTATCATTCTAGTGAATCTACGCTGCACTCCCTCCAAGGCCAATATATCCTTCCTAAGGTCTGGTGCCCAGAACTGCTCACAATCCTCCAGGTGTGGTCTAACCAGGGCTTTGTATAGCTGTAGCATAACTTCTAACCCCTTGTACTTCAGTCCTCTAGATATAACGGCCAGCATTCTATTAGCCTTTTTGATTATTTTTTATACCTGTCCATGACATTTTAGTGATCTATGTACCTGGACCCCCAAGTCTCTTTGGACCTCCATTGTTTTTAGCTTTTCACCATTTAGAAAGTACCCTGTTCTATTCTTTTTAGGTCCAGTGTGGATGACCTCACATTTGCCTACATTGAAATCCATTTGCCACAGTTTTGTCCATTCACTTAATCTATTAATATCTCTTTGTAATTTTTTGTTTCTGTCCAGCATTTTCAGTTTTTTCCTTTTTATTTGTATTCTTTTAAAGGGTTTGCAAATAGCATATAAAGGTAGCTGACTTCACGTGGTCTTTTCCGTCTTGCTGTGGTAGTCTTATAAATGCAATGCTCTGCTTTGCTTTCCACATA
This sequence comes from Squalus acanthias, assembly GCA_030390025.1. NCBI lineage: Eukaryota > Metazoa > Chordata > Chondrichthyes > Squaliformes > Squalidae > Squalus > Squalus acanthias. The sequence continues at coordinate 47,153,352 of CM059429.1, forward strand.
CTTGTAGTTTATTGATGAATTATCCACTTGAGATTGAGCATTTTAGTGGTTATGATGTAATGTTGAGTATGTTGTTAATCTGACTGGAATTGGCTCAACCATAATATTGCTGTTGAATAATGCAATGCTAATCATGTTACTTAAAAGGTCCTTTGGAACTCATGCATTATTGATATGAAAATATCAGTACAGCATTAAACTGGTGCTTCAGCCAGGATTCCAATTTTTTCCCTCCCATGCTATCTGTATATTACAGAGACTTGCACTTGAATAGTTTTCAAATCGTGTTGGTCATTAAGTTGTCAGGTTGAGATACAATTAAATGACACTACTAATCCCACAGGTGTTAGATATTTTGATCTATGTAGCTGCTTGCTAAAGCTTTGACTACTAAATGGAAACATGTATTCTCGACCATTTATACCCTTAATTGCTTGATCTGGAGAACAAAGTTTTAAAACAACAAAACTCTAAAGGAAACTGAAGGTTACGTTTAACTTTATTATGTCTTCAAAGTCGGTCCAATAACCTGGATCTGCGACTTACCTTACAGCATCTTTGTTCACAGAGAACATTTATAATCTACTTGAAGAAAATAAAAAATTGAGGAAGGCCCACCAGGATGTTCATGTTCAGCTCCAGGATGTGAGGGTAAAGTCAAGTTTCTACTAGTCAGTTTTACTTGTTACGTGTCTGCTATTTTTGATATGGTGCAGCAATATAACAAGTGGATACCTAAAATGATAGTCTTCATCCATTTTTGAATTGTCTTGCGTAAAATTAAGTTTGGAGAGTATGCAATATTTTACAGTTGGTATATAATTGCTAAGGAGCAACCTTTAATGTGCTGTGTTCACAAAAAGAGGTTATTTTATAGTTTGAGGGATCAGGCTGTGCAGTGAATAAACTTCATTCATATCTGGGAGTTGAGTTTGAATCCAGCTTAGACCAATGGGATGAAACTCTTCTCTCTGCATTGGCTGTAAGGATCCTATGTGAATTGAGTTTGGGCAGTTTGTTATTCACAAGTCCATAATGCAAATGTGCATCTACTTTGGCACTAAATTCACAATTTTACTCCTGCTGTAAGGCCAGCTTGGGGTGATTTTCATCTCCTCCCCATCAAATGGGATCAGGGTGGTAGTGCAGTGAAAATGATGGCATAGCACTTACTGCCCCATTCCTGTCAGTATCCGAGTCATCACCATTTTCGGGGGGGGGTGGGGGGGCGTGAAATGGGCAGCCCAGGTTCGTACCTCATTAGTCCATACAAATCTGGGTCATATAACATCAATAGGATCCAGTACAATTTTGAAAACCAATGGGCAGAGCATGCGACGCGTAAACTCTGTCCATTGGTACTTGGCATAGAGAGGCCCAACCAGTGGTCGACTGCAGGCCGCTCAAAAAAGGGTTTTTAAATAAGAACATAAGAATTAGGAGCAGGAGTAGGTCATATGGCCCTTTGAGCCTGCTCCACCATTCAATAAGATCATGGCTGATCTTCGACCTCAACTCCATTTTCCCGCCCAATCCCCATATCCCTTGATTCCCCTAGAGTCCAAAAATCTATCTATCTCAGTCTTGAATATACTCAATGACTCAGCATCCACAGCCCTTTGGGGTAGGGAATTCCAAAGATTCACAACCCTCTGAGTGAAGAAATTCCTCCTCATCTCAGTCTTAAATGGCCGACCCCTTATCCTGAGACTATGCCCCCAAGTTCTAGACTCTCCAGTCCGGGGAAACAATTTCTCAACATCTACCCTGTCAATCCCCCTCGGAATCTTATAAGTTTCAATGAGATCACCTCCCATTCTTCTAAACTCCAGAGAGTATAATGATTTTTGTGTGGTCAGGACGAGCATTAATATACTGCCTGGCCCCACAAAAGTCCACCTCAACCCCCCCACCCCACCCGATGTGAGGCCCTCCATGGTCCTCCATTGCGATCACCTCCCCACCTCTCGTTAATCTAGCTGGAATAGCTGCACTCCATTGAGGATCTGCTGGAGTTCCCGCCCTCCCCAAATGCATGAGCAGCTTGCCGACAAAATTAAACTGAAGCCCCACCGCGGAAATGATTGAACCTCGGAGCGCTTCTGTCGGTCGTGCGGTGGGCTCACTCCGCGCACCTTCTGCCCGATGGAAGCCATCACTTCAAAATTGACCACCTTGTGTGGAAAATGGAAATGTTCAGACCACTTTTTAAAAAAATTGGGACTAGGAGTTTGAGGCACACTGGGAGTAGTTTCATTCTACAGCGGGTCCATGCTGTACCTGAACTGGGACAAGAAGTAGAAAATACTCCATTCCTAGCAGTGATTTCCCATCTACACATCGCAAAAATTCACCAAAAATATAAATAATGAAGAGATAAAAAGTATGATTTTTCAGTTATTCTTGATAATCTGTTAACACTTTTGATTACATCTAGTCAATGTAAACAAAAATACAACATGATTTGTTTTTTCCTGCAGCAATTACATAAGAATCTGTTGTTGCAACATGATCAGCTGCAAGTGACTTTAGAAGACCACAAGAACTCGCTATCGGTTGCCCAGGTGAGAAGATGCGATCAAAAATTCCCATTTTATATGGAATGAAAATATATCTCAACTTTGCAACTGGGAAATTGGATTCTGTCTAATCTCACTCCCCTTACTTTGCATTCTGTACGACTGCTTTTTGCAATACACAATTATGTAACCTGCAAATTAAATTGCCTACACATAAGCTGATGGAATTACTTGAAAGTGCTGAAATTCTGCATGGCTGCCTTTTAACAAAGACAGTTTTAAAATTAGTGCTGTCAGGTACGATAACAAAAATGTTGTTTGTTCTTTTGTTGACAGTTGCTTTTCCAAATGCATGCATGCTGACTGAGAATGAGTGGGATCTTACCATGACCTATTTTATGCTTCCAGTATAGAGGATTTCTGCTAACATTTGACTTAATAATATTTTATTTGTAGGAAAATCCATTTATCTTTTAATGCAACAATTCTTTCTGAAGATTTTCTTTCTTGCTTTTGAGCTATTGATTTAGGCTGATGCTCTTTAACTCCTTACAAGTCCTCCAGGTAGGGCTGCATATAGTGACACCACTATTCCCAGCCAGAACGGAGATGATTCAGCAAAGACCAATACCTTAATTTGCAACTGCCTAAAGCTTGCGCCAAACAAATATAGAGATAGGAGCCTAGGAAATGGCTCCTATGTTGTGGACGACAATTTCACGTAGCTCGATTGCCCTCGAACTGGGATTGCTTCACTGGGGGCGATTTTTGGTTTAGATACACACAGGTCGGGTGGTGGGCACAGCTATCGCCCTATGACACCAGCAAAAGTCCCGAACCCTTTTCGTAGTCGGACTTCATTACAGTAGTTATGGCGAGCATTCACAGGCAGCTTTTCAATTAGGGAGGGTGGGGAATACTGGCAGCTGCTCCGTGGAGCTGAGCTAGAAGTAAGCCCTTAAAAAAGGCAGGGAGAGGCAATCCTGGGGGGTGAGGGCACTGTATGACCGGCAGGAAGTGGAAAGGTTTTTGTGGGGCTAGGTGGAGCAAAAAAAACAGTGTCACAGCTTTTCTTTGGCGGTTTCTGGAGCGGCATGCAACAGTCTGCTTAGGACTGCTGGTTCAACACTTTAGATAATAGGGTGCTGCAATTGACTTCAGTGCCCATGGGCTATGGAAGGGCATGGTAGTCCGAGTTCCTGCTCCTGATTACTATCCAATGACCCTTCTGGAAACTACACATGTAGACATTGGAGGACAACAAGGCCAGGTCTGCTGTGGTGTCATTGTCCTCTACTGTGCCCTGTCCCTCACTGCCCCCACACTGTGGTCAAAGAGTCTGCCAACATTTGCTGTCAACAAAAGAATGTGAAAAATGGCCCCTTGGGCAAGGTACCCAGGGACAGTCAGTGCCTATGAAACTGTGACGCAGCAAGAGACAGGACCTTCAGGAAAGGAAAAACTGGCATAGAAATAGTCTGCCCAACTGATTTATACCTGAAAAGCTATTGGTGCCAGTGAGAAAAGTAGCAATACTTTTGAACACCAGGGGAACTGTGATTGTTGTTCTAAATGACTGATGTGCATTAAGCCGGCACATCCACAGTGGGCTGAATAACTTCCTTCTGATTCTATGAATGTGCTTTGGGGTAATGCCAAGTTCTGAGTCTATCGTCTTGGCTTGTATCTGTATTACCAATTACCACATTATGATTTTTTTTTAAATTATAGGCTCAGGTAGAAGAATACAAACAGCTAAGAGAAACCCTAAATAAAATGCCCAGCTTAAGACAAACTGAACAAAAGATACCTTCCAATGCAGAGAAATCACAGCAAGATGTTGCTGAGCCCTTGCAATATCACGAAAAGCTGGGAGCACATGACCAGATACCATATAGAAGTGAAGGTAACCAGCATGATGAGGTATGTCAAAGTGTAACTGAGATGGTGAGCAGAATAGAATTAAGCTTTCTTTTGATTGAACTAACAAACTCTAGAATTGAGCAACAATTTACCTGGTCCTGATGACGAGGAGGAACAATTGTCGGAATAAAAACAGAAAACGCTGAAAATACACAAGAGCTTGTCAGCATTGGAAAAAAAGAAAAATGAATTAATATTTTGGGTAGAAATCCTTCATCAATTCTGGGGAAGGAATTAATCTCAGAAAATTAACTCAACTTTTTTTTTAGATGCTGATGGACCTGCTGTTTATTTCTAGCCTCTTTTTATCTGTGAGCCAGTAGTTGGATTATGTTGTTGTAGCATTGATCAGGCAAATTATATGAATATTATGCCCTGAAATGTACATCAAAAATAGCAAAAACAGAATTAAAAGTTCATATTCAGCTTCTATAACTTATTCACAAATCCTTATGAGCCTTCCACATATGTTTTTTCTAAGAGATGGTTAAACAAAATTAGCCATTTAAATTCATTAGGATTGGGTTGCACACTGGATTAAAACATGAGGTTCCTCTGACATTTGTGGGGGTATTTTCCTGTCATTGCTTTGTGCAGTAACACTGTAAATAAATCCAAAAAGATTTCTTCTGGTTAATATTTCTAATGAAATCATAGCCTACAAATGCCAACCAGATGAAATCTTCCCACAGGTGTTTATAAATTTGCTACACATAGGGGGGAATTTTTCGGGGGGTCAGCAGGTGGTGGGTTGGGTGGGGAAAAAAAATTTTTGACAGCGGGTTGGGACCCTGCTGTCAACCAGCCACCACGCAACTTTCCCAAATATCGGGTCTGTCAGGGCTGAACAGACCCGACACACAGTGGCGGGGGAGGCAATTCAGGTCATTATGACCTTGGTAACAACCCATTAAAATGTATTTTGAGCTCACCTTACCATTTTACGAGGTCGCCCACGGGGTCCACGCTGCTCAGGGTCAGGTAAGGAGGTCGGGAATTGTATGACTATGGAATCATCTCATTACTTGACAGCTGCAAATGTGCTATAAAAGCTCCCATCTCACAGATGTTCACTTTCCAAGCTCAGAAGCTGTTGCTTACTGCATTTGGAAGACAGATTGAGCTTTATGCAGGTTGCAAGTGTTTGGAGCAAACTCTCTATCCAGTGTCACCTCATTGGAACAACCTCTCTCACCATTGACAGATCGCTTCTGTCATCTCAAGTTCACCTGCCATCTATTACATCAGCATCGGTGCCCTTGAAACTATCTCACCTTGGTCCTCAGAATCCCACCACAATTAGCCCCAAATCCCGCAGCACCAGGCACACCAGCAGCACCAACAACAACACCAACCTTCTCCGCAATCAACTGATGCTGTACCGGATACAGGGCATCAGCACCTGAGCACATTGCTGCCCGGGACACCAGGGATGACCTCACCATGGCCAGATTTACTTCACTTGACGTTGTACACCCTGGCTGCCACATGAGGCGCCAGGTTGCCACCACCCCACACCAGCACCATAAAGCATCCCTACAATGCCCAAGCCATTCCTTTCACACTCATCACCATTGCGGTGTGTGTTGGTAAGTTAGTGTGAGTAAGGATGTGCAAGAGTAGGGTAGGGAAGGCAGAGTGATGGGAATGTGATGAGTGGCACAGCAGGATGAGGTTGAGTGTGGCTTTGCAGTAACGTTTCGTGATCTACTGAGATCATTGAAAGGTTTGCGCCACTGCAGCCTGGTCCTCCTAACGACAGCCCTGCATGTGCCCTCCTGTGCAATGTGCAACCAGGCTGCGTTGGTCTCCTGGGGAGGACTCTTCCTCCCATTGGAAGGGAAGAGAACCTCTCTGTGTGCTGTGACTCCTTCCATAAGCATATGGAGGGAGTCGTGGGAGAGCCTGGGTGCAGCTGTGCACCTCTGTGCAGTGCTTGTCAGTGTTTGCAGCACCTCATTGCTGTAGAACACTGACAGCGCAACTGTCAAAGTAAATTAGCGCATGGTCCCCTTAAGGAAACCACTGATGACGCGTCATCAAATGACATCATCATACCCGCTTCCTTCAATTGGCTGGCAAACGCGCTGGGCGGGCTTAACAAGCCAAATCAGGGGAAAATCATTCTACACAGTGGGCTGGAGCTAGCAGCGGGGTCGGGACCCGCCACTGATGTCACCTGCCGAGGTCGGGGAAATCGCGGCCATAGTGACTAAAGGAAACCGAGCCCACTTGTTTCTAATCTAACCCATAATTATGAAAAAAATAAATAACTTGCATTCATGTTGCACCTTTCACAACCTTAGAATGTCCCAAAGCACTTCACAACCAATTAAGTACTTTTGAAGGGTAGTCACTATTGTAATGTAGGGAAACTATGGGAAGAAAGACTCCTCTGTCTGCCAGTTATGTGCAACCAAAATAAAGGTAGTTCAGGTAGCCTGAAATATGTTCCCTTTTGGCACAGGGTCATAGTACAAAGTTGTCTGTAATTCTGGATAAATTGAGTCAGATTGTCAAAAGAATGGCCCGTGTAGAGTGAAAAAAATCACAATGGTGCAGTAGGGGGTGATTTTCTGAGACTGAGCTTGAGGCATGTTTTTGGGGCAATAGAGGAAGCCTATACTCTAATCTATATTATATGGGAGTGCTTGCGGCTAATGGTGGGCGCTAAAAGGATTACATTCCCTCGGAGTAACATCCTTTACTTTGATGGACTAAACAATTATTAGAAGAACTGTATAGCTAAATTCATTAAAAAACTCAAAACCTTAATTAGATCATATAAGAAGTAATGAATTGTGAGCAGGGGTAATAGAACAGATTCATTGCACTAAATAAAACTACATATGTCTTTATTTCAGAAGGAAGCTGTACAGTTACATAATAAGCCAATGATAGGGGAGAATGATGACACTAAAATAAGAGAAGATAATGAAGAAGTACCAGAGAAGCAATATACTCAACATGAAAACTGGCAAAGGAATGAGCAGCTAGGACATTCAGATTTGGAAAAGCGTGGATATCAAGCACAGGAGCATCACCATGAATGGGAGCAGGAAGAGAAAGGCGATCATACAGTGGAGCAGACAGAGCTCCATGGGCAACATCAAGAGGAAGAAGAAACTGAAAATCATCTGATTGCAGATCAGGACAATGAAAATTACCATACAGAGGATCAGAATCTGGCTAGAAGCAGCCCTCCTGAGGTAATACGTATATAAATTTAGTTGTGAAAACACTGTATAGAATCTGTCTTTAGCCTCCTTTTACTATTATACTTTAGTAGATCAGTTTTTTTTAAATTGCATAACCTTTTGTAAAAACAAGTTGATCTCCCATGACATTACCAAAAGTTAAAAAAGGCTTCTCTCCTCCTTTAATGTTCTCAATCCCAGTTTCTAATCATTTCTTTCAAACTCTGTTTTTCTGCTTGTCTTTCATTCTTTCTCATACCCTCTTTCTTTCTGTCTATTTACACGTCTCTTGCTTGTTCTCTCTCTATAGCCCTCTGTCTCACTTTCATATATTCCTTTCACAATTTCTCTAGTTACAGCAGTCAACTCTGTATATGTTTGTTTGCGACTTTTTCTCACTACCCCCATTTATGTCAGTGTGTCCTGATCTCATTTTTGTGCATGTATCTTATTTTCTCTCTATGTCTCTCACAATTTGTTTCTTTTTTCTCTGTGCCTCACATTGTCCTTCCTTTTCTTCTCACCTGTCGTAGAAGCAGATTTCGGGGCCTGGAGTTTCCTCCTTGGGCGCAACCTGGAGATTAGACCCAAAAATGCACCCAATGTTGCCCTAATTTTGCCGACGTCAAGTTACACGCAAGAATCCTCCCATTCTCATTAGAATATGCCCAAAATTAAACTGGGCGTAAATATGCATAAACCAGCATAAATAATCAGGGCCCAAGGTAACACCGAACCCATACCAGTATATTTCTTCTTTGAGTCTTAAAATTTAAGTTTCAACTGATTTAAAGCATCAATCAGGCACAGCATGTTTAAAAACTTACAATTGGAGAAGCTTTTCGATTTTTAATGTGACTTATACTGATGCCATAAAAATGCAGTAAGAGAAACAGAAAATACAGAGCAGGTCTGTGAGGATATTTTTTGTTTAAAATCTCTAAAAAGATTGCAATTAAAAGACCAGAAAAATGACTTTGTTTGCTGCTGCACCTGAAGATCTGGTCGCAATGTTGAGAGACTCCCCCAAACGTGTACAAGTGTGGCAAGAGCTGAAGATGATGGCTTCAGTCTTTCCAGTGTTTAGCTGGAAAAAATTGTGGCTCATCCAAGACTAGATTTTGGACAAGCAGTCTGACAGCACCGTGACACTGGAGGGGTCAAGGGAGGTGATGAAGAGGTAGAGCTGGATGTTGTCAGAGTATATGACCCCATGTCTTTGGATGATGTTGCCAAGGGGCAGCATGTAGATGAGGAAGAGGAGGAAACCGAGGATAGGTCCTTAGGGGTCTTTGGAAGTAACGGTGTGGAGGAAAGAAGAGAAGCCATTACTGGAGATGCTTTGGCTACAATTGGATTGATAGGAGTGGAATCAAGCAAAGGCAGTCCCACTGAGCTGGACTATAGGGAAGAGGTGTTGGAGGAGGATAATATGGTCGACCATGTCAAAGGCTGCAGAGAGGTCAAGGAGGATGTCATTTGGCTAGGGCCATTTGACTGCTATGGGAAGAGCAGAAACCTGATTGGAGAGATTCAGACAGGGAGTTGCGGAAGACATGGGCACAGATTTGGAAGAAGGTTTAGAAATCATTATGTCCTTTAGATTATAATAGTTCCCCTGTTTGTGACGTTTGCATAAATGGACAGGGCTATGTCTGGGGGGGGCAGTAATCAATGGCATTCAGAGGCCTTCTCATAATATTTTTTAATGATTTGCTATTTTGTTTCTGAACAGTGCTTATAGGAATGTTTTTGTGAGCTTTGCTTGTATTCCTTGTTTCTTTGTGTAAACCACTCACAATTAAAATTGGCTCCAAGTTGCTTTATTCTGGATTGACGAAGCTCATTCGCATTAAAGTCAGATTAAATGTACATTAACCTGGTTGTACGTATCCATTCACTTGCACTTCTAATTTAATTCTCAATCAGTTATCTAGATATATAGATGGTATTATCTTGTCCTTTTCTAAAGATCTACCATTTAGGATATTTTGTGTGACATTACAGTAACTTTTCTGTATGCTCAGATGCTTCAGTAATTTGGTATGGCTTTCTGCATCTCTGCTTTGCTCAAAAGTGGCATAAGAGGGCAGCAGAGGAGTAACATACTGTCTTATTAGTGTTATACACTCCTGTTCTCCTAAATGAGTGAAAGTGTTGTCCTTGTTTGCTTTCAGCTGTGGCTCAGTTGGTAGCACACCTCACTTCTGAGCCTGAAGGTTGTGGGTTCAAGTCTCACTGCAGAAACATGAGTACAAAAAACTCTAGGCTGACACTCCAGTGCAGTACTGAGGGAGCGCTGTACTGTCGGAGGTGCCGCCTTTTGGATGAGATGTTAAACCGAGGTCCCATCTGCTCTCTCAGGTGGATGTAAAAGATCCCATGGCACTATTTTGAAGAAGAGCAGGGGAGTTATCCCCGGTGTCCTGGCCAATATTTATCCCTCAATCAACATAACAAAAGCAGATTATCTGGTCATTTTCACATTACTGTTTGTGGGAGCTTGCTGTGCGCAAATTGGCTGCTGCATTTCCCACATTACAACAGTGACTACACTTCAAAAAGTACTTCATTGGCTGCAAAGTGCTTTGGGACGTCTGGTGGTCGTGAAAGGCGCTATATAAATTCAAGTCTTTTTTAATTTTGTGAAGCAGGCATCCCTGAATTACCATTACATTTTACACCGTGTAGCATAACTGAGAGTGGATTGCAGATGGTCCTTTCAATAGCATTATTTTAAAATCTTTAAACAAAACAACATGCAGGATAGTTTTGAAAGAAAGACTTGCATTTAATAGTGCCTTTCATGACCAAAGCACTTTACGGCTAACGAAGTACTTTTTGAAGTGTAGCTAATTTGCACACAGCAAGCTCCCACAAACAGCATTGTGATAATGACCAGATAATCTGTTTTAGTGATGTTGATTGAGGGATAAGTATTGGCCAGAACACCAGGGATAACTCCCCTGCTCTTCTTCAAAATAGTGCCATGGGATCTTTTACGTCCACCTAAGAGAGCAGACGGGGCTTCAGTTTAACGTCTCATCCGAAAGACGGCACCTCCGACAGTGCAGCATTCCCTCAGCACTGCACTAGAGTGTGAGCCTAGATTTTGTGCTCAGGTCTCATGGAGTGGGACTTGAACCCACAACCTTCTGACTCAGAAGGTGAGAGTGCTACCAACTGAGCCACAGCTGACACTGTGTGTTACAGACTTCACTACTTAACAATGACCATTGCAGTAGATTTACATGTTGCCACCAGTTAATTAGCATGTTACAGTGAATTACTTTGAAGTGCAGTGACTGCTGTTACGGAAGCAAGCACAGTAGGACTTTGTATACAACAAGGTTCCATAAATAACAATGGGATGAATTACAAGTTAATTTATTTTTGTTGTTCGTTGAGAGAAAATGTTGTCCAGAATAGCAGGAGGACTCACTGTTCTTCAAACTGAGCCATGGAATCTTTAACATTTTCCTGAACCGGGCAGGGCCTTGTTTTAGCATCTCCAAAGGCTGCCACCTCTGACAATGCAGCACTCTTAGTCCTGCACTAATGTGTCAGCCTAGATTATATCCTTAAATCTTAGAGTAGGGCTTGAGCCCACAGCGTTCCGGCAGAGGTAAGAGTGCTACAAACTCAGCCACACTGTCACAGATACGTACATTCTTAACTACAGCTTTGGATTAGCTACAATGTACAGGATAGAGAAAAAGTTCTCATTAGGTATAGCCATTACATTAGTTACTAATTATCAAAAATTAGATGACATGACTTTACGGTTTGGTGTCCTTGGGGGCGATTTTGCCAGTCCTGGGGAGGCGGGTATGGAGGCGGGACTGCCGGGAAAATGGCAGAATTTGGGGGCGGGTGCCCAACCCGCCTCCATGCCATCTTGCCAGGAGGCGGGTAGCCGTCCCACGCCGGGTCCCGTCTCCTCGGAGGCTGGAAGGGATTAAAGCCAATTAACTGCCTGTTAACAGGTAGTTAACAGGCAGAAAATAGGATTATCCCCTTTTTGCCCTCACAAGTGCGGCCTTCCTGAAGGCTCCGAAACCCGCCAGGTCAGCGAGGCAAGTAATGGGTCTGCGGGGGTCTGCGGGGTCCAAAAGTGTGCTGTGGAGGTGAGTGATGGGTGCAAGTGTGGAGAGGTGAGTATCTGAGGTAAGTGCAAAGTGTTAGAGTGTCAGTGCAGGCTTCAGTCGGTGGGTATGCGGAGAGTCTCGCACCTCCGCGGTAGAGATGACCGATGACCGTTGCATTCTCCAATGCAGCAACCATCTCATTTCTGCAAAAGAAAGAGGTTTGATGAGGTCTTGAATTCAAGACCTCATCAAACTATAGAGAATGTCACTGTTTGACAGCTTCACAGAGCTGTCAAACAATAACAATTCATCTGTCAAAAATTTTTGACAGGTGAAACGTCATACGTTGACGTTCTCTGCAACCGGCTTTCCCTTAATTGGCCTGCTAAGCCCGCTGGACGGGCTTAACAAGGTCAATCAAGGGAAAATAGCGTGGGTTGGCCAGAAGTCGATGGAGGCGGGACTGAAACCCGACAAGTGGGAGTCCCGCCTCCAAAAGCTCCCCATTGACAAAATCACCCTCCTTAAGTCTAATTTAAGGTCTAAGAGTTAACTTCAGTCACCATATGAAAGATGTAAATAAATTATTGTGTAGCAAAATAACATGAGATTTTCCTTTAGTATCCATATTGTACTGATTGAGGCTGTTGCCCCGCCACCCACACTTGGGTTGCCAGCTCTTGTTGGACGTATTCCTGGAGGGTTGATCACGTGACAACTGATCACATGACACTTGCTCACAAATGTGAGTGCAAAGGTTGGGTCCCCTGTAGCTGAGTGTCTTTGCTCCTGGTTTTGTGCCAGCAGTTGTCACATGAGAAGCTCTAGGAGGTTGCCCGCTAGCAGACGAAGAAAGTGTACAGGTACAAGCTACAGGTGTGAAACTCCAAAGTAATAAGATCCCGGGAAAGAATTAGACAGAGTGGGAGACCTGGAGATGAGGCTTGCTTTCAGCACAGGAGGATGCAAGCAGGAGGAAGAGATTGTAGATGTATTTGGAATTCAGAAGGAACAAGAAAGTTGACACAACCATAACTGTCAGAGGACAGGTAAGGATGTAATGGGGAATGGGAGGTCAGAAGTGAGATGGAGACCTTTTTGGTGTATCCAGTCTGGGAGTGTGTTCGAGGTGTTGGCATTGGTAGAGTCAAGAAGTGTGGAAGGGAAAAGAATTGGTTGGTATGAAAGAAGATGGCGAGATCTGGGGAGGGGGCAGCTTCAGCAAAATAGGTGATGCAAGTGATGTGCCAGTAGTGGTTTATGAGTTTTGGACCATTTAGAGTTCATGCCATTGAGCAAGGAGGGGGTGTTTGAGATAATGTCAGTCCCTAGTTTTCAGTCAGAAAGAAGTTTTGATCATGTTTTAACTGTGGATAGTGTTTCTTTCCATATCCAAATCCCTGTCGCTGAAGCGCTTTCTAATACCAAAAACAGCACGGCCACAATGGTGGTGCCCGATACCCACAATGCCCTGTGCCACTGAAACCGCTCTATTATATGTACAGAGCGGTCACACGTGCACAAACACACTGGCTGTGAGAGCAGCTACACCAAGTCGGGAAGGAGTCGGAAAAGAACAAATTGCGGCAGTCATCAGGTGAACTTTACATTTTTTCCCCTGGGTTTCTCGCAGCGCTACCCGGGAGATCAATTGTCAATTCTGGGAGACTCCTGGACAATCTGGGAGGGTTGGAAACCCTAACACATGCACACACACAATATGAGGAACATAAGAGATCACTTTGAAGGTTCTCTTATTTATTACTTGATGCAGATTTTAAAATATTACTCCATTGAAGTCGAAAAAGTCATCCCTGGGTTTTTAAAGTCTTTCCAGCCACCTTAATTGCCCATACCTGAGAACTGCTCCCCTTTTGGGATTGTGTGCCAACGGTCTCCTTGTTGTATACCTCCCTGTTACTAACTCCCATCGTAAATTTGCAACTAGCTACTAATGTGATTCTGTGCTTTTTTATGCTTTATTGTAGATTTATGGGGCAAACATAATGAACTGTGTTCAGCTCCAGCTTTTTACATTACTGATTCCTTTCAAAATTAATTAATTTTTGGATTAGCAAATTAAATTAACATTACAGGTACTACACTGAAGCCTTCAATTTGCTTCAGCAACAGGACAGCCTATTGCTTCTGGCTAGAGGAGGATGCCTAGAATTTTTCAGTATTCTGGTGGCCCATCCTAGAAGATTTTTTTCCCCAACTGATTGCGAAAGTGGCTTCAAAATATGGAGTCATGAAAAGCAGAGTACCTGATAGCTCTGTGTTGAGCCCTGCAATAATGCCACCCAGTTGATCATGTAATGACATGATTGCCGTTCTCGTGTTTAAGGATGTATTGAAGTAAAGCTCTCTTTACTTATGTGGAGGGAGGGAGGAGGAAGAAGAAATTAATAAATTAGGAACGGGGGCAAAATACAGAAGGTATGGCTCAATAAGTAAATAATGGGGGACAATCTAGTTTTAGTCGACCAATACTTTACTGGTATTTAAGCAATGCTATGAATTCCTTTTATGTTTACTTAATGCTATATTGTATTATGAATAATTTATTAACGTCATTTACTAAGGTTTTTTAGACTACAGTTGGTTTTTCACATTGTTTGGGTGCATTTAAAAAAGCACATTCTTAAAAACTCATGAATCTGAATTGGATAGCCTTCATATGCCTATTTAATTGCCTTGTTTTTTTTGGATTAAGTTGAAGAAACATAAATCGCCATATGAGGAACAGTTGGAACAGCAGCATCTAGCAGAGCAACGGGCAGAAGAAGCACGCAAACTGAAAGAAAGGCAGGATGCACTGCACCAGCATAGACTGAAGGAGTACATGGATCGGCAACAACGCCTCCAGCAAGAAGCAGAACGCAGGGAAGAGTTGCTGCGACAAGAGCAGTTAAGGTGAATCTTTTTCCGCCGCAGTCTTTCCGTTTGATATGTCTTCATCCTTATACAGTGAGACATTTATTGCTGAAAGTTAATTTCCCAGAAAACACTGGGGCCGATTTTCAGGGCCTCCACCAGACGGGAACGGGACAGTAGTGCTCTGAAAATCACGGTGCAGCAGTTAATCGATCTGTTACCGCTGTTGCTCAAGCCGCTGCCATTTTTGACCCATCCTAGAAATGGGTGGCCGAAGTGCCTGCCTGTTTCAGAGTACTTTTAATATGCTGATAGGGGCCCTACACCGTTTTGTAGGACTTCGATGCAATTTTCAGGTACCAACGGGCGGAGCATAAGCCACGTTTGATTTTCATGAATGCTCCTCTTAGCTTCATAAAAATCTTGCCACTGGATTTCTCAGCCAGCCCGATTGGCGAGCTGCGTGTGAGAGCTGGTTCAGTGCTCACAGCTCGCCATTCCTCTCACAAGTCCACGGGCAGCTCGCCCATTTTAAGAAGATAAATTTCGGGCCACTTGCCTTGCCTGCAACGGCCCATAGGTAAGTCCTGGGAGAGGACGGGTGGAGTGGCAACAAGAGAGGGTGATCAGAATACAGTGGATTTGGAGAAGCACCCCTCCCTGCTCCTCCTGGCTCCATAGCAAAATATGTTTACATTTTTTGTTTTAAAAAAACAAACCTTTTGG
This sequence comes from Squalus acanthias, assembly GCA_030390025.1. Classification (NCBI taxonomy): domain Eukaryota; kingdom Metazoa; phylum Chordata; class Chondrichthyes; order Squaliformes; family Squalidae; genus Squalus; species Squalus acanthias. The sequence goes on from CM059429.1 coordinate 47,168,682, forward strand.
TGGCGACTGCAATGGCCGCTGAAGAATCCGGAGCAGATCCAGCTCCTGCGATATCCATTTACATAGAGGGGGCCTAAAACAGGCATTGGCCCCTCAGTTACATATGTAAGGGGCCTAACACCAGTTTTAGGCAGCCGCCAGGTATACCTGATAAATGGCCCGATCCAATCTGGGGACGGACATGTTTCAGGCGTCCTACTGGCCGCTGAAATTGGCCCTCATTGCACCCATTTTACACCCACAAAACGAGGACCTCGAGGTCCAATTTCCAAGCCATTAACTGTATGACACAAATGAAATTACAATTCATGAGGTAGAAAAACTAGTACAGTGCACTCAACAAACGTTATCTCTGTGCCTAGCATTTAAAGTTAAAAAATGTGGTGTACTAATATTCTGAATCTAAGATGGATCAAAACTGGGAAATGTTCTGGTAACAGTTAGACAAGATTACGAATCAACAACAAAAGCAACTTGAATTTGTAGGGAGGAAGAAAGACTTCTATTTATATAGTGCTTTAGCAAGTCTGTCGGAAATGTTTCAGTTTCACAAACATTGTAGTCAAATGTGGTAGCCATTTTGTACACTGCAAGACTTCACAAACAGCAGTGAGATGAATGACCAGTTAATCTGCTTTTGGTGGTGTTGTTTGAGTGAGGAATGTTGGCCAGGGCATTGGGAGAACACCCTGTGTAAAAATCGGATAGCCAGGTGGTGAAGGATAGATTACTAGAGCCGAGTCTTTACGAGGTTGATTCCTGAGATGAAGGGGTTGTCTTATGAAGAAAGGTTGAGCAGGTTGGGCCTATACTCATTGGAGTTTAGAAGAATGAGAGGTGATCTTATTGAAACATATAAGATTCTGAAGGGGCTTGACAGGGTAGATGCAGAGAGGATGTTTCCTCTCGTGGGGCAATCTAGAACTAGGGGGCATAATTTCAGAATAAGGGGGCACCCATTTAAAACGGAAATGAGGAGGAATTTCTTCTCTCAGAGGGTCGTGAATCTTTGGAATTCTCTTCCCCAGAGAGCTGTGGAGGCTGGGTCATTGAATATATTTAAGGTGGAGATAGACAGATTTTTGAATGGTAAGGGAGTCAAGAGTTATGGGGTGCGGGCAGGGAAGTGGAGTTGAGGCCAAGATCAGATCAGCCATGATCTTATTGAATGGCAGAGCAGGCTCGAGGGGCCAAATGACCTACTCCTGCTCCTACGTCTTATGTTATTATGTTCTTTAGTTGCATACATGCCTTTATTTACAGAGACACACATTATATACTGTGCACCCCAAGATAAGCTTGCAACCCTTCCCCAGCCTACTCCCATATATATACATGTGCACAAGAGAGTCCCCAGTTAATACCCACCACTTGAATACAATTAACACCCTGCTCTCCTTCTAATAGTGCCTTGTGCTCTTTATTAGCCACATGAGCTACTGGAGCAGGCAGATTGGGCCTCAGTTTAACATCTCATCCAAAGGACTGTACCACTGACAAAATACAGCACTCCTCAGAACTGCATTGAGTGTCAGCCTAGATTATGTATTCAAGTCTTGGAGTTGGACTTGATTCTACAACCTTCTGATTCAGAGGTGACAGTGCTATCAACTGGGCCAAACTGACACTCGTGCCCCTCACACCATTATTTCCAATCACTTACCAAGGAAGGAGAGGAGGATGCTGATCAGGAGATGGGAAAAAATTGAATGATGTGGCAGGAAGCATGGTCAAACAGGGATTTTGTAGAGGCCTTTGAAGGAAGATCGAGAGGTAATAAAGAGAGTGCCAAAAAGCAGGGGTGCTGTGACTGAACAATTGAACTTTAATGGTGGAACAGGAGGGAATGAATACTAACACGGAGCCTGAGAAGTAGAGAATATGAGCTTGCACATACGGCTGGAGAAGATTGTTCAGATAGATTGTTGCAAGAGTGTGAAGTGATTTGAAAAAGGGGACAAAGACCTTGAAGTCAATATGCTGGTGTACAGGAAACCAATGGAGCTGGTCAAGAACGAGGGTGATAGATGTGTGAAACTTTGTGCAAGAGAGGACTTGGGCTGCAGATTCCTGGAGTAACTGAAGTTTTTTAAGGATGGGGAGGGAAAGCCAGTAAGAATATTCAAGAAGTCAATCCTTGAGGCGATATAGGTGTGAATTAGGATTTGGTAACAGAGGTAGAGAGAGAGATTGGAGTAGAAACTGCGAATGATACAGAAGTGAAAAAGTCTTGGCAACTGGTTGAAATGTGAGGTAAAAAGGTCAACTCAAGGTTAAACAGAAAACCAAAGGTGCACACCACCTGGTACAACCTGAGCTGGCAGCTGGGGAGGCTGATGGAGTCGGAGCCGAAGCCAGAGGTTCATAGGTGCTGGTGGGAACTGAAAAGGATGGCTTTGGTTTTAGTGACATTGAGCTAAAGTCCAACACAGGTAGGTGGAATAAAGATCTCTCTCTGATGGCTTGAAAGGGTCGCAAGAGAGATGACTTGGTTTTAGTGAATTTAAATTTATAGCAAGCTTTACAGACCTAAGTAGCATAAATTCAAAAAAGGTGCTATCCATCACGTGTAACAAATATTTCTGATAGATTGTTTTAATTTAGGAATACTTAATCAATGATTAAAAATACAGCATGTTCTAAAGATTCTGCAGATTGCAGCAATTGTACAAATTAACTCATGAGAAATCTTCCTGCAATTAATATTTTATTCCTTTTCAATTACTATCTTAATTCCACTGTGTTCTACAGGATATCTTCTGGTCATGCAGTTAGGTTTCTACATACAAATAAAACCATTCATTAGTTAATACTGTACTGATTATGTACATTTTGCTGAGACTGGATGTTTAATCTCACAGGCAACAGTCGGATTTTGGTAACAACGATGATGCTGCTGAAGGTGATGATGAGCAAGATGTGCATGATGAGGAGGAAGAGGGTAAGGTTGGATCTAAGGATGAATTAAGCTGGTTAGCAGTTGTGCACAATGCAGTCTTGAACTGGCATAGCTGGCAAGAATTGAAATATTTTCATCAAAACTCCTGTTGTCTTTAACAGAAAACTATTGTGAAAGATTTAATCCACAGAATGTTTTGTAAATTTAAATTGGTGAAGAATGTCTCAAAAGTGCACACACCTAATCATGCTAAAGTAAAAATGAATATTCTGAGCACTTAATTCTATTCTACCACATGATTTCCACCCATTGAGTCATGGCATCTACAATTTTGCCAGAGCTGGAGCAACTAAAGTGCAATTTCAAAACAAAATGTCGAAGTGTTTTTCTTTTGGAAAGCAATTAGTGTTCTTATGGTTGCTGTGCATCAATCTTGATATCTGATTGTCTAGTGGAGAGTGCAATGCACCATACTCGATTTGGCTATCCAAAAGTGAGGTATTAATTAAACTGCATACCAGAGCTAGTCACCAACAGTCTTTGGATCAACAAAAATATATATATATATATATATTTGTGTCTCTGTATGTTGTGTGTTTTTCTCTCCTACCCATCTCACCAACAAAGAGGACAAAAGACTTCCTCCCATGTTTCACAAACTGTGCCATTTTTGAGTTATCTGTTTGGAGACATACCAGAGCAATTCTGTCTTGTCTTTCCCTTGGCGGTTTAGCTGAGAACAAGAACTGTAGGTCTACACCCATGTCCTACTAATCATTGGAAGTTCCTTGGATTATACTGTATTTTCAATTATTCAGAAAAGAAAATTGAAGGACTGCTAGTACTCATTTAATTGAATCACTACTTTTGCAAAGGATTAATAATTAATCCCTTGAATTTTCATCAGAGATGATTGATAGGCAATTACTTCAGAATTTGGGTAGTCTCAGCCTCCAAGCAAAACTGTACATAAATTTATTTTAGTGGAGGTACACTCTGGTTGAAACATTCGAACAGAAAATGTAACTGTAATCATAGACCTTCAATCTATAATTTTGCTTTAGCTTTTTCGTGGGCTGCTCTAAAATGTTACTATTTCTATTAAAACATTTATTTTTATTAAAATCTCCATAGAAAAGCAAGTACAATCTATACAGGAGTTACACATCATAAAACGTACACAATAATAGTTTAAGTACTATATACAGAGATGTGTATGTACAAGACACAAACCAAATCTAAGGTTCTTCATAAACAATATTAACTCCCTAAAGCCTAGAAAATACTGTTGATGGTACCAGTGGACAGAGGTTAAAACATTTGTATGCTGTTCCTTTGTCCATTATTTTAGTGCAGATATTAAGTCATTTAAAATTATTGGTTTGGCGCCTTCATTATAACAGTAGACAAAAATTGTAAATAATATGCATGTATGTTCATCTGGTCAGTGGCGAAGCTAGGTTTGTCCAACTGGGAGTGGGGGAATCAAACTCGTGTTTTGGCCGACTTGGCAGGAAGGGGACTGAGCTAGGAACTGGGGAAGGCTGGCTAAATTAGTCCGAAGACTAAAAGGAGCACCGGACAAACTTGCAAGCAAAAGACAGGTGGCAGAGCTTCCTGGGATTGAAATGGAGGCATTCCTCCAAATCCGTGTTGGCTGACACTCAGTTTGGGTTCCGCCAGGACCGCTCGGCTCCATACTTCATTACAGCCTTGGTCCAAACATGGACAAAAGAGCTGAATTCCGGAGGTGAGGTGAGAGTGACTGCCCTTGACATCAAGGCAGCATTTGACCGAGTGTGGCATCAAGGAGCTCTAGTAAAACTGAAGTCAATGGGAATTGGGGGGGAAAATCTCCACTGGCTGGAGTCATACCTAGCACAAAGGAAGATGGTTATGGTTATTGGAGGCCAATCATCTCAGCCCCGGGACATCGCTGCAGGAGTTCCTTAGGGCAGTGTCCTAGGCCCAACCATCTTCAGTTGCTTCATCAATGACCTTCCCTCCATCATAAGGTCAGAAGTGGGGATGTTCGCTGATGATTGCAGTGTTCAGTTCCTCAGATATTGAAGCAGTCCGTAACCGCGTGCAGCAAGACCTGGGAAACATCCAGGCTTGGGCTGATAAGTGGCAAGTAACATTCGCGCCACCTAAGTGCCTAGCAATGATCATCTCCAACAAGCGAGAGTCTAACCACCTCCCCATGGCATTCAAAGGCATTACCATCATCGTATCCCCCCATCATCAACATCCTGGGGGTCACCATTGACCAGAAACTTAACTGGACCAGCCACATAAATACCGTGGTTACAAGAGATTTTCCAAATTTGGTTTCTTAAACATGGTTTGACTGCAAAGATGTTGAGAGTAGTTTGGACTATTAACAGTGGGAACTGATTGAATTGAGTAACAAGGTTTTCCATCATTTTGCATGCTAGTTGATGATGAGAACAATCCACATGAGGAAGCAGAAGATCAGGACCCAGAAATAGTAAATGAGGATCATCATGCAGAACACGAGTCGATCAACCAGCAGGTGAAGATTACTACAATGTGATTTATAACTATCAATTTCAAGAAGTTTGAATCAGTATGCTCAATAACAGATTAACACACCAGCAAATCTGATGGTTGAATTCCTGCTGCACTGCTGTAGCATTTGTGTGTCCTTTAAAAATGTCTGATTAATGAGCAATAGCTGAGGGCAGAATTTGCCACTGGCAAGGGCTTTCATGCAAAAAAAAAAGTGATTGATTTGCAGTAATACTGATCTACTACAGGTATACCTGTGCCATTCATTAAATTGTTATAAGAATACAGAAATGTACTGTTATCATGGGAATAAAAAATAGGACATACAATCAATTTGATTTTCTATTCTGGTTTCTACATAGAGTAGAAATGTATCCTTTTGACTACTACTTAAAATCCCCTGTGTACATCTTAGCAATAGCAGCTTGTATTTTTACAGTGCCTTTAATATAATCCCATGACATTCACAGTAGAGAAATTAATGCCATGTAGTAGAAGAATTAGGGAAGATGACCGAGTGCATGAAGATGGGAGAGAGAGGTAACTGGACAGAGGAATTTAGTGAGAGAGTTCCAGGATGTTGGGCCAAGGCACCAGTGCTGGAGCGAAGGGAACAAGGCTGGCAATAAATGTGTTGGAGAAACTGAGGTTGGAGGTAACAAAAGTGTGAGTTTCTGTGGTGGTAAGGTTAGGGCAGAAGGAAGTTAATGTTGTGGAGATATAAGTAAGTGCTCTTCATGATGGATCGGATACGGGGTTCGAAGCTTCGCTCAGGGTTGAACTGGATTCTGAGGTGGTGAACCAGCTGGTGCAGTTTGAGGGAACGGCTGCAGAGAGGGATGACGTCAGAGGCAACGGTGTTGAAATACTGGCAGGAGTCGAACAAGGTGGCTTCAATTTTAGCAACGTGAAATTGTGGCTAGATCTCTGAATGATTGTTATTGGGAAAAAATACTATTTAACCTGATTAACTTATACCCCTCTCTCGTTTCTGAATGTTTGCTTCATTGGAAATATGAACACTTCAGTACTGTGTTATTATCTGTGCTTTTTTAAATTCTTAGCTGCAGCACAGTATTTACCATGGGGCAAAAGCACAATTATTAGTATATTATCTTTTTGTTCTCTGATGTGGTGCTTAATCCACTACTCTTCCGACAGCAGCAATTCCTACTTTCTGCCATTATCACAAGTTTCATGCTTAACACTGCTGGTTCTGTCATAAATGAAAATAAAAGCTAATTGGACAAGCTAGTAGATTTAGTGAGTTTGTCTTTCGTGCTCGCTTACTGTGTCTGTCAATATCCTTATCTCATACACAATCTTTCTCCTCACCATCCCTCCCATGCACTCCTATATTATATTGTTTTTAAAAGACGTCTAGAAGCACTGCATATAACAGAAAATCTTGAGGCAATGTTACTCTGAAGCCTTGGTGGTTGTACTGCCCGACATATGCAGTGAAATTCCTTTTTCTCTGTATAAGTCACCTCCAAGAAGATAGGTGGATGTGTGGCTTGTGCCCGAGCATTTATGGAAATATTTTACAGCTTTAAAAAGATGCAGGCTTCCTGCTGTATAATAATGGGCTGGATTTTGATACTGGGGCGGGTTGGGGTCGTGTCATCCGCTTTTCGTGTTATCCACCCGACTGCAATTGGATGTGGGAGATTGATGCGATTTTCACCTAATTGGGCAATTGAGTTCCAGCATGTGGGAAACCATGAACCAATTAGTGTTTTCAGTCTGAAAGTCGCCTCTGATGATGTCATCATTGCTGCTGTATTGAAGGTCTTCAGAGACTGCCTGGCCTTTGCTGTGAGAGGACCTGGATGCAAAAGTCTGCTGAGAGAGAGAGAGAGAGAGATTCTTTTTGCACCACCACTCACTGATAGTCAGCCCAGCTACTGATAGTCAACTATTCAAATGTGCTCCCGCCAGGTTTCACAATCGTGGTTCAGAACAGGCGTGCTTCACGTACAACAAGGGTTAAAATCACAAAGGCCTTTCAAAATGGCATTATAGAGCCAATTTAGTGCTTGTTAAGGGCCTTAACAGCCTATCCCGTCTCTTAGAGGCGGGATGCAGGCGGGACCAGCAGACACGATTTCATGAAAATTGCGTGGAGGCGGGATGGAGGCGGACTTGTGCCTGCCCGACAGTTTTCGCAATTTTAACCCCCCACACGCCTCCAAACCCGCCTCCACGGGTCAATGAAAATCCAGCCCAATATCTTTAAAAAAGAACAAAGTTCTAAAAACACTTGATTTGATACACCATAAAAAGCAATTAATTGCAGCAGAACTACTTGTACTTTGCCTCCGTACTATCCATACTCAAGTTAGTAACTTAGTAACAATAAACTTTAAAATCAATGTTAAGGTTTCTTTGCTTGAGACAATGAAGAGCCTGAGCTTTATGTTGACTTTAGGTAAATCTATAGAACAAGCGATATGCTCCTCCATAACATCTAAACTGATTGGGGTAGAAGTTCAGCAGGGGCTCTCCTGCTCATCCACCATAACTTCAGCGGAAGATCTGCAGAAACCACAGGAAACAGAGTAAACGCCATGGAATACCTCTTAGGATGCATTTAAGGGGAAGCTAGATAAGCACATGAGGGAGAAAGGTATAGAAGGATATGCTGATAGGGTTAGATGAAGTAGGGTGGGAGGATGGTCGTGTGGAGCGTAAATGCCAGGATATACCAGGTGGGACGAATGGCCTGTTTCTGTGCTGTGCACTCATTGTAACTCGATGTAACACCTTCATTTAGTATGCCTTGCTTTGAGTGACACTCCATGAAAGAAAGTATGCCTGGGGCAATAGTCAGCATACTCTGATTGGCTGCACCCACCACAAACTATACCAACAGGCATTCTTGCACCTTATGGCGACAACTGTGGGAAACTGAATAGGGCTCTGATGCAGTCCATGCAGCAAGCCACAGCCGCCACTTGGCTAAACCTCCTTACCGGTACGCTGCAATAACCACTCCATGGCACTATCCCCATGGATCAGTCGAGAGTGTCACCCATATCGTGCAGCATTACTCTACTTCAGCAGTCATCAGACAGAGGCTCAGGTGCTGGGTTGAACTGTCATTTGTCCGCAGACTCCTGCCTGCCCTTTGAATTACGTTTCTCTTTATTTTTATCTGGCACTTCTTAGTCCCGTCTGTCTTCAGCCTTGGAAAAGGCTTGTAATTAGTTATGGGACTTTTGAGCCTATCTAAAGGCTTTCAGATTTTTTTAACCCCCCCCCATCCCTCCCGATTCTGCCACTTCCCTTTAATTGTCCTCATCCCTTTAAATTGTACTTACACACAATTTTCTGCTGCCAGCACTTCAACTGGGGACAGAAAACGGCTGACAGCGGATCAGCCGCTTGTTATACACCCTGCCCGATTTTCCTTTCCATTGACTTCAAGAGGGCGAAATTCAGTTACGCCCCGTTTGGGGGCGGTAACCAAATTATCGCCGGAGATTTAGTGCCTGGCGCGGAAGTCCGCCCCGGCCGCTAAATTCAGCTTACCGCCCTGGCGAGGAAGTGGTGCGCTATCTTGGGCGCGCCACTTCCTCTCGGAGCGGTGTCAGGGGCGCAAAGCGCGGTAGAGCCGGAGCGCTACGCAGCCACTCCGCGTAGCACTGATGCGCTTCAGCGCCCCTCCCCTTCCGTTAAAGGGGAGTTATGCTGCGAGCTCTGCAGGGCCTCCGATGGCCCACACTAGCCCACCAGGGCAGCGTGATGCCGTGGCTGCAGCCCGGCACCGAGACAATGTGCCGGGCTGTGCGATGGCGGCCACAGACCACGCCAAGGGCTGCCACGGAGGGGCGACCTGGAGGCTGGACAAAAAAATAAAATGGCGGCGCAGGTCATGACCGCACTCCCTTTAATTAGTGCCCCGCGAGCGGAGGTTGGCCCGGTTCGCGACCCGCGAGGCTGGCGCTGACAACACCCGCGGCAGCCGCGCAGGGCACAGCCGAATTTCTGCCGCGGGGCGGTAAGGGGTCATGGCAGGGCGCTAATAGGTTGCAGCACATGTCGATGACGTCATCGCCGGCAGCACAACGGCCTGGGGCACTACCGGCGGTGGCGCGCCACTATCGGCTAGCGCCTCAGTACCACCCCGTCGAATTTCTCGGGGGGCGCTGCTCCCGCCCAGGCAATATGCCCTTTGCACCACGTTAGCGCCCCCCGGAGGCGCTAGCGGCAGGCGCAATGGAGCCGAATTTCACGGCCCAAGTCTGAAGTGGAATGTCAACCAACCCTTGTGCTCCCTGTATACGTCCCAATCTGCACCTGAAGCTGTGGTAACAAGCTGGCCTCAAAAGATTTGGTGCAAGCAGCACTCTTTCATCTGAGTCTGTCTGTAGCCCACTTCTAACCATTGGGTTCTAAATTGCATCCATATCAGAAAATCTCTGCTTTTATGTTTAATCCGCATTATGTACCTGATTCCCATTATCTGCACTGTTTTTCTGGGATTTTTGTGGTTCATCCACCAAAATTATGGCAGATGAGTGTGAGAACCCCAACAGAAATGTATCCCCTTTGTATAATTCACATTCATATATATTTCCTATTACCATTAAATACTATGATTAATCCATCATATATTCCATACTTTCATGATTTATATTTTTTCCCCTTCATAATTATTATTTCAGTCTGATCAGAAATCCCCAACCCACTATTAAATGGATAATTATAAATGGCTGTGGCACATAGGTTGTCTTATCCCCACCTATTGCTCAAACTTGCCATTTTGGTTAATTATTTAGGTACATCACCTTCTTGACTGTATCAGCCTGTCTTAAAAGACAAGTTTCTCATTTACGATTTTTTTTCACATATAGCAAGCTTAATGAGCTCATTGATCCGCTCTTAATTTTGATTGAACCAAATTTCAAAGAGTTGTTTATACCTGAGGTGCAGAATAATTATGATGTGATGATGGATAAGTGGAGATGTCACGAGAACAGCCTTCCTCATTTCAAACACAGCAGATTTCAAGTTGTGAATCTGAATGGACCACCTCCTTCCCCTCCAAAAGGAACTGAAGAAGTACATCCGATCCTGGCTCCAAACGCACAACAACAACAACTTGCATTTATATAGTGCCTTTAATATAGAAAAAAACATCCCAAGGCACTTCACAGAGGCATAATGAAAAAATGAGCGCTGAGCCAGTTGTCCTCTATTGAGCTGTTACTAAGTCATTTCCTTCAATCAATCATTTTAAAGTTGTATATCTTGTTCTTGGACCTAAGGAGTGCTGAATCCAAAATCATGTTGAACTTAATCATGTCGTGACTGCTATCACTCAGAGGTGCTGGAGCTTCCGCTGTCTTATGCTGTTCAGTTAATTACTATTGCCAAGTCAAACTGTGAGTTTCCTCTCTCATATGAGATAGTATAGACATTAGAAAATTTTACACATATATGTCTGTTCCAATATACTTGAAAATGAACCAAATAAAGTGTCCAAAGTGGGGGCAGACCCTTAGATCCTTCAGAAAATAAATGCTGTATGTGGGGTACAGTATAGCCACATCTAAAATTGCTTGTTTCTTTTCAAAATGTTGAAGGAGCAATGCTGTTAAAATAGTGGCCTGTGATGCACCACTCCCACACATAGCTGGAGAGAGCGAGATGAAGATGAACAAGTACGAAAACCTGTGAAGGTCATAGCATGAAAGGGCAAAATAAAATTGATTTCTGAATTGAGCTATGTATGAATGCTCAGAAATGATCTGCAGTATTAATCTGCATCATCTGTTGTAGGAAGTGACATCATTTTGAATTTTTTCTGCTTTCTGTAGTTTCTAAGTTTTAGTGTGCAGTCAGAACTTTGTACTGCTTTGCGGCAGAAAGAGTTCTGAAAGCAAAACAAAAAGGGACCAATGTAAGTGAAAATAAGTTCTGCAAGAGGTGGGCAAGAGAAGATGCAGTTGGATCAAAATGGTCACATACACAATCATTCCAATAGAAACAAGGAGGAGGAATATACCATGTGATATATCAATTCTACTTCATTCAAAGTCTTGCTCACCTACTGTTTTTCCTTTGATATGGAGGAAACTACAGTGTTTTGTGTGAGTGTGGATAAGAACAAAACTTGTCACTCTTTACTTTTGGTAACTCTCTTCATTTGATTCTGATGTATTGAACATAATATAACTTAAGAGAAGTTACAAAAAGCAATATGAAAACTGATATCTGTGTTGGTGCAGAAGCCAATGGGGGAGGACCTAATTCCAACTGATGATCCTAATAATCAGGGTGAGGATGAGTTTGAGGAGGCTGAGCAGGAGCAAGAGGAAAGCCCGCAGGATAAAAATAATCCACAGCAAAAAATGGACAGTCAACTGCATGACAAACATGAGATAGAGGACCAACTAGTGGTAAGGATAATAAACTACATTACATAAAAAATGAGGTATGACTTTAAAGTTAGGGTGCCAAAATCAAGTGACTATGTTGTCATTTCTGACCTTAAATTTTTAGCTCATGACTTGTTTGTCACAGACATTGCTCGAGTGCATCCTGTTATGTTAGCCTGTGCTAGGATCAAGGAGGGAGCCTTAACATAACTGCATCACAAATAGGCCTAATAGAACTCACTCTTTTCCTGATGAACAATGTGTTGTAGGTAAAATAAGAGGAGGATAAAAAGAGTAATGACAAGAAAAAAAGACTTAAATATAAATTTCGTTAAACAAATCAAAGTTGTTTTAAAAAAACCTAATTGGAGAAGTGACATGATTAAGGAAAAGGAAGCAATAGAACAAGCATAAACACAAATAAGAGAGAAAAAGCACAACAGTGTGTATACAGTAAGAAAACAAAGATTAAAAATAGGTGAAATGGGGTGAATGAAGCCCTGAAGATTAAAGAAACTAGGATCAAAACAAAAGAGAAAACAACAATAAGAAAAATAAAGAAAATAATAACATAATTTAGGCTATTAAGTTTTGTTAATTCTTTGATATGTTAGTGATACAGGGCCATTGTCCATTTCTGCTGCTTTAAAATAACAATATTACTAACAGTAATTTGTTAAGCAATAAGCCTAGCAAATTGGCCTGATCAATTTTTTTGAATCTCTCCCCTCCCTCTCATACCATAATGGTAAGGTTTGTCCACAAGTACTGGCTTGTCACTAAAGCAACTGTAAGAATATTTCCTTCTCTTACAAAATGGACATGCATCCAATCTGCACATCCATAACAAGCAATTTGACACTGAGATCAGCAAATCTGATTAATTAGTATGTGTAGTTCTTCTGAAAGGAAGAATCTTAGTAAAACCAATGACTCATTTCATGAGACATTAACAGGTAGATTCAAAAGAGTTCTTTGCATTATTCAAAGTAAAGCAGGCGAGTTCACCTGGTGTTCTGGCCAACAACTATCCCTCAACCAACACCACCATAAACAGATTAACTGGACCATTATCTCATTATGATAGCAAAATACTGCAGATGCTGGAAATCCGAAATAACAACAGAAAACGCTGGAAAAACTCAGCAGGCGAGGCAGCATCCGTGGAGAGAGAAACAGAGTTAACGTTTCAGGTCGAAGGGTTCTGATGAAAGGTCTTCGACCTGAAACGTTAACTCTGTTTCTCTCTCCACGGATGCTGCCTCGCCTGCTGAGTTTTTCCAGCGTTTTCTGTTGTTATTTCCATTATCTGATTGTCGTTTGTGGGATTTCACAGTGTATAAATTGGCTGCCATGTTTGCTTAAGAACAACAGTGACTATGTTTAAAAAGTACTTAATTGATTGTAAAGCACTTTGGGATGTCCTGAGGATATGAAAGGAGCTATGTAAATGCCAATTCTTTCATTCTTCATAAATATAAGCATGAGTCAACAATTGGTTTATTTGTCAGCATTGGAATTATTTTTACAGGAAACCTATTTTTAACTTTATTTTTGAGAAAGGTAAAAGGATACTTTTGCAAACATGACCAATTTTGATGACGCCTAACTAGAGACTGATATTCTAACTGTTATTCCAAATTAACTATAATTGAGGAATACTTAACACTGCTTCATCAAACATCACAATCATTTTACCCATAATGAAATAAGTTTTTTTTATGGAGATGAAACCCCCAAAAAAGTTGTACATTGCACCAATGTGCAAATCCAATCTATATTACTCCTGCTGGGGGTTGTGTTAACATGACATGAGAGCAGGAGATCCCTTGAGACATTAGCTCCTCCCCAAAATTGTATATTAAGCACAAACACTAGGATAAGGTGCATCAAGTAAGCATGTGGTTACTGCTAACTGGATTTACATGTGGGTGACTGTTCACTTTACATTAATGGAAGGAAGAGTTGTTTTTTTCATTATAAGTTGCAATTTTTGATCTTTATATTCTTTTAATAAACATTATTTGAACACCAATCATCATGTCAGCCTCACTGATGTTTATACCCTGAGGCAGTCCTCTGTGTTCAGGAAGTAACTGGTATGGAAGAAGTTGATAATACTGATGGTTTTATTTTCCTTGCTATCTTGGTGCTCAACAATTTTTTTGATCTAGATATTGCGGGGAAATCCTACTTGCCTTTATAATCCCAATACAAAAACAAGCTGTGTGTTTATAGTAATTGAGTATTGCGCATTCAAGAAAAGCATTTGTTGTAAGGGTTTCTAAGATTAGGTTGTACACTTGTTTTATATCTTGTACAATAATGAAGAATTTCTTAAGTCCATTATCTTGCATATAGTCTAAAACTTGCATATGGTTAGCCTCCCCATTTGGAGCTAAAAATGTCCTTATATTTCCCCATTTTAGGTGAGGTGAAATGTCTCAGTGCCTTAGCAATCCTCTTGCTTCTCAGCTTGCTTCCAATAATACTGAACAGTAACTGAGAAGACATACAGCCAGGGAAATATTCATAATCTTTATATACTTAAAATTCTACTTTTGCAATTTTTAGGAAGTCTCCAAATAGCGCATTTCCCCTGTAAGACATTTGTCAGTGTGCTGCTGTCTCATCTGTTTGAAAATGTTAAAAAAAGGAGGATGTTGGATTAAAGTTAATGCTGAGTTATTAGGATACTTTGTTCTACTCAGTCTGTGATTCCAAAAGTGTCCTTGGTCCTCAGAAACCTTTAAAAAATAATGGGTTATAAAATTTGGGAAATGTAGTGGTGCGTTTTAATTTTTACAGAGGTATATATAAAAATTATATATGTTCATCAATAATAATAATCTTTCTAAGTCCTCTTCCTTCTTTTTAGGTTTCCCTGTGGCATGTCTCATTCCCGAGTTGAGAGAGTAGAATTACAAACCTATTCACACACATCTGCCAGTGCTGCTCTTAAACCAATGATTAAGAAGTTCGTGAGGGTAACCCAGAATGACTTGTGCGCTGATTTCCATCTCTTTACCCGCCTTCACCAGCTTCAAAGTGGCACTTTTTCTCTAATCACCTCCCTCAATAGCAAGACTGGAATGAGCCTCGAGCACGTCTTTAATCACTTGTGTGAATTCACACCCTATTCCTCTGGCACTGTGTGATGATGTTTCAAAACACTGAGCCACTTAAACTATTTTATTACTGTGAGAGCACGTCTGTAGATGTGAGGAGGTTTATGCGTGTTAAATTGAAGTTAGTTGCAGTCAACAGAATTCATTCTGCTTCAGCTTGGACAAATTGTAAGCTTCTGCTAAACAAGGTCAATTTATAGAGAGAAATGGATAACGGGTTAATAGGAAGGTACAAGATATCTGAAATCTAAAGTTCAAAGTTCAAGTTGTTTGCATGAATTATCTGAACCTAGAATTTCATTGTATTAGATTGCAACATTTTAGCTTCCTCCTACTTGGCTGGTTTGCTTGTTTTCTTGAACGTGTAGATATAATCTCTATATCTTGATGTTTACAGATTGGCGGAAATCCTGATCAACAGGAGGATAATCTTGATGAACAGTACCAGGATGAGGGAGAGGAAGAGGTAAGGAAACCCCTTTTGTTCATTTATTCCTTCCCCCCAGCCTCCCCCTTGCTTTTTTATCTGTTTCATTTCCTGCTTTTTTCTCAGTTCTGACGAAGGGTTTTGACCTGAAACGTTAACTCTCTTTCTCTCTCCACGGATGTTGCCTGGCCTGCTGAGTTTTTCCAGCGTTTTCTGTTGTTGTTGTAAGGAAATACATGCTAGTTAGCAGGTGGGATGGCATTGCAATATAATTTTACTTATACATTGAAATATAACCAGCACCATCATTGTGTTAAGTAGTCGCTTTTTCAAAAAGCTTTGAGGTAAAACATAGGTACTCAGTTCCAAAAGGTGCATTGAGAATATTAGTAATGAACATACCAACCAATTCATTAAAAATTCACCTGTTTTGTATTTTAGCAAAGGTATTAGCCAATTTAAATAAATAGGTCAGGCAGCATCTGTGGATCGAGGAATATAGGTGAAATTACAGTTGTTACATGGTACATTTGTATCATCTTCTGGCTCTGACTAAAGGCTATCGACCTGAAGCATTAACCCTACCTTCCTTGCTCCACAGATGCTGCCGGACCTGCTGAGTGTTTGCAGCATTTTCTGTTTTTATTTCAGATTTCCAGCACCTGCAGTATTTGCTTTTTAAAATAAATGGCTTTACATTCTTGATTAAAATAGTGGACAAAGAAATTTCATACAAATATTACACAGGACGATTTCAACTCAATCGAATGTTAAGTAATACAGTCTGGTGCAATACACTGTTGGTATGGTGCCTTGATAAGATTATGATTTTGTGAGATAATGGGCCAGGCATTCGGCTCTTGTCAGGTGAGTACGCGCTGTGTACTCACCCGTAAGGCCACCTGAAGTGCCGGTTTCCTGCATGCACTGCGCATGCGCGGGAAACCGGAACTTCCGTTCCCCTGAAGGAAGGGGTTCAGAAGTCGAACGCATGCGCGGGAGAGACAGCGCGCACGCAGCGAACTTCGGTTTTTTTTCAGGTTTCTCCGTGAGGGTAAGTATGGAGAAGCTGCATATTTAAAAAGGAGGCGCAAGGCCTGTTTTTAACAAGGTAAGTAGTTAATTAATTACAATTTAAAAACATTTTCAACAGGTTTATCTTTTTTACATACTTTAAAGAAAGGTAAGTTAATTTTTAGCACCGTTAAAAAGTTTAATTAATTTTTTCAAAAATTTTAATTTTTGTTTAAAGTAGTTAATTTATGTAATTTATAGTTATTTTAAAAATGTGATGGTTTTTTAAAAATGTATTTGACATTTTAGTGTGGTTTTGGGGCTGATCTCTATTCATAGATTTGACAGGTCTTCCCTGCTAGGATTGGCTCTCCATGGCCCACGTGATCCCAGGGGACGCTTCGAACTAACTGCGCCCCTGGGATATGCAAGCACTGCATGCCAGCAGCTGCAGGAGGCCCAGGACCCGAATTCCTCGTGGGCCCGAAGCACAACGGCAGGCGCGGTAGGTAAGTAAGCGCACGATGCTTGCACCCGCAGGAAGCCGGAGAGCCGAATTTCTGGCCCATTGTATCTCACAGTTTTTGGGGGGATTTTTTGATTATATAATCTGAATTCTACTTGAACACTGGTTTGCTTCATCTTTCTGGCTATATAGATAGAATCTGGCAGATAGTGTTGTTGGGAACTGGATTGAACGTTAAAGAGACAGGTGTAAACGGACATCATGCTTCTAGAAGCATAATTGTTCCTGTGTGCAGGAGGTGGGGAATGTTGCTTGCGGAAGGCAGAAGACTCGGTTTAAATTGTGAAGCAATGGATACATACAAAACAAAAATCAAAAATGGCAGCCAGATGGTCCATCAAGACTGTTTCATATCGTCATGGTGCAACTGAGCATCATGCTCTCCTCCACACCCCACCCACCAGCAGCCACACAATCTTTTCGAGAGACATAAAAAAGCAGAGAAAAAATTAAATGGCTTAGGGGCATGTGGGAGGGAGTGGGGATGTTTGTGGAGGAAATAGGCCAGGGTTCAATCATGAAGAGCTAGGGATGGATGAATATTCTGGAATTTTGCACAATTACTTTTGGAAATGAAGGAGTATTATTTATGCAGAACTTTCCTCAGGATATTCATTAGAAAGTATGGGCTAGATTTTCTCAGCGGTGTCGGGATGGTGGCAGGAGAGCTGGTTTCCGGGTTCCAGTCCCACTCCCAGCTGCAGCCGCTCTGTCAAAGGGATTTTCCCTTGATTGGCCTTGTTAAGCCCGCTCTGCGTGGTTCCCGGCCAATTAACAGGAAGTGGGTCTGATGACGTCAATTGATGACGCGTCATCAGCCGGTTTCCTTAAAGGAACCACGGCCACATTGAGTTTGACAGTTGTGCTGTCAGTGTTTGACAGCATTGAGGTGCTGCAAACACTGACAAGTACTGCACAAAGGTAGACGCTTGCACCCAGGCTCTCCAGTGATTCCCTCCATATGCTTATGGAGGGAGTCACAGCATGCAGGGAGGTTCTCTTCCCTTCCAGTGGCAGAAGAGACCTCTCCAGTACACCAACGCAGCCTGGTTGCACATTGCACGGGAGGGCAAAAGCAGGGATGTCGTCAGGAGGACCAGGCTGCAGTGGCGCCAACCTTACAATGATCTCAGTGGATCACAAAATGTTACTGCAAAGCCACACTCAAACTTACCCTGCTGTGCCACTCAACACACCCCATCACTCTGCCTTCCATACCCTTCTCCTGCACATCCTTACTCACACCAACTTACCTTGCACCTCCACCCAACCCTCTCTATCTACATTATCACTTCCCCATCTCACTAGCCACATCCTCATCCTACTGCAAGCATACCAACTAACAACACACAAGGGTAGGCACTTGAGAGGTTTAGCCAATGTCCATGTGAAGTTTCTGGTACAGTGAAATCTATATTTTTAACACTGTCCCTTATTGGACAGATCTGTGCACACCTTGAGAGTTGTTTTACTGAGTTCCAGTGAATGTTGAGACATAACTTCCGCCCCCCACCCCCCCTGCTATAGTGATGAGTGTGCATGGAATGGCTTGGACATTAAAGGGATGCTTTATGGTGCTGGTGTGGGATGATGTCAACCTGGCGCATCATGTGGTAGCCAAGGTTTACAGCATCAAGTGAAGTAAATCTGGCCATGGTGATGCCATCGCTGGCCTCCCGGGCAGCAATGTTGTCAGGGGCTGATGCCCTGTGTCCTGTGCAGCATCAGGTGATGGAGGAGAAGGTTGATGATGTTGGTGTGCCTGGTGATGTTGGTGTTGGGGCTAATAGTGGAAGGATTCAGAGGACCAAGGTCTGATTTTTTGAAGGGCACCGATGCTGCTGCAATAGATAGATAGCAGGTGAGATGACAGAAGCGATCTGTCAATGGTGAGAGAGGTTGTTCCAATGAGGTGGCACTGGACATACAGTTGCCTCTAAACACTTGCAAGCTTAAGAAATCTCTATGTGAATTACAAATGCAGTAACCAACAGTTTCTGCACTCTGAAACTGACCATCTGCAACATGGCATCCTTTACACCACTTCCGCAGCTGTCAGCTTATCAGATACATCAGAGCAGACTCAACTCACTCCAGGGTGAGCTGGTGTGTTCCCCGAGCAGAGGGTAACCCATGGAGCACGTAAAATTGGAAGGAAGCCTCAAAATACCATTAAATTGGCTCTTAACAAGCCATTTAATGAGCTCAATTGTCTCCCCCACCGCTTGGTGTCGGGTCAGTTCTCCGCTGACAGACCCGACACCTGGGAGACTCGCGTGGAGGCGGGTTGACAGCGGGTTTCCTACCCGCTGTCAATCTTTGCTATTTTGACAGCAAACCCGCCTCCAAACCCACCCTCTAAGCGCCGGCAAAATTCCGGCCTTTGAGTCCATGGGCTGGATGGGGAAAATAAGGTCTTTATTTTTCCATGTTTTCTTAGATTTCTTACAATCAAAAACCAGAACAGATTTTGATATAGTACCATATTTGTTATTATAAATCCTCGTAGGAATTTACATTAAGCAGTGTCTGTGTTTTTGTTATAATATCAGATGTCAACTTGAAAAAAATAGATCAGCAGTGACGTGGTATTGCTGCGATCCATATCCATAACGATAGAGAGATGGCAGAAATATTAAATAATTATTTTGCTTCAGTATTTACCAGAGAGATAGAACAGGTGGACATGACATTGGATGATGAGATTGGTAATGAGATAAGTGCATTTAAAATAAAAAGAGGGGATATATTAAATAAACTAATCAAACTCAAAGAGGATAAAACCCCTGGTCCGGATGGATTGCATCCACGCATTTTAAAGAATCTAGGGAAGAAATAGCAGAGGCATTACTACACATTCTTTGGAATAATTCGTTAGAAAAAGGCGTAGTGCCAGAGGACTGGCAGATAGCTAACGTAATACCTATATTTAAGAAGGGGGATAGAACATGTCCAGGGAATTATAGACCAGTCAGCTTAACATCGGTGGTAGGAAAAATAATGGAATCCCTACTAAATGAGAAAATAGAAGAACATCTCGAAACCAAAAACATAGTAATGAATAGTCAGCATGGATTTCAAAAGGGAAATCCTTGCTTGACCAACCTCATGAATTTTGTGAAGAGGTAACAGAGAGAGTAGACCATGGCAATGCAGTAGATATAATTTATCTAGATTTTCAAAAGGCCTTCGATAAGGTACCCCATAATAGACTGATGAACAAGGTCAGAGAATGCGGAGTCAGGGGACAAGTAGCAGAATGGATAGCTAGCTGGCTTCAAGACAATTTCTAAATTTGCGGATGACACCAAATTGGGGGGATAGTCAATACTGAGGACTGCAACAAATTACAGGAGGACATTAATAATCTTGCAGTATGGGCATATAATTTGCAAATGAGGTTCAACACAGATAAATGTGAGGTATTACATTTTGGTAGGAAGAATAGGGAGGTCACTTATTACTTGGAGGGTGCGAGTCTAGGTGGGGTAGAGGAACAAAGGGATCTCAGAGTACAAATACACAAATCACTAAAAGTTGCAACACAGGTTAGCAAGGCCATAAAAAAAAGCAAACCAAGCACTAGGGTTTATTTCTAGAGGGATAGAATTGAAAAGTAGGGAAGTTATGCTAAACCTGTATCAAACCTTGGTTAGACCACACTTAGATTACTGCGTACAGTTTTGGTCGCCATATTATAAAAAGGATATAGAGGCACTGGAGAGGGTGCAGAGAAGATTTACAAGGATGATATCAGAAATGCAAGGGTATACATATCAGGAAAGGATGAACAGGCTGGGTCTCTTTTCTCTTGAAAAAAAAAGGCTGAGGGGTGACCTAATAGAGGTCTTTAAAATTATGAAAGGTTTTGATAGAGTGGATACAGAGAGAATGTTTCCACTTGTGGGGAAGAGCATAACTAGAGCCCATCAATATACGATAGTCACCAAGAAATCCAATAGGGAATTCAGAAGAAACTTCTTTACCCAAAGAGTGGTGAGAATGTGGAACTCACTACCACAGGGAGTGGTTGAAGCGAAAAGTATAGATGCATTTAAGGGGAGGCTAGACAAGCATATGAGGGAGAAGGTAATAGAGGGTTATGTTGATAGATTTAGATGAGGAAAGACGGGAGGAAGCTCGAGTGGAGCATAAACACCGGCATGGACTGGTTGGGCTGAATAGCCTGTTTCTGTGCCGTATATCCTATGTAATCCTATGTAATAGTGTGTCAACATCATATCATAGCAGGCAAAAGGAATTAGCAGAACAGCAGTTACAAATTTCCATTCTTCATATATGAAACCTTCCTATTAATATGAAATAGTACTGTTTGTCTTTACATGTAATTGCACTGTATGTTTACTTCCCTTCCCCAACCCTAACACACCTTCATTATCTGATCAGCACTTATTTCTGTAACCCTTACCACTGAAAAACAATACACAGCACTTAATATGCCTCTCTGGAACACAGTATTCATATATCTTGCTATAAATTCCTGTATTACACTAGCTTTTCTGATGCTAAGTACCATTTCACAAGCCAGATTTCACCACTTTATTTGCTTTACTTAAATTAACTTCTCATTTTGGCTCTCAGTCTTTTACTGTCTCTCATTTATCTGTCTCTCGAAATGCACAGGCCCTGGTTCCAACAGTAACGTTGGGATTGTGCCTACCAGTGCTGACCCTGAATTCGGGATCAGTGGGAGCTTACTTCATTTGGCTGGGGCTGGTAGGCACCTACTTCACCAAGGATGCATTCTGGATGTCCGCCTACCCGATGCTGCCGAAAACTCTGCTGCCTGACGCCAATGGGGGACAGGCTTCCGTTCCCCAAGACCTCGTCCATTTCCTGATTGGGGCCTTATCCAGAATTTTTTTTTAATTCTTCCCATTTTTGGGGTCACAGTTCAATCCTTGCCCACTGCCACCCTTCAGGAAGCTGATACACCTCATCTCATTGGACATAGCAGCCACCAGTGTTTTCCCAGGTCCCTTATGGACTAAAGAAGCAGGAACACCCAGCATAGGAAGTCCCCAGCCCCGGCCCCTCTGTATAAGTAACCTTGTAATGGGTGGCCAGAGGCTCTGCCTCTTACAAGGTCAAGCAGCAATTCCCAATGAAGGTTAGAGTAATGGCAGGAGTTCAGTGGAATGGCCAAGGGATTTGGACCCTCATATTTACCCATCCAGGAATCCAAGATATGTATCTGTTATATTTCTTTCTGAAGGCACTCTTATACTTTTCTGGATTTTTGATCTTCCATGGGCTGCTGTCCTAATTTTTCATTTGAGATTAGCAGCTAATCTCTTTAGTGCTGGGCTCCACTGTATAATACTGAGATCAAGACTGTAATTGCATGGAACTGCTCCCACATTTACTAAAGCAGGTAGTTGTAATCCAACGGCACATCAGTGTCAATGCCGCCAGTTTTGTGAATATTGCCTTGATTGCTCTGTGTACTGTAGTAGATGGAGCATGAACTGCAGATCTGCCATTGGCTGTATTCCTCTAGCGTAAAAGTGCTTTAAAGATATTTTTGCTGTTGAGGCTTCAAGCATCTTCTAGTTCTCATGCTGGTCTTCCAATCTTTTCACGTGTTTCGAATTCAGCCACCTCCATCTTAAATCTATTTCTGTTTAGCATACACAAGCTGCCTTCTCTCAACTTTCCATCCATCCCCTATTTTTTTCATATATCTGAACACTTTTCCATTTCAGCCTCTTCCTACTCTCTAAATTCCTCATTGTTCAAACTCAGTCATTCCCAAAATGTATAAGCTTTCTTGATTTGTCTGTTTTCTGACTTTGTCTTCCTGGAAGTTCTGTTCAACTTCCATTTTAAAATTCCTTATCTTTTGTTGTTAGTGTTTTTAGCTGCATCCTTGGTGCTGATATTCATTGGAGAAAAACAACTACAGAGAATTTTTGATTTTGATAACTCAGTAGTTAATTATTTTACATTATCACTTCTTGCAAAATAAATTGTCAACTGATATTAGCTGTAAACTCTGCATACACTCCACCCAAAATATTTGCTGATTTTCCCAGTTTCATAAAACTTCTGTCCTCATTATGATTTTCTCTGGCTCCATTATGTTATACCATGCACTAAATGGATCCTTTGAATTTAGATGTTCTGAAATTCTGCTTCTCTGAATCTGATTTTGTTTTTCTTCCAATTTGCTCCCTTCCTCTCTCATGATGGCACATGATTCCATCAGCTTGCCAAGTAGCTATTGTTCATATTTGAGCTCAGACACTGGGGGTAATTTTAACTTTGTATGGTAGTGCAAAATGGGTGATATCGGTTCAGCCGCTGGTTATACATCTCCCGATTTTCAGCCCCATTGACTTCAATGGAAATGAAAATAGGGAGAGATGCATAATGAGGCCTTTCCTCATAACTAACACATATGAAAAGCTTTTCCAACTAAAATAATGTTGTTTTTGTCTATATATGGAACTGTAGCTGGCCTGGATTGTACAGGCTGTAACATGGTTGAGAGTCTCTGATGATGTCCTGAATTACAAGAAAGTGAAGCTGGAGTAGTTTACTAAACCCTTTGAATTCTGAGATTACATTACAGCTTTGCAAAATACTTTCCAAGTCAGCTGTTATGTTTTATTTATGGATCTGATATTTTGCCGTTTGGTTGTGTTTTGTTACTGCTGCCATATTATGCCATTCCTTCACAGCTGTCACAATTGTTTTAGCATAAACATTCACAGTTGGGCAGCATCACTTGACAGGAGGAAAAGGTGAGACAAGAGTTACTTTTCTGCCTCTAGACCTATACATAATTAGGATAATCAGCTGACCACAGAAAATTGGGTGCAAACAGTTCACTTCACTGTGGGTCAGTGTAACATCCATTTTAAACCATTCGGATGTGAACTGCACCCCACAGAAAATCTAGGCTAAGATACTTTAAAATCAAGAAAAGGCAAAATCATAACATTAATTTTACACTGTGTAATCACCAACTCCCATCTATTGTTATCCTCTTGAATCTGTAAGCCATGATGCCTTTTTTAAAATCTTGTTTTACATTTAAGGTTTTATGCTGATACAAAAATCTCTCCCACTTCTCCTTGAAAGGCTCTGTAGACCTAACATTCATTCATGTGGCAATTATCTAAGAATTTATGTGAGAAGCTCCTTGTGAGCTATTAAGTAATAGCTTCTTTTCTTACTGCAGGTCAGCTTTTCAATGTCAAATACTTTTATTTGCTGCCCTCAGTTTTTTTAATGGATCTAACCTCATCCTGCATTCATTTCAGTGAAAAGAATCTTCTTTTAGTCTATCCTCGTAAAGCACTAACTCCTGAGATAATTTCTTACTCTTATCTGCACCTTTTCTGATTCAGCTTTTCAATGTTACTTTAAAGCTGATGAGAGGAAAGGTTCTAGTGATTTCCCTTCCTTGTGTTTAGGTTCCATTCTTTGTTCACTCTAACATTGATTAGCAAATCAGTCATTTTTCACTGCTGGGATGTTTCTAAAGACTGATATCAATGGCCATCTCGAGATTTGGGTACCCCCTCCAAGAACTGCTCACTACCCCCTCCTCTACCTCAGTAGTAGTCAAACACTGAAGGGGGGGCATGTTATTCTAGGATGTCTGGGCATGCAATGCTAGATCATTCAGTAATTTATAGTTAAAGTGGTGCAATCTGCTGCATTTGCTTTTCAATTTATTTCATTTTGTTTCAGACACAAGGTAACATATATAAGGAAGGGCTTCCCAATTGTATTCAAACAAGATTCACTTGCTTCCATCATCACTCTTTTTAAGATGTGGATGGGCCAATCTCTGTAACCTTTTTCTCTATGTTATTCCCCTTTTGATATGTTTTTCTCTCTCTCCCTGGGGCTCAAGTTCCTGTTTTTGGGAATGTTAACAACAAAAAGTGTAAAGTGCTATTTTCTCCAATGAAGACAGGAAATCTCAGTATCCCCTCCCTGTTTCTCTGTTATTCTCCCCTCTCTCGTTGTTACTCGCTCTCTCTCTCTCTTACTCTGCCTTTCCCTCTAAGTTCACAAGACATTGAGATCTCCTGGAAAGATACATAAAAGTACATGGGCTAAAACAACAAAAGCTGTTAATGTACTGCACAATAAAAGGATGCAGAAATGCAGACACACGATGAAGGTGGTTCATAACAAAGGCTGACAAAGAAGACAATAGGGTGGAACTGTGGCACCTAAAAAATAACACAAAGGAGGATGGCCCTAATATCCCATACCCTGAGGGAGCACCGTAAATTCATTACCTGTCTCAGGAAAATCGTAAGTTCATTTTCAAAAGTTATATATCACAATTTACTTTATGCAGATCACAGACATTATACAAGTTTGATAACTTGATATGGATGTCAGTGTCACTTCACGGGTATTGGCCATTATTCTCTTGTATCTTTCCATAAAATGTTAAAAATAAATAGAATTTAAAGTATAATGTACAAGTAATTAAAATACTCCTTTTTAGATGATGCACCATATTAAGCTATAACGTCTCATTTTGTATATTCGTAACTTCACAGGTGAGCCATCCAGATCCTAGTCAAGGCTGACTTCTGAAGAAGAACCCATTGACCTATCAACAGAAGGAGAATGACAAGATGGAATCAGCTAGCTATTTTACCCCAAGCATTACAATGCCCAGGTGATGTTGGTATCTGATGTGCAGCAGCCAACATTCAAGAGGCATAATATGCCCGCGATAAATTGAAGTTTAACCCCAGCTTCAGGATCCGTTGTGGGGTCACTTCTCAAAAGGCAGAGTTCATAAATCCATCTGAAATGTATAAAAGAAGACATTGTACCTAGAATACCTCAACCCACCAATCCACCCCACACCTACAATCAACAGAATACTGGAAGTGTTCTGAGGACTTAACACACAGAAAATACTAAGAAGCTATACATTCTTCTTCAAGTTGCACAATGATAGAACTCTGTATACATCATTGTATACAAGTAACTGGGAACAGTTAATTGAGCAGATTGACTGTAGAGCCAATCTGCTTGACAACACTGGTCAACTGCTATTCTATCTTCTTCTCACAGTCCATGAGAGCTCGTCTAGAGCCTCTTGGACAGTCTGGGTGGATTGTGCAGAACTCTTGCGTCATTTCAGTCCGCAGTTAACTTCGTGGTGATTCCTTCCAGTGAATCTGATTCACTGAGTTTGATCTCAGTTAGTATGTAGTTTGGTAATGGCTAACTACGAATTAAAATTTTTAGCTGCATTAAAAAGTCATATACTTTTAATTATTAATGACCTGTTAAAATGTATTTCACTGGATCCAGTCTACCTTTCAACCAGCCTGGGAACTAGTTACCAATTACAATTGAAGAAAAAATGCAGAAGTCGTGCTCTGAGATGGTTCTATGTTCAGCACTTCCAGTTTCTGTAGCGTTCTGGCCCAGTGGAGTACTTTTATCATCTGGTTACTGATTGCCTTAATATGCATTAGAAAGTAACTTACTTTGTGCCGATAATTCATATGACTAACTATGCTATAGTATGTAGTTTTATATCTTGTTTACATGCAATTCATAAAAAGAAAAAAACCTATAGTAAGTGACTCTCAACCAGAGGATTATTTAAAGCAGCAATGCATCTCTTAAAGCAAGGTTGCGTTGCCTTTTGCCTTATTTTGCTGTGGAGTGGTGGAGGAAAAAACTGCTTCAAGATGAGGTTTTCTGAAGCCTCGCTCGAGGACCTGCTGCAAGAAGTCAGGGTGAGGAGCGAAGTTTTCTTTCTTTCCAGTGGGAGGAGGATCCCAAAACAACAGGTTCCTAGGCATGAGAGACATTGCAGAAATTGTCAGCTCCAGGGTCAGCACCCCCAGGACCTGGATGCAGTGGAGGAAGCGCTTCAATGACCTCACAAGATTAGCAAGGGTGAATACCGCTCTAAATTTCTCCATCTCTCTTAACAACACTTGGTAACAGTCCTCTCCTCCTCTCCCATCACTCTCAACAAGTCACTCCCTTCAATCACATCCTTCACCACCCAGCACAATGAAATACTATACCACCTCTCATTCTCATTCCAAGCACACACTCAACTGGTCCTCGCTCCTTTCACAGCGGCTACTAGCCGTATTCTCTTCTCACTTGCTAGTCTTTGCAGAATCACCAATTTCTCTCATGACTCCATCCTCACTTCACACTCATACGTGCTTTCCAATCAACACTTCCCCATCCTGATTCCATCTTGCTTTTTGTCCCTCTCAACATCTACACAACAAGGAGAAGCCCCACACATCTGCACTCACTAATTCTCGCACTCTCTCTCTCTCTCTCTCTCTGCAGGACAAGACAGTGCACAACACAAGGGAGAAGAGTAAGACCAGGAGGAAGGACCAGGCAACATTATCAACCTCTCCAAGCTGGAGCAGCAAGCACTGGAAATCAGTGGCCCCTCCAGAGATGTTAGAATAGGAGATTTCGAGCCCGGGGACTTCTCTGAACAGGGTCTATGACTATTACTTGCACCCCTTCATGAACCTCAGAAAAGCTCACAATCATGCAGCTTAACTACATCAAGCTGCATTGCGATCCTGTCATCTGCTACTGCCCAGCCTCTCAGTGCCATGCTAACTCTTGTCTCTTTTCTCTTTCCTCTAGGTCCTTCTCAAACGCTACGACCTGCAGAAGAAGACACCTCAGAGGTGGAGAGTCCTTCTGAGGAGGCACCATCATGCACTCTATTACTCCCAAGCGACAGCACTGAGATTGGCTGGGTTAGTGAGTGAGTTGGTGGGGTTTTGCATGTGGTGAAACACTCAGCAGTAGCAAGCAGCAGCAGGGACTCATGGCAGGGATAGCCCAGGAGACAGCTCGCCAGATGGCGAGGTCCTCTCCCAGCTCTGCTAAGAAGGACAGAGATGCTGACTTCAGGGGCCCAACTATGAGAAGAGTTTGCTTCACACAAGCATTTACATCAGGGATTGGAGGGCTTGCCAAGGAGTTTCACCACCATAACTGAAAGTATGGAGGAGTCTACTTCCAGGATGTGTGGTGTCATCTCTCAGGGCATCACCACTCTGCAGTCTACCCTGGAGAGTGGGGTCACCTCCAAAGATGCTACAGCCAGGCCCTCGCACCAGAAGCCAATGTTCACAGCCTTTGCAGCTCAAACAGCTGCCATGCAGACTCAGCTCAAACCTGTGCATTGTCTTGGAGAGGCAGACCTTGCAGAAATAGACATCCACCTTGGAGAGATTGGTGGAGCAAATAGATAGGGGCCTTCAAAGTATCAAGTCATCATCTGCAGTCTGCTTTTCCGCAGATCAGTGCAAGTGATGAGCCCCAACCCCATGGGAGTGGCAGTGGTTTCCATCGGGCGGTGGAGTTAAAATCGGGGCCTATGAGTCAACAGGAAGACAGTTGGTAAGCCACGCCATCTGCTGCAAGGACACTTGCAATCAATCTGCACCATAGGGTTTGCACTGTTGATGACAAGTAAGGTTACCCTTGCAATCAACTTTTTTGGCTCTGCCTTCTTCCAGTCCAGCATAGACATTGTCTGCATTAACAACAGAAGTGTGATGCAGTGGTCAGTTGACCTTCAAATTCCACTCCTTGCCTTTCTCCAGAAAGCTCCCAGCATCAGGCCCAATATGGGCAAGGAGCTTGTTGAAGCTACTCAAACTTGGTTCCAGAGGTTGCAGCAGGGTCAGCCCACCTCCAGTCAGTGAGCGCAGATCCCTTCGTCTCCATCTACCCTCCTGATCTTTACAGAAACCCAAAAATTCACCATGTGATGTCTCTCAGCAAGCATGCTATACCATTTTCGATGTTTCAACATTGCACCATGCATACGACAAAGCACAAAATGTTGAAGCTGCAATCCTAAAAGAACAAAATATTCTTGTTTTTATTGGCTTTAATTATCATAAAGTAGATCAGTGCAAAGCTGAAGCTACCCTTAAACTCAGGTTTCATGTGAGCCTCCCACTGGACTAGTAGGGGATATAAAGGTTGATTCCATAATCCTGTGCACCCAGTGGGAAGCTGAGCTTGGAAGTAGCATGGGTCAGAGAGTCACGGCTACGTTGTTGTAACCCTTTCTCCAACAGTTGCGCTCCCTGCAAGTATGGCTGGTATTGCAGAATCGTCCAAATGGCACAATCTTCCAACTTGACCACTGGAGAAGAGGAATGCATAACCACTATTAAAGTGTGTCAGGGTTTTGACACAGATCCACTTGTCTTCGAGGAGCATTAATCTGCGAAAGAGCAGATAGTTACTCCAAGACTGACAAGGACCAAAGACAGTCCAACTGATTCACCTCGAAACCACCAAAGTCCACACCTGTCAATCAAGGAAAGAAAGACCGTGCAATTATATAGCATCTTATCACATCCGCAGGATATCCCCAAACACTTTACAATCAACGCATTACTTTTAAATGAGATTACTGTTATTATATAGGCAAACATGGCAACCCATAATAGCCGTCAGTACAGCAAATAATAAATGGTGATCTGCATGTGCAAGCAGGTATTTTTTACGCTTATATGGAATTTGTAAGACTAATGTATGTAGCTGATTCAATTTGATACAGCTCGACTCTACTGCTAACCTAAGTACACCGCTGCACAGTTTGGTGGTTTTTGCTCATCTGACTTTCAAATTTACCATTGGACAAGTATACATCTGTACCACATAAATTAAGGCGTTCATTTCAATAGGGAAAGACCTGTGATAAACTTGGTTAGGATGACATGCTTAGACTTCAGATTGGTTTAGCTTTGTCAGACCTAGATATTTTATTGGGTATGGACTACTGGTGATACCCATCAGCAAACATTTAACATCCCATCTTCCAACATTAGCTGGGGAAGGAATGTAACTAGATGGACATCGTGTGATTGTTTTGGGTACTACATAGCAAAATAATCTCGGATTATTTCATACTCTTTAAAATATAATTCTGTAAATTGGCATGTCAGATTTATACATATTTCATACTCTTTAAAAGATTAAAGTCCCTTTCCCCAGGAAAATGTCATTAATAATTTAACTGCATTGGTCAGTCGGGAAAACAGTTACCTTTACCTTGGAGGTAATAGGTTTGGTCATTTCAATTTAGTTCCGGGCCTTTTTCTAACATAACATAGATTCTGGAAGAAACAAATACAACTCCCATTGTAATAGGTTGGGCGAGCTGCTGGTGCTCGTCATGCCTCCAGAGGCAGCTCGCCCATTGTAAGGGCTTTAATTTCTCCGGCAGCGTCGCTAAGGTGTATACTGGGAGAAGAGTGGAAGGACAATGGGAGGGTTGCGATCGTGGGCCGACAGCAGCTCTCAGGAGCGCTGTGGAGCCGAGTCGAACGCTCCTGCTCCTCCTGGCTCCACAGATAAGCTTTTTTCCACACTTTTCTGGTAGCGGCCTCAGTGACTGCTATAAAATCCTGAGTGGAGCAGGCCCGGAGCCTCCTCCACTCATAAACCACTAATTTAGTGCAGGGGTCCTGAAGCAGGCATCAGGTCCTGCATTTACATATGTAAGGGTCCTAACGCCTGTTTCAGATGTGCCACGGGTGCCTAGGCAGATGCCTATGCCGACATAACAGCAGCCGAACATCTGGCGCAGCAATTTCTCCCCAAAATTGGCACTCATTTTGCCCATAAAACGGTGCAAAGAGGTCCAATTTCTACCCCAGTGAGTTTTGGTTCCTGGTCATCTGTTCCCTTAGGCATTTTTCAGTGAGCCATCTCCAGGCCATGGGTAACTCCCAGATTTGGGGGAGAGTTTAAATAAAAATCTTAAACTAGACCAATTGCAATTCAGATAAACCCAATTATTTTGGTTGCCGTGTGTTAGAAATTTGGCAAACAATGCCTCATAACCTATGAAAATGTCTGTGATTGTCGATTTGTTGATGAGGGGTGATCTGCAGAGTTTATAAAAATATATCAATATGTGTTCTATTTAAGCCAAATACAGGTAAACAACAAGAACCTGATTTTTATATAGCATTCCTCACCTGTTTGAAGATGTCTTAGAATGCTTTTCAATAAAGAGGAATGGGTTTGGTGAACACCAGGGAAAGGTGATTAGTAATTCGTTGATTATTGTGAAAAGCATCCAGGGCACCTGAATAACTGGGAGAGGTATTGTCAAAAATGGTAAAATAAGCTTTGAATGTTACCATTTCTAGTAAACAAATAGAAGTTGTGCACTCGTGACTGAAGGAAAGACATTCACATTAGGAAACCAGAATTTTTCAACGGTGGGAATATTGCTGGTTTTAGTGTTTATGTTTAGTAGTATCTGTGCCATGTGTATTTGTAGAGAAGAGAGCTAAGATTTTCACTTGTGGTGTCTGCATTAAGCATTCTGTCAAGTTGTATCATATCATACGCAAATGTGTCCTCACAGTGGTATGTGATTTCACTCTTTTGCAGGTTGATGAAAAGGAAGGGGAAGCTAATGAGCAGGAAGAAGAGGCCGTAGCTGATGATACCAACCAGGAAGGGGAGAAAGAGGATGAAAATTATGAAGAAGACGAAGAAGAAGGAGAAGTCCCTGCTGCAAAGACAAATCGGCGGGCGGAAATGTGACTTTTTTATAATTGACTTTTTATTGTTTTTGTTTCATTGCCCGATTTGAATTGATCTGCAATCTTTTATAGATACTTTCACATAAATATATTTAAAATGGTGTTCTTTCAGGTTAATTTAAATTTGGACGTATTTAAAGGTAATGTATTAAATCCCTTCAAAGACATCTGCTTTCTGATTATATATAATTTATAATAGGTTCAGTGTGAAAGGATAGTCCACAAAAGGTTCATAGTAAACTTTTTTTTAAATGTTGGATCATATTTGTTTAAGGTGTTTTGTTACATATGCTTCATATGAGAGTAATTATTTCAATGCAAAGCCAATTATAGCAAGCAATGCTTGAACATTTCTGAAGTTCATCAGAACTTATTTTCTAACTTGAGTGATATTTATCATCATTATGATCAGAGGTTAATTTGTATACATAATAACTGATCAGGTATTAAGCACTGCTCTTATGCACTGCACACAGTGGGGTAGGTCATGACTTTGTGCGAAAGTGTAAAATGGATGATAGCGAGGCGGCAGCCCATTTAACATCTTTCCTCAATTTTATTTCCATTGAAGTTAGTGTTCTACACTTTCGCACAAATTCAAGATCTACCCCATTGTGTTCACAACCGCTTGTCAAAGTTAAATTGGAGCATTTAACTTTGTTCTCAGCTTCAGTACAAAATATGGTTCATAAAGTACTGTTCCTTATATTGTAGTTAGTAATTTTTCCAATGTTAGCATATCTAATACCCTTATGTTATTGAGTGAGATTCTGATCAATGGATATTGAGCAAGGTTTTTCTATGTAATAGGGAGATTCAATTCAGAAAGGATCCATTTGTGCTCAATGAATTACTGTTTCTATTTTTGTGTCTTTTTTCTGAAGGAAATTATGTTGTATTTAAAACTGTTTTAAAACTTATTGCATTGAAATGACAATCAAACAAGTGAGAAAGCCCATAAAGATATAAGTTGAAAAGCAATTATTAGTTTGGTTACTCTATAAATGTCCTCAACTTTCTTCTTGTTCCTGAGCAAGTAAATTGGTGCAATTTAAATAATCTTACATCTGTGCCCATGCAGGAGTTTGTAAGTTATGAGAATAAAAGTGTGTATAAAGAACCATGTAGCACCTAACCCATGAGGTGTACCAATTTGCAACACATGGTACGGTGCTGATATTTTAATAATTGTGATAGATTAAAATTTGAAGCTTTAAAATTAAATACATAAGTCACCATGACCCTTTTAATGTCAAGGTGACAGAAATTTCTATAAAGGCAAAAGGTTTGCTTTTTCTAAAGGGTTTTTAATCAACATTGTAAGATATTAATATGGTGCATATGAGTCAACTAATATTTGTTTGTGTCATTGAAGCAAAGGAATGCAGATTTTCTATATCAAACTTGAAAGTACAATTGCATTGTTACATAGTATATAGAATTTACAGCACAGAAACAGGCCATTCGGCTCAGCAGGTCCATGCTGGAGTTTATGCTCCACACGAGCCTTCTCCCACCCTTCTTCGTCTAACCCCATCAACATAGCCTTCTATTCCTTTCTCCCTCATGTGTTTATCTAGCTTCCCCT
Organism: Squalus acanthias; assembly: GCA_030390025.1. Taxonomy (NCBI): domain Eukaryota; kingdom Metazoa; phylum Chordata; class Chondrichthyes; order Squaliformes; family Squalidae; genus Squalus; species Squalus acanthias. Next base: position 47,201,773 of record CM059429.1, read on the forward strand.
TAAATGCATCTCTGCTAGTCGCCTCAACTACTCCTTGTGGCAGCGAGTTCAACATTCTAACCACTCTCTGGGTAAAGAAGCTTCTCCTGAATTTCCTATTGGATTTATTAATGACTATCTTATATTTATGGCCCCTAGTACTGGTCTCCCTCATTAGTGGTAACATTTTGTCTCTCTCGACCCTATCAAACCCTTTCATAATCTTAAAGACCTATATCAGGCCACTTCTCAGTCTTCTCTTTTCTAGTGAAAGGAGCCCCTGCCTGTTCAATCTTTCCTGATAGATTTAACCTCTTAATTCTGGTATCATTCTAGTAAATCTTTTTTGCACCTTCTCCTGTGCCTCTATATCCTTTTTATAATAGGGAGACCAGAACTGTCTACACTGCTCCAAGTGTGGTCTAACCAAGTTTAACATAACTTCTCCGCTTTTCAATTTTATCCCTCTAGAAATGAACCCCTGGGCTTTGCTTTTTTATGGCCTTGTTAAACTGCGTCGCTCCTTTTAGTGATTTCTGTATCTGTACCCCCAGATCCCTCTGCTCCTCTACCCCATTTACACACTTATTTTCCAAGGAGTACGTGGCCTTCTTATTCTTACTACCAAAATATATCACCTTACACTTATCTATATTGAATTCATTTGCCAATTACACGCCCATTCTGTAAGTTTATTAGTGTCTTCCTGTATTTTTGTCACAGTCCTCTGAATTAACTACACGCCCCAATTTGGTGTCACCCACAAATTTTGAAATTGGAACTTCCGATTCCCGAGTCCAAATCATTTATGTAAATGGTGACCAAAGTGGTCCCAGCACTGATCCTTGTGGAACACCACTTCCCACCTTTTGCCAGTCTGAGTAACTACCTTTAACCCCTGTTTCTGTTTTGTACCCAGCTTGCTATCTATTCTGCTACTTGTCCCCTGACGTCACATGTGCTGACCTTTATCATGAGTCTACTATGCAGTACCTTATCGAAGGCCTTTTAGAAATCCAAATATATTACGTCTATGGCATTGCCCTTATCTACCCTTTATGTTACTTCTTCAAAGAATTCAATAAGATTGATCAAGCATGACCTCTCCCTTTGGAAATCCATGCTGTCTACTCTTTATTATATTTTCAGTTTCTAGATGTTTTTCTGTTACATCTTTGAGTAAGGATTCCATTATCTTTCCTACCAGCAACGTTAAGCTAATTGGTCTATAGTTCCTTGGACTTGTTCTATCTCCCTTTTTAAACAAACACTTTTTAAGTCAAATCAATTTTGAATTACTAAGTAACGAAATGTATTATAACCATTTCATTTGGAGTAACTAATTAGAACATATGTTTTTCAAGATGTTAATTTGCTTTAAGGGCACAATAGGACAGTTACTGTTCTGTTGTAACATGCAGGAATTTAACATTTCTGTCCTGTATTCAGATTTGGTAGGTTGGCCATGTTATTTTTACATTGCCAGAACACTTGTTTTAATAATAATCGTAGAACTAGCTTGACATTCTATGTGTTACTAAATAACGTGGATATTTTAGTTACCAAAGTGTATAATGCTGTTATAAGAAAAAATATGCAAACATTTCTAACCAAACTCAAGCATAGATGTCCATTCATGTATTGCTTTTTATGTTTTTTTTTGGGGGGGGGCTAGGGTTGATTATGCTAAGAGCTTTTCAGGATAGATTTTTGCCAGGATTTGTTGTCAGCAATATTCATGTAGCCAGGTACATGTGAGAGCTCCTGTTTACTGAACTTTATATCAGTGTAAAGTGTATATTATGTAAATACTAATGCTGATCAACAAAAATGGAAGTATATATAGTAAAATACTATGATTTCTAAAGAAAATTAAGCGATTATGTGAAATTATTGGTCATCATTAAACTGGGTGATTGTTCAATGCTTTGTATTATGTGCTTATTTTGTTAATGAAGCATAATGGCCTGAATCATTTTTCCTTATACAGTACATTTTCTTGCCTGATTTTACAACAACAACAACTTGCATTTATATAGCAAATACATCTGTGCAACAATATTTTGAAAGATAATAATTATAAAAGAAACTGTTCCTTCTTCATATCAATCACCTCCATTCATCATTGAACATTCAATTTTTTTGTTGATTTTCTTAGTGAATTAGTTACATTTTTCAGAATTTAATTGCAATTGAAACTTTGTGGGTGCAAAGAATGTGCATTATAGGTCTGTTTTTCAGCTGGTACATTAGAAGATGGCCCTTCACCTCTGGAAGTAGGTTCAAAATTCAGCATAGACTAGCTCCTCTTTTTGGTGTAAAAGCCAAAGATGAAGTGAGTTTGGACCAGCTTAGCCAGTTTCTAGTTAGAATGGACTGCTAGATATGGAGCCAGAGCACAAAACTGCCTGCAATTTGGAATAAATTAACATCATACCAACAATCTCACTGTGAGAAGGCATATCTCATTGCCTCAATAAATCACGGGTTTTTCTCTTTTTATTTTTCCTCCCTCGAGTTAGTTTCACTAGTAGTTGGGGAAGGTGGTTTACAAGATTGCACTGTCTAAAGGATAGGGTGAGTATTGATGAAGTTACTGTTATTTCTTGCCATCTTCGTATGTTTGTAAAGTAGAGGGAGCTTTATTTTGGTTCTGACATGGATGCTAACATGACAATGAATGGATATGTAGAGCACATACAACTACTAAGGGTAGTAGCGTGGAACCTCAATCATCCAACATAACATAATGAAAGACCAACCCCGCACCCCCACACCCCGCGCCCCCCCCACCACACCAGAACAGATACTGGAAATTGGTGGATAATCTAGAGTTCACTTATACTATGGCAGAGAGAATTTTTAGCTTCTGGTTTCTGTACCTATCAACTTTCCAGCATGTGCAGATGAGAGGCACATCTTCCATTTTAAAAATGAGATATACAGTATTCGCAACAAAATTCTGACAGTCCAATTCCTGTTGCTCATCCAAGACACAAAACCCAGACTTCAGCTGCTTTCTTAATCTGTAGCTAAATATCATAGCTGCACGGATAGAAAATTTGACCAAGCATTCAGTCACTTTTCCTGCTCAATCAATAACGCAACATCTGTGAAAGCCAATTAAAGTGCTTTTAGTTGGTCAATGCAAAGCTAAGTACCAACTCCCACAAAGATTCTTGTGTGGATGATCAAGCGTAAAGATTATGGGAGTGCAGGTAACTGATGTTCCATTCTGTATTGAGTTGCAATTCAGTTTCGCCTTTAGTGAATTCAATTTAAATGCCAAGGAAATATGATAGAGCAGTTTAGACCGGTGTTTTCTGTTAGTTACTGAAACAATCAGTACATATCCCATAATACACAGAAACCATGGCAAGAAATTGGCCTGTGTGTTACCAAAACAATTCATCACATATAGTCTGTCCTCTAAGGGCTGTCTGTAGTCAATGCCGCATTGTGCTGTGAGAGCTTTTGCAGAAATGATCAATAAGAGAATGATCAATAAGAGAGTGTGAGGTAAGAATTTTAAACTTATTTTTAAGCACCAAGTAAACAAATTGAAACTAATACTGTAACATTAGCGATTACCAGAAATGCTCTTCCAGACTTTGCAATAGTTGGTGACAGGAATGGTATTGTGCATAAAAGCTAGGGTGAAACTCGAGTTTTGCATATGTTTGAGGAAAAAAATGTGAAAGTAAAACATACAATGTACTTAATACAGCAAAAACATAATTTAAACATTTACTTATAATGTTGAGAGGAAGAATGTGGAGTGGCAATATAAACTAAATGGTGCAATTTTAAAGGGGGTGTAGGAACAGAGAGATCTGGGGATTTGAAGGTGGCAGGACAAGTTGATAAAAGCTTTTAAAAAAGCATACAGGATCCTTGACTTTATAAATAGAGGCAAAGCAAGGAAGTTATGTTAAACCTTTATAAATTATTGGTTAGGCATTACCTGGAGTATTGTGTCCAATTTTGGGTACGACACTTTAGGAAGCATGTCAAGGCCTTGGTGAGGATGCAGAGGAGATTTACCAAAATAATACCAGGGATGAGGAACTTCAATTATGTGGAAAGACTAGAGAAACTGGGATTGTTCTCCTTAAAGCAGAGAAGGTTAAGGGGAGATTTAATTGAGGTGTTCAAAATTATGAGGGATTTCAATAGAGTAAATAAGGTGAAACTGTTTCCACTGGCAGGAGGGTTGGTAACCAGAGGACACAGACTTAAGATAATTAGCAAAAGAACCAGAAGGGAGATGGGGGACATTTTTTTAATGCGGCAAGTTTTTATGACCTGGAATGCACTGCCTGAAAGGATGGTGGAAGCAGATTCAGTAGTAACTTTCAAAAGGGAATTGGATATATGCTTGAAAAGGAAAGATTTGCAGGGCTGTGGGGAAAGAGCAGGGGAGTGGGACTAATTGTCGGGATCTGGAACACTCTACCTGAAAAGGTGGTGGAAACTGATTCCATAAATAATTTTGAAAGGGAGTTGGACAGGTGCTTGAGGATGAGGAACATACAGGGTTACGGACAAAAGCAGGGATGTGGAACTAAGCCTGACTGCTCTTTCAAAGAGCTGGCACAGGCACGATGAGCTGAACGGCCTCCTGTGTTGCATGGTTCTGATTCTGTGAACAAGAGAATTGCTTTCAAGACAATTTGAACATCAGTAACTGTTAGAAAGTGAGTAGAAATTATTTGGCATTACGTTCTAAATTTTGATCTTTAAGTTAATACTCGTTCAAATGTGCTAGCACCTTGAGGCAAATTGTACAGCAACATCAGAAAAACATGTATCTGTATATAAATTCTGAAACGTTAATTTAATAGAGGAGCAAATTAGGATTATAATATTAACTCTGTTCACTCCATGTAATTGACTCCTTCATTTAAACATCTATTAATTTTTTAATGTACAATTATTTTTCCCTACTTATTATTTCTGTTGATGAATATTGACCTCTGCTTCAGAGAAGTTGGACTATGCAGCTGAGTGGTCTATTGGAACTGAAGAATATTGGAACAAACATTCATATTGGCAGTGCAAGATTTCAAGAAAAGTAATCTCCATGTTATGACAAGAATGTGCAGATTACAAGGATATTAATTGTGAGAGTAAATAGCAGATTTTTGTCAAAGTAGCATATTCAGCTAGTTGAATTTTAGAAAAAAACAAGATTCAGTGAGGATTTGAAGAAAAAATACAGTTAGAGGGATATGGGATAGGGCATAAAACAATAGTCAATAAAGAATCAAGAGACTCACAAGAAAGAAATTCTGAAATCTAGTCTAACTTGGATCAGTATTTCTATTTTCTACTTACGATACTGAAATAGGACAGGGCAAATTATTCAGCATTTTGATGATGTTGTTAACTGGGACAGATCCCTTCAAAATGAATAAGTTTAAAACAATTAGCAGGTGAGCAAGCAGTCAGAAGAGGGAATATACTGTATATTTTTTAAGTGGGACAATTACAGTGTGATGAAGAGATACAGGGATTATTGTGGATAGATCTATGAAATGGTGAGCTCAATGCTTGGGTGCAGTAAAACAAAAAGGTAATTTAGATACTGGCTTGTATTATCAGAAGGATAGACTAAAAATCAAAAGCGGCTGCATTGTTGCGTAATAAACCATTTATCAGAACCCATCGCAAGTATTGCACACAGTTCTGTTTACCTAATCATAGGAAGGATATTGCTGCCCAAGCGAAGATGTAGAGGCAATCATCCAAACAAATCCCAGGTATCAACGATCGGACTTCTTAGGTTAAGGGACTTTGAGCAGATCAGGGCTCCAGTAAAATCCTTTAAAAAGTGAAAAGACATATAAACATTTGCTTTAAGAATAAAAAAGATCCTATGAAAGGTTTGCTCTTTGCTCTTTGGATTAACCCAATTAAAATTTTCAAGATTAAATATGGGGTTGATACAGATTATAGCAAAAGGTTTGAATAATAGCAAGTTAAAATTAGCAAGTTAGGAGTACGAAAAGAAGTCATTCTTATTAAATGATCACTATCTTCTAAAGAGCACAATTGATTTTCCACTGTGATTCGAATTGCAATTAAAGGTATGGACTAACCTTCTTTGTTGCTAATTCTATGCCATTCTTAGGATTGACTTGTAGCATTTAATTTCTAAAGCTGCCATCCTGTTGTAATTCTTGAATATCCATACTTCAGAGAAATCACAGGCTTTCCCCGTTCACAATTTAAATATAAATATAATTTAAATATAGCTACAGAAGTGGTGAATTCTTTAGTCCTATTAACTTGAAGACTGTGGCTTTATATGGTCAGGTGGAATTATTAAATAGACAAAACACTGTTGTTCAAAATTAAATGGATTAATTATCTGAGCACAGAAAGAGGATTTCAAAGTAAAAATCTATCATCATAATTAAGAGGTCATATTATTCCACTTTAAATGAAAGCATTAAAATTAAACATTTACTAATCTTATCTCAGAATGCTGGATCATATGGTGAACGTTGTACAGGACTCAAATATGCAGAATGAGAATAGCAAACCTTTTATAAGTTATTTTTATTCTTAAAGCAAATATTTATATCTGTCTTTTCACTTTTTAAAGGATTTTACTGGGGCCCAGATCTGCTCAAAGTATTTGACAAAGTTCACATGCATGTCACAATGGATATGAATGACACAACAAGGTAACTTACATAAATATAAATGAAATTAACTACTGGCATTTTAATTCATGAAAAATAATTGTTTAAAAGATCATTTTACAGCAGCCTGCAAAAAGCACAGTGCTGAATATTATAGAATGTGGGAGGGAGGAGAAGAGAGAATTTAATGGAGATAATCCTGAATGTGCAGTGTTCGGGGAAAAAAATTGAAATTTTAATCTTTCATTCACTGTAGACCTAGCAGTTTTATTTGCTCTCAACAAGATGTGTGGGTTAAATTTTCTCTGCTTTTTTGTCAGTACTTACAGAAATGCCCAAATTTACCTAATGGTGATCATTTTTAAGTCTGCTTCCTGAAGAGCATCACTCGCCAGGAATGCATATTGAGAATTTGGGTGCACACTACCCACAAATTTCCAACCATTCATTCTAATAATCAGAGAATTGTGGACAGTGCACACCTCAATTTCTGATCTAAACTTCCGTCAGGTGAGGCTCCCAGCCAGGAGTGCAGACGTGTAACATTACCCCAAGTGCGTTTACTTTGAGCTTTGATGTATAACTAATGTACAATAGAGCAATAAATTAGAATGTACACGCAGTAATACTATTGAATCACCTGTTAACCCTCTTAATAGGCATATGCATACTTTAACGGATAGTCAGTACCTCAGAGCAGCTATGACGTGTGCAAACTTTAGTGCTAATTTATGGAGGAAGCCGATCTTAAAAAGTCCGCTTCATATGCTATGAGGAAATAGCAAAATGCAGGTCAAAAAGGAAGCGACTACCAAACAGAGTATCCAGCAGGTGCAAGCAGCAATCCCTTAGAAGGTAAACTTGAACCCTGATTTTAACCCATCCCGCCCAGCAAGAACAGGGCGGGTTCAGGTCGGACGTCCAATTTACAATTATCACACATTGCTTTCAACGGTCTACACTATTTAATCTGCTGAGAAACAGCATAGCCATTGGCCTTACTGATGACTTTGGTCACATGGGCCATTGAAGGAATAGAAGATGCTTTACAAGCATGAACTGGTGAATAAATCACTTACGCCATTGCACAAGGCATCACAAGCTAGCCTAGATAGATTTGCAGTTTCTACCACCAGGCAAGGGTGTTCTGCTCTCTAGACTTCTTTGGAGCTTTTTCAATAGAAATAAAAATCGGGAGAGATGTAAAACGGGCTGCCGACTCACTATCACCCGTTTTACACCATCGTGCAAAGTCAAGGTCATAGAGTCATAACGGCACAGAAGGAGGCCATTCGGCCCATCGAGTCCGTGCCAGCTCTCTGTAGAGTAATCCAGTCAGGCCCATTCCCCCGCTCTATCCCTGTAGCCCTGCAAGTTTATTTCCCTCAAGTGCCTATCCAGCCTCCCCTTGAAAACATTGAGTGTCTCCGCTTCCACCACTTCCGTTGGCAGCGAGTTCCAGGTCCTCACCACTCGCTGCGTAAAAAAGTTTTCCTCACATCCCCCTGTATCTCTTGCCCAAAACCTTAAATCTGTGTCCCCTAGTCCTTGTACCATCAACTAGTGGGAACAGCCTTTCTCCATCTATCCTATCCAAACCTGTCATAATCTTGTACACCTCTATCAAATCACCCCTCAACCTCCTTTGCTCTAATGAAAACAAATCCAGCTTCTCCAATCTGTCCTTGTAGCTAAGATCCCCCATCCCCGGAGCTATTCTGGTTAATCTCCTCTGCACCCTCTCAAGGGCCTTCACATCCTCCTAAAGTGTGGTGACCAGCTGTGGCCTAACCAGCGCTTTATAAAGGTTCAGCATAACTTCTCTACTTTTGTGCTCAATACCTCTATTTATGAAGCTCAAGATCCCATATGCTTTGCTAACCACTCTCTCAATATGTCCTGCCACCTTCACGGAACTATGCACATTAACTCCCAGGTCCCTCTGTCCCTGTACACACTTTAAAACTGTGCCATTAAGTGTATATTGCCTCTCCCTGTTCCTTCTGCCAAAATGCATCACCTCACACTTCTCTGTATTAAATTCCATCTGCCACTTGTCTGCCCATTCTGCTCGCCTTTCTATGTCCTGTTGCAGTCGATTGGTATCATCCTCACTGTTTGCCACACCCCCAAGTTTGGTGTCATTAGCAGATTTAGAAATTCTACTGTGTATTCCAATATCCAGGTCATTTGTATATATCAAAAACAGTAGTGGCCCCAGCACTGACCCTTGGGGAACACCACTGTCTACCATCCTCCAGTCTGAAAAACAGCCATTTACCACTCGCTGTTTTCTGTCCTTAAGCCAATTCTTTATCCAAGCTGCCACTGACCCACCTATTCCATGAGCCTCAATTTTGTTAACCAGCCTTCTATGTGGTACTTTGTCAAACGCCTTCCTAAAATCCATGATGTATAAATCCTGAGTAAATTTACACCTTTCAGTTTAATTGGTCCTTAATAAGTAAAAGAATGCCAATATGTGGTCAGTATTAATATGCACCACAGCTGTTTACAATTTGAGGGATTGTGGACAAAAGTTGGTGCGCGCTTTATTAGTGCCAATTAACAAAATGACTATACATTAATGTGTGAACTAGCTCGAACATTCAGAGCAAATTAAACCCTATGGTGTAAAAGTCTTGTTACAATCCTCCTTAAATTCTCAGGTTATTCAACACAATTTTGATAAATAAGTGAATTGAGTTTCAGTCAGTCACTATCACAGCTTTGAAATTTTGACAATCCTCAAACTAAAGCAACAACTTCAATGAAGTCCAAGGGGGAAAGCATGGATTTTTCTTGAGATATTTGAAGTAACCTGACCATCAATGAATTTTAAAAAGATTTAAAATGCTTGTTTCTCTTTCGAATAAATGCAACAATGTTATTTTTACAGACGCGGGAGTGAGTTTTTTAAGGCAGCTCACACCAATGACACTATCAGCATGAAAGCCTTATTGACAAGTGAAGATTTTGACCCTTACATTCGAGGTGAGTATTTATTTAATAAAAATTAGAAGTTTGATTTCTCTTGGCTTTGTAGCATTAATTTTGCTTTTTCTTCCCCCACCATTTACCAGTCCAGAAGCTGGTAAGACAAGCGTCTATAGGTGTCTGCCAGTGGCATTCTATTGCTGTCTCAGAACAGATGCATGAGCGTAGTCCAGGTTAACTGATCCATGTATGTCTCTTCAATTCTTCCCCAGAAATGCCTTCTCTCTGTTAGGCACTTTGTAGAGAATCATAGAAAACACTTTCCATCACTTTGCCCTACAGGTTTGGCATAGTTCAGCCTCTGTCCTTGCAGCAATCACCCACCACCGTGCAACCTCTTTCAGACAGATAATTGGGTTTGTCAGACTACACTCGATGATCACACAATACATTTGCTTCTTGTAGCATAGGAAGCCCATTAATCTGAGCTCTGCACTTAGTAGCTTGAACAAGAATGAAAGGGAAAGAAAGATAAACTTCCCAGTGATGCAACTTAAACCCATGAAAGTGACAAATGTCCAATATTGCAATATTTTAAGATGAAAAATACATTAATGATGAAAGTACGCCGACAATACAGTTTGTAGACATAAAAAAAACTCACCAGGACTAATACTTCATAATGAATATAGAGAACCACATATCCTGGTTGGATCAACACAGAAGTTTGTGGCAGATTAATCTCACCAACCATAACTGCAGCTCCTGGTATACCTATCTGGCAATGACTAGGGGGAACTGCCTCATAAGATTTGGATAAGCACAGAGGCATTGCAGAGATGCACCATCTACTGTGAGGCCATCCACATAGGGATGGCATTGTTAATGGCTGCCTCAACAGTTATGCCTGCAATCTTCTTCAAGGCTAGAATATCGCCTGCAAATCAGTCAATCTTCTTCTCATAGATTTATCAAACAAATGACTGCTGAATTGTTCAGAAGGGTCAGCGTTTGTAATTCATTTCCTGGTAAATAATCCCTATCTCAAACAAGAGAGTGTCCAAACTCTCTTGTTTGAGAGTGGATTTCCAGAAGGCATTCGATAAGATGCCACATAAAAGGTTACTGCACAAGATAAGAGCTCACTGGTGTTGGGGGTAATATATTAGATTGGATAGAGGATTGGCTAACTAACAGAAAACAGAGAGTCGGGATAATTGGGTCATTTTCAGGTTGGCAAACTGTAACTAGTGGGGTGCCACAGGGATCAGTGCTGGGGCCTCAACTATTTACAATCTATATTAATCACTTGGATGACGGAACCGAGTGTACTGTTGCCAAATTTGCTGACGATACAAAGATAGGTGGGAAAGCAAGTTGTGAGGAGGACACAAAGGGCTCACTTTTAATAGCCCTGAGGAGGTGGGTTTGGAGGCGGGTCAGCTGCGAAAATCAGAAAAAATGGCTTCAGACACCCAACCCGCCTCCATCCCGCCCCACCAAATTTTCCTGAGTGTCTGTTCAGCTGCTCCCAAACTGACCCGACTCCAGCCGGTGGGACAGGTAGTTAAGGCAGTTAAGAGCCTGTTAACTGCCTTGATAATCCTATTTTGATAGAGGTTTCCCATTTTCGTGCCTCTGGCTCCTGTTTCCCGTCTTGTCAGAAACAGTCCAGCTGCAAGGAGATGAGTTGGTGGAGGACATGATCTGTAGTCATTATTGGTGCAGAACTTTAAAAGCGCTCCTGTAAGATGGCTGGCATTCAAATGCAACAACTTTGTTGTTGGAGGTTTGGGATAAGATTTTGCAAATCTACTGACCTTGTGACTGGTCAAGCTGACCCACATCTGCTGTTTGAACTGGTTGGAATAATTTCAGGCCACTCTGAGTGTGCGCTTGCAAGCTTCTTGCTTCAACTGAAATCTATAACAACAGGATGGGAACCATTTACATCCTCTCATCCTGGTCGTCAGATTCGGAGGAAGAGCAGCGTGGCTTAGTGCTGCTGGATGAACAAGTGGCTCAGCACACAGCCTCCTTGGAGGAAGATGAAGAGGATGAAGAAGAGGACGAGGAGGAGGATGAGTAGGAGGACGGGGAGTGATACCTTGCGGGGCCGGATGTGGCAAATCCAGCAGCAGGCGACCACATTGATGGCCGTCAGGCAAGGGATGCACTCACCCATGCCAGATTCGCGTAAGCTAACGCTTCAACCACATGGAGATGAATATAAGTCCAACAGTCTCAAACCCCAGGCATCATCTGTCCAATAAATGGTGGTTTGCGCTCAGTGTCACCACCATCATTCTACATGGAAATTGCCCTGAGCCCTCACCCTTGAACTTCCATTTCCCAGAACACAGCGGCCATATTTTAGGTGATCTCAGCAGATGATTAAACCTTTTTCCACACTGAACCCATGTGCGTCTGCACACAGACCTCAAGCTCACCTCCTCAGCAATATGCAGCCAAGCTGCCTTGGTTTGCTGAGGAGGCCTCCTCCTTCCGTTTCCAGGGAAGAGGAACTCCTGACGTCCTCTAACTCCCTCAACAAGAGCATGGAGAGAGCCCTCATTGAACCTGGCTGCAGCCTTAGTTTTTGGGGCAGACATTCATGCAGCTCCCAGCACGTTTAAGAGAAAAAAACATTAATATTACTAAGCAAATGATTGGAACACATCTGGCATCTTTTTCATTTCATAGTCAGATAATAAAGTCATATATCAAAAAATCATGAATCTCTTTCTGGAATAATATGACCAGCAATATCATTCATTAGATTTTGCTCAGAACAGACGCTGTCAACTCCCCTTTCAAGATAATACAGCACCAAGCCATCCCAAGGACTTTTTTTTGCAAAGGGGACATGGTTCCTTTAAACTTATAAACAAACAACGCGTCATCAGATGCGAGAAACTGACATCCTCCAAGCAATTGCCTGGAGGGACCCGCATATCAGCCGTAATGAGGCCAAAATCGGAAGTGCTGGAAGGCGGCAGCCGGGTGTGGGTCCGAAAGCTGCCGAGCAGCGGGCCCGACCTCAACCCGCCTCCGTTATTAAAATCGAGCCCAAAGAGCCTGCAAAGGGATATAGATCGGTTAAGTTAGTGGGCAAAAATTTGGCAGATGGAGTATAATGTGGGAAAATGTGAGGTTATCCACTTTGGTAGGAAGAATAAAAAAGCAAAATATTATTTAAATAGAGAGAGACTACAGAATGCGACAGTACAGAGGGATCTGGGTGTCCTCGTACATAAAACACAAAAAGTTAGCATGCAGGTACAGCAAGTAATTAGGAAGGCAAATGGAATGTTGACCTTTATTGCAAGGGGGATGGAGTCTAAAAGTTGGGAAGTCTTGCTGGAGTACTGTGTACAGTTTTGGTCTCCTTATTTAAGGAGGGATATACTTGCATTGGAGGCAGTTTGGAGGAGGTTCATGAGGTTGATTCCTGAGTTGAAGGGGTTGTCTTATGTGGAAAGGTTGAGCAGGTTGGGCCTATACTCATTAGAGTTTAGAAGAATGAGAGGTGATCTTATTGAAACATATAAGATTCTGAGGGGGCTGGACAGGGTAGATGCTGAGAGGATGTTTCCCCTCGTAGGGGAATCTAGAACTAGGGGGCATAGTTTCAGAATAAGGGGTCACCCATTTAAAACGGAGATGAGGAGGAATTTCTTCTCTCAGAGGGTCGTGAATCTTTGGAATTCTCTACCCCAGAGAGCTGTGGAGGCTGGGTCATTGAATATATTCAAGGCGGAGATAGACAGATTTTTGAAAAACAGGGGAGTCAAGGGTTATGGGGAGTGGGCAGGAAAGTGGAGTTGAGGCCATGATCTTATTGAATGGCGGAGCAGGCTCGAGGGGCCGAATGGCCTACTCCTGCTCCTATTTCTTATGTTCTTATGTAAACACCTCCCCTTGACATTCAATAGGCATTACCATCACCGAATCACCCACCATCAACTTCCTGGGGGTCACCATCAACAAGAACTCAACTGGACCAGCCACATCAATGCCACAGCTACTAGAGCAGGTCAGAGGCTGGGTATTCTGTGGTGAGTGACTCACCTCCTGACACCCCAAAGCCTCTCCACCATCTACAAGGCACAAGTCAGGAGTGTGATGGAACACTCTCCACTTGCCTGGATGAGTGCAGCTGCAACAACACTCAAGAGGTTTGACACCATCCAGGAAAAAGCAGGATGCTTGATCGGCAGCCCACCCATCACCTTAAACATCCACCACCGATGCACCGTGGCTGCAGTGTGTACCATCTAGAAAATACATTGCAGCAACTCCCAAAACCACGACCTCCACCACCTAGAAGAACAAGTGCAGCAAGTGCATGGGAACACCATCACCTCCAAGTCACACATCATCCCGACTTGGACATATATCACCGTTCCTTGATCGTCGCTGGGTCAGAATCCTGGAACTCTGTATCTAACAGCATTGCCCACAATGCTGTTAGATACAGAGATCCAGGATTCTGACCCGCCACATGGACTGTAACGGTTCAAGAAGAAGGATCACCACCACATTCTCAAGGGCAATTAGGGATGGGCAATAAATGCTGACCCTGCTAGCGACGCCCACATTCCGAAAATGAATTTTGAAAAATAATAACAGTACCTTAGCACAACTGTGCAAATTGATTTAATTGCTAGATTCTCCAAAGCCCAGGGGATCTTTGAGGATACCCATGTATTCCTTCAGACTTAGTTAGAAGTTAGAAGAGGTTTTTGTTAAGTGAATATGGAAAGACTATTTTCTGTGGTTGGCTAATCGCTGACAAGGGGGGTCATCAACTTGAAATTGTCCCTGAGAAAAGGGGCTGGATTTTGCCAATGGGGAGCTTTTGGAGGTGGGACTCCCAATTGTCGGGTTTCAGTCCCGCCTCCATCAACTTGTGGCCAACCCACGCTATTTTCCCGTGATTGACCTTGTTAAGCCCACCCAGCGGTCATAGCAGGCCAATTAAGGGAAAGCTGGTGACAGAGAACGTCAACGTATGACGTTTCATCTGTCAAAAATTTTTGACAGATGAATTGTCATCGTTTGACAGCTCTGTGAAGCTGTCAAACACTGACATTCTCTGTTGTTTAATGAGTCCTTGTATTCAAGATTCATCAAACCTATCTGCTGAGCAGAAATCAGATGGCTGTTGCATCGGAGAATGCAGCAGCCATTCTGTCATCTCTGCCAGTGAGATGTGGGAGTCTCCAGTTCTCCAACTGTTGAAGCCTGCAGGAAGAGACAAAGATAAGTAAACATTTTCTATCACTTTACACTCACCTCACATACTCACCTCTCCACACTTGCACCCATCACTCACCTCCACAGCGCACTTTTCGACCCCTCCGACCCCCGCAGACCCACTGCTCGCCTCGCTGACCCTGGCAGGGTTTCCCGATGTTGGGAAGCCCGCACTTGCAGGGGTAAAATGGGGATAATCCTCTTAACTGCCTGTTAACTACCTGTTAACAGGCAGTTAAGTGGCTGTAGTCCCCTTCCCGCCTCGAGGAGGCGGCTCCCAGCGCGAGTCGGGTACCCGCCTCCTGGGAAGATGGCATGGAGGCGGGTTGGGGGTGGGATGGGCACCCACCCCCAGATTCTGCCATTTTCCCGGCAGGCCCGCCTCCAAACCTGCCTCCCCAGGGCTGGCAAAATTCCCCCCAAGAAGTTAGGAGAAATTTCTTTACACAGAGAGTTGTTACAGCACAGATTGCTTTGCCATATGGAGGAGTTGAGGTGGAAACCATTGCATCTTTTCAGGGAAGAGAAGTTAAACATTTGAAGCAGTGGAAGATACAAAGCTAAGGAGAGAGCAGAACTGTGGAATAGTTATGGATTACACAAACAAAAAGCTGGCATAGACACAGTGAGCTGAATGATCTCCTTCTGTGCTGTAAACCTCTTTGGCTCTAATTGTTTTGATATTCTTCTATGTATTTGTTCTGAAACTAATATTTAAAAATACCGTTTAAAGGGGATTTAGAAGAAACAATACTGCATACAGCATTGTTCAATGGCAATAAGGAAATTGCGGAGTTCATTCTGGATAGGATACCATCACTGATCAATGAACCAATGACATCTGACATGTACAGAGGTAAAATACATTTGTTTATTAGGGTTCATAGTAAACAGTACAGAAGCCCTAATTTACTAATTCATAAGTACTGTAAGTACATTTACATTATTATTTTGTAAATGTTTTCTGAAACACATAGTAAAATTACTGTTATGGGATCATTAAATATACAAGTAATCAGCAACATTGTACAATCACCTTTACACAGAAATTGTTGTCTGCCAATAAACACTTTGATGCTGCATAGTATTATAGTGTGCTTGAGCCTTTAAATATATGACGGTCACCAGTATTAAGTCTTGACGACATTTGTGTTTGTAATCCCTTCTAAATGAGAAGAACCCCCTTGAAATACCACATGAAATGGAGGGTAGGAAATGTTAGGGCAACATAAAAAGGACCAGGCTACTTTAGTACACTGTGGGCCTTAACTAGTATAGTGGCCTTATTCTGTTTATATGAATGAACTGTTTCTAGTATCACTTTCAAATTTTTTTCAATCTATAGGTGAGACACCTATACACATTGCTGTTCTGAAACAAGATGTGGAAATGGTTCAGGAACTGTTGAAGCGAGGTGCTGATGTGGTAAATGCACGTGCAACCGGTTCCTGCTTTGTCCCAGGAGAGGAATGCCAGTGTTACTATGGTAAAGTCTAGTTTTTGTTCTGAGAGTTAAAATGAGATAGATTATTGAAGTATTATTGTGGATTGCTAAAGGTTGAAGATTCTTTTGTATCTGCAACATAATTATATAGTTGTTTGTGGGTGTAATGTTTCAATATATCCTCAGTAACCTTTTATTGTCCAACCTTGTTCCGAATTGTTTGAGAATGATATCTGCGTAATTAATGTTATTAAAATACTTGGCCTGTGAAATATGTTTTCAGTTTCCTTTAAAAATGTTTCAAATCTGTAAATAAATTAGCCTCTAATGTCACACAACTTGATGTTTACCATTTTAGAGTTGCTCAATAATCTTCAATAACATGCAAGGAAGTCACGTTAGCTTTACATAAGAATATAACAAATATTGAATGCTATCTTTTGAAGTAATGGTAAAATATAGGTACCTTAAGATTTGAAGAATGGTTTTCAGATTTGCAACAATTGTTAATGCTACAACTTTTTGACAGGAAGCCACCTCAGGTGCATCAACACAAAAGTGACTATATGACTCATTAATCAGATTGACAATCGGAGCACTAAGTCAAGAGTTCTGAGGTCACCATTTCAGCTTCACACCAGGTGCAGAATTAAATCCAGACCAGTGGAAAGCCAAAATTTAAAAGTGCTCAGGAACTCCACTCCCCTCGTGGGAATTTTATAAACATACTTTTGACATTTTTATATCACACACAAGAAAACAACTCTCTCATCCACTTTCTTGTAACACTAAAAGTAAACAACCTGGGAGTGGAGCTGAGTGCGAGGTAGATTAACTGGGGCCTGTCAACTGTGCATTGCATTGTAGATATACTGGTCTGAGACAACAGTTTTACACGTTATTTATTAATTTGGCAACCCTCCTGTGATATTCATTACTGTCTTCCCAGTAGCTGCCATTGATGTGTTAGTAACCTGCGTTAAATGCCTAACTCATACTGCACAGAAATGTTCTTGATATGGCATGGCTTGGTGAATTATAACTGGGATGTTAATGTTGTATCTACAAGATTAATGGCTCAGCAGCAGAAATGATTTTGCTGTCAATTTTTTATTGATGATGGAGTTTTGACCACATTTTTTTATTACCTGCAGGTGAATATGTGTTGTCGTTTGCAGTATGCGTTGGCAATGAAGAGATTGTCAGAACTCTTATTAAACACAGTGCTCCATTAGAGGCACAGGATTCCTTAGGTAAAAATGTCATCACTCATCAACCACCATGAAGAAGTTGTCTTCTACTTCATATGTAATTATCATTGGGAACTTAATTATTTCCTCACAGAGGGTCCAAAACCAATTGTGAATTACCATTGCAAATAATAAACAGGCTTGAGGTCTTGAGCTGGATTGAAAACATCCATATCCTTTCCTTTTTAAATACACCAACCCTGGATAACTTAGTACAAATACAACTTTGTAACGCTTCCATAATAAAATTAGAATGATTCCATTTAGTGTACACAAACCTCTAACTACCTGTGGATTCATTGAAGGCTCCTCCTCAGAAATGTCATTTTGGAAATAACTACATAACAGTGCAGAACTCACAAAATTCCTGAAATCCTTATACACATGCATCTAGAAAACCAGCAAAAAATGATCAACAACTTCAAAAAAGATCACATAGTACCAGAAACAAATCTGTTTACAGTCCTCATGACAGACAAGTTAGACTGAAAGTGCAGTGGGACATGGGCTGGTAATAGCTTAACTGGCAGGTATACCTAACATTCAATCACTTTTATTGCAGGAAGAAAAACTAAATACACAAAAGTGCAATTTATGACAGAGATGTATGTTGAAATTACTGAAGGGGCACACGAGTGCTGAAGCCATGAGATTTATTTTCATGGGGAATCTAGGCGTATCCCCCACTGAAAGTTGGCACCTCGTGTCATCCGGACTCTGCTGTGGTCTCAGTTCCAGTGAATGTAGCAGAAACCTGTCAGGAAACTTTGCTGACAGTTGGATTTTTGACATTTTATTTTATGCATTTTCTGGCATTAAGTTCCTAACCCTGATTAATAGGATAAAAGTTTCCTTGCTGACTGTCGAGGTCCGATATGAAGTGAGTTTGTACAGTCACAGTCCATTTCTTAGTGGGTATGGGTCTATCTACAGCACAAACATGGCACTAACTGGCAACATTTTAGCCGTTTTATGCAGAGAGGCAACAGGACTATATCGGAAAAGGGAAAAAAATAACACTACATAGCACTCTTCTAAAGTTGGTGAGATTCTACTTGCACCTCTCACACTCTTGGACACAACAGAATTAAAAGCTTGTCATATGGTAGGTAATCCCACTCTTGCCTCTGTTGTTCACACACTCTCTCTATTTGATTGATGATATGATAGTTAATATTTCTCTGTACTTTCTTCTCTCGTTCTCCTGAGCTGCAAATACACCATCCCACAACATTTCCTTCAACATAGAAACATAGAAGATAGGAGCAGGAGTAGGCCATTCGGCCCCTCGAACCTGCTCCGCCATTCGATGAGATCATGGCTGATCATCCAAACTCAGTACCCTGTCCCTGCCTTCTCCCCATATCCCTTGATACCTTTAGCCTTAAGAAATATATCTAACTCCTTCTTGAATATATTTACTGACTTGGCCTCAACTGCCTTCTGTGGTAGAGAATTCCACAGGTTCACCACTCTCTGGGTGAAAAAATTCCTCCTCATCTCTGTCCTAAATGGCTTACCCCTTACCTTTAGACTGTGACCTCTTGTTCTGGACTCACCCGCCATCGGGAACATCCTTCCTACATCCAGTCTGTCTAGCCCTGTTAGAATTTTATAAGTTTCAATGAGATCTCCTCTCGTTCTTCAAAACTCCAGCGAGTATAAGCCCAATCGACCCAATCTCTCCTCGTACGTCATTCCTGCCATCCCAGGTATCAGTCTGGTGAATCTTTGCTGCACACCCTCCATGGCAAGAACATCCTTCCTCAGATAAGGCGACCAAAACTGCACACAATACTCAAGGTGTGGTCTCACCAAGGCCCTGTACAGCTGCAGCAAGACATCCTTGTTCCTGTACTCAAACCCTCTCGCTACGAAGGCCAACATACCATTTGCCTTCTTAACCGCCTGCTGTACCTGCATGCTTACCTTCAGCAACTGGTGAACAAGAACACCCAGGTCTCGTTGCACTTCCCCTTCTCCCAATCTATTGCCATTCAGATAATAATCTGCCTTTCTGTTTTTGCCACCAAAGTGGATAACCTCGCATTTATCCACATTATACTGCATCTGCCATGCTTCTGCCCAATCACCCAACCTGTCCAAATCATACTGGAGTTTCTCGGCATCCTCCTCGCAGCACACATGCCCACCCAGCTTTGTGTCATCTGCAAACTTGGAGATATTACATCTAGTTCCCTTGTCTAGGTCATTAACATATATAGTGAATAGCTGGGGTCCCAGGACCGATCCCTGCGGAACCCCACTAGTCACTGCCTGCCACTCGGAAAAAGACCCGTTTAATCCAACTCTTTGCTTCCTGTCTGCCAACCAGTTCTCTATCCAAGTCAGTACCTTGCCCCCAATCCCATGTGCCTTAACTTTACACGCTAATCTCTTATGCGGGACCTTATCGAAAGCCTTCTGAAAGTCCAAATACATCACATCCACTGGTTCTCCCTTATCTATTCTATCAGTTACATCCTCAAAAAATTCCAGTAGATTAGTCAAGCACAATTTACCTTTTGTAAATCCATGTTGACTTTGTCCGATCCTGTCACTGTTTTCCAAGTGCTCTGCTATTACATCTTTTATAATGGACTCTAGCATTTTCCCCACAACCGATGTCAGGCTTACCGGTCTATAATTCCCTGTTTTTTCTTTACCACCTTTTTTGAACAGTGGGTAACATTAGCTACCCTCCAATCCATGGGAACTGTTCCAGAGTCTATAGAATTTTGGAAGATGACCAGCAATGCATCTACTATTTCTAGGGCCACTTCCTTAAGTACCCTAGGATGTAGATTATCAGGCCCTGGGGATTTATCGGCCTTTAATGCCATCAATTTCCCTAACACCATTTCCCTACAAATACTGATTTCATTCAGTTCCTCCCTCTCATTAGACCCTATGTTCCCCGACATCTCTGGGAGGTTATTTGTGTCCTCCTTTGTGAAGACAGAGCCAATGTATGTCAACCTGCTGTGTTGTGTTGAAATTAAAAGTGATCATTAATTGTGTTGAAATCAAGAGTGATCATAGTGTCTCCTACTCTAACTTATTTTCCTATATCTCAAAACTGTGGAGCTCTTTACCTCAGTCAGTATTTTCTTCCTTCATGCTTTTGAAAGTCAAGCTTGGCATCATTTGTCACAACTTATTTATTTCAACTTCTTTTCTACTACTTCCAATCTTGATATTCTAAACCACGGGCCTTACCCTTCATCTAGATTTCTCAATTTAAAAAAATCTCAACCATTATATATCAACATTTAAATTTAAATTCAAATAAAAGGTCATCTGTAGCAATTACCATAAACCTTCTTCTATAATTAGAAGGGGTGAGAATTCATATTTCTTTGCATGTGTAGACATCAATTTCTAAAGGGAGAAGCTAACTGAAACCCCACATGGGAATAATTGGGTCTGGTTTAGCCATATTCAAATTAACCTGAATTAACCATATTGAGGTGACTTGGGGTTTTCAGTTTGATTGAAGAGCTCACTCACAGAAACATTCATGTACACTCACATAATTCAGATTATTTCCAATATGTTTCTAACACAGAGGAACCCACAAGATGTAAATGTTAACTTGTCAATTTTCCTTCAGAATGATTAGAAATTAGAATTCTTTTGGGCAGGTAATACAGTGCTTCATATGTTGGTTATACAATCGGAAAAAAGACAGATGTATTCCATGTATGATCTCATCACATCACTTGTGTCTGAGTATCAACAGCCAAGTCTTGAGAACATCGTGAACAACGATGGCTACACTCCATTGAAGCTTGCAGCAGCTGAGGGTGATTTGGAGGTAAGTAAATTGTGACTTTGTAATGAAATATGGAGTTATTGTTCACTAAGCTGTATAAGAGAAAGGATTTTGTTTAATTAAGAGCCCATTCATTATGAGCTCAACAAAGTGAATATTGGAATTTCTTGTGAAAGTGAGTTATAGCCATACTCCTCAGTAAGTTCTCCAAGATGCAGTTAAAGATGATCCTGATTCTGTGCAATGGAAGATAGCCTTTCCAGTACTCAGTCTATCTGTAGCTGCATTATTCAGCACTATTTGTTACATAACATTCAGAATAATTACCTGCATTGACATAGTTGCTATTGTATTTTTTTTCCTTTCCAATTTTGTGGTCATTAATATTATTTACATTACTTTAAGGTCATTACTTTCACTATGGGAGAAGCAACATTAATAGTTCTACACATTTCAAAACAAATGTTGGAAGAAGATATTTAGTGAACTCTAGTTAAAGTCAAATCAGTTCAAACCTTTCTTAAAAAAATGTATCAAATTTAATTTAATACTTGTTTTAATACATTAATTGAACTTTATTTGCAGATATTCAACTATTTAGTGCAAAAACAGAAGAAAACATACTGGACAATGGGGACAATTTCTTACTGTGTCTATGATCTCACCAACATTGATACATGGGGTGACGAAAAATCAGTTCTGGACATCATAACAACAAGCAGGAATAGAGAGGTAACCATAAGGAATGAACCAGCCTGTTCTTTGCTGTTATTGTCAATTATACCATACATTTCCATGGGATAATTTTCCATTTTCTTTGACTTTGATTTCTCTACTGTGCAGCTCCATAAACAAGTATTTATGTTCTTAATGTGTATGGACTTCAGTAAAGATTGTGGCCTTACTGGTAATGGCTCCCCACTCCAACTCTGTATTCAGCAGCTCAGCCAATGATCTTTAACTTTGGTTGATTTCCTAAAAAAGTTTTCACTTCGCATCACAGAACTAGAAATTTAAACTAGTTTCATGGCACACAATGAAATGTAACATTTTGAAAATGTTCTTGCTGTTAGTTCTTAACTTCATGCACTGGGAACTTTTAAGATGGTTAAAAATCACCTCAGGAAAGAGGTAAGAGGCACTGAACACAACCCAGTGGTGATTATCAAATGGCCATTTTCTTTGCAATAGTTACCCTGAAAAAGAATACAAAATAAATTCAATATTTAGTCAAAGAGCATGTAATAGCAGCTGAGAAATATGATTAAAATTCCACTCACGTTGATAACCCACCTATCAATTAATTGCTTTTGTACACCAAGGGTAGTTACTTCAATCCTGAGTTTAATTGAGTAATCTTATAAGAGAACTAAGAATATTTATCATTATTGTAGTCTTTGAGTATTACCTATATTTTTTAGGCAAATATTTGAACACCTCAACTGCCATGTTGAGGCGAGCAGAGACCTAAAACTCCTCCTCCAATGAAAAGTAAAAATACTTTTCTTCAGAATTAGTGACTTAATAAATTAGCTGAAGCAAGCATTCTCCACTTCTTCTCATGGGTATGTGCTGCCAGCTGTGGTATATGATTTAATCTGCAAGTGAACCTGACTGAACAATCGATAAGCGATGGAGGTATAAATGGCTATCCTGGTCAGTCTCCCTTATGTAACATAAATTATTTTTTATGGCTGATCATGATAGGCCCTTGGTGCCTTCTGAGATTTAATGATTTTGAATTCCCTACCGAAATGATCAGATAGGAATTAAGTTGTTTTTTTGTAGGTTCATAAACTCATTGAAGCTAAACCAGTGAAGGAATTACTGCATCAGAAGTGGATTTCATTTGCATACAAGTATTTCCTAACGTGGATGTTTTCCTATAGTGTGTACATCATGATATTTACCATCTCAAGCCTGTACCGGCCCTTGAAACCAGTTCCAATTGGCCAATTTGGTGACTACGTTATTAAAATACAAAAGACTTTAGCAGTAAGTATAGTACAGTACTATAATGTCCAATGCAATATTTGTGATGGAAGTATTTTAAAGTTTATGAATTGGTAAACTCTTTCTCTATGAAATACAGTAACAAATCACTGTTATCCTGTAATGAAAACTTTCATGAATACTGAATTACCCACAAAACTGTTGGAATGTCCAAGAAGCTGTAGATCTAGTTGAAACAAGTTGGAATGGGATATCCTGTTTTGGTCAATCCCTAATGCATTTTACAAGAAAGGACAAAGAGGATTACGTCATAAAGAATTTAAATCCAAGCAGATCAATAGGGCTTGATAATAGACATCAGGAGTTGTGGGCAGAAGCAATTAATTGGAAAAGTAGATTGGTGGAATAAGATGTTCAATTATCACAGCTGTGATGTATTCACATTGTTTCATAAGATACTGTCAGTCACAGTTGTTAAAAGCATTTCATTATGAATTGATGATAGGGTGCTAGTGTTAATAAATAGATATGCCTCAAATTCAAACCAAATGATCATCCCTGGTAAGGTAAAAATAAAAAGATGAATGTAAGAGTGTACGTGTGTGTGAGAGATAGATTTATTGTAAATGTTGTGAAAGTCAAGTTCATCAGCTGATTTTCTTCTTCGTTGGCTAAGCATCTATTCGTTCTGATTGGTTAAGCCTCTCTTTTTATCCTTTCTATTTGGTTATTCTGCTTTCATATTGTACGAAACAGTACAAGTACAAAGTATTGCACAATATATGGTGATCTGGACTTAATTGGAAAAAGATGGATATCATAACTTACTGATAATACCAAACCGGGAGGAATTGAAAACTGCCAGAAAGAATGTAAGAGACTACAAACATAAGCAGGCTAGAAAAATCAGCCAATAACAGGCAGATGCAGTTTAAAACAGAATGGAAATATACCTTAAATGCTACATTTCACAATGCAGTGGAGGGGATAAAGGTATCTAGCATGCAAATATATAAATCCTTAAATTTGAGTGAACAGATTAAAAAATCTATTAAGGAAAATGGGATTTTGCATTTATATCAAGCAAAGAGACTGTGGTTAAGCCATCTCTCAAATATATGCAATTTTAGGTTCTTAAATATAGAAGGGATATAATAAATCTGGAGAAAGTGCAATGCAGATTTTCCAGGATGGTACCAGGGATGAGAGGTCTGAGAAACAAGCAAAGACTCGAGCAAAGGGCTGTAATCTCGCAAGTAGTGATCGATGCTTAATTATTGCATTCAACTTTTTGAATGATTACTTAAAGAGGAATATAAATGGTTATGGGACAAAAGCAGGAAAATGGGAGGAGACAGACCAATGCTGTATGGGCAAGAAGGGCCAAATTGCCTCCTCCTGTGTTAAGATTTCTATGGGGCAGATTTTCATCTACCCCACCCCATCCCACCTCCCCGAGTCATCAGGTGGGAAAAGGGTGGTAGTGCAATGAAAATAGCAGTGCAGCACTTACAACCCATTGCTCCCAATGTCAGGGTCTGTGCCATTTTGTTGGGAGCCTTGAAATGGGAGTACTGGGCACCCATCAGAAACAGGTAGGAGTCTTGTTAGCCCATTCAAATTAGGGTCCTGTGATTATCAGTAGGATAAATCAATGGAATGAAACTCAGGCGGGTTCCATAAAGGCCGTGTGATCTGCCCCACCTGATTACTGTCTCGGTGGTGAAGGTGAAAATCTACCCCAAGAACCTTGGCTCATGCACTAAACATGGCCATTGGCATCATTGGCGAGATACAAGAGCCCAGTTCATATAAAACCTTCAAGCAGTGCTGTGGAAGATTCACTGGTATATTTTAATTTAAAAATGTCACATAAATGTCAAACAGTTATGTAATTAAAGATTTTGGCAACAAATTGACTGTATCGCCAAGCTGCACAAAACACTCTTATATAAAACCTCAGCGCTATAGCTCCTGGTATTGTCTGATCACTGGCTGAATACTATTGTTAATTTAGCAATTAATGTATGGTTAGTAAGTATCAGTAAGTGGCACATAGTGGAGTTAGCATTCCTAATGGACATTGTCGCTCAGAGTTCTTACGGTGCTTGTCTGTCTGTGACCCCAAAATTCACATTATACCCAGTACAATTCATGTTCAGTAGCTGTTCTTTTATGTTTGCATATTATGCTATAAAAATTATTTGCATAAACCATAATAATTTATTTTAAAAAGTAAATATTTTAGGAATCCTATCAAACAAATGAGGACTACCTGAGACTTCTGGGTGAACTAATAACTATCGTTGGAGCACTGGTAATACTCATCGGTGAGGTAAGCTGAGAAGCGGTTACCAAACTCCTTATTATAAACCTAAAGTAGAAACTTGTACATTCTCTTCAGTAGTTACAAAAACATGTTCATAATGTAAATATTACCTTTGTTTCAGATCCTGTATTTATACAAGATTGGTCCAAAAAATTACTTTGGGAATACATCAATTGCAGGACCTTTTCCATTACTAATGTAAGAACATAATTTTTTTTCACCCTTCCTGTTTGTGGGGATCTATTGGAATGTATCATCAAAAAGTAATAATTGGTGATTGTTCTGGCTTCCCATTGCCCAGGCTGCCTGCGTAAAACAGGTGTTAGGCACCTTGAGTATGCGAATCAGGGGCTTAAAGCCTATCTTAGGACTCTGATACCAAATTCAGCAGAAACTAGGCTTCGCTCAGCTTTTCCAGGTCTACATCTGCCTAAACAGCGGTCCTTAAAGAGACTGCTGGAGTTCACCAAAGAACAGGTTAAGTTTTCTTTTTTTACCTTACCTTAATGAGGTGCCAGGAGGAGCAGGAGTGCTTCTCCTGGCTCAACAGGAATACGGTGGGCCACTGCCAGGCCTTCCCCTTGCTGTAGGCTGGATCACTGTCCAAGCCAAGCGATTTTTAGTAGGCCCCAATCGGCTAGCTGCATCAGGCTGCACGATTGGTTCTGCAGCTCGCAGTATTATGTAGATGAGTCCCGAGGCCTAATTTTCTGTGAGCCTCAGCTCATTATCATTGAGTGTGCATTGTAGGCCAATTTCCCAGCCTCAAAGTACCAATGAGAGGTATGTTGTCAGGCTAGGGGGAGCTGTTGAGTAATGTCTGACAAAGCTCAGTATTTCGGGCCGGAATTTTCACATTGCAGAGCGGGTGGGTTTGCGAGCAGGTCGGCAGTTAAAAGCGCTGAAATTGACAGCGCGTTGGGAACCTGCCGTCAGCCCACCGACTTCCGCATTTAACTGGGGCGCGATTTGAAGCGCGTCATGGACCCGCTCGGGAGAGGCGGATGACCTCATTGAGGTAGTTTACTGCTCATTGAGAGACCCTGAACAGCTTTATAAACGTGAGATTTGAACTTTAACTGGCTGCGCACAGGATTCACGGACATCGGGTTAACTCCCTGTGAAGGGGAGGCGGTAGCTGCTACTTCATTAAGTGACAGCTGGAAAAAGCACATAAATACAAACAGCTTACACCTGCTTCCTTGAGAAGTCGCACAACACCAGGTTATAGTCCAACAGTTTTATTTGAAATCACAAGCTTTCGGAGTTATTGCTCCTTCGTCGGGTGAAGTAAAGAGATACAGAATCGCCAAAGCATATATAGATAGAGAACAATGCATGTGTACCTTACAATGGCAGACAACTAAATTTAATCATCCTGACTGTTTATCTGCCAAGGTGTGACAAAAAACAATCAGGTCAGCCAGGAACTTACCACATCAAAGACATAGCAAGATACAACTGAGACAATGAGGTGGAGTCACAGGGGGTCTAACGTGTCAAAAGCTGCAGTCTGTATGTAAAACGATAAACTTTAAAAATTTTACTTTTTTACTGGGAATCACATCTGTGAACAAGCCAACGACAACTCGAGTCCGGATCACGTCATGTATCATGACATAAACCCAAGATCCCGGTTGAGACCGTCCTCATGAGTGCGGAACTTGGCTATCAGTTTCTGCTCGATGATTTTGCGTTGTCGTGTGTTCCTAAGGCCACCTTGGAGAACGCTTACCCGCAGATCCGAGGCTGAATGTCCTTGACTGCTGAAGTGTTCCCCGACTGGGAGGGAACACTCCTGCCTGTGACTCATGTGACTCATGTGACTCGGCCAACGTTGTCTACCTCATACGTTGCAGGAAAGAATGCACCGCGGCATGGTACATCGGCGAGACCATGCAGACACTGAGACAACGTATGAACGGACACCGTGCAATGATCACTAGGCAGGAGTGTTCCCTCCCAGTCGGGGAACACTTCAGCAGTCAAGGACATTCAGCCTCGGATCTGCGGGTAAGCGTTCTCCAAGGCGGCCTTAGGAACACACGACAACGCAAAATCATCGAGCAGAAACTGATAGCCAAGTTCCGCACTCATGAGGACGGTCTCAACCGGGATCTTGGGTTTATGTCACGATACATGACGTGATCCGGACTCGAGTCATCGTTGGCTTGTTCACAGATGTGATTCCCAGTAAAAAAGTTAAAATGTTAAAGTTTATCGTTTTACATACAGACCCCCTGTGACTCCACCTCATTGTCTCAGTTGTATCTTGCTATGTCTTTGATGTGGTAAGTTCCTGGCTGACCTGATTGCCTTTTGTCACACCTTGGCAGATAAACAGTCAGGATGATTAAATTTAGTTGTCTGCCATTGTAAGGTACACATGCATTGTTCTCTATCTATATATGCTTTGGCGATTCTGTATCTCTTTACTTCACCCGACGAAGGAGCAATAACTCCGAAAGCTTGTGATTTCAAAGAAAACTGTTGGACTATAACCTGGTGTTGTGCGACTTCTCAATTTTGTCCACCCCAGTCCAACACCGGCATCTCCGCAACATGACCTGCTTCCTTGTTTAAGCGAAAGGCTCTTGCTGACACCATTTTGTGCAGAGATTTTGCTGTCGTTTGTTTTGATTTCTCCAACCTCAGAAGCCACTCTCACCACATTGCAAGTCACTCACTACATTGGAGGATTGTGCCTCTGATCTCCACTTTACCTGCCATCTATCAGATCAGCATGGGTGCCACTTATGCTGTCTCACCTTGGACCTCAGATTCAGACCAAGATGAGCCCCAGCACCAACAACACCAGTCAAACCAGCAGCAGCAGCAACACCACCAGCAGCCTTCTCCTCAATGACCTGATGCTCCACAGGAGAGAGGGGATCAGCACAGGGCTGCACTGTGCCAAAGACAGGGTATACAGGCAGAGGATGAGCTTCTTGGACATCACTGAACAGCAGTGCCTCAGGAGGCTCAGGCTATTGTGCCAGGTCAAGCCAGACATTTGTAGCTTGCTGGAACAAGACCTGCTGTTCAGACCAGCCAGGGTCTCCAGAATCATCGTTGTACGCTGTGTGCTGCACAACATAGTGCAGCAGCAAGGATTGGAGCCGCAGGAGGAGCATGGCGCGGAGCGCACAGCCTCTTTGAAGGAGGAGGAGGAGGAACAGGTGGAACACGAGGAGAAGGCGGAGGAGGAGGAATCTGAAGTGGAAATGGCACCAGCAGTGGCGCACATTGCTGCCCGGGAGGGCCTCATAATGGCACAATTTACTTAACTTGTACCAGTACACCCATCTAGCTCCCAAATGCTGTACCAACTGCCCCCTCCGCCCACCAACACCAAAAAGCAGTCCTAACATGACCGAACCATTCCTGTCAACCAAACCCCCATTGCTCGTGGTTAAGTAATGTCTCACCATTCACTCCAAGTGACAAGGCCACTCCAAGTGACAAGGTAGCAGGCATAAATGGACAAGATAGGAAAGTAGTGCAAAGAAATAAATGTATGTGCATCTTAAATAGAACTGAAACTTAACACTAATATTTTGACAAACACCCGTGTGCATACCCTTCTGCATCTAGGATTGTGTCTTTTTTCTTTTCCGCGTGCTTCTACGAGGTGCAACCCCTGTGGCTTCAGCAGAGGTAGAGGAAGGCTGCTCACTTCCCTGCTGCGACTGCTTTGACACTTTTGATGGACGTCCTCTGGGATTTGGAGCCTGTGAGGGCATCGCCAAAGACTGCTCCTCCTGCAACTGTGCAGGGGCAGACTCGGCCATCGCCCACCAAGGCAGTATGTGGGGCTCTGACTGAGGGGGAGGCAATGGGGGAGAAGTGGGAGTGCTTTGAGCAGAGCCCCCATTTCCATGTCCCCTCTCACCATCGTCCTGCTCATGGGCCACCCGCACTTCCCTGCTAGCAAGGAGCTGGAGAGCACCAGGGTGTGCATGGGTCTGGTGACGGTGCACCCTCAGAGAATGGAACTTCCTCTGAGGAGTCATCTTCCTCCCCCGGCTGGACAGTGGGAGGGGCACTTGATGGACCTGTGGGAGAGTAAAGACATGAATTGGAACTCTTATGATAAGAATGTGTAACATTAACATACACATAATGATATTTCACAGGCTGCTGACATCAGTCACCATGAGTGACTGTTGTATGCCATGTGGGATATTTAATTCTGTCACCAGGTTGCTGGGAGGTCCCCCTCTCTCCATCTCCCACTGACAGCAGCTCTGCCACTCCACTTATTTCAAGAGCCTCCTCCTCTGCTAGCGTCAAATTTGTATATATTGGAGGGCCACCTCTGGTTCTCTCTTTCTCTCCTGTTCTGCACTCTCTTCTGCATAGAGTGAAAGAAGAGAACTTTGAATGAGAGTGATGTAATGAGTGTAAGGGTTGTATGGGCTGCATCTGTAGAGGGTGACTATGAGGGAGTGGCGTGACATTGCAAAATGGCCTCCTTCTGTGGTGTTACTTCATATGATTGCATTAGGATGAGGGTGAGTGTCAGTGGTGGATAGTCAGATGGGGATGTGAGTAGGTGCATAGACAGTGAGGAAAGGGTGTGCCTGCAAGGTAGGTTGGTGTGAGGAGTGACGTGCAGGAGTAGGCCTGGGAAGTCAGAGTGATGGGGTTGGGGTGACACACACGTCAGGATGTAGTTGAATGTGGCATTGTACTGACCTTGCCTGACCTTATGAGACCATTGGGCCAGAATTTACGATGTCTTCGACGGCATACGCTCAGCGTACACCACCGTAATCCTTCTGAAAGGCCCTGCATGTTCTGGGTTTCCACATACGCTGCGCGTGCGTGAAACCCCGGAACTTGCGATCTGTCAAGGTATATCATACGAACCAACTGGAAAATCACATTCACTGGTGCTGGGTTGGGCTATTTAGAAACATAGAAACATAGAAGATAGGAGCAGGAGTAGGCCATTCGGCCCCTCGAGCCTGCTCCGCCATTCGATGAGATCATGGCTGATCATCCAAACTCAGTACCCTGTACCTGCCTTCTCCCCATATCCCTTGATACCTTTAGCTTTAAGAAATATATCTAACTCATTCTTGAATATATTTAATGACTTGGCCTCAACTACCTTCTGTGGTAGAGAATTCCACAGGTTCACCAGTCTCTGGGTGAAGAAATTCTTCCTCATTTATGTCCTAAATGGCTTACCCGTTATCCTTAGATTATGACCCCTGGTTCTGGACTCTCCGACCATCAGGAACATTCTTCCTGCATCTAGTTTGTCCAGACCTGTCAGAATTTTATATGTTTCGATGAGATCCCCTCTCATTCTTCTATACTCCAGCGAGTATAAGCCCAATCGACCCAATCTCTCCTCATATGTCATTCCTGCCATCCCAGGTATCAGCCTTGTGAATCTTCGCTGAACTCCTTCCATGGCAAGAACATCCTTCCCCAGATAAGGCGACCAAAACTGCACACAGTACTCAAGGTGTGGTCTCACCAAGGCCCTGTACAACTGCAGCAGGATATCCCTGTTTCTATACTCAAACCCTTTCGCTATGAAGGCCAACATACCATTTGCCTTCTTCACCGCCTGCTGCACCTGCATGCTTACTTTCAGCGACTGGTGCACAAGGACACCTAGGTCTCGTTGCACTTCCCCTTCTCCCAATCTATTGCCATTCAGATAATAGTCTGCCTTTCTGTTTTTGACACCAAAGTGGATAACCTCGCACTTATCCACGTTATATTGCATCTGCCACGCTTCTGCCCACTCACCCAACCTGTCCAAATCATCCTGGAGTTTCTCGGTATCCTCCTCACAGCACACACTCCCACCCAGCTTTGTGTCATCTGCAAACTTGGAGATATTACATTTAGTTCCCTTATCTAGATCATTAATGTATATTGTGAATAGCTGGGGTCCAAGGACCGATCCCTGCGGTACCCCACTAGTCACTGCTTGCCACTCGGAAAAAGACCCATTAATTCCTACTCTCTGCTTTCTGTCCGCCAACCAGTTCTCTATCCAAGTCAGTACCTTGCCCCCAATCCCATGTGCTTTAACTTTACACGCTAATCTCTTATGCGGGACCTTATCGAAAGCCTTTTGAAAGTCCAAATACACCACAACTACTGGTTTTCCCTTATCTATTTTCCCAGTTACATCCTCAAAAAATTCCAGTAGATTAGTCAAGCACGATTTACCTTTTGTAAATCCATGTTGACTTTGTCCGATCCTGTCACTGTTTTTCAAGTGCTCAGCTATTACATCCTTTATAATGGACTCTAGCATTTTCCCCAATACCGATGTCAGGCTTACCGGTCTGTAATTCCCCGCTTTCTCTCTACCACCCTTTTTGAATAGTGGGGTAACATTGGCTACCCTCCAATCCATGGGTACAGTTCCAGATTCCATCGAATGTTGGAAGATGATCAGCAATGCATCTACTATTTCTAGGGCCACTTCCTTAAGTACCCTAGGATGTAGATTATCAGGTCCTGGGGATTTATCGGCCTTCAATCCCGTCAATTTCCCTAACACCATTTCCCTGCAAATACTGATTTCTTTCAGTTCCTCCCTTTCATCAGACCGTATGTACTCCAACATCTCTGGGAGGTTATTTGTGTCCTCCTTTGTGAAGACAGAACCAAAATATGCATTTAATTGGTCTGCCATTTCTTTGTTCCCCATTATAACTTCCCCCGCTTCTTTGCCCAACAACTGCTCAGGAATTGCCCACGAAACTCTTACGGCTGGTAAAAGCAGGAACAGGGCTTGCTTTCACCAGCGTAAGGGTTATTATAAATTTTAAATAAAAAATAAAAAAATAAAAATGATGCACAAACACTTAAAATTAGTTTATGCCAATATCAGCAAATATTATGCAAATGTTTAAAATTATTTTTCAAAAAATTAAATGTTTATTGTATTTGGTGTAATAAAGGGACTTTTAATTAAATTTGAAAATCAGTGCATTTATATTTATTAGAATTGTCTACATTGTTTAATTATTTGGGGATTCCATTGCACGTCATTAGGGGATTCCGTTCGGAAATGACTGCAATGGAATCCTCCTTTCTCTTTGGAGGACCTGGCCCAATTCCGGCCTAGATCTCTGTTGAGACAGGGAGTAATAATGGATTCGCCATTGTCAATATCTAGACAATATAGGGAGATAATTAAAGTAGCTACTAATGTGCTGGGATGTATAATCACCACAGTGAAATACAATTCTTCTGGAGCTAAGCTGAGGCTGAGCAATGCACTGGTCAGTTCACATTGAGCTGTGTAGAGTTCTGGCTGCCATGCTATGAAAAGTTGATGTACGCATTGGAGAAGGTGCAGAGAAAAGTGACAAGAATGATTCAAGTGTAGTCGGTTGAGCTATGCGGAAAGGATAAAAAAGATCAATCTCTATAGCTTAGAAAGGATTATTAACAGAAGTTTACAGAGTTATACACGCAGTGAAGTATATATTAAATTGCTTAGCTAGGTTCAATGTGGAATGTCACTTTAAAACAAGGCAGGTTAGTAGGCTCAGAGGCCATGAGTACAAACTAGTAAAAAGTAAATTTATATTCAGATATCAGAAGGAACTTCTTCATGCAAAGGATGGTGAATGTCCCGAATAATCTGTCAGGCATGTAGTGGGGACACAGACTTCAGGGGCTTTGAAATTCAACTGGATACTTGGCTGAAAAAAATCAAGTACTAGAGCTTTGGTGGGCCAAATGGCCTTTTCTCATCCTTGACTTTTATTACCTTCTTATGAATTCTAAAGTGTAGCATCTATTTATCTTTTCTTTTATATATTTTTGTTCATAAATTATTTGAGTTCATCAAAGTGATAGATGTCAGTGCTGGGAATTGAAGATGTTTACACTTCTGGCACCTGTATTAACGATGATGCTCCCTTTACTCTGTCCCAACAAAATGGGGTGGGGTTTAAGCCCACAACCTTCTGACTCAGTCAAGAATATTAATACTGACTCAAGGCAGAATACAAGTAATAATTCCATGTTAAAAAGATATCTGACTTTTTTATGATGCATTTTTCTATTGCTCCAGCGCTTAAATGTTATATTTACTGGAAGTGTATGTGTCAAGTCTATTAACATATTGTGTAAAATATACATCTGTATTAAATAGTTAATACTCATACATGTTTGACTTTTTCTAGATCATGATGCATTTTCCTATTGTTCCAGGGTCTGTTACTCCCTTTTGATTGCTGTGGTAGTTATTATGAGACTCCATGCTGATGATGCAGAAGCATTTCCGATCTCCTTTGCTCTGATCATTGGATGGTGCAACACAATCTATTTTGCCAGAGGTTTTAAAACATTTGGGAAATTTTCTATTTTGATACAAAAGGTAGGAAAACAGACTGAGGTAATTTATAAGACTGACAGGACTTAGAACATAATGGGCCAGAATTCACTGTCAAAATAATGGTGAGACTAATGGCCCTCACCGTTATTTATACGCCAATTGCACAGCAACTTCAGGCAAGGGCAGATGTGTAGTTAAAAGTGAAAATCCGGAAGTTGCTGTCCAAGATGGCCGTTACACTGTTAGCTTCCCGAAAACGGCATCTCGCTGTCTGACTCACCATTGACATGCATTGAACTGCGTGAAGTTCCTGTACTTACGTGGTAGATATGAACTAAACTTGCCACAGAAAGTTAGGGCTTGTCCATTTCAGTCCAAGTATCCTTTTTAACAGTGTAGTAAGTCTTAATTACTGCCAAACAACCTCTCTGGCACTGAAAATTAACTATTACAAATGTGGGGTCTCATTCTTTCAGATTTTAGTTGTAGGAGTTTTTACTTTTTCTCTCTATCTCTTCTTTTCTCTCTCTCTTAATCCAATCATTTTTCCCTCTTTACTTCACTTTCTGTACCTGATTTGACATTGAATTTACTGTTCTAACTTACACTCCTGGTTCAGACTCTGCGCTGTTCATTAAAAATCTTCAATCTGATTGGTTAAGGAGACACACAGTTGCTTACACTGTTCAAACAGGTCCCAGGCGCCCTGTAGAGGGCGCCACGCTGTTTCAATCTCCCACTTTCAACAACTTCCCGTAAAAAAGCTCATGGAAATCTATTGGGCAAGAGTAAGTCTAACTAAAGACGGGTGGCATTCATTCACCTGCTACAGTAAATTCTGACCCAATCTGCAATCTTCTTTGGTATTTCCACCAGTGGGTAGTATGAAGAAAGAAAGAACTTGCATTTATAAAGTGCCTTATCACATCGGGCAACACGGTGGCATAGTGGTTAGCACTGGTGCCTCACAGCGCCAGGGACCCGGGTTCGAATCTGACCTCGGGTGACTGTCTGTGTGGAGTTTGCACATTCTCCCCGTGTCTGCGTGGGTTTCCTCCGGGTGCTCCGGTTTCCTCCCACAGTCCAAAAATGTGCGGGTTAGGTTGATTTGGCTATGATAAATTGACCCTTAGTGTTAGGGGGGGATTAAATATGTGGGGTTATGGGGATAGGATGGGATATGTTAGGGGGAATTAAATACGTGGGGTTACGGGGGTAGGGTGGGATATGTGTACTGTGGGGATTAAAGCAGGGACAGGGTACTGGATTTGGATGATCAGCCATGATCGTATTGAATGGTGGAGCAGGCTCGACGGGCCGAATGGCCTACTCCTGCTCCTAGATTCTATGTTTCTATGTTTCTATGTTTCTATAAGTAGGGTGTCCAAAAGCACTTTACAACCAAAAAATTACTTCCGAAGTGCTGTCACTGTTATGTAGGCAAATTTAGCAGCTGATTTGCACACAAGGACCCATAAACAGAAAATTAATGACTGGATAATCTATATTTTTGTAATGTTAATCAAGGGAGGAATATTGGTCCGTTTACTGTGAGAACTTGATGCTCTTCTTCTAATAATGCCATGGGATCTATTACATCTACCTGAGGAGATAAGCAATGCCTTAGTTTAATGTCTTATCTGAAAGTCAGCACATTTGACAATGCCACATGTCCTCAGTAACTGATTCCACAGTCAGGCTTGAACCCATAATCTTCTAACTCTTGCAAGAGTAATACTACTAGCAGCCAAGCTGACACAAATAGTTAAGTTTTCTACACCGCTAGTTTTAAAAAATATATATTTTCCACCTGACTTTTAGCAATCATCCCCCCCAAAAAATTGCCACTACAAAATTGAATGAGGTAATATTTAACTTTAGGTATTGTGTTAGCAATTCTTCTCAGCTGCCACAGGCCAGTTGAAATAACCAAGATGTTCAACCAAGTAGGAAGTACACACCATTTTCAAAATGTATTAGTTTTATTTTATTTGACCCAAATGACAGCCAATAAAAAACTCATTTGGAGCCGTGTTCTGCTGAGGACAGAAGTCACACTATGCAGCTCCGAAAGCTCGTAATTTTAAATAAAACTGTTGGACTATAACCTGGTGTTGTGCGACTTCTCATTTTTATGCATGATGTGACAGGGAGCCTAAAATGATAAGAATGCTGCAATAAGCATAGGGCTAGCCTCTAATGAAAGATAAAGATAAATGTCCAGATAGGTCATTATTTCTACTGTTTGCTCTGTTTTCTAAGCCTTGGCAATCATACTTGACCACCGGTTCTTTGGTGGCAGGAGGAGGAATGGGGTGAATCAGAAACATGGTGGTAGAGACACTTCCACCAAGTTGAAACTAAAATCTCTGGAGGTAGAGCAATGCTTCTCTTTATCACCAACAGTAAAATTAAGTCCACTAAATGTTAGAAGGAAGAGTTTTTGAATTGTCACAAATTTGAGCAAAGATCACATGCTATTTTTTTCCATGAGAAAGTATCAAAAAACTACAATTAACATATTTATTGTTGCATAATATGTTTCTGAGGATATGTAGTGAAATCTAAGAGTCCCATTCTGGACGTTGCATTGATGCACTTTGATTTTTATAAGTTCAGTTCATTTGCCTAATATACCTCTCAGATTATGGCAGAAATTGTCATAGTAACAATCTTACATCCCTTTCTTTAGACATATAGTGGTAAATTTTCAACTCATGTCCCAGGCATAAAACTGGCATTGAAATCAATGGAAATTATAATCAAACACATGCACAATGGGTGGCCAATCACAACACCAGTTTTATGCCATGGGGCAAATTGAAAATCTAGCCTATTAAACCCCAATCAAACTAAACAAATTCATTTTTATTCCCAGTGGAACTCCTCATTTTAAATTCACTTTAAGTTAAAGAGGAAAGTAAATTATGTTTATCACCTGTTATATAGATCTAACCATGGTTTAGTTCACAAAATTCCTATTGACGAGTTATTTGGAAAACACAAGACAGAAGAAAAGTCTGAATTGGAGGATATAATTACTTTCCACTGGGTAAATGGGCATTGGTTCCTGTTGGGACCTGGACTTAAACTTTGAATTTTGAATGTGATACTTTATTGTAAAATAAAATAATCAAGATAAAATATAGGACACTATTTATTAATGAGTTTTAGATAAATATGCAGAATTTTTGGGGGGGAAATTTCATTTAGAGTGTCAATT
This sequence comes from Squalus acanthias, assembly GCA_030390025.1. NCBI lineage: Eukaryota > Metazoa > Chordata > Chondrichthyes > Squaliformes > Squalidae > Squalus > Squalus acanthias. The sequence goes on from CM059429.1 coordinate 47,238,898, forward strand.
TACATAATTATCCTTTATATTTACATTCTTTATCATTAATGAGCTTAGGGCACTCAGTCAGCGTGTATACTGAGAGAAACACAGTGAAATAATTTATGTAAAATTGTATAATTGTACCTGAGCATCACATTTGTGGATTTTCATTTCCTCACAGCTAATATTTGGAGATTTTATGCATTGGTGCTGTCTGATATTTATCTGCATCATTGGATTTACCTTTGGTATGTGCTTCATCTGAATAAATAGCCAATTTTAACTACTTTCTAATTAAAAATAGATTGGTGGCTTGAAAAGCTCAATGTTTTGGCCTAGTTTTTAAGCTGAACTGTTGCTGGATTTGAAGAAGAACTTTAGAGTAGGACAGATGTATGCTCATCCCTACATTAATCTTATGTAGTTTAAAAAAAATTGTTTTAAAATATAATTTTAGTTGCTGGACTTCATGTGCACAATCTGTGTACGCGCATTGTATTGGTGTGAGTGCCAGAGTGTCAGGTGAGAGGAATGCTTTGTAGCACATCTGCCCCACTATATTAAAATAGTAGAGTTCATATATTCTGTGTGGTTAACAAGCCATTCTCAGCTGTTTGATTTTTATGTTCCCACTGAACATTTTCTAGAATCCCTTTGCCCTATCCTGCTGAAAATGTTAAAATATATGTGATTTGATGTCAGTTATTATTATCAGTACTTTGACTTTAGGTCCAAATATAACAATGTTTTGCTGGGACATATTTCAAATTCTGGTCCCCCTTTTTTGTAATGTATAGATTAGTAACAAAGTCTGCTGGCCTCAGCATTGTTTCTAATGCAATGTATAGCATGGAAGTGCCAAAAGTTTGCATCTGATTTAGTCATTTTAATTTATGTTGATCCTGGGTAGACCTTACTGCCAATTGATAAATTACTCTAAAAAAAACATTCAGGATGCTTCAGTGTTTGTAGAAGTTATAATTGAAAGCTCAACATTTTTTTGAATGACTTTGTGTTTTATTTCTTTCCTGCAGCATTTTACATTTTGTTTCAGACTGTGGATTTGGCAGATTATCCATATTTTAGTGATTTTTCAATGACATTGCGCACCACATTTGAGCTAATGATGGGATTGATGGATATTCCTCTTCCTCAAACGAAGCCAACTCCCACCAATATATATATTGCCTATGTCATGTATATGCTCTTTGCATATCTCCTAATGTTAAATCTGCTGATTGCGATGATGGATGATACATACTGGAGAATTGTACCAGAAACAGAGGAACTATGGAAAATACAGGTAAACTCTGCATTCTTTTAATGTAGTTTGTGAACTACAGCAGATCAAATAAAGCAGAAGAGAGGTAATGTAATCCATACTGAGACCTAACAACGCTTGCCCTTTGGAACAGTTTGCCTTTGGCACTAGCTTTTTGAGGCTATACACTATGATATGATGAATCAATTTACTTCAAGACTAATTAATCACCATAGCAACATAAAGCATTAAATCAAAATTGTTTTTACTTGTAGGAGAAAGTCTAGTTTGTAATCAACCTAACTCATATTTTCAGCAAGGTTAATCAGAAGATTGTTTCAATCTCTGTACCTATTAATACCTATGGAAATATAGACAACACATTTGGATTAATTTCCAGGTCTACTGTTGGTAGTATTTGTGTGTGTGTGTACATGCACGCATGGGAATCGGGTGGAGAATCAAGGTTTTTATGTATATTGTCCAATCTTCTTATTTGTTTATTACTAATAATTTTGATTCTCCACCCGATTCCCATGCGTGCTTGTACACACACACACAAATACTACCAACAGTAGACCTGGAAATTAATCCAAATGTGTTGTCTATATTTCTATAGGTATTAACAGAACCTCACAGGTAATAATCTCTGGATTGTTACCTGAGCCACATACAAATTGGCATAGGGACAAACAGATTAGAAGGTTAAATGCGTGGCTCAAAGAGTGGTGTGGGAGGCAGGAGTTTCACTTCATGGGGCCCTGACACCAGTACTGGGGAAAGAGGGAGCTGTTCCGTTTGGACGGGCTCCACTTAAACTGGGCTGGGACCAGTGTCCTGGCGAATTGAATAACTAGGGCGGTAGATAAGGATTTAAACTAATGAAGGGGGTGGGAGGATTCAGGAAAGGGTAAACTCAAAAACAGTAAGAGAAATGTCAAGGCTGTACAGCAGAGTAGCAATTTGGGTAAAAATAAGCAGATTAAGGTGGCATCAGGGAAAAATAGAAAAAAGTTAAAGCTAAAGGCACTATATCTGAATGCACGAAGCATTCGCAACAAAATAGATGAATTAATAGCACAGATAGAAATAAATGGGTTTGATCTAATAGCCATTACAGAGACATGATTACAGCGTGACCAAGGTTAGGAACTAAATATTCCAGGATACTTGACTTTTAGAAGAGATAGGCAAAATGGAAAAGGAGGGGAGGTAGTCCTGATAATAAAAAATGTGATTAAAGACAGTAGAAAGGATCTTAGCTCGAAAATCAAGATGTAGAATTAGTTTGGGTGGAGCTAAGAAACATCAAGGAGCAGAAAACACTGGTGGGAGAATTTTATAGCCCCCCTAACAGCAGTTGTAGTGTCGGGCAGGTATAAATCAGGAAATTAGAGGTGCATGTAAGAAGGGTAATACAGTAATCATGGGGGACTTTAATCTACATATAGACTGGGCAAACCAAATTTGCAGTAATAGTGTGGAGGACGAGTTCATGGAATGTATTCAGGATAGTTTTCTAGATCAGTATGTTGAGGAACCAACTAGGGAACAGGCTATTTTAGATCTAGTACTGTGCAATGAGAAAGGGTTAATTAATAACCTTGTAGTAAAGGAGCTTCTGGGGAAGAATGATCATAATTTAATAGAATTTTATATTGAGTTTGCGAGTGATTTAGTTAAATCCAAAACTAGGGTTTAGATATGAACAAAGCAAACTATGTAGGTATGAAGGGGTGAGTTGGCTAAGGTAGATTGGGAAACTAGATTAAAAGATACAGTAGATAAGCAATGGCAAACATTTAAAGAATTAATTCATAATTCGCAACAAATAAGGAATAAACACCCCACGGGATTAGTAGTTCAACCGTGGCTAACAAGAGAAGTTAAAGATAGTATTAGATTAAAGGAAGAGGCTAATTATGTTGCCAAAAAGAGTAGTAAGCCTGAGGATTGGGAGGATTTTAGAATTAAGCAAAGGATGACCAAGACATTGATAAATAAATAGAAAAGAGAATATGAGAGTAAATTATAATGGGAAATAAGGAAATGGAAGAGACATTAAATGAATACTTTGTATCTGTCTTCATGGTAGAAGACACAAATAACATTCCAGAAATAGTGGGGAACCAAGGGTCTAGCGAGAATGAGGAACTTAAAGAAATTAGTATTAGTAAAGAAATTGTACTGGAGAAATTAATGGGCCTAAAAGTTGACAAATCCCCTGGACCTGATGGCCTACATCCTAGGGTTTTAAAAGAGGTAGCTGCAGAGATAGTGGATGCATTGGTTTTGATCTTCCAGAATTCCCATGATTCTAAAACGGTCACCATGGATTGGAAGGTAGCAAATGTAACCCTGCTATTCAAGAAAGGAAGGAGAGAGAAAATGAGGAATTATAGACCAGTTGGCCTGACTCAGTAGTAGGGAAAATGCTAGAATCTATTATTAGGGACATGGTAACAGGACACTTCGAAAGTCATAATATGATTTGGCAGAGTCAACACGGATTTCTGAAAGGGAAGTCGTGTTTAACAAATCTGTTAGAGTTTTTTGAGGTTGTAACTAGCAGGGTAAATAAGGGGGAACCAGTGGATGTGGTGTATTTGGATTTTCAAAAAGCATTTGATAAGGTGCCACACAAGAGGTTATTACACAAAATTAGGGCTTATGGGATTGGGGGTAATATAATAGCATAGATTGAGGATTGGTTAACAGACAGAAAACAGAGAGTAGGAATAAATTGGTTATTTTCGGGTTGGCAGGCTGTAACTGGTGGGATACCGCAAGAATAAGTACTTGGGCCTCAGCTATTTACAATCTATATTAATGACTTAGATGACGGGACCATGTGTAATGTATCCAAGTTTGCTGATGATACAAAGTTAGGTGGGAGGAGGATGCAAAGAGGCTACAAAGGGATATAGACAGGTTAAGTGAATGGGCAAGAACATGGCAGATGGAATATAATGTGGAGAAATGTGAAGTCATCCACTTAGGTAGGAAAAATAGAAAAGCAGAATAATTTTAAATGGTGAGAGACTGGGAAATGTTGATATTCAGAAGGTTCTTGTACACAAATCACAGAAAGTTAATATGCCTTTGGGCTGGATTTTACTCACCGAGACGTGTTGGGGGTGGGACTGCTGCCTTCCACGTTCTAGTCCTGCCCCCAGCAATGTCCGACGTACAGACGCTATTTTCCCCTTATTGGCCTTGTTAAGCCCACCCTGCGGGCTTGTTGGCCAATTAAGGGAAAGCCAGTGTCAGATGACGTCAGTTGATGACGTTTCATCTGCCAGTTTTCTTAAAGGCACATGAACCATAAATTTTTGATAGATGATTTGACAGTGTTTGACGTCATTGAGGTGCTGTCAAACACTGACAATCACTGTACAAAGGTGAGCCCTTTCATCCAGGCTCTCCAATGATTCTCTCCTCAGGATGAAACAGATGGCAGTTGCAGGTGAGGGTACAGAAGCGATCTGTCACTTCTCCCATTGAGGTGAGGCCACACAAACACTTCAAAGCTTGTCACCTACGGAAAAATCTAAACACATTAAAAATGACTTTCCCAACATTTCCTTATCTCTGATACTCACAAGTGTCCCATTGCATCCTTCACACCACTTCTGCAGCTGTCATCTGTACACCAACAGTACAACAGACCCACAGCATGCCTCACTTACCCTGGCGGGGTTCCCCAATGTTGGGAAGCCTGCAGCAGAAGTCTAAAAATTGGAAAAAGCCTCTTAACTGCCTGTTAACTACCTGTTAACAGACAGTTAAGTGGCTACAATCCTCTTCCCACCGCTAGGAGTTGGGTCCCTGTGCAAATCGAGGATCCGACTCCCGGGAAGATTGATTGGAGGCGGGTTGGGAGCGGGTTCGGGACCCGCTCCCATTCTTTTTGACTTTCCCAGCAGTCCTGCCTCCAAACCTGCCTCCTCAGGGCTGGTAAAATCCAGCCCGTTATTACAAAGGGATTGGAGTATAAGAGTAAAGAAGCCTTACTACAATTATATAAGACCTTGTTGAGACCACGCCTAGAGTACTGTGTAGAGTTTTGGGGGGAGAAATTCAGTATCGCCCCATTTGGGGCGCAATTATCGGCCGGGCGCAAAGATTACGGCCTGGCGCTAATTATCGCCACTGACTGCAAACTTGACTTTTATCGCCCCTGGAGGTGATTGGAGCGCTAAATCAGGCGCTTCACACCTGTCTTAAGGCGCAAAGGCCGAGGAGCGAGGCGCTACCTCAGAGCGCTGGCGAAGCTCATGTAATGTCAGTCAGCAATGGAACACACACACAATGGCATGGGCCAGTTCTTAAAGGGGATGGTTAATCTTGCTTTCCATCCACATCCTGCTCATTGCAGCCTTGAATCTCGGCCTGGAGAGACCTGTACATCAAATCTGCTGGAAAGAACAATGGAGAGTACGAGGCAAAGAGCTCAGAGTGCAGCCCCCACAGTCTCTTCTAAATCGATACAAGGAATGGCAAATCAAAATGAACCTGCAAAGTGCTGCTCAGTACCCAAAACTCCTTCACACAACGTTGAATCTCTCCAGAAGTCTCTCTCTCTCTCTCTCAGAATGCGTAGTTCAAAAATGGCACCAACAATAAAAGGCAGGAAGCGGTCACCTTTAAATAGCGCTCCCCCTTTCCCTTCATGACTGCAGAACTCTCCCCTCAACCTGTCGTTGCTAGCGTCAGGCGGTAAGGCAGGGGGCGCCACTCAATATCCGCTCCGGGGCGATACCGGGGCGTTGCGCACTCGACTGATGTCACGATCTGCCGGCGCAGGAGATCGTGGCGGTAGTGTTTAGCACCGCCGCAAAATGTCTAGTTAATTTCGCGAGCGGCGCAAACTTCACCGCGAGTGGGCGCTAGATGCTTTGCGCCCCATTAGCGCCCTCTTAAGACGCTAACGGGAGGCGCAACCAACTGAATTTTTCCCCCTTGGTCTCTTTACCTAAGGAAGGATATACTTGCCTTAGAGGGAGTGCAACGAAGATTCACTAGACTGATTCCTGGGATGAGGGAATTGTCCTATGAGGAGAGATTGAGTAGATTAGGTGTGTATTCCCTCGAGTTTAGAATAATGAGAGGTGATCTAATTGAAGCATACAAAATTCTTAAAGGGCTTGACAGGGTAGATGCTGGGAGGATGTTTCCCCTGGCTGGGGAGTCTAGAACCAGGGGTCACAGTCTCAAAATAAGGGGTCGACCATTTAGGACTGAGATGAGGAGCAATTTCTTCACTCAGAGGGTGGTGAATCTTTGGAATTCTCTACCCCAGAGAGCTGTGGATGCTCAGTCGTTGAGTATATTCAAGACAGAGATCGATAGATTTTTGGATACCAAGGGAATCAATGGATATGGGGATAGTGCGGGAAGGTGGAGTTGAGGTAGCAGATCAGCCATGATCGTATTGAATGGCGGAGCAGGCTCGAATGGCCTACTCCTGCTACTATTTCTTATGTTCTTATCTTTTTCAGATTGCAGCCACCATACTGCTTCTAGAGCAACGAGTGCCAGGATTTCTGAAGATCCGCTCCGGAGTTCCAGGAAGATCGCTGGGCTTTGATGATGACAAGTGGTACATTGGGTATTCAGAATATTACATTTCAAGATTTTTCTTATTCATAACTTCTGAGTCGTAAATATGTTTCCTTTATCTAAACTGCATTTTTAATATAGGGTTGAAGAGATTCTTCCTGAGACAGAAGGAGAAGCCGGAATGAGCACACAGGGATATTCACAAAATATAAGATGGGAGGTGGTTAGAAAAAATCTTGGAAAAATCATAAACATGAAAGATTCTTATGAATCAACCATTTTGTAGGAAAGATGAATAGTGAACCAATCCCATTTCGTTCTGAAATGAACTATGTGCTTTATTTAAATTGCTAAATCTTTGATGTTAGTTATTTCCAATAAATATAGAGGTTGAAAAAATTCAAATCCAGTTATTTCCCCGAAAAATATTGCATAGCTCCTTATCCATGAATAACCTTAGTGGGACCATCATTTTTAATTTTATAGCTCAGAGGGTAAGGTCTGGTTTGCTGAGGATATCAACCTTCCTGCAAACCTTTATGTTGAAACTTTTGGTTCGTGCAGTTAGGCCTCAAAGCCGGAAGTGGCATTTTACTTTTGTTTACTATTAACTCATTTTACGTAGCAAGAATGGTATGAACATATGGACCAATGTAGCATTGGGTATCAGGAATCTACAGAGAAAAGTACCAGATAGCTGTAGGGAAAATTATGATGAACTCTCCTTTTATTGTAATGTTAAATAGTTTCTTTTTATTGGGAAACCTCGGTCAAAAAGAACAAAAGAGATGAGCTAAACTAGGAAATAGTGATTTAAAATCTGATATTTGTAGGAAGCTGGAAAGAGTGAAGTTCTGTGAAAGATTGAGTTGGAGTGTGAGACTCTTGATTTAAGTAGCTGTAAGTAGCGGAAAGAGTTCATAGGACTGCATATTTGGACTTTAGAAAAAACAAGAGAGGAAAGTTCAGAGAATCACTGACTATAAAAAGACAAGATTAAGGATGACTGCATTATCAGAAGTTTCTCACCTCCGCTGGTGTGCTCACTGGTTACTGATAAGCCAACAGTTATCCATTCACACCTGTGCAGCAGAGCAATAACATTATTATAGAACACAATGGCCCAGAAATTAAAGACGGAGCCTTCCTGCGGGGGTAAGGCTTCCCCGCGATATCTCACTGCGCGCCTGCCTTTTCCTTCCGAGCTCACACGAACTTTAGTTTCAAGGCTGCAGCTGTGCAGTGTGTGCGTATCCCACAGATGCAGTTAATTCGTGCGAGCTGTGGGATCACGTGATTCAGTTAGAGCCAATGGCAGCACACCATCTTTCATTCATAGTTTTGACAGCAAGGGCTGTCAAAGCTATGAATCTATACCCCCCAAAAGAACAGCTAAACCTCAATTAATTTTTTTTAAAAACCATCACTTTAATAAAATAAGTATAGTTAAATAAATTAACCACTTTAAACAAAAAATTAAAGTTTTGAAAAAATTTAAAATCTTTTTAAAAGTTATAAAAATAAACTTACCTTTCTTTAAAGTCTCTAAAAAAGATAAACCTGTTGAATTTTTTTAAAATAATACTTAATTAACTACTTACCTTGTTAAAAGAGGGTCTTACACCTCCTTTCTTTATGTGCAAAATCTTCCATGCTTACCTGCGCGTTCAAAGCACTAAGTGCACTGCGTGCGCACAGCCTGTAGCGCGCACGCGGTTCACCTAGGAACCGCCCCCTTTTGAGTTCACCAAGTGCCGGTTTTCAGCGCATGCGCAGTGCATGCAGAAAACCGGCAATTGGAGACAGAATACGCGAGAGTACACAGTGCGTACTCTCGCGTACTAAGACTAATTTTTGGGCCAATGAGTGTCATATTTTTCTTTTTTGGAAAAAAAGGGGTTATGTATCCTTTTTTCATACAACCAACAAACAAAATGTTAAGTACCTGCAATTTTGCAGTGGAAGATTTTGCATAATTGTTTTTTTAATGCGAGTGACAGAAAACCAGCCAATTGTAATGGACCAAAATATGAACAACTTAAATAGTAAAAATTATGACAGGTCATTTATTTTACCGTACTGCAGTCAATTTCAGAGTGCCTGTCACCAGCAAGACATCCAACTGTTTGCAGTGTCAAATAATGGACAATTTATGGTGCAAAGGGGATCAAAAATAAGCAGAAAAGAAATCATTTTTTCAGCTAATTAAATTTTTTCTGGCCTATGCAGTCTGCATACTCTCAACATGCGGTTTCCGGATACTGAATGCTAAATCTGGCTATTTTATATGTTTCTGCTATATAAAAAATGCATCTGAGAGCACTGATCAAATATATCTGAAAATCAGTGGAGTTTCCTGGTCCCTGTGCAACTGATTTACTAACAATTCTTTCAGTCTTTAAATTTATGCTGTGATGCTGTACGTAGCTGCTATCTCACCCACATAGTATCTTTGCATCAATCCAGATGCATTCCCAAAATGGTGCAGTCAATTATACTGCTCAGCAAATTCATTTTTTTAAACATCAAAATGACCACTCCCAAACCTTACGTGTATGAATAAGTAGGCTTAGCATCACTTCCGTTTTTCATTCGGGACTGTGGGTGGATAACTAGCTTCAAGCTATAGCATGATGCATTATATATAGTCGGTGGAGTCATACTGTGATCGATATTTTAATGAAAAGATTATAAATATAAAGTAGTTTATAAAAAACAAAGTAAGATTGGAAACATTTAATCAATAAAATATATCAATCATGTCTCTATCTTGAGTTTAAATTAAAGTGCATTAACCAATTCATTGTTTCTGTTCTATGTTCAAAAAGTTCTTCTAAACAAGTTATTGACAAGCCATTATTACATCTTTACCAGTGGGGATAGGTTCTGATATTTCCCCTCACCTCCTTCCACCCTTGGCCACTCTGTTCTTGCAAACTACCGCCCCCATCACCAACCTCACTTTCCTCTCCGAATTCCTTCAACGTACTGTCTAAGCCTATCTTTCCCCCAACTTCGTATTTGAACCTCTTCAGTCAGGCTTCCATCCAATTTGTATTGGAGACAAAACGGGTGAAAATGGTTAGTTGCAAAATGGCTGTAATGGAGTGGCTGCCCATTATATGTTGACTTCAATAGAAAGGAAAATCGGGCAGGGTGTATAATGGGCGGCCGATCCACTACCAGCAGTTTCCTGCCCAGTGGTGGAAGTTAAATTCTACCTTGCCTTTTCTGGAAATGCCAGCTGTGAAATACAACTGTTCTGGGATGTATAATTTTGTTCAAATTCAATTCAATTTCCATTGCATGCCAAGGGTAAGTTTCAAAATCTTACCTGCACTCAACTGTTGACTTTCTTCCATTAGGAGATATGTTGGGGGTAGCCCACTACAGGCCAAATGGTATACAATTTATTGGAAGGACCACTTAAAGTCAAATGGCCTTTTCTTGCTCCATATTTTCTTAGTAATGGCTATAATGAGGTGGGTCACTTGAAGTTTAAAACTTTTCATTATATACAGATACCAGCCATTTGTCTTGTAATACTAACAGAAATTGAGTTTCATTGTGAATTTGTTAACACTTATATTGCTCTTAAATGTAACAGCAAAGCACCATCACTCAATTTTTATTACTTTTATATTAATGGAATCAGAGGAGGCAGCTCAAAATTACAGAATGAGTTGGGTAAAATATAGAGGCAGCATAATGGTAGATGAAATTTTGTATTAATACAATACTGGTAAAATTGCATAAGAAGAAAAAATAAATGACACATACTCCATGAATGTTGCTGAAATAGCTAGGGATCAAGTCGAAAGTGACCCAGGAGTCTAAGTAGACTTTCTAAAAATTCATTCTTAGGATGTGTATGTTGCTGTCAAGGCTGGTATTTATTACCCATCCTTAGGTGCCCTGAGAAGGTAAACACTGCAAACAGTTTGATATAACTAAGTGGTTTGCTAGGCCATTTCAAAGGACACTTAAGAGTCCATCACATTGGTGTGGGACTGGAGTCACATATAGGCCAGACCAGCTAAGGACAGCAGGTTTCCTTCATTAGTAAACCAGTTGGGTTTTTAGAACAATTACATTTACTTTTATTTCCAGATTTCTTTTAAACTGAATTTGAATTCTCAACTGCCATGGTGGGATTTGAACTCACTTTCTCTGGATTAAAAGTCCAGGCCTCTGGATTACTAGTCTAGTAACATAACATTACATGACTGTACCCCATCCAATGATGCTGAACATGCCTAATCAATGCAGAACAGCAATTAACAAAGCCAATAGACTGCTGAGCTACATAGTCAAAACAATACACTTCAATTCAGAGGACATTGTGATTGAATTGTTTAATTAAATTCAGTTAATTAAATAAAAATCTGGAATAAAAAGCTAGTATCAGTAATGGTGACCATGAAACTATCGGATTGTCGTAAAAACCCATCGGGTTCACTAATGTCCTTTAGGGAAGGAAATCTATCGTCCTTACCTGGTCTGGCCTATACGTGATTCCAGACCCACAGCCATGTGCTTGACTCTTAACTGCCTTCTGAAATGGCCTAGCAAGCCACTCAGTTGTACACAACTGCTACGAAAAACAATAATAATAAGAAAACTGGACGGACCACCCGGCATTGACCTCGGCACCGGCTTCGGACATGACAACGGCACATCCAGCCCAGTCGACTCTGCAAAGTCCTCCTCACTAACATCTGGGGACTTGTGCCAAAATTGGGAGAGCTGTCCCACAGACTAGTCAAGCAACAGCCTGACATAGTCATACTCACAGAATCAGACCTTTCAGCCAATGTCCCAGATTCCTCCAACACCATCCCTGGGTATGTCCTGTCCCACCAGAGGGGGAGGCACAGTGGTATACAATTGGGAGGGAGTGGCCCTGGGAGTCCTCAACATTGACTCTGGACCCCATGAAGTCTCATGGCTTCAGGTCAAGCATGGGCAAGGAAATTTCCTGCTGATACCACTTACCACCCTCCCTCAGCTGATGAATCAGTACTCCTCCATGTTGAACACCACTTGAAAGAAGCACTGAGGGTAGCAAGGGCACAGAATGGTACTTCAATGTCCATCACCAAGAATGGCTCGGTAGCACCACTACTGACCGAGCTGGCTGAGTCCTGAAGGACATAGCTGCCAGTCTGGGCCTGCGGCAGGTGGTGAGAGAAACAACATGAGTGAAAAACCTACTTGACCTCGTCCTCACCAATCTACCTGTCGCAGGTGCATCTGTCCATGACAGTATTGGTAGCAGTGACCACCACACAGTCCTTGTGGAGATGAAGTCCAGTCTTCACACTGAGATCTAGCAGTTCAAAACTGGGCATCCATGAGGCGCTGTGGGCCATCAGCAGAAGCAGAATTGTATTCCACCACAATCTGTAACCTCATGGCCCGGCATATCCCTCACTCTACCATTACCATCAAGCCAGGGGACCAACCTTGGTTCAATGAGGAGTGCAGAAGAGCATGCCAGGAGCAGCACCAGGCGTACCTAAAAATGAGGTGCCAACCTGGGGAAGCTGCAACACAGGACTACATGCATGCCAAACAGCGGAAGCAGCATGCTATAGACAGAGCTAAGCGATCCCACAATCAACAGATCAGATCAAAGTTCTGCAGTCCTGCCACATCCAGTCATGAATGGTGATGGACAATTAAACAACTAACGGGTGGAGGAGGCTCCATAAATATCCCCATCCTCAATGATGGTGGAGCCCAGCACGTGAGTGCAAAAGACAAAGCTGCAGCGTTTGCAACCATCTTCAGCCAGAAGTGCCGAGTGGATGCTCCATATCGGCCTCCTCTTGCGGTCCCCACCATCACAGAAGCCAATCTTCAGCCAGTTTGATTCACTCCATGTGATATCAAGAAATGGCTGAGCGCACTGGATACAGGCAAAGGCTATGGGCCCTGACAACATCCCGGCTATCGTGCTGAAGACTTGTGCTCCAGAATTAGCTTCGCCTCTAGCCAAGCTGTTCAAGTACTGGCATCTACCCGACAATGTGGAAAACTGCCCAGGTATGTCCTGTCCACAAAAAGGACAAATCCAACCCGGCCAATTACCGCCCCATCACTCTACTCTCAATCATCAGCAATGTGATGGAAGGTGTCATCAACAGTGCTATCAAGCAGCACTTACCAATAACCTGCTCACCGATGCTCTGTTTGGATTCTGCCAGGACCAGTCGGCTCTAGACCTCATTACAGCCTTGGTCTAAACATGGACAAAAGAGCTAAATTCCAGAGGTGAGGTGTAAGTGACTGCGCTTGACATCAAGGCAGCATTTGACCAAGTGTGGCATCAAGGAGCCCTAGTAAAATTGAAGTCAATGGGAATCATGGGGAAAACTCTCCACTGGCTGGAGTCATACCTAGCACAAAGGAAGATGGTTGTAGTTGTTGCAGATCAATCATCTCAGCCCCAGGACATCGCTGCAGGAGTTCCTCAGGGCAGTGTCCTAGGCCCAACCATCTACAGCTGATTCATCAATGATCTTCCCTCCATCATAAGATTAGAAGTGGGGATGTTCGCTGATGACTGCACAGTGTTCAGTTCCATTTGCAACTCCTCAGATAATGAAGCATTCCATGCCCGAATGCAGCAAGACCTGGATGACATTCAGGTTTCGGCTGATAAGTGGCAAGTAACATTCACGCCACACAAGTGCCAGGCAATGACTATCTCCAACAAGCGAGAGTCTAACCATCGCCCCTTAACATTCAACGGCATTACCATCGCCGAATCCCCCACCATCCACATCCTGGGGTTTACTGCTGACCAGAAACTTAACTGGACCAGCCACATAAATACTGTGGCTACAAGAGCAGGTCAGAGGCTGGGTATTCTGTGGCACGTGTCTCACCTCCTGAATCCCCCAAAAGCCTTTCCACCATCCACAAGGCACAAGTCAGGGCTGTGATGGAATACGCTCCACTTGCCTGGATGAGTGCAGCTCCAACAAAACTCAAGAAGCTCAACACCATCCAAGACAAATCAGCCCGCTTGATTGGCACCCCATCCACCATCTTAAACATTCACTCCCTGCACCACCAGCGCACCGTGGCTGCAGTGTGTACCATCTACAAGATGCACTGCAGCAACTCGCCAAGGCTTCTTTGGCAGCACCTCCCAAACATGCAACTTCTGCCACCTAGAAGGGCAAGGGCAGCAGGCGCATGGGTACACCAAGCTCCCCTCCAAGTTACACACCATCCTGACAGAAGTATATCGCCGTTCCTTCATCGTCACTGGGTCAAAATCCTGGAACTCCTTCCCTAACAGCACTGTGGGAGTACCTTCACCACACGGACTGCAGCGGTTCAGGAAGGTAGCTCACCACCACCTTCTCAAGGGCAATTAGGGATGGGCAATAAATGCTGACCTTAGCAGCAACACCCACATCCCAGGAACTAATAAAAAAAAATGGACACACGCCCCGAGTCCTGTGTCCAAATCTGATCAACAAGACAAGATCACCATAGTGGAGGCAAACACCCTGGAATCTTTTAAGGAGCAATCTCTTAAGTAATGCTGAAATGGAGGGGTTTTAGGACCTACTGGGTGATGAGCTAAGATGGATAGAATGGTCTTCTTCATCCGTAAACTGTCTTGTAATCTTGTGACTGGCATTTTTTTCAAAGCACTTCTGAACAAAATAATATTTGAAATTAAAGTGAATTTGTTTATTACACATAAATGTAAAGTATTATTCTGTGGATATCTTTATGTACAAACAATAACATACATATAATGTGTCAATAATTTTGTAAATAATTTAGCACATTTGTGGAACAGTTAAATACGTTAAAAAGTGGCTTGTTTAATAAATATAATAATTTGGTACAAAAATACTCAAAGCTCATTATTTCTCAGTATCACAATTAAAAATAGTTTTACAATGACTTATCAAAAAAAACAATTGAAGTCTCGTAAAGGCAGCTCTTCATTAGTAGTCATGAAATAGCACACATTCTGGAGTTTACAGGACTGTCCACTGGTGCACAATCAGCTGGCAATTTAGGAATTCCATCTAATGTCTTCAGGTTTGGCAATGAGGAGAACACTCTGGAAATAATGAAGCATGCAATTTTAAATATTACTAATATTTTCAGGTATTTTGTTTGTTCAATGCATCACCTTTGCGTTTTAATCAGCCAGTCATAAAACAGCCATCTAATTCCCTAATGGCTTACATTTTCTTAACACTGGGTCTTGTAAGACTGGCAGTCACTTACTAACTAAGAGCATAGGGGGCAGAAAATGTTTTGTGCCACAGCTGCGCATCCAGAAGCAGCAGGGACTGTCACACCTAAACTGATGAGCAAGATCATGCCAAATTGGTCCTCTGGCACCATCAGGGCACGACTGGAAATGTGGGGCACTAGAGCACCCTAGTAGGCAATGCGCTGGCCCTGACCAGACTCACAGTAAATCTGGGAGGGGGTGGGTGGGGGCGGGGGCAGTAGATCGGGAGGTGGGTGAGCGATAGCCGGCAGTAGCCCTCAATTTCCTTGTTCCGCATTCAGGTAAATTAACATTTTTACTTACCTTTTTGGTAGCAGACTCCAGGGGGCTCTTTAAGAACCGTTGGTTTGGCTGCTTCAAGGCCCGAGAAAACTGACCACAGCATGCACAGCACATGTTGTAGTCAGTCGCAATCCAATTTCTAAACAGGGTCTGAAATGGGGGTTTGGCCCCTCATTTGCATAGACAATGGGCCTAAAGCTCATTTCAGGCAGGCGCCCAGGACGACTAAGAGACACCCTAACCAATATGACAACCGACACACTTGCTGTGTGTTTTGGTCATTTGCGATCGCTGACAAAAATTGGTAGGTTTTGAACACGTTTCGTGCTCGAAAAATGGGCTGAACGAGGTCCAATTTCGCCTCCTAGATTTTCTGCTCAGGTGAAAACCCAAGCGGAATAATGCCAGGGTACTATGAGTGCCAATACCAAAACTCCAATGGTTGGCACTGCCGCAGTTTCCAGTCAGCTCCATTATAATAATGCAGGCAAACTCCTGGCCGTTTTACCACCTCCAATTGGGAGCTCACCATTTGGGGGCAGGGACCAGAATGTTGCTGCAGAATTTAAAGGCCTGAAGCAGCTTTGAGGTGCCAGCACAAGAGAAGGAAGCAATAATACAATTTGGTTTGCAAACAGTCTGTCAGATCTGCTGGAGAACTGAAGACCCCCAGGTTCTCTGATGATGCCTTTGAAGTGCTTCTCCTAGAAGTTAAATAGCAGAGAGAGAGAGAACAGACAATCTCTGGCACTGCAACAGAGGGCCGATAATTAAAGGAGTCCACCATTCGCAACTGGGACTCTGATGGATGGCTTCTCAGTATTGCAGTCCACTCTGGAGCATGTAGTAGCTCCAAGAAAATCTGCAATGGAGGCCACCATGACTTCTTCTTTGGTCAATTATCTCAGCCATATGAAATGGTCACTAGGGGCCATCCAATTTGAAGGCAGCTATTTCATTTTGAAGTGTTGATATATGGGTACTCGATTTTTAACTGACACAAGTAGAGATGCAAGCACTGTTACAACTTGAGAGAGCACAGACAAAAGACCTTTGGAGGTGGCATTGCTGCCTTCTTTGTAGCCTATGCACCAAATCAGTCCCTTGAAGTGTATGGGGGAGAAATTCGGTATCGCCCTGTTTGGGGCGCAATTATCGGCCGGGCGCAAAGTTTAGTGCCTGGTGTTAATTATCGCCTCCGTCTGCAAACTTGGCTTCTATCGCCCCTGGAGGTGATTAGAGCGCTAAATCAGGAGCTACACACCTCTCTTAAGGCGCTAACGCCGAGGAGTGAGGCGCTACCTCAGAGCGCTGGCGAAGCTCATGTGATGTCAGTCAGCAATAGAACACAGACACACTGGCGGCGGCTGGAAAGAACAATGAAGAGGCCCAGGAAAAGAGCTCAGAGTGCAGCCCCCATCGTCTCTTCTAAATCGATGCAAGGAAGATCAAATCAAAATGAACCAGCAAAGTGCTGCTCAGTACCCAAACCTCCTTCACACATTGTTGAATCTCTCCAGATGTCACTCTCTCTCTCAGAATGCGTGGTGCAAAAATGTCGCCGACAAAAAAAGGCAGGAAGCGGCTGCCTTTAAATAGCACTCCCCCAGTCCCTTCCCGACTGCAAAACGTTTCCCTCAACCTGTCGTTGCTAGCGGCAGGCGGAAAGGCAGGGGAGGCCACTCAATATCTGGTCCGGGGTGCTACCGGGGCGTTGCACGCTCGACTGATGTCACGATCTGCGGGTGCAGGAGATCGTGGCGGTAGTGTTTAGCGCCGCCGCAAAATGTCTGGTCAATTTCGCGAGCGGCGCAAACATCGCCGCGCACGCCCCATTAGCACCCTCTTAGGGCGCTAATGGGAGGCGCAAAGCAACTGAATTTTCCCCCCTATGTTTTTTCTCATTTATTCCTGGCCAAAGGGATTACAGCTCTTGGAAATAAAACACTGCAGAGGCAATCTATGGGTAAGATGAGAGATTGTCCTGCAAGTGATTTAATTTTTGTGCTTTCCTTATGTTATGAATTGTATTTTATTTAAATTAATATAATCATATGGCACTCAGCAAACAACATGGTCACCGAAAGAAAGAGAATTGCTCTGCTTTCTGTTGGTTACTTGTTCATTACTGGTATTTTTTGCTACTTTTGTTTCATTCACATTTAGTTCATCCAATATTTGATTGGGTCAAATAACTGCTTACCTGCTGTTATCTATTTTCAGTCCTACCAAAGTGGACTTCCTTGGGGGGGTGACACTTTTGAGGTGTAAGTCCTCTGAGATTGCACTTTTAGATTTGGAACTACAGAATCATAGATAGAATCATACAACACAAAAGGAGGCTATTTGGCCCATCGTGTCTGTGCCAGCTCTTTGAAAGAGCGATCCAATAAGTTCCACTCCTCTGCTCTTTGCTTATAGCCCTGCAAAATCCAGTATTTTCCTCTGAGATGAAAATTGTACTATCATTGTGATACAACCAAAAAATGGCCCTTAAAGGGTCTGCAAATACAGACCTTTTTCTCATCCCTGCCCTTTCCCATTTTTTCATTAAGCCCTGAGTGAATATTGTTGCCCTGATTCACAAATCATTAAAAGTAGTAACGAAGGATAACAAAGCTATAAAAAGTGCAAACAAAGCACTGGGGTTCATTTCTAGAGGAACAGAATCTAAAAGCAGAGAAATTATGTTAAACTTATATAGAACCTTGGTTAGACCACAATTAGAACAGTTCTGGTCTCCATATTATAAAAAAATGATATAAAAGCACTGGAGAATGTGCAAAAAAGATTTACAAGGATGATACCTGAACTGAGAGTGTACAACTATCAGGAAAGTCTGAACTACTGGGGCTCTGTTCTCTTGAAAAGAGAAGACTGAGGGGTGACCTAAAATTTTGCAGGGATTCAATAGGGTAGACATAGAGAAGGGCCCATATTTACCGATCCCTACGGGCATGTACGAGCTGTGTACACACCCGTAGGGGCCTCGCAAGTGCCGGTTTCAGGCATGCAAAGCGCATACTCTGAAAACCGGCACTTCCGATCTGTAAAGAATCCTCTTGACAGATCCT
Source organism: Squalus acanthias (assembly GCA_030390025.1). Lineage (NCBI taxonomy): Eukaryota > Metazoa > Chordata > Chondrichthyes > Squaliformes > Squalidae > Squalus > Squalus acanthias. Next base: position 47,257,325 of record CM059429.1, read on the forward strand.
CCGCCTGCCCTGGAGAAGGGCCTCCGCGGGCAGATAGTTCCGCTTTCTGCACAACCCCTGCCCGCTGAAATCCCTTAAAAATCTTACGCCTGGTAAAAGCAGGCGTAAGGCCTGCTTTTACCAGCATAAGAGTTTAAAAAAGTAAAAAAATATATTTTTTTCCCACTCATTTATAATTTAAAAATACTTTTAAAAAAGGTAAGTTTATTTTTAGCCCCGTAAAAAACTTCAAGTATTTTTTTCAAAAAATTAAATTTTTGTTTAAAATATTTAATTTAATGTAATTTTAACTAATTTTAAATACATGATAAAAAAAAATTATTTAATGTTTTAGTGTGTTTTTTGAGTGATCCCCATTCATACGTTTAACAGGTCTAAGCTGAGAGACCTGTCAAAACTGTGAAGGGGGATTCCCTTCTTCCATTGGTTCCCCATGGCCCACGTGATCCCAGGGACGCTTGCGAACTGCCTGCGCCCCTGGGATACCTGAGCCTCTACGCGCACCAGAAGAGGCCCAGGAGCGGAAATGTCCGGACATCTGGAGCCCTCCATCCGCACGCAGGAAGCTTCCGATTAGAAAATCTGGGCCAAGATGTTTCCACTTGTGGGGGGAGTCCAAAACTAGGGGCCATAAAAATAAGATAGTCACTATTAAATCCAATAAGGAATTCAGGAGACATTTCTTTATTCAGAGAATGACTCAGAGAGTGGTGAGAATGTGAAACTTGCTACCACGTGGAGTGGTTGAGGCAATTAGCATAGATGCATTTAAGGGTAAGCTCGATAAGTACATGAGGCAGAAAGGAATAGTAGGATATGTTAATAGGGTGAGATGAAGTAAGGTGGGAGGAGGCTCGTGTGGAGGATAAACACCGGCATAGATCAGTTGGGCCGAATGGCCTGTTTCTGTGCTGTGTAATTCTATTGAGAAATATATGCTCCTTTTTTCATCATAATGAAAGAATCACAGACTACAATATATAGTCAATATATCTTTTATTAAGTAAATGTAAGTGTTCAAGTTGTTCTAAATGACCCCTTGCAATTAGTGTACTAATATGTGTTTACCCTATTCCTCATTGCTTTCTTAACTGAGGTTGCAGCAGTGGTGGTTGTCGGCTGAGTCAAGAGGTGAGCTGTGTGCAATTCAGAAGGCCTGTTACCTGCATCTGTGACCAATTCTGACTTTTGTGCAACAGTGCCAGGTGTGCTTTGTGCTGCAGTCACTCGGGGTGCATTGCTGAGGTGGTGCTGACAGTCACTTGTGCAGAGCAAATGGCCCAGAACTGCCAATGACATCACAGTAACTGCTCGAGGCCATCATCATATAAGGTTCAATGTTTTGTCTGAGTGTAGAGCAGTTAGCCTCCAAGACATTTTCAAAACCGCCTTTCATGATTGTCTTTAAGCACTGTCCAAGTTTGTTAAGAAAGGCCTTCAATGCTTCTTGGACTGGACCCCAAGGCAGCCAAACCAGGAGCATGAACAACCGTGAGAGGTATTCTCATTGCTGTGGCAATGGCTTGGGGTACTGCAGTTGACACTGCAGTTCTACTGGCGTTGCTTCATGTTCAATGTCGGACTGCTGGGCGGACAACCAGTTGTCCATCCCTTGCACTATCAAGGGTATGAAGCCAAGTACTTTCCCAAGAGAGTGCATTTTTCTAATATCCTTTGTTGGAAAGCAAACCCACTAAACTCTGTGTCCTAAGGCAACTCACGGGAGGCATTCTGCATGAATAACCTTGCCTTCTACCTGCTGGCCGCTCAGCAGCTGTCACATGACCAAATATTCTGCACCAGTGGCGTGCTTCATCCTATGGTGTCTCATCCCCAGTAAATAACGGACGTAAAGTGTCTGTATTTGGACTGCTGACTGATATGAATATCTGTACTACCACGATGATTGTTCCTCTGCAGCTGTGCCCTGATGACAGCTAGGTTCTCCATGCTGGGCTGAAAGAGGCAGTTGGACATTATTAGCATCCATTCATGCTTATCCACTTGGCAATTATGCTTTAATTATATGAAGTATGAAATACTTGTGCACAATGACTGTGTATGTACATGTTAATATAATAAATGGTACATAGCATATACTTGATTAAGAAAGTACGTACCAGTGATCCATGCAGCCCTCCTGATGACCAATGTCTTCCCAGAACTTCCCTCCCTATGAATTACACCATGTACTGCTCAGGTTCTGTCAAACACTTCTTGTTGAATAGTTACCATATGTTGCATTCCTTGCGCTAATATTCAGTATAATGAGCCTTTAAATATAACAACAATATGCATTAACAATGGAGGCTGATGTGTTACCTGGCATTGCATTCACTCATTAACGAGGATAGTGTTTATTTCAATCTGATCATCAGCAAAGCACATGAAGAAGAATTGCCCTATATGTCTAGTACAAGAAAAATTCATTCCACTTTGTGAAAATTTCATTCAAATGGCAGAACTTCTTCCAGACATCCTCTCAGCTCCTCCTAGTGGCTGACCCAAAATGCTGCAAGTGCATCAATACAAAGCACTTTCAAATGCACATTACCTTGAAAGTGGTGTTATAACTCAGGTGAGAGTCTGGCAATATGATTGTCGAATGCACTAAAACCAAGTGGTGTGAAATCACCTCCATTAGGAGCTTTACACCAGCTGTACTAGAAGTATACATGAAAAACTTAGGTCTGGTATTTCCTCGTAGCTGTTCCCGTTCCGCCACCATAACTTCGCTGGAAGTGCACCAGAAAATCTGTGTCCCTGCGTAAATGGAGTTTCTGCCACATTTCCGACAAAGTTACGGCGGCGGAGCGGGAGCAGCTCCAAGGAAATTCTGACCTTAAATTTGAATGTTTTACATCTTAGTAGAGTGTTGATGCTCCAATACTCTTACTCCTAACATTAGAAAGAAAGACTTGCATTTATATAGCGCCTTTCACAACCAGTGGATGTCTCAAAGCACTTTACAGCTAATGAAGTGCTTCTGAAGTGGAGTCTCTGTTGTAATGTGGGAAACGCGGCAGCCAATTTGTGCACAGCAAGCTCCCACAAACAGCATTGTGAAAATGACCAGATAATCTGTTTTTGTTATGTTGGTTGAGGGGGAAATATTGGCCAGGACACCGGGGACAACTCCCCTACTCTTCTTCTAAATAGTGCCATGGGATCTTTTACGTCCACCCGAGAGAGCAGACGGGGCCTCGGTTTAACGTCTCATCCAAAAGGTGGCACCTCCGACAGTGTAGCACTCCCTTGGTACTGCACTGGAGTGTCAGCCTAGCTTTACATGCACAAGTCCCTAGAGTGGGACTTTGAACCGCCAACCTTCTGACCCAGAGGCGAGTGTGCTACCAACTGAGCCACAGCCGACACTGTAATCAAAATGTAACTAGCCAATAAGTGCAGCTGTGTGCATGCATCCTTACAGACATTCAGAAATCTTTCTTGTTGAGATGAGAAGTGTGCGGTGCAGCTGGCAGTGTAACTTGGGTCTGCGAACTGCACATTGTTTTCTGAAGGTATCGATCTTAAAGTGGTACCTGGAGTACAAGGATGTCTATATAATACAATTAGGAACATAGGTACAAAGGAACATACTTGACCAAAAAAAGACTATAGTGATTTGTCTGGCTTGTCCCAAGGTTCAAGAATTACCATCTTTTATGCCCCTTGATTGCTTCTAAAACAAAAAGTATTGCATTATAATCTGAGACTAAATTTTATGTGGCAATTCTGAATTCTCAAAATTGTATTATGCAAACAAGCTTTCTGTTATTGGGTATTTTTTACTTGCTTCATAGGTTATGTAGATTAATTATACTTTAGAAGACAGAATTCTCAGCAATAGTTGTAATTTTTCCCCAATCTTTGTCAATGATGGTGTTAGAGGTTTCTATACCATCATATTTAAAAATAACCCTCACACCTAAGCAGTTAATGATTAATAATTTATATTTTCCCAGCAATGTTAAATTGCACATACTTTGATCTGTACTTATCCTGAAATTCACAGGGGTTCCTTTTCAAAGTAAGTGATTCTATTGGAGTTGGTCCTAGTTCGTAAAGTCCTCTTAATGTCTTTATGTTGTTTTCAGTTAGTGACAAATGTTGGATTTGGGGAATTTTCGGCAGTTGTTTAAAGGATGTTAAATGATTTTTGTTGAGATTAAGTTCTTTACATCTGCAAATATAAAATAAGCACATTCAGTTAGAATCTGTAAGACTACCAAATTGTATATAAATTCAGGAAATCAAAGCAGTATATTGCTTAAATTTCTCAATGATGAAAGATTGAGATTACTGGTGAAAGATAAGGGACCGTATTTTCCGAGCGGAGGCTTCCTGCGTGCGGAGGCCTCCGATCTGGAAAAAATCTACGCCCTTACCTGAGGGCTCCAGAGGTCCGGCCATTTCCTCTCCTGGACCTCTCCACGATGAAATGCGCAGGGCCCAGGTATCCCAGAGGCGCATGCGGTTCACAAGCGTCCCTGGGATCACATGGGGAACCAATGAAAGAAGGGAATCTCCCTTCATACTTTTGACAGCTTAGACCTGTCAAAAGTATGAATGGAGATCACTCCAAAAACACATCAAAACATTTAAAAAAAAATTTAAATCACGTTTTTAAAATTAGTTAAAATTACATTAAATTAAATATTTTAAACAAAAATTTAATTTTTTGAAAAATTACAGTTTTTTACAGGGCTAAAAATAAACTTACCTTTTTTTAAAGTATTTTTAAATTATAAATGAGTGGAAAATATTTTTTTTTACTTTTTTTGAACTCTTACGCTGGTAAAAGCAGGCCTTCTGCCTGCTTTTACCAGGCGTAAGATTTTTAAGGGATTTCAGCAGGCGGAGGTTCTGCAGAAAGCGGAACTCTCCACCCGCAGAAGCCCTTCTCCAGGGCAGGCATGTGATCTGTCAAGAGGGTTCATGACAGATCGGAAGTGCCGGTTTTCAGCGCATGCGCTTCGCATGCCTGAAACCGGCACTTGTGAGGTCCCTATGGGTGTGTACACAGCTCGTATACACCCGTAGGCATTGGAAAATACGGGCCAAGGAGTTGTTAAGAACAAGGCACTAAGGCCAGAACCTTTTGCTCTCTTAACTGAAATGAGAATGACTATTTTCCCAGTAAAGAATTTCAGATCACAAAGGACCACAGACTCAGAAGGGAAACAAACAAGTTTCTGAAGAAATAACAACAGAAAACGCTGGAAAAACTCAGCAGGCCAGGCAGCGTCCGTGGAGAGAGAAACAGAGTTAACGTTTCAGGTCGAAGACCTTTCGTCAGAACTGGAAAAAAGCAGGAAATGAAATCGATTTAAAGCAAGTATAAAGCTGGGAAGTCTCTGAAGAAGGTTGGTCCTGAATGTAGAAAGAGCAATTGGAAGATATTTGAACGAATTGTGACTGAAGCTAATGTGGTTAACTCAGTGTGTAATTTCTGAAGGATAAGGGACAACAGTATAGCTGCTGGTAGTATTAAAGTCTTACTGAGATTAAATCAGAGGGATCTAAGTAAGGGGCATGTACTAATTTATCCAGGCCAAACTCAGGATAAATACAAATGTCCCTCACCAGAAGGAAGACACCATTAATAATCAATCTAAAAGTATAAATAGGTAACTTTAAATAACAGTTTGGTTATCACTATCAATTAGGCAGATGAAGTCCTGCAGTGCCAACCAGTCACAGAAGGCTTCAAATGAACTGGTGGACACCGCATGATCATGCTCCATGGTCACCTGGGCACGCACTAGGGATCGGAACAATGGTGTGCAGTTGGAGAGATCCGGCCCATAATTCTATGCATTCTGGAACTGTGGATGGTGGATTTCACCAGGCTCAGGAGCAGAACCCCAAGGGCTCCTGTGATCTTCTTGCCCTGTGATCAGATGACCAAAAGTAAAGAGCGTAGACAAAAAGTGAAGCCAGAAATTCAGGAACAGCCCCTTCAAGTAATAGAAAGATGTGGGGCATGTAACGAAGACCTTAAGATGTTTCCATATAAGTGCTAGAATTATTAGAAATAAAATGTTGAAATCTGAATCTGTGGAGGAGTTAGACATCAATAGTTAAGCACAGTGCTCCCTACCTTGGCAGCCTGATAGAACTAAGGTCTGTCAGAAAATTGTCCACCAGCTGAAGCTTTTCCACTCGAATCAACCTGCGAAGAATCTTATAAAAGTTTTCCAACTGATAGGAATCACCAAGACCTTGGTATGACAGGTTTACTTCCTAATTGATAAAAATGAAAGATCTGTAACTTTGCACATTTTGGACACAACAATACACATGTTTTTCACTGAAGCTGAAATGGTTTGGAAAACTCTTAACATTTACCTGTAACTCATAGTATGTTAATGTGATCCTGGTCAATATGAAACAAGTTCACATGAGATATGATCTTACAGTGATTAACATACATTACAGCAAAATATAGCGATTATCCCAGAGGTAATTTACTGAATTGGCTTCTAAACTAGTGTACTACTACCATTTGATTTCAAAATTTACAATTACCAGTTTTGCTTTAGATTAGAACAAGAATCAGCCAATTATACCATGTAGTTTGTGTTGTTGTAAAGTGGTTTTGTCCACTCATTGGTACAAAATGTGGAATATAGTTACCTGAATCAAATTCAAGCAAGTAATGTGGCAGCACCTCCAGGAGATCATAGAATCATACAGCACAGAAGGCGGCCATTCGGCCCACCGTGCCTGTGCCGGCTCTTTGAAAGAGATAGTCAAACACACTGTATCAGCTTCACATCCGCTGTGGTATAAACACAAAGCTCTGTTTTTCCTGTCACAAAGCTGAGAGTATAATGTGGGTTTGTTAGCCCCATGTTGCTCTAAGCAACATGGAACTAACCAAAGTCATCTGTAGCATAACGTGCCCATAGTGGGCTTAAAGAAATGTAACTAAAACCTGGGCTCACTTGCTACACCATTTTAACATTTAAGGGCCAATTTTACAGATGTGCATTTCTGATGTGTGAGGGTCTGCCGACAGTATGATTTTGAAATATCGGCCCTTCAGCTCTACTGCAGTATTTTATTTGCTGAAAGTTTTGTAAATGGAAGAAGATTTGGAAATTGAATATGATAAATATTGTGTAATTTATTAGATTCTTTTACATATGCAAACAAAATTGTCTTATTGCTGAGTCTCACCATACAATTCTCCCAGTTTTCCAGTAATCTTTGATCCAGTGCACCTTCGTTCTGTCTTTCCTTCCTCACAGGCGAAACGCTTCTTCTGTCTTTGAAAAACAGATCCTCTGGTGGCGGGCCTATTACATACAGATTTCACTGAATTATATACATTGCTGATTAATTTTATTAAAGACTAAGTTTTAAGTCTTTCTGTCTTTATTCACTATATGCTTTTTAATAATTGGCAGTTTTTCTTTTCCCCACAAAATGATCTGTTCATTCAGGAAATTTCTGAGGGTGATTGTAAAAGTGATTTCTACCTTAGTATTAGAATTTGCAAGTCTCAAAAAAAAACCATGGTGTGGTGACCAGGCGATAATTATCTATATTGTACTGTTACAACATTTACTAACATTTGAAAAATATTTTGCTGAAGTTAAAGCTGGAGTTTAAAACCGGTATGTTCAAGTTCATATTATTAAAGTTCCTGAACAATGAATCATGTAAAAAAAATGTCTGGAGGTGAATTAGTCTTTGGTGGTAGTGCAAAATAAATGATACTGGCCCAGAATTTGCGGTTGTAATGATGGTGAAACTGTCAGTGCTCGCTGTCATTACTGTGTAAAACTGACAGCAACTTCTGGCGCCCGCACACACGCAGTTAAACGTGGAAATCTGGAAGTTGCTGTCAGTGATACACTGCTCCTCCATAGGGTGCGCTGTTGCAGTCTTCGCAGATGCAATCAGCACAGAATCAGTGATTTGATGTGAACTTCAACTTTTTATGCACTATTCTCGCTGTAAAAACCATTGAAAAAGTTAAGCCTTGTTGAATGATGTGTAACTGAGTTTTTAATAGCGTACTAAGTCATAATTACTGCAGAACAACCTCTCTGGCCCTGAAAAACTATTTTTAGAATTCTGGAGTGTCCTCCATTCCACAATAAAATTCCAAAGATTTTTAAAATAATAAAAAAAAAAATTTAAGTTTGTTTATGCTACCTTAATCCCATGTGTATGTCCCAATCTTTATTTCGCTCTCTGCAAAATGGTTAAAAAGTGAATTATAATCCATTCTTTTTACTTCTTGATTTGCTGTCAGTGAGAATTCTTCAATCTGATTAGCTGCTCAGCCTGCTTGATGACTTCACTGTTCCTTGATGCCAGAGATCCCCTATAGATACCACCAGCATGAAATTGACGACAGAATAGGGAAAATTGACGCCTCAGAGCCCACTAAATCTTTGTTAGCAGCTTTCTTTGAGGTCCCTTCGCCGCTGACCATAAAATCCAGACCAATGAATCGACAGCCTATTTTATACCCAGGCAGGGTGTAAAATAGGCTCCCAATTCCCTATCACCCATTTTGTGCTACCATCGAAGACCAATTTCACCCCCCTATATATTTTAATGCAGAAAGCTAATATTGTATTGAAGCAAAGTATTCATTAACAAGTATAAAACATTCCATCTGTTTTATGCATTGTCCATAAAATCCTGCAAAATTTTCAGGATGTGCTCCATAGGAGGGATTAGGGGCCGGAGGGGAGAGAATTGGGGCCTCGGAGGAAAGGTCAGGGGCCTGGATCTTGGGACCGGGAGCAGCGGTGATAGGGATGCTGATTGTAGTGAGTACTTACCTCTTATTTAGGTGATGCTTAGGATTGGTTTTCCTAAGCCAAACCAATGTTGCAGGATATGCAAAGGACCTAACGCCTAATTCAGGCATGGGTGATGGATGCCTCTAGTTTGTCCTTACCCAATAAGGTGGGCGACGCACTTGCAACCGGAAGTGTGCGCTTGCTTCCTGCCCGCCATTTGGGCCCTTAGGAGGCCACATAGCCCCTGAGAAATGGGCACTACACAGCTCAATTTAATCCCCATTGTCTATGCAATATTTTTGAAAGTAATTTGTGCATCTTAAAGTTATTGGCCTTACCTTGTAGCAATGCAGCAACTTTTGTGCCTGTTAAAATGTAACCAAAACAGTGTACAATTTATCATTTTTATAATCTTTAGGATCTCTTTTTTGATATTGATGTTACCTGTTCTGACTCTGGGACAATGAAGCTGAGTGCCTTTGATGTTATTTCCTTCGAGCTCATGCCAGGTTCTGAACTTGAATTTATCGGATGGTAGCTTCGAAACATTGGCAAAGAAGTTCAGAGATTTTCATTATACTGTATTTGAATATTAATCAAGTAGTCATTACACTTCAGTAATCTAGTATGAAAAAGTCTATTTAAAAGGACACAAATATTTTATAAGTAATTTAAAGTGAATTCAGAAAAATATCAACAATAGCTTTCTTGACTGTATAATTAAAATATGTATAATTTACCTTCAGGCTCCTCACAGATATAATTTTTCTAATACAAGATTTCCTGTTATAAAATTGTAGATAGTATGGTAATGATATTTCAAAAGATTTGCATTACACTGAAATTTGAAACTCAATATGAAAAATGTCATACCATGCGATGAGTACCACACCGCCTGATTCCCCAAAGCCTCTCCATCACCTATAAGGCACAAGTCAGGAGTGACCCAATACTCTCCACTTGCCTGGATGGGTGCAGCTGCAACAACACTCAAGAAGCTTGACACCATCCAGGACTTCATCCACTAGCCTAAACTTCTGTTCCCTCCACCACCGGCGTACCACCAGTTGCAGTGTGCACTATCTACAGGATGCACTGCAGCAACTCACCAATGATTCTTTGACACCAAAACCCATGACCGCCATCAAAAGAAAAGAAAAAAAAGACTTGCATTTAAATAGTGCCTTTCACGACCACCGGACGTCCCAAAGTGCTTTACAGCCAATGAAGTACTTTTTGAAGTGTTGTAATGTAGGAAACGTGGCAGCCAATTTGCTCACAGAAGGTTGTGGGTTCAAGTCCCACTCCAGAGACCTGAGCACAAAAATCTAGGCTGACACTCCAGTGCAGTACTGAGGGAGTGCTGCACTGTCAGAGGTGCCGTCTTTTGGATGAGACGTTAAACCGAGGCCCTGTCTTCCCTCTCAGGTGGACGTAAAAGATCGCATGGCACTCTTTCGAAGAAAAGCAGGGGAGTTATCCCCGGTGTCCTGGCCAATATTTATCCCTCAATCAAAGTCACTGAAACAGATTATCTGGTCATTATTACATTGCTGTTTGTGGGAGCTTGCTGTGTGCAAATTGGCTACCACGTTTCCTACATTACGAAAGTACTTCATTGGCTGTAAAGCGCTTTGGGACGTCCGGTGGTCATGAAAGGCGCTATATAAATGCAAGTCTTTCTTTCTTCTTCCTTTCTCTAGAAAAGTTTCGACTTCGGAGTGATTTGATTGATGTATTTAAAATGATGAATGGACATGTGACTGATTATTTGAATCAAGTAAGTTAAGGAGAACAAGGGAATATGCGTAAAAGCTACATAAGCATTGAATTAGGTTTATCCCAGAGGATTATTGACCTTTGGAATAGGTTGCCGGCTCCTGCAGTGGATTCAGATTCATTGCAAATGTTCAGAAGTACGCTGGGCAAGTTCCTGGAAAAGGCTGATATCGCTGCATACAAAAGCTAGTTGGGATGTTGAGTAATGTACCTCGTTGTTATTGTTATTTACTGGAACTCGTCTGCAGGGATGAGGAAGTTCCCAGAATTTTTTTTTCCAAGTTGGCCTAGAGTTTTTTAAAATCAGTTTTTAGCCTCCCCGAGGAGGTTACATGGCTGCTAGTAGATGGGAAATATTGGGGGTCATGCTGCTTATTTGCAACATGACTAAATGGGACAGACTCAATGGAACAGCTGATCTTTTTCTGTCCTTTTTGTATAGACATAAGTAGCTACATATACATATTTTAATAAATCACAACTACCTTCCTTGTATAAACATTTTACAGTATTTAATACCTGCAGCCATATAATGCATAATTGTGGCTGTGTTTCATCACATAACTTGTAATCTTTTGCCTGATCATGCATTTCCAAGTCTATTATAATTGAAACCTGTCCAAGCACCTTTAATATGCATTCCTCAGGCTAGGGGAGTTGTCTAAAGTGGTTAAACTTGGCATCCACTCGAAGCTTTGATTTTAATGTAAGATATCCTGCAGCATTAGAAAAGGGAACAACAAAAAAGGAAAATGCCAAAATACAGTGGATTGGGGTATTCAACAACCAAAAAGATAAGGAAATCCCTCTCCATATCATGTCCCAACATGAAAAGTGCCTCTCATCAGCTTGACAGAGGTACAAATCCAAATAAATCTTAGATAGGAACTGAGACTTGCTGAAAATCAAACTGTTTTCAGCATTAAGCTCAACTCCATTATCCTTCCTCTTGAGAAAGACAGATTACCTTCTCTTGTGTTGTTCAGCACTACATATGCTGAAAAGTCATCTGAAATACAAGGTTAGTTATGGTGAAACAAAAAGCAAAAAACCTCAGATGCTGAAATGATATGGTGGAGGTCGGGGGAAGTGTTAATTTTCACCTTCACAACCCGGGTGGTAGACTGTCGGAGTGGATCACTCGCCCATTGTAGAACCCATCCCATTTTCATTTCGATTGATCTCAATGGAGAGGAAAACAGGGCTGGTTCCATAACGGGTGAGTGATCTGCTTTGCTAATTTACAGCACACATCCTGACCCACACTCAATCCTGATTGCTCATTACCTCTATCCTTGTTGACTTACATTAGCTCTCCTGTCCCCAAAATATTACATTTCAAATCCTTGTCCTGCTCAGAGTCTTTTGTATTTGTTTCATAATAAAAACTTCAGCAACTAGAAAAATGGACTGTTTACAACAGTTTTGTTAATTATTGATAGGAGAAATAAGTCCAGATGGATTTTTCTGCAGCTGCAATGGCTAAGCTTTTATTTTCCTTCATGTCCCTTTTTCTTTTGCTCTGTGAGGAATTTGCTGTCCTGCAGCTAATACATAATGCATTAAGATATCTTTAGTGCATTTCTAAAGCAATATATGCTACAGTTATTGGAGACACTATAGCCATCCTATACGAGATTGTGGCCTAGAAATTAAATTAAGCCGTGCCATTTATCTGGTGCTAAATGGGCACGTAAGTGTCCAATATGGCGGGCAGGAAGCATGTGCTCATTATGAGCCAGAAGTGTGCCACTCTCCATATTGGATTCGGCTTCTCTGTAAGGTGTCCAGGGCGCAAGCCAGAACTATGGTAAACACTGAATAATGTATTTAAATTAGGGTCCTGAGTTTGTTGGAGGACCCTTTTCTGTTATTGGCAAGCCCCAGCGCCGGACTCCCCACGTGATAAACTTGCCCAGCAACTTGTGGCAGGCAGGAAGGACCCTTCACTGGCGCCTTATAGAGAGATCATGCAATACTTACAGGTTAGTTGCTGGCTTGTCATTTCAGGCTGCTGGTTATCCGACTCTGGAAACTTAATTTTGACTGCTGAGAAGCAGATTTGTATGGTGTTGTACTGTTTGTGGCTCCCTTCTAAACAGTTTAACTGCAGTCATGGGTGGTTTGGTAGAGCTGCCTTTGGGGCTGGAGGAGGACGGGGAGCAGCAAGGAAGACAGCAGAGAGCAGGAGCAGCTGTGACAAGAAGAAGGAGGAGGACGGCACTGTGCAGGATGCCATGCTCACAGTGGGCATTCAGGGGTCACTTCTCCTACATAAACTCTTCGGAGAAAAGTAACTGATCACTGTTGCTCCAAAAGTAGCCCCGATAGGTCCAATGTCCACAAAGTGGCAAGGATTCAAACATCCCACTCTGCGCTGAGATCGCCCCATAATGCACCTGCTCTGGCTATGTGAGGCTGTACTATTTAAAATGAACAACATTTCTGTGGCATCTCTTGATTGCTGCATGAAAGTAGGGATCCTTAAATCAGGTGGCAATTTGAGGCACACAATCCTTACATGACTGAAGGCAGGGTGAGCATTTTGAACTTCTCCAAATTTTTAATCCCAGTTTTTAAAACCAATAGGATCAAACTCTGCCATCTTCTTGGAGACTGCAAAATACTGTTTATTAGAAAAAGGGGGAACATGAATGGGACATGAATGTCAAAGGGGGGGCTCAGCATAATAAAGGTTGGAACCTCTGTCCTGAAGGATACACTTGATTGTTGTCCTGCATGCAGATACTTCTCTTCATTGTGATATAATGGAGCATACAGCACACCATTATTGTCTTGGACACATTCTCTGAGGTGTATTGCAAGGCATTCCCCTTTGATGATCTAGGCAATGGAATTGTGCTTCAAGACTTAAAGTGCTGCTCAATGTTGCATTCTTTCTGTAAAAGTCCAGCATCTAGGAGGGTGCATTCTCACTTGTGATTCAGAAGAAGTTACTGAGCAATGACAGGAGACCTTTCAAATACTCAATATCTGAAGAATGTAACCACTCACAGTACTGCAGACAAGCTATCCCATTGCCGACCTGTACCCGAGAGCTCTTCCTTCACCTTTTCCATCTCCCATTGCCTCCTGGTGTGTCTACCCAAGAGTTGTAGACCTTCCCCCTCAATCCTACTTAAGGGCCTGATAGTTGCAGGTCCTCCACTTGTGTCATTTAATTGCCACTGACTGTGGGCGAGATTTTCCTTTGCAAAGAACATGAAGATATAGAAAGCTAGGAATTAAATGTCACCACAATGTCTGCAGATATTCCATTAAGATCATGCTCGCAGGTGCAGGCTATACAGCACTCGTTTCACTTTTAACTCAAACACCACCCCCTTGCTCTCAGAAAGTGGGTTAAGGAGCAGCGGAATAGTGGGAGAGGTATGTGTTGCTATGTTTGGGAGGAATATGTGGTGCATATTAACTGTCTCAATCATCTCTTCATTTTCACCGTGTGGACATGGATGGTGCAGAGGTGAGTCTTGCTTCCAGATTATTTCAGGATGTACATGGGTACCTGTGCCTTCACTTATTTTGGCCAACTTGGAAACATTTGTGGCACTCTTTGTGGGGTGATTGGTGTTGCACTAAATGGCTGTGCCACCTCCCTCCAGATCTGCCTGCACTACCTTTTTCTAAAGCTTCCTGCCTTGGGTTCTAAATATATCTGGCAACATCAGCTCCATGGAAGCTTCTGAGAATCTTAGGGCCTTGACCACAGGAAGTCCCACCTTCTGCCATTCTTCTTTCACTGTGTTCTTTCTATGACTTAGCCTCTTTAACACTTCCAATGCCTTCTGACCATTCAAGCTTCAGCAGCCTTTAAAGGTGCCTGCCACTTGACAGCAAGCAGTGGTGTAGCCACAAGAGGCCCAGAGAAGTTGGAATTTTTTTAAGGTTTGTTTGTGGGTCAGGAGGAGCAGGAGTGCTCCTCTGGCCCCACATGTAAACCTTGGGCCTCCCATGCTCTGACTTCCCTCCCCCTCCCCCGACCATGATCCACTTCAAGAGTCCCCCCGACCCCCCCACCCCCCCGCCCCTCCCCGCCCCCCTGACAACTTACCTAATGCCAGGAACTGTTTCCTTGTGTCCCCGGTGGTAGAACCCACCCTCAGGACAATGATTCCCACTGGGCTCAGGCAGGAATCTGTCCTGCAGTATGGTAACGAGGCCTGGGGTTAAAATGACCTGAACCTCACACCAGCGCTATCATGGGCGACTCTCACTCGCCCCAGCCCCCATCACCGCACTCCTGCTCAGAGTTAAAATTGGGGCTATAGATGAAATCTTACCCCAAATCGTTCTCGCTAGGAGCACTTTCCCCTCTTTTGGGTCTTCATTATTTGAAGCAATATTCAATGTGACCTTATTATACAATCCCTTTCTTGCATGTTGCTAGTTTCACACGTATGTTTTATTATCAAATACAACCTTGTTTCCGAAAGCAGATTTTAAAATCTCAGCAGGCAGCCTGTTTCCAAAATAAAGACCTTAAGTCTTTAACGGAAAATGTCATTTTGTTCATGCTTTCCATATACAGTATTACAATCACAACTGTGTTTTAGTCGAAGAATTAATGACCATTGATAAAGAGAGCAAAAATACAGCTGAAACTGCTTAATGATCCAAATTACATTCAGAACCGTGATTTAAATGTTCAGTATTGCTTGAGAGAGGAACCCAAAACCAAGTTTTAAAAATAGTAAATTTCCATAGTTTATTCACAAATAAAATCCTTTGTGAAATATTGTGAATAAAATACAGCTATGTTGTAGAGAAATCCAGCTTGCAACATTTATTTTTTCCATTTATTTTTGGTTAGCAATGTTTCTGTACATGTGCAGCTTCAACTGTATTTTTACTATGTTTAACAGCCATGTTTATGAACCAATCTACTGAGAAAGCTAAGCCTGTTGAGTTTCTGTTTGCCCAATAGAGAGTGCACATTCCCTCCCCTTAGGGAGGTACCCTACCTAAGTAAATTCAGAGAATTGCTTAGGCATAGGTTGGCAGAGCCTAGGCTTAGGGACCACAACTGTACACTAAATGTGTTGGAGATTAACCAGCGAAAAGCAGATTTTCATGTTGGGTGCTCCATTCTCTACACCCCTGCCATGCAGGTGGGCAGGCACGGAGTGGCAGGGAGGCACCTTACGAGAGGAGGGAGGTAAATTTGGAGGGGCAGTCATCTCTTCTATCTCGAGTGGTCAGTTTGTGAGCGGATTAGGCATAGGTCTGGAAACAGGCCGTCCATCCACCTGTCCTCCCAACTGCAAAAGATACGCAGCTTGGATAAATCCAGTGGCAAGAGGAAAAAATACCTTAAAGAGACAGGCTCACTCACAAAAAAATGAAAAGAACCTGTGTGGTAAATTTTATTTTTACAAATTGCTTCAGCACTAACGCTAAGAGTAATTTTTTTGACTAGGCAGTAAAGTTCAATTCTATTTGTGTAAATCATATTTTTTGAATCATCAATAATATATTCAAATGTCATTCATACACACTTCCACTGCCCTGCTTTCACTGATACCTTAATAGGCATAGGAATTAAAATAGCCATTCCCACCAAATTCCCACTTTTTTTTTATTAGTCAAAATTCATATGTACTTAGGCTGTGTTACATCGCCCATTTACTCATAGACCTAAAATGGGTGGTAAACCCCAGACAGTTCCTTAGTGAGGAGTGAAAGAGAGGGAGTTATGCTTTCATCTGGTTCCTTGGGATATATTTACCAGGATACCAAAAGCCAGAGTTCTTACAAGCGTTATATCAATACACCATGACATTACTACTGTGTTTACAAAGCAATGCAGTATTTAGCCTTGATCATGTGCTGTTGCCTGAACTGAATTGACTGTACAAAGTACTTGCATTGGACTATGAGGTTAATGTGTAAATACCAGTGCTTAAATGTTGCCCAACTCAAATTTCTATTATTTCTCGTGCTCTTATTTGATCATCAGAAGTCAAAAGAAACCAGGATTCAAGAGTCAGCTGTGTTTTTAGGCTCAGTCACATGTTGTCTGGTAAAGTGGTCACATGGTATTATTCTGCATTGGTTTGATAAAGAAGAGCCCTATGTGACCAAGACATTTCTAGGAGGCTAAGTAGTGTAGGCTAAGCATAGGGCTGAACCTCGTGTTAGATTCTGTTTGTTTTGTTTTTGTAGCACAAGGCTAGCCACAACTTTCGTGACAACCCACATTGGTAGTGAGCCACATAACTTACGCTGCCTCAACTGACAAGAGGAAAAGCTTTTCCAGTAATGTGCCCTTCTAGATTTTCATGACCCGAAAATTAATAATTACCCTACTTCCAGTAATTTGTTTACTTAATTAAACAGTCTTGCACTGTGCTATCACACTCACTTCAGAATGATGGATAATAAACTCAAATTAACTTTGGCAGACTAAGATGCTTGTTTACATTAGAGATCTGAAGCATAATAGTTCAATACTAACAGTACAAAATATTACCCAAAATTCAATGAGAAAAGTCTGTGATGGGTCAATTATCCTTCAGATACGTGCAGGATTCTTTTTTAAAGTCTCTAGGGGGAAAAATTCGGTATTGTCCATTTTGGGGCGCTAACATCGGCCGGCCGCAAAATTTAGTGCCCGGTGCAAATTAGCGCCAGCGACCACGAAATTCATCTCCAGTGCCCCTGGAGGTGATTGGAGCGCTAAATCAAGCGCTACACACTTCTCTTAGGGCGCTAAAGTCGGGGAACGGGGCACTACCTCAGAGCGCTACTCAGGCTCATGCACTGTCAATTACCTAGTCCTCAGACAAACTGGCGCCTTCCAGTTCTTAAAGGGGAGGGTCCATCATGCTGCACAGCCACATCCTGATCATTGCTGCTTTTGACCTGGGCCTGCAAGGAGGTGCAAATCTTGAACCACAAATATCCTGTCTGCTCAGAGACCCAGGGAGAGAGCTCGCCGGTTTAGTGACCAGGCATTGGAGGCTCTGGTTGTGGCTGTGGAACGCCGACGGGCAGTGCTGTTCCCAGACACTGGCAGGAGGCCATTGCCCCGGGAGTTCACAAGGGTGTGGAGCGAGGTGGCCCATTACGTCTCGTCCAGAAGCCTGGTCCAAAGGACTCACACGCAGTGCCGCAAGAAATTCAATGACCTCACTCGGGTGGTCAGGGTGAGTAGATGCTTGAAATACCTCTACATCCCACCATCTCAACCTCACTTTATGCACAGACGGTATAAACTGCCAAATCCCCAACACTCACCCACCAACTGTGCTCATCTACTAATAGTCATATCCACATCTCACACCTTGCAGACATTAACGGTATTCAACTATTGTAGGCACATCTGTCAAACAAATGGCTGCACACTCACTCACACGCTGTCCTTTTTCTTGCAGGCCAAGCTTGCTCATAACAGGAGGGAGCAACAACGCATGGTAGGAGGTCAGGTGGAGCTGCACCCCCTCACACAGCTGGAGGAGAGAGTGCACAGAGTCATCGTGAGCCATGTCGTGGGCGCTGTGGCAGTTGGAGAGGTCGACCCCCTTGGGGACAGCAACAGTATGTTCATCATCTCTCCCTCCTCTCTCATACCTCTTCCCCCTCACAACATGAGCCCTTCCCATATTCCATCTAAGTATACTATCTCCATTCCTTGCTCCTTACCTGCCCTCATGTTAAAGCCACTCTTGTGCCTTTTTGCTTTCAGATAGTGAGCCACCATCTGACCAGCCTGTCCCTCAGCCTCCCAGTGGCAGTGACACAGGAGAGGAGGAGGAACACGAAGCCGGAGCCTCACCGCCTGCATCTCCCGAGGGCGACACATCAGATATGGGGGCCACGCGGTCACTGGAGGGAAGCAGAGGATTTGGCTCTGATGTGGGTGAAGCTCCGGGACCCAGCGGGCTGCAGCAACGCCATGGGGAAAGGGAAGCTCGGGGGCCATCTCCCCGGAGGGTGAGGGCCCGCACAAGTTCTGCTGCACAGGACTCAGATGAGGACCTCGATATCGCGGCGATGATCACATAGGCAATGAGCATGCATACTGAGCTCATGGGTGCAATGGCAAGGTTGCCCGAGAGCATGGATGCACTGGCTAGGAGCGTGGAGGAGTCCGCTGCCAGCACAGCTGTCATCTGTGCGCAAACCCTCGAGCTCATCCTTGCCTTGTTGCAGAGGATGGTTGACTTGCAGGGAGACCGTGGGGACCCAGATCCAATGCTGCGTGTAATGGGTGAAGTGGCAGCATCTAGTGCAGCACAGGCCGAAGCAACGCAACGGCTTAGTGCTGGAATCGAGTCATTGGTTGGTGCCATCCAATCTCAGACTGCTCTCATGCAGTCTCAGATTGATGCCACGCAAGCGCTGACTGCTGCCATCGTCGCTGAGTCGCTCATTGTTCACCGGGGATCTCACGGTACCGCGGCAGGCCAGCAATCTGTGCTCGAGCAGATTGCTCCGGACGCTGAGGGTCTGTCCCGGGGGAGTGGCAGTGTGTCGGTCGAGCAGGAAGGTGCTGTCCTCTCTCAGGATGACAGCATTCCTGCTCCCACCACTGCCACTCCACCATTGCACTTGCCACAGCCTGTAACACAGCCAGCCCAGACTGCTGCCGCCCATGCAGAGTTGGTGCAGTCTGCAGCCGGGCCCTCCAGGCCCAGAGCTGGTCGAGGGCGTCCTGCAAGGCCATCTCCAGTCTCTGGTTCCGAGATTCAGCAGCCTTCCACCAGCCTTGCTGCAGCCACTGAGGCCACATTATGGAGGAGCAGTAGGGTTGGGAGGGGGGTAGTGTGAAGGGGAGGGAGATCATTGAAGAAGGCCCACTAACTAAAATTTTTAGACCAAATGGGGGGAGTGTTTGTGCCAAAGTTGGATGTGTTTGTAAATATATTGTTCACTTTAAGAATTATTTCGATGTGCTAAGAACCAGTTGTGTGTTAATAAATTGTTGTGTTTGTTTGTTATTGGTTGAGCTTAATAAGACACAGTTGTTCAGAATAATAAAAATTTTATTTAAACGTTAAAAATGTCCTCATGTTTCTCATTGGAACTTTGGCCGGTCATAGGGACTGCGGGATGGCTGTAATGATGTGGTTGTTGAGCCTAAATGCCATCTTCTCTGTCATTTATCAGAAGCAGTGTGTTATGATGCGTTCACGAACTGCCCTTGCAGAAGCAAGATGCGGGCAGTCAATGGCGCCCTGAACCATGGGGAAGCCCGCTATCCTAGCGAAGCCACATGCGCGTTCATGCTGTTTGTCTCGGGTCATGGGGAATGAGATGTACTCCCTTCTCTTTTTGTAGAGAGAATTTGTGACCTCCCCAATGCAGCAAAAGACAGCGAACTGGGAGATATTCGCAATATCCCCTGTTGAAGCCTGGAAGGAGCCACTGTCTTGGTCCTGAGCGAAGGCTGGAGCTCTGGTTGCAGGAGGTAGCAGAGCTCTGTGACCACCTCCTTGCTGAAGTGGAGCCTTATAAAACACTGCTCCTCAGACAGATGGATATATGAGAATTGCTCTCTGAATACCCTGGGAGGGTAAGGTCTCCTGTTGAGAGCCCTGTTGGCCCTCCTCCCTCTGGCCACATTTTCCACTCTCTCTCTCCACCTCCGCTGCCTCCAATGATGAAGCTGGAGGGCGAGGCCCCGTGCCAGTACAGCCCCCATTAACTCTTCTAAATGTGGTAGTACTAAAGGTTACAGAAATGGGGGCCTGATAAGTCTTGCTGACGACCAAAACTCCTTCAAGTAGGAAACCGTTAAATGTCTCCAAACGCCTCTCTCCCTCTCTCAACCTGCGTAGGCAGAATTGATTGCCGGCAGGAAAAAACAGGAAGCGTACGCCTTTAAATAGCGCTCCCCCAGCCGACTGCAAACCGTCCCCCTCTACTGGTCGTTCCCAACAGCAGGCGTGAGGCAGGGGGCGAGAACCAATTTCCAGTCCGGGGTGCTACTGGGGCGATGCGCACTTGAATGACGTCACGATCTCCGGGCGCAGGAGCTCGTGGCTGTAGTGTTTAGTGCCACTGCAAACCGCCAGTTCAATTTTGCGGGCGGTGCTAAAATCGCCGCGCACGGGCGGTAAGTCATTAGCGCCCCCCTGGAGGCGCTAACCAACTGAATTTTTCCCCCTCTAACTTTAAATACAAGTCCTGGTTACTGGTAAGGAAGATTCAATAAGTTTTGTCTTCGCCAAGCACTTTCAGTATCAGCATACTATTGTACTGAAACACTTGCTTCTGTCTGAGCTTTCACCAGAAAAATGCAACAACAGCAGTACTATTTCTAAGCTACTCATTTTTTGAAGTCAGGACTTTCGGATGAATTTTGCAATTTAGATTCAGATCTACAATTTAGCAATGCTACTATGATAAAAATGGGAATCTCCTCTGTTTCAAGTTACAACATTTCTATGTTACTAGTAAATCTGGCATGGCATTGCCTATGGTACTTGAAGAGCAGGGCCTAGATAAGCAGTCATGTTCCAGATAAAAATGAAAGGGTGAATGTGGAAGACGACAAATTTAGATAACAAAAATCACTCCTAAAATGTGCAAAAATGGTAACAAAAAATTGAGAACTTGTAGGAATTTTAACAGGAGAAGCTGCAGCAGGATGGAGGAGATTCACTGGGTGTTGCTATTAATACCTCATCTACTGGATGGAGTCCTGAATCAAGGCAGCCCATTGCTGACAGCGGTAAATAGGGAATTCCCATTATAAAGGCTGAACTGAAATATTGATATAAAAGCGTTACTTAAAATTTGTGACAATAGGAAGTTATGTTTTTGGGACAGGACGTGGGTGTACACAAGATTTTTAATATTAAAATACTTTTCACTGAGGCTAGACTCTGGGTTTTTTTTTAAATGCATGCCCAGAAAAACTACTTCAAGTTTACTTTTGTTCTTTTAGCCTGAGAGCCTATAGGCAAGGCTTATGTACATCTACACCTGGAAGTATTACATGTTAATGACAAATTTGAACTGGTTTCTGTTGATTGTTTACTAGAAGGGATTTGTATATGCACGTGTATGTGTGTGTGTGTATGTGTGTGTGTGTGTGTGTGTGAGGTATATAAATAAACAAACACACTTGGGCATTAATATGATAATAGGTGCCCAATGTGTTTCAGTGCATCGAGACCGGTTCCCCGGAAAATTGGGAATGGAGGCTCGAATCCTACAATGTGCCCGAGATGCTCAGTGTGCTTCATCCTGTTGCAACTTCTCCTTTTAAAATTCCCAATGCTGTAAACCAGTGCAAAAGGGGATTGGAAACCTGTGTATAAGCCATGCCCTGGGCTCATTCAGCTTCCGAACCTAATGTTAATGAGGTGTTCACCTCAATGCATGGCTCTGGTGCTCTCGGCCCATCATAAAACATGCACCCGCAGCACCAGAACATTTTGCCATAGAGCTGACCTCGCTTTATCAGGCAAGGTCAGGCCAGGCAGTGATGTGAGCTGCTTACCAACCTCTGGTTGTCTAATTTGGAACCCCAGCAACCTTTGAACTCTGCTCAAGTTAAGGACTCTTTACAGAAAATAGCAGTTTTATTTTGTGTCAACGAATGTGAGTTTTCAGATACAGTCATTATCGCTAATGGGTGGGCTATCAAAAGAATAACCTGTTTTATTCTCATCCTCTTCACTTCCAGCAGATACCTATACTCGGAAAGCCATGATAGCATTCCCTACTTTCTTCAGTTTATGCATGCCCTTCCCATAGCCTTTTTCATTCTATTAACTCACTTAGGCACTATCCTAAGTTTACTCAATCCATTCTCCATTAATCCTTCTCAAATCTCCTTTATAGTAACTGTTACCATTTCTCATACTAGTCACA
The DNA here is from genome assembly GCA_030390025.1 of Squalus acanthias. Lineage (NCBI taxonomy): Eukaryota > Metazoa > Chordata > Chondrichthyes > Squaliformes > Squalidae > Squalus > Squalus acanthias. The sequence continues at coordinate 47,279,716 of CM059429.1, forward strand.
ATCTCCATCACATTATTTCTGACCTCTCTAATTGCCACAACTGTCCTTCACTTGCTCCTGTTTGCATTAGTTTTTCCTCCAAAGTTTGCCTCACCTCTTAAAAACCTCATCTTTCTAGTACCCATACTCTCCCATTGTAACATTCAGCTGTATCTTGAACCACGCTGATGTTCTTTCCTCTTCTACTCTGCCTAGAAGATTATTCCAAACATTTATTTCTCTTTTACTAAAGAATTTCATCCTGGTACAGGTTTTAAATTTATTATTCACTAAATTCCATTTATGTCCTCTGGCCTTAATTAGTTGTGTTGAAAAACAACATAAGAAGTCACAGATGAGAAAACGTGATTCAGCATATCAAAGCTCATCCCTCAACTTGCATGATCTCCCTCAAGCAGGATAAATCCAATCCGACCAATTACCTCCCGATCACTCTACTCTCAATCATCAGCAAAGTGATGGAAGGTGTCATCGACAGTGCTATCAAGTGACACTTACTCACCAATAACCTGCTCCCCGATGCTCAATTTGGGTTCTACCAGGACCACTCTGCTCCAGACCTCATTACAGCCTTGGTCCAAACATGGACAAAAGAGCTGAATTCCAGAGGTGAGAGTGACTGCCCTTGACATCATGGCAATGTTTGCCAGAGTGTGGCATCAAGGAGCCTGAGTAAAATTGAAATCAATGGGAATCAGGGGGAAAACTCTCCACTGGCTGGAGTCATACCTAGCACAAAGGAAGATGATTGTGGTTGTTGGAGGCCAATCATCTCAGCCCCAGGACATTGCTGTAAGAGTTCCTCAGGGCAGTGTCCTGGGCCCAACCATCTTCAGCTGCTTCATCAATGATCTTCTCTCTATCATAAGGTCAGAAGTGGGGATGTTCACTGATGACTGCACAATGTTCAGTTCCATTTGCAACTCCTCAGATTGCAGCAAGACCTGGACAACATTCAGGCTTCGGCTGATAAGTGGCAAGTAACATTCGCGCCACACAAGTGCCAGGCAATGACCATCTCCGACAAGAGAGTCTAGCCATCTCCCCTTGACGTTCAACGGGATTACCATCACTGAATCCCCCACCATCAATATCCTGGGAGTCACCATTGACCAGAAACCTAACTGGACCAGACACATAAATACTGTGACTACAAGAGCAGGTCAGAAACTGGGTATTCTGTGGCGAGTGTCTCACCTCCTGACTCCCCAAAGCCTTTCCACCATCTACAAGGCACAAGTAAGGAGTGTGATGGAAGACTCTCCACTTGCCTGGATGAGTGCAGCTCCAACAACACTCAAGAAGCTCAACATGATCCAGGACAAATCAGCCTGCTTGATCAGCATTCCATCCACCACCTTAAACATTCACTCCCTCCACCACCGGCGTACCGAGGCTGCAGTGTGTACCATCTACAAGATGCACTGCAGCAACTCGCCAAGGCTTCTTCGACAGCACCTCCCAAACCCACGACCTCTACCACATAGAAGGACAAGGGGAGCAGGCGCATGGGAACACCTGCACCTCCAAGTTCCCCTCCAACTCACACACCATCCCAACTTCAAAATATATAGTCGCAGAGTCAAAATCCTGAAACTCCCTCCCTCACAGCACTATGGGAGTACCTTCACCACATGGACTGCAGCGCTTCAAGAAGGCGGCTCACCACTATCTTCTCAATGGCAATTAGGAATGGGCAATAATTGCTGGCCTTGCCAGTGACACCCACATCCCGTGCACGAATAAAAATAAGTGTCCTCGGCACATGTTTAATTCTTTAATGGTTATGTTTTGGATATCTAGCTATCCCCTCTCATAGGCTTTTACATAACACCCTTTATGGCAATGTCTGCCTTTGGTTAGCTGGGTTAGTGGTGAGTGGAGGCATGATCAGAGGAACACCTTAAAAGTCCTGTTCAAGGTCTGATATCATGGTTTTCCTTGTTTACTGGGATTATGATGGTTACTTCGGACAGTAAAATGTATTTCTGAACGTGTGGATTATAAAATAGAACTTTAAGCAATTAACTGTACAGAATGAGTGGTTGGAAAATGTGAAAAATACATGAAAAATATATACATACCGAGCCACTATTTGGATTGGAATTGGCTCTATAGGGATGACTGAATGTGTGTTGTGTCTCTTTCTGTGCATCTTTTAGTGTTGGCTTGATGGTTAGTGGTAGCATGACTGGAGCAGTTCTGACAAAAGGTAATCGACTGGAAATGTTAACTCTGTTTCTCTCTCCACAGATGCTGCCTGACCTGCTGAGCATTTCCAGTATTTTCGGTTTTTATTGGAGTATTTAACGTGTCTGAAGCAGAAGAATGGTATGCCAATGTCAGTAAGTTTAATTTGGCTCGCCATGCTAAGGTATCAGGGATACTGCCTTGTTCAGTTTATTCCAGCAACAGAACAATAATTGTTTGCTATTTACCAGAGTGGCCTGGTGTTCAGACACTTCAGCTTTCTTATTATGTGGACCGGCTTTTTAATCACCCGTCTCCTTAACAGCATTCCACCATTTATTAATATCATCATTCTTTATCACTTTATAGTAGATGCAATTATGTTTGGGCTCTGAGCCAAATGTTGTTGCTGGCCCGAACAGAGGACTCGACTAGTGGAAGTTTGGAGTGGCAATAATTGGCAATGATGCTTTCTTCAGCAAACAGAACATGGATATGGAAGAATCATCTATGGAAACATAAAAGAAGAATTCTTATTAATTGAAGATTTCTTTTTAAACAATTGGACTGCTCTAGAGTACATAGAATTAAATAGTTAATTTACTTACTTCATACAATAAAATTGCTTGGAGAATTAGAATCACAGATCTAATTTGTAAAATGTCACTGAATATTATTTTCATGCATATTATGGAAGCAGTAATGGAAATCTTTACAATTTTTATTTATTTGTGCAATTTTTAAAAATATATATGTCACGTACCCAAAATTTGGATGTTGGAGAAGGTGTTCGTGCTTTTGTCCAGAAGATGGAAAAAACATTGCTGGGATTTTTTGGGTGGCACATCCCATCCTTTTCCAATGATGCCACTTTATTATGGTAAACTTCATACAAGCAGCATATTTTAGAATTTTTCACACTCTGCAATACTCTGAACCATGAACAACTTTTGAAATGTTATTAATAATTTTATAATTATAATAGCTCAGGCCTTTTCACATTCCTTTACACTGGATATTTTTGATGCTGTGCTTTCATTAAATACATACCAAATTGGCTCACTGCACTGTAATTATGGCTTGCTGAAATACGGCCAGCATGTGATTCCCTTGCAATCATAGTGCTTATAAGCCAAATGCATTTCTATATGTCAATTAGTTAAATTCCAAGATAGTAGTTTTAGTATCTCTGCAATAACAGATTCTAGTTCTGAGACTGTAAAGTGGTGTTTGTCTGGCCGATTTTCCTCTCCTATGTGCCTGAGGAATGCTCAGTTCCCATAAAAAGAGATGGTGACACATGATGCCAGGTCTCCGTCCTCTTTACGTTGCCCGAGGATTTCCAGGACTTTTCCGAGGGGCAGGGGAAGAATGCCTGTGCCTAATACAGGTACAGTTAAACAGTAATCATGGAAATGGGGTTCCCAGCCCTCCCACCTCATTATCCCGTATGTTCGACAGAAGGGTGTCCATTTATAAGGGAGCCAGGAAATGCCGGTGTAGGCCTTGTACCTGCACCCCTCAGGTTGGAGGATCTGGGGAGCGGGGCGGGGGGGTGGGGGGGCGGGGGAGCATGCAACAGTGCAAGGAAGGCCCAAGAGGATAAATAGTTTTCTTTTTTTAAAAAGCAGCATCCATGTGGATCATCAGGCTGGAGACCTTCTAGCTGCTGTTTTTGGACTGTTTTTAGGCTCAATGCCCTGCCAGAGGGTGGGCCTGTACCGAGGGCATGTCAGGAGTAGGGTAATGACCTGAAGCTGGAAACAGAGGTGGGTTAAGATCACTGCACGCTTTGGGGGCACATCGCCTGCCTGGTGCCCAGGTTTGGGGTGTGGGAAACAGGAAATCCTGGGTCTGTTGCTTTCAGTAACTGTTCAAAATATTTGACAATTTGTTTTCCTGATAACTGAGTTAAATTTAACAACATCAAAAGGATCATATAACATAGAGCACTAAAGGAGATCGTTTTGCCCAATGTGCTTGTGCCGGTGCTACTTCTACAACTAGAGCTGTCTATTCTAATCCCATTTCCCTGCCATACCCTTTTATGTTGCTATTTTTAAAATAATTATCCAATTCCCTGAAAGTTTGCAGGGGTTTCACCGGTCTCCTGCTATAACTCCGGCAGGAGATTGATGGAATCCCCAAGAAAATGGTGGAGACCCATTTGTGCCAGATCTTCACTGCTTATGATGGTTTCTTCATTGCCTTGTTAGGGGTGACCTATACAAGGCAAATAACAGCCAGGTAGCCAGAGGTAGGGACCCCCAAACTCCCCCACTCCTGAGGCTTATTTGGGACCCATCGTTTCTGTGGCAGCTAGCACACTGAGTGAATGGAAGTGCATCGGCCTCCCGAAGGGCATATGTGGGCCAAACCAGTGCAGTTCAGGCGAAGCAAGAGACCTGGACAACTGAAGAATCTCAAATTAATTTTTTTGATATAAAAACTCTTGGTAGATCAGCCCCCTTATTAAAGGGGCCAATATTGGTGGGTAGCAGACAGTGGGGGGCGGGGGGGGGATAATATGGGCAAAATCCTCCCTCCCCATGGACGGACAGTTACAGAAGATTCCAGTGGTCAGGGGGAGGCAGAAATGTACCCAAGATGGTACTTTCATGGGCCAGGCAGCAAAAATGAGATGCGCTCCTGTTGACCCCACAATCTCGAATGGAATTTCAGGGCCATAGTCTCTACCTGAAGAGCCACTTGTTGTAAAGCACTGCATATTTTAATAATCCTCTGCATGAAAAAAATCTTCTAATTTGCTTCTTTGTTCTTCTAGTGATAATCCGGAGTCTTTGCCCCTTCGTTACTGATTCACCAATCTTTCACTTTTTACCTTTACAAAACCTTTCAAAATTTGGAAACCCTCTGTTAGATCCTCATATTAATCTTCTCTGCTCCAGCGAAAGAAACCCCAATTTACTGAGCCTTTATTTGTAACTATAACCTCTCATTTCTGGTATATTATAGTGAACCTTTGCTTTACCCATTCCATAGATCTACTATCGGATGAGACATTAACAGTAGGAGAATCAACAGGAGCGCCAAGCTGCTAGTCACCCACCTGAAGATGCACAGGCCAGAAGTCGCCAGAGCGCGACCATATTGCTGCCCGGGATGCAAGGGACGCACTCATGTTGGTCACATTTGCTTAGCCTGTACAATCAAACACTTTTGCCTCACACCTTCCTACCAGAGCATCGACAATGGACAAGAACCTGCGGATTCCTATCACTCTGATCACCATACTGACAATTGCAAGTCGCCCTAAGCCCTCAATGTGGTAGTCCCATTTGCGAAATGACACAGGCCACAACTTCAACAGTTTGGCATCAGAATTTTTTATCACAACAAGCAACTGGTGGCATTTCAAAAATAAACACAACATAACACCCAAGTGACTACCCTTGTGACTACTTGTGCATTATCTTCCTCTTACACGTGCTCCTATGTGGTGCTTCCCCTTTGGCTTCAGCAGATCTAGAGGCCCCTTGCTTACTTTCTTGCTGCTCCTGTCTCGACACCTTTGGTGGCCGTCCTCTGGGGTTGCGAACCTGTGAGGGCTCGGCAACAGTCTGCTGCTCCTGCGGCTGTGCAGGGGATGAGACACCCATCTCAGTTGGGTGAGGACTCTGGTGGGGCTCTGACTGAGGGCTTTGCAGTGGCATGGTGACTTGAGCGCTTGGAGAGAAGCCCCCACTTCCTTGTTGTCTGCCACCAACATCTCTCTCATGGGTCAGCCCCACTTCAGAGCTAGCAAGTGGCTTGACAGCACCTTGTTGCACTTCAGGGGGGCCATGAGGACCCGTTTCTGCACTGGAAGTCCTACTCCAGAGGACTTCCATGAAGGTCTGGTTTCTATGCTCAGTAGCTGACCATCGCTCCTCAAGAGATGCCAGTCTATTCTGAACAATGACCATGTTTTCTACACTCTGGCGACTTAGCTCCTCCATGGCCGTAGCCATCCTCTCCTCTACTGTAGCCATCCTTTCCACGGAGGTTGCCATCCTTTCCGTGGTGATGCGTTCATGCGCCAATGCCTCCACAAAGGCTCTGCTCATGTTCGCGATGGACTCCTCCATTCGCTTGACACTCGCAGTGACCCTGGAGACAAAACCTGCCAGAGACTCCTGCACCTGTTCCTGGAGTTCCAGCACCGCTCTCCTTCTGGATGGACCCGGAGGCACAGGGTCGACATGCAGCTGAGCCGAGCTGGCAGAGTCCTGCGCCCTCCGATGAGGACTCTTCACTGCTGTCCCTGTCTCCACCATCTGCTGATGCTCACTTGTGAGCTGTGATACATCAGGTGCCAACACTACTCTATCTCGCGAAGGTTCCACCGAGGTGTGAGTGTCTGCACTGGTGCTGGGTGCGCTGAATTCTGCTGAGGCTGCGCCCTCAGAGGTTGCAGCTTCCTCTGAGGAGTCTGGAAGCTCAGGCTCTTCCTCCTGGACAGTGGGGACGGGGGCTTTCGATGGTCCTGTGGGGGAGTAAAGGAAAGAGTTAGAGATGTGAGGTCAAGGTTACATGAACATTGAATAGTGCAGATGATCATAAGTTAATCTGTTAGAGCATCAGATTCATTATCAGTGACTCATGCAATGTCAGTGAGAGAGATGCCAAACTATTCTGTCACCAGCTTGCTGTGATGCGCCCATCTGTCCATCCCCCACTTGGGAATCCTCCTCGATCCGGCGATTTCCAGGGCCGCCTCCTCTCAGGTGGTGAGCTGGGCTACTGAGGGTGGCCCTCCTCTGTCATGGCTCTTTCCCTCTTATTGTGGGCTCTCTTTTCCTGCAATGAGGGTCACAAGTGGAGTTTAAGTGAGAATGAAGGAGTGAGTGTAGATAATCCATAGCATAGATGCTTAGAAGGATACAAAGGACCATCCCTGTGTGTTGAAAGTTGTTGTTGTCATGGCATCACAGTGCTAAGGAGTGTGAGGGCTGCATGATCGAATAGTTAAGTGAATGTGACCTTCGAGAGAGAGTGAATGGGTAAGGGTGCAGGCATGTAAGTGTCAAGCGGCATGTGGAGGAAGAGGTTGGCAAAGCAGAGTGCTGGTGAGGAGAGGCGATGGTTTTCAGATTGAGGGTGATGGGAAAGTCATACTCACTTTTCCTGTGCGGAGAAGATCATGAAACCTCTCCCTGCATTGCAGCCAGGTTCTGCGGCTCAGCGAAATGGAGTTGACCTCTGGACCACTTGCAGCCACACAGCTTTTGTCTGCTGGGGTGGCTTTTTTCTCCCTGAGGAAGGGAACAGCACCTCCTTATTACAGCTGGCTCCGTGCACCAGAGCTTGGAGGGAGGGCTCATCAAACCGAGGTGCACACTTTTGCTTGATCGTGGACATTGTCGGGAAATCAACACCTTCATACAATTTGCAGAGCCTTTGCAGTCTCCAGAGGAAGCAAGGCTGCTTGCAAGTCTTAAATCCAGCAGCATTGATGACGTCATCGGAGGCGACTTTCTGTATGAAAAGACTCATTGGGGGAGAAATTCAGTATCGCCCCATTTGGGGCGCAATTATCGGCCGGGCGCAAAGATTAACGCCTGGCGCTAATTATCGCCACCGACTGCAAACTTTACTTTTATCGCCCCTGGAGGTGATTGGAGCGCTAAATCAGGCGCTTCACACCTGTCTTAAGGCGCAAAGGAGGAGGAGCGAGGCGCTACCTCAGAGCGCTGGCGAAGCTCATGTGATGTCAGTCAGCAATGGAACACACACACAATGGCCCGGGCCAGTTCTTAAAGGGGATGGTTAATCTTGCTTTCCATCCACATCCTGCTCATTGCAGCCTTGAATCTCGGCCTGGAGAGACCTGCACATCAAATCTGCTGGAAAGAACAATGGAGAGTACCAGGCAAAGAGCTCAGAGTGCAGCCCCAACAGACTCTTCTAAATCGATACAAGGAATGGCAGATCAAAATGAACCTGCAAAGTGCTGCTCAGTACCCAAAACTCCTTCACACAACGTTGAATCTCTCCAGAAGTCTCTCTCTCTCTCTCTCTCTCTCTCTCTCAGAATGCGTAGTTCAAAAATGGCACCAACAATAAAAGGCAGGAAGCGGTCACCTTTAAATAGCGCTCCCCCTTTCCCTTCATGACGGCAGAACACTCCCCTCAACCTGTCGTTGCTAGCGTCAGGCGGTAAGGCAGGGGGCGCCACTCAATTTCCGCTCCGGGGCGTTACCGGGGCGTTGCGCACTTGACTGACGTCACGATCTGCCGGCGCAGGAGATCGTGTCGGTAGTGTTTAGCGCCACCGCAAAATGTCTAGTTAATTTCGCGAGCGGCGCAAACTTCGTCGCGCCTGGGCGCTAGATGGTTTGCGCCCCATTAGCGCCCTCTTAAGGCGCTAACGGGAGGCGCAACCAACTGAATTTTTCCCCCATTGGGCCAGGTGTTCCCACATGCAGGAAATCAATTGCCCAATTAGGGGAAAATCCCACTTTTTCAGCACTTCACTTAGGAGTCGGGGTCCTGACCTGATTTCCACCTGACACGCCCCAGCCCGCCCACACTGACAAAATCCAGCCCATAGTCTCTTCTTTATATAATAGAATGCCCAGAAGTGCATGCAACATTCCAACTATGGCCTAACAATGTCTTGTACAAAAAGTGAGCCTCACTTTCTTGCTTTTATATTCAATGCCCCTATATATATATTCAATCCAGAAGCCGTTTGCCTTTTTTATGGCATTTTCTACCTGAACTCCCACCTTTAAATATCGATGTATCTGCACTCCTATATTTCTCTGCAAAACTACTCTAAGAATCTTACTTTTTAGGGTCTAGTTCCTTTCATTGTTGATCAAATAAGCAGGAGGAAAGAACAAAGTGCCGACATTAGAGGACAACAACCCAGTACTCACAGGTGACAAGATTCCGGAATCACAGCTCAGCTGTGGAGGCTCTTTTCTCCTGCAGGTGACTGGCAGCGAAATGCTGGTATCGCTGAAGTTGGACCACGGTGAAGATTGAGTCTTAGGGAAGCTGCCACTGCTCGTATTCACCCCTGAAGAACTAGAAATACAATAGAAATTTGTTAAAGCATTAAAGCGGATTAATGTTTTGCATATATTTCAATCTACTTTACTTACAGTTATAGAATCATAGAATGGTTACAGCACAGAAGGAGGCCATTCGGCCTGTCGAGCCGTGCCGGCTCTCTGCAAGAGCACTTCAGCTAGTCCCACTCCCCCGCCCTTTCCCTGTAGCCCTGCACATATTTTTCCTTCAGGTACTTAGCCAATTCCCTTTTGAAAGCCACAACTGAATCTGCCTCCACCACCCTTTCAGGCAGTGAATTTCAGATCATAACCACTTGCTGCATAAAAAAGTTTTTCCTCATGTCGCCTTTGTATCTTCTGCCAATCACCTTAAATCTGTGTCCTCTGGTTCTTGCCCCTTCTGCCAATGGGAACAGTTTCTCTCTATCTACTCTGTCTAGACCCCTCATGATATTGAACACCTCTATCAAATCTCCTCTCAACCTTCTCTGCTCTAAGGAGAACAGCCCCAGCTTCTCCAGTATATCCACGTAACTGAAGTCCCTCATCCCTGGAACCATTCTTGTAAATCTTTTCTGCACCCTCTCTAAGGCCTTCACATCCTTCCTAAAGTGCGGTGCCCAGAATTGGACACAATACTCCAGTTGAGGCTGAAGCAGTGTTTTATAAAGTTTCATCATAACTTCCTTGCTTTTGTGCTCTATGCCTCTATTTATGCCTCTATATATGCTTTGGCGATTCTGTATCTCTTTACTTCACCTGAGGAAGGGGCGATCGATAGCTCCGAAAGCTTGTGATTTCAAATAAAACTGTTGGACTATAACCTGGTGTTGTGCGACTTCTCATTTTTGCCCACCCCAGTCCAACACCGTATCTCCGCATCATGACCTCTATTTATGAAGCCCAGGATCCCGTATGCATTTTTAACCGCTTTCTCAACCTGCCCTGCCACCTTCAACGATTTGTGCACATATACCCTCAGGTCTCTCTTTTCATGCACCCCCTTTAGAATTGTACCCTTTAGTTTATATTTCCTCTTCTCATTCTTCCAACCAAGAATGTGTCACTTCGCACTTTTCTGCATTAAATTTCATCTGCCACGTGTCCGCCCATTCCACCAGCCTGTCTATGTCTTCTTGAAGTCTATCACTATCCTCCTCACTGTTCACTATACTTCCAAGTTTTGTGTCATCTGCAAATGTTGAAATTGTGCCCTGTATACCCAAGTCTATGTCATTAATATACATCAAGAAAGGCAGTGGTCCTAGAACCAATCCCTGGGGAACACCACTGTACACCTTTCTCCATTCCGAAAAACAACCGTTCACCACTACTCTCTGTTTCCTGTCACTTAGCCAATTTTGTATCCATGCTGCCACTGTCCCTTTTATTCCATGGGCTTCAACTTTGCTGGCAAGCCTATTATGTGGCACTTTCTCAAACACCATTTGGAAATACACCACATCAACCGCATTGCACTCATCAGCCCTCTCTGTTACCTCATCAAAAAACTCAATCAAGTTAGTTAAACACGATTTGCCTTTAACAAATCCATGCTGGCTTTCTTTAATTAATCCATACTTGTCCAAGTGACTGTTAATTTTGTCCCGAATTATCGTTTCTAAAAGCTTCCCCACTACCGAAGTTAAACTGACTGGCCTGTAGTTGCTGAGTTTATCCTTACCCCATTTTTTGAACAAGGGTGTAATATTTGCAATTCTCCAGTCCTCTGGCACCAGCCCTGTATCTAAGGAGGATTGGAAGATTATGGCCAGTAACTCCACAATTTCCATCTTTACTTCCCTCAGCATCCTAGGATGCATCCCATCCAGTCCTGGTGACTTATCTACTTTAAGTACAGCCAGCCTTTCTAGTACCTCCTCCTTATCAATTTTAATCCCATCTAGTATCTCAACAACCTCCTCTTTCACTATGACTTCAGCAGCATCTTCTTCCTTGATAAAGACAGATGCAAAGTACTCATTTAGTACCTCAGCCATGCTGTCTGCCTTCATGCGTAGGTCTCCATTTTGGTCCCTCATCGGCCCCACCCCTCCTCTTACTACCCGTTTACTATTTATAGGCCTATAGAAGACTTTTGGATTCCCTTTTATGGTAGCTGCCAATTTATTCTCATACTCTCTCTTTGTCCATCTTATTTTCTTTTTACTTTACTGTAACAGGGGATTGAATTATACAATGAGTTCTATCTTTGAGAACTGGATTCCAAAGTCATCCAGACTATAAGCATCCAAAGTGAAATGAGTTTTGACAGTGTCAATGCTGTTCTTTTGTAAACCTGTAGCACAAAACTGTCCATAATTTAGGACTAAGTTTATTAAATTTGACTTCCCGGACTTCTGGATTCCTCTGCCATCAGGACTATGATATTAAGGTGAACTGATAGGGTAGATGGAGATAAACTATTTCACTGGTTGGGGACTCTAGGACTAGGGGACCTAGTCTAAAAATTAGAGCCAGGCTTTTCAGGAGTGAAGTTAGGAAACACTTCTATACGCAAAAGGTGGTAGAAGTTTGGAACTCTCTTCCGCAAACGGCAATTGAAGCAAAGTCAATTGTTAATTTTAAATCGGAGATTGATAGCTTTTTGTTAACCAAAGGTATTACGGGATAAGGGGCAAAGGTGGGTATATGGAGTTAGGTCACAGGTCAGCCATGAACTCACTGAATGGCGGAACAGCTCGAGGGGCTAAATGGCCCACTCCTGTTCCTATGCTGCTCCACACTGTAAGACTCGGCCGTTATGACTCTGCTTTGTGACTCAAGCACTACTAATCTCCTCTGCTAAAAATGCTCATTATTCCTGAATCATCCTGCAATGCAAAATTCCCGGCTTCTTTTCTCAATTACCAACCATCTCCTTAAACTGTTCTTCCCTGTCCCCGCCACCCTCACCTCCAACATCGTCATCGACTCCCCCTTTGAACTCCATTCCCTCACCACTGATTCCATCTCACTCCCCAGCCACTGTCTTAGGCTGAGCCAGACGGTTCTCAACAAAACAAGTCATACCACTATTATACCACCAGCTGTATCATTCAAAAAAACAGTTGGATGCAGTGATGGGAGAATTGTAGGTTTGGTCTGAGTACGTGACCTAAGATGACCTTCCCCTGGTGTATCTATTGTGTGATCTTTTCACTTCTCATCCGTCAATTTTCAACCAGAACTTTATTAGTTTTTGCACTTATTTTTAAATGATTTTTTTCCTTTGCACTCACTCTACGATTCCCTACCTAAAAGATGACCAGCTGACCTATTGTCACTATTGCTCTGTGACTGAGCATTCAGAGGGTCTCACTCTCTGATTTTATTCATGATTTGGGGATAAGTGCCACACCACCATGGCAGCAGCTTGGGCAGCGTAGATGGTGGAACGTAAAGTAGAGAAGCATCAGTAAGGGGTAACGTATCGTCATCTGTGAGCATCAGAAGCAGAAGCTATAGTGCAAACATACTTTTAAACTTCTTTAAAATAAACCACTTTGAAACATTCATCCCTTTTAATGTGTGAATGAGATGTCACTCACCCTCTAAAACTGGAAAGGTGCATATGAAATGTAAATGTCTATACTCAACTGACTTTGCATTCTGCATTTAAGTTTGGCTTTGAGAGGAATGCTGTGGATGATTCTTAAGGTTTAGGTTACAATTAATCCCCAATGCTTCTCATGAGGTAACCATGGTAACCGGATACTTGAGCAGGTGTAATTGAGTCATGAAGGTAACATGTTTCTTTAATCAGAAACACGTTCACAGTTGTGAAATATAATACCAATATATACATATCTTACAAGGGTAACGGTTGTTCTTTCCGTAACAGTTAGTATTTCTACAAACTTACGATTGTTACAGTCTTTTAACTATCAGATTAAGCACTTGTGGTAATTGTATCTTTGACAGCATCATACCAAGGTGTTCTTACCTAATCCAATGTGTCTGGTTGCATGTTGTCATTCCAACAATCTGTTTTAAAGCTCTTACCTTTCTGACATGTCGTGCCTCCGTTACAGTCGGTTTGTTGGCTGCATGAGCGTCAATAGCTTGTGTAAAAAGCTTAAATTGACCTGAATCCATGAGAACGACAAAGGGCTGGAGAACCGACCAACCTGGTCCGTTACCTGGTAACATCCCAAAGCTAAAATGACAGACACGTGAGATGAGCGTCAGGATGCGAGTTGGGTTGCACGTCAGGTGAAGGTGATAGAGAAAACTGCTAATGAGAGAAATCATTATTTATAACAATATGCAGCCAAGGAGAGCGTCAGTTTAAACAAATGCAAGCTTTCACTGTTGCACAAAACCCATGTGAGTGATATTCATGTTTAACAAGTGTTCCTGTAATTCAATGAAAGGATATCTATGTCAAGTCTGAAGGATTTCTCTGTTTCCCATGATGATGATCAGCATTCAGAGTAGTACGGCCCAGGCGATTGTGTATCAAGCTATTCTTCTGCAAGGAGTTCACCAGAAAGATAAATGCTCAGGTTTGGCTTTGGCCTGAACAGAACTTAAGTCCTCCCAAAAGACTTTGGGCTGGATTTTGATACTGGGGCGGGTTGGGGTCGTGTCATCCACTTTTCGTGTTATCCACCCGACTGCAATTGGATGTGGGAGATTGATGCGATTTTCACCTAATTGGGCAATTGAGTTCCAGCATGTGGGTACCCATGACCCAATTAGTGTTTTCAGTCTGAAAGTCGCCTCTGATGATGTCATCATTGCTGCTGCATTGAAGGTCTGCAAAGACTGCCTGGCCTTTGCTGTGAGAGGACCTGGATGCAAAATGAGCAGCAGCCCTAAGTCTGCTCCCAGATATTTTTGCACCACCACTCCCAGATATGTCTCCCATCCACCACCACTAGCCAGCCAGCCAGCCAGCATCACCTATCTAAATGTACTCCCGCCAGGTTTCACATTCGTGGTTCAGAACAGGCGTGCTTCACGGAGAAAAAGGGTTAAAATCACAAAGGCCTTTCAAAATGGCATTATAGAGGCAATTTAGTGCTTGTTAAGGGCCTTAACAGCCTATCCCGCCTCTTAGAGGCGGGACGGAGTTGGGACCAGCAGACACGATTTAATGAAAATTGCGTGGAGGCGGGATGGAGGCCGCCAGTTTTTGCAATTTTAACCCCCCACACCCCTCCAAACCCACCTCCACAGGTCAATGAAAATCCAGCCCTAAAATGCCAAACACTTTATGCAGAGGATGCCCCTCTGCTAATTCACATGAAAGCTGACTACAATTGAAGCATTTACACACTAGATCAGGAAGGCGGCTCACCACCACTAATAAAGGTGCTTTTACAATACAAACTTTCACAGGAGCTCACGGAGTGACAAGGCATTTAAGTGAAGAGTCCCTGTGCTTAGCGATGGGGTTGGCTTTGAAGCACCGCAATTGCTGTACATCATGGTTGAAGTGGTATAAGATGAAACAAGACATGCCGCCATTATACCACCAGCTGTGTCTACAAGCCCTGGTGCACCTACTGAGCAATGAGCATGAGGAACTGGCTCCACAGCCTTCGGCTCAGCGTGGAGTCATTTCAATACCTGTGCCATGTGCTGTAAGGACAGCTGCAGTCAACCGGCGCGATAGGGGTGGCAAAGCCAATGACTGTCAAGGCCACTTTCTCCTTCAATCATTTTGATGCTATCTCCTGCTAGACTGTTGCCCTCCAAGTAGATGCTTTCTATACTGTTATTGTAACTACTTGCTAAATGCTCCACACTTGTATTTTTTTTTATTTATTCATTCACGGGATGTGGGCATCGATGCGAAGGTCAGCGTTTATTGCCCATCCCTAACTGCCCTTGAGAAGGTGGTGGTGAGCCACCTTCTTGAACCGCTGCAGTCCGTGTGGTGAAGGTACTCCCACAGTGCTGTTCGGGAGGGAGTTCCAGGATTTTGACTGAGTGACGATAAAGGAACGGCGATATATTTCCAAGTCAGGATGGTGTGTAACTTAGAGAATTTGGAGGTGGTGCTGTTCCTATGCGTCTGCTGCCCTTGTCCTTCTAGGTGGTAGAGGTCTCGGGTTTGGGAGATGCTGTCGAAGAAGCCTTGCTGAATTGCTGCAGTGCATCTTGTAGATGGTACACACTGCAGCCACGGTGCGCCGTTGGTGGAGAGAGTGAATATTCAAGGTGGTGGATGGGGTGCTGATCAAACGGGCTGCTTTGCTCTGGATGGTGTTGAGCTCCTTGACTGTTGTTGGAGCTGCACTCATCCAGGCAAGTGGAGCGTATTCCATCACACTCCTTACTTGTGCCTTGTAGGTGATGGAAAGGCTTTAGGGTGTCAAGAGGTGAGTCACTCGCCACAGAATATCGAGCCTCTGACCTGCTCTTTTGGCCACAGTATTTATGTGGCTGGTCCAGTTAAGTTTCTGATCAATGGTGACCCCCAGGATGTTGATGGTGCGGGGTTCGATGATGGTAATGTCATTGAATGTTAAAGGGAGATGGTTAGACTCTCTTTTGTTTCAATGTGCTGCTCCATGGAATCGCAGAATGAGGCTTTGTTCCCACAATTCAATAACAGCGAATTGTTCATCTATGACTGGCCGTCAATAAAAGGTGCTAATCAGAGGCAACAACAGCAGCTTTCACATAAAAGTAAAACATTTAGTAGTTCTTCAAATATGAAACTTTATTTGAAGTATACAATATAAAATAGATAATACACAGCAAGAACATATGGGATAGGCCTATATTTATGTTGAAAATGAGAAATGTGACTATTATATTTACAGTGCATCATTTCATAGAATAATAAAATAATACAGCACAGAAGGAGGCCATTTGGCCCACTGAGTCTGCACCGGCTCTTTCAAAGAGCAATCCAGTTAGTCCCACTCCCTCGCTCTTACCCTATATCCCTGCAATTTTTCTCCTTCAAGTATTTAACCAATTCCCTTTTGAAGGCTACGATTGAATCTGCCTCCACCACCCTATCAGGTAGTGCATTCCAAATCCTATCCACTCGTTGCGCAAGAATGTTTTTCCTCATCTGGATCTTTTGCCAATCACCTTAAATCTGTGCCCTCTCATTATCAACCCTTCAGCCATTGGAAACAGTTTCTCTTTTTTACTCTATCTAAATCCTTCATGATTTTAAGATAGGTGATAGATTGGGAAATGTTGATGTACAGAGGGACCTGGGTGTCCTTGTACACCAGTCACTGAAAGCAAACATGCAGGTGCAGCAAGCAGTTAGGAAGGCAAATGGTATGTTGGCCTTCATTGCAAGAAGATTTGAGTACAGGAGCAAGGATGTCTTACTACAGTTGTACAGGGCCTTGGTGAGACCACACCTGGAGTACTGTGTGCAGTTTTGGTCTCCTTACCTAAGAAAGGATATACTTGCCATAGAGGGAGTGCAGCGAAAGTTCACCAGACTGATTCCTGGGATGGCAGGACTATCGTATGAGGAGAGATTGGGTCGACTAGGCCTGTATTCACTAGAGTTTAGAAGAATGAGAGAGGACCTCATTGAAACGTGTAAAATTCTGACAGGGCTAGACAGACTGGATGCAGGGAGGATATGGAATATGCCTGTATGCCTGGCTGGGGGGTCTAGAACCAGGGGTCACAGTCTCATAGAAACATAGAAAAATAGGAGCAGGCGTAAGCCATTCGGCCCTTTGAGCCTGTTCCGCCATTCAATATGACCATGGCTGATCCTCTATCTCAATACCATATTCCCACTCTCTCCCCATACCCCTTGATGCCTTTTGTGTCTAGAAATCTATCTATCGCCTTCTTAAATATATTCAGTGAATTGGCCTCCACAGCCTTCTGTGGTAGAGAATTCCACAGGTTCACCACCTCTGAGTGAAGAAATTTCTCCTCATCTCAGTCATAAATGTCCTACCCCATATCCTGAGACTGTGACTCCTCGTTCTAGACACACCAGCCAGGGGAAACATCCTCCCTGCATCCAGTCTGTCTAGCCCTGTCAGAATTTTACACGTTTCAATGAGATCCCCTCTCATTCTTCTAAACTCTAGTGAATACAGGCCTAGTCGACCCAATCTCTCCTCATACGACAGTCCTGCCATCCCAGGAATCAGTCTGGTGAACCTTCGCTGCACTCCCTCTATGGCAAGTATATCCTTTCTTAGGTAAGGAGACCAAAACTGCACACAGTACTCCAGGTGTGGTCTCACCAAGGCCCTGTATAACTGTAGTAAGACATCTTTGCTCCTGTACTCAAATCCTCCTGCAATGAAGCCAACATACCATTTGCCTTCCTAACTGCTTGCTACACCTGCCTGTTTGCTTTCAGTGACTGGTGTACAAGAACACCCAGGTCCCTTTGTACATCAGCATTTCCCAATCTATCACCATTTAAATAATACTCTACCTTTCTGTTTTTCCTACCGAAGTGGATAACTTCACATTTATCCACATTATACTGCATCTGCCATATATTTGCACACTCACTCAACTTGTCTAAATCACCTTGAAGCCTCTTTGCATCTTCCTCACAACTCACAATCCCACCAAGTTTCGTGTCGTCAGCAAACTTGGAAATATTACATTTGGTTCCCTCATCCAAATCATTGATATATATTGTGAATAGCTGGGGCCCAAGCATTGATCCCTGCGGTACCCCACTAGTCATTGCCTGCTACCCCGAAAAAGATCCATTTATTCCTACTCTCTGTTTCCTGTCTGTTAACCAATTTTCAATCCATGCCAGTATATTACGCCCAATCCCATGTGCTTTAATTTTGCTCACTAACCTCTTATGTGGGACTTTATCAAAGGCCTTCTGAAAATCCACTTGTTCTTCCTTATCTATTCTACCAGTTACATCTGTGAAGGAATAAGCCATAAAACCTATTCAGAAAAATACACCATTCTATGAAAGAATTCTGGCCTTATTAAAACATGACAAACTAGGAAATCTGGAAGCCTCAACAATCTAAAACTGTTACAGCATTCTGGTAATAGAGATAAGATAAGTTGTTGACACTAAATCAATAACCTTATTGAAACAGGAGGTTGGAGGTTCCTGATAGTCTGAAGC
Organism: Squalus acanthias; assembly: GCA_030390025.1. Lineage (NCBI taxonomy): Eukaryota > Metazoa > Chordata > Chondrichthyes > Squaliformes > Squalidae > Squalus > Squalus acanthias. The sequence continues at coordinate 47,297,989 of CM059429.1, forward strand.
TTTGGAAAAAAGACAATGGTACACCCTGTTAAAGTGTTCTAAATTACACTTTGGAAAGAAACACATAAAATTAAGAAACATATGCCTTCGTGGGAATGGCATCAAGTGGGGGAGGCACCTGCCGTCACACCGTTTTTGTGTTGAACTTGGAACACCTACGGAGGAGAGACATAATTCTGTGTTACAACCAGCTGAGGTGACTAAGAATTGCATAGATCACCCTGGTTGAGGTGTTCTAATTTACACTTCGTAAAAAGACACAAACAGAAGACCTTGGTAAAAATGACATCAAATAGATGCACCTGCTGTAACACCGTTTTTTATGGTGGGCTTGGGACACCTGGGGTAGAAACATAATTCTGCATTGCTACCAGCTGAGGTGACTGTAAGAATAGCAGGGGTCAGCAGAAAAATGACTAGAGATAATTAGCTTACATCAGCAGAAAACTTCAAAGAAAATACCACTTAAAAAGGATATAAATATTGAACTTTCAAATGGGATGATAGTCTCGCTGTAAAAGGGCAAAGCGATTCTCAGGCTTCAGAGGCGGCTCTATAAGTCTACAACTCTTTGTACCTCGGGGATCAAGGTACTGTACTGTATTTGATTTTGGTGGATATCCTGGAATAAGACTAAGAACTGTAAAACTGTAGCGAAGTTAAGATCTGATAATAAGAATTGTAAGCTTACTCTTTTTGGAACTGTTAATGTTGCGATTGAAACACCTACTATAATTACATGTTGGTTCTTTAATAAATCTATATATTTTTAGAATTGTCTCACATAATACTTCTGTTTCAAACTCGTGAACTCAATCTCTGTACGCTCTTTGGTGAGGTGTTGCAGAATTCTGAGGGAGTTTTCCGGACCCTCATAATATCTGGAATGTTACAGTCTAGCTAAACTTACTAAAAGTGCTATCTGGAGGACGGTAACATTTTCAGGTTGTTCCTTTCCTTTTGGGAGAGATAGTCCGGACCTTTAGACCCAATTAAGCGTCTTTAGGATTCAGCTACCTCAAACTTCAGTTGAAAGTGAACGTCTGAGGAATACGCCTGATCTGGGGTAGCCCTAAAGGGCTAGGACTAGTAATAATCCCTTCACATCCTCAAAAAACTCCAGTAGTTTGTCAAACACGATTTCCCTTTCATAAATCCATGTTGACTTTGCCTAATCCTGTTGATATTTTCTAAGTGTCCTGTTATCACATCCTTTATAATAGACTCTAGCATTTTCCCTACTACTGATGTTAGGCTAACTGGTCTATAGTTCCCTGTTTTCTCTCTCCCTCCTTTTTTAAATAGTGGGGTTACATTGCCACCCTCCAATCTGCAGGAACTGTTCCATAATCTATAGAATTTTGGAAGATGACAACCAATGCATCCACTATTTCCATGGCTACCTCTTTTAGTACTCTGGGATGCAGATTATCAGGCCCTGGGGATTTATCAGCTTTCAGTCCCATTAATTTCTCCAGCACTATTTTTTTACTAATACTGATTTCCTTTAATTCCTCCTTCTCACTAGACCCTTGGTTCCCTAGCATTTCTGGGAAGTTATTTGTGTCCTCTTCCATGAAGACAGAACCAAATTATTTGTTTAATTGCTCTGCCATTTCCTTGTTCCCCATTATAAATGCCCCCGTTTCTGACTGCAAGGGACCTACATTTGTCTTCACTAATCTTTTTCTTTTTACATACTTGTAGAAGCTTTTACAATCCGCTTTTATGGTCCTTGCAAGTTTACTCTCTACTCTATTTTTCCCCTCTTAATCTCTTGGTCCTTTTTTGCTGAACACTAAACTGCTCCCAATCCTTAGGCTTGCTACTTTTTCTGGCAACTTTACATGACTCCTCTTTGGATCTAATACTATCTTTAATTTCTTTTGTTAGCCATGGTTGGGCCGCTTTTCGTTTTGTGTTTTTGCGCCAGAAATGAATGCATAACTGTTGCAATTCATGCATTCGTTCCTTAAATGTTAGCCATTGCCTATCCACTGTCATGCCTTTTAATGAAGCTCCCCAATCTATCATAGCCAACTCACTCCTCATACCATTGTAGTTTCCTTTGTTTAGATTTAGGACCCTAGTTTCGGATTGGACTTCTTCACTTTCCATCTTAATGAAGAATTCTATCATGTTATGGTCACTCTTCCCTAAAGGACCCCGCACAACAAGATTATTAATTAAGCCCTTCTCATTGCACAATACCCAATCTAGGATAACCTGTTCCTTAGTTGGCTCATCAAGGTACTGGTCTAAAAAAACATCTCGTACACACTCTAGGAATTCATCCTCCATAGTATTATTGCTAATTTGGTTTGGTCAGTCTATATGTAGATTAAAGTCACCCATGATTACTTTAGTACCCTTGTTACATGCATCTCTAATTTCCTGTTTGATGTCATCCCCTACATTACCACTACTGTTTGGAGGCCTATAGACAACTCCCACCAATGTTTTCTGCCCCTTGGTGCTTCTTAGCTCCACCCAGACTGATTCTACATCTTGATTTTCTGAGCCAATATCCTTTCTCACTATTGCTCTGATTTCATCCTTTACTAACAAGGCCACCCCACCTCCTTTTCCTTTTTGCCTGTCCTTCCTAAATATCGAATATCCTTGGATATTCAGCTTCCAGCCTTGGTCACCTTGCAACCATATTTCCGTAATCGCAATTCTATCGTATCCGTTTACATCTATTTGTGCTGTTAATTCATCTACCTTATTACGAATGCTTCGTGCATTCAGATACAGTGCCTTTAGATTTGTCTTTTTAACATTTTTAGACATCTTAACATTTTTTTGTACTATTGCCCTATTTGTCTTATTACCATTTTTTCTTACCCGGACCCTATTTGTTAGTGCACTCCTTTGCTTGTACACTCTGTCCCTTCCTGACACAATCTGGTTATCCTTACCCCAATCACTTTCCTGCACTGCTTCCTTGTCTTTTCTCTTTAGCATTCTAGATTTCTCTCCACCGGGACCCCCCACCCCGCCTTATTTATTTTAAAGCCCTATCTACCTCCCTAGTTATTCGATTTGCTAGAACTCTGGTCTCAGCATGGTTCAGGTGTAGTCCATCCCAACGGAACAGCTCTCTCTTTCCCCAGTACTGGTGCCAGTGCCCCACGAATTGAAACCCACTTCTCCCACACCAATCTTTGAGCAACGCATTCATCTCCCTGATTCTATTGACTCTATGCCAATTTGCTCGTGGCTCCAGTAATAATCCAGAGATTATGGGTTGGATTTTGATACTGGGGCGGGTTGGGGTCGTGTCATCCACTTTTCGTGTTATCCACCCAACTGCAATTGGATGTGGAAGATTGATGCGATTTTCACCTAATTGGGCAATTGAGTTCCAGCATGTGGGAACCCATGAACCAATTAATATTTTCAGTCTGAATGTCGCCTCTGATGATGTCATCATTACTGCTGCATTGAAGGTCTTCAGAGACTGCCTGGCCTTTGCTGTGAGAGGACCTGAAGGCAAAATGAGCAGCAGCCCTAGGTCTGCTCCCAGATATTTTTCCTACTACTACTACTCTGTTGTAATAGTGGACCTGCAGCTGATAGTCAGCTTTCGAAATGTGTTACCGCCAGGTTTCACATTTGTGGTGCAGAACAGGCGTGCTTCACGTAGAACAAGGGTTAAAATCACAAAGGCCTTTCAAAATGGCATTATACAGCCAATTTAGTGCTTGTTAAGGGCCTTAACAGCCTATCCTGCCTCTTAAAGGCGGGACGGAGTCGGGACCAGCAGACACAATTTAATGAAAATTGCGTGGAGGCGGACTTGTGTCCGCCCGCCAGTTTTCGCAATTTTAACCCCCCCACACACCTCCAAACCTGCCTCCATGGGTCAATGAAAATCCAGCCCAATGACCTTTGTGGTTCTGCTTTTTAATTTAGTCCCTAGCTTCTCAAACTCCCTCAGCAGAACCTCATTTTTTGTCCTACCTATGTCGTTGGTACCTCCGTGGACCATGAAAACTGGATCCTCCCCCTCCCACTCCTTTACCCTGGCCCCGGGTAGGCAACATAGCCTTCGGGACTCACGCTTCTGGCTGCAGAGAACAGTGTCTATCCCCTAACTATACTGTCACCTACTACAACAACCTTCCTTTTTACTCCTCCCACTTGAATGGCTTCCTGTACTACGGTACCGTGGTCAGTTTGCTCGTCCTCCCTGCAGTTCCTGCACTTGTCCACAAGGGTTGCAAGAACCTCGAATCTATTGGACAAGTGCAGGGACTGAGGGTCCTGCAATACTCCCTCCTGGATCCCCAGGATACGGTAGGACATTAAGGACTGAGATGAGGAGAAATTTCTTCACTCAGAGGGTGGTGAACCTGTGGAATTCTCTACCACAGAAGGCTGTGGAGGCCAAGTCACTGAATATATTTAAGAAGGAGATAGATAGATTTATAGACACAAAAGGCATCAAGGGGTATGGGGAGAGAGCGGGAATATGGTATTGAGATAGAGGATCAGCCATGATCATATTGAATGGCGGAGCAGGCTCGAAGGGCCGAATGGCCTACTCCTGCTCCTGTTTTTCTATGTTTCTATGTTTCTAAATGCCTCTATCAAATCTCTTCTTAGCCTTCAGTGCTCTAAGGAGAACAACCCCAGCTTCTCCAGTCTATCCATGTAACTGTATTCCCTCATCCCTGGAACCATTCTAGTAACTCTCTTCTGTATCCTCTCCAAAGCCTTCATGTCCTTCCTAAAGTGTGGTGCCCAGAATTGGACACAGTACTGCAGCTGGGACCGAACTAGTGTTTTATATAAGGTTTAGCATAACTTCCTGGCTTTTGTACTCTTAGGATCCCATCTGCTTTATTAACTGCTTTATTAACCTGTCCTGCCACCTTCAAAGATTTGTGCACAAGCACCCCCAGGTCTCTCTGTTCTTGCACCCCCTTTAAAATTGTACCATTTATTGTGTATGATCTCTCATTCTTCCTACCAAAATGTATCACCTCACACTTCTCTGCGTTGATTTTCTCACAGCATTTTACTGTGATGGTTGCACTTCTTACAGGGCATGCAGCAAAGTTCATGATTCACCGCAACATTCTTTTCTAGCAGCAATTAATATGCCAGGCAAGTGATATTAAGCCAAAATACCAGTATTCACACCCATTTCCTTGGTTGCCCAACGTTCTCCATTTGTAAGTTAATGGCATGTAATATTTGAAGTAACAATTAATTTGACTGATATTCTATTCTGGACTTTTCTCAAAGAAATACTCCAGAATATGCTGTACAATAGCTTATTCTCCCGAATTCATCTGAGAAAGCCCAACCCCATCTCACAAAGAAAACCAAGGTAAGTACAGATGAGAGAGGTAATTTGGCTCATCTTTGCATTAAAACCTATGGTCTCCCCTTTCCCCTAAAGCTGCTGGGTTGCGAGGAGGGTGGTCTTCAGTGCTACTCCATAGGTCTTCATTGGAGCCTGCCTGCAAGGAGGGAGAGCCAGGTTTGAAGCCCCGAGCTGATTGTTACTCTCACTGGATATACTGCATGGTAACTGCAGGTGTCCTTACAGCAAATGGCACAGCTCTACATCTGGCTCTCTGATCAACCAGATCCTATTGAGACAGTTCCCCCCAGGTCGTTGCTAGGTATATGTGTCAGAGCCTACAGATATGGTTGGTGGTATCTTGGCGAGTGTGTCCAATCCAGTTACATTGACTGTAGATCAAGCTGGTGTACCTTCTTTCATGCAGTACCACTGAAAGCGAGACATACTGCAATTGGAGTGCTTCTGAGGAAGCATTCAAAAGTTAGTTGAGCATTCTAATATCTTAGTGGTGCCATTGGGTTTGCTGGGAAGAGGAGCATCTCCATGCACCGATGGTTGCCAAATCAAGCTATTTCATCTCTCTGCAAATGTTGGTGTCCAGGTACAAACAGGTGGGAGTAGATATTAGGGCAGTGTGATAAAAATAACATGCTCAGACTACTTAAGGGAGTGACTGATGCCACTGAACTAGAGAAAGCATCTACGGCTCACTGAAATGCGTCACACTCTAATGTAGAAGCTAACTCCTCAGATTCTTTTGCAAGACCTATATCCTGTCTTTTCCTACGTCATTAGTTCCAAATGTCTTTTCAGAAGTGTTCCACTATGTCCCTCAACATTACACTTGGAAGATTACACTACATTATGTAAATGCATTAAAAATCTGTTTTTTTTTAAAGAAACTTAGCACTTGGGGGCTGTCCTCCTGTTTGGGGTGTCCAAATCTTGCCACATTTCCCCTGAAGCATGATATGTTTTTTCAAGCTGTTCATTGGAAGTAAATTGAACAATAATGATAAATCTATTTAGCCATTCTTTCTACAGATCATTCCTTCTGTTTATTGTTAGTTACCGAAACAATAAATACTCTTCCATAATACAATGAAAACATGTCAAGAAGTTGACCTGTGTGTTTTCAAAACAATTAGGCAGATAAAGTCTCTCCTTCAAGGATTGTTTCTGTAGTCAATATCACATTGCACTAAAAGGTTTTATACAAGCATGATCAAGAAGAGAACCTAAGGTAAGAATGTTAAACCTGCCTTTATAAACTAAGATAACCTTCCTCAAGTTAATAAACATAAGCTATTAATAAAAAAAACCTTCCGAGTTTGGTACTACTCATATATTAAAGCTTGTGAAAATATTGTTAATGTTTCTATAAAAATCTTAAAAACAGACCATGTTTAGGATGTAGATATACGACTTAAGACGTGCATCCAAAAGCCAGAAAACTATTTTCAAGCTAATTTGACAATAAGTAATTCTTGGGAAGTAAACAATGACAATTTGCCTAGTTTTGTAGTTCCGATATTGGCATTTAAATGTGTGCAAAGGATAGGTGAATAAAATGCCCATTGTAAAACAGGGATAATTTGCAACTTTATTTGCAGTTTCATTATTTACAAGTGCTGTGATAATTCAGTATAGAATTTTGAGCTGCAGCAATAGAATACTATATTATGATTTCAGTGGCACCAACAGAGGCACATATTCATAAACTGATACCCATTACTGTAATTTTTCTACATTAATCTTAGAATTTTCTTGTCACTTTGTTTTAGTATTAATATTTGAATTCCTAACACATTAACAAGTGAAATAGCAGACTAGAAAATTGAGGTGGCTTAGTGTACCTCAAATTTTAAGCAAATTAAATAAAATAGTAATTAAGAGTGGGTGCTGAAAGCAATTCATATATGAAAATTATGCTAACTGTAACTAATGGGAGAATTCATATTAGTTGCATACATTTATTTTTTAAATAAAGTAATAATAGAAATATTTATGTTTAAGAATATTTTAAAAGGCATTTTGTTTGAAGACATCTAATTGGTGTAAATTACACAAGTTGGTAAATTTTAATGAAACATTAAAGTAAAGCAGTGTTTGTTAAAAAAAATACCTGAATATCTTCCTTTTCTACATTTGTCCTTTAGGTTACCCACCTGGTCTTGAGAGGATTTCAAAAATAAAAATGTTAACAGGATTACAATCTTTGTAGTATATTCCAAGACTACGTTGATTAAGAGGTTAAATGGTTGTATAATTCTACCGTATAATATTCAGCAATGAAAATTACAATCTATTTTCACTAACATTATCTCATAGAAAGCTGGAATATATTTAGTAAACTGTATAAAATGCTAAATACATTAATGGATAAGGTTTTCAGAATAAAATGGCTAAAATGTGAGATTCCAACATGGAGTCTCACCCACTGCCAACACATATCAGGAACTGACGGGTGCGCTTACCACAATTTTCTGTCCATTAATTTTGAGAGGAGCATGCCTGTATTTTCCAATCTATACTCCCAGTAGGTTAGGCCCTGTACCGGGAGTGCGCATTCAGAAAAGCAGCTCTAATATGTTTTTATTCTTGAAGCAATGCTTATAAAATCTCTTTCCCTCTTCCTCCTTAAAAAGGAATCAACCAGGGCCAGAGCTGCTCAAAGTATTTTACAAAATCCATATGTATATCACAGTGAACATGAACGATACAGCAAGGTAACCAACTTGAAGAGCACCTTAAGAACAAATTTATAACAAAGTTGAGCCGCTTAACAATCTGCAGGAGCAATAGTTTGAATTTTGTAGAACATATTGTAGGGGATGGGAAAATATGAGCCACACAAACAAGTAGGTACATTGCAATGAAACATTTAATAAATAAAGCAGTATTTGTTTAAAAAATGTGAATATCTTCACTTTATATATTTATGCTTTTGAATACTCCATCTGGATACTGAAAAAGGATTTAAAAATTGAAGTCACCAAATATTCAAAATGCTTATGGATGAGGTGCTTAAAATAATGGGACTGGTTTTGTAAATGCATGCTCCCAGCATGGAGCCTCACTCACCAACAGAACTGAGCCATTTATATTTTGCATGAAGAATTGTGCTGAATTTTGGAGACCTTACTGTTGGTTTGGGGAGGACAAGATGGTAGTATCAACCAGAAAAACATGAGAAAGGTGTAAAATTTCAATCGTTACTTAAATCTGGACATAGTGTAAAAATACTGCTACAATTGGTCATAATTTTGATAACTGAGTTTTATTTTTATTTTTGGTTAGTCTATAACACAGTTTCAAAACTTTAGAAGTCTGGTATCGATCCTCAGACTAAGCCACAAATCTAAGAAGGGAAACATTTTTTTTGAGCTATATGAGATTATCTGACATTAAGTGCATTTTAAATAGATTTGAAATGACTCTAATGTTTCATTATTTGAATAAGTACAGAAAAAATTGTTTTTACAGACATGGAAGTGAGTTTTTTAAAGCAGCTCACATAAATGACACTGTCAGCATGAAGTCCTTATTGACAAGCAAAGATTTTGATCCTGCCATTCGAGGTGTGTTTATAGTATCTTAATAAATAATAGTCTTAACTTTATTACTCTCTGCATTTTAATTTTTTCCTCCCCACTTTTAAGCTCCCCTCCCCATTGTGCACTATCTATAAATCAAGGCTGGAAATTAGATTTACTCTGCTAGAAGTAGTCCAGAACTGAATCTTAGCAACAGCATGAATGTGATCCAGGTTAACTCGTCTATATTTTTCTCCTCCCTTCTTGCCTCACCTCTGAGTTGAACCTTTCCTTCAAGTTTTGGCTGAGATCAGGGTCATTACCGAATGGAGATTGAGGGTTATTTGCCTATGTTATAGCACAGTGTCAGCTGTGGCTCAGTTGGTAGCACACTCGCCTCTGAGTCATGAAGGTTGTGGGTTCAAGTCCCGCTCCAGGGACTTGAGCACACAAAGCTAGGCTAACACTCCAGTGCAGTACTGAGGGAGGGCTGCACTGTCGGAGGTGCCGTCTTTCGGATGAGACATTAAACCGAGGCCCCGTCTGCTCTCTCATGTGGACGTAAAAGATCCCACAGCACTATTTCGAAGAAGAGCAGGGGAGTTATCCCTGGTGTCCTGGCCAATATTTATCCCTCAACCAACATAACAAAAACAGATCACATTGCTGTTTGTGGGAACTTGCTGTGTTCAAATTGGCTGCTGCGTTTCCCACATTACAACAGTGAGTCGACTTCAAAAGTACTTCATTGTACTTCGCTGTAAAGCGCTTTGAGATGTCCGGTGGTCATGAAAGGTGCTATCTAAATGTCTTCTTCACTCTGTCCCATGGACCAGCCCTATTCTTCTTTAGAAACAATTTGCTGTTGTCTAACTTCCTTCGACTACAAAGATCTTTTCATTAGTGGCTCAGTTGGTAGCACTAGCACTTGAACCCATGAAAGTCCAATTGGGAGACAGGCATTGATATTCATCCATTGAAAAAAGACCAATAATACAGTATTTAGAAACCAAAATATTAGTGATGATGTATTCTGATAAAAATTACAAGTTACAGACTTATCACAATACTCCAACATTGATGCACCATTGCAGCTTGGCAGTGTATTCATATTGTATATAAAGGGCACGCTATAGAAATCCATGGAATATAAAATTTATCCTGTGCATGAGAAACTGAAGATAACTCATGAGTACTGCAGGAATTAGGTGTCCATTTTAAGCAGCTTAACACTGAGCATATTAAATACCGTAAGCTATGGTTTCAAAGTCAAATGATGTGTATTTTTCATTCTTAAATTTGATTTTAGTCTGAGATTTTTTTAAATTCCCACCCTTTTCCCATTTTTCCTCATTTTCTCTTGGAGACACTGACGGGTATGGCTTGATGGATGCCAGCAGCTTGTTCAAGTGGCAATCCTCCTACCTGTACAGGCAAGTTTTTTAGCTGAAACAAAGAGCATTACAGCTGAGCTTGATTCTGCCCTCATACAAAATCCACACGTGCACTTTACAGCAGGGTCACTGCGAGCAGCAGCCCCATCTGTATTTCTTCCCCTTTGTTGGCCATCATTGGTGGCCATCCCTTCAGCAGCCTAGGCCCTAAAATCTGGAATTCCTTCCCTAACCCTCTCTGGCTCTCCAACTCTCTCTCCTCCTTTAAGATGCTCCTTAAAACCTACCTCTAAGACCTCTGTCCTAATATCTCCTTAAGTGGCTCAGTGTCAAATTTTGTTTGATAACGCTCCTGTGAAGCACCTTGGGAAGTCTTACTATGTTAAAGGTACTATATAAATGCAAGTTGTTGTTGTTGTGTGCGGAGGTCAGTGATAATGCTCCTAATACTGTTCCAATTGGAATCAGTTAATTCAGCACAGATTGCGGATTACATTTGGAACCTTTCTGATTTGTGTGGCTAGTCACCACACAAGACAGTGCACTTACCTACTAAACAATCAGCCTCATTATAGGTTATTGTAAACAGAGAGTGCTTAACATATGCCAAGATTTTATGTGAAATAATTTTCAACTCAACTCCCATGAATTTAGTCCATCATCTTTAAAATCATATCATTGGGCATTCAGTTTACAGAAATTATAGAAAATTACAAGCCCAGTAATGATACCTTTCAATAGTATCATGGAGCTGACTTAAATTTCTAGTCTCATGCTGCTACTGTACTTTAAACAGTGTGTGAATATAAATAAACTGTACTCGTGACACAATGGCCTGAATTTTCTTCAGTCCAGCCCTAGAGTGCCGGGGCAACAGTTCTGTCCATCGCCCCAACCCCACCATCACACAGACCCATTTTACTGGGTCAGGGGTCATTAGTTATGCAGGGTGGGGTCCCAGCGAGATCACCGCCGCCAAGAGGGAGATTGCTGCTGCCAGGGAAGGAAAATGCTGGCAATGCCGAAAGAGTAGGAGACCACTTAAATCAGCATTCAGTTCTTTTGTTTAGGCCTTGGGCTTCGGTCTTCAACCAGTGAGTGGTTACAGCCTGACAAGAGGCCCTGTCTCTCCAAAATGGGGTCCAGTGGGCCATCTGCTGCAGCTCCAGGAATTATAGCCACCCATCTCCTGTCAGTCTCTGGGTGGAAGGCTGGGAAATCGCTGGGATTGTATTATAAGATGCCCCTGATTTGTCCAAGGATCTGAAACACTGCTTTAAAATTCCTGTAGGAATTTCAAAAATCATGGAATTTACAGCAGGACGTCATTCAGCTCATCATGCCTGTGTCAATGGTGGCTCTTGAACCTGGTCTGTCTAATCTAATCCCATTTCCCTGCCCTTTCTCCATCCTTTTATATTTCTTTTCAAATACTCATCCAGCTCACTTTTACTTTGCCTCAAGAGCCACTTTTGGTAAAGCATTCAATGTTCTAATAAGCCTCTGTATGAAAACATTTCTGCCAATGTTCCCTTTGTTCTTTTAGTGATAATACTGAGTCTATGCCCCTAATTACTGATTCACCAATCAAAGGAAATAATGTTTCACTATTAACCCCTTTAAAAACTTTCAGAATGTTGAATACCTCTCTTAGATTCACTTAAATTCCCTCTTAACCCTAATTTTTTGAGCCTTTCTACATAAGCATGATCTTTCATTCCTGATATCACTTGGGTGAATCTTCACTGTATCCTATCATGGATCTAATATTCTTGCTATAAAGGAGTGCCCAGAACTGCATACAATACTCCACTGTGTTTGCCTAACCAGTGTCTTATAAATATTCAACATCACTTCCTTACTTTTATGTTCAACATATAAAATATAAAACCCAAAATCGCAATTGTCTTTTTCATGTCCTTTTCTATCTGTACTCTCACCTTTGAAGATCAATATATCTGCACTCCTAGATCTCTGTGCCCCTCCACTCTGCTAAGAATCTTACCTTTTAATGAATAATTCTTTCACTTTTCCTTGATCAAGGGTGTATGGGCCTCATTGTATGCTTGCCCAGCTGTTGTTCATAGTTGTCTCAATGGTATCTTGAGCCATGGCTGAAGAGGGTAGCCCTGGTCTCTTAGAAGACATCCTTGCACTGCTGCTTGGAAATCTGCAAAATCCATTGTTGCTGGTCAGTGACCGTCTACACATTGATAGAGTGGAACTCCTTGTGGTTCATGAAGTCCATATCAATGCAGGTCCTGACGGACACACGGGTGCTTTCAATTACACCCTAGATTTTGGGTAATTGCACAATGTGAAGAATTGCAGTGCCTTCTCAAACTGCTGCTGTTTTCCACGGGGAAAGTAAAGAAGGTACTCGCCTTGCCAAACAACGCATCAGTAATCTGCTTGGTGCATTGGAGCTCTGTGACTTGATTGATACTGTTGATGTCCACTATGGTAACTTGGAATAAACTTGATGCATAAGTACAGTGCTGTGGTGACCATGACTACTGCTGACAGTGCAACCCATGTGGAGGAGGCTACCAACAGGTCAGAATCCAGAAAACAGCACAACTCCCTCATTTCTTCCTTGATGAAGCAGAGCACTTTCCTTTGGGCATTCCCAAGTTGGTGTGTTTGACCTATATATGACCCATTCATCCTCCTCTGAATAACTCAAAAAGAGATAATTATCCTTTGGAATTCCAAAATCCAGATTTATTAATTGTAGCAGTCAAAAATCTTGCTATCAAAAATCCTGGCAAAAAAATCCACCTCTCACAAATCCAAAGTTAAAGTCCGGAATCAGAAATTACTCACGTGAAAAATCCAGCAGGTCCACTTTAAGAAGTCACCTGGGGAGTGAATTTCCACTGGGGCTCTCCCTTTCGATGGCTGTGACTTCGGTAGAAGAAGCGTAGAAACCTGTCAATGCCATTAACACTGTTTTTCTGTTTCCTCAGCTTTTCCAACCAAGTTACAGCAGACGAGCAGGAGAACCCTGCAGAAATTTACTGCCCAATTCTTTAGGCTGCTTGAAAGGTGCCTAAAGGTTACACTGCCAGCCACTCACATGCTCCGAGCTGGCCAAAAGATATCCTCTACAATGTTATCCCCATTCAACCTGAAAATCTTGGCAGGAAACATTTCATAGAATCATAGAATAATACAGCACAGAAGGAGGCCATTCGGCTCATCGTGCCTGTGTCGGCTCTTTGAAAGAGCTATCCAATTCATCCCATTCCCCTGCTCTTTATGTTGGAGAAGTGCAATTCTTTCTAGCATCTTGTTTTAAGCACTGTTACTGTGGTACTGAGAACTGAAGGGAGTGTAGGAAACAAATCCCACTTCATGTATATGAATAAATTATGTGAGATAAGAGATGATTGACGAGCAAGAATATATGTATTGGTCTATATGCCAGTATCTATGTCACAAATATATACAGTACTGTATAATGATATTGCCAAACTTGCTGGTTCAATAATGACACCTATTTTCCACAATGCTAGATATGGTGATAACAAGCATTTGTTTCTGAATCACATTTTATTTGTACAAGCTTAAAATATTAGTTGTAAAATAATATCACCAGTGTTTTGGTAATCCTTTGTGTATTTATCCTGAAACTGAAATTCAAAAATATAATTTAAAGGAAATTTAGAAGAAACAATTCTTCATACAGCATTGTTAAATGGCAACAAGGAAATTGCGGAGTTCATTCTGGATATGATGCCATCACTGATCAATGAACCAATGACTTCTGATATGTACAGAGGTAAAATATAGGAATAATATTCTCATTGTTTATACAGACAGTTCCGACTACGTTAAAGGCGCTATACAAATGCAAGTTGTTGTTGTTATTCCAGAATTTAAATCTCAGACTCACTGAAATTCGGATCCCAGCGTATAAGTATTTATCTAAATGAACACATTTGAAAGACAAAATTAATGCTCATTTTAACCTATTTACCTAGTGATTATGTTGTAAAATATTCGTTCACAGATGCTTAATGCATTCATCTGAAAATTGTTTATCTGCTATTTCAATGGAGGTGTTATCGCAATTAAATTAACTATTTCCAAACTTAATTTCAAGACTTATATATAATGTAAAAATATCATAGCAGTGCTATTGGTTGGTGCAGTTGGTTAAACACTGGCCTTTCACCTCTAGCATGTGGATACAAAACCAGCCCAGACTGGTGGGATGAAAGTCTCATCTGTTTGCTGACTGTAAGAGTCCTATGTGTATGTGCTTGGACAGTCTCCGTTCAGTTCCTAATATGGCATGGAACTACAACGCAAAACTGCCCTAATTTGCCACTAATTGGCATTGTATTCAGACAGGCCTAAGGATGGTTGGTGTGGGAAATTGAAAAAAAAAGGAGGTGCTCTACTGAGGTAGGGGCTGAGGCACATTGATGGCCAGAGTAGAGAAAGGTTTAAGGGTAGAGTTTCCGTTCGTAATATCAGCACAACTCGAGCAGAATCAATGGAACCAGTGCAAAAGATCGGGGAATTTTAAACATAAGTGAGGTATGCCTAAAACCACTAACGTACATGTTTTCTGCGATCTTTTACCCCGGAGTACATCAAGGAGTACTTTTTAATAGAAAGATAAGAAACAATTACGTTCTATTACGCTGTCCGATTGTGCTGGTTCATGGAAGATTTTGCATTTGTGATTATGCAAATTAATTTGAGTGGAAACTAGAACTGTAACACAACCAGCACAATTTCAAGCGCATTTTGGGCGCAATTTCCCGATTGAGCCCAAAATGGAAACTTGACCCCTTAATCCAATGTGGGAGTGCTTGATGCTGGCACAGGACAAAAAACTGCTGACTGGCTGCGCAGAAGTGGAATTTTTACCCAGTAGTTACCAGGTCGCCTTTTCATCAGAACATTTTAACACATTGAAGCTCAGTAACAAAAACTGAAAATCCATTTATGATTTTGTGCTCACCGAGTCTGGAATGTTAGTCTTCTGGAATGGAAAACTTTTCATTTCAGGCAGCCACTGTCAGCATCAAGCATTCTCAGGTTAAAATAAACCTTCTAGCAACGTCAAAGAAGAACCAAGAAACTGTGAGGCATCTTTGGTGTCATGCTATTTCCTGAACTGTTTACATGAATGAGCTGTCTCTAGCACCACGTTCACTTCTTTATTTTCAATCTATAGGTGAGACACCTATGCACATTGCTGTTTTGAAACAAGATGTGGAAATGGTTAAGGAACTATTGAAGCGAGGTGCTGATGTGATGAATGCACGGGCAACCGGTTCCTGCTTTGTCCCAGGAGAGGAATGTCAGTGTTACTATGGTAAGGTCTAGTCTGTCTTCTGAGAGTTAAGATGGTCAATTTTCCATTATATTCACAGATTGAGCAGGAACCAAGTGTTTGTGGGCTTTATGCCAACTGATGTTGCACACAGCTTAGTCAGGCCTAATTGTATGCACAGTGAACTCCTGACATGTGACATGCCAGTCATTGGAAGCTTGCGTTTTTTGGGGGATAGAGGAGGGAACAGGAAATATAGTACAAATATAGGAAACAAAATTAAATTAAATTAAATTTGATGATGCATCGGGAGAAGTGCTGCTGGAAGAAATGCAGCACAGGAGGTTTGCCCTGTGTGGCACTGCAGGTGAGCTGGACACAATGCATAGGAGGAAGTGGGAGTCCACATCAATGATGCTTACATCATGAAGAGGATCTCGCTGCAAATGCAGAAGAAATTTGACTTCAGCAAATCTGTCAAGGTAAGAGTACCCATGTACCGATTAGATTGGCAAAATACGTATACCACAAAGTTTTCTTTCCACTCAGACTACCTTACGAATCCTTTGAATGCTTACCTTGTATATCCATTCTACAGCAGAGCACACTTACAACAACTTATACCTGTAAGTTTTGCCACACTGATATCCTTAATGGTCTTCACTCCAAACAAACTTCAAAATCTAACTGCATGATGCATTTACCATCCTTCTCGTGTTCTTTCTTCTCAGCCTATTCATTGAATTGAATTTTTTGAATTTTTCATTCAATTGAATTTTTTGATGAAGTAACAGGGAGGATCGATGAAGGGAATGCAATGGATGTTGTCTACATGGATTTTAGGAAGGCATTTGACAAAGTACCACATAGAAGGCTGGTTAACAAAATTGATGCTCATGGAATAGGTGGGTCAGTGGCAGCTTGGATAAGGAATTGGATTAAGGACAGAAAACAGCGAATTATGGTAAATGGCTGTTTTTCAGACTGGAGGATGGTAGACAGTGATGTTCCCCAAGGGTCAGTGCTGGGGCCACTGATTTTTTTAATATATACAAATGACCTGGATATTGGAATACAAAGTAGAATTTCTAAATTTGCCGATGATACCAAACTTGGGGTTGCGGCAAACAGTGATGATGATACCAATTGGCTGCAACAGGACACAGAAAGGCTAACAGAATGGGCAGACAAGTGGCAGATGGAATTTAATACAGAGAAATGTGAGGTGATGCATTTTGGCAGAAGGAACAGGGAGAGGCAATATACACTTAATGGCACAGTTTTAAAGAGTGTACAGGGACAGAAGGACCTGGGAGTTAATGTGCATAGGTCCCTGAAGGTGGCAGGACATATTGAGAGAATGGTTAGCAAAGCATATGGGATCTTGGGTTTCATAAATAGTGGTATTGAGTACAAAAGTAGAGAGGTTATGCTGACTCTTTATAAAGCGCTAGTTAGGCCACAACTGGAGTATTGCGTCCAGTTCTGGTCACTACACTTTAGGAAGGATGTGAAGGCCCTTGAGAGGGTGCAGAGGAGATTTACCAGAATGGTTCCGGGGATGGGGGATCTTAGCTACAAGGACAGGTTGGAGAAGCTGGATTTGTTTTCATCAGAGCAAAGGATGTTGAGGAGTGACTTGATAGAGGTGTACAAGATTATGACGGGTTTGGATAGGCTAGACCGGGAAAGGCTGTTTCCACTAGTTGATGGTACAAGGACTAGGGGACACAGATTTAAAGTTGTGGTCAAGAGATACGGGGGTATGTGAGGAAAAACTTTTCTATGCAGCGAGTGGTGAGGACCTGGAACTCGCTGCCGACGTTTTCAAGGGGAGACTGGATAGGCACTTGAGGGAAATAAACTTGCAGGGCTACGGGGATAGAGCGGGGGAATGGGACTGACTGGATTGCTCTACAGAGAACCGGCACAGACTCGATGGGCTGAATGGCCTCCTTCTGTGCCGTTATGACTCTATGACTCATTCACTCACTACCGTCCAGGCCTGCACTCAAGCACAATACCATGTGATACAGTATATTTTCATAAAAACAATATTTGAACTTTATTGTAGCCAGCAGTTTCTCTTCTCTTTCTGTAGGTATCAAACTAGAAGCAGAACCTCATAGCATCATGCATCACTCACTTCTCACGCCAAAGTACCAGAACTGGTATATCTACCCCAGGGATTTAGGTACTGATTTTCAGGAGGACAAACCGGGTCAACCACTGAGTATGGGTGAAGAGGAGTGAATGGAGGAACAGGACCCGCTAGCTGGAGGGCCAGATCAATCCCTTTCTCAGCGAAACAATCCTGTGGTTTGGACTTCCCAGGTCCATTTAAAAGAAGGATGCTATCTGACCAGAAACATTTTATGCAGTCATTAAAGGATGCACCAAAAACCTGTAAGTTCTGACAGTAGGTGTGGCAGAGTCTGTAAGCCACATCTGTGCAATTGTTCACAAAGCATTTGCAGCACTGCATTCTTCCATGGCAACACCAGGGCAGTCTGCAGTGGATTCCAAGTGACAGAGGTCCTAAGCCCAGTCTCATAAATGCTCAGATTGCTGCTATAGGGGTCTTGGATTCTAATCCAAAACAAGCCATCTTGTCAATATGCTGGGGATCAGATGAAGAGAGTCATTACGCAGAACAGCAGTGCCCTCAACTGCTTCTCAGAGGTCAGCTCCCACTCAGGAAATGTCCAGTCCCTAGGGTATGGCTCAAGTAGGCATGGATAAGACTTCTACCGTTCACAATGACACCACATGCAGCCTCCACCAGCATCCAACCTCCTTCTCAAATGACAGAAGTTATGGCAGAAAGCAGGTCAGACCAGGCAGCCACCACAGCAGAGGACATGATGCTGAAGGCCTGGCCTGAGCAGGGAGGGGGAAGTTGGGTATAAGAGTCAAGGGCCGGAATATTCCCGTTGCCGTGCGTGCAGGTTTGGAGGCGAGTCGGCTGTAAAAACTGCGAAAATAGGCAGCACGTCGGGAACCCGCAGTCATCCCGTCTCCTCGCGCCTTTAACTCGGGCGCGTTTGCCAGCATGCCACGGACCCGATCGGGAGAGGCGGGCGACCTAATTAAATGCTTGTTATCAGACCCTTAACAGGGTTTTTAACAGCAGCTTCTGAATTTAACGGGATGAGCACGGGAAGCATGCAGCTCGGGAACCTCGCCGGTGAAGGGGAGGCGGAAGTTCAGTGGCCATTGTGCGAGGGCATTAATTGACAGCTGGGAATACGAGATAAATACACACACCTTACACCTCATTATTTGCCTAAGGGAGAGGCTGTTGCTGACTCCATTTTGTGCACAGATTTAGGTTTCTGGATTTTACAGGTCATTTCTGCAACCTTGGAAGCCACTCTCAGCACATTGCTAGTCACTATCACAACATTGAGGGATTGGCCCTCTGATCACTACTTGACCTACCATCTATAACATCAGCATGGGTGCCGCTTAAACTGTCTCACCTTGGTCCACAGTATCGGACCAAGATGAGCCCCACCACCAACAACACCAGCCACACCAGCAGCTACAGCAGCAACCACAACAGCAGCCTTCTCAACGACCTGATGCTCCACAGGAGCGAGTGGGGCATCACAGGGCTGCAGCACGCTGGAGGCGATACCCCCAACACAGGGTATATAGACAGAGAATGAGCTTCCTCAACATGACTGAGCAGCAGTGCTTCAGGAGGCTCAGGCTATTGTGCCAGGTCGTTGCAGACATTTGTAGCTTGCTGGAACAAGACCTGCTGCCCAGAGGACCTGGTGGGCACTCCTAACCAGTGGCTGTCAAAGTCACCACCACCCTCAACGTCTTCGCCTCAGGCTCCTTCCAGGGATTTGCAGGATCTTGCAGTTGGCTGCCCACAGATGCATCACCCAGGTGACCGATGCCATGTTTCACAAGTCAGCCAATTATATCAACTTTGCCACTGATGAAGCCAGTGTTACTGAGCGGGCGCTCAGCTTTGCAGCTCTGGCTGGCTTTCCACAGGTGCAGATCGTCATTGACTGCACACATGTGGCCATGAAGGCACCCCCAGATCACCCAGGAGTGTTTGTGAACTGCAAGGGCTTCCACTCCCTCAATGTGCAGCTCGTCTACAACCATAAAAAGATCATCATGCATGTGTGTGCCAGATTCCCTGGCAGCTGTCATGACTCTTCCGTGCTGCGCCAGTCCACCCTCCCT
Organism: Squalus acanthias; assembly: GCA_030390025.1. Taxonomy (NCBI): domain Eukaryota; kingdom Metazoa; phylum Chordata; class Chondrichthyes; order Squaliformes; family Squalidae; genus Squalus; species Squalus acanthias. The sequence goes on from CM059429.1 coordinate 47,317,741, forward strand.
CAGCTCTTCGCACCTCCAAACAGATTTACCGGCTGGCTGCTTGGAGATTGAAGACGTGGCTCATGACACCCTGAGGAGGCTAAGTACTGAGGCCGAGGAGGGTTATAATGAGAGCCACATCTCCACCAGATGTGTCATAGGACAAGCAATAGGCATACTGAAGATGCGCTTCAGATGCCTTGACAGATCTGGAGGAGCCCTTCAGTACGCACCAGCCAGGATCTCCAGAATCATCGTTGTCTGCTGCGTGCTGCAGAACAGAGCGCAGCAGCAAGGATTGGAGCTGCAGGAGGAGCATGGCGCACAGCACACAGCCTCTTCAGAGGAGGAGGAGGAGTAACAGGTGGAAGATGAGGAGGAGCAGGAGGAGGAAGCTGAGATGCAGATGCCACCAGCAGCGGCGCACATTGCTGCCCGGGAGGCCCAGGATGGCCTCATCATGGCCAGATTTACCTAACTTGCTCCAATTCAGTCACATAGCTGCCACATGCTGTACTAAGTCCCCCCCACCCCCCACCCCCAGCCCCCGCACCCACAGCAACACCATAAAGCATCCCTACAATGACCAAGCCATTGCTCTCAACCAAAGCTCCAATGCTCGAGGTTAAATATTGTCTCACTATTCACTCCAAGTGACAAAGTCACTTCCAAGGTTTGAGGCAAAAATGGACATGACGTGAAAGTGGTGCAAAGAAAAACATGTTTGTGTACAATCAAAACAACTGAAACTGAGCACTAACATTTTTGATACACTTACGTGCTTACCCTTGTGCATCTACTTGTGTGTCATTTTTCTTTTGTGACTGCTTCTACGAGGTGCAACCCCTGTGGCTTCAGCAGAGGTAGTTGCAGGCTGCTCACTTCCCTGCTGCGACTGTGCAGACACTTCTGGCGGATGGTCCTCTGGGTTTTGGAGCCTGTGATGGCCCCGCCAAAGTCTGCTCCTCCTGCGACTGTACAGGGGCAGACTCGGCCATCGGGATCTGAGGAAGCATGTGGGGCTCTGACTGAGGGAGGGCAACAGGGGTGAAGTGGGAGCACTTGGAGAAGAGCCCCCACTTCCATGTCCCATCTCATCATAATCCCTCTCATGTGCTACCCACACTTCCCTGCTAGCAAGGAGCTTGCGTGCACCTTGCTGCACAGCAGTGGGGCAATGAAGGCCGAGTCAACATTTACATCCCTCCTTGAGAGGAGATCTATGAGCACCAGCAATCTGTTGTGCACAGCTAGCATGTGCTCATGTGAGTGGCGCATTAGCTGCTCCATGCAGGTGGCCATCCTTTCCATGGAAGAGCACATCGTCGCCATCGCCTGCGACACGGTGGTGCTCATGGTGGAGATGGACTCCTTGTTTTTCTGAACATTTGCAGACATCACTGCTGTAAAAGCTGTCAGAGCCTCAGGCAATTGTTGCTGCCCCTCCAAGATCACCCTCTTTCTCGATGGCCCCCGAGGCTCAGCGTCTGCATGCAGCTCAGCAGAGCTTGGAGCGTCCTGTGCCCTCCAGCACGGCGTCTCCACTGCTGTCCCTGTCAACACCATCTGCTCTTGCTCACTTGTTAATTGTGAGACACCAGGTGACAACTCTACTCTATGGCACAAAGGACCCACCGAGGTGTGCGTATCTGCGCGGGTGCTGGGTGCGCTTGTTTATGCTGATGGTGCACCCTCAGAGGCTGAAGGTTCCTCTGAGGAGTTGGCTTCCTCCTCTGACTGGACAGTGGGGTGGGGGGGGGGGCGAGGGGGGGGGGGGTGGCAGTTGATGGACCTGTGGGAGAGTAAAGTGATGAATTAGAAGTGTTATAATAAGAATGGCTAATGTTACCATTATGCACATGATAGCATTTCACTGGTTGCTGACATCAGTCACTATATGGGTGACTGTTGCATACCATGTGGATTTATGAGATGTGATTCTGTCACCAGGTTGCTGGGATGTGCCCCTTTCTACATCTCCCTCTGCCAGCGTCTCTCGAGCTCCCAAAATTTCCAGAGCTGCCTCCTCTGCTGCTGTGAGCTGTGCAATTACTGGAGGGCCACCTCTGGTTCTCTCCCTCTCCCGCGTGGTCTGGGCTCTTTTCTCCTGCAAGGAGGAAAAGAAGAGAAGTTTGAGTGAGAGTGATGGAATGAGTGTAAGAAATGGATGGGCTACATCTGTAGAGGGTGACTATGAGGAGTGGGGTGCCAATGCCAAGTGGCCTCCTTCTGTGGTGGTACTTGCTGTGATTGCATTAGGTTGGGGATGGCGTTAAACGGGAAATTAGAGAGGGGTGCAATAAGGGCACAGCAGTTATCATGGGTGACTTTAATCTACATATAGATTGGGCTAACCAAATTAGTAACAATACTGTGGAGGAGGAATTCCTAGAGTGTATACGGGATGGTTTCCTGGACCAATATGTCGAGGAACAAACTAGAGATCAGGCCATCTTAGACTGGGTATTATGTAATGAGAAAGGATTAATTAGCAATCTTGTTGTGCGAGGCCCCTTGGGTCGGAGCGATCATAATATGAACAAATTCTTCATTAAGATGGAGAGTGAAGTAGTTGACTCAGAGACTAGGGTCCTGAATTTAAATAAAGGAAACTACGATGGTATGAGGCGTGAGTTGGCTAGGATGGATTGGGGAATGTTACTTAAAGGGTTGACGGTGGATAGGCAATGGCAGACATTTAAAGATCGCATGGATGAACTACAGAATTTGTTCATCCCTGTCTGGCATAAAAATAAAACAAAAAAGGTGGCGCAACCATGGCTAACAAGGGAAATTAGGGATAGCATAAGATCCAAGGAGAGATCATATAAATTGGCCAGAAAAAGCAGCAAACCTGAGGATTGGGAGCAGTTTAGAATTCAGCAAAGGAGAATAAAAGGATTAATTAAGAGGGGGAAAATAGAGTATGAGAGTAAGCTTGCAGGGAACATAAAACTGACTGTAAAAGCTTCTATAGATATGTGAAGAGAAAAGATTGTGGATTTAGTGAGTCCATGGCAATAACTTTATAACTCTAAAAAGATAAATAAATATACAATGATCCAACTGAGAGTAAACTTCATTAATGTACAGGAAGTCACACATGCTTTAAACCAAAATACAATGGGCCATAATTTGCAGTAGTAGGGCACCTAATGGCATCTGCGATTAGTTAGACTTGCTCTTGCACATTTAGATATTCACATTTTTTGTGTGGCAAGTTGCTGAAAGTGACAGCTAATAACGGCACAGCGAGGGAAATAGGGCATCTGGGACTTGAGCAAACAGGGCAAGCAACTGTGCATCTCCTTAACCAATCAGATTGAAGGATTGTGAAATTAACAGCGCAAGGACTGAGAAGGAAGTGTAAATTAGAATGATTGAATTCAATGTCAAATCAAGTATAGAAAGAGAAATGAAGAGAGGGTATGAAACTGTTGACTGAAAGCTGAAAACTGAAAGATTGCATTAAGAGAGAGAGAGAAAAGTCACAGAAAGGAAAAGTAACATTTAGAATTTTACGTTTATAAAATCTCCAACAACAATTAAAACTTGAAGGAATGAGACTCCACATTTGCAATAGTTAATTTTCAGTGTGAGGGAGGACATGTACTGGCAGTAATTAACACTTATCATGTCGTTAAAGGATACGTAGACTGAAATAGACAAGATTTAACTTTCTGTGGCGAGTTCAGTTTGTATCTACCATGCAAATATAGCAACTTCATGCCGTTCAATGGTGAGGTTACAACGAGATGCCGTTTTTGCAAAGGTAACAGCAGAGCGGCACAACTCAGACAGCAACTTTTGGACATTCACGTTTAACTGCGCATCTGCCCCGCAACTGAAATTGCTGTAGCATTTGCACATAATTAACAGCGACGCCATTATCTTCACCATTATTTTGACAGCAAATTCTGGCCCAATAAATACTTGTCTACAGTTTCTTTTAGCAATGGATTGTCTGTCCTTTCAAACTGGTGGCCTGTTTTTCAAGATAAGATTAATGATTCTTAATGGCTCCATGCCCGAGAATTCACAGAATCCCCACAGTGCAGATAGAGGCCATTTTGGCCCATCGAGCCTGCACCGACACATATCCCACCCTATCCCCTATGTATTTAATCCCCCTAACACTAAGGGTCAATTTATCATAGCCAAATCAACCTAACCCGCACATCTTTGGACTGTGGGAGGAAACCGGAGCACGCGGAGGAAACCCACGCAGACATGGGGAGAATGTGCAAACTCCACACAGACAGTCACCCGAGGCCGGATTTGAACCCGGGTCCCTGGCGCTGTGAGGTAACACTGCTAACCACTATGCCACTGTGTTGCCCACATTGTTTTAGAAGATCAGACTGCTCATCCCCTCCCCAACAACCGCTGAAAAGTAATAAAGAGCTTTTTTGTTGCTCATTAGGAAGGTAGGATATTTGCCTTTTATAGTAGTAGAGCTCCAATGAACAATTAATCCCTAGAAAACCAGAGCCTGGCTGTGTAGTCCTAAATCCAGAAAGGATATAATAGAACCAGAAATGACATAGGCTACAGTAGATAGAATACCCCAGTAATACATGAGCCCAAGAGGAAGCAGCAGATAAATCATATTCAATTCCCACAGGGATTCTCCCGCTCGTCCTCCATGACTTCAGCAGTAGAGCTGCAGAAACTCCGGAAAAACAGCGTCAATGTTGATGATGCCGTTTTCCCGGGGTATCTGCAGCTTTTTCACCAAAGTTATGGTGGGCGAATGGGAGAATCCCCATGGAAATTCAGTCACTATATATTATGGGAATTTGCTTGTATGTGCAGTTGTGTGGGATTAAAGTGGGAATAGGCTTTATTGTGATACTACTAATCCATGGTGTTCTTCGAGTGTACAGAAGGGAAACAATCAGACTATTGTAGCTGAATAAACTGTGTGGCTCATTACTGCTACTTCTGACTCTTATTTATCTTTGAAATTCTAATCTTAATATGGCCCTGCCCGACAGGTTTTAAGGCACCAAGGAACACTGTGTTACAAAAGTATTGGCACTTAACAATCTAACAATGACAAGTGTGGAATAATCCGTTTATATATTTTTGATAGCTCTGAAACCTCTGCAGTAATCTATTGCAACTGTCTTTCACAATGGTCATTTTTGTATATTAGTACCTTCTGTTAGAAATAATTAAGTGTACTTTATTTGATTATGGTTATGTAACATTCACAAGACTGAAGACTGAATGGCAGAGATGGTTTGGAACTAGTTTTTGATTCAGTTTTACACTGGATATTTGTGTCTGTATTTGATCATTTTTTTTTACCTGCAGGTGAATATTTGTTGTCATTTGCAGCATGCATTGGCAATGAAGAGATTGTCAGAACTCTTATTAAGCACTGTGCTCCATTAGAGGCACAAGATTCCCTCGGTAAGTAGTTCATAATTATTCAAGGAGTTGTCTTCTACTTCAATCAAATTGTGCCTGAATTACTTTTTTTTAAGGAATGTACCCTTTGCCCCCAAAGTATCCATACCAGTTATAAATTACAATTGAAAATAATAAACATTCTTGAAATACCTAAAAATATTTAACACTTCTTTATTCTGAAATGCCACATCACTGTGGAAACTATTTCCTTTTAATTAAAAGAAATAGTAACCAAGCCCCATAGTGCAGGATGCCACCATGGTTAGAAAGAGTAGGAGCGAAGATGTGGTAAGTTGAGAAGCAGTTAGTAGGTAATGACAAACCTGGATTTACATACCCACTGGGTGGTAATTGTATTCTGTAATAAAACTAGAATAATCCTAGTTAGTGGAATACAAAACTCTAATATAATTATGGGAATGGGCTCATAATGAGTGCAGAAACCATAGCAGCTTTAATCCTATACAACAACCTGCATTCATACAGCACCTTTAATGTAGAAAATGTCCCAAGGCACTTTACAGAGAGGGAGAAAATTATAAATAAAAGGAATAAAGGCATGGGCAAAGAGCTGTGGTGCAAGAGTTAGGAGAGGTGACCAAAAGCTTTGTTGTAAAGATGGGTATGAGAATGTTTTTAAAGAGATAGAGGGGTTTAGGGAGGGAATTCAAGAGAGTAGAGCTATCAATGGTGAAAGGAAAAGGAAGGGGCAGTGCACAGAATGCCAGGATGGAGGACTGAAAGTGCGGTTCGGGTTGTAAGGCGGCTGCAGAGATAGGGTGGGGTGAGGACATGGAGGCATCTGAAAATGGGAACGAAGATTTTAAGTTCAATGGGTTGGAGGACAGGAACCCAAAAGAGCAAGGATGGCATTGTAGAAATCAACTCTGTGAGGTGACAAAGCATGGATGAGGGTTCATGAACAGTGGCAATGAGGTAGCAGCAGATATGGGCACTGTTGCAGAGGTAGAATTAAGCAACCTTGGTGATGGATCGAATTTGGCATGAATTCACTCAGGCCCAATTTAATTACTGAAATTCGGGGGTAAGTAACTTAATTTGCCTGTAAATCTAATTTAAATGAATTTACTCTAAATGTGACAAATCTGTGAATGAGAGCAGGAGGTGAGTAGAGGAAAATATGAGAAAGGAAAAATGGTAGGAGATCGTAGAGTGCAGTCAACCATTCCTGTCTATCCTGCTACTAATTGAGGATCATCCTGGGGGGTAAGGAACCTAATGGTCCCTTTTGCTATGACAAACTATGTTCTCAAACCCCCACTTCCTCCATCCTTACTTCTAACACCAAGACAAGGAACACATGGACTTGTTTGTCTCAAAGATTGAGACCATTCATGCAGCTACCTCAGCTTCCAGCTCTCAATCCTCCCCCTGCCCAACCCCCAGCCCTTATTCAGTCTCGTCCTGACTTCCTCTTATTCTGCAGCTTCTCAACCAGTTCACCCTTGCCTTCTCCAACTCCTGACCACTCAACTCCTGACCACTCAGCTACCTTACCTGGCACCAATGGTTATCAGTATTGTTAAATGCTCCCTTTATTAGGCTTAGTACCTCTCCCTTACTTCTGTCCTCAAAAAGCCCAACTTTCACTTGTCTGTCCTCTCCAACTACTATCTTATCTTTAACCTTTCTTAAAACCCCTGTCATTTTCCAGCTACATGCTCAGCTCTCCCACAACTCCTTATTTGAATCCATTCAGTCTACTTTTCACCCTAAACAGGGCAAGACCACCCTGGTAAAAGTCACCAACAATATCCACTGTACCTGCGTGCACAGCATCTTATTCCCCCTTGTCTTCCTTAATCTTTCTGCAGCATTCAACATGTTTCACCATGCTATTTTCCTCTTGCGTGGTCCAGTTCTTTGGGAATGCTCTGGCGTGTTTCCACTCCTATCTACCACAATACAGCCAGGAAATCTCAGGCAATGGCTTCTCCTGTTCCAACATGGCCTCCGATTCCTCTTGATCTACAAGCTATTTCTTGGTGACATCATCTTTTTGCATGAGGCCAGCTTCCATATGCATCCAATGAAACCTATCTCTACCTCTGCACCACTTTCCTTAATACGAACATATGAACATACAAAAAAGATAGACAGAAACAGACCAGCTGTTCCACCGAGTATGTCTCATCCAGTCATGTTACAACTAAGCAACATCAACATCAATGCTCCCCACTCACCAACAGCCATGTAATCTCCTGGGAGAGGCACAGAAACAGATTAAAATAAAACCTAGGTCAATTTAAATTAAAAAATAGTTCTTAGAAATTCCTCTCTGACCCCTGAAGGGGGTCAAAATCAAGTTCCAGGAAATAACAGTGACCATGAGGTACATCCCCCACTGTGTGCTATTGTGCTTTTTGGATTTCCAAGGGATTTTTGAGCTTGGAGATTACTTGTTCTGCTTATTTTTGTCTTACACACCCTGAATAAGCACTCACAGCTTATGATGGGTGTCATTCTAGCTTCATTGTTTTGGTTGGAGAAGAGATTGAGGAACAGAAGCAACAACAGCAGCAGCCTCATGAACCAGGAGGAGCAGCAGGTGGGCCTGTTAGAAGTCAGCAGGTGATGGAGGCTGCTTATAGGAGGCTATATCCAGCCCACAGGGTCTATAGACTAAGAGTAATTTTCCTGGATATCTCTGAGGGGCAGCGTATGAGGAGACTACACTTCTCTGCAGCAAGACCTACTGCCTGCTGGGCCAGGTGGCCATGCTTTACCAGTGGCTTCAAAGTCATCACCAACCATAAAAAAATTTTAACTCGGGGTTCCTTCCACCACTGCCTCTGAGCTGTAAATTGCCTGTCTGACATTATCTTCAATGAGCCAAATTTCCTTCAACTTAATCATCAATGAGACTAAGTCATTGTTTTCGATGCCTGCCACAAACTCCACACACTTGAGACCAACTCCATTCCTTTCACAACAGAAAACTGAAATAACAACAGAAAACGCTAGAAACACTCAGCAGGCCAGGCAGCATCCGTGGAGAGAGAAACAGAGTTAACGTGTCCCAGGGGCGTAGTTAGTGCGATGCGTCCCCTGGGATCACGTGGGCCATGGAGAGCCAATGGCAGCAGACCATCTTTCATTCATAGATTTGACAGGACCTGTCAAATCTATGAATTGAAATCGGCCCCAAAAGAACAGCTAAACTTAAAATAAATTTTTAAAAAACCATCACATTTATAAAATAACTATAAGTTAAATAAATTAACTACATTAAACAAAAATTTAAATTTTTGAACAAATTAAAATACTTTTTAAGAGTGCTAAAAATAAACTTACCTTTTTTTAAAGTATCTAAAAAAGATAAACCTGTTGAAATTTTTTAAAATTATAATTAATTACCCACTTACCTTGTTGAAAACGGGTCCTGCGCCTCCTTTTTAAAAGCGTAGGTTCTTCAATACTTAGCCTCCCGTAGAAACCTGAAAAAAAACCTAAGTTTGCTGCGTGCGTGCAGCCTCTACCGCGCACGCGCTTCACTTATGAACCGCTCCCTTCACCAGACCGGAAGTTCTGGTTTCCCACGCATGCGTAGTGCATGCAGGAAACTGGCACTTCAGGACGCCTTACGGGTGAGTACACAGTGCGTACTCACCCGGCAAGGGCCGAATTTTTGGTCCATGAGCTCTACCTAGTTTAAAGTGTTAAAAGCAAACACTTCGAACAGGAACACAGAACATTAAAAAACCATGTGCCTTTGTAAAAGTAACATCAAATGAAACAGGAAACACAATTATATATACAACCAATTGAAGTAGCTAAGAAATGCATGGAACACCCTGGTTGAAGTGGTTTTGATTTACATATTGTAAATATGATACCTACAGAACACTTTGAAGATATAGGGCAGAATTTTCATTGAGCCGTGGAGGCGGGTTTGGAGGTGGGACTGGATTGAAAATAGCTGAATCAGGGGTCCCGACCCCACCCTGTCCCCAACCCGCCTCCATGCCAGTTTCGCTGGAGGCGGGTACCCGACCTGTGCTGGGACCCGCCTCCCCAAGGTGGGAAGGGGATTAGTGACAATAAACTGCCTGTTAATAGGTAGTTAACAGGCAGTTTTTTGCCTAATCCCTATTTTTATGCCTGAAATGTGGGCTCTCTGACAGGTCCCAACCACGCCATTTCAGCGAGGCGGACCGTGGGTCTGCAGGGGTTGGAGGGGTCGATATGTCCGGTGGGCAGGTGAGTGATGGGTGCATGTGTGCAGAGGTAAGTGTGTAAGGTAAGTGTAAAGTGTGGGAAAAAAGTTTTACTTACCTTAACTTCCTCCTGCAGGTGTCAGCCCTTCAGGTCTCGGGAGTCAGAAATCTCACCGGCACAGAAAACAGAATGGCCGTTGAGCTGTCAAAAGCTGCAGCCTCTGCTTTTTGTTCTGCAGAGATCTCTAAATCAGCCTGAGAGGAAGGAATTAACTTAGAGTACAGATTGTCAGTGTTTGACAGCTTCAAAGAGCTGTCAAACGCTGATATTTCATCTGTCAAAAGCTCTTGACAGATGATATGTCAATCTGTGACATCACCTGTTGCCGGGTGACCCTTAATTGGCCTGCTGAGCCCGCTGGGCGGGCTCAACAAGGTCAATCAAGTAAAAATACAGTGGGTTGGCCACAAGTCGATGGAGGCGGGACTACAACCTAAAAAGTGGGAGTCCCGCCTCCATCCCGTCCCCAGTTTCAAAATCCAGCCCATAATATCAATAGATGTACCAAGCAATCACATTGTGTTTGTATTGAACTTGGAACAGTTGGGAGACATGACGTCTGCTTATAACCAGTTAAGGGGATATTAAGAATTCAATAGAAGACCTAGTAAGAATGGCATCAAATAGATAAATCTGTTAAACCATATTTGATAAGTTATGAAACACCTATACAGCAGACAGGATTCTGAGAGTTAGCAGCTGAAATAACAGTAAGAATAGAAAGAAGTCAACAGAAAGACTGACTAGAGATAATTAGCTTACATCAGCAGAAAACGTCAAAGGAGATACCACTGCAAAAAGAGTATAAGATATGGGATTTTCAGATGGGAAAACGGAAGTCGCTGGAAAGGGCAGGCGATTCTCAGCTTCAGAGGCAGGCTCTGTAAGTTTTTAACTCTTTGAGTCTCGGGGATCAAACGGTACTTTAATTGATTTTGGTGGATATTCTGGATTAAGAATAAGACTTAGAAATGTAAAAATGTAACGAAGTTAAGATTTGAGAATAAGGATCTCTGAGAATAGAATTGTAAGCTATTTGTATTTTGAACTGTTAACGTTGCGATTGACTCAACAACTGTTAACTACATGTTGGTTCTTTAATAAATTTATATATTTTTAGAATTGTCTCACAGAGTAATTTCTGTATCAACCTCATGAACTCAATCTCTGTACACTCTTTTGTGATGAGTTGCAGAATTCTGGGGTGGGGGGGTTCCGGACCCTCATAATATCCGGAAGGTTACAGTCTAGTTAAACTTATTAAAAGTGCTATCTGGAGGACGGTAATATCTTCAAGTCATTTATTTCCTTTAGGGAGAGATAGTCTGGACCTTTAGACCCAATTAAGCATCTTATAGGATTCAGCTATCTCTAACTTTAGTTGAAGGGGAACGTCTGGGGAATACGCCTGATCTGAGGTAGCCCGAGAAGGGCTAGGACTTGTAATTATCCCTTCAGGCTGTGTGCAGGTTTAATATCTTGCTCAAACAAGAACTGGGCTTCGAACCCCGTATTCTAATCATCTTTAAAATGGCTTACTTCCAGCTTCATAACAATAACTGCCTCTGTCCCGAGCTCAGTCAAATCTTTATCCACGCCTTCATCATGATTTTACCATCGGCGGCGGGTTGGAGTCGGGTTGGTTTGTCGGCAGGATGCAGTCCCGCTGCTGGTTTCAGATGTTCTGAATGAACTATTTTCCCTTAACTGGGCTTATTAAGCTTGTTGTGCGCATTGCCCGGCCCAATCAGTGGGTTCGGGTCTGCTGCTCGCCTCTGCTGACGTCTTCCATTCAGCTGCATTTAAGGGGCCCATGCAGCCTTGTGGTTTTTCATTCCTATTCTGATGCTTCTCGGTGTGGCAGATAGTGAAATGACTGCTTCAAGACCAAAGGCCTCTCCAAGATTCGACGATGACTCCCTCCATGCTCTTGTGGAGGGAGTGAGAGGGCGCCAAGAGGCACTGTTCCTCTCAAATGGACGGAGGAAGCCTCCTCAGCAAACCAAGGCAGCCTGGCTGCAAATTACTGAGGAGGTGAGCGCCAGGTCTTTGTGTGGTCACACCTGGGTTCAGTGCAGGAAAAGGTTCAATGATCTGCTACGCACAGCAAAAGTGAGTATAACATCACACTTACCTTCAATCTGCTCCCCATCTCCTCTCATCACCAGCACTCTGCATTGTCAACCTACTCCTGCACAATACACTTTACCCTTACATCTCTTGCACCCTTAACCATCCCTCTCTCTCTATGTACAGAATCACTTCACTATTCTACCATGCACCCCTCACACTCGCTATCACTGTTATGCAATGACAACAACTTACAACGCACAGGGAGGGCCCTTGGTATTGGCACCTCACTCCATCTTTGTCTCCCTCTAAGCATCTATGCTGTGGATTCTCTACACTCACTCCAACATTCTCACTCAAACTCAACTTGTGTCCCTCATTGCAAGAAAAGAGAGCCCACAATAAGAGGGAGAGGGGCAGGACAGGAGGAGGGCCACCTTCCATGGCGCACTTGACCACCACTGAGGAGGCTGCTCTCGACATCGTCGGAGATGCTGAGGAGCTGGAAGTGGGGGACGGAGAGACAGGTGCAGTAGAGCAAGCTGGTGACAGAACAGATTTGCAACCCTTTCATTTAGATTGCACAAGTGACTAATATGGTATCTGATGTTCATACAGATTGAGTTCTGATCATCTGCACAATTTGATGTGTCTGCTACGTTAATATCACATGTCTAACTCATGCCTTTACTCTCCCACAGGACCATCGAGAGCCCCCCTCCCCACTGTCCAGGAGGAAGAGCCGAAAGACTCCTCAGAGGAAGCTGCAACCTCTGAGGGTGCAGTGTCAGCAGAATTGAGAGCACCCAGCACCAGCGCAGAGACGTGCACCTCAGTGGGTCATTCGCGAGATAGATTAGTGTTGTCACCTGGTGTATCACAGCTCACAAGTGAGCATCAGCAGATGGTGGAGACAGGGACAGCAGTGGAGAGTCCTCGTCGGAGGCCACAGGGTGTTCCTAGTTCTGCTCAGCTGCATGTGGACCCTGTGCCTCTGGGGCCATCCAGAAAGAGAGTGGTGCTGGAACTCCAGCAACAAGTGCAGGAGTCTCTGGCAGGGTTTGCAACCACTGTAACTGCGAGTGTGCAGAGAATGGAGGAGTCCATCTCAAACATGAGCAATGCCGTGGTGCACACAATGGCGAATGTAGGTGCCGCCATGGAAAGGATGGCAACCTCCATGGAGGACTTAAATCGCCAGATGCAAATGAACATGGTGACTCTTCTAAACAGATGTGCTGCTATGGGGGATAGATCTATTGAGGAGAGGAACCAGAGGTACATGGACATCCCCGTTATGAGGACTGTCAGTACAGAGATGGGTCCTCATGGCCCAACTGATGTGCAGCAAGGTGCTCTCCAGCTACTTGCTAGCAGAGAAGTGCGGGCAACCTATGAGAGGGATGTTGGTGGTCGACAACAAGGAAGTGTGGGCGCCTCTCCAAGCGCTCACACTCCCATGCCACTGTGGAGCCCTCGATCAGAACCCCAGATTCCTCACCCAACTGAGATGGCCGTCTCAGCCCTGTACAGCCGCAGGAGGAGCAGACTGTTGCCAAGCCCACCCAGGCTCCCAACCCCAGAGGATGCCTGCCAAAGGTATTGAAGCAGGAGCAGCATGAAAGTGAGCAAGGTGCCTCAACATTTGCAGAAGCCACAGGGGAAGCACCACGTAGAAGCACATGTAAGAGAAAGTTAACGCACAAATAGTCACAAGGGTAGTCACTTGGGTGTTTTGATGTAATACAAAATGAAGATTATCATCGTTAATTCAATTGTAATAAAGAAATGCGATGGCAAAGATTCAAAGAGTTGGCCTATGTGTGCCCAGAAATGGAAGTGTCATAGTGAGGTGTCAGGGCGCCTTTCATCTGTAATGATGGTGGTGAGAGTATTAGGAACCCACAGTTTATTGTACAGATGGTGTATGGTGTATTAAGAAGGTCGGCCAGACACTCATTTCCATGTGGCAACCACATGTGTTTGCTTCGTAAACTTAAGCGAATCTGGCATGGATTATTGCATCCCTTGCCTCACGGCTAGCAATGTGCTCGTATGCTGGTGGAACTGGCACTTCCGCCTCTGCAAGGTCTTCCTCCTCCTCCTCCTCTGAGGAGGAGGAGGAGGAGGAGGCTGTGCACTGAGCCACTTGTTCCTCAGCAGTGCTAAGCCACGCTGCTGTGCGATGTTGTGCAGTGCACAGCAGACTACGATGATTCTGGAGACCCTGGCTGGTGAGTACTGTAGGACTCCACCTGATCTGTCGAGGCATCTGAATCGCATTTTGAGCAAGCCGATGGTTTGCTCGATAATGCTTCTGGTGGAAATGTGGCTCTCATTGTACCGCTCCTCAGCTTCGTTTGATGGCCTCCTCATCGGTGTCATTAACCATGTTTTCAGGAGATAGCCCTTGTCTCCAAGTAGCCATCCGGAAAGTTGGGTTGGTGGATTGAACAGCTGAGGCACAGTAGACTGCCGCAGGATGAACGAGTCATGGCAACTGCCAGGGAACTTGGCGTAAACATGCATAATGTTCTTCCTGTGGTTACACACCAGCTGGACGTTAAGGGAGTGGAAGCTCTTGCGGTTGACAAATACAGCTGGGTTGTGATGGGGTGCCCTAATAGCCACATGTGTGCAGTCTACGACGCCCTGCACCCTTGGCAAGCCTGCCATATTTGAAAAGCCAACCGCACGCGCGGTTACACTTGTTTCATCCGTGGGGAAGTGGATGTAATTGTACGACTTTGCAAAAAGCGCATAGGTAACCTGCGTGATGCAAGTGTGTGCGGCCGACTGGGAGATGCCGCTGATGTCTGCTGATGGTCCCTGGAAGGACCCTGAAGCAAAAAAGTTGAGTGCGGTGGTGACTTTGACAGCCACTGGTAAGGAGTGTCCACCCGCTCCTCTGGGCTCCAGGTGTTGGTGCAGCATTGTGCAGATGTCAGCGACTACCTCTCGCGCAAGTCTCAGCCTCCTTTGGCACTGCTGCTCAGTCATGTTCAGGAAGCTCATCCTCTGCCTGTAAACCCTGTGTTGGGGGTATCTCCTGCTGCGAGGTGCAGCCCTGCGCTGATGCCCTCTGCCCTGTGCAGCATCAGGTGGGTGAGGAGAAGGTTGGCAATCCTGTTGTTGGTGCTGCTGTTGTGCCCAGTTCTGCTGCTGCCGTGGCTGCTCTTCCTCCGATTCTGAGGACCAGGATGAGAGGGTATAAATGGTTCCCATTCTGCTGGTATATATCTCAGTTGAGGAATAGATGTTATAAGTGCTCAGTCAATGTGGGGAGAGGGTTTTCTAAGGAGGTCACAGTGCATATGGATCTCAGCTTAAACACTTACAAACTCAATAGACCTGTAAGATGTGTTCCAAAACCTCAAAACACAAAGTTCCGCCATCTGAAAGTCAGCCATGTTACTGGTCCGCTTTTATGCTGCAGGTGCAGATATCAAGAATTCAGCTACTTGCTGAACCCGGCACAATCAGCTGGCGTGTTTGGTGCACGATGTGGAACACGCTGAAAATGTCGTAAAATGGGAAGAGCCTGGTAAAATGGGATTATGTCGGCAGTTAACAAACTGTTAACTGCCTTAAGTGCCTCTCCCGCCGCTTGGTGTCGGGTTTGATCGGGACTCCCAGACCCGACACTTTGCAAAGTTGCGTGGAGGCGTGATGGCGGCGGGTTAGCAACCTGCAGTCAATCATTTAGATTTTCACTACTGACCCACCTCCAAACCCGCCCTCTGAGCGCCGGCAAAATCGCAGCCTTAGTATCTGTTGCTTTCCTGCTCTGTGCAATGCCTGGAACATTTTTCTACATTCAAGATGCGATATAAATGTAAGTTGTTACTGACGTTTCTTCATTGACTCAGTGTATGTATGTTTGAAACAAATTTGCATTTCCTTGGATATCTTCAATACATGGTGTGCAAGTTGTTTCCTGCCATTGGCACGTACATGAAAGCTGAAAACAGAAGCTAGTAGTAGCAGTTATGATGTGCGTTTGCTGTTTGAATCTGTGAAGAAGCAAAAATGCTCCGGGGCCGGTTGGGAGTTATAGTTCTCATATGTTTGCTATTAGGTATCCTGGATTAGATAGAAAAATATTTCACTTTAGAACAATAGCCCCAGTTTTACGACGTCAGCAAAGTCTATGCTGGTAGTGAAGAGGATTCGCTTCACTGAATTGTACTTGTACTTGCCATTAAAGGGGAGGGAATGTTTATTGTGGTAAAAGTTGTGCTTGCTGCAAAAAATCTGATTAGCTCCAGAGTGGCCAGAGGCACATTCCACTAAAGATGATGACAGGAATGTAGAGGACCTCCTGCTTTTACCGATAAAGTCTTGGAGATCCTGCTGCAGGAGGTTGACCTTCTTTGGAGCAAAAGGCCGCTCTCCACTCATGTTCAAATGAGGAGCAGGAGTTAAGAATGTCGAGGCGCCATGCTGCCGTGTCAGGCATGTTGGCGATCGACCCACCTTCCACCTGCTCAAATCTCGCTCCCAGTTAAGAAATCCCCCTCCAGGTCTCTTGAATGCCTTTCATGAATGTGCAGATAACAGGAAACAGATTGTGGATGTGCTTTGGTAAGTCCACAAAACTTCAGACTTTAGAAAGTCCTTCCGCACTCAACACTGATTTCAATAATTTCAGATCATAACCACTACACCTATTTTTTTGGACAGCAGGTGCTGGTAATGGTTCTGCTGTTCCCATTTATTGCTCCTTTTGTTTCTTGTCCAATTACCACCCCCTTTTGCCTTGCACCATCATCCCTTTTGTCATTTAATCAATCCTGCTTTCCACCCTATCACAGACTTTCCCTTTATTCTTTCCTCCCTTCCTTCCTTTCCCTGTCTCTGTATTTGCTTAAAAACTGTTACATCTCTAATTTCTTCCAATTCTGGTGAAAGGTCATCGGTCTGAAACATTGGGCTTGATTTTGCCAGTGTGGGCGGGCTGGGGCGTGTCAGGTGGTATTCGTGTCAGGACACCGACTCTGAAGTGAAGTGGGGAAAAAGTGCGATTTTCCCCTAATTGGGCAATTGATTTCCAGCGTGTGGGAACCCCTGGCCCAATGAGTCTTTTCATACAGAAAGTCGCCTCCGATGATGTCATCAATGCTGCTGGATTTAAGGCCTGCAAGCAGCCTTGCTTCATCTGGAGACCGCAAACTTTATGGTGATTGTAGTAAGGAATTCATTGATCAACTATGTCCACCAGATGGCCAAAGTGTGCTCCACGCTTCGATGAGCCCTCCCTCCAAGCTCTGGTGCAGGGAGCAAGATCGAATAAGGAGGTGCTCTTCCCTTCCTCAGGGAGAAAAAAGCCACCCCAGCAGACTAAAGCTGTGTGGCTGCAAGTGGCCCAGGAGGTCAACTCCATATCGATGAGCTGCAGAACCTGGCTGCAATGCAGGAAGAGGTTTCATGACCTTCTCTGCACAGGAAAAGTGAGTATGACTTTCCCATCTCCCTCAATCTGATCACCATCACCTCTACTCACCAGCATTCTGCTTTGCTAACCTCTTCCTCCACATCCCACTTCACACTTACATCCCTGCACCCTTACCATTGCCTCTCTCTCTATGCTCACATTCACTTAACTATTCAACCATGTAGCCCTCACACTCCCTATCACTGTGATGCAACAACAACAACAACTTACAACACACAGGGAGGGCCCTTTGTCTCCTTCTAAGCATCTATGCTATGGATTCTCTACACTCACTCCTTCATTCTCACTCAAACTCCACTTGTGTCCCTCATTGCGGGAAAAGAGAGCCCACAATAAGAGGGAAAGAGCCATGACAGGAGGAGGGCCACCCTCAGTAGCCCAGCTCACCGCCTGGGAATCGCCGGGATCAAGGAGGATTCCCAAATGGGGGACGGACAGGCGGGCGCATCACAGCAAGCTGGTGACAGAGTAGTTCTACCTCGGCAGATAAAGGGCAGTTAGAAAGATTAACTGTAATCATCTGGCAGTGTTCTCTGACTATATATGCTGTGCCGATATACATCTCTTCACTTCATCTGACGAACGAGCAGCGCTCCGAAAGCTTGTGATTTCAAATAAAACTGTTGGACTATAACCTGGTGTTGTGCGACTTCTCACATTTGTCCACCCCAGTCCAACACCGGCATCTCCACATCATCTCTCTCATTGACATTGCATGAGTCACTGATAATGAATCTGATGCTCTAACAGATTGACTTATGATCATCTGCCCTATTCAATGTGCATGTAATCTTGACCTCACATCTCTAACTCTTTCCTTTACTCCCTCACAGGACCATCGAAAGCCCCTGTCCCCACTGTCCAGGAGGAAGAGCCTGAGCTTCCAGACTCCTCAGAGGAAGCTGCAACCTCTGAGGGCGCAGCATCAGCAGAATTCAGCGCACCCAGCACCAGTGTAGACACTCAGACCTCGGTGGTACCTTCGCGAGATAGAGTAGTGTTGGCACCTGGTGTATCACAGCTCACAAGTGAGTATCAGCAGATGGTGGAGACAGGGACAGCAGTGGAGAGTCCTCATCGGAGGCCACAGGACTTTGCCAGTTCGGCTCAGCTGCATGTCGACCTTGTGCCTCCGGGTCCATCCAGAAGGAGAGCGGTGCTGGAACTCCAGGAACAGGTGCAGGAGTCTCTGGCAGGTTTTGTCTCCAGGGTCGCTGCGAGTATGGAGCGAATGGAGGAGTCCATCGCGAACATGAGCAGAACCTTTGTGGAGGCATTGGCGCATGAATGCATCACCGCGGAAAGGATGGCAACCTCTGTGGAAAGGATGGCTACCTCCATGGTAGGGCTGGCTACCGTAGAGGAGAAGATGGCTACAGTAGAGGAGAGGGTGGCTACGGCCATGGAGGAGCTAAGAGTGTTGAAAACATGGTCATTGTTCAGAATAAAATGACATCTCTTGAGGAGCGATGGTCAGCTATTGAGCAAACAAACCAGACCTTCATGCAAGTCCTCTGGAGTAGGAGTTCCAGTGCAGAAACGGGTCCTCATGGTCCCCCTGCAGTGCAGCAAGGTGCTGTCAAGCCAATTGCTAGCTCTGAAGTGGGGCTGACCCATGAGAGGGATGTTGGTGGAAGACAACAAGGAAGTGGGGGCTCATTTCCAAGCGCTCACATGACCATGCCACAGCAAAGACCTCGGTCAGAGCCCCACCAGAATCCTCACCCAACTGAGATGGGTGTCTCAGCCCCTGCACAGCTGCAAGAGCAGCAGACTGTTGGCGAGCCCGCACAGTTTTGCAACCCCAGAGGACGCCCGCCAAAGGCGTCGAGACAGGAGCAGCAAGAGAGTGAGCAATGGGCCTCCACATCTGCTGAAGCCACAGGGGAAGCACCACGCATAAGAGGAAGATAAAGCACAAGTAGTCACAAGGGTAGTCACTTGGGTGCTGTGTAGTTTTGTTTTTGGACCAGCCATCATTGTGATTGTATTATAAAGTGTTTTGGTGACAAACTGTTGAAGTTGTGGCCTGTGTCATTTCGCAAATGGGACTTTCACATTGAGGGCTTAGGGCGCCTTGCGATTGTCAGAATGATTGTCAGAGTGATAGGATTCTGCAGGTTCTTGTCCATTGTCGATGTTCTGGTAAGAAGGAGCGAGACTAAAGTGTTTGATTGTGCAGGCTAAGCAAATCTGGCCAGGATGAGTGCGTCCCTTGCATTCTGGGCAGCAATGTGGTCGCGCTCTGGCGCCTTCTGGCCTGTGCATTTTCAGGTGGGTGAGCAGCAGCTTGGCGCTCCTGTTGTTGCTGCTGCTGTTGGTGCTGCTGTTGTTCAGGGTTCTGCTGCTGCCGCGGCTGGTGTTCGTCCAAATCTGAGGTCCAGGAGGAAAGGAAATAAATGATTCCCATGCTTCTGCTATATACCTCAGTTGAGGAAGCGCTCAGTCAAGGTGGGGAGAGGGGTTTCCCAGGAGGTCACACTGGAGATGGGTCTCAGGCTCCAAACTTCCACAACAATGAGTAGGCCTGCTAAAAGTTCCCCCAGACCTGAGACAACAAAGTTCTGCCACCTGCAAATGATGATTGCTGAAAACTCCTTTTTAATGGTGGAGCTGCAGCTGTTACTAAGCAATCCACTTGTGAGGCCACCAGGATTACCTGGCGTGGGGGAAATGTCTAAAAATCAGAAAGGCCTCTCAAAATTGGATTGTAGAGGCAATTAAGTGGTTGTTAAGGGCCTTAAGGGCCTATCCCGCCTCTTGGAGGCGGGATGGAAATGGGGTCTGAAACCCCGATTCTGGGAAAATTGCTTGAAGGCGGGATGGAGGCGGGATCAGGCCCGCACGCCATTTTTTGCGATTTTAACACCTCACACGCCTCCAATCCCGCCTCCTCGGGCCTGGCAAAATCGAGCCCATTAACTCTGTTCCCTTCTCCACAGATGCTGCCTGACCTGCTGAGTGTTTCCAACATTTTCTGTTTATATTTCAGAATAACAGTATTGCTAAGCCATTCACCAAAAAAGTGCTCTTCTTAACCTTTTACGTTGATGTCCATTTCAAATAATAGCTAGCCTAGCCTAAAATTTACACCCAAAGTATTCACAGTTAACCACCCTGCTTTCAGCATTAACAGTGAGAAGTTAGGATTTTTGTACTGACCAATTGGAATCGAAAGTAAGAATTGGTGCCAATACGTTGCATGCAAATTAACCATGAATTCGCCCAGTTCAGTTGTCTTTTGAGTTTTCAGTTTGATTGAAGAGCTCACTCCAATCGCACAACCCATGCTCAGGTTCAAAATGCACATTCATACCTACTCATACTTGCACACACAGTCTGGGTGGGCTGTGAATCATCAGCATCACTCTAAGGCAGAAGAAACCACACTGCTATGAATGTTTACATGTTTTATCTTGATTCGGAAGGCAAACTGCATATGATTGTGATTAGAAATTGGAATCTTTTTGTGCAGGTAATACAGTGCTTCATGTGTTAGTTCTACAACCAGAAAAAGAGCAGGCTTATTCCATGTATGATCTCATCACATCACTTGTGTCTGAGAAACATCATCAATTTGTCGAGAACATTGTGAACAACGATGGCTACACTCCATTGAAGCTCGCGGCAGCTGAGGGTGACTTTGTGGTAAGTAAACTGCTTCACTGCAATAAAATAGTAGACTGAGTCTGTCTAATAAGCTGTATATGGAAAAAAGGATAAGGTCTAAACGTCGTCATCCCTTTTCCCATATACCGGGATGGCCGTGGCTCAGTTGGTAGCACTCGTGCCTCTGAGTCAGATGGTTGTGGGTTTAAATCCCATTCCAGGGACTTGAGCACACAATCTAGGCTGACACTTCAGTGTAGTACTGAGGGAAGTGCCATCTTTTGGATGAGATGTTAAACTGAGGCCCCGTTTGCCCTCTCAGGCGGACGTAAAAGATCCCATGGCACTATTTCGAAGAAGCACAGAGTAGTTTTCCCTGGCCAATATTTATCCCTCAACAACACCTAAAAAAAAATTATTTGGTCATTATCACATTACTGTTTGTGGGAGCTTGCTATGCGCAAATTGGCTGCCATGTTTCCTACAATATAAGTGTTGAAAATTACATGTGAAAGTGCACCCTAGTGCATAACCTCGAATCAGAATATCAGTACTTTGTTAGTTAAAAGATTACTTTAAGTATACACCTTACTATTTTTTCAGACAAAATCTTGCAAGCATTGAAAAAGATGCATCATCTGTGTATGTTACTATGCTAAATAATACCCATTATATTTAATCTTCATTGACATCTATCATTTTAGTTTTTATATTTTCCAACAACTTTTACTGCTAATCAGACTTGCATTCCTTGAGCGATAGTCTGTTGTTTTGGTTTACAACTATAAAGCAGCAGCACAATATTTGTAGCAAAACACAGGAGCCACACACAAAATGGTCGTAGGGCAGCAGAGGCCCGTCTACATGAATGCCCTGTCCACATGCCTTCACTTAAGGCTCCCATAGGCTAATTGTCATTCTTGACAATAATTTTCAACAAAACTATCTGAGTCAGTAGTTCTCAAACTTAGAAACATAGAACAATAGGAGCAGGAGTAGGCCATTCGGCCCTTCGAGCCTGCTCTGCCATTCAATATAATCATGGCTGATCCTCTATCTCAATACCATATTCCCACTCTCTCCTCATACCCCTTGATGCCTTTTGTGTCTAGAAATCTATCTATCTCCTTATTAAATATATTCAGTGACTTGGCCTCCACAGCCTTCTGTGATAGAGAATTCCACAGGTTTACCAGCCTCTGAGTGAAGAAATTTCTCCTCATCTCAGTCCTAAATGTCCTACCCCGTATCCTGAGACTGTGACCCCTCATTCTAGACCCCCGAGCCAGGGGAAACATCCTCCCTGCATCCAGTCTGTCTAGCCCTGTCAGAATTTTATACATTTCAATGAGATCCCCTCTCATTCTTCTAAACTCGAGTGAATACAGGCCTAGTCGACCCAATCTCTCCTCATAAGACAGTCCTGCCATCCCAGGAATCAGTCTGGTGAACCTTCACTGCACTCCCTCTATGGCAAGTATATCCTTTCTTAGGTAAGGAGACCAAAACTGCACACAGTACTCCAGGTGTGGTCTCACCAAGGCCCTGTATAACTGTAGTAAGACATCCTTGCTCCTGTACTCAAATCCTCTTGCAATGAAGGCCAACATACCATTTGCCTTCCTAACTACTTGCTGCACCTGCATGTTTGCTTTCAGTGACTGGTTTACAAGGACACCCAGGTCCCTTTGCACATCAACATTTCCCAATCTATCACCATTTAAATAATACTCAACCTTTCTGTTTTTCCTACTGAAGTGGATAACTTCACATTTATCCACGTTATACTGCATCTGCCATGTATTTTCCCATTCACTCAACTTGTCTAAATCGCCTTGAAGCCTCTTTGCATCTTCCTCACAACTCACAATCCCACCTAGTTTCGTGTCGTCAGCAAACTTGGAAATATTACATTTGGTTCCCTCATCCAAATCATTGATATATATTGTGAGTAGCTGGGGCCCAAGCACTGATCCCCGCGGTACCCCACTAGTCACCACCTGCCACCCCAAAAAAGACCCATTTATTCCTACTCTCTGTTTCCTGTCTGTTAACCAATTTTCAATCCATGCCAGTATATTACCCCCAATCCCATGTGCTTTAATTTTGCACACTAACCTCTTATGTGGGACTTTATCAAAGGCCTTCTGAAAATCCAAATACACCACATCCACTGGTTCTCCCTTATCTATTCTATCAGTTACATCCTCAAAAAACTCCAGTAGGTTTGTTAAACACGATTTCCCTTTCATAAATCCATGTTTTTTCATCTGCGCCTATCATGAGCTACTAAGGGTAAGGATACTGGTAGTGGTAAATCTGCAAAAATAATCTCTTTCTCATCCTCCGCTTCTAGTTCTTTCTCCCTCATTTTTGTATTTTTAATTTTCCTTTTATTTATCTCCTCCTTCGCGTTCTTTCTTTTTCCTAACTTTGCTCTCTATCACTTTTGTGTTTATCTTTTACTTTTTGCATTCTCTTTTTCACCTTTCTTACTTTTTTCTCATTTTGCCTCTGCAGCTGTTTTCTGGGACTAAAAGGTGGCTCAGGCTGCCTTCCTCTTCCTCTTTCTCTTTCTCTCCCTCCCTCTCTCTCTCCTCTCTTCCCCCTTACTTTGCTGCTGGGCAGTCAGTGTTCTCCACAAATACTTTCTTTCCTCTGTGACCTTTTCTGTGTTTCTGCCGCAATCAGAGCTCAGAGGGAACGATTTTCATTTGCTTACCGTCGCGTTCACCATGAAAAATGGGGCAGGAAATGGACAATTTCTTTTATGCTACTGGCCACCCAATATTCAAGCAGGCCACAAAATGGAAGGCCAGCACTCGAGCCCAATACAGATGGGAGCCTTATTAAAATATTTAAATCAGGATCCTACACCGGTTGTGGGACCCCAACACAATTTTCAGCTACCAATGGGTGGAGTATGTGCCGCGCAGGCTACACCAAAAATAGAACTGAAACATTGGTTCCACTGATTTTTCTGGGGCCAGGAGGAGCATGGATGTTACGGGATTGCTCCCGCTCTCCTTAAGGTTTAACCCTTGGCTCAGCGCCGTGGAGGAGCTGCTGCATTTCACGCCTTGCCCCCCGCCTCCACCTCTTGCCCGGTTGGTAAGCCGTCTGACAGCACTTGTTGAGCGCGAGCAGCTCACGAAACAAATTCAAATGAGGTTCAACCATGAAAATGGTTCCGGCCTCTCACTGGTACCATTGGATGGGCGCGATTGCTCTGCCCATTGCCAGCTTGATGTGTGCTATAATTGAAAATTGGCCCCAGAATATCTCACACACAGGGATCACTCAAGGAGGGAGACAGACAGCGGGAAACCAGACTGATTCCTGGGATGGCAGGACTGTCTTATGAGGAGAGATTGGGTCGACTAGGCCTATACTCATTGGAATTTAGAAGAATCAGAGGTGATCTTATTGAAACATATAAGATACTGAGGGGGTTCGACAGGGTAGATGCAGAGAAGATGTTTCCCCTCACGGGGAAATCTAGAACTCGGGGGCATAGTTTCAGAATAAAGGGTCGCCCTTTTAGAAGAGGTGAGGAGGAATTTCTTCTCTCAGAGGGTCGTAAATCTGTGGAACTCTCTGCCCCAGAAAGCCGTGGAGACTGGGTCATTAAATACATTTAAGGTGGAGATAGACAAATTATTGCAAGATAAGGGAGTGAAGGGTTATGGGGAGCAGGCAGGGAAGTGGTTTTGAGCCCAAGATCAGCCATGATCTTATTGAATGGCGGAGCAGGCTCGAGGGGCCAAGTGGCCGATTCCTGCTCTTATTTCTTATGTTCTTATATTCTTATCTGTCTCGCTATCTTTCCTGCTGTGTCCCTGTTCCGGTTATGTCTCTGTTACATGATCTCTCTCTCTTGGTTCCCACTCTCCTGCACTCAGTTGATGCTCCCCTCTATACTTTCTCCTGCCTTCTCTTTACCATTGCATGTTGCTTTTCTCCTTTCAGCCGTTGATGCTGTTCTTTTTTTTTCCAGTGCTGACTTTCCTGCTCTTGGTTTCCCATGCTCCAATGCAGCCCTACATGTACCAACTACATCCACTCGTCCCAACAGATTGCTGCACTGCTCTCTCCCACAATATTCGCAGCTGTTGGCTTTTCCTGAGCTAAACGACATGTACAGCTCCTACCACTTGGAACCAACATTGAAATATCAGAACCAGACCAACTTTAACCCCTGTGCTAAATGTTGGTTTGAACTTTCTTGATTGTCTTGTGTAGTGTTTGTGTCACTTAAGAAAAACAAACTAGAAATTACACGTAAAATGAAGGCTCTGTTAAATTTTAAATATTTAAAGTTCCAATTGAGCTTTTGGCCAGCAAAATTACAAGATTCTCATTCTGCAAAAAATCAAAGATGAAAAAAAATTAAAGAGGTGATCTTAACTCTACTCGCTCAGCAGAAACCTGGCAGGTGGGCAGTTAAAATCGCCCTAGCTCTTACCTGTCCGAAAGCCACCATGATCGCAACATCTCCAATTTAATCTGCTCTCCTGAGCAGGCAGCAAGGACACGCGGCCGGAGCCAACAGGGTCCTTCTTTACATATGCATGTTGCGGCCCGATGACATCATTGAGACCTGGCTATAATTTTAACTCAAGCCTGAGCGGTGAATCCACCTGGAGTTAAAATCGGGGCCTCTGTTTGCATTTATGGAGTGCCTTTTGTGACCTCAGGATGTCCCAAAGATCTCCACAGGCACTGAGGTTCTGTGCTTTTGAAACCTACTCACTGTTATAATGTAAGAAATAGAGCAGCACATTGTGCACACCAATGAGATAAAGGGCCTGATAATCTGTTTTCATGATTCAGGGATAAATATTGGCCAAGACACTGTTCTTCTTTAAATGATGTCAAGCTATCTTTTGCCCTGAGAGGGCAGACAGGGCCTCGATTTAACGTCTCATCCGAAAGACTGCACCTTTGAGAGTGAAGCTCTGAGATGTCAGCCTAGATTGTGAGCTCAAGTCTCTGAATTGGGGCTTGAACAAATGACCTTCTGCCTCAGAGGTGAAGTTGCTCTAATGAGCCAAGGCAGATACCTGAGAGACAGATATCTCAGTGGTAGTATTTTCACCTCTGAGGCAGAGGGTCAGTCTTATTAAGGACTGGATTGCTCTTGCACTGAACGTGCTTCTTTCCAAAACAAGATTCAAACAGGTTTTGTATGCAGATGGTTAAACAGTTTTAACATCACTTTGTTTCCGTACTCATGGGGAAGATTATATGGTGATGTGGTACCAGAAATGGCAATCTCACCTTGATTTTAACAGTCTCACTTCTTCATCTACAGAAATGAGGGGGGAAATCTTGCGATGGGTCAGCGGGCATGATCGGTGGCGGGTTGGGTGGGAAAATATTTTTTTTCCTTCGCGGGTCGGAACCCTGCTCTTAATCCACCACCACACGCCTTTACCAAATGTTGGGTCTGCCAGCGCTGAGCAGACCCGATACGCAGCAGCGGGGGAGGCAATTGAAATCATTATGCAGAGGGCTGCACCCAGGCTCTCCCATAACTCCCTCCATAAGCTTATGGAGAGAGTCACAGCACACAGGGAGGTTTTCTTCCCTTCCAATGGGCGGAAGAGACCTCCCCAGGACACCAACGCAGCCTGGTTGCACATTGCACAGGAGGGCACAAGCAGGGATGTCATCAGGAGGACCAGGTTGCAGTGGCGCAAACCTTTCAATGATCTCAGTAGGTCATGAAACATTACTGCAAAGCCGCACTCAACCTCATCCTGCTGTGCCACTTATCACATCCCCATCACTCTGCCTTCCCTACTCTACTCCTGCACATCCTTACTCACACCAACTTACCTTGCACTTCTACCCATCCCTATCTACATTATCACTTCCCCATCTCACTAGCCACCCCTCACACTCACCCTCATTCTAGTCCAATCATACCAACTAACAACACACAAGGGTAGGCACTTGGGTGTTTTATGCAATGTTCATGTAACGTTTCTGTTAATGTGGTGTCAAACATTGAAACCTTTATTTTGAACACTTTGCATTCTTGGGCAGATTTGTGTGCACCTTTGGAAGTGGCTCAGTGAGTTGCAGTGAATGGTGAGACATAACGGTACCCCCCGCAATGGTGATGAGTGTGAAAGGAATGGCTTGGGCATTGTAGGGATGCTTTATGGTGTTGGTGTGGGGTGATGCCAACCTGACGCATTATGTGGCATCCAGGGTGTACAACGTGAAGTTACGTAAATCTGGCCATGGTGAGGCCATCCCTGGCCTCCCGGGCAGCAATGTGGTCAGGTGCTGATGCTGTGTCCTGTGCAGCATCAGTTGATTGAGGAAAAGATTGGTGTTGTTGTTGGTGCTGACGGTGTGCCTGGTGCTGGGGCTGATCGTGGTGGGATTCTGAGGACCAAGGTGAGAGAGTTTCAAGGGCCTCAGCTTCACAGACGAGGTCCAGGCACAGCGAGAAACCGGTGAGCGACCTGTCAAATCCAAAAAGCTGGGAAAAAACCATTGATAAGTGGCTGTAAACAAGCCACTAATGATTTTAATTGCCTCCCCCGCTGCTGCGTATCGGGTCTGCTCAGCGCAGGCAGACCCAACATTTGGTAAAGGCACGTGGCGGCGGGTTGACAGCGGGGTCCCAACCCGCTGGGGAAAAAATAAATTTCCCACCCGACCCGCCACCGATTACGCCTGCTGACCCCCCGCAAAATTCCTCCCATACATTCTAATTAAGTTTGAATCAGCTCAAACCTTTCTGTAAGAAATATACCTAATTTAGTTTAATACTTAGTTTAATACATTAATTGCTTTTTCTTCTGTAGATGTTCAACTATTTGGTGCAAAAACAAAAGAAAATATACTGGACAATGGGGACAATTTCTTACTGTGTCTATGATCTCACCAACATTGATACATGGGGTGACCAAAAATCAGTTCTGGACATCATAACAACAAGCAGGAATAGTGAGGTAACCATAAGGAATGAACCAGCCTGCTCTTTGCTGTTATTGTCAATTATGCCATAATTCATAGGATAGTTTTACATATTTCATGACTTTGAGTTCCCTATCATACAATTTACATTTACATTTTTAATGTGTATGGACTTTAGTAAAGATTGTGGCCTTACTGGTAATGGCTCCCCACTCCAACTCTGTATTCAGCAGCTCAGCCAATGACACCAGTGGGAAGTGAGGATCACAACTGCAAGGCCACAAATCCATGATCTTGAACTTTGGTTGATTTCTTAATTGTTTTGACTTCCAGTCATGAAATTAGAAATATAGACTAGTTTCATTACAAGTAATAAAGTGTAACATTTTATGGCTCTTCTTGGTGTTAAGAATTAACAACTCACTGCTCTTTTGAACAGAACTTTTAAGATAGTGAACAATCAACTATGGAGTGAGGTGAGAGGCAGTTAACATGACCCAATAGCGTGTATCAAAGGAACGTCTTTCCTTCGCATTGCTCACAAATAAATTTATTTTAAACAAAAATAAAATAACTTTAAATATCTTATGGATAGCTGTATAATATATATATGGCAGAGGATTTCAAGACTTCTGCCTGAAGCTCGCTAGGAGCATTTACATTTTTTAGACTGGCTCATTCCTACCTATGCTTGGGCTTGGAGGTTTTCCATTGTGGTGGTCAAGAAGTGGCTGCTGCTGTAGGGGTCAGATGCTTGCAACAGCTTAAAGGGACAGGCTGCCATATCACAAAGATAATGGCCCTGAACTTGTGGTTGGAGGCATACCTCCAGAATACGCCTCCGACCCGTGAAACATTTCCGCACCTACCTGCTGTCGTCCAAGCTGCGTAGAGTTCGGGTCTCGGGCCTCTGTGTGCACGGCAGTGGAAAGGCCCGCGGATCCCAGGGACGCAGGCGGTTCGGAGGCGTCCCTGGGATCACATGGGCCAGGTCCTCCAATGAGAAATGAGGATCCCATTGCAGTCGTTTAGGAACGGAATCCCCTAATGACGAGCAATGGAATCTCCAAATAATTAAACAATTTAGACAATTCTAATAAATATAAAGGTTCTGAATTTCAATATTATTCAGAACTCCCTTCATTACACCAAATACAATCAACATTTAATTTTTGAAAAATTATTTTAAACCTTTTAATCCTGGCCAATATTTGCATAAACTAATTTTAATTCTTTGTGCAACATTTTTTATGTTTTAATGTTTAATTTAAGATTTATAATAACCCTTACGTTGATGAAAGAAGGCCCTGTGCCTGCTTTTACCAGCCATAAGAGCTTCGTGGGCAGTTGCTGGGCAGTTGTTGGGCAAATTGCCCAACTCTGCGCCAGCGAAACTGATTTTACTTTTGGTTCGGTAGATCTGCCAAGGCATATCTTGACAAATCGCAAGTTCCGGATTTTTTTTACTTGCGGAAACCCGGAAGTTGCGGGCCTTTCAGAAGGATTACAACGACGTTGCTGAGCGTACGCCGTCAAAAACACCGTAATTTCAGGGCCAATAATTGCTTCCTCCTATACAGATTAAGTACTAAAGCTGTGTGGATCTGCACATTGTTAATCCTGCTTTTGATATCCTGATTAGCTTTTAAAATATTTCTTGCATTTTGCCTTACTTTGTAATGCTAAACGCCTATTGTTTACAGGTATTCCTAATGTCCAGCATTACCAAACTGGTAATGATGGAAAATGTGACATATGATGTCACCTCATCAGAAGGGGAGAAGGTTGGTTGAAAAAGAAGGAAGACAACACTGATGAAAAATTGAGCAGACATTAATTAAGCTTGTTTTTATAGGTTCGCAAACTTGTTGATGCTAAACCAGTGAAGGAGCTATTGCATCAAAAGTGGAATTCGTTTGGGTACAAGTATTTCCTAATATGGATGTTCTCGTACATTATGTATATTATTATATTCACCGTCGCTAGCCTTTATCGACCCTTGAAGCCAATTCCACCTGGGTTATCTGACAACCTCACCATTAGGACACAGAAGACTTTGGCAGTAAGGACAAATATTTCCTATTATGGACATTCTCCTGTTATTTAAGTTAGCATGTTTATCATCTCAAGTCTGTACAGGCCCTGAAAACCAATTTCTTCTAGGCTATCTAACAACCTTTCGGAAACACAAGACTTTAGTGCTAAGATAATGCAATACTACAGACAATGATAAAATATTTCTAACAGTCACTAGTGTTGGTGCAGGAGAATCTGAAGAGTGAAAAAATGTGGGGGGAGAGGAGATAATCAGGGATCAATAAGTAATCCATTCTTAAAATGTATGAAGTGTGTTACCATTGATGAAATATCGCATAACAAATCCTCATTGAAACACTTTACAGAATCCTACAAAGATCTAATAGGTTTTCAGGACCTATTCTAACTAACAAATATTAAAGTTTGTTGGATTTTTCTTCCCCATGGGATCTATAGGATAACTGTAAAATTCTGTGGACTTTTGGTAAGGCGCCTGAATAATTCAATACAACGACCTTGGTTGATTATTTTTATTTCAGGGCTGTTTTTTCCTCCACTATTCTGCCCCACCCCAAATCAGATGGGATAGTGACAGATATTTGGACAGGGAAGACTATCGTCACCTCCCCGCCCTGACCTACATTGTCCTCCATCCACCCAAGCAGGCAAAGCCTCTGGCCACGCAAACTCCATCTCACCGCATGTAAGGGCGAGGAGATGGGTCTCAACAATTCGGCTGATTTCCTCACCTTCAACTACTGACCCACGAAGCCCAGGTACTTCCAGGAGAGGGGTGGCAGTAATCACTGGGGCAGGAACAGAAAGCCCACTGGACCCCACTTTGGAGGAAGTGGGGCCCTCAGTAGTGGGTCCCTCTCTCTCTCTCCTCAACATCAACAATGGATGAAAGACTCGGCCCAGTCTGAGGCGTGAACGAAAAAATCGAACCCTGATCTTCAGGGCACTTCTGCTACTTTAAATGGTGCCACTCTGCTTCAGGTGCCACCTCAGAGGTCCCGCTACAGCCCCACTTGCATTTTCTTTCCCCGACAATAGCGGGGTCCCTCTTGGTGGTGGGGATCTCGGCTGGAGCCCCCCCATCCCGCATAACCATGAACTCCGTTCCAGGAAAATGGGTCAGAGTTGGGATGGCAGGCGAAAATCTCGCTCCGCCTCTCCTGGGGTAGGTTAAGCAGAATCCAGGCCAAGGTACCTGAATAGCTTCCTGCTTATATCAGACATTGCATAACATTTTTATAAGCCTATCAGATCGGGCACAAATCTTGTTAAAGTGGAAAAATATTAGTGTTATTTTTAAAATTCTGATAATTATCCAGTCGTAACATGTTTGAATTTCTCTGTAGTTGAAATTAGTTGGACATGAACAGATAGCAATGCCACTACTGTATGAACTTGAATTTAAAGCTGTCACAAAAATCATGAAAAAAGCAGGTTTGAAATGCTTTTTTTTAAATGAAATAAATAAATATGTTTCCAGATCAGTAAGTGTCAAGACACAGCAGAGTGAATTAGCATTCCCAATGGACAGACTTGTCAGTGCTGCATTGTTCCTGAAGTGAAAGTCTGAGGCCACGATTTCCCCTACCTCAGCAGGTCCAGGGTCGGTGTCGGGTCCCGACCCCGCTGCTGGTTCCATAAGAACATAAGAAATAGGAGCAGGAATAGGCCACTTGGCCCCTCGAGCCTGCTCCGCCATTCAATAAGATCATGGCTGACCTAGGGCTCAAAGCCACTTCCCAGCCCGCTCCCCATAACCCTTCACTCCCTTACCTTGCAGAAATTTGTCTATCTCCACTTTAAATGCATTTAATGACCCAGCCTCCACAGCTGTCTGGGGCAGAGAATTCCACAAATTTACGACCCTCTGAGAGAAGAAGTTCCTCCTCATCTCAGTTCTAAAAGGGCGACCCTTTATTCTGAGACTGTGCCCCCGAGTTCTAGATTTCCCCATGAGGGGAAACATCCTCTCTGCATCTACCCTGTCGAGCCCCCTCAGTATCTTATATGTTTCGATAAGATCACCTCTCATTCTTCTAAATTCCAATGAGTATAGGCCCAGCCTTCTCAACCATTCCTCATAAGTCAAACCCCTCATCTCTGGAATTAACCTACTGAATCATCTCTGAACTGCCTCCAATGCAAGTATATACTTCCTTAAATAAGGAGACCAAAACTATACACAGTACTCAAGGTGTGGTCTCACCAATACCCTGTACAGTTGTAGCAGGACTTCCCTGCTTTTATACTCCAACACCCCTGTGGTGTAGTTGGACTTTCAGAAGGCTTTCGATAAGGTCCCGCATAAGAGATTGGCGTGCAAAGTTAAAGCACATGGGATTGGGGGTAAGGTACTGACTTGGATAGAGAACTGGTTGGCAGACAGGAAGCAAAGAGTTGGAATAAACGGGTCTTTTTCCGAGTGGCAGGCAGTGACTAGTGGGGTACCGCAGGGATCGGTGCTAGGACCCCAGTTATTCACAATATATATTCATGATCTAGACGAGGGAACTAGATGTAATATCTCCAAGTTTGCAGACGACACAAAGCTGGGTGGGCGTGTGTGTTGTGAGGAAGATGCAGAGAAACTCCAGTATGATTTGGACAAGTTGGGTGATTGGGCAGATGCATGGCAGATGCAGTATAATGTGGATAAATGCGAGGTTATCCACTTTGGTGGCAAAAACAGGAAGGCAGATTATTATCTGAACGGCAATAGATTGGGAAAAAGGGAAGTGCAACAAGACCTGGGAGTGCTTGTGCACCAGTCGTTGAAGGTAAGCATGCAGGTGCAGCGGACGGTTAAGAAGGCAAATGGTATGTTGGCCTTCATAGCGAGAGGATTCGAGTACAGGAGCAAGGATGTCTTGCTGCAGTTGTACAGGGCCTTGGTGAGACCACACCTTGAGTATTGTGTGCAGTTTTGCTCACCTTATCTGAGGAAGGATGGTCTTGCCATGGAGGGAGTGCAGCGAAGATTCACCAGACTGATACCTGGGATGGCAGGAATGACGTATGAAGAGAGATTGGGACGATTGGGCTTGTATTTGCTAGAGTTTAGAAGAATGAGAGGGGATCTCATTGAAACTTATAAAATTCTAACAGGACTAGACAGACTAGATGCAGGAAGGATGTTCCCGATGGCGGGGGAGTCCAGAACCAGGGGTCACAGTCTAAGGATAAGGGGTAAGCCATTTAGGACAGAGATGAGGAGGAATTTCTTCACC
Source organism: Squalus acanthias (assembly GCA_030390025.1). Taxonomy (NCBI): domain Eukaryota; kingdom Metazoa; phylum Chordata; class Chondrichthyes; order Squaliformes; family Squalidae; genus Squalus; species Squalus acanthias. The sequence continues at coordinate 47,350,729 of CM059429.1, forward strand.
CAGAGAGTGGTGAACCTGTGGAATTCTCTACCACAGAAGGCAGTTGAGGCCAATTCATTAAATATATTCAAGAAGGAGTTAGATATATTTCTTAAGGCTAAAGGGATCAAGGGATATGGGGAGAAAGCAGGGACAGGGTACTGAATTTGGATGATCAGCCATGATCTCATTAAATGGCGGAACAGGCTCGAGGGGCCGAATGGCCTACTCCTGCTCCTATCTTCTATGTTTCTATGTAAATAAAGGCCAACATTCCATTTGCCTTTTTCATTACTTGCTGTACCTGCATGCTAACTTTTTGTGTTTCATGCACAAGGACCCCCAGGTCTCTCTGAACTGTAGCATTTTGTAATCTCTCTCCATTTAAATAATAGTTTGCTTTTTTATTTTTCCTGCCAAAGTGGATAACCTCGCACTTTCCCACATTATACTCCATCTGCCAAATGTTTGCCCACTCACCTAGCCTGTCTATATCCCTTTGCAGATTCTTTGAGTCCTCTGCACAACTTGCTCTCCCACCCATCTTTGTATCATCCGCAAACTTGGCTACATTACACTCGATCCCTTCATCCAAGTCATTAATGTAGATTGTAAATAGTTGGGGCCCCAGCACCGATCCTTGTGGCACCCCACTAGTTACCGTTTGCCAACCAGAAAATGACCCATTTATCCCGACTCTCTGCTTTCTGTTAGTTAGCTAATTCTCTATCCATGCTAATATATTACCCCCAACTCCATGAGCTCTTATCTTATGCAGTAACCTTTTATGTGGCACCTTATCGAATGCCTTCTGGAAATCCAAATACACCACATCCACTGGCTCACCCTTGTCCACCCTGCTTGTTACATCCTCCAAGAACTCCAGCAAATTTGTTAAACATGATTTCCCTTTCCTAAAACCATGCTGACTCTGTTTGACTGCAGTATGTTTTTCTAAATGCCCTGCTACTGCTCCCTTAATGAAGGACTCCAGCATTTTCCCAACAACAGATGTTAGGCTAACTGGTCTATAGTTTCCTGCTTTCTGTCTCCCTCCTTTCTTAAATAGGGGTGTTACATTAGCAGTTTTCCAATCTGCTGGGACCTCTCCAGAGTCCAGGGAATTTTGGTATATTGCAACCTATGCATCCACTATCTCTGCAGCCACTTCTTTTAAGACCCTGGGATGCAGGCCATCTGGTCCAGGGGACTTGTCGTCTTTTAGTCCCATTATTTTACCGAGTACTATTTCCTTAGTGATAGTGATTGTCTTTAGTTCCCCACTCCCTGTGGCCCCTTGATTATCCATTATTGGGATGTTGTTAGTGCCTTCTACAGTGAAGACAGATGCAAAATATTTGTTCAGAGTCTCTGCCATTTCCCCGTTCCCCATTATTAATTCCCCAGTCTCATCCTCTAAGGGACCAACATTTACTTTAGCTACCCTCTTCCTTTTTAGGTACCTGTAGAAGCTCTTACTATCTGTTTTAATGTTTCTTGCCAGCTTACTCTCATAATTCATCTTCTCTCTCTTTATTATTTTTTTAGTCATCCTTTGCTGGTTTTTAAAAATTTCCCAATCCTCCGGTCTCCCACCAATCTTGGCAACATTGTATGCCTTCATTTTCAATTTGATACCATCCTTTACTTCCTTAGTTAGCCACGGATGGTGCTCCCTTCTCTTAAAATCTTTCTTTCTCACTGGAATATATTTTTGTTGAGAGTTATGAAATATCTCCTTAAATGTCCACCACTGCATTTCAACTTTCTTACCCTTTAATTTGTTTTTCCAGTCCACTTTAGCCAGTTCAGCCCTCATGCCATTATAATTGCCTTTGTTTACGATTAGGACACTGGTTTGGGATACAACTTTCTCACCCTCCAACTGAATTTGAAATTCAACCATGCTATGATCACTCTTTCCTAGAGGATCCTTTACTATGAGATCATTTATTAATTCAGTCTCATTACATAGTACCAGATCCAAGATAGCCTGCTCCCTGGTTGGTTCCATTACATACTGTTCTAGGAAAGCATCCCAGATGCACTCTATGAATTCCTCCTCCAGGCTACCATGGCCAATTTGATTTGTCCAATCAATATGGAGATTAAAATCACCCATGATTATTACCGTCCCTTTTTTACAGGCCTCCATTATTTGTTGATTTATACTGTGTCCAACAGCATTGCTACTGTTTGGGGGCCTGTAGACTACACCCACCAGAGACTTCTTCCCCTTAATATTTTTTATCTCCACCCAAACCGATTCTACATCTTGATCTTCTGACCCAATATCACTTCTCACCACTGCACTGATCCCATCTTTTACCAACAAAGCCACCCCACCTCCCTTTCCTTTCTGTCTATCCTTCCGAATTGTCAAATACCCTGGAATATTCAGTTCCCAGCCCTGGTCGCCTTGCAACCACGTCTAAGTAATGGCGATCAGATCATACCCATTTGTATCTATTTGTGCCGTCAACGCATTTATCTTGTTATGAATGCTGCGTGCATTCAGATATAGAGCTTTTAACTTTGTCTTTTTACCATTTTTCCTTGTTTTGGCCTTTTTACACTCTTATTTTTAAACATTCTGTCCCTTCCTGTCACAATCTGGTTATTATTTCCCCCATCTCTAGCCTGCTCTATTGATTTCTCATTTCTCATTGACTTTTTATTTTCCCGCTCACCTGGATCCTCCCCCCCACTACTTAGTTTAAAGCCCTCTCTGCAACCCTAGTTATTCAATTTGCCAGGACTCTAGCCCCAGCATGGTTCAAGTGAAGCCCGTCCAAATGGAACAGCTCCCTCTTATCCCAGTACTGGTGCCAGTGCCCCACAAATCGAAACCCATTTCTCCCACACCAGCCCGCTGTGTAGAATAATTTTACACTGATTGGGCTTGTTCAGCCCGCCCAGCGCGTTTGCCGGCCAATTGAAGGAAGTGGGTCTGATGATGTCATTTGAAGATGGGTTATCAGCCTGTTTCCTTAAAGGGACCATGCGCACATTGATTTTGACAGTTGTGCTGTCAGTGTTCTACAGCATTAAGGTGCTGCAAAGACTGACAATCACTGCACAGAGGTGCACTGCTGCACCCAGGCTCTCCCATGACTCCCTCAATATGCTTATGGAGGGAGTCACAGCATGCAGGGAGGTTCTCTTCCCTTCCCATGAGTGGAAGAGACCTCCCCAGTAGACCAACACAGCCTGGTTGCACATTGCACAGGAGGACACAAGCAGGGATGTCATCAGTGGCTCAAACCTTTTAATGATCTCAGTAGATCACGAAACATTACTGCAAAGCCACACTCAACCTCATCCTGCTGTACCACTCATCACATCCCCATCACTCTGCCTTCCCTACCCTAATCCTGCACATCCTTACTCACACCAACTTACCTTGCACCTCCACCCATCCCTCTCTATCTACATTATCACTTCCCCATCTCACTAACCACCCCTCACACTCACCCTCATCCTAGTCCAATCATACCAATTAACAACACACAAGGTTTGGCACTTGAGTGTTTTATGCAACGTTCATGTAAAGTTTCTGTTAATGTGGTGTCAAACATTGAAACCTTTATTTTGAACACTTTTGTGTTCTTGGACAGATTTGTGTGCACCTTTGGAAGTGGCTTAGTGAGTTGTAGTGAGTGGTGAGACTTAACGGTACCCCCCGCAATGGTGATGAGTGTGAAAGGAATGGCTTGGGCATTGTGGGGATGCTTTATGTTGTTGGTGTGAGGTGGTGCCAACCTGGCGCATATGTGGCAGCCAGGGTATACAGTGTCAAGTGAAGTAAATCTGGCTATGGTGAGGCCATCCCTGGCATCCCGGGCAGCAATGTGGTCAGGTGCTGTGTCTTGTGCAGCATCAGTTGATTGTGAAGAAGGTTGGTGTTGTTGTTAGTGTTGCTGGTGTGCCTGGTGCTGCTGGTGTTGGGGCTGATTGTGGTGGGAATCTGAGGACCAAGGTTTCAAGGGCAGCGATGCTGATTTAATAGATGGCAGGTGAACTTGAGATGACAGAAGCGATCTGTCAGTGGTGAGAGAGGTTGTTCCAATGAGGCGACACGGGATAGAGAGTTTGCTCCAAACATTTGCAACCTGCATAAAGCTCAATCTGTCTTCCAAATGCAGTAAGCAACAGCTTCTGAGCTTGGAAAGTGAACAGCTGTGAGATGGGAGCTTTTATAGCACATTTGCAGCTGTCAAGTAAAGAGATGGTCCCATGTTTATACAACTCCCGACCTGCTTACCTGACATGATCCCCAAGCAGCGTGGACCCCGTGGGTGACCTCGTAAAATGATAAGGTGAGCTCAAAATACTGTTTAATGGGCTGTTAACAAGGTCATAATGACCTGAATTGCCTCCCCCACCGCTGCGTGTCGGGTCTGTTCAGCCCTGACAGACCCAACATTTTGGAAAGTAGCATGGTGACGGGTTGACAGTGGGTTCCCAAACTGCTGTCAAAAATGTTTTCCACCCGACCCGCCAGCGAACGCGCCCACTGAACCCCTGAAAAATGCCCCCCTATGTGTGATCACAAGTTTCCTATTTTACTAATAAGCACAGTACAGGGTCAATAGCTATTCTTTATCTTTGTATGTGATATAATTCATTTTGTTTGTATTAACAGTCATTTTTTTTTTACTAATTAATTATTTTAGGAATCCTATCAGACAAAGGAGGATTTCCTGAGACTTGTGGGTGAACTAATAACCATTATTGGAGCATTGGTAATACTCATCAGTGAGGTAAGTCATAGATCTTTGTGCTGTAAAACCTTCGCCTGAACGGTACATTTGCACTCTTTGCCATGTGCTTATGGAGAGAGCAGCACCTGGTGAAAGAAACTCTTTCATTACACACCCTTGCTAGCTATTTGAGAAGAGAAATCTAGAGAAGGCAGAGCAGTAGCATTATCCAGAAAATATTCAATTATCCAGTCTTGGATGCCAAGATTGCTATCCAAGACTCAAAATGATGCAATTTACAGAAGAGCTAATGGAGCTGAAGGTTTCCATGATCCATAAGCTGAGCAGTAGTATTGTCATCCAAAATGCTGTTTCTTCAAGAGGCTGTGAGAATAAAGTTTAAAATGTAATTTGTCTACAAGGTAGGATTTGTACATCATTTGTGAGGAAGTACCTTGGAGTTCCAATGCACTGTGCAATAGAATGGTAGGACGTGGTTTCACAGCTATGAATCCTTTCACGATAAATTCCCAGTCTCAAAGCTATGACAAAGCTTATTAAAGGTTGTTAATGTGAATATTGGCACAGTTTCTGATTCTGGGCATCCATTACCAGTATTAAACATGCCTAGGCCAGATATAACACAGCCAGCTGCAGAGTTACTGGGAGTGCATTGCACCTACCCACTGATACCGCAACACCAGAATGTGTTCGGTATCGCCCTGTTTGGGTCGCAATTATCGGCCGGGCGCAAAGTTTAGCGCCTGGCGCTAATTATCACCTCCGACTGCAAACTTGGCTTCTATCGCCCCTGGAGGCGATTGGAGCGCTAAATCAGGCGCTACACACTTCTCTTAAGGCGCTAACGCCGAGGAGCGAGGCGTTACCTCAGAGCGCTGGTGAAGCTCATGTGATGTCAGTCAGCAATGGAACACAGACACACTGGCGCCGGCCAGTTCTTAAAGGGGAGGGTCGATCTTGCCCTCCATCCACACCCTGCTCATTGCAGCCTTGAATCTCAGCCTGGAGAGACCTGTACATCAAATCTGCTGGAAAGAACAATGGAGAGGCCCAGGGAAAGAGCTCAGAGTGCAGCCCCCAAAGTCTCTTCTAAATCGATGCAAGGAAGGTCAAATCAAAATGAACCTGCAAAGTGCTGCTCAGCACCCAAAACTCCTTCACACAGTCTTGAATCTCTCCAGAAGTCTCTCTCTCTCTCTCAGAATGCGTGGTGCAAAAATGTCGCTAACAAAAAAAGGCAGGAAGCGGTCGCCTTTAAATAGCGTTCCCCCAGTCCCTTCCCGACTGCAAAACGCTCCCCTCAACCTGTCGTTGCTAGCGGCAGGTGGTAAGGCAGGGGGCGCCACTCAATATCCGGACCGGGGTGCTACCAGGGTGTTGCATGTTCGACTGACGTCATGATCTGCAGGCGCAGGAGATCGTGGCGGTATTGTTTAGTGCTGCCGCAAAATGTCTGGTCAATTTCGCGAGCGGTGCAAACATCGCTGCGCCCGGGCGCTAGTTGCTTTGCACCCCATTAGCACCTTCTTAAGGCGCTAACGGGAAGCGCAAAGCAACCGAATTTTTCCCCCAGAGACTCTTATTTCTGGTTGTCCCAAAAGCAGAACTTGCAGAGACTGCGCTTCACAAAGGAAGCCAATAATGAGTTCTGCGGCAACATGCCCTACAGTCTGTCTCCACCACAGGTGCCACATTGCCAGTGGCTGTAAAAGTCACAACTGTCCTCAGCAATTATGCTACACAATCTTTTGAGGCTGCACTGTGGACTTTTGTAACATTAGTCAATTCACTAAGCACAGGCACATTAAGCAAGCATCATATGCATTGTTCCTAGAACAATCCATTTAATCAATTTCCCCAAGAACAAGTGCTGATGGCATGACAGGGCACTATGATTTTATAAAGTTGCAGGATTCCCCAAGGCTCAAGGATTGATAAGCAAGACCTCAAAGGTAGTAATCTCCGGATTACTCCCGATGCACAATGCAAGTGAGTACAGAAATAGAAGGATAGAGCAGATGAATGCGTGGCTGGAGAGATGGTGCAGGAGGGAGGGCTTTAGATTCATGAGGCATCGGGACTGGTTCTGGGGGAGGTGGGGCCTGTATAAGCTGGATGGGTTGCACCTTAACAGGGCTGGGACCAATATCCTCGTGGGGAGGTTTGCTAGTGCTGTTGGGTAGGGTTTAAACTAGCTTGGCAGGGGGATGGGAACCTGAGCATACATTCAGAAGGGAGAGAATGCAAGCTGGAAATGGAAGGCAGTAAATTAGTAAGTGAGCTTGGAAGGCAGAGGAAACAAAGGCTAGAAAATAGACAACAAAGGGGTTTGGCAGTGCGTAATGGTATATACTTCAATGCAAGGAGTCTAGTAAATAAGGCAGATGAGCTGAGGGCACAGATAGACATGTGGAAGTATCATATCATAGCTATTACTGAATCATGGCTGAAAGAAGGGCAGGAATAGCAGCTCAACATTCCTGGTTACATGGTTGTCAGACGAGATAGAGAGGGGAATAAAAAAAGGAAGAGGGGTTGCAATATTGGTTAAAGAAACAATTGCAGCTATGAGGAGGATTATCAAATAAGGCCCTATGGGTTGAACTGGAGAACAAAAAAGGGACAATCACACTGCTGGGAGTGTACTATAGACCACCAAATAGTCAAAGGGAGATAGAAGAACAAATATGTAGGCAAATTTCTGAGGAGTGCAAAAACAATAGGGCAGTAATAGATGGGGATTTCAACTACCCTAATATTAACTGGGATAGAATCTATGTAAAAGGTATAGAGGGCGCAGAATTCTTAAAATGTATTCAGGAGAACTTTTTGAGCCCGTACATACCAAGTCCAACAAGAGAGGGGGCGGTTCTAGACTTAGTTTAAGGGAATGAAGCTGGACAAGTGGAAGGGGTATCAGTGAGAGACCATTTAGTTGGTAGTCATCATAATTCAGTTAGATTTAGCGTAGTTATGGAAAAGGAAAAAGATAGACCAGGAGTAAAAGTTCTCAATTGAGGAAAGGCCAATTTTACTAAGCTGGGATGTGATTTAGCAAAAGTGAATTGGAAACAGCTACTTGAAGGTAAATCCATGTCAGAGCAGTGGGAGGCATTCAGGGAGGAGATAGTGAGGATTCAGAGCAATTATGTTCCCACAAAGGAAAAGGGAGGGACTCCCAAATCTAGAGGCCCCTGGATGTCAAGGGGCATACAGGGTAAGATAAGGCAAAAAAATGGATGCATATGTTAGATACCAAGAGCTAAATACTGCCCAAAGCCTAGAGGAGTATAGAAAGTGCAGGGGTGAAATTAAAAAGGAAATTAGGAGAGCAAAGAGAAGGCATGAAAAAATATTGGCAAGTAACATCAAGCAAAACCCAAAGATGTTTTATAAATACATAAAGAGCAAAAGGATAACTAGGGAAAGTGTAGGGCCTATTAGAGACCAAAAAGGTAACCTATGTGTGGAGGCGGAAGACGTGGGTATGATTCTTAATGAATACTTTCCGTCTGTCTTCACAAAAGAGAGGAACGATGCAGACATTATACTTGAGGAGGAAAGTGAAATATTTGATGAGATAAACATAGTGAGAGAGGAAGTATTAAGAGGTTTAGCAGCTTTGAAAGTAGATAAATCACCAGGCTCAGATGAAATGTTTCCCAGGCTGTTAAGAGAAGCAAGATGGAAATAGCGGAGGCTCTGACCATCATTTTCCAATCCTCTCTGGCTAGAGGTATGATTGGAGGACTGCAAACATTGTACCATTGTTTAAAAAGGGAGAAAGGGATAGACCGAGTACATAAGAACATAAGAAATAGGAGCAGATGTAGGCCATTTGGCCCCTCAAGCCTGCTTTGCCATTTAATGAGATCATGGCTGATCTGATCTTGGGCTCAGCTCCATTTCCTTGCCCGCTCTCCATAACCCATCACTCCCTTATTGTTCAAAAATCTGTCTATCTCCACCTTAAATATATTCAATGACCCAGCCTCCACAGCTCTCTGGGGCAGAGAATTCCACCGATTTATGACCCTCAGAGAGAAAAAATACCTCCTCATCTCAGTTTTAAATGGGCGACCCTTTATTCTGAAACTATGTCCCCTAGTTCTAGATTCCCCCATGAGGGGAAACATCTTCTCTGCATCTACCTTGTCGAGCCCCCTCAGTATCTTATATGTTTCAATAAGATTACCTCTCATCCTTCTAAATTCCAATGAGTATAGGCCCAAACTGCTCAACCTTTCTTCATAAGTCAACCCCTTCATCTCGGAATCAACCTTGTGAACCTTCTCTGCACTGCCTCCAATGCAAGAATATCCCTCCTAAATAAGAAGACCAAAACTGTACGCAGTACTCCAGGTGTGGTCTCACCAATACCCTGTACAGTTGTAGCAGGACTTCCCTGCTTTTATACTCCATTCCCTTTGCAATAAAGGCCAACATTCCATTTGCCTTCCTGATTACTTGCTGTACCTGCATGTTAACTTTTTGTATTTCATGCACAAGGACCCCCAGGTCCCTCTATACTGCATCATTTTGTAATTACAGGCCAGTCAACCTAACCTCAGTGGTGGGCAAATTATTGGAACAAATTTGGAGGAACAGTATTAATCGTCATTTAGAAAGGCATGGATTAATCAAGGACAGTATGCATGGATTTGTTAAGGGAAGGTCATATCTGACTAACTTGATTGAATTTTTTGAGGAGGTAACAAGGAATGTCGATAAGGGTAGTGTGTTTGATGTAGTCTACATGGACCAGGTCCCACATGGCAGACTGGTCAGAAAAGTAAAAGCCCATGGGATCCAAAGGAAAGTGGCAAGTCAGATCCAAAATTGACTCTGTGGCAGGAAGCAAATGGTAATGGTTGACGGGTGTTTTTGTAACTGGATAGCTGTTCCCAGTGGGGTTCTGCAAAGCTCAATACTAGGTCCCTTGCTTTTTGTGGTATATATCAGTGATTTAGACTTCAATGTAGGGGGCATGATTAAGAAGTTTGCAGATGATACAAAAGTTGGCCGTGAGGTTGATAGTGAGGAAGAAAGCTGTAGACTGCAGGAGGATATCAATGGACTGGTCAGGTGGACAGAAAAGTGGCAAATGGAATTCAATCTGGAGAAGTGCGAGGTAATGCATTTGGGGAAAGGGCTAACAAGGCAAGGGAATACACAATAAATGGTAGGACACTGAGAAGCGTAGAGGAACAGCGAGACCTTGGAGTGCGTGTCCACAGATCCCTGAAGGTAGCAGGACAGGTGGATAAGGTGGTTAAGAAGGCATACGGGATACTTTCCTTTATTAGCCAATGCATAGAGTATAAGAGCAGGGAGGTTATGCTAGAACTGTATAAAACATTAGTTAGGCCACAGCTAGAGTACTGCGTACAGTTCTGGTCACCACACTACAGGAAAGATGCAATTGCACTAGGGAGGGTACAGAGGAGATTTTTGAGGATGTTGCCAGGACTGTAGAATTTTAGCTATGAGGAAAGATTGGATAGTCTGGGGTTGTTTTCTTTGGAACAGAGGAGGCTGAGGGGAGACTTAATTGATGTGTATAAAGTTATGAGGGGCATAGATAGAGTGGATAGGAAGGATCTACTTCCCTTAGCAGAGAGATCAACAACCGGGGGGCAGAGTTTTAAAGTAATTGGTAGAAGGATTAGAGGAGAGTTGAGGAGAACTTTTTTCACCCAGAGGGTAATGAGGGTCTGAAACTCAGTGCCTGAAAGGGTGGTAGAGGCAGTAGGGGAGAAATTTGATACCTTAGCGCTTCAAGTTAGCACCTGGCGGGGGCGCTAATGGAGCACTGAGGCAGTAGTGCTGCGGCGAGGTGAATCCAGCAACGCACACAAAATCTGGCACCCCCGCAGTGCCGCCGCTACGAGTTAGCGCCGGTGACTTCAGCACCAGGCAGATCGTGATGTCAGTGAGCGTGCAATGCTCACTGGACACCTGATCTGCAAAATTGATTATCACCTCATGCCTTAGCGCCTCGCCCCAACAGCAACAGAGAGAGGAGGCATGAAGCAGTCGGTAGCCGGTTCCAGGGGCGCTACTTAAAGGGATCATGAGTAATGAGTCGCAGCACTCAGGTTAGTGCTGTTTCATTGCTTCCTTGTCAGTTTGACATTGATTTAAACTGTTGCACAGTTATTTAAAGGTTGTTTAGTCTCCGGAGTGTTGTGGCTACTAAAAATTAGTTACATTTATTCTCACAACATATCAAAGTGCTACATTTCTTTACATTAATGGGGGCTGTACTGGAAGTGGACCTCACGCTACAGTATCTACGGCGGAGGGAGTGCAGGCAACAAGAAAGACTGGAACATGTGGCCAGAGGGAGGAAGAGGGCCATGAGGGCTCTCAACAGGAGGCCTTACCCTCCGAGGGTATTCCAACAGAACTTCTCCTTCCTTCAATTAAGCGAGGAGCAGTGTATTAGAAGGTTCCGCTTCACCAAGGAGGAGGTCACAGAACTCTGCCACCTCCTGCAACCAGGCCTCGAGCCTCAGATCAGGACGACCACGGCTTCTCAGTGGCAGTCAAGGTCATCGTCGCCCTCAATTTCTTCGCCAGCGGATCCTTCCAGTCTGCAACAGGAGACATAGCTAACATCTCGCAGTTCGCTGTCCATCGCTGCATCCGGGAAGTCACAGAGGCTCTCTTCAGTAGGAGAAGGGACTACATTTCCTTCCCCATCACCACAGAGAAGCAGGACGAGTGTGCATGTGGCTTTGCCAGGATAGTGGGATTCCCCATGGTGCAGGGCGCTATTGACTGCATCCATGTGGCTTTGCGGGCACCACATAACAATCCTGAGGTATTCCGTAACTGCAAAGGCTACCACTCACTTTTAATGCGCAGTTGGTGTGCGACCACAGACAGCGAATTCTCAATGTGAATGCCTGTTATCCTGGCAGCAGCCATGATGCCTTAATCCTGCGCCAGACCAGGTGTGCCAACACTCTTCCAGCCACCACATCAAGCTCACGACCGGCTGGTTGGCGACAAGGGATATCTGCTCTCCACCTGGCTCATGACTCCCCTCTGCAAACCCAACGCTCCTGCCCAGCACTCATATAATGAGAGCCATGCTGCCACCAGGAACATCATCGTGCAGACCATCGGGGTACTCAAGCAATGGTTCTGCTGCCTTGACCGCTCGGGAGGAGCCCTGCAGTATTCGGCTGAGCGGGTGTCCCATTTCGTCATCATCTCCTGCATGCTCCACAATTATGGCCATCATGAGACCCAGCCCTTGGCACCAGGGATTATGGGACCACCTCAGGAGGGGAGAGAGAGGAGGAAGATGAGGAGAAGATGAGGAGGAGGAACAGGAGCGAGGGAGGAGGCAGCCACTCAATCAGCCTTCCGGAAGGGCAGTCCATGACCGCCTCATCAGACTGCAGTTCCAATAATTAAACCCCAGATCTCCATTGCTCACCACATCCCCATCATTCCATTCCTATCGCAAGCCATTTCACAGCACAAAGCTGAAATGAGACACACCACAAAATAATCCAAACTGAATTAATAAATTTATCAATAATCAGTTAACACATATTTACAACAACAATATTAACTATTCACCCTTGTGCAATCCCTTAGTGCCTGTCGTTACTGTGCCTTTGCCTACTCTAGTGCTCCTACGAAGTATTGGCCCAGTGGTTGCATGTGGGAGACTTAAGATGGCCTTGCAGGGCGCCCTCGACCAGCTCTGGGCCTGAAAGGCCTGACTGTAGACTGCACCACCTCAGCATGGGTGGCAGCAGTCTGGGATGGCACCAAGCATAGACTGCATTACAGCACTAAGACATTGTGTCGCCTCCGCCTGTGCTGCAGTGGAAGCTGCCAGATCGCCCATCACACGCGGCATCAGGTCTGGGTTGCCACGGTCTCTCTGGGAGTCGACCATCCTTTTGCAGACTGGAAATGATGGGCTCCATGGTGTGCGCAGAGCCTTGTGAAATGTTGGAGGCGGACTCCTCCACACTCCTTACCATTGCTGAGAGGCTCTCGGGCACCCTTGCCATTGCACCTATCATCTCCGTGTGCATGCCCATCACCCTTCTTCTAAAGGCCTCCCCATTGAGGTCCTCAAGGGAGTCCTGTGCAGCAGAACTTGTGCGTGAACTCACCCTCCGGGGAGCTGGCCCCCGAGCTACCCTTTCCCCCTGGCCTTGCTGCAGCCCACTCATTCCCAGTGCATCACCGTGTGCAGATCCCGCTACTATACTAGCCTCTAAAGAAGGCGTAGTGCCAGTATCTGAGCTGGTACCTGCAGGTGAGACATGCAGTGACGTGGTGTGCTCTTCCTCCTCCTCTTCTCCCACCTCGCTCTCTACAGTGCCTTCAGGGACAGGCTGCTCAGGTGCTTGCTGATTATCTGAAAGCATAAAGGCACAAGAGTCAGGTTAAGGTGAGGGGAGGGGGGCAGGAAGGGAGAAATGTATGCATACAGCATGATTAGCTGGAAAGTGCAAAACATTTGTGGGGTGAGGGGGAAGTGGGATGTGAGAAGAAGAGTCGGGATGAACATATTGTTGTTGTCCCCAAGGGGGTCAACGTCGCCGGTGGCCACAGCGCCCACCACCTGGCACCCAATAATCTGCAGCGCTCTATTCTCCAGTGCAGACAGTGGTTGGGTGTCGGCTTGTCCCCCGCCTGTGCGCTCCTGCTCCCTCCTGTTGTGAGCCATCTTGGCCTGCAAGAGAAAGGAAAATGTGTGAGTGAGTGTGGAGCAATGTGTTTGGGTGATGTGCCTGCCACAGTTGAATAGCTGTCAGTGTGTGCAAGGTGTGAGATGTGGTTGTGAGTGTTTGGAGGTAGAGATTGTTGGTGGGTGAGTGCTGGGGGTGTGGTGCTTTGGGCAGTTTGTGAAGACTGTGGTTCAGATGGTGGTATGTAGCATTTGTTGAAGCATTCACTCACCCTGACCACCTGAGTGAGGTCGTTAAAATTTCTTCCTGAACTGTGTGTGGGTCCTGGGGACCACAGTGCTGCCCGAGATGTGCTGCGCTACCTCCCTCCACATAGTGCGGAAGACTTGTGGCGAGGGCCTCCTGCCACTTGCCGGGTAGAGCACCGCCCTCCGTCTCTCCACAGTGAACACCAACTCCTCCAATGCTTGATCGCAGAATTTGCAGCCTCTCTCCCTGGGGCAGGATCTGCCAAGAGTACAGCTGCTTCAGTCCTCCGGCTCCTTCTCCTTGTCCTGCTGCTTGCTGAGGCAGCTGCACAGCCAACATTGCTGAGAATGAGGTTCTGCAGCATCAATGAACCTCCCCTTTCAGTACTGAAAAAAGCCTGTGGCAATCATGACTTGCGATTAGACTGCACCTGCTATTGGTCCACCCATTGAGTGTGACGCCAACGAGCTTCGGCTTTAAGACTTGACTTAGGACTCCAATCATTTTTTTGAGTAGTGAGCATGAATTTTGTGTGCAATCTAAAGCATTAGCGCCTGGCGCTAATTCTCCAACTTTTCTAATGATACCACCCGTTCCTGGGCTATAATGAATTTCTAGCCCTGTGATTCTATGAATCATCACTAACATACATGTTTCCATGATCTGTGTTATGAACATACGTACATACATACGAACGTATGAATTAGGAGCAGGAGTAGGCCACTAGGCCCCTCGAGCCTGCTCCGGCATTCAATAAGATCATGGCTGATCTGATTACTCCACATTCCCGCCTACCCCCGATAACCTTTCACCCCCTTGCTTATCAAGAATCTATCTACCTCTGCCTTAAAAATATTCAAAGACTCTGCTTCCACCGCCCTCTGAGGAAGAGCGTTCCAAAGACTCACGACCCTCTGTGAGAAAAAAAATTCTCCTCATCTCTGTCTTAAATGGGCGACCCCTTATTTTTAAACAGTGATCCCTAGTTCTAGATTCTCCCACAAGAGGAAACATCCTCTCCACATCCACCCTGTCAAGACCCCTCAGGATCTTATATGTTTCAATCAAGTCTTCTCTCACTCTTCTAAACTCCAGTGGATACAAGCCTAGCCTGTCCAACCTTTCCTCATAAGACAACCCGCCCATTCCAGGTATTAGTCTAGTAAACCTTCTCTGAACTGCTTCCAACGCATTTACATCCTTCCTTAAATAAGGAGAACAATACTGTACATAGTACTGCAGATGTGGTCTCACCAATGCCCTGTATAACTGAAGCATAACCTCCCTACTTTTGTATTCAGTTCCCCTCGCAATAAACAATAACATTCTATTAGCTCTCCTAATTACTTGCTGTACCTGCATACTAACCTTTAGCGATTCATGCACCAGGACACCCAGATCCCTCGGCATCTCAGAGCTCTGCAATCTCTCACCATTTAGATAATATGCTTCTTTTATATTCTTCCTGCCAAAATGGACAATTTCACATTTTCCCACATTATACTCCATTTGCTAGATCTTTGCCCACTCACTTGACCTATCTATATCCCTTTGTAGCCTCCTTATGTCCTCTTCACAATTTACTTTCCTACCTATCTTTGTGCCATCAGCAAATTTAGCAACCATACCTTCGGTCCCTTCATCCAAGTCATTTATATAAAATGTAAAAAGTTGAAGGCCCCAGCACTGATCCCTGTGGCACACCACTCATTTATCATGTACATCAATAGCAAAGGATTCCACTCTCTCACTGTTCAGCTCATTTCTGACCAGCAGCACTATCGCATGCAAGGTGCTGCCATGATGCTTTCATTTTAGGGCAGTCCACCATCCTAGCATTCTTTGACTCACACAAACAGGTCCTTTGAAGGCTCCTTAGAGATCAAACCTCACCTCTACAGCGGTGGCTGATGGCAGCTGTAAACGCTGTCACGATACCAGCTGAGTGCGGCTCTAATGAAACCCATTCATCTGTAGTCATCATAGAAGACACAGTTGGAATGATGTACCCCATGGAGTACTGTGTACTGCTTTGAATAGTAAGGCCGGAATTTTCCTTACCTTGGCAGATCTGGTGCAGCCGGTGTCCATGGCGGGTCCCGACCTCGCTGCTGGCTCCATCCCGCAGTACAAAATTAATTTACCTTAATGGGGCCTATTAAGCCCACCTAGCACATTACCCAGCCCAATTAGATGGAGCAGGTCTGGTGACATCACTCATGGTGCATTTTAAGCTGGGATTCTTAAAGGGACCCTGGCCACATTAAATTTTAAATTTAACCTAACATAGTGGGTGTTGAATCTTTACTGTGCAATAATATAATAAAAGTTATATATGAGTGACAAAGAAATATTTAAATAAAATTATCATTAAGTAATATGACTCCATCTACAAATATGTTCAAGTACATAATTTAAAAAGTACATTCATTGTGAAGTTATTGGTGTTTTAGTCACAAATCTATAGACTTTTGTATCAGTAACTGGTACAAATAAAAGATGTGTGTGTAGAGGTAATACATAAAATTAAGCAGATTTTAAATGTAATTGTAAAGGGGTGGATTCACAATCTTGTGCAAGTTCAGTGGAAGAGCTGCGGAATCCCTGACAAACCGTGTAAGTGGTGCTTACAATGTGTTTCTGAGATTTCTGCAGCTCTTCCGTTGAAGTTAACAATGGACAAGTGAGAGAACCTCTGCAGAAATTCACTCTGAAGTCTCAGACTGAAAAATTAAATTAGTCATATTCAGGGACTGAAAGCAAATTGAACCAGTGGAATGAGTGATGAGAATGAAATTGTTACGGTTGATGACTTGATTTAATGTGTAACTGGACAATCACAGTATACTGTGAGAAAAACCTGACCAGAAACAACACAAACATTTATTTAAATGGTATATGTCATTTTTTATAGTGCAGATCAATTCACTGCAATTACTGTTCAGTTGGAAGGCAACAGCTGAGAATGGCCAGTGAAAAATTAACATTTACCAGTAGCTTTTCAAGTAGTACAGCATCTCCATCAATCTGTTAGCTGATGTAATCAACATGTTTTTATTTTGGTTTGTTTTCCATGCTGTCAAGTAATCAGCTGGAGCAATGGCCACGGAACTCACGACTCAGGTTGACAGACGTGGTTCCCGAGCTGTGTGAATCCTGTGGCCATGCAGGGAAATTTACAATGCAGGGGGTAAAAGGCTCTTAAGTGCCTGTAAAGTACCTTATAATGATTTTAATTGGGTCCCCCGCCGCGGCAGGTCCGGTTGGCTCCACGCTGACAGATGCGCCTGTGGGAAAGGCACGTGGGAGTGAGTTGACCGCGAGTTCCCAACCCGCTGTCAAAAAAAAACTACTTTCCTACCCGACCCACCACCGATCACGCCCGCTACCACCACGGAAAATTCAGCCCTATATCTGTGAAAAGATTCCAAGAAAAATGAAAATGATATTTAAGTTTCGATAGAGATATAAAAAGGCTAAATCTATTCACATTGGAAGAAACAAAATTGAATATGGGGCATGATCTAGTTTCTTTATACAATGAGAATTGGCAAGAAGGATTGAATGTAAGATGATTGCAAGCTGAAGAACCCATGAAGCAAACTCATTTTAAACAGTAGCTATCCCCCTCTTTCAATTGCCTATGGAAAATATTTGATGGACTCAAAGGGTTTTTCTTATTCCTGTTTCCTTTTTTCTGTTTGTATGTTTATCAATATTCATTTTGTTTCCAGATCCCTTATCTGTACAGGATTGGTCCAAAAAATTACTTAGGGAATACATCAATAGGAGGGCCTTTTCCATTGCTCTTGTAAGTATAATCTCCCATTCTTGCCTTTTTTATTCTAAATGGATCTAGGCAGCATATTGGAATCTAATTAGAGAAGGTGGATGACGTTGCAAATTAGAAATCACAAATAAAAACTGATCAGACTAGATAATGATATCTCATTCCATGCTGCATTTATAATTTGGACAGATCAAGTTATAAAAGATGATGGGATACATTTATCCCTGTTTGCTACTGTTAACAAAGTTGCAGGTATATAAAGTGTGGAAACCGACTTTATGCACGTTCTGGCCTATATCTTCTGCTTAGCCATAATGCAGAACTTCTGCCTGCCCACAAGGATGTGACCCTGACCCCAGCTGAGTTTTTGGAATTAATTTGGTGGGCTTACTTGTGCTTAGAGAATGGTTGTAGCAGGCCTTGGAGGCCCTGTACAGCATAGTGCGGCAAGTAGCCTCCGGACAATATTTTAACATTATTTCAAATTGGGGAGTTGAATTGATCGTCCTGCAATCAACTTCCTTTTGAGGATAGCTTCCTTCTACCATCCACAGCAATGCTGATGCCAGGGACACAGAGGCATTCCTGCTACCCAGCATTGGTAAGATGCAAATGCCGGAAAATACATTGGCCCGGAATTTGCGATGGGGAATGATGGCGAACTAACAGCGTTCGCCGTCATTAACCCTCTGAAACTGACCGCAACTTCAGGATTTAGCACATGCACATCTAAACGCAGAAATCCTGACATGGCGGTCAGTCATTCCCTGCTCCTCCACTGGCTGCGCTGTGGACCCCTGCCCCCGCCCCCGTAGCTGGCAATCAGTGTAATCAGTGAAATCAGTGAAACTGATGAAAACTTGGGCTTTTCCGTTGTAATATCGCTGTTAAATACCCCATTAAATGTTAAGCCTTGTTGGAATAGGTGTAACTGGGGTTTTAACAATGTATTGACTGGTAAACTAATGTTTTGGCCCTGAAAAACTAATTTTTATAATTATGGAGTGTCAAATTTCTCCATTATGATAAAAATTACAATTTCTAAAAAGATTTTTAAAATGTTTTAAGTATGTTCATGATATTTCAGCTTTTTACCTTATCCTCATGCGTGAGTCCCAATCTTTATTTTGCACTCTGAAACTTTTTTAAAAAGTCTGGATAAAAGCAGCTTCTCATTTCCTGGTTTCCTGCCTGTGAGAATTCTGCAATGAGATTGGCTGCTTAGATAGCTTGTTAACGTCACAACAGCATAGTGCTAGGGATTCCCATTACAGAGCACTGAAATCACTTGAACATCGAAAAAGGCAAACTTCTCGCCACAGAGATCATCATTGTATGACATACTCTTATCATTTATGTTTAATTATCTTACGCTGCCCTTATTTGGGTGAATATGTGTGGTCGACATCACTTACAGCAGAAAATGCGTAAGTGAAGGGCTGAGCGGGGAGCTGCAAAAGCGGCTCCTGAAGAATTTCCCAAAGCACTCCACTCAAGGTGCACCAAAGAACCGATGTCGCTTGAGTGGAAAATCTAGACCGCTGTCTTGATAGTAGCAAGAAAGGGAGGCACATTTCATTGTTTGTTATAAGATGTTAAAACAAATAGCTAATGTTAGCCAATTGATAAAGTAGAGTTACTTTCCTCCAGTAGATCATTAGACTACATTATTTAAAAACAAAATGGGATAGATTTTAACTTTCACAACTAGATGGAACACTGGCAGTAGTGAATCGGCTGCCCGTCTTACACCATACCTGAAGTCAATGGATAGAAAAATCGAACGGGGTGTATGTCCGGCAGCTTTTATTGCCCATCCCTAATTGCCCTTGAGAAGGTGGTGGTGAGTCACCTTCTTGAACCGCTGCAGTCCGTATGGTGAAGGTACTCCCACAGCTGATCTGCTACTGCCAGTTTATTACCCTAATATATTTATAATACAATGTATTCATAGGAAAACATTTTGGGCCGTAATTTCCGATAGGAGGCTTCCTGCATGCGGAGGCCTCCGATCTGGAAAAACCTACGAACTTACCGGAGGGCTCCCGAGGTCCGGACACTTCCGCTCCTGGGCCTCTCCAAACTCCAAGTGCGCAGGGCCCACGTATCCCAGAGGCGCATGTGGTTCGCAAGCGTCCCTGGGATCACGTGGGCCATTGGGAGCCAATAGAAGAAGGGAATCTCCCTTCATACACTTGACAGATAGACCTGTCAAATATATGAATGGCGATCACCCCAAAAACACAGTAAAACATTAAATAAATTTAAAAAAACCATCACCTTTTTAAAATTAGTTGAAATTACAATAAATTAAAAATTTTAAACAAAAATTTAATTTTTGAAACAATAATTAAAGTTTTTTACGGGGCTAAAAATAAACTTACCTTTTTAAAAGTATTTTTAAATGATAAATGAGTGAAAAAATGTTTTTTTTTTTACTTTTTTCAACTCTTATCCTGGTAAAAGCAGGCCTTACGCTTGCTTTTACCAGGCATAAGAATTCTAAGGATTTTCTACGGGCGGAGGGTCTCCAGAAAGCGGAACTATCCGCCCGCAGAGGCCCTTCTCTAGGGCAGGCGTCCGATCTGTCAAGAGCATTCTTGACAGATCGGAAATGCCGGTTTTCAGCGCATGCGCTGTGCATGCCTGAAACCGGCATTTCCAATGTCCCTACGGGTGCGTACACAGCGCATACACACCCGTAGGGATCGGAATATCCGCCCCATGATATTATGTATGTAGTGGATGTATAATTCCCCAGTATCACAATTGTAAGAAGAAGGAGCTTGCATTTATATAGCACCTTTCACAGCTCTCAGTTTGGCAGATGCAGAAAACCAGGGCTTAAATGTTATATTTACTGGAAGTGTGTGTTGCAAGATTATTAATATATTGTGTAAAATATACATCTATATAAAATAGTTAAATTATTCACTTTCACACAGGTTTAACTTTTTCTAGATCATGATGAGTTTTCCTATTGTTCCAGGGTCTGTTACTCCCTCTTGATTGCTGTGGCAGTTATCATGAGAATCCTTGGTAATGTTGAAGAAGCAGTTCCAATTTCCTTGGCTCTGATCATTGGGTGGTGCAACACTATCTATTTTGCCAGAGGTTTTAAAATGCTTGGGCAGTTTTCCATTATGATCCAAAAGGTAAGAAAACCGGTTGAAATCATTTAGCAAAGATGGAAGAAATTTAGAACATATTGAAAACAGTTGTATTCTTCCTGGCTACCAATGAGCTGTATTTTTAATAGTGAGGTTCCATTGCTGGCTCTCCCTGAAAACTTCACTCCCATCTCATTTTCAATTAAATCTCTCTCCCCCAAAGCCATTATTATCAAACTCAAATATATTGCTATCTACCCAGTGAATTTTGGCATTATGCCAGTCATTTTCTCGTTTGGCACTGACAGATTGGGGAGGCCAAGTAGCAAATGTAATTTTAATAAGTTTTAAAAAACAACAACTTGCATTTATATAGCATCTTTAACGTAGGAAAATGTCCCAAATGTAGGTCCATATCGATACCAACAACATAGGTCGAAAGAGGGATGAGGTCCTGCAGGCAGATTTTAGGGAGCTAGGAAAGAGATTAAAAAGCAGGACCTCAAAGGTAGTAATCTCCAGATTACTCCTGGTGCCAAGCGCGAGTGAGTATAGAAATAGGAGGCTAGAGCAGATGAATGCGTGGTTGGTGAGATGGTGCACGGAGGGAGGGCTTCAGATTTCTGGGGCATTGGGGCCAGTTCTGGGGGAGGTGGGACCTGTACAGGACAGGACGGGTTGGACCTCAACAGAACCGGTATCAATATCCTCGCAGGGGGTTTGCTAGTGCTGTTGGAGAGGGTTTAAACTAAGTTGGCAGGGGGATGGGCACCAGGATGTAGCATTAGAAAGGAAAAATATAGGGCAGAAAGATTGGGAGAGACGGATAGCACTAAAGTAAGAAATAGTAAGGTATTAGGTGGGGTTAGACTAAGAGAGAACACAGGATGGTCTAAGATGGGTTTACAGTGTATGTATGTGAACGCATGAAGCATAGTAAACAAGGTTGGTGAGCTGAAGGCGCAAATAGCCACATGGGAATATGATGTTGTGGCAATAACTGAGACCTGGCTCAAAAAAGGGCAGGATTGGGTATTAAATATTCCTGGTTATAAGGTGTTCGGGAAAGATAGGGAAGGAAAGATAGAAGGTGGTGTGGCAGTATTGGTCAAGGAGAATGTTACAGTGCTGGAGAGAGAGGATGTCCTGGAGGGGTCAAGGACAGAATCTATATGGCTAGAGTTAAGAAATAATAGAGGTGCCATTACACTACTAGATGTATTCTATAGGCCGCCAACTAGTGGGAAAAATATGGAGGTGCAAACTTGAAGAGAAATTATAAAGAGGTGCAAGAACTATAGAGTAGTGATAATGGGGGACTTCAACTATCCTAATGTAGACTGGGATAGTAATAGTGTAAAGGGCAGAGAGGGGGAAGAATTTCTGAAGTGTGTTCAGGAGAACTTTCTGGATCAGTATGTTTCCGGCCCAACGAGGAAGGAGGCATTGCTGGATCTGGTTCTGGGGAATGAGGTGGGTCAAGTGGAGCAAGTGTTAGCAGGTGAACATTTAGGGAATATTGGTCATAGTATCATAAGATTTAGATTAGCTATGGAAAAGGACAGGGAGCAATCTAGAGTAAAAATACTTAATTGGAGGAAGGCCAATTTCAGTGGGATGAGAACGGATCTGGTCCGGGTAAATTGGAATCAAAGATTGACAGGCAAAACTGTAATGGAACAATGGGCTGCCTTTAAAGAGGAAATAGTTTGGGTACAGTTGAGGTACATTCCCACTAGGGGGAAAGGTAGGGCAACTAAAGTCAGAGCTCCCTGGATGACAAAACAGATAGAGAGTAAGATGAAGCAGAAAAAGAGCGTGTATGACAGATGTCAGATCGAGAATACATCTGAGAATCAGGCTGAATATAGAAAGTTCAGAGGAGAAGTGAAAAAGAAAATAAGAGGGGCAAAAAGAGGGTATGAGAATAGAATGGCAGCTAACATAAAAGGTAATCCAAAAGTCTTCTATAGGCATAGAAATAGTAAGCGGGTAGTAAGAGGAGGGGTGAGGCCGATTAGGGGCCAAAAAGGAGACCTATGCATGGAGGCAGATGTTATGGCTGAGGTGCTAACTGAATACTTTGCATCTGTCTTCACCAAGGAAGAAGATGCTGCCATAGACATAGTGAAGGAGGAGGTAGAGGAGATAATGGATGGGATAAAAATTGATAAAGAGGAGGTACTAGAAAGGCTGGCTGTACTTAAAGTAGATAAGTCACCAGGACCAGATGGGATGCATCCTAGGACGCTGAGGGAAGTGAAGGAAGAAATCGCAGAGGTACTGGCCATAATCTTCCAATCCTCCTTAGAAACAGGGGTGGTGCCAGAGGACTGGAGAATTGCAAATGTTACACCCTTGTTCTCTACACCCTGCCTCCACCTCTGCTGAAGCCACAGGGGTAGCACCTCGAAGAAGCACGCAGAAGAGAAAGATGACACACAAGTAGATTCACAAGGAAGCCACTTGGGTGTTTTAGTGAATGTTAATGGCAAGTTTCTGTTAATGTATTGTCAGCCATTAAAATCTTTATTTTCACCGTTTTCCCATCTTGGACATATTTGTGTGCACCTTTGGAAGTGGCTTAGTGAGTTGCAGTGAATGTTGAGACCTAACGCTACCTCCAGCAATGGTGGTCACTGTGAAAGGAATGGCTTGGTTATTGTAGGGATCCGTTATGGTGTTGCTGTGGGGTGGTGACAACCTGGCGCAGCATGTGGCAGCCATATGGGTGTACTGCGTAAAGTTAAGTAAACCTGGACATGGTGAGGCCATCCCTGGCCTCCTGGGAGCAATGTGCTCGGGTGCTGGTGGGAACTGGCCCGTAGATTCCTCCAGCTCTGCTCCTTCTCGTCTTTCAGCTGATGCTCCTCCTCCTCCTGTTCCTCCTCCTCTGAAGAGGCTGTGCGCTCAGTGCCTTGCTCCTTATGCAGTGCTAATCCTTGCCGCTGCTCTATGTTGTGCAGGGCGCCACAGACCACGACGATTCTGGAGACCCTGGCTGGTGTGTACTGAAGGGCTCCTCCAGATCTGTCAATGCATCTGAAGTGCATTTTGAGCATGCCTATTATCTGCTCTATGACACATCTGGTGGAAATGTGGCTTTCATTGTATCTCTCCTGGGTCTCTGCACTTGACCTCCTCAAGGTTGTCATGAGCCACGTCTTCAGTGGATAGCCCTTGTCTCCAAGCAGCCAGCTGGAAAGTCTGTTTGGAGGAGCGAAGAGCTGAGGGAGGCTGGACTGGCGAAGGACAAAAGAGTCATGGCAGCTGCCAGGGGATTTGGCACAAACATGCATGATGATCTTCCTGTGGTTTCAGACCAGCTGCACATTAAGGGAGTGGAAGCCCTTGCGGTTGACAAAGACTCCTGGGTTATGATGGGGTGCCTTGATGGCCACATGTATGCAGTCAACGACGCCCTGCACCCTTGGGAAGCCAGCCAGAGTTGCAAAGCCAACGCCCGCTCAGTAACATTGGCTTAATCAGTGGCAAAGTTGATATAATTGGCTGACTTGTCAAAGAGGACATCAGTGACCTGTGTGATGCATCTGTGGGCGGCTGACTGCGAGATGCCACAAATCTCTGCTGCAGATCCCTGGAAGGAGCCTGAGGCAAAGAAGTTGGGGAGGCTGGTGACTTTGACATCCACTGGTAAGGCATGTCCACCCGCTCTTCTGGGCTGCAGGCCTTGCTTGAGCAATGTGAAAATGTCTGCGATGACCTGGCGTGATAGCCTGAGCCTCCTTTGGCACTGCTGCTCAGTCATGTTGAGGAAGCTGATCCTCTGCCTGTATACCCTGTGTTGGAGTTATCGCCTCGGCGCGGTGCAGCCCTGCGCTGATGCCCTCTGTCCTCTGCAGCATCAGTTGGTTGAGGAGAAGGTTGGTGGTGTTGTTGTTGGTGCTGCTAGTGTGCCTTGTGCTGCTGGTATTGGGGCTCATCGGATTCTGAGGACCAAGGTGAGACAGTATAAACAGCACCCATGCTGATGGAATAGATGGCAGGTCAAGTAGAGATCAGAGAAGCAATCTGTCAATGGAGTGATAGGTTGTAACAATGAGCTGAGACTGGATGGTGACTTTGCTGGAAACACTTGCGGCTTGTAGAAAGCTAAATGTGTGCTGGGAATGCAGTCAGCAACAGCTTCTGCCTGAGGAAAGTGATCAGCTGTGAGGTGGGAGGTTTTATAGTACATTTCATGCTGTCATCTAATCAGCTGGAGCAATGGCCACTCAACTCCCGCCTCAGACAGACAGACATGGTTCCCGAGATACGTAAATCCCAAGGGCTGCCAGGGAAATTCAAAAGGTCGGCTGAAAACTGCTCTTAAGGGTCTGACAACTACCTGTTAATAAATGGAATTACGTCGCCCGCCTCTGCCGGTTGAGTATCTGCCGCACGGGCAAATGCGCCCGAGGGAAAGGCGTGTGGGGGCGGGTCCCACCCGACCCGCCTCCGATCGCACCTGCACGGACCCTAGAAAATTCCGGCCAATGGCTTTAGTGTTCCAATGATTAACTGGAGGAAAGTATGGCTCATTCAGGACTGTGGATGTTAGGCAAGCAGGTGGACAACACAGACTTAGTGTCGGGGTCGAAGTAGAGCTGGGTGTTGTACGTGTGAAATCTGATGCAAATGTCTTTGGATAATGTCACCAAGGGGCAAACTGTAGATGAGGAATAGGATGAGCCAAGGATAGATCTTGTCAGAGCTATCAGCAGAGGTTCCATCATGGTGGGCACCATTGTCGTGTTCATGGAGCTGACCGCTCGGTCCATATTGTATAGAATGGTCTTGTGCCCTGCATAAAGCCTTGACACCAGGTGGAACTGGACTGCTCCATGCTCCTAGCCATTGTGCTCAAGCTCTCTGGCAGCTGCCCAGTGCACCTAGCATTTCCTGGTGTATGCCCATCAGCCTTCTTCAGTAGCCTGGGCTCTTGAAGTCAGCATCTGAGTCCTGTATAGCAGAGCTAGTAGGTGATCTCAGCCTCTGGCAAGCTGGCATCTGTGGCATCTTATCCCCCACCCTAGCTCCAACACACTTGTGCCCGGTGATTCACCACGTGAAGACCCGTCATTTAGACTAGCTTCTAAAGTACATGCGGTGCCAGTCTCTAACCTGGTGTTTGCTCGGATCAGACCGAGTGACAGTGCATCTTCAGGAAGACTGGCCACCACTTCCTGAAGTGGCAGAGGCATCTCCAGATTTTCAGCACTTGAAATGAAAGAGAGGGACAAGGGTTAGCTTTTAGTGTGAAAGAAGAGAAGAGAGAGCTGAGTAGTAGGTGAAAACATCTACAGTTTGTTATGCAGAGTGTGTCGGGTGAGACAGAAGTAAGAAGAGAAAAAAGGATAAGATGTGATGAACCCCTGCACAATGTCTCCTCCAGCATTGTCACGGCCATGACTCTCCCCTGCCCATAATGGCCAGCATGTTTTCTTCCAAGCGGGAGAGGATGTACAGGTGAGCTTGGCCTCCTACGGCAGCAGACTCTTGCCTCAAGTTATTCGTGACTCTCTCCTGCAGAAGGAAGGAAGTGTGTTAGTAACAATCTTGTGAGGTGTTTAGAGAATGTGCTCACCCAAACTGGTGAGCAGTCAATGAATAGCGTGAGGTCCCACCACGAATTTAATGTGCTGCCTGAAACCACACGAATAGATGCTTGCAGCGGACACTCCGCCTCCTGCACGCCCGTTTCTGACGTGATCAAATTTCTAGGCCATATAGTTGTAGAAAAGAAGGGTATGGATTTGGGAGGCAACAACATGACAAGTTTTGGAAATGGTTTTATGGAAACATTACAGTTAAAATTTGACTAAGTTCCCATTTACATATTTTTTTAATTTGTATTTACACATTTGAGGCTATTTAGTCACCAATTGCAGCTAAATGATTTGTAAAATGATGTGACTGTTCCTGACTATCATGTTTGTGGATTGTTATTTCCTTACAGATAATATTTGGTGATTTTATGCAATGGTGCTGTCTGGTGCTTATCTGTATCACTGGATTTACCTCTGGTATGTGTTTCATGTTGATAAATAAAAACAATTTTTAGTTTGTAGCTGATTAAAATAAATACAATAGAATCCTTTAAAACAGAATATTTGTGTGATGTAACTAAAAAGAGTGACGTGGGCTTACTCCCACAGCAATCTTCTATAGTTTAATTTTATTCAAAATTTTAGTTACAAGATTCCACAGGGTCCCAGGGGATATGGAATGAGTGTGCTAAGACAATGCTAAATAAGGGAATTCCTTTACAATTAGAAACCAGTTCACAGAATTAAAAAAAGTGGGTGTGTGATGGGAGTCTCTGTAATGTAAAAGATCATGAATAGTTTCTAATCCTAGTGGAGACTATAATATGGAATTGTTTAAATTGCGCCGTTAATTAAGGTGTTTCCATTATTCTAGGTCTTGGGTAGACCACACCTCTGCCCAATTATAATATTTTCCCCCTTTTCCTCCACCCCATAGAAAATTCAGTACACTGCAGTGTTCACAGTTGACATTTCAATTGAAAACAAATCTCACATGGCTTTGTTTTTTGCTTTTATCCTGCAGCGTTTTATGTTATGTTTCAGACTCTGGATTTGAGAAATTATCCGTATTTCAGGGACTTTTCAATGACAATGTACACCACAGTTGAGCTAATGATGGGCTTGATCGATCTTCCTGTTCCGTATGATAAGCCAACTCCCAGCATCATATATATTGGCTATGTCCTATACATGATCTTTGTGTACCTTCTGCTGTTAAATTTGTTGATTGCAATGATGGATGACACATATTGGAGAATTGCATATGAAAGAGAGGAATTATGGAAAGTACAGGTAAGCTTTTTTGTAAATCCAGGTTATGAACTATATAAATCAAAAAGTTAGGAAGCAGAAAACAGAGCCATGTAGGAAGTGATCTAATTCATTGGGAACACTGACACCTCTTCCCTGACTGGAACAAGTGGGGTTTGCCTGTTTCTAATATCACAGTGAGAGATGTATGCTGCAGTACTTGAATCAGTTGTCTATAGAGACTAATTGGTCAATTCTGTAAATTAAACGCATAAGCACCATGATATTTCACTTGTAGGAGAAAGCCTACATTGTAATCAATCAAATTTGTGAAATTTTAATCAAAGTTAATGAACTACTTCCTGTCAGAACTTAGGATAGATTTTTCCAGTCTTCACCCATGACAAGTTTCCTCATCTGCAGTGAATGCCGAGTGAAATTTCTGGGTATACGGCCTGTGATTTTCAATTATACACATGCAGCAGGTGAGATAACTTGCCACATTGCAAATTCTACCTTGTTGTGCAGAAAATAAGCATGCCTGGAACTCTGGTGTAAGTGCAAATATAATCATTACCGTGCTGGATTACTTACTTAATGAACTAATTACTGCCTTTAGCTGTCTAGGTCCTAAGCTCTGGAATTCCCTCCCTAAACCTCTATGCCACTCTACTTTTCTTTCCTCCTTTAAGATGCTCCTTAAAACCTGTGTCTTTGACCAAGCTTTTGGTCATCTGTCCTTATATGGCTCGGTGTCAAATTTTGTTTTAACTCCTGCGAAACGCCTTGGGATATTTTACTACATTAAAGGCACTATATAAATGTAAGTTGTTGTTGGATAAATAGAATTTTTGCAGAGTTAGTGCCTCAAATGCCTGTGACTAGTGCTTTAATAGTTAATGATCATACTTTAAGTAAACCATTCGAAATATATAGTGCAAAAATATGTAACATATATTTCGATCAGTTCTCCTCCACTGCCCTCCTTAATAAATGCACTACATGTTGCAGTACTAGGTCACACCAATCAGGAAGATCCTGAGTTCAATCCTCGATCTGTGCTGATTTAGGTGATCGCGGCTAGAGTGGGAGCAGGGGTTCTACAATTGAATTTAGCATCCCTGGGCTAAGGAGCGGAATAATTATTACGGTTCAAAGGCCTGACCCAATGACCTGTATTTCCCATCAATTAACAACAACAACAACTTATATTTATATAGCGCCTTTAAAGTAGTAAAACGTTCCAAGGCGCGTTACAGCAGTATTATAAGACAAAAAAATTTGACACCGATCTACATAAGGAGAAATTAAGGCAGGTGACCAAAAGCTTCGTCAAAGAGGTAGGTTTTAGGGAGCGTCTTAAAGGAGGAAAGAGAGGTAGAGAGGCAGAGAGGTTTAGGCAGGGAATTCCAGAGCTTAGGGCCTAGGCAACAGAAGGCACGGCCACCAATGGTTGAGCGATTATAATCAGGGTTGCTCAAGAGGGCAGAATTAGAGGAGCGCAGATATCTCGGGGGGGTTGTGGGGCTGGAGGAGATTACAGAGATTGGGAGGGGCGAAGCCATGGAGGGATTTGAAAACAAGGATGAGAATTTTGAAATCGAGACTTTGCTTAACCGGGAGCGAATGTAGGTCAGCGAGCACAGGAGTGATGGGTGAACGGGACTTGGTGCGAGTTAGGACACGGGCAGCCGGGTTTTGGATGACCTCAAGTAGGGTAGAATGTGGGAGGCCAGCCAGGAGTGCGTTGGAATAGTCAAGTCTAGAGGTAACAAAGGCATGGATGAGAGTTTCAGCAGCGGATGAGCTTAATAAGGGTGGTCTTAGTAATGGGGAGGATATGTGGTCGGAAGCTTATTTCAGGGTCAAATGTGACAACAAGATTGTGAACAGTCTGGTTCAACCTCAAACAGTTGCCAGGGAGAGGGATGGAGTCAGTTGCTAGGGAATGGAGTTTGTGGCGGGGACTGAAAACAATGGCTTCAGTCTTCCCAATATTTAATTGGAGAAAATTTCTGCTCATCCAGAACTGGATGTCGGACAAGCAGTCTGACAATTTAGAGACCGTGGAGGGGTCGAGAGAAGTGGTGGTGAGGTAGAGCTGGGTGTCGTCAGGGTACATGTGGAAACTGATGCTGTGTTTTTGGATGATGTCGCCAAGGGGCAGCATGTAGATGAGAAATAGGAGGGGGCCAAGGATAGATCCTTGGGGGACACCAGAGGTAACGATGTGGGAGCAGGAAGAGAAGCTGTTGCAGGTAATTCTCTGGCTATGATTAGATAGATAAGAATGGAACCAGGCGCGTGCAGTCCCACCCAGCTGGAAGGCAGTGGAGAGGCGTTGGAGAAGGATGGAGTGGTCAACTGTAAATATCATTACAATAAATATCATTACAAAATGCCTGTCCATATATGGTTTGCATCACCAACCCATGGCCTGACCCCGCCCACCTTAGTTCCACTGAATAATTAGTGGAGTGAGGGTAAAAGTCCAGGCCGGTGAAACTAATATCATGAAATGTTTCCTAACCTTCCTCCCCCGCCCCACAACTCTAGTCATAGAGCTTAATTATGTTTGTGAAGGAAAAAAGACTAAAGTCCTGCTTTAACCATTGTAGGTAATGAAGTTCACTGTAAGCATACTATTGCTGTTTTTAAAATGCGTTTTTAATACTTTCAATTTATAATAATAGATGGGTTTTTCTCTGCACGTATGTAATGACCCGGATTTTGCGGTCAGCGGGGAATAAGCGCAGCCGTTCATTACACTTACACTTGCCCGTGGACTTTCTGTGGTCTTTTGCACTGGAACTTGCGGTTTTCAGAGAGCCAAAACAGCACTGCGCCCTCTACAGGGGATCTGGGATCTGTGTAACCAGGGCAAGCAACGGTGTATCCCCTTAACCAATCAGATTGAAGAATCCTTACTGAGACATGCAGTGGGGATTTTTAACCACAAAAAACAGGAGTTGTTAAGAATGTGAATCCCGACCCCAACCTGCCTACTTCTGAGTTTAATGGAGGTGGGATGGGGGTGGGGGCATAATGTGACTGGAAGCCTTGGATTTAACCTGCTGTGCAGGTTTAACTGTGGCCATCCAGGGTGCCCGGGCCTCGGGATTCCCAGCAGCTGCAGCAAGGCGATGACAGTCTCGGGGAGCACTCCTTCTGATGCAGGAGTGCTTCCTCCTGGCCCCCCAAGCTCCCCTACCATCTGCATCCCCACCAGGGATCGGAACCCCCCCTGGGTCGGGAGTCGGACCCCCACAGGATTGGACCCACCCAAGGTCAGGGATTTGGAACCCCCGCTGGGTCAGGAATCAGACCCCCACAGGATCCCTCCCCCGGGTCGGGAATCGGACCCCCACAGGATCCCTCCCCCGGGTCGGGAATCGGACTCCCACAGGATCTCTCCCCTTGGTCGGGAATCGGACCCCCACAGGATCCCTCCTCTTGGTCGGGAATCGGACCCCCACAGGATCCCTCCCCCGAGGACGGGGTTCGCACCTACCTAGGGCTGCGGCTTCTTCTTCAATCTTCACCGCCCGACTGGAAGCCAGCCTATCAATCAGGCTGACTTCCAGGCGGGGAACCTACCCGTGACGTCACGCCATGCGAGTGGAGTTCAAGCTCCACAGCGTGCAGGGAATTTCTTACACTGTACTGGGCAATCTCTTCCACCGGGTCAAAAACTTAAAATTCTGGGTGCAGATTCTAAACCATGAAATGCAAGTTAGAACATTGAATTCAAAGTGAAATCATGTACAGGAAGTAACTTAAAGAGAGGGAAAGAAAGATGCGATTAACATAGAAACATAGAACAATAGGAACAGGAGTAGGCCATTCGGCCCTTCGAGCCTGCTCCACCATTCAATATGATCATGGCTGATCCTCTATCTCAATACCATATTCCCGCTCTCTCCCCATACCCCTTGATGCTTTTTGTGTCTAGAAATCTATCTATCTCCTTCTTAAATATATTCAGTGACTTGGTCTCCACAGCCTTCTGTGATAGAGAATCCCACAGGTTCACCACCCTCTGAGTGAAGAAATTTCTCCTCATCTCAGTCCTAAATGTCCTACCCCGTATCCTGAGACTGTGACCCCTTGTTCTAGACCCCTCAGCCAGGGGAAACATCCTCCCTGCATTCAGTCTGTCTAGCCCTGTCAGAATTTTATACGTTTCAATGAGATCCCCTCTCCTTCTTTTAAACTCTAGTGAATACAGGCCTAGTTGACCCAATCTCTTCTCATACGACAGTCCTGCCATCCCAGGAATCAGTCTGGTGAACCTTTGCTGCACTCCCTCTATGGCAAGTATATCCTTTCTTAGGTAAGGAGATCAAAACTGCACACAGTACTCCAGGTGTGGTCTCACCAAGGCCCTGTACAACTGTCGTAAGACATCCTTGCTCCTGTACTCAACTCCTCTTGCAATGAAGGCCAACACACCATTTGCCTTCCTAACTGCTTGCTGCACCTGCATGTTTTGCTTTTAGTGACTGGTGTACAAGGACACCGAGGTCCCTTTGTACATTAACATTTCCCAATCTATCACCATTTAAATAATACTCTGCCTTTCTGTTTTTCCTACCGAAGTGGACAACTTCACATTTATCCATGTTATACTGCATCTGCCATGTATTTGCCCACTCACTTGAAGGGATAATTACTAGTCCTAGACCTTTTTGGGCTACCCCAGATCAGGCGTATTCCCCGGACGTTCACCTTCAACTAAAGTTAGAGATAGCCGAATCCTAGAGACGCTTAATTGGGTCTAAAGGTCAGACTATCTCTCCCTAAAGGAAAGGAGCGACTTGAAGATGTTACCATCCTCCAGATAGCACTTTTAATAAGTTTAACTAGACTGTAACCTTCCGGATATTATGAGGGTCCGGAAAACCCCCCAGAATTCTGCAACTCCTCACAGAAGAGTATACAGAAATTGAGTTTGCGAGTTTGATACAGAAGTACTCTGTGAGACAATTCTAAAAATATATAGATTTATTAAAGAACTGACATGTAGTTAACAGTTGGTGAGTCTATCGCAACTTTATCAGTTCAAAATACAAATACTTTACATTTCTTATCAGCGATCCTTATTCTCAAATCTTAACTTCATTACATTTCCACTCTTCTACTTATTCTTAATCCAGAATATCCACCAAAATCAAATAAAAGTACCTTTTGATTCCCGAGACTCAAAGAGTTAAAAACTTACAGAGCCTGCCTCTGAAGTTGAGAATCGCTTTGCCCCTTCCAGCGACTTCTGACTTCCTATCTGAAAGCTCCATATTTTATACTCTTTTTGCAGTGGCATATTCTTTGAAGTTTTCTGTTGATGTCAGCTAATTATCTCCAGTCATCTTTCTGTTGACTTCTTTCTATTCTTACTGTCAGTTCAGCTGCTAACTTGCAGAATTCTGTCTCTACCTTTAGGTGTTTGAAAGTTATCATAAAAATGGTTATGACAGATTTATCTATTTGATGCTATTCTTACGAGTCTTCCATTCAATTTTTAAATCACCTCTGCTGATTGTAACACAGGCTCCTGTCTCCTTGTGTTCCAAGTTTAACACATAAACAATGTGATTGCTTGGTACATCTGTTGATGTAATATTTACAAAGTCTTCTGTTTGTACCTTTTACTGTATGTAAATCAAAAACACTTCAACCGAGCACTTGATTGTTTCCCCAGCAATCTTAGTTGGTTGTATTACAAACTTATGTTTCCTGTCTTTCATTTGATGTTACTTTTACAAAGACACATGGGGGGAAAAATTCAGCTGCTTGCGCCTCCCGTTAGCGCCTTAAGAGGGCGCTAATGGGGCGTAAAGCAGCTAACGCCCGGGCGCAGCGCCACCCACGCCTCCCGAAAAATTTAGTGGGAGGTTAGCGGCGGCGGCAGCCGGTAGCGCCCTGTGGCGCTGCGCCGCCGGCGATGACGTCATCGCCGTGCGCAGCACCCCGCTCGCAACCCGGCCGTGATCTTCAGTCGCGCCCCCTGATTTACCGCCAGACGCTATGTCCGACGGGTTCAGGGAGGCGTACGTGCGGCCGGGGCGGTGATATTTAAAGGGGAGGTGGCAGGCGGCCATTTTTGTTGCTGGCCGCCTGCCAGCACCTCCCCCGTTGCTGTCCCCGGCCCCCGTGAAGCCCCCCCACCGTGAAGTGCCGGCTGCGCTCCAAGAGCCCGGCACTTCTCTTGAGTGCCGGGCTCTTTTGCCGGCGCTCCCGATCCCTGGGGGCCCAGCTGGGCCCCGGTTCGCGCTGCGCAGGGTCCCTCCCCTTTAAGAAGGGAAGGAAGGCCTGCAATACCGCGGCGCAACGTGCCGCAGCGCGTGGCGCTGCAGCACGTAGCGCCAGGATATTCACTCGCAGCGCCCCTTTTTTAATGTTCTGTGTTTCTGTTCGAAGTGTTTGTTTTTAACACTTTAAACTGGGTATAGCTATTACATAGAACATAGAACATAGAACAGTACAGCACAGTACAGGCCCTTCGGCCCTCGATGTTGTGCCGAGCATTGTGCGAAACCAAGATCAAGCTATCCCACTCCCTATCATTCTGGTGTGCTCCATGTGCTTATCCAATAACCGCTTGAAAGTTCCTAAAGTGTCCAACTCCACTATCACAGCAGGCAGTCCATTCCACACCCCAACCACTCTCTGAGTAAAGAATCTACCTCAGACATCCCTTCTATATCTTCCCCCCATGCACCTTATAGTTATGCCCCCTTGTAACAGCTACATCCACCCGAGGAAATAGTCTCTGAACATCCACTCTATCTATCCCCCTCATCATCTTATAAACCTCTATTAAGTCGCCTCTCATCCTCCTCTGCTCTAAAGAGAAAAGCCCTAGCTCCCTCAATCTTTCCTCATAAGACCTCCCCCCCCCAAACCAGGCAGCATCCTGGTAAATCTCCTTTGCACTCTTTCCAATGCTTCCACGTCCTTCCTATAGTGAGGTGACCAGAACTGCACACAATATTCCAAATGTGGTCTCACCAAGGTCCTGTACAGTTGCAGCATAACCTCACGGTTCTTAAACTCAAACCCCTTGTTAATAAACGCTAACATACTATAGGCCTTCTTTACTGCTCTATCCACTTGAGTGGCAACCTTCAGAGATCTGTGGATATGAACCCCCAGATCCCTCTGTTCCTCCACGTTCCTCAGAACCCTGCCATTGACCCTGTAATCCTTATTCAAATTTGCCCTACCAAAATGAATCACCTCGCACTTATCAGTGTTAAATTCCATCTGCCATTTTTCGGCCCAGCTCTGCATCCTATCAATGTCCAAAAATGTGTGGGTTAGGTTGATTTGGCTATGATAAATTGACCCTTAGTGTTAGGGGGGGATTAAATATGTGGGGTTATGGGGATAGGATGGGATATGTGTCGGTGCAGGCTCAATGGGGATTCTGTGTGAGAAAGCAGGGACAGGGTACTGGATTTGGATGATCAGCCATGATCGTATTGAATGGTGGAGCAGGCTCGACGGGCCGAATGGCCTACTTCTGCTCCTAGTTTCTATGTTTCTATGTTTCTATGTAATGTCTCTTTGCAGCCTACAACAGCCCTCCACCTCATCCACTACTCCACCAATCTTGGTGTCATCAGCAAATTTACTGATCCACCCTTCAGTCCCCTCCTCCAAGTCATTGATAAAAATCACAAACAGCAAAGGACCCAGCACCGACCCCTGTGGCACACCGCTGGTAACTGGTCTCCAGTCCGAAAATTTTCCATCCACCACCACCCTCTGCCTTCTATGAGATATGGAGATGCCGGTGTTGGACTGGGGTGGACAAAATTGAGAGGTCGCACAACACCAGGTTATAGTCCAACAGTTTTATTTGAAATCACAAGCTTTCGGAACTATCGCTCCTTCCTCAGGTGAAGTAAATTGGATACAGAATCGTCAGAGCATATAGCCAGTTACTTATCCAATCGGCCAAATTTCCCTCTATCCCACAACTCCTTACCTTCTTCATGAGCCGACCATGGGGAACCTTATCAAACGCCTTACTAAAATCCATGTATACGACATCAACTGCTCTACCTTCATCTACACACTTAGTTACCTCCTCAAAGAATTCAATCAAATTTGTTAGGCAAGACTTACCCTTCACGAATCCGTGTTGACTATCCCGGATTAAGTTGCCTCTTTCCAAATGGTCATAAATCCTATCCCTCAGGACCTTTTCCATTATCTTACCAACCACCGAAGTAAGACTAACCGGCCTATAATTACCAGGGTCATTCCTATTTCCTTTCTTGAAGAGAGGAACAACATTCGCCACTCTCCAGTCCTCTGGCACCATCCCTGTGGACAGTGAGGACCCAAAGATCAAAGCCAAAGGCTCTGCAATCTCCTCCCTTGCCTCCCAAAGAATCCTAGGATATATCCCATCTGGCCCAGGGGACTTATCGACCCTCAGGTTCTTCAAAATTGCTAAAACATCTTCCCTCAGAACATCTACCTCCTCCAGCCTATCCACCTTTATCACACTCTCATCCTCAAAAACATGGCCCCTCTCCTCGGTGAACACTGACGAAAAGTATTCATTCATCACCTCTCCTATCACTTCTGACTCCATGCACAAGTTCCCACTACTGTCCTTGACCGGCCCTACCCTCACCCTGGTCATTCTTTTATTTCTCACATAAGAGTAAAAAGCCTTGGGGTTTTCCTTGATCCGACCCGCCAAGGACTTCTCATGCCCCCTCCTAGCTCTCCTAAGCTCTTTTTTTTAGCTCATTCCTTGCTACCTTGTACCCCTCAATCGACCCAACTGAACCTTGTTTTCTCATCCTCACATATGCTTCCTTTTTCCTCTTGACTAGACATTCAACCTCTTTTGTGAACCATGGTTCTCTCACTCGACCATTTCCTCCCTGCCTGACAGGGACATACCTATCAAGGACAAGCAGTAATTGCTCCATGAAAAAGCTCCACTTTTCGTTTGTGCCTTTCCCTGATAGTTTCTGTTCCCATCTTATGCTCCCTAATTCTTGCCTAATCGCATCATAATTACCCCTCCCCCAAACTGCAGACTCCTTGGAACCTACAACCCTCTGTTTCAATGAGGCCATTGTCTCAGTGTCAACAACCAACTTCCATTTCAAAAGCTTGTATGGTGTTTACAGCTTTTGTGACTCATCTTATCTCAGAAGCCTGTATTTACAGCTTTGTGTTGTTGAGGCTTTTAGATATTTAAATTCAGTTTGTCATATTTTAATAAAGTCAGGATTCTGTTCATAGGATGGTGTATTTTTCTGAAATATGTTTGGCTCATTCCTTTACACACTCAACTTGTCTAAATCGCCTTGAAGCCTCTTTGCATCCTCCGCACAACTCACAGTCCAACCTAGTTTTGTGTCGTCAGCAAACTTGGAAATATTACATTTGGTTCCAAATCATTGATATATATTGTGAATAGCTGGGGCCCAAGCACTGATCCCTGCAGTACTCCACTAGTCACCACCT
Organism: Squalus acanthias; assembly: GCA_030390025.1. Taxonomy (NCBI): domain Eukaryota; kingdom Metazoa; phylum Chordata; class Chondrichthyes; order Squaliformes; family Squalidae; genus Squalus; species Squalus acanthias. Next base: position 47,387,542 of record CM059429.1, read on the forward strand.
GCCACACCGAAAAGGACCCATTTATTCCTACTCTCTGTTTCCTGTCTGTTAATAATTTTCAATCCATGCCAGTATATTATCCCAATCCCATGTGCTTTAATTTTGCACACTAACCTCTTATGTGGGACTTTATCAAAGGCCTTCTGAAAATCCAAATAAACCACATCCACTGGTTCTCCCTTATCTATTCTATCAGTTACTCCCTCAAAAAACTCCAGTAGGTTTGTCAAACACGATTTCCCTTTCATAAATCCATGTTGACTTTGTCTAATCCCGTTGATATTTTCTAAGTGTCCTGTTATCACATCCTTTATAATAGACTCTAGCATTTTCCCTACTACTGATGTTAGGCTAACCGATCTGTAATTCCCTGTTTTCTCTCTCCCTCCTTTTTTAAATAGTGGGGTTACATTTGCCACCCTCCAGTCTGCAGGAACTGTTCCATAATCTATAGAATTTTGGAAGATGACAACCAATGCATCTACTATTTCCATGGCTAACTCTTTTAGTACTCTGGGATGCAGATTATCAGGCCTTGGGGATTTATCGGCTTTCAGTCCCATTAATTTCTCCAGCACTATTTGTTTACTAATACTAATTTCCTTTAATTCCTCCTTCTCACTAGACCCTTGGTTCCTTAGCATTTCTGGGAAGTTATTTGTGTCCTCTTCCATGAAGACAGAACCAAAGTATTTGTTTAATTGCTCTGCCATTTCCTTGTTCCCCATTATAAATTCTCCTATTTCTGACTGCAAGGGACCTACATTTGTCTTCACTAATCTTTTTCTTTTTACATACTCGTAGAAGCTTTTACAGTCTGCTTTTATGTTCCTTGCAAGTTTACTCTCATATTCTATTTTTCCCCTCTTAATCAATCTCTTGGTCCTTTTTTGCTGAACTCTAAACTGCTCCCAATCCTCAGGCTTGCTACTTTTTCTGGCAGGTTTATATGACTCCTCTTTGGATCTAATACTATCCTTAATTTCTTTTGTTAGCCATGGTTGGGCTGCTTTTCCTTTTGTGTTTTTGCGCCAGAAAGGAATGTATAACTGCTGCAATTCATGCATTCATTCCTTAAATGTTAAGAGAGAGAGAGAGATAAAAGAGACAGAAAGAAAAAGTACAAAAAAATATAAATTTTTAAATTTATTTAAATTTCCACCAATAATTAAAACAGAAAAAATGAGACTCCACACTTGTAAAAAATAATTTTCAGTGCCAGAGAGGTTGTTTGGCAGTAATTAAGACTTATCACATTGTTAAAAATTCACTTGCACTGGAATCATAGAATCATAGAAGATAGGAGCAGGAGTAGGCCATTCGGCCCCTCTAGCCTGCTCCGCCATTCAATGCGATCATGGCTGATCGTCAAATTCAGTACCCTGTCCCTGCTTTCTCCCCATATCCCTTGATCCCTTTAGCCTTAAGAAATATATCTAACTCCTTCTTGAATCTATTTAATGAATTGGCCTCTACTACCTTCTGTGGCAGAGAATTCCACAGGTTCACCACTCTCTGGGTGAAGAAATTCCTCCTCATTTCTGTCCTAAATGACTTACCCCTTATCCTTAGACTGTGACCCCTGGTTCTGGACTTCCCGACCATCGGGAACATCCTTCCTGCATCTAGTTTGTCCTGTCCTGTCAGAATTTTATAAGTTTCAATGAGATCCCCTCTCATTCTTCTAAACTCCAGCGAGTATAAGCCCAATCGACCCAATCTTTCTTCATACGTCATTCCTGCCATCCCAGGTATCAGCCTTGTGAATCTTCGCTGAACTCCTTCCATGGCAAGAACATCCTTCCTCAGATAAGGCGACCAAAACTGCACACAGTACTCAAGGTGTGGTCTCACCAAGGCCCTGTACAACTGCAGCAAGACATCCTTGTTCCTGTACTCAAACCCTCTCGCTACGAAGGCCAACATACCATTTGCCTTCTTAACCGCCTGCTGCACCTGCATGCTTACCTTCAGCGACTGGTGCACAAGGACACCCAGGTCTCGTTGCACTTCCCCTTCTCCCAATCTATTGCCATTCAGATAATAATCTGCCTTTCTGTTTTTGACACCAAAGTGGATAACCTCGCATTTATCCACGTTATATTGCATCTGCCACGCTTCTGCCCAATCACCCAACCTGTCCAAATCATCCTGGACAAACCCTAACTTTTTCTGACCAGTTTAGTGGGTACCTATCACGTAAGTACTGCAACTTAACGTCCTTTCATGTGTTTCAATGCGGAGTCTCTCGGCAAGATACCGGTATAGTGAAGCCTTTGGAGGAGCAGGGTAACTCAAACAGCAACTTGCGCATGTGTGGACTCCGGAAATTGCTATCCTATTTACACTTTAATAACGGTGAGTGCTGATAGAGTCACCGTTATTTCTACCACAAAATCTGGGTCATTACCTTTTAAATGATATTGAGACATACTGCTGTTGACTGTCATGCATGTGAGTGAGGATGTGGGATGGAGGATCAAGATTTGTATCCACGTTCTCCAATCTTTTTATTCACTTTGTATTAGCACAAAACATACCATAAATTAGAATGTAAATTGATAATTCACCTTTTTCAGATTGCAGCCACCATACTGCTTCTAGAGCGACGAGTGCCAGTATTTCTGAAGATCCGCTCCGGAGTTCCAGGAAGATCGTTGGGCTTTGATGACGACAAGTGGTATATTGGGTAATCCGAAATTACATTTCAGGATTTTTTTAATTCATTTTTGAATTTCAAATGCTAGTTTCACTTATCTAAATTATATGTTTTATTACAGGGTTGAAGAAATTCTTACTGAGACAGTAGGAACAAAAGTGCAAGTTCCAGCATTGAATGCACAGAAATATTCGCACCATCTAGGTTGGGATGCAATTAGAAAAAATCTTGCAAATATCATAAGCATGAGAGATTCTTCTGAGTCTACCTCTTTTTAGAGAGCATTTTCTTCAAATGGATCATCATTAATCAGACCAAAATATCTTTTTCTCAGTTTTGTTATCTACGCTGTGGAATACTACTCAAATGATAGCACACTGATATAAGCCTGCAATTTACTGTGAGCGATCGTACAAGTACTTAACATGCTCGTTTCGAATTGTTCTTTTCGCTCATTTAACAGAGTAAGAATTAATTTACTTTAAATACCTTTGTTAAAATAGGGGAGAGAGGACTTTGATACAAACATGTTAAGCATTCATAAAATAGCATTGCTGACAGTACCTTCCAGGCTATAGCCTGCTGACAGCTTCCTCTTAAGTCAGCTTTAGTGTGAGCTAACCATTTAGTTGTGAATGTTCTGCATTCTACTGAGTGATTAAAGTGTTATTTTAAAAGAATTACTCATTAGACTTATGTATTTATCATCAGAGATTGTTCTGATATTTCCCTGTTAATGCTTTCTTATGATTCTTGACCTTGAGACATTGATTGCAGAAGTCATGAACATGATTAAAGAAAGTTTAATTAGTGATACAGAATACATAGCTAATAACATAGGTTGAAGCTGACATTGAGCCCAACTTGTCCAATATCAACACCGCAAAGTATGAAATCAATGTTTCAATATTGGTTTAGATTCACAGTCAATCGGAAGAAAGTCTAGACCTAATCCAACTGTATCTCTACATGTCCATTTTCCTATAATCTAGTACATGGGAGTAAACAAATTGAAAGAAACAAAAGAATCTCTACTAATGAATGGGCCAGCATCCCTCAACATAGTATCCCTATACCCGTAAACCTGAAATGGAGATTTGAATCTGGACTAATATGCAAGAAGTCTCAACCATCTGCAAGGATTTTCATCCCTTAGGTTTGTAATCCAATGGTCTTCCTCATCCTATCTCAAATTTAGTAGTGGAGCCCCAGTGGTGAATGAGGTCCTCAGGAATATGACCCTAGAGAGATTGGCATTTTATATGTTGGAGAGATGTGTGTACTTAGGTGGTTCCATCAATTACAATGTCAACCCAGTTGTTTGTTTAACGTGAAAAGTAAAATCCTAATATTATTTTAGAAATGTTTAAATGTCAGTTCTTCAAGGTTTTTTGAAAATATGTTGTTCTATTCATTAATGGTTTGAGCAGGTTTGAATTTTTTTTGATCTTCATGTGTCAACAATTAGGTTGACAGAGTGATATTGCCCAGATTAGATTTAGCCTGTTTTTTGTGGATAGGACATACTGGGACAATCTTCCACATTGTCAGATAGATGCCAGTGTTATAGCTGTATGATTTGTTTTCTGCTCATTTGTATCATTCAAAGAAGCTCCAATGTGCTAATTACTGCACTTGTGAATTAATTGTTTCTAAAATCAACTTTTGTGTAATCTGCTTTTACTGCTAAGAGCAAACCATTTGTTGATATATTGTATAAATGATAATAGTGTTTTGAAGTTAGAGATGTTTGTTTAGTCAAAAAAAGGCATTTGCTGTTAAATTTGGTCTTTTTAAATTGAATCTGGGAATCAATGTACTTATATCATGGAATAAAGTTTAATATTTTAAGATTAACCGATTTCATCCATTTTTATTTTCAATCCTTTAGCACTAAACTTCCTTTAAATGGATACATTTTGGTAGCCTATTACTCCTTCAAATATATTTTCTAGAATTTTATGACATTTGAGCTCATCAAGGTGAAAGATGTTGGAACATTTTCCATTTTGGGAACCTAGTGTCGACATAAAGGATTCACAGGCCAGGCACAACACAGTTTGATACAAAGTAGAGTTTCCTTAATTTTGTCTCATCAGGTAATCTCAGAAGAATACTTCTTATTACACCCAAAGTAATCACAAGAACCATCTGTGGCTTCTCTGAGTATGATGCCAGATTTAGTGGCAATTAATGTCAAATCAGGTAGTGATGCATAACCACTAGGAATTGGATTGAGACTACCCAAACTCATTTGATGTGAGATCCCTAAAGTCAACAGATGGATTTCTATGCCATCACTCTGGGCCAGATTTGAAACCAGAAGGCAGAAATGATGGCCAGTGTACTAACCCAGTCTAATCCACTGCAACACTGGATTCCTCCTTTCCTGAAGATGGCTATAGGTCTTTCTTCCATCATTCTCTTATTCAGTGCTAACTTGAGAAGCTTGTACCAGATTTTCCTTTTACCTCCCTCATATTTTCTGCTGTCTTGCTGCATCTTGCTGTCTCTTGCTCTTCTTAGCATCTTTTGCTCTGCAGTTTCTTCCTTGCACTATCTTTCATTCTGATTTCTGCTTGTCCCTGTCTTCATCTTCTGCTCTGCTTGCATGTTTGTTCTTTATTTCTTGCCTCTATCGCCTTCCACATTTTTAGCCAGGTGCTAGCATGGGGTGAATTTCCATATTGTTCTCCTGCTCCTCTGCCAGAAATTCACCCCCATATTTGTGCAATAGGTATTTGCTGCTGCTTTATTTGTGTTTCTAGTCCGGAGCAGGTCTTTCCCCTTCTGTTACCATTTATGAATGAAATGCTGGCCGCATATGGATACAAACAAATTAGCTTATTAACAAACAAGAATATATAGCTACTTAAAAGAAAAGGAAAGTTTAAGGAGTAAATTTTCTGTTCAGTTTTCTCTCCTGTTCGCTCTTAAAAATATACATGTAGCTGTTTATAGTCACTTGTAATAAATGTTGTTAATTTTAATCATTTTACATTTCCACTCACCCCAATAACCACTCTGGTGACATTACGATATGAACAGAAATGCCATTCTAATCTTAATGTGGCTACCATTTCAGTGAGTGCGCCTTAATATCCTTCTGCACCTAGGTGCTGATCCTGTTAGAACAATACAATTAAAAACTTTGCTATCAGTTGAACAAGATGATGTTTTGGGTAAGTATATAAAGAGGTTGCTAAATTATGGTCACATAGCTACTAATTTGCTTTAATATCTGAAATGAAGAGCCTTTCACCTCTACCCTGAACCAAGATAACAGAAGATCTGTTCTATGCTGTTTCAGGTGGCTTGGGGTAGGATCTATGTTCAAAGATCACTTAAAGGAAGGAAATAACTTAGAGCTACATCATTGGATGGGAAGGGAGGACACAAAAGCAAATTAGGTGGCAGAGAGGACTCAGAATCACATCCGTCGCTTAACATTTCTGCTGACCAACCACAGTATCACCTGACCACTTCAACTTGACTACCAATGGTGCGTGACCTATGTCACAACCATCTAAAAAACCTAATCAGAAGGCAGAATGGAGGGAACCAGGTGATAATGTACTAGTCACCACCTAGAGTATAAGAGGAAAGTGTCCTACGCCCAATCCTGTCTCCCAGTAACAGAGAGATCAATTGCATTGTTCATTTTCAGTACATTCCATAGCCATGTTTCCCATATAATTCACATTGTAGTATGCTTTGTTTTCAATGGATCAGAAATAATTCTTACTACAGCAGCAGCTAATATGTTCCAGACATTGGTACAAGAGGCAAGAGCATGGGTGAAGCAAATTTAGGAAAAGCATTTGAATGAGATTATTTTGTTTAGGGAAGGCATGATGAAGAAGGCTACAGAAGATGTACAGACAACAGGAGGAACATTGTGAGTGGCACAGAGGAGTTAAGGAAGAGTATGTGGAGGATATTAGTACAGGGATCAACAGTACAAAACCAGGTCATTAATCTAAAAATAGCCCATCACTGGATTTCTCCACATCCTGCTACTGCACTGTAAAGCCTACTTATAATGAAAGAAAGACTTGCATTTATATAGCACCTTTCACAACCACCGGACGTCTCAAAGCACTTTACAGCCAATTAAGTACTTCTTTCCAAAGTGGAGTCACTGTTGTAATGTGGGAAACGCAGCAGCCAATTTGCACACAGCAAGGTCCCACAAACAGCAGTGTGATAATGACCAGATAATCTGTTTTAGTGATGTTGGTTGAGGGATAAATATTGGCCAGGACACTAGGGATAACTCCCCTGCTCTTCTTCGAAATAGTGCCATGGGATCTTTTACATCCACCTGAGAGAGCAGACAGGGCCTTGGTTTAACGTCTCATCTGAAAGACAGCACCCTCCAACAGTGCAGTACTCCTCAGCACTGCACTGGAGTGTCAGGCTAGCTTTATGTACTCAAGTCCCTGGAGTGGGATTTGAACCCACAACCTTCTGACTGAGAGGCAAGTGTGCTACCAACTGAGCCACAGCTGACACTACATCTAAGAGATACAGCCAGTTTCTGTGCTCCAGATCATACATTCTAGATAAGCGGGTGGGGAGAAGGGGGTCTTTGCAGGGATCCATTCAGAGAGTTGGTGTTTTTCTAAATCTATGGGAGAAAAATGACATGTGTTTTCTGTAATTACTATCAACAGTGAAATCCATTTTTGCTCAAGTATAGTTTTGTCTACATTTATTTTACAAATATCTTTTTTATGCCTAATAAAATTATTTGTATATGGTATTAACACATTTGCACTCTCCAAGTTATGTTGAAACAAAAAATTCCTCATGTATAATATGTTTAAAAAATTGACTTTGAACTATAGCATTTCTTTGCGATTGACTGCAAATAATTCTGATGATCACATATCATTGACAAACTATTTTTAAAGGTGACATGTGACCATAATTGGCTCTTATACATGTGAAACCCTATAATCCTGCAACCTTGACCCTCATCTGTTACAACATATTACTAAATTTAAAAATTGTGCTCAATAATCATTCTAAAAAGTGATTAGTCATTGCACACATCTAGGGTAACTATACAGTCTTGTTTTGAAACTAACTCCACTTCGCATGTTGTCCATCTCCACTGTGTGCCTGTCATTGCTACCCTCAGGCATAATGTCATGACAGAGCACGTTATGGCTGCATGTTAAGCTAAGGGTGCCAGCTTGGCTCAGTGGTAGCACTCTCGCCAGCAGATGGTGAGCTCAAGGCCCACTCCAGAAACTTAACAATATAATCTAGGCTAATACTTCAGTGCTGCTCTTTTAGATGAGATGCTAAACTGAAGCAGAAGAGCACAGAGTGAGAAGCAACAAAGAAAACAAATGCAATGAAAAGCAAATAGGGTAAAATTCCTGTATAAAGATACATGCCCGCAATGTACCCTCCTAGAAATGCTGTGTTAAGAAAATGTACTACACAAATATGTATACTAGTGTATGATCATTCTCTCTAAAGAATTATAAAAACCTCTTAGGACTGGATTTTCCCGGGTCCCACCCGCACGGTGCAGGGGGACCCAGGAGACGGCAGGAAAACCAGATGTTTGGGTTTCCCAGCTCGCTGTGGAGTTTTAATTGACAGGCTGGCTTCCAGTCGTGCGGGGAATGCGGAGAAATAGGCCGCAGGACCAGGTAAGTGCTGGGCCCAGGATGGTGGGATGGGCATCCAAGCCCGGGGAGGGGGATCTGATCCCCAACCCCGGGGCTGAGTCGCGATCCCGGGGGGGAGGGGGCTTCCAATCCCCGACCCTGAGGCTGAGTCGCGATCCCAGGGGTGGGGTCCGATCCTGGGGGGTGGGGGGTCCGAACCCCGACACCGGGGAGGGGCAGGCTGCTGGTGGGGGAGCTTAGGGGCCCGGGAGGAAGCACTCCTGCCCCTCCCAGCTCACAAGGATTGCTCCCTGAGGCTGAACCCGCCTTGTTACAGCCACTGGGAATCCCGAGCCCCGGGATCCCCATCCGCCTGCAGTAAACCTGCAAAGTAGAGGCTTCCGGCCTCATTATAATATTTAAATTGCCAACCTGCCTCCTGGCAGTGGGTTGGCAGCCCACCCCCCCACCGCCTGAGTGAAAGGTGAAAGTGGGCGGGTTGGGGTCAGGGTTCACATTTTTTCGACTTTCACTTCCCCCCCACGCCTCCAACCCACCCGTTCTTACCTCAGAAAATTCCAGCCTTAAACTTTGTCAAATGTTTGACTGTTTTAAATTGTGATGATTTGCATTTTGGAGAACTGGAGCTGTAATGTTTTGAGCATGGCTCTCGGCTGGGAGTGTGAGGTCATGAAAGTACCTCTTATCTATCAATAATCTGCGAGAAAATACTTCTTTCCTGTAATTTTTTACGGTGATATAACCGCTAAAAGTAAAGAAGCAAACAAACTTGAAAATAGTTTAAAATCTATGAGGAATGTACCAAAAGGACAGAACCATTTAAACAGGACACACACCGAACAAAAGGAAACAATAGCACATATAAAATATGCAAAATTCACTTTTATTTGCATTCCTTACAGTTAAATAAATAAAGGTATAGAACAGTCACTTATGATGCAATTTAATAAAAACATTCTGACACTAATGCATCCAAAATCATGTGTTCATAAATCTGACTTCTTTTTCTACATATCCAAGTCAAATCCTTCTGAGGGAATTTCCAGTTAACCCTTCACATCACCCCATGCTTAGAGAGCAATAGCACCCTGAGTGCTCAGAGCACCAAAACCGTGCTCAATCTGTTCAGATTGACTTCAACAAATTGCACATGGACATTATGGGCTGGATTTTGATACTGGGGACGTGATGGAGGCGGGAATCCCACTTTTTGGGTTGTAGACCCGCCTCCATCGAGATGTGGCCAACCCACTGTATTTTCCCTTGATTGACCTTGTTGAGCCCGCCCAGTGAGCTCAGCAGGCCAATTAAGGGCCACCCGGCAACAGGTGATGTCACAGATTGACATTTCATCTGTCAAGAGCTTTTGACAGATGAAATATCAGTGTTTGACAGCTCTGTGAAGCTGTCAAACACTGACAATTTGTCTTCTAACTTCAGTCCTTCCTCTCAGGCTGAGTTAGAAATCATTCCAGCACAGAAAACAGAGGCTGAAACTTTTGACAGCACCACGGCCTTTCTGCTTTCTGTGCCGGTGAGATTTCTGACTCCCAAGAACTGAAGGGCTGACACCTGCAGGAGGAAGTTAAGGTAAGTAAAACTTTTTCCCACACTTTACACTTACCTTACACACTTACCTCTGCACACATGCACCCATCACTCACCTGCCCACCGGACATATCGACCCCTCCAACCCCTGCAGACCCACGGTCCGCCCCAATAACTTGGCGTGGTTGGCACCTGTTGGGAAGCCCACATTTCAGCCATTAAAATAGGGATTAGGCAAAAAACTGCCTGTTAACTACCTGTTAACAGGCAGTTCATTGTCACTAATCCCCTTCCCGCCTCGGGGAGGTGGGTCCCAGCACAGGTCGGGTACCCGCCACCAGCAAAACTGGCATCGAGGCGGGTTGGGGACGGGATGGGGTCGGCACCCCCGAATCTGCAACTTTAACCCCCCACACGCCTCCAAACCCGACTCCACGGGTCAATGAAAATCCAGCCCTACCTCTTTGAATCACAGGGGTAATTTTCATGTTGTTACTGCCCCGTTTGCATCTAATAAGGGGGCAGTAATAGGAACATAGTAACATAGGAACAGGAGTAGGCCATTGAGCCCCTCGAGCCTGTCCCGCCATTCAATGAGATCATGGCTGATCTGCGACCTAACTCCATATACCTGCAGAAAATGCTGGAAGCACTCAGCAGGCCAGGCAGCATCCGTGGAGAGAGAAACAGAGTTAACGTTTCACGTCTGTTGAAGTTCTGATGAAGGGTCCCAGACGTGAAACGTTAACTCTGTTTCTCTCTCCACGGATGCTGCCTGGCCTGCTGAGTGCTTCCAGCATTTTCTGTTGTTATTTCAGATTTCCAGCATCCGCAGTATTTTGCTATTGTATCCATATACCTGCCTTTGGCCCATATCCCTTAATACCTTTGGTTAACAAAAAGCTATCAATCTTCGATTTAAAATTAACAATTGATCTAGCATCAATTGCCGTTTGTGGAAGAGAGTTCCAAACTTCTACCACCCTTTGTGTGTAGAAGTGTTTCCTAATTTCACTCCTGAAAGGTCTGGCTCTAATTTTTAGACTATACCCCCTAGTCCTAGAATCCCCAACCAGCGGAAATAGTTTCTCTCTATCTACCCTATTTGTTCCCCTTAATATCTTGAAAACTTCGATCAGGTCACCACTTAACCTCCTAAATTCTCGGGAATAGAACCCTAATTTGTGTAATCTCTCCTCGTAATTTAATCCTTGGAGTCCCAGTATCATACTGGTAAACCTACGCTGCACTCCCTCCAAGGCCAATATATCCTTCCTAAGGTGTGGTGGCCAGCACTGCTCACAGTACTCCAGGTGTGGTCTAACCAGGTCTTTGTATAGCTACGGCATAACTTCTACCCAATGAGACCAAAATTGTGTGGGAAAAGCAGTGGTAACTTGCCTGTGGTTGTCCGACTTTCGAGCAGATCTCGATTTAGGCGGCGAGAGTTCCCACTAGAACCAGGTGGGGGCCAAATGAATAAATGCATATCGGGGTCAGATGCTGTAGTCAGGTTCATTCAAAGGAAGTTGGTGTTTTCCTAAACCTAAAGAACAGCTAGTTTCTGATCCCGCCCACAGACTATTGGCAGTACCAGTTGAGAGGTAGCTATTAGCAACGATATTAAGAGGGTCCTCAGCTGCTCTCAGCTAAAATGCTGGACAGTTTTGGAAGACATTTTTCTTGTGTTACATTGTAGTTTTTGGCTACTTAGACCATTACAAAGTGTTTGTAGTGGCTGCAGAACGTTCTGAACTCTGAAGGGGCTTCTGGCAATGTACTTTTCTCTACGTGGGCTACCTTCTGGCAATTCCATGCTGGCAGGAGGAGGAGGAGGAGCAGCAACAGGAGGAAAGAGCAAGCAGAGTTTCAGGGAGAGCAAATAGAAGGAGGTGTACTCACAGGAATCTTTCCCTCCTAACATAGGCCCATGACAATACATACCTGAAGATCTCCGAGCAGCAATGCATAACAAGGCTGCACTTCTCCAGCAAGACTATCAGAAAGTTGTGTTGCCTCCTGCAACAACAGCTAGTGCAGCTTTGCCTGTGGTAGCCCTCAAGTTCTGTGCCTCCGGCTCCTTCCAGGCTGCCACAGGGAATATCAGCAATATTAATCAGTCTGCAGTTAATGCCTGCATTAAGCAGGTGACTGATGCCATGTTTGCTACAGCAAGCACTTTCATAATGTTCCCCATGGATATTGGGAAACAGCAGGATAGAGCTCTGAGGTTTGTACAGATTACAGACTTCCCCCAAGTCCAGTGCCTCATTGACTGCACCCATATCATCCTGCAGACTCTTCCACATGGTCCCATTGCCGTCATAAATTGCAAGGGCTTCCACTGCATTATTGTAGAAATGCTGTGTGGTCACCAGCAGCGCATCATGCAGGCCTGTTGCCCACTTTCCTGGTAGATGCCATGAAACTTTTGTGGCAATCCTCCATCCCCCATTCTTTGCATCGGCACAGCAAGTGAGAGGCTGGCTGCTTTGGGACAAGGGCTATCCCCTGCACACATAGCTCATAACTCCTCTCAGGAATCCACACTTGGTGGCTAAACTGCGCTACAATCCACAGTGCAACTAGAGCCCTGACGGAGCAGACCATTGGAGTCCTCAGCAATGACCCTGATACCTGGACAGTTTGTGTAGCTTCCTGCAATTCAGCCCACAAAAAATGTTCTACATGATAGTGATTTGCTGTATGCTGGATAGCTTTGCTCTGCATTGGGAACAACGCATTGAACAAGCACCTTCAGCATCATGAGAGAGAGGCCACTGATGGCATAGAGGATGAAAAGGAAGCCAGAGGGCTTCTGTACTTGTCCGCAGCTAGAACTCTTCATCAGCAGCTCACTGAAGAGCACTTCAGCTGAAGAATCCCTGCCCCCTGCATTAATAGTCATGTCCAAAACCTCTCCCAGTCCTTCCACCCTCAAATGAACGGCATCTACTTGAAGACCAACATTGATATTCATGTCAACGAACAATGCAGGATTTTTTTCTGGGTACCCATTGCCCGTTGGAGGGGAAAAGAAGCTCCTTCCTACTGCTGACTTAGTCTATCAGCACCTCCACTGCTGCATCTGAGAATCTGGGGGCCCTGGTTGAAGTCATTCTGCCTGCTGCTCCACAATATGGCTATCCGCAATCCACCAGTGAAAAATGCACCTCCGCTTTAAGCTGCAGGATGTCTTTAAGTAGCAGCCGCACCGACAGATTTACCACCCTTCCCATCAGTAAGCAGCCTATAGGAGTGTGCTAGCAGCTTGCCAATCCCATTCAAGTTCACCAGGCACCAAAATAGCATGGGCCCCATGACAATTACATCAGATGAGCAGAACACACGCTCCACCCACCACCTGCCCAAATAATACAACGTATGAAAATCACCCCCACAGCATGCAGGTGGGTCAGGCATTCAGCTGAGCAGCTTGTGCCACTTGTCAGTTTTCTGATTGCAATAGTTGACAACTTGCAACCTTTCTCCTGTCACAGTTTGTATCCCATTACTTCTCCCCCCCGCCAATACAAAATCAGTCTAGTTTTATTATAATTTGTGTTGGTTGGTTAAAGAAATTAATCCTGGAACCTGTATTTTGAATCCTGCATTCAGTTATTGTTTGTAAATTCCTATACCATATTAATTTAATATATATATTAATTTAATTCAGATCAGAATTCATACTGAATTTTGATCACTAGTACAATCATTTTGGACAGAAGTCAACGCTTCAACAGCCCAGTTATGGTAAATACTGCACAACCTTTTGTATTTGTGTCATAATAAAAAGTCAGGAGAATAAAACACTGCAGTATTTACAGCAGTTCTGTTGATAGTAAAAATGAGGCCAGACAGCTATTTCTGCAGCTGCAGTGGCTTGAGCTTCTAGCTTTCGTTAACTGCTGTCTCTTGCTCCCTGTGCAGAATAAGCTCTTCTGCTGCTGATAGACAATAATATCATCATGTCTTTAAAGTTACTTAAAAATATTCTGTGGCATTTAGATTTTGTGTAAGAACACAACAAAAGAACATAAGAATTAGGAGCAGGAGTAGGCCATTCGGCCCCTCGAGCCTGTTCCGCCATTCAGTAAGATCATGGCTGATCTTCTACCTCATCTCCACTTTCCTGCCCGATCTCCATATCCCTTGATTCCCTTAATATCCAAAAATCTATTGATCTCTGTCTTGAGTAAGCTACTTATAAATGAGATAATGTCTAATTTGTAATTTTTTCAAAGTATTTCCAAATATTGCTAGTAGATTTGAAATTTATTTTATCTTTTTTAAGAGTTCCTACTTATTTGCCAGTTGGTGAGCTATGTTTAGGTTTTCTTAAATTTAATTACACTGAAGTGACATTACATTTTGGGGCCAATTTTCTAGGAGTCAGTGCTCAAGGGACACCTATTCCCCAGGTGCAAAGATCAGGAAAAAGGGGGCGGAAATCCATAACGTTGCGTCTCTGCCCCCTTCAAATTGCACCAGGATTTCCAAGGCTTTCCCAAAGGGCAGACCTGGGCCTGGTCTTGCAATTCCCATGAAAATGAGCAGTGGGAAGTGTTTCTGAACCTTCTGCCTAACTTGCCTGTTGTTGTCTTGAAAGGGCATCTCGTGCAGGGGCTGGTGGCGGGCCTTGCCCTTGGCAGCCCCTTGGATCCACAGGGGCCAGACAGAAAGCATCTTATAGCTGCAAAAAGCAAAAAGTACCTCAAGGTCACCTGGTTGTTTGTGTTTGCTGTGTGCAAGACCTGTTAAGACCAGCTTCATCTCCCTCTTGCCTTGCCACCAAGCCCATATTTTGTTGATTAAGTATCTTCCAAGTCTTTTTGAATGATTCAGATTAAGTCCCATTCACTGTGCTAGGTGGCAGTCTACTCCATAAGTAAAGAAAGAAAAGAAAGAAAGACTTGCATTTATATAGCGCCTTTCATGACCACCGGACATCCCAAAAGTGCTTTACAGCCAATTAAGTACTTTTTCAAATGTAGTCACTGTTGTAATGTCGGAAACGCGGCAGCCAATTTGCGCACAGCAAACTCCCATAAACAGCAATGTGATAATGACCAGATCATCTGTTTTAGGGATGTTGATTGAGGGATACATATTGGCCAGGACACCGGGGATAACTCCCCTGCTCTTCTTCGAAATAGTGCCATGGGATCTTATATGTCCGCCTGAGGGAGCAGACAGGGCCTCGGTTTAATGTCTTATCCAAAAGACGGCACCTCCGACAGTGCAGCACTCCCTCAGTACTGCACTGGAGTGTCAGCCTAGATTTTGTGCTCAATTCTCTGGAGTGGGACTTTGAACCCACAGCCTTCTGACTGTAGTATGCATCAGTTACTATTTAAGTTATATTAGCTTTATGTTTCTTTAGGCTTTAATCATGTTTCTTTCACTCTTTCAATTCAGCACAAAAAGTATTGCTGCACCCACTCATCAGTTCTCTTCATGATTTTCAAAACCTGGATTATATTTCTATGGATGGACTATAGCTATGAGTCTCAGACTGTCTCAGACTCATAGCTGTAGTTAGGGTTCCATCAAACAGAACCCTGTTTATATTACTTAGCTCCCACCTGACTGCAATTAATCATCCTTCTCAGGAGAGAGTTCTGTGCATGCATGGTTACACACATGCAAAGAGCTCTCTCCCAATTTTAGTATCTGGTATTATTACTGATAGGAGACGGGTGCTTGTCCCAGACGAACCCACTGAGTTTATGGGTTTGGCCTAATTTACATATTGTGAATGAGCTGCAGGCCCGAGTCACGTCTAGGATTGGTAGCTCAGCAATCGGGAGCAGGAAATCACGCACTGCTGCAGGTCTTAACGGCCTTCAGTAGCTTAAAAGGACCTTGATGTCCTTGTCACCAAAGGGGAATACAAAAGCTCTCGATTTCCTCGGACTTTATGCTGTTGCGCCACTGTAACTTCACTAAAAGTGCAGCAGAAACTCTTTTTACGCGTGTAAACAGGGTTCCCCCCTTGTACTTCTGGCAAAGTTACTGTGGTGCAGTGGTAAAAATTCCAAGAAAATCCAGGGCCACGGTGTTAGTGAAATTTTAGACGTGTCTGCCAGCACTTGCGTTAAAGGCAGGGCACCGCACTTTTTAGATGGAGGAGTGGAGTTTTAATTGGACCAAGTGCTAGGAATGAGTGGCAAAATTCCATTTCTTTTTCTTTCTCACGGAAAAAGGTGGAGGGGGTGGCTGATGCTACAGCATTATGGAATTATTCACAGGGGAAGTTGGGAAATCTCCCAATTTCACATACAGCCAATCTGCCCGTGACTGTGAACAAATTACTGTCAAGGCTGGATTCTAAACATTGTTCATCTTTTCCTTTAGGTATGTCATACAGATCAAAGTTGGGGATCCAATGAGGAAAGTTCATCTTAACCAGCATAATCACTGATTCTAACTCAGCAATATCCATTGCATCGGATTTAAGGAGTGACTGAGGGGATTACACCGAGTAGAAGTGAGCAGGAGTTGGTGGCGGTGGCACAGGAGGAAAAGAAACCAGTAACTCGGAGGGTGATCCCACATCACCCATTCTTGGCTGATGAGGGCAAGGATGCAGACCTCAGGGATTTGCTTTTAAAAGATGGCTGCATTGAGAGAATGAAAGATTGCTGCAAGCATTTGAGAGTGCTGAAAGATTTCACATGGTAGCTGGAGCCCGACCATGACAGAGCCTGTAACAGCAGTAATAACATCACTCAGGAATGCTTGTGTTGTTTCCATGCAGGCATAGGGCTCTACCGTCTCCTCTTCCTGGTACAGGCTAGAAGATTGCACTGAGACATCAGATGATCTGGAAATTCAGTAATCTCAACTCTCTAATTCGTTCTATTCTTAAGTAGATCAGTTTCTCCAAAAGATAGTTGTCTAAGTTGAGCTCAGATTTAAACTATTGTAAAGAAAGAAAGAAAGACTTACATTTATATTGTGCTTAAACTCAGTGCACTGTTCACAATTTATATTAACGATTTAGACTTTGGAATCAAAAACGCAATTTCTAAATTTGCAGATGACACCAAATTGGGGGGAATAGTCCATAGTGAGGAGGACTGCAACAAATGACAAGAAGACATTAATAAACATTAGAATGGGCATATAATTGGTAAATGAGTTTCAACACAAATAAGTGTGAGGTATTACATTTTGGTAAGAAAAATAAGGAGGTCACATATTACTTAGAAAATAAGGATCTAAATAGGGTAGAAGAGCAAAGGGATCTGGGAGTACAAATACACAAATCATTAAAGTAGAAACCAGGTTAGCAAGGCCATAAAAAACAAACAAGCACAAAGGTTTATTTCTAGAGGGACAGAATTGAAAAGTAGTGAAGTTATGCTAAACTTGTATAGAACCTTGGTTAGACCACACTTGGCGTACTGTGTACATTTCTGGTTGCCATATTATAAAAAGAATATAGAGGCTCAGGAGAGGGTGCAAACAAGGATGATACCAGAACTGTAAGGTTATACCTATCAGGAAAGAATGGACAGGCTGAATCTCTTTTCTCTTGAAAAGAGAAGGCTCAGGTGTGACCTAATAGAGGTCTTTAAAATTATAAAAAGTTTTGATAGAGTAAATACAGAAAGTGTGTTTCCATCTGTGGGGAAGAGCATAACTAGAGGCCATCAATATAAGATAGTCACCAAGAAATCAAATAGGGAATGCAGAAGAAACTTCTTTACCCAGAGAGTGGTGAGAATGTGGAACTCGCTACCATGGGGAGTGGTTGAGGCGAATAGTATAGATGCATTTAAGCAAAGCTAGATAAGCATATGAGGGAGAAGGGAATAGAGGGTTATGCTGATAGAGTTAGATGAGGAAGGATGGGAGGAGGCTTGAGTGGAGCATAAACGCCGGCATGAACTGGTTGGGCCGAATGGCCTGTTTCTGTGCTGTATATTCTATGTAATTCTATGTAATTCTATTTCCCCACAACCTCTCTTGCTAAGCTCTCCCAAAAGAGGCTCTGACCATTATTTTTCAATCCTCTCTGGCTTCAGGTGTGGTGCCGGAGGACTGGAGGACTGCTAATGTGGTACCCTTGTTTAAAAAGGGAGAAAAGGATAGACCGAGTAATTACAGACCAGTCAGCCTAACCTCGGTAGTGGGAAAATTATTGGAAAGAATTCTGAAGGACAGGATAAATCTTCATTTAGAAAGACACGGATTAATCAAGGATAGTCAGCAGGATTTGTTAAGGGAAGGTCGAGTCTGACAAACTTGATTGAATTTTTTGAGGAGGTAACAAGGAGGGTAGATGAGGGTAGTGCGTTTGATGTAGTGTATATGGACTTTAGCAAGGCTTTTAATAAGGTTACACATGGCAGACTGGTCACAAAGTTAAAAGCCCATGGGATCCAGGGCAAAATGTCAAGTTGGATTCAAAACTGGCTCGGAGACAGGAAGCAGAGGGTAATGGTTGATGGGTGTTTTTGTGACTGGAAGGCC
Source organism: Squalus acanthias (assembly GCA_030390025.1). Taxonomy (NCBI): domain Eukaryota; kingdom Metazoa; phylum Chordata; class Chondrichthyes; order Squaliformes; family Squalidae; genus Squalus; species Squalus acanthias. The sequence continues at coordinate 47,405,878 of CM059429.1, forward strand.
GTTTCCAGTGGGGTTCCGCAGGGCTCAGTACTAGGTCCCTTGCTTTTTTGTGGTATATATCAATGATCTAGACTTGAATATAGGGGGTATGATTAAGAAGTTTGCAGATGATACTAAAATTGGCTGTGTGGTTGATACTGAAGAAGGAAGCTGTAGACTGCAGGAAGATATCAATAAATTGGTCAGGTGGGCAGAACAGTGGCAAATGGAATTCAATCCGGAGAAGTGCGAGATAATGCATTTGGGGAGGGCTAACAAGGAAAGGGAATACACATTAAATGGTAGGACACTGAGTAGTGTAGAGGAACAAAGGGACCTTGGAGTGCATGTCCACAGATCCCTGAAGGTAGCAGGCCAGGTAGATAAGGTGGTGAAGAAGGCATACGGAATGCTTGCCTTTATTAGCCGTGGCACAGAATACAAGAGCAGGGGGGGTTATGCTTCAACTGTATAAAACACTAGTTAGGCCTCAGCTAGAGTACTGCGTGCAGTTCTGGTCACCACATTACAGGAAAGATGTGATTGCATTAGAGAGGCTACAGAGGAGATTTACAAGGATGTTGCCAGGAGTAGAGAATCTTAGCTATGAGGAAAGACTGGATAGGCTGGGTCTGTTTTCCTTGGAACAGAGGAGGCTGAGGGGAGACCTTATTGAGGTGTATAAAATTATGAGGGGCATAGATAAAGTGGATAGAAAGGACCTATTTCCCTTAGCAGAGGGGTCAAAAACTAGGGGGCACAGATTTAAAGTAATTGGTGGAAGGTTTAGAGGGGATTTGAGGGAAAATTTCTTCACCCAGAGGGTTGTGGGGGTCTAGAACTTACTGCCTGAAAGGGTGGTAGAGGCAGGAACCCTAACCACATTTAAAAAGTACTTGGATATGCACTTGGGATGCTCTAACCTGCAGGGCTACGGACCAAGAGCTGGGATTAGGCTGGATAGCTCTTTGTTGGCCGGCGCGGACACGATGGGCCAAAATGGCCTCCTTCCGTGCTGTAACTTTCTATGATTCTATGAAAAATCAACCACCCTCAGGCAGTAATGCTTTTCTATATCCTGCCTAAAACTACCCCTTTTCAGTTTATACTCATATCTCCTTGTTCTTCCATAAGAAATTAAACATCCTTGACTAATCTGCTAGACCCCTGAACCTAGATAAGTACATGAGCGAGAAAGGAATAGAAGAATATGCTGATGGGGTTATTCCTAAGCTACGGAATTCCCTTCCTAAGCCTCTCTAACTCTCTCTCCTGCTTTAAGATGCTCCTTAAAACCTATCTCCTTATGTGGCTCGGTGTCAAATTTTGTCTGATATCGCTCCTGTGAAGCGCCTTGGGATGTTTTGCTACGTTAAAGGTGTAACCCCCTCATTTTTAATTGTCCATGTGCCTGGTTGCCGCCGGGAGGATAGGGTTACAATCAACCGCGGGGTCTCAGGATATGGTTCCTCCCAGAATAGTTTGAAACTTTTGTTAAAAATTAGACATCTGGTTAATTTTAGAATACTTTTTATTTCATAATTTATGTATGTTGATCTAATAAAAATGATAGGAAAAATGAGGGGTTAATTACCTGTTCAACCCTTTTCTGACATTGGCGATTTTAACCTATAGGATTCTGCAGGCAGATGATGTGCCCGTTTAAAAGCAGGCAGGGTCCTCACAAACTTATGCAAATTGCGATCCTATTAAGTCAAAGGGTCCTGATTGCATTTTAACTGGGGTCTGAGTGGGGACACCAGGCTGAAGCAGGTCTGCAGCTGCCTGCAGACAGAAAAGGCCCTCCAAGGTAAGTGTAACACTTTCCTTTGTGGGATCTCGGAGGAGCAGGAATGCTCCTCTGGGCCCCACAAGGAAAGTCATGGTCTCCCCCATACCGAACTCACCCCTCCTGCGAGACCCTTCTGAAACTCCTCCCTGTCACATACCTGCAAGCTGGCAGGCGGCCAAGGGCCACCCGATCATTTTCACAGCTTTTTAAGTAAGAAAATAATGCCAATGAATGATTTCTGGGTGACAAGGCATAATCCCTGCTGCCACGGATAATGACCCCATTAAGAGTTGCACAAACAGCAGCAAAGCAGCGCAACAACAAGGTACGTGCCTGTACCCCACTGGTCATTGAGAGGACCAGACGTTAAAGGGGGTTTTTGCTGCCGTGAAGGATCAGAAGGTGGTCTGCAGTTATGGTTCAGCTTCGTCCGGTCACATCAGGTCAAACCACTGCCGATGATGCGCCAGATCCCTGTGAAGATGGAGACACAGGAACGAGTGGCATAGTAGTCCCCACCCCTGTACTGTCCCCTCCTATGGCACTGACCTTGTAAAAGGTGGGTGAAGGATCTCCTCTTTTTTCCAGAATAGTTTACCTGACAAAAGGATAGGACCTATATACACCGGTTCCCAACCTAATATCTGGCCTCCAGCACATTGCCACCAGATTGACGGCAGGAGTTCACCAGAATAGCCACAGATTTTTGGCCCCAAGGTGTTTAGGGGAGGGAAGAAAAATCAAAGTTACTTGCATCTTCAGTAAGTTTTAAGTAAGTAAAACAAGAAGTAAATAGTATTACAAATATTCTAACTGTGAGGCCTGTGTCATTTAGTATCAATAACGTGTAATATTTTTACCTTGAGTCAGTCATCTGATATTGCTGCAGTAAATTTGCTGTACTACAAACTGCTGTGGCATTTAGGTTGCAGCGGAACCACAGTAAACATGAGAAACTACAATACAGATCCTGGACTACCCATAAACAATGACAGGGAAGGTCTGCTAGTACACATTTACAAATTTTAAACTGTGTACTGTTAAACAATGCTGAATATTTATGCCCAGTTTTTAGGATAATATGGTTCACAGTGCAGTATTCTGCTCTATTAAACAATGGTAATTAATTCTACTACTAAAACACGGCTACTATTGTAATATATGGAAAATATTACTGTCCAAATGACCTTTTCCATTGAAGGCTCACAGTCTTTATTTTGGAAACAGACTGTCTGCTGAAGTTTAAAATCTGCTTTCAGAAACAAAGTTGTATTTGGTGATGATACATACATATGAAACCAGCAACATGAGAAAAGAAATAAGTAAATAAGGTCACAGTGAATACTGCTTTAAAAATTATTACCGCAGAATTTTGTTAATTATGGAAATGACCCCGAATCTAGGTGAAGTGCCTTCCTCTACATTACCTCAGGGTTAGCTGAAATAAAGGATGTGATAGTGAGTTTATCATGTCTATCAGTGCACCACTCAACCCATGAACCAGGGTCAGAGTGCACATGGGTAGGAAAGTACAGGCACAGACACTCACTACATTCAAAATGGTAGCGTCAGTTAAGCAGTATGTGTATTACTCTGTAACTAATCCTCTGATTTAAAAAAAATAATTTGGCAAATTGTTGGTATGATGGTAGAAGCATAATATAAAATGATGAAATCCTGAAGAAATCGGGGGTATGGTAGTGTAGTGGTTATGTTACTGCACTAGTACTCCAGAGGCCTGCACTAATAATCCAGAGATTAAAATCATAGAACCATACAGTGCAGAAGGAGGCCATTCCACCCATTGTGCCTGTGCTATGTAATTAGTCCCACCCCCTGCTCTTTCCCAATAGCCCTGCAATTTTTTCCCCTTCAAGCATTTATCCAATTCCCTTTTCAAAGTACAATTGAATCTGCTTCCACCACCCTTTCAGGCTGTGCATTCCAGATCATAACAACTCGCTGCGTAAAAGAAATTGCCCTAATTTCCCCTCTGGTTCTTTTGCCAATTACCTTAAATCTGTGTCCTCTGGTTACTGACACTCCTGCCAGTGGAAACAGTTTCTCTTTATTTACTCCATTAAAACCCCTCATGCGCAGCTCTATCAAATCTCCCCTTAACCTTCACTGCTCTAAGGAGAACAATCTAAGCTTCCCTAGTCTCTCCACTTAACTGAAGTCCTATTCTAGTAAATCTCCTCTACACCCACTCCAAGGCCTTAACATCCTTCCTAAAGTGTGGTGCCCAGAATTGAAGTTGTGCTGCAGCTATACAAAACCCTGGTTAGACCACACCTGGAGTATTGTGAGCAGTTCTGGGCACCACACCTTAGGAAGGATATATTGGCCTTGGAGGGAGTGCAGCGTAGGTTTACCTGAATGATACCCGGACTTCAAGGGTTAAGTTACGAGGAGAGATTTCACAAATTAGGGTTGTATTCCCTAGAATTTAGAAGGTTAAGGGTGATTTGATTGAAGTTTTCAGGATATTAAGGGGAACAGATAGGGTAGATAGAGAGAAATTATTTCTACTGGTTGGGGATTCTAGGACTAGGGGGCATTGTCTAAAAATTAGAGCCAGACCTTTCAGGAGTGAAATTAGGAAACACTTCTACACACAAAGGGTGGTAGAAGTTTGGAACTCTCTTCCACAAACGGCAATTGATGCTGGATCAATTGTTAATTTTAAGTCAGAGATTGATAGCTTTCTGTTAACCAAAGGTATAAAGGGATATGGGCCAAAGGATAGTATATGGAGTTAGGTCGCAGATCAGCCATGATCTCATTGAATGGCGGAACAGGCTCGGGGGGCTGAATGGCCTACTCCTGTTCTTCTGTTCCTACGTTCCTAGCTGAGGCCTAACCAGTGATTTATAAAGGTTTAGCATAACTTCCTTGCTTTTGTACTCCATGCCTTTATTTATAAAGCCAAGGATCTCATATGGTTTTATAACAGCCGTATCAAATTGTCCTGCCCCCTTCAACAATTTGTTTACGTTAAGCCCCAGGTCTCTTTGTTCCTGCACCCCATTTAAAATTGTGCTATTTTGTTTATATTGCCTCTCCTCATTCTTTCCACCAAAATGCATCACTTCATACTTCTCTGCATTAAATTTCATCTGCCGTGTGTCTGCCCATTTCACCAGTCTGGCTATGTCTTCCTGAAGTCTGCTACTAACCGCCTCATTGTTTACTATATTTCAAAGCTTTGTGTCATCTGCAAACTTTGAAATGATGCCCCTTATACCCAAGTCCAAGGCATTAATATACATTAAAAAGAGCAGCGGTCCTAACACTAACACCTGGGGGACGCCACAGTATACTTCTCTCCAATCTGAAAACAACTGTTTCCTGCTATTACGATAGCAAAATACTGCGGATGCTGGAAATCCGAAATAACAACAGAAAACGCTGGAAAAACTCAGCAGGCCAGGCAGCATCCGTGGAGAGAGAAAGAGAGTTAACGTTTCAGGTCGATGACCTTTCATCAGAACTGGGAAGAGCCGGAAATCAAATAGATTTAAGGCCAGGGTAAAGCTGGGAAAAGGGGGAGGGGATAAAGGAACAAAGGGGGAGATGAAGAGACATTAAGAGACATTAAGAGATATGCAAGGCTAGAGGTGGTGTTAATGTGACAGATTAAGGCTGAATGAAGTGTGAAATCCACTGGCAGAATGAAGGACAGCTGCCAGCTTCTAGGAAGAAAAAAAAGGTGGGGGGGGACAAATAAAAGGGTGGATAAAATAAAATATAAATGTGATTGGAGCTGAGGTTATGATCTAAAATTGTTGAACTCGATATTGAGTCCAGAGGGCTGTAGCGTGCCTAAACGAAAGATGAGGTGCTGTTCCTCGAGCTTACGCTGAGCTTCCGTGGAACAGTGTAATAGGCCGAGGACGGTGAGGTCAGAGTGGGAGTGAAGCGGTGAATTAAAGTGACAGGCCACCGGGAGCTCGGGGTCCCCCTTACGGACTGAACGGAGGTGTTCCGCAAAGCGGTCACCCAATCTGCGTTTGGTCCCCCAATGTAGAGGAGTCCACATCGTGAGCAGCGAATACAGTATACTAAATTGCAGGAAGTACAAGTAAATCGCTGTTTCACCTGGAAGGGGTGTTTGGGGCCCTGGACAGTGGGAAGAGGGGAGGTATAAGGGCATGTGTTGCATCTCCTGCGCGTGCACGGGAAGGTGCCGGGCGAAGGGGAAGGGGTGCTGGGGGTGTTAGAGGAGTGGACTAGGGTGTCGCGGAGGGAGCGGTCCCTACGGAATGCTGAAAGGGGAGGTGAGGGGAAGATGTGTTTGGTGGTAGGATCACGCTGGAGGTGGCGGAAATGGCGGAGGATGATCCGTGAATGTGGAGGCTGGTGGGGTGAAAGGTGAGGACAAGGGGAACCCTATCGTGGTTCCGGGGGAGGGGCAGGGGTGAGGGCAGATGTCCCAACTGGTCACTAATGTCCTTTAGGGAAGGAAACGTGCTGTCCTTGCCTGGTCTGGCCTATATGTGACTCCAGTCCCACACCAATGTAGTTGACTCTGAACTGCCCTCTGAAGTAGCCTAGCAAGCCGCTCAGTTATATCAAATTGCTTCAGCAGTTCAAGAAGTGCCATCACCACCTTCTCAGGGCAACTCGGGCTAAGAAATAAATGCCGGCCTTGCCAGCGATGCCCACATCCTAAGAATGAATTAAAAAAACATACAATATGCCTCATGTTTACAAATATAGTATGAAAATTCTGATGAAATAGATACCAGTGTAGGTCAGCATGCAAACCTGTTCCATGAATCACATATGTGCCTGAACACATAAATGTATGGATTTCAGCCAATAGCATCAGAGACAATAAATGAAAACACTGGAAGAGGCAGTAAAAGTAGAAATGGGAAACGAGATGATCAAGACATTAATAAGTTAACAGAAATATGCAGTAAAAGAGATTGAAAAAGACAAAGAGTTAACAAATAAACATGATTACAATGTCTCTTTACCTCTCCTGCCTTCTATCCTATCACAGACCTTCCCTTTTGTTCTTTCATCCCCTCCCCTCTTCCCCAGCCCCTACACTTGCTTAAAAATCTGTTCCATTTCCTGCTTTTTTCCAGTTCTGACAAAAGGTCATCGACCTGAAACATTAACTCTGTTTCTCTCTTCACAGATGCTGCCTGACCTGCTGAGTATCTCCAGCATTTTCTGTTTTTAGTTCAGATTTCCAGCATCTGCAGTATTTTCTTTTTGTATTATGATTACTTTATATCCTGTTTACTACGTTGACACGAGACGGAAAAAAATCTGCTCCATAATGAAGGAAAATTGAAGCCGTTGCGGATCGACCTAATTCTACATTCGTTATCATCTGTATATAGTTCATCTTTTACACACAAATGAGTGGGCTATCAGCCTCCAATGGCCTAGTGAGTGAAAGCAGTAGCTAGTATAGTGCTAAACCATGCAGATTAGAAGGCCCCAGATTTGTTTCTTGGTCTGTGCTTAATTATCTGATATCAGCTGGATCAGTATTTGGGGGCATTACAATTGGCTTCAGTGTCTCTGCTCTCGGAGAGAGTAGTTGCCAGGGTTCCCGTTTCTGATCACTTAGTGATCCTTGTTGGAGAGTATGGGGGAGAAATTCAGTATCGCCCCGTTTGGGGTGCAATTATCGGCCAGGCACAAACTTTAGCATCTGCTGCTAATTATCGCATCCAACTGCAAACTTGACTTTTATCGCCCCTGGAGGTGATTGGAGCACTAAATCAGGCGCTACACACCTCTCTTAAGGCGCTAACGCCGAGGATCGAGGTGCTAACTCAGAGCGCTGGCGAAGCTCATGTGATGTCAGTCAGCAATGGAACACAGACACACTGGCGGCGGCCAGTTCTTAAAGGGGAGGGTCGATCTTGCTCTCCATCCACATCCTGCTCATTGCAGCCTTGAATCTCGGCCTGGAGAGACCTGTACATCAATTCTGCTGGAAAGAACAATGGAGAGGCCCAGGGAAAGAGCTCAGAGTGCAGTCCCCATAGTCTCTTCTGAATCGATGCAAGGAAAGTCAAATCAAAATGAACCCTCAAAGTGCAGCTCAGTACCCAAAACTCCTTCACACAGCATTGAATCTCTCCAGACGTCTCTCGCTCTCTCTCTCTCTCAGAATGCGTGGTGCAAAAATGTCGCCGACAAAAAAAGTCAGGAAGCGGTCGCCTTTAAATAGCGCTCCCCCAGTCCCTTCCCGACTGCAAAACGTTCCCCTCAACCTGTCGTTGCTAGCGGCAGGCGGTAAGGCAGGAGGCGCCACTGAATATCCAGTCCGGGGCGCTACCGGGGCATTGCACTAACGTCACAATCTGCGGGCGCAGGAGATCATGGCGGTAGTGTTTAGCGCCGCCGCAAAATGTCTGGTCAATTTCGCGAGCAGCGCAAACATTGCCACACCCGGGCGCTAGTTGCTTTGCGCCCCATTAGCGCCCTCTTCTAACGGGAGGCGCAAAGCAACTGAATTTTTCCTCCTATATATGGTGAGAATATGATCAAGCTCAGCTGTGAATCTTTCGACGGTCAACTCTTGTTGTCTAGACTTACGCAATGAGTGACATAGTGCTGATGCTTGACAGGGGATTTAGTGTTAATACTATGGGATATAAAGTAAATGACAACTACAAAAGAAGCCAAAATTGAGACCGCTTGTTAATTAAACTGAAAGCATATTCTGTTAGTGACCTACTGATGACAAGGGAGTGTTTAATTACAGTGAAATACAAAAGACAGGAAAATTGGAGTAAATGTGACAATATGCCATTCCCAGTGCAGAGTTTTGGGAACAGGAAGCACATTTCGTAAATTTAAGTGCAGAGGTCAGGGCATTGGATTTGCAGGCCTCGTGATTTTTTGTGAGCACTAAAACATGAAACTTACCCCCATTGTTAGGTCTGCTGATGATTAAACTATACTAAGACTCGAAAGGGGTAATTTTACCTCTTCCCAATTGGCTTAAAAGGAGTGAGGGAGCAGTTGAAAGGAATGGTTCCATTTCCCGCTGGCCAGCTGCGGCTTTCTCCCAGAAACGGCGGAGCAGGTAACCAGCAGCATTCAAATGAGTCCCAGCAGTTCAAATCTGCCTGGCCTCCAACTCAAACTTCCAAGTGGGAATGCCGTCCACTCCCATTGGCTTCCGACTGAGAGTTAAAATTGGCCCGAAAGAATAAAATAAAGCAGGTGGTGAAGTAAGAATCATAGAATCATAGAAATTTACAGCAAGGAAGGAGGCCAGTTCGGCCCATCGTGTCCGCGCCGGCCGACAAAGAGCTATCCAGCCTAATCCCATTTTCCAGCACTTGGTCCGTAGCCCTGTAGGCTTCAGCACTTCAAGTGCACATCCAAGCACATTTTAAATGTGGTGAGCGTTTCTGCCTCTACCACACTTTCAGGCAGTGAGTTTCAGACCCCCACCACCCTCTGGGTGAAAAAATTTCCCCTCAAATCCCCTCAAAACCTCCGACCAATTACTTTAAATCTATGGTAAGTGTTGGCTTTCGGTGCTGTTGAGAAACCTATACCACAGGCAAGCAGAGAAACCTCAGCCTCAGTATTCAGTGAGCATAGTGATTTGTTTTCGGGTCTTGGTTATTTGACTGGAGAACATTCACAGCCAGCAATTGAACATTTGCTCAGAAAGATAAACTCAAAACAAAATTGAAGTGCACGGAACCATTTGACATGATTACAAAATTTGATGAGCCCACTAATTGAGCTAGCTCCCCAGTGACTGCGTATAAACCAAATGGGCAAATACAAGTGTTACTTGATCAGTATCATCTGAGCAACGCTGTACAAATTACCTATTTAAAAAGTAATTATGTCAGAATTTGCTGGAGTTAAAGTGCATTCCAAATTAGATGCATTGGCAAATTTTGGAACCTTAATTTTAGGTTCCCACCTTCAATAGACACTTTAGACTTGATTATTGCAATGCGCCTCTGGCCGGCCTCCACTCCTCCACCTTCTGTAAACTTCAGCTCACCCAAAACTCTGCTGCGAGTATCCCAACCCTGCTTCAAGTCCCGCCCACCTCAACCCTGTCATCGATCAGGGCATGAAACATAACAAGCAAGAAAACAGAGTCAGTAATTAACATGAAAAGTACAACTACAAAAGGGGAGCTACAATATGTTCTTTAACTGGTAAATTATGTAGGAAGATACCTTTCAGACCTACCTATTAGATCAGAGCTTCGAAGATTGCTGCTAAAAAATAACACTGTGGTCATGGTTACATAAACAGGGAAATCGTGGCAGAAGTTGAAAGTATTCTATCACAAAAATAAGTGCTTATTTTTTAATAACCCAAAAAAGTCTACAAAGATCATTGCATTAGGTACACATTTGTTTCATAGGTATGATGACTGGGAAGCAGTCCGTGCATCTCCTTCAGTAGCAAAGACTGAGTGCATATATGGCCCAATTAGAGAAGGGAACGCTGGCAATGACATTTGCTTTAAGTTTTTTCCACCAATAAATAAATATGTGGGAGTGTATATATAGTTACATTCACATTGTGGAAACTGAGATTGATTATAAACCTTAGCTCACTATTTTTTAAAACAAATCCTTCAATGATTGCCCATCAAGAAGGATTTGAGTATAAGAGTAAAGACATTTTACTGCAATTATATAGGGCCCTGGTGAGACCACACCTTGAGTATTGTGTACAGTTTTGGTCTCCTTACCTAAGGAAGGATATACTTCGAAACCAAGATAGAGTCCATGCTCTCAGCCTGTGCTCAGGACACAGCAGACCAGCTACGAGACACCGCCAAACAGACGAGGCAACGGAACTATGCTTCCTACATGCGCATCAAGAACAGGAAGCTTGAGAAACTCGGCATCACCACCAGCAGCAACCAAGCCTCCCCCGGTACCACGGTTGCAACCACAGGGAAGTCCATCGTCAACCTGTCGGACCACACCCTTCAACCAGACGAAATTTAAGTTCTCGCCCTAGGGCTCAAGTTCTGCCCCACCACCAAAATGGACCCCATCGGTCTCGCGGCAGACACAGAGGAATTCATCAGGAGAATGCGGATCCGGGAATACTACCACAAATCCCAAGATGTCAGCAACAAACCCAATGAGACAATCAATGATCCGGAACAGCAGACAGAGGGAACCGCAGTGCAGCAACTGAAGAAGAAAGAGTCAAATTGGACCCCTCCGGAGGGTCGCTGCCCTAAGCTTGACATGTATGCTCAAGCTGTCAGGAAATGCATCAACGCCAGATTCATCAGCCGCACTCACAAGACAGTCCAAAATGTCACCCGAGCACAACGCAACGCCATCCACGCTCTCAAGACCAACCGCAACATCGTCATCAAACCAGCGGACAAAGGAGGAGCCATCGTCATACAGAACAGAATGGACTATTGCAAAGAAGCATACCGACAACTGGACAACCAGGAACACTACAGACAGTTACCCGCAGAGCCGACCAAAGAACACACCCACCAACTCAATAGACTGATCAAGACCTTTGATCCAGACCTTCAAAACATCCTACGCGCTCTCATCCCACGTACTCCCCGCGTAGGAGACTTCTACTGCCTCCCAAAGATACACAAAGCCAACACACCCGGACGTCCTATCGTATCAGGCAACGGAACCCTGTGTGAGAACCTCTCTGGGTACGTCGAGGGCATCCTGAAATCCATCGTACAGGGAACCCCCAGCTTCTGTCGCGACACTACAGACTTCTTGCAGAAACTCAGCACCCATGGACCAGTTGAACCAGGAACACTCCTCGCCACGATGGACGTATCGGCACTCTACACCAATATCCCCCACGATGACGGCATCGCTGCGACAGCCTCAGTACTCAACACCAACAACAGCCAATCTCCAGACGCCATCCTACAACTCATCCGCTTCATCCTTGACCACAATGTCTTCACCTTCGACAACCAGTTTTTTACCCAAACACACGGAACAGCCATGGGGACCAAATTCGCACCCCAATACGCCAACATCTTCATGCACAAGTTCGAGCAAGACTTCTTCGCTGCACAGGACCTCCAACCAACGCTGTACACCAGATACATCGACGACATCTTCTTCCTTTGGACCCACGGCGAAGGATCACTGAAAGGACTACACAATAACATCAACAGGTTCCATCCCACCATCAAACTCACCATGGACTACTCCTCAGAATCGGTTTCATTCTTGGACACACGAATCTCCATCAAAGACGGACACCTCAGCACTTCACTCTACCGCAAGCCCACGGACAACCTCACGATGCTCCACTTCTCCAGCTTCCACCCTAACCACGTTAAAGAAGCCATCCCCTATGGACAAGCCCTGCGAATACACAGGATCTGCTCAGACGAGGAGGAATGCGATGGACACCTACGGACGCTGAAAGACGCCCTCGTAAGAACGGGATATGACGCTCGACTCGTCGATCGACAGTTCCGACGGGCCACAGCGAAAAACCGCATAGACCTCCTCAGAAAGCGAACACGGGACACAACCAACAGAGTACCCTACGTCGTCCAGTACTTCCCCAGAGCGGAGAAACTACGCCATGTTCTTCGCAGCCTTCAACATGTCATCGATGACGACGAACACCTTGCTAAGGCCATCCCCATGCCTCCACTACTCGTCTTCAAGCAGCTGCCTAACCTCAAAAGTACCATCGTTCGCAGCAAATTACCCAGCTGTCAGGAGAACAGCGAACACGACACCACACAACCCTGCCACGGCAACCTCTGCAAGACATGCCAGATCATCAACACAGATACCATCATCACACGTGAGGACACTACCCACCAGGTACATGGTACATACTCATGTGACTTGGCCAACGTTGTCTACCTCATACATTGCAGGAAAGGATGCCCCGGAGCATGGTACATCGGCGAGACCATGCAGACACTGAGACAATGTATGAACGGACACCGCGCAACAATCGCCAGGCAGGATTGTTACCTCCCAGTCGGGGAACACTTCAGCAGTCAAGGACATTCAGCCTCGGATCTGCGGGTTAGCGTTCTCCAAGGCGGCCTTCGAGACACACGACAACGCAAAATCATCGAGCAGAAACTGATAGTCAAGTTCCGCACCCATGAGGACGGCCTCAATAGGGATCTCGGGTTCATGTCACGCTACAGAACGTGACTCGACATTGTTGTCTGTCTTCCCAGTTTAAAAAAAAACACAAAAAAAACAACCAAAAAGAAACAAAAACAAAAAAAAAGTTAAAAGCTCAACTGCAGACGGCAGGATTTGACACGTTGGACCCCCTGTGACCCACCTCATAGTCTTAGCTGTACTCTGATGTGTCTTTGATGTAATGCCTTCCTAACAGATTGTATCTCTGCAGACAAATTGCTCTCTGTGTATATATACTGCCGATTTGTATTCCCTCACTGTACTTGTACCTGAAGAAGGAGCAGCGCTCCGAAAGCTCATAATTTTAAATAAAACACTTGGGGGGAAAAATTCAGCTGCTTGCGCCTCCCGTTAGCGCCTTAAGAGGGCGCTAATGGGGCGTAAAGCAGCTAATGCCCGGGCGCAGCGCCGCCCACGCCTCCCGAAAAATTTAGTGGGAGGTTAGCGGCGGCGGCAGCCGGTAGCGCCCTGTGGCGCTGCGCCGCCGGCGATGACGTCATCGCCGTGCGCAGCACCCCGCTCGCGCCCCGGCCGTGATCTTCAGTCGCGCCCCCTGATTTACCGCCAGACGCTATGTCCGACGGGTTCAGGGAGGCGTACGTGCGGCCGGGGCGGCGATATTTAAAGCGGAGGTGGCAGGCGGCCATTTTTGTTGCTGGCCGCCTGCCAGCACCTGCCCCCGGCCCCCGTGAAGCCCCCCCACCGTGAAGTGCCGGCTGCGCTCCAAGAGCCCGGCACTTCTCTTGAGTGCCGGGCTCTTTTGCCGGCACTCCCGATCCCTGGGGGCCCAGCTGGGCCCCGGTTCGCGCTGCACAGGGTCCCTCCCCTTTAAGAAGGGGAGGAAGGCCTGCAATACCGCGGCGCGACGTGCCGCAGCGCGTGGCGCTGCGGCACGTAGCGCCAGGATATTCACTCGCAGCGCCCCAAGAGGGATGCGGGCTGCTTCCAGTTGCGCCCCGCTTCCCTCATGGGGCGCAACCACTGAAGTTCCGGCGCGGGGCCGCTAATTTTTTCGGGGCGCTAAAAGTCGCGCCCCGGCGAGGTTAGCGCCCCAAATGGGGCGCGACTCAATTTTTACCCCTTGGACTATAACCTGGTGTTGTGCGACTTCTCATTTTTGTCTACCCCAGTCCAACGCCAGCATCTCCGCATCAAGGATATACTTACCATAGAAGGAGTGTAACAAAGGTTCACCAGACTGGTTCCTGGGATGGGGGGATTGTCCTATGAGGAGAGATTGAGTAGACTAGGCCTGTATTCCCTAGAGTTTAGAAGAATGAGAGGTGATCTCATTGAAACATACAAAATTCTTAGACAGGGTTGATGCAGGGAGGATGTTTCCCCTGGCTGGGGAGTCTAGAACCAGGGGTCACAGTCTCAGAATAAGGGGTCGGCCATTTAGGACTGAGATGAGGAGAAATTTCTTCATTCAGAGGGTGGTGAATCTTTGGAATTCTCTACCCCAGAGGGCTGTGCAGGCTCAGTCGTTGAGTATATTCAAGGCAGAGATCGATAGATTTTTGAATATTAAGGGAATCAAGGGATATGGAGATAGTTCAGGAAAGTGGAGATGAGGCAGAAGATCAGTGATGATCTTATTGAATGGCGGAGCAGGCTCGAAGGGCCAAATGGCCTACTCCTGCTCCTATTTCTTATGTTCTGATGTTCTTATGTAAGAATACAAAGTTTACTGCTAAATTTGCAGAAATATAATCTACTTCTGACATACACTCTTGTGTATGCATGCAGCTGATATATTGTTGCAAACCCCGAGAGAGAGTTTCAGTGTTCCTGTTATGATGAATTAACACTATGGCCTTAATTTTAATATTTTGCCGGGTTGGGAGCGGGAGAGCGGGGCTCAGAAACGGTCGGGAACCCAGAAGAACGGGTTTCCCGCAGGCCCTGCCGAATTTAACGGCAGCGCCTGATTTGCATTTCAAACCTCTCTTTCCCTCCCGCAGCCAGATGGAGAGGTGGGCTGGCTGTGGACAGGTAGGCCAGCGGCACTAGGCCACAGAGAGGACAGAGCGAGGAATCATGTGGGGGCCGGAGGCTGATCGCGGGAGTGGGGGGGGAGCGGGGCTGATCGGGGGGCCAGAGGAAATAAAGGTCGGTGATTTTCAGGCCCAGTCAAGCAGCGGCAGCAGCGGAAGCGGCAGCAGAATTCGAGAGTGACGTCACAGTACAGAAAGTGACGCCGGTGCAGGGGAAGAAGCTGATTGGTGAGTAGTGGGTGAGTGCTTTTTTTTTCTTCAATTTTAAGTTTATTTCTTTTAAGGTAGTTCATAGTTAAGGTAGTTCGGGAGAGCGAGAATCCAAGGGTTTAAATTTGAGGTAAGAGTTTTTTAATTAAAAGTATGGCAGGGGACCTCAGTCCTGTGCATTGCACGGCCTGCAGCATGTGAGAATTCCTAGACGCTTCTTGCAGTCAGGATGACCACATGTGCAGTAAGTGCCAATGGTTTGGCCAACTTGAGATCCATTTTTCGGAGCTCGAGCGTCAGCTGGAGGCACTGCGGTGTATCCACGAGGCTGTGAGTTACGTGCTTAGCACGTTTTTAGATGTGGTCACCCCACAACTTAAGAAAGTGCAGTCAGAGAGGGAATGGGAGACCACCAGTCAGAAGAAGGGGGGCAGGCAGGTAGTCAGGAAAGCCCCAGAGTGCATCTCACTCAACAACCGTTTTTGTGTGTTGGAAAAAGGTGAAAGTGACAGTTCCTCTGGGGAGTGCAGCCAGAACCAAGTTCATGGCACTGTGGGTGGCTCAGCTGCACAAGGGGGGAGGAGTAAGAGTGGAAGGCCAATAGTGGTAGGAGACTCAATAGTGAGGGTTGCAGACTGGCGTTTCTGCATCCACAGACGTGACTCCAGGATGGTATGTTGCCTCCCTGGTGCCAGGGTCAAGGATGTCACTGAACGGCTGCAGGACATTCTGAAGGGGGAGGGCGAACAGTCAGAGGTTGTGGTTCACATTGGTACCAATGACATAGGTAGAAAGAGGGATGAGGTCCTGCAACAAGAATTTAGGGAGCTAGGTCGCAGATTAAAAAGCAGGACCTCAAAGGTTGTAATCTCTGGATTACTCCCGGTGCCATGTGCTAGTGAGTATAGGAATAGAAGGATAGAGCAGATGATTGCGTGGCTAAAGAGTTGGTGCAGGAGGGAGCCCTTTAGTTTCCTGGATCACTGGGTCTGTTTCTGGGGAAGGTGGGACCTGTACAAGTTGGACAAGTTGCACTTGAACTGGAACGGGACCAACATCCTTGCGGGGAGGTTTGCTAGTGCTGTTGGGGGGGGTTTAAACTAACTTGGCAGGGGGATGGGTACGGAGTGGAGCTATAGTAGGGGGTGATGCACAGCCAAATATAGAGGAAAAAACAAGTCAGTCTGGAAGGCAGAGCAAATATGTAACGGCACAAGGGAGTATGGCAAGGCTGGATGGCATTTATTTTAATGCAAGGAGTCTTACGAGTAAGGCAGATGAATTGAAGGTGTTGATGAACACATGGGAGTATAGAAACATAGAATCTAGGAGCAGGAGTAGGCCATTCGGCCCGTCGAGCCTGCTCCGCCATTCAATACGATCATGGCTGATCATCCAAATCCAGTACCCTGTCCCTGCTTTAATCCCCACAGTACACATATCCCACCCTACCCCCGTAACCCCACGTATTTAATTCCCCCTAACATATCCCATCCTATCCCCATAACCCCACATACTTAATCCCCCCTAACACTAAGGGTCAATTTATCATAGCCAAATCAACCTAACCCACACATTTTTGGACTGTGGGAGGAAACCGGAGCACCCGGAGAAAACCCACGCAGACACGGGGAGAATGTGCAAACTCCACACAGACAGTCACCCGAGGTCAGATTCGAACCCGGGTCTCTGGCGCTGTGAGGCACCAGTGCTAACCACTATGCCACCGTGTTGAGTATGATATTGTTGCTATCACAGAGACATGGTTGAGGGAGGGGCAGGACTGGCAGCTCAATATTCCAGGGTATAGAATCTTCAGGCGAGACAGAGGGGGGTGTAAAAGAGGAGGGGGGTGTCGCAATATTAATCAAGGAGTCAATTGCTGCAGTAAGGAGGGATGATATCTTAGCAGGTTCCTCTAATGAGGCCACATGGGTAGAATGTAAAAACAAAAAGGGGGCAAGCACTTTGCTGGGAGTGTACTATAGGCTCCCAAACAGTCAGGGGGAGATAGAGGAATAGATATGTAGGCAAATCTCAGAGAAGTGTAGAAATAATAGGGTAATAATAGTAGAGGATTTCAACTTCCCCAATATTAACTGGGATAGTCAGAGTGTGAAAGGCTTAGAGGGTACGGAATTCTTAAAGTGCATCCAGGAGAGCTTTTTGAGCCAGCATGTAGAAAGTCCTACAAGACAGGGGGCGGTACTGGACCTAATTTTAGGGAATGTAGCTGGGCAAGTGGTTGAAGTGTCAGTAGGAGAGCATTTTGGTGACAGTGACCATAATTCGGTGAGATTTAAGGTAGTCATGGAAAAGGACAAAGATCGACCGGAAATAAAGGTTCTAAATTGGGGGAAGGCCGATTTTAATATGATAAGGCAGGATCTGGCCAAAGTGGACTGGGATCAGCTACTTGTAGGAAAATCCACATCAGAGCAGTGGGAGTCATTCAGAAAGGAAATAGAGAGAGTACAGCGCCAACATGTTCCCGTAAAGGTCAAGGGTGGGACCAACAAGCCCAGGGAACCCTGGATGTCAAGGGATATACAAGAATGGATTAGGAAAAAAAGGGAGGCTTTTGGCAGATACAAAGGACTAAAAACAGTGGAAGCCCTAGAGGAGTATAGAAAGTGCAGAGGGGTACTTAAAAAAGAAATTAGGAGAGCGAAGAGGGGGCATGAAAAAACATTGGCGGGCAAAATAAAGGAAAATCCCAAGGTGTTTTATAAGTATATTAAGGGCAAGAGGATAACCAGGGAAAGAGTAGGGCCCATTAGGGAACAAAGTGGCAATCTGTGTGTAGAGCCGGAAGATGTGGATGAGGTTTTAAATGAATATTTTGCATCTGTGTTCACTATGGAGAAGGACGATGTAGGCATAGAAATCAGGCAGGGGGATTGTGATATACTTGAACAAATTAGTATTGAGAGGGAGGAGGTACTAGCAGTTTTAGCGGGCTTAAAAGTGGATAAATCCCCAGGCCCAGACGAGATGTATCCCATGCTGCGGTGTGAGGCAAGAGAGGAGATTGCAGGGGCTCTGACACAAATTTTCAGAAACTCTCTGGCCACAGGGGAGGTGCCAGAGGCCTGGAGGACAGCTAACGTAGTACCATTATTCAAGAAGGGTAGTAGGGATAAACCAGGGAATTACAGGCCAGTGAGCCTAACATCAGTGGTAGGGAAATTATTGGAAAAAATTCTGAGGGACAGAATTAGTCTCCACTTGGAGAGGCAAGGATTAATCAAGGATAGTCAGCATGGCTTTGTCAGGGGGAGATCATGTCTAACCAATTTGATTGAATTTTTCGAGGGGGTGACTAGGTGTGTGAATGAGGGTAGTGCAGTTGATGTAGTCTACATGGACTTCAGTAAGGCTTTTGACAAAGTCCCGCTGGAGCCTGACACAGCATATGGCAGCCATATGGGTGTAATGCAGACACTTATGTAAATCTGGCCATGATAAGGCCATCCTTGGCCTCCCAGGCAGTGATGTGCTTAGGTGCTGCTGGCATCTGGGACTCAGGTTCCTCCTGCTCCTCCTCCTTGTCTTCCAGCTGATGCTCCTCCTCCTCCTCTGAAGTGACTATATGCTCTGTGCCTTGCTCCTCCTGCAACGCTAATCCTCGTTGCTGCACTATGATATGCAGCATGCAGGAGATGACGGCGATTCTGGATACCCTGGCTGGTGCATACTGAAGGTCTCCTCCAGATCTGTCAAGGCATCAGAAGCGCATCTTCAGCATGCCTATTGTTTGCTCTATGGCACATCTGGTGGACATGTGGCTTTCATTATAGCGCTCCTGAGCCTCAGTACTTGGCCTCCTCAATGGTGTCATGAGCCACGTCTTCAGTGGATAGTTCTTGTCTCCAAGCAGCCAGTCGGAAAGTCTGTTTGGAGGTTCGAAGAGCTGAGGAAGGGTGGCCTGTTGCATCACAAAAGAGTCATGACAGCTGCCAGGGAATCTGGCGCACACAAGCATAATCATCTTCCTATGGTTGCAGACGAGCTGCACATTGAGGGAGACGAAGACCTTACGGTTCACTAACACTCCTGGGTGATGTGGGGGTGCCTTAATAGCCACGTGTACAGTCGACGATGCCCTGCACCCATGGGAAGCCAGCCAGAATGACAAAGCCGAGTGACCGCTCAGTAACACTGGCTTCATCAGTGGCAAGGTTGACATAATTGGCTGACTTGTGGCCTGTGTGATGTATCTGTGGGCGACCGACTGTGAGATGCCGCAAATGTCTGCTGCAGAACCCTGGAAAGAGCCTGAGGCAAAGAAATTGAGGGTGCTGGTGACTTTGACAGAAACTGGTAAGGAGTGTCCACCAGGTCCTCTGGGCTTAAGCTCTTGCTCCAGCAAGCTGCAAATGTCTGCGATTGTGAAGGAATAAGCCATATAACCTATTCAGAAAAATACACCATTCTATGAAAGAATTCTGGCCTTATTAAAACATGACAAACTGGGTCTGGAAATCTGGAAACCTAACTGAAAATACTGTAACAGCATACAGGCTATTGAAATAAGATAGTTGTTGACACTGAATCAATAACCTTATTGAAACAGAAGGTTGGAGGCTCCTGACGGTCTGAATCTTTTGAAAGAAGACAATGGTGCATCCTGGTTAAGG
The DNA here is from genome assembly GCA_030390025.1 of Squalus acanthias. NCBI lineage: Eukaryota > Metazoa > Chordata > Chondrichthyes > Squaliformes > Squalidae > Squalus > Squalus acanthias. The sequence continues at coordinate 47,425,649 of CM059429.1, forward strand.
TGTTCTAAGTTACACTTGGTAAACAGGCACATAAAATTAAGAAACATATGCCTTCGTAAAAATGACATCAAGTAAAAGAAACACCTGCCGTCACACCGTTTTTGTGTTAAGCTTAAGACACCTACACAGGAGACATAATTCTGTATTGCAACCAGCTGAGGTGACTAAGAATTGCATAGATCACCCTAGGTAAGGTATTCTAATTGCAAGAGCACAAACAGAAGGCCTTAGTAAAAATGACATCAAATAGAAACACCTGCTGTTACACCGTTTTTTATGGTAAGCTTCGGACACCTAGGGTAAAGACATAATTCTGTATTGCTACCAGCTGAAGTGACTGTAAGAGTTGCAGAAGTCAGCAGAAAAATGACTAGAGATAATTAGCTTACATCAGTAGAATACCTTAAAGGAGATACCACTGGAAAAGCGTATAAATATTGAACTTTCAAATGGGATAATAGATTCGCTGTAAAGAAGCAAAGTGTTTCTCAGGCTTCAGAGGTGGCTCTGTAAGTCTACAACTCTTAGTACTTCGGGGATCAAAAGGTACTGTATTTGATTTTGGTGGATATTCTGAATAAGACTGAGAACTGTAAAACTGTAGCGAAGTTAAGATTTGAGAATAAGGATCTCTGATAATAGAATTGTAAGCTTTCTGTTTTTGGAACTGTTAATGTTGTGATTGAATCACCAACTGTAAACTGCATGTCAGTTCTTTAATAAATCTATATATTGTTAGAATTATCTCACATAATACTTCTGTATCAAACTCGCGAACTCAATCTCTGTACACTCTTTGGTGAGGAGTTGCAGAATTTTGGGGGAGTTTTCCGGACCCTCATAATATCCGGAATGTTACAGTCTAGCTAAACCTATTAAAAGTGCTATCTGGAGGATGGTAACATCTTCAGGTTGTTCCTTTCCTTTAGGAAGAGATGGTCCAGACCTTTAGACCCAATTAAGCGTCTTTAGGATTCGGCTACCTCAAACTTTAGTTGAAAGTGAACGTCTGGGGAATATGCCTGATCTGGGGTAGCCCTAAAGGGGCTAGGACAAGTAATAATCCCTTCACGATGACCTGGCATGATAGCCTGAGCCTCCTTTGGGACTGCTGCTCAGTCATGTTGAGGAAACTCATCCTCTGCCTGTATAGTCTGTGTTGGGGGTATCGCCTCCGGCGCGGTGCAGCCCTGCGCTGATGTCCTCTGTCCTGTGGAGCATCAGGTCATTGAGGAGAAGGTTGTTGGTGCTGTTGCTGCTGCTGCTGCTGGTGTTGGTGCTCATCCTGGTCCGATTCTGAGGACCAAGGTGACACAGTATAAGCAGCACCCATGCTGATATAATAGATGTTCCTCCCCTCCCACCACCACCCCACTCCCTGTCTCTGCACCTGCTTAAAATCTGTTACATCTCCAGCTTTTTCCAGTTCTGATGAAGGGTCCCAGACCTGAAACGTTAACTCTGTTTCTCTCTCCACAGATGCTGCCTGGCCTGCTGAGTGTTTCCAGCATTTTCTGTTGTTATTTCAGATTTCCAGCATCCGCAGTATTTTGCTATTATATGCTGATATAATAGATGGCAGGTCAAGTAGAGATCAGAGGAGAAATCTGTCAATGTTGTGATAGTTAGTACCAATGAGTTGAGAGTGGCTTCCGAGTTGCAGAAAAGACTTGCAAACTCTAGACAGCTAAATCTGTGCTCAAAATGGAGTGAGCAAGAGCCTTTCCCTTAGACAAGTAATGAGGTGTCATGTGGGAATATTTATTGGGATTTCCATGCTCTGCATTAATGATCTAGATCAATGGCCACTGAGCTTCCACCTCAGGTTAACAGATGTGGTTCCTGAGCTGCGTGATTCCCGTGGTCATTCAATGAAATTCAAAAGATCTGGTTAAAAACACTGTTAAGGATCTGACAACAAGGTTTTAATGAGCTTAATTAGGTCGGCTGCCTCTGCCATTCGGGTCCATGCCGCGTTGGCAAACGCGCCCGAATTAAAGGCGCGAGGAGGCGGGATGACGACAGGTTCTCGACGCGCTCCCATTTTCTGCGACTTTCACTGCTGACCCGTCTCCAAACCCGCACACACGGCAGCAGGAAATTCCGGCCATGGTGTGGCACTCTTAAAATTGAAAATCCCAGGTACAGGATGTCGATACTCAAAGATTCTAGTTGTTTAATCTTTGCAGCAGCAATACAGTTTAAACCCTACCTTGGAGCAATAAATCACACAACTGCCAGGCCACTTAGACCATCATTTTTAAGTCTAAGTGGCAGCGGCGTGAAAACTGGCTTAAATGCAGTAAAATCATTTTATTGGGGATGGAACTATGATAATTAATTTATATTTTTTTCTCCCCTTGTCCAGTCTCTTCCCAACTGCATCCGCAACTCTTCTGACCCCATCCGTCACTTTAACAGTTTCCAGGCCCTAACCGTCTCCTTTTCACCATGGATGTCCAGTCCCTCTACACCTCCATCCCCCACCAGAACAGCCTAAGGGCCCTCCAATTCTTCCTTGAACAGATGCACAACCAGTCCCCATCCAGCACCACCCTCCACCGCTTGGCTGAATTTGTTCTTACGTTGAACTCACTTCCTCTAAGTAAAAGGTCTTGCTATGGGAACCCGTATGGGTCCTAGCTATGCCTGCCTTTTTGTGGGATACGTGGAACAGTCTTTGTTCCAGTCCTACTCAGGTCCCCACCTTCACCTCTTTTTCTGGTAAATTGACAACTGTATCGGTGCCGCTTCCTGCTCTCGTCCCGAACTGGAAAACTTCATCAACTTTGCTTCCAATTCCCACCCCTCCCTCACCTTCACATGGTCCAGCTCTGACTCTTCCCTTCCCTTCTTGACTTTCCTATCTCCATTTCTGGTGATAGGCTGTCGACCAATATCTACTATAAGCCCACTGATTCCCACAGCTACCTTGATTACACTTCCTTCCACCCCGCTTCCTGTAAGGACTCTATTCCATTCTCCCAGTTTCTCCATCTCCGTCGCATCTGTTCCGACGTTGCCACCTTCCATACCAGTGCTTCCGATAGGTCTTGCTTTTTCCTCAACCAAAGATTCCCCTCCACCATGGTTGACAGGGCCCTTGACCGTGACCTTTCCATTTCCCGCACTTCTGCTCACACCCCTTCTCCTCTCTTCAAGAACCACGATAGGGTTCCCCTTGTCCTCACCTTCCAACCCACCAGCCTTCACATTCAATGGATCATCCTCCGCCATTTCCGCCACCTTCACCACTAAACACATCTTCCACAACCCTCCTTGCATTCCGAAGGGTCTGTTTCCTCCGCAACACCCTGGTCCACTCTTCAATCACCCCCAACACCCCTCCCCATCTCACGGTGCCTTCCCGTGCAAGCGCAGGAGATGCAACATCTGCCCTTTCACCTCCTCCCTTCACACCGTCCAGGGCCCCAAACACTCCTTCCAGAAGAAACCGCGATTTACTTGTACTTCTTTCAATTTGGTATACTGTATTCGGTGCTAACGATTCAGTCTCCTCTACACTGGAGAGACAAAATGCAGATTGAGTGATTGCTTTGTGGAACACCTCCATTCAGTCCACTAGCGTGACCCTGAGCTTCCAATCGCTTGTCATCTTAATTCTCTGCTCCACTCCCACTCTGACTTCTCTGTCCTCGGCCTCTTATATGGTTCTGATGAAGCTCGAGGAACAGCACGTCATCTTTCGATTAGACACTTTCCAGCTTTCCAGACTCAATATTGAGTTCAACAATTTCAGATCATAACCAGTGCTCCCATTTTTTGGACAGCAGTTGCTGGTAATGATTCTGCTTTTCTCATTTTCAGCTCCTGTAGACCATCTTTTGTTTCTTTTATTCACCCATTACCATCTCCTTTCACCTTGCAGCTTCATTCGTTTTGTCATTTAATCTCTCCTGCCTTTCACGCTATCACAGACCTTCCCTTATGTTCTTTCCTCCCCTCCCCCCTTTCCCTGCCTCTAAAATTTGCTTAAAACCTGTTACATCTCTAACTTATCCCAGTTCTGATGAAAGGTCAGCGAGCTGAAACGTTAACTCTGTTTTTCTCTCTCCACAGATGCTGCCTGACCTGCTGAGCATTTCCAGAATTTTCTGTTTTTAATTCAGATTTCCAGCATCCGCAGCATTTTGCTTTTATAGTTAACTTCTAACTGTTTTTTAGCGATGGTAACACAGATCTGCGCAAAAGTCCAACCAAAATATGGAGTGGCATAATTAATAGCATAAGTCACTTATTCCATTATTTCCTCTTTCTTTTGCCCCGTTCAAGGGTCCCTATGACACAGATGCGCCATTACAGTGACGCAAGTCCCCAGGAAAATCTGGGCCCATATCATTTTTAATGCTTTGGTAAATTTCCCCTTCCTTTTTCCTTGTTGATTTTGTATAGCTTGTTTTTGTCCCCTTGCATCAAGCATGTATCCATCATAATCCAGATGTCACACTTCAAAATATGAACAATACTAAAAAAAAAGAGAGAAAGCCAGTCATTTCCTACCAAGGGCAAGAACCAGAGATTTAGAAGCAGCTGCCAATCTACTGAAACAAGCTGTACTGTAACCATATAAAAGGCTGCAAAACAGAGGGCTAGAAATTCGGTTGGTTAGTGCCATCCGTTAGCACCTCCGGGGGGCGATAACGGGGCGCTAACGACTTACCGACCGGGCGCGGCGAGATGAACGACTCCCGCTAACTTGACTGCGACGGTAACACTTTGCGCCATGATCTCCTGCGCTCGGAGATCGTGACGTCATTGCCGTGCGCATCGCCCTGGTAGTGCCCTGGACCCGAACTTCGGTTCCGCCCCCTGCAGCATCGCCGGGCGACAACACTGACAGCTGCAGGAGGCGTTGTTTGGGAGGCCGGGAGCTTCGAAGGCGCAAATAAAAGGGGATGTTGGTGTGGGTAGGAGAAAAACTTTAGCAACGCTTCAAGTGATTTTTTTCGATTGCTCCTGGGCTGTGATCGATCAGCCCAGCACTCTGCTGGAGCGAATGGGGCCGATTGGGCTGGATTGCGGTTGCTGTCGGGGACCAGCTAACCGGTCCCAATGCAGAGCCTGCAGCGATGGCCCTTCCCTTTAAGGGAGGGAAGGAGCCTTGGATCTCGGCAGTGCTGCACGGGACATTGTGCAGCGCTGCACCACTGCCGCCCCGCCTGCATCCTTTAGCGCTCCAGGAAGGAAGTGCAGTGCTTGATTTGGTGCTCTACTTCCTTCCTGGAGCGCTAACACCGAATTTCGCGGGAGTCGACGATGATTAGCGCCTGGTGCTAATTCTTCAACTTTTTTAATTTTAGCGCCCCAACCGGGGCGATATCAAACTTCTAGCCCTAATAATCTCTAGTTTCTGTACATCCCTGTCATGAGTGCTTCTTGGATGCGGAATCCTCAATTGGGCATCGCAGGCAATTAGCACATTTAGCGAGTGATAACCCTGACTGTTGATAACAGTGACAGGTTCCTCAAGTGGAGCCTTCAGCGGCACACATGTCCCGTCAATAACCCCCGGCACCTTGGGGAAGCCAGCAATGCTGTGGCAGTTGATGGACCTCTCTCTTCGCTGCGTATGTGGTATTTAATGAAGTTGAATCCTTTGTGAAAGATATCATCTGTCGCCTGTTGAATGCAGGTCCTCACAGCTCCTTGGCTGATGTTAGAGAGGTCTCCAGTGCCTGACTGGAAGGAACCGCTGCAGTAAAAGTTGAAGGCTGCATCATCTTCATTCCCACTGACAAGGCCTTGCTTTTGGGATTGTCAGCTGTCTCAGAATTATGCAAATTCTGAAAGGGTGATTAGCAACTTTGGCAATATTTCTGCAGGAATATCAGTTCATACCATAAAACATTCAAATGCTCAAAAGTGTCCTTTTATTTTCAATCCTGCATGACCCAACCTTTTTGTTATTTATATCAAAAGGACCAGTAAAATAGTCAGAAGTAACCCAAATTCCCCTGCCTTGGTTAAAATCAAAGCCTTTTCAACAGTATTTTTTATGTAGGTAGCATCGCTCTGGAGAAAATCAGGGTGTTAAGTGAAAGTAAAAGTCCTGCTGTCTTGTCACTCATGCCCAGTGCTGTCTTTACCTGCCTGGAGCCGGCAGGCAGAAGCCTGACGTCAGACGCGATGTCTATAATACAGCCTGTTGAAGGCAGTGGCCAGAGGCTCTACGATGGAAGAGGAGAGACCTGAATGATTATGGCAATGGGATTCTGGATGTTTAGGTATTTCCAGATTTCACCGAGAAACATTTGGGATGGCGTTACAGAGAATACGCGATAATGAATATTAAAACAACGATTAAGATGGCTGCATTCAGAAAAGCGATTGACTGTTTCCTCATTAGATTGAAAAATCCAATTTCACCCACTCAGTCAGCATCCAAGGACAGCACATCTGACAAAGTTGGACTGGGAGGCCGGCAGAAGAACTTTAATAACGTGTTTGAAGTGAAAAATAGAGGGTAAGTGTAAGGTGAAATTAACGAGTTTGTGAGAAAGAGCATGTTTTAAAAACACATATAAATGTACTTAAACTTGGGTGGGGATATCATAGTCAGCCGTTAACTGTTTGGTTTCAACGATTGTCAGAAATACTTTAAAAAAATGTAAAATAACTTGGACCCTAGCCGTTATGTATTTGATGTATGTATTAATTAAGATTGCTTTTCTGTCTTTTTTCTTCTGCCATGTGCTTTTCCTTTTAAATATCATAATAAATACAGAACTCTACAACCTGGTCCTCTTGGGCACACACTGTTCTATAAGTAATAACTTATGTTTCACCGTGCGTTTTATCGAAAGTTTTTTGAAATTATGCAAATACTCGAAATATCTTGTTGTGTATAAGACTTGCCAAGCACTACCTAGTCTTGTATCTTTGAGGATTTGTTTACTTTACCAGTTAACTCTCAAACCCATGAGTAGTTTGCTAAAAGGTGGTACATTAGGATCAGAAATTTGATAAACTGCAGATAAAAAAGAACAATTTAAATTTATTTGGGCTACCCTTCATGCAGCAAACAAAAGCAGAAGCCTTTGTACAATTTGGTGTATATCACACCTCTGTTCTTGCTTTTTAGGGAACAATTTATTTGTCTTTATTACTTTTAGTGTTCTCATAAAATAGTGGGCTAGCTTATACACTTGTAATTTATAATCCTACAGCAACATAACCCAAATAATTAGATATTTACAAAAAACTACTGCTGTTTCTGGGGAAATTTGTCAGCAGATTTGCTATAATTATTGCACTGACCATTTAAAACGGACAATTAGAAGTTATCTTATATAAGGGGTAGGATCCCTTCGCCATGTCCTTCTGTGGCAATCCCCATCCACAAATTAAATGCCGGGCAGATGACCTGTTCCTAGGCCTCTACAAATATTGTTCAGTAATCAGCTGCTAAGTGATACAAAAATACAACCTATTCAACACCCTCCAATTCTCCCTCTGCTGTGGTTCCTCATATGCATGAGTTCCAATTCTTAGTTTATATAGGAGTCATCTCTATTCATCGCCACACCGTACTTCTCCCAATGGACTAGCTGAGTTGGCAATTCGCCAGGTGAAGAATTGCGGATGCATTTATATCTCCAGTTTCTATGGTGCAGCACGTTGCTATATTATTGCACTTTATCAGTGGGCCACCTGCTTGGCTCAGGATTTTTCACTTAAATGTTATATAATAGGAGTGAATGGGAAGTTGTTTGGTATATTGGAAATTGTATGCTTGGATCAAAGGTATCCAAGAATCTGGACTTACCTTCAGCATTAAAGTCTTGGTAATATTAACACACATTTGATAACTTCTGTTTGCAGCATTTGCATTCCTAATTCTTGTACATTGTGCGATATAAATTGTCAGATTCACTGTCAGATGCAATTTTAAGAAGTTTTTTCCTTGTACCACAAGGATGCCACAAATGCAAAATACAGATTGTTTTTGCAAATTAACTACAGCACATTCGCTGAGCGGAAGGTTTCATTTACTGAATTTAAACAGACAGCAAATATAATTAACATACTTCTGAACAGTCAGTCACACAGCAATGGACCTGCACTGTGGTACACAATGTACAAGGAACTTAAAATGAAAAATTGCCAAAGTATGCATCAGGAGATAAAGATGTTTGCACATTATACTCTACATTTATTTTGGCTACATTGAATGGTGGTTTTGAGATAATGTCACCATATGACCGCAACAGAAAGGTGGGACAATCAAATGTATGAAACCCATCAGGGAGCCCACAAAACACAACCAATGCCAAACTCTCAGTGTGGCTTCTTTGGTTAAATTACATCAGTCCCAGATAATGATAAAGGTTGCTATTATATCCCTGAGTGTACTTTAGTCTAAGAAATGAAACCTCCTCCAGTAGATGGTTTTACAACCCTTCTTCTGGAGACCAGCTGTATAATAACATCAGCAAGCCAAGGAACTAAGTCACAGAGTCATAGAGTTATACAGCACAGAAAGAGGCCCTTCGGCCCATCGTATCCGCACCAGCCATCAAGCCCTGTCTATTCTAATCCCATTTTCCAGCACTTGGTCCGTAGCCTTGTATGCTGTGGCGTTTCAAGTGCTCATCTAAATGCTTCTTGAATGTTGTGAGGGTTCCTGCCTCTACCACCCTTTCAGGCAGTGAGTTCCAGATTCCAACCACCCTCTGGGTGAAAAAGTTTTCCTCAAATCCCCTCTAAACCTCCTGCCCCTTACCTTGAAACTATGCCCCCTGGTTATTGACCCCTCTACTAAGGGGAAAAGTTCCTTTCTATCTATCCTATCTATGCCCCTCATAATTTTGTACATCTCAATCAGGTCCCCCCTCGGCATTCTCTGCTCCAAGGAAAACAACCCCAGCCTGTCCAATCTCTCCTCATAGCTGAAGCGCTCCAGCCCAGGTAACATCCTGGTCAATCTCCTCTGCACCCTCTCCAATGCAATCACATCCTTCCTATAGTGTGGTGACCAGAACTGCACATAGTATTCCAGCTGTGGCCAAACTAGCATTTTGTACAGCTCCATCATAACCTCCCTGCTCTAATATTCTATGCCTCAGCTAATGAAGGCAAGTATCCCATATGCCTTTTTAACCACCTTATCTACCTGTCCTGCTGCCTTCAGGGATCTATGTACATGCACACCAAGGTCCCTCTGATCCTCTGACCTTCCTAGGGTCCTACCATTCATTGTGTATTCCCTTGCCTTGATAGTCCTCCCAAAATGCATCACCTCACACTTTTCAGGGTTAAATTCCATTTGCCACTGTTCTGCCCATCTGACCAACCCATCTATATCGTCCTGTAGCCTGAGGCTTCCCTCCTCGCTATTTACCACTCCACCAATTTTCGTGTCATCTGTGAACTTACTGATCATACCTCCTACATTCATATCTAAATCATTAATGTACACTACAAACAACAAGGGACCCAGCACCGATCCCTGCAGTACACCACTGGACACAGGCTTCCAGTCACAAAAACAACCTTCGAGTCATATCATGGGGTGCCAAATATGCAAAATCCATAGCATGAGAGGTGTTTCCCCCTGAGTCATCTAATTACTGAAAACTGTTATTTTTATTCACTCCATTTCGCATCACATTTCAATAAATTTGCTGTGGGTATTAATGTCCATGGGTATGAGCATCACCATGCCAACATCTTTAACATGCATAGAGCCAGGAAGCAGTCACCTGATTTTTGAGCACAACAAATTTATCTGAATGGAGAAACAGTATAACTCTGGTCTGAGTAATTAATGGGAGCAAATTGTTCCTCAGACATGGTTTTGAAAATCCAAGCACCTCTGCCTTTAGTTTTTAGAGGAAATGTTTAATTTTGTTGTGTGTGACCTTAATTCAGCTGAATAATAATTACACTTTGACTGGGTTTTAAAATACTGCTCTTGGAATCTTGATTGCTTTTCAGCAATATGTTATTCCACAAACATTACCTGTAAGTGATATGTGACCCCATCTTTCTCAAGAGGGTGTGACAGTAGAGCTGATTTTGCTGCTGGAAATCATTGGCCCATCTTCCACCTGCCTTACAGCATGTTTGTGAACCGTACATTAGGAACTGATTTTGCACAAAAACAGTTTTTTCATATTTAGATTTAGCGTGGATAGCTAAGAGGTGAATTGCAGCTGGGAATCTCCCAAATGTCCACGGTAACTTTGGCAGAAGAGCTGCGGAAACCCTGACGATACGGCATAAATGGCATTTACACTGTTTTTCCAGGGTTTCTGCATCTTTTTCGCTAAAGTCATGGTGGACAATCGGGAGAACCCCCATGGAAATTCACCTCCATATTTCCTGCTCTGTATGGTTTCCCGATTTCCCCAGCTATCAAAGCATTTCTTCTTTTTGACCAATGCTGCAGTAATGACTTTCATTTAACCAGGGCTGTGACACAATGCCAATGCTACTTGGACGGGATGTGGTGCTCTGCACTAGATGCAATGGGGTAAATTCTTGTGTGACCACTTCCATTGGGTGGGAGGCAGGCAGAGTGAGCCGCCTGCCCATCTGATGGAAGTGATCTGAGGCCCGACCAACTTTCATGGTAAGGTCTCATTTTCATTTGGATCAGATTGCTGATCAGAAGGGGATGAAATTCTGGTGGCTCCAGCCAGTCCAGTTAAATTGAGTTGTGGGATATCAATCCCGGGATAAGGCTGCGGAGAGTCAGACATTGGAGGGTGCGGGTGTTCGACTTTTGCTCCTCCTGGCCCCACGAAAATTATTTACAAACTGTTTTTCCCCTTTTTCTGTGTGGCTTGTAGTAGCCCCTTTAAGGACTGCTGATTAGACTGCTCAATGCCAAGTAGCAGTGGCTCATTAGTATTTCAAAATTGTAGAGCGGTCCTATTGATGTCATATCATGAGCTAATAAAGCTCATAAAAACATAAGAAATAGGAGCAGGAGTAGGCCATTCGGCCCTTCGAGCCTGCTCCGCCATTCAATAAGATCATGGCTGATGATCTACCTCATCTCCACTTTCCTGCACTATCCCCATATCCCTTGATTCCCTTAATATTCAAAAATCTATCGATCTCTGTCTTGAATATACTCAATGGCTGAGCCTCCACAGCCCTCTGGGGTAGAGTATTCCAAAGATTCACCACCCTCTGAGTGAAGACATTTCTCCTCATCTCAGTCCTAAATGGCCGACCCCTTATTCTGAGACTGTGACTCCTGGTTCTGGACTCCCCAGCCAGGAGAAACATCCTCACAGCATCTACTTGTCAAGCCCTGTAAGAATTGTGTATGTTTCAATGAGATCACCTCTCATTCTTCTAAACTCTAGAAAATATAGGCCTAGTCTACTCAATCTGTCCTCATAGGACTATTCCCCATCCCAGGAACCAGTCTGGTGAACCTTTGTTGCACTCCCTCTATGGCAAGTATATCCTTCCTTAGGCAAGGGAACCAAAACTGTATACAGTACTGCAGGTGTGGTCTCACCAGGGCCCTATATAATTACAATAAGACATCTTTACTCTTATACTCAAATCCTCTTGTAATAAAGGCCAACATACCAGTTGCTTTCCTAATTGCTTGCTGTACCTGCATGTTAACTTTCGGTGATTCGTGTACAAGGACACCCAGGTCCCTCTGAACACCAACATTTCCCAATCTCTCACCATTTAAAAAATACTCTGCTTTTGTATTTTTCCTACCAAAGTGGATAACTTCACAACTCTCCACATTATATTCCATTTGCTATGTTCTTGCCCACTCACTTAGCCTGTCTATCTCCCTTTGAAGCCTCCTTTCATCCTCCTCACAACTTACATTCCCACCCAGCTTTGTATCATCAGTGAACTTGGATATATTACATTTGGTCCCCTTATCCAAATCATTGATGTAGATTGTGAATAGCTGAGGCCCAAGCACTGATCCTTGCGGTACCCCACTAGTTACAGCCTGCCAACCCGAAAATGACCTGTTTATTCCTACTCTCTGTTTTCTGTCCGTTAACCAATCCTCAATCCATGCTAGTATATTACCCCCAATCCCATGAGCCCTAATTTTGTTTAATAACCTCTTGTGTGGCACCTTATCGAATGCCTTCTGAAAATCCAAGTACACCACATCTATTCTGCTAGTTACAACCTCAAAAAACTCTAACAGATTTGTCAAACATGATTTCCCTTCCATAAATCCATGTTGACTCTGCCCAATCCTATTATTATTTTCTAAGTGCCCTGTTACCACATCCTTAATAATAGATTCTAGCATTTTCCCTACTACTGATGTCAGGCTAACTGATCTGTAGTTCCCCGTTTTCTCTCTCCCTCCTTTCTTAAATAGTGGAGTTACATTTGCTACCTTCCAATCCACGGGAACCGTTCTAGAATCTATGGAATTTTGGAAAATGACAACCAATGCATCATCTATCTCTATAGCCACCTCTTTCAAAATCCTAGAATGTAGGCCATCAGGTCCAGGGGATTTATTGGCTTTCAGTACCATTAATTTCTCCAGTACTATTTTTTTACTAATACTAATTTCTTTCAATTCCTCATTCTCGCTAGAGCCTTGGTTCTCCACTATTTTTAGGAAGTTTTTTGCGTCTTCTTCCGTGAGGACAGACACAAAGGGCTGAATTTTGCCAATGGGGAGCTTTTGGAGGCGGGACTCCCACTTGTCGGGTTTCAGTCCCACCTCCATCAACTTCTGGCCAACCCACACTATTTTCCCTTGATTGACCTTGTTAAGCTGGCCGAGTGGGCTTAGCAGGCCAATTAAGGGAAAGCTGGTTACAGAGAACATCAACGTATGACGTTTCATCTGTCAAAACTTTTTGACAGATGAATTGTCATTGTTTGACAGCTCTGTGAAGCTGTCAAACACTGACATTCTCTGTAGTTTGATAAGTTCTTGAATTCAAGACCTCATCAAACATCTTTCTTTTGTAGAAATTAGATGGTTGCTGTATTGGGGAATGCAACGGCCATCTGTCATCTCTACCGCGGAGGAGTGAGACTCCCTGCATACACACCGATTGAAGCCTGCAGGAAGAAACAAAGGTAAGTACACTTTTTCTAACACTTTGCACTTACCTCAGATACTCACCTCTCCACACTTGCACGCATCACTCACCTCCACAGCATACTTTTGGACCCCTCCGACCCCCGCAGACCCACTACTCACCTCGGTGACCCTGGCGGGTTTCGGAGCCTTTGGGAAGCCCGCACTTGTGTGGGCAAAATGGGGATAATCCTATTTTCTGCCTGTTAACTACCCGGCGCAGGACGGCTACCTGCCTCCTGGCAAGATGGCATGGACGCGGGTTGGGATGGGTTGGGCACCCGCCCCCAAATTCTGCCATTTTCCCAGCAGTCCCACCTCCAAACCCACCTCCCCAGGGCTGGCAAAATCCAGCTCACAGTATTTGTTCAATTTCTCTGCCATTTCTTTGTTCCCCATTATAATTTCTCCTGTCTCAGCCTGTAAGGGACCCACATTTACTTTTGCTAATCTTTTCCTTTTTACATACCTATAGAAGCTTTTACAATCTGTTTTTATGTCTCTCGCTAGTTTACTCTCATATTCTATTTTCCCTTTCTTTATCAATTCCTGCCTATTTCCAGTGGGCAGTTGGGCTGCCCATTCCAAGGTCCCAACTAAAATTCTCAAAATGTAGTCAGCCGTAGCCTGTGAACTTTCCAGCACCTTTTATTGTGGTGTCCTGGCCTCGCTGAGAAGCTTACTTCAGTCTGGTGGGCTGTGGGACAGGATAAGCAAAGTTCTCAGATGATGCAAACATTTATATTTGTCTGATTGATGTGCTTATTCAGGAGTCCCTCAGGAATGTGTGCTGTGCACTATTGTGCTTTTCCTCTTCATCAGTGATCTGGTGGATATCATCAAAAGTGATGTGTTTGCTGATACCACCCCATCTAAGCAGCAATTGAATCACTTTAATGAAATATAGTGAGGGAAGAAAAAACAATTGATATGTCAACTTCAGTATTGCAAAGACCAAAACAATAACTATGTCAAGAGATATTGACAGCCACATCTAAGTAGCAAAGCTACTTAGCTCTCTTCAGCTACAACACTCAATATCTTGCCTTGATAGTCCTGTGAACTACACTGGGGAAAAGAAATGATGACAGTGGTTGAAAAAGCTAATAGAAGAGTGTGAATCTTCAAGAAACCTTAGACTTTCATTTTTCTATAAAACCTATATATGTTTAGCAATGGAATAATGTAATCCGATTCTCCAGTCTGTGGAGTAAAGCTAGCTCTTCTTCCTGGATTCAGTACAGTTCAAAGCTAAGCAGATCAATGGGTTAGATCAGTGTGGTCAACCCATGCTAGAATTCATCCTCTATAATACCAGAGCAATATGGTTGGATGGACAAACCAATAAAAATTAGAAGGAAGCAGTAAAAAAAAAATCGGAGGTTTCTCAGAGGACCCCATAATGCGACAAGTGAAGCAATATATTACCATAGCTGCAGAATGCAGTTATACAGTATTGATTCATTCTAGTTTTATGAGTGATATGTAGTATAATTGTGATTTATGTCAAATTAATTCACATTTAGATTGCTTATCAGAAGTGGCTTGAGACCAATTCGAGGATAGTCTTGTAGCATTACAGGTTTACGCTGACTGCGATATAGAATCATAGAGCACAGAAAGTGGCCATTTAGCCCATCATGTCTGTGTTGGCTCTTTGAAAGAGCTATCCAATTAGTCCCACTCCCCTGCTCTTTTTCCATAGCCCTGCAAATGTTTCCTTTTCAAGTATATATCCAATACTTCAATCAAATAACTTCAATCAATGGATCTCCAGCATTAGGAAGCCAGTGTGTGGAACTTTATGCATGTGTACTTAAATATTCTTTGCTTAATTAGAGAATTATACAAGTGAATGATATGACTTGGTGCTGGCTCTGAAAGTAGATACTGGTCTCAAACTGATACCTTCGGTATAGCTGCAGAACTAGATTTAGTATTTGGCAATCTATCAGTACTAATTAATAACTTTGAAATGGGTGAACATTTGGGAGAAGTGATTATTGTATTGTTAGATTTGAAAGAAAGAAAGACAGACTTGCATTTATATAGCACCTTTCATGACCTCAGGATGTCCCAAAGTACTTTACAACTAATGTAGTACTTTTCTGAAGTGTAGTTATTTGATATTGTAATAAGGCTAAAAGTAACAATATGGAGGTGAAAGACTTTAGTGGTGCGAACTTGAAGGTTACAAGACAAATTCTATCAAAGATTAAGTGAGAAGCTGAACTAAAAGTAAAACTACAGAAGAGAAATGGAATTTCTTCAAGAGCACTTCAAGGGATAAGAAAAAGTATATAATTGTGAGTAAAAGTGGAAAAATATCAAGACTTAGAGCATAGTTGAACAAGGACGTCAAAATAACTTGTATATTAAACTGAATTAATTTGAAAGATATGAAAGAAAACAAAGCATAATGATGCTTCGATTTATAAAAAAGTCAATTCAGAATAATTAGAATGAGTTTTGGAAGATGTAAGAGAACAATAGAAAAGCAAGAACTTACATTTGTATGCTGTATCAAGCCTCCATGTGGGGGAACACCTGGCCAGCTCTGAGCATAATATAATTAGGTTTAATCTTATTGGCCAATCTAAGGCTGCAGCCATTCTCATGCTGGTCCCAGATTTTAAGAGGGCTAACTTTACAAAAATGGCTGAAGATTTGGCAAAAGTTGACTGGGCAACCCTGCTAGATAAGCAATCAAGTACTGAGGATAAATGGGTTCTATTTAAAAACACTCTCAAACAGAATGAAGTCATGTATGCCCCAACGGATAAAAGAAGGGCACATGGCAAAACAAAACCATTATGGTTGATGAGAAATGTGCAGAGGCAAATCAAATTGGAACAGAAGGCATTCTACACACTAAGGAATTTAACTCACAGGAGTACAGAGGCAAACATCACATACAATCGAGGGAGACTAAAACAGCCATAAAAGTATCTAAGAAATCTCTGCAAAAGAAAATGACGTGCAATTGTGGCAGTAATAGCAAAAGCTTTTTCAACGATGTCAGAAGTCAGAAGATCATTAAGGACCGTATAGGGCAGGATACTGTCGGGCAGATTCAAACTGATTCTCAGGTTATGGCAGAGCTGCTAAATGACTATTTTGCATCAGTCTATACTTCTATAGATGTTGCGTACGTTCCAGGTGTGGGGTGCTCTGTATTGGATAGCATTATTATTAATGTCATGTCATGTAATTATTAGTAATGTCATCTTTAATAGATTAGGAAAGCTCAAAATTGATAGGGCTCCAGGTCTGGATAATATCCATCCAAGGGTGATTAAGGAGCTGGGACAGGAGCTCTGTGAGCCCCCTGCCCGTATTTCCAATAGTTCAGCTGAGTCAAGGATAGTTCCCTTCGACTGGAAGCGAACTCATACAGTTCCTATTTTCAAAGAGGTGACAAATCAGAGTCAGGGAACCGCATGCTTATCAGCCTGACATCCATTATTGAGAAGATGCTAGAATGGGGGAATATTCCAGAGTATTCTTTCCATTATTGGCCCTGTTTTTGTGTCTGTATTTTTGCCTATCCTAGGAGAGTACATGGCTGCAGGGGTGGGTGGGGAAGAAAGGAAGTGTCTAGTCATGATGCTCCAGTCATCATGGTGTGGGGCAGGCTGGATGGACCAGGTGCTCTTTTCCTGCCTGTCAATTTCATATGTTTGTATAGTATATACTCAGGACCTCCCAAAGTGCTTCATGGTTAATGAATTAGTTTTGAAGTGCAATAGCTCTAGGCAAACACAGCAGCCAATTTTGCACATTGCAAGGTGGTTTAGTTATTTCCTAAAAAAACTCCAGAAGATTTTTGAGTCCTGAGCTATTGCTGCCAAACTAATGGTAACTGCTCCTTATGAAGGTAGATAACGTCCCATAAAATGCTCTCATTACCAATATTAGCATAACTGGTCTGTACTTCCCAGTTTGCCTTTTGAGTATTGGAAAAGCATTCACTATCCCAATGGAGCTCCGAAAAATATTAACCAGAATCTTATCTATTTCCATGCTCATTTCAGGTATCTGTAGATATTAGTTCCTTGAGTTTTTTCATAATAGATGCTTTCATGATCTCAATATATGTTGTTGAATCCTAATAAGAAAGAAATAGGGCCTAGAAATTTGGCCACACAGCACCTGTTTTACAGACACAAAGCAGCCTCGTAAGCCTCTCATATGGCAAGCTGGAAGCACATTTCCATTATGAGACCAAAGTGCGCCACCCGCCATATTGGTAAAGGTCATAAAATAGGCGTGTAGTTCCCACACCAGAAACAGGCATTAGGCCCTTTGCGTATGCAAATAAAGGGCTTAACTCCTGTTTGAGGGTCCCATTGCAAGATTGGTTTGTCCTGAGGCACCTGGCGCCGGGTGCACTCAGGAAAACCAGGTCAATAGGCAACATAACAGGCAGTCCTAACAGGCGGTCTTTAAAGTGACTGCCTGGTTGGCCGCAACCAGCAAGGTTAGGTTTTAAAATATACTTAACTGACTGTGGAGCCGGCAGGAGCAGGAGTGCTAAAGGGAAAAACCTCCCTTGGTGCAGTGACAAGTGGAATACCACAAGGGTCTGTTCTGGGTCCCCTACGGTTCACACTATTCATAAATTATACGGAGGAAGATACTTTACGTTGTCCAGCTGAGTGGGACTGCCCTCGCCTGGTTCCATTACAATCTATCCAGTCGTAGCCAGGTAATCACCTGCAATGGTTTCTCTTCCCGCTCCCGCACCGTTACCTCTGGAGTTCCCCAACGTTCTACCCTTGCCCCTTCCTATTTCTCATCTACATGCTGCCCCTTGGCAGCATCATCTGAAAACACATTGTGGGATTTCACATGTACACTGATGACATCCAACTCTACCTCACCATCACCTCTCTCGGCCCCGCCACTGCCTCTGATTTGTCAAAAATGAGAAGTCGCACAACACCAGGTTATAGTCCAACAGATTTATTTAAAATTACAAGCTTTCGGAGCTGTTGCCCCTTCGTCAGGTAGAGTTACAATGCTAACTCAATGCTAGAGCATTGTAACTCTACCTGACGAAGGGGCAACAGCTCCGAAAGCTTGTAATTTTAAATAAATCTGTTGGACTATAACCTGGTGTTGTGCGACTTCTCATTTTTGTCCACCCCAGTCCAACACCGGCATCTCCGCATCTGATTTGTCAGACTGCTTGTCTGACATCCAGTATTGAATGAGCAGAAATTTCCTCGAATTAAATATTGGGAAGATCAAAGCTATTGCTTTGGATCTCTGCCACAAACCCCGTTCCCTAGCCATGGACTCCATCCCCCTCCCTGGCCACTGTCTGAGGCTGAACCACAGAGTTCGCAACCTTGGTGTCCTATTTGACCCTGAATTGTGCTTCCGACCCCATATCCTCTCCATCATCAAGACCGTCTACTTCCACCTTTATAATATCGCCTGTCTCCACCCCGCCTCAGCCCAGCTGCTGCTGAAACCCTCATCCATGCCTTTGTTGCCTCTGGACTCGACTACTCCAATAGTCTCCTGTCCAGCATCTCACCTTGCACCCTGCGTAAATTTGAGCTCATCCAAAAATCTGCTGCCCGTATCCTAACTCGCACCAAGTCCCGTTCACCCATCACCCCTGTGCTTGCTGACCTACATTGTCTGGCAATGCCTCGATTTTATCATTTTCATCCTTGTGTTCAAATCTCTCTATGGCCTCGCCCATCCCTATCTCTGTAACCTTCTCCAGCCCTACAACCCTCCAAAATCTCTGCACTGCTCCAATTCTGGTGTCTTGTACATCTCGGATTTCCTTTGCTCCACCACTGTAAACCGTGTCTTCAGCTGCCTAGGCCCCAAGCTCTGGAACTCTCTCCCTAAAACTCTCCGCCTCTCCACCTCGCTTTTCTCTTTAAGTCGCTCCTTAAAACCTATCTTTGACCAAGCTTTTGATCACCTGTCCTAATATCTCTTTATGTGGCTCGATGTCAAACTTTGTCTGATAACGCTTCTGTGAAGCACCTTGGGACATTTTACTATGTTAAAGGCAATATATAAATGCAAGTTGTTAATATTACAAAAATAGCTGGCAATACCAGGCTTTGTTGCTTCTTTTTCACAGCTTGTTGAGCAATGCTTCTGCTGCTGCTCATCGTACTGAGAAGCATGCTCTTACATACATTGGACTTGTTGAGTAACATATAAAACACTTGGGGCTAGAAATTCGCCCCCTTTGCGCCTCCCGTTAGCACCTCCGGGGGGCGATAACGGGGCGCTAACGGCGATAGTACCGCTGCCTACGAAATTCACCTGCCAGTTTGTGGCGGTGGTAACCCCTAGCGCCACACTCTCCTGCGCCTGGACATCATGACATCATCCGGCTGCGCAGCGCCCTGGTAACGACCCAGACCCAAAATTGGGTTGCGCCCCCTGCAGCATCGCCGGCCCATAACACCGACAGCTGCAGGAGGCATTGTTCAGGAGACCAGGCACTTCGGGAGCACTAATTATAGATAAGGCCGCTGGTCTTCAGTAGAAATGTGTTTCCTTCCTTTAGGGTGCATTTTGAAAATTTTTAAATGGCGCGATTGATCAGCCCTGCACTCTGTTAGACTGCTTGGGGCTGATTGTCGAGGATCCCGGCTGCCATCGGCGACGATGGAGATTATTCAAATGCAGAGCCTGCAGCAATGGTCCTTCCCTTTAAGGGAGGGAAGGAGCCCTTGGATCCCGGCAGCGCTGCAATGGTCATTGTGCAGCGCTGCACCTCTGCGTGGTTTAGTGTTCCAGAAGGGAAGTGCTGGCGCTTGATTTAGCGCTTCACTTCCTTCCTGGAGCACTAACACTGAATTTAGCGAAAGCTGAGAATGATTACCGCCTGGTGCTAATTCTTCCAGCTTTCAAAATTTAGCGCCCCGAATGGGGCGATACCGAATTTCTCCCCCTTAATTCTTATTGGTCTGTGTCAAATTAACTAATCTGAGCAGTTAGCGCTAGCCTCCGCCTCTACTCCCAGTTTCTCCTGCCTGGCTCTAGTTCCCACTGCTGACCCGATACACGTTGGCTGCATCCCCGACTCTTTTTAAACAAATGCTAAAAGATGCAAAGTGAGTTAATCAGTAAAGGAACAAGTATGAGACTCATACAGAAAGAGTGGATGACATAGAGAAGATAGAGAAGGGAGAGGGAAGCAGAGACATACAGAGAGGGAGAGAAGAGGGAGAGTTGGAAACAGGGGTACAGAGACAATGATGAGAGAAAGTGTGTGAGAGGGATATAGAGAGAGTAAAACAGGGAGACAGAGTGGAAAAGAAATAGAGAAAGGTAGACAGAAATAATTATCGGGAGTGGAAAAGAAGTAGTGATATAGTTACAGGAAGAGAGAAAAAACATTTTGTTTTTTAATTTTGTCTGAGAGCAGTGACATAGAGGCTCAATTAGTTTGGAAAAAATATGCTAGTACGTAATGGAACAGTAAACCATGGGTGATATGGGCACAATGAAGGAAGATACCTGTTGCTATCAGCCTACTTGATAGTGTGCAGTTCATGCCCTCAATATGCAGGGGGTTTGTCTTTTTTAATTTATTCATTCACGGGATGTGGGCGTTGCTGGCAAGGCCAGCATTTATTCCCCATCCCTAATTGCTCTTGAGAAGGTGGTGGTGAGTCGCCTTCTTGAACTGCTGCAATCCGTGTGGTGAAAGTACTCCCAAAATACTGTTACGTAGGAAGTTCCAGGATTTTGACCCAGCGACGATGAAGGAACAGCAATATATTTTCCTGTCAGGATGGTGTGTGACTTGGAGGGGAACTTAGAGGTGGTGGTGTTCCCAGGCGCCTGCTGCCCTTGTCCTTGTTGGTGGTAGAGGTTGCGGGTTTGGGAGAAGCCTTGACGAGTTGCTGCAGTGCATCTTGTCGATGGTACACACTGCAGCCACGGTACGCCAGTGGTGGAGGGAGTGAATGTTTAAGGTGGTGGATGGGGTGCCAATCAAGCGGGCTGCTTTATCCCGGATGGTGTCGAGCTTCTTGAGTGTTGTTGGAGCTGCACTTATCCAGGCAAGTGGAGAGTATTCCATCACACTCCTGACTTGTGCCTTGTAGATGGTGGAAAGTCTTTAGGAAGTCAGGAGGTGAGACACTCGCCACAGAATACCCAGCCTCTGACCTGCTCTTGTTGCCACAGTATTTATGTGGCTGGTCCAGTTAAGTTTCTGGTCAATGGTGATCCCCAGGATGTTGATGGTGGGGGATTCAATGATGGTAATGCCATTGAAGGGGAGGTGGTTAGACCTGTGATTTTACTGTGATACTCAAGTGTACCACATTAAAATCACAATACCAGGGGTCAACACATGACTGCTTCATCTTTGACCACTTGTGTGTGCCTGATTTCTTTGAACAGAATAAATAATTTGTAGAGTTGGCTGTTGGAGGTTCATAACAATGGTGCAAATATAAAAAAGGTTATGGCCCCATACAATAACACCTTCAACAACATCAACAACTTGCATTTATACAGTGCCTTTAACATTGTAAAACAGGGCCAGCCTTAGGGAAAATGGTGGCCTGGGCGAACTTTTATTTTTGCGCCCTTCCTTTGAGTTTAAGTATGTAGCAGTATCAGCAAAAGTTTCAGAAATAATGCTGTAATCTCAAGTTTTTTTAATTTAAATAATAAACGATATAAGTCACAAAAAATAACATAGCTAAGTGACAAAAAAACGAAACATTAAATTAAACACTGAACTAATAAATAACAGTAACAAATAAAAAAACTTTTGTTCACCAAGATATTTTGAGCCACATCATTCTCGAGAGACAGCCAGCGATGCAGGCATGGTTAATAGTATCCGGAGTGCTATCCGTGTGTTTGGGAACTTGCTCTTGAAACCTGAAATTTGCTCTTTTTGAGGAGCACTACAGTCCGTTAGAAGCAGACTTTGGAGATCGCCAAGTTCTTCGCAGAGGTCAATGCCATTAATGACAGACCCTCTTGACCATGGCACCCTGGGCGGTCGCCCACGTTGCCCACAGCCGCCATTGGTGGAGCAGTGAAAATCGGGAGTGCGCAAGAGGCCAGAATTGGAGGAGCGCAGCGATCTCGGAGGGTTGTAAGGCTGGAGTAGGTTACAGAGATAGGGAGGAGCGAGGCCATAGAGGGATTGAGTTTTAAAATCACAGTGTTGCCAGACCGGGAACCAATGCAGGTCAGAGAGCCCAAGTTTGATGAGTGAATACGGGACTTGGTGCGAGTTAGGATATGGGCAGCAGAGTTTTGGATGAGCTCAAGTTTACGGAGGGTGCAAGGTGGGAGGCCAGCCAGGAGAGCATTGGAATAGTCGAGTCTAGAGGTAGCAAAGGCATGGATGAGGGTTTCAGCAGCAGCTGAACTGAGGCAGGGGCGGTGACAGACAATGTTACGGTGGTGAAAGTTGGCGTGATGGAACAGATACGTGGCCAGAAATTCATCTCAGGGTCAAATAGGACACTAAGGTTGCGAACTGTCTGGTTCAGTCTCAGACAGTGGCCAGGGGGGTGGGGTGGGGGTGGGGGTGGAATCGGCTAGGGAATGGAGTTTGTGGCAGGGACCCAAGCCAATGGCTTCGGTATTCCCAATGTTTAGATAGAGGAAATTTCTGCTCATCCAGTACTGGATGTCAGACAAGCAGTCTGACAAATCAGAGGCAGTGGCAGGGCCGAGAGAGGTGGTGGTGAGGTAGAGTTGGGTGTCATCAGCATACAAGTGGAACCTGACGTCATATTTTCGGATGATGTCGCCGAGGGGCAACATATAAATGATAAATAGGAGGGGGGCAAGGATAGATCCATGGGGGACACCAGAGGTAATGGATGGGAGTGGGAAGAGAAGCCAGGTGATTCTGTGGCTACCACTGGATAGATAAGAATGGAACCAGGCGAGGGCAGTCCCACCCAGCTGGACGACGGACAAATCCACAAATTTCAGCAGAGCAGAAGTATAAGCAGCCACACAGAATGATTCAGTCATTTATAAAGCAAATGTTTTCCTGTACTAACCAATACCTTGATTGCTCAGGGAGAACTTTGCATTATTAGCCATATAAAGTGTGCAAAGTATTTTTGTTGTACCATTCAGAGGATAAACCACCCAGACTTCATTGAGAATAAGACCCATGTCACAGCTATAAATGACAAAGATTTTCAACAACCTATGCCTGGAAATTATGAACTATAATCAACAGGACAGATTTGTGAAAATCTTATTCGAAGCCGTTTCGATTCAGGAATTTAGAAGTCCCTCAGGACAATCATTCATTGTTAAAAGTATCTGCATCAATTCCACATCTGAATGGTCAGACTGGAAATTCGCCAATAATATATAAATTAACCAGTTGATCTTTGTTGTGTTTCTGATGGGTAATCTGGAGCCCAGTGGTAATGCATAACATGGTCTCATTCTGAACAGAATACTTTTTATGATTAACAGCAAGACTGGCCATTCTCAGAGCATACCATGACTTCTTGTTTGTAAGCCCTGCCTCCCTACACAGTGACAGGTGTCAGCTGCGTTCCTCAAGCTATAGTCCATCAGAGTAGCATGTACAGTGACACTGGTGCATCCTAGTAACTGTAGAGACACACAGGTGTATTCTAGGCATCCCATTCTTGGCTGAGCCTATTCATTCATACAAGTCCCAGGTACACAAAGGAAGCTGGAAATACCGCGGAATTCAGGCCCCAGGTTTCAGAGAAAAGGGCAGCTTTCTGTGGGGAAAACTTCTTAAAGGCAAGACATACTGTTACTGACTTTATGGGCAAATTTAATTTGTTTTTCAGAATAATTAAATATTTCCCTGCACATATTGGGGTAGAATTTGACTCTTTCTTGGCTGACTGGCTGTGTGTGTTGTACAGCTGCCCATTCCGGCGGCAAATTGGACTCTGTGATTTTAAATTCAGCAGGCGAACTGCAGGACGCCAAACAGTTGAACACTGGACATTGGGCCAGAGCTGCTGCCAGCTAGTTAAGTTGTGGCGTGGGGGTCACATTATGCAAGAATTACTTTTACAGGGCCTGTTCTCTTGCATTGCCCATAGACTGCAACCTAATATGGCAATTGGGAGCCTATTTCCATCATAGGACCCCGATTTCCATGTTAAATGGGGCATATCACTGGAAATAGGCGGGTACGTTAGAAACCCAGTGGTAGGCCCCTTTTAAAATGGAGTCGGTTGCATCGCCAGTGTTAATGGGGCGGTAAGGCCACCCACTCCATTTTGAGGCTGTTGCTAGCCCATTAACGTCAGACGAGGGTACTCAGAATCGACCCCATTGTGCAGGGGAGTTATCCCTGGTGTCCTGGCCAATATTTATCCCTCAATCCACATAACAAAAACAGATTATCTGGTCATTATCAAATTGCTGTTTGTGGGAGCTTGCTGTGCGCAAATTGGCTGCTGCTTTTCCCACATTACAACAGGGACTACACTCCAAAAGTACTTCATTGGCTGTAAAGCGCTTTGAGACATCGGGTGGTCGTGAAAGGTGCTATATAAATGCAAGTCTTTCTTTCTTTCTTTAAATGTTATTTATTTCGTTATATATTCAGTTGAACCAGTATCTAGACAGCAACAGAAATCATTCGAATGACACCATAAGAAAAAAAAAGAAATTTTAGTGGTTGGTTTTCTGCAGGTTCTTTATTCCTGATTGGTCATGTTCTTACATGTCCACATTATAATGAATCAGTATGGTTAATTGTGGTTATTGGCTAAATCAGAAAAGCGTGATGATTGTTTTGTGTGAGACATAGTTAAAGTGCGCACTATGCAGATTTTTTTATTATATAGATGGGGCACATGGTTGGTATGTGGCACACTGATATTTTTTAATTGTGAATGAATGTATTTGTGGGCATTCTTATTGTTTTATCCCACATGACCTGTGATCATCTTCTCACTAAGTGGCTAGCTGTTTCTAATTGTACCCGTTGTAATACTCTTGCACTAGAAGTACCACAGGATGAAAGTTGCATCTAGTTGGGGATGTACAATTTTGGCACAGGGACAGTAGAGGAAACAACAATACAGCTTCATATAAATGTATGAGGAGTTCATCAAACTGTTGCCATGGAGGGCTCACTGTCGTTGAGAGGGGTTTGAAAGGATATGTGGCTAACTTGAGACCCAACAGCCAGATCCAAAATTTGGTGTAAGGTGTTTTATAGCTGCTCAGGGTGGCCATTAATCTATTTGAAAATAGGCCAATGAATATCTAGAATATCAATCAAACCTTCCTAGGGGCTGAGTATAATTTCTCTAAAAGATATGCAGTCTTCCCTTATCTCACCAACATCTCTTCACACAGACTGTTCCTAAGATTATCCAGTCTAGAATGCAGAGCTGCTTGTGACGCATAGGCTGGAATTTTAATTTGGAGGCAGGTAGGGAGCTGGGGGGTGGGGGGGTTGCTGGAAAGCGGTCGGGAAAGCCGGAAGAATGGGTTTCCTTCAGGCCCTGCCGAATTTAACGGCAGAGCCTGATTAGCATTTTGATTCTCTGTTTCCCGCCTGCAGCCAGGATAGGAGAGAGGGAGGGATCGGGAGGTGGGGGGTATTGGAAGCCCAGGGATCATCTGCGAGATCGTGGCTGGATCGTTGGAGGGGAGGGCGGGGGCTGGATCGTTGGAGGGGAGGGGAGGGGAGGGCGGGGGCTGGATCGTTGGAGGGGAGGGGAGGGGAGGGCAGGGGCTGGATCGTTGGAGGGGACGGGAGGGCGGGGGCTGGATCGTTGGAGGGGAGGGGAGGGTGGGGGCTGGGCCGTTGGAGGGGAGGGGAGGGGAGGGCGGGGGCTGGACCGTTGGAGGGGAGGGGAGGGGAGGGCGGGGGCTGGACCGTTGGAGGGGAGGGGAGGGGAGGGCGGGGGCTGGACCGTTGGAGGGGAGGGGAGGGGAGGGCGGGGGATGGACCGTTGGAGGGGAGGGGAGGGGAGGGCGGGGGCTGGACCATTGGAGGGGAGGGGAGGGCGGGGGTTGGACCATTGGAGGGGAGGGCGGGGGCTGCACCGTTGGAGGGGAGGGGAGGGCGGGGGCTGGACCATTGGAGGGGAGGGGAGGGGAGGGCGGGGGCTGGACCATTGGAGGGGAGGGGAGGGGAGGGCGGGGGCTGGACCATTGGAGGGAGGGGAGGGCGGGGGCTGGACCATTGGAGGGGAGGGGAGGGGAGGGCGGGGCCTGGACCATTGGAGGGGAGGGGAGGGCGGGGGCTGGACCGTTGGAGGGGAGGGCGGGGGTTGGACCGTTGGAGGGGAGGGCGGGGGTTGGACCGTTGGAGGGGAGGGCGGGGGCTGGACCGTTGGAGGGGAGGGCGGGGGCTGGATCGTTGGAGGGGAGGGCGGGGGCTGGATCGTTGGAGGGGAGGGCGGGGGTGGACCGTTGGAGGGGAGGGCGGGGTTGCATCGTTGGAAGGGAGGGCGGGGGCTGGAGGGGAGGGCGAGGGCTGGAGGTTGGAGGGAAGGACAGGGGCTGGAGGTTGGAGGGGAGATCGGGGGCTGGAGGCTGGAGGGGAGGGCGGGGCTGGAGGCTGGAGGGGAGGGCGGGGGCTGGAGGTTGGAGGGGAGGGCGGGGGTTGGAGGGGAGGGCGGGGGCTGGAGGTTGGATGGGAGATCGGGGGCTGGAGGACAGGGGTCAGAGGCCGGCTGGTGTGGTCAGAAGGCTGCAGGGGGGATTGGAGATCGGAGGCCTCATTGGGGGGGTGTCAGAGGCCTCGGGGGAGGCGGGATAGTTCGGAAAGGTCAGGGGGGGGGTCCGATTATGGGAGATGGGTGGGGCAGTTAGCTGCCCTCCCCCGGTCCTACCTCCTTTAAAACTTGAAGTAGTCCGGTTGGAGGCTGGTTGGGGTTGGGAATCCAGATTTTTAACTCTTTAACCTCTCACCTGACCCCGACCCACCTGCTTTTTGGGGTTAAAATCCCCCCATAGTAACAGTCAGAACACTTTGAGCTGATAACCTTATGAATTTACATCACAGATTCATAACCGTGGTCCAACCCTGTAAATATCTCGGGGAAGAAAGCATGCATTTCTCAGAGAGAGCTGTCTATACTTACCAACCTGTAGTCCATGATACTTTTCTGTGATAACCTTAACAATACCATTGTCAATATTCTTATTTGAAGACTTGTCTGTTGGCTTCCATGCCAGCCTGCTCCTCCCGTATCACCTCAATCCTGTGATGTTTTTGTCTCCAAACTGGCTTGTCTAAGTTTCCTTTAAGCAGTGGAAGTGCGATGTGTTTTCTACCAAGTAAGCAAGGTAATGCTGATCCATGTTTGGTGTAGGTGCCTCAGTTCTCTGTTGCTGCCTGCAACAGTAATGCTTATGGTTTATGTGGCAAATGTTGCTGTGTGGTGGACCTCTGAATCTGTACAGGGAAGTAAGGTACAATTCGTCATAAACCACAACACCTGCAAGACTATATCAGGAATAAATTACATGTATATTTCTTGATCAAATAGGTACACAGGGTAAATTCTGTGAAACCCTGTGCCACTGGCAGGGCTTTGCTCCCTGTTGTTGGTCGGTCATGCACCCAATTTGTTGCCCACCCGATGTTACAAGGTGCAGTTTCGAGCCACATAATGAGGCCGCGCCACCGGTGTGTGCGGCCTCTTTTAAGCATTAAAATTCACTACTAAAGTTGGAGTCACAAATTTTACAAGTTCAAGCAAGGCTCGGTCCACAGATAGACACAATAAGAACCCTGAAAGCTCAGCTACTGAAGCAGAAGAACTCTTAAAGGGAGACAGTAGGTTTTGTGGAGATGTTTTTGCTTTTTTATCCTTTCACGTTTGTTTTGCTGCATGTGTTAGCTATTTTTGCTGGATAGGTCTCCATTTTTGCACTTTTGGGTTTCTTTCCTCGCCAGTACTTTACTTCATTATTCTTGTATACTGCTTGGTCTAAAGTCAAACTTTACAGGGCTTTCCAATGCGCTACATAATTGAGATGAGGTAAAGGTGTTACTGAGGTACCGACAGATGAAGGTGCAACGTCCGTTCAAGCATTTTGGTCACACTCCTCGTTATCCCAGGACAGGCATCTGCGCATGTCAGAGGAGTTCTGCCTTCACTGTCTCCACTTCAAAAAATTGCCTCCCACAAAGTTGTGACATCTGCTGCATAATGGTCAGCAACAGCATCTAGCTCAGGATCAGAAGTGTAGGTTACTACAGCATGAAGCTTTCAAGCTACTGCATCCTTCCAAGCCACTCCAGAAGACATAAGAACATAAGAAATAGGAGCAGGAGTAGGCCATTTGGCCCTTTGAGCCTGCTCCACCATTCAATAAGATCATGGCTGATCTTCTACCTCATCTCCACTTTCCTGCACTATCCCCATGTCCCTTGATTCCCTTAATATTCAAAAATCTATCGATCTCTGTCTTGAATATACTCAACGACTGAGCCTCCACAGCCCTCTGGGGTAGAGAATTCCAAAGATTCACCACCCTCTGAGTGAAAAAATTTCTCCTCATCTCAATCCTAAATGGCCGACCACTTATTCTGAGACTGTGACCCCTGGTTCTAGACTCCCCAGCCAGGAGAAACATCCTCCCTGCATCTACCCTGTCAAGCCCTGTAAGAATTTTGTCTGTTTCAATGAGATCACTTCTCATTCTTCTAAACTCTAGAGAATATAGGCCTAGTCTACTCAATCTCTCCTCATAGGACAATCCCCCTATCCCAGGAACCAGTCTGGTGAACCTTCATTGCACTGCTTCTGTGGCAAGTATATCCTTCCTTAGGTAAGGAGACCAAAACTGTACACAATACTGCAGGTGTGGTCTCACCAGGGCCCTATATAATTGCAGTAAGACGTCTTTACTCTTATACTCAAATCCTCTTGTAATAAAGGCCAACATACCATTTGATGTCTTAATTGCTTGCTGTACCTGCATATTAACTTTCAGTGATTAGTGTACAAAAACACCCAGGCCCCTCTGAACACCAACATTTCCCAATCTCTCTCCATTTAAAAAATACTCTGCTTTTCTATTTTTCCTACCAAAGTGGATAACTTCACATTTCTCCACATTATATTCCATTTGCCATGTTCTTGCCCACTCACTTAGCCTGTTTATATCTCCTTGAAGCCTCCTTGCATCCTCCTCACAACTTACATTCCCACCCAGCTTTGTATCATCAGCAAACTTGGATATATGACATTTGGTCCCCTCATCTAGATCATTGATGTAGATTGTGAATAGCTGAGGCCCAAGCACTGATCCTTGTGGTACCCCACTAGTGACAGCCTGCCAACGCGAAAATTACCAGTTTATTCCTACTCTCTGTTTTCTGTCCGTTAACCAATCTTCAATCCATGCTAGTATATTACCCCCAATCCCATGAGCCCTAATTTTGTTTAATAACCTCTTGTGTGGCACCTTATTGAATGCCTTCTGAAAATCCAAATACACCACATCCACTGGTTCCCCCTTATCTATTCTGTTACTTACAACCTCAAAAAACAGATTTGCCAAACACAATTTCCCTTTCATAAATCCGTGTTGACTCTGTCCAATCCTATTATTATTTTCTAAGTGTCCTGTTACCACGGCCTTAATAGTAGATTCTAGCATTTTCCCTTCTACTGATGTCAGGCTAACTAGTCTGTAATTCCCCATTTTCTCTCTCCCTCCATTCTTAAATAGTGGGGTTACATTTGCTACCTTCCAATCCGCGGGAACCATTCTAGAATCTATGGAATTTTGGAAAATGACAACCATTGCATCTGCTATCTTTATAGCCAACTCTTTCAAAGCCCTAGGATGTAGGCCATCAGGTCTAGGGGATTTATCGGCTTTCAGTCCCATTAATTTCTCCAGTACTACTTTTTTACTAATACTAATATCTTTCAGTTTCTCATTCTCGCTAGACCCTTGGTTGTCCACTATTTCCGGGAAGTTTTTTGCGTCTTCTTCCATGAAGACAGACACAAAGGCCACGATTTTGCCGGCGCTCAGAGGGCGGGTTTGGAGGCGGATCATAGGTTAAAATCGTTTTGATAGACGGCGGGTTCCACACCCGCCATCAACCCGCCTCCAAACAGCTTTCCCAAGTGTCGGGTCCCCGATTTGCGAATGGACCCGACACTTAGTGACGGGAAACAGATTAAAGGCAATTACCTGCCTATTAACAGGTACTTGCCAGTAGTTGCCAGCCTATTTTTGAATTTTGCCACTTCTGGCTCGGGTTTCCCGACGTCCGGACATCACGCCAGGTAAGTGTGGCATGTTGTGAGTCTGCTGTAATGTTTCTGGATTGATGAGAGCTGCAGAAGTGGTGTGAAGGATCCAATGTTGCACCGGTGAGTCTCAGAGGAAAGAAAATGTTGGGTACTGCATTTTTAATACATTTACAGATTTCTTTAGGTTACAAGTTTTGAAATCCATGTCCAGTGCCACCTCATTGGGAGAACCTCTCTCACCAGTGACAGATCACTTCTGTCACCTCACCTGCAGCTGCCATCTATTCTAGCCTATGGAGGGAGTCATTGCAGAGCCTGGGTGCAAGATGTCACCTTTGTGCAGTGATTATCAGTATTTGCAGCACCTCAATGCTGTCAAACACTGAGAAATCAACTGTCAAAATGAAATTGTGTGTGGTCCCTTTAAGGAAACCAGCAGATGACGCATCATCAAATGACGTAATCTGACCGGCTTCCTGTTAATTGGCCGGCAAGCCCACAGGGCGGGCTTAACAAGGTCAATCAAGGTAAAATCACATCTGTGGACCGGATGCAGCTGGGGGCGGGACTGGAAGCTGGAAACCATCTGACCCGCACCCAACCCGCCTCCATTAATAAAATCGTGGCCAAAGTATTTGTTTAATTTCTCTGCCATTTCCTTATTCCCCATTATAATTTCTCCTGTCTCAGCCTGTAAGAGATCCACATTTACTTTCGCTAATCTTTTCCTTTTTACATACCTATAGAAGCTTTTACAGTCTGTTTTTATGTCTCTTACTAGTTTACTCTCATATTCTATTTTCCCTTTCTTTATCAATTTCTTGGTCTTCCTTTGCTGAATTCTAAAATCCTCCCAATTCTTAGGCTTACTACTCTTTTTGGCAGCATTATAAACCTCTTCCTTTGATCTAATACTCTCTTTAACTTCTCTTGTTAGCCACGGTTGGACCACTTTTCCTGTGGGGTTTTTGTGCCTTAAAGGAATGTATTTTTGTTGTAAATTATGTATTAATTCGTTAAATGCTAGCCATAGCCATTGCTTGTCCACTGTCATACCTTTTAATGTAGTTTCCCAATCTACCTTAGCCAACTCGCCCTTCATACCTACGTAGTTTGCTTTGTTTAGATTTAAGACTCTAGGTTCGGATTTAACTAAGTCACTTTCAAACTCAATATAAAATTCCATCATATTATGGTCACTCTTCCCTAAAGGCCCCTTTACGACAAGGTTATTAATTAACCCTTTCTGGTTGCACAATACTAGATCTAAAATAGCCTGTTCCCCAGTTGGTTCCTCAACATACTGATCTAGAAAACTATCTTGCATACATTCCATGAATTTGTCCTCCACACTATTACTGCAAATTTGGTTTGCCCAGTCTATATGTAGATTAAACTCCCCCATGATTACTGTATTACCCTTGTTTCATGCACCTCTAATTTCCTGATTTATACTCTGCTCTACATTACAACTACCGTTTGGGAGCCTATAAACACCTCCCACCAATGTTTTCTGCCCCTTGCTTTTTCTTAGCTCCATCTAAACTGATTCTACTTCTTGATTTTCGGAGTTAGGATCCTTTCTCTTTACTGTCTTTATCCCATCCTTTATTATCAGGGCTACCCCTCCTCCTTTTCCATTTTGCCTATCCCTTCTAAAAGTTATGTATCCTGGAATATTTAGTTCCTAACCTTGGCCACTTTGCAACCACGTCTCCGTTATGGCTATTAGATCAAACCTGTTAATTTCTATCTGCGCTATTAATTCATCTATTTTGCTGCGAATACTTCGCGCCTTCAGATATAGTGCCTTTCGCTTGGACTTATTTCTCTTTTTCCCTGATGTCACCTTAGTCACTAATGTCTTATTACCTTTGTTACTCTCTCTGTCCCTTCCTGATCCACTCTGCTTATTTTTACCCAAAACTCTGCTCTGCTCTAGAGCCTTGACATTTCTCTTGCTGCTTTTAAATTTACTCTTTCCTGCATCTTCCCGCCCACCCTCCATTAGTTTAAATCCCTCTTACTACATCTATAGCACTTGTGTATAAGGGAAGTGACAATCACTGTGTTTGTAAGGGCAGCTTCTTCATCACTTTTTTGTGTAAAGGAGGTATCAGTTGCACAAGACACACAGCTTTCACTGGATGACAGGGTTCTCTCAAGTATAAAGAACCACTCATGGTACTCATGTGGGCATTAGGATTCCTCATAAAATCATGATCTTCATGAAGAAAAAGGATTTGTGCTCAATGTTCAGGTGGTATCTGAACACAGAAACATCATCACGTGTGTCAGGGCCATTATACAGGAAGCAGCCATGATGTTGCATAATGTTGCATTCTATAGTGCCCACATTATTTTAAAGAGAAGAAAGTGTTAGTGGTTGGATGTTCGAAGAACAGGGCTATTCTCTACATCCATGAGTTCTGATCCCACTGAGAAACACCCTAACAGCAGAAGGAACCTTGACCCAGATACCTCAGTATCTGTTTGCTGTATCTCAGTTGCCATCTCTACCTTCAAGACAAGTGTGCCATGTAGCTTATGGACAATGGGCTAGAAATTGCGGTCAGAGGCGTACCTCCTGAATACACCCCGCGAAAGAAATAGGAAACTACCTGCTGGTGGCGAGGCTGCAAATACTTGTGGGGCTGGATTTTACCAGCCGAGACGAGTTGGGGGCGGGACTGCTGCCTTCCTGGTTCTAGTCCCGCCCCCAGTGACGTCTGACGAATAGACGCTATTTTCCCTTGATTGACCTTGTTAAGCCCGCCTTGCGGGCTTGCCTGCCAATTAAGGGAAAGCCGGTGTCAGATGACGTCAGTGCATGACGCTTCATCTGCCGGTTTTCTTAAAGGGACAGGCCCCATAATTTTTTGACAGATGAATTGTCAGTGTTTGACAGCATTGAGACACCAATGACTCTCTCCTTAGGAGAAAACAGATGGCAGCTGCATGTGAGATTGCAGAAGCCATCTGTCAATTCTCCCGATCAGATGATGCTTCACAGAAACATCAAATCTTGTCACCTGCAGATACATATAAACAGAATAATAATATTTCTCACTACATTCTCTCACCTGTCATACTTACCTGTGCACCCTTGCACCCATCACACTACCTCTGCAGCTGTCATTTGCACACTTACACTACAGCAGACCCACAGCTCGCCTCGCTGACCCTGGTGAGGTTTCCCGCCGTCGGGAAGGCCGCATCAGCAGGCTGAAAATGGGGAAAGGCCTCTTAACTGCCTGTTAACAGGCATTTAATTGGCTCTAATCCCCTTCCCACCGCAAGGAGACGGGTCCCTGCGCGAGTCGGGGACCCGCCTCCCGGAAGATGGTTCGGGGGTGGGTTGGGAGCTGGGTTGGGACCCGCTCCCAATTTTTCCCATTTTCCCAGCAGTCCCGCCTCCAAACCCGCCTCCTCAGGGCTGGTAAAGTCCAGCCCGTGGTCTCAGGTCTCGAGGGCAGCGTAATGGCCCATGGATCCCAGAGACGCAGGCGGTGCGGAAACGTACCTGTGATCACATGGGCCTGGTCCTTCAATCACAAAGCAGAATTGCATTTTAATCATTTATGAAGGGAATCCCCCAATTAGATGTAATGGAATCCTGAAATCTGAACTAATTACAATGCACAGAATTCGAATTTTATTCGTAATTACCTTCATTCCACCAACCTCACTAAAAATTTTATTTTTGGTAATAATTTTAGACATCATTAAAACTGTAATCCGGGCCAATATTTGCATAAACTCATTTCATACAGTGTATGTGCATAATTTACAATATGAAAATGTTTAACTAAAGGCATAGATATCCCCTTAGGCCCTGTACCTGTTTGCATCAACCGTAACACTTGCGTGCGCAATTGCTGACCAGTCAGTGGGCAAAGAGAGTACACCGTCATACACACTGCAATTTCAGGGCCAATGAAAGAGTGTAAGCAAAAAGGTCAGTGGTTGTGCATAATAAAATAAGTGGTGTCTCCCAGAGGGTGTGGCTGTTCCCAATTTAGGTGTGAGAAACAAAATTGGCCAGAGACATACTAAAGCTTGCAGTGGAATCTCCAATATCTGCCTCTTGAACCTCCTTCAAATTTTCCAGGCTATATAGGTCAGCGACCTATTTCTCCTCTCTATTAGCATCTTTAGTCATTGGTGTCCTACTTTAGGTGCTGTCCTTTTTTGTCAATTGAACATAATCTTTTCCATTCAGGTTTTCATTTATTATTGAATCTGCTATGTATAATACATTTATTTGAGGAAATTGCATTGAGCCACCTTGCTATCTCCTCCAATGCTTTCCTCCTAGTGCAGAGGTTTGGAGGTTTAAATTGGAAATACTCCTGAAAATTCTGAAAAAGTTCTTTGCTGGTTCTGACAAGTGTAGCATGAATATGACACATCTATTCTGCTAGTTTCAGTAGTGCCAATCTATTTTTTGTGAGGATACAGTTAGCAAAATGATTAAAACAAGGATTATAGAGTAGTTTTTAATAGAAGAACCTCTTAAATACTTTATTCCGTTTTCTCTTATGTTTAAATAAAATACAACAGTCTTAAATGAGAAGTTGGTGACATTAGTATAAAGATCTTAAGGACTGTGCCAGTAAATACTATTCTTACGGTGCAAAATTCGGAAATGGGGCGCTACCTTTTAACTTTTTGAAAAGTTAGCGCCCGGCGAAATCCATTGAAAAATGTTGCAAAATTGGGCACTTGCGCCCCAGGAGTGAAGCGGGGCAGTAAATGAGGCGCTAATGGTCTCAGTGGAGCGCTGCAGCTATTGCCAGAGCGCTCCAATTTCAGCTGACTTGCGTTCAGCAATCAGCCTTCAAACCTTGACTCGAGCTTATTCCAGCTCTTAAAGGGGAGGTCATTTCAAGCTGCAGCTGCTGATTATCAGCATTGCTGCACTTGAGTGCGACCTCTCAGCTACTGAGACAGCTTTGTGCCATGGCTGCTGCAAGGGAGAGGGAGAGGGCGACTCGATTCAGCAATGTGGAATTGGATATGTTCAGCAGCTTATCTGACAATGTCTCAGCAGAGTTATGGCCTACAAAAAAGTTTCCCCAAGATGGCGCAGAGCCGACTCCCGACTGCAACTCGACAGCTGATGCTGTAGTTGTTAGCGCCAGGCGGTAAGGGAGGGGGCACAGCCGAATTTTGCATCTGGGGCGCTGCGCACGGCGATGACGTCGTCATCATCGGGCGCAGCCGAGCGGGGCGGTACCTACAGGAGCAGAGTGCGCCTCCGCAAAAACCCGGCCCAATTTAGCGTGGGGCACAAATATCGCTGCACCCAGGCGAAAACCCATTTACACCCCGTTAACGCCCCATGGAAGCACTACGGCAGGCGCAAGCAGCCGAATTTTGCACCCTTATTGTTTAATGGTGATTCTCAAAGTTTGAATGCAACAACAGCATGATCAACATCATCTAAAGTTTATGCAGAAATAAAATGGTGTTTGGTGTGCTCTGCAGCAACCCAAACAATGAGCATGTATTTATTAAAAATATTGCACTCAACTTGTCACCTTGGAGGTGTGATTAACAACAGTTCAGATAGTTGCCTTAGTCATTATGAAACCATACATCACTTATATTTGTTTACTTGCCATTATATCTGTATTTATTGCAAAGGACCAATAAAGTGCCATCAAAGTGTTGCTTTTTAGATGAACATGTTACATTGGTAAATGATTTTAAATTATATTTGATTTGTACTAACATTTAAATCAAATGCGCATCTTTAGAAAAGTATAAGCGCAAAACAAAATCTGATTTTATTTTTGTAACACACGGTAATTTTTGCAGATCCAAGCTCTGTTGCAGAGTTGCCACAGACTCGAGCATATGGACAATACCCTTACTTTTTGTGACATATATGGAAGCTCTTGTACTTATAGCCATTTTAGAGCTTGAGGATGATACTGCATGCAACACAGATGACTGTATTGAAGAATGGAAGATATTCCACATTTTGAACTAATTGTGAGTGTCAAGCACTCCCTGGGCGCATAGAGTAGAGGATAGATGCAGTGTAATGTACCCGCTACACTGTCCAAACAATGTGCCTTTTTTGTCACCTACTGATGTAGCGTGACCTTTCCATTTCCCATGGCAGTCATCATGCTTGAGTGACTGCCAATTTGATGCCAAATCATGCGTAAATTTCTGCTGTGAGCTCAAATCCATTTTAAATGGAATGAGACAGCCCAAACTCATTCCATATTGAATCCTTTTAATCATGAGAGAAAAAGAACAGTTTCTTCTTCTTAACAACAAAAACAACTTGTATTTATATAGTGCCTTTAACATAGTAAAACATCCAAGGCCCTTCACAGGAGCGTTATCAAACAAATTTGACACCGAGCCACATAAGGAGATATTAGGGCAGATGACTAAAAGCTTGGTCAAAGAGCTAGGTTTTAAGGAGCGTCTTGAAGAAAGAAAGAGTGGTAGAGGGGCAGAGAGGTTTAGGGAGGGAATTCCAGAGCTTAGGGCCTTAGCAGCTGAAGGCATGGCCGCCAATGGTGGAGCAATTAAAATTGGGGATGCTCAAGAGGTCAGAATTGGAGGAGCACAGATATCTCGGAGAGTTGTAGGGCTGGACAGGATTACAGAGATAGGGCGGGGCGAGGCCGTGGAGGGATTTGAAAACAAGGATGAGAACTTTAAAATCGAGGCATTGCTTAACCGGGAGCCAGTGTAGGTCAGCGAGCACAGGGGTGATGGGTGAATGGGACTTGGTGCGAGTTAGGACACGGGCAGCTGAGTTTTGGTTGACCTCAAGTGTACGGAGGATAGAAAGTAGGAGGCCGGCCAGGAGTGCCTTGGAATAGTCAAGTCTAGAGGTAACAAAGGCATGGATGAGGGTTTCAGCAGCAGTTGAGCTGAGCCTTGCTACCAAAGATAAAAGCTTAATTTACTGCATTGCTAGAACCTGCAAGCATTTGCTAAAGCATATTGCATTTTATTTCAAACTCAGTACAATATTATTTTTAATGTCTAATCTGTTTCTTGTTTAATTGTTGTGCACAATGTGGGCTGGATTTTCTTCTCTGCCAAATTTGCTGCAAAGGAGGATCAGGGCAGGACTTCTGCCTGCCACCTTGACCCTGCCATGTGTTAGCTGTGGCTCAGTTGGTAGCACTCTCGCCTCTGAGTGTGCTACCAACTGAGCAACAGGGACTTGCACACATAAAGCTACCACTCCAGGGACTTGCACACATAAAGCTAGGCTGACACTCCAGTGCAGTGCTGAGGGAGTGCTGCGCTGTCGGAGGTGTCGTCTTTCAGATGAGACGTTAAACCAAGGCCCCGTCTGCTCTCTCAGGTGGACGTAAAAGATCCCATGGCACTATTTCGAAGAAGAGTAGGGGAGTTATCCCCGGTGTCCTGGCCAATATTTCGCCCTCAATCAACATAACAAAAAAAACAGATTATCTGGTCATTTTCACATTGCTGTTTGTGGGAGCTTGCTGTGCGCAAATTGGCTGCCGCGGTTCCCACATTACAACAGTGACTCCACTTCAAAAGTATTTCATTGGTTGTAAAGCGCTTTGGGACGTCCGGTGGTCGTGAAAGGCGCTATATAAATGCAAGTCTTTCTTTTTCTTTATGCCATGACCCTGACCCTTTTTCCTGGGTTGGGAATGTTATAGCCTGCAGGGTACTCTCCCATCAGGATTTCTACAAGCAAGAAGGAGTCTTGCACTACCAAAGGAAGAATGGCTGTGCTGCAATGGGACATCTGCTGCAACATCAGAAGGTAGAGCAGTGACGTTTAAAGGGACAGAAGTGCCCCAAAGATTGGAATATATTATTTTTAATTCAACTAAGCCAAGGTTTGGCAACGGTAAGGTTGTGAGGTTAGATGAGCCGAAGTGATGTCCATTACTGGGCTCTACTGGGCTCTCTCCTTCCAAAAAGAGTTTTTTGTGGGCCTTCTGCCACTGTACAAGTTCTACTGCCAGCCCTCACATGGTGACCCCTTGGGCTGACAGTAGTAATGGTGGAAGGGAGGCAAATTGGGGCCTCTTTTTCTGCAAATTAATGTCAAATTATATTTTCAGTCTACAGTTCTCCCATCCTAACAAAAATAAATTGTTTGCAGCTTCTCCTACCTACAAGGAAAAATTCTACATTTCTGGAACCACAAAACATACTTTTTGGAGAATTGCCATGTCAAGGGTCCTAGCCAAAAAAGAACCACCCCAATGATCTCTGGTTGGTCTGTCAGCAGCCAGCTCTCATTGTGTTGAGTGAAGACCAGCATTTTTCCTTGTCCTGGATAGTAATCATAGATAGCACTTTGATGTAACAAAAAAATAAATTGGGACTCAGGTAGTCAGGATTAAGAAGGATGCTGGTCTCTGCTTAACAATCAGTCTGTACAAGTTGAAATAAATATGTCAAATTCTCAGTTGAGGAGATCTGTGTCCATGTTACTGTGAAATAATTTAAGATGGGCTGCTTTCTTATTGAGAATGATTGCTTTCTTGAATTATTGACTGCTTTGCCAAAGAGATTCAATGCTCATTGAGAAACAATATTGATTGTATTGCTTGCATTTTATGGTCACGAAGATGATGATACTTATACATAGTACAACAGTGCATGAAAATCTGTTTGTAATAATCACTATTGGCACTACCTTGAGTTGATCTTTGTAATTAAATGGTCTCTCTAGGTGGGTTTGAAGCTTATTTTTATTTTTGGAACTGCCAAGTGATCAGCATAGACTGAAAGATTTCACTGTATCTGGTTTGTGTGTATATAAAGGGCAATGCTATGGTGCTCAAATGCACTGTGGTATGGATGATAGGATAAAGATTGCACTCAATGATTCCTTTTATGGCAAGTTCCTGGCCTTAAATGCAATATTGGGTGGAGAGAATAAAAAGTAGATATTTTCTCACCTGGAGGGAGGGAAAGCAGGCAGGCAAATTCTCCTCGGACTCCTTTCTTACATTTCCTTGCAGGCAGGCCAAGGTAATGTTGGTAGGGGTCAAAGAGCAAACTCTTTTTCTAATTTCTGTGTTGGACGATAGTCTGTGAGATGAGTGAGAAAAATGCATAGGAGAAAAATACATCGGAGAAAAATACATTTAAAATTGGGCTGGGTAGAAATTCAAAATGTTATATATATTTGCTACTGCATTAAAAAAAATATTAAACTTTGAATTTATTGCTTTTTTCATGTTTTCAAACATCCACAATTACACAGTAATGGTTCATTATATTTTGAGTATCTAGGTAAAATTTTAACCCCCAAAGTCATACTACCTTGGCACAATATTTTGTTCTTCCTAAACTGTTGTATAGTTTTTCAATCTCTGCTCTTATTTTGCTTCATCCTCCTCTGAATCTTCCATTCATTAGGCACTACTAATAGAAAGTCCTAAACTATGAACTGAATTTATTTCTTGAAATCCTATCCCCCTATCTTATTCTGATTCTT
Source organism: Squalus acanthias (assembly GCA_030390025.1). Lineage (NCBI taxonomy): Eukaryota > Metazoa > Chordata > Chondrichthyes > Squaliformes > Squalidae > Squalus > Squalus acanthias. The sequence goes on from CM059429.1 coordinate 47,465,406, forward strand.
AAAGGTTTGGAGTGCCTCTTCCATTAACTTAATTTCTTTAACTACTTTTCATATCTACTGTCATCTGGTTTTGTAAAATCTCATGGTTCATTGTCATCTTTCTATACAGACTGTGTTGGCAACATGTTTATCCTCCGCTGTAACCTGGATATGGAAGCCTTTCCAGAACTTTATGGTAATTTTCTTTGCCAGAAGGAAAGGCCAACATTTGAATCTATTTTTCTCAGACTTGTTCTTTCTGGCCAAAACCTTAAGTCCATTTCTGGTGAATTATGTGTTCCTTTGTAACCAAAATCCATTCCAACTTATCCTGATACTATTGCATTTTGAGCAACAGTTTCAGTGTGTGTATAAAATGCATTATAATTATGTTTCAAATGGACACCATGAGAAACTGTCAGCATGAATTTAGAAGCAACCGCCAACAAAATCTACTGGAATTATTTAGGAAGATGATTAAATTAATAAGCAAGGTTTAATCTGCCTTTGAGAAGTAGTTTGATAAAGTTCTACATGTGTGGCTAATAAAAAAGACTAAGGTTCATGAATAAATGGCAAATTAACTAACTTGATGGAAAACAGACTTAGCAATAGTAAAAATAAATGGAGAAAGTTCAGACGAAGGAGCAGTGGCTAATGGCTTTCCCCAAAGATCGGTTCTGGATCTCCTGCTGATTCAATTATTCATAAAACATATGGAGGAGGGTATCGCCTGGAACATCCATGGGGGCTCTCTGGTGAAAGACACGCGGAACCCCCAGAGAAACAGCGTAAATGACCAACAACATCTGTTTACACCATTTGCCCAAGGTTTCTGCTGAATTTACAGTGGGATATTGGGAGAAAATAGCAGAAATTCTCTGCCTATGATTTTTAATAGTGTAAAATTTGCTGACGATGTCGTACTATGTGGCGATGTAATGAATATAAAGGAGCCAGATAGTATTTAGAGATCCAGAGCAATTAAATGGATGGCTTAAGAATTGGAATGAAGATTTTAATACGGATAAGGTTATGTATATTGGAAAGGAAACATGCAACATACGTCTATCAAAGGGTGAGAAGAGAAAGATTTGGGATAATTATTGACCATTCAATGAAAGTATTCAGTCAGTTCAAAGCTATTATAAGTAAAACCTGAATCCATCTCAAGGGCCTTTGATTAGAAATGAAAACAAATTATTTTAACTTCATGTAGATAATTGATAAAACCATATTTGGAATATTGTGCCAAGTTTTGGACATCCTGGCAAGAATTTCCCACCATTAAAATTAATGGTCATAAAATCATGGGCGGAGGGCTGTGCAATTGCCTGATATGTAAAGAAAATGTACTGAAATGAAAGATTGAGGCTCCCACTTCAGGAGGATTTTGACACACTCAAGAGAGTTTAGAGAACAGCAGTAAGAATTATTTTGGGACTTGGGACTCTATTTTGTGAAAAGTAACTTCCAAGCTAAACATGTTTTTATTGTAGAAAAAAGGATTGAGAAAGAGCATGATCCAGGTTTTTCAAATGCTGAGTTGAATAAATGGTGCAGAGTGGTATTTTGACTCGGTTTGTGATGTAGAACAAGAGGGCATGAGTATCAAATTAGTTAAACTCAAGCAACACAAGATCAGAAGGAATTCCCTGGAGTCGACTCCAGAAAAAGTAGTTAATATTGTGTCTATTAATGCCTTTAAAAACAAATTGGCTAAAATTCTCATTCAGCGATGGTGTTGAGGGTCATAATGATAAGCATAGAGAGAGAAGGTTCTATGTTGTGTAGAACTTGATGGTTCCTGAGTTCATAGGATCATAGAAATGTCAGACCAAGGATGACAACAGATCAAAGATGAATAATGTAAGATGTAAGTTTAGATACTGTTGAATTCTGCTCAATCTAATTCTTGAGGCTGAAGTGGGAGATGCTTGTTGAATCTTTCTTCAGGAGATGAAATGGTTTTGAGGTAAAATCTATGACAGAATGGATTATTTCAGGTCTGTAGAAGGAAAGGGCTTGATGGGCCAAAGGACCTTTTCTCATTCCATATTTTCTTATGTTCCGAGCAATGGTGAAACCAGTTTCACCTTTCTATCCAGAATTAGTTACAAGTTATTGTTCTACTGATAGCAATCTTGCTATAATATTGTATTTATATTTTAAATTGACATTAAAATTCAACTTAAACTTTTAACTGATGGATTACAAAAGAAATGATTTCACTTTGCAGAACAGAAAGTCCTTTATTCAAAGCTGCAAGACAAAATGATGTTGAAACCTTGAAGAATTTAATACAGGAAAAAAATGTAGATCCTTATGAGAGAGGTGAGTAAAACGTAGCAGCAGGTAGCAATATATTGCATAAAATACTACATGCCTCAAAACTGGCAAACCTTTTGTACTTTAGCAAACTGGAAAATCTGTCAAGGGGCCTAAATTACAGCATCACTACACTATAGCTCGTTCAGTGATACTGCATATAGGTTTCTGTGTCTACCCTGAGCAGAGAATGTGAATGAAAAAGCCAGACTGCCACCATTGATCCAGTATCCCCCACCAAAGAAATCTGCAGCCTCTGATCTGTCTCAAAGCTCCTGTAAAGGTAGGATTGAGACAGAATGATGGAATCACTGCAAAATCATGGATAACAATCAAACACTTATGTGATGCCATGATTCCCGTATCTGTAAAGATACAGGAGAGAACGAGTGTACTGTGTGTGAGTGTGAGTGTGTGGAAATAGAGAGAGGCCCCTAGAATTACATTAATAGCCCACTCATTAGTTGTAGTCATTTTAAAACTGATACACTACAGGCAAGGTATTTGCCTCCCCCACAGTGATGTAACCAGATGCCATCAAATTACCATGTTTCAATGCGTTGGGCCCATTACAAAAGTTGGTATGCCAACTTCAACCATATGTAACTACAGTATTGCTTTACTATTTAAAAATAGAAATGTTTCCATATTTTCTTTATGCATTCTCTGATTTTTATAGAACAAAGGAATAGTGCAGGGAAAGCAACAATGAACAATTGCAGTCTGTAGCAAAAGTCTGGTTATGGCCTGGGGCATCACAAACCAATAGTCACTGAGTGCAACCTTTTTCCATCTAGAAAGCATTTGCAGCCTTTTGCCCAGTACCCTGGAAAAGCCTGTTGAAGCAAATTCCTTTTTTTTTTACTCCTGTTCTTTGGGATCACTGAGAAGTAGATGTAGACACCTGCAGAATTGACCTGGAACTGGAACTAATGACATAAGATGGGACAAATTGGCTGATACTTCCAGAACTTCCAGTAGATAAATAGAATGAGACAATGACAAAGAAAATGACAATTGTAATCAAGTTTCATTAGTGCTGGCAAGATAGTGCTCAATAATTATAATAATCATCTCCTTACCTAGGCAAGATTGCCTGTGGAATTATTGGTTAGACAGGAATATAAGCCTTCTTCCGAGTCAGTATATTTTCTTACCTTTTCTGCTCCATTTACAATACATGTTGAGGCCATCTTGATCTATTTGTTGTGATTTTGAGTTGCTCATCTCATTTTATTTTATCTGATTTGCTCTCTGTTCAACCAGCCTTCATGTGGCGTTAATTGCACCAGTTACTTGCACTGACTCAAAAAAAGGGGACAAGTAGCTTGTAAAGCACACATAACACCAACTGTTTACCTCTGGATACATTAGTCAGAAAACTTTCTGCATCTTTAGCATCAGAATAAAACTGAGGAAAAAAACCATGTGAAAGTGAGTCTATTTTTGCAGAATTTGTATTTGTATTCTTGTACCAAGGTGAAAGTTTCTTCCCAGGAATGTACGCTGCAGTCATGCTGAGCAGGTTTTGACCATTTTACAGTAGAGATTGCACACAGACAGTAACAGCAACAAAAAGAGAGCAGGAAATGGCAGCATTTGAATTTAGTCCTTCGGAGAAACTTAATTCCACAAAGCTAAGGGATGCATTAAGTTCATTCAAAGAATTGAATGGTAGAGAAAAGCTGCCTGTTTTTATGAAAAGGATGAGGAGATTCAAATTTGCCTACTGATATATGCGATATGGAAATAAGTAAAAGATGTTCTCTGCTCATTTACACTGGCAAAGAGAGACTGATAAGCTATAAGACTATTGAGAAGATGTGAAAGGCATTTCATGGTGTATAAAAATATAATCTTCAAGAGAATAAAAGTTAACTGAGGAAAACAAAAAGGTGAAGCCTGTTGAAAGTTTCATCACAGCCCTATAGAGGATTGTAAATATGCTGCACTACATAATGAAATGAGTTGTGACTGCATTATAGTTGGCCTGTGAGATGGAAGACTGGCAGAAAGGCCTAAACTCAACCCTGACTTTACATTTCTGAAGGAAATACAACAGACAAGATAAAGAGAAACTGTTAAAAACTAACGCATGGTAATTAGAAATCATCCAGATTGAAAAGCAAACATAGAGCAGCTGAAGATACAGAGCAAATCTGAGCAGCCGACAAGTATCCCAGCTAAAATATAACCTGAAGCAAAGCCACAAATGGAGAAAGAAACTCTCTGATAATCTGAAAGCCTGTGACAGGTGTAAATTTTGCTACCACACCCCAGAAATATGAGCTTTGCTCAACACGTGAAGTGCCTCACATATCCAAAGAAGAGGCGTTTCCACCCAGTGCACTAGAAACAAAAAGCCATTTATGCAAGTGAACATGTTTATGTATCACAGAGTGAAATACAACAAAAAGACAGAAGCCCCTGGACAATGAGGCTGCGCTGTAATAACATCTCAATTGATTTCAAGTGGACGTGATGGTCAGTCTCTAGAAAAGCTGATAGTTGCTTTGCAAAAATTGTCACAACAGAGGCTGACCAAAACCTTGTATGTGTTCATAATTCCCTGCAGTTATATGGCAAATGTATAGGAAAGATACTTTTATAAAGAGAAAGTAGTAGAACAAGAAATTTATATTTTGCAAGACCTCTAACAATTCAAGTCTTCAGACTAGCGTCTCGTGTATATATATTCATTAGAAATGAGGAAAGGACGATAAAAAGAAAAACTCTTCAGCATCTGAGCAAGCTCTTGGGAGTACCGGATCAAAGGGAAACCAAATGCAAAGCTTTTTTCCATCTCTGTTCCCTGGTCTATATGTATTTCAATTCTACTGAGGGTGAAAGAAGAAATCACCAAGATGGAATGGTAAGATGTGATTTTTCAGGTGGAAATGTCCACAAACTTGTTTCTTCTTAGTCCTGAAACCAAGTCACAAAGTCTGAATCTGTGAGATTTGATTAAGCTAAATGCTATGAGAACTATGTACTATCATCAGCAGACCAGACTCCACCCCTGTCGGGAGAAGCAAAAATGGTCTCCAAATAGGATACTAATTCAGAAATTTGGCAAATACCACATTCCAGACTGTCAGCTCTACTAATGATATTTATCACACTGGATGGTTCTACTTCAAGACTCTACAGTTCAAGATTTCCTCAACACCATTTTGTTTTCAGATACAACTGTTAAAAGGGTTGGAAGACATTCTATACCAAATGAAATCCTTGTATATGAGGAGATTCAATCAGAACACAATCAACTCGTGGTGGTCCTTGGGAAGCTCCAACACATAGAGTTGCATTGAATGACAAGTATGGATTTTGAATGACAAGTATGGATTCTGAAAGACAAGGATAAATTCTTAGGACATGTAATAGATTTGTCAAGTGTTCAAGAAGATTTTGAAAATATATGCCCCCACCAATGATTGTTTCTGAGCATCAGTGATTCATAGGTATGATGAGCCAGCTAGGAAAGTTCACAACATATCTAACAGAGCAAACAAAACCACTCGATGATCAGGTGTGTAAAAACCTGAGGTTGAACTAGTGCTCAACAGCAAATATTTTGCAAGATAAAAATAAAACTAGTACTTTATGTCTTGAGAGGGTGGGCACAGTATTCGTAGATGTTTCATCATATGGCCTTGGTGGTGTACTGTTGCAGAAATTGCAGGAAAAACATTGGAGCTTAGTGGATTATGGTCCATGAACATTACAGAAATATGCTACATGAGCATCAGAAAGTTTCAGCAAATGTCTAATTAGAAATATTTTCCAGATTAAGACCCTAAAAATGAATTGCTAGCATGAATTTAGAAATTTTGCTTATCCTTCAGGAAGTTCTTGTGTTCAACTTCTCATTTTCCAGAGATGGACTTAATAATGGCTTATACTCTATAACTAGCTTTATTATTGAAAGTGACCAAGACATTTCAGAGCTTTTAGAAAGATGTGGATACTTGTGTAATCCTGATTGTCCAGATCTTGATTGTCCAGATCTTACCAGCACACGAAAATCACCTATATGAACTAATGTCTCAGTTGCAGTATATAAAGTATATAGCTTGATTCTAGCACACATTAGGGAAGACTGACCAGAAAAAAATAAACTGTACAGCAGATTGAAACCACGGTCGCCTGTGGAAAGTCAATAATCAATGCAAGCCGGATTGCTCTTAAGACGTGACTTTGCCCATCTCGTGATTCCTATGTTGATGCAACCTGAGATTCTAGGGAAAGTACACACCCAATATTAAAGCATTGATAAGAGTAGTGAGCATGCTTGACAAGCCATATGATGGCCCGGCATAAGGAAGCAACTTTAAGTTTATTCAGAACTATTTGAAGTGTTACGAGGAAATGACAAATCCAATCAAGTGCAAGACACTATCTGCTGTGCCCGAGCAACCTTGGCAGAAAGTTGGGACAGATCTGTTTGTGTGGAAATTTATGACTTCTCTTTTGGTTATAGATTACTTCTCCAGCTTCATACTGACAGCATAGCTGACCTATACCATGTCACAAGATATTGTGGAACATTTGAAATCAATATTTGCACATGAATGAATACCAAAAAGGTAATTTCAGATAATGGACTTTAATTTTGAGTTCTGGACTTTGATGCACTTACAAAGTAATAGGATTTGTTCATATTAAAGCAATGTCAACTATCTGAAAAATAATGGTCAGGTGGAGAGAGCAGTGCAGACACATCATCATTCCTCACTGGCAAATAGATAGAGCCCTGCAGAACTGTTAAAGGGCAGACAGTTAAGAACAATGCTTCCAGGAAACATCAACCCTGAATGGTCATACCTGGTCAGCTTCGGAAAAAAGAAGAAAGCCTGAAAAGTATGTCAAGTGAAAGACTTCAGTCTACAACATGGAACGAGGACATACCAAAAATGAATATTAAGGATGAAGTCTGCATAATAAATGCAAGAAAAAAAACAATAATATGTGAGGCATCCACATTCCACACCTTGATCATTTGTTGTTGAGATACCGAAAGGTTCAGTTTGGTCAAACAGACATCATCCTGTGCCAGAACTACCAGATACTGATGTGGCTAGAGAGTCCTACACAGCTACTGCAGGATCTAAAACTCGTAAAGGGACATAGAGCTCAACTTAGTTTGATAAGATATAGTCAAAGTGCCTGATGGAAATATCCACACATGCTCTGGGAAACAGTGCATCTAAAGGACTGGACTTATCAAAGAGCAAAGGTACAAATAATGTGTAGACTTTGTATCAGCGACATGTGTAAAATATGAGCTGTCTTAGAAATAAGTTTGAAAATGTACTGAATTTGGAATTTTGAAAAGAAGTTTCTGTATATCCCCACAACTTAAATTAGGAAAAAAAAATTATTCTTTCAGATAAAGGAAGTGGAATTTAAGGTTACCTATGTGACAGGGCTATAATAGTACATTATGCTGATTCAGGGACATAGTAGAGTAGCTCTCTCCTCCAGACAGTTCGGAACAGAGAGGGATGCAGCTAGAAGCTTGAAGTTTGTACATATACCAGCCAATTCATTGCTGCCTCACCACCCCTTACATTAGTGAACCTGGGACTTGGGTGATGACCCGAAACTTGAAGACAACCTCATATGTGCCGCTTCCTACCGCATGGATCACCATGAAAACAAAATGATGTCACCAGCATGAGAACAAGCAAAGTTCCAAATCTATCCGATTCATTTCTCTGCACCTTCCAATGTCCCTAGGAGCAGACAGTCATGAGGTCTCATGTACCTGTACTTTTGTATCATTATAATTCACTTGTTTGTTACTCCACATGTCTGAATCTGATTAAAAGAACCTGCAACATTCTTGGGGCATTGGAGCAAGAAAAGGCTATACCAAAAGGACAGCCTTCACCTGAACTGAAACAGCACCAATGTTCTTGTAGAGGCGTTAAATAGAGCAGTGGGGGTGGATTTAAAGCATTTTGATGGGAGTATGGGAAAAGTCTAGATTTGAGACTAGAGAGGGAGAGCAGGATTAATAAAGCTATTGGAAAGGAAGTAGAAGGCTTAGCTGAAATAAATAGTGAGAAAATACTATCAGAGGAGAAGGGAAAGAGGCTATAAAGTAACGAGAAATAAAAACTAGAAGGGGCATGGGATATCAAAAAATTAAATGGGAAAACCAGGAAAAAAAGAACACGGGTCAATTTATGGAGCAGCATTTGGTATGTAGTCAAGGTTGAGTGGTGCATAAAGGATTCAAAACAAAATTGGAGAGTTAGAAGCATTAATAAGAATGGAGGGATATGATATAGCTATAGTAGTCATAACATTTTCAAGAGCGATAGGAAGGGCAAAAAGGGGTGGGGTACCTTAAGGTAGCATCCATATGGATGAAGTTGAGAAATAGAAAGGGAAATGGTATAATTTTTGGTGTGCCAAGAATTACAGACCACCAAACAGTGGAAATGAAATAGAGGGGGAAATCTGCAGACAGCTCAGAGATATGCAAGAAAAACTGGGCAATAATATTACGTGCTCCTGTAACTATCCCGAGAGGTAATGCATGTGGTTAAAGTGAGGAATGCTTCTTGGAATACATCAAAGACTGCTTCTTAGATCAGCATGTTTTTAGCCCAACAAGCAATGGTCGATTTAGTTCTAGGAAATGTAGTATGGAAAATAACTGATGAGAGTAAAAAAACAATTGGGAAATAGTGACCACAATATAGGATTGATGCAAGAATAAAAAAGGATAATGAAGCGGCAAAGATAATGGTGTTGAATGGGGAAATACACAGTTCTGTGAGATAAAAAAGGGATCTGGCCCAAATTAACTTGAGAGAAAAGTTAGCAAACAGGTTAACAGATTAGCAGCAGTAAATTTTCAAATATGAGATGCATAGAGTATAATATAAATATATCTCTATAAGGTGAAAGGGGGTGCATCAAAGTTTAGGATTCCATGGATAAATAGTTTAAAACTAAACAGAAACTTAAAAGGGGAGGCATATGAGTTAGGGCTAACAATACTAAAGATAATCATGAGGAATATAGTAAGTGTAGTGGGGAGGTGAAAAGGGAAATTGGAAGGTCGAAAGGGAAATATGAAAAAGACTAACAGATAATATAAAAGGAAATAGGACTTCTATAAGCATATAAAAAGTAAAAGAATAGTTAAAAAGAGGGTAGGACTACTCTGGAATGAAGGAGGATGTCTAATTGTGGAGGATAAAGGAATGGCGGAGATAATAATTAAATATTTTGCATTGCTTTTTACAAATGATGGTGTTTAACAACTTTAGAGTTTTTTGAGGAAATGGCAGATTAGTAAGATAAAGGGAATGCAGTAGATGTAGTATGAATGGATTTTCAGAAAGTGTTCGATAAGTTGACTTATAAGAGGCTTGTTAGAAAAAATCAGGTGCATGGTATAGGAGGAAAAGTAACCGAATGGATAGAAACTTGTTTGACAGACAAGAGACAAAGAGTTAGGGTAAGTGGGTGTTGCTCGGAATTGAAGAAAGGTTGGAAGTGGTGTACCCTAGGGGTCAGTCCTGGGTTCATGTTTGTTCTCGGCATACATATATTGAACTTGGGTACAGAGAATTCAATCTCAAGATTTGTTGACAACACAAAGGTGGACGTTTGGCAAACAGTGAGGTGGACTTGTGGAATGGATAGACAGATGCAATTTAATGTAGATAAGTGTACAGTAATATATTTTGGGAGAAAAAAACAAGGAGTGGAGTACAGACTAAATGGAATGACACAAAGGGTGTGGATGGCCAGAGAGACTTAGAGGTTCAGATGTATCGGGCTGGATTTTACCTTGGATCTGGAGGTCGAGGCGGGACTGCTGGTTTTCAGGTTTCAGTCCCGCCTCCAGCAACGTCTGATGAACAGACGCTATTTTCCCCTGATTGGCCTTGTTAAGCCTGCCCCACAGGCTTGCCAGCCAATTAAGGGAAAGCCGGTGTCAGATGACTTCATCTGCCAGTTTTGTTAAAGTGACAGGCACCATAGTTTTTTGACAGATGAATTGTCAGTGTTTGACAGCATTGAGGTGCTGTCAAACACTGACAATCACTGTCCAAAGGTGAGCCCTTGCACCCAGGCTCTCTAATGACTCTCTCCTTAGAATGAAACAGATGGCAGCAGCATGTGAAATTGCAGAAGCCATCTGTCACTTCTCCCAATGAGATGAGGCTGCACAAACACATCACAACTTGTCACCTGCAGAAGCATCAAACCACAGCAAAAAAAATGTCTCCAACATTCTCTCACCTGTCATACTTACCAGTGTCACATTGCAGCCTTCACACAACCTCTGCAGCTGTTATTTCTACAGTTACAGTACAACAGACCCACAGCTCGCCTCACTTACCCTGGCGGGGTTTCCTGACGTCAGGAAGCCCGCAGCAGTCGGCGCAAAATGGGAAAAAACTTCTTAACTGCCTGTTAACAGGCAGATAATTGGCTCTAATCTCCTTCCCGCTGCTAGGAGATGGGTCCCTGCGTGAATCGGGAACCCGCCTCCCGGGGAGATCGTTTGGAGGCGGGTTGGGAGCGGGTTCGGGACCCACTCCCATTTTTTACCATTTTGCCACCGGTCCTGCCTCCAAATCCAGCCCCTGAGTGCTGGCAAAATCCCCCCCCCCTGCCGCCCCCCCTGCCCCCCCAGCCCTGAAAGTGCAAGTGCAGGTAGATAAAGTCATAATAAAGGTCAATAGAATTTTGAATGATTGAGGCAGTGACTGTTGCATCTTTTAGGGGAAAATTACATAAATATTTGAAGCAGAGGAAGATACCAGGCTATGGGGAGAGAGTAGGACAGTGGAATTAGTTTTGGATTACTCTAGCAATGAATTGGCACAGATACGATGGGCTGAATGCCCTCCTTCGGTGCTGTAAACTCTGATGGTTCAAACACCACATTGTCCATGTTAGACCTGATAGTGCAGAACTGTAAAAGGAACAGACTTGATGGCACAAATGACCTTTACTTGCCAATGCTTTTATATATTTTTATGTGGTTGAAGAGACTTACAGATCTGTTATTATTCACTATATTACTGTGAGGGGGGTGGGGGGGATAATAGAGAGCAAACAGTTATAGAGATATGATTATTCATACAACAGGAAACTGAAATTGGGCTTTTCCAGAGATTGGACTAGATATTTTTCCTGTTTTACACTAAGGTGGATGTATATCTATGCTTTTAAATCTTGCTTTGTTATGTTATAGGTGCTGTTGGAGAAACTGTGTTGCATGTTGCAGCATTATATAACAGTAAGGAAGCTGCAATTATATTGCTCAATGCCTTCCCATTCTTAATTGATGAACCAATTGACTGCGAGATGTACAAGGGTAAGTTGTTGTAATCTTTGATTAACATATTTAAAAGATATACCCATCCTTCAGAAAGTCACTTTTAAAATATATACTTCGGTTTTATTTCATTTCAAATATTCTTCTTTATTACAAGTTCAACTTTGCCAGTGCATACTCATCTAATATCAGGTACAGTAATAGAAATAGCAGCAAGCATATCATGTAAGTGTTGTCAGGGGAAATGGGCCAGATATGCACCATGCAGATCCTGGATGAAATTTTAAGTGATGGCCCTGGGAGGAAAGCTCTTCCACTTGTCACTCTTACAAAGAAAGGTCACTTTTTTTTCTTCTTCCTCTGTCCTCTCCAACCAGTCTGACTTCCTGTTCCTCTCTGAGGTTCTGAAACATGTAATCACTATCCAACTTTGTGCCTACTACTTCATGTTTGAATCCCTTCAATCTGGTTTTCAGTTGCTCACAGCACAAGACCAACCAGTAAAAGTTACCAATGACATTCTGTCTGATTGTGACTGCGGGTCATTTTCTCGTTTCATCCTCCTTGACCTCTCTGTGGCATTTGACATTGTCGACCACACCATCGTCTCCAGCATCTCACCTCTGTTGTTCCACTCCTATTTATCCCTTTACCTTAGTCACTTTGCCTCTGATTCCTTCCCTCTTCCTGTATGTCCACTCAAGCTGTAATGGTGCGAAACCTTGGTGTCCTGTTTGACCCTAAGTTTAGCTTCAAGCCCCACATCCGGTCGATTGGCAAGACCTTCATGCCACTGTTTTGTTCAGAGTTGACTTTTCCAATCTCCTCCTCACTGGCCTCCCAAAGTCTACCCTACATGGATTCCAACTTATCCAGAATGCTACCACCGTCATCCTATCCAACACAATGTCCTGTTCATCTATCATCTCTATCCTCTATCGATTTCCATTGGCTACCCTTCTCTTAATGCATTGATTTCAAGATCCTCATGCTCATCTACAAATCCCTCTATGGCCTTGCACTTCCCTGCATAAGTAATCTCCTCCTGTCCTATATACTTCCACATATCCTCTGCTCTTCTATTTCTGATCTACTGTGTGCTTTCCCTTCCTTCTGCTCTACAATCTGTGGCATGGCCTTCTCCCCACACTCTGGAACTTGCTCCAAAATTCCTTTGCCTGACTTCATCCATCCCCACCTTCAAAAGCTCCTTAAGGCCTGCCTCTTCGACCGTGCCTTCAGTCACCTCCCATAATTTCCTTCTTTTCCTACTTGGGTCCCAAACTATGAAACACCTTGGGACGTTTTGCTACGCTAAAGTTGCTATATAAATGTAACTTCTTGTTGGTATCAGAAAAGGATGTCAGTACTTGGGGGTGAAACACTTTCCTATATCAGCATCAAGTACTCCCAGGGTGGGTATAACACAGCCATCTGCAGAGTAAAGTTTCCTAAACTCTGTGCCTGAGTTCTAGTGTTAGAAGAGCACCTCTATAGTGCCAGTGTGTCATTTCAAATTCCAATGGCAACACTCCTTGTGCCATTTCTGACTGAGATTACCAATTCAGTATTAATTAGTGCTGAATTAGGGACAGCTTTGTGCTGTGTCATCAGTATTATTAGAAGCTAGGTTGCCCTATCCAAATACATTTTCATATCGACCCTAATAGCCAATAGAGAGTGAAAACTTGTATTCCATCAGTTTGGGCTAAATTTAAGCCCAGATCAGAGCAATGAAAGAACAATGTGGTATTACCACCCAGATAATTATCAGAAATTAATATCATGAAAGTGTGACTTTAGATATGGTGATTGTACATAAGCAGCATGGTTTTCATAAAGTAACCCATATTAAGGCCAATAAATGAATGAATGATTATTATTTCTTTAATTATTTCTCTAGATATATTTGTATAGTAAGTAAATGAAGGATTTATTAAAGACTTATCTTTGCCTTTTTTTATTGAGGTGTATATCTTTACTTTGATTTCTGGGTTATGAGCAGGCTGAGTAATGAAAACCATGATATTTTTAGACTAAACAATTGCTCCCCTTTTCAGGCATGTGCATTTTTAGCAAGTAGTCTGTATCAGTGTCTTGAAGACTTCCTGCTTCCTGTGACTATTTCAAAGCTCTTGCTACAATGAACACATAGAACTACTTCATAGAATCATAGAATGGTTACAGCACGGAAGAAGGCCATATGGCCTGTCGAGCCCGTGCCAGCTCTCTGCAAGAGCACTTCAGCTAGTCCCACTCTCCCACCCTTTCCCCGTAGCCCTGCTAATTTTTTTCCTTCAGGTACTTATCCAACTTCCTTTTGAAAGCTGTGATTGAGTCTGTCTCCACCACCCTTTCAGGCAGTGCATTCCAGATCCTAACCACTCGCTGAGCGAAAAGGTTTTTCCTCATGTCGCCTTTGGCTCTGCTGCCAATCACCTTAAATCTGTGTCCTCTGGTTCTCGACCCTTCCGCCAATGGGAACAGTTTCTATCTACTCTGTCCAGATCCCTCATGATTTTGAACACCTCTATCAAATCTCCTCTCAATCTTCTCTGCTCTAAGGAAAACAACCCCAGCTTCTCCAGTTTATCCATGTAACTGAAGTCCTTCATCACTGGAATCATTCTCGTAAATCTTTTCTAAGGCCTTCACATCCTTCCTAAAGTGCGGTGCCCAGAATTGGACACAATACTCCAGTTGAGGCAGAACCAGGTGCATCCAGGAGAGCTTTTTGAGCCAGCATGTAGAAAGTCCTACAAGACAGGGGGCGGTACTGGACCTAATTCTAGGGAATGTAACCGGGCAAGTGGTAGAAGTGTCAGTAGGAGAGCATTTTGGTGATAGTGACCATAATTCGGTGAGATTTAAGGTAGTCATGGAAAAGGACAAAGATGGACTGGAAATAAAGGTTCTAAATTGGGGAAAGGCCGATTTTAATATGATAAGGCAGGATCTGGCCAAAGTGGATTGGGATAAGCTACTTGTAGGAAAATCCACATCAGAGCAGTGGGAGTCTTTCAGAAAGGAAATAGAGAGAGTACAACGCCAACATGTTCCCGTAAAGGTCAAGGGTGGGACCAACAAGCCCAGGGAACCCTGGATGTCAAGGGATATACAAGAATGGATTAGGGGAAAAAAAGGAGGCTTTTGGCAGATACAAAGGACTAAAAACAGTGGAAGCCCTAGAGGAGTATAGAAAATGCAAGGGGGTACTTAAAAAAGAAATTAGGAGAGCGAAGAGGGGCATGAAAAAACACTAGTGGGCAAAATAAAGGAAAATCCCAAGGTGTTTTATAAGTATATTAAGGGCAAGAGGATAACCAGGGAAAGAGTAGGGCCCATTAGGGACCAAAGTGGCAATTTGTGTGTAGAGCCAGAAGATGTGGGTGAGGTTTTAAATGAATATTTTGCATCTGTGTTCACTATGGAGAAGGACGATGTAGGCATAGAAATCAGGCAGGGGGATTGTGATATACTTGAACAAATTAGCATTGAGAGGGAGGAGGTACTAGCGGTTTTAGCGGGCTTAAAAGTGGATAAATCCCCAGGCCCAGACGAGATGTATCCCAGGCTGTTGTGTGAGGCAAGGGAGGAGATTGCAGGGGCTCTGACACAAATTTTCAGAACCTCTCTGGCCACAGGGGAGGTGCCAGAGAACTGGAGGACAGCTAACGTAGTACCATTATTCAAGAAGGGTAGTAGGGATAAACCAGGGAATACAGTCCAGTGAGCCTAACATCAGTGGTAGGGAAATTATTGGAAAAAATTCTGAGGGACAGAATTACTCTCCACTAGGAGAGGCATTCTGAGGAAAGAATTACTCTCCACTTGGAGAGGCAAGGATTAATCAAGGATAGTCAGCATGGCTTTGTCAGGGGGAGATCATGTCTAACCAATTTGATTGAATTTTTTGAGGGGGTGACTAGGTGTGTGGATGAGGGTAGTGCAGTTGATGTAGTCTACATGGACTTCAGTAAGGCTTTTGACAAAGTCCCGCATGGAAGACTGGTCAAGAAGGTAAGAGCCCACGGGATTCAGGGCAATTTGGCACATTGGATCCAAAATTGGCTTAGTGGCAGGAGGCAGAGGGTGATGGTCGAAGGTTGTTTTTGTGACTGGGAAGCCTGTGTCCAGTGGTGTACCGCAGGGATCGGTGCTGGGTCCTTTGCTGTTTGTAGTGTACATTAATGATTTAGATATGAATGTAGGAGGTATGATCAGTAAGTTTGCAGATGACACGAAAATTGGTGGAGTGGTAAATAGCGAGGAGGGAAGCCTCAGGCTACAGGATGATATAGACAGGTTGGTCAGATGGGCAGAACAGTGGCAAATAGAACTTAACCCTGAAAAGTGTGAGGTGATGCATTTTGGGAGGACTATCAAGGCAAGGGAATACACAATGAATGGTAGGATCCTCGGAAGGACAGAGGATCAGAGGGACCTTGGTGTGCATGTACATAGATCCCTGAAGGCAGCAGGACAGGTAGATAAGGTGGTTAAAAAGGCATATGGGATACTTACCTTCATTAGCCGAGGCATAGAATATAAGAGCAGGGAGGTTATGATGGAGCTGTACAAAACGCTAGTTAGGCCACAGCTGGAATACTGTGTGTAGTTCTGGTCGCCACACTATAGGAAGGATGTGATTGCATTGGAGAGGGTGCAGAGGAGATTCACCAGGATGTTACCTGGGCTGGAGCGCTTCAGCTATGAAGAGAGACTGGACAGGCTAGGGTTGTTTTCCTTAGAGCAGAGAAGGCTGAGGGGGGACCTGATTGAGATGTACAAAATTATGAGGGGCATAGATAGGGTAGATAGAAAGGAACTTTTCCCCTTAGTAGAGGGGTCAATAACCAGGGGGCATAGTTTCAAGGTAAGGGGCAGGAGGTTTAGAGGGGATTTGAGGGAAAAACATTTTCACCCAGAGGGTGGTTGGAATCTGGAACTCACTGCCTGAAAGGGTGGTAGAGGCAGGAACCCTCACAACATTCAAGAAGCATTTAGATGAGCACTTGAAATGCCATAGCATACAAGGCTACGGACCAATTGCTGGAAAATGGGATTAGAGTAGATAGGGCTTGATGGCCGGCGCGGACACGATGGGCCGAAGGGCCTCTTTCTGTGCTGTATGACTCTATGAGAACTAGTGTTTTATACGGGTTCATCATAATTTCCACGCTTTTGTACGTTATACCTCTATTCATGAAGCCCAGGATCCCATAAGCTTTTTTAACTGCTTTCTCAACCTGCCCTGCCACCTTCATCGATTTGTGCACATATACCCCTAGATCTCTCTGTTCATACACCCCCCTTTAGGATTGTACCCTTTAGTTTATATTTCTTTTCATTTTTTCTACCAAAATGCTTCACTTCGCACTTTTCTGCATTAAATTTCTTGGAAATGTAATATTAGATTAAAGTAACTGTGTCTACTGCAAAAAGGCATTCACATTATCTATTTAATTGTTTCTTTTGAAATTATTAATTCACAGATCAAATAAGTTGAATAAAGCACTCTGCATATGCTATTACATGACAAGCTTTAATTTGCAATAATACTAGAATAGCTGATCTGTCTCCAGGTGAAACTGCACTGCACATTGCAGTGGTGAATCAGAATGTGGACCTTATTAAGGAGCTGCTGGCACTAAATGCAGATATAAAACATTCTCGTGCTGTAGGGACGTTTTTCACACCAGGAAAAGACTGTCGATGTTATTATGGTACGGTAAGATTTCTTAAATGTATTTATAACAAAGCAGTGTTCGGTGCTGGTTTTGCTGTTTTGAGCAATGATTATTACCACACTTAATTGATGGTATGGTGGTACAGATTTGATTCCCATTGAGGTGGTGGTCGTAGGTGCTACAATTGGTCTCAGTATCCCCAGTTTAAGGGAGGCAATAAATCCACAGGATTGTAATTGCTACGCAGTGATTCCTACTAGAAAGGGAGTGTCTGTGAATGTTGAGTGAGAACATGATGAAGCTTGGCTGTGATGTCCCTCACAATCAAATAACCTGCTGAGTGTAACTGTCCAAGTTCACAACTGAATAGTTGCCACATCAGAGAGAGACTGGAGGAGTGCTGGTGTTTATTAAAATGTTTATCTGTGTGTAATGTAGGTGTACTGCTTTCAGGACAGAAGGAGAGGAAATTGAGAGGGGAGGGGAAGAAAAGTTTTATGTTGTGTCTTTTCCTCATGATCATCACGGGAACTATTTTGTCTCGGGGTTGATATTGACTTTGTGCGATAGTGTAAAACATTGACTTCAATGGAAATAAAAATTGGGTGAGATGTAAAACGGGCTGCTGATTCGCTATCACCCATTTTACACTATTGCACAATCAAAATCTTCCCCAGTCTATCGGATATAGAGTTTTGACACTCATTGTTATCCTTATTTTAGAGATTTTATATTGGTAAAAACATAAAGTCAGTGACGAGAAAGACCATTGAAACTCACCCCTATTGTACCCTAACTTTCTCAATTTAGCATCTGATTGGATTGGAATAAACCTAATGTTTTTATTCCTATTAACCTGTCATATTGTTCTAAATGTTTACCTTGGAGTAAAGACATTTTTTTCAATATCTGTTTTAGATCTACTCATAAGTAACTTAAATGTATATCCTCTTGTCATATTGATTGGTTTAGTTTGAAGTAATATTCTGGGTTTGCCTTATCTGTGCCATTTAATATTCTATAAGCCTCAATGAGTTGCCCCTTTAACGATCTCCTTAAGTTTTGTTATAGGTTTGTAATGGAGCTATTGTTTCAGTCCCACTGCAGATCTTTGTGACATGCTGTGTTCTCCTATTCCCAATAACCTCCTCCAACCAGATTTGGATGGAGAGTTAGCTATATTTTTATGCAAACAAAAGCAGTTTATTTAAACACATGAAACATGTTATTCATTTAATTCACAGAATAGGCTTTACATGCCACACTGCCAACAAGTCATGGGTTTACAATGAAACCCATATCTTAAAGGTGCAGTAGTCTTTAATGTGGGCCTAAGAATCATAGAATGGTACAGCACAGAAGGAGGCCATTTGGCCCATCGTGCTTACGTTGGATCTTTGAAAGAGTTATCCAATTAGTCCCACTCCCCTGCTCTTTCCTCATAGGCCTGCAATTTTTTCCTTTTCAAGTATTTATCCAATTCACTTTTGAAAGTTATTATCGAATCTGCTTCCACCATCCTTTCAGGCAGTGCATTCCAGATCATAACAACTCGCTGTGTAAAAAATAATTCTCCTCATCTCCCCTCTGGTTCGTTTGCCAATTACCTTCAATCTGTGTCCTCTGGTTACCGACAGTTTCTCCATATTTACTCCATCAAAACGCTTCAAGATTTTGAACACCTCTATCCGAATCTCCCCTTAACTTTCCTGCTCTAAGGAGAACAACCCCAGTTTCTCTAGTTTCTCCACATAACTGAAGTCTTTCATCCCTGGTACCATTCTAGTAAATCTCTCTGCACCCTCTCTAAGGCCTTGACATGCTTTCTAAAGTGTGGTGCCCAGAATTGAACACAGTACTCCAGCTGAGGCCTAAACAGTGTTTTATATATGATTTAGCATAACGTCCTTGCTTTTGTACTCCATGCCTCTATTTATAAAGCCATGGATCTCAAATGCCTTTTTAACAGCCTTCTCAACTTGTCCTACCACCTTCAAGACTTGTTTACATACATCCCCAGATCTCCTTGTTCCTGCACCCCCTTTAAAATTATACCATTTAGTTTATATTACCTCTCCGCATTCATCCTACCAAAATGAGTCCCTTCACACTGCATTAAATTTCATCCACCATGTGTCTAGCAATTTCACCAGTCTGTCTGTGTCCTCCTGAAGTCTGTTACTATCCTCCTCACTGTTTACTACATTTCCGAGTTTCGTGTCATCTTCAAACTTTTAAATTATGCCCTGTATACTCAAGTCCAGGTCATTAATATATATATAAAAAATAGCAGTGGTCCCAATACCGACCCCTGGGGGACACCACTGTATACTTCCCTCCAGTCTGTAAAACAACCGTTCACCACTACTCTCTGCTTTCTGTCCCTTAGCCAATTTCATAACCACACAGCCACTGCCCCTTTAATCCCATAGGCTTCAATTTTGCTAACAAGTCTATTATGTGGTACTTCATCAAACGCCTTTTGAAAGTCCATATATGCAACATCAGCCGCACCACCCTCATCCACCCTCTCAGTTACTTCATAAAATAACTCAATCAAGTTAGTCAAACATGATTTAACAAACCTTTAACAAATCTGTGCTGGCTTTCATTTATTAATCTATATTTTTCTACAGTGCCAATTAATTTTGTCCCAGATTAATGTCTCTAAAAGTTCCCCCACTACCGACGTTGGGCCTGTAGTTGCCAGGTTATCCCTCTCCGCTTTTTCGAGCTGGGGTGTAACATTTTCAGTCCTCCAGTCCTCTGGCACCATGACCATATCTAAGGAGGATTGGCAGATTATGGCCAGAGCCTCCGCAATTTCCATCCTTACTTCCCTCAGCAACCTAGGATGCATCCCATCCAGACCGGGTGACTTTTCTACTATGAGCGCTGCCAACCTTTTAAGTACCTCCTCTATATCTATTTTTATCCTACCCAATTTCTCTACTATCTTCTCCCTTACTGCGACATTGGCAGCATCCTCTTCTTTAGTGAAGACCCTAAGCTCTGGAACTCACTCCCTAAACCTCTCCGCCTCTCTACCTCTCTTTCCTCCTTTAAGATGCTCCTTAAAACCTACCTCTTTGACCAAGCATTTGGTCATCTGCCATAACATCTCCTTATGCGGCTTGGTGCCAAACTTTGTTTGATAACGCTCCTGTGAAGCACCTTGGGACATTTTACTACGTTAAAGGTACTATATTAATACAAGTTGTTGTTGCTGTTGAAGACAGATGCAAAGTACTCATATAGTACCTCAGCCATGCTCTCTCCCTCCACAAGAAGATCTACTTTTTGGTCTCTAATCAGTCCCACCCTTCCTTTGACTACCCTTTTACTATTTATATGTTTAGAAAATACTTTTGGGTTCCCTTTTATGTTACCTGTTAATCTATTATACGCTCTCTTTGCCCCTCTTATTTCCTTTCAGTTCTCCCCTGTACTTTTTATATTCAGCTTGGTTCTCTACTGAATTATGAACCCAACATTTATCATTAGCCTCCTTTTCCTGTATCATTTTAATCTCTATATCGTTAGTCATCCAGGGAGCTCTAGCTTTGGATGCCCTTCCTTCCCCCTCGTGGAAATGTGTCTAGTCTGTACCCAAACTATCTCCTCTTTGAAGGCCTCCCATTGCTCATTTACTCTTTTACCTTCCAATCATTGATTCCAATTCACCTGGGCCAAATCCCTTTTCAACTCACTGAAATTAGCCCTCTTCCAGTTGAGTATTTTCACTTTTGATTTTTCCGTGTCCTTTTCCATAACTACTCTAAACCTAATGATATTGTGTTCACTATTTCCCTAATGCTCTCCCACTGAAATATGCTCCACTTGCCCTACTTCATGCCCCAGAACTAGATCCAGCGCTGCCTCTTTCCTCATTGGGCAGGAAACATACTGATCAAGAAAGTTCTCATACACATTTCAGGAATTCCTCCCCCTCTTTGCCCTTTACACTCTTATTTTCCCAGACTATATTAGGATAATTTAAGTCCCCCATTATCGGTACTCTAAAGTTCTTGCACCTTTCTGCAATTTGCCTTCAAATTTGCTCCTCTATCTCTTTCCCACTATTTGGTGGCCAATACTATATGCCCAGCAGCTTAGTAGCTCCTCTAATGCTCCTTAATTCTAACCAAATAGATTCTGTCTTTGAACCCTCGAGTACATCGTCCCTTTCTAGTGCTGTTGCAGTATCTTTGATCAATACTGTCAACCCGCTCCTTTTTTTCTTCCCTATCTTTCCTGAATACATTGTAGCTGGGAATATGAAGGGCTCATTCCCCCCCCCCACCTTGTTTGAGGTAGGTCTGCATTGTTACCACTATATCAGAATCCCATGTGGCTACTTGTGCCTGCAGCTCACCAACCTTATTTACCACACTCCGGGAAATTACGCACATATACTCTAAACCCATCCTAGTCTGCCTCACATTTCCCCCTGTCTGATCCCTCCTATTTGTGAACTACTCTTTATTCTAACGCTGATTGTCTCTCCCAGTCCTCTGTGCACCTTGTATCTCCTCTCGAATGCTTCATCCTGGTGCCCCTCCCCCTGCCAATTTAGTTTAAACCCGCCCCACAGCACCAGTTAACCTCCCTGCGAAGACATTGGTCCCAACCCTGTTGAGGTGCAACCCATCCATCTTGTACAGGTCTCTCCTGCCCCAGGACTGGTCCCAATGCCCCAAGAATCTGAAGCCCTCTCTCCTGGACCATTTCTGCAGCCACGCATTAACCTGTCTTATCTTACTGCTCCGATACTCACTTGCACGTGTCACTGGGTGTAATCAAGAGATTACTACCTTTGAGGTCCTGCTCTTTAATTCCTCCCTAACTCCTGAAACTCTGTCTGTAGGACCCCAACCTTGCCGACCTATGTCATTTGGTTGTTCCCCCCTGGAAATTGTTTCAACAGTTTCTAAAAGAAAGACTTGGTTGCTTTCCTTTACTCATTACATTTATAGCTGTAGATTTGCTGATTTTAAAAAATTTAAATAAAGGTAGCAGTAGTTCTACAGAAGCTGGTACTGCTGTTGCTAGAATGTCTGTCCTACTCCCCTGTGAAAATTAAGTATGATGCAGGACTTCTGTCTGGACGATATTCAGAAATCAGGCTTGATGAAGCAAGAATGGCGACAAAATACTTCTTTTTAAAGATCAGCATCTAAGTGGCTACTGCCCCACAACTCAGACAGCAGGCTACACCTAGTGTCAGAAATCATTTTTCTCTCGGGTACAATCAAAGCCCATTCAAAATATGACGATTCTATTAAAAAATGTTTCACTGTAGCAAGTGTCTCATGTGCTGTGGTGCAAATGTTTTGGGCAATATCCAACATGTCAGCTCTGGAGAAAGTTAATACAAAATAACTGTTGCTACCCAATTCACACAGCGTTCCTTTAAAACCAACCACTTTTTCACTTCAAATTTGTTTGGGATTTCTAATGTTACATTTTCACATTTGAATGAGAAAAATCGTGGAAGCTCCTTCTGATACACAGGGAAGGCTTTCATTGCATATTGTTTTTGTGTTCATCATAACCGTCTCCTTCTCCAATCCCTCCAAGTTTGGATGGAGTACAGAACACATTTGTAGTACAAACAAAAGCAGTTTATTTCAACACACAGAAAACAGGTTATTCACCTGGTTCCAGAATAGGTCACATCATGCTGTGTGTACATTGCAGGGCAATTACAGGGTGGATTCTGCAATGCTGCTGGCAACAGACAACCAACTGCAATTGCACATGCATAACTATTTTTGAATTCACTTTTAATTGTTATAACCTCACCTTGTGTCACATTTAGCAGCACCCTGTGAGTAACTAGTCATACAAATTCCATACACATTTATGATTTGTATTAATAGATAAGATGCATTCCCATTCTGCAGTGAGCAGTGTTGAAGAACAATGCAACAACAGTCTGAAGCATTTTTCTGCAAAACAAGGGATCTTTGAAAATCACTTCCATGTTTTTTTAAATTGTGATAATTAATACTTCTTTCTTTTTATATGTTAGGAGAATATGTTTTATCCTTTGCAGCCTGCATAGGAAATGAACAAATAGTTAAAATGATTGTGGCACATGGGGCACCTTTAAATGCACAAGATAAACAAGGTAGGATCTTTATTTATATGTCATTTGATTTAATTCGTGTTCAAGCTGTTTTCATATTTTGTGGCATTCATTATTTCTGCATATTACAACAAAACATCTTAACTTAAATGCAGTTACATGATTTCTTAATATAGCAGTTATTCAAATATAAGTAGGTTTTGTAATTTCAGTTCAAACCAATACTTATCCCTCCTCTCTCTGAACAAAAAAAAATAGATTAGTGTTTATTTGTTAACACCAAAATACTCCTGAAATGCATTTATTTAATACTTGCTTCGCAACCTACCCTAACCCTCCAATTCACAGATTTGCCAAGTCCAGGTTCAGGGGCCGCGATTTCGCCTACCGAGGCGGGCTAAGTGCGGCCAAGGTAGGTGGCGGGTTGCGACCCCGCTCCCGGCTCCATCCTGCTCTGTGGGAAAAATTTTCTGTTGACTGCGAGGTTCCCAGCCAATTAAAAGGAAGCGGGTCTGATTACGTCATTTGATGACGCGTCATCAGCCGGTTTCCTTAAAGGGGCCATGTCCAAATTGATTTTAACAGTTGTGCTGTCAGTGTTACATAGAAACATAGAAACATAGAAGATAGGAGCAGGAGTAGGCCATTCGGCCCCTCGAGCCTGCTCCGCCATTCGATGAGATCATGGCTGATCATCCAAACTCAGTACCCTGTACCTGCTTTCTCCCCATATCCCTTGATACCTTTAGCTTTAAGAAATATATCTAACTCATTCTTGAATATATTTAATGACTTGGCCTCAACTACCTTCTGTGGTAGAGAATTCCACAGGTTCACCACTCTCTGGGTGAAGAAATTCTTCCTCATTTCTGTCCTAAATGGCTTACCCCTTATCCTTAGATCATGACCCCTGGTTCTGGACTCTCCGACCATCGGGAACATTCTTCCTGCATCTAGTTTGTCCAGACCTGTCAGAATTTTATATGTTTTGATGAGATCCCCTCTCATTCTTCTATACTCCAGCGAGTATAAGCCCAATCGACCCAATCTCTCCTCATATGTCATTCCTGCCATCCCAGGTATCAGCCTTGTGAATCTTCGCTGAACTCCTTCCATGGCAAGAACATCCTTCCTCAGATAAGGCGATCAAAACTGCACACAGTACTCCAGGTGTGGTCTCACCAAGGCCCTGTACAACTGCAGCAGGACATCCCTGTTCCTATACTCAAACCCTTTCGCTATGAAGGCCAACATACCATTTGCCTTCTTAACCGCCTGCTGCACCTGCATGCTTACCTTCAGCGACTGGTGCACAAGGACACCCAGGTCTCGTTGCACTTCCCCTTCTCCCAATCTATTGCCATTCAGATAATAGTCTGCCTTTCTGTTTTTGACACCAAAGTGGATAACCTTGCATTTATCCACGTTATATTGCATCTGCCACGCTTCTGCCCACTCACCCAACCTGTCCAAATCATCCTGGAGTTTCTCAGTATCCTACTCGCAGCACACACGCCCACCCAGCTTTGTGTCATCTGCAAACTTGGAGATATTACATTTAGTTCCCTTATCCAGATCATTAATGTATATTGTGAATAGCTGGGGTCCAAGGACCGAACCCTGCAGTACCCCACTAGTCACTGCCTGCCACTCGGAAAAAGAACCATTAATTCCTACTCTCTGCTTTCTGTCCGCCAACCAGTTCTCTATCCAAGTCAATACCTTGCCCCCAATCCCATGTGCCTTAAATTTACACGCTATCTCTTATGCGGGACCTTATCGAAAGCCTTTTGAAAGTCCAAATACACCACATCTACTGGTTCTCCCTTATCTATTTTCCCAGTTACATCCTCAAAAAATTCCAGTAGATTAGTCAAGCACGATTTACCTTTTGTAAATCCATGTTGACTTTGTCCGATCCTGTCACTGTTTTTCAAGTGCTCAGCTATTACATCCTTTATAATGGACTCTAGCATTTTCCCCACTACCGATGTCAGGCTTACCGGTCTGTAATTCCCCGCTTTCTCTCTACCACCCTTTTTGAATAGTTGGGTAACATTAGCTACCCTCCAATCCATGGGTACAGCAGCATTGAGGTGCTGCAAACACTGACAAGCACTGCACAAAGGTGCACGGCTGCACCCAGGCTCTCCCATGACTCCCTCCATATTCCAGCACACAGGGAGGATCTCTTCCCTTCCAGTGGGCGGAAGAGACCTTCCCAGGAGAGCAACACCAGCCTGCTTGCACATTGCACAGGAGGGCACAAGCAGGGATGTGGTCAGGAGGACCAGGCTGCAGTGGCGCAAACCTTTCAATGATCTCAGTAGATCATGAAACGTTACTGCAAAGGCACACTTGACCTCATCCTGCTGTGCCACTCATCTCATCCCCATCATTCTGCCTTTCCTACCCCACTCTTGCACACCTTTACTCACACCAACTTACCTTCTACCTCAATCTACATTATCACTTCCCCATCTCACTAGCCACCCCTCACACTCATCCTCATCCTACTGCATGCATACCAACTAAGAACACACAAGGGTCGGCACTTGGGTGGTTTAGCCAATGTTCATGTGAAGTTTCTGGTAATGTGCTGTCAAACATTGAAATGTGCTGTCAAACATTTATTTTCAACACTTTGCGTTCTTGGAATGATTTGTGTGCACCTTTGGAAGTGGCTTAGTGAGTTGCAGTGAATGGTGGGACATAAGGGTACCCCCCGCAATGGTGATGAGTGTGAAAGGAATGGCTTGGGCATTGTAGGGATGCTTTATGGTGCTGGTGTGGGGTGGTGCCAACCTGGCGCATCATGTGGCAGCCAGGGTTTACAGCGTCAAGTGAAGTAAATCTGGCCATGGTGAGGCCATTGCTGGCGTCCCGGGCAGCAGTGTGCTCGGGTGCTGATGCCCTGTGTCCTGTGCAGCACCAGGTGATTGCGGAGAAGGTTGGTGTTGTTGTTGGTGGTGCTGGTGTGCCTGGTGATGTTGGTGTTGGGGCTGATCGTGGTGGGATTCTGAGGACCAAGGTGAGATTTTTTCAAGGGCACTGATACTGCTGGAATAGATGGCAGCTGAAGTTGAGATAACAGAAGCAATCTGTCAATGGTGAGAGAGGTTGCTCCAAGGAGATGACAGTGGATAGAGAGTTTACTCCAAACCCTTCCAAACTGCATAAAGTTCAAAAGGGGGTTCCAAATCATGAAGGCTCCAGCTTCTAAGATTGGGAAGTGTACAGCTGTGAAAGGTTTTATACCACTTTTGCAGCTGTCACCTATTCACAGCAATGGAGAGTCATTGAGAACCCGACATATTTACCTGACGTGAGACCCACTCTCTGGGAACTCGTTTAAAACCTGGTAAAATGCTAAGTACATGGGGAAATAGTGCTTAACTACCTTTTAACAAGCTTTTAAGTATCTAAATTGGCTGACCCGCCGCTTGGTGTCGGGTCTGTTCAGGGATGACAGACCCGACTCTTGGGAAACTGACAAGGAGGCGGGTTTACAGCGGGATACCGACCCGCTGTCAATCTTTGTGATTTTGACAGCGGACCCGCCTCCAAACCTGCCCTCTGAGCGCCGGCAAAATTCTGGCCATTGTTTGTGATTTCTCCACAGCCCTTTCTGAATATCTGCTTTCCACTTTGCCATATCCAGATTCATTCTTTTAATGCTTACTCCCCAGTCCTACCTTACTCTGTGCTCCCAGCTGTGCTTGACTCAAGGTTCATTTTACTAACTCAAGGCAACTGGACTTGGGCAGAGCTTGAGAACAGAGAGCTAGGGAGGCTAAAGAAGTATATTGGGATCTCAGAGGTCAGAACAGTGCATTAGGGGCACTTTCATTATGTTAATTCATTTTACAACTCAATTTTACTCCAATTTGACCATTCTTGACAAAAGGTAAACAGAAAGCACCAAAAAATAGTACAACTGATGAATGAACAAATAAAGAACCAAAATGTGGTAAAAAATAAAAACAAAAACTGGGAGCAGAAATCATGCAATTGTATTTGATTTGTTTTACTTAATCTTAGCATTTAGTCATCTCAGTTTAATTTCTAAGGTACCTGTACATTAAAGTGGAACTACTTTCAGTGATTTTTTAACATGATCCTGAATATTATTGAGGGAAATATATATACCCTACTGGCGTCTCCCAGTCACCCTTGTTACCGTCTTTTATGATTTAAAACTGGTGGCCAGAGACAGCCACAGTGCAAACATTTTGATTAGAATGCTCTCTGCTGTGACATCATGATCTTCTGGTTTGGTGAATAGGACAAATGATATATACATTGTGAAAAATTCTGTACTTATTGCATGTACTGTGAGTAGGATAATTTTGCATGAAATGTCAGGGAGGTAGTGAAATGTAGACTTCTAAGCAGATCTGAGCTGCAAAATAGCCGTTGTCCTAATCATGAATGACAGGAAGCTGTGAACCTGTTTGAAACTAACTGAGAGATATTAGTCATCTCCACTGGGAATGGTAACATAGTGGTTCTGTTACTAGGCTAGTAATCCAGTAGGCCTGGACTAATGATCTAGCACGACGTGAGTTCAAATCCCACCATGGCAGCTGGGGAATTTAAATTCAGAAAGTTATCAGTCATGGTGACCATGAAACTATCATTTTGTCGTAAAAACCCATCTGGTTCACTAATGTCCTTTAGGGAAGGAAATCTGCCGTCCTTACCTGGTCTGGTCTATATGTGACTCCAGACCCAGAGCAATGTGGTTGACTCTTAACTGCCCTCTGAAATGGCCTAATAAACCACTCAGTTGCTATGAAAAACAATAATAAGAATAAAACTGGACGGACCACCCGGCATCAACTTCGGCACCAGCTACGGACACGACAATGGCACACCCAGCCCAGTTGACCCTGCAAAGTCCTCCTTACCTTGGGGACTTGTGCCAAAATTGGGAAAGCTGTCCCACAGACTAGTCAAGCAACAGCCTGACATAGTCATACTCACAGAATCATACCTTTCAGCCCAAACTCCTCCATCAAGATCTCTGGGTATGTCCTGTCCCACTGGCAGGACAGACCCACCAGGGGTGGCGGCACAGTGGTATACAGTCAGGAAGGAGTGGCCCTGGGAGTCCTCAACATTGACTCCGGACCCCATGAAGCCTCATGGCTTCAGGTCTAGCATGGGCAAGGAAACCTCCTGCTGATTGCCACCTACTGCCCTCCCTCAGCTGATGAATCAGTACTCCTCCATGTTGAACACCACTTGGAAGAAGCACTGAGAGTAGCAAGGGCACAGAATGTACTCTGGGTGGGGGAATTCAATGTCCATCACCAAGAGTGGCTCGGTAGCATCACTACTGACCGAGCTGGCCGAGTCCTGAAGGACATAGCTGCCAGACTGGGCCTGTGACAGGTGGTGAGAGAACCAACACGAGGGAAAAACCTACTTGACCTCATCCTCGCCAATCTACCTGTCACAGATGCATCTGTCCATGACAGCTTGGTAGCAGTGACCACTGCACAGTTACTGTGGAGACAAAGTCCCGTCTTCACACTGAGGACACCCTCCATCATGTTGTGTGGCACTACCACCATGCTAAATGGGATGGATTCAGAACAGATCTAGCAGCTCAAAACTGGGCATCCATGAGGCGCTATGGGCCATCAGCAGCAGCAGAATTGTATTCCACCACAATCTGTAACCTCATGGCCCAGCATATCCCTCACTCTACCATTACCATCAAGCCAGGGGACCAACCCTGGTTTAATAAGGAGTGTAGAAGAGCATGCCAGGAGCAGCACCAGGCATACCTGAAAATGAGGTGCCAACCTGGGGAAGCTGCAACACAGGGCTACATGCATGCTAAAAAGCGGAAGCAGCATGCTATTGACAGGGCTAAGTGATCCCACAATCAACGGACCAGATCAAAGCTCTGCAGTCCTGCCACATCCAGTCGTGAATGGCGGTCGACAATTAAACAACTAACGGAGGAGGAGGCTCAATGAATATCCCCATCCTCAATTTGGCGGAGCCCAGCACGTGAGTGCAAAAGACAAGGCTAAAGCGTTTGCAACCGTCTTCAGCCAGAAGTGTCGAGTGCATTATCCTTCTCGGCCTTCTCCTGAGGTCCCCACCATCACAGAAGCCAGTCTTCAGCCAATTTGATTCACTCCACGTGATATCAAGAAACGGCTGAGCGCACTGGATACAGCAAAGGCTATGGGCCCCGACCACATCCCGCTCGTACTGAAGACTTGTGCTCCAGAACTAGCTGCGCTTCTAGCCAAGCTGTTCCAGTATAGCTACAACACTGCATCTATCTAACAATGTGGAAAACTGCCCAGGTATGTCCTGTCCACAAAAAGCAGGACAAATCCAATCCGGCTAATTACCGCCTCATCAGTCTACTCTCAATCATCAGCAAAGTGATGGAAGGTGTCGTTGACAGTGCTATCAAGCGACACTTATTCACCAATAACCTGCTCACCGATGCCCAGTTTGGGTTCCGCCAGGAGAACTCGGCTCCAGACCTCATTACAGCCTTGGTTCAAACATGGACAAAAGAGCTGAATTCCAGAAGTAAGGTGAGAGTGACTGCCCTTGACATCAAGGCAGCATTTGATCGAGTGTGGCATCAAGGAGCCCTAGTAAAACTGAAGTTAATGGGAATCAGGGGGGAAACTCTCCACTGGCTGGAGTCATACCTAGCACAAAGGATGATGGTTGTGGTGGTTGGAGGTCAATCATCACAGCACCAGGACATCGCTGCAGGTGTTCCTCAGGGCAGTGTCCTAGGCCCAACCATCTTCAGCTGCTTCATCAATGACCTTCCCTCCATCATAAGGTCAGAAGTGGGGATGTACGCTGATGACTGCAGTGTTCAGTGCCATTCGCAACTCCTCAGATAATGAAGCAGTCTATGCCCGCATGCAGCAAGAAATGGACGACATTCAGGCTTGGGCTGATAAGTGGCAAGTAACATTCGCGCTACACAAGTGCCAGGCAATGATTATCTCCAACAAGCGAGAGTCTAACCACCGTCCCTTGACATTCAACGGCATTACCATCATCAAATCCCGCACTATCAACATCCTGGGGGTCACCATTGACCAGAAACTTAACTGGACCAGCCACATTAATACTGTGGCAACAAGAGCAGGTCAGAGGCTAGATATTCTGCGGCGAGTATCTCACCTCCTGACTCCCCAAAGCCTTTCCACCATCTACAAGGCACAAGTCAGGAGTGTGATGGAATACTCTCCACTTGCCTGGATGAGTGCAGCTCCAACAACACTCTCAAAGCTTGACACCATCCACGACAAAGCAACCCGTTTGATTGGCACCCCATCTACCACCTTAAACATTCACTCCCTCCACCGCCAGCGTACTGTGGCTGCAGTGTGTACCATCTACAAGATGCAATGCAGCAACTCGCCAAGGCTACTTCAGCAGCACCTCCCAAACCCACGACCTCTACCACCTAGAAGGACAAGAGCAGCAGGCGCATGGGAACACCATCAC
The DNA here is from genome assembly GCA_030390025.1 of Squalus acanthias. Lineage (NCBI taxonomy): Eukaryota > Metazoa > Chordata > Chondrichthyes > Squaliformes > Squalidae > Squalus > Squalus acanthias. The sequence goes on from CM059429.1 coordinate 47,496,313, forward strand.
CTGCAGGTTCCCCTCCAAGTTACACACCATCCTGACTTAGAAGTATATCGCCGATCCTTCATCGTCGCTGGGTCAAAATCTGGAACTCCCTCCCTAACAGCACTGTGGGAGTACCTTCACCACACGGACTGCAGCGGTTCAAGAAGGCGGCTCACCACCACCTTCTCAAGGGCAATTAGGGATGGGCAATAAATGCTGGCCTTGCCAGCGATACCCACATCCCATGAACGAATAAAAAAAAGTGTAACATATAGAATCATTTGGAGATTAATGTGAATATATTTTCCTTTTTAAATTATTGAGCTTTTATCCACTGTCAGTGGAATCATAAAGAACTGGGCTATCTTTAACCTTACACTTCTAATTCCAACCTTACTAGGTTTTGGAACTATAAGAATATGAATGAATCATGTCCACTGTGCCAAGCATGTTTTAGCAAAAAGTAGAAAAAAAAAAATAGTAGGGGTGAACTAAGTTGTAAAATGATCAGTCAGAATCTACTATTGCCAGTCAAGCAGTAGAATCTCCAAACTACATTTTCATGTCCATTGAGTTCTTAATTTATTCAAATATTATTACAAACTCTATATGGAACTTTTAATAGTTGCTTAACCATTTAATGTAATGCTAAATGAAGAAATGGTTTAGTTGTTTAAATGCTGCAAAAATATTGAAACTTAAATGAAAATAGTATCAAGCTGTTGTAATGGCACTTCATTTTGTTTTAACATTTGCATATTGAATCTATAGATTTCTTAATTATTATACCTTTCTGCTTCAGAAGCTAATAGATATGGAGAGGATACTGATTGATCGGTTTACAATAACCACCTGTGATTATAAATGCCCAAACCTTTGTCAACTGTACATACACTTTTGATTTCTTTAACTAGTGTATCTTTAGTGAATCAACATTAATTGTAATTTGTGAGTAGCATCTTTGACTTCCACTCATATGGCCAGAACAAGAACACAAGTCTATTTACTGTTTTGTGATATTACAGGGTGCATCTTAGTTATTAACAACTTAGTTTTACAATTAATTAGGGATGTCAAGTGATAAAAAAAAATCGCGACTAAAATTTTTAAATTTCAGTTCACCTGGGTTTTAATTGCATATTTAATTGATAAAATTACTGTATCCACCTTGTTCAAGTTCATTTTTTTTTACTGATTCTGTTATTATTATCATCCACAAAATCCAACATAGAAATATTTCTGGATTTGTATTGTTGGCCCCTCTTTATAGTTTCATATTTAGTTACAGTACATGGAATTATACATTGTTTCAGATGGGGGTCATCCAAAGTTATTTGCAAATGCATTTTGCCATGTAAAGTAGAATGTAGGTGTATGTTGCTGGAAGGCTCTGTGTTCGTGAAATGAATGCTGGAGTCAATTACTGCTCAGGCTGCAGATCAGAACCCTGGGTTTATTTGACTTGGCAGGTGAATTAACAAGTTGAAGACAGCTGAACTGGTGTTTCCTTGGAGAGATGGAGCTGAAAAACATCTTTTAAGATTGCTTTGCTTCTGTAAGAAAGAGATACAAGCACAGGCAGAAGGCTTTGTAAAAAAAACAGTGTTTATAAGGTTTTTGCCTTCCTATGTTTACACCTAGCTGGGAACAGTTCAATTATTTATAGCTTGTTTTAAGATTACTTGGTCGGATGCAGCACTAAAGAAAATAGAAATCGGGGCTGGGAGGCAATCACATATTAAAGAAATTTGGTTATACTGGAATAAATGTAGGGATATTTGTATTTTCAGACAGTGTCCTAGGATGGTGATGAAAATGCACTCCCTAAGTTTCTGTTGTCACGCTTCTGGCCATACTTATGCATCAACTTTTACCATTATAGATTCCTATGACCATATTTCCCATTTAATTTTCCTATGCTGAAGTCATAATGTTATTGCACACCGGAGCCACTGGGTGGCTCTTTGGAGCAAATTGTATAGCTCTGTCTCCCAGCATCATCATTTCCACCTGATTTTTGGGTTTTTACTCATACTACATTCAATTGATTCGTTTTTTTTAATCCCCAGTACTTTTTTCACTAATGGTGTGACATCATGCCCAAGTTGATGTAATGAGTTTCAACCTTCTGCCTCTACTATGTCCTACTTAGGCCACTGGTGTGGGGTAGTTCCTCATTGCACCACTAATTTCCAGAATAAAGTGTATCTATATTGTTAGTAAAATCCTCCATCATTGTTGACTGTTTTAGTTCTCTGAGGCTAATTAGACTAAGTAGTCCTGACTAAAGCCATCTTCAATATTGGGCTCCATGTCAGACACAGCAGCAGCGAGAGTATTCCTGGGGCAGGAGAGGGTGGAACTTGGGTGAATTGTCCCCGCATGCCAGGAATTTGGGGCGGAACCCAGATCCACCAGGTGCCCGCTCTATATAACCAGTGCTCTAAATTTCATTTGGAGGGGTAAGTGGGCAAGTTTACTGCCTGCGGACCATATACAATTTCTACCCCAAAACTCTAAAAACATTCAAGAGGCAGTTAGATCCTGTGATAGGGAGATGAGCATGAAGCAGATTTTCAGCTTTTGCACTTGAACATTAAATACTCAGCTGGGAATAAACATATAGAGAAAAATTGAGTGGTGTTGATGGCACAGCCATAATAGAGACAGCCTGATTTTCTGTTCATTAATTAATTTAAATTAATTTGAGCTACAGGGGAGTCAACGGTTATGGGGAACAGGCAGGAAAGTGGAGTTGAGGCCAAGATCAGATCAGCCATGATCTTATTGAATGGCGGAGCAGACTCGAGGGGCCGAATTGCCTACTCCTGCTCCTATTTCTTATGTTCTTAAATGGGAGTAGTTTTCCCAACCTATGTGCTACTCCCAGGTGTTTATTTAATGCCCAAGTACAAAAGAGGAAAATCCACTTCCAAAAGTTCCTGTGGAAGGATGAGCTGAATGTGCCTCCATCATCTGAGCCAGTCTCTGTAAACTGTGTCTAGCTGCATTCAAAATGTGGTCAATACACTAATCCAGAGGGGTCAAAACCTCATGCATTTCCACAAAAGTGTGAATAAGCAGTAAAGCAAGATGGCAACAGCAGGGACTTGTAATTTTGTGATTACGCTATTGGAGAAGAGGAAAGGAAGCTAATAGTCAACTCTGCCACACATGGATTGCAGGGACTAATTCAATCAATGTGCAAAAGTTCTCTGAGGCACATGAAAGATCTTGTCTGTGAATGAACAATACCCAGGATCAACAGATCCTTAGCCAGTTTCTCATTATGATATCTAAATGTGATGACTTACTGAAAAGCAGATTGTTGGTGGATTTGGGCGATGGTCTGAAAACTTGCTGCACTCCAGCACAATAAAGCTACAGTCTGGCAAACAAGACTGGCACCTGCCATTGAACAAATATTAAGCATCTCCAAGTAGAAATTGAGTAGCTTGACCATTCAGTGAGTGCTCATAAGATGCAGATTCAGTAACATCTGCTGAGATGAGTTGTTTCTACTCCTACAACAATACAAAAGCAAAATACTGCAGATACTGGAAATCTGAAACAAAAACTGAAAATGCTGGAAATACTCAGCAGGCCAAGCAGCATCTGTAGAGAGAGAAACAGAGTTAATGTTTCAAGTCGATGACCCTTCATCAGTTTCTACTCCTATGCTGGTGTGACTGACTTGCGGTGTAGTACTATTCCACAACTTAGATGATCCACTTATTTTGCATGTAGCAAAAAGACATTAGAGTACCATAAATGTGACATATCATGGTCAAAACTATTGTTCATCTGTTATCATTGAAAGACAGATAGTGTTGTATATAGAGCAAGCAAGTATAGATAATATGTTTTCAATTTTTTATTGTGTCCTAATCTTCAAATCAATTATAGTGTCATAGATAATATCTATAGGAAAGAAAGATACTTATTGGAATACCTGAAGTAACGTGCCTTATTCATTTCCTCAAGAGTTCCCCCTTGACTTCTTTTGGTTGTATGAACATTTTGATTTCCTTTGCCCACAACCAGTTGGTCCTCCTTGTCTTACAGTTGAGGCCATTTTTTTTGACCTCGTGAAAATGTTTCCTAAGCACCTGCCAGAATTGCTGGTGGTAAAAATTGATTTGACGCTTTTGTGATCTCCTCCTAGGCCTGTTTCATGGTATGTTGATTAGAGGATATGCATTTGAACCAAATAGTGTCACCCTCTGGCCATCACATTTAACATGAGGAATGAAACTTTAGTACAGTAATACTGAAACACACATTTTGCGATATTCTTTGAGCCATAGTTCTGAGGTTCTGATCAGCATATCTGGGCTAGAAAATGGTTCACTTTTGGCTTGAAGCTCATTTCTTGCTTGTTACGTTGCTAAATATTGATAATTGGATGGCTTAACTTCAAAAATGGCAGGTATCATAGCACAGGAAACTGCTGCATTCCTACATGTTTGTATGCTGTTTGACACCTTGGTTGGCAATTGAAAGTTTATGCCCAATGTGGCTTAATGCCGCATTATACTCGGGTATAAAAGGTGTTACAGAGCAGCACTGTCTCAAATGGAGGAACATAAGGACAGATGAAATTGGACACTAACACCCAACAGAACAAGAACTGTCACAATTCTAAAAGAGACAAATTCAGAATTTAACAGCTACAGAACCAAAAAAAATACACGGAGCTATGGTGTTCTTTTAACCTAGTATAACTGCCTAGAATTTTAAATTTCTGGAGCGAACCATTACCTTTGGGACGGACCAAAATGAATATCCAATGATGACAAGCTGGGATATAAACTACTTTAAGGTAATAAAATATTCAGTCCACTAAGCCCTCTTACAATACCTAAATGTCATTGAAAACCTGCCTCACAAAAATTATACAAATTACTGGACACAAAAACCTGCAAAGTGTAAACTTGCACAGTAAAATCAGTGACCCTCATTAAAGAAAAAGATGTCAGGCATAGCTTCTGTCTTAAATAGGCCCATAATATTACAAATAAAAATTCTACAAGATATTACACTGAGCCTAACAAAGATATTTCTAACTCTGTAATTATTGGTAGAATATTCAATTTTAAGACCTATCAAATTAATCTTTCAGATCACTTGTCAAAATATAAAAGCAATCATAAATTCTAGACTCAGTAGAGAATGAGTACCACGTCGAGCAAAAATAAACCTAAAAATTACAATATGTTTTGCTTGTGGAAAAAATTCTTCCCACAACAAAGTTCCTTATTCATCAAATATTTCACAATTAAAATTCCCCCCAAAATTTCCTCAACCCCAACCCACAAAATCTTGATTTTCCCTGTGCTCTGCAATCTTGCCTTCCAATTGATCTTCTCAAGGGCAATTAGGGATGGGCAATAAATGCTGGCCTTGCCAGCGACGCCCACATCCCACAAACGAATAAAAACAAAAGTTCCAGCCCTATACTGGACTACATCGCCCAATCTCACTAAATGTATCCCTCCACACCTAATTGGTAAGTGCACCAAAAATTGTTGGTAAACTAACAAAATAATTTGAAAACTTATTTTAAAAGTTAGAATTTACTGAATAGACGCAATACCAGTGTTATGGGGAAAATAAACCATTGTTCTGTTGCCGCTAAAATAACATAATCCTGCCAGCGTAAATCACTGCGTTGTGTTCCATTATAGTACGGGCCCTTAATGTATATCATCTATTTATGCAGTAATGGACATGTAGCTATACACTGGCATTTTCAATAAATGTTACTATGCAGCATATTTAAATGTGTTTTCTGTTTTATAGGTAACACAGTTTTCCACATGCTGGTGCTGCACCCGAATAAGAGCATGGCCTGCAGAATGTACAATTTTATTTCATCACTTATTTCCAAGGAAAAGATTGAGTACTTAGAGAATATCACCAACAAAGATGGACTCACTCCCATGAAACTGTCAGCGTTTGAAGGGGATGTAGCAGTAAGATAACACAGTTCTACTTAATTCAATTCCAGACAGGGATAGTTTTTGACAGACTGCTGTTATTTAGTGTAATTATAAGAGATATAAAATGTAAGCTTTTTAGCCATTTTTTAAATCAGAAAATACTAGAAAAATAATAAACTTATTATCATTTAGAATGGGAACAAGTCCTCAAAGAGGTTCATAGTAGGTTTGTGGAAACTATCATGTAAATGGTTATGGTCAGGTAACATGCAAAAATTTAAAGAAAATCTATTCAAATGATACACTAAAACATCTATTCTATCTTGTATAGTATTATCCAAATTTATGTCACCAGCTTGGGTATATTTTCCTCTGTGTGTAAAGTTAAAGAAAACTTATTGGGGCTGAATTTGCAGTCGGAGCAAGGTAGGTTGCGGGGGTGGGGGAGGGGGGAGGCGGGGGGAACAGAAGGGGGCATTGCCATCGCGGAGGGAGGGGGTCCTGAGGCGTCAGCTAGATTAATTTTGTGGGCCCCGGAGGTGCACCCCTGCTCCTCTGGGGCCCACAAAAATATTCTAAGACTTACCTTTTAGCGAGCTTCTTCTCTTCCATCACCCATGGAACCATACACTTCGCAGGCTCTGTTCCTACCTAAAATGGTAATTGGGGTCCATTTTACATCATTAATTAAAAGGGGCCTATCACCTGAAATAGGTGGCCGCTTTGGACACCCAGCGGTAGGCTCCTTTTAAAATGGAGCCAACCACATCGCCGGTGTTAATGGGGCGGTAAGGCTACTGACCCTATTTGAGGCCGTTACTGCACCATTAATGGCAGGTGAGGGCACTCAAAATCTACCCCAATTTCACTGTATCTACCCTATCGAATCCCTTTATTATTTTGAACCGCTCAATCAGATCAGCCCTCAACCTTCTAAACTCAAGGGAATACAAGCCAAGTTTGTGCAACCTGACCTCATAATTTAACCCTTTAAGCCCCGATATTAGTTTGGTGAATTTGCACTGTACCGCACACCCCGGCCAATATATCCTTCCTGAGATGCGATGCCCGAAACTGAACGCAGTTCTCCAGGTGGAGTTTGACCAAGGCTCTGTAAACTGCAGCATAACTCCCTCCCACCACTTTGTAATCCAGCCCACACACCTGCTTGAGACAAAGGCCGATATTCCATTAGTCTTTTTATACCTGTCTATAAGCTTTTACTGATTACTGTGGCCACCCACATTCCTTTGCTCCTCCAGCTCTATCAGCATTTAATTGTTTGGTGAAAATGAACTGTGCCTGATTGGAAAATGCTTGTCAGTTTCCTATTCAAAATCAGAATCAGCTAGTATGAGGTAACATGCTTCCATTTTTAATTTCTTTTTGCATCTGCAACAAAATGTGACATCTGGTTTGTGATGACAAAACAAATGCTACACATATCATTTTCATCGCTATACTAGCAGATCTCCTGAGGCGTTAATAACAGAAATTCAAAGGATGTGCTGTTTTACAAGGACAGGAAAGAAAAAGAAAGAAAGACTTGCATTTATTAGCGCCTTTCACGACCACCGGACGTCTCAAAGCGCTTTACGGCCAATGAAGTACTTTTTCGGAGTGTAGTCACTGTTGTAAGATTATACCATGTTAAAAAAAAAGTACTTTTCTTTTGCTTAAAGTATCTGTATACGTCCCGTTAAGATTACAGAATCTAATTGATGTGAAATGAACATTCATTTCATTCAAAGGGTGGTCGCTGGTCGCTATTCAGGCTGGAGATCAGAACCCTGGTTTGCAGACGTGTTGACATTTAGGTATTGAAATCGGTGAGATAGCCTCTCCAAAACCTGCTGAGGGTTGGGGATCCGCAGAATTCAGCAAGGAAGAAATCTGGGCAAGAAATAGACATGCAGCTTTCTTTAAAATATTTCTTCCTTCTTGAATTCTGTTGGACTTGATTTCTTGGTGCTGCCTTTTAATTCTAAATCAAGGCAGTGAATGACCTCTAGTGTGCAGGTGATCTTACAAACACGAAGCAGCTCCTGTTGCTTGATAGTGCTGTAAGTACACAGGACTGACCACACCAGTTGCTCCGGTCTCGGTGAATGTCAGCATCAGCTCTCAAACTTGCCCTAAACCTCTGGCTGACTACTCTCCTCCGTCTGCCACCACATCAGTCGCTGGGCAGTTCCACATCTTAATTGGCTGCCACTTGTCAATCATGCTGCATTGCCCTGACGACTGCCACTTCAGTCACTCCATGCAATACTTGCGTATCATGAAACAGATGGTAGAGTGTAAAAGATTTACAGTAAAGATTTCTGTGAGTTTAGAACACATTATAGTGAGTCCGTGAGATGGACATCAAATCCATGCAGCACACAGAAAATCTGTGAGAGTTGACATGTCTGGGCTTTGTTTGTGAGAAAGACCATTAAATGCCTCCATAAGTTGTGGCTCTGGTAATTGTGTTCCTGGACAGTTTGTCTATACATTGCAAATAACTTTATTTCCTTATATTTTTTTATTTGAATTGCATTAAACAGTGTGTCCTAGATTTTCCAGCCCCTCCCATTGATTTTTGGCAGATCTGGGTGACTGGTCTGGAAAATTGCTTGAGGATGAACTCCACCTCGTCCCGACATCTCATCCCCTCACATTCTGGTCGGCAGGCCCGGTACCATAACTTGCTCATATGTGAGTGGGTGCATGCTAATGATATTACAGTGAGGAAAACATAGCCTCCCTCATATTTCCTGCTGTTTGCCATAATTGAATGCTGGGCTTGAGGGCTGCCTGTTGGGCCCTAGCGTCCAATGTTCTAAGGTCAGTGGAGGGGGTCTCAGGGTTTAGGAACATAGAGACAGGAGTAGGCCATGCAGCCTACGATGCAGTTTATTGGAAGCACTCTCAGAGTATGCAGTGCACAAGCCCCAGCAGCAGTAAGAAAGATTTGGCGCAGAAAACATTACATTTTCTTTAGGAACCTCGGATGTTGTCTTCTGCGATGTTGTCTGCTGCGATAGCCTCTGAGGCCTGCCACAACTTGTTTCCACCCCAGTCTAGTGTGACACCCTCAGTCTAGTGAAAGCTGGTTAGCTTGTCCTGTACATAAAAATTATCCTGACGCTCAGCATCCGCATCCAGAGGCTCACCTAGATCAGAAAATTCAGGCCACTGTGACATCTGAAGTATTATTGATAGTGTATTTTCCATCGTGTTTCTCAGAGTAAGTCAGAGGATTTGCTGTTTTGTGCTATTTAACATATGAGGTATTATCAGAGCCGCTGATTTGGGAAGTCACATTTTATTTTGTTTTATTACGGGATATTGTGGACTGTCAGCGATATGGTTGAGCTTGAATTCCGTGATTATGTGTGGAAACTGTAAATCAGTGGCCTAGAATACTATTAAAGGTTCACTTTACCGTGTAGTTACTTTTATCTCTTACCTTTCTTAAAGCCCAGGATACAAAGGAAAGTGGTAGGAAAGATATTGCATGTTGCAGGTAGGTAGGAGGGAGGTTGGAGTAAACTGTGAGTAGCAATACTGCAGAGTAGGGTGAGAAAACCATGTAAATTGCTAGTATAGAAAAGGTAGTCTTGGGGTTTGGGAACTTTGGGAGGCTGTGATGGACTGGAAGAACCAGGGGGTGGTTGTAGATGTGGGAGCATTGGGAGGACAGTCATGGTATTTGGGATCACTGGGAAGGGATACCAAGATCTTGTGGAGCGGGAGGGGGATATTGAGATATGGTAACACCGGAAGGAGTCCTCGAGCTTGGCATTGAGCTGGGAGGGAGTGGGGAAGAGGTAAGTTATTGGTGCTTCAGGTGGGGCAAGAGGTGGTAGGATTGTGGTGAGAAGGAAAGCGGAAAAGGTATAGGTATATGGGACAGCTGGGGGTGAGAACATGGAACGGGGTGTGGGGAGTGGGGGAGTTGAAGGAGAATTATTTCTCTTCTCTCCTCAGAATTATAGAAAGGCTGTTCCCCAGCAGTGTTCCAGAGATATCTATTATTTAAAATAGGTAAGAAATTTCTCCACTCCCATGGCCACTGGGGAGCATTTTGGCTCGTGTGGAGCATAAACACCGGCATAGACCAGTTGGACCAGAAAATGGCCCCCCTATTGGTCATGTGTATCCTTTAGGTTCAGTGCCCATGGATGTGTGATGGCCAGCTACACAAGAAATAATGTTAAATCACCAGGAAAAAAACCAGAAAAGCTAAAAACTGTTGCACTAAACTAAACGGATTTTATTTAAAAAGGATCCACAAATAAAGTTGTGTGTGATCTCGTATGAGCAGCTTGCATGGTCTTGTTCATGTTTGGTAGCCAATAGGATCCCAGTCACGCATGTTGGTCATGCATCCCCTCCAAACAATTCTGCACCAGAAGTAATTTGGGCCATCTGTGGCCTGTCAGGTCAGAGGACATGCCTATGTGATCGTGACATGTACATTAAAAAATGCACAAACAAGAAATTGGACAAAATCAATTAATTAAAATAAATAGGCCTCTCACCAAAACATGATTCTCAAAGACACAAAGGACAATCTTATAGGTAAGTTTAATCAGGATATTGTGAAATATGTCATTTTTAATGTATTTATTCTATTTAGAAACTTTTTTGAGCACTATATATTTCAGTATCAGAGAAAATAAAGATTGTGGCCAAAAGAATTTTGAAAAATAATTTAGAAAATATCATTTGTTTTATTGGAAGCTATTTCTGACTGCTCATTGTTGATTAGTTACATTTATACCTTCTCAATAGTACATCATTGATATTTTTCTAGCTACATTGCATATGTTTCATACATATTTTCGATACCTCTTTAGTTCTGATTTGTTGCTGTTCCTTAATATGAAATCTAAGCCAACAAGCTGCAAGAAATTTGCATATATACAGGAGTGATGCTGAAGTGCGACACAGGAAGTGTAATCTGATGCGTTAGATGCAATATGTACTGGTGGATCTTCTATGGCATTCCTCAGTTAGTCAGATTGATATTATCTTTTATGAAGACAACAATGTTATAACAGTTATACACAATAGCTCCAAAGATCTGTGGGATTGCTCCACAGGAGTAAGTACTGATTTGCACCCGCCAATCTTCTCTTGACCCTACCAAACTGCCAGGGGAGTGTCACCTATTTAAAAATTAATTCAGGCGGGTACCTGAGACACTATGAGCACATTTTGGGCATCAACTAGAAGCAGGGGGAGTCAGAAAATGTGACACTGCCCAGCAATTGTTGGCACCACTGGCCCAATGACTAAAATGTATTTTGCCCTCATTGACCCTCTTTATAAGAGGGCTGATTTACAGGAACTGCAGCCAGAGTTTTTTTTGAAGGTCCAGACCCATGCCTGGACTCCCAAATGCCACTTATGCCACTTCAGTGCGTAAGCAGGCTGGGGATGAAGAAGTTCCTAGCATGCAAAATCCCTCCCCCCCGGTTTGCCTCCTCTGACATCAAGGGCCATGTTAGTGGTGGACGGTGGTCTGGTCCCAAAGTGACTCAATCAGAAATTGGGAGATGTGGACAGAACCTGGCATATCTGGGTCTGGATCGATTTTCAGCCCACCTCTGCTAAGTCCCTGGCAAACAAGCCACAAGTGCCGCTCGAGATGCAGATTTTCAGAGCCGGTGTACTATTTTGCTGCCAAGATGGCGGTGTCCCTTTAAGGCCTCAGAGTCTAATTGTAGTTATGTGAACAGAGCCTTAAATTAGTCCGAGTTTAATTGTTTGGTGATGGCACTGTGCATAGTGAGATCAGTTTAATTGCTTCTTAGGCTATAGGTCACAACCCAAGATGAAATATTTGGATTTCTTTTTTAAGTGTGATTGCTAAGGTTATTTTTGATTCCTAGGCTACAAACATTCTGATTCTTCTGTTATGAGGTATTTTATATTTCTGGGGAAGTTGTCAGTACATTCCAAATTACCGGATTTCTCTTTTTAAAGATTGTTGGAACAAACTTGCATATGAATATAAATGCATAAATATATAAATATGCATCAGCTGAAATAAATTCAATTGCCTATAAGTAACTATGACAGAGATGTCTGACACTGGAAATACAATGTGATAGACATGAGCTGCATGCACATGTACTGATTTATAGAATACGAGGCTTTGTCTTCTATAGATTATTGATGAGGTCCGAATTCTATGGAGGAAAAATTGAACAGCATTGCGCTGGTTTTTTGGGGGCGTTAAATCACCATTGTGGGGGGAGGGATGAATTTTGGGTCACGATCTCCTGCGCCTGATCTTCTCTGGAAGTGCGACGGTTGCCAAATTGGAAGCCGGCGAATTCTCGGCATGCAGGCCGCTCAGCTGAAATGGGCGTTAGATGCCCTCATATGCAAATCGACATCCTAACGGCAGTTGTAGGACCCCAATTGAAATTGGTCAGCAAATAGGCGGAGCTTGTGCTACGTATGTTCTGCGCAGTTATTCCGGGTCTTCATCCTTCTGGCTCTACAAGAATACCATGGGCCGCTGCCAGCCTGTGCCCAACCCCCTTTGCTTCGCCTCCTTGCCTGAGAACTTATCTGCGGCCATCTTAGGGGAATATATTAGCATGGATAGAGGATTGGCTAACTAACAGAAAACAGAGAGTCAGGATAAATGGGTCATTTTCCAGTTGGCAAACTGTAACTAGTGGGGTGCCACAGGGATCAGTGCTAGGGCCTCAACTATTTACAATCTATATTAATGACTTGGATGAAGGGACCGAGTGTAATGTAGCCAAATTTGCTGATAGGTGGGAAAGCAAATTGTGTGGAGGACGCAAAGAATCTCCAAAGGGATATAGATAGGCTAAGTGAGTGGGCAAAAATCTGGCAGATGGAGTTTAATGTGGGAAAATGCAAGGTTATCCACTTTGGTAGGAAAAATAAAAAAGCAAATTATTATTTAAATGGGGAGAGATTACAAAATGCTGAGGTACAGAGGGATCTGGGGGTCCTTGTACATGAATCACAAAAAGTTAGCATGCAGGTACAGCAAGTAATTAGGAAGGCAAATGGAGTGTTGGCCTTTATTGCAAAGGGAATGGAGTATAAAAGTAGGGAAGTCCTGTTACAACTGTACAGGGCGTTGGTGAGACCACACCTGGAGTACTGCGTACAGTTTTGGTCTCCTTATTTAAGGAAGGATATACTTGCATTGGAGGCAGTTCAGAGAAGGTTCACGAGGTTGATTCCGGAGATAAAGGGGTTGTCTTATGAAGAAAGGTTGAGCAGGTTGGGCCTATACTCATTGGAGTTTAGAAGAATGAGAGGGGATCTTATTGAAACATATCAGATTCTGAAGGGGCTTGACAGGGTAGATGCAGAGAGGATGTTTCCCCTCGTGGGGGAATCTAGAACTAGGGGGCATAATTTCAGAATAAGGGGGCACCCATTTAAATCAGAAATGAGGAGGAATTTCTTCTCTCAGAGGGTCGTGAATCTTTGGAATTCTCTTCCCCAGAGAGCTGTGGAGGCTGGGTCATTGAATATATTTAAGGTTGGGATAGACAGATTTTTGAACGATAAGGGAGTCAAGGGTTATGGGGAGCGGGCAGGGAAGTGGAGTTCAGGCCAAGATCAGATCAGCCATGATATTATTGAATGGCGGAGCAGGCTCGAGGGGCCGAATGATCTACTCCTGCTCTACGTCTTATGTTCTTATGTATCTTGGCATCGGAGTCAGCCAAAGTTTCCTATGGCCCCGACCGGAGAGCTGCATCGGGCCTGAGGCCGGATCACGCAACCCATTGTGTGGCGAAAACCGGTGTGAGTTGAATTCCTCCCCCTAGAGATTCCAATCCCGTTTAAATTTTTGAGTTATATTTACATACATAGGATTACATACATAGGATATACGGTACAGAAACAGGCCATTCGGACCCAACCAGTCCATGCCGGCATAAATCTATCAGCATAATCTTCTATTCCCTTCTCCCTCATATGCTTGTCTAGCCTCCCCTTAAATGCATCTATACTATTCGCTTCAACCACTCCCTGTGGTAGCGAGTTCCACATTCTCACCACTCTTTGGGTAAAGAAGTTTCTTCTGAATTCCCTATTGGATTTCTTGGTGACTATCTTATATTGATGGCCTCTAGTTATGCTCTTCCCCACAAGTGGAAACATTCTCTCTGTATCCACTCTATCAAAAATTTTCATAATTTTAAAGACCTCTATTAGGTCACCCCTCAGCCTTCTTTTTTAAAGAGAAAAGAGACCCAGCCTGTTCATCCTTTTCTGATATATATACCCTCACATTTCTGTTATCATCCTTGTAAATCTTCTCTGCACCCTCTCCAGTGCCTCTATATCCTTTTTATAATATGGCGACCAGAACTGTACGCAGTAATCTAAGTGTGGTCTAACCAAGGTTCGATACAGGTTTAGCATAACCTCCCTACTTTTCAATTCTATACCTCTAGAAATAAACCCTAGTGCTCGGTTTCCTTTTTTTATGGCCTTGCTAACCTGTGTCGCACCTTTTAGTGATTTGTGTATTTGTACTCCTAGATCCCTTTGTTCCTCTACCCCACCTAGATTCGCACCCTTCAAGTGATAAGTGACCTCCCTATTCTTCCTACCAAAATGTAATACCTCATATTTATGTGTGTTGAACTTCATTTGCCAATTATATGCCCATTCTGCAAGTTTATTAATGTCCTCCAGTAACTTGTTGCAGTCCTCCTCAGTATTGACTAACCACCCCAATTTGGTGTCATCTGCAAATTTAGAAATTGGGCCAGAAATTTGGCTCTCCGGCTTCCCGCGGGTGCAAGGATCGCGCGCATACTTACCTACTGCGCCTGCCGTTGTGCTTCGGGCCCGCGTGGACTTCGGCTCCTGGGCCTCCTGCAGCTGCCGGCGCGCAGTGCTTGCGTATCCCAGGGGCACAGTTAGTTCGAAGCGTCCCCTGGGATCACGTGGGCCATGGAGAGCCAATCGGAGCAGGGAATCTCCATTCATAGATTTTGACAGGAAGACCTGTCAAATCTATGAATAGAGATCACCCCCCAAAATCTAACTAAAACTTCAAATAATTTTTTTTTTAAATCACATTTTTAAAATAACTATAAATTACATAAATTAACTACTTTAAACAAAAGTTTAAATTTTTGAAAAAATTAATTACACTTTTTAACGGTGCTAAATATAAACTTACCTTACTTTAAAGTATGTAAAAAAGATAAACCTGTTGAAAAAATGTTAAAATTGTATTTAATTCACCACTTACCTTGTTAAAAGCAGGCCTTGCGCCTCCTTTTTTCCTGCGCAGCTTCTCCGTACTTACCCTCACGGAGAAACCTGAAAAAAAACCTGAAGTTCGCTGCGTGTGCGCTGCCTCTCCGGTGCACGCGGTTCACCCTCGAACCCCTTCTTTCACGAGACCGGAAGTTCCGGTTTCCCGTGCATGCGCAGTGCATGCGCGAAACCGGCACTTCCGGTGGCCCTACGGGGGAGTACACAGCGCGTACTCACCCGTGGAGACCTGAATTTCTGCCCCATTGTGTTTTTGATTCCGAAGTCTAAATCGTTAATGTAAATTGTGAACAGCAGTGGTCCCAGCACTGATCGTTGTGGAACACCACTACCCACCTTCTGCCACTGTGAACAGCTACCCTTTACTCCTACTCTCTGCTTTCTGTCCTGAAGCGAGTCAGCAATCCATTCTGCTACTTGTCCCCTGATTCCGCATTCTCTGACCTTGTTCATCAGTCTATTATGGGGTACCTTATCGAAGACCTTCTGAAAATCCAGATAAGTTACATCTACTACATTACCATTGTCTACTCTCTCTGTTACCTCTTCAAAAAAATCAATAAGATTGGTCAAGCAAGATTTTCCCTTTTGAAATCCATGTTGACTATTCATTGTTATATTTTTGGTTTCTAGATATTCTTCTATTTTCTCCTTTAGTAGGGATTCCATTATTTTTCCTACCACCGATGTTAAGCTGACTGGTCTATAATTCCCTGGGCATGTTCTATCCCCCTTCTTAAATGTCGGTATTACATTAGCTATCCGCCAGTCCTCTGGCACTATACCTTTTTTCTAACGAATTATTAAATATGCGTAGTAATGCCTCTACTATCTCTTCCCTAGATTCTTTTAAAATGCGTGGATGTAATCCCTCGGACCAGGGGTTTTATCCTCTTTGAGTTTATTTAATTTATTTAATATATCCTCTTTTTTTTATTTTAAATGCACTTCTCTCATTACTAATCTCATCATCCAATGTCATGTCCACCTGTTCTATCTCCCTGGTAAATACTGAAGCAAAATAATTATTTAATATTTCTGCCATCTCTCTGTCATTACCTATATATTATCCTGTCTATCCCTTAATGGCCCTATTCCCATCCCACCCTTCCTTTTTTATTGATGTGCCTATAAAATATTTTATTTCAAGGAATTTAGGAAATATAACTTCCAGTAAGGATGACATTTATTTCAATGTTACAATTTCAATGTCTTTATGTATTAAGTACTTCACAACAAATCCTTCATCCACTTCATTGTACTATAATCTTCCTCACATGTACATGTACATAATAGCGATCCATGGGCTACGGATGAGAAGGTTATATTGAACAGTTGACTGAATTTCAAAGATGTAGCCTAATTACAGATTTCTGTATCTTGACACCTTGGTTTATAAATTCCATCTGAACCCTGAAATTAGGTTATAGCTTTAGTTTACACCCTAGGGGGGCGATTTTACCCACCCATCCTGGCAGCAACGGGGTGGCCGCGCATTTAAAATCGCCTCCAAAAACTGTCGCTTCCAATGGCCCCTTCGTTTAGAAGGCCAAGAAGCCCAGCTGACTCAGGCAGGAGCCTCACTACTGCATGCAAATCTGGGTCCCATAATGTAATTAGGCCCTCGTAGGCATATTAACCGCCGGCTGAGTGGGCCACCCACCAGCAACAGCCTTCCCACTCTGTAAAACCTGTCGGGAAAGAAGCAGAGGCCCTAAAACGTAAATTTTAAATTTATCTTTGTGGGGCCAGGAAGAGGTGGAAAGTCTGGGCCTCTGCTGCCTCAAGCTTCCCCCCCTTTCCACCTGTGAGACCTTGCCAAATGTTAAAATAGCTCAGCATCACATTGATGTCATCGGCAGCGTTTGATGTTTGCCCCGCTCCCCTACCTGCCTAAACCGGGCTCCCAGTTAAAATTGATGGCCTTTTTGAACATGATGACAAAATCCCATTTTTCAACTTAGTAACTATTAGTATTGACAAATTTTCACCTTAAGAACTATTAGTCATAGGGCATGAAATAACACTAATTATGTCTATTAAGGTTACTTTGAGTTGGTAATTCATTTCAAGTAGAATTCCTTTGGGTTTTTTTAAAAAAGGTTTTGTATATTAAAATTGTAAAATATTAGTATAATTTGCTATAGGTAATTACCTGACTCAAGCTATATTTTATTGTGTGCCTTTGTTACAGATGTTCAGTCATTTCATGCAGAAGAGAAAGCAGATTTATTGGGCTTTTGGACCTGTATCATCCACCTTGTATGATCTTACTGGAATTGATACCTGGGGTGATGAACTCTCCGTCCTTGACATCTTATGCTCTAGCAAGAAGAAGGAGGTTAGTTATGTTGAAGTGCTAACTTTATGGTAGAGATAGCAATCTGTACAATGAAGCTAAACAGACAGGACAGGCTTCACCTGAATCAGATGGATACCAATGTACTTGTAGAAAGGGCACATAAAGCAATAGGTAGTGTTTAAATTAATTAGAAGAGGTGAGGGAGCAAACTGAGCAGGCCTAGAAAGAGAGAAAATAACGAGTGATGAAGATAGAAAAGATACAGAAGCTGGATTTTATGGTATAGAGCGAGGGCTGGTGGATTATGGTTTGAATGCAAACACTGATACAACAGGTTAGTATGTGGAATGTAAAAATATGACCATGCAGCGAAATAATGATAAAATAAACAAGCACATCACTCTAGGAAGTGGGAGACACAGATGTCTCAAACTTTTGTATATATGCTAGGAATCTTGGGAATAAAATGTAAAATCTGGAGGTCTATGCTGGAGAGGGAGGCTGTGAGAGCCGATTGTCCTCTACCTTGTGCCTGGGAACGCTTATTTCCCAAGCTCAAAGCAGAGGAAAAGTGGTCAAAAACCTGCCATTATGGGTTGGTTGCCCCCAGCAATGCCCTCCAGGGTTTCCCCCGAGGGTGGGCCAAGTTCTTTGTCCAGAACAGTTGTGAGCATTCAAAGAGGCAGGAGTGATGTCACCATGCCTCCCACCTGATTTTCCTGGGGCTTCACTTGGCAGAGGCTCAAACGTAGCGATGTCTACAAGTAGTGGCCCTTACTGCTTGTGCCCAGGCCCTTCAGATCGGAGGATCTTAAAGGAGCAGGTAGTTAAGACCTGGAGCCCGATAACAGGTTAGTCTCAATTCACTTTCATGGACTTCATAATAGGGTACTTGAAATTAGAAATTGGAGTAGTGCCCGAGGATTGGAAACTAACTAATGTAATGCCAATCTTTAAATCTTTAATGTAATGCCAAACTATAGACCAGGGAACATAATGTCCATTATAGCTAAAGGATGAGAAATAATCCTGAAAGAGGGAATAATGAAGGGTTTTGATAGAGTAAATAAGGAGAAACTGTTTCCACTGGCAGGGGGGGGGGCGATAAATAGAGGACACATATTTAAGGTAATTGGCAAAATAACCAGAGGGGAAATGAGGAGAAATATTTTTATGCAGCAATTTTTTATGATCTGGAATGCACTGCCTGAAAGGGTGGTGGAAGCAGATTCAATGGTAAGTTTCAAAAGGGAATTGGATGTCGTTGAAGGTGTAAAATGTGCAGTGCTGATGGGGAAAGAGCCGGGGAGTGGGACTAATTGGAGAGCTCTTTCAAAGAGCCTGCACAGGCACGATGGGCCGAATGGCCTCCTTCTGTGCTGTATCATTCTATGAAACACTTAGATAGGTATGGCATGTTACCACCATCTGATTGCCTTCCTTCAGTCCAGCCTTATGGGTCTTGCCTTCACTTCACTACAAATATAAACACCAACACCAAATGCAGAAAAAAAATTATTCCGACAGCTCAATTCCATCTGTGTCTAGTAGTTAGCAGGAATAATTAAGAATTACCCTTGTACAAGCCTTTAGTACCTGTCTTCTGTGCTCATTTATGTATCCTAGTTCTCCTATGAGGTGTATCCCCAGGGGCTGCAGCTTGGGAGGTGGACGGCTGCTGAGCTTCCATTGAGAACAATTCAGATGGCCGTGTGGGCGAACTCGGGTAGCTGTGGGCCTTGAGGGCCCAGCTGCAGACTGCAGCATCTTGGCGAGGGCTGGCCCAGCTGGCAGTGTGGCACTGACAAGGGCATTAGTGGAGTGAGTGGCAGGGGCACAGGCATGCTGTTGTCCTGAGAGAGGACAGCATGTGTCTTTCCCATGGAGCCAATGTCACTCTCCTGGGACTACACTTCTATGGCTTTACATGTTAATAGAGTGCAGGAGTCATGCGATGCTCTGAAAGCCCCTGTCAGTGCAGTCTAAGCTTCATAACAGCAGTGTGAGCTGCCATGGAAGCTGTCAACAGAGGCTCCATCATGGTGGGTGCCACTGTTGTGTTCATGAAGCTGACTACTTGCTCCATGTTGGACAGAATGGTCTCCATGCTCTGCACAAAGCCCTGGTATAAGGGAGCTGGACACCTCCATGCTCTGAGCCATTGAGCGCAAGCTCGCTGGCAGGCTACCCTGTACACCTTGCATTGCCTGATATATACCCAACAGCCTTCTTCGGTAGCCTGGGCCCTCGAAGTCTGAATGTAAGTCCACTGCTGCAGAGCTAGTATGTGATCTCGCCCTCCGGCAAGCTGGCACTTGTGGCACCCTATCCCCCTTGCCTAGCTCCTGCACACTTGTGTTGAAGACGTCTCCTCTAGCCTACCCTCTAAAGTACATGTGGTGCCAGTCTCTAAGCTGGTGCTTACTATGGTCTTCTTCCTGAAGTGGCACAGGTGCCTTGACATAGGTTGACTTTGAGTGTGAAGGGAGAGCAGAGAGAGATGAGTGGCTGTTAAAAGCAGCTGCAGTTTGTCATGCAAAGCGTGTAGGGTGAGATAGAAGTAAGAAGGGAAGAAGAGAATATGGTGTGAAGAAACCCTGTGTGACGTCTCCTGCAGCATTGCCGCTCACCACGGCCATGACCCTTCCCCTGCCCGTGATGGCCAGCATGTCTTGCTTCATTGGGGAAAAGGTGTGCTGGTGGGCTTGGCCTCCTCCGATCACCACATCCTACCTCGTGTGCAACCTGCTCCTGCAAGAAAGAATGGAGTGTGTTAATGACAGCCTTGTGAGCTGTTTTGAGAATGTGTTTGTCATGGTGGAATAGTGCGTACGTTGTGTGTAAGATGTGAGATGTGGGGAAGTGAGGGCTACAATAGTAGTGAGAGTAGGAGGTGCAGAGTGTGTAAGTCGGAGGAGAAGGAGGTAGAGAGAAGTGTGGTGCAGTGATATAGGAATGTGAAGGGAGGAAAGGGAGTGTTGTAAGTAGTGAGGCTGCAGGCGGTGCAGGTGTAAGGAGAGATCTGGTGAGATCGTTAAACTTTTTCCAGCATTGAAGCCATATCCTTGGAGCTAAGATCCTGTCATTGACTTCATCAGCAACCTTTTCCCACTGACATTGGAGGTGTTGCCTGGAGTGCTTTCTGCCACCCCAGGTGGAACAGGATCTCCCTCCTCATGTCCACCACCTGGACCAGGGCCTTCAATGCTGCATTGGAGAAATTGGATGCCCTCTCTTTTGTAGCCATTTTTCACCTTCCAAAGTTTCACTGCTGTCTGCAGCCACAATGTACTTCTCCATTAAGAGCCGCTGGCTGCCTTTAAGCATGAAGCCCTATTTCCCATCCTGCCAAACAGGCCCACAGCCAATAATCAGTGGGAATCTCAAGGTATTGTTAGACCAACAGGAAAACTAACTGGAGCTTGGCATGTATAGCCAGAGGGATAGAGCACAAATTTCAAGAGTTAATAATTAGTCTGTACAAATCACTGGCATGGCCACACCTGGATTACCGTGCACAGTACCAAAAAGGGCAACCAAACTGATACAAAAGCAAGATACTGCGGATGCTGGAAATTTGAAATAAAAACAGAAAATGGTGGAAATACTCAGCAGGTCAGGCAGCATCTGTGGAGAGAGAAACAGAGCTATCATTTCAGGTCAATGATCTTTCGTCAGAACTGGAAAAAGTTAGAGATGTAACAGATTTTAAGCAAGTGCAGGGGCAAGGAAAGGGGGGAGGGGAGGAAAGAACAAAAGGGAAGGTCTGTGATAGGATGGAAGGCAGGAGAGATTAAAAGACAAAAGGGATGATGGTGCAAGGCAAAAGGAGATGGTAATGGGACAAGTAAAGAAACAAAAGCTGAGTCTAGAAGAGGTGTAAATGGGAATGGCAGAATCATCAATAGCTGCCATGTGAAAAAATAGGGGCAGAGGTTATAGTCTGAAATTGTAGAACTCGATGTTGAGTCCAGAAGGCTGTAAAGTGCCTAATCGAAAGATGAGGTGCTGTTCCTCGAGCTTACATTGAGCTTCGTTGGAACAGTTTAAGACATCTTAGCTATGGGAAGAGGTTGGAGTATGGGATTGTTTACTCACCAGAAGAGAAAGCTGAGGGAAAATATTACTTTAAGAATTCAAGGTTTACATTTAACGATACACAGAGGGTGATGAACATATTGATTGGACTGCCCAGGTAGATGATGGAGGCAGATAGTCTGGAAAAATCTAGGGGAAGAGTTGAGAAAGTGGGCAATTGAGGGGTATTAGTTTTTGGGACAAGCCAGTTGGACTGCAGTTTTTCCTGTTCCTGTATTTTCCTATGTTCCTAAATTTTGTGAGGACATTATCCAGTTGTGGAGGCAATAAACCTTAAAGCTGTGTTTCTCATCAGGATTCTTATTTATGGAACAGTTTCATCCTGGAACAGTGGAACAACAGTTTGCTCTGAAGTCTGCTCCAAAAATTCAGCTGCAGTGCCATCATGTTGGCTGCTTAGGCAAGTTTGTGCTACAGCACATATGCTGCATGTGCAAACTTCTACAATGCGACTTTATCTTAGTCTTTTTTTAAATTAAAAGTAATAAATTTGTAGAATGAAAGGCAATTACTGATGTGATGTCAGTGCACTTCCCATCATGCCACTGCACCCTTCTCTGTGTATAAACTCGTGAAAGTACTTGCAGTGTAAAACATCCTTTTTAAGACCTGAATTGTAAAATCTGAGTGGAACTGAGTAACACAGCAGTGCAATAGATCAGCAAACTCTCCTTTCACCTTTGGGTCCAGGCTGAGCTCTAAGCCCCATATCCTATTGATTACTTCCATCTCCACAGCATTGACTGTCTCCGCCCCATACTCATTCTTACCACCACCAAATCACATTTCTTCATCACCTCCAGACGTGATTTGTCCTTCTTGCTGGCCTCCCAAGCTTCATCCCCCATAAATTTCAACTCATTTAAAATTTGCTGCCGGCATCCTATCTGTCTCACTTGCCCATCATTCCAATCCCTGCTGACCAACACTGGCTTTCTATTCCCAGTCTATCAATTTCAATATCCTTATCCTCATCTACAAATCCCTCCACTGCCTAGCCCCATCCTACCTATGTGACCTCAAACTTTACATCCTATCCCTCTCAACTCCTCCACTTATGTTCGGTGTTTGTTTCTCTGCTCTGTGAAGCACCTTGGAATGTTTTTCTACATTCAAGGTGGTATATAAATGCAAGATTGTTATTGTATATTTGGATATTTAAGGTGTACAATACGAAGCTAACCAAGCCATAGCAAAATGAACTTTGTAAAACTGCAAATGGTAACAGTAACTTTTTTCTTCTTCTTAAAGGCCCGGAAACTATTAAAGATTACTCCAGTGAAAGAAGTGCTTCATCAAAAGTGGACTAATTATGGCTTCAAGTATTTCTTGCTGTGGACTGCACTTTACTTTTTGTACACCATCATTTTTACCGTTTGCTGTGTGTACCGTCCTCTTGCACCAGCTGGTCCTGATGGGGACAACATCACCATTATGATTCCGAAACCATTGAACGTAAGGGCAAATATTAGGATGCATAAAAGTGTGTAAATGACAGTTTCTTAACTTTCACCATTAATAAAATTAAAGATCCCAATTACTGGCATAGCACAGTTGGGATACCAATTGTACTAGATGCCATAGTTACAGTTCAATTATATACTGTACAATTCAGAGATTAGAAATAACAAAGCGAAATAACATTTCTATTGTTAGTAGCTGGGATCCTTGGAGAGCTTGTAAAATTTAATTGACAGTAGGGTTCATTTTACAAAATTGTGCTTCAGACTGGTGAAGGTCCCTTCTGGGAACACAATTTTATAAAATTATTGCTAAGATTTTTCACCAGTAGAATAGAAGAATTAGATTTTTCATTTGTGTCTAAGGTCATAAAATAACATTTGTAAATTCTGCTCATTTAAGGTTTCCAACTGATGTTTCCAACTCCTGTGCTTTCTTTTTCAATTGCCTCTATCTGGGCAAAGAATTTCTCCAGTGCTGCTGCTCTGGAGCCTGTGATCAGCCAGTCGCAGGTTATTCCAGCCAGATGTTCCGCCACAATCTGTGTCTCACATTATTTTCTTCCTTTTCATTTCGTCTTTATTGTTACTCTCACTGTCTCTTTGGGGAAGATTTTGACTGCGATAGTGTCAAATGGATGATCGCGAATCGGCAGCCCGTTTTACATCTCTCCCGAAATGGAAATTGTGAGAGATGTAAAATGGGCTGCTGATTCGCTATCACCCGTTTTACCCTATCGCACCGTCAAAATCTACCCCTTTATTTCTTGTTGTTTCTTTACTTTTCTCATTTGTTAATTTTCACTTTCTTCTTTATTCTTTGTTTTTCTCTGTTACCTTTAATTTTCTTTTTCTCACAGTTTTTTCTTTCTTCTCAGTCCATGTTTTTGTTTTTTGCTTGAATTTGCTTTCTTCTCTTGTTTATTGCATCTCATCTCTCCTTATTGTTGGGGCAGATTTTGCGTTTGGCGGCGCACCTACAGAGTAGGCCGCTGGCATCCGAATAGAATACGAACTTACCTGATGGGGACCCTCCTTCGTGAACTTGCTCTTTAACATTTCATTCTTTATTTGGGATTTAGTATTAATTGAATTCAAATTGCCCCAAACAAAAAAACTTGCGAAATGACATCACCAAGCTTCAACATCAGGATTTCAATAAAATGTGTAGCCAAAACAAACTAACAATTTCATTTTTATGTGAGTTAAATAAGCTAAATACATGCCGAACAATGCTTTGGATCTTTTTGAGGTATCCCCTTACGCTGATGCAAACAGGCCCTGAGCCTGTCCAAAAACCCTGTCCAATAAGGTAAGTTTATTCCATTAACACATATTAAAAAACATTTCAAAAAATTAAATTCAATTTTTGTTCAAAATATTTAATTAATGGCATTTTAATTAATTTCAAATATGTAATTTTTTTAATTTCATGTGTTTGTGTATTTTTTAAGTGATCCCCGTTCATACATATGGGGATTCTGTACATATGCAACTCCCATAAGTATGAATGGGGATTCCCTTCTTTTATTGGGACGCCTACGAACTGCCTGCGCCCCTGGGATACATGGGCCACTACCCGCGCGTACCTGCAGAGGCCCAGGAGCGCAAGTCTCCGTATCTCCCGGGCCACCAGGTAAATTCGTAGATTTTTTGCTGGTTGGAGGCATCCGCCACGGAAATTTTGGGCCAATGTATCTCCAATAATGGTCCTCTTAATACTTCTCAACCAGCTAACAAGACACTTAATCAGTATAAATGTCAAAACATTTAATAATCCATCTGTGATATGTTCTACTCGAGAACAGGCCAAAGCCAATAGAAAAAATTTCATTTTAGCAACAATGTACTGCAAGTTCTCATGGACTCTTTACTGTAGTAACGTAATGACAGTTTTGGTGGGCGAGGTTGGCTCCCTGCAAAAGGGGAGGCAAACCACCATGGCAATGAATGTGTGGACTTAGATGGAAGTGAGGGAAAAAGTTACACAACTTAACGAAGAGTACAATGGTAAGGCAAGAATATCAGTGTCAAGCAGTAACACAGAATGTGATGAAAAGTTGTAGGTGTGAAAGATATATGCAAAACGTCTGTTAGACACAGAGAAATGCTACTAAAAGAATCAAGGAAGGCCTTAAAAGTGAAAACAGCAAGGTTATGCAAATTACATTATGCACAGCATGATGGCTCTTGAGAGGCTGAGGGCACTCAAAATAGATGTGTCCAGGACAGATGGAATAATGAAGGAGGCTAGTGAGAAATTAATGGAGGGACTAATTGTGATTCTTCAAAATTAATTAGAGACAGGAGCTGAGCCAAAGGACTGGAGGAACAGAGGCAGAGGGATAAACCGGCAACTATTGATCAGTTAGCTTTATGTTAGTAATAGGAAAATTACTGGAGACCATAATTAGAGATAAAATAAATGAATACATAGAAGGAGATGGATTGATTGGAGATAGCCAACATGGATTTGAGAAGGCTGTATCATGTTTGACTAATGTGATAGAATTTTTGAGACAATAATGGTAAGTAATGATGGTGGAGCCCAGCACGAGTGCAAAAGACAAAGCTGAAGCGTTTGCAACAATCTTCAGCTAGAAGTGCCGAGTGGATGCTCCATATCGGCCTCCTCCTGAGGTCCCCACCATCACAGAAGCCAGTCTTCAGTCAATTCGATTCACTCCACGTGATATCAAGAAACGGCTGAGCGCACTGGATACAGCAAAGGCTATGGGCCCCGACAACATCCCGGCTGTAGTGCTGAAGACTTGTGCTCCAGAACTAGCCGCGCCTCTAGCCAAGCTGTTCCAGTACAGCTACAGCACTGGCATCTATCCGACAATGTGGAAAACTGCCCAGGTATGTCTTGTCTACAAAAAGCAGGACAAATCCAATCTGGCCAATTACCGCCCCATCTGTCTACTCTCAATCATCAGCAAAGTGATGGAAGGTGTCATAGGCAGTGCTATCAAGCGGCACTTACTCACCAATAACCTGCTTACTGATGACCAGTTTGGGTTCCGCCAAGAACACTCGGCTCCCAACCTCATTACAGCCTTGGTCCAAACATGGACAAAGGAGCTGAATTCCAGAGGTGAGGTGAGAGTGACTGCCCTTGACTTCAAGGCAGCATTTGATCGAGTGTGGCATTAAGGAGCCCTAGTAAAACTGAAATCAATGGGAATCGGGGGGAAAACTCTCCACTGGCTGGAGTCATACCTAGCACAAAGGAAGATGGTTGAAGGTCAATCATCACAGCCCCAGGACATTGCTGCAGGAGTTCCTCAGGGCAGTGTCCTAGGCTCAACCATCTTCAGCTGCTTCATCAATGACCTTCCCTCCAACATAAGGTCAGAAATGGGGATGTTCGCTGATGACTGCACAGCGTTCAGCGCCATTCACAACTCCTCAGATAATGAAGCAGCCCATGCCCGCATGCAACAAGACCTGGACGATGTTCGGGCTTGGACTGATAAGTGGCAGGTAACATTCGCGCCACAGAAGTGCCAGGCAATGATTATCTCCAATAAGTGAGAGTCTAACCACCTCCCCTTGACATTCAACAGCATTACCATCGCTGAATCCCCCACCATCAACATCCTGGGGGTCACCATTGACCAGAAACTTAACTGGACCAGCCACATAAATACTGTGGCAACAAGAGCAGGTCAGAGGCTAGGTATTCTGTGGCGAGTATGTCAAGGGCAGTCACTTTCACCTCCTGACTCCCCAAAGCCTTTCCACCATCTACAAGGCACAAGTAAGGAGTGTGATGAAATACTCTCCACTTGCCTGGATGAGTGCAGCTCCAACAGCACTCAAGAAGCTTGACACCATCCAGGACAAAGCAGTCCACTTGCTTGGCACCCCATCCACCACCTTAAACATTCACTCCCTCCACCACTGGCGTACCGTGGCTGCAGTGTGCACCATCTACAAGATGCACTGCAGCAACTCGCCAAGGCTTCTTCAGCAGCACCTCCCAAACCCGCGACCTCTTCCACCGAGAAGGACAAGGGCAGCAGGCGCATGGGAACACCACCTCCAAGTTCCCCTCCAAGTCACACACCGTCCTGACTTAGAAGTATATCGCCGATCCTTCATCGTTGCTGGGTCAAAATCCTGGAACTCCCTACCTAACAGCACTGTGGGAGTACCTGCACCACATGGACTGCAGCAGTTCAAGGAGGCGGCTCACCACCACCTTCTCAAGGGCAATTAGGGTTGGGCAATAAATGCTGGCCTTGCCTGCGACGCCCACATCCCATAAACGAATAAAACAATAAATATAAGATAGCCACTAACAGATCAAATAAAGAATTTAGGAGAAATGTTTTACGCAGAGTAGTGAGAATGTGGAACCCATTGCCACATGGAGTGGTTGAAGGAGACAGCATTGACACATTTAAGGGGAGACTTGATGCATACATGAGGGAGAAGGGAATATAGGAATATGGAGGCAGGGAAGAGGTAGAGTGGGAGGAGGTTCATGTGGAGTATAAACAATGACATGGACCTGTTGGGCCAAATGACCTGTTTCTATGCTGTAGATTCTATGTAATTTCATGTAGGTATAAGAATCCTTAAAAGTGGGTGGACAAGATTTTTAAAAAAGCTAATAAGAAGGCAAATGGAATTTTGAGGTTTATATTAGGAGGTTTTGAAAAGCAAAGAGATATTAATGACTATAAAAAATGATTATTAGGTCACGTCTGGAATTCTAGCCCCGATTTTATCTGCGGTTGGTAATCAGGCAGGCGGGGCAAAACGGCTTCCCTGCTCAGACCTGCAGTTATAATAACAGCTGGACTTGATCTGCATATTTAAAGAAGGACTCCACCGGATTCTGACGGGTGTCCTTGCCGTCTGCTCCGAATAACAGGTTAAAATTGATGACTGCGGGAATGGAGCGGGACGTCGACGGGTAAGTCTCCCGGCAGACTTAAACTGCCCACCCGCCCATGCCTGAGCCTCCTCATTCACTGCTTCTCTATCATGTTGCAGTAAACCCACTGTCTGCGGTAATACTTCCTGCACATTGTCCTCTGTACTTTAGAGCCATCCTCTCCTCCTGTTTCATTATGAGAAACCCAGTAATGGTCACCAATACCCAGCTGTCAAGCATAAAACTACTGTGTACTATTTATTGGTCACTATTGTGGTGATATTTCTAAATCTTTCCCTTCAATAAACTCACTAACTTGCATCTGACCTCAGTTATCTACTCACTTTTCTACCATCCACTGCAAGCTCTTTATTAATGGCCTTAACAGACAAAAATTGGCTCTTTCCTCTCATCTTGATAATATTCATTAATTGATTTAGAATGGGAAAGGGGGTTAAGAATGATAAAGTACTGCTAAATAGATAGGAATCCACAAATTATTTCCAGCTCTACTTCACCAACCTTTTACTCATTTATTTTTTCACCAACATTAGCAAAGGTGAAGAACTTTACCCCCTGACGTTCTACTTGAATGCAACAATTACACCTGTGGGAACCATGTAGTATTAGTTCACAAAGCATTACATTAACACATTTTATGTGAGAAATGTATGGTCTTTCTACTTTTGATCTCATAAATATGGAATTCTCTAAATTTAAAATGTTATGATTAATTATCATTCTTTTTCCTCCTACTTTTGGTCTCCATCTGTTAATTAATTCCTTCAAAATTCCTTTAAGGGAACTTATAATTGTGAGCTATACGAAGTGACACTGGAATAAATACAACTCATCCTTTGAATATTACTAGGATAAATAAGCTGTGAACAATTACTGCTTAGGCAAATATAGATTATTATTCTGATTGTGGACTCTTTTTATTCCAGGAAGCCTATGCTTCTGCTGAAGATTTTGCTCGATTGGCAGGAGAAATTCTGACAGTTGTGGGAGCTGTTCTGATCCTAGTTACTGAGGTATGTAAAATGTTATAAAATGACTATACAGGCATTTAGACAAAAGTTGATCATTATTCCCCACATTTTATTATTTTCCTTGTAAATGTACCAGATTTATGAGGAACCCATCAGAAAACTGCTATAGTTATTACAGAAATGTTCGTGCTTTTTGCAGACATGACACCAAACTCTATCTATCTCTAACCTCACATTATCTGAAGACTACATTTGATCTTGACTTCCTGTGTGCAACACCATGTGAGATTAACTAGTGTCTTATTAAAAATCTTACGTCTACATGCACTACATCATCTACTACGTTTAATATATTATGGATAGATGTATGTGTGGACATATGTGTAAATACTTAATCTAAAATTGATTAGTCCTCATTCTCTCAATTAAGGCCTTTTCCACACAAAGGGACCTCATCTCTTTTATTTTGCCTGTAATGTCTAGAATGCATTAACGTGCATAAAACAAATTCAGAAATTTAACCTGAGCAGATTCATTATCTTCTCCACAGCAAAGTGATGTATCAACTCATTATCTTCTCTTTTCAGATTCCACGACTGATTCACATAGGGCCTGCAAAATATTTTGGGAACACAGTAACTGGAGGTCCTTTTCACATTACAATGTAAGACATGTTCAAATTGAATTTCATCTACACCCTTTCTTTGTGTTTTTTTCACAATTTATTACAGTTCATTATGATCTTTTATTGAATAATGGAGGTTATTTTGCGATTGTATCAATTTATACCATAATGTAATAATAACATTTTAAGTGCTTTATATAATTAAAATCTGTACTAAACCTGAGAATACTTGGTTTGTACTAATCAAAGTCCATTATGATTTAATTAAGATTTTTATAAACACAGTATTGTTGCCCAAGTAACAAAGTGATTGCAAAGGTCAGTTTTCTTAGTGCTGTCTTACATAGAAACATGGAAGATAGGAGCAGGAGTAGGCCATTCAGCCCCTCGAGCCTGCTCCGCCATTCAATGAGATCATGGCTGATCATCCAAATTCAGTACCCTGTCCCTGCCTTCTCTCCATATCCCTTGATCCCTTTAGTTTTAAGAAATATATCTAACTCCTTCTTGAATATATTTAATGAATTGGCCTCTACTGCCTTCTGTGGTAGAGAATTCCACAGGTTCACCACTCTCTGGGTGAAGAACTTCCTCCTCATCTCAGTCCTAAATGGCTTACCCCTTATCCTTAGACTGTGACCCCTGGTTCTGGACTCCCCGGCCATCGGGAACATCCTTCCCGCATCTAGTCTGTCTAGTCCTGTTAGAATTTTATAAGTTTCAATGAGATCCCCTCTCATTCTTCTAAACTCCAGTGAGTATAAGCCCAATCGACCCAATCTCTCCTCATACGCCATTCCTGCCATCCCGGGTATTAGCCTGGTGAATCTTCGCTGCACTCCCTCCATGGCAAGAACATCCTTCCTCAGATAAGGCGACCAAAACTGCACACAATACTCAAGATGTGGTCTCACCAAGGCCCTGTACAACTGCAGCAAGACATCCTTGTTCCTGTACTCGAACCCTTTCGCTACGAAGGCCAACGTACCATTTGCCTTCTTAACCGCCTGCTGCACCTGCATGCTTACCTTCAGCGATTGGTGCACAAGGACACCCAGGTCTCGTTGCACTTCCCCTTCTCCCAATCTATTGCCATTCAGATAATAATCTGCCTTCCTGTTTTTGCCACCAAAGTGGATAACCTCGCATTTATCCACATTATATTGCATCTGCCATGCTTCTGCCCAATCCCCCAACCTGTCCAAATCATACTGGAGTTTCTCGGCATCCTCCTCCCGGCACACACTCCCACCCAGCTTTGTGTTGTCTGCAAACTTGGAGATATTACATCCAATTCCATCGTCCAGATCATTAATATATATTGTGAATAGCTGGGGTCCTAGGACCGATCCCTGCGGTACCCCACTAGTCACCGCCTGCCACTCGGAAAAAGACCCATTTATTCCAACTCTTTGCTTTCTGTCTGCCAACCAGTTCTCTATCCAAGTCAATACCTTGCCCCCAATCCCATGTGCCTTAACTTTACACGCTAATCTCTTATGCGGGACCTTATCGAAAGCCTTCTGAAAGTCCAAATACACCACATCCACTGGTTCTCCCTTATCCATTTTACCAGTTACATCCTCAAAAAAATTCCAGTAGATTAGTCAAGCACGATTTGCCTTTTGTAAATCCATGTTGACTTTGTCCAATCCTGTCACTGTTTTCCAAGTGCTCTGCTATTACATCTTTTATAATGGACTCTAGCATTTTCCCCACTACCGATGTCAGGCTTACTGGTCTATAATTCCCCGTTTTCTCTCTACCACCTTTTTTAAATAGTGGGGTTACATTAGCTACCCTCCAATCCATGGGAACTGTTCCAGAGTCTATAGAATGTTGGAAGATGACCAGCAATGCATCTACTATTTCTAGGGCCACTTCCTTAAGTACCCTAGGATGTAGATTATCAGGCCCTGGGGATTTATCGGCCTTCAATCCCGTCAATTTCCCTAACACTATTTCCCTACAAATACTGATTTCTTTCAGTTCCTCCTTCTCATTAGACCCTATGTTCCCCGACATCTCTGGGAGGTTATTTGTGTCCTCCTTTGTGAAGACAGAACCAAAATATGTATTTAATTGGTCTGTCATTTCTTTGTTCCCCATTATAAATTCCCCTGATTCTGACTGCAAGGGACCTACGCTTGACTTCACCAATCTTTTTCTCTTCACATATCTATAAAAGCTTTTACAGTCAGTTTTTATGTTCCCTGCAAGCTTACTCTCATATTCTATTTTCCCCCTCTTAATTACTCCCTTTGTCCTTCTTTGCTGAATCCTATACTGCTCCCAATCCTCAGGTTTTCTGCTTTTTCTGGCCAATTTATATGTCCTTTCCTTGGATCTTATGCTATCCCTAATTTCCTTTGTTAGCCACGGTTGAGTCAACTTTTTTGTTTTATTTTTATGCCAAACTGGGATGAACAAATTCTGTAGTTCATTCATGCGATCTTTGAATGCTTGCCATTGCCTCTCCACCGTCAACCCTTTGAGTGACATTCCCCAATCAATCCTACCCAACTCGCGCCTCATACCATCGTAGTTTCCTTTATTTAAATTCAGGACCCTAGTCTCTGAGTCAACTACTTCACTCTCCACCTTAATGAAGAATTCGATCATATTATGATCGCTCCGACCCAAGGGGCCTTGCACAACAAGATTGCTAATTAATCCTTTCTCATTACATAATACCCAGTCTAAGATGGCCTGATCTGTAGTTGGTTCCTCGACATATTGGTCCAGTAAACCATCCCGTATACACTCCAGGAATTCCTCCTCCACAGTATTGTTACTAATTTGGTTAGCCCAATCTATATGTAGATTAAAGTCGCCCATGATAACTGCTGTGCTCTTATTGCACGCTTCTCTAATTTCCCTTTTAATGCCATCCCCAACCTCCATATTACTGTTTGGGGGTCTATACACCACTCCCACTAGCGTTTTCAGCCCCTTGGTATTTCTCAGTTCTACCCATACAGATTCCACATCATCAGAGCTAATATCCTTCCTTACAATTGTGTTAATCCCCTCTTTAACCAGCAATGCTACCCCGCCTCCTTTTCCTTTTTGCCTATCTTTCCTGAATATTGAATACCCCTGTATGTTGAGTTCCCAGCCTTGGTCACCCTGGAGCCATGTTTCCGTAACCCCAATCATATCATATTCATTTACCTCTATTTGCGCAGCTAATTCATCCACCTTATTACGAATGCTCCTCGCATTAAGACACAAAGCATTCAGGCTTGTTTTGTTAACGCTCTTAGTCCTTTTAGAATTTTTTTTTACTGTGGCCACGTTTGATTTAAACCCTTGATTTCTCTGACTGACACCTTTGTTTTTTTCCTTCCTGACTTTTGCTTCTATTCTTGTTTCCCTTTCCTCTGTCTCCCTGCTCAGGTTCCCAACCCCCTGCCATTTTAGTTTAAACCCTCCCCCAGAGCACTAGCAAATACTCCCCCAAGGACATCGGTCCCGGTCCTGCCCAGGTGCAAACCGTCCGATTTGTACTGGTCCCACCTCCCCCAGAACCAGTTCCAATGTCCCAGGAATTTGAATCCCTCCCCCTTGCACCATTCCTCTAGCCACGTATTCATCTGAAATATCCTTCTATTTCTACTCTGACTAGCACGTGGCACTGGTAGCAATCCTGAGATTACTACCTTTGAGGTCCTATTTTTTAATTTATCTCCTAACTCCCTATATTCAGCTTTTAGGACCTCATCCCGTTTTTTACCTATATCGTTGGTACCTATATGCACCACGACAACTGGCTGTTCACCCTCCCCTTCCAAAATGTTTTGCAGCCGCTCTGAGACATCCTTGACCCTTGCACCAGGGAGGCAACACACCATCCTGGAGTCTCGTTTGCTGCCGCAGAAACGCCTATCTATTCCCCTTACAATAGAATCCCCTATCACTATAGCTCTACCCCTCTTTTTCCTCCCGTCCTGTGCAGCAGAACCACCCCTGGTGCCAGGAAGTTGGCTGCTGCTGCCTTCCCCTGATAAGCCATCCCCCTCAACAGTATCCAAAGCGGTATATCTGTTTGAGAGGGGGATGTCCACAGGGGACTCCTGCACTACCTGCCTGCGCCTACTACTCTGCCTGGTGGTCACCCATTCTCTTTCTGCCTGTGCAGCCTTTACCTGCGGTGTGACCAACTGGTTAAACGTGCTATCCACGAGGTCCTCAGCATCGCGAATGCTCCAGTATGCATCCATTCGCAGCTCCAGCGCCGCAATGCGGTCTGCCAGTAGCTGCAGCTGGATACACTTCCCGCACACATGGTCATCAGGGACACAGGAAGTGTCCCCGATTTCCCACATAGCGCAGGAGGAGCATAGCACGGCGCCGAGCTGTGCTGCCATGACTTACCCTTTAATTAATTGAACTTAAATTATATCAAATCAATCCCACCAATTATACTATAATTAAATGATATAGGGCCCTTGTTTACCAACTGTCCCCGCTACACCACAGAGACCCTAGAAACTATAAACCAAAAAATTTAAGAATATAGCCTGGACTGTGTAGATGAAAGTAAATGTTTATTACATTGGACAACAAAAATGGTAGCAAATATTGATTTACTTAAATAAAAAAACAAATCAACATGGTCTAAAAAAGTTAAACTTTATTTAACACGTATTAATGTACTTGAGTACAATTGAATAGATTCCATTGTTGTGCTGCGCATCTGAACTACATAGTGAAGGTGGGAATTTTAATTGAATAACCATTTCAATTAAAAATATTTGTGCGTAACATATATAGAGAAGAGTGCACTTTGTGATGAGTAGTTTACCTTTTTTAAAATAGTTTTACAGGGAAAAGAAGTGTTTTTCAGGGATGCTGCATTGCTCTCCAGAGTGGAAGAAAAGGCGAGTGAAATTCTAGTGGCTAATATGCATCAGTGTGGCTGAGTTGATAACGCTCTTGCCTCTGGTTCAGAAGCTTGTCGATCCAAGCTCCATGTTAGGGGTTGAACTCAATCTAGGCTGACACTTTAGTGCAGTACTGTAAAAGTGCTGCATTGTTGAATGAGATATTAAACCAACTTCTTGACTGATTGTTCGAGTGGGTCAGGTGGACATTAAAGATCCCTTCCCACTATTCAAAGAAGTCAAAGGGTTCTCACAGTGTCCTGGTTAACATTCCTCCCTCAATCAATACCACCAAAAGAAAACAAATGAACTGGTAATTTATTTCATTGCAGTTTGTGGGGGTGTTCTTCATGCAGAATGGCTGCCACATATGTCTACACAATATTCACTGTACTCCAAAAAGTAATTAATTGTGTGCATTGCACAACAGTTGATACGGTGCTATATAAATGCAAGCTTTTTAAAATTAAATTGGATGAAGTGATGGAGTGCTACCAGACTTTGGAGATTGAAAATGTTTTTGCTGGGAGAAAGAATGATGTAGGGAGTTTGTGGGGGTGGGCTAGAAATAAATGATGTGTTTGAGGAGAAGGTTAGCACACTGAGAATTGGAATTGTGGTTAAGTGATTGTTACAACAACTCCAGGGAGAATTTGAGGTTATGAGAACAAATTGACAGCTGTGGGAGGGAGGTGGTTCTGAGCTGCAAGGGTAAGCAGTCAGCTGCAACCCAAAGGAACAAGGTGAGTGGAAAAGGAATTTGATAGGGCTTTTGTGTGTGATTCTGGGGCTTTTTTGTAATCACCAAATTGCAAAGCAGCAGCAAAGTTGATGGTGTTCAAATATGTAATAGTAAAGTTCCATTAATACCCTTTAAGCATAATATTGACTAATATGCAGTACTATAATGGTAAGTTGTTCACTGCTGAAAGAGCATTTATTTGATCTGCATGCTATATAATGTTTTGAAGAATGGTATTGCCTTTTACAGAAAGGAGGTTGCAATGACATGATCACAAGTACGCCTATGTGTTTGGCACTAAAATGTAATAAAAGCTGACATTTTTAAAAAAATGGTAGAAATTTTCACTGCCTGTTCCAGAAACAAAGCCTTCTGAAAACTCCCAATATGGCAACACTCACTACCTCTTTAATGTATAATTTCATGTTAAAATAAATATAAGGGGAGATTTTCTGCTCTGATGTGTCCGGCAGCGCATGTGTGCACAGGCCATTCGGGATGCGGAAGGTTTGAGGCAGAATGGGAGCACTGAAAATGTGTCAGGAGAGCAATGCCTGTGTATGGCTGACTGGGCAGTACTGGGGGCTCAGGAGATGTGTGCTGCTGGAGTGCACAAGCCTCATTGAGGGTCGAAAAAATATACAAATTATGGCGAGGCTGGCCTCCATTGCAATCTCTAATGGTTGCACCCACAATGCACTGTCATTACTGTGTGACTGTATAAAACGGCTGTACTTCCATACAGATTCACCGGCATTCAGACCTTAAATTCTTAAGGATTTTGCAAATAACAGCAAAATTGTATATTTGTTTTGGTTTATTCCGCCCCACCCCCCTTTTTTAGGTACATTGTTCTTTTTTGCCATATTGCAGGTTACTGCAGATTTTTCTTGTTTTTTTTCACCATCCTACCATTCAAGGGAATTGGCCTCTGAATAGAGAATACCCCTGCTGGATAGGATTGGTATTCCTTTGGTCATTTCTCTTGTCCTTGGGGAGTTTGAGGATGAAGAGAAAATGCACAGCAATGATCAGGGGCAAGTCTGCATGCACCTGAAGCACAGGTTGCAC
Source organism: Squalus acanthias (assembly GCA_030390025.1). Classification (NCBI taxonomy): domain Eukaryota; kingdom Metazoa; phylum Chordata; class Chondrichthyes; order Squaliformes; family Squalidae; genus Squalus; species Squalus acanthias. Next base: position 47,532,589 of record CM059429.1, read on the forward strand.
AGACCCATCATTACCCATGGTAACAAACCCCACCAGAGCTACATAGCCACGTCATAGGAGAAGCGCTTTCTCCATGTACATTTCACCAGAGACACCTTTCTGCAGTTTAGGATTAGGCCCTTGATTTGCCATCTTACTGTGCAAGCAGGAATGTAATATTGAGATGCTGAAAGTTGATGGAACACCTGTACAGTGACAGACATATGTACAATCTACATGCAAACCTAGTCACAGTAACTGACTGCAGCCAAGTTGTTTTACATTAAGGAGATGCGATGCCCTTGGAAGATGTGACTATGGCAAGACTTTGCATTGTACATTGTGAGGTGAAGGTATACCCTACTGAGGTTGGATATGCATGAGATGCAGTCAAAGACTTTTAAGTTTATGATGGGCAAGCAGTAAGTGTGCTTACTGACAATACTTTGTGGCATACTTCTTCTCAATATATGTTTCTATTGGGTAATCTTACCTTATGAAATTCCTTTAAAATGTGTTGTTGTTTTATGTGTCTCTTTGCAGATCCTGCATGTAGTGAACACACTGTTGAGTCTGATCACCACAAATGTCAAAAATGGTGCACTGCAGTCTTCTGGGGAGGGGGGCCCTGAAGAAATGCAGGGCAACCCATTTCATACAGCTGCATATTCATTTTTCTGGCTAACAAACAGAGCATCAGGTGTTGTATCACTCCATCACTTGCGCAAATGTTTTTTTTATGGTTACCCGTTGGCATTAATTTCACTTCATTTATGCCTATCACCTCTCCCCTCCCCCAACCTCAGAAAACATGACAAATATATAAAATTAATTTGCAATCTTTATAAAGGTTGAAACAATTTTTATCCACATATGCAGTCTGGTCTTTAAGTGTGCACCTACCTTTAATTTAGACCTGCTGGCCAAATTTTCTGTATCTCCCCATTAGGCTTGTTCCGTGCACAAGCCCAGAGCTGCACAGGCAGCAATGAATAGTTATTCAAATGAGCTGACCATGGAGATTTGGGGCAGGCAGTCAATCCACTGCGCTACTGCCTAGCTTTACTTAGCAATTAGGCAAAAAAGCCTGAAAAACACCATAGCGAAAAATCTCCCCTGGACTATCAACAACTTTATAACATAAGACTTTTTCTCTTTCTCCCACAACTTAGGAAATTGTTTTCTAATTTTGATTTCCAGGATTGTTTATGCTTGCTTTATTCTAATCACCATGATACTAAGAGTTTTGAACCATGAATGGGAAACAGTTATAATGGCGTATGCTCTGATAAGTGCCTGGTGTAATGTCCTTTACTTTGCACGTGGATTCAAGTTGCTTGGTCCCCTGTGCATCATGATACAAAAGGTTGGTAGTTTATTTTCTTAATACGTCATTCAGCCAAGAATTAACTTGAACGTTCTAATTATAAGCATGGTGTCCCTTTTCAAGGGTCCTGTGTTTCTTTTTATTTGAAGATTGCATGAATATTCGTGTGGTTGATCATCATGTCACTCCAGAAGGAAACACTGACTTACTCATTTACAAGTTAGTTTTTTGGCTTTGACCTTTGTTATATGTGCCCAATTTTCTTAACTAATTTTTTTCAGCAACTTATTGATTTTCATAACCTGTTTTTGTAAATTCAAACTGGACACAAATATTGTTTGGGAGGCGAAGGGCCAACAAAAATGTCATGTTTTTCTAAACATTTTTCTATTCCAACATTCCTACTTTCATCTTTGTTGTTATACCTCCTTAAAACAATGGTGCAAGAAGGAAAAAAAAATGTGTATTTTAAAGAAAAATATGGATGGTCTCTTAGGAGCCAGGTTCAAATAAGAGATTCACCTGATGGGATGAAAGTATCTCTCTCTCTGTTGGCTCTAAGGTTCCTGCATGAAATTAATTCGACTAGTCTTAACCTACCGTCTAGTTTTTGGGCCCGGACTCAGCGCTGCAGAGTCTGTAGTTAACAGCCCTGTAGAACATGAGGTTTAACCATGCATGGTATTTTGTATGCACATGGCACTTAGCTGATATAAGGAAAGTAAATGGATGGAGTCAAAATCTCTAAAATAGTAAAATCTATGGTAAGATCAGTCTTTCCTTAAACAAAAAAATGGAGTTGATGTTATCAGAGCTTCTTTGCATTATAATTGATTCTACTTTTGGACTACCTTCAAATTTACTATCATCAGCTCACTTTTATCATAATCCATTTGTCAGTACTGAAACCAATAAACTATTTTCCCTTTTCTCTTATTAGATGATCTTTGGTGACCTCATGAGGTTCTGTTACGTTCTGATAATTGTCATTATAGGATTTGGTGCAGGTAGGTAAAACATGCATTGTAACACTGCAAATTGGAAATAAAAACAGAAAATGCTGGGAATACACAACAGGTCCATCAGCATTTGTAAAGAGAAAACTGGCAAATAGCACTGATCAAAACAAAACCGGGAGGGGGAGAAATAATAGGTTGAATAGATTTTATTGTAAAGCTGAAAACTGATGTAGGAAGTATGATCATTTTAGTGAGGCAATGAAAAGACCATAAAAGAACAAAGAGTGAGAAAATAACTGATGAGATAAACTGGAAATGCTGGGAATCTGAAGTAAAAACATAAACTGAAGCTGCCTCTACATTACTCCACCTCCAATCTGGAGCCTGCTGCCCGCAAGCTAGTCTCAAGATCCATGCTGCTATATTTGACCGCTTCCAGCTTTACAAGGTTACTTATTCAATTCATTGCCTCTCTTCAGCTCCTCCCTTTTTTATTTTTGATGTAAATAAGTGGCTGGCAAGCTGATATAAAAATAATAATTACATTTTCCTAAGTAACTGGGAATATTTTCAGGACAACTAAGTCTCGTATAGGAGAGACAGGCAGCACCTAAACAATGCAGGAACAGTGAAACTTATGAGGAACACTGAAGCAGCTATTGAAACTAATTTAATTGAGTAAAGTGGAAGCTGGATAGGGATGAAACTGGATCCAAGATGAGAATGATGGCAGCACAGAAGATAGTAAATGGGTGGCTAACGTGATTTGCCCACCATACACATTGGACGGTAAAACCATCTGAATGAAGCTGCCAGAAGTCTCCATCAACTGTTCGCATTTTTCTGCCTCTCCTTGCATAGGAGGCTGAGGAAGCCATGAATGGAGAGTTGAGGAAGAGATGTCAGGGATTTTCGGGCCCAGCTCGTCAGGTCGGTGCCTGCTACTGAAGTACAAATGAGCGAAACTCCCCCTGACCCTGGAAAATCCAGCAGTGGAGGTTCCCAGCTGGCGCATCACAGCACTTACTGACAGGCTCATGGATTTTCTGCCCCACTGTGTATTTCCAGCATTTTCTCTGCTTATTTCATGAGTTCTGTTGGTTTCATTTTTTTTTTTATCTTCTAATGATTTGTTTATTTTTGAAACATCATAGGTTTCGATGTTCACTTTCAAACCTTGGATCCAAATACTTATTTGTACTTCAGGGATTTTACCATCACTATTTTCACATTGTTTCAGCTGATGATGGGTCTCACTGAACTTCCAGGTCCACCTGACATCAAGATCCCTGACATTATCATTGTCCTTTATATGGTGTACATGTGTTTTGGCTTTCTTCTTCTCCTGAATCTTTTCATTGCCTTAATGGGTGATACTCATTATCGAGTCGTCAGTGAACGAAAGTCACTATGGAAAGCTCAGGTAGTGAATACTTTTCTCTGTAAATTTTTTTTTCAGATGTTGTTAGTCCTATTTAAGAAAATATTTTTGTGTGTGTAATAACAGGCATTGAAAATAAGATTAACTGTGGCGGGTAAATTTAGGACTGATGTCAGAAAATTCTTCTTCACACAAAGAACGATCAATGTATGGAATAGACTTTCAGCAAGGGTCAAGGAGGCAAAAAGCCTGTAATCTTTTAAGAGACAATTGGATGCTGTAATGGGAGAACTTACAGATGAATTTGCTGAATGGCTACCCTCATCCATAATTATCTTGTGAGGTTGTGAAGTCATTCAGACCATCCCAAAATTTGACAAATACATTCTAAATAAATATTGATGGTTTCAGATCACTTGTGATAGGTCAACCTTCCCGATTAAGACAGCATTTCAATGAGATACATGTGGATGAATACAAAGGGGTAAAAATTGAGTCGCGCCCCATTTGGGGCGCTAACCTCGCCGGGGCGCGACTTTTAGCGCCCCGAAAAAATTAGCGGCCCCGCGCCAGAACTTCAGTGGTTGCGCCCCAAGAGGGAAGTGGGGCGCAACTGGAAGCAGCCCGCATCCCTCTTGGGGTGCTGCGAGTGAATATCCTGGCGGCGCTGCGGCACGTCGCGCCGCGGTATTGCAGGCCTTCCTCCCCTTCTTAAAGGGGAGGGACCCTGCGCAGCGCGAACCGGGGCCCAGCTGGGCCCCCAGGGATCGGGAGTGCCGGCAAAAGAGCCCGGCACTCAAGAGAAGTGCCGGGCTCTTGGAGCGCAGCCGGCACTTCACGGTGGGGGGGCTTCACGGGGGCCGGGGACAGCAACGGGGGCAGGTGCTGGCAGGCGGCCAGCAACAAAAATGGCCGCCTGCCACCTCCCCTTTAAATATCGCCGCCCCGGCCGCACGTACGCCCCCCTGAACCCGTCGGACATAGCGATTGGCGGTAAATCAGGGGGCGCGACTGAAGATCACGGCCGGGGCGCGAGCGGGGCGCTGCGCACGGCGATGACGTCATCGCCGGCGGCGCAGCGCCACAGGGCGCTACCGGCTGCCGCCGCCGCTAACCTCCCACTAAATTTTTCGGGAGGCGTGGGCGGCGCTGCGCCCGGGCGTTAGCTGCTTTACGCCCCATTAGCGCCCTCTTAAGGCGCTAACGGGAGGCGCAAGCAGCTGAATTTTTCCCCCAAAGACTCTCAATGATATTTTCTAATACTTTCATTGAAATACTGGTTGGAGACAATGCATGAGAGGGTTATTTTTTATTTGATATTTCCTTGCCTTAGCACAGCAAGCCAAATAATGAGATTCTGTTCATATTAATGCTGTCACTTCAGTTCCAAGTTTCTACAATAACCCATGACAAATCTTCATCTGCTTAATTGTTGCCTTCTGCTGAAAGATTTGTTGTTTGTGTCAACTTTCATGAAAAGATTTGAAACAGCTGGCTGCAGCATCTCTATGGCACATTGTGCCTAGAAATCCGATTGGGCGCATGGGCCGCTGACTACCCATGCCAGTTACTACCAATGCAGATAGCACGCAGTATCTGTGATGTCTGCTAATTACAATGATTTGTGCGTGTAACAATGCTATTCATTGACTCAACACCTATCAGGGGTTCGATATCAGAAGTCCTCTTAACAACAACAACAACTTGTATTTATATAGCACCTTTAACATAGTAAAACGTCCCAAGGTGCTTCACAGGAGTGGTAGAAGACAAAAAATTTGACACCAAGCCACATAATGAGAAATTAGGGCAGATGGCCAAAAGCTTGGTCAAAGAGGTAGGTTTTAAGGAGCGTCTTAAAGAAGGAAAGAGAGGTGGAGAGGCTTAGGGAGGGAATTCCAGAATTTAGCGCCTAGGCAGCTGAAGTCACAGCCGCACGGCCGGCCTTAGGAAAATGGCGGCCTGGGTGAATTTTTATTTTTGCGCCCTTCCTTTGAGTTTAAGTATGTAGCGATTATGAGCGCTTATAATCAGGGAAGCTCAAGAGGTTAGAATTAGAGGAGCGCAGATCAATGTTCCCTGTAAGCTGCACTATGTTCTGTGCGGCCTGTTTCTTTCAATGCGCGGTCCCTTTAAATTTCTGTGCATGAGCGTTATTTCCGATGTAAAAGCCAATGAGCGGCCTGCGCCGGACCTTGCAGATTACTGCGCGGCCACGCACAGCTTAGAGGGAACATTGGTGCAGATATCTCGAGGGGGGTTGTGGGTCTGGAGGAGGTTACAGAGATAGGGAGGGGCGAGGCCATGGAGGGATTTGAAAACAAGATGAGAATTTTAAAATCGGGGCGTTATTTAACTGGGAGCCAATATAGGTCAGTGAGCACAGGGGTGATGGGTGAACGGGACTTGGTGCGAGTTAGGACACGGGCAGCTGAGTTTTGGATGTTTACGTAGGGTAGAACGTGGGAGGCCAGCCATGAATGCATTGGAATAGTCAAGTCTAGAGGTAACAAAGGCATGGATGAGGGTTTCAGCACCCTTTCTTAAAGGGGATGAGCATTCTGGCTGCAGAGACACAAGAAGCAGTTGCTGAGAAAAGGCTGAAGTAGGGAAGAGAGTGGGCAGCAAGGTTCTCTGATGCTGCACTGGAGGTCTTGGTGGAAGCAGTGGAGAGGAGGAGGGCATCCTTTCTCCCCCCGCCATGGGGTAGGCAGGTCTCCAGGCATCTACTCAGTAGGCAGTAGGAAGAGATTGTGGAGTACATCAATGCCAGAAGCGTTGCTCCAAGAACATGGCTGCAATGGAGGAAGAAATTCAATGATTTAACTAGAGTTATTAAGGTAAAAAGACTGCTAAAATACTTTCTGATCACACCAGCACCACTCACCACCTCATTAATTACTAAACTCAGAGCACTCAACACTGCCCTCCTCCACTACCCTACACTGTCCTGCAATCAGTGCACCACACTTCACTAAACATCCTTCTCCTCATGCTCACACCTCACCACTATTACAACTCTCACTTACCCACAACTCCCATCACACACACACTGTCAGCAATTCCACCATGACAGCCACATTCTCCAAACACCAAGAATTTCACTAACCCACTTCACTATTTCTTGCAGGAGAAGGTCGCACACAATACAAGGCCATCGGAGGGGTAAGAGCCCATTTGCACCCCACCCCTCCCCGAAGAGAGCATCCTGGCAGCCCTGGGAAGAGGCAGACAGGAGGCCATGGCCACTGGTGACGCTGGAGGAGAGGTCGCATGGGATTTCTTTATACCTAATCTGTTTCGTCTCTTAGTTCTTCCTCACACCACACAGTCTGCATGACAAGCTGCAGATGATTTCAGCACCCACTTCTTTCTTTCTGCTCTTCCTCACACCGTAAGCTAACCCTGGTCCCTTTCTTTCATTTCAGCTGCTGAGAATGTCGATGCTCCTCAGCCAGTACAGAAAGAGGATCACAGTGTTCCTGAAGATGCACCGTCACTTGATCTGACTTTTGCAAGCACCAGATCAGACACTGACACCACGTAGACTTTAGAGGCTATGTCAGAGGAGAGATCTGCAGGTGGTGACTTGCTGGGCACAAGTGTGCAGGAGCTAAGGCACGGGGAAAGGATGCCACTGATGCCAACTCATCAGAGGGCAAGGTTGCATACTAGTTCTACTGCAGAGGACTCAGATGCTGACTTTGAGGGCCCAGTCTACCGAAGAAGGCTCATGGACACATACTGGGAAATGCTTGCTGCACTGCGCAGCCTGCCAGAGCACTTGCACACAATGCACTGCATGCTTTGGTCATTCGCAGTCCAATTTGGCAAACATGCCAGAAACAGGTATCAGGCCCCAATTTGCATATGGAATGGGGCTTGTGGCTATACAGTCTGGTGTCACCTCCTACTTGTGTGGTTCTGAGGGAGAAGGCCAGATATCTGACATGTGCTGCTGTCCTGAGAAATGGCAGCCTCATGTAGATCATCTCCAGCTGTCATCATTGTACTGGGCCCTGGATCGGTTTGCCCACTGAACATTGAGATGGCTGGTCTAATGGCTACCATCAGCTCCTGAAGGCCTTGCGTGATAACTGGCTCCAAGTGCCTGAAAGCCAGTACACAATATGCTGTCTAATTTGTCCCGAACTGCCACCACAGCAGCAGTCTGTGCTTCCATGGAGAAGCAGGCTGGTCCTGGGCAACCTATGAGATGGGACACTGTCACAGATTCCAGTTGAAGCTACAACATGTTCCATTAATGCCGGCAACAAAGAAAAACCTCCTTGATGTTCGTAGGAATGAGAGCAACAGACACAAGTCACAGCTGTCTTGTTGCGGCACATCCTTGGAGACTGATCTCAGAGTCTGCACGAAGATATGTTGTTCATTGAGCATCCTTCTTTTCAGGTGAATAACCAGGAGGTCTGGGTCCCATGACTCTGAAGCCAGGGGCAGCCTTCGCCACTGCCTCTACTGGGAATCTATCACATCCTCACCCACTCCTCAACTCAAGAAGTTGTCAGCCATTTCTTACTATTTAAAGGATGCACCACTCCTTTTGACCCTCCCGCGCATTACGTGTGCTACAGAAATGCTAAAGGTTATTTGAATCAGCTGACCCATGTTTTATGGCAGCATCAGTGCTGCGACTGATTGGGGGAAACAAGTCCCAGCTCTGGCATACCAGCATAAATGGCCCCATGCATTTTTGGGGCCTAAATATTTTACAGTACCATGAAGAGTAAATCATAATGTAACTTAACATCAGAAACTTAAAATTATTTGGATAATGCTTCTCCTTTTATAATCACAGTTTAAACCATAAAATAATTTAATTACTGAAAAGATTAATGCTGTTTCAGATTGCTGCAACCACTCTTCTACTTGAGAGGAGACTGCCAGCCTGGCTGTGGCCTAGAGCAGGAATTCCAGGAGATCTGTTGGGTCTCAACGTGGAAAAGTGGTACTTAAGGTAAAAATGTACAGCTGTGAGAAGAAATGCTTTCTAGAATATTTGCTGAATTAAACTGCTCATTAAGAATTATTCACCAAAGTTATTTAGTATTTAAAATAAAAAATGTGTCATTTCTCTGCCTACTGTTTAACATATTACCATATTAAACCATCAGCTATTAATCATGAATGTATCTCTTTTATAGTCAGTACTTTTGGTGCCAATGCACAATAATAAAATGCAGTGACATCAGCAAGTGTAGCACACTTGATTGATACATTGAGATATCGGTATCATGATTTTAAAACAAAATAGCATGGAATTTTTTTTTGCAAAGGTATTTCAAAATTCATAATGTGCCCTTTAGGTTCAAATGATTTTACAAAATGCTGCTACAAAACTAAGAAAATAGAAATGATTAAAATTAAATTAAGTGAACAGTATAAAAAGACCAGTGCTAGTGCGAGCAAGCACCGAGTGCGAGTCAGCAGAGAGTGCTGAGTTTGGGTAAGTGTGAGAGTTCTTTAATTGTTAGTTCTCTTTAAATCATTTTTGATAAGAGTACTTAAGCAGTTTAAGTGAAGGGGAAAAGTTAAATATTTGGGATTCTGTTAGTTTAAGAAGAGTAAAACAAGGTTACACTGCAGTAGGAGTAAATTGGCACAGAAGGCAGTAGAAACCAGTTTTCTAATCAATCAGTAGGGGTGACTCATTTGGCTGTAAACAAACAAACAGTATAAAAAGACCAGTGCTAGTGCGAGTCAGCAGAGAGTGCTGAGTTTGGGTAAGTGTGAGTTCGGGTGAGTGGGGTGTAGGGTGCTCTTTTCAAACTTTAACTCTGTGGGTTGTAGTTAATAAGGCCTTTCTGGTACAGAGTGACTGTTGGCAAACCATTTAACTGGTGTAATTTAGAGGGATTGATTTAATTTAAATCCAATTAATTAGAGGGGATACTAGCATCTATAATCGAGCAGAGAGTGTCCATAACTAACAATAAATTTTTTAAATTAATTACATAGAATGGAGCAGGTAATGTGTTACTGTTGCGAGATGTGGGAGCCAGTGGACCCCATTGAGGCTCACGGTGATTACATCTGTGACAAGTGTCTGCTGCTACAAGAACTCCAGCTCCGTGTTGATGAGCTGGAGTCTGAGCTTCAGACACTGCGACACATCAGGGAGGGGGAGAAGTACCTGGACTCTGTGTTTCAGGAGGTGGTCACACCTATGAAGTTAATTAATTCTCATGTAGCCCATGGTCAGGGACAGGACGGTGTGACTACAAGTGAGGCAGGTACGGGGATCCAGGAGGTAGTGTTGGAGGAGCCGCAGCCCTTGCTCTTGTCCAACAGGTTCGAGGTTCTTACTCCCTGTGGGGACAGGAGCAGGGACTGCAGGGAGGATGAGCAACCAGGCCACAGCACTGTGGAATGGGGGGCCATTCAAGAGGGGGGAGTAAATAGAAATGTTGTAGTGGTAGGGGATAGTATTATTAGGGGGATAGATAGAGTTCTCTGCAGCCGAGAGCGAGAGTCCCGTAGGCTGTGTTGCCTGCCCCGGTGCCAGGGTTAAGGACATCTCCTCTGGGCTGGAAAGAAACTTGCAGTGGGAGGGGGTGGATCCAGTTGTCGTGGTCCATGTTGGTACAAACGACGTAGATAGGACAAGGAAGCCGGTTCTGTTAAAGGAGTATGAGCAGCTAGGGGTCAAATTAAAAAACAGAACCTCAAGGGTAATAATCTCTGGATTATTACCTGAGCCACGAGCGAATTTGGCTAGGACAAATAAAATTAGAGAGTTAAATGAGTGGCTCAAAGACTGGTGTGGGAGAAATGGGTTTTGCTTCCTGGGACACTGGCACCAGTACTGGGGCAGGAGGGAGCTTTTCTGTTGGGACGGGTTTCACTTGGCCAGTGCTGGGACTAGAGTCCTGGCGGATCATATAACTAGGGCTGTAGAGAGGGCTTTAAACTAACTAGTGGGGGGGGAGGTTCCTAGAGAGCAAATAATAAAAATGACAACAGAGAAGGTCATAGACTTAGGTAGCAGTGGGGAAATTAAAAACCAGAGTGTGTCAGGAAGGGGCAGAAGGTATGGAGTAAAAGGTAAAGTAATAAAAAGGGCAAAAGCAGGAACTAAGTGTCACAAAACATATTTGAAAGTTCTCTATCTGAATGCACGTAGCATTCGTAACAAAATAGACGAGTTAATGGCACAAATAACTACATATGGGTATGATCTTGTGGCCATTACAGAAACATAGCTGCAGGGTGACAATGCCTGGGAATTAAACATACCAGGTTATTTAACGATCAGGAAGGACAGGCAGGAAGGAAGGGGAGGTGGGGTGGCTACGTTAATAAAGGAAGGAATCACTGTAATACAGAGAAATGATATTGGGTCAAAAGATCAGGATAATGAAACAGTTTGGGTGGAGATAAGGAATAATAAGGGGGAAAAAAAACACTGGTGGGCGTAGTCTATAGGCCTCCGAACAGTTGCAACTCTGTTGGACGGAGTATCAATCAGGAAATAGTTGAGGCTTGTAATAAGGGAACATCTATAACTATGGGGGATTTTAACTATCATATTAATTGGAAAAATCAAATTGGGCAGGGCTGCCTTGAGGATGAGTTCATTGAGTGTATTAGGGATGGGTTTCTTGAGCAGTATGTAACTGAACCGACCAGGGGGCAAGCAACCTTAGATCTGGTCCTGTGTAACGAGACAGGATTAATTAAAAATGTCCTTGGAATGAGTGACCATAACATGGTTGAATTCCATATTCAATTAGAGGGCGAGAAGGTTGGATCTCAAACAAGCGCGCTAAGCTTGAATAAAGGAGACTATGAAGGTATGCGAGCGGAATTGAGTAGAGTGGATTGGGAAAATAGATTAAAGGGTAAGACAATACATGATCAGTGGTGTACATTTAAGGAGTCATTTTACAACTTCCAAAAAATATATATTCCACTGAGAAGAAAAGGGTGTAAAAGAAAAGATAGTCATCCATGGCTAAGTAAAGAAATTAAGGATAGTATTCGACTAAATACAAGGGCCTTTAAGGTAGCCAAATCTAGTGGGAGGATAGAGGATTGGGAAAACTTTAAAAGACAGCAAAAAATAACAAAAAGATTGATTAAGAAAGGGAGGATAGATTATGAAAGTAAATTAGCAAAAAATATAAAAACAGATAGTAAGAGTTTTTATAGTTATATTAAAAGAAAAAGGGTGGCTAAAGTAAATGTTGGTCCCTTAGAGGATGAGACCGGGAAATTAATGGTGGGAAATATGGAGATGGCAAATACACTGAATGAATACTTTGTATCAGTCTTTGCAGTAGAGGACACTAAGAATATCCCAACACTGGACAAACAGGGGGCTCTAGGGGGGGAGGAGCTAAACACGATCAAAATCACTAAGGAAGTGGTACTCGGTAAAATAATGGGACTCAAGGCGGATAAATCACCTGGACCTGATGGCTTACATCCTAGGGTCTTGAGGGAAGTGGCGGTAGGGATTGTGGATGCATTGGTAATAATTTTCCAAAACTCCCTGGACTCAGCAAAGATCCCGGCAGACTGGAAAACTGCTAATGTAACACCCTTATTTAAAAAGGGCAGTAGACAGAAGGCTGGAAACTATAGACCGGTTAGCCTAACATCTGTGGTAGGTAAAATTTTGGAGTCCATTATTAAGGAGACAGTAACGGGACATTTGGATAATCATAATTTAATAGGACAAAGTCAGCATGGTTTTATGAAGGGGAAGTCATGTTTGACAAATTTGCTGGAGTTCTTTGAGGAAGTAACATACAGGGTGGATAAAGGGGAACCAGTGGATGTGGTGTATTTAGACTTCCAAAAGGCATTTGACAAGGTGCCACACACAAGATTATTGCTTAAGATAAAAAATCACAGGATTGGGGGTAATATTCTGGCATGGATAGAGGATTGGCTATCTAACAGAAGGCAGAGAGTTGGGATAAATGGTTCATTCTCAGACTGGCAATCAGTAACTAGTGGTGTTCCGCAGGGGTCAGTGCTGGGTCCCCAACTCTTTACAATCTATATTAACGATTTGGAGGAGGGGACCGAGTGTAACATATCAAAGTTTTCAGATGGGAGGGAAAGTAGTGAGTGAGGAGGACATAAAAAATCTGCAAGGGGACATAGACAGGCTAAGTAAGTGGGCAGAGATTTGGCAGATGGAATACAGTACTGGAAAGTGTGAGGTTATGCACTTTGGCAGGAAAAATAGTAGAGCAAGTTATTATCTTAATGGCAAGAAACTGGAAAGTACTGAAGTACAAAGGGATCTGGGGGTCCTGGTGCACGAAACTCAAAAGGTTAGTATGCAGGTGCAGCAAGTGATTAAGAAGGCCAATGGAATGTTGGCTTTCATTGCTAGGGGGATAGAATATAAAAATAGGGAGGTATTGCTTCAGTTGTACAAGGTATTGGTGAGATCGCACCTGGAATACTGCATACAGTTTTGGTGTCCATACTTAAGAAAAGACATACTTGCTCTCGAGTCAGTACAAAGAAGGTTCACTCGGTTAATCCCGGGGATGAGGGGATGGACATATGAGGAGAGGTTGGGTAGATTGGGACTCTACTCATTGGAGTTCAGAAGAATGAGAGGCGATCTTATTGAAACATATAAGATTGTGAAGGGGTTGGATCGGGTGGATGCGGGGAGGATGTTCCCGATGATGGGTGAAACTAGAACTAGGGGGCATAGTCTTAGAATAAGGGGCTGCTCTTTCAAAACTGAGATGAGAAGGAACTACTTCACTCAGAGGGTGGTAGGTCCATGGAATATGCTGCCCCAAAAAGCTGTAGAAGCTACATCATTACATAAATTTAAAACAGAAATAGACAGTTTCCTAGAAGTAAAGGGAATTAAGGGTTACGGGGAGCGGGCAGGAATTTGGACATGAGTCTAGGTTCGGATCGGTCATGGCCCTGTGGATAGCGTAGCGGGCCCAGGGGCCGTGTAGCCTGATCCTGCTCCTATTTTGTGTGTCCAATTCTGTTAGGTTCAGGAGATGGTTCTGTGATAGTAGATTGGCGGTTAGGATCAGATCAGCCATGATCTTATTGAATGGCGGAGCACGCTCGAGGGGCCAATTGGCCTACTCCTGCTCCTATTTCTTATGTTCTTAACCTTTCATCACTGCACGACAAAAAAAACCTTTTCTTCAAAGTTTTCTTTTAAAATTAACCTATTACCTGCAAGAAAAACTTTAGTTAACAAACTATTATCAGATGCCCTGAACGGTTCCTAGTTTATAGCTCCTGGCAGTAATTTATTACCTACTTAAAAAAAAACTCCACAATATGGCGAGCAGATTTGTCCTGCCTGTTGAAGCCAGCAATGCTGTTACTGTTGATGGCAATTAAAGATTTATGGCTGCTGGTATATAGTTATTTGCCATTTGCATTTAGCTCTATCTGTTTGTGATGCTCTGATTTAAGCTTGCTTTGTCTCATCTTTCAATTTCAAACTATTTCATGAACTCACATGATTTGATATTTCTATTCATTCCTTCCACATTCCAGCGACTTCCCCAGAGAAGTCAGCAAGTTACGACATCTCGTGTCTTACTGGTAGAATTTATTATAGAGTTTTCATTTTCCCTGTCCAGTTCTGGAAAACAATAGAGTTCTGTGACAAGTCATGCGTTTGAGCGAAAAAGATATCAAGTATGGCAGGGTAACTTTGTAATGACCTTGTTGCCACTAGTAATTATCAAAGACATTACTCTGCATAAACAAACAAGCAAATAACATCTCTATGTTGGCAGCAGAGCTTAATCATGCAGCATATGGGGAAATCTGCTTAAATCTCTCTTTTTATATGGCTTTAGATACAGCAATGCAAATTAAAATTGTCTTTGATTAGCTGTATCTTTTGAATTTGTAACCAAGGGACAGGCAATACACAACAAATTCTGGAGAATATCCACAATTTCACAGAGATGGGGTGGGGTAACTTTCAAATCTGGTGGTGGCGTAAACTGGCGGTATTGGATCAGCTGCCTGCTGCACACCCTGCTCAATTTTACTCTCCATTTACTTCAGTGGAAAGAAAAATCAGGCAGGATGTACAACGGGCTGCCGATCCGATAACGCCAGTTCCCTACCTATGCCAAAGCTGAATGTTTAACCCCCGAGGTGTCTATGTGAGAGCAGGCAGATTGTTTGATATACAAGTCAGGATACAGTAGTTTGGTTCAAAGGGGAAGAACAATGGGCACTTCATCTGAAAATCAAACATTAAGGATGGTTTCTGTTGCAGTCAGGTGGCAAAAAAAATTGTACCACCAGGTAGCTGGAAACAGCTGTTCACATCTTACCTACTTACATTTTAAAACGGTTAATATATTAATTTCTTGATCATCGAGAAGAATCAGTTTGATCTTCAAATAAGACTACTTCAACATCAAAGAAAAGACAGACATATAATGGAGCAACAGTTTGTGTTTTCGTCAGTCATGTGTTGAACTACTAGTTTCCTATTATATAATTCTGTTTCTACGTAATTATCTTACTTATAAGTACATTTTATTATTAGCTTTAGCCTAAACAAAATGGCCTAAAAATGCCAGCGCAAGGAAGCTGAGGAAAATGCAAAGCAGCATCAGTCTGTTCCTGAATTGGAAGAGGGGGGCTTAACAAATATGAGACCTGTGAATCAGGATCTAGTTGATTCAGCCCGTAACTGTTCAAAATAACTATCAAATCTTAAATAAAAACAGCAAATGCTTGAAAACGCTCAGCAGGTCAGGCAGCATCTGTGGAGAGAGAATCAGAGTTAACGTTTCAAGTCGATGACCTTTTATCAAATCTTAAGTTCATTCCAAATCTTAAGGAACATGGCAACACAGGTGGTTTATTGACAGCATTTGAATTCTTATCAAGCCATCGCAGGTAGGATAGAAAATTTGGGGCATAAAGACTGTTATCATCATTTAACAGTAAAGTGATTACTGTATTTTTGCAACTAGATCACTGTATAGTGCAGATTATAATGTTGTAAAGAATGATTCTTGTTGTTTTGATTTGATACCAGATGTGTATTGACATTAATTTAGAATGTACAGAAAGCTTAGAGCTATAGTTAAAATTGTGGTGTGGTGAAATTGTGACATTTTATGATGAAATATGCAAATTTACTTTAAGAACTCATTTTCTGGAAATGGCTCTGGATAATTTAAGGATATGGTTGCTTGACCAATGCACAGATAGATGAATGAGCCAACCAATCATTTTGCAGCCTAACGAGTGCCAGAAGGTGACAAGGGGTGGGAGAACAGAGGGCTCACACCAGTTGACTAGAAGGCAACCCACCTATTCAGATTATCAGCCGCCACCGCACGTGTCTGTAATGCTGCAGTCCAGCAGATCACAGAGGAAATGAAATGGTACAGATGTAAACAATACTGGTCCAAAAGGGAATCTAGGGCACAAAGTGCGGCTGAGACATGAGTTTGCCAGAAACTGTGTAGTGGCACTAAATTAATTGAATTTGGTGCAGTGCGTGTACCTGATCATGATGAATAAGTGGCCAACAGAAGACTTGTGTGATATGGTGTGTAGTATGATTATTGTATACACACAACTGGTGCATGGTGATCAGTTTCTAGAGGGTAGGAGTGCCCATATTCATATTATTCTGGGTGCAAAAGTTGGCATGGGTTTTCATTATGGACAGGTGAAAAAGACGTGGGGTTTTTAGTATCATTGGAGTATGATGCACTGTTGGGGAATGATTTAAACTTTAATATATCTGTAGCCCTTATAGTTAATAGGACACAGACTGGATCTGGAAAACAGTCAAACCAATGCAGCCAGTTGCAGTGGATACTGGCAACATTGTGCAGAGGCAAGGGTTTCACTAGCCTGAGCAAGGTTGTGAATCAAACTTTCTGGAGGCAAGAGACCTGTTGCATTAACTCAGAACACAGTGTAGGTAATTGGAGCAGTAGCAAGTCATCTGAATAGTGTCACTCTGTCCAGAGTTGTCTCGTTAGTATGAGTCAAGCAGGAGTGGTAGGCATTCAGGATGTTAATTCTGTGCGAGTAACCATTTGCAGAGCAGCAGTCTGACTTTACAGAGTCATTTTATCCTGAGACGAAACAGGAGGATGAAGAAAAACTTTTTGGTGGAGAGTAAAGAGGGACTAGAACAGGCTTTAGTTCAAGCTACAGGGAGTGTTGCTAAAATTTCTTTAAGACAAATTGGAGATATTTTTGGAAAAATTATATTCCAATCGATCTCCATTCTCATGACAAGTAGCAGGAATGGTTGTGAATGAGAGGGAAGTTTAGTTACTGAACTGGTAAAACAAGACCTATTTTAACTCTCAAAGCTGAAAACTGTAGGATATTCCACTCCTCATGTTTTGATAGTTAATGGAAAATGCTTTATTTTTTTTACAGAGTATCATTCATGGTGAAATTCCAACTGTTGACAATTGAAGCTTTTCTTTACCATAATCAAGGAGCATTTGAAAATGAGCAACACAGATCACGATTTTAATTCTTAACTACTGATGGCTCTTGAATGGATCTGCTATCTATAATATATTAAATTCAGTATGTACATCATGCACTCCTTATTTGAGTGTCACCATTTCTGTCATGCCTCTATGTGGCACTTCAGTAGGATTTCCCCATCGTTCAGTGAGCAGCTACTAGCCGTCATGCCATGGCTGCAGCTGCACTTCTACCACTAGATGGAGCTTCAAAAGCTCCAGTTCCCTAGGTTCCTGAAAATGTTCAGATACTCCTCTTTCCATCTTATCTTCTCTTCAGCTAAGTTAAAGTTTCAAATTTTATGTTTTTTATTAAAACAGCATTTTTCACTAATTTTCCCCATTTTATTTTTAGGATCTTACCTCCTTTCACTCTCCTGATTCCCCATTAAAATTAAAAATTATCAGGTTCCTGCCTGCTCCAGATGGCCTCCTCCAACCACTCCTGGGGTCGGTTGGCCATTCATGAATTTAGTTTTAGTGTTAATCAAGCTATAATAGGGCAGCGGCATTAGGGTTGCCAACTCTGGCTGGATGTATTCCCGGAGGTTTTATCACATGACCTCCTCCCTCCAATTGCCCCACCCCTGCGCTGCCGCTATTGGTCACTCAACATGCCCATGGTCATGGCGCAATGCTTTCCCACGCCAATTGGAAAGTGAGCTGACTCTTCATTACCTGATTGGATGATTCTTGACTGTCAGTCAAACATCCCTTTCTTTTCCTAACTCCAACATTTTTATAATAAAAGTGTTGAAAGAAAATAATTTTTTTACATGCCTCAATTAATTTTTCTTGGTTGCTCCCAGCAGTGTCCTGGAGATAAATCTTCAATTCCTGGAGATTTCAGGACAATCCTGGAAGGTTGGCAACCTAAGTGGCATCTAAATAAATAAATGATATGGTCCTACTGCCTGCAGTAGCTTCAGTACAGCCTGATACTTTCTGCACCGCTGGCTCCTGGTGTGACTGATTCACCCCCCCCCCCCCCATCCTGTCCTGTTCCACCCGACCGCACTGGGTGTACAAATCCCAGCCCACTGACTACAGTCCTGCTGGCTCCCAGTACGGCACTGGCTGATATCTTTAGCCTTCCGCCTTCCCACCCAACACCCTCCCCCTGCTGCATGTGTGTTGGCCCCGCCCTATAGTTGGGTGGCTGTGGTCTCTGGCCGACGCCCAGTATCCACTGCCTCAGTAGTTGCATCACCGTGGGCCTGATATCACTGCTACTTCAGAACAATTGACAACCCTAAACAAAAGAAGGTAGTTCCATTCTAAAAAGCAATGCTTGTGTGCTATATATTTATAACAATTGTTTTATACAGTATTTGATTATTTCCCTCAAAAAAGCTTTTTAGCATCAATTCTAAAAAGCAATACTGTACTTGTATAACTATCTATGTCTTATTAAAAAATCTTGGCCCTAAATATTGCTGACCCTTTTAAAGGGGGTGGAAGTGCAGCAAGGCTGGATTTTTGCTTGCTGATTTGCCAGGCATCGACTCTGTCCTAAATCATGAGGTTGGGGCCATTTGTATACTTGGAGCAAGCCTGTAGGTGCCCAGAGGCACCGACTCAGTAGTACCACTGGAAAAATCGAGTCACACCCTGCCGTTCCAAGGGGAGCCCGAGACCCATATTGGACCAAAAATTCAAGGTACAAAAACAGCTTCATTCGCCGCAGGGAACTTTGGGAAAGCATTCTGATGGTAATCGATCTCTTTGGGATTGATTATTTATAGTATGTAACATTTATGGGGCCTTCAGAATGACCAGAACAGAGCCCACAGATCCACTGGTCTTAACTGGGGCAAGCGGAGAGGAATTCTGGAGGTAGCCCTAGGAAAGCCCAGACACATTCTCAAACGACTGCCAAGTTGTAAGGGGAGCAGGTGGAAGACACCCTCTGATTGGGATTTTTCTTTGCTGGGCAAATGGAAGCACAATGGCTCCGAATTCCGCCCCAATTGCAACCCACCCGCCCCAGCCCCGAGAATTTCTGCCCACTTCCATTTTCACCCTGGCTCAATTATCCCACACTCCCTAACCCTGCTTCACCTGAAAGCTACACTTGGTCGCGACTCCCTGTGTGCAATGTCATGTCATGAGAGATCAACTAGTGAGATAAAATAACTTGACTGTTCTGCAGCGAATCGGGTGGGGAAACCCAGCCATGAGATTACAACAAAGCTCGGGAGTTAAAATACCCTAGGCCTGTACTCTGGTGCAGCGGGTGAGTTTCTAACTCACTCTGCCACCCACCCAGCTGGAGTTAAAATCAAGTCCAGAGTGTATCAGTTAAGTGCAGTCTTTCATTGTGGTTGGAAGCGTGTAGTAGTGTCTCACAGGGTTCAATTCTGGGGCCACTTCTGTTCACTGTGTATATCGATGACTTGGCTAGAGGAAATAGTGTTGAAATTTGCAGGTGATACCAAAATGGAGAGGTATATTTTTTAGAAGACCAAAGGAAACTGCAAAGGGATATTGATAAGCTGGGGGAATGTGCTAAAAGATGGAAGATGGAATACAATATCACTAAGTGTGAGGTGATGCATTCTGGTAAAAAATACGGCAGTAATTAGACTCTGAATGGAAGTAGGTGCAATGCTGTGAAAGAGCAGAGGGACTTGCGGGTACAGGTTCATAGAATATTAAAGGCAACATCTCAGGTTGATAAGGCTGTAAAAAATGCGAATAGATTTCCACATTTTATCTCAGAGGTACAGAATATAAAAGCCAAGAGGTAATGATGAATCTTTATAAAATCTTAAGACCTCAGTCAGAGTGCTGTGTGCAGTATTGGCTCCACACTTTCGGAAGGAAGCTTTAGAGAGAGCACAATGCAGATTCACTAGGATGCTGCCTGGTATGAGGCAATACAAATACAAAAAGAATTGGGGGGGGGTTCATTAGAACAATGCAGATTGTGGATATAATTGAAGTGTTTAAAACATTTTTTTTTAATGGGTTGGGGTAGATGGAAGCAAACCATAGATGTAAGATTAAATGTAAGAGATTTAGCACAGAGGGCAGGAGAAATTTTTTCAGAGTTGTGAGGCTGTGGAATTTACTTTCAGGGTTAGTGGCTGAGGAAGGAATTATGTCAGACATTTAAGATTAAATAAGAAAAGTGGAAGAGAATTGGGTGAAGGGATTGTTAGGATATGGGATTAGGGTGGGTAAATGTGATTTGAACTATTTGCTTGTGTGGAGGGTAAACACCAACATGGCTTCATTGGGTCCAATAGCCTGTTTTTGTGTTGCAACTTCTATGTAATATGTTTGTGGAATCATTCCATTTCATCTAAATTTAGCCCGAGTGCACAGCAATATTCAGCATGTGGCATGACACACAGACTTGGCTCTTAAACAGTTGACCAGTCTGGAACTTGGCAAGGGAGCAAATGAGGAGCAACATTGTTGCTACCACAAGCTCAAACCTTCAGCATACTACTGGTCTCTGCAGCTTAAAACAAGCCAGGTGGGGTGTAGGCATTGTTTGGGTTTATGAGAAAAGAAGAACTCCTGCTGGTAACTGTATGAGACGGTGATTGAGGGAGGGGACCAGAAAGGGAATGAGATAAATGAGGAGAGAGATTGGGAAAGGAAAGGGACAAAGAGTGGCAATGAGAAAAATAGGGAAAGGGAGAGAGAAAATGAGTGAGAAAGGGGAAAGACAAATTGACTGATGCAAGAGGAGATGAAATGAGGGTGACAGAATGAATGAGGGAATGAAAGAGGAAAGGAGAGGACAGATGGAATGAGAGATGGATAGATGGAAGGAAAGAGAAAAAGGAATGTGAGGGAAATAGAAAGGGGCAATTTTGAGGGATTCTGTGAAATAGGGACAGTGGGAAAAGAGGAGTAAGATGGTAAGAGAGAAAGAATGGGAACAGGGGAATTAAAAAATTCAGTTGAGATGTCAAGAAATATTTGGAAACTAAGCACAATTTAACTATTAGTTTTGGCCTGAATATATGGTTTGACAGTACTGTTTTCACTGTCTTTTGCAGTGGACAGGAGCATTCCATATGTTCCAGTGTGCTACCAGTAGGATGACAGAGTAATTGTTAGTCCTGTGGTATGCTATGCTATCACATTCATGACATGCATAAGGATGCAAATTTCAGTTTCAGGTTTGCTTATGGAAACTGACAGTTTACTGTGAACTTGAGGAACAAAGCTAAATTGAAATAATCCCTTCTGGCATCTCAAAAACTGATAAACGTTCTAAAAACAAAACAAAAATGCCTGACAACTTGTGCTGCATCCAAAAGAAGTGTCATACGTTTATCTGCATAAAGAAGGTGGAAGACAACAAAAATGTGTGAAAATGTATTTTGAGCTTGTTGGAGGTAGCATTGAGGGAACTACTATCTCTTCCTCAGGTGTAACACAATGACTGGAATAAAAGAATTTTCTTGACGTGGCCTTAAATGATCAATATTTATTATGAATGAAAAAGTCACATGAAACTTAAGCATTTCAATGCAAATTCTTGGAGGCATCTCAAATTTTGGAGTACTGAATCCCAACTGTGGCATATGGAAAATATCTGAAAATGTTTTGGTTACTTTAGTAATAATAAAGTTACATTATGCATTCCTCTTTCACAATCTGTATCTTAATGTAGATTACTCAATTTTACTTTAAAGGGTCGAAGAAAGAAGCGACTACCAAAAGGCGAGGAAGAAGTCTGAAAATGAGGAGAAAGAAAATATAACCCACCCAAGAAAAAACAGAAGCGCTTATCGTTGGAAACTCATCCATAAAAACATTTCAAAAAGTCTTAAAAAGAATGATGATGCATGTGATATGACTACTTTGTAAATTTTGATCACTGTAACACTTACAGGTATTGGTTTTCAGGATCACATAATTGCTTTTCTGAACGTTATGAAGCCAGGCTTAATCCATTTCTTCAAGACCAATATCTGGTTAGACAGTGGACAGCTCTTCCTCAGGTGTAACATACTCACATTAAAAGAAACATTTAAAATTTCAGTAAAGCTGAATTTTAACAGATCAATTAAAATTCTAAATGTTCTTGAATGTGATGCTACAACTTAGACAACACAATATGGATGCTATTAGATATTAGATCATTTGTACATTAAGATTGGATAGCCGCTCTAATAGACACCCAGAATCAATATTAACAAATGTAACTAGAAAATCTTGTCATTTGCAAAATATAGTATTGCAAAGTGGGACCTAATATTAATTGACTGCAGTAGAAATATTTCAAAGAAATAAGACTACAATAATACAAAAAGAGTCAAATTTAAAACAAGACTAAGTGGGCATTTGATGTGCATTTACAAATTATAGCAGTTTTGTTGTAACAGTTTTTAGATGGAATCTTTAAACTCTGATGACAAAACAGCTTTCAGTATGAAGTTACTATCACGCAGTTTCTAAATGATCTGTGAAATGTAATACAGGATGTTACTGAACACAGAACAAGAATGAAAGTTTTTTTTATATAAAATGTAAGTAAATGGAAAATTATAATCTTATACAGTATTTTAATATAAGGTACAAAATGCTACTGTATTCGAAGGGGTAACACTGCTGCTGACTATTGTAACACTATGTACCAAAATAAACCTCAAACAAGATTTTACTGAAAGAATGAAGAAACATACAGTGGCTCTGTATCAATAACAAGTTGCAGAAAATTCAAACAGAAAATGTATGAACATTTTGAAAGCTGCAAAGTAAAATGTTATGTTCAACGACTCATGTTTGAATACAGTAAGCATAGACATGAATCAAGAATAAGACAATAATTATTTTACATTGTTTCATTCTAAGTGCTAAAATGTTCTTCAATCTGATTAAACCTACAGTATGACTTGCACAACTGAGCAATGAGCAATGGGAGTAATTCAGGTAGGCTATGACAATTCTAAATACACTGAGATTCTATGGCTGCTTTTCTGAACAGTGCTTTCTTTGCCATAGTCAGTAATATGAAGCATTGCAGATTTTGATGTCTTGCAGGGATTTATGAATACCAAGTTCAAACTCACAATTAAACAGACTTAATTCAAATGATTTTGCTTATCTCATCCAATGTTACTTTGGTTATCAAAGAACGAATATTAAATATGTAGTTCATGAAAATAAATGCCTGTGAAACTGGTTAGTCTAGTTGGGAACTGGTTTGTATAGTTCCACGTCCTCAATTCTCTTCCACTAGAATAATGTCAAAGTGGTTTTTTTTAATATTTGGAAACAAAAGCTTCAAAATTATTTACATAAACTAATGTGTTTGCTTAAATTATATTCCACCACTTTTTTGTCTCATATCCTTTAAGACATCATGCATTAGTCCCTGGCTGAGTGGACAAGCAGACAGCCCTAAGGGAGAAGTGTTTCCGTGATCCGGAGCTTGTGTAGTGGAGATTTATCAGCATGGAGTCACATCTCAGCACTGTGTGGCAAAGTGCATTGGTATAGTAACCTGCCACGCCATGAGGTTACAACCACTAAAGTGTAATTATTGTTTACTATAGAAAAATCTATTTATTTCTCCCAATTAAAGGTATGGTATGGAGCAGTTTGCAAACACTTTTGGAAATTTAACAGTTTTCTTTCTGCCTGACAATTGATGCTTCTGATTGTAATATGATTACAATGTAATTAAAATTTATACATGAAGCATGGAAAAAAGACATAAGAAAAACGTAAGATAAATAGGGCTGGGGAAAACCATTCAGCTGATCATAGATCATTTATATAGAAAATAAAGCCTACAGACACCATAATAGCTTCAATCTGTCTCTCAATGATTCTAAAGTTTTTGCTTCCACCGCCACATCCATTCCAATTGTCCATCACTCTTTACAAGAAGGACTTCTTGATATTTGCCTTTCAACAGTTGGAACAGGTGCCTTCCTATCCTACTGTCATGGTTTAATTTATTGTAGTGCTCCAAATTTAGCTTGATTTTTTTTTGTGCTCATCAAGGTAAGGGATGGTGGTGCTGGGGAATGAAACAATTTCCATTTGAGACACCCAGCGGCTGCATCAAGCACTTTCAGGCCAGGTATAGCACAGCTAGATGCAGAGTAAAGCGCAACGGCATGCTTCAAACCCAGTCCTTAGAACAGCACTCTCCAATACAGCACTGTAGCACTTTTTCCATTACCTACACCAACCATCCAAGATCTGTCTAAATGACATCACCAGTGGAAAATTAGGGGTATTTTGTTCTGTCGGGCCGTGGTAATTAGCAGCTGGATTGAGATTACCCAAAATTATGCCACATAGGAACCAAGGAGACTGTTATCCCATCAATCTGGGCTGGATTTCATCCAGGTCCCAGAGGTGAAAGGTCAGTGTGTAATTTACTGCACCACCCAGTTGCACCAGATTTAGCTTTTCTATACCATTTGCCATTTTCTATACCTCTGAGTTAAAATGCACTTGACAGAGGCTGCCACTAACCTCTCCAGTCATCAGGGCGTCTGGGGGCAAACTATGGCGCCATAAATACCCGTGCTGGGGCACTCAATCCTGCATTCATACAGGACAATGAGTTGGGAGGTTGGGAATGCCTTCTCCAACCTCATTAGCAAGGCTACAATGGGTTTGCACCTATTGCAGTCACAGTCCCATATCTGCACCACCCCCACTCTCCCTAACCTATAGAAATCCCAAGAGTGATGTAAAAGAGGCAGAGACTTCGTAAAGTGGGTCTCCATCCCTTTTCCCAAACCTTTCCACCTGGGAAATAAGTGTTCCCTGGGATCATTGTCTCAGCAGTCAAGGTATTATGTTTTACCGAGCACTTAATCATCTTTCAGTATTTGTCTGTATAGTTTTTAGTCTTATTCTTTTCTGGATGTTCATCCAGCTTTTGTTAAACATGTTAACCAGCAGGATTAATCATGAGCTCCTTTTGCTAGGAGTCTGTTCCACATTCTTCTGCTTCTGTGTATGTTCCAATTTGCCTACCTGACTGTAGAAGAGTTCATGCAATAGCAAGTTCAAGGTGAATAAATATTAGAAACCTTTAACAACTTAACAATCTGGCTAACAGATTGGCCAAACAGTCAAATGAGAAATTATTTTGTACAATGTAATTGGCCAGAAGAGCAGATGTTAAGTTCGCTACCTCATGTGCAATAAAAAAATATGGAAGAAATAACTGTATATGAACGACTGCCCCATAAACCATCAGCTGTCTAATCCAAATCAAATAACTCTCCATTTCCTTCACTATCAGCAGCACTAGCTGTATACATAGCAATTCACTTACCATGATTGTCCCCAAGCATTGGGATATATGTTTAAGGACAGCCATTGTGAATGAACTGCTGTGGTTACAGGTGGTGCTTCCAATAGTGATGATCATAACAGTCTGGAGACAAAAGCATAACAGAACACTTGCAGGTGTTATAATGCTGATCAACACATGATTTAAACAAGCCACAACAACCACCAACTGAAGAGTAACACACCAAACCTCACCAAGGTCAAATCCTAGTACATACCGTGCACGTAGACTTCGTCATTGCATCCCATTTGACGATCATCCACTTGCTGACATCATCACCACAACATTTGTGACAAGTGACCCTAAGCCTTTGAGTGTGCTACTTCACTGTTTCCACAAAGTGCAACATAATAAGACCATAACAAGAACTTGCATTTAAAGAGCACTTTTAATATACTACAACATCCCAAGGCGCTTTACAGGAGCATTATCAAACAAAGTTTGGTACCGAGCCACATAAGGAGATAGTAGAACAGGTGACCAAAAGCTTGGTCAACGACCACATTCCGAACTCCACTTATTAAAATTGCAGATCTACATCATAAAATACTGCACAGTAAGGTTCTGAATTCCACTCATGGAAGCACTTGCATAAACTGACATGATTTTGTTACTCATACGTTTATTTAGTTAACTTCATTCATGGAATGATATTCAAAAACTTCCTATGCTGTATCTTTTAATTGGCAGATTGAATATTTTGAGTTGGAGCTATTGTTTTAAAGTAGACAGTCAACCATTTAGAAAAGTGGTCGGGCAAACCTATATTCTCTGCACCATGAACCAGAGTTTCACTGTGCACAGGTCATCTCCAGATATAAAATCAATATTTTTGCATGTATTACACAAATGGAGATATTAGGTTCCATAGCGTGCAGAGGCATAGGTGTGATCTCCAGCTCTACTGAATTTCTCACTCTGTTTGGTTAACATTAAGTAAGTTCACACATTTGTCCGC
Organism: Squalus acanthias; assembly: GCA_030390025.1. Lineage (NCBI taxonomy): Eukaryota > Metazoa > Chordata > Chondrichthyes > Squaliformes > Squalidae > Squalus > Squalus acanthias. The sequence continues at coordinate 47,558,985 of CM059429.1, forward strand.
AGAGGAAAGGATAAAAATGGAAAATCTTCTTCAAAACACTGTCATGGACAAAGAATTGGTACTTAATTTTAAAAACTGTATAAAATATCGTGTTAGGAGGAACATAAAGGCACCATTTTTAAAAACTTATATTTTAATATTATGATTACATATGCAGTTCGATAGTTAACAACAGTTGTTGAATGGGTAAAATGTAGACACAATGCTAAAAGAGAATAATACATTTCAATGTATTGTACTACCTTCTCTTCTAACAGAACTCTGACTTTTAACAAAAAAATGTATAATGTGCTTTGAAATGGTAATAATAGAATTGAAAGTTAAATCTCATGGACATCACAAGCCCCAGAGCTATAAAGGGAATCATACATTTACAAAGGATTAGCACAGTTGGAATGTGCTGTGCTTGTTTGTTGCCAGTTCATCTTTCAACAATGGGGAGGAGCAAATTATTTGTTCAATGGTTTGCTGATTGACCAATGCAATGTTTTCCCCAATTACCCAATGTAACACACATAGCATTTTTTCTTCCCACATGAAAATGTTGATCATGTGAGAGCCAATAAATAGGTTAATTTTGCACTTCAGTGCAACTCCACTTTTATTTTCGCAGCAACTTTCTATGATCAGCCAAATGGATGTTGCCCAACAGAATGATTCCCTTTTAGTCCTGGCTGCTGGAAGCATTTCAGTTCGGATTACCAACCCTCCCAGATTGATCGGTAGTTTCCTGGGCACTGATGCTAGCAGCCTCGGAGAAAAAAATTGTGTATTACTGGTTCGCATCTGAACACCTCCATAGTCCGTACTTGCAATTCCTGCCCCCACCAGCCTACCTTCCTCCCATTTCAAGAAGTGTTCTGGAATTTCTTATTGTGGATCCCAGCCCATCACCATAAGTTCACCAGCAATGTGGCTCACTGCGCTTTCGGTGAAGTTACGGCGTGGAACAGGACCAGCCATGGTGAAAATCCATGTCTGCTTTCTGAGAATTTCAAAGCTCTGTCTTTCTGCCAGCAGCCTTCGACTGGCAAGTGAAAATAAAAAGTAAATTGCACAGTACACAATGAGGCGACGGAAGCCAAAGGAATCCTCTTGGTATATGTTCATTTAGTATTGCACAGTTGTTAACAGCAGCAACTTGCATTTATATAGCGCCTTTAATATAGAAATACGTCACAAGATGCTTCAAAGGAGCATGGTCAACCAAAATTTGAAATCGAGCCACGTAGGGGAAATTAGGACAGATGACAGATAGCTTAGTCAAAGAGGTAGGTTTTAAGGAATAGCTTAAAGCCAATGGTGGAGCGATGAAAATCGGGGATGCGGAAGAGGCCAGAGTTGGAGGAGTAGAGAGATCTCGGAGGGTTGTAGGGCTGGTGGAGGTTACAGAGATAGGGAGGGGTGAGGCCATGGAGGGATTTGAAAACAAGGATTAACATTTTTTAATTAAGGTATTGTCAGACCAGGGAGCCAATGTAGGTCAGCGAGCACAGGGGTGATGGATGAATGGGCATATTGGAATAGTCTTAAATAATGCTTAAATGTTGTAACCTTCTGCAACTCTGAATTCACAATAAAATCTGCAGATATTTTAAATATAGTGAAGCAATAAAAAACAACAGTCAGCAATGTAGGAGGAGTAAAGCTACTTTCATGGTCTCATTAAACCACGATTTCTAACATTTCAGGTCAACAATGTCATTTAATCTCTTCTGTGATTCCACCCTATCACAGACCTTCCCTTTTGTTCTTTCCTCCCCTCCCCCCCTTTCCCTGCCCCTGCACTTGCTTAAAACCTGTTACATCTCTAACTTTTTCCAGATCTGATGAAAGGTCATCGGTCTGAAACGTTAACTCTGTTTCTCTCTCCGCAGATGTTGCCTGACCCGCTGAGTATTTCCAGCAGTTTCTGTTTATATTTTAGATTTCCAGCTTCTGCATTATTTTGCTTATGAATGGAAAGTACTTATTTTGAGGGAGGGCTGGGGGGGGGGAGGGGTAAATCTGTTGACAATGATGATTTTCCACCTGGCTTCAATAGTTAGGGTTTCCAGCCCACCCGGATTGTCTGGGAGTCTCAAGGAATTGAGGATTGATCTCCATACTGTTGGCCAGCCATGAGAAATGTAGTTTGCATTCGCAGTTCGCACCTCCTGCCCCCAATCATCATATCTGCCTCCCTGGTTCTTAAGGATCTGCAGTTCTAGTTGTCTGCCTTCTGGTGACAGACTTGCCTCCCATTTCAAGAAATGGTCTGGAATTTCCTCATAGCTGATCCCGCCCCATCGCAGGACCGGCCACGAGGAAATTCCTTGCCTGCTTAGTAAGAATTCCAACTCTTTCCAACCAGCCTGTGACTGGTAAGTGAAAATAATTAAAACAATATACTGCAAATGCTGGAAATCAAACAAAATCAGAAAATGCTGGAAACACAAGTTAGGTGGCATCTGTAAAGAAAAGGAAATGTTAAAGTTGCAGGCATAGCCTGGCCTTCATTACAACAGAAAGATATTACAAATAAACAGCTTATAAAGGAACAGAGCGAGGGAAAAGGGAACCACAGACACATGAAAAAAATGAGCTGTTAAATTTATTAGGTGGAAATCAGGAGATAGTTGACTGTCAGAACGAATAATTTTGTAAGAACAGAATGTCATGATGAGAGAAGTTAGTGAAATAAAAGGCATATATGAATTCCAGAAGCAGGTTAGCTAAATTGGAGGGGAAGCATGATAACATGGCAAAATGGAGCAGGCTGCAATCACCCAGGATTCTGGTGGAAGAAAAAGGTGTTGCAAACTGCAACAAATGTCACATGATCAAAATGTCATGTGACCAAATGTCTGGGAATACATTAAACCAGATTTGGCAACTCTAATCTCAGTGCCAGTGGACATTATTTTTATATCATAATATGGGGTAGCGCTTCCACTTGTTTCCGTTAGTTTTGCACCCAGATTCCAGGGCAATCGGTCGAACCAGCGCAAAGGATCGGGGAATTTTAAACGTAAGTGAGTTATGCCCAAAACCACTTACATTCGTGTTTTCTGCTGGTTCAAGGTTCAATTCGCCCTGCACATAAAACTGGCTATGCCACCAGGTCAAAATTAGAAGATTCCGCCGAGTGTGCTAGTTTGGGAAGGCTCTTCAAATTGTACTCATTTTCTTAGGCGCACAGGCACTAGCAGACACATTTTAAAAGATTTTTCACATGAAAAAATATTTCATTTACTAAGAAACCGACTAGTGTACACTAATGAAAGTATTAAATGGTTCAGTATAGTTTTTAAAAGTAATTTTCATTCATTTTAAATCAGGTTACTCACAGGTGGAGGATTGGATACTCTTACTATAAATGCTTATTTTGTGGATAAACCCATTTTCAGCTGTATTAGTTAAACTGCACTGGGTTACCACTCTTAAATACATCAAGATATACTTTTTAATGGAAAGAAAAAAAACGAATTACATTCTACTACACTGCGCAACTGCGCAGGTTCATGGAAGATTTTACGTTTGTGATTATGCAAATGAATTTTAGCGATAACTTGAACGCTAACCTAACCAGTGCAATTTCCCAATTGTGCCCAAAGCAGAAACTCTACAACTATATGTGCAACAACATACTTGTCTATATTAAAACATGGAGTTTAAGCTCTGGTACACATCTGCCTGCCCTACTCCGTCTTGCTAAAGCACTGAACCATAGATTTGCTTTGACTGAATTGCTGAGTCAACATTCACCAGGCCAGCAGCAGAAGCTTCAGTAGTGTCAGAAACATCATTTGCGGTTTCCCCATTTCCAACATCAGATCATTGGAGTCAAATGCTGAAACATCTGGGGTTAGAAAATCATTTGGGCTTGAAATTGGGCCTTATTTTTATAATTTAGGTGAGACGTTTGTCACACCTCCACAGAATTTCGGGCTGTCTTTCTCTCCAGCAGTGGCTCTCAGGTAAGTAACGATGGGGGGCCAATGGCAGCTATCAGGTGTACGGTGGAGCTGGGAGGAGCACTCATGCTCCTAATTTAAAAAAAAAATTAAACTTACCTTTTCAGTGGCGGCCAGTTCCTAGGCAACATCCATTCCAGGAAAATCTGAGTGGAGCAGACCAGGCACTGGCTCCAATCCGGGCAGTTGAATTTCTCAGAGGGGACCTGAAACAGGCGTTGGGCCCCCCAATAGCATATTCAAAGGACCTAACGCCTGTTTTAGGCAGCCGCTCTGGATGCCTGAAACTCGTCTGAGGCGAATATGGCCTCAGACATTTTTTAAGGCGTCTTTGGGGCGCAGGGCACAGCCCTGCAAAATTTGTAATTTTTGCCCCCATTTTCTGTCTGGAAAATGGTGCATGATAATCAATTCTACCCCCTGAAGTCTTAATCAGGAGTTGTAATAAAAATATCCACATCAATTTTATAATTCCCTTCCCCCAAGTTCCTTAAACATCATGCTAGCAACAGCAGAGTAACCACGAACAGCTACAGATTTTCAAACATTACCACTGTAATACCAGCTATTAATATCCACTAGCACAAAAACAAAAAATGCTGGAAATGCATAGTAGGTCCATCAGCATCTGAAAAAAAGGCAAGTTAATATTTCAGGTATAACCCCTCAAACAGAACTGTAGGTAGATGAACCTTTTATAAAATTGATGGCAAAAGAACCAGAGGCGAGATGAAGAAAGTCTTTTTGCACCGAGAGCTGTTGTGATCTGGAATGCTTTGCCTGAAAGGATGATGGAAGCAGACTCAATAATAACTTTCAAAAGGGAATCGGATATATACTTGAAGAGGAAAAAATTGCAGGTCTATGGAGAAAGGGCAGGGGAGTGACTAATTGGATAGCTCTTTCAGAGAGCTCCCACGGGCACGATGGGGCAAATGGCCTCCTTCTGTGCGGCATCATTCTATGATCGAAACATGGAGGGAATGGAAAGGTCACTTGTTAAATATTTGTACAAAAAGTGGCAGCTACTGGGTTAATAGTTTGGGAATGGATTTTTTTTAAAATTGTTAAAGGTGAAAAGTGCTAGAAATTATACATAGTGCATCACAGTCAATGTATGTAAGAAACAAAAGTTGAGTAAGACAAATCCAAAATGGATGGGGATGAAGTAGAATATGAATAGAAGAGACAGGCAGGAAAATGGGAGATACAATGTGAACTGCCTAAAGTTAATGTGCCAGGATTTCCTGAATCGTACTTACGTAGAAATTATGCCGAAATTTACATTGGTTTCTGTACCGATCTTGTTGACAGGAGCTTATGTCTACATTTCCTGCAGAGCACATTTGCCTAATGCAAAAATCGGTGTAAATCAAGCACTAATGCGAGGCCACCAATAGTGGTAATAGCGAGTGGGTGGCTGTCTTCTGCAATGGCGCCTCACTCTCAGAGCCTTTAGCTGTGGAGCTCTTCATAGAATTGCAGAATAGTACAGTGCAGAAGGTGGCCATTTGGCCCATCGAGTCTGTACTGCTCTTTCATAGAGCAATTCAGTTAGTCTCAGCCCCCTGCTCTTTCCCCTTATCCCTGCAATTATTACTCCTTCAAGTATTTATCCAATTCCCTTTTGAAGGCTACTATTGAATCTGTATCCACCACGCGATCAGGCAGTACATTCCAAATCCTAACCACTTGTTGCATAAAAGAGATTTTTCCTCATGTTACCTCTGGTTCCTTTGCCAATCACCTTAAATCTGTGCCCTCTAGTTATTGACCCTTCAACCATTGGAAACAGTTTCTCTTTATTTACTCTATCTAAACCCTTCATGATTTTAAACACCTCTATCAAATCCACTCTTAGCCTTCTCTGCTCCAAGGAGAACAACCCCAGCTTTCCAGTCTATCCACGTAACTGTAATCCCTCATCCCTGGAACCATTCTCGTAAATCTACCTCTTCATGAGTTGTCTCTTATCTACCTACAAATAATAAGATAAAGAAGTTTTTCAGCCAGCTGTATTTCTAAGGGCTGTGTACCTTTTCTATTATTACACAGCGCAGGGTTATGCCCATTGGGAAGGCCCTTGCAGCTGCTTAATCCTTCTGAACACATGAGGGTTGGTGGGGGGAAGTCTGAAATTTTTTGGGTAGACTGAGACTGACAGCACATCGGAGGAGTATAGTGCAGGTCTCAGTTTAAAAAAAAAAATTAAAAACAAATAGAAATGCAAAGGATATCACTACCAAACTACAGATCTCTCACTACACCAATATCAGGTGTCTTAAGGCTGTGCTGCACCTAAATTTTTGGGCATAAATTTATGCCAGCGCATCATTCGTGTAAATCCAGGAAACTTGTGCGAGTTGGTCTTTTGAGTGCAGACCTATGTAAATGAACGGCAAAGGGTTTCAGCAGACATGTTGGAAGCGGCACAAATGATCAAGAAGATTTGCACATAGCAATGTTATGGCATAAACTTAGTGTAAATTGGTTACACAAAGAAAATGGTGCCACTCCGCTCTTACACTGTAGTTATGCTGAAACCATTCAAGAACTTGTTGGCCATTTAATGTTAAGATCAGAGGTCTTAAGAGCCTTCAGGAGGAAAATGAGATATTATGGTTGATTTTCCAATCCTGGCACTGAACTTGTTGGACCCGAGAGGAACGAGCTTCACGTTTGACAACATACCACTGGGTCAGCCATGGGAACTAGCCTGAATTGAACTTTCTGTTGTCTACCAAGGTAAGGCTAGCTGTATTTCACTATAAGCAAGTAGGTGGACACATTCTGCATGACACAAAGAGTTTCCTCTCATCCCGTTAAACCATGTCTGAGCATGCATGCCAAACCTTATGGAAACAGCTCTTTCCAAGCTTCACATGTATCCAGAGCAATAGGGCACACTATTACTGCAACTTCAAATTGAAACTATTGCCACATCACTATTTGGAAAGGTGAAGCCACAAACACAACTTCCCTGTATTATGTATGTTCATTTACTCACATGCAAGCTGAGATGCAAGGTGGACACTTGGGTGTCACTCAATGGGCTCTTCAAATTTCTAATTCCCAAACTTAAACTCAAAATTAAAAGGCTGTCCTGTTAGGTTTTGTCTTCTGGAAGCAATTTCAACAAACTATACTCAATATCCTGGGGCCTGAAAATATAGAGAGTTGGAGATCTTCCCAAAGTTTAGGGGTGGTGTTCCTTATTTCCGTTCTGTATTTCTCGCCCTCACACATACTATTAGCTATAGAATCTCAAATTGAAGGGGAACCTTGCAGCCAGCATCCTACCATTAGGTTCCTCTTCTGTTATCATATTTTAACCCAAACAACCAGCTGCACGTTCCATTTGTGTCCAAGAAGTCAGCACCTCACAGCACCCTGTGTCACTCACTCTTTGCATAGTAAGTACCAGCATAGATACATCTACCTTGGGACGGATTTAGGTAGTTTGAGGGCATTGCAGTGGATGATACATAAAGCATGAATGAGCAGGTTATGGTGGTGGGGTGGGGTGGGGTGGGTTGGGGGGAGGGCGTAACAGGAATCTCCTAGCTACATTGTCAGCTCACATCCTTCTTCAGCGGCAGACCATAGAGTTTTGGACCTCATTGGAATTGTATTTAAAACAAAAATGCTATCTGAGTATCAATGTCTTTTGCTGCCATTAGAGATTGTGCCAAGCACCCTACAGGGTCTAGCAGTGACTGGAGGAGTTCATCATCCGCAGGTATGCAGTCGTGCATGATACAGGTATGCGGTCTTCCACCACCTGCTTAACAGAACTGCAATTCACCACAGAGCATGTGGTAACTCCTGAGGCATCTGCAGAAAAGCTCATGATATAAAATTTAAGGCCAGAGTATCCCTCAAGAATGCTTAAACTCCTGACATAGATGCTCTGGGCTCCAATCTACAACAGGATTTCTTGTGCAGCTTCAACCTGCTGAGTAATTGGATACAGTGTGCTATTACACAGGACTTTATGGTTCTCATAGCTGCACAGAGGTCTGTTCCCATGAAGATCAGTGGCCAACCTCTGGGAGTGCCCAACAGGAGGGGCATAGCTGCAATTGGTACCAATGGGATTGCCGTCATTCATGGCAGTGCAACATAACAATCAGTTATCGCCAAATGACAAAGGATATGCAAATAAAGGACCAGTTTTGGCCATCATGCCACCAGTTCAAGGCCCATCTCATGAGCCTGCATGAGGTGGTACAGGGCCATTGCAATCGCAAGAAGCTCCAACTGACACCAAGCTATCTCACTTATTCCTGCCAGAGGCGAAGCACCTAGCTGGAGCACACAAAGGATACACTCTCCCCAGGGGAAGCACCAGAGTAAAAAACACTAGCTACATTCACTAATAATTTTTTGGGAATTCATTTTGATTGCACTTTTGTCAGTTGTGTGCAGAAAGGTTTCTTCTGATGGTTCAGCATAAAGGAGTTATTTGAAAGGATTAGCATCCATGGCAGCTAATTTAGTCGAGGGAAATGTTGCTGGAGGTATATTAAGCCATTGAATCGTGCACATGTAGAAAGGACATTGGATAGATGAGATACTTAGCTGGTGATCTCGAGGCCAATTCATTAAATATATTCAAGGCGGCCAATTCATTAAATATATTCAAGAAGGAGTTGGATATATTTCTTAAGGCTAAAGAGATCAAGGGATATGGGGAGAAAGCAGGGACAGGGTTCTGAATTTGGATGATCAGCCATGATCGCATTGAATGGCGGAGCAGGCTAGAGGGGCTGAATGGCCTACTCCTGCTCCTATCTTCTATGTTCCTATGTTATTGAAAAGCTGATGTGGGACTCTGGCTGCTTGCCATGATATTTCAGCAGGGATACCTTCTGGTTGATTTCTACTGACTTGCTCTGCTTTTGGCTGTGGGTGCGAAGCCTCCTTCTGCCTCTCTGGATGGCAATTTTTTTGTAGCATGCAGCAGACTATGATAATCATGGAGACCCTGGTGGGATTACGTTATCAGGCATGCCTTGCCTTGCCTGGTGACATGAAGCGTTGCTTCAAGATGCCTACATTGTGTTCAGTGATGACTGTACGGGTCTTGTTGCATCCCTATGCTACTGCTGTTCTCAATAATATCATGAGCAACGGCTAAAGAGGGTATCCTTTGTTTCCAAGAAGCATCCTTGCTGTCTGCTTTTGCTTCAAATATCCCAAAGCACAGAAGATCGTCTTTAAAAAGTATCCTGACTGATGTCTGGGAATCAACATAATTGTGTGTTGTAAGTCACTACCATTCATAAATACATGCTGGATTTTAGGGAATTATGTGTTTTGGAAAAAAAAATCTTGTCCCCTCATTCTGCTGCAGGATTGTCAGGGGAAAAGTTATGACATTTACCCTGCAACCAATGTATCAATGATTTTCTTGCTGTGGATATGGATTACAGATTAACTGATGTTGTCTCCAATGGTAGCTTAGGATGAACTGAAGCCACAAGAGTTCAAGGGGGTAGTGATATGGCTTTATCATGCTTGTGGTGGAAGTGCCATATCTTTATCAGTAGCTCCTAAAGGCAGTTTTCTTCAGACATTCCCAGATCGGTGTGCTTTGGTCGATAGACACAACTGTATGAGTAAGTGCTGCAATGACCAATCTGGCTTTGGTGTATTCAAACCTGTCTCACATCCCTCCTTTCATCATTTTTAGTTCCTAAAAATTACAAAAGAATATCCACTGGACTTCCCGTGTCCAAAATGTTTATATTGGCCATAATAAATCATACTTTCACAACTCAGAAAAAAAATTGCCCAAAATAAAAATACTGACATTTTTATCTTTTCCACCCTAACCATTTTGCTTTTACTGTTATGATACTGCAAAAAGTTTTATCATTGTAATTAATGTCCTTTCCTATATTCGTGCTAATGAGGCCCAACAGTTTAAATCTCAGTAGCCTCATTCTGCAGCAGGCAGGTTGGCAGGAAATTAACTTGCCAGGATGGTTTCCCACCGGAAACCTGCTGCGGGTTAAATTCCACCCCAATGGAGTTGAACTGAAAGAAAAGAAGTTGGCTGTTTGCCTGAGAGTAGTTTTAAATCAAGTACACAAAACAAGTATATACAGTCCCCACAGCTTAAAGCGGGTGTGTTGATGTTAACGCAATTAGCCTGCTGTAAGCGTTGGATGGTGTATTGCCTTTTCCAAGGACAAAGACTGTCCTTGCTAACAGAGGACTGAGAGCAGTGAATATTGCACACATGCGCTGTCGCAGCCAGGTACCACTCTACGCCTGTTTGTTTAAGATTCTTCCTTTCACAGAAGGCGAGATTCTCTCCAAAGTGAGCATGGACTGCCCTATGTTTGACTACATCCCTCCGAAACGGATTACTGTTTATCTCCAACACTGCCGCCTCCTACATCTGATGAGTGAACTCTACAACCCTGAAAACCACCAAATCTAACTTAACAAAACCCGCTGAGACCCGGAAGAAAAACCAGATGCAGACAAAGAATGATCCATGGAGGGATTTAAATACACACAGTATGATAATGAGGTGAGAAAAGCTTATTCATCCAAAATAGCTTGCACACTTAATGGGGGTGATTTTAACCCTCCCCACACAGCAGAAACCTGGCAGGTGGGCAGTTAAAATCGCCCTGGGTGTTACCTGTCCCAAAGCCGCCATGATCCAAATATCTGCAATTTTAACCTGCTCTCCTGAGCAGGCGGCAAGGACACGCACCCGGAGCCAACAGGGTCCTTCTTTACATATGCATGTTGAAATCAATAGACTGGAAGAGTCAATGGTTACTTCGTCCCTCTCAATGTTAAAATATAGTGCAGAAGTAATTAAAAAGCAAACAAAATATTGGCGTCTATAGTCAGAACAGCAGAGTCGGAGGGCTGGATTTTCATTGACCCATGGAGGCGGGTTTGGAGGCGTGTGGGGGGTTAAAATTGCGAAAAGTGGCGGGCGGGCACAAGTCCGCCTCCATCCCGCCTCCACGCAATTTTGATGAAATCGTGTCTGCTGGTCCCGCCTGCGTCCCGCCTTTAAGAGACAGGATAGGCTGTTAAGGCCCTTAACAAGCACTAAATTCGCTCTATAATGCCATTTTGAAAGGCCTTTGTGATTTTAACCCTTGTTCTACGTGAAGCACGCCTGTTCTGAAACACGATTGTGAAACCTGGCGGGAGCACATGTGGATAGCTGAATATCAGTGGATGCGCTGAGTATCAGTGAGTGGCTGGCTGGCATCTGGGAGTGGTGGAGCAAAAACAATTCTCTCTCTCTCTCTCTCTGAGCTGCTGCTCATTTTGCATCCAGGTCCTCTCACAGCAAAGGCCAGGCAGTCTCTGACCTTCAATGCAGCATCAATGATGACATCATCAGAGGCGACTTTCAGACTGAAACCACTAATTGGTTCATGGGTTCCCACATGCTGGAACTCAATTGCCCAATTAGGTGAAAATTGCATCAATCTCCCACATCCAATTGCAGTCGGGTGGATAACACGAAAAGTGGATGACACGACCCCAACCAGCCCCAGTATCAAAATCCAGCCCGGAGTGTCCAAGATGCAGCCCATGAGCTCCTTTAAGCCAGCCCAAAGCCTGTCAGATCTTTCCTTCTTTATGCATAAATGCCAACTTTGACCCCTGCTTAGCTGGAGCTCCAAACTTTTCATGCCTAGAGAATTGAAAAAGGTTGCTCCTTGATTGGTATATTCACACAAATGAGGGAGAAGCCTTTTTTCATCAATTGGGAACAGTTATTACTATTCCTCTAGATCCAGTAAGTTTAAAGGGATGCCTGGATGATCAGAAGGAATGGCCATGCTAATGGTAAATTTTGCTGAACCCCAGGAAATAAACTATACTCCAATAGAAGAAAAGAACAAGACGTGAGGATTGAGCTGCTATCAAACCCAATCAAGACCAGCAGACAGAAGTTCCTAGCCAGTACTTACCAGAGGAATATGGCTTGGACATGACATGAATGCCACAGCGCAAGTCATGTTGGGCCAATTGAAAATTCTATGGGAAGAAGCAGAGCCAGCTCCAGAATTTCCTCAGGCTGTCCAATGCCTACAACCATCCAATGCAGGAACATGGGCATCCAGCCTGGTGCATGGCAAGTCAACCACAAATTAGGAGGCTACAAACAATCCAGAACTGAGCAATAAAGGCAGATCACATCACCTCCTATGCTTAATCTGCTCAACCTATCTGCACAACATTGGTGGCCTACAAACAACAGAAGAAAGCCTTCCGAGACTCCTGTAACAGGTACCCGCACAAGGCAAGGATTAATTCCACTGCTAATAGTGGAAGGAGGATAGAGCCTGGTACATTTGCAGGACTGCGCCTTCTGTGGCCTGCAGTAGGCCTCAGCAACATGCAATCACAGATTATAACTGAGTGGTACTGAAATCCACACACTGGTCAGGATTGACTGCTACAAATTCTAGAATATCCAATATAAAATAGATGTGAAAAGGTTAATAAACCCTGGGCCATTCTTAACAAGCTCCCAAGTGTTCAAATTCGAGCAGCAGTGATATACACAGAGCAACAGACACATGTAGTGGCTGCAGCAGAAGGGAAAAAGGAGTAGCAGTGGAGAGTGAGCAACAGGAGGATGTGATGGACCATTATAGGCAGGAGAAGAGATCAGTGGATGGTAGGGAGCTGGCAGCAGAAAACAGAAGAGCAAACCAGACCATGCTGAAAAGTGAAGATGATGACAATGTGAGAAACATACTAATTTTTGCAGAGCATATTTGAATGTATGGGAAGATTGGATTTTTTCCATATGGGGGGGGGGATCCTATTTTTGTGTAATCATATGTGGCTCAGATTAGGACATGGATCTGGCCTCCTATTCCAAAATGTTGGACATCCCTGAGGTAGAGTATATGTCTCCAGAGGATACTTGAGTGTCAGCTGTGGCTCAGTTGGTAGCACACTTGCCTGAGTCAGAAGGTTGTGGGTTCAAGTCCCACTCCAGGGACTTGAGCACATAAAGCTAGGCTGATACTCCAGTGCAGTTCTGAGGGAGTGCTGCATTGTCGGAGGTGCCATCTTTCAGATGAGACGTTAAACCGAGGCCCCGTCTGCTCTCTCAGGTGGACATAAAAGATCGCATGGCACTATTTCGAAGAGCAGGGGAGTTATGCCCCGGTGTCCTGGCCAATACTTATCCCTCAACCAACACAACAAAAACATTATCTGGTCATTATCACATTGCTATTTGTGGGATCTTGCAGTGCGCAAATTGGCTGCCATGTTTCCCACATTAGAACAGTGACTCCACTGCAAAAGTACTTCATTGGCTGTAAAGCGCTTTGAGACGTCTGGTGGTCGTGAAAGCGCTATATAAATGCAAGTCTTTCTTTTTATAATGATTTGGTCAGAGGTCACCTAGAATACTGTGTGCAATTCTCATCACCACACTTCAAAACATATTGGAAAGGATACATAAAGGCAAATTGTAAAGGACTGAACTATCAGTGAAGGTTGGAGAAGCTTAAGCTTTACAATTTAGCAACAAGGTAGTTAAGGAGCAACCCCATTGAGGTATACAAAGTATTAATCGGCAGTTGGGTAACATGCTCAAAGGGATTATAAGAGATGTTTTATATGATCACCTAGACAGAGGAGTCATCATCAGCGACACCCAACATGGCTTCTGGAAAAGGTCGTGTCTTACTAATTTGATTTTATTTTTTTTGAAGAAATCACAAGGTTAGTGGATGAAGGTAGCCCAATAGACATTGTCTAACTGGATTTTCAGAAAGCATTTGATAAAGTATGTCACAATAGGTTATTCCACAAGACAGAATCTTGTGTAATTAGTGGGAAGCTGCTACAGTGGATTGGCTATATGTTGGTAGGCAGAAAGTTATCAATGGCTGTGAATCTGTTGTGTCTCGTAAGGATTGGTGTTCGGGCCTTTGCTCTTTATTAATGACCAAAATGCAGATGTTGTGGAATGATCTGCAAGTTTGTGGATGAAACGAAGATTTGTGCAGGTGTTAGGTGTGTAGATGTGTGGGGAATGGGCTCGCATTTGACAAATTAACTTAGAGAACTGGAGTATTATGCATGTGGTAGGACCAATACTAAGCACGCTTACACCTTTAAAGGGAACAGAACTGAAGCTAAAGGTCCCCAACCAATGCCGCAAAGCCACAGCTAAAGTAAATAGGCTATTGGTCTGCATTCAGTTTTATCCAGTACAAAATGAAACATACCATTTTTCCCTTGTACAAGATCTTGGTTAGGCCTCACTTAGAATACTGTGTCCAGTTTTGATCCCTGTGGTGGGTGATATTGAGGCTTTGGAAAAGGTTCAGAGGAGGGTTACAAGAATGATTCTCAGTTTAAAACACCTCAACTACCCAGACAGGCTTAAGGTGCTGGGTCTATGTACTTTAGAGAAGCGTAGACTCAACGCGATTTGACTGAGGTCTATAAAATAATTAAGGGACTAGATTGTGTGCACACTGACAAATTATTTCAGCTAGATAGGTTGGGAAGGAGTCAGAAGTATAAATTATGCAAGGGAAGAAATAGATTAGATGTTAGTTGATTCTCTTAGAGAAAAGTAGACTCATGGAACACTGTATACCTCCAAGAGAGCTGGACTGGTTCCTGTCTGGGGCGGAGATCGCATCATATAAAAGGAGTAGGTACCAAATAATATGCCACGGTCAATATGCTCTCCTAGAACAGTTTCAATCGTGTAGGGGAAATCGGAGGAATTTCCCATATTTTTTTCCCTAATTGGCTAAAAGTTTTTGAACCAGTTTTATGCCTTTCCCAGGAGACTACATGGCACCTAGTAGGTAAGGAGTCTCTGGCTGTTAGGCACAAGGCATCACAGCTATATGGAACAGGCTAGATGGTCTTTACCTGTTCCACATTTTTGTATGTTCATATTTAAGGGAGTTCAAAATGGAGCTGGATGAGTTGAAGTACCAGAAAGGCAAGCTTAATGGATTGATTAAACTTTTCTCATCCTGGACTTTTTTAAATCTTTTAATTAAATGGCAAGCTACAGGGAGATTAGAATCATGCTTGCAGACAGAATGAAGATATTTGGCAAAGCAGGTAACTAATCTGCCTTTGGTCTCCCTAATACAAGTCACCATACTCTAAACAGTGCAAGCAGTAAACTGCATTGGAGAAAGTACACATAAATCGCTGTCACTCAGAAAACAGGGTTGTTCCCATGGACAATGGCGTGGGAAGAACTGAATGGACAGACTGTATCTACCACATGTGCAAGGGAAAGTGGTTAGGGAGCATCAGCCAGACTGATAGGAAAACAAACATGGGTATCATAGTAGACAGTGGTCCTTCTGGAAAGCAGAGAAGTTGGTGGGGTAACTTTGAAATGATTTGCCAGATGCAGAGGTTAGTGGAATGGAAGGCAAGAACAAATGTAACCCTGCCATTCTTGTAAAAGGAAGGGGGAGGGGCGGAAGGGGAGGTGCAGGAAATGGGCTAATTTGGTTGAAGGCCTTGGTGGCCACATACAAGTGATAAACTTGGTACAGGAAAAAATGGATATTTCAAAAGCTCTGGTGTGGAAAGTGAAGCCATAAGACCAAACACAGTGGAGGCAGATAACCTGAAAGATATGGAAGCTTTAGAGGAAGAAATTTGGGAAGAAATATAATCCAAGCAGTTGTGAGAGTCTGTGGGCTTGAAGCAAATATTTGTATTAAGCCCACTTCTCAAATATAGAGTACATTATAACTGGTTATGCAGGGTATTCATTACTTGTACATACACTCCAAATATTGCCATGCCCTTGCCCTCCCTGGGCCTGACCTGGAAAATAATCTGCATCATCCTTGGTGCTTTTCCTCCACCGTGCTATCTCTGGAGTTTTGTCATCTGACAAGTAGTAGCATCTTAGGTTGGAGAATATTCATGCAATGTTCTGGTTTTAACTTTTGTATCTTTGAGTCTAATTCAAACTTGCCTCACATAAAATAACGACACCCTCCATTTGGGGGTACAATTCTTCACAAGTGGAAATAAAAGATTTATTTAATGACAGTTGAACTTTCATTTCCACCATTTTCTCCCCATTTCTTTCAACTGAAATTTTCTAATCACATTGAGAAATGAGAAAAATGCCTTTCAGCTTAAACAAGATAATCCCTTCCACAGACCGTGTACAGTCTGAGTTTTCATGAATTCTACCCAACCCAGTTAATCTTGAGGAAAGGTTTTACAAAATTTCTCCCTACCTCCTAAAAAGTATATCTTCAACTTTACTTAGGTTTTTCTTCACAGGGCCAAGTTCATGTGGCAATAAGCTGTCAACATGTTCCTCAAAACCCCATTGGAATTACTTGGACAGTTTTAGGATTTCCTTCCCATGTCCCAATGGGGAAAGGTCATTATCCCTTGGCCACAGCGCTGTTACAGAGGGAGTTCCAGGATTTTGACCCAGCGACGATGAAGGAACGGCAATATATTTCCAAGTCAGGATGGTGTGTGACTTGGAGGGGAACATGCAGGTGATGGTGTTCCCATGCGCCTGCTGCCCTTATCCTTCTAGGTGGTAGAGGTCACGGAATTGGGAGGTGCTACCAAAGAAGCCTTGGCGAGTTGCTGCAGTACATCTTGTAGATGGTAAGCACTGCAGCCATGGTGCGCCGGTGGTGGAGGAAGTGAATGTTTAAGGTGGTAGATTCCATAAAGCACGCAGCAGTAGTGTTACACAGTCTCCACAACTTACACCATCCACGCTTACCATGGGTAGCAGCCAATGTCAGGCAAATGGCACTAACCATTTGTCATTACCATAGGAGTCAATTACAAAGCCGCCACTTATAACATATTAATTGCGCCACCTATTTCAGGCAATTCAGTAAGTGCTTAGCAATTTAAAAGGCTGTGCTAATTTCAGGCAAAGCTGGGTCTTCAAGCAGTTTCAATCAGCTGTTTATACCTCATTAAAAGTGTGATTACCTTAGTGACGAGATTCTGGATGTAACTGCTAACAATTAGAAGAGGCAGTTGCTAAGTGAGATATCCTGTTTTAAAAAAAAAAGTTTGCTAGTTACCTTTTTGGTTTTATCGTCCACTGTATATAGCAGAAATATCACGTTAACACCGCTATAAGCAGTGGGGACTCCACTATAAGCAGTGGGGACTGGACTACACTTCTGGTGTCAGCACAATAAAAATTTTAATGCAGCACTGCAGAGATTAAGTGCAAAATATCACACTCAAGTCTACAGATTCTCTCAAAATGGACCTCAGTTTTTATTGCAGGAGAATGTAAAAGACTGTAAGCTGAAATCCTAATAATGGGGTTCAAGTTTTGAGGAATGAGGGAATCAGAGGGCTGCAATCAATAGAGCCTACCTGCAGCCTGAATTAATTGAAGAAAGGCTTTTGATAGGCTGTATGTATTTACTCACTCATTCTGTAGGTTATGTAAAAGTTTTTAAACAAAATGTGCATCAAATAGCAGGAACTTACAGTTCTTAATAAATTACTGCCACCATACTTTGTTGAATAAATCAAAGTTTCACATTTCTTTTACAAAATGCAAAACAAGAGATACATAATTCAACAGAAAAGCTGATTATAAAATTATGCACAAAATTCTATAATCAAACCAGAAAATGGTAGAAATGCACTTCAGGTCAGTCAGCACCACTAACGAGAAAAGACTGTTTAATGTTCTAACAAAGGGTCTACACCCGAAAGGCTAACCTTTCTTTTCTCTTTGCAGATGCTGATAGACTTTCTACATATTTTTTCCTTGGATTTTATTTCAGATTTCTACCATTTATAGGTTTTTTTCTTTTTATTTCCACAGTAGTAAAACCAATGTTGGTGCATTTTGTACTCCACACAGTTAGAGGGGTCAGTGCCAGGATATGGAACTTTTTATTGGCACAGTTTATGCTTGCAGCATCAGTACCAAGCATTCTGAGGTCAGGACAATGCTCACACTACATTGTTTCAAAAATTTGCCTGCACACCAACTTCAGAGAAAATCTCTTGCGCCAATTGCAGTCATCCTTTTTGACAGCAGCCATATTTACGGTTTCTCTAATTGAGACAATTAAACGCAAACCAAATTATGAGTACTTTCGATTGGTTGGCTGAATGATACTGGCAAAGATATTTTATTTAGAACACCCAAAACAATTATAATAAATAGAATAGTCACCCAAACCATACAAGTTGAAACGTACTAAATGTTGCATCCACCCAGTTAACTATGACTGAGCCAGTAGTGCTATGGCTTCCTCTAAAACCCAAGAAGTCTACCATGCAAATACCGTGTATGCACCTTGCTTGCACAATTTTTTTTTTTAAAGAAAACCAGAACATTCAGAATGTGCAGCTCACTTCACTTGATCACAAATATGTGTGAATCCAATTACTAACACCGTCCACTACAAAAAGTACTTCATTACCTGTAAAGCGCTTTGGGACGTCCGTTGGTTGTGAAAGGCGCTATATAAATGCAAGTCTTTCTTTTGAGCTGGGGGCTGAAACTTCCACTGGTAGTTAGTCAGAACAAAACTGCAGGTTAACATGTTGACAACAGTTGTTGTACCAGAGCCAGCACAATGGTGTTGTGCAGCAAGGTTTCCAACTTTAAGTGTCAGACTGAATGTGCTTCAAGGCACCAATTTAAAAAGAAAAATGTTTCAGTGCAGCATTATACCACCACTTTAGTGTCAAAAAGTTCAGCACTAATCTGGAACTGTAATAAAACAGCATAGCAATCAAATTAATATTTTACAGACCACTTTTATATAATACCCAATAGCAGGTGAAAATGTAGTCAAATAATTATGGATCATAATTTAGGAAACACGAGCTAAACAGTGGGAATAAGTTTAGCATTACATTATGAATCACTGTGTCCTTGGGAACAGCTGTTTGAGAATGGGTACATGGGTCATTGCATAACTTGTAAATATACATTTTGGCTAATTTTGCTTACACAACCAAATTATAATGATTTTTGACTCATTTCATTACAATTTAGAACAATACCAGACTTGTGGGCCTGACTCTTACGTGAAGTTACTGAAGTGAAATGTGAACATGTAGGCACAGGCATGGCATTTTCACTTCATTTTTAAACTACACATTGTAGCATTCTTAAAAATATTACTTCAGTGCTTTAGTATTAAATATGAAAGTGTGTTTATATATTTTATTTAAAGGATGAAGATGACATTACAGTAACAGTAATACAAAAATTAATTGTTTAATACATAAAAACTTTTTCTATAAATGTACTCTATTATATTCTTTTTACTTCAGTTAAAGTGACGACAAAAATTATCAGACTGTAAAAATGGAATGATTGCAAAACACACCACTTATGACATGAAAAGCTGTTAAACGAGGTGTTTCATCAGTGTAGAACTGGTGCATCTATAATGCTTCAAAATCATATCCATTTGGATTAATATCTTCAGGATGCATGACTCTGCCCATAAAAAGGATGGTACCTAGTTTGGAGGGGGAAAGTCACTCTTAGTCACTGGTAAATATAGTTATCCAATTAAGTTTAAATAATGTACTCTGAATTTTTTTTTAAATAATGCCGAGCTCTGAATTAATTCTACGGTAGTATTTTAATCCCTGGACTTTAAAAGAAATGATAGATAATCACAATTTACTTATTTTCACAATAATTTTTAGCATCAGACAGTTTAGGACTGTGCTTAGTTTATAACATACAAATATTTTTCTGTAATCTGTAATACTTGATTGTGTTGTTAAGCGTTACTGTCTGATACATCGGTGTTAGGAATTTTTTTTCTCTTACCTGTCCTTCGGTTTCTGATCAGAAAGAAAAATGGATGATCAGCAATGATCTGGGGATTAAGGACCATCATTCTGCTAACAGCAATCATTTCTGCAACAGAAAAAGTACAATTTAAGTCGTTTTATGGACAACTCGCAGGTTTTGGACTTGTTAGGTTTGAAAGGGAGCATCTGAGAGGTGATCTTATGGAGGTATACAAGACAGTAAATGGTATGGAAAAGGTTAATCTAAAATATTACTTTAAATTAAACAGCGGTAGTAGGGCAAGTGGACACAGGTTCAAACTAGTAAAAGGTAACTTTAGGACTGATATCAGGAGGTTCTTCTTCATGCAGAGTGATCAACACTTGGAATGGACATCAGGCAGAGTCGTGGAGGTGAAAACTCTGGAATGATTTAAGAAACAACTAGATACAGCAAAGGGGGAGGGAAGATTAGCGTTGTTCTGGATGGATGAATTAAGGTCGGACAAATAGCCTTCCTCGTCTGTAAGTATTTTGTGATCGTGAATGTGTAAATGAGCAATGCTAACAATCGCAGTTATAAAGAAATGTAACACTAAGTTACTCTATCAAATAATGAGATCATGGTTTGATCATAATACAAAGAACTTGATATTTATCTAAAGTTCCATTACAGACATCAAACAACATCAAAAAAAGTTGTTTTTCAAAAAAGAATCTCAATAGATTATAAAAGAATAAACGCACTAGTGTTCGAAGTCAGTAACATATCTTGGATTGAGGCGATAATAAACTATAAAAGAAAAGCTTTAGCAATTTATAAGTTTATGTCATGTCCTTGATGTGTATTGTAGCAGACTGTGTTACCCTATATTTAACATTTACAGGTATGTTAGCTTTTAACTTCAACCAAAAGATTCTGAACGAAGAATTTATTATATATAACTCATAGCAACTGCTGAGCAAACAGTAGCCTATATGGAGGCATTACACTTATCATGTATTTACACAAGTGATATCCTGTATCAAATGCTAAACTCGCGTAGTGTAAATGCGAAGCTGAGACTGGACCTGACTTAGGACCAAAGCAATGCACAGGGAGTGTCATTCTGGTTTGCTCTGCTGTAAGGTTGGATTCGGACTCCAGATTTAGAGTACATTTGCATTATAACTAGTGTCAACACAAACCAAAAGAGCAAACCAAAATCTAAAAATCAGTGATGGTTGATGTTGCATGAAACAAGATCCACAATCATAAATCAGAGGTATAGGATAACCTGCAAATGTCAGCATAATAATTTTGAGAATGTACAAATACTTGTCCACAGTAATATTTGATTTGGTTGTCTTAAAAATAAAAAGTAATGAGTGCAAATGCACAAATAAACATCAGTATATTCTCGTCAGCTGCACAAACTTGTGACTTCAATTGATTTAGAGGCTGCTGTACTGGGCTAAAAAGGAAAGCAGGAAATAAGACACAGAGTATAGTTTCGGACACAGAACATCCTAACACACTCAAAATAGCAAAATATCCTTCATATCACATGAAAATTGACCTGGTATATTCATCCCACTTCAAGTCTTCATAATTAATAAAATAAACAGTGATTAGAACAATTTGCATTTATAAAGTGCTTTCAACATAATTAAATGTCCCAAGGTGCTTAAGAGAAAAGAAGGTGGATAATGACCAATAGTTGTAGAAGAGTTAAGGGAGGTGACCAAAGGCATGGTCAAAGAATTTAGCTTTAAGACAGAAGGGTTTAATGGACAGAGTTCCAGTATATATGGCTAAGAAGGCTCTGCCACTGATGTTGGGGGAAGGGAGAGGAAGGAAGTGGGGTGGGGGTGGGGGGGAGGTTACAGGAGGCAAGTGTGTTAGAAGAGCAAAGATTAGATGCTGGGACGTACAGCAGTGGAGTTTTGGATGAGTTGAAATTACTGCAGTGTAAACCAAATTTTTGTCATTCCTATATTAGCTACAATATTAGTTCCTTATTGCTATAACAGTCTCTAGTTCAGGCATTTTGTTACAAATGTTTCTGGCATCCTTGTATATGCATCTTAGCAAAGATTTCCCCCCTCGTGCCCTTGGTGCCTGCCTGTTGCTGAAAGCTGGTTCTAGTATTTCTCAAAAAACAAAACATCAGATGTTGGAAATCTGAAATAAAAACAGAAAATGCTGGAAACACTCAGAAGTGCTGATGTAGGGTTATTCCTTTCTCCACAGATGCTGCCTTACTTGCTGAGCATTTCCAGCATTTCACCGAGTTAGTGAATTAGCGAGTTAGTCTGTTGACCATCATCGATCCCTAGATCAATCTTGTTTGGGGGCCAGTTACCTCCCTGTCCTTGTCCCCATTTTGTTTAAATGGTTTACAATGGTTCCTTGCTAATCTCATGGCTCCTGCTGTTAAAGTTCAGCACGTCATCCCTAAATCATTCCCTTTCATCCTTAAAACCGTCCCAGTTACCTATGAAAATTATATGATTATTACATTAATTTGTAAGCATGTGTTTAAATGCTTGAATTTCCTAATAAGCTCACCTTCATTACCAAACCCTGGAGGAGAGCTTATCCTGGGTCTGCACCAAATCACACTGCATTGACTGGGCACAGCAAATATCAGAATATTAGGCGGCTCGATGCACACTGTCTAAGCCTGTAATGGAACCCGTCCAATTTTCCTTTCATTAATTAAAAACTTTATACTATCGGGCACATTCTTTTATACTTCCAGTTTATAAATATTAAAGAAAAAAATAAATTTGTATAAATGTTACTTTTCTTTAATTTAAAAAAAAATAAAAATCCTGTCATCAGTTATCCCAAATAATTAGTGATTTCTAGACAGCCTGGAATGGCAAATTTAAGTCCTCTTAGTTAAAAAAAATATAATGATATGGCTTCCTCCCTTTGTTTCCCCCACCCCAACCCACCCTGCACATTTCATCCTGGTGCTATATGTACAATGATACTATTGCCATTATTAATGCCACTCATTAAACAGCCAATAATAGGTGCATTGCAAGTGGAGATCGGGTTCAGATGGCATTAGACGCATTAAAGTACAGAAAACTGCATATTTAGAAGAGTGTTTAATTTTAATCTGAATTGAATTTAGGATTTGAATTTGGGACCTCTGGTTGGCGTCTACTGTTCAGAAACAACTCAACTACCATTATTTGTAAAATTTAATGTCTATAGACATATGAAAATAGAGAATCTACACTGTAATAGGGGACACAGAACTAATTAAAATGTGGTAAGACACCAGAGTTTAATATTCTTTGAACCAATGTGAGAGATTTAAAATACTTATCAGCTTTACTAGAGAGCTATACCTGAGGCTGCAGCTGCTTCAGAACCTTCTTCATTCACCTCAATAAAAGATGTGTGAATAGCCTTGGAGATATGCAAGTCCTTCATTCCTGTAGTTTGGAAGAGAGAACACAACATTTCAGTAGTAAAGCAAACCAAACCACAAACACTGAAGTGCATGTGACATATTATTGGGTGCAGGAGTTAGTTTAATTAAATCTGCATATTCATGAGGGTATAGTATAGTACAGTAGATGCCAATTAAATTGGATATGGAAAAATTAAACTGTGCTATTCATCAGTGATTTGCATAATTTACTCAGGAATGTGAAGTGGAATTAATGTCTACTCAGTTCCCAAAATTGACTCATTTAATTCTCTGAAAATAGTATATTTTAAGATTTGTCACAGTGCTGGTCTGAATTTCTACTTTCGAGACTCTCAGCACTGTAATATGCTTTACAGTAATACTAGATCTCCTGTGCTGTTGCTCACAGCAGAGGCACTGTTTTTGAACAATAGGATGCTTATGCCAGGTAGGGCTAACATCAGGACCACTGATTTACAGTGACTGAATAAGTCAGATTCCATCTTTATTAAATGGTATGCTGGGATTTTTTAACCAGTGTTTTGGGGATTGAATTCCATGACTTTATCCATTATTCTCAGAAAACCTTAAAAAAGGGATTATACAAGATATCTCTACTTAGGTCTACCTACAATAGGGTGGCCCCGTGCTTTGGTAGCACGAGGAATGGTTCTTGGCTTTACCAATATTTAGATGAGGGTCCTGTAGTCGGGCTGCTAGGGTTTAGTTGCATGTGATGGGGAAGAGAGGCGGGGGGGAAAAAATCCTTCCAGCATTGGAGAGGGAACCTGGGGTTTGGCAAAACTGTGGAGGGGGAAACCTGAGGCTTGGCAGAAGGCAGAATAACTTAGATGAAGGGACAGAGTGTAATGTATCCAAGTTTGCCGACGATACAAAGCTAGGTGGGAAAGTAAGCCCCCCCCCCCCCCCCCCCCCCCCCCGAGATATCTGCGCTCCTCTAATTCTGCCCTCTTGAGCATCCCTGATTATGATCGCTCAACCATTGGTGGCTGTGCCTTCTGTTGCCTAGGCCCTAAGCTCTGGAATTCCCTGCTTAAACCTCTCCGCCTCTCTTTCCCCCTTTAAGACGCTCCTTAAAACCTACCTCTTTGACCAAGCTTTTGGTCACCTGCCCTAATTTCTCCTTATGTGGCTCGGTGTCAAATTTTTTGTCTTATAATACTCCTGTGAAGCGCCTTGGGACGTTTTACTACGTTAAAGGCACTATATAAATACAAGTTGTTGTTGTTGAGGATGACACAAAGAGCCTGCAAAGGGATACAGGCAGGTTAAGAGGGTGGACAATAAGGTGGCAGATGGAGTATACTGTGGGGAAAGGAAGAATAGAAAAATAGAATTTTTTAAATGGTGAGAAACTATTAAGTGTTGGTGTTGAGAGAGATTTGGGTGTCCTCGTACAAGAAACAGAGAGTCAGCATGCAGGTACAGCAAGCAATTAGGAAGGCAAATGGCATGTTGGCCTTTTTGCAAAGGGGTTGGAGTACAAGAGTAAGGAAGTCTTGCTACAATTGTACAGGGCTTTGGTGAGACCACACCTGGAGTACTGTGCACAGTTTTGGTCTCCTTATTTAAAGGAAGAATATACTTGCCTTAGAGGCGGTGCAACAAAAGTTCACTAGATTGATTTCTGGGATGAGTGAGTTGTCCTATGAGGAGAGAGAGAGTAGATGGGGCCTATACAGTCGAGTTTAGAAGAATGAGAGGTGATTTTATTGAAACATACAAGACTCTGAGGGGGATTGACAGGGTAGATGCTGAGAGATTGTTTCCCCTGGCTGGAGAGTCTAGAACTAGGGGGCATAGTCTCAGGATAAGGGGTCGACCATTTAAGACCGAGATGAGGAGGAATTTCTTCACTCAAAGGGTAGTGAATTTTTAAAATTCACTACACCAAAGGGCTGTGGATGCGGAGTCTATGGGCTGGATTTTGTCAATGGGGACGTGATGGAGGCAGGACTCCCACTTTTTGGGTTGTAGTCCCGCCTCTGTCGACTTGTGGCCAACCCACTGTATTTTCCCTTGATTGACCTTGTTAAGCCCGCCCAGCGGGCTTAGCAGGCCAATCAAGGGTCCCTTGGATACAGGTGACGTCAGCCATTGAAATTTCATCTATCAAGAGCTTTTGACAGATGAAATTACAGCATTTGACAGCTCTGTGAAGCTGTCAAACACTGACAATATGATTTCTAACTTGAGTCCCTGTACTTAGTTAGAAATCAATCCAGCACAAAGCAGAGACTGCAGCTTTTGACAGCTCCGCGGCCATTCTGCTCTCTGTGCCGTGGATGTGAGGGACTCCCGAGAACTGAAGGAAGGAAGCCTGCAGGACAAAGTTAAGGTAAGTACAAGTTCTTAAAACACTTTACACACACCAAACACACTTACCTCTGCACTCATGCACCCATCACTCACCTGCACACCGGACATCTCGACCCCTCCAGACCGACGGTCCGCCTCGCTAAATCGGCGTGGTTCGGACCTGTCGGGAAGCCCACACTTCAGAGCTAAAAATAGGGATTAGGCAAAAAACTGCCTGTTAACTACCTGTTAACAGGCAGTTTATTGGCACTAATCCCCTTCCCGCCTCGGAGGCGGGTCCCAGCACAGGTCAGGTACCCGCCTCCTGGGAAACTGGCATGGAGGCGGGTTGGGTTCGGGACCCCCGAATCTGCTATTTTCACACCACTCCCGCCTCCAAGGGCCGGTGAAAATTGAGCCCATTGGGTATGTTCAAGGCTGAGATAGATAGATTTTTGGACTCTAGGGGAATCAAGGGATATGGTAATCGGGCAGGAAAGTGGAGTTGAACTCGAAGATCAACTATGATCGTATTAAATGGTAGAGCAGGCTCTATTAATCCAATCTTTCCCTTTCTTTATTTCTCTTTCTGTACCTGATTTGACTAATTCACCCTATTTCCTTCTCCGTCGTCCCTGTTTCTTTCTCAATTCTTAAATCTCATTGGTTAAGAAGATAGACTGTTGGTCCCTTTTTTCACCAAAGTCCCAGATGCCCTGTTGCCCTCATTATAAGCTTGCACTTGGAGTATCTTGCAGGGCAAAATATTTGGGCTGAAGGGTGAGGGAAAAAGTCTAACTAACCGAGCATGCGTGAGATGTCCCGCTCCAGCAAAATCTGGGCCATCAGGTCCAAGCCTAAACCTTTAGGAGGAGAGGCCGAGGCCTTCACATACAAACTTTAAAAAAGACAATTCAATTGATAAATTTAAGTGTTCTTGTGAAATATGTAATTTTATTTAATTTTAAAACTTTTATTTTGTACATTAGAAATGTCAGTTATTGAGAAAAAGTAGCAGCCGAAAAGCTGCGAGTGATTTAATTGGTTCATCGGCAAACAGTGACGTCAAAATGTTGATGTGTTGATAGAGTGCACCCAAAATGTTTGACATGTTCCTATGGGTTTTTCCTATTATAAATGTTTACATAAAATGCTGGCACAAGATGTTTTGAGGACAGGAGTGCGTGAAAATGCAATATTTTTCATAACTAAACATATATATTTGCTGCCATGGAATTAACAGAAAACAAATCCGTGTTATCAGTGGCTGGTGGTAAAGTTGTGCATCCACAGCATACTATTTATTTATATTAGTTCTGCATATAAAATGTCAAAAAGTGCAAGAGGTGGAAATTTGTTGATAACACCAACTGAGGGATCAATAAATGTATTTTGGAGTGCCCCAGTCTACAGCTTTTAATTTTTTTTAATGGCACATAATAGAAAGATTATGGATTATGTTCGGGTAAAACTATTTCATATACAGATATGAACATATTTATGATAAACTAGACTAAAATGCAGTTGATGTATATTTTTAAAAAGCCTTCAGTATGATTGGTCTCATTCTTTGAATATATATTAACATCTCAATTGCCCTGCCATAGATGTCATGTCCACCGGGAGGAAAGTGCCTGCGACAGCATTCCTCCAACAGATGCAAAAATTAAGTTATCTTCCCAATCTTACAACTAATAAAAGCCAAATAACTGATCAATCCTTATGAAAGGTTTCAATACAAAAACTTGTCATTCAGCCCATCTTTGGTGTTTTTTCCCCCCACATGAGCCATCTAGTCTAATCCCATTCACCTGCTCACTCACCATATACTTTTAATATCTGACTTTTTCAATTCCCTTTCGAAAGTATTTATGGACTCTACTTTGGCAATTGTTTATGGCAAAGAATTCCACATTCTAATCACCCTCTGCGTAAAGCATTTTTTCTAACCTCTCCTTTAATCCTTTACACTCATCTTAAATTTGTGCCCTCTTGTTACTGTCTTATGAACCAGTGAAGCGACAAAAATCTACTATTTACTTGATAATCCCTCAATTTTGAAAAGCTTCATCTGATCACCCTTTATCCTTCTCAGCTCTAAAAGAAGCACCAGCTTCTTAAGTCTATCTTCATAACTATAACCCTTTATCACTGATAACATCCTAGTGAATATACACTGCACCTTTCCATTACTTTTATATCTTTCCTAAAATGGACACAATACTCCAACTCCTTGCAAGTTCAACATTATCTCCTTGCTTTTGTATTCTATGCCTCTAGATACAATAATGAGAAGTCGCACAACACCAGGTTATAGTCCAACAGATTTATTTAAAATTACAGGCTTTCGGAGCTATCGATCGCCCCTTCTTCAGGTAAAGTTACTATGAGTGAATCTACAAAAGTTCACAGAATTTAAACACAGAAAATGCAGAGATACAATCTTTCCTTACATCAAAGACACACCAAGAGCACAGCCAAGACAATGAGATGTGTCCCAGGGGGTCCAACGTGTCAAATCCTGCTGTCTGCATATCCTCTCCTTATCCCTTTCTCTCTCTCCGTCCTTTTTGGGTTCGTATTTTGTGTTTGTTTTTTTGTGTTTGTTTTTTAAAAACTGGAAAGACAGACAACGATGTCAAGTCACGTTCTGTAGCGTGACATGAACCCGATATCCCTATTGAGGCCGTCCTCATGAGTGCGGAACTTGGCTATCAGTTTCTGCTCGATGATTTTGATGGTTGCCTCCCAGTCGGGGAATACTTCAGCAGTCAAGGGCATTCAGCCTCGGATCTGCGGGTTAGCGTTCTCCAAGGCGGCCTTCGAGACACACGACAACGCAAAATCATCGAGCAGAAACTGATAGCCAAGTTCCGCACTCATGAGGACGGCCTCAATAGGGATATCGGGTTCATGTCACGCTACAGAACGTGACTTGACATCGTTGTTTGTCTTTCCAGTTTTTAAAAAACAAACACAAAAAAACAAACACAAAAAAGGACGGAGAGAGAGGAAGGGATATGGAGAGGATATGCAGACAGCAGGATTTGACACGTTGGACCCCCTGGGACACATCTCATTGTCTTGGCTGTGCTCTTGGTGTGTCTTTGATGTAAAGAAAGATTGTATCTCTGCATTTTCTGTGTTTAAATTCTGTGAACTTTTGTAGATTCACTCATAGTAACTTTACCTGAAGAAGGGGCGATCGATAGCTCCGAAAGCTTGTAATTTTAAATAAATCTGTTGGACTATAACCTGGTGTTGTGCGACTTCTCATTTTTGTCCACCCCAGTCCAACGCCGGCATCTCCGCATCTAGATACAATAGCATGAATTGGGTTTGCCTTTTAAATGGCCTTATCTAATTGCACTTTTATTACCCGTGTTTCTGCATACCAAAGTCTCTTCCACGCCACTTAAAAATCTTACAAGTTAAGGTACATTTCCTTTCCCGATTCTTACTTCAAAAATGTATTTCACTCATTCCTCCAGATTTTAATTATTGTTGGAGATTTAAAAAAAAAAAAATGTTTTTCTTTCCCTCTCTATTTCGCTTTCTATACATGATTTGGCATTGAATTAACTATTCTAATTGACACTTCCTGCTTCAGACTCTGCACTGCTATCAACTCTGCACCTCATTAAGAATTCTTGTTAAGGCGATACAGTTGCTTGCCCGGTTCACACAGGTCCCAGATCCCCTGTAGAGGGCGCTGCACCAAAATGGCTTTCGAATCACAAGTTCCAGTGCAAAACCCCATAGAAAGTCTGTGGGCAAGTGTAATGAACGCTGGTGCCGTCTGTTCACTGCTGACCGCAAAATCTGGCCAATTGTAATTAGAAATCAGGAAATGGCAGACTTAATAAATAGCTACACTTCACAGTAGAGGATTTGCATAAAGTACCAGAGACAAAAGGAAAACTAAAAATAAATCAAGGGGAGGAACTAACTAGGTTCACTACAAGTAAAAAAATGGTGATGGAACAACTAATGAGATTAAAGATAGACAAATCTCTAGGACCCAATTGTTTCCACCCCAGGGTATTAAAAGAAGTAGGTGAGGAAATTGTTGATGTGTTAGTCATGATCTTCCAAAACTCTCTTGATTCAGGAATTGTCCCCCTGGATTGGAAAACTGCTACTCCATTATTTAAGAAGGGTAGGAGAGAAACTAGGAAATAATAAGCCTATTAGTCTAATAACAGTTGTGGGGAAGTTACTAGAATCTGTTATTAGGGACAGAGTGACTGAGCATTTGGATAAACATGAACTGATCAGAGAGAACCAGCATGAATTTGTAAAAGGTAAGTCATGTCTAATTTTTTGAGGAGATAACTAACGGGTTAGACAAGGGAGTGTCGATGGATGTTATTTATATGGACTTCCCAAAGGCATTCAGTAAGGTTCCACAAAAGAGAGTATTAACAAAAATGAGAGCGTATGGAATTTGAAGCAATCTATTGACTTGGGTAGGAAATTGGTTAGGAGGTAGGAGACAGAGAGTAGGGATAATGTGTATGTACTCAAATTGGCAGAATGTGATTAGTGGTGACCCCAGGGATCTGTACTAGAGCCTAGGCTTTTCACTATATTTATAAATGACTTGGATGATGGAATAGAAAGCCAGATATTTAAGTTTGCTGACAATACTAAGTTAAGTGACACAGTAAATAGGGTAAATGGGAGCAGAAAGTTGCAAAGGGACATCAACAGATTAGGTGAGTGGGCAAAACTGGCAGATGGATGTGGGGAAAGTGTGAGGTCATCCACTTTGGATCCAAGAAAGATAGATCAGAGTATTTTCTAAATGGCGAGAAATTAGGAACGGTGGATGAGGAGGGAGATTTAGGGGTCCAAGCACTGAAATCACTAAAAGCTAGTGGACAAGTACAAAAAATTAATTAAAAGGACTAATAGAATGTTGGCCTTTATCTCAAGAAGGCTGGAGTACAAAGGGGTGGAAGTTATGTTACAGCTGTACAAAGCACTGGTTAGACCCAATCTAGAGCACTGCATTCAGTTCTGGGTACCGCACCTCAGGAAGGATATATTGGCCTTGGAGGGGGTGCAGCGTAGATTCATCAGATTGATACTGGAGCTAAAAGGGTTAAATTATGAGGATAGGTTACATAGACTCGGCTTGTATTCCCTCGAGTATAGAAGATTAAGGGGTAATCTAATTGAGGTGTTTAAGATGAGCAAAGGATTTGGTAGTGTAGATAGAGAGAAATGATTTTCTCTGATGGGGAAGTCCAGAACAAGGGGGCATAACCTTCAAATTAGAACTAGGCTGGGAAGCACTTCTTCACACAAAGGGTAAGTGGAAATCTGGAACTCTTCTGCCCCCCAACCCCACCAAAAATAAAAGCTGTGAGGGTAGGTCAATTGAAAATTTCACAACTGAGATTGATAGATTTTTGTTAGGCAAGGGTATTAGGGGTTACAGAATCAAGGCGAGTAGATGGAGTTAAGATACAGATCAGTCATGATCTATTTGAATGGCAGAACAGGCTCGAGGGGCTGAATGGCCTACTTAGAATAATTTAGATAAATAAACCAGGAAAGTCCCAGATGCAATCAGTGGTCTGTGCCGAGTTAATTGATCTCAGCTAAGACAAGGTAGGAGTGCTACAATTGGCCTCAGTACCGATGGGGTGGGGAGAGAAAAATACCTTGAGGTCCCACTCCTGATTGCTATCCCGTATTCCTATCAGAATTTTGATATCAGAGAAGGATAGGATCGGACTTACTGATGTCTGCTGCAGTCAAATAACCTGCTGAAACTGTCAATTCTCACATTTTAATAATGGCCACTTGGGCAAAATACTGGAGGGCATCTTGCACCTTTGGAGCCATAATCCAGCAAAGAGTCAACATTTTTAGAAAACTGGAGAGGAGACAAAAATTTGTATTAGAGAAAATGTGCTTTTCTTCAACTTCTAAAGATCCTCAGGAAGAGCTGGGATAAGCAAACAGATGTATTTATGGAACGAGATACCCTAAGCAGCAGAATGTCCCCCACTTTAAGAGCTTTAACAGTATGCTCATGAAGTTGCTTTGCAATCTGTTGCCATTAACCACAGTGTGAAATGTGCTGGCAAACTCTTTCAGTGTACAATTGGCTGAGGCCTGGAAACAGGTTACTTTCCTTGTTAGTTGAAGATTGACGAGTGGGAATCTAAAGAAATGGAGGAAGGAGAAAGAAATAAAGAAAAATAGGAAACAAGTGTTTGGATAGGGTTATGCATATTTAATGTCTTATTTAATAAAAGGAGATAGAAATGTTATCAAAGACAATATTGCAAAGTTTTACCCAAAAACTAAAAGGACATGAATCTTAAATGGAATGTTCTGTCTCACTCCCTCTCACTTTTACCTAATTTTTCTTAATTAATGATTGAATCGTGTAATTAAGGATGCTTAATGAGGCATACAATCTTGGCTGAGGAATAATGCCGAATACTGGGTGGGCAGCGGAGGCACTAAACCAGGATCCAAACAAGAAGTGTGGTAAAAAGCGCAAAATGCTTTAAAAGTCTCAATTTTGCTCCATTTACTATTTCTCCGTGTGTACTTATGTGATGCAATACAAGAGTCCCGATCAAGACAGACAAAAAAGATTTAATGAATATGTAAATATGCATCACACTAATACAATCCCATTATTTTTGCCAGTTAAATTTACTGGGCTGGAACTTGCTGAAAACTAATGGCACATCTACGGTGTATGCCAATATTATGGTGCAGAAATTGCAGGAAATTATTGCATGACTTGTACCATTTGCTTATGCCACGCCATAGGTTTGTGTGACTTTTGAGCCGCTCCACAGGGACCCTTGCCGAAACAGTTACAATAGCTCCGCAATCAAAATGAAAATTTGCAAATTTGCTGAATTAATGCTATTTTGATCACCGCTGCCACTTAGACCGCTGCAGAAAGACACTGGATTACAGAATGGTGCCAGAGGGCTCAGAATCAGTAAATTATTCAATCGCTCAGCAAGTTGCCTATATCAAAGATAACTATTTAACATTTCTTGATCATAAATTTAAGCAGGCATATACACATACCAACTCTATCACCATACACTGAGGAAGGGCTTCATTTTACAATCAACTTATTGTTTAATGTTGCCTTGACCATAAAGGAATCCTAAAAACTAAACACAGGGTTGCATTTTATAAAGATATAAACCAGGACCCGTGCATAGGGTTTTGTCCCGAACTGTGTACGATCCCGAGCCACATTTCATTACTGGTTTCAATCCATGCTTAAGGGCATGGGCTCAATAAGTATTAATGTGAAGATGCTATCGGTTGGGGAGAATGCCTGGCTGTCAAAACACTTTTTACCAAATAACTCAAAATAATTGTAAATAAATATTTGAAGTGAAAAACTGTTAAAAAGATAACAGACCGTGACTTTTATAGAAACGTTAAATAACCTCTTATTGCTATCTGTGTCTGGACCTGGCATCTTGGATCTGTATAGGACATTGGCTGCGCCGCTTCTGACTCACTGCAGTGTATTCTAATCAGTTCTCTAGCAAATTGTGGTGTAAATTCGCCACTGGAGGATCGGGGAGCACAACAGACTAACTTATGGCATTCATTACCAATATCGGCAATGCAGCAAATTCATTATTACACATGCAAAAAATCAGCTACCTCTTAGGAATAGCTGACTATTTGCAACTTTAAAAAAAATCTACAAAAATCACACTCCAATTTGGATGCTCTGCTTCCATCGAGACTCACTCAAATAGATGGCTTGGGGCTGGAGCCTTGTTGTACCAACTTCAGTGTAACAGTGAAGTTAACACTGCCCAAGAAACGACAGCCCTCTCCCTTTTCAGGTTAGTAGACGCAGTAAGTAGATTCCATGTGTGCATTTAGGTGAAACAAGTCTTGATCACTGGGTGCTCCGGTTTCCTCTGAAACTTGGGAAGCGATTAACTGTGTGCATGACTAAGCGTGACGCAGTGCATTTTTGCCTGTAGAGCACCAGTCAGAGTATAATTGGGTGAACAGAGCAGTATAGTTTAATAATATCATGTCACTCACACAAGTGTAATGTGCATATTTGTTGGCATTAAAAGTGAACTGCAGTGATCTGTAACTTAAATTACTATGTGCAAGTGCCAAATTTCCAGTTAATAACACCATTTGTTGAACTCTTTCTTGCCCAGGAGATACAACTTGATCTAATTAAAAGTTGTTTTTGTACAACTCTCGACCATCTGAGGCCATTCTGTTTTGCTCTGCCTAAACTCGCAGCCTCTTCTTGACCAGGCTGCTACAGCTACCTTATTCCACGATACCACCTTATTGTGTCAACTGTCCCCAGCAGTGTTTTTGAGCCATGTTCATGCTCCACTCTAGCAGCCATAGTGCACTGTGGCCAGATGACTGTACCTGCAACATAATCCCTGTGCATCTATAGCCAGTGCACTGGAATTAAAAAAAAAGGTTCATAACTGAGCTAAACAAGTACATGAGACAAACAGAATTGAATCAAGAGATTTTCTCTTGCTGCTGATAAACAGGAAAAAGTGTTTCAGCCATAAGGGGTACACATTTTAGAAGCAAGTTTGATTACTATAATATTTTTCTTTTAAATACTGACTAAACTAAGTTTCAACAGAATGCATGTTTTCTTTTTGCATAAAATATGAAGAGAGAAACCTCTCAAAAGATACTAGTCTTTATTTCCCAAAGTGCCAGAACCAAATTGGACTCCTTACCACTGGATAGCACTGCACTTTTTACATTTCTCATGGACAACACATTTTCCAGGTGCTGAGAGTGGTTTATAAATCCCATGTTGGGGTGGAGGGGAAACTGCTAATAAAGCTTGGAGCGAACAGATCTCCATGCAAATTTAAATGTTAGTCTTATACTCCAATTTATATAATCACATTATAAACAATTTAGTGTAATTACACACAATGGGTAATGGATGCAATACTTGGGTTATTTTACAAATGGAGAAGGCCCCGTGACTTATAAGCAAGGCTGGTGATTGGTCATAGGAAATTTACCCAGAAATCATGGGTTAATTGCCGGTAAAACTGTACTGAATGTACAAAAAAAATGGCTGACTGCTGTTGAAATGCACAACTGCATCAGCAGCAAGCTGGCATAATGATTCAATTTTTTTTCTTCAAAATATGCTACCAATTTGGTTGTTCAGCTGCACCTTTTAACATACTACAAACTTGAGCCCACTGGCAGTACTATACGGTGTAGGATCAGTTGGGTCCACTGCAGTACTGTATCCTAAGGTTAAGTTTGAACTATCTTTACAAGGCCTATTTTAAACAAGCATACTTGTTGATAAATTGGTTTAAAAAAATCTTCACTAAAAAAATGTCATACTACTTCAGTAGATTACAAAAATCATAGGATGTCATGTTCTAACAAATCATGAATGAAAAAGATGTTATTAAAAGTATTCCTCATAACTTTCCTTGGTTGTAGTTAGCTTTTCCTCACACCAAGAATGGCTTCAAGTATTAAGATCTGTGCCACTATGAGCTTCCCCAAGGTGATTTTTGGGATCAAAAAATAATGCAGAATCACAGGGAACACTGAATGCTGGATCTACTCTGTTCAGCGCTAAGCAAGTGCAGCATTTCTTGTAATGTTAATAATACAAGACTGACCACTGGAAGGTCAATGTAACGCATGCCACGAGAGGCTTTCTAATCATACCTGTGTTAGGAGCTCATTACTGACACCAAACAAGAGCTGGTTAGTGCCAAGTAGACTTGCAGCAAGTAACAGTGAAGATTTGTTTAGTATTGAAGGAAGAAAATGTGTTGGAAGTACCTAGCAAACATTTCTAATCCAAAGGGTGATTTCCTATCCTACGTGTTTGTACATGATATAGATTATTGCATTCCATAATGCCAAATGATTAATACTAATTTTGTGTCCAGAAAACACTTCTTTGCAAATTAACCTATACGGGCTGAGAGAACAGATCCATTAATAATTCAGGGTCTAGTCAGATTTGGGTAGTGCTGGTATGTCTAATAGCAATAGGTCTTGTACGATAGCACAGATCTAAACAATGTGCTCATTGCTCCAGTACAGCCAACTACTTACTCATCTTAATAACCATCGATGAACAAAAGGGCTACTAGCATATCACATTAAAAGAAACTTTAAAATATTTGCTACCTCAGCTTGTTTTAAACTGACTTTTACACACCCGCTGGTTAATAAGACAAACCTTAAATGATGCGACTCTTTACTTACCAGTCATCGCTGAGAGGTCAGCATTAACACCAAACATTTCCAAGATCCCCAGGCCAGCCAGAGCTTCCTTCAAATCAATATTCTGCATCACTTTGAATCTAGCAACATAATTTTACACAGATGTGAAAGACTAAAACAAGAGTGAAAATAATAAGATTGGAGTTACATGTAAGGATTTCTTTTTCCTGTATGTGAAATTTAAATGATACATCACTGTTTGTAAAGTGGAAAGGTTTATTCTGTAGAGCTAAAAGGATTACTAATGTCTCTTTTATACAGCAATATCATTTGTCAACGCTAGCAGTGCTGCATACGCCCCCTTTATACTGCAAGCTGCATTCTCAACGTCATTGTTCTGCTTGGGAAACCTTCACAGATGTTCGCAAGGTCCATTCTGGCCTGTGATGGTGAAAACACAGCCAGAGTGAAGATAGCAGGTCTGATGCACTATTGGTGGCACTTTGCTGTCAGAGGCATCCTGGGTAACTTCTACAGGGAAGGATTTTGGTGCCTCAATTGCCACATTTGCAAGGATAACAAGTGAATTTGAAAAAGAAGCAATAGCTGAGCTTTTAAATCAGTTCAAGATCTCCAATTCCAGAATGGAACTATTGCGACAACCATTATTGAATAGCTCCGAATGCATGTTACATTATTTTGTAATTTAACTTGCATTTTAAGAATCTGTGCTTCTTTCAGAACTTGGTGCTTGTTTGTTGTTTCTAATAATAATGTTTTAGAAGACTTTGCCATTGTATCAAAACATGTACTAAAATGTGCATTTTAAATAATATCAATGTTGGAAAGGCGAGATTGATTTGTGCATCACAGCTAAAGCTAGCAGAGGGAATTGTACCAGCAGTTAAGGACTTAGGATACAGCTTTGGCCTTTTCTCATTCAGACTTTTCTTGCAATGCAGATACTCTGCAGTAAAAAAGTGAAGCATGCACTAAAATCCAATTGGAGATAAACAATTGGCATTTATCCTTGATTCACTGAAGAATTTGCAATTGGTACAGACCAAATGGTACAATGTAACCAGGTTGCTTAGCCTGTCCCAAATTACACAGCACTATCTTGGGAAAATCCTCCATATTTCACTGTATTTTGCTTTTACTAATAGATCTTGTCATCGACATACATTTAACATTGTGATACTGATAATATAACACTCCTTGCTTTGTTTGTGCAAAGTGAATTGAGAAACTATAGATATTTTATCTCCTGCATTACGTTAGATAAACAAATGTGAATGGTAGTGTGCAATGTATGGAGTGCTGATATAGGTTTTTAATATATTTTACATATACATCCTACTGAAAATTAAATCCAGAGAATTATTTCAGTGAGGAGATCACCACATGCCGACCGAATGGATTCAAAGAGTCAATGCCAGCCACAACTACTACAGGGAAGCAGGAGTGGGATGGTGCAGTGTAAAAATGAACAAGGCCTTCCACAGCCACACATGGCAATAAACTGTGTCATTTTAAAATATCGAAAGTCTCATTACTGTCAGCAGAATTTAAAGAAACAATGGACAGATAAGAGAATTACAAAAACAATGACATATGATAAACCACTTGAGTTTTGCTCTCCTGGTTTATGATGGCATCTGGCAAGAGTAAATTTAAAAGCAGCCAGAGAAATGTCAAGGCTCTAGAGCAGAGTAGAGTTTTGGGTAAAAATAAGCTGAGTGGGTCAGGAAGGGACAGAGAGACTAACAAAGGTAATAAGGCATCAGTGACTAAGGTGACATCAGGGAAAAATAGAAATAAGTCAAAGCTAAAGGCACTATATCTGAATGCGCGAAGCATTCGCAACAAAATAGATTAATAGCGCAGATAGAAATTAATAGGTTTGATTTAATAGCCATTACGGAGACGTGGTTGCAATGTGGCCAAGGCTGGGAACTAAATATTCCAGGATACTTAACTTTTAGAAGAGGTAGGCAAAATGGAAAAGGAGGAGGGGTAGCCCTGATAATAAAGGATGGGATAAAGACCGTAGAGAGAAAGGATCTTACCTCCAAAAATCAAGAAGTAGAATCAGTTTGGGTGGAGCTAAGAAACAGCAAGGGGCAGAAAACATTGGTGGGAGTTGTTTATAGGCCCCCAAACAGTAGTTGTAATGTAGGGCAGAGTATAAATTAGGAAATTAGAGGCGCATGTAACAAGGGTAATACAGTAATCATGGGGGACTTTAATCTACATATAGACTGGGCAAACCAAATTTGCAGTAATAGTGTGGAGGACGAATTCATGGAATGTATGCAAGATAGTTTTCTAGATCAGTATGTTGAGGAACCAACTAGGAAACAGGCTATTTTAGATCTCATACTGTGCAATGAGAAAGGGTTAATTAATAACCTTGTAGTAAAGGGGCCTTAAGGGAAGAGTGACCATAATATGATAGAATTTTATATTGAGTTTGAAAGTGACTTAGTTAAATCGAAACTAGGGTCTTAAATCTAAACAAAGCAAACTATGTAGGTATGAGGGACGAGTTGGCTAAGGTAGATTGGGAAACTATATTAAAAAGGTATGACAGTAGACAAGCAATGGCTAGCATTTAAAGTATTAATACATAATTTACAACAAATATACAGGAAACTCTCTTTTAACCGGCACCCAAATAACCGGAAATCTCTCTTAACCGGCAAAATTCTTGAGTAGGTAACCGGGGTTTTCCTTCATCTCTCCTTTAAAAATAACTTTAAAAAAAAACCCCGAGGCGTTTGCCTTGTATCGGAGCATGTAGATTGGGAGGGGAATGTGCAGCCCGGGTAGGCAGCGGACACGACAGATGGTCAGCTGGCGGTCCCCGGGGAGACGGAGCTCCGAATGCAGGCGCATGTCAGTGTGTACGGGGCTCTCGTACGTTGGGAGATATAACTCTCCGTTATCCGGACTTTTTGATTAACCGGCACCACGCCGGTCCCGTCGGTGCCGGTTAATAAAGAGTTTCCTGTACATTCCTTTCAGGCACAAAAAACCCACAGGAAAAGTGTTCCAACCATGGCTAACAAGAGAAGTTAAAGATAGTATTAGATCAAAGGAAGAGGCTTATAATGTTGCCAAAAAGAGTATTAAGCCTGAGGTTTAGGAGGATTTTAGAATTCAGCAAAGGAGGACCAAGAAATTGATAAAGAAAGGTAAAATAGAATGAGAGTAAGCTAGCGAGAGACAAAAACAGACTGTAAAAGCTTCTATAGGTATGTAAAAAGGAAAAGATTAGCAAAAGTAAATGTGGGTCCCTTACAGGCTGAGACAGGAGAAATTATAATGGGGAATAAGGAAATGGCAGAGAAATTAAACAAATACTTTGTGTCTATATTCACAGAAGACGACACAAAAAACTTCCCGGAAATAGTGGAGAACCAAGGCTCCAGCGAGAATGAGGAACTGAAAGAAATTAGTATTAGCAAAAAATTAGTATGGGAGAAAATAACGGGAAAGCCGATAAATCCCCTGGACCTAATGGCCTACATCCTAGGGTTTTGAAAGATGTGGCTATAGAGATAGTGGATGCATTGGCTGTTATTTTCCAAAATTC
The DNA here is from genome assembly GCA_030390025.1 of Squalus acanthias. Lineage (NCBI taxonomy): Eukaryota > Metazoa > Chordata > Chondrichthyes > Squaliformes > Squalidae > Squalus > Squalus acanthias. The sequence goes on from CM059429.1 coordinate 47,598,278, forward strand.
CATAGATTCTAGAACGGTTCCCGCGGATTGGATGGTAGCAAATGTAACCCCACTATTTAAGAAAGGAGGGAGAGAGAAAACGGGGAACTACAGACCAGTTAGCCTGACATCACTAGTAGGGAAAATGCTAGAATCTATTATTAAGGACGTGGTAACAGGGCACTTAGCAAATAATAACAGGATTGGGCAGCGTCAACATGGATTTATGAAAGGGAAATCGTGTTTGACAAATCTGTTAAGAGTTTTTTGAGGTTGTAACTAGCAGAATAGATAAGGGGGAACCAGTGGATATGGTGTATTTGTATTTTCAGAAGGTATTCGATAAGGTGCCACACAAGAGGTTATTAAACAAAATTAGGGCTCATGGGATTGGGGTAATATACTTGCATGGATTGAGGATTGGTTAATGGACAGAAAACAGAGAGTAGGAATAAACGGGTAATTTTCGGGTTGGCAGGCTGTAACTAGTGGGGTACCGCAAGGATCAGTGCTTGAGCCTCAGCTATTCACAATCTACATCAATGATTTGGAGGAGGGGACCAAATGTAATATATCCAAGTTTGCTGATGATACAAAGCTGGGTGGGAATGTAAGTTGTGAGGAGGATGCAAGGAGGCTTCAAGGGGATATAGACAGGATAAGTGAGTGGGCAAGAACATGGCAAATGGAATATAATGTGGAGAAATGTGCAGTTATCCACTTTGGCAGGAAAAATAGAAAAGCAGAGTATTTTTTAAAATGGTGAGAGATTGGGAAATGTTGGTGTTCAGAGGGACCTGGGTGTCCTTGTACACAAATCACTGAAAGTTAACATGCAGGTACAGCAAGCAATTAGGAATTCAAATGGTATGTCGGCCTTTATTACAAGAGGATTTGAGTAGAAGGCGTCTTACTGCAATTATATAGGGCCCTGGTGAGACCACACCTGGAGTATTGTGTACAGTTTTGGTCTCTTTACCCAAGGAAGGATATACTTGCCACAGAGGGAGTGCAACAAAGGTTCACCAGACCTGGTTCCTGGGATGGGGGGGATTAACCTATGAGGAGAGATTGGGTAGACTTGGCCTATATTCTCAAGTTTAGAAGAATCAGAGGTGATCTCATTGAAACATACAAAATTCTTACAGGGCTCGACAGGGTAGATGCAGGGAAGATGTTTCCCCTGGCTGGGGAGTCTAGAACCAGGGGTCACAGTCTCAGAATAGGGGTCGGCCATTTAGGACTGAGATGAGGAGAAATTTCTTCACTCAGAGGGTGGTGAATCTTTGGAATTATCTACCAAGAGGGCTGTGGAGGCTCAGTCATTGAGTATATTCAAGACAGAGATCAATAGATTACTGAATATTAAGGGAATCAAGGGATATAGGGATAGTGCAGGAAAGTGGAGATGAGGTAGAAGATCAGCCATGATCTTATTGAATGGTGGAGCAGGCTCGAGGGGTCGAATGGCCTACTCCTGCTCCTATTTCTTATGTTCTTCTGAACCTCTTGGTCAGATCATTTTCTTATAATCATCATCTCCCATGCTTTCTGAAATTACTACTGTAAATATTCAAAGTAACCAATTTGCAGTGGTGACATATGAAAAGAATTAAAAATAATGTAACACTTATTTGCAGCGGTGGCAGATAAACATAATTAAAAATTCAGTTTTATTTAAATATAGTTGATTTTTGGTAAGCAAACTAATGTAAATCTTAATTTCATGTCTTCAGACACTACTACCATAGTAAACAATTGGTCAGAGTGTGATTATTAAAGTGAAATGCATAATATAGTATATGCACAATGCAATACAATGTGAATGGACGTGTCACACTATTAAATGTTGCTATTCTATAATCACTAAATTTCCCTCCAAATGTATATTTTACATTATGATTCAAAATTACTGGCCAAACTTATTACAGACATGCAAATTGATTTTTATTGGACACTCCCCAAACAAATAAAAATTTCTTACCTTGGCAGATACACTTCAACCTTCTGCTTCTTTACAGAGGTTGCCCATTCATTAATTAGTTGGGTTTTAATAAGTGGCTCCAAGGTAGCTAGTTGTACTTCCTGTCTTGGGAGAACTACCATCATACTCATCTTGTCACCATCATAAGGCATTTCTAAAACCTGGTACACTCCTCCTGCCTCATTTGAGCCATCACTGAACTCACCTACAAAAAAATAAAGTTGCACCTATAAAGAAAGAAATAGCTCAACCTCAAGACGTCCCAAAGCACTTTACAGCCAATGAAGTACTTTTTGACTTGTAGTCACTGTTGTAAGGTAGGATACATGGCAGCCAATTTGCACACAGCAAGCTCCCACAAACAGCAATGAGATAATGACCAGTTTATCGGTTTTAGTAGTCTGGGTTGAGGGATAAATATTGGCCAGGACACCGGAGAGAACTCCCCTGCTCTTCTATGAAATAGTGCCATGGGATCTTATGTCCACCTCAGAGGACAGACGGAACCTCGGTTTAATGTCTCATCCGAAAGAAGGCACCTCCGACAATGCAGCACTCCCTCAGCACTACACTGGAGTGTCAGTCTAGATTTTGTGCTCAAGTCTCTGGAGTGGGGCTTGAATTCACAACCTTCAGACTCAGAAGCGAGAGTGCTGCTGAGTCACAGCTGACACTATGCATCACAGTAAAATTATAAACCATAAATTATAAAGACATTAAAAGTAACTACTTGGTTTCAGCATTTTCACATTTGCTCCTCTACCCATTGCTAATTGCTATGGTTAAAATATCTCTGCTGTGGTGTAGTCAATAACAAGAGAACCTCAAGAGACCACATGCAAGGTAGCTCACTTAAGGATTCCGGAGATCATCAAATCCCACCAAAAATAAAACAAAATAACTGTTTTGAGGCACTGCAGTGTAAAATATTATGGCTAAGCACCTTTCTATAAAAGAATAAAATAGCACTGAAGTTTTGCATTCCATATAATAAAGTCCACGGATCAATAAAGATTATCTGCCCACTTTCCCATACCACAAACAACCAGTCAAATCATACATTCAGGGAGATATCATTTCATACTTGAACCCATTTCTTTTTGTCCTACTGTTCTAAAGTCATACTACATTAAATCCAGTATATTTTTTAAAAATTATAAGTGGTTCAAAATAGGGAGACTTTTGTATTTGATTTTATACAGCTCTGGAATGGCTAGTTCAAATGAAAGCTATCTTTACCAAAATACAAAATGAAGCGGAGAGTTGAATTATATGTGATGACCCCTGCCCTGAGAAATCATTCCTGAAAGCCCAGATAACCATTTTCGCTTATACTACTTATTCGTTGGCTTGTCCTGCTGGAATGTTGTTTGTTTGGAGTTTTGAAAAGGGCTGTCCTTTAGCATTGTTGCCTCATTGGTAGATAAATCCTAAAACAACACACCAAGATTGCATCCACAGCTTGGGATACATGTAAATTAACAGGAACTTGGATTTAAATATTGTATATGGCCTCTAAGACCCCATGACATGCACCACTGAAGCCCACAGAAACAAAAGCTTGTGTCTTTCAGCATAGATACTTGACAGTTGTGACTTCAGAGTCTTTGGGACCAGATACTGGGGAATTCTTCCAGAGTTTAGTTCTGGCAGGAAATTCAAACTCTGTGGATGAACAGACATTCACATCGTCCACACACAAAATTGAACTTGTAAGGTCTACCGAGTGCCAAACCCAAATGCCTCATCCAGAAGACGTGTCATTTATCAGACTGTGTAGGAAATGCATTCTAAAAAGCGTACATTATCCCTTTATAAACATTCAATTTTTTTTTTATAGTATAGCATTGATTCAGTATCTTGTTCTATCATTTAGCCTCTGTATATCAATAAATATGTAGATAAATCTGACTACGTTTATTTAGCTTCTACACATTGTTCTACCAGTGTGCGATTTTCTGTATTTTGGGAGAAGAATGTGGGGAGCATCTCATGATGTCCAGTGCAAAATACAGCACAATGGGCTGTTAATTAATCCTAGGATTGCTATTCTGGAAGGGGAAGGAGAGAGAAGGAGAGAGAGAAAGAGAGAGAGAGAGAGAGAGAGAGAGAGAGAGAATGAGAATGAGAAAGAGCGAGCAGGGAAAAGAGAAGGGGCAGAGAAATATAGAGGGAGGGAGGTGGGGTGACAGAGATAGAAAGAGAGAGAGAGAGAGAGATTGAGATTATTTTTTGGGAAGGGTTATAGGCTGCTGTATTACATTATCTTTTCATATCCTACACGTTCAACTATGGCTGCTAATCGTTGCCATGTCCTAAACCAGGCAGCGAGAAACATACACAGACGGAGATAGGGGAGACACAGAGAGAAGGAGATGAGAGAGTGACAGAGAAGGAATCATAGAGGTCTTTGTAAGGGTTAGAAAAAGGTCTTCAGAAGTTGAATGAGGGTTTAAGAATGTAAAGGTAGGTTTAAGATTAATTTGAAGTAGAAGTATGTTCTAATAGTTAATTCAACAGGTTAAGCTTCTAAACAGAGAAAATACAATAACAACCACCACCAAGTTAAGTGAAGTGAACTAAAATTTTGGTGGAAAACAACTAAAAGTGACGACTACTCACCACACACATATCCCGTTATTGAAACCAGAGCATCACACAGGATGACAGAACTGCCCAATGCTGCAGCTGGTCTGCTACTCAAGGAGATTGTACAATTTTACGCTCAGGTCACTAAGAGACAGCCTCAATATTGGAAGCTACCAGTGATGCACCGAATATAAACCACTAACTTACGACTTGCCAAATCAATGCTTGAAGCTTGGATAGTAAATGTAACAGTCATTAAGCAAAACCCAGTTAAAGCTAAGATACTGCAATGCTTATGATTAAGTTTAGTGTTGTGCTCAGGATGATTTATATTCTGTTAAAAGATGTTAAGCATTAGTTTAATTTAATTATAATCATTACTACTGAACTCTGTGATGGTACTAATCATATTATCGCAAACGCAGTTACCGCAGTGTTAGTAAATGCATCTCTATGTCTGACTTAGTCTTTGATGTCTTTGGAAAGCAAGAGTGTACTGCTCAGTGTTATACTGTGGTCCTGCTGTGGATTGAGTTATGTAGGACAGTTTGAAGTGAACTAATTTAAGCATCATGTATGAAACCCAGGCATAAATAAATGCTAAATCCCAATTTGACTTTTTAATACTAATATTAGGTACATATTACTGATTTTTGATACCATATTTCCAAGACATGGGTACAGTGCAGGATTTAGCATTCACATTTCCTACAACTTCCACTTGAAATTTTTTTTGTAGGATGGAAATATTTATATAATAAAATATTTGCAACAACTGCTATAAAACGAGTTTCACTATATTAGTACTTATATGGATGACTGCACTGTGACTTAGAAACAGTTATCAACAAAAAGGAGGTCTCACTGCAATCTAGTTCATTACAGTGTTGCGCTACATAACAAGGCTCTATAGCTTTATAAGGCTAAGGAAACAAAGGAATACTGTTCTCTATCAAATTTGAACCTCCGTTCAAATGCCAGATCAGGTGAATGGAAAGGTCAAATTTAATTAACTGTGTAAAAAAGCTAAACATTTGCAAACCATAGTAGAAGTCTCCTTGTTGGTACATCATAGGTATCTGTATTTCACTTTCATCATCTTTGGTAAAAGGGAATGTGCGCGTATTCTCTGCTCTGAATTGAGACTTCCAGTTTCCTTTAAAGTAAATTGCATTAACAAGGACTAGACGGGTTAAGGCATTGAAGTCCTTTGGCGATGAAAGGTTTTGTATCTTGTCTGCGTAGAGAAAAGAAAATGTCAAAGTATATAATTCCACGGAGATACAAGTCAAGCAGGGATATATATTACAAGCCTAAACTCACTGCACGCCAAGTAAAATCAATTATGAGCCTGTTGTGAATTTAGCTACAGTTTAGTGCTCAACAGCAAATATACAGCTATTAAACAATTTAACTTTTGCCAACTTCTAAATGTTCTGATGAAGGGTCCACACTTGAAATGTTAACTTGTCTGCTTTGTCCACAGATGCCGACAGAAATCAGTAGTAGTTACTCATGTTTTCAAACTGGATATATATATATTTTTTTTTTTATATTTATAAACAGTAGCATTCCCAGGGGTATAGATGCACCCTCTCTCTCTTGACACAGGATCAAAATTTGCAGACAATACAAATACAAGGAGCTACGAAGAGGACTGTAAGCAATTTCAGGAGGACATTGGTTACCGGATTGGGCAGATAGATGTCAGCTGAACTGTGAGGGGATACATTTTGGGAAGAAGGAGGGGAATAATACACTAAATGGTAAAAATTTAAAAGAGCAGAGAGTCTTAGGGATTCAGATACATAAATCTTGAAATGTGGGAGGACAAGATAAAATTGCAAAACATGGGAGATCCTACCTTTTATAATAGGGAGAGAGAGTACGAAAGCCAACAGGCAATACTAAGCACGGTTGGAATATGGTTTTGGGTGCCCTACTTTAGGAAGAATTTGTATTGAGGGGGTGCAGAAGAGATTTACCAGGATGATACCAGGGTTTGAAGGCTTTATTTAGAAGAGACTGAAGAAACTGGGCCTTTTTTCATTAGAAGAGACAATGCCCCAGATTTTCCGTGGCCTATGACCGCGTATGTGCCTCTTAAGTTCCGGGTTTATGCATGGGCTGCGCATGCGCGAAAACCTGGAACTTGCGATCCCCGGGAAATGGACATTCGCTGGCGGAGAGTTGGGCTATTTGCCCAACTCTTGCCCAGTGAATGCCCATGAAACTCTTATGCCTGGCAAAAGCAGGCATAGGGCCTTCTTTTACTAGCGGAAGGGTGAAAATAAATATTAAAATACATTTTAAAAATAATTTTAACATTCAAAAACCTGTAAAATAAGTTAGTGCTATTTTTGGCCCTTAAAAAATGTTTACATTTATTTTTCAGAAAATTCAATTTTTGTTTTAAATGGTTAATTAAATTGTATTTTAATTAATTTTAAACATGTAATGATTTTTTTATTTCAAGGTTGTGTACATGTGTTTTTTGGGTGATTCCTATTAAGCTTATGGGGATTCTGTATGTAAATGGCATCCTTAGAAGCATAATGGGAATCCCCCTTTCTGATTGGTTGGGACTGGCCCACGTGATCCCAGGGGTGCTTGTGAACTGCATGCACCCTGGGATACGTGGGGCTCTACGCAGGCCTACACGTAGAGGCCCAGGAGCACGAGTCTCCGTGGATGCAGGACCAGCAGGGTAGGTGCGTAGATTTATTGTAGTTCGGAGGCATCCGCCTGCGACCGCAAATTCAGGCCCAATGTTTGAGAAGAGATCTAATAGTGCTGTTCAAAATTATTTGGGGCTTTTGGAAGGTAAAAAAGGAAAGAAACTATTTCCACTAGTCAGTGCATCAGAGGGCATAAATTTATGATCACCACCAAACGAAGGGTCGTTAGGATATGGAATGCCTTCCCAGAAACAGTGGTGGCAGCAGAATCCATAAATCTTTGAAAAGGAAAGATGAATATTTCAAAAGAAAAATTTAAAAAGGTACGGGAAAGGCAGCAGAATGGGATTAAGTGGATAGCTCTTTGAGAGAGCCAGTGTAAGGGCGATAGGCTGAATAGACTCCTTCTGTGCTGTATAATTCTGATTCTGTGCAATGTTATATTTCAAACAAACAGCCAACTCTATTAACAGCATTTCATAAATTGACAATACTTACTATTGGTTTGATTCTGCACCCACTCATTGATATGATCAGCCACAGAAGACGGTTGGCTGAAGTCAATACTTTCAATGCTGGCACTGAAGTATTTTTTCAGCATTTGAAGGAACTTGTCACTTAGTTGAAATCCTTCCTGTACAAACAATGAGTTGGCCATCTTCATTACATACTGCTGACTGTCTGCTTTCATGGACTGAGAGAGGTCCCGCAACAAGCCAAATTCCTCACCTGAACAGAACAGAATTTAGCTCTTTTAAAAATATACCCCACAATAATGCTCTACAATGATAGAACACAGCTCATATGCAAGGTCTTCCTCATTCATTGAGAGAACTCCAGCCTTTACATACAAGTAGGAATTTACATCATGGTGGTGGGGGAGGGGAGGAGAAATCACCCAGGGACAGGCTCGAATACCTTTTCCAAAAACACCCGTTTAGTTTTTAGCAGAGGTAGCACTGAAACCTCTAGTCTAACAAGAGCAATGTAGTACAAAAAACCAAGAGTACTAAACCCAAAGAATTGAGGAGTAAGCTGCAAGCAAGTTTTATGTGTGAAGCGGCCATCATTCCAAGAATAATGAAAATTAAACATGGCATGTAATCCAACCTACCTCATTCATTCAACCTCGTACAAATGGCAACATACCAAAGTACTAAAAGAACATAAGAATTAGGAGCAGGAATAGGCCATATGGCCCCCTCGAGCCTGCTCCACCATTCAATAAGATCATGGCTGATCATTGACCTCAACTCCACTTTCCCGCCCGATCTCCATATCCCTTGATTTCCCCATGAGTCCAAAAATCTATCCATCTCAGCCTTGAATATACAAAACGATTCAGCATCCACAGTCCTTTGGGGTAGAGAATTCCAAAGATTCACAACCCTTTGAGTGAAGAAATTCTTCCTCATCTCAGCCTTAAATGGCTGACCCCTTATCCTGAGACTATGCCCCCTAGTTCTAGACTCTCCAGCCAGGGGAAACAACCTATAGAAATTGTCAATACAACACAAAATATCTACACAAGCAGCCCTTATTAGAGCAATGTAGCAGGTTCCTATAATAATTGCATTAGCTGTAACTAAGATTTTTTATAAGTTTACAATGATTTGCCTTCTCGGGAAGGTTCAAGATCTACTGATTGGCATTCTTGGACAATAAAGTTCTCATCAGCCAGTCATCCAAATGAAGATCAAGATGCAGGTGCTACATCCTAAGGGATACTTTCCAAAAACAGGCACTGGGTGCTTCAAGACTACTAATTCAAGGTGAACTAATTGATGGGCATTTTTAAGCTATGATGGACATTTTTAAGCTATTAACTTAACCAACTAGAAACATGCATGTATAGTCCACATTTAATTAAATATACATTACAGATTCACTGAACAAAAACAATTTTACGTAAAAAGTAGACAGTATTTACCTTTTTGCATGTAGTTGTAGCCCATAACATGTTGAATTTGCTCAAGAGTTGTACCACCAGCACCAAGCTCAACCATTCCTAAAGCATTAGCGATACTGAAGGGGGAGTAAAAAATATTTTCATCTTTCTCCATTGACCGCAAATGGTGGTAAACCTTCACAGAAAAGTCAGCAGTGATGTCATCCTGGATGTCTGCATCTGTGAAATGTGTAGCAGTAATCAACAGGATCAGGAATCCCAGCAACGGTGTCATTTTTCAACCTATGGGAAGAGGAATTGTAAATTAGTATTGCAAGATACTCACGGAAAACATTACAACTACAATAATTTAAAAAAGAAATGTAATATGGCCTAGATAGTTTAAGTATTAAGAATACAATAAATGTAATATTTCAAAACAATCTTCCTTACAGGGACCCCTGCAATTCTTCTCTATTCCCCTCAAGAGGAAGTACTGGGGAATGGCAGTAAGAAAAAAGAGAACTTGCATTTAAAGTGCCTTATCACTCGGAAATATTCCAAAGCGCTTCACATGCAATAAGTTAGTTTGAAGTGTTGTTATGGAGATACCAAAAATGAGGGAGCAACTCTGCACGGGGTATCTGACAGAGTTTGATTGGATACTTGCAGGCATTCCACCTCCTGTAACCATGTTGGAAACTTATGGTCTAACTTAAAACTTTAATACCCTCTTTGTATTATTTGCTTCCAGCTACAACTGTCTACGATCTTGAAAATCTCTGCAGTATGGATGAAGTATTCAATTCATAGGGCTGTTTGTGTCCAATAGCATTACTAATACTCATCATCTTTTTAAGAGAGTTCTGGCCCTAGACTCAGCTGTTTTCTCTCTCCTCTTCCCCCCCCCCCCCCCTCCCCTTACACACAGATGCTAAATCTTCAAGTTAAACATCTTGTCTATCAATAATTTAATATATTACTCTGTATCAAACAAATTATTTATTTCAGTTGCCTTCTACAGCTTCATGGCATCAGGGTACAGTGTTACAATGCTACCCATCCCTCCAAACACAGAATTCTAAATCTTTGGCCTGGTTTACAAATCCCTCCCTAGCTTCACCTTGCTCTACCTTTGAAAACTCCTCCAGCTTTATCTCCCAGTCTGTTCTCTTTGATCTCCTGACTCAAACCTGCTGTGTATCCCATTCCATCATCAGTGCAGAGCTTTCAGCCATTTAGACTCTATTCTCTGGAATTTTCCCCTAAACCTTGCTACTTCTTTCCCCACCTTTAAAAACCTCCTTAAGACCATACCTTTGGCCATCTCGCCTGTCTCTTACTACCTGCCATCTGTTTCTCCTCTCTCAGGAGTAGGTTGCTGTATAAGTGCAAGTTGTTGTTTCAACACACATTAATATATGGAGACTAAAAATTTGAAATCCATGCTGTATGGATTCATTAAATTTTCTTGTTTTATTTATCACTTAACTAACACAACTAAAAACAGATTATCTGGTCATTTATTTCATTGCTGTTTCTGGAACTTTATGATGTGCAAATTGGCTGCCACGTTTGCTTACACTACAACAGTGACTACACGTCAAAAGTACTTCATTGGCTGTGGTGCGTTTCCCTTACTCCATCATTTATTTCTAATTATTGCTTTCATTAATCCTAGTGTGTCAGTTTGGTGGATGAATGTGAGCTGTCTCCAGTTCAAGTCACATTAGAATTAATGCGAGCTATATATCCTTGCTTTCCTGCGCAAGACATCATTGCCAACTCATTTCACAAGCTAATTGCGATTACATTGGTTAGTAACACTCAGCTAGACTTCAGAAGACACATAAATGGGGCAATTTAGTTCCAGGGCCAAATAAAGCCAATAATAATTTTTAGCTCCTCGTCAGTAATGTGGATCATTAAACAATATTTACAGATAGTCCAAATTCTTCAGTCAGACTGGTTTACACAGCACTAAAACAACTATTATAGCTTCACACAAGATTTGCATTCATTAGATGTGCATTCTTGGCTCATTAAAAGGAGGTATACTATTGCTACACACATCGGTAATAAATTCACAAAGGTTACTTGGGTATTAAGACAAAAGAATGTTACATAAATACAAGTCAAGTGTCAGAAGTGTGCCTGGAGGGGGAAAGTAGAATTTAACCCACAGTGTCCAATCACACATTCAAGCCTCAATTTTTCCAGCATTTATATTCAAAGCACACACTAGGTATACTGATGCTGTAAGTTTCAGAGGAAACCAAAGCCCCCAGTATATGGCAAATGTAATGTGATATATACACATTATAATTTACCTTCCAGTACAAATCTTCGACCCCAAGAAATTACAATGGTTGGTACAGGCTAGTTTTGGTTTGGAAGATGACAGTTATAATACAGATCAAGACATGCACTGGATTCTATGTTGCATCCACAAAGCCAAAGTCACAAACAGGAATGGTTATACTCTAACAAAGATATTAGTGTTGTCGGCACTGATTAAGTGAAGACCACGTATCAAGGTGGTCATTTATCAGAGCGATCTCTAGTATTGGTTTCAGTGCATTAACTCAGAATTAAACCTACACGTTAGTGTTATGGGATACCTGTAACACAGTGGAAAAGTACTGCTGCATGTTCTAATCTACAGCAATTTTATTTTATATTTCAGAAACTGGTGTCTAAAGATCTGTGGTAAAATGGTACAATGTGAAACCAGGGAAGGGCAGTTTCCTGAACAGCATTATCGTGTAGCTAATTTATTACTTGTTAATGAAATTGGTCCATCTGCAAAACTTATGGAAAATCAGCCTCCCTTGCACCTTTTATAAATACTTCTCCTCAGATCAGAGATCTTTCATTATGATGGCTGTTCCATGATCTTTAAATCATGATTGAGCCAATTGCTTACATTAGCTCCCACCCCCACCTGAAAACGGTTGTGGCAAATCTATTCTTATTTATTTATGGAACAGCATCCACAAACCGCAGCAGACTTATTAACGCTATGAGGCTGCAACAATTATATATTTTTGTAAAGATTAAAAGCAAACTGCATGGTAATGCCATGATTCCAGATACTTAAAAGATATCGTGCCAGTAATTGTGGAACTACATTTTTGCAAAGCACTTCAATGCAGCACCTCCAGATAATTACACAGAAGATCAGGATGTATCATGAATCTGATTGCTGTGGAAAGCTGCCGTAGTCAATCAAGATGTCTTCCTCATCAGGAAAAAAAGCTATTATAGGTCTATAGCTTAAAGCCAAGAGAGCCTGGAACCTGTTAAACACTTTCTAGAGTCTAATTAAGCTAACCATGATGTGGAGATGCCGGTGTTGGACTGGGGTGGACGAAGGAGCAGCGCTCCGAAAGCTTGTGATTTCAAATAAAACTGTTGGACTATAACCTGGTGTTGTGCGACTTCTCATAATTAAGGTAATACTGCATGGTGGGGGGGGGGAAGAGACGGACAAGAAAATCATCTCTAACCAGACTTATGTATTTACTCTTATTGTGTTTACTTTGCATGTTTGTTGGTATTTCAAATCTTAACTGTTCTTTGAAAAACTAAATTTTACTTATGTTGTTGTGAAGCAGCCAATTTTTTTATATTATTAGAGAAATAGCATTTTGGAGGGGATTATGATCACTACTGGATCGGGGGGGGGGGGAGGGAGGTGGTAATTAATTCAGTGAGGTGTGATAACAAGACCCGCAGAGCCAGAAACAAACATACATCAAACCTAAATGATGCCACGGCATTATCCTCTTGCATTTGGGGGAAATTTATGACTTTACACTTCCAATAGGCAAGGCTTTTGCTGGCAGCACAAAGTCGGAAAATGTAATCTTCTGTGCCCAGTGTTTACATTGCTCAGAGGATACAATTAAAACCAATATATCACCCAAATTCCATGTCAAAGTATGATTGCTTGAATTAAATGCCATAGTTACACTAATTGGCCAAGAAAGGTTATGTTTGAGATCAATTGCTGATGCAGCTCAAGCCACTTAGGCTTAAATGCAACCAGATTATGCATCTAAATATTGAGTTCTCCCCTAAGGGTTAGAGATAGAGGGGCTAAATTGGATAGCCCCCAAAAACAGGTGCAGGGATTGCGATGCACAATTAACCCATGCCCGTTCAATGTGATGCAGGCAGCACGTCCACTTAATAAGTGATTAAAAAGGTAACAGTTTATATACACAAGGCCAAAGACAATGAATGATTAAAACATTTCATTCTCTACTCTGTACCCAAGATAAGTGAAGAAATGTTTTTTTGATATTGGCATAAATATGCAAGATGTTGAATTATATTCCAATTGGCCAGATATTCAAGGTCCTGCACCAAACAGTAACAGTGAAGAATTGATGGCAACAACAACGCACGTATTGGATGGGTGGCAAAAGACGACAACCAATAACCCAAAATGGGTGCAGAAAAATCAGCAAACCTTTCGAACTTCATCATCAATAGCAAAATATTGCGGATGCTGCAAATCTGAAATAACAGAAAATGCTGGAAACACTCAGGTCAGGCAGCATACGTGGAGAGAGAAACAGAGTTAACGTTTCAGGTCTGTGACCCTTCAACTCTGTTTCTCGCTCCACGGATGCTGCCTGACCTGCTGAGTGTTTCCAGCATTTTCTGTTGTTCTTTCGAACTTCATTGTGTTTTATGCCATCTGAACCACTTGATTGGATCACTGCGTTGAGATTCACTCCCATTCAATATCCTATACAAAATGAATACACTGCTAGTCTGGTATTTTATCAGCAGTGCAATGTCAACAGAAATTGAATGAATGTCACTTTCAATTAATTCTACACTTACCTTCAACTGCTGAGAATGCATGTACTTAAAGAAAAAAGGGGCTAGACCAGGAAGGTTATTGTGGAGTAACTTGTGCTGCCTGATTAACAGCAGCAAGACTTGTTTTAACAGATAAAACTGCAAATCTATGGCCTGGAGTGCATTTATGCGAGTTTAGATGAGGTAGAGGAGTACAAATACACAAATCACTAAAAGTTGCAACACAGGTTAGCAAGGCCATTAAAAAAGCACACCAAACACAAGGGTTTATTTCTAGGAGGTATAGAATTGAAAAGTAGGGAAGTTATGCTAAACCTGTATCGAACCTTGGTTAGACCACACAGAGTACTGCGTGCAGTTCTGGTCGCCATATTATAAAAAGGATATAGAGGCACTGGAGAGGGTGCAGAGAAGATTTACAATGATGATACCAGAAATGCGAGGGTATACATATCAGGAATGAATGAACAGGCTGGGTCTCTTTTCTCTTGAAAAGGTGGCTGAGGGGTGACCTAATAGAGGTCTTGATAGAGGATAGAGAGAGAATGTTTCCACTTGTGGGGAAGAGCATAACTAAAGGCCATCAATATAAGATAGTCACCAAGAACTCCAAAAGGGAATTCAGAAGAAACTTCTTTACCCAAAGAGTGGTGAGAATGTGGAACTCACTACCACAGGGAGTGGTTGAAGCGAATAGTATAGATGCATTTAAGGGGAGGCTAGACAAGCATATGCGGGAGAAGGGAATAGAGGGTTACGCTGATAGATTTAGATGAGGAAAGACGGGAGGAGGCTCGTGTGGAGCATAAATGCCGGCATGGACTGGTTGGGCCGAATGGCCTGTTTCTGTGTCATATATCCTATGTAAAATCCTATGCAGATATTACGCTGAAATTTACTCCGATTTCTGCAGCGATCTTGCAGGTGGGAATTTATGGCCACATTTCTTGGAGTTAATTTGCTTATGCCAGAACGAAAAAACTGGCCTAAAAGGACAAATGCAGCACCACCAATAGGAGTAATAGTGCATAGGCTGCTGTCGTCTGCATTGGTGCATCATTCAGAGCCTCTTGCCTCTGCTCTTCCATTATTGTACGGAACAGGGGTATGGTCATTGGGACGGCCACTCCAACTGCTTAGTGCTTCTGAACATGGGGTGGGGTGGGGTGGGGTGGGGAGGTGCAAAAATTTCCAGATGCACTGAGACTGATAGCCCTTTGGTTAAGTCTCAACAAGAGAAAAATCAAAAAATAAATTCTGAAGAAAATAAGTATCAACCTCCAGAAATCACAGTTATGCCGATATCAGGTGACTTCATGCCGTGCTGCCCCTGAATTTTAGATCTACACCAGCGCATTATTCAGGTAAATCCATTAACTGGTCTGATCTTTTGCATGGGGGCGATGCTATCTAAGTGGCAGGGGGGTATTGTCGAACATTTCTCCAAAGCGACGTAAACAATTGATGAAATTTACGCATAGCAATGGTCCAGAATTTAATGTAGCTGGTGAACGAACAGCGCCCGCCGTTCATTAGACTTGCCCTTGCCCATTTAATTTCTATGATCTTTTGCACTGGAAATTGCTGTAGTCTGGAGATCCAAACGGCGCGGCGCCCTCTACAGGGCATCTGGGACCTGTGTGAACAGGGTAAGCAACTGTGTGTCTCCTTAATCAAACAGATTGAAGTATTGGTAATGAACAGCGCAGTCTGAACCAGGAAGTGTAAGTTAGAACAGTGAATTCAAAGTCAAATCAGGTGCAGAATGCAAAATAAGGAGGGAAAGAAAGATTTGATTGAAAAAGAGACAGAAAGAAAAAGTAAAAAAAAGTTTTTTTTTTAAAGTCTCCAACAATTAAAATCTGAAGACGCCACAAAAATTAATTTTCAGTGCCAGAGAGGTTGCTTGGTGGTAATTAAGACTTATCATGCCGTTAAAAAGGGTACTTAGACTGAAATGGATAAGCCCCAACTTTCTGTGGCAAGTTTAGTCCCCATCTACCACTCATGTGTAACTTTACACCGTTCAATACAGTGGGGAGCCAGATAGCGAGATGCCGTTTTTGCGCAGCTTATGGAGGACAGCAACTTCCGGATTTTCACGTTTATCTGCGTATTGAAGTTGCTGTCCCATTTGCATATAAGTAACGGTGAGCGCGGTTAGCCTCACTGTTATTTTTAGTGAATTCTGGCCCAATATTTTAACGTAAAAGGGACATAAATCAGTTACACACCAATTTCCTCAGAAAACAACAGCTCAAAGCCACTCTTTATGCTGTAGTTACTCAAAAAACTTTCCAGGAAATTCTGGGTCTATAAATCTCTACCATTATTAGAAAGTCAGTTACACGTCTAAAATTCATCTCCTCAAACTGCCCTTCCCTGCTGACCTTTTCAATGGCCTAGAAATTCGGGTGGCCGGCTTGCGGCGGGGGTAAGGATCGCGCGCGCTCTTACCCACCGCGCCTGCCGTTGTTTCGGGCCCACAGGAACTTCGGGTCCTGGGCCTCTCCCAAGAGCCGGCGCGCAGTGCTTGCGTGTTCCAGGGGCGCAGTTAGTGCGATGCGACCCCTGGGATCACGTGGGCCATGGAGAGCCAATGGCAGCAGACCATCTTTCATTCATAGATTTGACAGGAGCTGTCAAATCTGTGAATTGAAATCGGCCCCAGAAGAACAGCTAAACCTCAAATAAATTTAAAAAAACCATCACATTAATAAAATAACTATAGTTAAATAAATTAACCGCTTTAAACAAAAATTAAAATTTTTGAAAAAATTAAAATACTTTTTAAAAGTTAGAAAAATAAACTTACCTTTCTTTAAAGTCTCTAAAAAAGATAAACCTGTTGAAATTTTTTTTTAAATTATACTTAATTAACTACTTACCTTGTTCAAAAGGGGTCTTACGCCTCCTTTTTACTAGCGTAGTTTCTTCAATACTTACCCTCGTGTAGAAACCTGAAAAAAAACCTAAGTGTGCTGCGTGCGCGCAGCCTCTAGTGCGCACGCGGTTCACCTAGGAACCGCCCCCTTCGCCATACCGGAAGTGCCGGTTTCCCGCGCATGCGCAGTGCATGCAGGAAACCGGCACTTCGGGAATGAATACGGGTGAGTACACAGTCCGTACTCACCCGAGAACGGCCGAATTTTTGGGCCAATATGATGGAAAAGGGTGTGGTGGTGGGATCTGCTGTGATCACGAGTGTGTTGATATTTTTCCACAGGTAACTATAAAATTACCTTTATTGTACTCAACAGAAAGCAAACATTTTAAACTTATTTTAGTCTAACGCAACCCAGGATAGAAGGTGTTTGCTACAATTGTTACCCGTTTGCCCTACCGTGTCCACCCTCACCTCCATGGACTTCTTGGTCACCAAGGTCGAGACCATCCATTCGGCTGGCTCTACTCTATGCCCCCCTTCCCCTCCAAGCCAAACGGCCTTTAAGGAACCCCCCTGTCCGAGCCCTGAAACAGTGTTGTTTTCTAATATCTCTCCCATCAAGTTCTTCTCTGGGTTCATCTGGTCCATGAGACCCGCCTCCTTCTCCTTTGACTTCTTTCCCACTAAACTGCTGAGCAACCAGCTTCCTTTCCTGGCCCCCATGTTAGCTGACATTGCAAATTCCATCAATTAAACCAGTGCTCTTTTGACCAGTTATACAAGAACGGCTAAACAATATTTAATCTGGAAATATTTGAAACAATTCAAGCAACTTGTTTCCCCTATAATCTCTTAAGCAAACAGGCAAAACAAACAAAGCAAACATTCAAGGTCTGGAAGGGCTAGATGTCATTATAGTCTTTAAGATAAGCAGTCCAAAAACTAGTTATTTCATGAATAGTTCCATATAATGCCACTATTTGAAATTATACCTACAGAACTATTAGCTAACAGAAATAATTGTACATCAGCACATCAGAAAATAAACATATTCTTGCTCTACCTTATGCACTTAGTGGAGACAGCTTACAAAAAGCATGTGTGAGCAACTTTTAGTGTACCCTCGCCACCAATTCATTCCTCCTCCCTGGCCATTGTCTCTGGCTGAACCAGACTATTCACAATCACAGCATCCCGTTTGGCCCAGAGTTGAGCTTCTGACTCCCTGTACTCTCCATCACAAAGACCACCTACTTCCACATCTAACAGCACCCACCTCTGCCCCTACCTCAGCTCATCGGTCACTGAAACTCTCTTCCATCCCTATATTACCTCCATTCTCTCCTGGGTGGGCTTCCGTTCTTCACCCTCCATAAACTTCAGCTCATCCATAACTCAGCTGCCAGTATCCTTTTCTGCACCATTCCCTCTCCTCCTAGTCTCCCCTGTCCTTGCTGACCTATAGTGGCTCACAGTGCCTCAAACTTAAAATTCTCATACTTGTGTTTAAGTCCCTTCATTGCTTTTCACTCCTCATCTCGAACCTCCTCCAGCCCTGCAACCAACAACTCCCCCCCCCCCCCCCAAGCTGCACAGCTGCAATTGGGAGGTCCCGCGCAGGCCACTCACCAGCTGCAACGCTGGAAAAGATACAGCGCATGCGCGGCCGCACAGCAAATTTAAAGGGACCATGCAACTAAAGCAAAAATTAGAGGAGCACTGCCTACAACTCCCCCTGAAACTCTCCGTTCCTCTGACCCTGGTCTCTTGTGCGTCCTCCTTCCTTTGCCCCACCATTGGTAGCTGTGCCTTCACCCATCTAGGCCCCACCTGTCTGGAATTCCTTCCTTAAACCCCTCTGCCTCTCCAACTCGCTCTCTTCCTTCAAGACCCTCTTTAAAACCCACATCTTTGACTAAGCTTTTGGTCTCCCCTCCTATCATCTCCAATTTTTGTCTGATTACATTTCTGTGTAGCACCTTGGGACATTTTTCTACTTTAAAGGTGCAATATAAGTGTAAGTTGTTGTTGTTTTGGTCACTAAAATTATCACTTGTTTGCTACTAAGTATACTGGTTCTGGATCCAACAGTGCTAATTTTGACTCTTGGAAAAAAAATTTTAAGCGCAAATTTTAAATATGCCATCTTAAATGCTATTCCTCCTACCTTCATTAAAATCAAGACTCATCACACTGTGTCACTTCTTTCTTTTGATGTTGAAATCATAAGACAAAACCGCCCTACTCCAACTCATTCTTTCTTAGGGCTTCAAAACTCTAACTACTTACTTCCCTCAGTTTTCCCTTCCTCCTTCAATCCCGAAGTTTTAAAAATCCAAGCACAGGGTCACTTAAACATTACGTTCTAATTTATCACATTTTCTGCGCTAGTCTTTTCAGCCTTGGTAGTGGCTTTGACACTTCTGGGATTATTAATTTAAAAAAACAATACAAGAACTCAAGGCACTAAAATTGTAGAACAAAATCTCTAGCACCCAGCTAAATAACATTGATGCTAATAGCACAAAAATAGTAACTTAACAAATCTAATGTGATTCAATTATTTAAAATGAATGAAAATAGGGGCAATTTAATATTGATTTAATTTTTTCATGAAAACTCATTACAAGTGCAAAAACTTATGAAACGGATACACATATCAGCTTAATTGCACTTTAATGACCATCGTAAAGACAATGTTTAGATAAAGATTTACCTGCTAGTTCAGACTCTCCACAATGGGTCTTAAACATTGACTAGTTTTATTACCCAAAGTTTAGGTTATAGATGCACATCTCTAGAAGGCAACATAGGTATATCTCATGTTAGTTTTGCATTCAAATATCTCGACGGTTTCTCTCATTCAAATTATCATGCCGAGGATAATGTAATCCTGCTTTCTAAAACCCTAATCAACTTTACACAGAACAATGTGTATTATGGTTAAATAATCATCTATCTTTAAATGTTTAAAATTAATTACATTATTTTCAGTGAAAATATTGACAGTAGCAGAATTACTGTAATGTGTGGCATATGCATCAGGTATTAATTTTACAGCAAGTAACAAGGGCACGGGTGTGAACTATGCTCTTGACTAATCAAATGGTATGAAAATCACAGATGGCACTTCTACAGCAGTGTGACTAACACCCTGGATTTTATGGTAATTCTGTTCTTCTAGTTGATACAATGTTGCAAAATACTAGATGCACTTCTTATTTTCTCATGTCAAGCACGCAACCTTGTTGCTAGAAGGGTGGTGTGAATTCAAGGCTAGGTGATTAAGTAGAGAAAGGGAAGGAAACAAATAAAACAAAATTGTTCAAGCTGCAAAGTATATCTTGGGGTACACACACACACAACACACGCAAAATATGGCTTCCGGTAAGAACTGTACTGCACATAGCTTTATTATATACATCAGTAGTCCACCAGGTGGCTCTATTTAACTTCTTCAACAAGGAAGGAGAAGTGTATCATAGCAAATAATCATTGTACAGGAAACTTTCTTTTAACCGGCACCCAAATAACCGGAAATCTCTCTTAACCGGCAAAATTCTTGAGTAGGTAACCGGGGTTTTCCTTCATCTCTCCTTTAAAAATAACCCCGAGGCGTTTGCCTTGTATCGGAGCGTGTAGATTGGGAGGGGAATGTGCAGCCCGGGTAGGCAGCGGACACGACAGATGGTCAGTTGGCGGTCCCCGGGGAGACGGAGCTCCGAATGCAGGCGCATGTCAGTGTGTACGGGGCTCTCGTACATTGTGAGATATAACTCTCCGTTATCCGGACTTTTTGATTAACCGGCACCACGCCGGTCCCGGTTAATAAAGAGTTTCCTGTACATGACTTACATGGTATACATTTCTCAAATGCAACCCATTTTATGTTTCAGAATTCTACTATAGAATTCTGTTAACACAAAGAGATATGAACTTATTTTCCATATTTACAGATTAAACTTAACCACTGGTTTTCTGTTTCGAAGAGGGTACCTTCTTTCTTGAACAGAACTTTCAGATCTTGTTGTAGGACTTGACTCATTCTAGACTGAGCCTGCGGAGAATTTTTCTCCAAGGGCTGACCTTGATCCACATTTGGACTCTCTACACTTTCAAACTGTTTGTCTGCCTGACTCGGGCTCAGACTTAAATTCTGACTTTGTCTTGGACTTGTTTTTGGTACGTCTGATGTAGGATTTGCTACTGGCACTCTACTTGTAACAAGACTATCTGACTCATCAGAATAAATTGAATCATCCCAGCTTTCAATTCCTTCCACATCTGTAGGTAAGATATGATCAATGTGAACAAACCTAACCTTTCCATGATCAAACATCTTGACCAAATATGTGCGAGGGCCACATATCTTCACTACTCTTCCTGGTAATGACTTTAACCATTTATGGTGATGGTTCTTCACTCTAACCTTCTGGTTCAACTTCACACTTCTCTCTCTAACTCTACCTTTTTCATGACTCTCTTCCTGCCTTGATTGTTTCTCTTCTACGGACTGTGCCAAGTTTGGCTTTAACAACAAGAACCTGGTTCATGGCTGTCGTTTGAAAAAACAGCTCTGCTGGTATTCTACCAGTAGTGGTAGGAGGAGTATTCAGATAGGTAATCAGAAAATTTGCCAGTTTGTGGTCCAACGACAACGGACGTTTCTTTGGATTAGGATCCAACATTTGCTCGACGAGGGCCCGTTTGACAATTTGTACTGTGTGCTCTGCTGCACCATTTGAAGCAGGGTGGTCTAGTGGAACTTTGGTATGTTTCACACCATTTCTGCTCATGAACCGTGTGAACTCTTCTGAACAAAATTGCAGCCCAGTATCAGACACAATTTCTTCTGGGAGGCCGTATGAAGAAAATAGTCTTCGCAAATTGTCTAATGTTTTACTTGTTGCTATTATCCGCATCGGAAACACCTCTACCCACTTCGAGTGACTATATCACTATGAACAATTGCTGTCCTTCTAGCTCAAAAAAATCTACATGTAAACTTTGCCACACTCTGGGAGGTAATTTCCACGGCTGTAATGGTACTGATGGTAGTTTTTTGTTCACCGATTGACATGTTGTACACTGACTAACTATGTACTCTATCTCTATCTAAACTGGCCCACCATAAGTAACTGAGTGCAAAGCTCTTGGTCAAGCACATTCCCAGGTGCTGGTCATGATGATCTCCTAACAATTTAGACCTGAACCTATTTGGGATAACCACTCTTGCTCATGATACAATCTTTATCCACTGACAATTCATTCCTACGAACAAAGTATGGATGGATATCTTCCTCCGATATCTGGTTTGGCCATCCATTTGCTATGTAATCATACACCTTTGACATAATTGGGTCACGTTTTGTTGCCCTACCAATCTCTTCAGCTGTGACTGGCAGCTCATCAATGTATGAGAAATAGAACACTTCTTCCTTACTGGGTGTAACTTGTGAAGGGGATGGCAACCTGGATATAGCACCAGCATCACTGTGATCAGCTGATCGTCTGTACTCAATGTCATACGTATACGCTGACAAAATCAAAGCCCATCTCTGCATTCGGGCTGCAGCAAAGGTTGGCACTGGGGACTTTGGATGGAGGATTGCCGTCAGGGGCTTATGGTCAGTAACTATGGTAAACTTATGATCAAACAAGTATGTGAAACTGCTTGACCCCAAAAATCAATGACAAAGCTTCCCTTTCGATCTGCGCATAATTCCGCTCACTGGCACCGAGAGTGCGTGAAGCAAAAGCAATTGGTTTCTCCTCCCCTCCGTATGGAGAGGCGTCACATGCTAGCTTGATCTCCTTAGATACATCATAATGAACTAACATGGTACTCTCTACTAACTGGCTTTTACACTCTTTGAATGCTGTGTCGCATTTTTTGACCACTTCCAAGGGACCGGTTTTCTCAACAGCTCATTCAGTGGATGTAACAATGTAGACAAGTTTGGGAGGAACTTTCCATAATAATTCAAAAGACCCAAAAATGATCAAAGTTCAGAGACATTCTTGGGAGTGAGTGCATTTCCAATTGCATCCAGCTTTCCCTTGGTTGGATGTAAACCATCTCTGTCTACTCTGTGCCCTAAGTACTCCACTGAGTTTTGAAACAACTCACACTTGTGAGCTGTCACTCGTACTCTGTGCTTCTCTAGCCGTTTGAGTATTTCATTCAACACCTCATCATGGATTTGCCTGTTTGGTGCTGAAATGAGTATGTCATTCAAATAACACACAATTCCTTCAATCCTTTGCAAAATTTGGTTCATCACCCCCTGGAATATGTCAGGGGCAGAAGACACTCCAAATGGTAGCCTACTGAACTGATATAGGCCTAGGTGAGTATTTATAGTCAAGCATGACTTGAACTCTTCATCCAACTCAAGTTGTAGGTAGGCATTTGTTAGATCTAACTTTGAAAAGATCTGGCCACCTGTCAGCATTGTGAACAAATCTTCCACATTTGGCAACGTATTGGGTAGATTATACTCTAGAACCTGGTTTATGGTTACCTTATAATCACCACACAACCTTACCTTACCATCTGACTTAGGTACAACAACAATGGGTGTAGCCCAATTACTCAGATCTACCTTAGAGATAATGTTCTCAGTTTCTAGACTTTTGAGTTCTTGCTCAACTTTCTCGAGTGTATATGGTATGGGACGTGGCTTGCAGTAAACTGGTCTCGTGTCCTTCTGCACTCTGACACTCGTCTTGAAGTCTTGGATCGGACTGCCTGTTTCGCTGAACACCTTCGGATACTGCTTGATGACATCATCTTTCGATGCAAATTTCACTTCCACACAAAAAATCTCATTCCAATCCAGCTTCAGTGATCCCAACCAATTTCTACCTATCAAAGCAGGCTTGTCTCCTGCCACTACTATGAGAGGCAAGCTCTGACACTGATCTTGTATTTCACTGGTATGGTGACAATTCTTACTACAGGGATTTGTTCTCCTGAGTAGCCTTGCAGCTCTACCTTCGATTTCTCTAGTCGATAATCACGCAACTTGTGATATAGTGATTCCGGTACTACGCTCACTGATGCGCCAGTTTCGATTTCCATGGGTATCCTGGTTCCTGCGACATCTACTTGGATGACGATACCTCGTGAATCGCTGTTAGATACCTTCGTGCTTCTGATGACATGAATCTCCAGAAACTCCTCGTCCTGCTGCTTCTCTTCAACAGTATGCAGTGTCTGGCAATTTCTACTTCTAGCATTGTCAGTCGGTTTACTCTTCTGTCAGCACGCCTTCGCAAGATGCCCAGTTTTCTTGCAGTTGAAACACTCTGCCTTCAAATATGGACAGCTTTGAGCGATGTTGTCGTCCCAGGAACCGATAGCATGACTTCAATGCACTGTTACCTTGGCCAGTTGCTGATACCTTGGGGCCCAACTGCCTTTTACTTTTAGCCTGCAGCCGATTCACCTCGGTTGTCTGACGACTGGAAATCGCGCGGAACTCTCGGGAATATCGGTCAGCCATATCCATCAACATAGCTGTCTGACAAGCTAAGTCAAAAGTCAAGTTGGGGATTGTCAACAATTTACTTCTGATACGTTCATTTTTCAACCCACAAAGAGGTCACGCAAAGCTTGGTCCTGAAAGTTTCTGAAATGACAGTGAATGGATAGCTTTTTTAAAGCTACAATGTACTCACTGGTACCCTCGTCATTTAGCTGATCACGTGTTCTAAAACAATAACTTTCAGCAATTTCCAGGGGCTCAGGACTGTAGTGCTGTTCTAACTTGGTTAGGATCTCCTTCAGTGGCGTGTCCTTCGGCTTGGCGGGAACAAGCAAATTTTTAGTGTTTCATACACCTCGGTGCCTGCTTCAGTCAAAAAAAATAGCCCGTTTCATTTCTAAAACCGCCTGGTTAAGGTTTACATCATCAGGGACTTCGACGATACTCTTCGCGGTGAAAAACATTTCTAGCCGCTCCACATACGCTCCGAAAATCTCTCGGTCACGGTGGAACTCACCCAAGCGCCCTATTATTCCCATAGGCGCAGCCATCTGGACTCTGGCAACGTTGACAGTTCAGCCACGTGCGCTCGAAATTTACCTCGGATTTTTACGTTTTTCTGCAAAACGAAGAACCTCTAACAGTCCCTCCGTTGGTTGGCAGGATTATCCTCCAACAAAAATTTCAGCTAGGGAATCCGCAATCGCATCCTCATCGCCAATTCTGTGATATCTTGGGACATAACATATATATGTACACAACAGCACAACATGGCTTCCGGTAAGAACTGTACTGCATATGGCTTTATTATATACATCAGTAGTCCACCAGGTGGCTCTATTACACAAAGGAGTACACAAGAGCTGCACTAACAGCAGGAATTCATACATTGTATAGGAATTGCGAAGAGATAAAAACATGATCTCAGTCATACATTGAAAAAAGGTATGACTTATTGAATGCCTAAAGCATTTCATTTTAGACATTAAAAAGTCACAGTTTTATCAAGAACTTCAAAATACTACTTTGAGGGCAAGATGAGACACTAAAAACACAATTTTAACATGCTCTTAAATAGGCGCAATCACGAGTAAATGCATTCAGCACTCAAGACATGTTGTCACAAGGAAATTGCCCCCAATAGAACAGTTAAGACCTTATTTATTTGGATATATTTTTTCTTCCTTTCCCTTCTAAAGGCAATGGCTCCTTGGGTGAAAAAAGACATTTGCAAACCAAAATTAAACCTGCAAATTGCACTTCAATTCGTCAGCGGCGCACAAATTTAGTTTCCTCACCCATTGAAGGTAATTGCAGGGCACACAAATATAGAACTTATTGTAGTTGTTTAATTTTCAGCAGTACCAATATTATCTACGATATTAATTATATTTAACACGCTCTTAAATTAGATGCAATTACGAGTAAATGCATTTAGCACGCAAGAACATGCATCCGCACTTGAGTCACTGTACTCCTTGTGGAAAATTCTCCTGCAACAAAAAACAATCATAGGATGGCAAGAAATCAAATAATTGCACAAAGTAATTCATTTCTCCAGGCTCTTTATGTTGCCGTACACCAAAAAATATTCAATGTCTTGTAGGTGGGGACAAACAGAAAAGACAATATTTTGCAGCTAAAGTAGATCAAAAAGGTAGATATTTCGTGTAATATTTTCAAAGATTTGAGATATCCTCACTTGATCACCAAGACATCAAGCAGTTACCAGAAAAAAAAGATAACGGTAAAATATTGCAACATTTCAAAACATTTCGTTTTAACAATACTGACGCCTCGGTTTTTTTTAAATAAATGCAGAGCGACTGGTGTCAACACGGGCGGGCGGATGGACACGATTTTCCCTCCCGCTCGCTAATCTTTTCTACCTAATTAGTTAATAACTAATCGGATTCGCTTTTTACTTCAGTCGGAAAAATGAAATAAGTGGATTCATAAAATTAAGCAAGTAACATTCAAATATCCACAAGCTGGAGCTGCATCAGTCTGTGGGCAAGTCAGATACAAAGCGACGGGCCAGTGCTCCACGATTAGAGGATTGATATGAATAACCCGGAATAAACCCGAGCGGTCCCGACATACACGCGCCTGTACACACCTTTATAAATAACCTACAATACATAGGTTAACTCTATCTAGACATCGACATGTTCCAAGTGCGTGCCACTTACAACTTTTTAGGACAATTTCGTTCAGCCCCCACTCCTGGACCGGTGACAGATTCACAGAGACGGTGCTGCAATCAAAATACTAAACAAGCACGCTTGCTTCCTACGCTTAATAAACGGTGTAAAAAAAAAACCTCACTTGTGCTATTTTTTTTATCACATCAAAGACTTGTATGCACTGTATTTTTGAGACTTCCAATTATTTAACTTCAATTAGAACTCACTGAATTAAGCGAGGCAATAAATGAATATACCTTGCAGCTTTTCGTCCTCCCCAGTTGCTAGCAAACCTTCCCTTATTGGAGACAACCTCGCTCTGCAGTCGCTGCACCGCCCGGCCCCCGCGCGCACACCATTGGAACGCGGCGATCATCGCCGCTTCAGATTCGTTGATTCCGACGTCAATCTTGTGGAATGTTGCTGACGCTACGGGCGCGACGCACAGTGGGCGTTGTAGTTCATTTTGGCCCCCCTCTCCCCCCATTCCCCACCGCAGGCGCAGTTAACAAAGCGAACTACAAGTCCCACACTCCTCGGCGCGGCAGCCCCGCGGGGGGCGGAATCTCTGGCACTGATTGGCTAAGAATGAGGTCTTTCCGGCCGAGCCGTTGCCGAGGGTGAGCTTCCTTCTTTCGCTGTTGGAGCTGAAGGCAGTCGGCTGAAGTCGCGGCGACTGAGTAACGAAGAGGGCTGCGGCCTGGTTTATTTTTTTTTAAAGCCCGAATGCGTGTCGGTGAGTTTTTGTCAGCGTTTTATTGTGTTGGCTCTGCGGCCTGGTCTGTGCCGCCGGCTGGCCGGTCGCTCGCTCGGAAGGTATCCGAGCCCAGCCCAGTTTGGGCCGCGGGCTGAGGGGCTTCAACACCCCGGGCTTCTGAACTCCCTGCCTGTGGGGAGTTGCCAGCCCGAGTGGTGCAGTCGCCCGGAAGGATTGTTTTCCCTATGAAATTAACATCTGATAGCGAGGTTCAGGCTCTGAGGATTTTAGGGAGCTTTAAATAGCGAATCAACTTACGGAAGTATTTGTCTGCATTCGAGCTGCTTGGAATGTGTATGAGTAAAGCTGGGTGTGTGCAACATCTCTCTAACGAACCGTGTCTGTAACCCACCGGTAGTTTTTAATGCACAGCCGATCGAAGCCTTGAATTCTGCCTTTTAAACTTAAGTCACAAAACAAAACTGCAGGTGCTTGGATTTTGCAAATACAGTAACGTGTCGCATTAGGTAGGGTATGTCGTTTTAAAAGGACGTCCAATAATTGGCCAATGAAACCTTGAAAACAAAATGTAACAACGCCTTCCATAATTTCCAGATACATTCGTAGGTTTCTTCGACTCTTGAAAGTGAATGCCTGTGGTGTCATCAGTTTGGAGCAACGACCTGCAATTTTGTGCAACTGCAGAATCGTTTCTAGAGTTCTGACTAATCTTCTCTGAAAGTTTTTATGAAAATACAGTAGTGGATGAATTCTAAGCAGATTAAATAGGTTTCTTGTACATCATTTGATGTCTAGTTATAATCCCTGATGAGTTGGAATAATTAGTAATTTATTTTATATCTTAGGCAATTGACTTGATTATCACTGGATATGGTGTAATTATGGTACAATAACTTACATTTATATGGCACTTTAAGGTTGTAAAACATCCTAAGGCACTCAAAGGTCTAATCAAAAAATGGATGTCTAGCTAAAAAGAGATATTAGAAGCAGTGATCATAAGCTTGGTCAAAGGTGGGATTTAAGGAAGAGAACAATGTGGAGGAGCTTAGGGGTGGAATTCCAGAGTGTGGGACTTTGGTGGCTGAAGGTACAACATCAACAGTGGGACAAATAGAGAAGGGTGCACACAACATTAGAGGAATGGTAAATTAACAACTTGCATTTATATAGTGCTGTTAACATAGTAAAATGGTCCAGGGAGTGGGATTGTAGGGCTGATGATTAGAGGGAGGGAAGGACGGGTGAGGCCATGAAGGGATTTAAACATGAGTATTTTAAATTTGAAGTATTAAGGGACTGGGAGCAAGGTGAGTGAGGACAGGAGTGCTTGGTGAGCAGGTCGTGGTGAGGGATAGGATATGGGCAGCACAGGTCTAATGAGCTCTAGCACATGGAAAGCTGGCCAGGATTGTATTGAAATAGTCGAGTCAGGAGGTGGCAAAGGCATAGATGAGAGTTTCAGTGGCAGATGGGCTGAGGTAGGAGTGGAGGCAGGTTATGTTATGGAGGTGGACGTAAGAGGTCTTTGTGATGGAGAGGATAAAGTGTTAGAAGCTCTACTTGGGGTTGAATTGGATGCTGAGGTGAACTGTCTGGTTCAGCCTGAAACTGGTTGGGGAGGGGGAAATGTAATTTGTGACAAGGTTACGGAGTTTGTGGCTTCAGCTGCATACAGTGTCCTGCCTATTGATGGCTGCTACTACATCTGTCAATGTACAGCTCCCATGAATTTAAGGCTTCATTATTGTCTTGCAGTTACTCTGGATATTCATTATTGCCCACACAAAATCAAAATGTGACTGACCATTGGGGTTTAATGGTTTGATTTTGATTTTTGCAGCCTTGAGACTGCAACAACATTCCCATACTTTGTACCGGACTATCCATTTGTGTATCTAAGAGGGAAAAAATTAATGGTTTTACTTTGTAAGCAAGCTTAAATTTCTAATTGATGTAAATTTTATAAGACATGTTGTAGTAGGATCTGCTTCAGTTCCTTTTTTGACAAGTTGGGCAAGAAAAGTGTGAATGATTTCTTAATGACTCTACTGGTGATGTTGCTTTACATTTCTGTGACATCTGCTGGACAGTAAATAAGCTGGTTTGCTGGAGTTGAGTTGTACATGACTAACTTTGATACGTGGAACTAGAGACTTACTAAATGGTCAAATGTTTCTCGAGTGAACAAACTCCGTTCCCTAGCCACTGACTCCATCCCTCTCCCTGGCCACTGTCTGAGGCTGAACCAGACCATTCGCAAACCTGGTGTCCTATTTGACCATGCGATGAGCTTCTGACTCCATATCCGCTCAATACCAAAACTGCCTACTTCCACTTCTGTAACATCTCCTGTCTCTGCCCCTGCCTCAGGCTATCTGCTGCTGAAACCTTAATCCATGCCTTTGTTACCTCCTAGATTTGACTCTTCCAATGCTCTTCTGGCTGGCCTCCCACCTTGCAACTTCCATATATTTGAGCTCATCCAAAATGATGCTGTCCATATCTTAACTCTCACTAAGTCCCATTCACCCATCACCCCTGTGCTCGTTGAACTACATTGGCTCCTGGTACCAGCAATGCCTCTATTTTAAAATTCTCATCCTTGCTTTCAAATCCCTCCATGGCCTTGCCCCTCCCTATCTCTATAGCCTCCTACAACCCTCCGAGAGCTCTGCGCTCCTCCAATTCTGGCCTCCTGCGCACCCCTGATTTTCATCACTCCACCAGTAGTGGCAGTGCCTTCAGCTGCCTTGACCCTAAGCTCTGGAATAACCTCCCTAAACCTCTCCTCCTCCTCTCTACCTCCTTTTTAAGACGCTCCTTAAAACCTACCTCACCTGTCCTAATATCCCTTATGTGGCTCGGTGTCAAATATTGTTTGCTGCTCCTGTGAAATGCTTTGGGACATTTTACTACATTAAAGGTGCGATATAAATTGTTGTTGTTGTAAAGCTGCCTCACTTAACTGATTAATTCTGCTGAGATTTTAAAATAGATCATATAATATCTAGGAATATTATTTTGGTAATCTACTGCATACTAAATTCCAATAATATAGCAATCGTACTATAGATTTATTCAGTAATGCTATAATTGCAATTTTATTTAACAAGTAAATGAATGTGATTATGCTGAAAATGCCCTTGCCTCATAAGATTTACTTGTACTTTTATCTGAATTGCCTCACCCATTTTTTTTTCCCCACAAATTTATAAAAAAATTTGTGTAAACATAATGCTTAACCAAGTTAGCTCTGAAAGTTGTCGCACAGATGAATGGAACCAAGGTTGGTTTCGGGTTGATTTGAAATGAGTTATTTTGGGACTCGCTTTTGAGAAATTTTAGTTCAGTGGTTTATTGCGCAATACCTATTCAATGGATTTCATCATGTGGCCAATAAAGTAATATGTTCCACATTTAACTTTGTATATAGAATTCCACCTTAATAGAAGAATGGGACAACACAAATTATTTCTGCTTTCACTAATTAAAAAATTGATGTTTTCATATATATAACTTGACTATGCTTAAAATATATTCTCAACAATGTGGCTACATGTTGCAGTCTGCTCTATCTTGGGCTGAGACGTTCATGTGAATTTAATTCTTTCCTTGTTAAGGGTATTTTCAAGATAAAGGTTACTATTCTGGATAGAGGCCGCTCATGTGACTTATTAAGGCGTATTGTCAATCCCTCTATGATTTAATATTTGTTGCAGGTTGATTTATTTTTAAATATTACTCGTCTTTATAAGTTGATTATTGGTGAACTGAAATGTCAAACCTATCCCATGTATTGGACGACCATGCCAGGTGTTTCATGCTGTATTCTGTGGTTCCTAATCACATCGGCCTGGAGTTTGCAGTCAGTGGCAAACGAAAGGTACTGCAGTTCATTACGCTTGCACTTAGCTACAGAATTTCTGTGGGCTGTTACACTGCGATTTGCTGTTATCAGATAGTCAAAATAGCGCGGCACCCCGTACAGGGGATCTGGGATCTGTGAACAGAGCAAGCAAGTGTCTCTTCAGCCAATCAGATTGAAGAATCCTTACTGAGGCACACTGAGTCTAAACCAGGAAGTGTAAGCTAGAATATTTAATTGTCAAATCATGTACAGAAAGCAAAATAGAGAGGGAAAGAAAGATGGAATTGAGAGAGATAAGAGACAGAAAGAAAAAGTTAAAAAAATTAAGTTTAAAAAAAAAAAATCTCCAACAATAATTAAAATTTGATGGAATGAGGCTTCACACTTGTAAAAGTTAATTTTCAGTGCCAGAGCGGTTATTTAGCAGCAATTAAGCTTTATCACGCCGTTAAAAATTCACTTACACTTGACTGGAGAAGCCCAAACTTTTTTTCTGGCGTGTTTAGTGGGCATCTAGTGGGTAAGTACCACAACTTCACACCCTTCATATGTTTGAATGCCGAGTCTCTCGGCGAGGTACCATTCTAGCGAAGCTTGTGGAGGAGCAGGGCAAATTGGGCAGCAACTTCCTTATTTCCGTGTTTAACTGCGCACGTGTGGACGCTGGAAGTTGCTGTCCGATTTACTCAATAATGGTGAGCGCTGATGGACTCACCATTATTGTACCGCAAAATCAGGGCCAATATTTAATTTCTGTTTGTGTTGGAAAAATCTAAATCTGTGGTGCTACATCTTTTTAAAAAAGCTTGCTATATGTTCTGCATTCTCTGGATTCTTCTGACCAGATTAGCGTTTGAGTTATGACACTCTGTACTTGGCCTTCAGTTATGCACTTCAAAGAAGGCTCCAATATAAATAAATGTAGCAAACCTGTTGTGTTCAGTGCTTGGACACTATAGACTTGATAGAACTTTAAACCTCGGTAAGAATGTCCGTACACTCTGACATCTGATTCTATTGAGAATGTAAAGTTTACCTGCCTTCTGTCCATCTTTGAAGGAAGAGGGCGTAAATAATTGATAACATTTTCATTAGTGGTTAGCTGACTAAAACAAATATTAAGGTACACTTTCCTCATTGTTGCATGAAATAATGACTCGGTTAAAGTGCCCAAAACACTCTGCCATTTGAAGTCTTGACTCACTTATAAGCAAATTCATTCTTATCCAGAAGCTTCAAAGTTGGTCCTGCAAGAATTGGAATTTTGTATTTCTTTTGCCCTTGGCCACCAACTTTGCTGTCACAACTTGTCTTTTTATCTCCTTATCTGTGTTGCTCTGGTCAATGCTCTGCCTTTCTTTGTTTTTCTCAAACTGGAAACGTGCAAAAATTGTTCTCATTTTTCAAAATTATTTGAAGAAAAGCTACTGGGCAGAAAATGTGAGATGCTAAAGAAACATCTCCCATCAGTAGAGCTGACTGGTGCTAATGTGTCCATGGAAATTGGATACAGGGCACATGTTCAGATTGTACAATCCAAATACAGCTCAGATTTACAGCTCTGAGCTAAAATATCAAGTTCAAGCCCAGGCTTTTGAGAGAGACTAAGGTCTTCAAGTAAAAACATTAATGAAAGCATTCAACTACATAAAGACATTTGAATGGATAAACTTGATCACGTTATTGTGGAATATAACATTTTATCTTGTTTAAACCCTTCTTTTGGACATTAGAACTTTCAGTTGCTAAGAAAACAAAACAGTGCCTGAAAACATTTTCAAAGCATTTTGAGCAATTTGTCGAATCTGATGACCGGATTGCAGAATCATATTGATATATTCTAACTATGAAAATAGTGCTGTTGTGTATTAGTGTGCTACCTTTAACATGAAAATACCTTTCACCCTGCCACCTACAGGAGTAATTGGTATCTATAATTAATTTTCAGTGAACTGTGCACTGGACATAGCAAGTCTAATACATAATGGACCAGAATTTGCTGTAGAAATAATGGTGAAGCTAGCAGCGCTCACCATTAGTAAAGTGTAAATCACACAGCAACATCCGGTGACCACACATGCAGTTAAATGCAGAATTCTGGTGTTTCAGAGTTGCACTACTCCTCCACAATCTTGGTATCTCGCCGAGAGACATGTCATTGAAATACGTGGAACGGTGTGAAGTTGCTGTACTTGCGTTCTATATACTAAACTTGCTAGAAAAAGTGTAAGTACCCTTTTAATGGCGTGAGAAGTTTTAATTACTGCCAAACAACACCTCTGGCACTGAAAATTCAATTTTGCAAGTGTGGAGTCTCATTCCTTCAGATTTTAATTATTGTTGGAGATTTTAAACTTTTTAACTTTTTTTTCTTTTTGATCCCATTTTTCTTCCCCCTCTTTCGCTTTCTGTACCTGACTTAACATTAACTATTCTAACCGACACCTGATTCAGACGCTGTGCTGCTCGTTAACTTTTCAATTGGATTGGTTAGAGATAACATGATTAAGTTTATCCATTCAAATGTCTTTATGTGGTTGCTTGCTCTGTTCACACAGGTCCCAGATCCCCTGTAGAGGACGCTGCACCGAAATGGCTCTCTAATTTACAGTAAGTTCCAGTGCAAAATCCCATAGAAAGTTTGTGTAAGTGTAATATTCACTGCTGAGAGCAAAATCTGGTCCAATAGATACAGCTGACTGGCAGTATTCAACTGAGTGTGTTTGCAGGGCCCAAAAATGTAATTGAATCAAGTTGTATAAATATTTTGCCATTCCCATGTATAGATTTTTTTTTTTAAAAGAAAGAACTTGCTTTCATAGTGCCTTTCGTGTCTCAGGATGTTCCAAAGCGCTTCTGAACTACTTTTAAAGTGCAGTCACTGTTGTTTTGTTAACAAATGCATTACCTAATTTGCACGCAAACAGTAGCATGATAAATGGCCAGTTGATCTGTTTTGATGGTGTTCATTGAGGATTAATTGTTGACCAGGACACCGGGAGAACTCCCATTCTGCTTTTCGAATAGTGCCGTAGGATCTTTTACATTCGCCTGAAGAGGCAGACAGAACCTTGGTGTAGAGTCTCATCCAGAGGATGTCACCTCTGGCATTACTCCTCAGTACCACATTAAAGTGTTAGCTTAAATTGGCGTGAGATTTGATCCTATAACTTTCTGACTAAGGTGAATGTGTGACTGCTGAGCTAAGCTGACTGCAATTAAAATGGTATGCTTTTTTAAGGATCAAATGGAATTGATATTGGGAGTATCTCAGCATCTATTCATGCAAGAGAAAGCAGGGTTTATTCAAAATATGATTTGAATAGGAGTTTGTTGAGTAGATGTGGCTGAGAAATTAAGAGCCAATACATTTTAAAGCTGAACCTATAAATGAGTATTGAAATGTTTTTAACATTAGCTATTATATGATCTAGTGCTTAAAAAGTACAATAATTGTCTAGGGTGAAATATTATTTAACCATGCCTAAAAATGTAAAAGGTTTTTATTTTGGCCCTCACAAATACCCTTATTTAATTTTCTAATCTTTCCACCTCTTACCCTGTCTATTGTGTCTACCACATCACTTGATCCTACATTGTAATAGGAGTAATATCCTGTCACTTTATATTAATCAGTATTACTTTTATTTCAATAAAGCATAATAGCAGGCACATGAAATGTTTATACAGTCTACCTGAACTCTGTTTATAGAATGATACGGCGCAGAAGGAGGCCATTCGGCCCATCATGCCTGTGCTGGCTCTTTGGGAAGGAGATAATCTATTTCAATCTGGGTTGTGTTTGAACAGATCATCTTGAGCTATATAACTGTAGACGGAAATAATGGAGTTACAGGTTTATCACTGGTTGTGGTAGCAGTAGTTTGGAGTTGATAATTTGAGAATCTTGTATTAAAGCACAATGGCTTAATTTTTTCCAATTGCATATTGGTACCAATATACTAACATTTTGCGACAACACGATTAATCATTATTAGTACACAATATTGTAATTTTGGCACCAGTACTGTAATGTCAAAGCATACAGTAGCCTTTAAATTCAGAAGACTAAATGCATGGGGAAGACAAATTGCTGAAGAGGCTTGTGAAGTGTTCTATGCTCCAGGCAGTCATAATGCATAAGATTTTGGTATTTTGTCAATTTCAATATTTAGCAAATTAATTTTCCAAGATAACGCTGCATTGAAGCGTGTTTGTAGTTTTCTAATGCACATAATATTGGAGCTGTGACATGTTTCCTGCTATTTGTACAGCACAGTTTTGGATGGCATTTATTGTATAATTGTTGAAAGTAGAAATTTTGACAAGCATGACTGAATATTTCAATGATTTAGAACTCTCTCATTTGATTTCTGGAACCTGGATTTGAATCCTGCCCAGATTGATGGAATGAGTTTCTTTTAGCTGGTTATAAGGGCTCTCTGCATTGGATGGAGAAAAACCTAACTTGGTCCTTAATGGTTATAGGTGTGCCAAGTTAAAACTGCCCCTAATTTGGCACAAACTGATAACCTTACTCGAGTTTAAAGGCAACTGGTGTATGGGAAATGGAAAAATTAGTGGTTTCCTTAAATGTTCTCCAGAGGTTGAAACATGAGGAAAGGAGCTTTGTTCTACAAGTGAGCATGTTATAAATGACTTGTACTTCATTGGTTGTAAAGTGCTTTAGAACATTGAGGCCGTGAAAGGTGCTATATAAATGCAAGTTTATTCATTCTTTTGGACGTGCTTATTGTTGACACTAAACTAAGCAACATATTTGAGCACCTATGGACAAGTAAGTTTTGTACGAGTGGTTTAATAAAGCAGTTTTCTATTTTTTTTGCAGGACATTGAAACTCGCTTTTCTACAAGCTTTTTGGTTAAAATGATATTTATGGCTTGAGTTAGCTTTTGTTTGGTGCCTTTGCAGAGTATTGCATACTTTTACATTGGTCATTTGGATCTAGTTGCGAACAGTTGTCATAATCAAATGATTACAAAACCAAGCCCTGCAATTCACCATTGTGAATTACTTAATCAGTTTCTTTATAAGCTGCAAGGTGAGGTGTTTCTCCGAAGGCTGGGTACTGTAACTTGGGTGGAGACAATCGTTTACTTGCTGCAAGTTGCTTATCAGACAATTCCAGATTCCAACAGTGCAACTGTGTTGAGCAATACTTGTGAGAATGTATTTTGGAAAGAACTTGAGCAATTTTTATTTAGTTCCTTAGTGGCATTGTTAATATTTACCATGTTTAAATAGTAACTGCCTACAGTGTTAAACATTGTTCATGTCTCTCTACAGGCAGCTTCTGTTCATACTGCCTTTGGGCATAATTATAACCTGCTGGGTTCAGTGTTCCACCCATTTTGGTCGGGATAGCTCAAAGTTGAGTAATAGGTTCATCTTCTGAAACCCACCCAACTAACTCCTGGTTCTATGCACTTCACTAATTCTGCTCCACAATTTGTATTCAAAAAATCGCAAAACTATCATGGAGATTTAAAAAAAAAAGTAAATGTTCCATGTCTAAGGGCTTAGTAGCCCATGTCAAACATTGGTGATATATAATCCACTTATTTACTTATGTATATAGCAGAACATTTTAATGTTTGTTTTTTTTTCTTGCAGGGTAGTGACTCATTTTCTTGCACAAGGAGGGAAGAGGAGGACTGGCTTGGCAGTGAATGCTGACTCTGCCTTTGTAGCACTTTTTCAGCAATAGGGTGTGATTAACCAAGGATGACAATGGAAGAGATGAGGAATGAAGCAGAGACAACCTCCATGGTTTCCATGCCACTCTATGCAGTGATGTACCCAGTCTTTAATGAGGTGGGTATTTCTTTCAGCTGCTTTTAAGTTCCAGTAGGTGCAAAACGGTACTCTTGATTTGCTTGAAGGCCCGAAGTACCTACGTGGCCTATGTTGGACAAATTTAGCTAAAATTTCTGCTGGAAGTGACCATAAAATAGAAGCCAACTGTAACAGAAAAAGCAGAGTGAGCCAATGGAACAAAGAGGCGATGCTTGGGAGATGTGCAGTGGAGTAATGAGAAATCAGTTAAGCAAACTTGAGTGAGGTGGTGTGAAGGCAGACAGTTGTGACTAACACATTGATATTTATTGATTCTGAAATCCTATATGGTTTAATAAATGTGTGACTAACATCCTGTCAATTTTTCATTCAAAGTAACAGCATCTCTTTTCAATGTCTGATTATAACTACTTTCTGAACAATATAATGCTCACATCTACAGATCTAATTCTAAACTGGTTCATTGAACAGTTTATATCTTGCATTGCAAACTGTAACAACCTTAAACTTGACTAAAATCTCTTTTATTGCAGCTGGAGCAAGTTGATCTATCTGCTGCACAAACTCTCAGAGCTGCTTTTATTAAGGTGAGTTTAATTGCTGTTACAAATTTATGCTACGTGTACTGCCACCTATACTGCAGTGTCCAATTGACGCTTTTTTTAATGCTTTAAATTAACCTTGCATTTTGCTTCGCTGCTCAATCTCCAGTGTTGAGCATTTCAGACATTTATTAGAAATTAGATGAACAGTATTTGTGAAAATGACCTTGGCCAAAAAGCCACTCATGATCTGTTTAAAGCAACCTTAATATTTATTCTTTGTTTCCGTGCTCATCAAGGTAACAGAATCGAGGAACATAACTTCATTTTTTTCATAGTGCTGGCATAAAATATAGGCTAGGTATACCGTAGGCCGGGTAAAGCTCCCTCTACTCTGCCTTAGTGTGTCACTAAATTGTCAAACTGCTTGTCTGACATCCAGTACTAGATGAGCAGAAGTTTCGTCCTATAAATATTGGGAAGACCAAAGCCATTGTCTTTGGTCCCTGCCACAAATTCCGTTCCCTAGCCACCGACTTCATCCCCCTCCCTGGCAACTGTCTGAGGCTGAACCAGACTGTTCGCAACCTTGGTGTCATATTTGACCCCGAGTTGAGCTTCCAACCACATCGGCTATTTCCACCTCAGTAACATCGCCTGACTCCACCCCTGCCTCAGCTCATCTGCTGCTGAAACCCTCATCCATGCCTTTGTTACCTCAAGATTTGACTATTGCATCGCACTCCAGGCCGGCCTCCCACATTCTATCCTCGTCATCCAAAACTCTGCTGCCCATGTCCTAACTCGCACTAAGTCCCGTTCACCCATCACCTCTGTGCTCGCTGACCTACATTGGCTCCCAGTTAAGCAATGCCTCAATTTTTTAAATTATCATCCTTGTTTTCAATCCCTCCATGGCCTCGCCCTCCCTGTCTCTGTATTCTCCTCCAGCCCTACAGCATACCGAGATATCTGTGCTCCTCCAATTCAAAGCATTTTTTTTTTGAAAGGCAGAAAATGAGGAAAAGCATCATTCATAGCAGTTGAGATGCTAAGAGTTTAAAATGTCATTCACCGGAATAGAATATAACCCGGAATAGAATATAACCCAGAATGAATATGAAAGACTCACTATTTCTTTTTCTTGTACAAAACCCTTTTTGTTTTCTCCTTCAAAGTTCTTATTGCTAAATGGTACCCAAGTACATCCAAGTTTTGAATACTGCCTCTATCTGAATGGGTCTAGTAATACATATTGCAGTCCTGGAC
Source organism: Squalus acanthias (assembly GCA_030390025.1). Lineage (NCBI taxonomy): Eukaryota > Metazoa > Chordata > Chondrichthyes > Squaliformes > Squalidae > Squalus > Squalus acanthias. The sequence goes on from CM059429.1 coordinate 47,637,013, forward strand.
AGGGTATAAGCAAAACATTCTCTAATAGATGATCCCTACCTCACTTTTAGCATACCAACCCTTCATTCTTTCACACACTCAATCTCGTGCTAGTTCGGGGGATCTCACTCTTTCACATTTGTGCTCACTCTTTCTCGCACTTGGTTTCTCTTACTTGTGTGCTGTTGCTTTCACAACCATGTCTTTTTTCTTCTAAAATTGATAGTTCTCTTGCCAGTGCTCTTCTGAACTTTTCCCTTTTTTCTAAGCTTGAAATATACCATTTTGCATGCTCTTTTTACTTTGTGTGTTGAAATTAAGGCTTATCTCACCATCTCCAACTTCTGAAGTCCCAGCAAATTGTAGGAGCGTGCAGCTGCAGGAGTGACTAAATCTAAACAAAGGAAGCTACAATGGTATGAGGAGTGAGTTGGCTGATTGGGGAGCTTCATTAAAAGGCATGACGGTGGATAGGCAATGGCTAACATTTAAGGAACAAATGCATGAATTGCAACAGTTATACATTCCTTTCTGGCGCAAAAACACAAAAGGAAAAGCGGCCCAACCATGGCTAACAAAAGAAATGAAGGATAGTATTAGATCCAAAGAGGAGTCATATAAAATTGCCAGAAAAAGTAGCAAGCCTGAGGATTGGGAGCAGTTTAGTGTTCAGCAAAAAAGGACCAAGAGATTGATTAAGAGGGGAAAAATAGAGTATGAGAGTAAACTTGCAAGGAACATAAAAGCAGACTGTAAAAGCTTCTACAAGTATGTAAAAAGAAAAAGATTAGTGAAGACAAATGTAGTTCCCTTACAGTCAGATACGGGAGAATTTATAATGGGGAACAAGGAAATGGCAGAGCAATTAAACAAATACTTTGGTTCTGTCTTCATGGAAGAGGACACAAATAACTTCCCAGAAATGTGAGGGAACCAAGGGTCTAGTGAGAAGGAGGAATTAAAGGAAATTAGTATTAGTAAAAAAATAGTGCTGGAGAAATTAATGGGACTGAAAGCCGATAAATCCCCAGGGCCTGATGATCTGCATCCCAGAGTACTAAAAGAGGTAGCCATGGAAATAGTGGATGCATTGGTTGTCATCTTCCAAAATTCTATAGATTATGGAACAGTTCCTGCAGATTGGAGGGTGGCAAATGTAACCCCACTATTTAAAAAAGGAGGGAGAGAGAAAAGAGGGGACTACAGACCGGTTAGCCTCACAACAGTAGTAGGGAAAATGCTAGAGTCTATTATAAAGGATGCGGTAACGGGACACTTAAACTATCAATGGGATTAGACAAAGTCAACATGGATTTATGAAAGGGAAATAGTGTTTGACAAACCTACTGGAGTTTTTTGAGGATGTAACTGGTAGAATAGATAAGGGAGAGCCAGTGGATGTGGTGTATTTGGATTTTCAGAAGGCCTTTGATAAAGTCCCACATAAGAGGCTAGTGTGCAAAATTAAAGCACATGGGATTGGGGGTAATATACTGGCATGGATTGAAAATTGGTTAACAGACAGGAAACAGAGTAGGAATAAATGAGTCTTTTTCGGGGTGGCAGGCGGTGACTCGTGGGGTACCGCAGGGATCAGTGCTTGGACCCCAGCTATTCACAATATATATCAATGATTTGAATGAGGGAACCAAATGTAATATTTCCAAGTTTGCTGACGACACAAAACTAGGTGGGGTTGTGAGTTGTGAGGAGGATGCAAAGAGGCTTCAAGGCGATTTAGACAAGTTGAGTGAGTGGGCCAATACATGGCAGATGCAGTATAACGTGGATAAATGTGAAGTTATCCACTTCGGTAGGGAAAAACAGAAAGGTAGAGTATTATTTAAATGGTGATAGATTGGGAAATACTGATGTGCAAAGGGACCTGGGTGTCCCCTGTACACCAGTCACTGAAAGCAAACATGCAGGTGCAGCAAGCAGTTAGGAAGGCAAATGATATGTTGGCCTTCATTGCAAGAGAATTTGAGTACAGGAGCAAGGATGTCTTACTACAGTTGTACAGGGCCTTGGTGAGACCACACCTGGAGTACTGTGTGCAGTTTTGGTCTCCTTACCTAAGAAAGGATATACTTGCCATAGAGGGAGTGCAGCGAAGGTTCACCAGACTGATTCCTGGGATGGCAGGACTGTCTTATGAGGAGAGATTGGGTCGACTAGGCCTGTATTCACGAGTTTAGAAGAATGAGGGGATCTCATTGAAACATATAAAATTCTGACAGGGCTAGACAGACTGGATGCAGGGAGGATGTTTCCCCTGGCTGGGTGGTCTTGAACGAGGGGTCACAGAGGGGTTAGGACTGAGATGAGGAGAAATTTCTTCACTCCGAGGCTGGTGAACCTGTGGAATTCTCTACCACAGAAGGCTGTGGAGGCCAAGTCACTGAATATATTTAAGAAGGAGATAGATAGATTTCTAGACACAAGGCATCAAGGGGTATTGGGATAGAGCGGGAATATGGTATTGATAGAGGATCAGCCATAATCATATTGAATGGCGGAGCAGGCTCGAAGGGCCGAATGGCCTACTCCTGCTCCTATTTTTTGTATGTTTCTATGACTGTTGTCATGGTGGTGATGCATCAAATAAGGAGTGCACAGCATATGTATGTTTTAATTCAACCTCACAGTATTATTTTCAAAGTCAAAAGGATTTTTTTTGACGGGAGGGAGTACGACTAAATGAATGGGTAACAATGAACGTTGTTGGCAATAAACCCTCCCCTTCTCTCCGCCCCCCCCCCCCCCTTCTCAACAAAAAAACCTCCCATCCTACTTTTTAACTGAAAAGTATATCTGAACCTGGTATTACATAATTATATGCTCCCACAAAATTATAATGGTTCCTAAAATAATTATTAAAAGTCTGGCTGCCATTTATTTCAATTACTGAGTTATGGTAATGCTACACTTGTCTTTATACACTCAAATTGGTTATTTTCTGACTCAATTTGGTTATTTTCTCACATTTCCCAATTAAAATTAGTGGCATGCCAATCAGTGATCGTAACCTTGCTGCCAAAAGTATAGTTTTTTGTCATCGGACTAAGGTTTTGTTTTGATTTACTTAAGATTTTTCGTAGTGTGCTTAAAGAATACAGTATCTTGTGTTTAAAATTAATGGTGAATCTGATAACCAATGCCAAACCTCTGATACCATTATTTTTGTACTTACTGCCCTGATTTATCGAGCAGCTGATCTTATTTACACGTATTAGAGCTATGGACTGGAGAACAGTGGACTACAGATCAGATTTAAAAATGGGATTAACTTGGACGTATTTGCTAAATGTCATTTGTTTTTGTAGCTATAGTATGTCCTTTTTTATAAAGGACACAGCATGTAGCGAAACAAAGCCTTATTCAGTTCTCTTGGCAAGAGAAATCTGACTAAGTACAGTTAAGAGTTTTAGCTTTATCTGTTTCTGTACTAATTGTCTTGGGAATGACATGAAATAGACCTTGCTTTTTTGATCCACCCAATCTACCTTTGACCTCCTGGTTATGCTGCAATTTCTGAAATGTATTCTACTTCATTTGAGGCATATATTCTATAATTTAGACTATGCTCCTCCAGGTTATCTGCCTTGCATGATAAGCATGTAAAACATAATAAAAGCCTACGATTTTGGCCCTGTAAGTCAATTCTTTGGACAAGCTAGGTGGATGTGTCCAAACTATTTAATCTCTCTGCCTATCCCCCATCCAAAGGTAAATTGAACGAAACTTCAAAATATCTATCTGAGCTTGCATCTTTGCTTGCTTTGCTTGATATGACATTTTGAATGTTTCAAGCATTCCTTATATACTTCAAAACTATTTAGCTTGGTTGGCAGCTAATAGAGGAAGAACACTGATCTTTGACTTTTATTTTGTTCAAAAAATCTTTTTTCTTACAAACTTGGCCATGACTGAAATCAATTCTGACCTGTGATTGATTGCTCTGCTTGAATCATTTTTACCAAAGTCCTATAATAATATTCATGTGATGCAGTGATTTACTGTAATACTGTTCTTCATCTATTAGTTGCCAACCAGTCCAAATTCACTTGACCAATATAGTGTGAATTTAATGGAGTGCCTGTGCCAGCTTTGTGGTTCAAACCTGTGACCATATAAGTTGACGGGCAAATTAGTGCAATACATTTTTTCATTCTGCATAATCTAGTAGCAGATAAGTTTTTTTTAAAAGGAAGACTTGTATAAAAAACTTACTGCGTGTAAAACTGTTTAATTTGGTGCTATTACACATGGATGATATGTAACTAAAGTTGATGTAACTAAGTATCAACCTTTGTATATCATTCTTGTCATAAGATATTTTATGTAATTTGCTTGCACAGATCATCCATAGCCTATTTGTATTCTATCTAAAGGATGATTATTTTAAAAATTAGAGCTAACACCTAATTGTGTACTGTATATGTTCAGAAAGAACTTTTTGGATTGATATTCTTTCAATTTAGGCAGAAAAAGAAAATCCTGGTCTCACACAGGACATCATAACAAAAATTCTGGAAAAGAAGAGTGTGGAAGTTAATTTCACTGAATCATTACTGCGCATGGCCAGTGATGACGTTGAAGGTATGACCAAGTATTCTATAGACTGAACACACAAGGAACCAGAAATACCTTGAACTAAAAAATGCTATTTTTAATTTTTTTTTCACTTAAACACATGCCTACATCTTCCATACAGTGCCTCTTGAATCTGTCGAACATCAATCGTTTCTTTTTTGGAGGTTGGAACTTTAAATTTGGTTATTCCATTGATGTACCAGAAGATTTAAGCCTACTCATCCTTAGTGTCTCATAAAAGGACTGTACAGCTACATGCAGTACAATCAAGAGAAATGCAAAGTAATGCAGCCTGTCTTTTGACAAGCTGCATCTGGTTCTTGTGCTATTCAATGTCATTACAGGAGCATGTGTAGAGCAGGGCAGATTGTAATGGTCTAACGTTCTTTTAAGAGCTGGTATTTGCTGTAAGCATTCTAACTTGAGATTTGATGTATGTGGAGGAGACACTTGTACAAAAAAAAAATTCTTGCGTATAATCTATTTTAAGAATAATTAATCAATGACCATTATAAGTGTTGTGCAACTTGCAAGGACTGAAGTTTAGAACCAAGTTCTCCATCTGTGGCAAAATGTTTCCATTTGTTAGTTCATCTCTGTGATATGGATTCAAATCTATTATAACCTGAAAAGATGAAAGTGTCTATGGGAATGGCCCATAATAGAAAACTCACTAATTCTGTACACTTTGGCATTACATTACCAATCTAACTGAGGCCATTGGATGGCTAATATAGGAAATTAAAATATTTCACTGGTCCAAAAGCTCATCCAAAACTCAGCTCGTATCCTAACTCTCTCCAAGTCCCATTCACCCATCACGCATGTGCTCACTGACCTACATTGGCTCCAGTCCAGCAACGCCTCGATTTTAAAATTCTCATCCTCGTGCTCAAATCCCTCCATGGCCTCACTTCTCCCCATCTTTGTAACCTCCTCTAGCCCTGCAACCCTCCGCGATCTCTACCCTCCTCCAATTCTGGCCTCTTGTGCATCCCCCCCACTTCTCTCGCCCCACCATTGCAGCCGTGCCTTCAGCCATCTCGGCCCTAAGCTCTGGAATTGCCTCCCTACACCCCTCCACCTCTCCCTTTTAAGACGCTCCTTAAAACCTACTTCTTTGACCAAGCTTTTGGTCACCTGTCCTAAGGTCTCCTTTGGATCAGTGTCAATTTTTGTCTGATTACGCTCCTGTGAAGTGCCTTGGGATGTATTTCTATGTTAAAGGTGCTATAGAAGTTGTTGTATTGTTAGTCTGGAAAAGAGTAGATGAAACTTTACTTTTCATTCAATTGTGTTATACATGAACTGGGAGTGCTTGATGCTGACGAGTGTGCCTGAATGGAAAGTTCCCTATTACCTGCCCTACTATCGCTTCACCTTGTTGAGCACAAAAATTCAGCTAATTTTGGTTAAATTCTAAATACAGCATGTCAAATAGCCAAAAATAGTTGCAGCAAAAAGTCCTTAAATTTTAGTTGTGCTGTAGGTTAAATTTAATCAGTTAACCTTTAACTCACTGTGGATATTAAGGATGCAGTGCAGATATATTATGAAAATAGCTATCAATTTAATCAAAACTGATCTTGCAGCTCCATCACAATTGCCATAACATGACTGAGTATATTTCTACATCTAGAAGTATGATAGTAAAGCATGCAATGTCAACTTGGCAAATTAAATGTTAATTGCCACAAAATTATAAAACTTTTATAGTACTGGATTTGACTCCTGACATGAGTAATGTACAGTCAGACTGTACCAGGTATAAAACTACTTGAGTATGTTATAACTGTAGTGGAGAGCCACCTTTTACTGGGTCACGTGATTAGCTGGCACTGACAGCTCCTGTGTCTTGTAAATGTAGTGAAAGGTTCAATTAGTTGGTGTCTTGAGTCATGATGCAAAATGGTGGTGTGATGCAAGTACTTTTGATGCACTATGCTGCCTCAATGTTTGTTCCAGGCCTCTGAAATAGCTAGAGATGCCTCTCCGTCCACTACTTTCACTTTTATGTAGATTCATTGTAGAAGGCCAATTTAATAAACTGAGACCTGGCACTCAATGGGCCTACAGCAGATGTTATATAAACTCTGAAAAGTAATGCACGGAGGCTAATTTGGCATTGCACTCAACACCTGACACACACACAAAAAAGCTTATAGAAACTCTTAAATCTGAAAGATTTAAATGTATAAAGTAGTTAAAGAATTCTGGTCTCTGCTTGTAGTAGCACAAAATCTACTCTCTGATTAGGCACTGGTTTAAATATCTGCATTGTAGAAGGTCCATGTACTCAACAACCCAATGCAGCTGTAAGCTGGATTTCTTCTCTTTGGAAGAGTTTGGTCACCTCTCTGAGCCTGAGTATGTTGTCTCCTCTGAGGTTTTGAGATGTAGATTCTCATTTATTTGCAGCTCCAGATTAGAACTTTGAACGTAGCTTCAGATAGGCCGTCAAAATGTTTTGGGGTAGTCTCTTTAATTACCTGTAGATGCGACTGAAATATCTATTTTGCTACCTTTGGTGCAATGACAAAAAGAGTTAACGGGCTGTGTGGTCATTTCCAGCTCCAATTTTTTTCTTTGTAGATCTTGTTTCTTTTCTTCATACAGAAAAATAAATTATTTTCCTCATTGTCTATTTTTATCTGAAGCTAGCTTCTAGAATTCATAGAAGTTTTTGGGTTCTAGGAGAAAGGCATAACTATCCCCATTGTACCATTTGAGTGGTTGATCTTGATTACCACCTTTTCTTCCTGTAGCTTTACAATCCCATTGACCCCTAATGAGGATCACTTTGACATCAAAACCTCAATTGGAGTGCCTTTGAGCAGTCCCTGTCTTTAACCCTTAAAATTCAGTTATAAGTTCAAAAGCTACTTTAATATTGCTCTGGTGTTGTTGACTTTTTCACTTTCAGCAGGAACAGTAACTTTTTGTCATTCACTTTGGCTGGCAGGCAGCTGGAAAAACGTGTTTTCTTACTGGGTATTCCCAGTTGCCGACCTTACTGAATATGGCAAGTTTATTTTGGTATTACTGTCAACGGTCACGTGAGATCCAGGTATTGGCCAACAGCACTAGCATGACACACAGCAGAATATAAGAGCAGCTTCAGGGTGCCGTGATTCAGCATAAACATTGGCCAGGAATTTGCGGTTGGGATGACTGCAAACTGGCAGCGTTTGCTGTCATTCCGCCTTTGAAACTGACCACAACTTCGGGATTTAGTACATACGCAGCCTAATGCGGAAATCCTGAAGTTGCGGTCTGTCATTCACTGCTCCTCCACAGGCTGTGCTGTGTCCCCCACCCCAAGCCGGCAATCCGTGTAATCACTCAAATCAGGGAAACTGACAAACTTTGGCTCTTCAGTAATTATGCTGTTAAATTCCCCACTAAATGTTGGACCCAAAAGGATTAGGTGTAACTGGGGTTTTAACAGCATATTGACTGCTAAACAAAGGTTATGAGTCTGAAAAACTAACTTTAATTTTGTAGTGTCAAATTTATCCATTTTAATAAAGTGAAATTTTTAGAAACTTTAAGTTTGTTTATCTTTATTTCAGGTTTGCCTTTTCCCCATGAGAGCCCCAATCTTTGTTTTGCTCTCTCTAACATTTTTTAAAAGTTAGAATTTTAAGAGCTAGGCTTACTTCCTTGTTTGCTGTCTGAGAATTCGGCATGGACTGGTTGGGCCAAATGGCCTGTTTCTGTGCCGTATATCCTATGTAATTTTGATTAGCTACTTAGACAGCTTGTTGACGTCACAGCAGCTTGCACTAGAGGATCCCCATTATCTTCCATTAATTTGAATTATGTGTCGGAAAACCCAAACTTCTCGACACAGATCGCGAGATCTTTGTGCGAAGCTTACTTCGGGGCCAGCGGCGAACATCTTTGCTTTGCAGCTGACTGCAAATTCCGGGCCGTTATATAATTAACATCCTAATTTGAGTATTTCTCTTGCATTATGCTGAAGATGTCTCATTGAGAGACCACTGAAAAGACGAGAGTATGTTAGAGGATATCTAAATGAAATGATTCCGTTTATTTTTTTAAAAAGTAATTCTACTTAACAAGTTTTTCTTTCTCATTAGCATATAATTTTGTATTCATAGAGTACATGATTGACAGGCAAGAACCAGAATTCCGGGAGCTAAATGAAAAGGCACGAGCACTGAAACAAATTCTCAGCAAAATTCCTGATGAGATCAATGATAGGGTCCGATTCCTTCAGACAATCAAGTAGGTATTGTGAATCTCTCAGATCTGTCCAACTGAATATCAAAAGTTTTCCTGGGTGCATTGTATTTTCATTTCCCACTCTACTTCATCTAACCCTATCAGCAATCCTTCTATTCATTTCTCCCTCATGTACTTATCTAGATTCCCCTTAAATGCGTCTCTACTATTCACCTCAACTACTCCATGTGGTAGCAAGATCCACATTCTAACCACTCTCTGGGTAAAGAAGTTTCTCCTGAATTCCTTATTGGATTTATTAGTGACTATCTTGTATTTATGACCTAGTTCTGGACTCACCCAGAAGTGGAAAACATCTTCTATGTGTAGCCTATCAAACCCCTTCATAATTTTAAAGACCTTTTATTAGGTCACCCTTTTTTCGAGAGAAAAGAACCCCAGCCTGTTGGTCTTTCTTGATAGTTATAACCTCTCAGTTCTGGTGTCAACCTTGTAAATCTTTATTTGCACCTTCTCCAGTGCCTCTATATCCTTTTTATAATATGGAGACTAGAATTGTGCACAGTACTCCATGTAGTCTAACCATGGTTCTGTACAAGTTTAACCCAACTTCTCTTTTCCAGTTCTATTCCTCTAGAAATGAAGCCCAGTGCTTTGTTTGCATTTTTAGTGACCTTGTTAACCTGAGTTGCTACTTTTTATGATTTGTGAATCTGTACCTCAAGACCCATTTGCACCTCTACTTCATTCAGACTCTTGCTATCCAAGCAGTATGTGGCCTCCTTATTCCTCCTACCAAAATGCACCACCTCACACTTGCCTGTATTGCAAGTCATTTGTCATTTTATATGGCCATTCTGTAGTCTTGTATTTTGTCGCAGTCTTCCTATGTATTAACTATATACGCCCCCACCCCCAAATTTGGTGTCCTCTGCAAATTTTGAAATTGTCCGATTCAGAATCCAAATCGTTTATGTAACTGGTGAACAACAGTGGTCCCAGCACTGATCCCTGTGGAACACAATTTCCCACCTTCCACCAGTCTGAGTAAATAACTTTAGCCCCTACTCTCTAATACAAGGAAAAGTAGTAGAGCCCAAGACAGTGGGGTGTTCAAAATGCTGTTGAATGTTTAGATTGGGTGAGCTGGAATAGTAGAGGGGAAAGCTTAATAGGCCCAAAGGCTTTTTCTAATCCTTAACTGTTTACATTCTAACTCCAACTCAACCGAAATTGTTTTTTTAAGCAGGCTGCTGTAGGTGGTGGCAAAGTAAATGTGCATTAATTTCTATTGGCATGCTTTACACCAAGTGAATTTTAAATCCATAAATGGATCAAGTACTGTTTGATCCAAAGTTATGTGGAGCTTGTGAGACAGTAACTGGTGTCAAATTTCAAAATGTGATCAAAGCAAATGCTGTGAAGCTAGCTGCTAGGCAGTACATAAGTTTACCTGGATTGACCCCTCTGATTTGATTTGATTTTCTTCCCTGTCTACATACCTGGCAGGAGTAGGACTGTTGGTACCTTTAAACATTGAGTGCTTAGCTTTCAGGGGACACCACTCCATTATGATCCGGCTTAAATTGGGAAGCATTGCTTATCGGATTGTGATGCAGCTTTTTGGGACTCCAGTATACTCTACTGGCATGTACCATTTTTAAGAATAGCCAAAATTTTCTCTTGTTTCACCTCTCCAACGCCACCATTGGTAAATTTTAATAAATTGCCTGCTGAATGCTCAAAAATGGTGTATAGATCACATGAAAACAAAAGTTACAGTCAGCATAAGACACAGCTGTTAAAAGGGCATGTAAACCTATAAACAGTATTTTAATTGCAGAGAAATTGAAACATGGCATCCATTAGATTTGTTAATTTCTCTTGAATCTGTTTTTGTTCAGAGATATTGCCAGTGCAATAAAAGAGCTTCTTGACACTGTGAACAACGTTTTCAAAAAATATCAGTACCAGAACCGCAGAGTAAGTACTCCAGAAATAATCTCGAACACCTACAGCATAAGTGTTGCCAGTTACCAATTGATATGTTGGGGGTTTATAATGAGGGTTTGTGTAAGGAGTTCATACATTTGCACAGTACTCTTCTGGTGAAAAGCTGAATGACAACTGGAAAGTGCTTTAAGTTTCATATTTCAAACTCTTCCTGAGACATCAAACTATAAAGCTGTATTACCCCGATTTCACTAACCACCATGTTTATTTCAAGTCCTTGTTAATGCAGACTCTGACCCCTGTGCTGATAAATTATATTGAAAGTATCATAACAATGTTAATAAAACTTGAAATACTTGGATAAACTGACTACTGACTCTCAACACACCATGTGCTTTCATTTTTTATATAATGTAATACAGAACTGAAATCCATGAAATGTTTATCTTAATGTTGCACATGTAGCATCAGTGTTTAAAAATAGAATCTTTCCATTTTGGATACAACCATTTTACTGTAGTACCCATCATATTAGTTGTGTTGAACTTTAATTGTGGTGTATGTATTTTATTTGGATTACTTTTCCTTGCATTCTTTACTTCTACCCAAACCAGTTAATTGAGCAGTAAGCTTTTTAGTTTATAGATAATTTTTGTGCAGCATAAAATTGACATTTTTTGTAAGTTTCACATTTTCTGAAAAAACACCTCTCCTCCCCGGGAATTTACATTAACATAAGATGTAACATTTTATTATTCTAGTACTTGCACTGGCAGAGAAATAGTAAAGTATCCTTTTTCTTCTGATTATCACAAAAGCCTTGAATATTTCAACCACACAAGTGAAATTCTTGTCTCCTCGTTTCCCCAGGCAGATATCCTGATTCCAATCCTCAATCAACACAGCTATGCAACCATTAACTAGTGGGTGAACAAAAGAGGCCCTATTGGAATTGCCCTCATTTGCACTTGTTCTGCTCTGAATTAGAAAGTTTCTCTTTCTGTGAAATAATGGGCTGTAATTTGCAGATACGCGCCCGTAAGGGTTGTGCAAGTTCCAGGTTTCGCGTGCATGTGTGAAAACCCGGAATTTGTGATCTGTCAAGAATCTTAACAGATCTAACCCATCCCCAGGAAAAGGGCATCCACGGGTGGAGAGTTGGACTAATTGCCCAGCGAATGCCCGTGAAATTCTTACGCCTGGTAAAAGCAGGCGTAAGGCCTGCTTTTACCAGTGTAAGAGTTTTAAAAAAAATTAACAGCTTCAGTTTAAATAAAAACATTTTCACAATCATTTATACATTAAAAAACCCATACAATAAGGTATGGTTATTTCTAGCCCCTTTAAAACATTTAACTTTATTTTTCAATTTTTTTTTGTTTTAAATACTTAATTAAATGGCATTTTAAATATGTAATGTTTTTTTAATTTATTTGATGTGTAGATGTATTTTTTGGGCTATTCCCATTCATGCTTATGGGGTTTCTGTACATACAGAATCCCCATAAGCATGAATGGGGATTCCCTTCTTTCATTGTTGGACCAGCCCACATGATCCCAGGGGCGCTTGCGAACCGTGTGTACCCCTGAGATACGTGGGCCTCTACCTGCAGGTACTGAGGCCCAGGACCGCGAATCTCCGTACCTCCGGACCACCAGGTACGAGGGCATTTTATTTGCGAATCGGCGGCATTTCCCCACGTGAAGCCTCCGACCGCAAATTCAGGCCCAATTATTTTCGTCATTGAGAGCAGTTGATTAAGTTATGACTTTGTGACTGATATTTCATAGGGACTTATTAAATATTAGTCAAATCAGATGCTTTGTAATTTACTTAATTCATCTAGAGTTAATGGCATAAACTTTCAATATTAAATCAGAAGTTCGCTGAAGGTTTTAAAGGTCCTGTATAAAACAAATCCATAGTATAGAACTGAACAAATATAACTTAAGGGAATGGACAAAAGGTAAATCTGGAATTTAATTGAAATTAAATTGCTAGAACAGGACAAGGGGACATGAGTTCAAAATAGTAAGAAGATAACTTGGAATTGATGTCAGTAAATTCTTTTTCAAAGAGTGATCAATGCATTGAAGCATTGACTTGCAGAAAAAGTAGTGACGGTGAAAACCCTGAAATCTTTTTAAGAAACAATTAGATGCTGAAATGGGGAGAATTTAGGATCTCTAGCTGGATGTTGGATAAATTTATACTGATGTAGTGCGGGGTGCAAGTAGTGCTGCTGTACAATCGGAACTGATGTATATTGTTGGCAAGGAATAGAAAGACCTTTACATCTCTACTAGTACTTGATGCTGATGCCAAAAGTAGAAGTGTTTCATTCCCCAGGGCTGTCATCCCTTGCCCAGTGGGGGAAAAAAAATCACTGAAAATATAAACATAAATTATTGTATGTAAATCACACTTCTGTCTGTTTTTGCTATTTCTGTGTAAGGGAGTAATATGTGCATAAGTTGCCAATTTTGTTATAAATTAAAAGACTATGTTGTGCAAGTAATAAAAATAAATATATCCACTTGAGACATACCAGATAGCTTATGAAGGTACAAATGAACTGCATTTTACAAGTTACAAATCAGATTTTATAAGGCACAAGTTAACTTGCTAAACAGATGCATTTCTGTGTATAAATACTAGCCACAACTCTTTAACTACAACTACATATCTGAATGAAATCTAGAAAGTGCTCAAGTCTTCCTGTTTAACAAGTTTAAAAAAGCTACACTTAGTGGTTACACCCAAGAACAAATCTTTTGTGAAATTGATTTGTTTTGATTCCAATTGTTGCATTTTTCTTTTGCTGAACTCTCTGATCTGTTTTTTTTCCTCTAGGCATATTTGGTAATAACACTAACTTTAGTTCTCTCCCACTTGCTGAATATTGCCACATCTCTGTCATGGACAGATGGTTCTTCCACAGTGACTCACTAATCAGCCAGCAGGAAGTGTGATTTAAAGCAGGGAAAGTTGGTCATTGTTCATGCCTGGAAATGGGATGTCTTGTTATTACATTTGGTTAACAGTAAAACATTGAGTAAAAGTTAACCTTTGTCTCTAGATAGTTTGTGGCAGGTGTGGAGCTGTGTGCAGAACCACACCAATATCCTTTTAAAATTGGATAATCAACATAAGGGGATCTGATGTCTTGGTATGCTATGTTGTTTGGCATCTACTGAAGGGTACATTAACTATGTAGGATACCTCTAATGTCAAAATGGTGTATCTTGTATACGATGAATGTAAACGTTTTACACCACATTACATATTTTAAACTTGGCAGAGAATATATATATTTAATTGAAGTAATGGAAGTAGAATAAAAGATTGGAAAGTACTGCACCCCATAATATATAATATTGAAACCTTTCAGTTTGCACTTCTGAAAAAGCAGGAAGTCACCATTCTAGTTTGAATTAATGGTCGACTGTGTTTGAATATGCTTGTTGAAAAATGTGGGTATGAACCATGAAATTATTCTTTTGGAACATTTGTACATTTTTTTTTACTCTACTTGATAACTTAAGTAGCTCCACAACAACATTTCCTATCCTGTTCCTAGACATCTCAAAGCAGCTTTTGAAGCAGATGCTATTAGTTGCACGAAAGTGATGCAAATTGATCTGTTGTGTGGAGGAAAGAACCCACATCTGCAACTCCATGACAGTTTGTTGCTATGCTATCAGGGCTACCATCCTTTTTTGTTCTAATTCACATTGAGCATTTTGTATTTTAAATAACTGCTGTTAGTTTTTCATTACCACACTACTAAAAGGACTGTTGGGTTTGTGTATTTTCATGTCTGACTGGAGGAAGTAATTTTATTGAAAATGTTACAAATAGTTGATGACCTCTATTTTTGTAAGGTTTGTGATGGTATAAAAGAGTCATTAAAAATGTCAGTCAGTTTTGATGGCACTGTGTAATATATTGAAAGAATACCCCCATGGATTCACAACCGATGACACTGTATTTTTGGATGGCTAAACTTTAATTTAAAGTTTTTTTTTTTACTGATATGTAACTTCAAAATTTGTATTAAATTATACTGTGTCACTTTTAGGCACTTGAACACCAAAAGAAAGAATTTGTCAAATACTCCAAAAGCTTCAGTGATACTTTAAAAACCTACTTCAAAGATGGAAAGTAAGTATTGCAGTAACATGAACCATTTTTGTGTTGCTTTTGTATGAATTATCTTGCAATCAAAGCTTATAGTATAAGCATAATGTAAATTTAGAGTTTGTAGCTGCCACAATAGTATTAAATTTAAGTAAAAGTTTGAATAATAGGTGATGGTGTAATTGGGAAAAATGATAGAAGAAATAACCTTTTATTCTCTTTGTGAGATGGGAAGCATTGAGAGATCTGGCTTTCTTTAAAAGGATTGACATTTGTGCTTTTCAAAGATTAGTTTCTGTGTAAACAATATCTTTTTAATTGTGATGTTATCTGTATGTGACTTAACTTCGAAATGGTTCACCACATTTCATACTTGCTCATGTTTCTAATTGTGGAGTGTTCCAATCAGTATTTTGTTTAAAAAAAAAAGTTTTAATATATTTTGAAATCCTGTATCATGTACTTAAGTTACAAATAGGACAGAATTCTAGATTGAAACAATCTTTTGTTTTTAAACAGGGCAATTAATGTGTTCATGAGTGCCAACCGGCTAATCCACCAAACCAACTTGATACTGCAGACCTTCAAAACTGTTGCTTAGAAACTCCATTTGTGAAGCTTTTTAATTTTCAATCTTAAAAGGTTGACCTTTATATGTAAATTTAAATAGTTACAACTGTATAAATTAACATCCATTTCAGGACTTGAAGATGTTGAATAAAATTGTCAACTTGCACCATATTTTTGTAAAACATTGTAGCTAATCATGATTTCTCATTAAGAAATATTGCATAACTTTTGCTATTACTATTGTATCCAAAACGAAGCCAAAAGAATTTGCGCCTTAACATATCGTAATGTAACATTCCTTTGTGTAAATATTGGTGTTCTGTTTCTGAAGTTAACTTGCTGGCAAAAAAGGCAAGTTATGTATTTAACATGATTAGTGGCAAATAAATAGTTTACAATCTCTGATTTATTTTGTCTCCTTTTTAGCTGCAATTCATAATGGGGGTAGGAGGTAGGATTTAATAAAATGTGATCAGATTTTCAAGTTACATCGAGTCTTTTGATTTGCATACAGGTGTTGGTTATATATTCACTTGTCTATTTAAACCTGATGTGTGTAATTTCTACTTGATTCTAAAGGGATCAATAACCACAACATAAATCTGTTACATGTCAAGATACTCTGTTACTTTATTGCTTTTTGATTAAAATGTCTCAATTTCTGTAACCCTCCAGCAGCTGTAGTGTTTTACAAATGTATACCATTTAAGCATACTTAGTTTCCCAGATTTTTTTCTGTAACTTGACATAGTTGACTATTGGTGTGTAAAACAGCCTTTTTCCCAATACTTGCAAGAAGTACAATTTTTAGCAGTTCAATTTGTGTAATCCTCATGCTCTCTCTGATGGTGAAGGGCTATGATGCAATTCAGGCAATTCTCAGTCAACCTTTTTACACTCACTAAACAAATGCTTGTTTAACATAACAGTCTTCTGTGGTGTTCTGTGAGGATCATCTGAGTGAGTCACTTCTGTGCTATAATGATTGCAGGTGTAAGCCACAATATGAAAGCGAAAGGAGTGCCTCAGATGTGTAAATGTGAACTCCTCTGCTTAGAAGAAATTACTTGCTGCAGATGCTTTAAACCATTCTCATTCAGCTTTGGCACTTGCATACATAAGTGTTTTACTGAGTTTTATATGCATTAAATTATTTTTGGCTGAAAATCCTGAATCACAGTATATATTTAAAAAAAATTAATTCTTGGGATATGGGCATCACTGGAAAGGCTGGATTTATTGCCTATCCAGAGTTGCCCTTGAGAAGGTGGTGAAGGTACTACCACGACGCAATTAGGTAGGGAGTTCCAAGATTTGATCCAGTGCCAATGAAGGAATATATATCCACGTCAGGATGGTTGTGTAACTTGGAGGGGAACTGGGAGGTAATATTGTATCCATGCACCTGCTGCCTTTGCCTTTCTAAGTGGTGGAGGTTGTGGGTTTGGAAGGTGCTGCCGAAGAAGCCTCGACGAGTTGCTGTAGTGCATCTTGCAGCCAGACACTGCGGCCATAGTACGGCGATGGTGTAGGGAAGTGGATGTTTATGCCAGTGGATGGTGTGCTGGTCATGCGGATTGCTTTGGTTGGTAGCAAAATACTGCGGATGCTGGAAAATTGAAACAACAGCAGAAAACGCTGTAAAAACTCAGCAGGCCAGGCAACATCCGTGGAGAGAGAAACAGTTAACGTTTCGGGTCGAAACCCTTCGTCAGAACTGAGAAAAGAGCAGGAAATAGAACAGATAAAAATGCAAGGGGGAGGCTGGGGGAATAACCATGGTAAGTAGAGACATTAAGAGATGCTCAAGGTAAGATGAGATGGTAATGGGACAGGTTAAGAAACAAAAGGGGAGGTGTGAAATGCTGGCAGAATGAGAGGCAGCTGCCATAGGGGGAGAGAGGAAGAAAAAGGCATGAACCAAAAGGGTGGATAAAATTGTGTGTGTATGTATATTGGGGGCCGAGGTTATGACCTGAAATTGTTGAACTCGATATTGAGTGCTGTAAAGTGCCTAAACGCAAGATGAGGTGCTGTTCCTCGAGGAACAGCACCTCATCTTTCGTTTAGGCACTTTACAGCCTTCCGGACTCTCTCAAGTTCAACAATTTCAGATCATAACCTCGGCCCCCACCACATACATACATACATATATATATACATTTTATCCACCCTTTTGGTTCGTGCCTTTTTCCTTTTTTTTTCTCTCTCTCCCCCAACGGCAGCTGCCTCATTCTGCCAGAATTTCACACCTCCCCTTTTGTTTCTTAACCTGTCCTATTACCATCTCGTCTTACCTTGAGCATCTCTTAATGTCTCTACTTACCATTGTTATTCCCCCAGCCTCCCCCTTGCATTTTTATCTGTTCTATTTCCTGCTCTTTTCTCAGTTCTGACGAAGGGTTTCAGCCTGAAACGTTAACTCTGTTTCTCTCTCCACGGATGTTGCCTGGTCTGCATATTTTTCCAGCGTTTTCTGTTGCTTTGGTTGGTGCTGGATCGTGTTGAGCTAATGCAAAGTAACTTTTTCATTAGAATCACTATTTCTGGAGGGTCCCTCCTCTTTCACCCCTCCCAAATAAATTTTGCACGATCACAAGATCACTTCCTCGTCAAAAAATTCTAAATCCTTAACTGCAAAAGTTGTACTTTTGAGATTTAGGGTTCTTCCCCTCCCCCCAAACAAACCTTTATACTACATCTACTGAAATACGGGATGCAGCTGACGTTATCTTGGAAGTTTGTCTCCCCCCTCCACTCCCATTGTAAATGCTTCTGGTCATTTATGGCGTTGTGTCTGGGACCCTGATGTGCCAAATTGGCTGCTAGTTTGCGCTACCTAATGACAGTGACTACCCTTCAAAAGTACTTGAGCAGCAGTGAGGAAAAGGAAAGGCGCTATACAAATTATTTATTTTAAAACCACGCATGGAGTTGGCAAAATGTCTACACAACTCTTCTAACATGGGAACAAATTCAGACCGAACTTTGTCCCGCCCTGCTGTGTGATTGACGGGGCGCGTGGCAACAAGCACAACTGCGCAGGCCGTTGCTCGGTTACCGAAGTCACCAAACTCTGGAAGGCGAAGATTGCACGGGAGCGGACTGAACGCTCTCCGGTTTCGGTCGGTTCCGTGCTTTGTGGCTACATAGTTTTTTTTGAATTGGGTGAGTGAAATGTGGTAAATGTTTTGCTTTTCATGTTTAGAGAGCATCTGCAATTGTGTGACCATTCCGTGCGCAACATCGGATTGAACCCCCTGTCCCGTGTCGTCGTCTTCCAAAAACCTGTTTTTTTTTTACTAAAGCTTTACGATGACTGTTAAATGTGTACGTTGTTTTTCAGTGTCTTCAGGGGAATTGTAGGAGCGACCCGGAATTTGGCATTGTTTTGGATGCAGTTTAGCGGCTCGTTCGCCACCTGGAGTTCGATACAATTACTTGCATCTTGGTGGCTTGAGCCCTGGAAAAATTGACCTCCCAACCCGTATTGTCCAGAAGCTATGTGCATGCAAATTAATACAGGAGCAAATATTTAATATCTAATTATCCTTACTGCAGCACTTTAAAAAAAAAATTACACCTTGAAAAACATTGAGCAATGTTAAGTATTAGTAAAAGTTTTTAGCAGACGCCTGTGAAGTGCGGTGTTTACAGTTTATTTTGTATAAACTGGTTTGGGTCATAGAGCAGTTTTTTCCAGTGTAATTTTAATTTAATTTTAACATTTATATGTTTGATGTAGGTATATGTTTTCTTTAGTCAAGATTAATTCTTTTGTGTCAGTATGTTCCATCAAGAACCCCTATGCTAAGAAATTGAATAGTTTTCCAGTTTGGGCATCAAACTAGGTCAAATTTAGCAAAACCAGATGCACATCAAAGCTCCTGAAACCCTGTCCAACAATGTGCCTGAACCCCAACATCAGAAAAATACTATTGTATTCATGCCAACTGTCAATGTTTTAAGCCGACGGCCTTTCAACTCAGGTGTCAGCTTGTTGGCCTTTCGTTAGAAAAATCAGCTTTCTTTCCCCCACTGGGGTTGGAGATTATCAGAACCAGTCAGATTGTTTGGCAGGTCAGACTAGATCAGCTGGAGGTGGGAATAGAATAGATCAGAAACGGACTAATATAGTTACATAAATGTTGGAGATATTCAGCAGGTCAGGCAGCATCTGTGGAGAGGGAAACAGTTAACGTTTCAGTTTGACGAGTCATCAATCTGAAATGTTAACTCTTTCTCTCTCTACAGATGCTGCCTGACCTGCTGAGCATTTTCTGTTTTTATTTCAGACTTCCAGCATCCGCAGTATTTTTCTTTTGTACTATAGTTACAGGAAGGGACAGGAAGCTATCATTTAGAAGTTACTTTCTGGTATTGTCAGTTACCCACCAGCTTATGGCAGAAAAGTTTTAAGATCAAGTGATGGTTTCTGAGAGTCACTGTTACACATGTATTTATTGTTTGTCCCCTAAAATCATTACATATAAAAAAAATTACTTCCTCAAAAGAGCGTTCTGGGATTTGGCCTTATGTGAATGCATATTTTCTTCAAAACTGGGTTAAGCAGGATGTACCATGGCGTGAATGCATTAGCTGTCTTTATTTGAGCATTCTTCTCCCTGCACGTGCAGAACTAACAGAGCTTGAAAATAAGTGAGTGTGGTGGAGTTTTACTTAATTTAAAATTAAGCTGAGTTTCCCATATTTAGGATTTTAATATGGGGTACTACTGTAATGTAGACCTGTTATTGTGTAAGTTGTAGTTGTAACTGAAAACTGTTTTCAGTTTGCTTATGTATGGTGGAGGTCCCTTTGCTACCATACAGTAACCGGGAAAAGAGCCAGTACTGTTCATAATAGAGTAGCTAATATCCATGGGAAAATATGAGGATTAATACTAATAACCAGTAAGAGCAGAGTGGAGGCAGTCACTCAGGTATATGTAAGAGCACAAAATTTAGTACCCATGGCTGTTCCTGTAAACATTTTTGTGCATTTTAGTTTATTTTAAATGATTTTTATTTCCAGTATCACCATAGTGGTTGCATTTGTATGATATTCTTCTGTCTGTTATTTTAATGAAAACATTAACCAGTTTTTTAAATTGGGTAATGTTTTTGTTAAAATAGCTGGCGGAAGAATGTCACATGAATGTGGTAAGCTTTTATCTGTTATTATCGTCGACAGTAATTCCTAGCCACATGTTTTAAGAACAACGAATGTTGAAAAAGCTTGATGGGCATCTAAAAGAGGGAAAGAAACTTAAGCCTCACTATTCACTGAGTCCTTGGCCACCCCACAGGAAACAACCCACTATCTTGCCAAATTCACTTTCCCACTTCATCCAGGAGGAAGTGTAATCATTGAACTCCACAATCTCAACCAAGTAGATTCCAATGGGAATACTATTGGAACCAAACCAAACCTCCAAACCAAGGAAGTCCTATGGGCTTGACAGCTACCCAGTTGAGTTTTCATAGCTCAAATTGATATCCCTCCTTCTAAAACTCTTCATGATATTGAAGAGATGAGCACCCTTTCAGACTCTCTCAATCACACTAGTGCACAAAAAGACAAAGGCCACACCACCTTATCCTATAGACTCCAAAGTCTGCTTAACACATGCTTTAAAACATTAACCAAGATTTCAGACTGACTGCAGCTGTCCATGGTTTAGCTAGGGCTAAGTGAAAGACCTTTATATTCAGCCATGTTGTACAAGTTTGAAACAGTACCAGCGCTCCAACCCTAATACAGGAAACTCTTTATTAACCGGGTGCCGGTTAATCAAAAAGTCCGGATAATGGAGAGTTCTATCTCCCAACGTACGAGAGCCCCGTACACACTGACATGCGCCTGCATTCGGAGCTCCGTCTCCCCGGGGACCGCCAGCTGACCATCTGTCGTGTCCGCTGCCTACCCGGGCTGCACATTCCCCTCCCAATCTACACGCTCCGATACAAGGCAAACGCCTCGGGGTTATTTTTAAAGGAGAGATGAAGGAAAACCCCGGTTACCTACTCAAGAATTTTGCCGGTTAAGAGAGATTTCCGGTTATTTGGGTGCCGGTTAAAAGAGAGTTTCCTGTACATGGACACTGAGTGGAATTTCCTTCTCACTTTGAAATATTTCAATGCGAGCAATTCATTGACCTGTAGAATTGAAACTCTTTCCCTCGCCATAACCCTACCTAGCCAGCATACACCTACTGGGACAGATGAAACACCTTCCTTATCACTCCTTGGAAGGACAAGCACAATAAACATGCATGTACTCACCTGCCTTTTCTACCTGTTTTGGATTCCACCAGCCCCAGTCCAGCAATTCTAAGACTTCAGCAGACAAATACACAGGTTCGTATGAGCACTGGTGCCCGAAAGCTTGTGATTTCAAATAAAACTGTTGGACTATAACCTGGTGTTGTGCGACTTCTCACACGTGTTCTCGACATACCCTCTCATTCAACAATTTTGGGTAGTAGTCAAGGTCGTCATTGAGAGTTTGCCAGGCCTCTCAATCACTGCAAATCCAGACTTGTGCCTGCTGGGCATATCCACTGATGGGTGAGCCTCTCTTGCAACACACAGCTAGAGTAACTAATTGAAAGCTGCAAGAAGATGCATTCCCGCATTGTGGTAAAAGTCGCCCCTCCCTACAACAACAAACATGGGAAAAGTATCTGTCAGACGTATGCCAGTTGGAATGAGTATTGTATGAAATCTGCTTGCAAATCACAAGTACCATGTTTTCTGGTGACCTTTCCCAAGTCAGAGTAGGGCCACAAGCCCAATGAGCCTATGTAATCTCTTGTAATCTAATGTGGCAAAACTGTACAGTAATTTCATTAAATATTTATGTATTCTTAAGTAAAATCTTCTTAAAATTTAGAAAAATGCAGTTTGAAGACAGAAACCATGATTAGTCAAAATCACAAATGCATTTTCTAAAGGTAACATGCTGTCTGATTTTCTGTTAGAAGCCCCTCTGCTGATGAACATTGAAGTCTTGAAGAATGTCATCTCCGTTGCTAGTAGAGTCTAAAAAAACAGAAAATGAGCTCGAGTCCAAAACACATGATTCAAATTCTGATAAAATGGAAACATCAAAAAAGGTTCTGGATCAGCTAGAAAACCGACTCAACGTCAAAGATATAATGAAAATACAGAAGGTTTTCATGGTAGGTTTTCAGTTATGCATCCATGTTGTCATTTGAGGTTAATATTCCACCTTATCAATAGGAATGTTTAATGGTTATATACATGCCAAAAATAACTTGTTAATGCTACATGAAAACTTGTTCATTTTTGTATCATATATGTTTGGATTGGATTGACAGGATCACGGCATAGACAACAACAATGTAATCTGTTACTCAGTTCAGGGGTCAGAAAGAACACTAAGATTACAAACAGTCTGGTTCAGTCTGAAACATTGGCTGGGGAAGGGCATGGAATCAGTGACAAGAGTACAGAGTTTGTGATCAGGGCCAAAGATGATGACTGGAGGAAGTTATGATTCATCCAGGACTGGATGTCAGAGAAGTCGTCTGACAGCACAGAGGTGGTTAAGGGTGCAGTGGAAAGGTAGAGCTAGGTGTCATCAATGTACATCTGAAAACTGGCTGATGATGATATCGCAGCAGGGCAGATACAGTTGAGAAAGAGGAGGGGGCTAAGGACATATCCTTGTGAGAGCAGCCCCTGGGACAGGACAATAAAGGAGAGATTGGAGGAGGTTGGTGTAGTTGATTGTGCTGAATGCTGTGGCGGGGCTGAGGATGGATAACTTGCCACAGTCACAAAAGATGTCCTTCATAACTTTGGTTAGGGATATTAAGAAGGTTGAAAGCCAGACTGGAGGGATTTGAATGGGAAGTTCGAGGATAGACAATGATGCCCTAAATTCATCATATGGGTCGGCAAACTCCTGCAAGCAAGATTCAGAACCAAGCATATTTAAAATCCTTTGTGAAGGTAGGACAATTGAATGGGTTTTTGTTTTTCAGCATCCTCATTTTCTCAATATATTCAGTTGTGTGGCCTCGGACTATTTTCCAATTGCATTCGGTCCCCAGGTAATATACAGAAAATAGTATAGGCTAATAATTTGTTAATGATAGTTTAAGAATTTCTATTTTTGTGACTCATTGAAATTTTAAACTTAAATATATTTTAAAAACCTGACAGACTCAGGGAAATCCAGTTTTTTTTTCATTCATAGGATGTGGGCGTCGCTGGCAAGGCCAGCATTTATTGCCCATCCCTAATTGCCCTTGAGAAGGTGGTGGTGAGCTGCCTTCTTGAACTGCTGCAGTCTGTGTGGTGTAGGTACTCCCACAGTGCTGTTAGGTAGGGCATTCCAGATTTAGACTCAGCGGTGATGAAGGAATGGCGATATATTTCTCTACCCCAGAGGGCTGTGGAGGCTCAGTCATTGGCTATATTCAAAACAGAAGTCGATAAATTTCTGACCAGTAAGGGCATCAAGGGATATGGCGATAGAGCCGGTGAATGGAGTTGAGGCAGAAAATCAGCCATGATCTCATTGAATGGCGAGCAGGCTCGAATGGCCTACTCCTGCTCCTATTTCTTATGTTCTTATGTCAGGATGGTGTGTGCCTTGGAGGTGAACTTGGAAGTGGTGGTGTTCCCATGTGCCTGCTGCCCTAGTCCTTCTAGATGGTAGAAATTGTGGGTTTGGGAGGGGCTGTCAAAGAAACCTTGGCGAGTTGCTGCAGTGCATCTTGTAGATGGTACACACTAGCCACAGTGCACCGGTAGTGGAGGGAGTGAATGTTTAAGGTGGTGGATGGGGTGCCAATCAAGCGGGCTGCTTTGTCCTGGATGGTGTTGAGCTTCTTGAGTGTTGTTGGAGCTGCACTCATCCAGGCAAATGGAGAGTATTCCATCACACTCCTGATTTGTGCCTTGTAGATGGTGGAAAGGCTTTGGGGATCCAACAACCACAACCATCTTCCTTTGTGCTAGGTATGACTCTAGCCAGTGGAGAGTTTTCCCCCTGATTCCCATTGACTTCAATTTTACGGGGGCTCCTTGATGCCACACTCAGTCAAATGCTGCCTTGATGTCAAGGGCAGTCACTCTCCACTCCCCTCTGGAATTCAGCTCTTTTTTCCATGTTTGGACCAAGGCTGTAATGAGGACTGGAGCCGAGTGGTCCTGGCGGAACCTAAACTGAGCTTTGGTGAGCAGGTTATTGGTGAGTAAGTGCCGCTTGATAGCACCGTCGACGACACCTACCATTACTTTGCTGATGATTGAGAGTAGACTGATGGGGCGGTAATCGGCTGGATTGGATTTGTCCTGCTTTTTGTGGACAGGACATATCTGGGCAATTTTTCACTTTGTCAGGTAGATGCCAGTATTGTAGCTGTACTTGGGTTGGCCATTTTTAAAAAAGATTTTAAGCTCTCGTACAGTGACACTGATACAAAAGCTAATATTCCAATAATAAAACTTTCATTAGCAGTAGCTTTATTACTGTAACATTAATCCTACACGACTAAAAGGCACGTAATTTTTTAAGGTTTCGCTTTAAAATGTCACTGCTTTTTATTTTGTCGCTTTTCTCATTCTTCAGTGCATTATCCTTGTAACTACTTTTACCTAGTTTCTAACTAATATATCCCATTTTAATTATTTTATACTTTTTATTTTTTTATGTATTCCTACCTTCCATTTTAGAGGTGGGACTCTGATTTGGAAAAATCAAACTTTTGCAAAAAAATAACTGATTCTGTAGGTTTATTTCTTCAGTCAAACCAGAACCAGAACTCTACAGATTGATATAATAATCTGACGAAAGGTCATCGACCTGAAACGTTAACTCTGTTTCTCTCTTCACAGATGCTGCCTGACCTGCTGAGTATCTCCAGCATTTTCTGTTTTTATTTCAGATTTCCAGCATCTGCAGTATTTTCTTTTTGATATTATAATAATAATTGGATTAATATAAAAAGTATTATTAATTGGCATAGAAAATTGGCATAGAAAATTATGAAACATTTTTATACTATGAATTACCTTTGGACTGTTGTTACGTAGGCAACCATTGCAACCAATTTGCACCTGGAACAGTCCACAAACAACAATGAAAAAAATATTTTTTTTGGTGGTAGAGATTGAGGAACAAATATTTGCCAGGATGGCACAAGAACTCCCTGCTGTTCTTGAAATACTACAGTGGGATTTTGTATATCCTCCTGAACAGGTAGATGGGATTTAGGATTAACATTTTATCTGAAGAATGATGCATCCAATAATGCAGCATTCTTGCAGTATTGTACTAGTGTGTCACCTTGGATAATGTGCTTAAATCCAATGTGATGCTCAACCCACAAACCTCCACCCGGAAGTGAGCGTGAGACCAGCTGAGCCAAATTGACACAATTGCACCAGAAGCCCCCAACCTGCAAGCAAAGATCAAGTACGGTTAGATCAAACCCTGTTTAAGATAAATTATTTATTTGGTGCATAGCTATTTCCGTCTATGTATTAAAATCATTTCCATCCATGTATTAAAATTAGTTCTTTTTAATATTGAATTCCAAAGCGATGCTTTTGTACTGCAATTTTATCCTATGGTCATTTGAGATCAAATTCTATTCCTCTCCCTATAATATTGCTCATCAGATCACTCTGTAAATAAAGTGACTGTGCTGCAAACCAAATTTTCAACACTTGGTTGCTATATTAATAAATAAAACTTATTTGATAATGTTTATATTCATGAAAATGTTAAAGATGTTCAACTCCCAGTCCACACCACAACTGCATTTATTTAATGCTTATTAATTGTTACTAGCAGTCTTTGAAAATGGTCTGTAATAATTAATGTATGATTAGCATTAACTTAAAATAATCGAGGTTAATGATTGTATGGATTTTATTTGCATAAACAAAATTTCTATACTCTTTCCTCTTTTAGTCACCAAATTTTAAAGAATTTGTGCCAGTTGATCGGAAGAACTTTATTGACAGTATGTTCACAGCTCTTGGATGTGGTGTTGAAGAGGAGTATGGAGACTTGTTTGACAGAATTGATGTAACACGGGATGGTTTTGTTGATTGGGACAAAGTGACAACATTCATGCTGTTAGAACATTATGAGAAAGAAGAGCGGGTGAAGTCGTCACTTGTTCCTCAGTGGAAAGATATTAAATTTCTTCCATCACACCATAAGGAACCTATTCAAAGTATAGTCTATCTGAAGAATTCACATCGCTACCTGAGTTTGAGTAAAGAAGGTTGGATGAACGTCTGGGATGAGAATTTAAAGCTGCAGCAAACTTTACGAGTTGCCACAGATTCTGTAAGATTGCGGGACCTCTGGGTAACAAGTATGATTTCCTTAGCAAATGTAAACAAGGTAGGATTTCACTTCTAATATACTGTGCTACTTGTGAATCAGTTCAGGGAAAAGGGTATCACAAAGCACTTTTTAAGTATAAGTGCATAGCTGGATCCAGTTGACTCTAACTTCTTCTCATTTAGGCATCTCTGGTTTAACATTTAGGCTAAAACAAAGCAACAATGCTGGACTATTCTATGGAGCCCTAATCAAAGTGACAGTGACCTTGGTCCACTATCCCTTCATC
Organism: Squalus acanthias; assembly: GCA_030390025.1. Classification (NCBI taxonomy): domain Eukaryota; kingdom Metazoa; phylum Chordata; class Chondrichthyes; order Squaliformes; family Squalidae; genus Squalus; species Squalus acanthias. Next base: position 47,664,084 of record CM059429.1, read on the forward strand.
CTTCTCGACCTCTCTGCAGCCTTTGACACGGATGACCATGCCATCCTCCTCCAACGCCTCTCCTCTGTTGTCCAGCTGAGTGGGACTGCCTGGTTCCACGTTTGCTTATCTAATCATAGCCAGAGAATTTCCTGTAATGGCTTCTGTTCCCACCCCTGCACCGTTACCTTTGGACTCCCCCAAGGATCTATCCTAGGCCCCCTCCTACTTCTCATCTACATGCTACCTCTCTGAGACATCATCCGAAGACATGATGTCAGGTTCCACATGTATACTGATGACACCCAGCTCTATCTCACCACCCCTCCCTTTCTCAACCCCTGCACTGCCTCCATGTTGATAGCCTGCTAGTCGCCATCCAGTCCCAGATGAGCCGCAGTTTCCCCCAATTTAACATTGGGAAGAGCAAAGCCATTGTCTTCGGTCCCTGCCACAAATTCTGTTTTCTTGCCACCAATTCTGCCCCCATCCCCGGCCACTGTCTGAAGCTGAACCAGATTGTTAACAACCTTGGCATCCAGTTTGACCCTGAGCTGAGCTTCTGACCCCATATCCTCTTCATCACAAAGAGCACCTATTTCCACCTCCATAACATTGCCTGTCTCCACCGCTGCTGAAACCTTCATCCATGTTTTTATTACCTCCAGAGTTGACTATTCCAATGCTCTTTTGGCTGACCTCATATCTTCCACCCTTCATAAACTTGAGCTCATCCAAAATTCTGCTGTCCGTACCCTAACTCACGCTACGTCCCGCCCACTCATCACACCTGTGCTCAATTTCTCCACTTCTCTTTCCTTAAAGACTCTCCTTAAAACCTACCTCTTTAACCAAGCTTTTGTCACCCATCCTAATCGTAGAATCATAGAATAGCACAGCACAGAAGGAGGCCATTATAGATGGCCCATCGAGTCTGCGCCAGAGTAATCCAGTTAGTCCCACTCCCCCGCTCTTTCCCCATATCCCTACAATTTTTTTTCTCCTTCAAGTATTTATCTAATAGCTAATATCTCCTTATTTGGCTCTGTGTCAATTTTTGTGTGATTACGCTCCTGTGAAGCACCCTGGGATGCTTTCCTTTGTTAAAAGTGCTATATAAATGCAAGTTGTTGTTGAGCTTCTCAGGATGCACCTGAAAGCTGCATTATTGATTTACTACTTTGGGGAAATGGAAAGTTTAAAAGTCAGGGCTTAGTGAGATGCAGAATCATAGAATTTTACAACACAGAAGGCAGCTACACAACCCATTGCGTCTGTGCTAGCTTTTTGAAAGAGTTATTGACTTAGTTATATTCCCCTGCTCTTTCCCGATACCCCTTTCATTTTCTTCAAATCTTAATCAACTTCCAATAAAGCTAAAAACTATTATGAAATTTGCTTCTATCACTGTTTCTGGTATTGCATTCCATGTCCTAATAAATCGCTGTCTGAAAAAATTCTCCTAGCCTCTCCCTTCGTTTTTTGGTGATAAATGAATGTCATCTATTTACTGACTCAGTGAAACTATTTTGGCCTTATTTACTTTATCAAAACTTTTCATAACTTTGAACACATTTATCAAGTATTTTCTTAAACCTCTCTCTTTTAACTAGAAAAGCCCCATATTCTCTAGTCTTTCTACATAACTAAAGCCTCTCATCTCTTGTATCATTCTATTGAATCTCTTCTGTGCCCTCTCCATTGCCTTGCCATCCTCGGTAAAGTAGGCCACCCAAAACTTGATACAATATTCTAACTGCGACTTAACCAGTGACTTTTTTTTAATATCTAGGTTTAGCACTACCTCATTTTGCTTTTGTATTTGATGCCCTATTTAAAAAGCCTACTATCTCATTTCTTTTACAGTTTTAACAACTTGTCCTCCCACTTTTAAAGATTTGTGTGTCTGAACCCCAAAGTATGTCTGCTCTCCTAAACCTTGGAGAATGAATAAAAAATTCAAATTTTAGAAGATATTTTGTTCAGTTTTGAAATTATACAAGTTGAGAGTACTGATACTAAAAAAACTCTCAGATATACTATCCTTTTAATAACAAAAGAATGAAAACTGATATTCTAAGATTTCCATTTTAGTCATTATGTAAAAATGCAGTGAGAATGAACACAGGGGTAGTTAGGAAATACTATACTAGGTATATCTAATCTATTAATCAAAATTCATACCCTTGGTATATGGTTGATATTTTGTGAATTTTAAAATGCATTTTTTTCTATACTGAAAATACCTCAACAGTATTTATTGAGTCTATACCATGGGCCATTGATTGGGCATTTATGGATTAAGTAATATTTTTTAATTAATTAAATGATAGTATCAGCTGTCTCAGTTGATAGTACTCTTGCCTCTCAGTCAGGCCATGGCTTCAAGCCCCACTCTAGGATTTGAGCACATAATCTGGGCTGACATGTTAGTACAGTACTGAGGAGTGTTGCCTTTCAGATCCAATGTTAAATCAAATCTCCCATCTGTTCATTCAGAACAATGTAAAAGTTCTCCTGACACTATTCACAGAAGAGCTTGAAGTTTTCCTGGTGTTTTGGCCAACATTCATCTCATTTGCTGTTTGTGGGACTTGGCTGTATGCAATTGGTTGCTGTGTTTCCTCAACTAATAATAGTAACTGCCGAAAGTTTATCATTGATTGTGCTATATACACCCAAGTTCTTCCTTTAAACTGAAGTACAATCATTTATATTAGTTCCAGTGTAATGTAATTGTTCAACCCTGTGTGTTATGTTTTGAAACTCTGTCACATGCTGCAAATAAAAGCCATTTTCTATGTTCTTTTTTAAGGTAGCAGTTGCATTTACCAGTAAGGAGATTTGCTTTTATGACCTTAATTCCAAAGAAGAATTTTCCTGTCAGTATAAACTTCATGGATTATGCAACACTCTGATTTGTATGCACTATTGGTATAACCCAGAAGATGGAAATGAAGCAGTTCTCACCTTTGGTGACGTTTGTGGAGAGGTAAATTGCGCTAATCACACATTATTCTAGGGATTTGGATTATTTTAATCATAATGATCAATGAATTTAGTTCAGCTATTTAATACTGTGTGAAAATTTCTACATTCATTTTTGTTTGTGATTGGCTTATAGTAGGACCCTATTTACTTCCAATTGGATTTCTTTGATCCAAAATAAATATTCCTACATAAGGTCACACCAATACAAAATTCAGTGGCAAGAAATTCCACGAATGATGCTACACTTCAGGCTGTTCTCACATTAGGTCATATGAGATTCCTATCTTTTTATATAACCCTTTGGTGTAATTGTTCTAGTACCCCTGGTTTAAGTTTTCTGCTGCTTATTAGTTTCTGTTTCTTCATTACCAGTGATCACTCATATTCACCATTTCTTCAGTTCTCTCTGTTTGCAGTTTTCCTTTTTCAGTATAAATGCAACTTGTTTTTGTATCACAAAAGTGGAAAAACTGCAGTATATCTATGGTTTCAAATCAAACATTTGAGGAAAAATTGAATTTTGGCAAATGTTATGACATTACCTTGAGAAGAAATAATCTTAATGAACCCAGGTGGTCTTCTGAACCACTCATTTTTTAATGTTAGTAAACATCAGGACAGCCATCTCTCTTCACTAAGGTTAAAGATTTTACCTGCATTTTCATGCTGATGCGTGGAGCTTGGCATATATGTGCCTGAGTACAGAATGGTGCAGAGCCAGCTGTATATCCCAATGCTGCCAGCCTGCATCACTTTAAAGGTAAGTACTGTTAAGGCAGTACCTGTTAATGTAAAGCAGCCATTACTCTGGTAACTATATTACCATTACAATACAAGTCTGTTTACTCTCCTACCATTATCCTTTCTCAAGTTAATTCTCTCCTTTTTATCTATATTCATCAACTTATTGTCTCCATGACTTACAACTATTTACAAGCCATACAACATTTTTAAATGAGTAAATCACTGTTACCATACGTGGGTACTTTCCAGTAATGAGCATATTGGATATATGCTTCTGTAAATAATTGATTTTAAAGCTTAGCAACTTAACAGCACTGTTAGCACTGTTATACTTAAAACAATTTCCTCACCTTTGGCTTAAAATTGGTTTGAATCATATTTTGCTTTTAAACATTATTGTTACTGATTCACATTAAAAGCATGTTTTTCAGTTTGCTTGCTGTAACACCTATTTTGGTGTTTAATGAACCTAAATAGGTCAGTTATATTTCAATGCATTTTCAGCTTCATGTCAATGTGACAAGTGTGATTTAACTCTAGAGAAAGACTATCCAAAAAAAATCTAGGCAAGTACAGTAATATGCAATTACCTCAAATACGTAATCTCACATTGCTTTAGCTTTGCATCACCTGTCATTATACAACTGGTGTAGAGCAAATTTTACAGAATTTTTAGGAAGTCCAAATAATCACCTGGTAATTTTTAAATTTCATTTTTCATCTTTTAAGTGTTATTTAAGAGTCAATTGTCACCTTCGTTAATGTTAGAATTTAGCCAGCCCTTCATATCCAGGGAGCAGAGCTCTGTCTGTATGCATGCTTCCATGTATGTACTGTACAAAGCTCCATTTTACATGGCTACAAACTGATGCAAAGCCTGCAGTATAAACTGGGTCTGCTGCCTTGCATTGGTTTCAGCAGGTAGCATTCTCAAATTGTAGCATAACTGTGTCCAAATATATTATGCAAACTGAAAAACCAAGGAATACCTAACTTAATCCATTAATGAAAAGTCTAAATGAATCATCAACGATTAAGTGACGTAGGTTATGAAAATGTTCATCTTAAGTGGAAAAAGAGGAATGATTTTGTTGCCCATCATGTATTTAGTTTATACCATCAATAAAAGGATATATAAGAATCTTTTTATTTTTGTTAATTTAGTTTCAGTGAGGTTTATTGGAAGTTCAGGGAGCTCTCTAACAAATTGTGTCATTGAACAATTGCTGTCACCTCTCCAATGATTGCTGTCTTGATATTCTCTATACTAAATACTACAACTTTCACCAGTGTGTTCTGGAAAATGTATTTTTTTTGTTGCAGGTCAATGCTATTTGCTTTACTACAGCTTTAATTTCACTTTTTGAGAGACCAACCAGTTCAACAGATGAGCAAGAGACAACCATAGCTATTACCTGGCAAGAGCTGGTTAAAGGAAATCACAAGTGCTGCTTCACTTTACAGCACAAAGAACATAATAAAGAATGGGTCAGACAAGGTACATAGGGGTAGAGTTTCCGCTTTGGGCGCAATCGGCAATCTGGGCGCAAATTGCGCTAGTTTTCCGAAGTGAAGTTATGGTTCAAGTTTCCGCTCAAACAATTTGCGTAATCACAAACATAAAATCTTCCATGAACCAGCGCATTTGAGCAGCGTTTTAGAACGTTAATCGTTTCTTTCTTCTTGCATTCAAAAATATTCCTTAATATTTTTAAGAGTGATAACCTGGTGTAGTTTTATTAATACAGCTGAAAATGGGTTTATCACACAAAATAAGCATTTTTAATAAACGTGCCTAGTCCTCCTCCTGTGAGTAACCTGATTTTAAATAACTGAAAATGGCTTTTTTAAAAACTATACAGAACAATTTACTAGTTTCATTGGTGTACACTTGTCAGTTTCTTAGTAAATTAAATGGGTAAACATTTGCGATTGGAGGCTTCCAACCTGCAAAATGTGTACGAAAGTACCTGGTGGCCCGGGAGGAATGGCGGCTTGCGCTCCTGGGCCTCTCCGGGTCCGCACGGGCAGAACCCCACGTATCCCAGGGGCGCAAGCGGTTCGTAGGCGCTCCTGGGATCACATGGGCTGGCCCAACCAATGGAAGAAGGGAATCCCCATTCATACTTTTGACAGTTCTGTACGTACAGAACTGTCAAAAGTATGAATGGGGATCACCTAAAAAATACACCAACACATTAAATAAAAAAAATTTTAAATTACATTTAAAATTAATTAAATGCCATTTAATTAAATATTTTAAACAAAAATTAAATTTAAAAAAAAAATGTTTTTACGGGGCTAAAAATAAACTTACCTTTTTGAAGAGTATTTTTAATTTATAAATGAGTTATCAAATTTCATTTTTCTATTTTTTAAAACTCTTAAGCTGGTAAAAGCAGGCCTTACGCCTGCTTTTACCAGGCGTAAGAATTTGGCAGGCATTCAGCGGGCGGAAGTTGTGCAAAAAGCGCAACTCTCCACCCGCAGAGGCACTTTTCATGGGCATGTGGATGATCTGTCAAGAGAATTCTTGACAGATCGCAAGTGCCGGGTTTCAGCGCATGCGCTTCACATGCCTGAAACCGGCACTTGCGCGGCCCCTACGGGTGCGTATGCACCTGTAGGGGACGCAAAATCCGGCCCAATATTTAAGATGCGTATTAGTTCTCTTGCGCCTAAAAATGAAACAGCTTAATTTTAAGAACCTCCTCAAAGGGGCACAACCGGGCACAATTAGCGGAAATTCGCCATGGTGATTAATTCGATCTGGGGACATGGCCAGTTTTCTGGGTGGGGCCAGTTTCCAGCACAATATTTTTTAAACCAGCGCAAAAGATCGTGGAAACCTGATTTGCACTGGCCGTAACATGCGCTTGAAATTCCTTGCTCTTTTGCGCTGGTTAGGCCGATTTCGGGTGAATTGCACTGGAAAAACCAGCACAATCTAACAGGAATTCTACCCCAACGTCTATATCTTTACAAGTATTTAGTAATCCCCTGCCTTGTGGATAGCTGAAGCACTTTTGTATAGCTAATAATGTGTTGCATGCAGTACGCATTCATGTATCTAAAGTGAATATTAATGAGGCTTAGTCTCATTGTCCTTTGCTTCCGGCATCTGGGTCTGAATCAAGTTCACACTGATGTGGATAAAATTTCCCTCCTCCCTCTGTATTAAAGGTTCAACATGAAATAAATATTGGCAATCAAAACCTGACATTAAATTAGCAATCTTGCTAAGGTCATAGTAATGGTTGGTATGAGAAATGAAAATAAAACACAATGTTACAATATGGAGTGACTTGCTGAGGCTGGTGTTATGACACATTTTAGAGGGAACTTTTATTTAGCTCATAGTTTGCTAGCCTGGGAATGCCTGGTGTTGACACTGGGTAACAAAGCATAAAAAGGTGTTTCATTCCCCAGCACTCACATTGATGATCACCAATCCATATAAATTTAAAAAGTGAATAATAGTATTTTGTCTTTAAACTGTTACCTACCGTTATTAGTACTGTTACATCTGGATTCTCATTATCCAAGTTACATGAGAATATTGATTCAGTATGTGCTTCTTTTGAGTTATACTTCAGTTATATATGTATAATAAATAGCACAGACCAGATTAATTGTCATAGCATGAAGAGAAGTGTCTGGTGGATATAAAATTGTAGTTTGGGCTGTTGAATCCATCTCATTCTTCCAAATAATGAATTTTCCAGTCAAATGTAGGTCCTTTAGAGGGGATAGGGGCATGAAGGAGGGAAAGCTGACCATATCCTAGGGAGAAGTTTTGACTATGTCCATTGAGACGTCCACTGGTAGGACTTTACTAGAAGTAGAAATACTGAATGTGGATGTGTGCTGGAGAGTGGCTGACATATTACCCTTTTCAAAAAGGGTGACAGAGCGAACCCATTTAATAACACCCATCCCACCTCATTTGAATGGCATTGTTGGGTCTGCATTCTGGAAGATGCAGACCCAACTTCAACCCCCCTCCTCCACCTCCCGGGAAGCTCCGAAAATCGCAGAGCATCGCAACAGTTCCCCTCCCCCTTTTGCCTAACCTTCATATCAAGGGAATGGATGTTTCCTGGGCAGAAAAGGCAGGAATATTGTACCCTATTGTTCATTAGAGGGCAAGAAAAAGTTTTTATCTGAGCTTCCATTAATATGGAGAAATAACTATTATGCAATTGTCAGGTGGGCATTATCCAACTCTAAGAATTAGGCTTTCTTTCATGTTACCTAATGAGTACAAAATTAAATCTCTATTGCTTTCTTCCTCCAGTAAGTTACTGTTCTAATTTGGAGGCTTTCATTTCCTGTGCTACAACTAACTTGAATACAGTAGTCTTGGGCTGGAAAGAAAAGGGAACAACCACACTTAAAACTACTTCTTTCCATGTTAGTGAAGGTGTTAATGCCTTTGATTACCATCCTGGACTCAACTTAATTGGTAAGTGAACTCATGTTTGTCTGTCCTCAAAACTGCCTGTACATAAAGGTCACATATAATGTGTGCTGTTATGGCACAATGCATATGAGCAGTTGTGCCAATATAAATTCACACCTGGCAGACCCAACATGCTGAGCTCCTGACCTGATGCTGCTTTGGGGCAATGCCAAGCTGAGATTTAGATGCTAACTCATGGGTGGTGTGATAAGGAAAATTAAACATAGTTATCCCTTAACTGCTGTCACACATCTTGTGGTGTCCCAGTTTAAAGCAGCATTGGTAGAGCCCTGGAACAATTTGAACTGTTATTTTATGATACCTTAAAGCATTATAAAATATTTATTGAATAGAAGTAATTTTACAATGAGCTTCATTAAAAGTTTTAATAATTTCTTCAGTTCAGCTGGGTCTTTGAAGGCCAATTTTACATTAAGTTTCTATAGCATTCTATTAGCTCAGTCTCCTCTGCACTGTATCATCACAGTGGTCCCAGTATGGAGTAATAGGATATGTGGGGTTTGTGTTTGTAATGTACTGAGTGATGAGTTTCTGATGTTTGTCGGGAGAATTTGCCAAGGCATGGCTCATAACACAGGGACAGGGAAAGAAGGAAAATTACTCATTAATGTAGATTTTTCACTCGGGTTCATCCAATTTGTAGATGGAAATTGGGTGAACCCAAGTATAAAATTTGTACTGCATGAGCATCTGGAAGAAAGAAAAGTGGGGCAGAAAGTTTCCATCTGAAACAGATGGTCTCAGTTTGCATCTCCAGTCTATGGTAATCTCATCTACGACCGTAGTAGAGATGCTACAGTGACCTTGGCTAGAGCGGGGTGGGGGGGAGAACCTCCAGGATTTCTGGTCCTCTGTTATCCGGTGACCTCTGTTGGAAATGCTCTTGAAGATAAGATGGGATTTAGCTGTAATGTTCTCAACAATCAAATAGCTTGTTGGCACTCATATGTGAAGAATAGATACTTGGTTATGGTATTTGAGGCTGCAAACATGAGCTACTGTCTTTAGACAGAGGGAAAACTATTGCGTAAAGCAATTATTTTTAAATTGAATAATAGTTATTTTTAAAAAAATGTGATATTTGTAGAAAAATAGTCATGTCCAGATTTAAGCTACCACTTAACATATTATGAGGTGTAACATTATAGCTGCCAGTGATATTATGACATATTTCAAGTGATTTAAAAAATTGTGTTGGGTTTCTCAACAAATGAACCAGCTTTACTGAGGACTTCTTCATGACAGAGTGTCCTTTAAGTAAATGCTGATAGCTTTTACAATGCAGTATTAATGAGCAATAGTGTGATTTATTCTGCAGCATTATAGATTGTAGTTCTTATGATGATATACATTTTTTTCCACTAGCTTCTGCAGCTATAGATCATCGGGTCTACCTCTGGAACCCTTATGTTATGTCTAAACCCAGTGGAGTTTTACGAGGTCATCTAGCTAGCATAATAGCAGTTCAGTTTAGTATTACACGAAGACAACTCTTTAGTTTTTCAAAGGACAAGGTGAGAGTAATTTGCTTTTAGTTTAACTTGTATGTACACTTGTATATATTTATTAAATAAAAAGTAATATATGGCAGCTGCTTCACAGAATTTTCAAAATTTCCTCAGTTCTAATAGTTTTAAATATTAAAGTAGAAATCTATACAGTGCTAAAACCAAGAGTAAAACCAAAGTGTAATGCTATGAACCAGAATGGGCATCACTAGTTTGTGACAGTTGTTTATGTTCACACTAATTGTTCAGTTCAAACATGAGCTAAGCATTGGCAGTTATGAATTTTATGTCTCAGTTAGAATAACTGTTTGAAACTATTCTAGGTGTTACGAATTTGGGACATGCACCATCAGCTCTGTGTCCAGCGGCTTGCTGGCATATTTCCAAAGTGCCTGGAATTCCAAACAATTCTGTATTTTAATGAATCCTATGGCCAACTGTTCACCACTTTCAACAATCAGCTGACATTGTTGGAGATGAAGCAAGAGACCGGCCGTGTGACAAGTCATGAAAAACCAGTTACCTGTGTGCTTTATAATTCTCTTTTCAAACAGGTGGGTGAAAGTAGGAACAGAACAATATTACTTTTGATAATGCTTCAAGGTACCAATGGTGCAAGATACTTTTATAAACAAGAGAGTATACTTAAATTAACTCCAAGAAAACTTAGTGGCAGCATTTTTGCATGTGTAAAATCATTATTGCTAATTGCTTAAGCTGTAACTAAGATCAAATACCACACACACATACACAGATATAAACACACCAGTGGATCTCCAGTTCTGTTCACAGGAAGTCAGAGGCTACAGTGTTTCATGAATAAGTGGATGTGATGTGGCTTTGGCAATAAATAGGGAGAAGTTGTTTGAGAGGAGGTGGCAATCTCAGTCAGGGGCTATATAAAGATGGTTGATGAGGGACATGGAAAATTTCACACTGGCACAATAAAAGATAGCCTATTTGGAGGCAGAGTAGAAGAAGCTTTACTCTGTCTTTGGCTCACACTAGGCCTAAAATGAAAGTGCTTGATACTGATACTAAATGCATAAAATGGATAAGTATTGCATTCCACATCATATCCTATACTGATAAGTGCAAACATTCACTGGATTCACCAAAAATAAATGTTGAATACTTTAAAAGTATGCAAGTTAAGAAAACTTCTATCTAATTTGAAATTTCTACATTCCTGAGAAAAACTACTCTCCCTCTCAACAGTGCTTAATTCTCTATAAAGCCCAATTCTGTACAAAACTTGAATACAGCTCCCATAGCTGGGATGCTCCTCTAGCATCTCTCTTGCAATCTTGGACAGCATACAGGGAAAAAGCTAATACCGCCAGCCACCATTCTCTCTCTCCTAACGCAACATTTCTTTTTTCTCTAAATTAATTGATAATATGATGGTCAATGTTTCTTTAAAGTTCCCTGTCTAGTTCTTTATAAGCAGCAAATATGTCATTTTACATGCTTTTAATCCCACCTACATCTTTACTGTATTGAAATAAAGACCTATCGTACAGCATCCTACTGTCACTCATTGTTTTCCTGGATCTCAAAATGCTGGAACTCCTTATCTTCTCAGTTTCTCCTTCCTTCTACAATCTCCAGGCTTTTAAAATCCAGCTTGGCATCACTTGATCCACTACTTCCTGATTTACCTTGTCTTCTCTTTTATCCTTTTCAACCGAGGTGATACCCTGCACTATTATGGGCTTTGGGCCTTCACCTTGATAACTTATTTAAAAAAGAAATGTGAATATTATATGTGAAACAGTGTCCTTTACTTGCAGGTTATCAGTTCAGACATTGGATCTACTGTTACAGTCTGGATGATTGAAACTGGTCAAAAAATAAAACAATTTACTGGGTGCCATGGCAATTCTGAGATCACTACAATGGCACTAGATGCTACTGAGACCAGATTGTTCACTGCAAGTGTTGATGGAACAGTGAAGGTAAGGTTTACAGTATACTAGCTTATAAATTACAATTGTTATGGTATGAAGTTATGTTGTTCAGTTATATAAAGAACCTGCAATTTAACAACTTTTGTTTAGTGCGAGATGGCATGTGCTCTAGTGATCAAATAAAAAGGCAGCCAATTAAATGATAGCTGCAATAAATCACCTATCCACTTAAGGCTTGGAATAGCACATGTCAGCACAATACATTGGTTTGCTGAACAATATCTTCTCTAGTTCCATCATGAATGCTCTCTCTAACCCCAACTCTCTTCTCAGGTCCTCCATCATGACTTCTCTGTTGCTGTTGACTTACTAAATCACTCACTCAACTCCATCTTGTGTGCATCCCCTGCCGCTTCATCCCACCATCCATGGCAGACCTTGCAGTCACCTCGGCCCTATTCTCAAGACCTGCCTAACTTAAGTCCTTCCATCTCTGTGCTTGTCTGTCCTCCTTTAAACCTGCTCAAAACATTTTGGCGTAGTCTTCAATCACCTCTTCTAATCTCTCTCCCATGGCTCGCCACCCATTTTTCTTTATTTCTCTGTAAAGCAACTTGAGACGGTGTGTACATTTAAAGGCGCAAAATGTAAGTTGTCATTGTTATGTTTCAGCAAAGACTAACTAAGTTTTATACATTTGGTGTGCAAGGATACACACTTGAAGTCTTTTTTCTTTATAGCTGCTAACTGACCTGCTGTGTATTTTCAGCATTTTCTGATTTTATTTCAGATTTCCAGCTTTTCCTTTTTATTTTAACTAAACTTTTAATGCGTAACATTAAATCCAATTGACCTAAAGAAATCAATGCAGTTTTAAAAAAGAATACCTGTGTCCTTACATTTCAAAAAATTCAGATAATAAATCCATATAATATGTAACATTTTATTCATGAAATTGTAATCCTTAAAGTTGTATCTTTTATTGGCAGATTTGGGATTTCAATGGGCACTGCCATCATAAATTGAATGCAGGAAGGGACCAAGCAGCTGATATCTCCCAGATCCTGATACTAAAAAGGAGTGTTCTGGTATTAGGTTGGGAAAGGTATGTTATGGTCAAAAAGTAAAAATCAGTAAAAAAAAATATATATGGTTTTCTAGAAACTTGAGAGGTCGCACAACACCAGGTTATAGTCCAACAGTTTTATTTGAAATCACAAGCTTTCGGAGCTATCGATCGCCCCTTCCTCAGGTGAAGTTTCTAGAAACTAACATGCTTTTTCTGCTTCTTTACGACTTTTTCACATAGCTTTTGAGTTAGTAAGTTTTTTAAAGATGATTTTGTATTTTCTGTTGGCTTTATGTTTTACGGCACAGTCCATTGTTACAGTGTCATGTTAACCAATCTAGGCTATTTTCACTATGTCACTTGAGCTTGGTTACCTTCGTTAGATTCCTGAGATTTTCAAGACCATTATTCTCTTCAAAGACAACACAGTCCCTGGGACCCAATTAACACAGCCACATAAACTGCTCCCAGGCATTTGCCAACATTCTTTTGTTGATAGCCATTATAAAGTGCAAATGAACAGCTCAGGGTGTCTTCCCTTCCAAATTTCCTTTCTGACTGTAGCCTCTACTTGGTCTCCAACAGTATATTCAGGATTGAGAACTTGTGAATGTGGGAAATAACTTGTATATTTCTATGTATATCACTCTGTGGCATGGTATGTTGGAGCGCCAAAGTTTGTATTGCTGTATTACACTTGATAGCTCTTTACTGGTATAAATTAACTGACAGGTACAGCTGTTCCACAGTTGTTGGAGCCATCTCATTTTAAAGCCTTAATTGGTAACTTTGAAATTTGTAGATTTGCTCCATCATGCTAATATTTTTATCTTCCAGAATTATTACTGTCTTCAGAATGGATACCTTCACTGAATTCTTTGTTCAACCCTCAGAATGGAAGGGGAAAGCACAGCACCAAAATGACATCCTTTGTGCAGCATTCTTACCACCTCAAACCCTTGTAACAGGTTTACTATTTCATTATATTTAATGTAGAAAAACAAGTTTAACATGATTTTTCAACTCTTCCAACTCATGGGATTAGACACAGACAACAAATTTGAAATAAAATTGTAAAATATTTCTAGTTGCTATTTGAATCAGATCTGGTAAATTAGTGCACATTTAAATCATTTTTTCTTACCATAACTTCAAATATAGATGTAATGGAAACATTATTTTCTCAGCAGATACCTTGAGTTAAGTTTTTTTATATGTACATATGCAGATAGGAGTGTACATGTGAATGCACAGAACACAAAATATGCATTAAAAACATACAGCATCTCTACACACTCTAATCCAGATGAGAAGCCATAACTGGAGAAAATAGTGCAAATTAAATATCTAATGGCCCAATAGCAAATGTACAAACTCAGATGTTATATGACATTCCACGGTGCCAGTGGTGTTTATTACATCTTCCTCTTGTTTCATCTTTTTATCATCATCACTCCCAAAAGGCTGTGGATACTGGGTCAATTGGAATTTTCAAGACTGAGATTGATAGATTGTTAGGTAAGGGTATCAAGGAATATGGAAAAACGGTGGATAAATGGAGTTGAGGTACAGATCAGCCATGAACTAAATGAATGAAGGAACAGGCTCGAGGGGCTGAATGGCTTTATCCTGTTTCTATGTTCAACCTTTTTCTTATACAATTCCATGCACTAAGGACACTGAATCAGTAAGGGAAAATTGTATGTTTGATTACAATGTATGCAATATTCAAATCCCAAAAAGACTACATAATTCCTTACCACTATGCCAAATTAATACTTTTTTTCTATTGCCTTTTCTATCATCTTGTGAAAGTTAAATTGATATTTGGCTGATGCCACTTTTTATGTGAAAGCAGAACACAGTTTCATCCAATATTTCATGCAGGAATCAGTATTTAATTAAATATGAACAATATCTGAATGTGATTTCTACAGGCAGTTATGATGGGGAGATTGTAGTGTGGAATAATAATTCTGAAAATGCATCATGTAGATTTCACCCATGTTTCAAGAGAGCTCTGAAGTCTAAATCAGGTAAATTTAATACTTTCTATCTAATTCATGTTTGTAGTTTAATTTTTGTCCTTGGTGATGCTGTTTTTCATTAGTTAAACATACCTGTGAGAGATCACTTCAGAGTAATATTCCTATTTTTTACAGATACATTAAACCCTAGAAAAGAATATTGTGGCCTAAATTATTCTTAGCAGTGGTTTTGCCGCTGGAACTGTGGTGATGCGGGCTTTCTGCCCTCCTGATTGTACTGACCCTGGTAAATTTCTCATGGTTAGCCTCATGGGTATTTTCCAGGCAGGCTTCAGGTGATACTCCTGTGATGTGGAGTCTGTGTTGGGATGGGGTGGGAAATAGCTGCTACAGGCCTTCAAGGGTGTCTGCAGCAGTAGAGGGGGGACAGCTGTCTGTGGGGATGTACAAGAAGAGGGGTCTTTTGAAGCTGATGTTTAAATTTCTAAGGTGGACGGAGTGAATCAATAGACCCAAGACCAATTCCATTCTCTGGGAGGACGGGACGATATAAGTCTTTTTTAAAAAAAAACTTTCACTGCCTTAGCAACATTGGACGACAGTACTGGCGTTACTATCATCATGCATTGCTATGGCGATAATGATGGAAAAGGTGCTTTATGGCTCAGCTCATCGTTCTTGCCTACTTTGAATACATCCACCCATGTTTGGCTGTTTATTCAACATCTGTCTTCACTTCTGGCAGAAAATCTCGCAACGAAACAGCTCCCTGGCTGATTTCTTGCCCCGCCACTCTTGTACTGCTTGAAATCAGGTAACAACAATGTGAAAAACCCTTTAAACAAGCCTCACTATAGAGTTATTCACACTCAAAACCAGAAAAAAGCTTGAAATTTAATATGGAAGTATTAATTTGTAAAACTGTGTAATAAGCAGAACTCCAGAACAACATTCAAGTTATATGTTTCTACTTTAAAAAAAAATCATGTTCAATTTAACTTAGTTACTTTTCTGAAATGTTAACTTCTACTGTATATTAAAGTAAGATACCTACATTTTTAACTTTTTGTGTTGTTAATAAATGTGAGCTCTGCTTTCCTGATTTATATATTTAAAAAATCATTGCAGACAATCAACTACAACAACAACAGCAAGAACCTCGAGCTAAAGAGAACTTTTCTACAATTTCAAAGAAATATCAATTGTTTAATCCTGGCAGTGAGGATAATGAATGTAGCTACGTAGTTACAAGGCTATTCTTCTTAGAGGGCAGAAAGAATGTTTTTACTATGGGTAAGAAAGCACAATTACTTTAGTGTGTAAGCTGATGTCATATTTATGCATGTGTTATCTGCCTTTGTTGCTTTTGATCGATCCATGTTTCAATCAATATATATGTTTATAAAGCATAGTAGTTTAATTTATTTGGAACTACGCTGCCACTTTTATGGAAAAATAATATAAAAACACAATTATATAAGTTAAATCAATTTATTTAGAGGAGCATTTCTTCCTGAATTTTTCAAAAAATACACAGACAATAAATACTATATGATAGTCATCATTTCCTAGGCTCTGTGCCAGGGCCCTGATTGAAGATTTGAAGGTTCATTTGAAAAAAAGTACACCTTTACTTTACAAATAATTTACAATTTTGCTATTTTCCCACCCAATGGAAATTGAAAGTGCAACAACAGGGTGGCTATTCTGTGTCAGCAGTGCTTTGGGTGTGCAAATGTCATTAAAGGTTTGCTAATTGCATTCATCTTATCCTAATCAGGCAAAAGACTAGGATAGTTCTGCCCATAAATATTTTGCGTGCATTTGACTGATTTGTCCAGAGAGCATATTCGAACAAGGAAAAGGGATCTTCTATGATTCTATGATTTGGACAGTTGCCATCTCTGTCCTGGGACAACTTGGCCATAGCTGCTAAATTTGTCTCGTTGATAAAGCTAACTGCTGAGCACCAATTTCAGGTGTCAGTTGAAAGTCCAGTACATTCATGTTGTAGTTATTTGCCTGCCATGTGATTTTTGTTCTTATTTGTAACAGATGCTATAGTGAGAATGACATTACTAAACTATGTACAAAATTTGCTTCCAATTTGCTGCAACGGTAATTTTATTGGCAAGTAGTCAATTTATGAAGCTCTGCTCTTTCAAGTAAGATATTAATTATTACCTAATCTATGGCTCTATCTATTTCTATGATATTTTATAATCAGCATAAGCAGTACATAGAAAAACAGTATTGAAAAATAAAACTAAATCCTAGTTTTGAAAATTGTAATCAGCAATTAGTACTCATTTTGATTAACGCCTCAATATTGAGAAAATCAAGTTTAAGCAAATGACCACTTTCTATTTGTCACTCTGAGTTAAAAACTTAAAAGTAGTATGTTCAATTGCAGGAAAGTATTTTAGAACCTGCCATACCATTGATTCAGAAACAGCTCTAAGGTGGCTTTAGAAAAATAAGTGCATCTTAGAAGATGTCTTCATTTATAATAATAAGTTAACTTATTTATAATAATAAGTTAACTCATTGAAGATTTATAAAGGGCATACCACGTGAGATGGTGTGGCTCTGGTTGTGTATTTATTTAGCTTTGCAATGAGGAGTGATTTCCTTACAACATGTAAAGTTTTTTGGACTGTGTTTTAAATTTCAGGTGGTGCAAACTTTGTGGCTTGTGGTGGTTCTGGGATTGTTCGCTTTTGGGATATCTTTAAAAACCTTCTACTGGCTGAGTTTGAGGCACATGCTGATGCAGTGTCCATTATTATGACAGTTGATAAAAAAAGTGACTACCTTATTACAGGGGATGTGAATGGATGTATTAAAGTTTGGAACATACAGGTAAATAACCTTTGTTTGCTTAAGTTTATGTGCACTATTTCATTTCTGTGATCATCAGTTTCTAATAAAAAGTTCTGAAAATTAGCCTTCAATTAGTGGAATCACATATGTTAAATGATAATTGGATTCAAATCAAGAAATACGAATGATTTTTCAGTGGTTAAACAATGTTTTTATCATATTAATTTGAACATAACAGAAAAGTGATTTTAATTAATTGGTTAGTGCATTTTTTGTTAATACTATAGCTTCCAGCGTGTTGAGGACTAAAATAGAAAAAATAAAGACCTAAATCAGCTTAAGGTCCTCTATTCCACCATAAAGACACAGGAGCTCACATTGTAAATATTAGATTTGGACAAAAGCAAACACAAGCTAAATGAAACAGATTGCTCATAAATTTGTGGACTTTAATGTTAAAATGGACACTGACCTGCAATTTACAGCTTCTTTGCTATCTGAACTTGTTTATCAGGGGAAAATAAACATGGGCCCTGAATTTGTGGTCAGAGGCTTCCCGCGAGGAAATGCCTTCAATCCGCCAATAAAATGCCCACGTACCTGGTGGTCCGGGAGGTACGGAGACTCGCGGTCCTGGGCCTCTCTGGGTACCCGCGGGTAGAGGCCCACGTATCCCAGGGGCGCAGGCGGTTCGCGAGCGCCCCTGGAATCACATGGGCCGGCCCAACAAATGAAAGAATGGGGATCCCCATTCATGCTTATGGGGATTCCGTATGTACGGAAACCCCATAAGCATGAATGGGAATACCCCCAAAAATACATGTACACATCAAATAAATTTTTTAAAATTACATATTTAAAATTAATTAAAATGCCATTTAATTAAATATTTAAAACAAATTTAATTTTTTGTAAAATAAATTTAAATGTTTTAAAGGGGGTAAAAATAACCATACCTTATTGTGCAGGTTTTTTAATGTTTGAATGATTGAGAAAAATGTATTTTTATGTTTTTTTTTAGCTCTTACGCTGGTAAAAGCAGGCCATACGTTGGGCAGATAGCCCAACTCTCCGCCCGTGGATGCCCTTTTCCTGGGGATGCGTTGGATCTGTCAAGAAGATTCTTGACAGATTGCAAGTTCCAGGTTTTCGCACATGCGCATCGCGCGTGAAAACCTGGAACTTGCATGGCCCTTATGGGCGCGTACACACCTCAAAGGTGCCCGTAGGGGCCGCAAATTACGGGCCATGATTTATTGTTTAGTATGTAACTTCACTCTCAGATCATCTCAACCTAATTCATTTGTTTATGACATTCACTTCCACAACCAGAAAGCGTTGATACAATTTTATTATTTTTTCCTGTTTGCAGGCAGATGAGCAAGGTTTTACCCACACAATAACATTAATCTCACCTAGAATAGAACATTGATGTTGTTCGTTCAACTGTTGTGAGGTACTAAACTGCACATTATGCTTCTGTTTGTTTCTGATTAGGAGTACTGCTTGTGTTCCAGTGACATTGTCATTACTCAATCTCCACCAATGGCGGCAGCAATACAACCTCATACAGATTGCATCAGTCACCTTGAAACTTGTGTGCAGGATGACCATTTGCTAATTCTTTCTGCATCTGCTGACTGCAGTATTATTTTGAGTGACATTTCTGGATCAGTGATTGGTGTATTTGGACAGGTACAGATTATTTTTCTTTTATTTTACTTGAATTATCAAGTTGGTTGCATGTATGCAGGTTAAGAAACTAATGCTGTGCCATGATCTTTGTTGCACTACTTTCAAAAATGCAGTACAATGCCGCTAGTATAGGATGCTTGTGACAATCAGGATTACCTCCAAAAGTTGGTCTAGCATTGTTTTTCTTTAAAACGGCAGCAGTTTCCTCAGTTATCCTTTTTTTAAAAAAAAAATGAAAGAGGCAGCTTCCTGCATTGCCATTCTGCTTTTACCAATTGTCAAGAGCTAACCTACCCCAACAGTTTTTCTCAGGTTAATAAGCAATACTCCATGCACTGATTTGTGTGTACATGTTCCCCCACTTGTACTGCAGGTATACAGAAACAGCTGCATTTGAGGAACCAAAAGGTTGGCAATGCCTAAATTTCTTTAGTACTCTGGAGTTAAATTCACAGATTCAGTTGCTTACAACTAGCAATATGTGTCTCTAGTCCTTTGCAGCAACCACTTTAAATCAAAGTAATATATATTGCTTAAGTTTACTCAATAGATCGTGTGAATTAAAAAGTTCATAATACAGTTCATAAGTTGTTCTAATCTACTTCTATTTTATAATGTTTAGTAATATTTGCATCTAATGTTTTAAACACGTGCATAACTCAAAAGATACAAAGAATTTAGTTATTTCAAGGAAATATTTTTTAATATTTATGTCTATAATTTTTTTATATTTGATGTCTTGCAGTAACATTCTTTTTTCAGTAATATATATCATAATATTGATGCAGTGCCTGTCAATTGGTGTGAACTTTATTGTCATCTTCATGGGTTAAAAGTTATGCAGTTTCTCTTGTATTTTATAAAGGATATTGGGCATCCTTTTACTATAAATTTCCTTTTAACGATAGTTTTGTTCTCTAAGTAATTTGATAAAGTACTATATAGCAGACTTATTGGGAAAATAGAAACACAGGGGATTAAAGGGATGGTGGTAACTTGGGTACATGTTTTTTTGACACGAGAGATATGCATTGGGATTCCCCAGGGATCGGTATTTGGACCATTGTATTCCTAGTTGCATATAAATGACCTGGACTTGGGTATAGCGAGTACAATTTCGAAGTTTGCGGATGATACAAAACTTGGCAATGTAGTAAATAGTGAGGAAGATATAGTACCTGACTTCATGAGGACATAAACAGACTGGTGAAATGGGCAGAAATACATATTTTTTTATTCGTTTATGGGATCAGGGCGTTGCTGGCAATGCCAGCATTTATTGCCCATCCCTAGTTGCCCTTGAGAAGGTGGTGGTGAGCCGCCTTCTTGAACCACTGCAGTCCGTGTGATGATGGTACTCCCACAGTGCTGTTAGGTAGGGAGTTTCAGGATTTTGACCCAGCGACGATGAAGGATCGGCGATATACTTCTAAGTCAGGATGGGGTGTGACTTGGAGGGGAACGTGGAGGTGGTGGTGTTCCCATGCGCCTGCTGCCCTTGTCCTTCTAGGTGGAAGAGGTCGCGGGTTTGGGAGGTGCTGCCGAAGTAGCCTTGGCGAGTTGCTGCAGTGCATCTTGTAGATGGTACACACTGCAGCCACGGTACGCCGGTGGTGGAGAGAGTGAATGTTTAAGGTGGTGGATGGGGTGCCAATCAAGCGGGCTGCTTTGTCCTGGATGGTGTCGAGCTTCTTGAGTGTTGTTGGAGCTGCACTCATCCAGGCAAGTGGAAAGTATTCCATCACACTCCTTACTTGTGCCTTGTAGATGGTGGAAAGGCTTTGGGGAGTCAGGAGGTGAGACACTCGCCACAGAATACCTAGCCTCTGACCTGCTCTTGTTGCCACAGTATTTATGTGGCTGGTCCAGTTAAGTTTCTGATTAATGGTGACCCCCCAGGATGTTGATAGTGGGGGATTCGGCGATGGTAATGCCATTGAATGTCAAGGGGAGGTGGTTAGACTCTCGCTTGTTGGAGATCGTCATTGCCTGGCACTTCTGTGGCGCGAATGATACCTGCCACTTATCAACCCAAGCCTGAACGTCGTCCAGGTCTTGTTGCATGCGGGCATGGACTGCTTCATTATCTGTGGAGTTGTGAATGGCGCTAAACACTCTGCAGTCATCAGCGAACATCCCCAAATATGGCAGAAGCAATTTAATGTGGATAAGTGTGAAGTGATGCACTTTGGGAGGAGCAACATGAAGAGGCAGTATAATCCAAATGGTACTATTTGCGGGGGGGGGGCGGGGGGGAGGTGCAAAAGCAGAGGGATCTGGGGTGCATATTCACAAATCTTTGAAAATGGCAAGGCAAGTTGATAAGGCAGTTAAGAAAGTGTATGGAATACTTGACTTTGTAAATAGGGTCATTGAATACAAAACAATGAAGTCATGCTAAACCTTTACAAATCACTGGTTAGGCCTCAGCTAGAATATTGTGTTCAATTTTGGGCACCACACTTTAGGAAGGATGTCAAGGCCTTGGAGAGGATATAGATGAGGTTTGCCAGGATGATACCATGGATGAGGGACTTCAGTTATGTTGAGAGTTTGGAGAAGCTGGGATTTTTCTCCTTAGAGCAGAGAAGGTTAAGGGGTGACCTAACAGAGATATTCAAAATTATGAGTGGTTTTGATAGAGCAAATAGAGAGAAACTGTTTCCGCTGGCAAGTGGATCAGTAACCAGAGGTCATAGATTTAAAATCATTGGCAAAAGAACTAGAGGGGAAATGAGGAGAATTTTTTTCACTCCGAGGGTAGCTAAGACCTGGAACGTACTATCTGAAAGGGTGGTGGAAGCAGATTCTATAGGAAATTTCAAATGGCAATTGGACATATACTTGAAGAGGACTAATTTGCAGAGTTATGGGGAAAAAGCTGGGGTGTGGGACTAAATTTGCACAGCTCTTTCAAAGAGCCAGCATAGGTACAATGGGCCGAATGGGCTCCTTCTGTGCTGTAAGATTCTATGAAGTCTAGTCTTCATTGTGCTCCACAAGAAAATGCCTTCACAATGGGCATTAGTTGATATTAATAAATTATACTTTAAAACAAATTCTTCTACAAAGCGGAAAATTCACATTTGATTAGGTTACTGAAGCCGTGAGGAAAATAGATCAGTTATCTCATTAACTAGTAGATATGGATTGGTTATATGCCATATCACTTCATCTTGTTAAAAAAATCATGAATGCCCTTTAGAAACATAACTAATTTGAAGCACTGAATTTAGGATGAACATTGGCGAATTGGTGCGTGTTCATCTCCCTCTGTAATAAAGATACCGCCCAAAGAGGAGAAGGCTGTAGGTCAGAAGCATGTAAGAAATGAAGAATGCCTGGCAATTTCCAAACACAGTATCCCCATTACTGAGGAGAAAATTGATCCAGATAGCAGGTAAATTCATTATAACAAAATACTGGTTGGAGAGAGAATGAATACAGATAGCATAATATATCTGCTGTATTTAGGTTTGTGTTTGCTTACTGCTACATTTATAATTCAGTTGGATTTTGGTTTGCTTTCTATTACCTAGGTTAATGTTAAATATTCAGGATCCATCTTTGATTCAAAGTCTCCTGGTAATTTAAACATACTCAAATCCAGATTGTTTGTAGTAAAATCTATTTTCTTTTACCGTCAGAAACCAATTAGGCTGGAAATTAGAATCTGCTGTGCTATTTCAAGCAAAACTGTACATCATCACTTATTTATAGCATTAGCACCTGAAGACAGCGTGTATAACAGGATGACGACACAGCATAGGAACAGAGGAACAGGACTAGTCCATTCAGCCCCTTGAGCCTGTTTCGTCATTCAATTAGATCATGGCGGATCTGTATCTTAACTGCATCTACCCACCTTGGTTCCGTATCCCCTAATACCCTTGCCTAACAAAAATCTGTCAATCTCAGTTTTGTAATTTTTAATAGATCTAGCCTCAGCAGAATTTTGTGGGAGAGAGATCCAGATTTCCACTACCCTTTGTGTGAAGAAGTGCTTCCTGACATCACCCTTGAATGGCCTAGCTCTGATTTTAAGTTTATGCCCCCTTGTTCTGGACTCCCCCACCAGAGGAAATAGTTTCTCTCTATCTACCCTACCGAATCCTTTAATCATCTTAAACACCTTAATTAGATCACCCCTTAATCTTCTATACACTAGGAAATACAGCTTAGTCTATGCAACCTACTCTCATCATTTAACCCTTTTAGCCCCTGTATCATTCTGGGGAATTTGCGCTGCACCCCCCTCTAAAGCCAATATATCCTTCCTGAGATGCGGTGCCCAGAACTGAACGCAGTACTCTGAATGGGGTCTAACCAGAGCTTTATATAACTGTAACATAACTTCCACCCCTTTGTATTTCAGCTTCCTTGAGATAACGGCCAACATTCCATGAGCCTTTTACATTTTTTTGTACCTGTCCACTAGCTTTTAGTGATTTCTGTACTTGGACCCCATAAATCTCTCTGCTCCTTCACAGTTCCTAGCTTCTCATCATTTAGAAAATAGTTTCTTAACCAAACCATATTGAAAGTTATTACGCATTTTAATTGTTTTATTAATGAACTACCAATGACATTTCTTAATCTGCACCTGACATATAGTAAATATTTTGATGTAGGAGATATGAATATTCACTGAAAGAAAAGGTAAAAGTTATATAAATAGATAACTTTTAAAATGAGTTACAGAAATATGTAACGGATGCTGCCTGGCCTGCTGAGTTTTTCCAGCGTTTTCTGTTGTTATTTCGGATTTCCAGCATCCGCAGTATTTTGCTATCGTACAGAAATATGTAAATGTTGGGAAAATGTGTAGTTTCTAAATATAGGTCTTGAAATTTTTGTATCTCTTAAGTATCATTGAAATTTATCTTTTAGGGTGAACATATGGAAAAGTACAGTTTTAGGCAAAAAGTTTAGAGAAAGCAGAATTCAAAGAAGACCAAGACCCCAGCTGTGTACTTGGGGCAAAATACAAAACCCAATTGGTAAGAGTAATCTCTCTACACACAAACTTATACCGTCATATATTGCATTACATATGAGCTGATCTATTAGGATTTCTTACAAGTTTAAAAAAAAGCTACTAATTCACAGCCAAAACAGTATTGTTGAGCAAAGAGACCTGATTTCCTGTAAAGCGAATTTATAGCAGGACCCTATGAAAAAGTATAAATGACCAAATTAAGAGCTTAGAATTGTTAAAAAAATACAATTAGCTATTTCAAATGAATATGGAGATTTTGCAGTTTATTAAACCTAATTTACAATGTGACTCTCCAGAATATTCTGGTTAATAGTAACACTTATAATTGTTTGAGAACATTTGACCAGAATATTGCCTATAAAATTAGAAGTTGCAGCTACTTTCACATTTAAATGTTGAACAAAGTACTAAAGAGTTTAAATCAAGCTTTAAATTAATTATTTTAAAATTGGATCACTGACTAGTTCAGATTTCACTGGCTCATTTAAGAATTTTAATGGATAGATATTTATGTATAAGATTGCAAAGTCATTTATAAAATACTAATTCGTTTATTGCATCAACAGATTCTACCATTGTGTAACTTTGCACAATATTAACATAGTGAATTTGGAGACTAAGCTGGAATAAAATTTCATATGCGCCATAATGGCTCTTTTGAAGACAAGTTATTGATACATATCTCCAAATTCATAGCTCATACATGCACATGACAAAGTATATATTGCCTACTGCTGTAAAATTGGATTTGGCATTTTTCAGGCATTTTCTCAATTGTACCCAATAATTGAAAATTAAAGTATTTATCAAAATATTTACTTTTAAATCACTACATAAATGAAGGCTAAATTTAATTCTAGTAGCAATAATGATATTTAGCAGTACTTAAAGCAAGCATTGTGTTTTAAATCTCTTCATTGACGAGATGCTGGAGCACCACATAATACGGCTATGTAGGGGACAGGAAAATACTCATCACTGAGGCATTGCAACCTGAAAAATTGATTCACACAAAATTTAGCTGCTGTATGGCACTCAGCCGAACACTGCCAATAAAACATATATTTATATAAGTGAACAAATTAATATTTTTACAGTGGCACAAATCTCTATTTTATGCAATTCAATAGAATTTTAGTTTAATGCTGTGTAGCTGCAGTTTCTCCTCAAAATAGAATCGAACCCATCACTAATTCTAATTTTGACTTTAGGTTAGAGTATATACTGATGTACAACAAATTTGTAAATTTTGATTTCCCATTTGTTTCTCAAATATTCTTACTGTTTTCCTAATATCTCAATAGCCGAATGATAGTCTTTAAAGAAGAGTCTGCTTAAAATTATTTTCTGTATTAATGTATCAACACAAAACTGAAAAATGTTTGTTTTGTTATAACATTTTTATGCGAAGAAATATTTGGTTATGTGTTTTACCTGTGGATTGGCTGTACAGGAACATTTAGTTCCCTACATATGGAAGACTTGGAGAAAATCATTGATGTGCCAAAACCAGACTTTCTGCAGAACCCCCATAAATACTTTGATGAAAAGATTGAAAAGGCTGATGATGAAAAGCTGATATTCCCTACATTGTCTGAAAGTAAGCAGTTAATTCCTTTGTAGTATTTTTAACTGAGTTTCAAATACGGGGCAGAAATATAAGTTTTATCAAGTCCAGAAGTTCACCACTAAGCTCTTCAATGGCAAAATTCAGACTTTAAGGGCTGGATTTTCTGTCCGGAGGCGGATTGGCGTCGGGTTCACTGTCTGGCGGGTTCCGGACCCGCTGCCGGTTGGATCCACAATGAGATAACGATTTTCAGTAGATTGGGCTTATTAAGCCGGCTGTGCGCGCTACCCGGCCCAATCGATGGGTGCGTGTCTGCAGCTCACCTTTGATGACATCTTTGAAGCAGTTGCATTTAAGGGGGCCATGTACCCTTTAACTTTCATTTACATTTTGATGCTCCTGAGTGCTGGTGTTTGCCGAGATGACTGCTCCTAGACCAAAGGCTGCTCCCCGCTTTGATGATGACTCCCTCCATGTTCTTGTGGAGGGAGTAAGAGGGCGCAAGGAGGTTCTGTTCCCTTTGGATGGAAGGAGGAAGCCTCCTCAGCACACCAAGGCAGCCTGGCTGCAAATTGCTGAGGAGGTGAGTGTGAGGTCTATCTGTACACGCACCTGGGTCCAGTGTAGGAAGAGGTTCAATGATCTCCTGCGTTCAGCAAAAGTGAGGATAACAGCACACTTAACTTCATTCTGCTGTGCCTGTCTTCACATCCCCATCAATCTGCATTGCCAGCCCTACTCCTGCACATACTAACTCACTCCAACATCCGTTGCACCGTCACCCATCCCTCTCTCCGTATGTATAGAATCACGTCCCCATCTTTCTTTGCACCCCTCACACTCACTCTCAATTTTATGCCATGACAACAACTAACAACTCACAAGGAGGGAAATTGGTATTGGCACCTCACTCCATCATAGTCTCCCTCCAAACATCTATCCTATCCACTCTTTACACTCATTCCAGCACTCTCTCTAAGACTGCACTTCTGTCCCTCATTGCAGGAAAAGAGATCCCACAATAAGAGGGAGAGGGAGAGAACAGGAGGAGGACCACCATTCGTGGCGCAGCTAACCCACGCTGAGGAGTCAGCTCTGGACATTGTTGGAGGTGCTGAGGAGCTTGAAGTGGGGGACGGAGAGACGGGCTCAGCCGAACAACCTGATGACAGAAATATTTTCCACACATCTGATTTGCCATTCAGGAGTGACTGATATGGGATCTGATGTTCCTAGAGATTGAGTGCTAATGACTTGCACAAGGGAATGTGTTTGCAACCTACATATCACCTGTCTAAATCATGTCTTTAGTCTCCCACAGGACCATCAACAGCCCCCCTCCCTTACTGTCCAGGAGGAAGAGCAGGAGGACTCCTCAGAGGAACCTCCAGCCTCTGAGGGAACAGCGTCACCAGAAATGAGAGCACCCTGCACCAGCGTAGAGACGCACACCTCGGTGGATCCAACGCGAGATAGAGTAGTGTTGTCACCTGGGGTCTCGCAATTCACAAGTGAGCAAGAGCAGATGGTGGAGACCGTGACAGCAGTGGAGAGTCCTCGTCGGAGGCTGCAGGACTCTCTTAGCTTTGCTGAGCTGCATACAGTCGTTGAGCCTCGGAGGCCATCCAGAAAGAGAGCGGTGGTGTTTCAGGAACAAGTGCAGGAGGCTCTGACTGGGTTAGCAACTACGGTGACTGCGAGTGTGCAGAGAATGGAGGAGTCCATCTCAAACATGAGCAATGCCATGGTGCACGCAATGGTGAATGTAGGTCCTGCCATGGAAAGGATGGCATCCTCCATGGAGGACGTAAATTGCCAGACACAGGAGAACATGGTAACACTTCTAAATAGATGGCCAGCTATGGAGGATAAATGGGCATCTATTGAGGAGAGAAACCAGAGGTTCATGGATGTCCTTGTTATGAGGGATGTCAGCACAGACACGGGTCCTCATGGCCCCACTGATGTAAGAACATAAGAACATAAGAAATAGGAGCAGGAGTAGACCAATCGGCCCCTCGAGCCTGCTCCGCCATTCAATGAGATCATGGCTGATCTGATCCAACCTCAACTCTAAAGAACACAAGAAGTAGGAGCAGGACCAGGCCACTCGGCCCCTGGGCCCGCTCCGCCACCCACAGGGCCTTGACCGATCCGAACTCAAACTCATGTCCAATTTCCAGCCCGCTCCCCGTAACCCCTAATTCCCTTTACTTCTAGGAAACGGTCTATTTCTGTTTTAAATTTATTTAATGAAGTAGCTTCCACAGCTTCCTGGGGTAGCAAATTCCACAGACCCACTACCCTCTGAGTGAAAAAGTTTCTCCTCATCTCAGTTTTGAAAGAGCAGCCCCTTATTCTAAGATTATGTCCCCTAGTTCTAGTTTCACCCATCATTGGGAACATCCTCACCGCGTCCACCCGATCAAGCCCCTTCACAATCTTATATGTTTCAATAAGATCGCCTCTCATTCTTCTGAACTCCAATGAGTAGAGTCCCAATCTACTCAACCTCTCCTCGTATGTCCACCCCCTCATCCCCGGAATTAACCGAGTGAACCTTCTTTGTACTGCCTCGAGAGCAAGTATGTCTTTTCTTAAGTATGGACACCAAAACTGTATGCAGTACTCCAGGTGCGGTCTCACCAGTACCCTATACAACTGCAGCAATACCTCCCTGTTTTTATATTCTATCCCCCTAGCAATAAAAGCCAACATTCCATTGGCTTTCTTGATCACCTGCTGCACCTGCATACTAACTTTTTGATTTTCTTGCACCAAGACCCCCAGATCCCTTTGTACTGCAGTACTTTCCAGTTTCTCGCCATTAAGATAATAACTTGCTCTCTGATTTTTCCTGCCAAAGTGCATAACCTCACATTTTCCAATATTGTATTGCATCTGCCAAATCTCTGCCCACTCACCCAGCCTGTCTATATCCCCTTGTAGGTTTTTTATGTCCTCCTCACTCTCTACTTTCCCTCCCATCTTTGTATCATCTGCAAACTTTGATATGTTACACTCGGTCCCCTCCTCCAAATCGTTAATATAGATTGTAAAGAGTTGGCGACCCAGCACCGACCCCTGCGGAACACCACTGGCTACTGGTTGCCAGTCCGAGAATGAACCATTTATCCCAACTCTCTGCTTCCTGTTAGATAACCAATCCTCCACCCATGCCAGAGTATTACCCCCAATCCAGTGATTTTTTATCTTGAGTAATAATCTTTTATGTGGCACCTTGTCGAATGCCTTCTGGAAGTCTAAATACACTACATCCACTGGTTCCCCTTTATCCACCCTGTACGTTATGTCCTCAAAGAACTCGAGCAAATTTGTCAGACATGACTTCCCCTTCATAAAGCCATGCTGACTTTGTCCTATTAAATTATGTTATCTAAATGTTCCGTTACTGTCTCCTTAATAATAGACTCCAAAATTTTACCCACCACAGATGTTAGGCTAACTGGTCTATAATTTCCAGCCTTCTGCCTACTACCCTTTTTAAATAAG
This sequence comes from Squalus acanthias, assembly GCA_030390025.1. NCBI lineage: Eukaryota > Metazoa > Chordata > Chondrichthyes > Squaliformes > Squalidae > Squalus > Squalus acanthias. The sequence continues at coordinate 47,693,356 of CM059429.1, forward strand.
GGTGTTACATTAGCAGTTTTCCAATCTGCCGGGACCTTTGCTGAGTTCAGGGAGTTTTGGAAAATTATTACCAAAGCATCCACAATTCCTACTGCCACTTCCCTCAAGACCCTAGGATGTAAGCCATCAGGTCCAGGGGATTTATCCGCCTTGAGTCCCATTATTTTACTGAGTACCAATTCCTTAGTGATTTTAATCGTGTTTAGCTCCTCCCCCACTAGAGCCCCCTGTTTGTCCAGTGTTGGGATATTCTTAGTGTCCTCTACCGTAAAGACTGAAACAAAATATTTGTTCAGCATTTTTGCCATCTCCATGTTTCCCACCATTAATTTCCCGGTCTCATCCTCTAAGGGACCTACGTTTGCCTTAACCACCCTTTTTCTTTTTATATAACTATAGAAACTCTTGCTATCTGTTTTTATATTTTTTGCTAATTTATTTTCATAGTCTATTTTCCCTTTCTTAATCAATCCTTTAGTTACTTTTTGTTGTCTTTTGAAGACTTCCCAATCTTCTATCCTCCCACTAACTTTGGCTACCTTATATGTCCTTGTTTTTAGTTGGATACTTTCTTTAATTTCTTTACTTAGCCATGGATGGCTGTCATTTCTTTTACACCCTTTTTTCCTCAGTGGAATATATTTATTTTGAAAGTTGTAAAATAACTCCTTGAATGAACACCACTGCTCATGTACCGTCTTACCCTTTAATCTATTTTCCCAGTCCACTTTAATCAATTCTGCTCTCATACCATCATAGTCTCCTTTATTCAAGCTCAGTATGCTTGTTTGAGAACCAACCTTCTCACCCTCTAATTGGATATGGAATTCAACCATGTTATGGTCACTCATTCCAAGGGGATCCTTAACTAGGACATTATTAATTAATCCTGACTCATTACACAGTACCAGGTCCAAGGTTGCTTGCCCCCTTGTAGGATCAGTTACATACTGCTCAAGAAATCCATCCCTAAGACACTCAATTAACTCTTCCTCAAGGCTGCCCTGCCCAATTTGATTTGTCCAGTTGATATGATAGTTAAAATCCCCCATAATTATAGCTGTTCCCTTATTACATGCCCCAACTATTTCCTGATTAATACTTCTTCCAACAGAGTTGCAACTATTAGGAGGCCTATATACTACGCCCACCAGTGTTTTTTCCCCCTTATTATTCCTTATCTCTACCCAAACTGTTTCATTATCCTGATCTTTTGACCCAATATCATTTCTCTGTATTACAGTGATTCCTTCCTTTATTAACATAGCCACCCCCCCTCCCCTTCCTTCCTGCCTGTCCTTCCTGATTGTTAAATACCCTGGCATATTTAATTCCCAGACGTTGTCACCCTGCAGCCATGTTTCTGTAATGGCCACAAGATCATACCCATACATCATTATTTGTGCCGTTAACTCGTCCATTTTGTTACGAATGCTACGTGCATTCAGATAAAGAACTTTCAAATGTGTTTTGCGACACTTACTTCCTGCTTTTTCCTTATTTAACACTTTACCTTTTACTCCATACCTTCTGTCCCTTCCTGACATGCTTTCCTCTGTCTCCCTGCTCAGGTTCCCAACCCCCTGCCACATTCGTTTAAATCCTCCCCAACAGCACTAGCAAACACTCCCCCTAGGACAGCGGTCCCGGCCCTGCCCAGGTGCAGACCGTCCGGTTTGTACTGGTCCCACCTCCCCCAGAACCGGTTCCAATGTCCCAGGAATTTGAATCCCTCCCCCTTGCACCATTCCTCTAGCCACGTATTCATTTGAAATATCCTCCTATTTCTACTCTGACTAGCACGTGGCACTGGTAGCAATCCTGAGATTACTACCTTTGAGGTCCTATTTTTAATTTACCTCCTAACTCCCTATATTCTGCTTTTAGGACCTCATCCCCTTTTTTACCTATATCGTTGGTGCCTATGTGCACCACGACAGCTGGCTGTTCGCCCTCCCCCTCCAAAATGTTCTGCCAGCAAGGTGCTCTCCAGCAGCTTGCTGGCAGAGAAGTGCGGGTAGCCCATGAGCGGGATGGTGGTGGGAGGGCACATGGAAGTGGGGGCTCCTCTCCAAGTACTCACACTGCCATCCCATTGCCAACCCCTCGGTCAGAGCCCCAGGTGCCTCCCCCAACAGAGATGGCCGTCTCTGCCCCTGCACAGCCGCAGGAACAGCAGACTTTGGCGGGGCCCTCACAAGCTCTACAACCCAGAGGACGGCCGCCAAAGGCGTCTAAGCAGGCGCAGCAGGGAAGTGAGCAGGCTGCCTCTGCATCTGCTGAAGCCACTGATTGTAGCGCTCCTCAGACTCGTTTGATGGCCTCCTCATCGGTGTCATTAGCCACGTCTTCAGGGGATAGCCCTTGTCTCGAAAGAGCCATCCTGAAAGGTTGTTTGGAGGAGCGAAGAGCTGAGGCACAGTGGACTGGCGCAGGATGAACGAGTCATGGCAGCTGCCAGGGTACTTTGTGCACACATGCATGATGCTCTTCCTGTGGTTACACACCAGCTGCACGTTAAGGGAATGGAAGCCCTTGCGGTTCACAAATACCTGCTGGGTTCTGATGAGTGCCCTGATGGCCACATGGGTGCAGTCGATGACGCCCTGCACCCGTGGAAAGCCAGCCAGATTGACAAAGCCTAGCGCCCGCACGGTAACATTTGCTTCATCAGTTGTAAAGTGGATGCTATTGGCGGACTTTGCAAAGAGGGTATCGGTAACCTGCGTGATGCATCTGTGGGCAACCGACTGGGAGATGCCGCTGATGTCTGCTGGTGATCCCTGGAAGGAGCCTGAGGCAAAGAAGTTGAGGGCAGTGGTGACTTTGACAGCCACTGGTAAGGCATGTCCTCCTTCTCCTCTGGGCTGCAAGTCTTGGTGAGGAAGCTCATCCTCTGCCTGTAAACCCTGTTTTGGGGCGGAGCCAGCCAAGCCCTGACGGCCTCTGCCCTGTGCAGCATCCGGCGGCTGAGGAGAAGGTTGGCGCTCTTGTTGTTGGTGCTGCTGCTGTGCCTGGTTCTGCTGCTGCTGCGGATGATCCTCTTCTGAATCTAAGGACCAGGATGAGAGGGTATAAATGGTTCCCATTCTGCTGTTATATCTGGCAGTTTAGGATGAGATGTTATCAGGAGTAAGTCAATGGGGAGTGACCTTATTCCGAGGAGATGACAGTGCATATAGAGTTCACAGCATGCACTCTCATCCTCAATACAGCTCAAAGGTCTCCTCAAAATCATGAATTCAGCCACTTCGGCCATTTCAAATTGAACTGAAGTGACAGGTAAGTTTCTATGCAGCAATTGCAGCTGTGAACTATTCAGCTCATTGGAAAACCCGACACACTCAGCTGGCGTGGTTGCCAAACGGCGTGAAAGATGTTGAAAATGTGTGAAAATGGAATTACCCTGGCAAAATAGCATTTAACATGGAGTTAACAAGCTGTTAACAACCTTAAATATCTCTCCCGCCACTTGGTGTCGGGTCAGCTGTGAAGGCGCCGACCCGATACTTTGGAAAGTGGCGTGGGGGCGGGTTCCGAACCCACCATCAATCATTTTGAATTTAAAACCTGACTCGCCTCCGTACCCGCCCTCTGAGCACCGGCAAATTCGCGGCCTAAGTTTCAGAAATAAGAAATTCAGAAAATGTAACGGTGAATGAAAAAGTAACAGGAGTTCAGCTGTAGTTTTTAGTTTGATAAAGCTAGTGTTGGTGTAAATTTAACTGAATACAATATTTAAATTAAAATACAGTCACATAATTATTTGCATAATTTAAATTCTTGCATTTAGTGGACATCACACCTTAAACGTGTACGACAAATCATAAATCATCTCTCATACTTTAAATATTTTTTTTATATTCGTTCCTGGGATGTGGGCGCCGCTGGCAAGGCCAGCATTTATTGCCCATCCCAAATTGCCCTTGAGAAGGTGGTGGTGAGCCGCCTTCTTAAACCGCTGCAGTCCTTGTGGTGAAAGTACTCCCACAGTGCTGTTAGGGAGGGAGCTCTGTAGAGATTCGCGTATCTCTGGTAAACAGGATCGAGTGCAATCCAATATGGTGGGTATATTGTGTTTAATCGGAGTTTAGGACGGAATATAACACACTAGTATTACAGCAAAAACATACGACCGTGACAAGCAGCTGGTACCGGACCCGATCGGACAGACGGCTGGCGTACGTGAACAGTTCTCTGACTTGCGTCCATCTCTTCCTTTGCTTATGACTGGTGAGCATGGGATCACTCTCGAAAGAGCGCTCGACCAGCCCAACCTTTGCTAAGCTATCCCCTCCACCGTCTGTGTGGGCAAGCACTCGGGGTGTCACTTTTATTCTCTTTTTAGGGGTGGGCCTGAGGCCAAGTTATTGACAAGACCATTTAACCTATAGAGGTTCCTCTTAAACCTCATCACCCAATGACCCCTCAAGTTTTTTGTCTTGATTCTTGGATGAAAGCCCTCCCCAAAAGGGGGTCTCATTACTTCATCCAATTTGTCTTATTGTTTAATCTTTCTGAAGGTTCTTCCTTTGGAATTTGTGTCCTTTCTCTCTTGTCTCTATCCTCCTTGGCACAGCAAGTACAAGGTCTGACCTCGTCCCTTTTAATCATGGCCCCAGCCAGAGCTGTCGCAATTCCATCTAGCAAATGGCCCATTCTAAGATGGACACCTTAGCCTCCTCAAATTCCTTTCATTCTATGTCTTTTCCGAATTAACTTTTAATTATCTTCGCAAGCAGTTCTGTGAAACAAACTCCAAATTCTATCTGTAGAGATTATAATTTTTTAAATTTGTTTATGGGATGTGGGCGTCGCTGGCAAGGCCAGCATTTATTGCCCATTCCTATTGCCCTTGAGAAGGTGGTGGTGAGCCGCCTTCTTGAACCGCTGGTTTTAGTAATAATGTAAGAAACATAGGTTGGGCCTTCACTGGCCAAATTAAAGATACTTTGACAAAGTCAAAACCCTAACTTACAAACAACAGATAACTAGCCTGGCAGGGCCCCTGTGTGGAATGTCTATGCCTCTCCTAATCTAACTGATTAAAAAGACTATCTCAAATTCTAATGCAAGTTTTCCAGGAAAATGAAACTTAATCAATCCCCATACTTGTCTCAAGCTGAAACATACAATCATTTAAACACACTATTATTCGTGTAGCCATATACATTTTTAGGCACCCCTAGTTTCTAACAACTCCAGGATTTTGACCCAGCGACGATGAAGGAATGGTGATATACTTCCAAGTCAGGCTGGTGTGTAACTTGGAGGGGAACTTGCAGGTGGTGGTGTTCCCATGCGCCTGCTGCCCTTGTCCTTCTAGGTGGTTGAGGTCGCGGGTTTCGGAGGTGCTGCCGAAGAAGCCTTGGCGAGTTGCTGCAGTGCATCTTGTAGATGGTACACACTGCAGCCACGGTACGCCGGTGGTGCAGGGAGTGAATGTAAAAGGAATGTTGAATATGTATGTAGTCTTGTTCTGATTGGCTTAAGTGACCATTATCTATTAGTTAACGATGTTGATTTGATCAAATATCAGATTGTCACTGAACAAGTAGGAAAAGTTAGCAGTACCAATCAAGAACCAGAAATTTGCACAAAACCAATCACTCCCTTTTTTCATAGTTATCACTATAGTTATCAATCAGGAACCAGCGATCGAAACAAAACCAAACAAATCACTCAACAACAAAAAATCAGTTTTTAATTAGTCATGTTGTTTTCCGATCTATTGCATTATATACCTCTAACAGTTACACTCATAACTTAATAAATATATAAAAATTCATAATTCTTTAAACAAGATCACCAAAGCTTACTCTTGAATGTTAGAGCTGTCTCTACCAACCAATTAATTGAATAGACTGTCAGTCCTCTTCCCCATAAATGTTGCCTGTCCCTTGTTTCCCTGAGTGGTGGAAGGCTCCAGCCCCCACCTCCCAAGCGCTGCTTGGCCCAGCCACTCTTCCCCCTCACCAAAGTGCTACCAAGTCGCAGTCCCTTGAGAGCACTCGGGCCCAGCCCAAGGATTTCCATCCCCTAACTATTACCACAAGAATGGCTATCCCTTTTCCAAATTTCTGTCCAGTGGACCTACAGGAGGGCAAAGGCAAAGGGTAATACAAAATAACAAAATACTGCGGATGCTGGAAATCTGAAATAACAACAGAAAACGCTGGAAAAACTCAGCAGGCCAGGCAGCATCCATGGAGAGAAAAACAGAGCTAACGTTTCAGGTCGAAGACCTTTCATCAGAACTGGAAAAAAGCAGGAAATGGAACAGATTTTAAAGCAAGTTTAGGGGCTGGGAAATAGGGGAGGGGATGAAAGAACAAAAGGGAAGGTCAGTGATAGGATGGAAGGCAGGAGAAGTAAAGAAGCGTTAAGAGATATTCAAGGCAAAAGGAGATGGTAATGGGACAGGTTAAGGAACAAAGGATGGCTCTAGATGAAGTGTGAATTGCGCTGGCAGAATGAAAGACAGCTGCCATGTGGGAGGGAAGGAAAAAAGGCACAAACAAAAAGTGTGGATAAAAAATATATATTAGTGATAGGGGCCGAGGTTATGATCTGAAATTGTTGAACTCTATGTTGAGTCCAGAGGGCTGTAGAGTGCCTAATCGAAAGATGAGGTGCTGTTCCTCGAGGTTACGCTGAGCTTCCGTGGAACAATGGAAGAGGCCGAGGACGGTGAGGTCTGAGTGGGAATGGAGCGGTGAATTAAAGTGACAGGCCACCGGGAGCTCAGGGTCCCCCTTACGGACTGAACGGAGGTGTTCTGAAAAGCGGTCACCCAATCTGCGTTTGGTCTCCCCAGTGTAGAGGAGACCACATCGTGAGCAGCGAATACAGTATACTAAATTGCAAGAAGTACAAGTAAATCGCTGTTTCAACTGGAAGGGGTGTTTGGGGCCCTGGACAGTGGGAAGGGGGGAGGTATAAGGGCAGGTGTTGCATCTCCTGTGCTTGCACGGGAAGGTGCCGGGCGAAGGGGAAGGGGTGCTGGGGGTGTCGCGGAGGGAGCTGTCCCTGCGGAATGCTGAAAGGGGAGGTGAGGGGAAGATGCGTTTGGTGGTGGGATCACGCTGGAGGTGGCGGAAATGGCGGAGGATGATCCGTTGAATGTGGAGGCTGGTGGGGTGAAAGGTGAGGACAAGGGGAACTCTATCGTGGTTCCGGGAGGGAGGGGCAGGGGTGAGGGCAGAAGTGCGGGAGATAGAACGGACACGGTCGAGGGCCGTGTCAACCACAGTAGAGGGGAATCCTCGGTTGAGGAAAAAGGAAGACATGTCTGAAGCACTGGTATGGAAGGTGGCATCGTCAGTTTAGATGCGGCGGAGACGGAGAAACTGGGAGAATGGAATAGAGTCCTTACAGGAGGCGGGGTGGGAGGAAGTGTAGTCCAGGTAGCTGTGGGAGTCAGTGGGCTTGTAGTGAATGTTTGTCAATAACCTATCCCCAGAGATGGAGACGGAGAAGTCGAGGAAGGGAAGGGAAGAGTCGGAGATGGACCATGTGAAGGTGAGGGAAGCGTGGAAATTGGAAGCAAAGTGAATAAAATTTTCTAGTTCAGAGCGAGAGCAGGAAACGGCACCGATACAGTCATCAATGTACCGGAAAAAGAGGTGAGGGAGGGGACCCGAGTAGGACTGGAACAAAGAGTGTTCCACATATCCCACGAAAAGGCAAGCATAGCTCGGACCCATGCGAGTACCCATAGCAACACCTTTGATTTGGAGGAAATGAGTGGAGTCAAAGGAGAAGTTGTTCAATGTGAGAACAAGTTCAGCCAGGCGGAGGAGGGTGGTGGTGGATGGGGGACTGGTTGGGCCTCTGTTCAAGGAAGAAGCGGAGCGCCCTCAGGCCATCCTGGTGGGGGATGGAGGTGTAGAGGGATTGTACGTCCATAGTGAAAAGGAGGCGGTTGGGGCCAGGAAACTGGAAACTGTTAAAGTGGCGGAGGGTGTCGGAAGAGTCGCGGATGTAGGTGGGAACAGACTGGATAAGAGGAGAAAAAATAGAGTCGAGATAGGAAGAGATAAGTTCCATGGGGCAAGAACAGGCTGAAACGATGGGTCTACCAGGGCAGTCCTGTTTGTGGATCTTGGGAAAGAGGTAGAAGCGGGCTGTGCGGGGTTGGGGAACTATGAGGTTGGCGGCCGTGGGGGGAAGATCTCCAGAGGAGATGAGGTCAGTGACAGTCTTGGAAACGGTGGCTTGATGTTCGGTAGTGGGGTCATGGTCCAGGTGGAGGTAGCAGGAGGTGTCGGAGAGTTGGCGTTCAGCTTCCGCTAGGTAGAGGTTGGTTCGCCAAACAACAACAGCACCACCCTTCCACCCTTGTCAGCAGGTTTAATGACAATGTCGGGGTTGGAACAGCTTTTAAAGCAGGTTTAGGGGCTGGGAAACACTGTATTCGCTGCTCACGATGTGGTCTCCTCTACATTGGGGAGACCAAACGGAGATTTTGTGATCGCTTTGCGAAACACCTCCGTTCAGTCCATAAGGGGGACCCCGAGCTTCCGGTCGCCTGTCACTTTAATTCTCTGCTCCATTCCCACTCAGACCTCACCGTCCTCGGCCTCTTGCATTGTTCCACGGAAGCTCAGCGTAAGCTCGAGGAACAGCACCTCATCTTTCGATTAGGCACTCTACAGCCCTCTGGACTCCACATAGAGTTCAACAATTTCAGATCATAACCTCGGCCCCTATCACATATATATATTTTTTATCCACACTTTTTGTTTGGCCTTTTTCTCTTCCCTACCACATGGCAGCTGTCCTTCATTCTGCCAGCGCAATTCACACTTCATCTAGAGCCATCCTTTGTACCTTAACCTGTCCCATTACCATCTCCTTTTGCCTTGAATATCTCTTAATGCCTCTTTACTTCTCCTGCCTTCCATCCTATCACTGACCTTCCCTTTTGTTCTTTCATCCCCTCCCCCATTTCCCAGCCCCTAAACTTGCTTTAAAATCTGTTCCATTTCCTGCTTTTTTCCAGTTCTGACGAAAGGTCTTCGACCTGAAACGTTAACTTTGTTTCTCTCTCCACGGATGCTGCCTGGCCTTCTGAGTTTTTCCAGCGTTTTCTGTTGGTAATACAAAATGGTTAATTTAAAAAAAAGTCCTATATTGTTCTGGGAATCAAGTGTGGGTAATTACATTTTAGGACAAAACAATATTTAGTAACAGTTTCAGCCAGCATACTGAAATGACAATATTTGGAATTGTTTTGTTCGTGCAAGAAATAACTAAGTAAAAATTCTCATTGCAAATGCCCAGTGCTGTTGCCCGCTGTCAGTTTTCTGTATGCTCTGTGATACTCAGCAAAAAGATTGAAAAGTTGACAGTGGATTATAATGAGAACTTTGATCACAATTTTTCATGCTGAGCAGAAAATTAAAACCATTGCCATTTTTTGACTTTTTTGGTGCTAATGTTGGTGACCAATATTAATACAAAATAATAGAACACTTCATCTTTCAGATACCTAAGCCCTGATTGTTACCTAACCTACCTGGTGGGAACAGGATGGGCTCAGGTCAGATGCCTGTTTTACACCCCACACAATTTTATGCTCCATTGTCTTCAAAGAAGCATAAAATCGGGCAGGGTGTAAAAAGGACAACCGCCCCAAATCCGCCCCATTCCGCCTGGGTGGATTAGGTTAAAATTGGGGCTCCCGTATCACCATCAAGCACTTTAAATCAATCATTTATCTAAACACATGACTATTTATTGTTCATCATAATTATGATTAAAAGTGCTGAAGAATGGAACATTGAAGGGCAATGATATTCTAAAATATCACACAACTTTATAGAAAGGTTATAAAGACATAGACTGCCAATTACTCATATCTTTCAGTCAGTATTGTTAAAATGTTTTAACTGTTCGAGGTAGCAGACCTTTTGTGTAGATATAACATCATGAATGGAGTCTGAGAGCTAAGTAGCAATCCTTATTTATAATGTCAGCATAAAGGAGCTTCATAACATTGCAATAAACATTCTATCTTTTTCACTACATTAACAGCACTAAAAGCAGCTTTTGATGAGCAAAGCCTATTTCCTAAAGAAATACTGGATCGTGAACACAAAACAAAGCTCTTGCATGAACAGAATTTAAATGCAAGAAAAACTGCAGTAAACAAGAAAGCCTTAAGATTGAAGTCCAGGTCAGTAATCTTTGTACTATAACACACTTAACGTTCATTAAGACTTCATAGGTTAAGTTGAAAATTAATTTGTCAGTATACAGGCACTTTGACACCTGAGTTACACATCAGTTACAGAACCAAAGAATGTTGAAGATGTTGTGAACTATAATAGAAATATGTGAGCAGTTTACAAAGTCTTTTGTACTTTGTACACCTGCATTGAAGTCATTGGTGTTTTAATTTTATTTATAATATATACACAGCATTTATTTTTTGCTAACAGCTTTGACGCCTAATTTGTAACTTAACAAAGCACTTGCCCTCTTCAAGCAAATGAGCCTTACAACTTACCATATGTCTGTACCTATGATATTAATTATTGGAATAATAATGTGATACAAGTCAATCTCCCATGGCGTTGTACATGGTGGCGGGATAATCATTTTGGGCGATGGTGTAAAATAGGCAATATAGAATAGGCTGCCCATTATATACCACGCCCGGTTTTCCTTTCCATTGAAGTCAATGGAAGGGAAATTTGTGCAGGGCGTAAAATGGTCGGCCAAATCAACATCGCTCATTTTACACAATCACCCAAAATTAAAATTACCCCCAGTGGTGCAATATTCAGGTCAAACAAGGTTAAAGTATTTGGGAAAACGCGTCTTAAAAAAAAATAATTCTCTGGATGTGGACGTAGCTGGCATATTTCCCATCCCTAGCTACCCTTCAGAAGGTGGTGGTGGGCCGCCTTCTTGAACCTCTGCAGTCCATGTGGTGAAGGTGCTCTCACAGTGCTGTTAAGTAGGGAGTTCCAGGATTTTGAGCCACTGGCAATGAAGGAGCAATATGTTGACTAAGGCAGGGAAAGGGGAAGAGGCAGATAGGAGGGGATGAGGGAAGAGGAGAGAAGGGGAGGATAAGGATAGAGGAAAAGAAATGGGGAGAAGGGAAGGGGAGAGTGAAAGAGGGGGGATGGGGAGAGGAGTGGGAGGGGGTTGGAGCCGGCTCAGGGAAAACAGGGTCAGGAAAACAACCTGAGGGGGTGGGGGCCGTGGTAAGAGAGAGAAAGCTGGTAGCAGTGGTGGAGAGGAGGGGTTGTAAAATATCTTCGGGCGGTGCAAGTTCCTGCAAAAAAGCAGAGTGGATTGCTGAGGCTGGTAATACATTTCGAGGAAAGGGCAGCAAAGAAATCTAAGCAGTCAGCATAAAAAGCATTACACGCCTCTGCTCCCGGGCCCACTGTTTCACCTACCCCGTGAGCCAGCATAAAAAAGGTCAAAGGCCTGCGGTCCTGGACTTGTGTAGTGTTCATATAGGAAAGGTGAGAGCGGCCAGAAAGGCAGGATATTGGCCCGGAATTTGCGGTTGTAATGATGGCGAAACTGTCAGTGTTCACCATTATTACAACTGTGAATCTAACAGCAACTTCTAGAGCACACACATGCAGTTAAACGCGGAAATCCAGAAGTTGCTGTCGGTCATTCCTTCCTCCTCCACAGGGCGCGCTGTTGAACTCCCCACAGCCGGCAATCAGTTGAAATCACTGAATTGAGGAGAACTTGAGCTTTTAGGCTGGAATGTCGCTCTTAAAAACCCCTGAAAAAATTAAGCCTTGTTGAATGAGATGTAACTACATTTTTAATGGCGTACTAAGTCATAGGCCGGAATTTTCCTTCCCTTGGCGGGTCCGGTGTGGGCGGTGTCCATGGCGGGTCCCGACTCTGCTGCTGGCTCCATCCCGCTGTACAAAATGAACTTACCTTAATGGGGCCTATTAAGCCCATCCAGCACGTTACCCGGCCCAGTGAGATGGAGCGGGTCGGGTGACAGCATTCATGACGTGTTTTAAGCCGGGATACTTAAAGGGACCCTGGCCACATTAAATTTTAAGTTCAGTCTAACATAGTGGGTGTTGAATCTTTACTGTACAATCATATAATAAAAGTTATATATGAGTGACAAAGAAATATTGAAATAAAATTATTATGTAATATGACTCCATCTACAAAAAGTACATTAATTGGGAAGTTATTGGTGCTTTAGTCACTGGTACAAATAAAAGATGTGTGTGCATAGGTAATACGTAATATGAAGCAGATTTTAAATGTAATTGTAAAGGGGTGGATTTACAATCTTGTGCAAGTTCAGAGGAAGAGCTGCGGAATCCCTGACAGTGTAAGTGGTGCTTACAGTGTGTTTCTGGGATTTCTGCAGCTCTTCCATTGAATTTAACAATGGACAAGTGAGAGAACCTCTGCAGAAATTCACCCTAAAGTCTCAGACTGAAAAATTAAATTAGTCATATTCAGGGACTGAAAGCAAATTGAACCAGTGGAATGAGTGATGAGAATGAAATTGTTACAGTTGATGACTTGATTTAATGTGTAACTGGACAATCACAGTATACTGTGAGAAAAATCTGACCAGAAACAACACAAAAATGTATTTAAATGGTATATGTCATTTTTTATAGTGCAGATCAATTCACTGCAATTACTGTTCAGTTGGAAGGCAACAGCCAAGAAATGCCAGTGAAAAATTAACATTTACCAGTAGCTTTTCAAGAATCTCCATCAATCTATTAGCTGATGTAATCAACATGTTTTTATTTTGGTTTGTTTTCCAAGCTGTCAAGTAATCAGCTGGAGCAATGGCCACGGAACTCACGCCTCAGGTTGACAGACGTGGTTCCTGAGCTGTGTGAATCCCGTGGCCATGCAGGGAAATTTAAAAAGTAAGGAGAAAAAGGCTATTAAGTGCCTGTAAAGTACCTTATAATGATTTCAATTGGGTTCCCCGCTGCTGCAGGTCACGTCAGCTCCACGCTGACAGATGCCACTGTGGAAAAGGCACGTGGGAGCAAGTTGACAGCGGGTTCCCAACCCGCCATTAAAAAAAAACAACTTTCCCACCCGACCTGCCACCCATCACACCCGCGACCACCATGGAAAAGTCAGCCCATAATTGCTGCTGAATAACTGTTCTGGCCCTGAAACACTAATTTTATATTTGTGGAAAGTCAAATGTTTCCATTATGATAGAAATTCCATGTTTTTTTATTATAATTTTTTTTAAAGTTTGTTTATGATATTTCAGCCTCTACCTTAATCCCATGTGTATGTCCCAATCTTTATTTCGCTCTCTGTAAAATGATTAAAAAGTGAAGGAAAATCAGTGCATTTTACTTCCTGTTTTGCTGGCTGTGCGAATTCTTCATTGTGATTGGCTGCTTAGCCAGCTAGATGACATCACTGTTGCTGGACGCTGGAGATCCCCTAGACTTGGCGTCAGCTTCAAATTAATGTCGGGAGAGATGAAATTGACACCACAGAGATCGCTAGATCTTTGTGGGCAGCTTTCTTCAAGGTCAGTGGCGAGCGCCATCACTTCGCCGCTGACCGCAAAATCTGAGGAGGAAAATAAGGGTGTTAATACGGAGGTAAGATCAAAGATGCAGATGGAAGAGAACGTTCTGCATAGACAGCTCTGCAGAGACATCCAGTGGCCAAAATCTGCAATTATAAACAGGCTATCATCAGCGCCTAAAATTCCGATGGCTTCATCGGGCGCGAAAACCAACAGATCTATCTGCAGGAGGGCGAATTTGGGGCGGAGCGAGGATCTTTTACACCCCATTTAAGTTCTGTCCTATCTTTTACCCGAAGTGAGGCAGGGTAGATGCACCCACCCTGGTTTAGGTAAGGATGATATAATTGGTCCTGAATTTAATCAATTCTAGCCTAAAAACTACACATTACCTTGTGCCAATATAAAACAGGAATAACTTAGAATGACAACTTTAAAGGCTGATGCTGGAATCAAAAAAGTGGATTTTGTGGGGTTTTTTGTGCTGTTAGATAGAGATTCATAATTTTAGTTTGGATGGGCTTTTGTCAAAATGTTGTTACTTTTAATTTTGGAATCCTTTAGCTTCACTTGGAGGCCCCCCTTGAGACTCTAAAACATAATGTTAAGCTGCAGTATGGGTTTCCATTAGGGATTCCACTTTTTGTGATGTATATGTTGGAGGAGAAAGAACAGCAGAGAACCCAGGAGGCCAAGCTTATTTAGCAGCACTGCAGGAGATCCAGACCCTCCTGCAGATACTCAGCCATCAGGGTGTATAGACCCAGACAATCTTATTTGAAAATCTCCCTGGAGCTCTGTGTAAGGTGCCTGTGGTTCACCCAGAAACACTGAAAAGCTCTGCATCATCTTACAAGAAGATCTGAAAACTTCCTCAAGAAACAGAGTAGTGGTTCACAAAATCACTACTGCATGCACTTAATTTCTTATCCACTGGCTAAGTCCAAGGGGCAAAAGGCAACTTCAACCAGGGTCAGTCAGTTTGCTTTCCATTCTTGCATAGAGAAGTAATTAATAGCTTGTTTGTCAAGTCAGCCTCGTTCATTACCTTTGACCCAGGAGCAAGGCAGTTGAGTGAAGGGGCCATTCATTTTCATTGGATCACTGGGTTTCCAAAACGCTTGAAGTTATTGATTGTACTCATGCTGCCGTACAAGCCAATGCTGTCAATCCACACCATTATGCCAACTGAAAGGAATTTCACTCCCTAATGTCCAGTCAATGTACGACTGTAGGCACAGGTTTCTCCGCGTCAGTGCCAGTATGCAGGGAGCTGCCATGATTAATTTATTCTTCAGCAGTCCAGTGTCCCTGCACTCTTTCAGAATGAAGGGCTAGGCACTAGCTGACTTCTTAAAGACAAGGGGTATCCAATACTACTGTGTTTTCTAACACCATGGTGTAGGTCTACCAGTGAAGCAGAGGAATTCTGCAACAGGCCTCATATCCCCTCTTGAATTGAAATCGAACAGGCCATTGGCTTGCTGAAAGGAAGACTCGGGCATCTAGATAGGTGCGGGGGCTCCCTCCAGTATGCTCCCAATGTTGTCTCATGGATTGTGATGGCCTGCTGTATCCTCCACAATTTCACTCTTCAGAAAATCCTGGAAGTTGAGATTTCTGAGGAGGAGACATTCAGAAATGAAATCCCCTGAAACAGAGGAACTTGGATATGAGGAGGATGCAGCAGGGTCAACAGGGGGAGAGAGTTGCGAGACAAGCTTATCAGAGATTGCCATAGGGGCTTTCAATTTACTTTGAAATGGAATGTTGTGCCACACCTGCCATTTTTAATATATAATAGATAGATATAATGACAAATTTGAGAGTTATTGTCCAATATTATGTGCTTTCTCTTGAGCACATGGTTGGAGGAAGGGGGAACAGTCTCGATTAAAGAATTCTCTAAAGTTAGCATTTGTGGCATTCTGTGGTAAGGGACATGTCCCATCTGTTTTTAATTTTCCCTGCCCTCTCCTCCATCTGAGATTGAGCATTCTGGTACTGTAATCTGACTAAGATTGTGAGAAACTGCCTACGAAGGACAGACAAATTCAAATGTCACTTGATACTGGGGTTAAAGCTTGCAATCCTGATTGGAAGACTTATACTCTAGGAATTTTAACAGCACACAATCTCCTGATTATTTTTTAAACTTTTCAAACGTCAAAGACTGACCTGTTCAGAGCATCTAATAAATATGTTCTATGTGGTTAAAAACTGCAAATGTTAGAAATCTGGAAAAAAAATATTGGAAACACAGCAAATCAGTCAGCACCTGTGAAAAGAACAGACACGTCTTGGACTAGGTTCTTCATCAATACTGAAAAATAAAAGATGAACAAGCAGAAAACCTCTTCTCTCCATAGATGCTGACTGAGCTGCAGTGTGTTTTCTATATTTGTTCCACATTGATAGCAGACAGAAATAATTATAGAGTAGAAATTAATTTCAGTATATTTTAGTATGTGTAATATTCAATGCAAGTTATTTATTGTACTCCTGTGTGGGATTTGTATAGCTCACTAGAGATACGCAAAATATTCATTAGTCCTCACTTATACAATTAATGTTATATTCAGAGATTTGCAATTAAATACTTTCTCGCTTCTTCTTTCACTTTTTTCTTTCAATCCCCTAACCTTATTGTAAAGTAACATAATTAGATATACTTTTCTGCCACTTCTAATTCATTTCCCTCAACACCGTTCCCAAACCTGCGTCCAAGCACTTACCAATACCATTCTTGAGCTAGTTGCTAGGCTCTAATTGCTTACATCTATGAGACAGAGTTTCTAATTGCTATCACCTATGTGTGTGAGAGAGAGAGATGGGGAGAGGGATGGGGAGTGGCAGAAAGAGTGTCCTTCCTCATTTTAATTTGATTTCTAAAAAAAACACAAGTTAAATTTTGAAAGCAAACAGTCTTTTTGAAGGGGATGGGTGGGGGAGGGGGGAAACAGGTGATCGGGCCTTTGACATCTATGGCCACCATTAAACAAGAAGAATAGCACGGGACATCGAATGAGAACTGCTGAAGAGTGTAGGCTGCAATTTCCCCACACTTGACACTGAAATATGTGGCCTATAGGCCACAGCAACTCTCTACCACACTATTCCATATCACCCACTATCTTCTACCCAAGAAGATAGAAAAAGACAAAGAAGCAGAATGGGACAGAAACAGAATAAAAAATAATAAGTTAGAAAGATCACAGCAATGCTATGGGAGATTATCTTGTGTTTTAAATAAGACTAAAGAATGTATTAAATGTGTTTAGCAATTTGTGGAATGTAAAGGTTTACAGTGCTAAGAAAATTAATTAGTAAAAATAAATTCATACCACTGTTACAGTCACTGGAAAGTTAAATTGAAATCTGCTTCTTCACAACAGACTACCACAGGAGACCGCTGCAGGGATCAGACTGGGAAAACAATTTGATATTTCTATCCAGAATAGACAGATGCATTTACAAAACAGAAGAATTTAAAGAAATCAATTTCTTAAAACTCAAAGCATTGTACTCAGAAAACAAAAGTTGCTGATGAGTGAATTGAATTAATTGAAATATGCTTCAACAAAGCTGTATAAGTGTATGATAGCAAAATACTGCGGATGCTGGAAATCCAAAATAACAACAGAAAACGCTGGAAAAACTCAGCAGGCCAGGCAGCATCCGCGGAGAGAGAAACAGAGTTAACGTTTCAGGTCAAAGACCTTTCGTCAGAACCCTGAGTTCTGACGAAAGGTCTTTGACCTGAAACGTTAACTCTGTTTCTCTCTCCACGGATGCTGCCTGTATAAGTGTAACTTATGGAAAAACAGTATTGTTATTTTCTGTTTTACTGTCGTGCAGCATTAACAATGGATGCTGATACTGAATTATCACTCACTTAATGTAATTAGCTGTGAATGAAAAATGGAATTAAAAAAACGTGTTGCTTGTTATTTGCACTTGTATAGCATATTTAATAGAATATATTCCAGGCAAAGATCAATCGGCTTGAAGAAATAACGTGTCTATTTTGCTATTTGTTATTTCACTCTGGCCTTCCCACCCAAAAATAAAATCGTCTTTTTGTAGGTATTGCAAAGGATGCAGATGGGCTGTGAAGGGTTTCAGGAGTTCTTTAGATTGATGGTTTAAAAAAATAGGTATTTATAGAATTGCTGAATTGGCAAACATTTAGTAGAAAAATAACATAAAATGCAAGTCAAATTATAGAACTACCAAAACATTGCTTCCAGCTAGAAATACACTTCCAGTTATGAAGGTGATTCTATATTATAAACTGCAGAACTGATGTTAGAGCAAATTATGACAGTCACCTGAACCCTAAGATTTTGTGCAAATGTCACTCACTCTACTCCAATATACAGGAAATAGTGATTGATTATTTTTGTACCTACAAATGATTATGGCACTCTAATGTTTGACACAGCTTGAAACCTGCTGTTATCCACCATGGCAGTCTTTCAAAGATTTCAACATGATAGGATAATAGCAGTTCTGTATAATAGCAGTTATGTTGGAGATCCTCAGTGATATATCTGGTAGAAAGGAACGCTGCTGCAATCCCATTGTTAATATATATTACAGAGCTGTTTAAATCATACTCAGAATTACTGATGTTCTTCTTGCATATAATTATTGTGAAATTGGAATATCCAATCAAATGCTTATGGGAATTTGACATTGGAATTTTAATCCTTTTCAGTCATTGGAACAACAATGTCGTCTGAGAGTTCAAGTAGATCTCACATGGTGTGTTTGTAGAATATTGTTTGAAACTTTGCAACAGAAAAAATAAAATCTGGATATTGCCTTTTGATACTGTATTTTTGGGGATTGCGACAGGTCCATTGTTTAAAGGTTTCTTATGTTATCATTTAAAGAATTATGTACAGGTGGCATGTTGGAACACTATTGCTATATGCTAGAAAGTGGTCTATAGGTTTGCGCTTGACATCAATCACATGATGAAAGGAGTCACTAAGTAGAGGCCAGGTAAAGAAAGAGTTAAAATTGGAAATTTATACCAGGCCATTTTTGTGCAACTCCTAATGGCTAGTTTCAGAGTGATGTGGGTGGAGGCCTGGGAGCAGGTTCTCATCTCCTTGTAAACTGTAGATAGTGTATGGTGCCATGGACGGAAGAACATAAGAAATCAAAGCAGGAGTAGGCCAACCCTTTATTCTGAGACTGACCCCTGGTTCTAGACTCCGCAGCCAGGGGAAACATCCTCCCTGCATCTACCCTGTCAAGCCCTTTAAGAATTTTGTATGTTTCAATGAGATCACCTCTCATTCTTCTAAACTCTAGAGAATATAGGCCTCGTCTACTTAATCTCTCCTCATAGGACAATCCCCCCATCCCTGGAATCAGTCTGGTGAACCTTTGTTGCACTCCTTCTATGGCAAGTATATCCTTCCTTAGGTAAAGAGACCAAAACTGTGCACAATACTCCAGGTGTGGTCTCACCAGGGCCCAATATAACTGCAGTAAGACGTCTTTACTCTTATACTCAAATCATCTTGTAATAAAGGCCCACGTACCATTTGCTTTCCTAATTGCTTGCTGTACCTGCATGTCAACTTTCAGTGATTCGTGTACAAGGACACCCAGGTCCCTCTGAACACCAACATTTCCCAATCTCTCACCATTTAAAAAATACTCTGCTTTTCTATTTTTCCTACCAAAGTGGATAACGTCACATTTCTCCACATTATATTCCATTTGCCATGTTCTTGCCCACTCACTTAGCTTGTCTATATCCCCTTGAAGCCTCTTTGCATCCTCCTCACAACTTACATTCCCACCCAGCTTTGTATCATCAGCAAACTTGCATATGTTACATTTGGTCCCCTCATCCAAATCATTGATAGAGATTGTGAATAGCTGAGGCCCAAGCACTGATCCTTGCTAGTTACAGCCTGCCAACCCGAAAATGACCCGTTTATTCCTACTCTCTGTTTTCTGTCCGTTAACCAATCCTCAATCCATGCTAGTATATTACCCCCAATCCCATGAGCCCTAATATTGTTTAATAACCTCTTGTGTGGCACCTTATCGAATGCCTTCTGAAAATCCAAATACACCACATCCACTGGTTCCCCCCTTATCTATTCTGCTAGTTACAACCTCAAAAAACTCTAACAGATTCGTCAAACACGATTTCCCATTCATAAATCCGTGTTGACTCTGCCCAATCCTATTATTATTTTCTAAGTGCCCTGTTACCACGTCCTTAATAATAGATTCTAGCATTTTCCCTACTGATGTCAGGCTAACTAGTCTGTAGTTCCCCATTTTTTCTCTTCCCTCCTTTCTTAAATAGTGGGGTTACATTTGCTATCTTCCAATCCGCGGGAGCCGTTCTAGAATTTATGGAATTTTGGAAAATGACAACCAATGCATCCATTATCTCTATAGCCACCTCTTTCAAAACCATAAGATGTAGGCCATCAGGTCCAGGGGATTTATCGGCTTTCAGTCCCATTAATTTCTCCAGTACTATTTTTTTACTAATACTAATTCTTTCAGTTCCTCATTCTCGCTAGACCCTTGGTTCTCCACTATTTCCGGGAAGCTTTTTGCGTCTTCTTCCGTGAAGATAGACACAAAGGGCTGGACTTTCCCAGCGGAGGTTAGATTGCGGCGGGAGAGCTGGTTGGCGGGTTCCGGTCCCGCTCCCGGCTGCAGCTGCTCTGTCAAAAGGATTTTTCGTTAATCGGGCTTGTCAAGCCCGCCCTGCGGGGTTCCGGCCAATTAATAAGAAGCGGGTGTGATGATGTCATTTGATGCGCGTCATCAGCCGGTTTCCTTAAAGGGACCATGACCACATTCATTTTGACAGTTGTGCTGTCCGTGTTCTGCAGCATAGAGGTGCTGCAAACACTGACAAGCGCTGCACCCAGGCTCTCACAGGATTCCCTCCATATGCTTATGGAGGGTGCCACAGCACGCAGGGAGGTTCTCTTCCCTTCCCATGGGCGGAAGAGACCTCCCCAGGACACCAACGCAGCCTGGTTGCACATTGCACAAGAGAGCAAATGCCGGGATGTCGTCAGGAGGACAAGGCTGCAGTGGCGCAAAGCTTTCAATGATCTCAGTAGATCACAAAACATTTCTGCAAAGCCACACTCGACCTCATCCTGCTGTGCCACTCATCACATCCACATCACTCTGCCTTCCCTACCCTACTCCTGCACATCCTTACTCAGACCAACTTACCTTGCACCTCCACCCATCCCTCTCTATCTACATTATCACTTCCCCATCTCACGAGCCACCCCTCACACTAACCCTCATCCTAGTCCAATTATACCAACTAACACACAAGGGTAGGCACTTGGGTGTCTTATGCAATGTTCATGTAAATTTTCTGTTACTGTGTTGTCAAACATTGAAATCTTTATTTTTAACACTTTGCCTTATTGTACAGATCTGTGCTCACCTTTGGAAGTGTCTTTGTGAGTTACACTGAATGGTGAGACATAACGGTATCCCCCGCAATGGTGATGAGTGTGAAAGGAACGGCTTGGCCATTGTAGGAATGTTTTATGGTGCTGGTGTGGGGTGGTGTTAACCTGGCGCATCATGTGGCAGCCAGGGTGTACAGTATTAAGTGAAGTAAATCTGGCCATGGTGATGCCATCGCTGGCTTCCCGGGCAGCAATGTGGTCGGGTGCTGATGCCCTGTGTCCTGTGCAGCATCAGGTGATTGCAGAGAAGGTTGGTGTTGTTATTGGTGGTAATGGTGTGCCTGGTGATGTTGGTGTTGGGGCTGATCATGGAGGGATTCAGAGGACTGAGGTGAGATTTTTTTTAAGGGCACCGATGTTGCTGGAATAGATGGCAGCTGAAGTTGAGATGACAGAAGCGATCTGTCAATGGTGAGAGAGCTTGCTCCAAGGAGGTGACAGTGGATAGAGAGTTGACTCCAAACACTTGCAACCTGCATACAGCTCAAAAATGCCTTCCAAGTCCTGAAGGCTCAAGCTTCTGACATTGGAAAGTGGCCAGCTGTGAAATGGTGGCTTTCATACCACTTTTGCAGCTGTCACCTATTCACAGCAATGGGGAGACATAGAGAACCCGACCTACTTACCTGATGTGATTGTTGAACAACGGAACCCTGTTAAAAATATGGGAAAATAGAAAAAGGCTGGCAAAATAGTGGTTAACAAGCACTTAACAAGTAGTTAACTACCTTAAATGTCTCTCCCGCCGCTTGGTGTCAGGTCTGTTCTGAAGTCGCAGACCCAACACTTTGGAAACTGACGTAGAGCCGGGTTTGCGGCGGGATCCCAACCTGCTGTCAATCATTTTGAATTTGACAGCTGACCCGCCTCCGAATCCGCCCTCTGTGCGCCGGCAAAATCGTGGCCAAAGTATTTGTTTAATTTCTCTGCCATTTCCTTATTTCCCATTATATTTCTCCTGTCTCAGCCTGTAAGGGACCCACATTTACTTTCGCTAATCTTTTCCTTTTTACATACCTATAGGAGCTTTTACAGTCTTTTTTTGTCTCTCGCTAGTTTACTCTCATATTCTATTTTCCCTTTATCAATTTCTTGGTCCTCCTTTGCTGAATTCTAAAATCCTCCCAATTCTCAGGCTTATTACTCTTTTTGGCAAAATTATTAGCTTCTTCCTTTGATCTAATACTATCTTAAACTTCTCTTGTTAGCCACAGTTGGACCACTTTTCCTGTGGGTTTTTTGTGCTTAAAGGAATGTATATTTGTTGTAAATTATGTATTAATTCTTTAAATGCTAGCCATTGCTTGTCTATCGTCATACCTTTTAATGTCGTTTCCCAATCTACCTTAACCAACTTGCCCTTCATATCGACATAGTTTGCTTTGTTTAGATTTAAAACCCTAGTTTCAGATTTAACTAAATCACTTTCAAACTGAATATAAAATTCTATCATATTATGGTCACTCTTCCCTAAAGACCCCTTTACTACAAGGTTATTAATTAACCCTTTCTCGTTACACAATACTAGATCTAAAATAGCCTGTTCCCTAGTTGGTTCCTCAACATACTGATCTAGAAAACTATCTTGCATACATTCCATGAATTCATCCTCCACATGATTACTGCAAATTTGGTTTGACCAGACTATATGTAGATTAAAGTCCCCCATGATTACTGTATTACCCTTGTTACATGCACCTCTAATTTCCTGATTTATACACTGCCCTACATTACAACTACCGTTTGGGGGCCTATAAACAACTCCCACCAATGTTTTCTGCCCCTTGCAGTTTCTTAGCTCCACCCAAACTGATTCTACTTCTTGATTTTCGGAGCTGAGATCCTTTCTCTCTGCTGTCTTTATCCCATCCTTTATTATCAGGGCTACCCCTCCTCCTTTTCCATTTTGCCTATCTCTTCTAAATGTTAAGTGTCCTAGAATATTTAGCTCCCAACCTTGGTCACATTGCAACCACGTCTCTGAAAAAGAGGCAATTTCTCTCTGACAAATAAATTAATTATACATAATTACTGTTAACCAGTATATCAAGTTAATATTACACCTATATATTTATAATTGTTATATTGTTACTTATTTCTGTAAAATCAATATTTTTGCAGTTACAATTACTTTAAAAGCTTATTAACAAGTACATGTATTTTTGTAACAGATTATATCCCACTTTTAGATTGCATTTTGTCAAAAATTATTGCTGCCATCCATGTTTAGATCTGAAATTCTTTCTCTTTAGGGCTTCCTAAATTAAAACATAATTTCCTGTCCACCCAATGGATTGCAAGCTATATTTTCCAGTAAAGAAAAAGAGCAGTTTTTAGATGGCTGTGGTGGCGACCAATGCACACCTCATTAGATCTATGAAAATTATGTTATTGGGGCCCATGCCAGATTTCACATTGTTCTTGCTGACTCCTCTCCTGTAGCACAGCTTTCAAAATATAAAACTACCACACCATTGTTTGGCTGGCTTGGTTTATTCTGAATGTTCCTTCTCATGAATTCCTGTTGCTGTGGAGAGCATTTTTTTTTGCATTCTAAGACTTCCAGTTACCATCCCTTTTGCTATATTAAATTGTTTACAGCTGTAAAATCAGTTGCCGCAAACAAAGTTCTCAGGACAGGAATTCTCAGGTGGGGGCTCAAATGAAACTATAGAATTTAGATGGGGAAGATAACTTCATAAGGGACAACAGGGGCAGGTGAAATTACATCTTGGCCATTACTTACCCACCAAACTTCAAAATGGATGGAATTATTCAGGGACACACAATAATGTTACCAAATTAATGTCACACAATAGCTCAATAGATCTACTGAACATCATAATTATCTTGGATCAAAATTGTTTCCAAAACATTTACAATATTGAATTGAATGTTTAATGAACAACATCACAGTTTTGCATTATGTGTAGGTGTGAAAGCTAAAAGAGTATTAATTGTACACCAAATAGCATTTGCATATTAAAGTCTACAACAACATGTCCTAGTTTCCTTACTGTTTCTGCTTTGTAGGTCACCTCTTATTAACAAAAAGAATTCTGCAGTTATCATTGTGTATGCCCTTGAAATCATTCAAGCATCAGTTACTCAGGGTTTAATACATTACCAACATTAGACATTACTGATAACTACACTGCCAATGACCACCTGGTGGATTATAATTTCAAAACGAGCCATTTATGTTGGTGGAAGGTTTCTGGAAAACTTGGACAGTGTATTTTTACAGAACTCAATAATTATGAGTTTGTACACATGTATGTATAAAATATTTTTGTATGGCAGAGTTTTGTAATATGTATATAGTGCACTGTGGATTTGGTGTGTAACAAATTTCTCAAGCACGTTCAGCTCCACTTCTGCTCAGTGTGAAGTGGATCTATAAATACCTGATCTGTAAAAAGAAAAGAAAGGTTATGACATTTCGGATGTCTACCCTTCATAGTATTTCTCAATTAAATTACTATTTTCTCAAAAAAAAATCTTATTAAAACACACCTAATTCTTATGTAAATTTTATCTCATAGTAGAAGAATTAACCTGGCCATATAAATCTAAAATAGTTATTAGTAGTTATTATCTGATAGTAAGTAATGATTATTATTAGAAGAAATTCTTTGTGAAGATAATGTTTTGTACAGTCACTCATTCTCTAAGATCCGTTACACATTGTAGCTGTTAAATGAAAAAAGAAAAAAAGTTTTTGAATCCTGTTTATTATTGTAAAGGGACTAATTATTAAAATGACATTTAAAGGTGTTTTTCTTATTTCCTTCACAGCAATGAGAAGTATGCTGTTTATTAGTCTCCTGTTGCTCTGTGAAGAGATGCTGATTTGCAGCTCTGACTCTCTTCCTAGTGATATTACTATGGGATTTGCAGTTGATTTCTACCATGCCATTCGTTCAGTGCAGAAGAACCAAAATCTTATTTGTTCACCAATGTCTATCAGTCTGGGCCTAGGGATGATAGAACTGGGTGCAAGAGGGACCACTTTGCAACAGTTAAGAAAAGGTCTACATTTTGATAAAGCACAAGAAGGTAGGTAAAACTGTCTCTGTACACAAGCTTGTTAAAGTGAACTGGACAGAAATGGATTTGCAATTGTAGAAAAAAGTTGCTTTCCTGTTTACTTATATATGGCATATATATATATATATATAACATTGGCTGATAACCATTTATTTTTAAACTACGTCTGCTGAAATCTAAAGGATTGTGATTCTGATTTTAGGGAAGGAATTTTCTATGTTGAAAAAGCAATCCAAAATCATCTCTACTAGTAGTGAGAAATACAAGCTAAAAATTGCCAATGCAATTTACATTCAGGATGGATACCGCCTAACTGAACAATATCTCCACAGCAACCGGGAATTCTTTGATAATACTGTAAGAAAAGTGAATTTTCAAGATTCCATATCTGCTGCCAACATTATCAATACATGGGTAGCTAATCAGACCAATGGTAAGTGTTCGTATACTGTATACTCATTTCCTGCTAATAGCATTATTTTATCTAACAAAGTAAGTGGGCTGTAGCTGGGGCATTCCAATTTAGGATAAAGAAGATGCTGCAATCCATCTACACCCAAGAAAGCATGTCTTGTTCTGAATAACTCATACAAGAGCATTAAACAGCATTCTAAAAGAATCTTTCAATCTTATACAAGAACATCAGGAAGCTAAATGTATGTGAAGGGAATGTCTAACATAGTCTATAATAAAGTGGAATGAGATGCAAGTCCCAATTTTAACTCGGAGTGAGCATGGAGCTGGCAGAACGAGCACCAGGCTCGTTTGGCTCGAAAACATTAGGCTCAGAACATTGTCACAGGGCTTCCAAGACCTAAATGGTCTTGTGATGACACCAACAAGTAGCACCTGAGATACTGCGCCCAACATTAGTGGGCTGCAAGGAGTAGGTGCAGATGCTGCTGTCTCTCTGGAGAGTGGCAGTGAACCTGCTTCCTTGATGTCCTCTCCAGTGGCTTTACATGAGCGAGCTTCAGACATGGGGCCGCCCCCCCTTGGTATTGCAAGATGGCTGCTAAAAGCAGCTACCCTGAGATGAAAGTAACCTCAGGTCTCTGAGGCTCCAGGGGAACCATTGCAACCACTCACTGCTGAAGCTCATTTCTCTCAGTGAGCACTTTGTAGGCGTAATTAATTAGGAACTAAGTTACCTTGCACAAAGTGTAGGTATAGTTTTAAGAAGTAGGTGCAGATAGGAAGAATTGATTTTGTTGTCACTTCCTGGTGCATGTTGTTTAAAGTAAGGACAGTTTGATAAATTATAGTTGTAAGTTCATTTCTTTCTATGCTTTCAACTTTTGGGATTGGGTAATGGCAGGTTAAGTGTAGACTTCTATCTTACAGAGGGCCTTGGCCAAAGTCTTGGAAAGTGGACTTTGTAAGTGAGAGTGTGGGTGGGTGGGGGTATTTATGTGCATGTGTGTTGGAGGGTAGAACATGCAATTGTGAAGTAACATTATTTGGTGTGTCACCCTTAATTTATTGAAAACTTTGGGCTATCAGTTATATAGCCCTTGCTCTGGGAGCTGGCTGCTGCCTCTCCTATTCCACTTCCTCTCCTTCTTAGGCATTCCCACAGCATGAGGAGGATGCATAAGTAAAACCACCTTGGTCTGTAGACCAAGGCCACGATTTTACCATCGGCGGCGGGTTGGAGTCGGGTTGGCTGGTCAACGGGCTCCGGTCCCGCTGCCGGTTTAATCCGCTTGGCATTAACTATTTTCCCTTAACTGGGCTTATTAAGCCCATCGTGCGCATTGCCCGGCCCAATCAGTGGGTTCGGGTCTGCTGCTCGCCTCTGCTGACGTCTTCCATTCAGCTGCAATTAAGGGGCCCATGCAGCCTTGTGGTTTTTCCTTCATTTTCTGATGCTTTTCAGTGTGGCAGATAGAGAGATGAGTGGTTCAAGAGCAAAGGCCTCTCCAAGATTTGATGATAACTCTCTCCATGCTCTTGTGGAGGGAGTGAGAGGGCGCAAAGAGGTTCTGTTCCCCTCAAATGGATGGAGGAAGCCTCCTCAGCAAACCAAGGCAGCCTGGCTGCAAATTGCTGAGGAGGTGAGCGCCAGGTCTTTGTGCTCAAGCACCTGGGTTCAGTGTCACAAAAGGTTCAATGATCTGCTACGCTCAGCAAAAGTGAGTATAACATCACACTTACCTTCAATCTGCTCCCCATCTCCTCTCATCACCAGCACTCTGCATTGGCAACCTACTCCTGCACATCTCAACCTACCCTTACATCACTTGTACCTTTAACCATCCCTCTCTATGTACAGAATCACTTCACCATTCTACTATGCACCCCGCACACTCAATCTCACTGTTATGCAATGACAACAACTAACAACACATAGGGAGGGCCCTTGGTATTGGCACCTCACTCCGTCTTTGTCTCCCTCTAAGCATCTATGCTATGGATTCTCTACACTCACTCCAACATTCTCGCTCAAACTCCACTTGTGTCCCTCATTGTAGGAAAAGAGAGCCCACAATAAGAGGGAGAGGGGCAGGACAGGAGGAGGGCCACCTTCCTTGGCGCACGTGACCACCGCTGAGGAGGCTGCTACCGACATCATCGGAGGTGCTGAGGAGCTGGAAGTGGGGGACGGAGAGATGGGCGCAGTAAAGCAAGCTGGTGACAGAATAGATTTGCAACCCTCTCATTTAGATTTCATGAGTGACTGATATGGCATCTGATGTTCATACAGATTGAGTTCTGATCATCTGCACAATGGGATGTGTCTGCTACGTTAATATAACATGTCTAACTCATGCCTTTACTCCCCCACAGGACCATCGAGAGCCCCCCTCCCCACTGTCCAGGAGGAAGAGCCGGAAGGCTCCTCAGAGGAAGCTGCAACCTCTGAGGGTGCAGTGTCAGCAGAATTGAGCGCACCCAGCACCAGCGCAGAGACACACACCTCGGTGGGTCATTCGCGAGATAGATTAATGTTGTCACCTGGTGTATCACAGCTCACAAGTGAGCATCAGCAGATGGTGGAGACAGGGACAACAGTGGAGAGTCCTCGTCGGAGGGTGCGGGACGCTTCTAGCTCTGCTCAGCTGCATGTGGACGCTGTGCCTCTGGGGCCATCCAGAAATAGAGCAGTGCTGGAACTTCAGGAACAAGTGCAGGAGTCTCTGACAGGGTTTGCAACCACTGTAACTGTGAGTAGAGTGGAGTGAGAGAATGGAGGAGTCCATCTCAAACATGAGCAATGCCGTGGTGCACTCAATGGTGAATGTAGGTGCCGCCATGGAAAGGATGGCAACCTCCATGGAGGACATAAATCACCAGATGCAAATGAACATGGTGACTTTTCTAAATAGATGGTCTGCTATGGAGGATAGATGGGCATCTGTTGAGAGGAACCAGAGGTACATGGACGTCTCCGTTATGAGGACTGTCAGTACAGAGACGGGTCCTCATGGCCCCACTGATGTGTAGCAAGGTGCTCTCCAGCTACTTGCTAGCAGTGAAGTGCGGATGACCCATGAGAGGGATGTTGGTGGTCAACAACAAGGAAGTGTGGGCTCCTCTCCAAGCGCTCACACTGCGGAGCCCTCGGTCAGAGCCCCAGATTCCTCACCCAACTGAGATGGGTGTCTCAGCCCCTGCACAGCTGCAGGAGGAGCAGACTGTTGCTGAGCCCTCCCAGGCTCCCAAACCCAGAGGATGACCTGCCAAAGGCATCGAAGCAGGAGCAGCATGAAGTGAGCAAGGTGCCTCAAGATCTGCTGAACCCACAGGAGAAGCACCACATAGAAGCACACGTAAGAGAAAGTCAACACACAAATAGTCACAAGGGTAGTCACTTGGATGTTTTGATATAATATAAAGTGAAGATTTTCATCGTTACTTCAATTGTAATGAAGAGATGCGATGGCAAAGATTCAAAGTGTTGGCCTATGTGTGCTCAGAAATGGAAGTGTTACAGTGAGGGGTCAGGGTGCCTTTCATCTGTAATGATGGTGCTGAGAGTGATAGGATCCCACAGTTTATTGTACAGATGCTGTATGGTGTGTTAAGAAGGTCGGCCAGACACTCATTTCCATGTGCCACCCACATGTGTTTGCTGCGTAAACTTATGCGAATCTGGCATGGATTAGTGCATCCCTTGCCTCACGGCCAGCAATGTGCTCATGTGCTGGTGGAACTGGCACATGTGCCTCCGCAAGGTCTTCCTCATCTGCATCCTCCTTGGAGGAAGAGGAGGCTGTGCGCTGAGCCACTTGTTCCTCAGGCAGCGGTAAGCCATGCTGCTGTGCGATGTTGTGCAGTGCACAGCAGACCACGATGATTCTGGAGACCCTGTAGGGCTCCACCAGATCTGTCGAGGCATCTGAATCACATTTTGAGCAAGCCGATGGTTTGCTCTATGATGTTTCTGGTGGAAATGTGGCTCACATTGTAGCGCTCCTCAGCTTCGTTTGATGGCCTCCTCATCGGTGTCATTAGCCACGTCTTCAGGGGACAGCCCTTGTCTCCAAGTAGCCATCTGGAAAGTTGGGTTGGCAGATTGAACAGCTGAGACACAGTAGACTGCTGCAGGATGAACGAGTCATGGCAACTGCCAGGGAATTTGGCGCAAACATGCATAATGTTCTTCTTGTGGTTACACACCAGCTGGACGTTAAGGGAGTGGAAGCCCTTGCGATTGAATAATACAGCTGGGTTGTGATGGGGTGCCCTAATGGCCACATGTGTGCAGTCTACGACGCCCTGCACCCTTGGGAAGCCTGCCATATTTGCAAAGCCAACTGCACGCGCGGTTACACTTGCTTCATCCATGGAGAAGTGGATGTAATTGTGCAACTTTGCGAAGAGGACATCGGTAACCTGCGTGATGCAAGTGTGTGCGGCCAACTGGGAGATGCCGCTGATGTCTGCTGATGGTCCCTGGACGGACCCTGAATCAAAGAAGTTGAGTGCGGTGGTGACTTTGACAGCCACTGGTAAGGAGTGTCCACCCGCTCCTCTGGGCTCCAGGTGTTGGTGCAGCATTGTGTAGATATCAGCGACTACCTCTCACGGAGGTCTCAGCCTCCTTTGGCACTGCTGCTCAGTCATCTTGAGGAAGCTCATCCTCAGCCTGTAAACCCTGTGTTGGGGGTTATCACCTGAGGTGTGGTGCAGTCCTGTGCAGCATTAGGTGGCTGAGGAGAAATTTGGCGCTCCTAATGTTGGTGCTGCTGTTGTGCCTGGTTCTGCTGCAGCCAGGGCTGCTCTTCCTCCGATTCTGAGGACCAGGATGAGAGGGTATAAATGGTTCCCATTCCGCTGGTATATATCTCAGTTGAGGAATAGATGTTATAAGTGCTCAGTCAATGTGGGGAGAGGGTTTTCTAAGGAGGTCACACTGCATATGGATCTCAGCTTAAACACTTACAAGCTTAATAGACCTGCTAAATGTGTTCCAAAACCTGAAAAAACAAAGTTCTGGCATCTGAAAGTCAGCCATGTTACAGATCCGCTTTTATGCTGCAGGTGCAGCTGTCAAGAATTCAAGTAGTTGCTGAACCCGACACAATCAGCTGGGTATGTTTGTCGCACGACGTGCAACACGCTGAAAATGTTGTAAATTGGGAAGAGCCTCTTAAAATAGCATTATCTAGGCAGTTAACAAGCTGTTAACGGCCTTAAGTGCCTCTCCCGCCGTTTGGTGTCGGGTCTGATCGGGACTCGCAGACCCGACACTTTGCAAAGTTGCGTGGAGGCGGGATGGCGGCGGATTCGCAACCCGCCATCAATCATTTAGATTTTCACTACTGACCCCCCTCCAAACCCGCCCTCTGAACGCCGGCAAAATCGCGGCCCAAGTGTTTATGTATAGAGAAGACATACCTTTGGTGATACCTGATTCCTAGCCTCTTCCATTTCTTCATCCTCCTCTTCATAATATCAAAATAAAGGTATTCCCATTGAGAAATTCATATCTGGAGTGCAAAGTAGAGATGAGTAAAAATAGCAGCAAAAGTCCTGATTCAACCCCAAAGTACTAAAAGGAATTGCTGCCTAGGTAATGGGCTACAAAGCTTCAGTAGCACCACAAAACAATGGCGGCGGACTGGCAGACCTTAAAGGGAGCTGGGGGTTTTCGGAGGGGAATGCAGGTACAGTTTTTTTTTTTGGCGGAGTTGAGGCAGTAGCCTTTCAGAACGCATTATGCTCAGGTGGTAATTCAAAGGAGAATCCAAACCAGAGTTGCAAAGCACAGATAGTCATAGTTGAATTTCATCTAGGTTAGAGTATAACTTTACTGTGTTTCTTTTAAAATTGTGCTTCCGTTAAAATTTCTATGTGTTTAATATTGAAACTCACTTTATTAGCCAAATGGACCCTCCTCCTTCAAAACACATGTAACCATACGCACTCAAACAGCCTCATGTTTATCCCTACACTGAAAAATAATTGGCAAAAATATAAATGGAAATGTTAAAGACCCAGGAGCATCTGTGTGTTTCCCACAGAGTAAATGTGTAATCATGAATTGTGTAAATCAAGTTATCTTATGGCAGTAAGAAGTTATTCTATTCCCACAGTCTGCAACGTGTTTGGTAACCAATTGAAAAGTCAGAATAAATGTTGAAAAATGCTTTAAAAAAAAAATCATATCATCAAAATGTACCTATAATAGAAATAAATAAAATTTTACTGTCTGATGGCTTGAATGAGTGATCTAGTCAAGAATTATTATTTCAGAACATTTTTTAATTACATTAGCTTATTTGCATGCAGTTATTCTAAAACTATTGGCCCAGAAATTCGTCCGAATACGGGAGAGTACGCACTGTGTACTCACCCATATTCGGTCCCGAAGTGCCGGTTTCCTGCATGCACTGCGCATGCGCGGGAAACCGGCACTTCCGATATTGCGAAGGGGGCGGTTCCTAAGTGAACCGCGTGCGCGCTACAGGCTGTGCGCACGCAGCACACTTAGTTTTTTTTTCAGGTTTGAACGCGCAGGTAAGTGTTGAAGATTTTACACATGAAGAAAGCAGGCGTAAGACCCCCTTTTAACAAGGTAAGTAGTTAATTAAGTATTTAAATTTTTTTTCAACAGGTTTATCTTTTTTAGAGACTTTAAAGAAAGGTAAGTTTATTTTTATAACTTTTAAAAAGAATTTAAATTTTTTCAAAAATTTTAATTTTTGTTTAAAGTGGTTAATTTATTTAACTATAGTTATTTTATTAATGTGATGGCTTTTTTTAAAATTTAATTGAGGTTTAGCTGTTCTTTTGGGGGCTTGTTGTATTCATAGTTTTGACAGCTCTTCCTGTCAAAACTATGAATGAAAGATGGTGTGCTGCCATTGGCTCTAACTGGCCCACGTGATCCCAGAGGTCGCATCGAACTAACTGCGCCTCTGGGACACGCACACACTGTGCGCCGGCACCAGGGAGAGGCCCAGGAACTGAAGTTCGTGTGGGCCAAAACCATAAAGGCAGGCGCGGAGTGCGATATCGCGGGGGATCCTTACCCCCGCGGCAACCATCGAACTCCAATTTCTGGGCCAATAGATGTTGAATGCTCTTTCATTAAATACCCTTTCAAACATCGTGGTACTTTACTGGCCTAAATAACAGATAGTTGTAAAACAAAAACAAAAAATCTGTAAAGAGCGCAAGAGGAGCACGAGAGGAGCACGAGAGGAGCACGAGAGGAGTGGCGAGAGGAGCGGCGAGAGGAGCGGGAGCAGCGGCGAGAGGAGCGGCGAGAGCGGCGAGAGGAGCGGGAGCAGCGGCGAGAGGAGCGGCGAGAGGAGCGGGAGCAGCGGCGAGAGGAGCGGGAGCAGTGGCGAGAGGAGCGGGAGAGGAGCGGGAGCAGTGGCGAGAGGAGCGGGAGAGGAACGGGAGCAGTGGCGAGAGGAGCGGGAGCAGCGGTGAGAGGAGCGGGAGCAGCGGCGAGAGCAGCGGCGAGAGGAGCGGGAGCAGTGGCGAGAGCAGCGGCGAGAGGAGCGGGAGCAGCGGCGCTGTAAAGAGCGTGAGAGGAAGTGGAGGCAGCGGACCTGGACGAGACCAGAGCAGGAGCAGAGCGAAAGAGGCAACGGCTCAACAGAGGCAGAATCCGAAAGAGTGACGTCAGAGTAGAAAAAGTGACGTCGGCACAAGGGAAGCAGCTGATTGGTGAGTAGGTGGTGAGCGTTTTTTTAAAGTTTTAAGTTTATTTCTGCTTAGTTCTTAGTCTATTAAATAGAGGCACAGCAGGGCAGCTCAGCCCCGTGGAATCCACATCCTGTGCCATGTGGGATGTCGTGGACGCTTCGCGTAGCCTGGACGACCATATGTGCAGGAAGTATCACCAGCTATGGCCGCTCGAGATCCGTGTTTCAGAGCTTGAGCGTCAGCTGGAGTCACTGCGGGGCATCCGCGAGGCTGAGAGTTACATGGATAGCACGTTTCTGGAGGTGGTCACCCCGCAGCTTAAGAGTATGCAGGCAGAGAGGGAATGGGTGACCGCCAGACAGAAGAGGAGGACCAGGCAGGTAGTGCAGGAGTCCCCAGAGTGCATCGCGCTCTCCAACCAGTATTCTGTTCTGAGTACTGGTGGGGGCAATGGTTCTGCTGGGGAGTGCAGCCAGAGACAAGTCCACGGCACCACGGGTGGATCAGCTGCACTGGGGGGGGAAGAATAAGAGTGGAAGAGCAATAGTGGTAGGGGATTCGATAGTTAGGGGAGCAGACAGGCGTTTCTGCGGCCGCAGACGTGACTCCAGGATGGTATGTTGCCTCCCCGGTGCCAGGGTGAAGGATGTCACTGAGCGGCTGCAGGGCATTCTGAGGGGGGAGGGTGAACAGTCAGAGGTCGTTGTCCATATCGGTACCAACGACATAGGCAGAAAGAGGGATGAGGTCCTGCAGGCAAAGTTTCGGGAACTAGGAGAGAGATTAAAAAGCAGGACCTCAAAGGTAGTGATCTCCGGATTACTCCCGGTGCCACGTGCTAGTGAGTACAGGAATAGGAGGATAGAACAGATGAATGCTTGGCTGGAGAGATGGTGCAGGAGGGAGGGCTTTAGATTCCTGAGGCATTGGGACCATTTCTGGGGAAGGTGGGACCTTTACAAGCCAGACGGGTTACACCTCAACAGAGCCGGGACCAATATTCTCGCGGGGAGGTTTGCTTGTGCTGTTGGGGAGGGTTTAAACTAGCTTGGCAGGGGGATGGGCAGCAGCATATAGGAGTAGAAAAGAGGAATAAGGTGCATGAAAGAGTGAGTGTGTTGGATAGTACTAGAGAAGAAAGTAGTACCATATTAGATAGGAGCAGACTAAGAAAGACTCCGAAAAATTAAAAAATGGGTTTAGAATGCATGTACATAAACGCAAAAAGTGTGGTGAATAAGGTTGGTGAGCTACAAGCACAACTCGCCGTGTGGCAATATGATGTTGTGGCAATAACGGAAATGTGGCTTAAAAACGGTGAGGACTGGGCACTTAATATTCAAGGGTACAAGGTGTTCAAAAAAGATGGGGAAGGAAAAAATGGAGGTGGGGTGGCAGTGCTGATTAAGGAGGATGTTGTAGTGTTGGAAAGGGAGGATGTTCTTGAGGGGACAAGGACAGAATCCATTTGGTTAGAGTTGAGGAGCAAAAAGGGTATGATCACACTATTGGGGGTATTCTATAGGCCACCAAATAGTGAGAGGGAGGTAGAGGAGCAAATCTGCAGGGAAATTGCAGAGATATGCAAGAGCTATAGAGTGGTGATATTGGGGGACTTTAATTACCCAAATATCGATTGGGATAATGCTAGGGTAAAGGGAAAGGAGGGGGAGGAATTTCTGAAATGTGTTCAGGAGAATTTCCTTGACCAGTATGTTCTTGGCCCAACTAGGAAGGAGGCATTGCTGGATCTGGTGCTGGGGAATGAGGTGGGCCAGATCGACCAAGTGTCAGTGGGAGAACACTTGGGTACGAGTGATCATCGTATCATAAATTTAGATTAGCAATGGAGAGGGGCAAGGAACAATCTAGAGTGGAACTTCTAAACTGGAAAAGGGCTAACTTCAATGGGATGCAAAAGGATCTAGCCAGGGTAAAATGGAACCAAAGACTGACAGGAAAAACTGTAACAGAACAATGGGTGATCTTTAAGGAGGAGATGTTCCAAGTATAGACTAGGTACATTCCAACAAGAGGGAAGGGTAAGGGAACCAAAGCAAAGGCTCCTTGGATGATGAGGGAGATAGAGAAGATGATGAAATAAAAAAAGAGGGTGTATGAAGCATGTCAGGTGAATTCTTCAAGGGAGAGCCAGACCAAATACAATAAGTTGAGAGGGGAAGTGAAGATGAAAATAAGATTGGCAAAGAGAGAATATGAGAGTAGAATGGCGGTTAACATAAAAGAGAACCCAAAAATCTTCTACCAGCATGTAAACAGTAAGCGGGTAGTAAGAGGCGGGGTGGGGCCTATTAGAGACAAAGAAGGTGATATGTACTTA
The DNA here is from genome assembly GCA_030390025.1 of Squalus acanthias. NCBI lineage: Eukaryota > Metazoa > Chordata > Chondrichthyes > Squaliformes > Squalidae > Squalus > Squalus acanthias. Next base: position 47,728,871 of record CM059429.1, read on the forward strand.
GAGGCGCAGGGAAAGGCTAGAATATTCAATGAGTACTTTGTATCGGTGTTTACTAAGGAGGTGGATGCTGACAAAATATCGGTAGCAGTGGAAAAGGTAGAATCAATGGAAGGGTTGAAAATTGATAGGATGTACTAGAAGGCTGGGTATGCTCAGAGTGGATAAGTCGCCTGGTCCAGATGGCTTGCGTCCCAGATTGCTACGGGAATTGGGGGAGGAGATAGCGGAAGGGCTTGCCATAATTTTCCAATCTTCCCTAGATGCGGGGGAGGTGCCTGAGGATTGGAAAGTGGCAAATGTGACACCATTGTTCAAGAAAGGGTGTAAGAACAATCCTAGTAACTACAGACCGGTCAGTTTAACATCAGTGGTGGGTAAAGTTTTAGAAACAATAATCAAGGAAAAAATTAATGGGCACTTGGAGAGGTTTAAGCTAATTAAGGAGAGCCAACATGGATTTGTAAAAGGATGATCATGTTTGACTAATCTAATTTAATTTTTTGATGAAGTAACAGGGAGGATCGATGAAGGGAATGCAATGGATGTTGTCAACATGAATTTTAGAAAGGCGTAAATACCACATAGAAAGCTGGTTAACAAAAGTGAGGCTCATGGAATAGGTGGGTCAGTGGCAGCTTGGATAAGGAATTGGCTTAAGGACAGAAAACAGCGAGTTGTGGTAAATGGCTGTTTTTCAGACTGAAGGATGGTAGACAGTGGTGTTCCCCAAAGGTCAGTGCTGGGGCCACTGCTTTTTTTTGATATATATATAAATGACCTGGATATTGGAATACAAAGAGAATTTCTAAATTTGCCAATGACACCAAACTTGAGGGTGTGGCAAACAGTGAGGATGATACCAATCGACTGCAACAGGACATAGAAAGGCTAGCAGAATGGGCAGATAAGTGGCAGATGGAATTTAATACAGAGAAGTGTGAGGTGATGCATTTTGGCAGAAGGAACAAGGAGAGGCAATATACACTTAATGGCACAGTTTTAAAGAGTGTGCAGGGACAGAGGGACCTGGGAGTTAATGTGCATAGGTCCCTGAAGGTGGCAGGACATATTGAGAGAGTGGTTAGCAAAGCATATGGGATCTTGGGTTTCATAAATAAAGGTATTGAGTACAAAAGTAGAGAAATTATGCTGAATCTTTATAAAGCGCTGGATTGGCCACAACTGGAGTATTGCATCCAGTTCTGGTCACCACACTTTAGGAAGGATGTGAAGGCCCTTGAGAGGGTGCAGAGGAGATTTACCAGAATGGTTCCGGGGATGGGGGATCTTAGCTACAAGGACAGGTTGGAGAAGCTGGATTTGTTTTCATTAGAGCAAAGGAGGATGAGGGTTGATTTGATAGAGGTGTACAAGATTATGACAGATTTGGATAGGGCAGACGGGGAAAGGCTGTTCCCACTAGTTGATGGTACAAGTACTAGGGGACATAGATTTAAGGTTTTGGGCAAGAGATACAGGGGGGATGTGAGGACAAACTTTTTTACACAGCAAGTGATGAGGACCTGGAACTCGCTGCCGACTGAAGTGATGGAAGCAGAGACACTCAATATCTTCAAGGGGAGACTGGATAGGCACTTGAGGGAAATAAACTTGTGGGGGAATGGGACTGACTCGATTGCTCTGCAGAGAGCTGGCACGGACTCGATGGGCCGAATGGCCTCCTTCTGTGCCGTTAGGACTCTATGACTCTACTGAGAATGCTGGAAATCTGAAATAAAAACAAAAAATGCTAGAAACACTCAGCAGGTCAGACAGCATCTGATGCCTAAAATAACAGATAGCTCTGTTGTTTCACAATGCAGAAGAAAGTCTGTTTTCCAATTAAGTTAATCTGTGCATGTAAATTTGTTTTTATACATCAGAACAACAGGGCACAGCCAGACATAATTATGGAATCTTATTACTCGGAATACTGCGAATGGAGAAGTTGGAATATTAATTTCTCATAATAGAATTTCCCAGCTCTGTAGGAAGTCAGTTAATTTGTGTCCACACTCTAACAACCCAGGGAGATATCCTGGCAGCAGAACTTTTCTTTGTGTATGAGCTAAAATATGATTACCTTTTTGGAAGACCAGAAATTCGACAAAATATCTGGTTATAAAAACATTTCTCAGCTTCGGTGTTTACCATCCAACTCTGGATATATTAATATTTCTTCTACATTGCTATATCAGGGCAACCAGTCTTCTTATAAACTGTCCTATGTGTGCTGTGCCACCAAGTAGTACACATGCATTTCTAGTCCATGAACTTTGTATAATGTATGCATTTCCCTCTGTAGTGCATGATTTCTGGGTTATTTCATTATATACAGAAGAGGCATTTCTATAAGAATCTATCTGCAGACTTCAAGGATTATGGACAGCAGTCCACATTCAAGATATCACAGGATGGAAGAGTTTGACACAAAATGTCTGCTTTTACACTCCTTCTAATCAACAGTGCTAAAGCACAGAACAAGGCAATATGAGGTGACAGAAAGACGGGCATCTCCCTTTGTAACATTTAAGACAGGTTCAGTTCAGCAAAATATGTCTTTAATTTCCCTTTACTTTTTAAAGTCCTAAGCAAACCCCCAGACTTCTCATAATTGGCCTATTTGACACCAACCCAATCCCCAGTGAATGATTTTTTAAAAACATTCTGAAATCAGTTTCACAGAAGTAAATAGTGAAAAATATGCTCTGAAAATAAGATTATGAGAATTGTGGCAAAAATGTTAAATAGAACAATTTGTTCCATTAGGATTGGAAGTTCAATTGACAAATTTATGGCTGTAAGTACCTTGGATTTGTAAAACCATCACAAACAGCATTTGCAACAAAAATAAAAGTGACAAATATGGTTTGATGTTGCAACAATTTTGAAAGCAACTCTTGTTTAAATTAATCTTTCCATTAAAACTTAGCAACACCAACAGCAATAACTTGCATTTAGTAACATAGGATTTGTTAAATGAAAAAAGGCCACGGTCCATCTAATCCTGCCTTCTCCCATCCTGGTAGTCACATGATGCAATGATAATGGAGTTGTTGAATAACAATAGCAATCAATCTCTATCAATTAGTCTACAGTAGACCCAGAAATGACACGAGGAAAACCCCAGATGTGGAGAGCTTTGGGAACCATAGGTTCAAAGTCATCTCTTTCCTCCCAAGCATGCGACACTTACAACATGTCATTTCATGACTCAAATTACTACTGTTATCTTCTGAAGCAAATCTATTCAATTTGAATTTCAATTAATCAATACTAACTGCTTCCATCGTCTCCCTTGGGAGTGTGTTCCATAGATTGACCACTTACTAACAGATTCGTTTTGAATTTACTCCCCTTCAAGCGCAGAATGTGTCCTCTGGTTCTACTGTTCTGAACAAGGTGAAATAGCTCGCTTATACAATGTTTAAAACGCAACAAGAATCCCAAAGCACAGAGGCATAATCGAAAAATAGATGCCAAGCCAAATAAGGAGCTATTAGGAGGTGTAACCAAAGGTTTGGTCAAAGAGGAGGGCTTTAAGGAGGAGAGGGAGGTGGCGAGGTGGAACGGTTAAGGGAGGGAATTACAGAATATGAGGCCTAGGCGGCTGAAGCCATGGCCGCCAATGGTGGAGCGAAGGGTGGGGGTATGCACAAGAGGATGGATCATAGGAATGGAGAGCGGGTGGGATTGTAGGGCTGCAGAGGGTTACCGAGGTAGAGAGGGATGAGGTCATGAAGGGATTAAAACATGAGGATGAGAATTTTAAATTGGAGGCATTGGAGTACTCGGAGCTAATATAGTTCAGTGAGAACAGGGGTGATAAGTGAATGGGATAGGATTTGGTGGCAGAGTTTGGATGAGCTGAGGTTTACGAAGGGTGGATGATGGGAGGCCAGCAGGAATGGAATAGTCAATTCTGAAGGTGACAAAGGCACGGTTGAAGGTTTCAGCAGCTGATAAGCTGTGGCAGAGATGGGTGATGTTGCGGAGATGAAAGTAGAAAGTCTTTGTGATTGAGTGGATATGGGGTCAGAAGCTCAGCTCAGGGCCAATTTGGACACTGAGGGGGTGATTTTGCCAATGGGAAGCTTTTGGAGGCGGGACTCCCACTTGTCGGGTTTCAGTCCCGCCTCCAACAACTTCTGGCCAACCCACGCTATTTTCCCTTGATTGACCTTATTAATCCTGCCATGGGGGCTTAGCAGGCCAATTAAGGGAGAGCCAGTTGCAGAGAACGTCAACGTATGAGGTTTCATTTGTGAAGCTGTCAAACAGTGACATTCTCTGCAGTTTGATGAGGTCTTGAATTCAAGACCCCTTCAAACTTCTTTCTTTTACAGAAATGAGATGGTAGTTGCATTTGAGAATGCAACGGCCACCTGTCATTCCCAACGCGGAGGTCCGAGACTCTCCTCATACGCACCGACTGAAGCCTTCAGGAAGAGACAAAGGTAAGTAGACTTTTAATAACACTTTGCACTTACCTCAGATACTCACCTCTACACTCTTGCACCCATCACTTACCTTCACAGCACACTTTTGCACCCCCCGCAGACCCCTCTACTCGCTTCGCTGAGCTGGCGGGTTTCGGAGCCTTCGGGAAGCCTGCACTTGTGAGGGGATAATCCTATTTTCTGCCTGTTAACTACCTGTTAACAGGCAGTTAATAGGCTGTAATCCCTTCCCGCCTCCAAGGAGACGGGACCCGGCACGGGACGGCTACCTGCCTCCTGGGAAGATGGCGTGGAGGCGGGTTGGGGGCAGGTTGGGCACCCGCCCCCAAATTCTGCCATTTTACCGGCAGTTCCGCCTCCATATCCGCCTCCCCAGGGCTGGCAAAATCGTCTCCTGAGGTTGCAAACAATTTGGTTCAGTATCCAGGGAGGGGGAGGGAATCTGTGACAAGGGTACAGAGTTTGTGGCGGGGGCTGAAAACGATGGCTTTAATCTTCCCTATGTTTAGCTGGAGGAACCTTTAAAGTATAGCCTAGAAAATCGAAGTCTTTGTGCTGGCCGTTAAGGCCCAATTCATCAAAAAAATGGTGGATGCCTCACTTCCGCCCGCCTCGGGCGCTGGACACGGCAGCTGTCATTTTGGTCATGGCACGCTGGCTCCTGAAATGTAAATGAGCAGAGCATGACGTCACATGCCGACTTGACGCCACATCTGCAAATTTAGACCTTTTCACTCTGTTTAACGCAGGGTCCTAAGCATACATGTAGGAGCCCTGCAGAGACGCTGTTAGCACTTCTTAAAGGGACACACACATCTTTCAAATAAGTTTTGGATTTAAGCTTTTGGACTTTTTAAAATATTTTATTGAAGTAGTAGCTTGGTGCAATGGATGTTAAAAGTTTTAAAGTGTGCAGGGAGTGCTGCTGGATGTTTGCAAGCCTTCAGATGGTAAAGGAAGGCCTCTGAGAAGACAGAAAATGCTGGAAATATTCAGCAGGGTAGGTAGCATCTGTGGAGAGAGAAACAGAGTTTTCGTCTCAGGTTGAGATGCTTCCTGACCTGCAGCGTATTTCCAGCATTTTTGCTTTTATTTCAGATTTCCAGCATCGCTCGCCGAGGGGAGAGGAAGACGCAGAAGAGGAGGAAGTGGAAGGAAGGATGCAACACAGATGACTCCTTCCTGGCCGGGTATCTGGGATGGAATCATCTTCCTGCGGTACCATTGACCACAACCCCAATTCCCTTTTCAACATTTGTCCCACACCTTACCTTCCCTCTGTTGCTGACCATCACAGCTTCCTCATGGCCACAATGCTGAAATAGAAGCCACCACAAAGTAAACTTTCCAATCCAACTTTATACATCTATCCATCCAATATGACATCAAGAAATCAACTAATCACTGTTGTGCATTCCTTTAATGACTGTCTTGTGTGCGCCTTTGCTTGTCCTACTGATGTCACGCAGTGCTACCCCAGTGGCTGCAGCATGGCTAGTGGAAGGCTGCTGACTTTAAATGGGGGACACTGCGGATGGCCTTGTAGGATGACCTCGAGGAGCTGGTGGCTAGGAGCATGAAATTGAGTGATGGTGTTTCTTCTTCTTCATTCTCCTCTCCTTCTTGGTCAACCACTGGCTGGGCAGGCTGGACTACTTAGGTGAGTGAAATGAGGGAGGCACAAGGGTAGGGTTGTGGTGATGGGAAGGGGGTAAAGCAAGAGCTGCATGCTTACACCATGCGCACCTTGTAAATCAGAAGATATTGTGGGATGTGAGAAGGAGGATAACGTATGAGGATACCAACATCTTTCAGCCCCGCCACTGGCCAAGGGCTCAGCCATGCCCCTGCCAAGAATGGCCAGCACTGTCTCCTCCAAGGGGGTGAGATGAAGCTAGGAATGGGAGCTGTGCCTCGTGTTTGGTACAGATTGTTGGTAGCTGACTGACGGGCGGGTGGGGGGTGGGGGGGGCGTCGTGCAATGAGCAGTATGTGAGGCTAGTGGTGCAATTGGTAGGAGACGGCTTTTGAAGATGCATTCACTAATCTTGACCACTGGTCTGAAGTCATGAAGCTTCTTTGGGCACTGGAGCCAGGTCGTGGGGGCGACACTACTGGCAGTGATGGTCTTGGTGATCTGGTCCCACACCTTTCTTTCTGGAGGGCCTCCTAGATCCTGTGTATAGAGGACCTCTCTTGCAGTGTTGACCCCCTGCACAAAGCTGGAAAGCTGTGTGCGAGACCCTGGGTGCCCCTTCCCTAGCTTGCTGAGCCATTTGTGATAGTGCTGAAGCACTTTTACTATTTCTTTTAGGTGTGAAAGGCAGTTCAGCTTTCTGAGCTGAAGACTGCCATTTGGGAATTATTTTTAATATTTTTTTTTCAGAAGCAGTTGAGCTCTAAGCGCTAAAGACTGCCTATTTTTTAAATGATTTTTATTTTTTCCTTTTAGAAGGCAGTTCCCCTTTAAGGGACCGACACAGCTTTCATAAATGGCAGCCTGCTTTAAGACAACGCTGCTCTTGCTGCAGGGAAGCTATGGCCACATTACATTGGGCCTCCTGCTGAAAGTATCACCGGAAAACCAGTCATGCACTCCAGGTTTTGCACTGTGCTAATTTAAGTTAACACTGGTGATGCCTGTGCTATTATTTCGGGTGGCCGTTAACTTAGGCCGCGGTGGCACCGGCAGGTTTCCGGCCTACTCCAATTTCTAGGCCACGGTGTCATCATAAAATGTGATTAAAATCTTAAATTGTTTTAAAAACAACATGCTGCTTAAATGCATTGTTTATTTTCAGGTAAAGTCAAAAACTTGGTTTCAAGTCAATCGTTCAGTCCTCTCACAAAGCTAGTTTTAGTGAATGCCATTTACTTCAAGGGGACATGGAAACATAAATTCAATTCAGAGAACACCAAACCGATGGAGTTTATCAAGCGAGATGGCTCTGTAGTTGAGATACCAATGATGCACCAACAGATGACAACCAGATTTGGTAAGTGTTATCAAAATATACACATTTTATTAAAATCAGTTGTCTAAAGTAAAAGAGAGACTTTGTGCTGAGACTTTATTCCTTTGTGTTGCTATTACATATGACATACAAAAAAATGGACAGAAAAAGACCAGCTGATCCATCAAACCTATCCCATTCTGTCATGTTGCACCTAAGCATCATGACGCTCAATGATTCATTCCCACCTACCAGCAGCCACGTAATCTCCCAGGAGAGGCAAAAAAAACAGATTAAAGAAAACCCCAGGCCAATTCATGGAAAAAAGAATTCTGGGAAATTCCTCTCTGATCCCTGATGGCGATCAACAGTGAGTTCCAGGAGATAACAGTAACCGCAAGGTACTTTCCCCAACATCCCACTTATCTTTTATATGCAGCAATATCAGCCTCCTCTCGGAACCCGTCCAGCTACTTTTTGAATGTTTGTAGCGAACCTGCATTCACTGCACGAACAAAAAATGAATTCCAAAGGTCTATGACCGTCTCCAAAAAGCAAAATCTCCTGACATCTAACCTAGTTCTAGGTTTACGTAACTTATACGCATGTCCCCTCGTTTTTCCAAACCTATCTAATTCAAATAATCTATCCACATGGGTACAGTCTAGTGCCTTCATCATTTTAAACACTCCAATCAAATCATTAGCCCTACCTGCATGACATTTATCTAAATTAAATGTCATTTGCCAGGTGGGAGTACCTTCACCACACGGACTGCAGCGGTTCAAGAAGGCGGCTCACCACCACCTTCTCAAGGGCAATTAGGGATGGGCAATAAATGCTGGCCTTGCCAGCGATGCCCACATCCCATAAACAAATAATTAAAAAAAAAAATTAAATGCAGGCAAATTCCCCAATGCACTTAGATCCAAGTGTAATTTTTTTTTCTCCTCAAGGGTTCCGACACTGGCACAAAGCTTTGTTTCATCTGTGATCTTGCAGATAGTATCCCCAACACCTTCACTTATTGAAGCAGTCATGCACTAAGTTAATTTTATTTAGTGTTATGGTAAGAATTGCCTACTGTCTCATCATATAGTGATAAATTCTTGTCTTATTTATGTTTTGTATATTTGTGACTCAGCATTTTAATAAAGTGATATAAGCAATGATATCATTATGAATGTTATATATCATCTTAAGAATTGTTTTTCTATTACTATTTGTGTATTGCAAGCTTCTTGAGTGTAACTTATGATTACCCAGCCCAGTACACCTATCTTCCTTTTGGGAAATAATTGTTTTTTATTTGTCATCTTTTAACCAAATGGTTGAGATGGGCGCTTACCATGTTTGGACTTGCTATATCATCATGGCCCAATTTTCTTGAAGGTTTTCTGATGAAAATGGAACTTACAGGGATTACTAGTTTTTTTTTAAAGTTAAAATTTACTACTAAATACTGTTAGCATATTTTATGCAAATTGACAATCTGAAATAATGGTTGCACCTTGTGACAGAACTTCATTCCTCTTTTTTCACTGTTGACTACTGTTAACATGATCTGCGGTACTCAAGCTTAACATTGGAGCTCTGAATCACTAACTTATCCCCTAAATTTGTGTTTTAGTATTTTTAACTCGCATCCGTCCTTTTTTAGCTTATACAGCTAGTACTGCCAACACATTTTATGTTTTTTTCAGTGATGCACAGGTCTTAGTCTGGTTGTTTATTTATTCAGATATTAGAAAATAATGCAAAAATAAAAGAGACATAAGGATATAAACACATAATAAAGAGAACTGCCTTATGGATTGAGCTACTGTTAAGCAGCAAACATGCTCCCTGTAAAACAAAACTTAACTGTGATTGCTATAGGTAACAAACATGTCTTGAGTAGGTGACAATGGACAATCTATAATAGTGAGGCTGTTTAAAACATACATGTAATGAACCATTTTACTTGTAAGGTACGCCTGGAGAAATATCTCATATTGAATTCTTGAACTGATAAAATATCATAGAATCATACAGCACTGAAGGAGACCATTCAGCCCATCATGCCTGTCCCTGTGCTGGCAATTACACAAACAAGACATCTTTTATGGATAATTTGCAGTTGGTACTTTTCTAAAGTGGGATGATGAACTCATCTGGTTCACATGACTGAAATACTATACAGGATTCCTCATTTTACAACTACCTTCATATACAATGGTCTTCATTATTTGTGGATCCCTGGTTAATGAACTATATAAAAATTCCCTATTAAAATGCCAACTTGGCTGTTGAATATCCGATTCAGGCAGCATTCTAGTAATTGGCAATTATATTATCTGATTTATAAATTGTCTTATTGCAGGTTATTTTACAGCTGGTAAGATGAGTTACCAGGTTTTAGAAGTACCTTACAGTGGAGACGAGGTCAGTATAATCCTGGTACTTCCAGCAGAAGGAACTGATTTAGCAGAGTTGGAAAAACTTATTGCACCACAAATCATCCAAAATTGGCTTTCAACAATGACAGAAGAAGACATTGAGATTAACCTTCCAAGGTTGGTTAGCAAAACTTACCATTCTTCATTTCTGTTGGCATTGTTACAGCAGCTACATCTCATTGTTTGCTGTCGGTTCTGATGGAATTTTCCTAGTTTTGTAGAAAAAAAGTAGATATTTAGAGATGAAAAATTGCTGAAAAGCATACACAGGATACCTTAAATATATGTATGAATACATTTTTTATGGTGCCTGTTTGGCTGTTGCCATGGAGATCATGGAAAGCCAATCAGAAAATGTTTGCTCAGCCAGAATAGACTGTGGGCTCTGTTCTAGTGAGTTTGCAACTGGAACTGCTACCTTTATGTAGAAGTGATTTGCATATTTATTCTGAATCATATGTATGTGTGCTGATGAGATTCAGTCTCCCACCAAATACCTAAACTGCAATAATATTCAAAAACAGGCATTGTTAAACAGCTGAATAAATCACTTTGCTTTGCTGCAGAAGAGATGATAATCTTAAGAGTTTTCTTTATAAAATCCTCCCAATGGTTCACCAAGTTGAACCACCAGACCTGGAAGGTCCCAGGCTTGATTGAACGGTCTGTGCTGAGTTAGGTTTAAGCCAGGACAGCAGTTGATCACAGTGCCTTCTTTGTGTTAAGGAGGCAAACATCAGTCAGGGTTCTCACACTTGATTTCAATCCAGTAACTCCTGATGGAAGTGCATGTGTGAGGTTGTCTGATAAGGACAGGAACAAGCTTGGGTGTGATGCCTGTGCCGCTAAATAATCTATCAACACTCCAAATCAAAGAAGTTTCCTTTATTCGGTAGATGAATGATCAGCAGAATTCTCAGGAATGACAGTACTTGGAGGTAAAAAGAAAAACGATTTTTGAGTGTGAGAGTGAATCTCATAAGCGTATATACATATGATTCAAAATAAAAATGCAAATCACTTCTTGGTTTTCTGTATTCATTGCAAAATCTACTTCAATTTATGGGATCAAGCATCCAATTCCTTGACACAAAGGTAGCAGTTCGAGTTGCAAGCATACTAGAATAGAGTCCATAGAATATTCTGATTATACAAACATTTTCTGACTGGCTTTCCATGACCTCCATGGCAACAACCAAAGAGGTATTCATTAAAATGTATTGATATATATATATTTAAGATATCCTATCCTATGTGTGCTTTTTCGTAATTTTGTTAGAAAATAAAAATAGAAAAAGCTGGAAATACAAGTCAAGATCTGAAACTTTAACCTGTCTTTTTCTTTCAGCTGCTGACTGACCTGGTGGGTAGTTTCAACGTGTTCTGTTTTATGCTAGTACTCTTTAGATTTTTTTTAACAACTTGCTCTACCTACTCAGAGTTCCTGTGGGTTTAGTTAGTGCCATTATCCGTCATTTTTTGTTTTAAGAAATCATACAGAATTGCCATTTACATTTTAACACATTTTTGTGTACTTCTTTTAACATTGGGAATTTGTTTACTTGAACATTGAAAGATGATGACATCAGGGAAAATTATATTAAAAGAACATCTATTGTAAATTAAGAAGTGAGTTGCCTCAGAATTCTAATGGTACTGCACCAGTAGGTGGTGCTGTCAACATACTGTGTGACAAAAGCAAAGGTCCAGATTTTCTTGTCAAAATAACGGTGAGGCTAATGGCACTCGCCCTTATTTATGCGCAAATGATATAGCAACTTCAGGCAAAGGGCAGATGTGCGGTTAAACTCAAATATCCAAAAGTTGCTGTCCAAGTTGTGCCACTCTGCCAATAGCTTTGCAAAAATAGCATCTCTCTGTCTGGCTCACCATTGAAATGCATTGAATGGCAAGAAGTTGCTGTATTTGCACCATAGATATGAACTAAACTCGCAACAGGAAGTTAAGTCTTGTCTATTCCAGTATAAATACCCTTTTGACGACGTGATAAGTGTTAATTACTGCCAAACAAACACTCTGGCACTAAAAATTAACTATTGCAAGTGTGGAGTCTCATTCCTTCAGGTTTTAATTGTTGTTGGAGATTTTAAAAATGTAAAATTTTAATTTTTGTTTGCTTTTCCTTTCTGTCTTTTTTCTCTCTCTCTTAATCCAATCTTTCTATCCCTCTCTTTATTTCTCTTTCTGTAGCTGATTTGACATTGAATTCGCCCACTCTCACTTACACTTCCTTTTCAGTCCTTCTGCTGTTTATTTCACAATCTTTCAATTTGATTGGTTAAGGAGATACTCATTTGCTTGCCCTGTTCACTCAGGTCCCAGATGCCCTGTTTCCCTCGCTGCGATGTTATCAGCTCGCACTTTCAGCAACTTGCCGTGCAAAATATTTAAAAACCTTAACGTGCACGGGCAAGTCTAATTAACAGCAGACGCCATTAGATGCCCTGCTACTGCAAATTCTGGCCCAATGGAGCACCACCAAACAGTGCCCTGATTCAATCCAAGAATTTGTGCTTCAAACTAGGGAGTGGTAATGACTCAAAGGAAACCTCAATAAAAAACAGATAATACTTTAAATCAGCTTCAGAGAGCATAATTCACAGCACCCATTGTAAAGAAAAAGTTAAAGCCCTAAAAAAAAATCACAAAAAATACAAGCCAGTCATATATGGACAGCTGCACACAGAGAAAAAAATGAAAATTATTGCAACCCAAGAAAGTTTCCATTCCCCACCTTCTAATCCTGCTTGACCTGAAAAATTCCAATTGGTCCTGACCACCTCATTGCAACGGCACAGAAAATCGATTCGTATTTTGTGTAATGAAAATGCTGATATTCTCTTGTGTTTTGCATATTTAAATCATTGAGTAAAATATATTGCAAGGGTTCCCTGTTTTTCCATTCAGTTCAGATTCTTTATTCACTATCACTTTAATTTTAAGCAGAAGCGTAGTTAAAATAAATGGAAATACAACTTGGTTATTGTTCCAATATCGTCCCATAGAGTTATGGCCTTGTGCTTGGAATTCCCCACATCTGCATTTTTTCTGCTGTTTTGATAATTGGGAACGAGGGCGCTTCTCCACAAGGAAAAAGGAAAAAGCAGTAGCTATGTGTTAATCTAGACCATTCTCATCCAACTCATAGCACCAGACTCCAAAGCAGAATTTTAATAATTCTGGGAAATACTCTTTTAGTATGGAAATGATGCAAGGCATTGTAAGGCTAAAAAATTAAATTAATACAAAAATTAGGAAGGACAATAATAAAGTAAATTTAATCTACAAAAATGTAAGGCTGTATTTTACTGAAACTTGAGCAACACTGCAAAGCAATTTAGATTTTGCACAAATGCCACTGTAGCAGCATAACACTGGGAACCAACCCGACACTGGTGCAGTGTCAAACTCGGTTTGAAAAGTGCTCTTGAAAAGGGCTGTTTTGAATGCTTCCACCTGAGCTGCTAACATACATTTAAAATCTAATGCCTTGGACATCTGCACATATATAGCTTGGGAGCCCAAATCTTAGCCAATCAGTATAAACAAGGCACTTTTAGCTGCCAATGGTTACTGCAGCTACTGATCTGAGATTGATAGCTGTAGTATAACTACATTCCAGATTGCCATTACCAGTGTATTTATACCCAAGAAATGGAAGGAAAATCAGCATACAACTTTCCTTGGCATTTATAACTACCTGTTTCAAATCAAAATCTATATCGCTGATAATAGTTTAGTACAGCTATATGAGTTCCAAGCTGAAAAACATACGTGCCATGGAACTGCTTTTGCCAGATGCATGTAAGAATTAACAAAGAAGTGATCTTGCAACAGATCCCACATTTTCAACAGGGAAACTGCTCTCAAAGGGAGCGTGGGCTGGAGATAAAAATACAAAGTTGTAGCCCTGATTCTACAAGTCCGGCTCCCTGCTGGGAGAGTAGGATCATGGAATAAGTCCTAATATAAAAAGAACTGCACCACCCATGCACAATTGTTTAACTGCAGTGATATTTTGCACGGTTTGCTTTAGTCTAAGGTATTAATGGTCTACTTTCTCATTGTAACATTTATAGGTTTAAAATCCAACAGAAGTTAGATTTGAAAGAACCACTTGGAGTCCTCAATATCACAGAAATATTTGAAAATGGAAGTGACCTTTCTGGGATCGCAAGTATGAATATTAGAGCTACTTTTGCATTCCTAGCTAAAAAAGTCACTAGGACTGGATTCTGAGGTTAATGTGCATATTGGAATGGTGGGGAGCTAGGATCACAATATCTGGCAAGCCCAGCTCATGAATATCATTTGATAAAGCTTGCTGTGTCACTTGTGGCTTGTGTAAAGTATGTGACTCTGCAATATGAAATGAATAAGCAACCCTTAAAGGAGTATGTCTTAAAATAAAAAGGATGCAGCCATTTATAGAGAAATTTGTGGGGATAAAAATGTTGGTGCATTTTCAAAGGAGTCACACCTGTCAGGAGCACCTATTGGGAAATCATGTGCATGGTTCCTACTATTTTCCATCTATTAAAATGAATGGACTGAAAATTATGGGGAATGTGTGTGCAGTTTCCTGGTGGTGAGGCTCTGCACTGGGGATATGATTTTGTAAAAGTGACCTTGATGCGTAAATGCTAATATGTGGTTGTCTTAACATTCTGTTTGTGACAATTTTACAGTTAATTTCATGCGTGAAATTCTATTATAAATAACTTTGATAAATCACTCCACATGCTTTAAAGAAAGACAGATAGGATTCTTAATACCTTTCGGAAAAGTAAATACCTTTTGGGGCAACCTTTTTAATCCACACAGAAGTTAACTAAATTCTGCTTCACAAATTGGACTCTGGGGTTTTTAGGTGAGGATATTTTTTTCTTTGAATGTTTAGGTACCCCCTGTACCAAATGCTATTCCTTCCCTAGCCTCTCCCTATGCCATTATGCAACTAGCCATTAGGAGATAAAGGCATCATCCGCCATTGTGCCTGTGTCTCTGTGTGAGGCATTATAGAACATAAGAACATAAGAAATAGGAGCAGGAGTCGGCCATTCGGCCCCTCGAGCCTGCCCCGCCATTCAATAAGATCATGGCTGATCTGATCTTGGCCTCAACTCCACTTTCCCTGCCCGCTCCCCATAACCCTCGACTCCCCTGTAGCTCAAATATATGTCTATCTCCGCCTTGAATATATTCAATGACTCCACCTCCGCAGCTCTCTGGGGTAGAAAATTCCAAAGACTCACGACCCTCTGAGAGAAGAAATTCCTCCTCACCTCCATTTTAAATGGGCAACCCCTTATCCTGAAACTATGCCCCCTAATTCTAGATTCCCCCACGAGGGGAAACATCCTCCCTGCATCTACCCTGTCAAGCCCCCTCAGAATCTTATATGTTTCAATAAGATCACCTCTCATTCTTCTAAACTCCAATGAGTATATGCCCAACCTGCTCAACCTTTCTTTATAAGACAACCCCTTCATCGCAGGAATTAACCTAGTGAACCTTCTCTGAACTGCCTCCAATGCAAGTATATCCCTCCTTAAATAAGGAGACCAAAACTGCACGCAGTACTCCAGGTGTGGTCTCACTAGCGCCCTGTACAGTTGTCGCAAGACTTCCCTACTTTTATACTCCATCCCCCTTGCAATAAAGGCCAACATTCCATTTGCCTTCCTAATTACTTGCTGTACCTGCATCCTAACTTTTTGTGTTTCATGCATGAGGACCCCCAGATCCCTCTGTACCGCAGCATGTTGTAGTCTCTCTCCATTTAAATAATAATTTGCTTTTTTATTTTTCTTACTAAAGTGGATAACCTCACATTTTCCCACATTATACTCCATCTGCCAATTTTTTGCCCACTCACTTAACCTATCTATGTCCCTTTGCAGACTCTTTGTGTCCTCCTCACAACTTGCTTTCCCACCTAGCTTTGTATCATCAGCAAATTTGGCTACAGTACACACGGTCCCTTCATCCAAGTCATTAATATAGATTGTAAATAGTTGAGGCCCCAGCACTGATCCCTGTGGCACCCCACTAGTTACAGTTTGCCAACCTGAAAATGACCCATTTATCCCGACTCTGTTTTCTGTTAGTTAGCCAATCCTCTATCCATGCTAATATATTACCCCCAACCCCGTGAGCTCATATCTTGTGCAGTAACCTTTTATGTGGCACCTTATCGAATGCCTTCTGGAAATTCAAATACACTACATCTACTGGTTCCCCTTTATCCACCCTGCTCATTACATCCTCAAAGAACTCTAGTAAATTTGTCAAACATTATAGGTGAGAGCCTACACTCTACCACTTTGTGGCATGGAACAGTAGACTGGCACACTAACAACTGTGCTATTTTGCCACCTTTAGTAAGAGCAATCTTATAAAATGACACCTTATTGGTGAACAAGTGAATATTAACTACTGATCAGCAGAAGTACAAATATAAACAATAGAATGTTCACCTAAAATACTCAAGAATAGTTAATATTTGACGATAATTCATTGCTAAATTTTATAATTGCTCATTTCAATAGATTCACCTGACCTGCACATTTCTCAAGCAGTCCATCAAGCATTCATTGAAATAAATGAAGAAGGGAGTGAAGCAGCAGCTTCAACAGGTATATCATTACTTTACCAAATCTAAATCAATTTCATATTTAGTACATGTGTTTCAGTTGGTTTTCGTCTGTGCTTTTTAGCAAAATATGAACTTGTCTGTAGAGAACGATTTAACATAGAAAACAGACAAATACTGTTGACCTGTCAAGGTGGATTTTGAAAGGACCTTGTTTCAAATTAGCTATTTTCAGTTGAATAGGGCTGCCAACACGGTGGCATAGTGGTTAGCACTGGTGCCTCACAGCGCCAGAGACCCGGGTTCGAATCTGGCCTCGGGTGACTGTCTGTGTGGAGTTTGCACATTCTCCCCGTGTCTGCGTGGGTTTCCTCCGGGTGCTCCGGTTTCCTCCCACAGTCCAAAAATGTGTGGGTTAGGTTGATTTGGCTATGATAAATTGACCCTTAGTGTTAGGGGGGATTAAATATGTGGGGTTATGGGGATAGGATGGGATATGTTAGGGGGAATTAAATACGTGTGGTTACGGGGTTACGGGGGTAGGGTGAGATATGTGTACTGTGGGGATTAAAGCAGGGACAGGGTACTGGATTTGGATGATCAGCCATGATCGTATTGAATGGCGGAGCAGGCTCGACGGGCCGAATGGCCTACTCCTGCTCCTAGATTCTATGTTTCTATGTTTCTATGTTTCTTGTGTATACAATAAATACGTAAATTGTCACATAAATTAAAGAAACATTTTCATTAAACATCCCAGAATGATGTTTGTAAAGAAAGAACTTTACCTTTCATGGCCTCAGGAAGTCTCAAAATGCTTCACAACCAATAAAGTATTTTTGAAGTGTAGTCACTATTGTAATGTGGGAAAACACCCCAACCAATTTGTACACAGCAAGGTCCCACAAATACAAATGATGTAGGTTGTGAGATAAATCTTGGCCAGGACATCAGGGGAAATCCTCTGCTCTTCTTTGAATAGTGTGATGGGATCTTCCACGTCCACATAGGAGGGCAGACGGGGTCTCAGTTTAACATCTTATCTGAACGACAGCACCTCCAACAGTGCAGTACTCCCTCAATCCTGCACTGAAGTGTCAACCTAGATTATATGTTCAAGTCTCTAGAGCGGAGTTTGAATTCACAACCTTCTTGGAATCATAGAATGATACAGGACAGAAGGAGGCCATTTGGCCCAGCGCGCCTGTGCCAGATCTTTGAAAGAACTATTCAATTAGTCCCACCCCCCGGCCCTGTAATTTTGTTCCCTTCAAATATTTATCCAATTCCCTTTTGAAAGTTATTATTGAATCTGCTTCCACCACCCTTTCAGGTGATGCATTCCAGGTCACAACAACTCGCTGTGTAAAAAAATGATTCCTCATGTCGCCTCTAGTTCTTTTGCCTAACACCTTAAATCTGTGTCCTCTGCTTACCGAACCTTTTGCCACTGGAAACAGCCTTTCCTTATTTACTCTATCACTACAGTTCATCATTTTGAACCCCTCTATCAAATCTCCTCTTAAACTTCTCTGCTCTAAGGAGATCAACTCCAGTGTCTCCACATAACTGAAGTCCCTCATCCCTGGTACCATTCCAGTAAATCTCTTCTGCACCCTCTCTAAGGCTTGACATCATTCCTAAAGTGCGGTGCCCAGAATTGAAAACAATACTCCAGCTGAGGCCTAACCAGTATTTTATTAAGGTTTAGCATAACTTCCTTGCTCTTGTATGCTATGCTTCTATTAATAAAGCCAACGCTCCCATATGCTTTTTTAATGGCCTTCTCAACTTGTCCTCCTACCTTCAAAGATTTGTGTACATACGCCCCCAGGTCTCTCTGTTCCTGCACCCCCTTTAAAATTGTATCATTTAGTTTATATTGCCTCTCCTCATTCTTCCTACCAAAATGTATCATGTCACACTTCTCTGTTAAATATCATCTGCCATGTGTCTGCCCATTTCACCAGTCTGTGATAACTCCCCTGCTCTTCTTCAAAATAGTGCCATAGGATCTTTTACATCCACCTTAGAGAGCAGATAGGGCCTCAGTTTAACGTCTCATCCAATAGATGGGACCTCCAACAGTCCAGCACTCCCTCGGTAGTGCACTGGAGTGTCAACCTAGATTTTTGTGCTCAAGTCTCTGGAGTGGGACGTGAACCCACAACCTTCTGACTCAGAGGTGAGAGTGCTACCAACTGAGCCATGGCTGACCCGATATTTCCTGCATCTTTCTGTAATTTGCCTATAAATTTGCTCCTCTATCTCCTTCACGCTACAGTATACAGGCTTAGGCAAGAGTACTACCACTAAGCCAAGGCTGACACCTTCAGTTGTTATTAATAAGAAGGGGGGAAAAATAAAATTAATGCAGTCTTGGTGCAAAATAAAATGTACTTTAGATCTTTTTTGTTGTTTGTTTTCAAAACTATGTGTAAACTATGGTAGTATTGAAGTAAATCCCCTGATATTGGATCTTTTCATGCAGGTATGACAGCAGCAATCATGAGCCTTCCTCGGCATCAATTTATGGCTAATCGTCCATTTGTGTTTCTTATACGGAGCAACTTGACAGGTAATGTTCCTCTGATTTAATTTGTTTATTCACGTCATTTGTTGAAATGTTTTTGAAAGCTTAATTACATTTTATTAAACAATGCAATTTGCTTTCCACTCTCCCCCAAAATTGTATGTACTTACTATCATGAAACTGGGTTTTTTTATATCAATCTGGAGCAAAGCAGTTAATATTGAATAAAATAACCCTGAATAAACATATATACTATAATGGTAATATTTTTATTTCATTTTTTTGTGAATGTAAACTTTTGTTGAAATTACCTTGGTTTTGACTAACAGATCTGTATTTCAAAAATGATCACAAGTCACACCATTAATAAATCTTCCCAAGAGCTGCTTTCTCAGATGTGTTTTTGAAGATGTCAAAAGAACTTGAAATACATAAATACAGTATAGCAGATACCACCCACCATTGCTAGTGTTGAGCTTACACTAATAGGTATGAATTGTGTAAAATCTAGCCAGTTGTCAGTGGTAATAGGTATTCCACCGTTTTCTTTGCCTTAATTTAAATATTTTTGATTTTCAGGTTCAGTTTTATTTGTGGGAAGAGTACTGGATCCTGAGATGATGAATTCCTACGGGAGAGATAAAGAAGCACTGTAAAATAAAATAAAAACAGTGCTGCGTAAACTAATACCATTGAATTTGTTTTTCTTGTATTTGTTCAATCTAAAAAATTCTGGTTACACTGACGCACCTTAACCGCAAACAAAACAAAGTGTTTTAGAATAGACTAACTGCTCCATGAACTTTCCAGAAATCAAGTCACATAAACAAACATTATCAAAAGGAGCAGAGCATACCATCTTCAACTGCAGGGTTAGGAAGGTGTCCTCCTCAGTATACCAAAGGCTGAAAATGCAATCCGTCTTTTGTAATATAAATTATGACCCAAGAAAGGTTTAATTCTTAAACCATATTTAGCATATCACCTTAATTCAAAAATATAAGCATAATTTCACAGCACATTGCGAAACAAAATTCATTTCAAATGTTCTAACAAGGGTTGTCGTTTCAATCTTGCAACCAAAATGTATTGTTTAAGATTAGTGACAGATTTTTATCTTTATTCAGGGAGCAAGTGAGGGGGAAACTCTGGTGAGCAGCTCTGCATAATCAACTGTGTTGTGAGTCAGACAAAAGAACAAAAACAATATTTTACATATTGCATATTAATTCCTGTTTAGCATCCTCTAAATATGGCTCAACAACATACATATTGTGGCTTTTTTTGTAAAGCAAAACACAATCATAGAACAGTCTGAATACAGTTGCAACTCATAATCATGATTTTATAATAACGATTCTACTCCAAGATGGAATGAGATTGCCTTTTATACAAATATCATACTCGTGTTCAACTTTTTTTTCCATCCATGATAAATCCATATTTATTTATTTGTTCATTAGCAGATCTCCCGTGGCATTCCTCATAGGAAGTTGGAGCATATGGTTTATTTTCTTGCCTGTCTTTTCCAAATTTAGAATCATAGAAACTTACAGCACAGAAGGAGGCCATTCAGCCCACCATGCCTAGGCTGGCTCTTTGAAAGAGCAGTCGTGCTTAGCCCCACATCCCCCGCTTTTTGTCTGTAACCCTGTAAGTTCCTCATCCTCAAGTACCCGTCCAACTCCCTTTTAAAATTATTTATGGAATCAGCTTCCATCACCTTTTCAGGTAGAGCATTCCAAATTCTGACAACTCTCTGAGTGAAAAAATTTCTCCTCATCTCCCCTCTAGATCTTTTGCCAATGATTTTAAATTTATGACCTTAAATTTATGGATCCACTTGCCAGAGGGAATGGCTTTTCTCTACCTACTCTATCAAAACCTCTCTTCATCTTGAAAACGCTGTTAGGTCACCACTTAACCATCTCTGTTCCAAGGAGAAAAGTCCTAACTTTTCCAACCTCTCCTCAAAATTGAAGTCCCTCATCCCTGGTAACATTCTGGTAGACCTCCTCTGTACCCTTTCTAAGGCCTTTACATCTTTCCTGAAGTGTGACGCCCAGAATTGTTTGCAATACTCCAGCTGAGGCCTAACCAGTGATTTATAAAGTTCTAGCATGATCTCTTTGCTTTTATACTCTATGCCTCTATTTATAAACCAAGTAACCCATATGCTATTTTTAACCACCTCAGCAGCTTGCCGTGCCACCTTTTAAGGGTTTGTGTATTTGGACACCAAGGTTTCTCTGCTCATCTACACTCTTCAAAATCATGCCATTTATAGTATACTGTCTTTCCATATTAGTCCTCCCAAAGTGCTTCACTTCACACTTCTCTGCATTGAACTCCATCTGCCATGCTTCTGCCTATTTCACCATCCTGTCTATGTCTTCCTGAAGTCTACAACTATCCTCATCATTATCTACTACGTTGCCAAGTTTCATATCATCTCCAAACTTTATAATGCTGCTCCCTATACTAGAGTCTAGGTCGTTTACAAAATTTGAAAAGAGTAATGGACCCAAAACTGACTGTTGGAGAACACCAGTGCAAACCATCTCCCAGTCTGAAAAACATCCGTCCACCACCACCCTCTGCTTCCTGTCACTGAGCCAATTCCGTATCCATACCGCCACTTTCCCCTTAATTCCATGGCCTTCCATCTTCTTAACAAGCCTCTTGTGTGGCACTTTGTCGAATGCCTTCCAAAAGTTCTTATATACATCTACTGCACTCCCTTGATCAACCTCCTCATCAAAGAATTCAATCAAGTTAGTCAGACACGATTTGCCTTTAGCAAATCCATGCTGGCTCTCCTTGATTATGACTTAGATGAAGGGTCCGAGTGTAATGTATCCAAGTTTGCTGACGATACAAAGTTAGGTGGGAAAGTAAGGATGCAAAGAGGCTGCAAAGGGATATAGACAGGCTAAGTGAGTGGGCAAGAACATGGCAGATGGAATATAATGTGGGGAAATGTGACGTTATCCACTTTAGTAGGAAAAATAGAAAAGCAGAATATTTTTTAAATGGTGAGAAATTGGGAAATGTTGTTATTCAGAGGGACCTGGGTGTCCTTGTACACCAATCACTGAAAGCTAACATGCAGGTACAGCAAGCAATTAGGAAAGCAAATGGTATGTTAGCCTTTATTACAAAAGGATTGGCGTATAAGAGTAAAGAAGTCTTACTGCAATTATATCGGGCCCTGGTGAGACCACACCTGGAGTACTGTGTACAGTCTTGGTCTCCTTATCTAAGGAAGGATATACTTGCCTTAGAGAGAGTGCAACGAAGGTTCACCAGACTGATTCCTGGGATGGGGGGATTGTCCTATGAGGAGAGATAGAGGAGACTAGGCCTATATTCCCTAGAATTTAGAAGACGTGATCTCATTGAAACATAAAATTATTATAGGGCTTGATAGGGTAGATGCTGGGAGGCTGTTTCCCCAGGCTGGGGAGTCTACAACTAGAAGTCACAGTCTCGGAATAAGGGGTCGGCCATTTAGGACTGAGATTAGGAGAAATTTCTTCACTCAAAGGATTGTGAATCTTTGGAATTCTCTACTCCAGAGGGCTGTGAATGCTCAGTCGTTGAGTATATTCAAGACAGAGATCGATAGCTTTTTAGATATTAAGTGAATCAAGGGATATGGGGGTAGTGTGGGAAGGTGGAGTTGAGGTAGAAGTCTAGCCATGATCTTATTGAATGGTGGAGCAGGCTCGAAAGACTGACTGGCCTACTCCTGCTCCTATTTCTTATGTTCTTATGATTAACCCATGCCTTTCCAATGTAAGTTTATTTGGTCCCTGATAATGGTTTCCAGTAACTTCCTTACCATCGATGTTAGGTTGACTGGCCTGTAGTTTTCAGGTTTATCCCTCTCCCCTTTCTTGAATAGTGGTATAACAGTCGCAACCCTCCAGTCCTCCCTGCTATTTCTACCTTTGCTTCCTTCAGCAACCTTGGATGCATTCCATCCGGACCAGGTGACTTACCAACTTTCAGTAATGCTAATCTTTTTAGTACATCTTCTCTCTCTATTACTATCCTGTCCATAACTTCCCTCTCCTCTTTTAGTATAACCTTCACATCATTCGCTTCCTTTGTGAAGACAAATGCAAAGTACTCATTTAATACTTTAGCCATGTCCTCTGGCTCTACATGAATTCCCTTTGGGTCCTGTCATTTTCTTATTTGCTTTTGGCTGGAGGTGCCAAGACATTAAAATTTGAATGAGTCAGAAAATCTTTTGCATTATCAGAGAAGGAGAGAGCCATAAGTCTTTTGTAGCACTGGGACCAATGTAACCCTAAACTAGTTAGCTAATGTAGCTAAAGCAGTGCAGCTGCTGGGGCTTGAGGCCAGAGAGACGCATTAAATTTGGAGACTAGAGAAAGCGCAATTTGAGGCCAGTGGGAGAGAGCTTTTGCAACATTGGGGATGGAGGGAGCCAAAAACAGCAGGGCCAAATAGGGTGAGAGTGAAACAGAAACCAAGCAGGAGAAAGTATGGTCTAATAGGGTAGCAGTGAGACATAAACAGGCAGGAGTGGCCACATTATTTCATATCCTCTCTATCAGAAAGGCTACCTACTTCCACCTCATAACATGGTTCACTTCCCTGCCTCATCCCATCTGCTGCTGAAACTTTCATTCATGCCTTTGTCACCTCCAGACTCGATTACTTCAATGCTCTCCTGGATGATTTCCTGTACTTTGCCCTCCATAAACTTCAGGTTATCCAAAACACTGCTGTCTATATCCTATCCCACATCAAGTCGTACTCACTGACTTGAGCACAAGTTGTGCTCCCGGTCCCTCAATTTCTTAAATTTTAAATTCTCATCCTTATGTTTAAATCCTCCATGAGCCTCGCTCCTACCTGTCTCCACCCATATAAACCCTCCCAATTGTGCACTCTCTGTTCCTCTGACTCCAGCCTATTAGCATCTTTGTTCCACCATAGGCAACTGTGATTTAGCCACCTAGATCCCACTCTCTGGAATTCACTCCCTGAACCTCTCTGCTTCTTCACCTCCACAATAAAAACTTTCATTTATATAGCATCTTTAACATAGTAAAACTCCCAAGGCGCTTCATAGGAGCGATTATCAAACAAAATTTGACACCTAGCCACATAAAGAGCTATTAGAACAGGGAAAGAGGTAGGTTTTAAGGCGTGTCTTAAAGGAGGAGAGGTGGAGAGATTTAGGGAGGTATGGGCTGAGGTGGAAGTAAGTAGTCTTGGTGATGGAGAGGATTTGGGCAGAAACTCAACTCGGGGTCAAATAGGATGCCGAGGTTGCAACAGTCTGGTTCAGCCTCCGGTAGTGGCCAGGGAGGGAGATGGAGTTGGTGGCTAGGGCACAGAGTTTGTGGCAGGGACCGAAGACAATGGCTTTGGTCTTCCCAATATTTAATTCTCTTCCTTTAAGACCCTTGTGATTACCCACCGCTTTGACCAAGCTTTTAATCACCCCTCTAAATATCTCCTCCTTTGGTTTGGTGTCTATTCTCCTTACACTTCTGTGAAGTGCTTTAGGACATTTTTCTACTGTTAAATGCACTATATAAATGCAAATTTTTGTTGTTGAACCAGGCAGGTTTGTAGTACTCCAGGGCACTGTTAATGATTGACTAGCCTGCCTAGCTCACTAATGGAACTTGGAGAAGTCGACCAATGATTGGAAGCCAGGATCTTCCCAGTCGGCGCTAGATAGCCCTGCACGCCATTGCCCCAAATGGTAGAATGGTCCTAGGAAGACAAGTAGTGGGAAGCAGCTCTGGCAATCTGCGTCGTTTTACATGATAAAACTCCAGCAGTATCGGAGGCGGCTTGGTTTTGACAACCTGTCTCTATTGCTGTCTGATGATTTCTACCACCGTATTCACAAATGCTTTCTGTAACCCAAGTCATCAACAATGTTATTTAGCTGGGACGAACAGTAACTGCAGGTTGAACCACACGAAAACCACTAAGCCATTTATGCAGCCACTTCTCAGCGACTAATCGGACGTCCGGATCAGCTTGATTGACAGATGCCTGGCTCAATGCTGACGGGATTATACGCCAGGTATCGCGAGATGCTGGTTCCATGGTAACAGACGGCGCTACAAAGCGGCTCAGTCCAGCGAAGCGGAGCCGGGTAAGGAGAGCGGGTCGGCCGGTGGGCGGGGTAAAGAGAGCGGGTCGGCCGGTCGGAGAACGGGGTGAAGAGAGCGGGTCGGCCGGTCGGAGAGCGGGGTAAAGAGAGAGCGGGTCGGCGGGAGGGCCGGGTAATGCAACCGTGGGGGTCGCTCCTGTCGGAGGCCGGGGAGGCGCAGCTTTTGGCCGGGGTTCCCACAGCTGTTTGCTTCATTTTTGCGCGGCTTTATTATTGCCCTTCCTCCGCCTTTTTTTTTTAGAATGATTACAGCACAGAAGGAGGCCATTCGGCCCGTCGAGCCCGTGCCGGCTCTCTGCAAGAGCACTTCAGCTAGTCCCACTCCCCCCGCCCTTTCTGTAGCCTTGCAATTTTTTTTCCTTCAGGTACTTATCCAACTCCCTTTTGAAAGCCACTACTGAATCTGCCTCGACCACCCTTTCAGGCAGTGCATTCCAGATCATAACCACTCCTGCGTAAAAAAGTTTTTCCTGATGTCGCCTTTGGTTCTTTTGCCAATCATCTTAAATATGTGTCCTCTGGTTCTCAACCCTTCTGCCAATGGGAACAGTTTCTCTCTATCTACTCTGTCTAGACCCCTCATGATTTTGAACACCTCTATCAAATCTCCTCACAACCTTCTCTGCTCTGAGGAGAACAACCCCAGCTTTTCTAGTTGATCCACGTAACTGAAGTCCCTCATCCCTGGAATCATTCTTGTGAATCTTTTCTGCACCCTCTCTCAGGCCTTCACAGAATTGGACACAATACTCCAGTTGAGGCCGAACCAGTGTTTTATACAGGTTCATCAGAATTTCCACGCTTTTGTACTCTATACTTCTATTCATTAAGCCCAGGATCCCGTAAGCTTTTTTAACTGCTTTCTCAACCTGCCCTGCCATCTTCAACGATTTGTGCACACATACCCCCAGGTCTCTCTGTTCATGCACCCCCTTTAGGATTGTATTTCTTCTCATTCTTTCTACCAAAATGTAGCACTTCACACTTTAATGCATTAAATTTCATCTGCCACGTGTCTGCCCATTCCACCAGCCTGTTTATGTCCTCTTGAAGTCTATCACTATCCTCCTCACTGTTCACTATACTTCCAAGTTTTATGTCATCTGCAAATTTTGAAATTGTGCCCTGTACACCCACATCCAAGTCATTAATATTTATCAAGAAAAGCAGTGGTCCTAGTACCGACCCCTGGGGAACACCACTGTATACCTTCTCCAGTCCGAAAAACAACCGTTCACCGCTACTCTGTTTCCTATCACTTAGCCAATTGTATATCCATTCTGCCACTGTCCCATTTATTCCATGGGCTTCAACTTTCCTGGCAAGCCTATTATGTGGCACTTTGTCGAATGCCTTTTGGAAATCCATGTACACCACATCAACTGCATTGCCCTCATCAACCCTCTCTGTTACCTCATCCAAAAACTTGATCAAGTTGGTTAAACATGATTTGCCTTTAACAAATCTGTGCTGGCTTTCCTTAATTAATCCACACTTGTCCAAGTGACTTAATTTTGTCCCTGATTATTGTTTCTAAAAACTTCCCCACTACCGAGGTTAAACTATAGTTGCTGGGTTTATCTTTACACCCTTTTTTGAACAAGGGTGTAACATTTGCAATTCACCAGTTCTCTGGCACCACCCCCGTTTCTAAAGAGGATTGGAAGATTATGGCCTGTACCTCCGCGATTTCTTCCTTCACTTCCCTGAGCATCCTAGGTAGCATCCCATCCGGTCCTGGTGACTTACCTACTTTAAGTACAGCCTGCCTTTCTAGTATCTCATCTTTATCAATTCTTATCCCATCTAGTATTTCCTCTACCTCCTTTGCTATGTCTATGACAGCATCCTCTTCCTTGGTGAGGACAGATGCAAAGTACTCCTAGTGTTAGCTGTGGCTCAGTGGGTAGCACACTCGCCTCTGAGTCAGAAGGTTGTGGATTTAAGTCCCACTCCAGACAATTCTGACACTCCAATGCAGTGCTGCACTGTCGGAGGTGCCGTCTTTCGGATGAGATGTTAAACCGAGGCCCCGTCTGCTCACTTAGGTGGACGTAAAAGATCCCATGGCACTATTTCGAAGAAGAGCAGGGGAGTTATCCCTGGTGTTCTGGCCAATATTTATCCCTGAATCAACAGAACAAAAAACCAGATTATCTGGTTATTATCACATTGCTGTTTGTGAGACCTTGCTGTGCGCAAATTGGCTGCCACGCTTCTTACATTACAACAGTGACTACACTTCAAAAGTACTTAATTGGCTGTAAAGCGCTTTGAGATGTCCGGTGGTCGGGAAAGGCGCTTTTCTTTTTTATTTAGTGCCTCAGCCATACCCTCTGTTTCCATGCGTAGGCCTCCTTTTTGGTCCCTAATCCGCCACCCCCCCCCCCCCCCAACCACCACCACTACCCGTTTACTATTTATATGCCCAGAAGACTTATGGATTACCTTTTATGTTAGCTGCCATTCTATTCTCATACCCTCTCTTTGCCCTCTTATTTTCTTTTTCACTTCTCCTCTGAACTTTCCATATTTCGCCTGATTCTCCAATGTATTCTTGACCTGACATCTGACATACGTGCTCTTTTTCTGCTTCATCTTACTCTCTATCTCTTTCATCATCCAGGGATCTCTGACTTCAGTTGCCCTACCTTTCCCCCAAGACTGTACCCGAAGTATTTCCTCTTTAAAGGCCAGCCATTGTTCCACTACAGTTTTGCCTATCAATCTTTGATTCCAATTTACCCGGGCCAGATCCGTTCTCATCCCACTGAAATTGGCCTTCCTCCAATTAAGTATTTTTACTCTAGATTGCTCCCTGTCCTTTTTCACAGTTAATCTAAACCTTATGATACTGTGATCGCTGTTCCCTAAATGTTCACCTACTGACACGTGCTCCACTTGACCTACTTCATTCCCCAGAACCAGATCCAGCAATATCTCCTTCCTGCTCCATGTTCCTTCACTGATCTCCACATTGTCCCCAGGATGGAAATCGGGAAACACGTTTTGGGATTTTGTGTTTTTATTTAGCATTTGAGTTTGGGCCAGGGAAAAGGAATAGTGAGAAACTTACCAGCTCTGCAAATAGTCTGGGAATGGATACAGGGTGAGTTTGAGTTTTTTTTTAACCTGGTATTTAATAGGTTAAGTCACGGTGGAGCAGCAATTAACAATGTTGAACTATATTAATAAGTCAGCCGATTATGGACCAGAGGGTGTTCTGCTGAAACAACAGTGCTGTGGTCAGACTGTACTTTTGAATACAATACACAAAGGAAACATTGGTGTGGAGCAAGGGGTTGCTGTCGGGCTGATCACATTGCTTGAGCGTTGAGCTATGAGAAGAACTTGGAATTTTTAACAGGGGGAAGGTGCCTGTGATGGAACCATCTCGAAATGTATAAGATGCCAATTGATGTAGAAAGAGACAAGTTAAATATGGCATACTACTTCAAGTTAAGCCATGACAGTAGGATGGGGGCATAGTTTCAAACTGGTGATGGTAATGTCTGGTAGTGTAGTGGTTACAGTGGGATTGTCAGGTGGGAGTGTTCCTGGCTGTTCTCAACATTGGCTCAATAATTGCGGTCGGCAGCGTAGCTATAGAGTACGCCGCCGACCTACGAAAAGAATACGAACTTACCTTGTGTGAGGCCCAGAACGGAGACTTGCTTTTCGGCTCTGCAGAGTGTGCGCAGCGTATACATCATGAAGGCCAGGAGCGCAGCGTACAGCCTATGTGGAAGGGAAGACACGCCCACAAAATCTGTCAAAACTAAGCCACGTCCACAGAAACTTCTTTCAGTCTCTTCCATTGAAATTACATTTTAAAAACTTCTAAAAACTTTAAATTAAACTGGTAATTGGACATATATCAACATTTTGTTTTATTTTTTTCATCCAATCTCAATTTATTAGTCCCCATGTATACAACTTCCTGTTTTGATACTCAGTAAAGGTCCAACACTCCTACAAGTAATGTTGTTGAACTTCAGAAAGAGATTCCCAGCCATATATTCAATGTTAATTTTCAGTATTAAAAAAATTATTCGGACATTATTTAGGCTGGTAATAGATAAATCTATTTTCCTTGATATAGATGCATTACATTGTTTATGTTCATTTTTGAGTTGAAAGAACAGAATTGGTCACTGAAATCTGATAGATGTTCACTTTATTTAACTTCCTTATTCAATTGCCCAAGTAATTAAAATGAAGCTCGACCAACAA
Source organism: Squalus acanthias (assembly GCA_030390025.1). Lineage (NCBI taxonomy): Eukaryota > Metazoa > Chordata > Chondrichthyes > Squaliformes > Squalidae > Squalus > Squalus acanthias. Next base: position 47,758,277 of record CM059429.1, read on the forward strand.
AAAAAGTTTCCTCCACCAAAACGTACACAATATCCACACACAGGTCTGCTTTTAAGACGTGAAACAGGCTCCTGCGCCTGCTTTCACTAACCGTAAAATTTTCGGATGTAATTGCTGGGCAGTTGGTAGGCAATTAGCCCAACTCTGCCAGAATTTAGTATTTCCCCATTGGTGTGGATCATCTCTCAAGGTGTACCTTGACCGATCGCAAGTTCGGGATTTAGTGCATGCGGAAATCCCGAACTTGCGATACATTTCAAAGGCGGTATGACGGCGAACTCTCAGTACGCTGTCTCACCCACCGCAAAATCTGCCCCATTGACTCTGGACCCCATGGAGTATCATGACTTCAGGTCAACATAGATCAAGGAAACCTCCTGCTCATAATTTACTGCCTCCCCCTTCCCCCAACCCCCACCCCCTTCCTGAACTGATGAATCTGTATTCCTCCATGTTGAACATGACTTGAAGGAAGCACTGGGGGAAGCAGATGTACAGAATGTCAGAATGTACTCTTGTTGGGGGACTTCAATATCCACTACCAAGAATGGCTTGATTGAACCACAACTGACTAGCTGGCTCAATATGAAGGACACAGCAGCCAGAATGTGCTTGGTCCAGTGGTGAGCGAACCAACATGAGTGAGTAACTTGGTTAAACTCAGCCTCACCAACCTACCTATCACAGATACATCTGTCCATGATAGCATTGGTAAGTGTGACCACTCCACAATCTTTGAAGACAATTTCTTGTTCACAGTGAGGACATCCTTCATTGTATAATTTGGCACTATTGCCATGCTACAGGGACAGACTAAGGACAGATCTAGTAGCCCACATCCAGGCATCCATGAGATGTTGTAAGTCATCAGCAGCAGGCGAATTATATGCCACCAGAATCTGTAACCTCATGGTCTGGCACATCCCTCACTTCATCATCACTATCAATCTGGGAGACCAGCCCTGGTTCAATAGGAAGTATAGAAGGGCATACCAGGAGCAGCACAGATATAAGAATGAGGTAACAACTTAGTAAAGCTACCTGCGTTCTAAACACCAAAAGCAACAGAGCTAAGTGTCCAACAGCCAATGGAAGAGATAAGAGCTCTCCAGTCCCACCACATCCAGTTAAGAATAGTGGTGGACAATCGGGCAATTAATGGGAGCAGGAAGTTCCATGAACATCCCCATCCTTAACAATGGTGTAGCCCAGCATATGAGTGCAAGAGTTGAGGCTAAAGTGTTTGCAAGTTTCTTTAGCCAAAAGTGCTGAGTGGACGATCCGACTCTGCCTCCTCTTGAGGTGCACCCCATCATGGATGCAAGTATCCAGCTAATTCAATTTACTCCAGGTTACAAGAGATGGTAGAATGCAATGGACACAGCAAATACCATGGGCCCTGACAACATCGGTCAGTACTGATGACCAGTGCACCAGATGTAGCTGCCCCCGCCCCGTCTCCGGGCCTCCCGCTCACTAACCAAGCTGTACTGGTGCAGTTATGGCATTGGCATCTATTGGATAATTTTGAATAGTGTCCAGGCACTGGAAATGGTGCTGTCCATTGAACATTCCAGTGTTGAGTTCCATTCACAGTTCCTCTGACATTTGAGCAGTTCATGCCAGCCTACAATAGGACTTGGACAACATGCAGGCATGATTTGACACGTTGCAGGTAACATTTACGCTACAGAAGTGCCAGGCAATGACAATCTCCAACAAGAAAAAGCCCAACTACCTCACTCTGACCGTCAAAGGCACTACCATTACTGAGTCCTTTTCCACCAACATCCTGAGGGTCACCATTGACCAGAAGCATAACTGGACTGACCAGAAGCATAACTGGACCAACCATATCAACACTGTGGCTAAAAGAGCAGGGCAGAGGCTGGGTAGTCTAATGATGAGTGGATCGCCTCCTCAAAGCCTCCAGCATCTACAAGGCACAAGTCAGGAATGTGACTGAATGCCCCCTGCTCGCCTGGATGGGTACAGCTGCAACAGCGTTCAAAGCTTGACACCATTCACGGCAGAACAGTTTGCTCGATTGGCAGTCTCGTCATTAGACTCTTTGTCCACACCTCCATCACTGGTGCACTGTGGTTGCAGAATGCACTGCAGCAATTTTACAAGGTTACTTCGACAGCACTGCCTTCCCTGTGACCTTGGGGCCGAGAAAGATACGAGCAGCAAGATCTGGAGCACCACCTGACTGATATATATATATCGCTTCATTGTTGCTGGGTCAGTATCCTGGAATTCCCTACAAAACGCCCTTTTGGGAGCACGATCACTAAGGACTGCAGCAGTTGAGGAACATGGCCCACAGCTGCTTTCTTTGGGTAACTAGAGATGGGCAATAAGTGTGGCCTTTCCAGCATCAACCAGATCCTGAGAACAAATACTTGGAAGAATTTATTTTATAAATATATTTTATAAAGAATAACCAATACTTGGAATTAACTTCTAGGTTGGGTAGTGGAGGAAAAATAATTGTCATTCAAAAGTAAGTTGGATGTTGTAATAGGGGGACTGTAGATTTTCTGTCTGAATATTTTTTCATCCCTACCTATCTGATCCCAAGACACTTGAGAACCTGTTACTTTCTAGAATAAGGGAAACTGGGAGCTTGTTAGGAGGCAGTAGTTAATAGATGGATTCAGTGTCAAAACAGAAGAATGATTTCTTTGTGAGCTATAATTCATCTTCAAACTCTGCAGTATAGGGCATAGCCTTGAAACAAACCACCCCCTAATATCTTACTATTTATCTGCCAGGAAGTTGGCACTTGGCTCCTGCTTGGAACTGTTTAGGCTTTAAACAGTTTGTAGCACTCTTGCATGTGAGTCAGAAGGACATGGGTTCAAGTCCTACTATGGACTTGAGCACACATTGGACCAAAAATTCGGCACTTGCCGGGTGAGTACGCGCTGTGTACTCACCCGTAAGGCCTCCTGAAGTGCCGGTTTCCTGCATGCGTGGGAAACCGGAACTTCCGTTCCCCTGAAGGGAGGGGTTCAGAGGTGAACCGCGTGTGCGGGAGAGGCTGCGCGCATGCAGCGAACTTCGTTTTTTTTTTCAGGTTTCTCCGGGAAGGTAAGTATGGAAGAAGCTGCGCTTTTAAAAAGGAGGCGCAAGACCCGTTTTTAACAAGGTAAGTGGTTAATTAATTACAATTTAAAAAATTTTCAACAGGTTTATCTTTTTTAGATACTTTAAAGAAAGGTAAGTTTATTTTTAGCACTGTTTAAAAAGTATTTTAATTTTTTCAAAAATTTAAATTTTTGTTTAAAGTAGTTAATTTATTTAACTTTTAGTTATTTTAAAAATGTGATTTTTTAAAAAATTTATTTGAAGTTTAGGTGTTGTTTTGGGGCTGATTTCAATTCACAGATTTGACAGGTCTTCCTGTCAAATCTATGAATGAAAGATGGTCTGCTGCCATTGGCTCTCCATGGTCCACATGATCCCAGGGGACGCATCGCACTAACTACGCCCCTGGGATACACAAGCACTGCACGCTGGCAGCTGCAGGAGGCCCAGGAGCTGAAGTCCCCGTGGGCCCAGAGGTCAACGGCAGGCGCGGTAGGTAGGTGCGCGCGCGATCCTTGCACCCGCGGGAAGCCAGGGAGCCGAATTTCTGGGCCAATAAAGATTAATGCCTCAATGTAGTACTGAGGGAGTGCTGCATTGTTGGAGATGCAGTCTTTTGGATGAGACGTTAAACCAAGGCCCAGTCTGTCTATTCAAGTGGACAAGACTTGAAGAGCACGGAGTTCCCCAAGTATTCGGGCCTAGATTTATCCCTCAACTTATACTACCAAAAACAGATTAACTGATCATTTATCTCATTACTGTTTTGTGGGACTTTGCTGTGCATATTGGTTGCCACATTTTCCAACAAAACAATAGTGACAGCCCTTCAAAAGTATTTAATTGGTGGTGAAGCACAAGTTTTTCCTTTTTATGCAAGTTTGTTCTTTCTGCAAGTTATTTTTCTTCCACCCTTCCTTTGTGCTTCCTTCTTCCTTTTTTCCTGTGTGCTATCAAAAAAAAAGAACTAAACTTAAAGTATGGAAATGCTTCAATTGTGATTCTGTTACAGTAAAATGTTCAATTACTTACAGTTAATGTATGCTAAAATAACACTTGTTGGATCAAGCCCATTGCTGCAGGGTTCAAGTGCTCATGTCTGCTGACCAGTGGGGAAAAATATGTTTTGCCTATTTACCTTCTCAAAACCCTTAAAATTTTGAGCACCTCTATTAAATCTCTTCTCATCTTCATTGTTCTAGTGAACAAACCCCAGTTTCTCTAGTTTCTCCTTATCCCTGGCATCATTCTAAGTAATCCTTTCTATACTCCATAGCCTTAACACCCTCCCGACAGTAGAACACCCAAAACTGGATATATATATTTATTCCATGTTTTTCTTCTTGACTTTATTAATGTGTCCTCCCACTTTAAGATTTGTGTATCTGAACCCATAATTCTCTGCTCTTTGACTCAAGTCTGCCTCTCTTCTACTGCTATAGCGAATAATTGGACCCATTTATTGAACCCCTTTTATACTGTAGTGACCTTTAGTCTTGTATTGCAGAATAACACTTGCTGGAAATATTGATTTCTGTGTGATAACTGCAATGGTTTAGCAATGCCCTAAATAGCAAGGCATTTAATATTTAACCCATCATTGCCAATACTCTTACAAAAAGAAAATACTGCAGATGCTGGAAATCTGAAATAAAAACAGAAAATGCTGGAGATACTCAGCAGGTCAGGCCAGCATCTGTGAAGAGAGAAACAGGGTTAACGTTTCAGGTCGATGACCTTTCGTCTTGCTTAAAAATCTGTTCCATTTCCTGCTTTTTTCCAGTTCTGACGAAAGGTCATCGACCTGAAACGTTAACTCTGTTTCTCTCTTCACAGATGCTGCCTGACCTGCTGAGTATCTCCAGCATTTTCTGTTTTTATTGCCAATACTCTGTTGTTTTCTATCAAATCTCATCAATCTCTGTAGCACCCATTACTGCCTTGGTAGGTCAATTGATGAACAGTCTGGTTGAGATCAAGAATTCTCTACATGGAGAATTGCGAATACAAACTCGCATGTCTTTGCTTCATGTCTTAGAAAGCTAGTATATGCTACACTGTGTGCTGCTTCCTTGAGGTTGCATTTAGCTCTCTTTCATATTGTGTCATGCCATCATACTAATTGTGACTTGGCTATTATCCAGTAGCTTAACTGTGTTTTACATTTTACAGTAATACAAATTAATCCTTTGTTTTTCAGAAATCTCCCTTCTAACACTGTGCTGTTGGATGTAACAGCTGCTATTCCTTAACTTTGAATTGTCGCAATCACTGAACCATGAATCCTAATGATTTTGTTGTGATCCCAGGCAACAAACCTGGCACTTCCGTTAAGTTAAAAGCAAGGTAAATGAAATAAAAGCATCTTGGGAGAACATTAGATTTCAGTTAAAATGTAAAATTTTAATGGATATGAAAATGTGAAGTAGAATTTTTATGGGAGGATAAAACTTTGAAATAACAGGTTCTGACCTCCCCTTGTATTTTTTAACTATGTTCATAGTGCTTGCTACCTTCTCTATTTTAGATCATGATTTGAACTAAATGCATTCACTAGTTTAATTCATGAACCTGGTACTATTGCAAGCCCTAACCTAGGTTGTGCTTTCAATCTGCGATGGTAATTAAGCCTTGTGCAATCCTTGATCAGCTAATTTTTAACTTTAAAAGTGGCATTCAGAGGTGATAGGTTTTACTCCAAACTAATGTCCTGGCAAATGACCAGTATTTTTCACTTTTATTGCCAATCAGCTGGAAATTTGCGATGTTGGATTTTACAACACATGGTATAAAATATTTTTGCGTGGAATCCATCCCAGGCAGAATATTACTGTGCTTTCACTTTAACTTTGTTGGAATACACCTTTAACTTGATAAACAGCCGCTCCCTCTGGAGGGCAGAGGCTGCTGCCAGACAGTGCACATAAAATAGTAACTTGTCTATCTTAACTTGCCACTGACGTGAGCATCGTGTGTGGGCTTCATGACAAATTGACAAACTCTACTTGGTTTTCAAATTATGCTCTTTCTATGTTTTGACTGAAAAAATGTAATGTGAATGAACATTTGGTGATTCAGTTATTGTGTAGGACAGTAAAGATGCATTTTACTTTGATGGTGTGGCAACCCCAAAGAAAACTGCAAAACTAGAAACTGAACATCGACCTACATAGGAATTGCTAGACGAAAGAAGACAGAGGTCCATCTTGTTTGCCTTCTACCATCCTGGTAGTCGCATGATACAATGATAATAGAGTTGTTGATTTAATTATAGCGATCAATCTCTATCAATTAGCCTACAACAGAGCCAGAAATGAAATGAAAAACCCCAGTGGTGGCGAGCTTTGTGTTGAGATTAACTTATCTCTAGTCTTTCAAATAATCAGGACCGAGTGCAAACCAATATGGTGGGTATATTGTGTTTAATCGGAGTTTAGGACGGCATATAACACACTAGTTATACAGCAAAAACATACGACCGTGACAAGTAGCTGGTACCGGACCCGATCAGACAGACGGCTGACGTGCACGAACAACTCTCCTTATTCCTCTCTCTTCCTGAACTGCCCAAGAGTGTTAGACCGAAGTCCGCATGGTGTCCATCCTCAGGAGCGCTCCGCTCCACTGTCTGTGCTAAGGGCTTTTCAGGTCTTGCTTTTATTCTCTTTTTAGGGGTGGACCTGGGATAGAATATGGACAGGACCATTTAACTTATCGAGGTTCCCCTTAAAATAAGGTGCCCAATGGCATGTCGAGTTCTTTGTCTAAACTTACAGATGAAGACCCTCCCTCGAGGGCTCCTATGCTTTCCCCTCGCATGTCTTTCTTGTTTATACATTTTGAAGGCCAATCCATCTGAATTCCTCTTATCTTGTCCATCCTGTCCTCCCTTGTGCAGCCAGTGTGTGTCCCAGGCACAGCCTTGGGCCATTTAATCAAATGCCCAAGCTAGAGCAGCCTTACTCAACCAGCCGCCATCCAAACTATCTCCCCTTAATCTAACAGACTATTTCATCCTGAGATGATACCTTAACTCCCATAAATTCCTTCTATTCTATATCCTTTATACTAATTAACTTTTACATATCTTCTCAAACAATTCTGTTAAACGAACTCCAATTCCTACCTTAGCATTATAATATGGTTATTAGCAAGAATGGAAGAAACATAAGTTGGACCTTAGTTGGCCAAATTAAAGATGCATTAAATAAAGTTAAAATCCTAACTTGCAGACAGCTAGCTTGGGAGGCAAGGCCCTATGTGGTGGCCCGAGTGGAATGTTTTGCATCATCTAATCTAACTAGTCTGAAGACACTTTGCCTCAAGCTCTAATACAAGTTTCCAGGAAACCGGAACTTAAGCAGTTTCAGTAAAACACAACTTATACATTAACTCTTTACTTATCTCGAGCTCTAATACAATCATTTAAACACAGTATTATTCGCATAACCATATATATTTTACGTACCTAGGTACCCCTAATTTCCAACATTTGGAAACCATAGGTCCAAAGTTACCTTTTTCCTCCCAAACATGCTACACTTACCACATTTCATGTCTCAAATTACTCATATACTGTATCCCAAAATGTTATTGTCTGAAAGTAATTTAAGGCAATGCAAAATCTTGAACATCCATCCAATATTTCATTGTTTTTGAGTCTTAAATATAATAAGCGTCACTTTTTTGTGGCTGCACAAAAATATTAATAGATTGGATTGATTTTACAAATATTGAAGTAGCCTCAAGGTGAGAAGCAGATTTGTTGAGCTATGATTAATTTGGACTTACTACTTTAGTGTTCCTTAAGAATTTATTTCAAAATACTACCAACATCTACAGTATCTACAAGATTTGCAGACGTCATGAAGTTTGACAACTGGACCTTTTTTTTTAGCTTGATTTGTTATCTGCTATATAGCTATTTGCAAATATATGTTTACAGTTAGAGCACGTAGTGAATTCATAGAAAAGAGAAATCAATGCTTTTTCCCATTCAAGTAATCTATACTACTGTACAAGCTGGCAAATTCTAAGTTTTTCTTAAAATTGGCTACCACTATAAAATGCTTAACTAAATGCATGGTTTGTCTTGGAGACTGCTGGTGTAGTGCAGACTCACCGGAATTATACCGGACTTAAAGAGTTAAATTATGAGGATAGGTTGCATAAACTTGGCTTGTCTTCCCTTGTATTTAGAAGGTTGCAGGTGATCTAATCGAGGTGTTTAGAATGATAAAGGATTCAATAGAGTCGATGCAGATAAACTGTGTCCTCTGCTGGGGGAATCCAGAACAAGGGGGCACAATCTTAAAATTAGAGCTCGTTCATTCTGGAGTGAAATCAGGAAGCACCTTTTCACACAATGGGTAGTGGAAATCTGGAATGCATCAATTGAAATTTTCAAGACTGAGATCGATAGATTTTAATTAGGTAAGGGTATCGAGGGATATGGAACAAAGATGGGTAAACGGAGTTGCAATGCAGATCAGCCATGATCTGATTGAATGGCAGACAGACTCGAGGAGCTGAATGGCCTATCCTGTTCCTATGTTCCGAGATGCATTCAAAGTTTCAAACCATTACCAATTATAGAATCTTACAGCACAGAAGGAGGCACTCGGCCCATCGTGCCTGTGCCGGCTCTTGACAGAGCTATTCAATTGGTCCCTCTCCCCTGCACTTTCCCCATAGTCCCCTTCAAGTATTTATCCAATTCCCTTTTGAAAGTTCCTATTGAATCTGCTTCCACCACCCTATCAGGCAGTGCATTCAAAATCATCATAACTCACTGCGTAAAATAATTTCTCCTCATCTCACCTCTGGCTCTTTTGTCAATTACCTTAAATCTGTGTCCTCTGGTTACTGACAGTTTTTCTTATTTACTCTATCAAACCCTTAATGATTTTGAATGCCTCTATTAAATCTCCCCTTAACCTTCTCTGCTCTAAGGGGTACAATCCCAGCTTCTCTCATCTCTCTACATAACTGAAGTGCCTGGTACCATTCTAGTAAATCTCTTCTGCTCCCTCTCTAAGGCCTTGACATCCTTCCTAAAGTGTGATTCCCAGAATTGGACACAATACTCCAGCTGAGGCCTAACCAGCGATTTATAAAGATTTAGCATAATTCCTTGCTTTTACACACCATGCCTCTATTTCTAAAGCCAAGGATCCCCTATGCTTTTTTTAACAGTGTTATTTACTTGTCCTGCCACCTTCAAATATTTGTGTATGTAAACCCCCAGGGGTCTCTGTTCCTCAACCTCCTTTAAAATTGTACCATTTAGTTTATATTGCATCTCCTCATTCTTCCATCCAAAATGCATCACTTCACACTTCTCTGCATTAAATTTCATCTGCCATATGTCTGCTCATTTCTCCAGTCTATGTCCTCCTGAAGTCTGCTACTGTTTTCCTCACTGTTTACTGCTTTTCCAAGTTTCATGTCATCTGCAAACTTTGAAATTATGCCGTGTATACCCAAGTCCAGGTCATTAATATATATCCTGAGCTGAGAATTTATAATTGTTTCTATACAATTGATGTACTATACCTAGGTCAGTAATACTGGAGTTGTAAATGCTGTCAAAAGGAAACTTAACATACTTTTGTTGTGCAGAACACGGTATATAAACTTCAATCTAGTGTGACGGTTTGATGGGGAATTGGAAGGTAACAATGGTTAACTGCAGTATTTGTACACTAGCCAGAATCAGTTTAATTGATATTATGTTATTTCTTTATTTTATATTTTATTGATTTACAGCAAACAATTCCTTTAAGTGTGTGACTTTGTTACACTTATCATTTTTAGCAGTACTACTTCTACTAATCTCTGGCTCCTTCTTGCACATTGTTTCAAGTCCCAGGCAACCTATGAGCAATGGCATGGGAAATATACAAGCATTGATAAAATTGTAAATGGGTACTGATTTAAAAACACTCAAATTTATTTTTTTCCCCAAAGGAGATCAAATTCTGTGAAAAATGTCAAGACAAAATTACAAATCATAAATGTTAGCAGGATTGCATGTAGATTGTTATGTACACGTGGGATGAAGAAACCATATTACAGGCCACATTTCTGCAGAACCCAGTAAGATGTTCAGAAATATATAGATTAAATTTGTCAGTAAGCCATTGGAATATATTTTTAAAAAAAACTTTTATTTCCTTAAGAATTCCACATATGGATAGGTGGGAATAGACAGCATTTTGGTCATCTGAAGTTCCAGAATGGACTGTGCAATATCTGACAGTTTGGCATTTGCCTCTTAATGGTGCTTCACAGTATTGATTATTGGACAAATATTCTAGAAATTCAGTAAGAAGCAGGACTGGGAGGATATATATTGTTATTTGGTCATCTTTGTCAGGTTACTATAGATTTCGAGTTTCCCAGTATATCCTGTATTATAATAAGTCTTGAATGTTTTTTCTCTAGAAATCTTCGGGAGCTACGATTAGAAACTGTGCAACTAGAACTAGATAGTGATGTAATGGAACAAAGATTGCAGCAGCTTCGACAAGCCATGAGTAAGGAAAAGGAGGAAAGGGAGTAAGTGCTATGAGTTACTGCTTCGCATAATCTTTTTCTAAAGCTGTGAACTGAGTGGACAGAGTTTCTACAACAACAACAACTTGCATTTATATAGCACCTTCAGCGTAATAATGTCCCAATGTGCTTCATATGAGCATTATCAGACAAAATTTGACACCGAGCTACATAGAGATATTAGGACAGGTGACCAAAAGCTTGGTCACAGAGGTGGGTTTTTAGGAGCGACGTCAAAGAGGATAGAGAGGTGGAAAGGTTTAGGAAGGGAATTCCAGAGCTTAAGGTCTAGGTAGCTAATGGCATGCCTGCCAATGGTGGCGTGATGGAAATCAGGGATGCCCAAGTGGCCAGTATTGGAGGAGCACAGAGATCTTACTTCAAAAGAAAAGGAGTCTCAAAATAAAAATGATCTTGGCATATGTGTTTGGGACATACTGGTGCTTTTTAAAAAGTGGCAGCAGATTCAGGTCATTTCAGATATAGGTTTCACTCATTGGCTACCCTTTTACAACACTTTTTGAAGTAGAATATACAACAAAACCCAGAAACTTAGAACAGAGCTTTCCTCCCATCTGTCTCTGAAATAAAGCTTTGCATTAATGATGGCTCCCACTCCTGCAACAAATGGCGCCATTCAGGGTGACCTTAAAAAATTATGTGAATCAGCTCCGAAATGGCTGGGACCAAAAAGACCATTTTGGTATGGATTATCTCTTCATTGTTGGGGACTATCTTAAATTTCACAAGAATTGAAATTAATTAGTGAATACATCTTGTAGTAATTACATATTGCAACCACCGATCAAAAATTGTCATTTACTGGTTCAGGATTAGCATATATTGGAAACTGCTGATACTAATGTGGCTCTCAATTTCCTTTTAATTTGCTGCATTTTGTTTTTTTCTTGCCTTTATAAAATTGCCTTCTCATTTACAGTCATTTTTGACCAGTGTGAGGTAAATGTTAGTAGATTCCTGTAAAGTTGTTTCTTGCTCCAGATGGCAGTGTGCAGCCGCTGAGCATTTACGGTTTTGTTTCTGCCCTATCACCCAGTGGTAAGGATTGGCTACCTCACTGTGGTGTTTGAAGATTTCCTGATGGTCTGCACTATAAAATAGATACTGGGCTTTGAATCAGTGTAGCTTTTGGTGGGTGTGCTATGATTTGATTTTTTATTTTACATTTCGGTTATTGCAGACGATCAGGACCATATCATTGGAAATCTGGACAGGTGGGAAGCCTCGTAAATCATGCACAGGTAGTGCTGAAGAATAAAGAAAATTTTAGTCAAAAGGTAAGGAGAGACTTCAAAGTTAAAGAAATAAAATCATTTGGGAAGAATTCCTATCATTTGAGGCTATTGGTCATTAGTATCTTCACCTGGTTTCATAATTTTTGATGCAATGTTTGTAGAAACTCAACTGAGAAATTCTAATAACTGTTTTGTTGTTGGGGAGAACTGTAATTGTAGAATCATAGAAATTATAGCACAGAGGAGCCCTTTTAGCCAAACTTTTCTATACCAGTGCTAGCTCACTTTTCTTCATCTATTTGTCTTTTATTAATATCATTTCAGGTATAGATGGTAGTTGGAGAGTGGGGGTAGTAAAGCACTTGCATTAAATTTATAGTTGCTCCATTGCCTTCCCCCATACTTTTCCCCATCGTTATTGTTGTCCATATGCACTGCCCCATCAACTCTACTGCATTGTTTCTTCCATCCTCCCCTATACCCCTCCCCTTATTATTCTTCCACCCTATATGTTTTTAAGAAAAAATAAAATTCTGTTTCTCAACACAGAGCTGGGAAATAGGCTTATATTATTTTTAATTACTTAATATGCTTCTGTTGTATTCTAACAGTTGGTTCCTTAGTCCTGGGGAAGCAGAAGCAAGAGAGATCAGATGACTGGATGGGTAGCCTGAAGCTTGAGGGGGACAGTTAGGTGTGCGTGGGAACAGGGCAGGTGGGTTTACGAACTAATAGGATGAAGGGATAGCTGAGAAGTTCGATGATAGAAGGCCTGATTTGGAAGGATGGATGAGTATCGGGAATGGGGTGTTCTTGGGAATTGGTTTGGCAGGGAGGTTAGGAGGCAGGTAGAGGTAGGGAGGAATGCTCCTGGGAGTTGGGTTGGTTGGGAGGAGAGACAGCAATAAACAGGCTACATGCCTGGGGGGTGGTGGTGGGGGGGGGGGGGGCATGTGAGGATAAAGAACAAAATGGGTAAACATGCTTTCAAATATACTAAGGAGGGCCAAAAAATCAAGTGGGGAAAGGGGTGGCAGGGCGAAGTTACCTGGAGAGAGATTTTGCTTCAGTTTAGCCTTTTGCAACTCTTGGAAAGGTGGGAGATGGAGACTGTAACCAACATCCCCTATAAATTGCTAACCTTTTTGTTGATCATAAATCCTTCCAGAAATGAAATCAGTTAAGTGTTCTGAAGTAACTTTTTTGGATAAAAACGTTAACTCATAATGGTTTACATTGTTTTTAGGTTAATATTATGAAAGAAAATGTTTACACAGCCTCTGGTGTTTTCTGCTCAACAGTGGGGTGGGACGGGGGGTGGGGAGAGAAGGTGTTTCACTCCTCAAAGCAACAGTATATACAAAGACAAAAGATTAAATGGGCTCTCTCTCTCGCTTTCTGAAGTTAAAAGTAAATTGAATAGCTTTTATATAAAAGTTTATTTTAAAACCTACCTAAACAATCATCCAATTTGCATTGAAGCTTTTCCAAAAAATAAATCTTATGTACAAATACACAATTTCTCTCTTCCGCTGGTGGAAAATATCACATCGCCGTCTACCAGCTAAAACTAAGTTCTGCAGATTTCTAAAGATAAAATAATACACAGGCCAGTTACTATAGAGTACAGTAATCAAACTTACAGTACATACAAAAACTGGGCTGACTGCCTAAAAGAAGAGTCTGAAGTAATTCCAGTTTCTCTTGGCAAGTTCTTAGAAAGATACGGTGTCTGCTAGAAAATGCTTCAGATTTCTTGCTGACCATTGCTAATCTCCAAAGGTTAGTCGAGAACAGAGGTCTTAGTGATCTTATGATTCCTGCATTGTGATGTCTAAGACTTGCAGCAGTTGCTCGAGCTAATTTCAGCATGGAGATGTCTTCTAGCTGGTGGGACTGCAGAGCAGCTGGGCATTGGGACATGACATACATTGATTGTCATGACTACTGTTGGACGAAGCGGTGGAGAAGGACAAAAATTTTATGTCACAATCTATGGGTGGGTCTCAAAGGTTTGCATCATCCTACTCAATGAGAGAATCTTTTGTGAGCAATTTCCAGTTAATTTATTTGACCAGCTTATAAGTAGACCTTTGCTAGTGATAATATCCTAACCAGCTTTTCCTTCCAGGTATGAAATTTGCACTTCTTTTTTTAATATTAAAATGAATGTATAGTTGCATATAAGTGGATATGAATATACATATTCACTGGTGTCATTTTCTGCTGTTCTGCAAAGTAACCCTTTTAAAATTACAATTATTTTGTCACAGATAACTTCTGGAAAGACAAAAATCAGAATACTGAAGGACCAATGTGAAGGTATGGCTATTGTTTTTAGTTAATTTGTGATTATGCAGGTTACAAGCATATGAAATGGTTTCTCATTGTGCTTATTTCAGAGCCTCCGAAACGTGTATTCACCAATGTACCAGTTTGTGTAACTGAAAAGCCAAAGGTCAAGGGGAAATCATGTGGACAGTGTGAGATCAGAAGTCCTGTGCTGGTAAGTAAGACAATAGATACATTGTCAAGTAAAACCTGTGCTTTAAATTTTTTGACACAACTGTAGCTGAGTCAGTGGAAATGTGGAAGCTGGTGACCTGCTTGCATTGACATTAGGTTGCAATGTGACACTTCAGTTTAATAATAGGAAGAACTGATAAATTGATGGATATATGCTTTAAAATCACTTGTAAAAGTTCTGTTGTTTGTAAAGGAATAATTGAGCTTGTCGATCAAAATTAGTCTGAGATCTAAGCAAACTATTACCCCTTTAAATTAGCAAATTTGCTTTAAAAATGTAATTGTTATCCTATTGTTCCTGTATATTATGTGTGATCTGCACAGTTTCCAGAACTCTTGTTGCTTAATGCTACTCTGGCATAACATTTAGTGGGAAAAATTTGGTTGATTAGCGCCTCCCGTTAGTGCCCTAACAAATAGCAAAGCAAATAGTGCCCGGGCGTGGCAATGTTTGCGCCACTCGCGAAATTGACCAGACATTTTGCAGCGGCGCTAAACACTACCGCCACGATCTCCTGCGCCCGCAGATCGTGACGTCAGTCGAGCATGTAGCGCCCCGGACCGGATATTGAGTGGCGCCCCCCTGCCTTTCCGCCTGCCGCTAGCAACGACAGGTACAGGGGAACGTTTTGCAGTCGGGAAGGGACTGGGGGAGTACTATTTAAAGGCGGCCTCTTCCTACCTTTTTTTGTCGGCGACATTTTTGCACCACGCATTCTGAGAGAGAGAGAAAGAGACTTCTGGAGAGAGTCAACGCTGTGTGAAGCAGTTTTGGGTACTGAGCAGCACTTTGCAGGTTCTTTTTGATTTGACTTTCCTTGCATAAATTTAGAAGAGACTGTAGGGGGCTGCACTGATTCGGGGCGTCGTCCTGCACCTGCAGAATCGGAGGCATCAGAGACGCAGAGAGAGAGGCAAACATGGCCAGAGGGAGGAGGGCCAACAGGCCTCTGCACAGGAGACCTTACCCCCCCCCCCGGGTATTCCGGGAGCAATTCTCCTACATTCATTTGTCTGAGGAGCAGCGTTTGCGCAGGCTGCACTTCAGCAAGGAGGTGGTCACTGAGCTCTGCCACCTGCTGCAACCAGATCTGCAGCCTCAACTGAGGACCAGGACGTCGATGTTGGTGGCAGTGAAGGTGACAGTGGCTTTGAATTTTTATGCCAGCGGCTCCTTTCAAGCATCTACTGGGGACATCGCCAATATCTCCCAGTTCACTGTCCATTGCTGAATCCGGGAGGTGACAAATGCCCTGTATAAAAGGAGACACCAGTACATCTCTTTCCCCATGACCTGGACCAATCAGCATGAACACGCATGTGGCTTTGCTAGGATAGCGGGCTTCCCCATGTGCAGGGCACCATTGACTGCACGCATGTGGCATTGCGGGCACCGCATGAAAATGCAGAGGTTTTCCAAAACCGCAAGGGCTACCACTCCTTAAATGTGCAGTTGGTCTCTGACCACAGACAGCTCATACTCGCCGTCAATGCCTGCTATCCTGGCAGCAGCCACGATGCTTTCATCCTGCGCCAGACTGGTGTGCCAGACCTGCGCCAGACTGGTGTGCCAGACCTGCGCCAGACTGGTGTGCCAGACCTTTTCCAGGCACTGTATCACTCAAGTAGATGGCTCCTTGGGTACAAGGGTTATCCACTCTGCACCTGGCTGATGACACCACTCCGTAACCCCAACACCCCTGCTGAGCTGCGGTATAATGAGAGCCATATCACCATCAGGAACATAATTGAGCAGACGATCGGCATGCTCAAGCAACGGTTCTGCTGTCTAGACCACTCAGGAGGAGCCCTGCAGTACTCTCCTGAGCGAGTCTCCCTCTTCATAGTTGTGTGCTGCATGCTTCACAACCTGCCAATCCTGAGGACCCAGCTAATGCCACCAGGGATTGGTGCACCACCTGAGGAGGAGGAGGATGATCAGCAGCAGCACCAAGGTGGGAGGGAGGCCCACAATGTTGCCACTGCAAGGGCCATCTGTCAACGGCTGATAACAAGCCGCTTCTAGGCCCCTACTCGGAAGATGGCTTCTGGCATGGAGAACAACATCATGGAAAGCAACCCGCACCCCTTATAACCGGCCAAAGCTGCAATGATTCCAAAGGCCAAAAATGTAAATTTTTATTTAACAAACTCTGTGTGTGTCATTTATTCAGGACAAACACAACAAATCATGAATTACAGAACTGGTTCTCACAAGCTGGAGAAAAACGCCAAAACAGTAAACAAATGTAATCAGCCGAACCTCGACCTTTACTACAAACATTCCCACCATTTATTTAGACCTCCTACTGTTTGCCCTTCGAGGGTGATCTCCATCCCCTGTGCACTCCCCCCCCCCCCCGCCCCCCTTCCCACCCTACTGCTCCTCTGTAATGAGGCCCCAGTCGCTGCAGCAAGGCTGGTGGAAGGCTGCTGAATGTCAGATGCTGAGACTACAGATGCCCTTGAAGGACGCCCTCGACCAGCTCTGGGCCTGGAGGCCCCGGCTGCACCAACTCTGCATGGGTGGCAGCAATCTGGGCTGGCTGTATTGCAGGCGGTGGCAAGTGCAATGGGGAAGTGACAGTGGTGGGAGCAGGAATGCTGTCATCCTGAGAGAGGACAGCACCTTCCTGCTCGACTGACACACTGGCACTCCCACAGGGCAGTACCTCAGCATCCGGAGCAATCTGCTGGAGCACAAATTGCTGGCCTGCTGCGGCACCATGAGAGCCCTGGGGCAATGTGGCCGAGCCAGCGACGATGGCAGCAGTCAGTGCTTGCGTTACATCAATCTGAGACTGCATGAGAGCAGTCTGAGATTGGATGGCAGCAGCCAGTGACTGAATTGCAGCACTAAGCTGTTGCGTTGTGTCGCCCTGTGCTGCAGCGGAGTGCTCCACACTGCTTGCCAGTCCATCTATGCTGTCGGGCACCCTTGCCATTGCACCCATGAGCTCAGTGTGCATGCTCAAGGCCTGGCTATTCATTTCCGTGATGACGCGTTCCTCCTCTGCGTCCAGTGCAGCAGGACTCACTGGCCTGCTCTCCCTCCGGGGAGATGGCCCCCAAGCTTCCCTACCCCATGGCATTGCTGCAGTCCGTTGGGTCCCGGAGCTTTGTCCTCATCAGACCCTTCCCCCCTGCTCCCCTCCATGGAAGGCATGGTCCCAGTGTGGGCATGGGCTCCCTTGGGAGACGCAGGCGCTGAGGCTCTGGCTTCCTCTTCCTCCTCGCCTGGGGCGTCGCTCCCCTGGTTGGTTGAGGAACAGGCTGGTCAGCTGGTGGTTCACTATCTGAAAGCATCGAGATACAAGAGTGGCTTTAGCGTCAGGACAGGGGGGCAGTAAGGGAGCCAAGGACTGGAGACATTTAGTAAGTTGGATTGAAAGTGCAAAAGGCTGGTGTTGTGAGGGGCAAGTGGAATGAGAGAGGAGAGAAAGCTGATGAACTTACCATTGCTGTCCCCAAGGGGGTCGACCTCTCCAATGGCCACGGCACCTATCACCTGGCTGGCAACGATCCTGTGGACGTGCGCCTCCAAATTGCTGAGGGTTTGCAGCTCAGCCGGCCCTCCACCCGTCCGTTGCTCCTGGCGCCTGTTATGAGATAGCTTGGCCTGCAAGAAAAAGGACGGCGTCTGAGTGAATGTGCAGCCATGTGCTTGCCTGATGTGCCTCCCATAGTTGAATAGCCCTTAATGTATGCAAGGTGTGGAATGTGCATGTGTGTTTTATGAGATGACTATAGGTCTTGGATGAGTGTTGGGCATTTGGGGTTTTTAAACCCTCTGGGCACAGAGTGAAGTTGAGATGGAGGGATGTAGAGATATTGAAAAGCAGCCACTTACCCTGACCACCCGAGTGAGGTCGTTGAACTTCTTCCGACATTGGGGGTGGGTCCTGGGCACCATGCTTCTGGAGGAGACGTGCTGAGCCACCTCCCTCCACACTCTTCTAGATTTGTGTGGCAATGGCCTCCTGTCACTCTGTGGGTAGAGTACTGACCTTCGGCGCTCCACTGCGCCAACCAGAGCTGCCAAGGCCCGGTCGCTGAAGCACTGAGCTCGTTCCCTGGGCGCCTCCATTGTTCTTTCCTGCAGAATTGAAGTACAGGTCTGTCCAGGCCGAGATTCAAGGCTGCAATGAGCAGGGTGTGGCTGGAGAGCAAGATCGACTCTCCCCTTTAAGAACTGGCCGGCGCCAGTCTGTCTGTGTTCCATTGCTAACTGGCATCACCTGAGCTGAGGTAGCGCCTCGCTCCTCGGCGTTAGCGCCTTAAGACAGGTGTGTAGCGCCTGATTTTGCGCTCAAATCACCTCCAGGGGCGATAAAAGCCAAGTTTGCAGTCGGAGGCGATAATTAGCGCCAGGCGCTAAACTTTGCGCCCGGACGATAATTGCGCCCCAAACGGGGCGATACTGAATTTCTCCCCCTTAATATTTTAAATATGGTTTTATCATCAAATTCAATTTTCTGTTATGTACAATCTAACCTGGTTTATAGTCAGAATGAGACTATCGGGAAATTAAAAAGAGCGATAAATTATAAACTGATTTATAAGGTTTCCCATTAATGAGAAATGTATGGTAAAACTCAGCTGTGAAGTTGCCCAAATTGAATCCAGGCACGTGATTTGAGACTACAAATACCGAAGTACATTACTGTTTGTGCAAAGCAAACAATAATTTATAACCTTTTTAATGTTTGCAAAGAGCTGACTAGCCCAGCAGTTCTTTTCTATCATTCAAATTTAACCAGCTTTTGTGTGCATAATAGTTTGCATATACTTATATATGCTCGCTGACCTACATTGATTCCCGATTAAGCAATGCCTCGATTTCAAAATTCTCATCCTTGTTTTCAAATCCCTCCATGGCCTCAACCCTTCCTATCTCTGTAATCTCCTTCAGCCCCACAACCCCCCTGAGATATCTGCGCTCCTCTAATTCTGCCCTCTTGAGCATCCCTGATTATAATCGCTCAACCATTGGTGGCCGTGCCTTCTGTTGCCTAGGCCCTAAGCTCTGGAATTCCCTGTCTAAACCTGTCTGCCTCGCTATCTCTCTTTTCTCTTTTAAGACGTTCCTTAAAACCTACCTCTTTGACCAAGCTTTTGGTCACCTGCCCTAATTTCTCCTTATGCGGCTCAGTGTCAAATTTTTTGTCTTAAAATACTCCTGTGCAGCGCCTTGGGATGTTTTACTATGTTAAAGGTGCTATATAAATACAAGTTGTTGTTGTTGTATTTGAGAGTACAAATCAGGCTCCCCAATTGTGAAATGAGAAGAAATTCTGTGATGCTGGGTCTCTACCACTTTTTCACCAGTACTATTTCTGCCATTATTTCCAGTGGTTGTTCAGGCATTTGCCCTATTTTGGGCAGTTCTATAGAAATGAGGTCTTTTCTGCCTCTTTTTGCCCTGATTCCTCTTCTCGCCCATATAAATAGGTATTCAGGCTGCGAGATGATCTGCAGAAGGCAGATAAGAATTTAAAGATTGTAGCATCAGTTTAAAGATTATTTCTGACTCATTTTTGGAGTATTTTTACTTTTTTAGTACCAACTACTTTGACATCTGTCTTTGTGCCATTTGCTATAAAGCTGCTATTTTCCTCCCATTTCAGACAGGGCCTAATGGATTTCCTATTGGAAATTTCCCTGCATCTTTGCTTTTTGGAAGAGGAGAAACAATGGAGGGATGCCTGGGCTGGTCAGACAGCACCAGAGGCACAGTGCACCCACCTGCCGGTCGGTATCCTCACACCAGTGTATACAGACAAAGGTTCTCTCACTTGCAGTTGTTGAAGGAAGAGTGCTTGCACTGGCTTTGCTTTGCAAAGGAAGCTGTTGCTGAGCTATGCCACTTGCTGCACCAGTATCTATAGCCCACTGCCAATACAGGCATCACACTGCTGTTGTGTTTGGCCCTATTACAAATTCCACTCCCTTGCCATTAATTTTCCCTGGCAGTGTTTGCATCAACATGAGTCTTCCTTCTCCACCTCCCTTCAAAAGCATGTTCCACTGCTGTATTTGCAGACATGGGAGCTTTCTGCTCTCTTGCAGACCAGCCAGACAATCTTTATCATGGACTCTGTTGCAGAATGGAAAAAAGAACTTGCATTTATGCAGCACCTTTCACGACCTCAGGATGTCCCAAAGCGCTTCACAGCCAATTAAATATTTTTGAAGTGTAGTCACTGTTGTAATATAGGGAAACATGGCAGCCAATTTGTGCACAGCAAGGTTCCACACATACTGCAATGGGATATGACCAGATAATCTACTTTAGTGATGTTTAAGTGATAAATTTTGGCCAAGAGAACTCCCCCTACTCTTCAAGTAGTGCTATGGGATCTTTAATCTGAAAGACAGCACCTCCAACAGTGCGGCTCTCCCCTCAGTACTGCACTGAAATGTCAGCCTGGATTATGTGCTCAAGTCATGATGTGGGGCTTGAACCCATTCTGACTTGGGCAAGAGTGCAACCACTGAGCCAACTCTGACATGATGGTGCATTCCTCTTTTAATCTGTTTTAAGCCTTTAAATCCTGCAGTAGTACGCTATTTTGCACCCCTAATGGGCGTTTGTTGCTCAAAATATTGTAATGAGATTGGATATTACAGTAGGGTTAGTGCTTATAATGTTTGGGTATGAATCCCATTCCTGTCTGGCTCATACCAGACTGGGAAATTCTTGTCTGATATTGCCCAGAATTTCCTGAAAACTTGTGCAGAAACATTGGTGTAAGTGCAACGTAATGTTGATTTTTCGGCATAAAAATCGATGAAATTCCGGCGTAAGTGACTTGCTGTAAGGGTTTTGACACGCCTGAGGCTCTGTGCGTAGCCTGGGTGCTAGTGCGAGGTTAGGCCTTGTTGCCTGTTCTGGTCTCCAGCCAGCCTGGTAGCACTAGACACCTGTGAGTGGTTCGACCCACTCGCGCTTACGGTTCTGACACTGGACTTAGATGCGAGAGCAATAATGCAGAGAAAACTCAGGTAGACCCGGTTGAATAGTGCGAAATGGAAAATCTTTATTGCATATTATTCAAGATTACGAAATACATGTCATAAGCACAGATTAATGACAGTACAATCTTACACGCAGTTATGTAACTAATTTTAGGGAAACGAGGAGCGCACGACACATCGTAAAAGGGGGCACACATTACAATTATCCTTAAAACTTAAACCCTCCCCTATCAATACCTGATCTAAACTAGATTTGTAGGATCGAGACTCATGCTCACCACTCGTGATAACTCGGAGAAATTCCGAAAACTCTGCTCGGATGTTTTTACCGCAGCACCTGACCACCCACGTGTTGATCAGGGGTCTCTGTACCCCACTTGTTTACTCGTTTCTGCTCCGGCTAGCAGGCTGGACCGTCTGCTGTCATGAAGATCTGTGTTGTCCTCGGAGTTCCGACACGACTCGAAAAATAGTCTTCCTGTGCCCTCGCCCCGATGCGATAAAACTCGAAGAATGGTCTTCCTGTGCCCTCACGCCAGTTTGTAAAACTCAAAGAATAGTCTTCCTGAGCAAGGAAAGTGTTTATTCGACCTACAGGCGCGGTCGGGGCTTACTGACCGTGGCAATACGTATGGTCGTCTTCTTCTCTTCTCATCTCATCTCGGGCCTTCGGTTCCAACACCGTTTACCGACTTCTTGGGATGGTGTGCCCGTTTCAAGGCTTCACAGCCCAGTTCCACACAGATCTTCGCGGCAAGCCACGAGGTTGATCCTGGCGGATCAGAAAGTTCAAAAGTCTTCTAGCAAGTCGAGCAGCAAGAGTCAGGATCCAAGAGTCAGGATCCAAGAGTCAAGAGCAAGAGTCAAGAGACAGATGGACGGTTGTACCTTACAGTTATAGTGCTGTAATTCCTCTTTTCCCGCCCAATCTTAATGTCTTTTCTTTTGTCAGAGTTTTGGCGCTCAAACTTCTTGTATAGGGTGATCTCCGTTTTAATGGGTTTCGGTGATACTTGTAACTGCCTGAGTACCCGTTAATACTTCTCCCATTGTGTAACCGGCCAGTATTCTCCCTGGAGGGGTTTTGGGGCTTCCAAATGTTTCTGTAACTACCCGCAAACGGCTCTCTCATCGTAGAGTCGTGGGGATTTTGCATATTAATGTCTTTGGATGGGTTCTTGATCGCTCGGTACAATAGCCCTTATTCGCACCTGGGAGACCGATTCCAGTATTTATGTGTAAAATGCAAACCCATTATGTCTTGTGAATTATCTCAAATGTGCTGAGTCTTGTACGATCTCGCACAAATGTTTATTGGAACGCCATCTTGTCTGCTTATCGAAAAGTCTAGAACGTTCTGCCACGAGGCGTGGCGGCCATTTTACAGGCTGCTTGTGTCCACTTTGAAAACCTGACAGCATTCTGCTGAAATAAAGCTGTTTGTATGAAACTATGTGTCTCCTCCTTATTTATAAAATCGCGATAATATTGCGAATTCTACATTGCATATGTTTATGCACTACGACAGAATTGCCTCATTTTTGTTTACGTCGAAACCAGTCACCTCTGCCAAAACCCTTTCCCACTCATTAATATAGCTCTGCCTCCACGCAAAAATACAGCTCACTCAAATTTCCAGAATTTATGCCAGTTTATGCCTTTGCTTCACCGCTGACCACACATTACGGGCCAGTATTTTAACAGTCACTTTCTTATTTGTTAGATTGTACAGAAATGTCTTTATTCTGCGGAGCAGTCTACTAAATGCTAATAATATCTTGTGTTCTCATGGTGTTCTTGTCCATTTAAATTTCTTCAGTCCTGTTGCTTTATCTTGATATTTTTCAAAAATCAATTTATGTGTAAGGGCCAATTTTATGAAACTGCTCTCGGGGAGGATCCTTGCCTGCTGGGAATGCACATTATGAAATCACAGGTGCATTTTCCATCCATTCATTGTAATATACTGTAATACGCTCACAATTCCCAATATGCGCTCCCGGTGAATAAGGGTCCCCGCTGGGAACTTGATTTTGTAAAATCAGCCCTATAGCATTTAAGTTCCATTTGGTTTTTGACTGCATCTGTGCTAGAAAGATAATTGTATAAATGTTTGGAGACACAGAAATGTCTCTCTTTTTTAAATTGATGGGCATTTCAGCTAGTCTCACTTTAAAATGTTTTCTGCACTTCCCGAAGGTTTGTGTGGAGTGTGGAGAGGATTACTGTTCCAGCTGCTTTGCTAAATTCCATCAAAAGGGGGCACTGAAGCTTCACAGATTTTCCCCTTTTCAGGTACAGACATCTCCTTCTGTTACATATTTTCAGAACATGGTGATTTCATTTAAATGTATTGCAGCTTAGAGGTTTTAAAACACATTTTTTTAAATTGTAAATTTGTCCTGATTTTAAGATAGCTACTAAGCATTCCAAAGTTGCTAACCTTTTGATGTATCGTTTTTGATTCTCTGCCTTCCAAAAGAAAGGAATCCACTGACCGCGATCACCATTTCACAATTGTAAATCTAGCATTTACTGTAAATAAATGAATGGCCAACAATCATGCCCACTGTTTCAGCTTACATTTGAAGGTATACTTAACTTTGTACTTGAAGACACACACACATGTTGATTAAAGATAATATATCACTGATCATTAAGACCTAGCCAATCATCACTTTTTCAAAGGCCTGCTGAATTAATTTGAACCTTATATTGAAGTCAATGGAAAATAAAATTAAGCAGGGTGTATAATGGGTGGCATAACCGATATTGCCCATTTTATGCCACTGTTGAAAGTGAAAATTAGCCCCAGTGAGTCAAGGTCAAGTGTTGTCTTCAGATTGACTGGGATTGAAAGAAAGGATAATTGGACTAGGGCACACTGTATCTATTGAAAATAAGTAAATGTTCTTGTTCATTTATCTGAATGGCAATAGATTGGGAGAAGGGGAAGTGTAACGAGACCTGGGTGTCCTTGTGCACCAGTCGCTGAAAGTAAGCATGCAGGTGCAGCAGGCGATGAAGAAGGCAAATGGTATGTTGGCCTTCATAACTAAAGGGTTTGAGTATAGAAACAGGGATGTCCTGCTGCAGTTGTACAGGGCCTTGGTGAGACCACACCTTGAGTACTGTGTGCAGTTTTGGTCGCCTTATCTGAGGAAGGATGGTCTTGCCATGGAAGGAGTTCAGCGAAGATTCACAAGGCTGATACCTGGGATGGCAGGAATGACATATGAGGAGAGATTGGGTCGATTGGGCTTATACTCGCTGGAGTATAGAAGAATGAGAGGGGATCTCATCGAAACATATAAAATTCTGACAGGTCTGGACAAACTAGATGCAGGAAGAATGTTCCCGATGGTCGGAGAGTCCAGAACCAGGGGTCATAATCTAAGGATAACGGGTAAGCCATTTAGGACAGAAATGAGGAAGAATTTCTTCACCCAGAGAGTGGTGAACCTGTGGAATTCTCTACCACAGAAGGTAGTTGAGGCCAAGTCATTAAATATATTCAAGAATGAGTTAGATATATTTCTTAAAGCTAAAGGTATCAAGGGATATGGGGAGAAGGCAGGTACAGGGTACTGAGTTTGGATGATCAGCCATGATCTCATCGAATGGCAGAGCAGGCTCGAGGGGCCGAATGGCCTACTCCTGCTCCTATCTTCTATGTTTCATTTTTGAACTATATCTAATCAATATTTTTTTTTTAATTTCACCTATTTGAGTACATTACAAAAGATGTTAGGAAATTTAATTTCTTCCCTCCTCTTCATTCTCCCCATCCCTACAGAAGCCTTAGTAGAATTAGCATTAAGATGGTCCAACTTGTTTCAGGCCATTTTTGTGTTTCTTTTTGAACAAAAAGCACAATACTGAAGATGCTGAAAATCCAAAACAAAAACAAAGTGCTGGAGAAGTGGGTTCTGATGGGTCTAGACCTGAAATGTTAACTGATTTGTATTCTCTCGACAGATACTGCCTGACTTGCTGACTGTCTCCAGCATTTTACTGTTTTTGCTTCTGTGGTTTTTCCCTGCTGCATCTTTTTCCTTATATTCTGCCTTTGTCTACAGAAAAATCTGTCTCACTTTCCCTGCAGCTAGAACAAGTGCTGGTAAACTAATTTGCCGTCAATATTTTTGCTGTGAGCGGAAGCCCAACTAAATTCACAGTAACATTTCTTAATATGCACTCTAATTTTATTTTCTAATTAGTAAATCCCTTTGGGCTTTGCTTAAGGGAAATTGGATGCTATAAATTATGTTATACTTGTCTCTGCGTTTTTCTATTGCTGTTTTTTGTGTTTCTGTCTCATTTTTTGTTCAATTCTGCTTGTCTATGTCCCTTGTTCTTTTGTCGTCTGTATGTTCTACTTCTCTTAATATTTTTGGATGTTGGATGGTGGGCCACTGAGGGGCACGTGCTATATTTTTTAGTGATAGGAAAGGAAACTGTGGATGGCTATATGGTGGATGTAGGACACGAGGGAGAGGAGAGATGCAGCCTTGGTGTAGACCAGGTGAACATGAGGGGTGGAATGATTTGGGCAATGTTGTAGGTCTGCTTTGTGATTGGGGTTGGTAGGGTGATTTTTAAACTGTGATTGGTGGGAGATAGATGAGGGCCAACCTACCTGAATTTTGTTACTAGAGTGTTATTGAAGTAGTAGTAGTCCAACAAACTTAATTTTTTTAAAGAATGATCAGAGTTACCAAACGTGTTTGATTTTGTGTACTCTTATCAGAAGAATGACACGTGACACATCAGAAACTTTATAACACGAGCACTAAAGCCCTTTAGTAGATTATTTACAGTTAAAATATTTAGGTAAAGTCAAACAATATTTGGCCATTTGGGAGGGCCTAATTGTATATGAAATTTCTCTCTACTTGGAGTAATGGTAGTGGACTATGAGTTACTAAAGGGAATTAATTTAAAATTTGTTTCATTTATTAATGATTATAGAGCATATTTCAGCTGGTTTTATCCTAGTATAGGTTACCTCAAACTGTATCTTGTGCTCTAATCCGCTCTCACCTGTAGTGATCTGTCAGACAATGTTAATCACAGGTGAAATTTAGTGTTTTTATTGTACATCACTGCTATTGATATTATTTCCAACTCACCTGTGCCATAAATTAAAACCTCTATTCCAGCATAAAATGTGGGCACATTTGTTTTGGCCATCGTAATATGTATGAGGTTACGTTTTTTATATGACTTTTGTGCGCAAAGTAAGAGACCAGTAGTGGGGAAGAAAACACTATCCATTTCGGGCACTAGTGGAAGCATCAAGCATTTCCATATCAAGAGCGAGCATTTGAGTGTGCATGTGGCTGCCAATAAAGGTGTGCTCTGTGTATCTTGTAATTAATTAAAATGCAGCAACTATTTACATGTACAGATTTAAATCTTAAGCAATATTCAGTGACCTATAATATAAATACAACGGACTATTTTACTGTAGGGTATAATTCATGGGTATGTAACTTATTATTTTAAATTTTTCATGCAAGCACATAGCTTCTGTTTTATTAGTGGTATTGGTGAACATCAGCTGAATCAATGAAATGAATTTGCTAATAAATCTTCTGCGACTGTCTTCTCCTGCTCTGTTTCACCTGGAGTCTTTCAGATATGTGTTTGTGCTGACCACAAAGAGAACTGCTTGACTAATTAACACCATTGGAAAATATGACTTTATTGACAAAGACCTTTTACTATTAGGCTAAAATAATAGGATATGTAGTCCAAGATTCAATTTTGTGGCTTGTTTTCAAGAGAATGCTCCAAAAAAGCCATGTTCATGCCATTAACATTCGAGTCCAGTGCCAAAATAATGGTGCAGAAGACAGTCAATGCCACCTTGTGGTACTAAGGGGATTAGAATTTCTGCTGTGTGATTCAGTAGTTTTGTGTCTAAAACAGATTTTGTTTTTCATTACACAATGGGGAAATCAGAAAAATAAGTTGAGAATAACTGCATCTTTCTGCTTTTCCTTTTGGAGAGGGAATGAAATACAGCAGAATGCACAAGCTGCTGCTCCTGTGTTTGAAAGGAGCATAGGTAGCTCCTATGGAGAAGAACGTCAATGGAGTGTTTCTGCCCTGTATCATTTCACACTCTATGCATGTTAGTGTATTAATAACAAAGCATTCATACATCATTTTCAAATGGTGTAAAGAGGGCTCTGTGGTAATTGGGTGTATGAACAAAATAATTGCTACTTCAATTTTCCAATATTACAACATTTTGTGACGAAAAAATCTTATCTGGTGAACAATTATACATAGTGAACCTAAATTTTCTTTTCACTGTTATTGCTTTTTCTTCCTTGGTAATGAAGTTCAAAATGTGTGCACCCTAAGAGAGTGATGTTTTGTTCGTCTTGCCCAGGGCACCTGGAATGAAGCAAACACTGAAGGTGCAGTGTAGTTGTTTATCTTGTACTGCTTGAAGTTATCTTCTGGTGCAAAGAGCAACATTAACTTTATGTAGAGATTTTCAGTCACAAGATCTATTGTGTTGTACTAGGTTTGGGTCATTTTGTTCTATCATGTTTGCAAATGTTCTTTGAAGAACTATTGGAATATTTATGAGGACTAACTGAATAATACATGACTTAAAATCTAGGAGGGAATGTTAATCTAACATGGCCCTTATTAAGCTGCCTCTTTTAAAAAATTTCTTCTATTCAATAATGTCATCCATTTTTATATTATTGACAGGCTGAGGAACATGCACCAAGCAATTCATTGCATTTAGTCAGCCAATTTAAAAAACAAATCGAATCTGATGACCCACCAGTGAATACGAAGCAGTTTCTGAAGAAACAGTTTTCAGTAAGAAAACCTTCATCTCAAATGGGCGCACAACAAAATGCTGAGGTAGGTTATTGTTTGAACTCAGAAGATTTTATATAAAGAAAAGCCCACAATTTAAGTTGATGCATATTTGCATTCCCGTTAATCAGAACCCAGTTTTATATAGTAAGCATCAAGTTTTATAACTGGTACAAATGATTATTTATTTCCAACAACATGCATGTCAACCTAGGAAACTAGCAAAAGTTGATTAACAGTTTCAAAAAGGCTAACTGTTCAAAAGCAAATCTGAACATAAGTCAATGACACTTGACAACAATAATTACAATGGAAGTGCAGTGGGACACTGGCTTATAACTTGAACTGTTTGCATATGCGACATTCCTTCATTTATTTTTGAAGGAAATAGAAACATAAGTATCTGAAGGGTGATATAAGCATAGAAGGCTCAATGTTTATTTTCTGTTGTGGGGGTGGGTGGGGAGGGCAGGAGCATTTACCCTCCAGAAAATGTTGATTTTTGACAATTTATTTGGTCTATTTTCCAGTATTTTAGAGCTTGCATGGGCATTGCCAGAGTTTCATCTAAAAAGGGACTTCTGTGCAATCTTATTGAAAATAACTCTGACATTTGGGAATTAATTATCTTTCTTTATATTTTAAAATGTCTTTCATCCAGTAGCAGCAGTAGATCTTTTGCTGTGAGAAAAGAAGTTGTAATCCATTTTCTGTGAGTAGAGTATTTGAGCTGAGTCTTATTAACTATAGTCTAATTTCAGTTGGGGTTGTAGGCAGCACATTTATAAATATTAGTCCTTGTAGGGAGACATGCTCCCTTGGAAAATGTTCACGCTTTACTTAGAATTGGTGCATTCATGTTAATTTAAAATCCTTTTATTATACTGTACAATTCTTGGTTTTGAAGATTAAAAATAAAATGTTGGGTTGTCAATAGAACAACCAGACGTAGCCTTCACAAAAGCTACCTCAAAGGTCACACTTTCTCTTTCTCCACCCCCCCCCCTCCCCCCCCAACTCCCCATAGTCACAGAGGCACTAAATACCCTCTCAAACTACCAAACTGACTTCCCCCAAAAGCTTCCTCAACAGTCACACTTCTTTTTCACATCCAGACCTGGCTCGGATCACTGTATCCCATCTAACTTGCCACCCAATTCTCCTCTCTCCCACCCTCTCTATGCCCCATCCTGGCTTCTCTCTCTTTTTTTTAACTTCATTTAACCCCACCCCCCCCTCCCCAAACAGCACAGTGTCCCCTATGACTTGGTGGCATTCACTTCCTTCTGCATACTAAAGTAGTGTGAAATGAATACTTGCCCTTCCAACAACAACAACTTGCATTTATATAGCACGTTTAACGTAGTAAAATGTTCCAAGGTGATTCACAGGAGTGTTATCAGACAAAATTTAACACCGAGCCACATAAAGAGATATTCAGGCAGGTGACCAAAAGCTTGGCCAAAGAGGTGTGTTTTAAGGAGTGATTTAAAGGAGGAGAGGTAGGGAATTCCAGAGCTCAGATCCTTGGCAGCTGAAGGCACAGCCGCCAATTCCTAGTGAATGCCAGAGCAGCACAACAGACTCTGGGAATAAATACTGATTCCACCAACAGAGACAAAGACTGTGCTTCACTAAAACTTAATAAAGCTGAATTTTTCCTCTCCCTCTTCCAGCTTTCCCCCTCCCTTCCCCAAAGTGCCACTTCTGGCTTCTCTTTTTAACCCCCTACAGCACCACTCCTGGCTTCAAACTCCCACCCCATAAATGTGTTCCTGGCTTTTCCCTTCTCCCCACCCATTAAAGCACTGCTCCGAACTTCTCTTCCATTCTCATAAGAATTTCTGCTCATTGTGTGCAGTGGCATCAATAACCTAGCGGTAGGAATTTGGGGAAGGGGCCGAGTCTATGCTGCTTTTCCAGACATGTACACTGTCCTATCAATACGCTAACTGTCTGCATCAAACACACAGTTGGTAAGTATTTGTTTAAAATCTTACAAGTATTTGGTATAGTAGGAATTGATTTACCACCCAGCGCGCCCCCCACCCCTCCAAAGTCAGCTGGAGAATGGAAGATCTCATTGTGATTTTTAAACACGTCTGTGAAGAGAGTTTGCATATTTAAAAAAAAATGCTTAAAGACTTTGAATCAAATTTGTTGATATCAAAATATTGTTTGAATCTGCTTGTGTTTGGAGAACAAGTTGCTCATGGCACTAAATTGTCCCTGACATTCTTATGACTTTGTAGATTAAAATCCCTATATGAATCATGCTGGAATAAAAATTGAATCTGCGTGATTGACGTGAATGATGGATGCAACATAATATCGTAACACTTAATGCCCATGTATGTAGAGTTTGTTGGACTAGTCCTTGAAATTCTCTCAGTAATTGTTGATAATACTGAAAGGCGAAAATTAGAATCTTCTGATGCTCTGCAAGTGGTGCAGCAGTGCGCATGGGTCAGAAAATCAGACCATCAACTTCTCACACTACTGTTATCCTACACCTATTTTTCTGCCCAAAAGTAGGCCTCACTGTAGGACAGCCCAACCCTTGTTTTAACATTTAAATTATACTAATGCCAGATTTTTCAACTTCTGGCACAACTGTTTGGCCTGCTTTTGGACCTTCTCTTAAAGCTGACTTTCTGATGCTGCCTCAGTAGCAATTTCAGAATGAGTTATTTTGCCTGAGCATTTTTGTATAGCTGTATCATTGTGTAAATTGTATGAAGCCTGCATTTTTGCTGAAAGGGGCAACTTAAGCTTTGCCATCTGCTGATGCCTGATCTTCAGACAACCTCCAGGAATGCTATGGCACTATTTGTAGCTGTGCAGCTAATGGTGGCCTTAATCTTTTATGCCATAGAATCCTTCCAGGCTATTACAGGCGACATCAGCCAGTCAGCTTTATACAGATGTTTAAAGTTAAGTGACATGCCACGTTTGCCAGTGGCAACATGTTCATAACTTTCCAAATGGAAAGAACCCAGCAGCTTGAGAGGGCAGGGTTTCCTCTAGTGCAGGATGTCTTTGATGGAACCTATGTGGCCACGAGTGCTCCACTTGAGAAACTGCATTGTTTTAATTAACCGGAGGCTCCACTCCATAAATTTGCAGATGATTTATTAACTAGTTTAGTACAGAAGTATAATTCTGGAATACAGTTTCCTTGAGATACCTGTGATCAAAAGTGGATTTCATATATAATTCTGCACATCAGTGGTCATTTCCTGGGGTGTAGATATTATTCTTGTATTCTGCAGCGGTCCACTGTGCTGCCCTTTGCAGCCCTGGCTGATGACGCCTAGCCGGAACCCCCCATATAGCAGTAGAGTGACAGTCCACTGCAGCCCATGCCACCACCCGAGTTGCTGTTGAGCAGATCGCAGGTATGCTGAAGCAATACCTCTGCGTAATCTAACCAGCAAGAGGAGTACGGTTGTACAGACCAGCCAGAGTAAGCAAGATCATTGCCATGTGCTACATGCTTCACAATTTAGCAATCTGAAGAGATGTCAATATGCAGATGGTCCAGAAGCTTGAAGTCCCCAAGAAGAGAAGATACCTAGTCATAGGGCTGGATTTTTAATGACCCCGTGGAGTCGGGTTTGGAGGCGTGTGGGGGGTTAAAGTTGCAGATTCGGGGGTCCCGACCTCATTCCGACTCCATTCCGCCTCCACGCAATTTTGACAAAATCGGTCATGGGGTTCCCGACTCCGTCCCGCCTCCACAAGTGGATAGCTGACTATCAGCTGCAGGTCCACTATTACAACGGAGATGTGATGAAGGTAGTAGTAGTATTGTGATATTAGGTCTGAAAGTCGCCTCTGATGCTGCTGCATTGATGTCTTCAGAGACTGCCTGGGAGGACTTGGTTGCAAAAAAAATTCTCATTCTCTCTCTCTCTCTCTCTCTCTCTCTCTCTCAGATGCTGCTCATTTTGCATCCAGGTCCTCTCACAGCAAAGGCCAGGCAGTCTCTGACCTGCAATGATGACGACATCAGAGGCGACTTTCAGACTGAAACCACTAATTGGTTCATGGGTTCCCACATGCTGGAACTCAATTGCCCAATTAAGTGAAAATTGCATCAATCTCCCACATCCAATTGCAGGCGGGTGGATAACACGAAATGCGGATGACACGACCCCAACCCGCCCCAGTATCAAAATCCAGCCCATAGAGTCATAACGGCCCATCGAGTCCGTGCTGGCTCTCTGAGAGCAATCCAGTCAGTCCCATTCCCTCGCTCTATCCCCGTAGCCCTGCAAGTTTATTTCCCTCAAGTGCCTATCCAGTCTCCCCTTGAAAACATTGAGTGTCTCCGCCTCCACCACTTCCATCGGCAGCGAATTCCAGGTCACCACCACTCTGCTGCATAAAAATGCTTTTCCTCACAGCCCCCCTGTATCTCTTGCCCCAAACCTTAAATCTGTGTCCCCTAGTCCTTGTACCAT
Source organism: Squalus acanthias (assembly GCA_030390025.1). Taxonomy (NCBI): domain Eukaryota; kingdom Metazoa; phylum Chordata; class Chondrichthyes; order Squaliformes; family Squalidae; genus Squalus; species Squalus acanthias. The sequence continues at coordinate 47,791,002 of CM059429.1, forward strand.
CAACTAGTGGGAACAGCCTTTCCCTGTCTAGCCTATCCAAACCCGTCATAATCTTGTACACCTCTATCAAATCACCCCTCAACCTCCTTTGCTCTAATGAAAACAAATCCAGCTTCTCCAACCTGTCCTTGTAGCTAAGATCCCCCATCCCCGAACCATTCTGGTAAATCTCCTCTGCACTCTCTCAAGGGCCTTCACATCCTTCCTAAAATGTGGTGACCACTACTTCAAGGGAGTTGATGTGCATGCAGACAGTGGAGAGAAACTCCCTGAATGTCCTTTACTGAAAGTAGTTGGCACCTTTTACGACTGTGCAGCTGTGTCATTAATAAAAGAACACCCATTATAACCCCCATGAAGATGATACACATTCCATCCATTTGACCTGAATTGTTCCGATTCTGCCACATTGTATAATTTAGAACATTTTAACCACCCTACCTAAAGAATACAGTACAGTACATGCAAACAGGAAGTCAAATGGATGGATTTGTAGGGGGCTCTTCACATGCCACTAAACGCTGTAAACCCCACAGTTTGTGCATCCCCTTGGTGGCCCTTGTCCAACTACTTCATTCTCATCCTCTACACTTAACTTCCTACTGCTCCTCTCTGTGAGCATAACTTTAGTTTGACAAAGGTTTACTGTAATGTCTAAGTCACCTATCTCTTTTCTAAATTGTGAATGTTTTCTGTAGCAATACATGGTCTGTTGCAGAAATAAAAACTGAAAGGAACTCTCATGTTGGAGGGTTTGGAATAAGATAAATATCAAAACAAACAAGGTGGGTTCTAGTATTAGTTATTTACTTTCTTCTGATAACATTTTATAATTCCCTGTATACTGTAGGTTCTTAGCATGGAACAAGAGGATGGCGAATCAGCTGTATGTGTGCAAAGCAGCAGTGCAGAAGATTTGAACAGTAGCTCATTATTAAATGGCAACTTTGATGAGGAACAGTCAGCAAAGGCTTTCCAAGAAGCATTGAAAGAGTGGAGAGAGAGAAAACCTAGTGAAGCAGAATGGTCTCCCGAAATGTTTTCAGGTAGAAATGATCGTGGCACTTCTAGGTTGAAAACTATTTAAGGAAAAAACACCTTAAAATGTGATTTAGCAACATAAATAAAAAATTATTTTGTATAAATCATTAAAAAGTGAAAAAATTTACAAATTTAACAATGTCATGATGCTAACCTAAAACATGGAAATGAAAACTGAATTTTAAATAAAATTGGAAACTAGTAAACCACTGCCAAAAGATCTGTATTCAGTCATGCTCCATAAATTGCAGCTAAGTCTCTTCTCTGTCTCTGTTGTCTTTCTACAATCTCTCTGGTTCCTTCAGTATCTCTTTCACATACTATCACTTTTTTTCCCTCTCACATACCGTCCATCATATTGCTCACCCCCTTCTTGCTCTCCAGCCCTGGCCCACTAGTTTTCCAGTATACCTAGGATGAATGGGGCTGGAAATATGCTCCAGGATCTAGTCCACCACATCCGTCCCCTCCACGTGCAAATGTGTTTTCTGCCATTTGCCTGGTTCAGGGGCCCAGTGCCACTTGGGGCCTGCACCAGCGTTCAAAAGTAGGCAGTGAGGGCCTTGCAGTTTCAATCTTAGTGCTCTCCGAACAAAGCTCGGACCCAGCAGCAGCAGGGCAAATTTTGCAGAAGAAAAACTTTTATTCTTTAGGCAGTTTGGCTGCTTTTTCTGGCACGACTCTGACGAAAACCGGGAGCCCGCCTCCGGCACACAAATGACCTCGGCCTGAAAATCAGTCAGGGTCAGGGGGACATTTTCATGGTAGATGCAAGCATTGCCCCACCAGAGATGCTCCCAGTCATAAACCCTAGGATACAAAGTACAAAAACAATATAAAAGATAATTACAAGATTATAGACATTAAATAATCCTTGTTATGGCCTATTACTCCCTTGGGTTATAATTTACTCAGTAAAGGTAAGAGTAGTTCAATATTCCAAAAGAAGCTTATTTTTCACAATGTTATAAATAATGTGGTACCCATTCTTCTTCTATCTGCTCCAAGTTTCCTGTACATAACTGCCTGTGAGATGCTTCTCCCCCATGCTTATAGCAGTCATAAAACAATTTCACAGAGGTGCTAAGTAAAATGTTAGACCCTCCCTTAGGGGGTAAATTATCTTTTTCTTCCCAAGAAAGTAGAAACTGGGAGATGGGTTAGTTGGGGAGCGGAGGCAGTATATTGATGAGACTGTTCATAACTATAGGCAGTTAAGTTGTTCAAACACGGCTAAGAGCTGTGTTTTCCCGCAAGGCTACAGCTTTGCTTTTGTGCATATACTGCAGTCTGTCGATTTGAAATAGATCATCTGCCTCTCCTTGTTTGTGCACTCTACTAAATATGGTTTTAGTGGCACTTTTGGTGTTTTGCTCCACTGATGATCACAGCAAGTCGGTGAACTTTGATGTTTTCTTTGTCACATAATTAATCGTAAAATAGGCTGTCCTTTGCAGCAGAAAGTGTGTGGACAGACCAATACATTTATTACATTTAAATGGCCACAGTAAAGCTGTTCAGTACTTCCAGTTCTTACATTTAATCATTTTATGTAAGACCATATAATTTCTACATTTAAAATTGTGAGAGCCAGATTTGAAAAACAAAGCTAAGCCATCGAGCTTCTTGTAAATTATTGAGTCAGTGATACATAAAGGAAGATTTTTAGGTATCGGCTTATAGGTGTCAATACAATGACAACAGAAATTGTAACAAGATGGAAGCCTCTCTTCTTTTACAGCGATATATCTGTCAGTAGTTTGTTGATATTTTAGAATGTCCTATACAGAAGCTAGCATTAATCATTCTCTATAAAAGACCAATAATTTGAAATAATCCATATCACAGAAGCATGCTTTCGTCCTTGAAGTGACAGATGTTATCGTGAAATGCCCAGGAGCAGGGATTATGGAAATGTTACATGATTAAAGCTGCACAGTACTTCTCTGAGCTGCAGGTGGTATTTGGAAGCTGTCAGTTGTCATATACATTGATGCAGTTGTCTGAGCTATATAAAAGTAGGAAAAATTTTGTGTTTCTTGCCCGTTAATTAGATTTAGCAGCATTCAGTACTAGAAATTAAAATGGTGTAAACTTGTCTGACCTTTTTAATAATTTAAGCTAAGAGTTGACTTTGAACTTCATAGAATCATAGAAGGAGGCCATTCAGCTCATTATACCTGTGGCAGCTCTTTGACAGAGCTATTCAATTAATCCCACTCCCCAATAATCGTGATGAAAATCACAAGAGTTTGAGATGTATATCGTTGTCTGCAAATTTTAAGAGCTCCAAAGAACAAATATAATGGCTGAGAATTTGCTGGAGTAGGGCATCTCACGGCGTACCCTGTTAGTTAGACTTTTTCCTGCACCCTTCAGCTCAAAAATGTTTTGCCCTGTAAGTTGCTGGAAGTGCGAGCTGATAACGGCGCAACGAGGCATCTGGGACCTTGGTGAATGACAGGACCAACTGGGTATTTCCTTAATGAGATTTCAGGATTGAGAAAGAAACAGAGGAAGAACTGAGAAGGAGGATGAATTAGATTCAAATCAGGTACAAGAGGAAATAAAAGAGAGGGAAAGAAAGATTGGATTAAGAGAGACAAAAAATACAGGAAAAGTAAGAAATAAAATTTTAAAATGTAAAATTTGACATTTGTAAAATCGCCAACAACAATTGATTTGCAGTCATTAACAATTATCATGTCGTTATTAGGGTACTTGCGCTATTAATTACTAGACTTAACTTTCTGTGGCGAGCTTAATGGGCAATTAATGTGCAAATGCAGGGACTTCATGAAAATCACGGAGAGGTTAAGGGCGAGATGCTGTTTTTGTGAAGCTAATGGTGGAGCAGCGCAAATCAGCCAGCAACTTGTACTGATTCACAATTCACTGGGGGCCTCTTTCTTCAAATTCAATGGAATTCAGTACCACTTCGAGTAAATTGTTTCATTCAGTAATTTAACCCTCATCACCAGCTTAAAAAAAACCCATACCAAAATCAAAATAAAGTCATCATTATAAACTCGACCTGTTATGATGGATAGCTCACTGGAATGTACTTACTTAAAAAAAACACCACACCTGGGTTTAGGTGATGTTGATAAATTGTTGAAACTCCAGTGTTGTGAACTGAGGCCCGAGTGAAATTGGGCCTCAGGCTTCATTTGCATTGAACCAGCACTGCAGACGCCAATTGAGTGTCGCCATGCAGCTTGCTTGTCTGGGTATGACTCCTGCTCATCCCGGCCCCTTATCTCACCCAAGTGGCCTTTATTCATGTGTGAATCGTGATGGTGAATGTCAGCAGGCTAAATGATCGCAGTGGAATTTGCAACTGACCTTCATCTTGTTCTCACCCACTATTGCTCAATAGCAATCAGCAGTGGGAATCCTAGTTGATTTTAGCTCGCTCTTAATTCTGAGGCCTCTTCTGGTGCCTCTACCACATTAGCTGCAATCATGTCACACTCCACAAACAGGAGCTCAAAGCTGAAACCTTCATGGTCTGCATGGCTCAGTTACTTGCTGCACAAACTCACTGAGCCACTGGGGCAACTAGCATTGTATTTTAGAAGTAAACTTTTCCATAAAACTAATGACTACTTTATGCATAATCCTGGTCAGTTTCCACAGGGACATCACAAGTTCAAGACAACCTGCAAAGTTCAAAAGCACCAATTGAAATTCAGTTTAAAGAACACAACATAAGCTACTTGGAGAAGCTGCTGCTCAAGAAGCACAGAAGGTATCTCCAGTTTGTTCATCCTGATTTTCCAGATGTTTGTTTTCACTTTCCTATCATTGGAAACAACTTTAGGGAGAAGGGTAGATACCTAATTAGCAAATTTATCAGGTATAACTATTACGTAAAGTAGAAAGGATATGGATATCCCAGCTAATAGTATGGTATTTTGGGATTGAGTGATCCAGAGCAGCTCTCATTCCTCACTGAAGACTGCAATAGTGTGTTGCCTCTAAATGAAAATGAAACCTTTAAACAGAACAGAAATCATTTGACAAATGTTTCATAATAGTGATTTTACTCAGTGAATATTGGAAGTTGGAACTGTAACAAAATAGTAACAATTTTTGAAGTTAATTTTAAACATATTGTTGTTCTTGCATAGAATTATCTGCTTTTAACACAAATCCAGAGTAACTTCAAAATGACAGACATATTTTCCTCTGCTCTAGTCTGCTTCCAGTAGATTAGAGCTAGAATTGTTTATTGAGCAGAAAGACAAATTGCGTTCACATCTTATAATTAAAATAGATAATGTTCAGGTCAAAATGATAATTAGAATATTGTGTGAACACATTTATCAACAAAATTTAAGTAGACATCTGGGACTGAAAAGTATTTTAAATTCAATGCAGGGAATGCAACCTTGCTTTAAGCGGTACCGTCCCGATTTAAATAGGCTCGGGAGGTTCACCTGAAATTGTGCACATCATGTGGGTGGGCTGCTCGATTCCTGACCGATCGGGTGGGCATATTGAACAGAGGGCCTCGCGCTCTTGACATCATGGCATCTTCCCACTCACCCCGCCCACCCGATTTGTGCCCTGAATTTCAATCCGAGCTCTATATTTGTGTAGTCGGGTTTTTCTTACATTTTTTATTTAATTTAAATCAATACAATTTTTTTGTCTTTTAGAACTCCAGTAGAATCTTTTCTAGTTTCATGTACGGATGATCTAAGGTCCTTTACCCCTTCATCTTGTGAAGAAGAGGATGAGCAAAAAGATGAAGAGCTCTTTCTAACAGGTTAGTTTTGTCAATGTGCTTCACAATGAAGATACTCTAACTCTTCAGATGTTATACAATTTGTACCAAACCTGACTGTTTTAAATTGTGTTTACCAACAATTGTCCTCTAATTCCTTGTGCAATATGGAGACTATAGTCCTTTACTCAATACTTTTGGGGATTGTATAGTCTTAATATACTTCTGGCCAAGGTGATAACAACATCATGTTTCCAGACTAGCAATTTTGTCTGCGTCTCGATGTCAAATTTTGTTTGATAACGTTCCTGTGAAGCGCCTTGGGATGTTTTACTACGCTCAAGGCACTATATAAATTGTTGTTGTTGTTGTTGTAGTAGCATTTTTTGTTTAGTTTTGATGACGGTTGGTGTTCACCATCACTGGTTTCCAAAGAATGTAAATACACTGACTCTTGCCTTATCTTGAGGGTAACCTTGTATATGGCATTATCTGGACTTGCAATCTCTGGTGTAAATATTTTCAGCATTGTACACCTCCCATTTACTATGAAATGTGTGGGAAGGGCAATTTTGGACTTTTGGCTGTGAATAATTCTTATTGCCAGTAGTAAGTTGAGATTCTAGTGGCACATCAATTGGATTTGCTCATATTTAGCTCTCAATATACTGGAATAAAGTATCTGTCTAATACTAATAAATGGGACATAACATGCTGGTAATGGTAAAGGGTGGAAAATGGAGATCAAAGCTAAACTGTTTATTCTTGTCAAACCACTAGATGTAAAGATGTATTGTTTTGCACAAAATATGCTCTACCAACTACAGGACACCGGAATGGAAAAGACTTGCATTTATATAACACCTTTCACGATCTAAGGACATCCCAAAGTGCTTTATAGTGAATAAAGTACTTTTTGAAGTGTGGTCACTGTTGTAATGTAGGGAAATGCGGTAGCCAACGTGCATACAACAAAGTCCCACAAACAGCAATGAGATGCGTGACCAGATAATCTGTTTTAGTGATGCTGGTTTAGGGATAAATATTGGCCAGGACACCAGGAGACACCCTGCTCTCCTTGCCTTGGGAATTTTTACATAAACCGAAGTCCTATCGGCCCTTTTAGGTTTAACGCCTCATCCAATAAACGACACCTCCAACAGTACTGCACCGAAGTATGCACTCAAGTCTCTGGAATGGGGCTTGAACCCACGACCTTCTGATTCTGAGACAAGAGTGCTACCGCAGAGGCAAGGCTGACTATGAAGGCATGAAACATGCAAGCACAAAGCCATCAGAGTTTTACACAGGATTGCAGTATCCATGAGCTCAAACAAGTGTCAAAAATGAAAGTTGAATGCAGTAAATGATGGTCTGCATCAAAAAGAAACCATAAAATACTTTATTGGCTTGAGTGGACAATTGCCAAACTTAATCAACCTTTTTTTAAGCTGCTTTAGGTCCTGATTCTACCTCAATCCTTCATGGGATCCTACTCGTGTCTTCAAGAAGTGGTAGAATGACGCAACACTAAATCGTGTTTTAGATTTTAACTGCCAAACAAATTTATTGAATAGTAAATAAACAAGCAAATAAATAACTGAAATATATAATGTAGACACTCCATTTTGCTTTGAGGTTTTCTCATTGTGATTCTGTGTATGTTTTCTTGATCTTGTTGATGTTATGTTTCATCATGTGTGTCGCTGTATGCTGTACTTCCCTGAAAGTTGTTAATAGATCTCAAGTATGGGGAAACCTTATGTGCCGTAATGGGCTGTGTTCCTGTTGCATTGTCAGCTGTTCATTTTTTGCTTGTTATAAGTGCCTAACAGTTCCTGCAACGTTTGTACCTCTGATCTTTCTCGATATTTTATCTGCCCTTACCCTTGTCTGCTGATTTTGATGATAAATGCTTATAGTTCCTCCATCAGTATTTAATTTGATGTGATCACCATTTTGGTATTCTCTTCACTGTTTCCTTATGGACTTGAGCTAAATTCAAGGCCCAAACCACTTTCCTTGTCCAATTAGCACAAATGTTTTGATAGGTAGAATGTGGGCAAAAGTAGTGATTGCGTACAACAACAGAAAATGCTGGAAACACTCAGTAGGTCAGGCAGCATCGTGGAGAGAGAAACAGAGTTAACGTTTCAGGTCGATGACTCTTCGTCAGAACTGGAAAATGTTGGAGAAGTAACAGATATTTAAGTAAGTGTGGGGCAGAGAAAGGGGAAGGGGAGGAAAGAACAAAGGAAAGGTCTGTGATAGGATGGAAGGTAGGAGAGATTGAAAGACAAAAGGGATGATGGTGCAAGGCAAAAGGAGATGATAATGGGACAAGTTTAAAAAATAAAAGATGACTCTAGATGAGTTGTAAATGACAATGGCAGAATCATCATCAGCTGCCATTTGAGAGAGAAAAGAAAACATGGGGGCCGAAGTTATAGTCTGAAATTGTTGAACTCATTGAGTCCAGAAGGCTGTAAAGTGCCTGATGGAAAGATGAGGTGCTGTTCCTCGAGCTTACGTTGGGCTTCGTTGGAACAGTGTAAGAGGCTGAGGACGGAGAGGTCAGAGTGGGAGTTGAGCGGGGAATTAAAGTGACCGGTGACCGGAAGTTTGGGCTCACGCTTTCGGACTGAACGGAGGTGTTCTGCAAAGCGGTCACCCAATCTGCGTTTGGTCTCCCAAATGTACAGGAGACCGCATCGTGAGCAGCGAATACACTATACTAAATTGTAAGAAGTACAAATAAATCGCTGTTTCACCTGGAAGGAGTGTTTGGAGCCCTGGACAGTGGGAAGGGAGTGGGTGAAGGGGCAGGTGTTGCATCTCCTGCACTTGCACAGGAAGGTGCCGTGGGAAGGGGAAGGTGTGTTGCGGGGTGATGGAGGGGTGGACCAGGGTGTCGCAGAGGGAGTGGTCCCTTCAGAATGCTGAAAGAGGAGAGGAGGGGAAGATGTATTTGGAGGTGGCGGAAATGGCGGAGGATGATCCGTTGAATGTGGAGGTTGGTGGGGTGAAAGGTGAGGACAAGGGGAACCCTATCGTGGTTGCGGGAGGGAGGGGAAGGAGTGAGAGCAGAAGTGCGGGAAATGGAACGGACATGGTTGAGGGCCATGTCAACCACGGTAGAGGGGAATCCTCGGTTGAGGAAAAAGGAAGACATATTGGCGGCACTAGTATGGAAGGTGGCAACGTCAGAACAGATGCGGCGGAGACGGAGAAACTGGGAGAATGGAATAGAGTCCTTACAGGAAGCGGGGTGGGAGGGAGTGTAGTCCAGGTAGCTCTGGGAGTCAGTGGGCTTATAGCGGATGTCTGTCGATAAGTGGATAAGCCCACTCCCTCCCAGAACCACGATAGGGTTCCCCTTGTGCTCACCTTTCACCCCACCAACCTCCACATTGAAACGATCATCCTCCGCTATTTCCGCCACCTCCAGCGTGATCCCACTACCAAACACATCTTCCCCTCCCCTTTAAGCATTCCGAAGGGACCGCTCCCTCCGTGACACCCTGGTCCACTCCTCTATCACCCTCAACACCCCTTCGCCCGGCACCTTCCCGTGCAAGCGCAGGAGATGCAACACCTGCCCTTTCACCTCCTCCCTTTCCACTGTCCAGGGCCCTAAACACTCCTTCCAGGTGAAACACCGATTTACTTGTTGTACTTACAATTTAGTATACTGTATTCGCTGCTCACGATGTGGTCTCCTCTACATTGGGGAGACCAAACGCAGATTGGGTGACCACTTTGCGGAACACCTCCGTTCAGTCCGTAAGGGTGACCCCGAGCTTCCGGTCGCCTGTCACTTTAATTCTCCGCTCCACTCCCACTCTGACCTCTCCGTCCTCGGCCTCTTGCACTGTTCCAACGAAGCTCAACGTAAGCTCGAGGAACAGCACCTCATCTTTCCATTAGGCACTTTACAGCCTTCTGGACTCAACATCAAGTTCAACAATTTCAGACTATAACCTCGGCCCCCATGTTTTCATTTTCTCTCTCACATGGCAGCTGCTGATGATTCTGCCATTGTCATTTACACCTCATCTAGAGTCATCTTTTGTTTTTTAACTTGTCCCATTACCATCTCCTTTTGCCTTGCACCATCATCCCTTTTGTCTTTCAATCTCTCCTACCTTCCATCCTATCACAGACCTTTCCTTTGTTCTTTCCTCCCCTCCCCCTTTCTCTGCCCCACACTTACTTAAATATCTGTTACTTCTCCAACTTTTTCCAGTTCTGACGAAGGGTCATCAACCTGAAACGTTAACTCTGTTTCTCTCTCCACGATGCTCCCTGACCTACTGAGTGTTTCCAGCATTTTCTGTTGTTGTTTCAGATTTCCAGCATCCGCAGTATTTTGCTATTGTAGTAGTGATTGCGTGCCTGATGTTTATCGCAGGCTTCCTGTATGGGCAGTGATCTGCCTCTCCTAGCATTAACAGTGGCAACTTGGGGAAGTTTAAAAACATTTAAAGTTTTAAAGCAATTTTTGTGAAACCTACACTGACACCATCACATGTTTTCTTTTCTTTTTGGCAGCTGAAGAGATTGAGGAACATGAAAACTGTGTTGCTCTTTTTAAAGTAGATGAATCCTCTAAAGATGCAGAGAAAGTGCAGCCAGTTTTGAGAATTATAGAATTAGAAGAGGTAAGTATGTCTCTACCAAGTAAATTAAATGTCTGGGGTTGCAAGGACAGAAGCAAATAAATTAGCAATTTTCCACTGTAAGACCTCCAAGTGAAGGCCAGATTTGTATTTCTAAGCTGTCAGAAATCTCGTTGAACTTATACAATGGCTTTGGGAGTCCAGTCATAGCTGTGCAGCAAAGATTGTAAAAGTGGAACTCTAACATCAAATTCAATCTTTCATACCACAGCAAAAACATTATAGACATTACAAGGTGCTTGGCTGCCATATTGGAAGATCATTACAATCTACAACTCCTAATTAAAACATCTGGACTCTATTACTTGTATAGCAACTGTGCGAATTTCAGTGGTCAGACCGATTCATTCACGTTCTATCAAGCTACAAAGTGATCTGAGTATACTAATCTTTAAATATTGGTATCTTTATATATACTAACGCATACTGAATAGTTTTCTTTAAAAATAAAGATTTTAAATAACTGGTATACCATTTTGATTTTTTTGTTAGTGTTGCAGTTAAAGAACATTACACAATTGATTAAGGCAGCCATCCAAAAGCGTGAGACTGTAGAGGTTCTTGTGCAAAGGGGTTAGGGGGCAGCCTGGCTGTGGTTATTGTGGCATGGAAATACTGTTTGACTGGGAAGGAGATGTCAAATTATGAGATAGTTTACTCTTACCAGTGGTTGTTATTTAACATTTTTAACTTTTAACTTATTTAACTTTTAAAGATAATACAGTTGCTTCTAGCACATCCCAAATCCAGCCAGTCCTGGCTCTTTGCACCCTGTCTATAGATTCCCCTTCCCACATATGGGCAACAATCAGCTTGTGCGCCGGCCTCTCCCTTGCAGCACACACCCAACTCTTAATGACATGGTACTTGTGAGTTATTCTGGAAGGAAACCCCTTCCAATGGTGCAGGGATTGAGAGGTGGGGTGGACAATATCCTACACCGTACTATCAAGTGAGCATTTTACAAAAAGAAAAGTCATGCTATTAAAATTGAAACTAATAGCCATGCATGTATTCTCAAAGTGACACTTTAAAGATCAGAAATGTTTACTGATTATTTCATAGGTACTTATCTCTAACGGACAGCTTTTTTAAATACTTGCTATCAGCATCCTGTAAAACCTCAGCAGTCAGACCCCATTTTAGGAATATGACCCTTTATGGACACCCTGCACTTCTCATATTCCCACATGTCAGAGAAAATGACTGAAAAGCAGAGTTTTAAGAATCTTCTAACTTTTAGTGCAGAGGAACTTTGTTAGAAGCTTTTAAGTGTATGGCATTTTAACGTACCTGTAAATGTTAACTTCATGGTGAGACTTACCAAAGTTTGCTTACTTGAAGTAATAGTTTTACATTGTTGTGAGTAGTTCTTCTGCTCATGGGAGATCCATCCACATTAAAGGCTTTTTGTTTTGTCTTAGGAGCTTCAAAGCTCCAGTTAGTGAATTAAATTCGATGAATGAGTTTCAGTTTTCACAGAAAAAATAAATTGAATTTTAAATGTTATCCCCAAACTCTTTAAAAAAAAAAAACCCTGAAATCCTATGTACTAAAAAGAAATATAACTATTTCAGTTACCTTCAAGCAATGGCCTTGGTCATAGGCCTTTATTTATTGCTGTTTTTCAGTTGTAAGTTGTTTTTTAAGTTGTCAAGTCAGCTTTCCTGAGTTTTGTAGGGTATCATTACTAAATTGTCAGTCTCATTTGTATGGAAAATGGAAGTGTTCCACTTGTTCAATAGCCAATGTTTTATTAAGGTTAGGGTTAAGACACGTTGCTGGGGTAGAGTGGGGAGAGATTTACTCTTCTTTGGACTATGCAATACCTGACCTAGGAGTGCTGATGCCGGCACTAAAAAAGGAAAAAGTGTTCCAATGCTCCGCATGTGCATCCCTGATCTAGGCCAGGACCAAAATTCATGAAGAATCCATGGCAGGCCAGAGAAAGTGGGATAACAATTTGAAAAATTTTGTGCTAAATACAAAAGTTTAGATCTATTGCATTATAAAATAGTAGAGGCATATGTTATGGTAGTTGGAATCAGGTGTAAGTGAAATTATTGTTAAACCATATAATGAACCAAATTGTGTCTTTATAACCAGACCACTGATGAAATAGTGGAAGGAACTTTCAATTACTTGGTCGAAGAAGCAGATTACAATGGACAAGAAAATAGAGGGAGGTAATACATTATTGCAATATTTGTGAATTACTTCAGTTCAGGTATACAAAAACTTTAGAATAAATGGCATTTTGCAACAAAAAAATTCTCGGTGAATATTGGGGATTTGTGGTTTACAATGTTTTAAAAACCACTAGGAGAGGATGGTTAAATTACTCATGAGCAGCTTTCATGATTTTCATCAGCTACAAAACTATAAATCTATAAATCCCTGATGTATATTCTGTTTTTATAACATCCAAAGTGTATTATAGACTGTTTATTAATATTTTTATTTAGTTTATTACTGATGCAATTTCCAGTTTGGAAACGGGTTAATATAGATTTTATCATGTTAATGGATTGTCAGTTTGACATGGCGTTTTGAAAAGGGAGGAGAGAGTAATTGAGGGAAAAATCAGGATCGTGCCACTTTGCTATTTGCCACATTTTAGATTCCCACTATACAGTCTGGTAACCACAATTCTTCCTTCCTTTCTCTCTCTCTCTCTCTCTCTCTCTCTCTCTCTCTCTCTCTCTCTTTCCTCTGCCCTCCCTTCCCCATTCTCACAATCCTGCTTGATCTCTGCCTTCCTACCTTTGTGAATTTGTCCATCCGCAGTCTGTTCCAGCTGTGATCCTAACGAGTATTATCTCTCCCTTGTTACTTTGTTCTCCTAATGCTGTCCAGCTTCCTTGGCCGCCTTCCCACCCATTACTGGTACATTGCAGCTGGATTTTCTCTCTCCATTTGACATTCACATCATTATTTATATGATGCATTTAGAGGTTATGTGGTGCCAGTTTGTTGTTGATTGTTGTGGAGATTGTCATCATCAGTGTGAAAACATCAAGCTTAACATCAGTGTGAGGCAACGTCTACTGTATAATTTAAATAGTAAAATAATGACTGCAAATTAATTTAAACTTTTTTATTGTCCAACAGATTTTTTTTTAAATATGTAGAATATTCCCATTTTTGGCTCTCTCCTTCCAGGTTTCCATCTAAATCTATATCAATATTTTCTTGTAGAATTCAAAGTTGCTGAGTATAGATATTTTGTTGAATAAGTAATGCTAAACTTAAAAATAAATATGAATCATTTATATTTCCTTAAATATGAAGTCTTGGATTCAACTCACTGTAATAGGTTAATGGTCACCAGAATGTATTTTTTATGCTGATGGAACAATTATATAACTTGCAAAGTGCTGGATGGAAAAATGTTTAGAGAGAAATATAGGTGTAAACAGCCCACTTCATTTTAGTCTCTAAAAGCCTACCAATAATTTGTCATCTAGCAGTAATAACAAAAGTGGAAAATCTAGGCTTTGTTATTAATGACTGAAAAATTATATAGATTTAAATTATTATAATGCACTTAAAAACTTTAGCTATGCTAAAATGTATTTATTTTGGTGTACGGTGATTGTAAAATTTGGACTAAAGATCAATACTTCTGTTCTAACTAGCTCTATATTGATAAGGAGACATATAAAGTATGTTGGCATTGCACACGGGGAGTCATGACCAAGTGTAGTTTCCAGGTGAAGTAGGGTTAGCGGGTGGGGGATAATTGGGCCAGAGTGCACAGATGTAATTCAGTCACTGTTTTAAAGTCTTATATTCTGTGCTTATTTTTATATATCCATTATAAATTACTGTACCCACATTTATGATTGAAGCTGCCGATGTAAACTTCTCGCACTGTAATTATACCTTTCTGCTAATGCCGGTGGAAAAAGTTGATGAGTAGATCGTGCAGACAGAAGAATTTTAATATAGTTTATATACATAAAATCATGGTGGAATGGACGGACACATGGCAGATGAAATTCAACGCAGAGAAGTGTGAGGTGCTACATTTTGGTAGGAAGAATGAGAGAGACCATGCACACTAAATGGTACAATTTTAAAGGGGGTGCAAGAACAGGGAGACCTGGGGGTGCTTGTGCAAAAATCTTTGAAGTTGGCAGGACAGGTTAATAAAGCAGTTAATAAAGCATATGGGATCCTGGGCTTTACAGAGGCATAGGGCTCGATTTTGTCATTGGGGCGGGCTGGGGTCGTGTAATCTGCTTTTCGTGTTAGCCACCCGACTCCAAGTCGAGGTGGGAGAATTATTCAATTTTTCCCTAATTGGGCACTTGAGTTCCAGCGTGTGGGAACCCATGGCCCAATTAGTTTTTTCAGTCTGAAAGTCGCCTCCGATGACGTCATCATTGCTGCTGCATTTAAGGTCTGCAAGAAGCCTTGCTTCTTCTGCAGACTGCCAACCTTTTGTCCTTTGCTGTGAGAGGGACCTGGAGGCAAAATGAGCAGTAGGAGACCTAAGTCTGCTCCCAGATTTGATGATGTCGCCCTGCAAGCTTTGGTGGAGGGAGCAAGAGTTAATAAGGAGGTGCTCTTCCCTTCTTCAGGGAGGAAGAAGCCTCCCCAGCAGACGAAGGCTGTGTGGGTCCAGGTGGCACAGGAGGTCAACTTGTTGTCGCTGATCCGCAGAACCTGGCTTCAGTGCAGGAAGAGGTTTCATGACCTTCTGCGCACTGGAAAAGTGAGTATGACTTTCCCATCACCCTCAATCTGATCCCCATTGCCTCTCTTCACCAGCACTCAGCTTTAGCAACCTCTTCCTCCACAACCCACTTGACACTGACATCCCTGCACCCTTACCCAATCCCTCTCTCTGTATGTTCACATTCACCTAACTATTCGACAATGCAGCCCTCACACTCCCTATCACTGTGATGCTATGAAAACAACTTACAACACACAGGGAGGGCCCTTGGTCGTGCCACCTCACTCCATCTTTGACTCCTTCTAAGCATCTATGCTATGGATTCTCTACACTTACTCCTTCATTCTCACTCAAACTCCACTTGTCTCCCTCATTGCAGGAAAAGAGAGCTCACAATAAGAGGGAAAGAGCGAGGACAGGAGGAGGGCCACCCTCAGTAGCCTACCTCACCCCTTGGGAGGAGGCGGCTCTGGAGATTGTGGGAGTCGAGGACAGACGGGCGCATCAGAGCAAGCTGGTGACAGAAGAGTTTTTCATCTCTCTCATTGACATTGCATGAGTCGCTGATGATGATTCTGAAGCTCTAACAGATGGACTTCTGACCATCTGCAATATGCACTGTGCATGTAACCTTGGCCTCACAACTCTGACTCTTTCCTTTACTCCCCCACAGGACCATCGCAAGCACCCGTCCCCACTATCCAGGAGGACCAGCCTGAGCCTCCAGACTCCTCAGAGGAAGCTGCAACCTCTGAGGGCGCAGCGTCAGCAGAATTCAGCCAGCACAGCACCAGCGCAGACACTCACACCTCGGTGGGACCATTGCGAGATAGAGTAGTGTTGTCACCTGGTGTATCACAGCTCACAACTGAGCATCAGCAGATGGTGGCGACTGGGACAGCAGTGGAGAGTCCTAGTCAGAGGGCGCAGGACTCTCCCAGCTCGGCTCAGCTGCATGTCGACCCTCTGCCTCTGGGTCCATCCAGAAGAACAGCGGTGCTGGAACTCCAGGAACAGATGCAGGAGTCTCTGGCAGGTTTTGTCTCCAGGGTCGCTGCGAGTGTGGAGCGAATGGAGGAGTCCGTCGCAACCATGAGCAGAGCCTTTGTGGAGGCGTTGGCACATGAACGCATCACCACGGAAAGGATGGCAACCTCCGTGGAAGGGATGGCTACCTCCATGGTGAGGCTGGCTACCATAGAGGAGAGGATGGCTACGTCCATGGAGGAGCTTAATCGCCAGGGTATGGAAAACATGGTAATTGTTCAGAATAGGATGACATCTCTTGAGGAGCGATGGTCAGCTATTGAGCATACAAACCAGACCTTCATGCAAGTCCTCGGGAGTAGGACTTCCAGGACAGAACCGGGTCCTCATACCCCCCTGAGGTGCTGTCAAGCCACTTGCTAGGTCCTCGGAGGAGGAGGATATGTGAGGAGCCACTTGGTCCTCAGGAATCTGCAAGCCACGACGCTGTGCCATGTTGTGAAGTGCACAGCAAGCCACGACGATTCTGGAGACCCTGGCTGCTGAGTACTGCAGGGCTCCACCTGATCTAGCCAGGCATCTGAAGCGCATCTTCAGCAAGCCGATGGTTTGCTCGATTATGGATCTGGTGGAAATGTGGCTGTAGTTGTAGCTCTCCTCAGCTTCGTTGGATGGGCTCCTAAACGGCGTCATTAGCCACGTCTTCAGGGGATAGCCCTTGTCTCCAAGTAGCCATCCGTGAAGTTGGTCTGGCGGACTGAAGAGCAGAGGCACACTAGACTGGCGCAGGATGAAGGAGTCATGGCAACTGCCAGGGTACTTGGCGCAAACATGCAAAATTTCCTTCTTGTGGTCACACACCAGCTGTACGTTGAGGGAGTGGAAGCCCTTGCGGCTGACAAAAATACCTGGATTGTGATAGGGTGCCTTAAGGGCCACGTGTGCAGTCAACGAAGCCCTGCACTCTTGGAAAGCCTGCCAGATTGTCAAACCCAACCGCCCGTGCAGTTACACTGGCTTGATCCTTGGAGAAATGGATGTGATTGTGCGCGAGGGCAAAGAGGGCATCGGTTACCTACGTGATGCAAGTGTGTGCGGCCGTCTGGGAGATGCGGCTGATGTCTGCTGCTGATCCCTGGAATGCGCCTGAGGCAAAAAAGTTGAGTGCGGTGGTGACTTTGACGGCCACTGGTAAGGGGTGTCCACCTGCTCCTCTGGGCTCCAGGTCTTGCTGCACCATTGCGCAGATGTCACCCACTATCTCTCGCGAAAGTCGTAGCCGCCTTTGGCACTGCTGCTCAGTCATGCTGAGGTAGCTGATCCTCTGTCTGTAGACCCTGTTTTGGGGGTATCTCCTGCGCCGACGTGCTTCCATGCGCTGGCGCCCTCTGGCCTGTGCAGCTTCAGGTGGGTGAGCAGCAGCTTGGAGCTGCTGCTGTTGCTCCTGCAGTTGGTGCTGCTTATGTTCAGGGTGGTTCTGCTGCTGCCGCGGCTGGTGTTCGTCCTCATCTGATGTCCAGGAGGAAAGGAAATAAATGGTTCTCATGCTTCTGGTATATGCCTCAGTTGAGGAAGCGCTCATTCAAGGTGGGGAGAGGGGTTTCCCAGGAGGTCACACTGGAGATGGGTGTCAGGCTCCAAACTTCCACAGCAATGGTTATGCCTGTTAAAAGTTCCCCCAGACCTGAGACAACAAAGTTCTGCCACCTGCAAATGATGATTGATCAAATCTCCTTTTTAATGGTGGAGCTGCAGCTGATAGTCAGCAATCCAAATCTGCTACCGCCAGGTTTCACCGTCGTGTTTCAGAGGAGGCGTGCATCACATGGGAAAAGTGTTAAAATCGGAAAGGCCTCTCAAAATGGGATTATAGAGGCAATTAAGTGGTTGTTAAGGGCCTTAAAGGCCTATCCCGCCTCTTGGATGCGGGACGGAGACGGGATCAGAAACCCCGCATTGGGGAAAATTGCTCGGAGGTGGGGTCGGGCCCGCCCACCATTTTTTGCTATTTTAACACCCCACACGCCTCCATTCCCGCCTCCTCGGGCCTGGCAAAATCCAGCCCATAGAGTACAAAAGCCAGCAAGTTAAGCTAAACCTGTATAAAACACTAGTTCAGCCCCAGTTAGAGTATTGTGTCCAATTCTGGGCACCAGACTTTAGGAAGGATGTGAAGGCTTTGGAGAGGGTACAGAAGCGATTTACTGGACCGGTTCCAGAAATGAGGGAATACAGTTATGTGGATAGACTGGAGAAGCTGGGGTTGTTCTCCTTGGAGCAGAGAAAGCTAAGGGAGATTTGATAGAGGTGTTTAAAATCATAAAGGATTTAGATAGAGTAAATAAAGAGAAACTGTTTCGAATGGTTGAAGGGTCGATTACAAGCGGGCACAGATTTAAGGTGATTGACAAAAGAAGCAGAGGCGACATGAGGAAAAACTTTTATGCAACGAGTGGTTAGGATTTGGAATGCACTGCCTGATAGAGTGGTGGATGCAGATTCAATAGTAGCTTTCAAAAGGGAATTGGATAAATACTTGGAAGGAGAAAAAATTGCCGGGATTTGGGGAAAGAGCGGGGGTGTGGGACTAACTGGATTGCTCTTCGAAAGAGCCAGCGCAGATGCGATGGGCCGAATGGCCTCCTGTGCTGTACTATTCTATGATTCTATGACAAACTGTCAGCTGTGGCTCAGTGGGTAGCACTCTCGCCTCTGAGTCAGAAGGTTGTGGGTTCAGGTTCTACTCCAGGGACTTGAGTACAAAAATCTAGGCTGACACTCCAGTGCAGTGCTGCACTGTCGGAGGTGCCATCTTTTGGATGAGACGTTAAACTGAGGCCCCGTCTGCGCTCTCAGGTGGACGGAAAGATCCCATGGCACTATTTCGAAGAAGAGTAAGGGAGTTATCGCTGGTGTCCTGGCCAATATTTATCCCTCAATCAACATAACAAAAACAGATTATCTGGTCATTATAACATTGCTGTTTGTGGGAGCTTGCTGTGTGCAAATTGGCTGCCACGTTTCCTACATTACAACAGTGGCTCCACTTCAAAAGTACTTCATTGGCTGTAAAGCGCTTTGAGACATTGGGTGGTCATGAAAGGTGCTATATAAATGCAAGTCTTTTCTTTCTTTTCCTTTTTCCTTTTTCCTTCTCTCTTTCTCACGCATAGTCATTGATTTTGTTCTTTTCCCAGAATTCATGGAAGTTTATCTAAGACGATGAACTCATCACTGCAACATGAAAACATCACAATATCAAGAAATATTGACACTTCATCAGTTGAAGCTTCAAAGAGAAATGATTTGTCAGCCCTCAGTTGCACCTATACTATAGAAAGAGAAAATCAACTATTATCCCTTCATGACACAAATAGAGATTTAATGGAAAAGCAGCACAATCTTAGAGGTATAGAATTTCTAGTTTTCTCTCGCCTCTACTGAACAGAAATCTGGATAGTAACCCCTACCTCCTCCATGTAGCAGAAATTCGAACGTCACCTCTTGACCCCTCGGAGTACCCAACCTCTGCCCTGCTCTTATAGCCACAGTGTGGATATGGCGAGTCCAGTTCAGCTTTTGGTCATTGGTGACCCCAAGACAGAGTCTGGCATCAAGGAGCCCTAGTAAAACTGAAGTCAATGGGAATCAGGGGGAAACGCTGCACTGGCTGGAGTCATACCTAGCACAAAGGAAGATGGTTGTGGTGGTTGAAGGTCAATCATCACAGCCCCAGGACATCGCTGCAGGAGTTCCTCAGGGCAGTGTCCTAGGCCCAACCATCTTCAGCTGCTTCATCAATGACCTTCCCTCCAACATAAGGTCAGAAATGGGGATGTTCGCTGATGACTGCACAGAGTTCAGCGCCATTCACAACTCCTCAGATAATGAAGCAGTCCATGCCCGCATGCAACAAGACCTGGACGACGTTCAGGCTTGGGCTGATAAGTGGCAGGTAACATTCGCGCCACAGAAGTGCCAGGCAATGACTATCTCCAACAAGCGAGAGTCTAACCACCTCCCCTTGACATTCAATGGCATTACCATCGCCGAATCCCCCACTATCAACATCCTGGGGGGTCACCATTAACCAGAAACTTAACTGGACCAGCCACATAAATACTGTGGCAACAAGAGCAGGTCAGAGGCTAGGTATTCTGCAGCGAGTGTCTCTCCTCCTGACTCCCCAAAGCTTTTCCACCATCTACAAGGCACAAGTAATGAGTGTGATGGAATACTCTCCACTTGCCTGGATGAGTGCAGCTCCAACAACACTCAAGAAGCTTGACACCATCCAGGACAAAGCAACCCGCTTGATTGGCACCCCATCCACCACAAACATGCACTCCCTCCACCACCGGCGTACCATGGCTGCAGTGTGTACCATCTACAAGTTACACTGCAGCAACTCGCCAAGGCTTCTTTGGCAGCACCTCCCAAACCCGCGACCTCTTCCACCTAGAAGGACAAGGGCAGCAGGCGCATGGGAACACCACCACCTCCAAGTTCCCTTCCAAGTCACACACCATCCTGACTTAGAAGTATATCGTCGTTCCTTCATCGTAGCTGGGTCAAAATCCTGGAACTCCCTACCTAACAGCACTGTGGGAGTACCATCACCACCACGGACTGCAGCGGTTCAAGAAGGTGGCTCACCACCACCTTCTCAAGGGCAACTAGGGATCGGCAATAAATGCTGGCCTTGCCAGCGACGCCCAGATCCCATAAGCAAATTTTTTAAAAAATGTTGATGGTGGGATACTCTGCGCTGGTGGTGCTGTTGAAGGTCAAGGGAAGTCCTGCTAGGGCTCCTTGACATCATATTTGGTTGCTTGCTGCCTTGATAGGGGGATAGACACTGTTCTCTGCAGCCAAGAGCGTGAGTCCCGAAGGCTGTGTTGCCTACCCAGTGCCAGGGTAAAGGACAACTTCTCCGGGCTGGAGGAGAACTTGGAGTGGGAGGGGGAGGATCCAGTTGTCGTGGTCCACGTGGGTACCAACGACATAGGTAGGGCTAAGAAAAAGGTTCTGCTGAGAGAGTTTGAGCAGCTAGGGACTAAATTAAAAAGCAGAACCACAAAGGTAATAATCTCTGGATTATTACCTGAGCCACGAGCAAATTGGCATAATGTCAATAGGATCAGGGAGATGAATGCGTGACTCAAAGATCGGTGTGGGAGTAGTGGGTTTCGATCCGTGGGGCACTGGCACCAGTACTGGGGAAAGAGAGAGCTTTTCCGTTGGGACTGACTACACCTGAACCATGCTGGGACCAGAGTTCTAGCGAATCGAATAACTAGGGAGGTAGATAGGGCTTTAAACTAATTAAGGGGGGGTGGAGGGTCCCGGTAGAGAGAAATCTAGAATGCTAAAGAGAAAAGATGAGGAAGAAGTGCAGGAAAGTGTTTGGGATAAGGATAACCAAATTGTGTCAGGAAGGGACAGAGAGCGTACAAACAAAAGTGTACACTAACAAATAGGGTCCGGGTAAGAAAAAATGGTAATAAGACAAATAGGGCCATAGTACAAAAATTGTTAAGATGTCTAAAAATGTTAAAAAGATAAATCTAAAGGCACTATCTGAATGCACAAAGCATTCATAATAAGGTAGATGAATTAACAGCGCAAATAGATGTAAACGAATACGATCTAATTGCAATTACGGAGACATGGCTACAGGGTGACCAAGGCTGGGAACTGAATATCCAAGGATATTCGATATTTAGGAAGGACAGGCAAAAAGGAAAAGGAGATGGGGTGGCGTTGTTGGTAAAGGATGAAATCAGAGCAATAGTGAGAAAGGATATTGGCTCAGAAAATCAAGATGTAGAATCAGTCTGGGTGGAGCTAAGAAGCACCAAGGGGCAGAAAACATTGGTGGGAGTTGTCTATAGGCCTCCAAACAGTAGTGGACGGCATCAAACAGGAAATTAGAGATGCATGTAACAAGAGTACTACAGTAATCATGGGTGACTTTAATCTGCATATAGACTGGCCAAACCAAATTAGCAATAATACTGTGGCGGATGAATCCCTGGAGTGTATACGAGATGGTTTTATAGACCAGTACCTTGATTAGCCAACTAGGGAACAGGCTATCCTAGATTGGGTATTGTGCAATGAGAAGGAGTTAATTAATAATCTTGTTGTGCGGGGTCCTTTATGGAAGAGTGACCATAACATGATAGAATTCTTCATTAAGATGGAAAGTGAAGTTGTCCAATCCGAAACTAGGGTCCTAAATCTAAACGAAGGAAACTACGAAGGTATGAGGAGTGAGTTGGCTATGATAGATTGGAGAGCTTCATTAAAAGGCATGACGGTGGATAGGCAATGGCTAACATTTAAGGAACAAATGCATGAATTGCAACAGTTATACATTCCTTTCTGGCGCAAAAACACAAAAGGAAAAGCGGCCCAACCATGGCTAACAAAAGAAATGAAGGATAGTATTAGATCCAAAGAGGAGTCATATAAAGTTGCCAGAAAAAGTAGCAAGCCTGAGGTTTGGGAGCAGTTTAGAATTCAGCTAAAAAGGACCAAGAGATTGATTAAGAGGGGAAAAATAGAGTATGAGAGTAAACTTGCAAGGAACATAAAAGCGGACTGTAAAAGCTTCTACCAGTATGTAAAAAGAAAAAGATTAGTGAAGACAAATGTAGGTCCCTTACAGTCAGAAATGGGAGAATTTATAATGGGGAACAAGGAAATGGCAGAGCAATTGAACAAATACTTTGGTTCTGTCTTCACGGAAGAGGACACAAATAACTTCCCAGAAATGCTAGGGAACCAAGGGTCTAGTGATAAGGAGGAATTAAAGGAAATTTGTATTAGTAAACAAATAGTGCTGGAGAAATTAATGGGACTGAAAGCCGATAAATCCCCAGGGCCTGATAATCTGCATCCCAGAGTACTAAAAGAGGTAGCCATGGAAATAGTAGATGCATTGGTTGTCATCTTCCAAAATTCTATAGATTATGGAACAGTTCCTGCAGATTGGAGGGTGGCAAATGTAACCCCACTATTTAAAAAAGGAGGGAGAGAGAAAAGAGGGAACTACACATCAGTAGTAGGGAAAATGCTAGAGTCTATTATAAAGGATGTGATAACAGGACACTTAGAAAATATCAACGGGATTAGACAAAGTCAACTTGGTTTTATGAAAGGGAAATCGTGTTTGACAAACCAACTGGAGTTTTTTGAGGATGTAACTGGTAGAATAGATAAGGGAGAACCAGTGGATGTGTGGTGTATTTGGATTTTCAGAAGGCCTTTGATAAAGTCCCACATAAGAGGCTAGTGTGCAAAATTAAAACACATGGGATTGGGGGTAATATACTGGCATGGATTGAAAATTGGTTAACAGACAGGAAACAGAGTAGGAATAAATGGGTCTTTATCGGGGTGGCAGGCAGTGACTAGTGGGGTACCGCAGGGATCAGCTATTCACAATATATATCAATGATTTGGATGAGGGAACCAAATGTAATATTTCCAAGTTTGCTGATGACATGAAACTAGGTGGGGTTGTGAGGAGGATGCAAAGAGACTTCAAGGCGATTTAGACAAGTTGAGTGAGTGGGCAAATACATGGCAGATGCAGTATAACATGGATAAATGTGAAGTTATCCACTTCGTTAGAAAAAACAAAGGCAGAGTATTATTTAAATGGTGATAGATTGGGAAATGTTGATGTACAAAGGGACCTGGGTGTCCTTGTACACCAGTCACTGAAGGCAAACATGCAGGTGCAGCAAGCAGTTAGGAAGGCAAATGGTATGTTGACCTTCATTGCAAGAGGATTTGAGTACAGGAGCAAGGATGTCTTACTACAATTATACAGGGCCTTGGTGAGACCACACCTGGAGTACTGTGTGCAGTTTTGGTCTCCTTACCTAAGAAAGGATATACTTGCCATAGAGGGAGTGCAGTGAAGGTTCACCAGACTGATTCCTGGGATGGCAGGGCTGTCGTATGAGGAGAGATTGGGTTGGCTAGGCCTGTATTCACTAGAGTTTAGAAGAATGAGAGGGGATGTCATTGAAACGTAAAGAATTCTGACAGGCCTAGACAGACTGGATGCAGGGAGGATGTTTCCCCTGGCTGGGTGGTCTAGAACGAGGGGTCACAGAGGGGTTAGGACTGAGATGAGGAGAAATTTCTTCACTCAGAGGCTGGTGAACCTGTGGAATTCTCTACCACAGAAGGCTGTGGAGGCCAAGTCACTGAATATATTTAAGAAGGAGATAGATAGATTTCTAGACACAAAAGGCATCAAGGGGTATGGGGAGAGAGCGGGAATATGGTATTGAGATAGAGGATGAGCCATGATCATATTGAATGGCGGAGCAGGCTCGAAGGGCTGAATGGCCTACTCCTGCTCCTATTTTTCTATGTTTGATTTCTTGCAGCTACTTTCACCACTCATCTTGTATTCTGTCCTTGCATTTGTGCCTGGATCAAGACTGTGATGAGGTGTTGAGACAAGTTGTTCTTTCATTGTCTCTAAAAGATTAACAGTGCGGCTTATTGGCACTTAGTATTGCTGGTTCAACACCTTCTGTTTTTACCAATACTATATATATAATATACTATGTTTTTCTCCTAACTCTGCAGAATCCTTAACAGCAGACAGGAAAGATTCAGTTTCAAACTGCAAGCCATCTCTGCATCAGAATGGAACAATGAAAGAAAACCATTGTGGTGGAAGTCTAAATACAGTCTCCCCTGATTGTGGCAGTAGTTCATCCCGGAGACACAGATTTGTAAACCAAATCCCTGATAGAACTAACACTGTTACCTCTATATTGCCATCTCTAAGGACTTCAGTGTTTTCAAATGTTGCACTTGAAGACCCTGTTTCTACATTGAAAATCTCTCAGGAATTTAACCATATGCTGCAGATAGACAGTTTAGAAGACAGCAAGAACTTTGGCATCACTGCCAAGCCATCTAATGTAAGAGTTTGACGATGCTTTTTTTAAAAACAGAACTTACGCTATAATAAATCAGTCCCTTAAGCCTTAAAATAAATTTCCCATATTTAGTTGTTAAATTAAAATATCTAAACCCGTACAGTGTTGGTACCTAGGGAATGTTGTGCACCCGGGCTGGTCCTTATTTTCTTCATAGGCTCAGGATTCTTTAATATTGTAATATTACTGCTCAGATATTAGGAGTAGCTTTGTTACTCCATTATTACAAACTCAAGGGATGATTCAGAGCATTTGATATGTGTTTATTATGAAAATTAAGCCACATGATACTAAAGCAAAATTAGTTGCACAGGTAGTGAGATGACAAGAGGACAGAAAGCAAGAGCAGGTGTAAATGGATATTTTTCAGATTGAGAGGATGTTGGTGCTGTGTCCTGGGGATCTGTGCTGAGACCTTTTTTTTTTGTTTTCCATTTATATAAATCAATTGGGCATAAGCACAAAGGGAATGATATTGAAGTTCGCTCATGCCAAATTAGGGCGCATGATAAATTTTGAAGGAGGATTTGATGCTTTGGCTGAGTGTGCACATAGATAGCAGTTCAATTAAAAAAAAATGTGATGTATATTTTAGGAAAAAGAACACTGAAAGTGGTAAGAATCGTAATAGGATGGGGAACAGAGAATTTTAGGCGTTCATATACATAAAACTTTGAAGCTAGATTTGTACGTAGAAAGGACATAAAAAAGTAAAATGAAGTTCTGGGCTTTGTAGATAGGGTATGAATATAAAAGCAAAGATGTGATGTTGAACTTGTGCAAGATATTGATGCCGCCAAAGTTGGAATAGTGCATACATTTCTGGCCACCCTATTTATAGGAAGCATATTAGAGCTATGGAAATGGTACTGTGGAAATTCATTAGAAAGTACCAGGAATGAGAGGCTATAGTTACAAAGAAAGGATTGAAAAATTGAGGCTTTTTTCACTGAAGCAATGCAGATAAAGTGTTTAACTCAAAGATTTTCAAAGGTTTTGTCAGGATAAATAGTGAAAGATTGTTTCTCTTAGTTGGTGAATTGGTAACAAGGGGGCATTGACTCAAGATTACTATTTGAATAATGAAGAGGTGGAAATTAGAACAAAAGGTTATTAGTACTGCCTAAAATTGTGTGTCAGTTCCATTTGATTTAAAAATGTACTGACATCTTCTTGCCCTGTCTCCATAAATTAGAAGAAATATTGATTTCATTGTGTAGCTATTATACAAGCAATCTTTGTATTTAAAAAAAAAATCTTTCAAATTCAGTTTGAGGGTGAGAAAGCTAGGTCTCAAACTAGTGTCCTGAACTTAAACAAAGGTAATTACAAAGGTATGAAGGCAGACTTGGTTAAAGTGGACTGGGATAATATATTACAGGGTAAGACTGTAGAAAAGCAGTGGCAAACATTTAAGGAGCTATTTCATAACTCTCAGCAAAGATATATTCCAGAGAGAAAGAAAGACTCTAAGAGAAGGATGAACCATCTGTAGCTAACTAAGGAAGTAAAGGATGGTATCAAATTGAAAACAAAAGCATACAATGTTGTGAAGAATATTGGAAAGCCAGAGGATTGGGAAATTAAAAAAACCCAGCAAAGGACGACTAAAAAAATGATAGAGAAGATAGCTTATGAGAGTAAACTAGCAAGAAATATAAAAACAGACAGTAAGAGCTTCTACAGGTATATAAAAAGGAAGAGAGTAGCTAAAGTAAACGTTGGTCCCCTAGAGGATGAGTCTGGGGAATTAATAATGGGAAACAGGGAAATGGCGGAGACTTTGAACAAATATTTTTTATCGGTCTTCACGGTGGAAGACACTAAAAGCATCCCAATAATGGATAATCAAGGGGCTATTGGGGTGGGGGGGGGGTAACTTAAAATAATCACTATCACTAGAGAGAAAGTACTAGGCAAACTAATAGGATTAAAGGTGGACAAGTCCCCTGGACCTGATGGCCTACATCCTAGAGTCTTAAAAGAGGTGGCTGCAGAGATAGTGGATGCATTGGTTGTAATCTACCAAAATTCCCTGGTTTCTGGAGAGGTCCCAGCGGACTGGAAAACCGCAAATGTAACGCCCCTATTTAAGATAGGAGGGAGACAGAAAGCAGGCAACTATAGACCAGTTAGCCTAAGATCTGTCATTGGGAAAATGCTGGAGTCCATCATTAAGGAAGTGGTAGCAGGATATTTAGAAAATCATAATATAGTCAAGCAGAGTCAGCATGGTTTTATGAAAGGGAAATCATGTTTGACAAATTTGCTGGAGTTCTTTGAGGATGTAACGAGTAGGGTGGATAAAGGGGAACCAGTAGATGTCGTGTATTTGGATTTCTAGAAGGCATTTGATAAGGTGCCACATAAAAGGTTACTACACAATATAAGAGCTCACAGGGTTGGGGTAATATATTAGCATGGATAGAGGATTGGCTAACTAACAGAAAGCAGAGAGTCGGGATAAATGGGTCATTTTCAGGTTGGCAAACTGTAACTAGTAGGGTGCCGCAGGGATCAGTGCTGGGACCTCAACTATTTACAATCTATATTAATGACTTGGATGAAGGGGCCGAATGTAATGCAGCCAAATTTGCTGCTGATAGAAAGATAGGTGGGAAAGCAAATTGTGTGCAGGACGCAAAGAATCTCCAAAGGGATATAGATAGGCTAAGTCAGTGGGCAAAAATCTGGCAGATGGAGTTTAATGTGGGAAAATGCGAGGTTATCCACTTTGGTAGGAAAAATAAAGAAGCAAATTATTATTTAAATGGGGAGAAATTACAAAATGCTGAGGTACAGAGGGATCTGGGGGTCCTTGTACATGAATCACAAAAAGTTAGCATGCAGATACAGCAAGTAATTAGGAAGGCAAATGGAGTGTTGGCCTTTATTGCAAAGGGAATGGAGTATAAAAGTAGGGAAGTCCTATTACAATTGTACAGGGTGTTGGTGAGAGCACACCTTGTAGGAAGGATATACTTGCATTGGAGGCAGTTCAGAGAAGGTTCACGAGGTTGATTCTGGAGATGAAGGGGTTGTCTTATGAAGAAAGGTTGAGCAGGTTGGGCCTATACTCATTGAAGTTTAGAAAAATGAGAGGGGATCTTATTGAAACATATAAGATTCTGAAGGGGCTTGACATGGTAGATGCAGAGAGGATGTTTCCCCTCGTGGAGGAATCTATAACTAGGGGGCATCATTTCAGAATAAGGGGGCACCCATTTAAATCGGAAATGAGGAGGAATTTCTTCTCTGAGGGTCGTGAATCTTTGGAATTCTCTTCCCCAGAGAGCTGTGGAGGCTGGGTCATTGAATATATTTAAGGTGGAGATAGACAGAATTTTGAAAGGTAAGGGAGTCGAGGGTTATAGGGAGCAGGCAGGGAAGTGGAGTAGAGGCCAAGATCAGATCAGCCATGATCTTATTGAATGGCGGAGCAGGCTTGAGGGGCCAAATGACCAACTCCTGCTCCTACGTCTTATGTTCTTATATATGGAACTACCATCTTGTATACCCAGGTGGTTGATTGGGTGACTGCATTATACTGTAATGATTAACTGACATCTCTAGATTTTTACGGCAATTACTAGTCACCAGAAGCATAGTGGTCCTATGCTTATTTTTTTTTAATCTTATTAAAATTGTATGTACTTTGTTTTCCTTTTTATTGACTTTAGTTAATTGTTTTAGTTTAGTTATTAAAGGTTCTCACCTATCAAGCGGCGGTCGTAAGAAAATGAGTCTTAATGATTTCTCCTTTTAATAATACTAAGATACCCTACTCTAGTCAAAACATGTGTAGAGAAAATACATTCATCTTCCTGAAGGTAAAATGGTATAGGTATGACTGAAACTCTCTTAAAGGGATAGGTTTTTCTCATTTGCATAATTACTTTGCCTGGGGTATGTAAAATATACTCTTCCTTCAAAGATTACTGATGACTACATCTGTTGGGTGAATAATGTTGACCAGAGTCCAATTAAAAAGTTAATACAATTTTAATTACTTTTCAAAATTAAAAATAGAGCCTGAATAATGATCAGTATTGATCAGTATAAGAACTGGATAGTTTCCCAAATACTACAGAGGACACTTGCTCCATTGCTGCGGAGTGCATGGAAGTGTTATCTGTGGAATGCATAGAGTAGATTTTATATTGCAGTGTTGGATTGGTACTCTACAGTTTTCTTTTGTGGGGCCAGGAAGAAATTTCAGTTACTCAGATTGGCAACTGGTGGGAAGTGGTGTTCCACAAGGATCGGTGCTGGGACCACTGTTGTTCACTATTTACATCAACTATTTGGACTCTGGAATCGGAAGTACAATTTAAACATTTGCGGATGACACCAAATTGGAGGGTGTAGTTAATACAGAGGAGGACTGCAACAAAATACAGGAATACATGAATACACTTGCAGAATGGGCGTGTAATTGGCAAATTAACTTCAATATAGACAAGTGTGAGCTAGTACATTTTGGTAGGAAGAATAAGGAGGTCACATGCTCCTTGGAAAATAAGTGTTTAAATGGAGTTGAGGAACAGGGGGCTCTGGGGGTACAGATACACAAATCACAAAGTAGTGATGCGGGTTAATAAGGTAAATGGGTTTAGAGAAGATTTCTCGAGTTAAAGAGCATGCACTGGCACAGATGTGATGGGCCAAATGGCCTCCTGTTCTGTAACTTCTACATTTTTATTAGGTAACACTAATATTTTTGCTTTTTTTTTTAATCTTGTAAGGAATTGCATGAGATCGCTCATTGTCAAGATGTTGACACCAGTCAGTATCTGGGCCTGGAAGGTTTCTTCACCTTGCAGCTGGATCCTGATCAAATTGTTACAAAACCCTTTGCAGAACGAGTGATGAATGACAGTAAAGAAATGGCAGTAACATTGATCAAAGGTATTACATCCTCGATTTATATGAACTCGGGTAGACAGGCATCAAACTGCCTGTAAGTGCTTGTTATTTCAATGAATGTATCTGAAAGTCAGCTATAACTGTAAAACGGAGTTCAACAATGACTCTCATTTCTGCATTATGTTGAAATCTTTCATGAAATGTAGAAAGCAAGTACAGTGATGCAATTGGTCAGAATACTATCTTTTCAAACTGGTTTTGAACT